>JACSVZ010000004.1:84947046-87528296 GCA_014706295.1 Lycocorax pyrrhopterus obiensis
TTTCAACAGCTCATGAGGATGGTAATAGAATACACTGCAACCCAGGACAGCCTCTTAAACACTGACAGTCTAGTGACATGGAGCACCTCTCTAGGAAGCCTGTTCAGTGCTTGATTCCATCTTGGCTTCTCCATGCTTCCTACTTTTGAGTTTGAACCTCGCCTGCTACAGCTTTGTATCACTAAGCCTTTGAACATGATTATTAAGGGAGTCAGTAAAGGGGGCAGAATTGCATATCTAAATCCATCCAGGCACAAGCTGATTTCAAACCATATCTATTGTACCCTAGATAAGTATACTTTATTGAATGAGAGACGAGTATATGCTTGCTGTGTGAATAACAAATAATCTACTAAGGAAAAAGGAATATGGATCCAAGTAAACCAGAGTGTTCTGTGCATGCAGACAACATAAAGGAGAATTTACTTCCAGAGTGGACAGATTTACCGAGGAAATAAAAATAAAGAAAAGTGGAGTTATGGTGCAGTAACACAAATACATCAAAAGATCTAGATAATTAGGCTAATAAAGCTTGTGTCAAGTTTTAGTCATTAGAAGCACTAAAGTTTAAAGTAAGCATAACAGCCAGTGCAGAATTCCTCTTCAGCTATAAAATGCTAAAAATTATTGCAAAGAGAACCTTAAAGATAATTTCCTCTAGACTTGTTTTAAGATTCCAGATGTTACCTGAGAAAGACCCTAAAGTTAGTGGATATAAAGAGTTTTTTACAAGTAGGTATATAATGTGGGCAAATATGCACTTTTTTTGTTTGATTTCTTTGATTTTGCCAATTTATAACTGCAAATTAAAGTAACAGACTATTAATTTATCATCATTTATCTCATATATATAAATTTGTTCTTTTTGGACATATAATTAGAAGATTTGGGATTGGAGAATGAATGGCATGAATATTGTTAGTATACTCAGATTGCATACTAAATTTCATTATTTTTTACATACTACTTTCAGTGATTTTCATAACTGTGTGCTAAGAAACCACTGATAGTTCCTCAGGAAAAATACTTGACAAATCATCTACCAGGCAGGCTATGTTTTCATACTGCAGAGAGGTTGGGTCAGTCTGATCCTGTTGTTGTACTTGAGGGATGTTTCTCCTTTTACTGCTGCATTGCCATGGATCACCTTTCACTGTAATATTAATGCACTTTAATGGCAGCTGGCCATCTGCTTTAAAGTGAGACAACTTGGAAACTGTGTGGAGGCACATCTAAACTCCCTTCTTAAGTCTAAGTAAAAGGCCAAGTCTATTAAGTGACATTTTTCTCCTCTTTTTCCAGCAAGCAGGGGTAATCCCAGAAAAATTGAAATGATTGAGGCGTGATGGACATCTTGCTGTGTTTACCTGGAGGTAAGCCATGCAAGACATGTGAAGTAAGGCCATAAGATGCCATGAATTTTCTCCAGCCTTCTGCTAAAATGGGATTGGTAGGCATGATGTCAAAAGGCTCTTGAAGACTCAGTGTATATATGGAGGATGGTGGCAAGTAACAAGAGGCAACAAGAATCAAATGATGATGCACTGGTCACGGTCCATGCTGACAACTAATGGTAACCATCTAACCTTCTTCCAGCATGGATTCATTGCCTCCCAAACTAGTGTGGTTCCCGATTAAATTATGAAGACTTTACACAGAGTGCAAAGATCTGTAGTTACAGAACCTCAGCCAGTGACACTGCTGAGTTGATGAGTCAAGTAAGGTCTGTTACATCTGCCAGGAATTTGCATGGTATATTAATGTGGAAAACCCCAGCTGCCACAGATGGTGTTAGGGCTTCTGTTACGCAGTCTCTGCTGTGCAGCTTCTTGCAGTTCACCTCAGGGAGCATGTCATAGTGAGACAGAATTACAGGGGTAGCTGTAAAACTGGAATAATGATCACATGAGGTATTCTGCAGGATTGGAATTTCAAGCACTACCTGGATTTACTGTAATCCATATTAATTGCTAGTCACAGTGTGCAGGGCCAGGTGCAGCCACAAGGCTGGCTGGAAGAAGTGTTTGGTGCCTTGCTTGCTGGAGCACCTCTCCAGACCTTGTCACAGGTCATGGTTCCGCGTGGGGTGATGAGCTCTGTGTAGGGCCACACTGCAAGGCAGCCTTCCCATGTGCCACTGTGCTGGAAGAGGCATAGGAAATAGGACGAAAGTCTCTAACTGCTGCACGGCTCTGTGGCTGCTCACCCAGTCCAGCAGCTGCACTGTGCAAAGCGTGACTGCCAGGGAAGTGAGCGTATATTGCCACCTTAGAGGTGAAGGAGGAGAAGGAAGGTGCATTGGGGAGAGCTCGGGGCACAGGAATTCTTGTTCTAGTCATGGTCTTATTTTGGTTCCAATTCAATGTGAGCACCACTTGTGCCTACCTTTTGAGTAGGCAGGAAGGGAAAACCATATGAGGAAAATTTAAAAGGGGACCTAGGAGAAACATAGCTACAATAACTGAGATGGATCAGTGCAAATCTAAGCTCTAATAATCTGTTTTACTAGATGGCAACATGGAATTTAATTAGCTGAAATCTTTTGTAAATCTTGATGCTGATTAATATATCAGCTGTGAAAAAATGCAAAGAAAAAGACAGTGGATAGAAGCTATAGTGTTGTTTAGTAATGATGGCAAGGCACAGGGTTAGAGGTAAAAGAAGAAATATATCCCGTTGGTGAAGGAATACATTAGGTTAGATTTTCTTGAAGGGATTTCAATGTTCAAATTTCTCATTTGGCTTTGTAATACTAGCCTTCAGGTATTAGTTCAGAATTTTATAAGTTTATGATGGTGTGGGAGAGACTTAGTGAGCACCTCATTTTGTTGGCCGTGTAATTGCCAGCCTTGGAGCTGGAGAGCTCAAGAGTCTTTGTTCTAAAACAGCTCCTGTGATAGGTCTGGCAAAACCCACTGTAATATGTATATCTGTACAGTACTGTATAGTGTGGATGGTAGTTGGCACTACTCAGCTGGCACCCATTTGGAAATCTCCACATGTTATAAGAATGCTAAACGGCTTTAAAAGGCTTTTTATTTTGAAGGCTTCTGAAATGGGAGAAAACATTTTTTAGCAGCTGAATGTAACCTGCACTACTTAGGAGAAAAAAAAATTTCCTGGTGAATGCTTCAAAGCCTGATTCTTTGCTGCTTAACATGATGTTAATTCAGAATATATAGAAATTTTTGCCCTTGGAGAACCAAATTAAATGGGAGGAGGGTACAAGCAGTGATAACTTTTTGTTGAAAAATACATGAAAAAACCCACTCTTTTGTCTGGAATCAGAAGTAGTTCTGAGCCGCTGTGATGGTGAGGTCTGTCTGAAGGTTGCCACCAACTCACCCGCGGATCGTTCCCCTGAGTTGGCAGTTGTTTGCCTCAGTAGCTGTCACCAGAGAAGCTGAGTCTCTTTTTTTAGCTCCTGAAGAGCTACTAATGGGATAATGAACAGCTTGCACTTTCTCATTAGCACTTATTCATCATAGATAGTGCACACAAAGTATCTGTAGTTGAAGTATTAAGTAACCGCTTTCGTGATGTTTGTTCTGTGTTATGTTTCTGAAGCGTCTAGATTTTTATATTGGTATTTGATCAACTGTGGTTGGAGCCCTGCATATTTAAATTAAATAATTATGCAAACTCATGGTATCAGTTCTACATTCTAAAATAAAGGGATTATTTTGTGTAAATCTTTGTTTCTCCTCCAGAAAACACCTTTTTGAGTTGTTTTTCTCAGGCTCCCTTTCCTGTGATGCCACAAAAAATATACAGCTGTGAAAATGTCAGTCTGCTCCATACATGCCCTTGAGGAATTTGGTTTACTTACAATGATGTTAAAAACTGCTTTTTAGCCAGTATAGCTGGAAAAGGAACATTTTTAGCACATTTATGCTGATGCCAAACTGAAACCATCTCAAGGCCTCTTAGCAAGGAAGATGAATTTTGCTATACCTACCTGAAGGGTTTGAGGACTGGAAAAGGTTCTCCTGCAATGAAGTGGAAAAGGAGGAAGGGATGAAAGATCAGACAAGCATTTTAGGACAAGCCTAAGGGGCAGGTCTGCTCCAACCCATGGTCTGCCTGGAAACAAGGGGTGGATGAGCATGGCATGGCTGTTTCTCAAAGCTGTGTTCCTCATCAAGCAGTGAACATTACTCCATACTTTTTGGCCCTTTCTTATTGTGGCCAGTGCTAAACTGGGTTTTCAGGAATTTGGAATTCACCACTTATAATGTCTCTCATGCAGAATTCAATGATGAATGTAAAATAAACATGATTCCATTAGTTTTATCTTCCCTTGACTCTATTGTCAGAATACTTCTCCCTCTTAGGATGCCTTCCTCTGGAGTTTTTTTTTTTGAAAGACTGTAGAGACGTCTGTTTTAGGAAGAATACTCCCACGTCCATGTGAAAGCAGATTTTTGCAAAAGCTCAGTTACAGAAACTGCCTTTCTGAATGTATCTATAAAAGCCATTTTTTTATAAACCCCTGGATTTTTCTCATGACATACAATACATTTTTCTTGATTTATCCTATTTCCCAAAAGTGGGAAGATGATGAGTTTTACTCACCAAACAATGCTCTTTGCAGTAGCCTGTGTGTTGTGGTAGATCTGAAATGGGCTTCATCAGTTTCTGGATCTGATTCTCAGATTCTCCGATCAGCACAGTTTTTCTGAAACCAGCAGCATCTTGCAGAGGGACATGTTGGCAGAGAACCCCCTCCCTCTCCTCTTTCACTCTGTCCACAAAGCAAAAAAAAGCAACACTTTTTAGGAGGACCCAATAAGTACTTGAGATGGAAAGAGTTGATTCTTCCAGCAGTAATGAAAAGACTGTTTCTTGCTAACGGTGTTTGCAAGACTGGTGCCTCAAAAACTGCACTGTTTAAGGCAGAGGTTGTTCTTTCCTGTCTTTATCATCTGTTTAGCGGAATGGAGTAGAACAGAATGCAAAGTGTGCCAGAGATGCTTTGTACTTGGACGAATGCAATGAAGTTAATAAAAATATATATAAATTAATCAGATGTAAAATCATAGGATAATTTATCCTGGATAGTATCTGTGGTAGTTATCAGATCTGCCACTTAAATCAGAGCCAACTTTGAACATGTCTCAGGTTACTCAGGGCATTGTATAATCAAATTCTGAATACCTCCAACCATAGATTTCCCACTGTCTGTGCAACCTGTGCCAGTGTTTGACCACTGTTCTTGTGAAGAATATTTTTCTTGCTCTGACAAATGAGATTTTTAACCTGAAGTGTGTATTTTTCAAATTAAGAACTGAGGTTGCTCCTGCTTGCATTCAAAATGGTAAAAATGGGAAGCCAGAAGATTTGTTGCTGTCTGGTCTCTGCCTCTCAGACTATTTGGTGTGAGTAGTCCTGCTCAGAAGTGTCCTTTTGGCATAGCTCATCCTAACATAGACTCACAAGAAACTCTGCCCTGGCAAACTGTAGGTCTATGGCACATGTCCATTGCCTAGAAAATGAACTGCAATTGTGCCTACTGTCGTATGATGGCAGTCTGAGGAGAACATTTTTGAAAGAACTGTTCTGAAAGCAAAATGCTGTGTTCCATCCCATCTGTCTTGTAGGAGCCTGGTCCTATTGAGTGGTGTCATGGTTTGGTATAGTAGTTAAGGAGGCCTCCATCAAAAACACCCAGATCAAAAACACCCAGATCAAAAATCATCTGGGTGTTGATTTTTTTAATGTCTGGGTGACATTTTTTAATGTCCGGGTGACAAATTGTCAAGTCTTATAAATAAGCCTATTTCTTGAATACTAGCAAACTTCCAGCTGTTGCCTGCTCTGGTCTGTGACAAGTAGGGCAGTTCAGAATGGGGCAGCTACAGAAATTGCATAGATTGGGTCACTAATGTTGGATCTCTGGGCTACAAGAAAAGGAAGGATTTTCAGAATCGCAGTTTGGGACTTGGTCACTTATATTTATGCATTTGACTGGTGATGCCCAAGAGTTTTGTGAATTATAGCTCCCAATGCGTAGTCATTATTTTGGGGTAATTTTATCAATTTTTTTTTTTTTGAGTATTAAAAAATGCCAAACCTGAGTTTTCACATAGTTAAATGCCAATCTGAACATCATGTTTACTTGAATTTACTGAGTGATGGGTTGTCAGGTAGGGTTGCTGTAAGCACAACAATATGACCATCCTTTAATGTTATGTCATCCAAAGGAACTTGAATGAATGAAATGTCAGTTAAAAACAGTCCTTTGAATACATATGAAACCTGAAAAAAAAAAACAAACCCAAACAAAAATGTAAGAAAGACTATCTTAACTATCTAATCTTTGAAATATTTTTAGAGATCTAATGCAAAAAAAACCCCTCCCCAATTCTAGTACAACTAGATGCATCACTATTAATGTAGAACATAGAAGCCAGAATAACTGGCTGGTGCTGCATGTTGTTCTTGCAGTGTGCTGTGCCTTTCAAATACCTGTTCATGTGCCTCAAAAACATACTGCTGTTATAATGCCCAGTATAGGTTCTACCTCTAAGGAGCCTAACAATAGCTTCTATTCCAGAACAGGAATGGCTTGTTACAGGACAAAAGCCTTTTGTGAGGAGAAGAGTTGAGCAAACCAGTTTTATGCTCAGTTGTCTTTGTTTCCAGGCAGGCAGCTAATAATGTGTGTTTGTCAGTTTACTACTTCAGCGCTGTTCCAGAAAGCAGTGCTCTTGGGCATGACTCGTTGGGGTTGCTCTTCATGGTTCATCATCTGCGTGGCCTTCTGGGAAAAGAACTTTACAGCAATTCTGTTTGAACTAGCCTTCATTGTATCTGTGCCTATAAATATGGGATATCTTTCTACTAGATTTTCACTAGGCCATTTCTGATGGTCACCTGAACAAGAATGAAGTGGACATGAACAAAAAGGAAGATCTTACTCAGCAGGTAAGAGACTGATCATGAACGATTTCCGAGCAGATATACTGATCTAAAATGCTTCTTGCACCTACCCCAAGATTTCGAGCGAGTGCGTGTTCCTTGTGAATTATGTGCAAGGCTCTTCATGCATGTATGTTGAGGATGGTCTAACTCTGAAGGAAATGGAGGTCAAAGAAAGGCTTCTTGTTTAAGCTGAAAAAACCCCATTTGCTTTAGGAAGCAACTCTAACAGATTTTAACTTCCTATTGGTTTCATTTATAATTTTATCAAAAGTAACAGAAATAGATGTCTTAAATCTGATCCTATTAATATTATTGGGGAAACACATTGGCTTTAACTTCATTAATGTAAATGAAAGCACTGCAATCTGTGGATCAGGATCTGACCTGGATTAGAAAGTGACACTCTTGAGTCAGGCTACTGACCCAAGTGAAGCTGCTCAGTTTCCATATAAGTGCATTTTAACAGATTCTGGTCCTGAATTCGTACTTCTGCGGTCCCAGACCACTGTGAAGGAAGGATCAGCTTATTCATTTCAAGGCTCTGCCTTATTTAGGGATTTTTTTTTTACACAGTGCAGGTGGCATAGTCAAGGGAAAGTAATTGCAAATAATCTTGTTACAAGGACAACTCTGTTGCTTTGAAGCAGCAAGACAATCAGTGACCTTGAGAAGCCCGTCTGGTAATCGCGTATGTAGTATGAAGGCTTTGAATGGGTGTAACAGACAAAGGCAGGTGTCAGATGCGAAAATAAGTAGCGCAATATTGTGAGCTAGGCTCGCTCCATTCATTTTCACATGGAGGATGCTAATAATCTTGAGTATATTTAAAAGTTTCAAAGAAGGAAGGAGACTTTTTTCTGCTCCTCACATTGCCACACATCTCCCTTGACCTATGGCAAGTTTGTGCTTCAACTGCTCCAACTGCAAAATAATGAGATGTACCTAATGTTTATGCCACTTTCACATCCTTCACAACGAGGTTTTTGTAGCAGTAAATCACTCTTAAAGATTCACTGCGTCAAACAAGATCACTGAGGGAGAAATTAGTCACAGCAGTATCTTGACAAAGTATGTGATCCTCATGTTTCTCACTTACAAACAACAAGTGTCTGTTTATCATCACATGCCTTGTTTTAGCACTGCACCCAAGAGCCAAAACCCCTCTTTGTGCCTGGAGATACTCCCTGGAAATGTCTGTGTTGTCCTTGGTACAACTCCATGGCCAGATTCTCTCCTGGTTCAAATCTCTGTAACTCTAGTGACTCCAGTGAAGCTGCATTAATTCCCAGCAGTAGATAATTTGTTCCTGCATCCTCTGCTGCTTTGCTGCCTGGTTGCTGGGGAAGCAGCAGAGCAATGCCAGGGAAAGGGGCAGGGAAAGCACTTGGACACAGAACTACTTGCTTTATGGGTACTGCTGCATGAGGTCTTAAGCAGCACCTCCTGCTGACTTGGCTTCAAGTATTTGAAATTCATTTGAAATTCGAATACACAAAAAGATTAAATAAACTTGATGTATCAACCTGGGGGAGCTCTAAAGGGTAACCTGGTAACAGCCAGAGTGGGACAGAAAAAGTTCCTCAGCATTTAGAGTATGACAGTATTTGAAAACTCTGAAAAACTGACTTTTGAATTAGAACTGGAAAAAAGTTCAAACAATGTGAATAATGTCACCTGTCAGCCTTACCTGAACAATATTTTTACATTTTTTTTTTTTTAGACTGGAAACATTTAATTTCAGTTTTTCAACAATGTTGTATATGATACAAAAACAAAACAAAACAAAACAAAAAACAAACCTAAGCGAAGCAATTAACTTTTCATAAATAAAAAAATCAGTCAACGAAACCTTATCTATTTTTGACTTTTTTTTAGTTTCCCATGTTTTTCTGCTTCTTAGGTTTACCAGGTTTTGACATTGTGACGTTCTTTGCAAAAATAATCTTTCATTCTCGAAAAATCTGTAGCACCAACTCAGAAAGATCACACTAATTGACCTCTTAACGATCAGTTAACAACATGAAACAAAAAAAGAGAATGTGACTGAGCCCCTGTCATACTTTGTTGAATGCTTGCATCACTTTTTTAAGTAGCCAGTAGCAGAAACATTGAGTTATTTTGTTGATTAGATATACTAAAGCTCCTGCTAGAATTGCACCTTGCTTCTTTCACCTTTTCCTTTCATAGAAACCCTTCTGCAGCTATTCATCTGCAGTTACTCAGAGCACCTTTTAAACTAACTCAGTCTCTCTCTTTTCCCCCCTTTTGAATGCCTTACTGAGAGTTTATTTTTCTCATTTCCATGTCTCTTTTTGTCAACCTGTTTTTGAGAGAGGTTTATAAACCACCATAGTGTTTGAGGTCTTGCCTGAAGTCATGACACAAACAAAAAGTAGGAGAAAAATGGAAGGTCCCCTCTGCAGCATCTGAATTTGCCACATAGAACACTACAGATATATTTTCAGTCACCTATAAAATCATTTTAAAGGAAAAGTTCAAGAATTGCCCTGGATTTTCACCTGTTTCACACACCACAAACCTCAGTATTTGTTATTCCTCCCAAAGGCAACACTTTACATTTCCAATGCTCTCAGCTCGGCAGGTTTACAGATGAACTGCCTTTTGGCAGTGCTGTATTTCATGATATAGTTAATGCTCCACTTCAGAGCTGTACAAAGCCTAAAAATGAACACAAACTGATTAAGAAAAATTGCTTTAGATTTATATTTTCTGTGTTACCACAAGATATAAAATGTCCCTCAGATGCAGAATCCTGATCGCATGCCAGAAGTGGCACTTAATTTGGTTAAGTAGAGCAAGCAATTTCATCTGCACAGTGCTGAAATATTTTCCTGCTGCTACTGTCCTCTGTTCTCTCCTCTTCCTACCTGCATGATGCTTTAACATGCTGCTGCAAAGCTTAAGTGTAGCCCTTAGCTGTTGATAGTCAAAGACATCCAGAGTCTTGTGTACTCAGAGTGACACAGTAGGCATGTAGTGAAGGCAAGTAAAGCTGTTATTTGTATGAGTTGAGACTATCTATGAAGGGAAATTAAGTGTGATCCAGCCCTACTCTTCCTGCCTCTTGTAGGACTTGCACTGGTCCACCTCTACCTGAAGCCTTACCAGGTGCGAGCTCCAGTGCAGAGGGGATCGATGTATCAGCACAAATTGCAGCACTGGTGCAAGTAGTCCTAACAGAAATCAGAACTTGGGGAAGTACCAACAAATATCAATGAAAAATAGCATCAGATAAGACCTTAGAAAGAAAAACCTGTATCTCAGATTTGTTGCATAATGTGGCCTATGCTTTTTATATTTTGGACCTAATTCTTCTGGCAGGAATGTTTGAATCGCTGCCCAAGCGTTCACTTGCTAAGACAGAGAAGCAAACTTCAAAACTGCCAAGACCTCTGACTTAAGGTGCAAGTAAATATTTGAAAATCAGCAAACAAAAACTAATTGATGCTGAAACAAATATTGGGTAAAAAAACTGGTACTGTTGCTGCAGAGCAACAAAAATGTAGGAACATTCAGGAAGGAAATTAGAAGTAGTCAGAATTTTTGCTGTATTAATGCCATGACTGTTTTGCTTTCCTTTCAGCACAGCACGACACATAGTTCAATTAAATAAAGTAATGATTTGTAGCCAGATCACTTGCACTGTATCTCATTCAAGGCACTATTTCTCTGAACCATCTCTATCTTCTGTAGGGAAAAAAACCTTTCAAGAAATAAAAAGTTAAACAGATAATTCATAAGTCCTGTTCCTGGGTGCTTTCCCCTCTGTGCCCAGGTACTGAGCCTTTTCTGATGGTAGATACCACATAATCTACTGGACAAGTCTAAGTCTGTGTTATAGCTCATGCATATGACTGTCTTTAATATGAAGAGATGCTGTAGTGGTACCTTGCAACAAATAAAGAAATGTTTGTTTCACTGCAGAAAATACTGTGAATGATTTCCAAATGAAAATCCATAATGTCTGACTTTATTTAGAAATTAAGAGTTGTTTTCCTGGCAAAAAATCACAATGTGCCTTTTGCTGAGGACCTAAAGTAATGCATAGGTTGTTCTCTGTATAATTGTAAGTTTTGTTTATTTGAAAGTAAAACTGATCACTGTTTTTGTTTAAGAGTGATGGGTGCAGTATTTCTTTTGGGTCTATAATCAAACTGCAGTACCACAGCCTAGTTCTTCATGGAAAATAAACCCTTTGCAAACTGCTCTAGACACATCAGTCATTAGAGATCTGTTGCAAAAGAGCATTTCCATTAAAAAACTTACAGGTGATCAGTCCTTATCCTGCTTACCTCTATTCAGAAGGAATTTGTTTTATTAAGGATTATAATGTGGGGATGGTACCTTGTGTTCATGAAATCCTTTGGAATGGCTAGTTATGTGAATAAGCAGTTTTCTGACATTTTGCTTTTGACACATGAACAATCCTTTGTCTGACTTCAGTACAGGTGTTGTAAAAAAAGGATGTGCTCAACTTTCATTCAGTCCTTTTGCTGAACATTTTTCAGAGACCTACAATATAGATAACAGGCAAAAACTTAACCTAACTAAAATTTTCAGTAGTTGTCAGCATACCTTATAAAGCAGAAATGCATATGGTGTTATGATTATGTTACTGGTTTCAAGTTATTCAAAGGAAACAGAAGAACTCTGAAAACCTCATAAATTTTAAATCAAGATATTTTGATGATGGCAGCCTCTGCCACAAAAGATATTTAAGGAAATATTTGTCATAAATCGCAAACCATATTTTTTTTAATGACTATAGCTTTCATAGCTGGAACTCTTCCCTATTTCTCTCAAAAAATAATGTTATATGCTTAGAAATTTAATATGATGAATCTTTTATTTGAAGATTTGTGTTTTTCCATTTGGCAGACACTGGTTCCTCCACCCCTACTGTTTCTCCCCCAGTGTCATTCCCTTTGTTAATTACTAAGGAAAGTATTAAAATTATAATTCTGAATTATAATCTGGTTTTGTCCACTTTGCCTTTCAAAGAAGTTATTTTATTATGTTTCTATTCCATAATGATACAGAGCTGTAGGAATTAGGTCTATTCTACATGGGTGAATGTGCAGGGGTATCAGCAAACACCCAGAATTACCTTATGGGGTATTACAGGGTGTGTTATGGGAATAAACCAAAGCCCTTGGATGAAGAAATGGGTTTGTTAAACAAACAAGGCTAAAACTGAGGGCTAAAACTGGGGTAGGCAAGGACTTCTGTTGTGGATACACCAGTAACTGTGTTTGATTGCAAGTGGGCATCACGGGCACGTCCCTGTCAGGATATGTGCATGGGAGTTACAGGTTTATCCTGCCCGCAGGGCTGCTGGCCAGCTGCCTGCCACACTAACAGCAGTGTCCCAGTGAGCTCCCAAAGCAGCTGTACACACAGCCCGCCATGGAATTTTGGAGCAGGCGGGAGAGACAGAGGAAACATTTCTGTGAGCTCTTCATTAGGAGAGAAGCCATAAACCTTTTTTGACTACATAATAATGGAAAATAGCATGGTGAGAAAATAGGGAAGAAAGGGAGGAATAACGCGGAAAAAGGGAGTTGTTAATGAAATTCGTGTAGGCCATGTAGCTGCTTCCTTCCCCATGCACATTGGACGATGCTGCCTTTCTGCCTATGTGCTTTTGTCTGCCAACAGAAATCACTTTTGCCTTACCCAGACTGGCATTCACTTTGCTTTTGTGCAGATCCCTTCTTCTGGAAATTCAGAAATTGGAGACAGTGCAGATTATTCCTTTGTGGAAAAGGTAAAGAATGGTCTCATTCAGAGGATATCCCTTGATTTCCCAGTGTTTTTACAGGTGCTAATTTCAGCCCAACCCAAGCAAACCAAGGACTGTTAATATTTCTTCAATGCATACTTGAGTAGGTATTCATAAGTAATATAAAAATTTGTGATTGGTTATGCAGTGATTTTGGTTAAACTATGTCAGGGAGTCTTTTTTAAGACATTGTGAGATGGAGAATTCAATCACTACCTTGATAATCAATCACTCACAATATTGAAATTTGTGCTATTTTTTTAATTTGAAAGTGTCTGGTTTGGATTTCCTGTCCCTTTCCCTGTCACCATCAAATTAATCACACTCGAGGTAGGATTAGGATACTTAAGAGAGATGGTGATCCAGACACTTCTGGATATTTTTGGGGATAATGCAAGCACATTGATTTTTGTAGCTCCTTTTTGTACTTTTTCCACATGTTTACATCCATTTTAAAATCTGCTCCCACCCCTACAATATAAACTATATCAATGTCATATATAAAGGTAAACATTGGGTTCTTTCCTGTTTAAACATCCAAATACGAGTTTTTGCTTTTGACCACTGCTCTAAGTTCAGTTATTTGTCCAAATTAGGTCCTGAAATTAATCTAAAAGCTGCTTATTTTCAGGTTTCAATCCTCACATTAATAAGAATTGCCAGTTTTCTGTGTTTCAGGGCAATAAATTTCCTTTATAAATACAAATACTTTTAATATAAACAGGAATATACTTAATTGTAAGTACTAATATACATTTCTTTCACTTTTAAAGGACGTGTTTGGCAAATGATGTCACACAATGTACAATGTCTTATAATCTACTAAATCTGCCTAAAAACAGTACTATGAAGGTATTTTCACCAATTTTGTTCTAAAACATAAGAAAAAGAATTCTGTGAGATATTTTAAATATCAAAATAAGTGTTCACAGAGACTTCCATCACCAAGAAGTAATGGAAGTGCTACAAGGTAAATGCAGCTGGTGGTAGTACTCCATTGCCATGTTCTGTGTCATTCATGCATGTTGTTTGGTTGTATATTTTATTGCTGGTTACAGAACACATCTGAAAGTGACAATGATGAAGTTGATGGCAACAATATATGTGGTTTCAGAAAGAAAAAGGGAATCAAAGGTCCTACAAAGTATGTTCCTCCTTTAGAAAATGAGAAGATGGAACTGTCCCGCACCTCAAAAGTCCCAGATCCTTGTCCACTTAAAGGACCCACTGGTTGCTCAGAACTGCCATCAGACCAGTGTCTCCAAAACCCCACTACCTTTCCTCCAGTACAAAAGGACAGAGGAGGTCATGACAATTCCGGTTCTGGCAGCGATGGTAAAGAAGACAGGTTTGGAGAAACACGAGAAACCCAGGAAAATGCTGAAATTGGGAAAAGAATAGTGGGAAAAATGCAGGAAGAAATAGATACAGCAGCTCAGATGAAGCTGCCCACAGGTGGGCAGCCTGCGAGGGGTGCAGAGAAAGGTGGCTGCACAGAGGCAGTGCAGAGGGAGAAGGACAGTGAGCAGAGAGGGGGTAAGCCAGAAGGACGGGGTGGGATGGAAGAAAAAGTTGTCAAGTTTCATGCGACAAAGATGGGCTCCCTGGGCAGTGCTGCATCCATGCCAGGGAGCCGTACTGCCGAGCCCCTCACAGGAGCACCTGGTATTTCTAAGCAAAGTCTACAAGAGTTGAAAAACCTGCTGAGTGAAGGTCATCCGCCTTCTCATGGGCCCAATTTCTGTGCCAAGGCAGGTGGCACTTTTGCTCAGAAAAATTTGAAACCCCGGGAGAAAGCAGCTGATAAACAGGGCCGGCCCTTTGAGACTTTTGCTCCCCATTTTGGAGAGGAAAAGCAAAAGTATCTCAGCTTCCACAAAGAGGGAGTGGGGCAGCAGAGCAAAACCGTCCTGGTCCTCAGCTCTGCCGGCTCTGATCAGCAGCAACCAGTGGGAAGTGATGTGGATCAACTTATTCTGGGACTACCAGCAGCTCCTACACCTGCAGAAAGCACAGCTCCTGAGGTTCAGTTTGACTCCTCCACAGGCCACGCCGGTAAGGATGCTTAAACATCACCTGCTCTCCTCTAAAAAAAATGCTCCTGTTGTTTTGTGGTGTTTTGCTAAGCTGCAAACTTAAGTCAGAGCTAGTGCACAAGAGAACTGACACCTGTGGTTTCTGTGTGATCAGGATGGATCGGATACTGTGCTCTACATCTATGCTGCTTTTTTATTTTTTTGAAGCAAGGCATTTGTTAAGCCCAACTGCCTGCCAAAAAATGCCACGCACAAGTGGTCATGTCTTTTTCACTAAAACGGAAATATTTCCTCATTTAAACTGAGTGCAGGCAGCACTTCCCAAAAGTCTGCTAGATACCACAAAGCTCTGATGGCATTTGCGCTTCTTAAAATTTCCTTTTTTTTTAACATTTCCCGCAGTAGAAATTGCTCCCGTGTAGGGAAGATGTTTTCAATTATTTGTCCTGTGAGAGGACTGGAATGCAAAAACATCTCTTATAAATTATAGTGGAAGAAAAGCAAATGAGGCCGAGAGAACTTCCACTTACTTTCATGCTGTTCAGTAAGTCCATTTTGGAAATGTTTATAGAGACAATTAATTGCTACTAATAGGCTGTGATTTCTTTGTAAAAGCTTCTGGGCTAGCTGGATCAACAAACTGAAAACTATTATTAGCTGTGATAATGTAATGGGCTTGAACAGTTTGTTGTTCTGTTTCCAGGAAGCACAAAAACTCCAGTTTGTCAGTTGTATAGGTATCACATTAATACATTTCCATGAGGATCAGTCTGAGATCACATTATCAGCTCTCCGGGACAGATATCTTTCCTTTTGACTTATCTTACTGATACAAGAAATACCAATCTGTTCATTGATAAAATACTTTAGCCATGATTAACTATGTAACAAAATGTAATAATAGCAATTAAATGTTTACAATAATATTAATTTATCCTGCTTTTTTCAAGTCTCCTGACAGATGGGTAGAAACCCTCCTATGCATACTCTGAAAACAAACAATTTGAACATGTCAATTGTTGTTAGCTACTGCAGGATTTCCTGGTAGATATTTTGTGTTACCCAGTTTGAACAAGTCTGAACAAGATATCTATGAACGTTATCAGTGCATACTCAGGGCACTGCATGAGAAATACAAAGCTTTGAAAAGATATTTTTCACTCGAACCATTCTCTATTCATGTCTATTAGAATAAAAAGGTTAGAGCATTATTTAGCAGCCTACACTTGATGCTGCTCCCTTTCCAGACTACATTGTTCTCACATTTCTAAAAGGTTAGCAAAATGCATTATCAAATTTATAACACTACTGTTTTTTCGTTGTCTGCAAAACCAGCAAATATATTTTAAAACACAGGAGTAATTATTCTTTGTCATTGCACTATTTACAAGGTAGAGGGAACTGATGAGATTAATTTTAGATTCCACAGGGAGATTTCAACCCAGCTCAGCTCCTCAACATGAAGTAACTAATCCAAGCTTATTACCTAGTCAGTAAAGACAGGCATTTTGTCTTCAGAGAGGTATTAGGGGTGGATGAAAAATTGACCTCTGAAGGTGGGTGTATATTTCCACTCAGTGGGGAAGAAGTCCCATGGTGATTAGCTTAGATCATTTGTCTGACTCTTGAGATGCCTAAAGCTACCTGGGATTAATCCTGCCCTGTAGCACTGGTGGTAGTGATGACTGTTAGAGACCTACAGATGAGAGAAAACTATGAGGGGAGCTGGGAGAAAACTATTTTGTCTCATCAGAAAAATATTCCATATCAAATGTTTTGGAATCTCATGAGGTTTGGATTCCATTTGGCTTTGACCAAACAAGTTGTATCTGGCTCACTGTGCATTCCTACTAGTAAATGGAATGCACTGAAAGAGTTTCTACTTAATGAGAACTGTATGTGTTCAAAATTTAATTTTCATTGAAGATGTTCAGTAACTTAACTGAAGAAAAGAAACTTTTAGATAAAATTCTGCACTGTTTAATGAGCCTTTGCATAGCCAGTATTTCATTGCTGCCCATGGTAATTTATTGATTGATAAGATCAAGTCCTAAATATTTTTTTTTACTAAAACATTATGTTAAATATTCCAGTTACTAGAGTGCCTGAAGTCTTGGATCTAAAGATATCTCGACACTGAGTAGATCTGAAATACAGTCTCTAATAATTTACAAGTTTTCAAATACTTGAACTTGCTCAAATCAGAAGACTTAATCCAAAATGTTTGGAAAAATTACAAGAGGTTATATTTCAGATCCACTCAGTGTTGAGATATGGCCAAAACAGAAATATACTTTATTGTTGTAAAAGTACAGAGTTAAGGGACAATTTCTAGAGATCAGCAGCAGAAAGGTTAAAACATATGTGTCAGTAATTCAGAGGATTTATATACAATCATGTTAGTTATATGGTTAACATCTCTCTAAAATGATAAATCCACATGTTTTTTTCCAAAATTCTGATTGGACAATGTGGAAATATTACTGCATGTGCATTTTGTCCATTTCTTGTCAGCTCTTTTGTAAAAGAAGTGCTTGGACATGGGAAAAAATAATAGAAAAGAAGCAGACGTCAGATATTTGGGTTAGTAAGAAAAATGTTACTTGAACAGTGTCAGAGAAACTGGAGCTGAAGCTAAAGCTAAAATTCTTAATCTAAAGCTTTTTTCCATGGAAAGATAGAAACTAGCACATGCAGCTGATTAGGTGAATATACTGACTGCACTAACATGAATTTAGGAATTTTATTTGCCTAAGTGTCTATATCTAATAATGATGTGCATTTCTGCAAGTTGGTATGTAGTCATTAATTGGCAGGTTCTTCTTCAGCTGTTCCATGCCTGCATTCTTGGGGGACAAAGAGGGATGATTCCAAACAGTAAAGAATAAGATGAAATTTCATGTATATAGTATTAAATAACCATCATGTACATGCACACAGGATGAATTCATGCATGTGCTATATGTATAGTGTAAACAGCACATAAGGTAGGTGTATATTGACCTCTCTGAACTCAAATCTTGACACATGCTGCTCTGCATGCTACTAAATTAGAATATTAATACTATAGCAGCCAGGGACAGAATGATGAATCCTTCAACAAAGAAATAGCATAGGCTTTTTTGTCTATTGGCATACAAAAATTTGCTCACATACTCTGAGCCAAATTTGGACTCCCCATGTGGTTTCGCTGTCCTCTGTGCACACCTGGAGGAGACATGTCTGCCCCACTGATTCTGCTCAGTAAATCCAGTCAGTCACAAGGAAATAGAAATGGAGGCTCTTTGGCAGCTGCGAGTGGACAATCAGGAGATAGAAGTGGTCACTTCATAGTCACTGCCTCTGCTCTAATTCCTGCACCATAACAATGTCTTACTTTGGGACTTAGGCCTGTCTTTTTCACTTGGCACCCTTTTCCGCTTTGTATTTTACACAGTCTGTGCCGTTCTTACAGCTCTCCTAAAGTGAAGAACCACAGCCATACTGTTCCTTCATGTTCTTTCCTTATGCCTTATCTGTGGTTCAACAACATTTTTCTCTCTTCTACATTTTGAACTGAGTTTGAGCATAGAAGGGCTGAAGCTCAGCTCCTTTCTAAAGCCTCTTGGTTGCCCTCGTTTTCTGTTGGAAAAAACATAGTATTTTTTGTCTTTTTCTTTCCATTTCCCTCTTAACTGAGCTGTATACAACTCACCATATTTTTTTTTACCTCACAAACTCTAAGAACAAACCAAAGCAACCAAAAGCTCTTTAGTCCTTTATCTTCCATACTAATAGCTGAAATCTTCCTGCTATGTGACTCTGCATGATTTCCCATTTTTCCTCTTGATCTATATAAAAGAAAAATGCTCAGACAGGACTTCCATCCAGTCTTTCTGATCTATTTTGTCCTCTTTCAGGTGAGATTCAACTCATCTATCTCTGGGATTTGTAGTAAGCTAGTCATCCCATGATTCTGTGTGAGAAAGAGGTGTGTATGCAGACAGTAATTCTTCCCACCCACTGGAGATACTTACTTTTTTTTATAGCAATAGTTTTAGGTTGCAAAACCAGTTAATTGGACCTAATGTAAGGGAAATGCATTCTCTGCTTGTTATGTCTGCCAGCTGCCTCTCCTTCTGCAATATATTCACGAAAAGTTTAGTCCTTACCTTCAGTACTGTACAAAATCTTTTCCCTAAATAACCTTGCTTCCCATTTAGCATAGTGATCTCTTTCATTCTGGACGTGTTCAAGGCCAGGCTGGATGGAGATTTGAGCAACCTGGTCTAGTGGAAGGTGTCCTTGCTCACGGCATGGGCATTGGAACTAGACGATCTCTAAGGTTCCTTTCAACCCAAACTGCTCTATGATTCTCACTTGATTTTTTAAAGTTAGGACAAATATTTTTAGACCAGAAGGGGCTTCTTAGTTTGCAATAGCATATGCCTTGGTTCACACAACTTTGCTCAGTGATTCCTTCCGTAAATCCAAATTTTCTGTTTGATTTTGAAGAAAGATAGGCCACTGTTGTTTCCTCTTATTTAGGATTATCAGTTAGGTAGTACCATTGGGTATCACACAACTTAAATTTCTTTCAGACACCTGCATATTTTGTTTTCAAATCCTCTAAATTTTCTATGACTATGATAATTTTCTCATTCACTACAGAAGGGCCATTTTTATAAAATATTGTGGAATGTAGAAAAATATAGGTTATTTATTCATCTTTCATTTATTGAGAGAGAAAAACTTACTTTGCATTTGACTCTTGAAGATGTATCTTCTCTGAGAAGCTGTGTCATGTTGTTGTCATACAGTTTGGAAACAATAATTCATGTCTGGTTGAAGCTGTATGTCAGTCTCTAAATTAGCTATAGAACTCAAGAAAAAGCGGAGTTTCTCCACAGTCATGCCGGTAAAAAGCCTGCTTTGCTTTGCAATTAAGTTTAGAAAAGAAAGTAGGCTGTCATGAGACAAAGAAATGAATGGAAAACACATTTAAAGTTTCATTGTCAAACAGATCAGGGAAATATTTTTACTGTCTCCCATCCTTTGGGTGTTTCTAGTATGCTTACATAGTTATGCCCCTGTTAAGAGTCTTGTAGGTGAATAAAAACACAACGTAGGAAACAACTTTTTATGTACTTGACTGCAGAAATCAAATCAGTAAACAGTTTTGGCAAAGCATTTTTTTAGGTGAGAAAGAAAGGGAAATCTCATATTTTTTCAACTGAAGATGCTTCTGGTCACTATTCACATCAACAGTGCATTCAAATGCAACTCATGTCTACTTACCATGTCATAAAAACAGATGGGAATAGAAAAGTAGCAATAAGAATGATATCTAGCATAGGAAAAGCTGTCATATAAGGTTTGAAAAATAAAGGTGGTTAATGTTTGAAGACAAAAGTGAGAACAGTAAATAACATGCTGTGCAAAACAAGTAAACTGGCTGTTCTTAAATATACAAACCAGAGTATTGTAAGGAAGAACAGACATGTTTAAATTAGTTCTGACAGGAATTTCCATAGGATTTAGAAGTGTAGTTGTGTGATTACCCTGTGGGACTCTTTGCTAGTGAATGTCGTCAACACAAGGTATCTGTTTTTATAAAGGGGGTCAATATAGACCTTCAGAGCACCCTCTGTTAGATTTCTAACATAGTAACCTCTTCTAGAACTGAGACACTTTACTTTAGTTGTGGCATGGTTTAATAAGGGACCACGGGAAAGGGTTCCCTTGAACAAGTTGAAAACTAGATTGATCTGGGACGTGCACCTTCTTCTGTTTTGGCACTTTTCTGTTGCTGAAAAGGAAAAGCTGATGTCAACTATTTGCCCTAGCTGCTCTTAGCAATCTGGGTGATTTCAATATTAATAATCTAAGAAAAGCACCACTCTTCTGCTATAAATAATAATAGTAATAATAACAGTAATTATTATAATTATTATTGGTAATATTTTTAGTTTATTGTGTGATGAATATGTTTGAAATATGTGAAGATAGTTTGTATTTGTAGGTATTTTGTACTAATTACAATGGAAACAGGAATATTACCAATTGTTTCTCAATGGTAACTTAAATGGGAAATGCAGACAGAACCATAGACAAACAAACATTCGGTTCTTTTCTGTGTCCTGCCAAACTGTTGTAGATATTTAATGATCTGCTTAAAGAAAGGTGACCGGTCTGGATTTTTATTTGATTTTTAAAATTAAAATCTGAACGAAAATCTGAGTATCTTGTTGAATTTACATGTTTCTTTAAGGAGATTTCCTGAAATGAAAAGGAAGGTGCCCCTATTCCTAGAGGCCCGGAAACCTAGAGAAAAAGTTATACTCATGAACAGAATCCTCCCTCAGAAGAATGTAAAACTTTTAGACTGTGATTCTAAATCAGCTAGGCCTGTCAAACACTTATTTATTCACTACTTTACCTACAGTAACTAATGCTCTGGATAATGACTATACGACCTGAGTAAAGACAGAGTACTCAGTTCCCTCCTATACCTTTCCGAATGAATAATTGTTGGCATCGTGGATGCAGTTTGAGAGTTATTTATTTAGTGGCTACCAAGAAAATATATTTTGGGTCCTGTGCTGTAGAAAAGTGAGTAGTCAGTAGTTATTCACTAATTATTACTTCAGAAACAAATCCCCTCTCATATTCCCAAAATCAATCAGAGATATTAAGTCATGGTGACATTTTTATCTATCATACAATTTACAGAAACATTATTTCAATGAGAAAGCTAATCTGCAAATGATGTAAAAGATGAACTCTAAAAAGTATGTGAAGGCTGCATGACTGTTTCTGCTTATTCTAAAAGATTTTGGAAAAAGGTTCGTGTAAATGAATAAGTGTCTTTTGACTAGCAGGGTGTCTACACTGGTATATAGATTAATTTTAGACTAATACTAGACCAATATGTACAATTTTGTCTCATAATTTAACAAGATATATCTTTGATCATAAAAAGTCCAACTGCAGAGGAAAAATTCTTGCTTCTTTAGTTATTAATGTTTGCCGTCTTAATGTTCTTTAGAAACATTTTCTGTTTATGACTTTTCTGTTAATGTTTGTTCACATAATGTAATTATATATTTATTCAAATACCTTTAGCTCAAAGACAACACATACATATATATAAAATTTGGAAAATTACCTGCCACTGGCAGATGTTTAAGTTATTTGTCGCTTTATTTTTTAAATGAATTTATGCATCATTAATATGAATGCACATAACATTTGTGCTTTTCTTAGATACTGATTTATATAATCTATATCTCTTAGGAATACTGTTTTAAGGCATTAATAGGATCAGAATTAAAGCTGCAGTTTTTTCATGATTTGTATGTTTTTATCTGAAAAATATTTGTTCAGTAGATGGAAATTTAACAGACGACATTTCAGGACATTTTAAGAAATTCTGGCAAGATTTACGTCAAAAGCCTACTGATGTCAAGGATTGTCAGCCAAGCTTGACTTTGAATAATACAAAGACATAAAAATCTCAGTGTGACAGGTGGTCGACAGGAAATGTCTACCATCTTTGCAGAAGAAGTTAAACATCTATAGAATAAGGCATTGATCACTGCTTTAAAGGTAAAAGCTTCAAATTTCTGCCCCTGGAGTTGAAAAAAAAACTTCTCTTGAGATAAAATTTGGAAGATTTTCAGAATCTTTTAAAGTTCTGGTAATCTACTGAACAGCCACAGTTTATACCTGTTAATAAACTTCTAAATAATGGTCATGTTCATTAATCTGGTAGAGGTCAAATCTGGTAAATGCCAGTAAACATCTATGTTGTAAAACAACATTACAGGATGACTGAAGTGTTATTCAAATAACTTACTTGGTGGCATAGGCAAGACCAGACCAGTCCTCCCTGCTCACTATTGTGTTTTGGCAGCAGCTGTAACAGAGTGTCACACAAAACATTTAAACAGGGCTTCCTTATTTAATATTCATCTTTTAAAGGACATATTGCCCCAGTGTTTGTAGACGACATTGGGAAAAAAAGCCATTTCCATAAGGAGCTTAGAGCTGAAACAGACCAAAGGGAAAGATGTCATGAGAAGTGGATATGACAAAATTGCTTTCTAGCTTTTGTCTATTCAATTTTTACTCTGTTCTCCTATTTACTTAAATTTTTTTCTCTGCTTTCAGCTGCCATTCCTCAGGGAGCACAGTTATCACTTAACTTTTTCTTACTTGTCTGACCTAAAGGATCCTCCTTGCCATCTGAAGCTGGAGGATCCAGCAATATCCAGCAATATTCAAAGGTTCTGAGAAGTCTATGACTACAGATGAATTTGTGGACTTCTCAGGGAATAATCTGACAGCTTTGTGCTGGGCCAGCTTGTGATCCTTCTTACACGCCTGCAACTGGCAGTCCTACTTGCCCCAAAGGAGAGATCAAAACTAAGTGTTTGTGCCAACTGGCAACTGCTAGAGAAGATCTGCTCTAGTTTGGGTAATTTGCTACTGGAGAGATTAGGATTGCTCCCACCAACCTTCAGAGTGCCTCAGCATGAAGCTTTAAGCTTCCACTTGAAGGCTGGTGGTGAATGGTTGCTGTTGCGGATCTTCCACTGTGGATTTCAAATACCTGCAAAAATTCATCTGATCACATGCTCAGGAAGAATGGAGGACTTTTCTCCCAGAAATGCAAAAAGAAATACATATTTCACCATTTATTGCATGTTAATATAAAATTTTACTCTTGGTCTGTTTAGTTTATTGTACTAAGTGAAAGTTAATGCCTTATGTAGTTTGACTTGAATAAGAACAATAGATAGATACTCAAAAGAAAAGCAGACTGACAGATTGAGAGGTTAGTGAAAGGAAGTTACTGTGCCCATCTCTCTGCTCCATTATCGAAGTTATACTGAGGTGTTGTCGCCTTCATGTCAAGAAGTTTATAGAGCCCTACAGCTTCTGCAATACGGTTAAGAAGAAAACTCCATAACAGCAAATGCATAAATGCATAAACTTCCCTTAAAAGTCACTGCCTGTACTGGAGGAAACTGCAATCCTCCTCAAGAGGCCTCAAGAAAGGTTTAGTAGAAGACAAGAGCCCTTTTTGTCATGTTTCTCTATCAACGCACTTTATGAAGTCGTTGAAGAAACAGCACCTGTGTTCTGTCAGTTTTCGGTGGGAAATAGGTATCCAGTTACTACTTTTGCTCCTAAAAACACTCAACAAACCTCATAAACTCCTGGTTTTACCACATGTTCTCTTCTTAACTTGAAAAAACGTTTAAATTACAGACCATTCCAAAAAATAAGAGATTTTATACAGGATGTCAGGGAAAAATACATGTGTTTATTTAAAAAACTCTTTCATGAGCCATATCTTTTTCTCATTTCTGTTTTTACACTCTATGCCACAATTTCCCACTTTTGCACTTTTTAGGAGAAGAGCCGTATTCCAGCATTCTTTATTTTGTTTGACGTGAACATTCCTCTTCACTTCTAGCATTCAACAGAGACCCTGATGTAAACGGCCTTGGAAACCCAACTCTCCTTCACCTGTTCTCTCATATTGAATTTATTAAGCAGCAGATGGCCAGGGACAACGTGCAGTTTGTCAGATTTGAATCAATAGACCTCCATGGTGTGTCAAGATCAAAGAATGTTCCTTCTCGATTTTTTCACGTAAGTTTTTTGGTTTCTAGTTTATGTGTTTTCCTTTTAACCTTTGTGTGTTTTCATGCCCCCATCCTTAAATTATATTTTCTCCATTGTGCAGGCAGCAACTCCAACTTAGAACAAATTATCTGTTCCCTCCCCTTGCTCATGTTCCCAAAGGATCTAGACTTCTTTCATCATTGCAATCATTTATTCCTCTTTTCCTCCAAATAGTAATCTAACTAGATAAGGCTAATAATTTCAGTTCTTTGATGTTCTAATAATCTCTTCTCTCAGAAATATCTTTTCAGATTCAATACATTATAAAAATTTTAGTTTGGTGAACATCTCTAAATTGCAAAAGAGAAAGAAGTAAACACTGAAAGAAATAAAATGAGTGAAGATAAATTCATTTTAGTTATGAGAAATTTTATAGTTATCAATAACATAGGAAAATATCACTGAGTTGCATGATGACTTAACAGCAATATTTGCCACAGTAATGATTCAGGAAATAAAAATCAGATCAGGAAACAGGATAAATTAGGTAGCAGGGCTAGAGAAGGGAGAAGTACTACTATAGGGTAATCATCTTTGTCACTTTTTTCAGTGCCAAATGGACAGCTTAGACATCTTGGAGCAGAGTCCACCAGAGTGCGCAGTTTTGGTTATGGGTGTCACACATACTGATACCGTTGACTGCCACCTGCTTAAAAGAAGACAGACTTCATTCATTCATTCATTCATTCATTCATTCATTCATTCATTCATTCATTCATATTAAGAGAAGCCACCATATGCAGTTTACCATCTGGATATGCAAAATTGAGTTTTTTTCAGCTCTGAGCTTGCCCCTTTCTAGGTTTGTTGTGTCTCCTCTGCTCACACAAATGGCAACCTTTTCCCTTAGAAGAGTAAAGGTAAGATGTGAACAGGAGCCAAATTTCACTTGGTGGAACTTGGCCTAATTGCAGCTTTCATCAGAAAAATATTTGATCATAAGGTAAGTTGTGAAGGTGCTTGATTGAAGGTAGATGATCCTTCCTTGGGGTCTTACCTGCATTTCATTTTCATCAGTTGAAGCTTTCTGTTCAAATGGAGAAGAAAGTATATTTATGAGTTTTTCTCACCTGGAAGTGCTTCCCTGCATTTTACCCCAAACTTCTTAAGTCCAGAAAGTGAGATTTTTCTGTTAAATGTTGCATCTGAAAAACAGCGAGGTCCATGTTATGGCATTTGAAGAGAAGTTACAGCCTGAACAGTATCAATATGAGTCTTTTGTGGTCACTTGGGTCTACGTAAACAAAATGGCCAGAGGGTATGGAAGCTAAATAGACTAACTACAGATAAAAATTTGACTTGCAAAATTTGCACCTAACAGGTGATACCCATAATTGTCTAAAGACCATGCAAAAAAAGTGTTGAACATTTTTTAATTCTTTATGGGAAGTTAAAACGTGATCATTGTGATAATTGATGCCATAGTTTTCATACCAATCTTGCAGAAAGTTGTTCTGCTTTATGACACAGTAACTGGCTTTTACCCTTCACGTCAGTGATTATTGCATTTTAGTGTTCTTTATGAAAATATTGTTGTTCTACCTGAGAATCTGAATTTAACATATTTTATATACATAAAAATACCATTGAGCTCTTTTCTGATTTGGTAATACGTCGTTCTCCTCTGTGTTTAGGAGAAAGCAATTCATGGTGTTGCCATGCCCAGAAGTTACCTTGAACTGACGCTGAATCCTAAAGATAATGAACTAGATTACATAAATGCAACCAATTTCAATTGTGACATAATCCTGAACCCTGATTTATCAACGTTTCGAATACTCCCCTGGACTGAGCAGACTGCGAGAGTGATATGTGATTCCTTCACTGTGCTGGGCACCCCACTAATGACCTCCCCAAGGCACATTGCCAAGAAACAGCTGAGCCAGCTTCAGGACAATGGCTTTTCTTTGCAGTCTGCATTCACTTACGAATTTTGTATTTATGGCATTACTGAGGTTGTAAATTCAAAGACAATATCCTTTCCTGCAGCCACAATACTAAATAACCATGACCAGACTTTCATTCAGGAGCTCATTGAAGGAATGTATTATGCTGGTGCCAACATTGAAAGCTTTTCTTCTTCCAGTGGGCCTGGGCAAATGGAGATCACTTTTCATCCAGAGTTTGGCCTAGATGCTGCTGACAGTGCCTTCACGTTTAGAACGGGCCTTAAAGAGGTGGCTAAGAAGTATAACTACGTGGCTAGCTTTTTCTCAGAATCAGGATTCTACAATTCGGGGGCTCTATCACACAGCCTGTGGGATCTGAATGGCCAGAAGAATCTGTTTTCTGCTGGTTATGGAGTTGAAGAGCTCTCAGAGCTTGGAAAAAATTGGTTATCAGGTCTCTTGGCACACACGGCAGCTATCAGCTGCTTGATGGCTCCTACCACCAGCTGCCGTAAGTCTTATTCTAAATACAGCAAAGAATCAAAAGAGACTGTAAATGCAAAATGGGCATATAATGATAACAGCTGTGCCTTTAATGTCAAATGTCATGGTGGAAAAGGCACTTACATAGAGAATAAATTAAGTTCTGCTGCAGCAAACCCGTACCTGGTCCTTGCTGCTACTATTGCTGCAGGTCTAGATGGAGTAAAGAGAGGACTTAGCTATGATGATATGCTCGAAGAAGAAAATCACACTGGTGATCTAAAGCATTCATCAATCCCTCTGAAACTAGAAGATGCTCTGGTTGCACTCGAGAAAGATTCTTGCATTAAGGAAGCATTAGGCGAAACTTTTATCCGATTCTTTATTGCCATGAAACATTATGAGTTAGAAACTGAAGAAATGGATAGTGAAAGGAATAAATGCCTGGGATATTTTATTTAGAAGGAGCACTCTTCTGTAGTGGTGCTGTGTAAATGCGTACAGTGAATGGCTAAGATTCTTGAAATTAGTACATATATTTTAAAATGTTTTAATGCTTTGGGATTTTTCCCCCCTCCTTTGTATAGTACATGGTAATTGCACTTTATTGTCCATGTACATTCATGGCCTTCAGTACAAAGCTGAAATATTCGTGAAATAATATTAACAGGCTTTTAAAAAACAGGTGGAGTGGTTTTGGGCAGACCTGCTGGTGAAAAGAAGAAAAGAGAAGGTGAAATGGAGAAGAGCAACTACTCGACTGTAATAGGACTGTATAATGTGCAGAAAAGTGGGAGTAATGGGGACAGTGATGAGGGGTGGGGTTTAGAACTGAGGAAGGCAGGGAATTTCTTGTTCAGCATGGTTATGGGACTTGTCCCAGCCTATTCAGTAACTGATGGGTTGCTAAACAAGAAGAATCTGAGTTTGATTTAAAACGTAAGCTAGAACAATGAACATTGTAGAGAGAGGGGCAAAGGACTGAGGCTGTAGAACCTGAGAGGCAGGAATCGGTGTCTTAATGGACATAAATAAAAAAGACAGGAGGGATTATATAATAACCTATACATCATGAATTCTGCTGCTGAATGGAGTTTTCAAGAATTATAGTTAATAAAGATACTAAAAGAAATCAAATGGTGACTTGAAGAGGAAATAGTTCATAGAAAGGCAGCAGTGTCAGGCCACTGTGCAATAAAAAATTAGCTGGTTTTATGTCTGTTTTGATAGTTAATGGGTTAATTCAGAGTTAAAAGGCAAATGTGGAAAAAAAGGCAAAAAACCCTGAGAATTTAGAGCTTAAACTGTACTTTATTGGGAAACCTGATTTTATCAAGCACGCAGAAGATGACTGAGAGGAGAGGAGCAGAAGGAGCAGGTTAAAACCAGAAAGAAAGAGTGCAGATGCAAATTCAGAGAATGAAAAATCATGGTTAAAACAGAGGGACAGAAGATCCAATTCTAAAATTAGAAATGGCAGCTGGTGTAAAGAAAAATAATTTTTTAGGAATGGCAGGAAGTGGGGTTTAGATTTGCTCTTTGTTTTTGTTCCTGCTGTCATCCTTTATTATTAAAGATAACCCTTGCTTCATACACCACCTCCACATTAACAGTAGTTTCTGGTGTTCTTTATCTTGTCACAATATTTTGATCTATGTGTAGGAATTTGTGAGCGAAAGAGTTTGGTCATCAGTGGAGTAAAAACAAGATTCAGTCAATGCCTCTGTCAACTTGCAGAATTAGGAACGTGTGAACAGAAATGTGCTACTTGCCTACTGATGGATATTCCATTCTTCCTCTAAAGGGTACTATACTTGAAATGTAGCACCTGGCATGCTAAAGCTTTTTGTATGATTCCAAAGAACTCATTTTATACTCAGGTAGCAAGAGGAAATAAAGAATCTAAAGAAACATGATGAATTCCCTTGTCTCAGTCTGTGGTTGGTGGGTGGATTTGATTCTCTCTCTTACTCACGTGATATATTTTTTGAATATCAAAATATGCCCAATTTTGGGGCATATATGGGACTATTTTTCTTTGCTACAGGCTAATTTGCATTGGCCAGGTCTAGCCTTGCATTTAAGCAGAACTTCCCATTCTGAAAAAAATTCTTCTCATTTGCTTCCCTAACACTTCAGGGGCTCTGGAACTCTGTCCTCTCTCTTCTCTTTCTGGTTACTTACATTTTCACAAGTTTTGGCAGAAGAAACACATAAAAATTATTTCCTTGCTCAGATAGCTTACTTACCATACTTAATATTTAGTCCCAGCAGTCACACAGATTTATAGCTATTCGTTGCTGTGGCTTTATAAGACTTTTTCCATTTGTCTTGGATTTATAATTAACTGCCACTGTATACTTTCACTTTTAAAAAGATAATATATAATGGACTTCTATAACTGAATTTAATAAACATGAAGTTTATGATATATACTACATATATTATCCATATTGTTTTCTTATCACAACATTGACAAAATAACATCAGACCTAAACCTCTTTCTGTATACGTCCAACTACCTGATTAGATTAATAAAAAGACATTATTTACAAACAAAAAAATCCAGCTATCTAGAACTGGTGCTCTACAAGTTATAAACAGTTATAGCAAGATAAGGTAAATCAATAAAATAATTCTACAGATATTTTCTAAGTAGTCCTCAATGACATAGACTCTGAAAAGACAGTGACTTGATGACTTGATGACAATGACATTAAATGGAACATTCCTTGTTTCTGGCAAATGAATACCTTTTTTTTATTTTTTAATTAGAAAGTTCACAGATGGAGCCTGAAGCTAGTGTGTCCCAAATTTTGATCAATATATTGTTCAACACTTTTTCTTAAATATATTCTACATAGTGAAAATAAAGTAACTCCAACTCTGTGGGAAAGCATAAAAACATTTATTTCAACATGAGCAGTTATGAATTTTAGAGTTGCACATATCCCCAATTAAGTTTTCATGCATATCCCTTAAAAAGACAACAAGAAAAAGATAATTACTTCACTTTGCTCAACTGAAATTAATTATTATTGACTGTTGTATCACTAACATTTCATCTTCAAGTGTTGCCTGAAAAATACTCTTCACTCTTCTACAGGTCTGAGGTCAATGTCTAGAGCATTGCTAGTTAGAGAATATAAATATGTGCAGTGTTATAAAATAAAAAAAGGAAGGCATCTGTAATTTTGCATAAGCTCCTGATGATTTTCCAGGATCATAAAATCATAGAACGGTTTGAGTTAAAAGGAATCATAATAGTCATCTAGCTCCAAGCCCCATTCCATGGGCAGGGACACTTTCCACTAGAAAAGGTTTTCTTGGAGCCCCATTCAACATGGACTGGAACACTTCCAGGGTGGGGCCTCCACAACTTCTCTGGACAGCCTGTTCCAGTGCCTCACCACCCTCACAGTAAAGAATTTCTTCATAGTATGTACTCTAACCTACCCTCTCTCAGTTTAAAGCCTTTCCCCTTGTTCTATCACTACATGCCCTTGTGAAAGGTCCCTCCCCAGCCTTCCTGTAAGCCTCTTTTAGGTAGTGGAAGGCTGCTGTCAGGTCTCCCCAGAGTCTTCTCTTCTCCAGGCTGAGCAGCCCCAACCCTCTCAGCTTGTCTTCACAGGAGAGGCGCTCCAGCCTCCTATTCATCTTCACGGCCCCTTCTGGGCTTGCTATAACAGGTTCATGCCCTTCTTATGTTGGGGCCCCAGAGCACTCCAGGTGGGGTCTCATGAAAGCAGAATTGAGGGAGAGAATCACCTCCCCTGGCCTGCTGGCCACGCTGCTTTTGATGCAGCTGTTTGGCTTTCTGGCCTGAAAGCATGGGGTCGTGTTGAGCTTCCCACCAGCAATCAGCCCCCAATCCTTCTTGTGGTGCTTTTGTACTCAAATGTTCTTTTACGTAATTCAGCCCATACCAATCCTGGTATTTCTGTTAAAAGAGTCACAGGAGCCATCCCACCGTGTGTCTGTGGTGCCAGTAAAATCACAGCCCTGCAGGCATGCGCACATCCCTAACTCCTCTCATTTATTCCCCACGATATGTACATTGGCACAGAGGCATTTAAGTGGGATGCCCCATGAAGCTGACTTACTGATTGTATACCTCAGTCAGAGGTTGAAAAGAAGAGAAATAAGAAATTCCTGATATTAATAAATATCTTTTAATCTTTTCAGCTTTAAGCAGACTGTGTATTTGTATCTTTGTTGACAAAGTGGGAGTACTTTTGACATTGAACTACATCATGACTGTTTGTTCTATGTTTTCCTGTGCCAGCTTTCGTTCCATAACACAGAAGAATTATAAGGAGGACTTCTATAAACGTGTAAGCTGTCTAACATTCTGGAAGGTAGCTTTCACAATGACAGCATGTTAAAGGCATTATAAAAATTTGTGGTTCCACATATGCCGGTAACTAAACAGTTCCTAGGCTACCTAAGCCTTTTTGATCAATACCTATAATAATCATTAAATAAACATCATGCAAAGTAGTGAAACAACCTTTTTCTAGAAAAGTTAGAAGCCCTTGCTATAATTAATATCTAGGGTATATCAGCTTTTATGAAAGAATATTCCATATCGCATAAGTTGTATCACCTATTTAGCATTTGCATCATTACTAGTCTTGCTTAAAATGTGAAGTGGGAGTTTTTCCACAGAAAGTGTATCCCTGAGAGAGAGATAAATTTAATTGATATTTTTCACAAGTAGTTTATTAATAAAAACAACAATTTATCTGAAACCAGTAGCAAACATGATTTAGTGAATTCAGTGTTAGATTTCAGTGGAACAAGAAATGAAGTAAATTTTACAGAAAAAATCTTAATAGAGAAATGGATAAATATAAATTCTTACTTGTCAAAACTGAAGAATATATAAAATAGGATTCAACGGGAATCTGTCCTGCAGTCTAGTGTTCACTGCTTTCTCTAATCACAGCTAATGAAATAGGCATACTGTCTTTGAAAACATGAAACTTTGCTTGGTTTTGGTTGTTGTTGTTTTTGGTTTTGCTACTTGTGTCAGGGAGCAAGACAAAAAGAAAAAATGGTGCTAACAACAATGTTCTGGGAAAAATATGTACTTGAGCAAGAGTAAGTGCAGGACACTACACTGAGACAAGGATGTCAAGCACCTCGGTTTGTGCTTGTTCAGAGAGGAGCCTGGGTTGTGTTTATTTCACCTGCTCAGCAATTTCAGAGAAGAGGCAGATCAGGAAATACTAACAAGGGTATAGCTTGCAAGAACAAAAACATGATCATTTTGCTCAATTAAATTCTCAGGGTTTGATAATAAGGTGACACACTTCAAACACATGCAGATTTATTGGAGAAAATCCTGGGGACCAAAGCAAATGAACACATCTAGCTAGGACCTATTTACAAGGAATAACTGAATTATTGTGTGTAGCTCAGAAAGGGGAGACAGAGTATAGGTTTTACTAATGGTTTTCCGGCGTGTAAAAGAAGCAGCTAAGGAGCAGAATATTATCTTTTCTTCCTGTCCTTTGCAGTTAGAACATAACAGCAGGTTTTCATCAAGTAAGATTTAGACTAGACAGTCTGGAATATGTCAGAGTGTTAAAGAGAATGAAACTGGAACCAGGTAGATGCCTGTGGAAAGTGGCAGTGTTTTGATAAGGGACTCCAGAGCGTAATTTATGATGCACTGAGATAGTATACCTTGATGCATGGTACCTTCATAGTGTTTACAGGTATAATAGGATGGCTCATTTTCCTTGTTTGCTGGGTCCCATGTTGCTGTGTGATCATTGAACTGACTCCTGGACTGTGGTCTTAGCTGAGTTTATAGGAAGGGAAAATACTTTATCTATTTTAGGAGATAAAAAATTGGCTAAATCACATTATTTTTAATGGAAGAAATCTGTCAATAACGAATGTATGCAGGAAGAAAACAGACCAGAAGACACAGACTAACGAAGCAGCCAGAAAAATTGGTGTACAGCTACAGTTAGACATATCATGTAAAGGAGCACTAGGGACACAGTGAAAATGCACTGAAACACTATACTATCATTGCTCAGGTAAATTTTATGTTGAATGAACATGAAAATGAAGGTACCTCATATCCCTGGTACACAGCATGACTTGATCTCTTTTGTGATGTAGGATCAGAAAAATAATACAAAAGCTACAGATCCATCCATGCAGTAGCTTATTTTCAATTTGGAAATGCCATGCTTCTAACTAGACTTAAGGTTTCATGAGATATGAAAAGAGAATTGGATTTATTAGCTAATACGTCTTCAGCATGTCAAGGTGATGATACCATGTACATAAGTGAATATTCAAATTTTATTCTTTCAGGCTCCAGCCAGAGGGCAGCAGTGCACTGTGCAGTGTTCCTCTGGGATCTCAAACTGTCATGCTGTGCTGAAAAACACCCCATTAAAATCCACCCATATATTCTATATATGTACTTACAATATTTTTTTAAAAAGATAGTGTGGCAGCTGAAAGCTAATGCATATCTTTGTCATTTGTTTAGCTAAGCTTAATTATTTGTTGAATTTGCATGGACTTTTCAGTAAAGGACCATAGATCCAAAATATTGTTTTCATTCTTGATAACAGCATTTAAATCTTAATCTAGTAAAAGGCTTGTATCTATATTCACTTGTGTGTGTGTGTGTATCATCTTTAGGTGTATCATCTTTAATAACATTGCAAAAAAAGTACAAATCATTTAATGGCAGTACTCCATTTTTGTAATTTAAGGCAGGCCATTACTGGAATTTCTTTCATGTTTCCATCTTACTCAAATACTTTGGGAAGTCTGCTTGCTTATAGAGACTTCCATTTTACCTATACTGTTGTGTTATTTTTTTCATGTCTGCTGGAGGAAAATCGTAAATGCATAGAGAATAAACACACCCTAGATATACCTATTGTAAACACCTTTCTATTTCTGAGCAGAAACATAACTTTACCCAGAATCTGAATGTTTGAAATTTAGATACACATTCTAGATAACTGTCAGCATGTGGGATAGCCATTTTTTCAGTGGTTCTGACTATATATATCTATATACCACAACTCACATTTTTCAATATCGAATTTCTTCACAAAGTTGCAGTATTCAAGTCTTAGGAATCCTTTTCCTCCAAAGCTTTCTTTGCAACACCTTCATGGGTGTTGGTTTAGTTTGTTTGGGTTTGTTTTTTTTTTTTAACTAAAGAGCTCAATTATGTTCAAAATTCTTCAAATGCTTGAAATAAAAATTGATGCTGCAAGGTTGTTGCAGAGCATTAATTTAGCTGCTCTGAAACTCTGCTGTTTTAACACATTTGAATACACTGTCTGTGGAAAATCTACAGATGTGGTTCCAGGGTATGGCAGTAAAGGAAGTAAAGAGGAGAAGAACTATTTGCAAGCAATTCCACTAAATATGTGTTAGTCTTGAGCAATGGGAGAAGGATGTGAAGAAGACTGAGCAGGTGAGAGTGCTTTCACTGTAATTCACCACCTGAGAAAAAAGACCAGCTCCTGGATGAAGAATGACTGGTTGAAGTTGAGAAATCTCTTGGATGAGTTTGCAACTACAGACCAATTTTTTTGATTGAAGGTATACAATAAAAATTGTTCAATTTAATCTGTGATTTCAGAGTGCTTTTTGATTTCTTTGCTGACACTAAGCTCTCATCATAACAACATCCACAAATAGAGCCTTCTACCATCTCACACTGGCTATGATGTTCCATCCTGGTAAATGTTATGTCCTTAGTTTTTTGCTCTTGTTGTTGTCGTTGTTTCATTTTGGGTTTCTTGTTTTGCTGTTACCACTTACAGAATTGCAGCTAATACTGACACTGTTTTGTGCCTCTTCCATACACACTCTACGTGGACTTTCTGTAGAATATTAAATTGAATTCAAAGCTATTGGACTCAAACTCACCCCAGAGAATTTTAGGCACTTTAGTGGCACACCTCAGTTAGGATCTTAGCTCCCAAGCACCTCTGGCTGTTGCTTGTTGCCACAGATAGAAATTGCCAAAGGGCAAAAAAATATTGCATTCTTTTCTATACTGTATTGTTTAATTCTCAAAATTAAGGCTGACGACAATTTTACTGAAATTTGCTTTCTTAGATATTGTGCAATAGTGTACCAGGTCTGGTTGGCATGGAGTAGATTTCCTTCACAGGAGCACATATGGTGCCGTGTTTTGGATTTGTGAGCAAAACAGTGCTGGTAACACGTCAGTGTTTTAGCTACTGCTGAGCAGGGTTTACACAGCATCAAGGTTTTCTCTGTTTCTCGTTCTGCATTGCCACCAAGTAGGCTGGGGTTGACAAGAAATTGGGAGGGCATGGAGCTGCAACAGCTGGCCCAAATCGACAAAAGTGATATCATATACAATATAACGTGCTCAGCAATAAATCTGGATTTATTATTTATTATTATTATGGAGTCTTTTCAAAGCAGTCATGGCTTGGAGACTGGCTGCACACTGACCTCCTTGTGGGAGGTGGAGAGTGATTGTCTTTACATCACTTGAGTTTTTTTCCTTGTTCCTTCACATGTTTAATTGTCTTTACTCACAAATTCTTCTTGTGTTTGCTCTTCCAGTTCTCTCCACCATCCTGATGGAAGGGTGGGTGAGTGAGCTGCTGTGGGGTTGCTTAGTTGCTGACTGCAGTCAACTTCCTACAAACTGTTACTTGAATACTTGCGCCCCTGGCCTAAGACAAACCTAGGTGAAAGACAGTGCATAAGATAAAAATCTTGAAGTTTTTGGAGAGGGGAGTAATTGATTTGTAGTGTTGGCGACACTCGGATTTTTGTGGAAAAGGTGAACAAACCATGTTTTATGACACCTTGTTAGTGTCTGGATCAGAAGCAAATGCACTTTAATCCAGATTCTGTGTTCTTAAACCTGGTTTTTATATTTAAGTATTTCATTGGCTGCAGATACTTTGCCATATGGTAGCATCAGTGGGTTGTTAAAGTCCAGCCTATCTTCCAGCAGGACTCAGTTAGCACGTCATTTGAGGGTCACAGCAGAGCTGCACAGTGAAATCATCTGTGCCCCCTGAAAATCAGAGCATTTGACACCGGAGCTACAGTCACAGCTGCATGATATTGGAAGTGAGCAAGAAGAACCTCACAATGAAGCTACATCATAAGGTTCTGTATATTGTACAGCAAATCAATATAAATTTACAACAGAATTACATGCTAAGAGTCTCTGTAATATGTGCTAAATCATGGAGATTCACGATAAGGTTCACCTTTAAGCTCCCATGTAATATAAAATAAATCACTAAGTTATAGCAAGGCCCAGCAAGCACCTTGCTTTATTTGGGCTATTATTACTACTGCTGTAGTGATATGGGGGTATCTGTCATTGACAGGAAGAGTTAAGAAAAACAGTAAATCAGTTTGACTTTGAGGATGTACATGGAACGTGGCCGCCTATTACCGATTCAAATTTGTGTTTCCTTTGGGATGCTCACAAATCTGCTTAGAAATGTGGTAGCTTTGCGACACACAGGGACACATTAACAAAACATTTTTAAACATCAAAGGGCCGTGAGGTGGTCTCTTTAGCACAGGTATTCTGCACATTGCTCCACCACTGCTGACCTGCTGACCTTGCTCAACAGTGAGGATGAACTAATCCCAGGGTTCTGTAGGTTGCCATAACAGCATATGCATTTATTAAGTAAATAGTCAAAAGTAACTTTCAGTTCTCCTGTGGGTATACTTTACCATTCCATGGTAAAGTCTTCACTAGACACTGGGAAAACAGCATTCACAGGAAACTCTGCAAAACATCAGTTTAAAACTTACTTTAGCTTTGTTTTGATGAATAGCTTCAGGTCAGTCACATTTTCTTGTGACTAATGTTTTCTAATATTTTCATTGAAAACTTAGGGCAGTGCTCTTAAGGATATATGCATACAGAACTGTTTGCACTCCAATTTTAGTGTGCTGAGGGTTGGAAGGGGAAATGGAACATTCATGTACAGGCATCAATAAAACCAGAAGAATGAGAAAGAAAAGCTGATGCTGATTGTGGAAAAGCAAAAGAAAACAGAGAACATATGGCTGCTTCAGGCAAAAGGCTTCATCCTTCATCCAACTAAATACTTGGCCATGACCCGTCAACAGAGAAGTGGTTGTGAAGGATTCCTCCAGAGGCCATTTCCAAGTGAAAGTTATTTTGGAGATAGCTTACAAATCTACTTTGTAAACTACTAACCTATCAGCGTTAGTATGTTTACTAACCTATATGTTGATGGAGCTTCCCCACTCAGAGCATGTTTTTGACCATGAAGTACACATGACCAACAGTGTCAAATGATACCATTGCACTGAGACATCAAACATTAGTTAAAGAAGCTACACAGAGACCAGTGGTCACTCAGTTAATTGTTGGCTTCTCTGGAGTTGTCGTACACTTAAGCAATGAATTAATCTGACATTTTAAAGAGGGTCTGGTTCCAAGCACTCAAAGCTCTGGAAGAGTCACTGCATGCTATAGGACCAATGTGTGATCTCTCCTAACTCACCAAAGAGCCAAAAAAGGCTGGTACTACAATGGCATCCAGCAGATACCAGTTTTCCATCTGCTTGGCTGCTGCTTCAGCTGAGTACTGCTGGATCTGAGAAGCCTAAAGATCCTTGCTCTGTCCCATGAGTGTTACAGTTGGAATGCTGCTGTCATCCCCTTGCCTCTGTGCTTGACTCCAGAAATGACAATGTAATCTATCATTTGGATCAGGGCTCAGCCAAAGTCCCTTTCAGTGCCCACTGATCTATACATTGTTTATTGCTTTCTTATGAAGGAATGAAAGGGATTAATATCTTTCTAAAATTTAGAAACTGTACAGGCCGCTTCTGGGAGCCCATGGGTAGCCTTTGTCATGGCAAGACTTTTGGATGCCAGCAACATCTCTGTGCTGTCATTTCGGTTGTCGTACCATTAAAACCAAATGCTCAGTGCTGATTTCAGAAGGAGCTGTGTGGAATGACAAGGGAAATGTCAATGTCATCTTGTATCATTTTCATTAATTATTGAGATGTCACAGAGTATCAGTGGATCACTTTTGTGGATCTGGGTTACTTGCTCAGAGGAAAATGCATGGTTGAAAAGTCTGCACTATCCACCTTGCTGCTTTGATGAACAGAAATGGATGTTATCACCTGTTATCCTGATTGCAGGGGGACAGATATTTCCATTGATCCTATCAGAACCAACCATGCAGCTCATACTGCTTGTGTGAGATGCTCTCTCTATTTATGTACTGCATTATACACCTTCACAAATGACAAAAAAAAAGATCTGTTTTATCTTGTTGAAACCACTTGATTAATCACACAGTATCTTCCTTGCATTTCTTTGCAACCATTGTTCTTCTGTGGCACCAGAGGATGTGTCTCTCTGGGTGCGCTGTGTGAGCTGGAAACCTGTTACTTCATAAAATCATGACCTTGTGGAAATGTCATTGAAAGAGGTATTGAAATATTGGCTTTGTCAAAGATGATCCAAAAGGCAAGTTCTTCTAACATTTTCTGTCTTTCCACACTTCCTCAGTGTGGCACTTCCTGAAGCTGATCAAAGACTAGACACAAAATTAGTTTGTGTGAGCACCAGCATCTGTGTGTTATGCCACTGAAGCTCTTCTGTATACACAGAAACACAGAGAAGTAATGGTACATGGAGGAAAATCCAAATAATACTCTGTTCTGGGTCCTCCTAGGGCTATGTAGGATTCATCAGCTCACCACGAGCCTATCTCCACAACCCCAGAGGAGCAGAGAGCCTCATGGCATATGGGAGCACGAGGACTCAGAGGAGGGGACACTCTGCCTGGCCCCTCTCAGGACTGTTCCAGGAGTCTGTATGAGATACATATGTGTGTTCTGTGTGTATGTGACTACTGGGTGTGTCTGCTCAGCCTCTCTTGGGCCACTGGATCCAGCATAGTATAGTTTCCCCACACATTGTATACATAATTTGTTTTAAAAATGAGGTTGGACAGATTCTTCTTACAGAGCCATACACAGGATAAATGCCCACAAACTCAGAGCAAAATAAATGGAAGAAAAGTCCATATAGCTTGCTTCTGTCACAGGACATCTTATTTAAAGGGCAAAAAATATTTCAATAATCAAATTGAAATTTGACCAGGAAACTCCAAACAGCACACATACAATCTGACAGTCAAATATTGGCACCATCTTAATTTTGTCTCATCCAGTAGATGACTATCCCAGCAGTCCTGTGCAAACTGCCGCCATGTCAATCCAGCAAATTTCAGAATACAGCACACAATTCCTGAAGCAATGAAACATTTCCCAAAAGATCCAATGAAATTTGTTTCATAGGTGAGACACCTAACAGAAAGACAATACAGTTGGGTAATTTGCTGTTTTTACTGACCAGATTTCAGTGTCTGATGGAGCAGACTCACATATTTGATGGCATTCACATTTGTATCCAGCTTAGTTTTCCTGGTGGCTACAAGTATACTTCCAAGAGTGATGAACACAGAAGAGTGTTCAGATAATAAAAGAGAATAAAATCTTTTATTTTAAAGATTCTTGGGTAATAGAAGAAAAATTAGTCTCAGGTTTAACTCTGCAGTTGTAGTGGTTTTAAGCCAAATTATATATTACCCCCTGATGTCTTTTCTGTGAGATAAGCATTAGGAGAAAAGCAAAGCCGGCACAAAACTTGACAGAATATAAAGAGGTTTATTAACAGACTTAGATGAAGTAAAGAAGGCAACAACAGAACAAACTTTCAGAACTCTTTCTCTTCCCCACTTTTCCCCTCTCCCAATCAGTATCACAGTTCTAGGAAAGGGAAGAAAAAAAGGGTTTTCCCTCCTGCTTTACGTGGTTTTAAACTGCCACCATTTGCAGGTTTGCTTAGAATTAAACAATATCTGCTAAGGTGTAACACATTTCTTTTTTATGAGCTCTCTCATAGCTCTTTTAACTGTAAAACACAGGCCCTCACATGGGGTTATTACTCTTTTAAGGATGAATTTTTTTTTTTTGGCTTAAACATAAGGCTTTTTTCTTTGCTACCAGGTTTTAAAAGCCTCTCCTTGCTTTATATATATAGCTTGGCATTGGCACTCTTTAACTTTTTTACAAGCTACTCGAAAAAAAATGTTTATCTCTCCATGTAATTTAACATGGATTAAAGAGACAAACAGTTTGCAATATTACAGTTCATACCACGGCGAGGAAAGGAGATTTTCAAGCTCCGCGCGGGACCCCGCAGCGCTGCCCTTGTAGTTTTGTCCCACGTGACCCCGCTTTCTCTTTCCCTCTGGCTCTGAAAGCCGCCATGTTGTAGGGTGCTATCAGGCTCTAAGGTGGAGAGAGAGCCTCCCGCGCTCCCTCTGCGCTGCCGGGTGCACAATGTGGAAAAGGGGGGTCTTCCTCTGCTCGTCGTGAAGTCTGCTGGCTGCACTGACGGCTCCGCCGGCTCCCTCTTCCTCAGGATACTGCGTCGGATGACCTCAGCCCTGTGGCCAGCCATAGCCACCCGTGGCTCAGGGAATAGTTCCCCTCCCAACAATCCAGAGTCCGTGCTGCAGCGTTAGGAGAAGGGGCAGGAGGTAGAGAGGCAGGGGGCAGGGGCGCCCGTCCCCAGCCCTGCAGGCCAGGCAACGGGGGGCTCACCCTTCCCCCTTTTTTGTCTTTGCACTAAGCTGGAACAAAAAAAACCCAAAAATCCTGCCTTCCACGGGGTTTAAATATGTAAAATTGAGAGAAGCGTGATTGGTCTAAAAAGCTGCCTGTCGATTTAGGATCAACCCACTACAGCAGTGTTTCTTGCTGACTTTCTTGCTTGCAAAACTTAAAGCACTGCTAATATCTATCTACCTTTTTTTTAGTAAGACCAAATTATTCAAGTGAGACTGTTTGGAACAGAACCATAATTTTTTTTCCTACAGCAGTGTTACAAGTGGAGATGGGAACATGAATAAATGGATAATTAAGCAGCATAGTACTAAGCCTAAAAAAATAATAAAATGTAATTTCCACCTACAAAGACAGGAAAGAACTTCAAGAATATTTTTATTCTCATTAATTTCCTTCTGTTTTGCTGGGTCCTGGTCTTGGAAAGAAGAAAAATAAAATGTATTTCCTTAGTCTTCTGTCTGTGGATCGCTGTGTCTTAAATATGCTTTTTTCTCCCATGCAAGAATAGAATTTTTTAATATTTATACATTCTCTAATACCAATCAAAATCAGCGCTATTAATTATCACAATTGTAACTAATTATTCTGTTACAGATTGTGTAAACCTAAAAGGTTTTTAAATATCCTCTTTTCATCACTCTTGCGTGTAATTTCTGCTGTTAAGAGCTGTTCTGCCAACTATGTGCATAATAACTGCTGACATTTTTTATCTTTGTTCAGGATTTTCAATGAGTTACTACATAGCCATTCCTCTCTACGGCATGCAGACAGAGATATCTTTTAGTTCTGTCTGACACAAATGTTGTTTTGTTTTAAAAAAACCCATTTCTTTCACCTGTTACAGTGTAGACACAATCTGTGTGTATTTAGTCCTAAAACCAGTTTGAACAAACACTATGATTAGGAAAAAAAGTAATATTCTTACAGAAAACAAATCTCACCTTCAGTGAGAAGCATGGAATCTTATTTAAATTAGTGCAATGACCCCAAATGATCACAGCATTCTGGTCCTTGATATCTTTTAACCTCTTTGGACTCTTGTCTGTTGCCTTGTAAGATTTTACATTTTTAAATGTAGAAGTGGAAAAATCCCTTTTTCAAAATTCTGCATTTTCAAAATCAAGACATCATTTTGATGGTAAATAATAACAATTAAAGAAATTATTAGCTTTAAAAAGATTTATTCTCGCTCATCTGACATTTTAAACCTGATTTCTGACATAGTAGGCTACAATCTCAGCTATTTGCATATCAGACCTTGTACTGTGAAAATGCAAGGGCACTCTTTCTTCAGTGACTTTTCTTTCACACTCTGCTCTTGCATGCCTTAGTTTTACACAATACTACCCCAAGGAGTGGGAAGACTCCTTAGTATTTGGAGCCTTGCCCCTTGTTTTACTTACCCTCATTTTATATCAGTTTAAATGCACCAACATGAGTAGAGCTTCCCTGTAATTACACCATGGTGATGACAGAATTTATCCCAACAGTTCAGCCCTTAATTTTATCCTCATGTGTGGTCTACTTAGTTGTTTTCTTCTACACAGCAACCTGAAGATATAAAATCTGAGGAGTCTACTGCAAGTTATGGCTCTCAGGAAGAACAGACTTTGGCATTCTCACTCTTTATGATACAGACTCATCTTTTATATTGTTTCACTTGAGGAGAAGCCCTGGGTCTTCGAAACCAGCACTGAGCAAATACCATCTTAGAAGGTGTTACTGAAGCAGTGATGTTGTCAGAGGTGTGATGAAGAGTGATTTTTGTGCTCACTAGCAGAGTAGATTACATTTTTCCCATTAAGAGGTAAGTGAATATAAGTCATGACTCATATATATGTTTGTGTTTACAAGAATTAAGGAAAAGAATCTTTGTTCCCCAATTATCCAGAATGGGAAAAGAGTATAACTTGTTTGGATCCTTACAGTCAGTGGATGCCCAGGTTTCCATCCCTTCACACAAACTGGGTTGAAGCAGGATGAGAGGAAGCTAGTGTGCATCATTGTAATGGTAATGGTTTAGAACTGAAGATGGGTCAATTTGGATTAGACATACGGAAGAAGTTTTCTACAATGTGTGGTGCAACACTGGAACAGGTTGCCAAGAGAAGTTGTAGGTGCCCTGTCCCTAGAAAAATTCAAAGTCATGTTGGACAGGGCTCTGAGCAACCCAATTTAGTTGAAGATGTCACTGTTCGTTGAGGGGGGGTGGACTGGATGACCCTTAAAGATGCACTCCAACCCAAACCAGTCTATGATCAACATTCATCCCAGGAAAGGACAACACGGGGTGTGGCCTAGGTCCCGGTGGCCAGATCTCTTGCAATTAGCAGTTTAGACATATCCCTGAGGAGCACACCTGTGCCTGAGGCACACTGGCAGCTGTTCCTTCACTAGCATGACCATCTGTCTTAGAGAGAGGGTGGAATCAGGTATGCTAGTTTTTCCATGTATGTTGCAACTCGGAAGTATGCCAATACAATATATCAACTTCCACACATATACTTAGCCTTAAAAAGAGAGTTTCTTTCCTTTTCCCCTCTTTCTCACAGCTGAGTTGTTTCCTGTTCAATGCAAGGGATTCAATCCCTACCATGTGCTCTTTCCCTTCATTTAGCATATTTTAAATAGGGACCCCTTGCCTGATTTCCCTTTGGCAGGCTGTTCTTGCTGATTTGTTTTTACTGCCCTCTTGGGATGGCCCGGGCTCCAGTCATGAATTCTATCTTCCCCAGCTGTGCTATGACTAGGTGAAAGAGGAAGGGCTTATATCTTCAGCTATGCCCTAGATATATTGCCACTGTCTAAATTCTACATATTGCCTGAGTGGCTGCAGCGCTCCTGAGCATGTAACTGATCTCCCCTGTTTGCCTGGGCACTTTGTACTGCTCTGCATGACTCATTACTTGTGTTGCAGGACTGCCTGCAGCACTAGTCCACAAATCAGGAATTACAACTGGAAGCAGAGCGATAGTAAGAGATGTAAGGGGGTGTTGTAAGAAACGCAATTATTTTTTACTGTATTTGCAGTTGTGTGTCTGGAGGCAAGCACGAAGAGGAGTTGCAGTCACAAACAATTTGGAAATGAAGCCCATGGTCTCTAGTAATGACTAAATCCTAATAGGCAAGGTGCAATAGAGATAGCACTTGGAGGCAGGCATATATGGGTTACAATCTATGTAGCTATTTATACAATTTAAAAAGGTGGGGGTGAAATGATATCCCTTCAGCAATATAATGAATAGTCATATAAAGGTCCAAGAAATAAATGTTGAAAATGCCTCATCCGAACGCCAGGAGCATTTCACCTCCCTGGGAGTTTTCTAGTGAGTATTTTCAAAATGTGCAAATAAAATTAGTCTATATGGACACATCGTAGCTTGAACCTCCATTTGGGAGGCTGATACATTGCAAACTGTTAAGTAGCAGTGTTTCAGTATATCAAATAAATGCCTAATCAGTATCTATGTGTTATGCACAGCTACTTCATGTTGTAGACAAAAGGACTCAGGATTTGTAGAGGCTTTTAAAGTTCTTTTTTTTCCTAATCAGGAAGAAATACTTTGATGGGTTCATTCCTCATTTTTAAAGGTGTAGCTGCAACTATGCTAGTTACAATTCAATTAAGTGGCAGTCTCTGTAGAGAATAAATTACTGTTATCTACTTATATTTAGACTTTTCAGGTTTTCCGCAAAACCTCACCAAGGGAGAAAAAAGTCTTAGGAATTTCAAACGTTTTCATCAAAGTACACTAAGGTGTCCAGTTGTATAATCCTTCCTCATGTTGTAGAGTTTTGACTGCGAAATCATTGAATTGCAAAATGGTGATAATATTCCTATTTACATTCCAGCTTTTAATTTAGCTAATTCCTTATGTAATATCAACTGTGTAAATGGGTATGTATTTTTTGATTTAGGAAACAAGCTAAATCAATGAGACCTGAATGTGTATACAATATTAATGGGACAGATAAATGTTAGTATTTATTAAAAATATCACAATATCTTAGAACTGATATGATTTCAGTGGATCACTGTCTTGCACCAAAAAACCTCAGAAATGTTCCCAGCCCCAGCACAGTAATATCTTAATTGTAGTACATTTTTTTCTGAGCATCCCCTCCTCCCAAGACAGTGCTCTGCTTTCACCAGACTTCCTCCGACATTCTCTTCAGCATCAGGCAAAAACAGTAATTAATGATAAGACCCGAGTGGTGTACAGCTAAGCACTAAACAAGACTGCCTCTTCTCATCTCTGCCAGTTGCTTGCTCTCTGATCTTCAGCAATTATTCAGACTGATTTTAGGCAAAATTACATGTTATGAAAACTATGATGTATATGTCTACTGTTTCAAAATAGATTAACTTAATTAAAATCTGTGCTTCCATGGGACTCTCAAGATCTTTGGTCTGAACAAAGGTCTGCTAAAGCTAATTAAGGACATTAAGGTGAAATTTGCTTTACAGGAACCATTATCTCTGCTAAAAGACCTTTCAAAGTGTCTATACTTTGAAAAACACTAGGAAAAAAAAGGTTTAAAAAGTATTGATTTAAAGCTATGTCCATGCCAGAATCTTTTTGTGTTATGGTGATACTAGTTGCAGGTTGTGAGGGTATGAAGCCTGGGAGGAGAAGGAGTGTCTTTGTTAGAAATACTTCTGTGTTAAAAATAATTACATACATTCTCAATAAATAAAACTTGTCTATTTTAGAGCTATGTCAGTTCATCCAAAAAAATCACTGTAACAACTAAAAAAGTCACAACACTTAGCAGCACAGTTTTCTATATTTCTTGTTGTAAATCTTAATGTAAACACAGTTATACTGGGGAACGAAAGATTTTTGCCAGTGCATTTTAGTTAGTTGGAGTGAAGGTGGATATGTTACATTGCCTAAAGGTGTGTTTAACTTAGGACTGTCTCTTCTTACAATATATCTTTTTCTAATCTATCTAAGCCAACGATCTTTCATTTCCTTTCACTTCTTTTTTCCTGACATTGTCCTGATCTATTTAGATTTGAGTAATTTTTATTGCCGTTATGCTTCCAAAACTTTTACAATGCTGGTCCTTTACTGAAATCGCGATGCATCAAGAAGCTGATGGCCTCTCAAATGAACTTTTTCTAGATTGAAAGCCTTTCTGTGCAAAAGTTAAAGGACGTTAGTCAAGATGTTTCAGCAGATCAATGCTGTGGCAGTGAAGAAAGTTTCAACTATAGAGGGATTTACTGATCAAAAGGAAAAGCCAGACATTGTTCAGAGTTAAACGAGTTCTTGGAAGAGAAAGACTTACTTCTCACTCCAGTAAGCAAGTTGGCAGCTACATTCAGCACAAGCATAAATTTTCTGTATGCCTTAAAAAACAGCTCATATGGCAAACATCTCATCAGTTCATTTGGGAGACCCTAAATATGCATAAATTTGTGCAACGTGTGATGATAATGAAGAAATGTAATCAAGCTTTCACAGCCTTCAGTCTGGTAAATATCTTACTAAGAAATGAGTGAGCATTCTTGCTCAGTGAGATATAGAGGGGACCTCCCATGAAATTTCATTGAACTCCTCTTGCTTTTGTGAAGGAACCTGACAATTAGTTTCAACCCCTTTCTCAAATTTAATGAAAAGTGTGATTTTTCCCTTGTGGTGTTAGGGGATCCTCTTAAAATTTTTCTCCCTCACCTCATGCCAGGCCTTTGGGCATCCATTGAGTCCACAGCAAGGGCTGCAACCCCCGTGCAGGTCTTCCTCCTTGCACAAGGTTTTGCAGGAAGGAGTAGGTGGCAGCCTGGGCTGGATTTGCAGCTAAGTTTCAAGAGGGAACACTGTTATTAGCTAATAGATGTCTAAACATTTTCATCTCCTATTGTCTTTCATTTTGTCTTAATAGGTCTAATATATAAAAATTAAGACAAAAATGCCATATTAAATTGCCTTAAGAAAAGTTAAAAAATATTATTTATTATATTGGTGCTATAGTCATTATGATCTTTATGCAAAACTGTGTATAGAGGAGACAGCAGTATCTTTTGTAAACAAAGTGTTCATAACCATAAACTCATAATGCAAGAAAAAAGAGGGGAAAAAAGAGGAAAATAATACTTTTCGGTGAAGATCTAGTTTGGTCCAAAACATAAAATTTCTTGTTTAACTCCAGAGAAGAACTTGTGTGACTTGTGCTTTTGTCGATAATATCAGTTGCCCAATAAAATATTATTTCTCTCTATAACCCCACCTCACTGTTTTTGTGCAAGAGGAGTAAAACAGAATTAATATGAAATAATACAGCCAGTTTTGGTATTGCATGAATCAATTTATAGACAGCATAGCTGCACTAAAAGTGAAAAGAGAAGGTGCTTGTATTGCATTCAAATATGCAGCAAAAGCAGTGAGCAGCTTTTGCAGGGCAAGCAGAATCTCCTTTCCATCCACTAGAGAGAGCTAAGGGACTTCGAGTGTCGGTGCAGGGCTCTTGGCATGGCACGCCTGTCACTCCTGCCTGGAGCCCTGGGGCTCCCCTGCTCTACTCTGAAAATGTAAACAAACACATTTACAGACCTGGGTAGGTTTCTCCGTCTGAAAGCTCATTTCATATCATGTGTTGAATGACATGGTGGGGGCAGTGAAATAAAAAAGTGGTGTTTTCCTTCTTTTATCCTTTTAAATTTTTTTGGTTTTAGGATACAGCTTATATATCTACCTTTCTTCATATTAATAGGGGTGTTAAAATTATAGCTTCAAATCTTATATCAGACATTTTTTTTCGCCTTACCTGACAAAGTAACTAGGAAAAGAGGTAATTTAACCATTAAAAAACTCACCTTTTGAAATTTAATGTCTCTCATTATTAGACCTTTATTGCCTTGACAGTAAGAAAATATTTTACAAAAATGTGAAACTAAACATTATATTCTGAGATTTTGTGGGCTTTGGTGTTTTGCGGTTTTTTGGGGATTTGTTCAGGGGTTTTGGAATCTTTTTTTCCCTTGTCAGTTTTCTTTTCTTCCTTAGGGAAGAATAGTTTAAGATTGAATTGGGATCAAACCAGTAAAGCCCCACAGATATGAATTCCAAAAAGCATAGCTTCTCTAATGATGCAGCCGGAGCTAGGGAAATAGATTTTCATCGATTTTTTTATACCTTCTTAAGAAGTTGGGTTTTTTTAAAATACCATTTGCCATTACATTTTATTGAATTAAATAAAATGCTTCAGATTGCTCTATTTTGAAATTGTACTTATCCCTTATGTTTGAAAGTGCTCTCCCAAAAGTTGCTACACTTGCAAAGGCAAACGCTGGCACAATATAATTGCAATTAAGCAATCCATCTCCCCGAGAGAGGGCCGAGGCTGCAGGAGGCAGATGGAGGTGAGGCCCTGCTTGCAGTCAGCTGGCCTCCCCTTTGGCTCCAAATTAGAAAGCTTTCAACAAGGCCATGAGAGCAACCAGGGACAGACAGAAAAAAAGTAGGTGTTTGAGGGAAAATTATCAGTGGAATGCTTGGGAAAATTGAATATTCCTGTTTAACTATATTTGTTGGGATTTTTCCCCCCCTCCTTTGAGTTTATTGCTTGTGTTTTGGAGAAGAACTGCATTCAGACGCCTGAGTGGGGAAGGATGGAAAGAGTAGGCATGTAAAGGAGAGGGGGTTAAACCCTCTATCTGTGGATAGGAAAAGGAGGGGGGAAAAGGGACAGATGAGAAACTTTCCCCTGAGAAACAACACTGAGTGATTAAGGAATTTAGGTTCCCTCTGCAGAACCCCATCACCTTGTATTTGAGGTTTTTTCTTCCTTGTATTTTGACCGGGTTGCTTTGTTTACAGAAGCAGCATCCCTAGAGCAAGCAAGGCAACCAAACTTGACAGGCTTTAAAGCAAGAGTTACAGCACATGGAGTGCAAAATGTTGAGGATGACAAAAGCAGGTTCTAAATTAGGATGGATTTGCATGTCTTTCCAATCTCTTCAGTGAAGAAGGGGAATGAACATTTCATATTTCCCATGGTAGGTTCTGCACATTGCACACTATTTTTGATGATCATAAAAGAAAAACTATATGTGACTGTTACGCAGTAGAAGCGTAGTCTCTTGCTGATAAAAGGAGAGAGCTTAATTGTTCCTTGAAAACACAGATGTTTACCAGGTGTTTTCAAGTACAGTCTCACTCCTTGCATGTGGTTAACTTGGAGATAGACCAAGGTAATCACAAATAGCCACTAAATTTGTATTCTCAGATCAGTGTTTCTCATACTGAAATTTTTGCAAGAATCACACTAATGAGTGTGTTAGAAAAGTTGAATATCAAATATGTTTCTGTTCCTGGTGATATCACGTTATGCTTTCAATCCAGGGACTTTATGTACCACTTTATCAATGTCTTTATTCACTAAAGCACACCTACAAACCCCAGCACAGGAATGGAACTAATGCTAGTATTGTATAAATATTTTTCCCTGTATTCCTCCTGAGGGTTTGCCAGCATAAATTCCCTTTACAGCTTTTTTAGCAAAATCTTCCTCTCGAAAGGACCATGTGTACAAACACACTCACGCAGTAACTTCTGACACATCACAGAAATTTCTTGAACAAAAAAGCATAGTATTTAACTATAGGGCTAAGTATTTCAGTCAGTAACCTTCAGGCTGGCAGGTAGAGCAGGGATGCAGGGTTTCTGCCTAAGGAAATCAGGTCTTCTGCTAACACATATTTCTCATGTGAGATGAGCAATAGTTTCCTATGTTAATTTACTGACATAATATGCCCTTCTAGGAGCGAATGTGTACTTATCTGTGTTTTGGTTCTCAGTATTTCATGAACATACTAACTGCAGACTGAACTGCTACTGCCAAGATCAAAGACAGTCATTTCCCTTGTCAGTGGCTGAGATGGAGATGCTCTTTTCAGTGAAAGAGTTCAGTATTTATTTGTATCATTTCCATCCATCTATTTTCACAGACTTAGCCCAGAACCTGATGCTATCTGTCCTGAGTGAGACTGCTGAACATACAAACTCTTTCTGCTGGTCCCAATTTCTTGATATCTAGCCAGACATAAAAGACTTTGCTCATTAGTTCTAAATGAGAGAAGTGGGTCCTATGTCCTGTCAGGCTTACCATTATATAGACACACTGGAAATTTGACTCTCTTCTATTTTCTTTCATAAACATTCCAATATTCCTTCAGACATTTTTCCATATTTTCCCAATTTTCTGATTTGGGGATCGGTATAATCACAGTTTACTAAACTGTGTAATTCAGAGGACATCCTTGTGTACCTGTGGAAGAAAGCAGCAATTGAAAGAGTACTAATTTGACATGTATTCTATTTTGGCAAGCTGTTTTCTCAAACTGAGTAATATTTTTTCATCTCTATGTTTCTTCTCTTGTTTAGTTTCTTTTAGATTTAAATTAATTTTGAATTCTCTTTAAAAACCCAACTGTATGGGAATCAATAACTCCCAGAATTCAGATGGAGCTGTTTTGAGTAATGTCTTTTCTCCATGGAACTAATTCTGCTGGGCATTATCTTCACTGAAGTTGAGGCATGTGGCTGGACTATGTCAGTCTTGGTCCTTCCTGTATGAAGTGGACATCAATAATCTCATTTTACATTAGATGCTCAAAGTCTGTGGCTACCTCTAACATAGTTGTGCTGGTTCCTAGTTCTTGATTTTCATGCATCTGACCTGTTCTGAATATGCTGACTTTAGGTTCAGCATTAAGTGAATTGCACTCCAGTGTATTTATTTTCTCTCCATTCACTATAAAGAGATCCCACAAGGTCTATCTCCAGTTCAGACATTCATACTGCAGGCAACTTCATTTGCACAGATTAATCCTGCTAGTCTAATCTACCTGTATATTTTATGCCTTACCTATGTGACAGGAATAATGCTGTTACACTCAGTTGCTGAAACCAATATGTAAAAACTCTGTCACTACCATTTCAGCTCCAGCAAACTCTATTTAGCACTTGTTCATTACTGAATTATCCACTACACATGTAAGATACCATAGCTTTCCTTATGAAGCCAAATGTATTCAGACTGGAGACCTGATATTTGGATCAATAATGGCAATTCAAATAAAAAGTGTGTTTCTTTTTAGATTATACATGTCCTGTTAAATTATCTTCTATTGTGTGTTGCTGGAAAAATGTCAGAGAAGACATTAACAAGACAATAAGGCTCAAAATCACCCTGTTTTCCAAATACTCAAGTTTTCATCTAGAAAAGGCACTCCAGGGCACTTTTCTTCGTTCGTCTTTGTCCAGAAACTTATTCTTAATATTTATAATGATTTGCAGCATCATAAAACTGATTAATCTTCATTAAAGAGTGCTTTGGTTTGCTTATGTGTATCTTTTCTGTGGTAGTTCATAAATACACTGGGCTCTTTCAGGAAGTGAAAAAGTTATTGTGTAGAAAAAATGCAAAAGAAGTAAGTATTTTTGTCTTCCACCACATCTTCTTTCAATTTTTCTTAATACTTCACACACTGATAAACACAAATTTAAAGATCTATATTTATTTTTAAGTGTCTAGAACATGAAGCAAACTGCCAAAATGTAATGTGGAATTCAACTTTTTTTTTTCTTTAAAACAAAACCCAGCAGAGGTATCCAAGTAACCACGCTTCATGCAAGTTGCTGTTGGCACTTCCCTAGTTAGAGTCATGGTGCTCATGACACCACTGCAGCATAGGTTTTGAATTCCCAGTTAAAATTACCACAGTTTGTGGTCACTCTGTTTCTGCTCTGTTTTCTCTTATGTGCTTGGGAAAAAAAACAGTCCACTTAGCCCTGTCACTCCAGAATGCCTGAGTATGTCTTAATGAATCAACATAAATACACAGTATTTCACCCATGAGGCGTGAGTGTAATGTTTCTCTCCCAGGTATGAAAGATGCATTGCAGCTTTTGAAGGTTTCTTTTCTTTTAAGGTGGCTGAAATGTACACTTCATAGAGATAATGTGTTTTATTTGTTCTGTCAAGATTCATGTCAATTTTTTAATTCAATCAAGGGAACTTTTACAGCTTGGCATTCTGTTGTGCCTGGGTGAAGCATGGATGAGGAAGGTAGATGATGCAGAGGGCAGGCTGAGGGCAATCTGTGCTATGAATTTTGCTTTTCAAGTGTTTGAACATCATTGTCATAAAATGGACAGTAAATTAACTGTCCACATTTATTAAGACAAAGTGAAAGTGTTTTGGAAACGACATCTTCCAAAGATGCAATGCTCTGCTCCCAAAAATGGGAGTACGAAGTAGCTCAGGGCTGTGGAACTTGCTGAAAATCCTCCCAGGGCCTGTGCATAAGAGCAAAGTGCACACCACTTATTCTTTTAAAATGCTATGAAAGTATTTTTTCTTTTCACATTCCCTGTGAGCCAACAATAGTTGGTGCTATAAATTATGAACCAAAAACCTTGAAAGCACTCACTTTAGTGGCTGGCTTGATTGCAAATACAAGAGAGAGATGTAGGATTCAGGAAGATTAATTTCCACTTTTTCTTCTGACCAAGACTATTTCTCTTTCAACGTGTATATTTTATACTTTCTATTCCTGAGTAATTCTGGAACATCAGTTTCCGGATACACACTTTACAGAGAAACAAGAAGCATTGCATAACAGTGTAGCAGTATCTAATGCCACTATTATTTATTAAAGTAAAATTTGATTTAAAAGTAATTTCTGTTGTACTAAAATGAGGTTAATAGCTATATTTTTGGTAGGGTTTTTTCGTTGTGTATTTTTCTTTTATTTGCTACACTGATAATTCTAGGCAGGAGTGGATTTTGTTGACTTTTGTATAGCTCAACATGAGCTATACAAACATCTTGAAACATTTTGCATGCATATGGTGATGTATAGCATATATGAATTTCCTTACTTTCTTTTTCATTTTTTTGTAACCATTTCTCTGCAGGTCTTTCAAGCAGTTTAAATGTTTTGGAGAAGAAATTGATATGTTTGATTTAAATAATTGATTCTATGATTGATTAAATTGCAAAATGGATCCAATTATTTAGTATTACATACTATTATTTGTGTTGTTAAGGAAATACAATCTGTGAAAGGATAATCAAAATGATAATCAATTTTGATTAAGCCATACCTCCTGCTGGCTTCAAGAAAAGGCACTTGTATAATTCTTTATTTTTCTGATATTGATGCACACATTTGCATCTGCAAAAATTAAGACAATATTTCTTTGAAAATCTTCTAAAATTGTTTCTAAAAGTCTCATTTGAAAAACCTTTGTTGAATATCCTGGTGATATCCTGATGCCATGTTTTAATTTGATGGGACCATCAGTATGTATTAGGAACATGACATATTTCAGAAATTCCGGTTTGATTTTTCGAAAAAGATCACTAAAGTTGAGATTCTGGCAGAACTAAAAGAAATTATGAGAGACATGTATCTTGCTCAAGAAACAGAAATACTGAAGAGACATTTTTAACTACAGAAACTGTAGGGAAGAATAAGAATGTCAGCATGAGAGACCTTACTGTGATTTGGAGGAGGAAATGAAGTTTCTTTTCCTGGTATTTAAAAATAATACTTGAGAGCTATGTGAAGATAGTCAGTTGTTTTGTCTACTGTTAGTTATCACTGAAAGCTGGGCTAAAACTCTCTTCATATAAGTATTGGGGAAAAGAAACCTAACAAATTTATTGAAAAAATTAATCTTGATAAACACCAAAAGCAACTATGTAGCATGGGTGTCTACAGTAGCAAGAAACTGAATGAGACAATTAAGGAGAGAATTTTGCAACCTGTGCTCCTTAAGCACAGGTTAAGGAGACTAAAAGAATGAAACCACAAAATTTCAGCCTGTTGCAAAGTTCATTTCTTAACAAGAGCTGTCCTAATCTCAGCTGTGTTAGCATACTCATCAACAATTCTCTTCAAAAGCAACTGTTTTTACAACACAAAAAACCCCTCTGCCTTCCCAGATCTATTTTTATACTGTACATACTGTTCAGTTCTTATGCAGATCATGACAGAGGATAATACATTTATCCTACTTGTTCATATTATTTATCACAATATCACAGGAGCTGTGTGACAGGGATGATAAAATAGTCTACATAGTCCAGAGCAGAGCCAATTTAAAAAGCAGACTTGGTTCCAGTTGGTCTACTTGGCTGGGATTTCAGAGTGGACTTTTCTCAGCCTGCTCTCCATGGTGTGTTTCTGCTGTGCACTTCTGCCAGCGTGGCTCACATCAGCTGTCCAGTCAGCCAACTCAGACAGTTCATTCTGCTAAAAACTAATGCAGAAAACCATTTCCTTCAGTAGGGCCAGTGGGACGTAGCCATGCGCTTGATTGCATAAGGGCTTGTACTGACACAAGGAAAAGACTGGGAACTTGTGGCCAAGAGTAAAGCGAGATTAAGTTGGTTTAAACCAGTTTAAGTTTTCTTCAAAACAGCCAACTGCTCTTAAAGGGACCAATGTTTTAGACATAGTACTTCATTTTTATTCTGACACTTTATTTTCACCTTTCTCTTGCTACAAAGGTGCTGAATTAGTTTGCAGCATTTTGGTACTGAATTTACCAGAGAGCCTGCAGACATGCCACAGATAATACTGCCCACAGTTCCAATGGCAGTTTATTCAGCTTTCTATCAGGGGCAGCTATATCCAGAACCATCAGCAGCTGTCATGCATATAAAGAATAACAACAAATTTGGCCTTGACATGTAATTTTATCCTTTTGCCGTTTTTTTTTCTACTTTAATCAGAATAGAAACAGATGGGGGCGTGAAACTATGAGTATCTATCATTTGTATGAATACATCAGCAATTCTACAATTCTCACCCTGTAGGAGGCACTGTGTGGAATCCAGATGTCAAAATCCAACAAAATTTGTTATTTATCTTAGGCATTAGACAGAAGTATTACAATTGCATTCAGAAGCCCCTTTACAAGAGAATTTTGTCTAGTTGTGCACTTTCCGGTTGTTTGGGTTTTTTTTGTAATTAAACACCCAACTCTTTTCACATCTTGCTCTAATGTTAACTAATTAATTATAGTATTTCAGATTGTAAGGCAGGATGGCATTTGTAACTGAGATTTTTCAGCACATCAGGCAATAAATAACTCTTTTATCTAGGGTTGAAGTGCAGCAGAACTAAGCTGGTAAAAAAAATATTAATTACAGATACGTTTTTCCCTACGAAAGACTGTCAAAACAAGACTGTCCAAAATAAAAGCAAATATTCTTATTAATTATTTAGTATAAATGTTGGATGTTACTACTTAAAAAACCCCTCAAGTCTGAATATTCATTTTGCATTTATTAAAGACTAAATTTATGAAATTAAATTATTTCTAAATTGAAATGTCCTACATTCTTATATTCATGTAGAATACTCTGGGTCACAATTACCAATAGATATATATGTAAGAAACAAAACTAATGCACTTTTGGGTTTGATAGCTCTAGATTTGAGTTATTGCCTGGGTTGCAGAGAGAGTCTAATTTGGTTTTTTTTGGTATGACAAAGTAATGACAGAAAATATTTGTTCTTCATGCAAACATTTCTCTTAAAGCCTACTGTAGGATAGAAGGATGTTTTAAGAGACAGGGTCTCATTATTCAATAACTCTTGAATATCCCCACAATATTTATTTAGTATCTGGGATGTCAATAGGGATCTTTTTGTTTCTGTGTTCTAGAAGCACTGAGAAACTTTGTTCACATGAAAGTTTGTTATATTAGGGGTGATTCAGGGCAGATATTTCCCATGTGAATTTTGATCTCTTTCAGTATTTTCTAAAATTTAGTTATCTTTCTTGGCTTTTTGATTCTTCTGTCTGACAAATATTCAGATAATTCTTCATAAACATTTGATTTCTGAGTGAGAAACATGGTTCAGATTTTTCTTCTCACTAATGTCTCTGTTGGTCTGACTCTGTGCCCTGTTGCAGGACTGGTTTTTGCCTAGGGAAAACTGAATCTGTCTGCTCTACATGGTGGTTACCATTGCATCTCCGTGTAGCAGTGGATAACCAAACTTGCCAGTTTGAAATCACACTCAGCAACAAAGCGCTGACATTCAAAACTAATAAGTGAAACCCATTCTGTGCTTGCAAAAGCCAAAATAGTCACAAACCTTTTAGCTTCTTTATAAATCAACAGTGAATAGAAGGTGGAAATTGTGGTATTTCAATAAATTGAAAAAATAGTAACTACTAAACATATGGAGTCTTGCTGTTTGCAAAACATACTGCATAATTTTCTCAAATTGCTCTTCCTAGAAATAGAGTTATAAGTTCTGTTTTCCAGAGCATGATATCCTCCATATTTCACTATTTTTTAACCTTGCCACTGCTGGACAATTTAAGCTAAGAACCTTTATTTATTTATGGGCATAAGCATGGTCCTGTATCCTTCTCTGTGGGTCTCTGACCTCTGAATGAGTGTAGAGATAGATCACACGTGTCATGGGGAAAAACTACTCACCTCATGTGGTTTAAATCAAATAAAGATTAAAGTGGTTTATTGATTTATTAATGACAGAGGTAACTGCAACTGGCAATCAGTGAACTACACATTCAGGATCAATATTGGTGGCAAAACAGATAAACCACAGTCCCAGATGCTTGAAAAACATTAGTACAGCCCTACAGATTTCCAAACCCCCTTCCATAGGTAATGCCCCCCTATAATTCCATGCACCCTTGCACCCGCTGGCAGCACAGGCAACCTGCCTCCCGTCTGTGTGGCTGCAGGTCCCATGTGTGGTGCCAGGGACAGGTGACCCAGGTGTCCTCATGTGCCTGCTGAGCAGGGGTGTCCCCACGCCCCCTCACTGTGGGTCACTGCCAGGTGCAGGTGCTTCTGCACCCCACAGGGACCTGCTGAGCCCAGCCCGAGGATGGGCATGTCTTGGGAGGATGGCAGTGCCAGCAGGGTTTTCCCACTCCAAGGCCTCTACCAGCACCTTATAGAAATTTCCATTTCTTTCATAGTGCTTTGCAGACAGTTTCGATAATCTGTCTCTAATTTTGTAGTTACTGTTCGATCCGGTTCATGGTTGTCCTGGAGTTCATCCACAGCATTATCAGTTTGAGGGAAAGGCTCTCTCAGAGGGGTGTGGCTGTCCCTTCACACACAGTGCTCCACACTACCATCCTGTACTTGGTGTAGTTGTCAAGGTATCGGTAGTAGGGGGTCTGGTTAGTGACCTCCCTGTCTTTATCTCCCCAAGGAGCTTTTTCATCTCGCTTTCTCACCCTGTCCTGTCGAGGAGGAGGAGTATTTTGGTCACATGTATGTCCAATAACAGATGCATTTATTTATGACATGTATGGCCATTTATAACGTCTGTGTTTCTTAGCTATTTAAAAAAAATAATTCTTTTCTATTTTGAAAAACCAAATACATCTGCAGTTCGCATTGTGGGGAAAAACACTGATGTCCACTTCCCTGGGCAGGCTAAATGGCTCATCATTCATAAACACTTGAGAAGTCATATAACACAATATAAAGGTATCATACGTGAATATCATGCACACACATATAGAGAACATATTTTTATATAGGTGGTGTTCAAAATTTTCATTTAAGAGGTGAGGCCTGGATATTCTTCCCTTGTGCATTTACATTTGAGTCTGTAACTTGATATAACTTGATATATATTTAATTTTCTGTGGATTTGGACTTGCTTGTGCAGTGTGTTTTGTGGATGCTGATTCTGAGAAGCAATTAATAGACGTGATCCTCCTATGAAAAGATATTAGGGTGCAAGGTAAACTACAAGAAAGCATAGAGCTGGTCTTGAAGGAACACTCAGCTGATCTGAGAAATAGCAAGGAGACAAAATGCTGATCTGCTTGTGTGTTTTTGAGGCAGGTGTAAAAGAAAAAGGAAGAACAGAGGTTTTTATATTCTGCATGTCTAATTTTCTACCAATTGTACATGAGACACTTTCTTTTCTATACATTTTAAATTACATTTCCCTATTATCCATTGCTATAACTCCAATAGTTGAATGTGTTGGAGAGATTAAACACTTGGGTGCAAATCTGAACACATGCTGCATATGCTTGTGCAAAATAGAAATCAGGCAACTATGTATGTTTTGTTCTGTACAATTTTCAAGCATTATGAAAACTTTTGAAAGAATATATACATCTGAAGAACTGGAGGAAAAATGGAAACACAAAAGGTTATATGGTTTCATTGAGAGTCTTTCTTAATTTTTAAATATATTGACAAAGGAATCATGTTGAAAGAGGGATCTTTGTTACTAATTCAGTCTTTAAAATATCAGCTAAATTTAACTAATTGCTAAATTGCTAAATTTAAATGTGTTTTGTGCAAGGTGTGTTAAAAATCATGCATATGATCCTTCTGATTGCTATTTTAACTCTAATTTACATTTTACATTTTAATAGACCATAATTAATACTTCTCACAATTTTGTGGAGGGCTGAGATGTGATTAGAAAAGCCTTTTGATCGACACAGTAAAATTCTCTGAGTTGGGAAAAAGACACTACACTAAGGAAAAGCTGATTATTTAGTAGTTATCTAAAGGAAAGGAAATTTCAGCAGGACTTCCACAAGACATTTACTTCCAATAGTTGCACCAAATCTGAGTGTTTCCCCTGTATAAAGGGCTCATTGACAGTTATCCAGGGGCTGACAAAGTTTCTTCTAGTTATAGGAACTTCTAAGTCTTCTCAAACTTAGACAGACTCATCCTTGCTCTTTAAGCTATGACCTCACCTACTTGCCAGTCTTTTCCAAATCCCCATTGAGTCCTGCTGTGTCCTTTAACATCTGGATCACTCATTCCAGAGATCTGAGAAAGCTTGGAGTACCACTGTGAAAATAAAAAGCTCCTTTTTCTTAGCTGAAAGCAGAAGGCAGTCAAAAAGTCCTTGTAGTCTAGGGAAATAAATTAAAGTGCTTCACCTGGAAAAAAGAATTTTAATTTAGCTGTAGCACTTAGCACATTTTATCATTTATTTTCCTTAACTCCTTTATAAAACACATGTTCTATTTTAATTTAAAAAGGTAGATTGTCATTACTAGCTGGAACATTTGTCTTTGCAGGCTTCCTTTGAGTTCACTGAGAAAAAGCATTTGAGTACAAAATGCAATTTTTTTTTGCACATCAGACTGTGGCCTCATTTTCCAACTGACAGTAAAAGTCATATGGTCCCATTAGCATCAGTAAATCAAAAAGTGGCCCCATATTCCTGTAGAGATGTAGTTTGCTGCCATAGAAGGACCCCAATGCAAACAGCAAGTACTTTTCCACCAGCTGAAAAAGTATTACAAGAATTAAAATGGCCGGAGACATTATGTTCTAAGAACTTAAAGCAGGTGCAACTTACCAAAGCCAAGCACCTAACTGCACCATGGGTGCTACTGTGACATTCTCAAAGCAAATACAAGAGCAAATATTGCGTGGCTCCATTGGTAGGTGACTGGGCGTGTTTAGTAATCTGTGGCGTCATTTTGACTTTGCAGAGAAAGTGGGCATGACTCCAGTATTCCAGTTCCAGAGAAATTCCCACTGAAATCCTGTCTAAGCAGACCTGCAGAGTGAGGTGAAAGAAGCAGAGCAATGAAGTTAATTGTATTTGTCTGATTGTAACCCCTAAAACTCACTACATAGCCATCTGAAGAAACTCCATGGTTTTATTTCAAAAGAGTCTTTATAACAGATGCAGTTCTTACATATGACATATTTTCAGACATAATCTTTGTGTGGAATAATACTAACAAAAAAACAATAAACCCTGAAAAATTAGTAATAATACCCACAACAACAACAAGAATAAGAACGAAAAATTAGAGCTACTCAGAAACATTCTGGAATCAGGCAGAAAATTATCTTCCTTTTTGTGAAGACGGTGTAAGGTTTTTTTGGAGAGCCTTGCAGGCTGCGTTTTCTCTTTTCTTCCAGGAATGCTGTGCTCACAGGAGATATTAGGAGAACACTGATAAAGTCACTGCTTTCTAACATTACAAAAGCAGCCTGAGTCCCATGAAGAGGAGCTGTAGAAGCTACTCTGCCTGTGCTGGGATTCAAGAACCATCTCTTTTCTGTTCAGAGAAAAGAACCCCTTTCTTACTCTGCTTTTGCCTACCAGTATATTTAGTATCTGATAAAAATATATTCTAAAAAAAATGTTGTGCAAAACCACTACTTGATAATATTTATTTAATCATAAAATACCTTTTTCCTAGTAACAGGTTAAGCCCAAGCCCTGTGTTTAAGATTGGAAATATCCCAATTTGGAGTTGAAATACAGAAATGTACCTAAGTATACTGCTTATCAAAGACAGGTAGGGAGTGGCAAAAAACCACCTTAGTTTTGTCTCTATTAACAAAAACTGATGAACAGCTGTACCAAATAACAGACCGTACAATTAGAAGTCTAAAGAAGGGATGCACTAGGAAAAGGATATAAAAAATGTTTCCTGCAGGAGCAGGTATTATAAACAGATGTTTGCACTAAAGTATGAAAGTATAAATTGCAGAATAAGATAAACTGAAGAGCAAGAGGGATTCCAGGATATAACAGTGTAGGCTGTGTACAGCTATGAGGTCCACGAAAATCCAGCAAATCTTCCAAGTCAGCCACCTGAAGAAGCCTCAAAGAAAGTACTTTTGCATAGGCAGCAACCACCAGGTGAGGCCTGGAATTACTTTCCTCCTTTTCCTTCTTTCTTTTCAGACAGTGGACAAAAGCAGATTGCACACTGTACAATACTGAGTGAGCAGGGCTGTACTGACTGCTAGAAAAATGCGCTGCTTGGTTAAAAATTCATTCCTTATGGGAATGAAATAGTTTCAATGGAATTATAATAGGTCCAAATGTGTCCCAGGCTATTTGATCTGTCATAAAGAAAGGTTTTAAACTTTGAAAAAATACAACTTTTTGAGGTCTGAAGGTCAGGCAGGGCTGACGGGATCAATTTATAGCAAGAGTCATGAGAGGTTTTTGCTGAAATTGATGTGAAGTAGAGCACACAGACAAAAGAGAAAACAACTCTCTTTTCCTAATGATGACATTGAGCTTTGAAATTAGGCACAGCAGGTAGAGAGAGATCCCATACAGATTTCATAAGAGGATGCATGTCCTGGTACCCACTCACTCTTCAAATTGCCATGGAGTTGAAAAATCACTACGTTTAACATTAACTTGAGCTTAACAAAGACAAAGCTACCAGGCAGCACAGCTATTAATGCCGAGCTGCTGTGCAGCATTTAACAAACCTAAAGCATACAAACATCAGTAATCAGCCCCTCTGCATTTCCATCTAGCTGCTGTCAGTACAAAGAGACTTCGATTTTGCTGATATGCATCCACCAGAGCAGGGCTCTCATTTAAACTAAAAATGAGGGTTCTTATTTAAATTATCTTTTAAAAATTAACAGACTTTAATTTCTAACTTAAATTTTAAAGAAAATTGAGAGACAAGCCCAAATAAACCCTTCTAAAGTTACAGTGATGTATTAGACCTTGACGTTGCTGGTGTTGTTTTAGCTGAAAACCAGTTTTGTACCTAGCGAAAGACTAATAGGGAGATGGCACATCATCATGCCTTTGATTGTCTTTAATTTTCATTGGAAAAGTTGCATCTTTCTGCATGCCCAAATCCTTTTTTTTAAATAATAGGATAAATTAAATTCTCTTTAGTTTTATATGAGAAAATTTTACTGAAGAGGGTAGTTCTCTAGCAAGACAGAACAGTTTATTGAGATGGACAAGGATAATGAAAAAGAAGCTCATGCACATAAATCATTGTCATTAGGGGTTAAATAGGATATGTAATGACCTGTGCAGGTATTAGAAATGCAAGTTGATGCTGTGTGAGTCAACTTCGTTGATCCTTGCAGACAAGAATATTCAAGTTTAGAAAAATATTAATTGTCAATGAGACTTAAGGCACAGAAATTCTAATGTAAGTCTGAAAGGTAAACCTGTATAGGATTTAAAGCTTAAAAACATATTTTAAGTATTTGTGAGAAAAAAATTAAAATGTACGAACAGCAAAATGGGCTCTTTCAAGTTTGTTAGGCCAGAAGTGAAAGGAGCAGAAGGATGCCAGGAGAAATTGGATTGATATTTATTCATGATGGTTTCTTGTTCAAAACATGCAAATATAAGGAAACGAAAGTAGTTATGGTAAGTGGGAGGTTCCGTGTAATATGGATACTGAAAAAGCTTCAGCAGAGAATTTCTTCAGCTCTCTGCAGCATTTTGTGAGAGTTCTGTCTTTCCCATGCAAGTAACTCAAAACAATGTTACAGTTTTGTAAACTTCTTGCAGCTGCAGGTTGTTTTGCAGGATTGTTATGGTTCTAACTAGAAAAACATTCAGAGATGGGTGTCTTAGAACTTGGCCAATCACCTCAAGGGGTGGGTGGCCAAAACACCAATTACCTTATGCCATTTAATACACTTTTGCCAACTAACATATAAAAGCCTTCTGAGAGATTGTTAAATCACTTCCATTTATCCCTGAGCCTGGACTCCTGTGTCGTTTCTCTACTCGTCCACGGTGAGAACAGCGACAGTGTAAGAACACGGAAATAACTGTTCTTTCCCAGTAGGATACTGGAGGAGAAGGAGCTCAGAAGTTTCATCTTGCTGTTGTGTTGTTAGGTAGTTTGAGACAAGCACCTGGAAATGTCAAGTGGTGGTATTAGACCAAAAATAATTGAAAGAAAAACTGGAGATATAGTGGGTCTCTGTCAAAAAAAGTAGCAGTATGTTGAAGTTTCAGCTTAGCTAGAAGACAGCAGATCAGTCAGCCTGTGGAGAAAAACCTTTTTGGTAAACGTATTCCCAAAGCATTATCACCATCTTGTTTAGCTCCTTCAGTGCCTGAGGTTGTTCATAAGCTCCCTATCCAGGCCAGTGGTGATGCCTTAGGTTTTAACTTTCATATTTTTCAAATCCTGTATTGCTTAGTGTGTAACTCTGAAGTTTCTTGTAGCCTGTTAACTTCTGCTCTCGCGTGCTAGGTAGACTAACAAAGCCTCTCCAGGCCTGCTCTCCAAGGACACTTCAGACTGTCCTAGGCCTAAAATGTAAACCAAAGCCTCTGAAAGGGGGCAGGCAAGCTTGGGGAAACTACATCATTAACTGAAGCTTTAATTGGAGAATTAACCCTGATATGCAAATGAACCAAACCTATGAAAGTGTGAAGAACTCGTGACCTGTCGTCCATCTTGGGGTCCATCTTGGCAATGGTCTCTGGCTCCCCAGGGTGTACCTTTGAAGGCCTTTCAAATGAATACCTACCTTTATTCCCTTATTCTTGTCTAGTCTCTGTTTTTAGGTGGCCTCTTCAGGCATCAGTGGGAAAGGTGCCAGTTTTCTAAAAATCGGATTTGTTCCTGAAGTAATTTAAAATGCTGGCAGGCTGTGAACAATTGAACCTAATTTTTTGTTTTCACTGCCAAACAGCATTTAAGTAATGTCGGCAAAGGTCATTTGCTGGAATTAAGTCAGTTAAATGCCTTAAATGTTTTTTAATCTTTATTCATAATGCCATGTGCTGACATGATAATGCTATAAAATGTCAGCGTGGATTTTGTTAAATATATTGTACAGAACAAAATCTGTCACCCGTTCACACATGGTCTGGAACCAACTATCCACTCTCTACATCAATCAGTCTATAGGAAATATGAGTTTTGCAGATGGTGTGTGCTTTTCAATTATGCTCATTGGACTATTTTGGAATTCAAAGGTGTTTGAAATCTGGGACTGCTTCTTGTTTTGTTTTGGTTTTTTTTTTCCCATGGCTCTCCTTTCCATAGATCAGTTTGGCAGAATAATTTATTTGCTTCTACAGACAAATGAATCATTTTCCATATAAAAATACATCTTGGGAAACAAGTATTCTGCGTGCTTGCTACGCTAAGATGAAGGAGAATGTTAGGGTTGTGGTCTGAGAGAAAGAACTCTATTTCCATGTATCTGTACCACGTCTAATATTATGATGGTCTCATGTTGTGGAAAGATGACTGGGGGTAAAATTATAGAAAACTGGGCAGTTATACTCACTTTCTATCAGAAGCTGTAACAGTACAGATGTTATACGGTGAAATGCAGTTACTGCTTCCTGGATGGAGTGCAACTGGCATGCACAAAGTCTATTCCACCATGATTCCCCACACAACACAGCCTGCAAATTTAAGCACCTGTTGAGAGGGACGGGATGGAGGGTGGAGTGGAGTGGAGACACCGCGGCCAGGCTCTGTTGTAATCCTCTCAGGGGGGAACTCGATGTTTCCACATAGCCAATAAACCACAAAGTACCTGCCAGCCAAGGGAGCTAGGAGACATCCTGCTGCTGAGCCAACAACTGAGGTGAAATTGCTCCTCTCAGGTGAACTTGGCCCATTTTAACCTAACTGTAATACTAATGCAGAGCTCCATCCCAAAGTTACCCACTTGCAAGGTACGACCACCCCTCCCTGAGCATGCATTCCACATTTTCTTGACTATATCTTATGATCGAAGTGAGAGAATTTTACAATAATCAGTAACAAAAGTATGTAAGACCAGAGTTACTTGGGTTCCACCTAAATGTAAAGAAATAATATAAAAGTAATCTAAGAATGGGGAGAAGTTAAGGAAAACTCCATCATACCTTCTGGGATTAGTTGACAGCTTGAACCTGACTTCTCCCCTTCCTCAGGCCTCTCCTCCAGTCTAATAGGGACAGCTATTGAATAAGAACCTCACTTCACGTACCGTAAATTATTACCTTGAGCTGACTCATTGGTGGTTAGAGCTTGTCTGTATATTGTGTTAAATTCATTTCTGCAGTCAGACACTATCAATGGCAACCGTTGAACCTTAACTTGTCAGTTTTCTATTATCAGTAACGTGTGTTATTCTGTAAACTGTTTATCCTGAGTCCTTTGAAGGTGCTAGCAATCGCCAGGAGTGGATAACATACTCAACAGAAGTGGGGACATCGGGGAGGGTTGTCACTCTTTCTAAATTGACTCCAGAATGTTCCGTGTCCCCAAACAAGTTCGTCGAAGCAGCAGACTGTGAGTGGAGTCCCTATAATGGGCTGCAAGCCTTTCATATCTGATGGAGGAATTCTGAGAATGTGTGTTGATAACAATAATGGGATAATTTTATTAGTCGTATTTTCAAATTTCCCTTTTCTTCATTTTTCCTACTAGAAAGCCTGGGAAACCAGTAACTAAGGAGAAAAGTAGATTCCACATTTGTTCTTTCTTTTTCCAAGAAAAAATTTCAAACAATGCAAGGTAAGTTTAAGTAATTTTCATATTTTTTCTAACTTATGTTCTATACTTTTCCAGTAGAAGTAATACAAAATTGAGACAAAGTACAACACCAAGAATCTAAAATTATATGCTCCAAAGCAAATGAAGTGTAGAATGGTCTAAATTGATTTTTCTCTTGAGTAATTAAAAGGAGAAACATTTAAAATTAAATCAAGACTTCTAGTTTTCCTCTACAGTACTTCTTTAGCTCTCATTTTCTGATGAATTACATTATTTAGGATTTCACCTTTTTTACACTGAGCAGAAGTACCGACATGCACTAAGGTCACATTATGTTAGGCCATACGTAGGATTTAGGAAGAAAACCCTCAGCTCCTAATCCAAATAGACTTTAGCCTAAACAGTAAAAAGAAGAAGACCCATGAGAAAGTCTCTACTCAGATGCCCTGTGTGACCTTAGGAAGTCCATTTTAACCTCTCTATTACTCAGTTCCTTACTTGTTTAATATGGAGAAACTACTTCCATTTTTAACTGAGATGTACATATGAGATCAGTTTTGAATTTTTTTTTTTTTTGAGACTGTAGTTATGACAGCTTAACAAGGATTTATTGTCTAAACAAGTAGGTCAGTACTGGCTCTGAGCCCAGTACTGGACCCTGGCTCTTGAAGCTTTCTATCCCTTGCCTACTTAAATTCCTGTTAATTTTTGTCTTGAACGTCATTAAACTTCCTTTTCCCATGAAACGTAAATTAAAGTAGGCATTTTTTCCAGGGGAAAAAACAGTTATTGTCATCATGGTCAGGTGGAGAACCATATAAAAATAATGTAAATGAACCCCAGATGCCTTTCACTTTAAGGCCAACTCCTTTTACCTTTTTCAAAGGGAAGAGAGTTACAAGTATATTTGTTATGTCCTGCAGAGCTCTGCACACAGTCATCCAGTTTCTCAAATAATATTCAAATTAGCTTCAAGCCTTGCAATTACATTTTCCCCAGAAGTAAAATAATGACATTTTTATCTTAATTTTGCCTTCCCATCTATGTGCTTCATGCTGTATCCTTCACATTAGACTTTAGGATGTGAGAAAAATTATGTAAGTCTGCAGTTATCATTGAGGAAATGTACTTTGCTGTATCACACAGTTCAATTTAGATTAGGAGAATGAAAATAGTGTTTGGCAGAAATGAAGAGAGGAATCTAGTTTTAAGAGTTAACACACTAACTGAAAATTGTGTGCAGTATGGGTGAATAATTCTGAAACATCTGTAAAGACGTTTTAAATGCAATCAGAAATTCCCACATCCTCTCTTTGCATATGAGGAATGTGTTATCAGATCTTTCATGTAACTCCTGACTTGCTGTTGGACCCATAGAAAGTGGTACTGTCAGAAGTGCCAAGCGTTCAGCAGGCCCTGTTAGTTTCAGTGGGAACTTCTGAACCAATAATCTTCTGAAAAGCAGGTCAGTAAGACCTCATTTCTGTGTGTGGTCTGCTTGGAACCTCTACCTCAGTTCAGTAACTCCTTGTGGGATTTTGGAGTTAGGACACAAGGTCTAAGACCTTTATTCAGCATACATATATATATATGTATCAGAACTAGACCTTTGTAACCCTGCTTTGAAAACCTTGACATATGGATTTGTTCAGCTTCTGAAGGAATGAGATGAATAAGTCACACTGAATTCTTTTATATTCTGTCACACCTGATGTGACCTCTGGAGTTATTATTTCATGACAGATAAAACCAATGTCCTCTTCCTGTGTCAAAATGTCAAGGAGAAACTATTTCCCCAATTTTTTTTTGTTGCTTTTAAATAGAGAGCTCTTTCCTTATCATATTCCTGATAATTTGAATACAGAGTCAAAAAAATTCATTAGCTAAAATGTATCATAACATTGCAACAACAGTAAGAACAGTAGCAGAACCAAAGTCAGAAGCTCTGCAAAGGCTACATTTATACAACTCCTTATCTCATTTTTTCCCAGTGTTTCTATTTTAATTGTAGCGTGATGAAACTTTTTTACCTAATTCTACCATACACAGAGATGTAAACAACTATTATAGTTTCCATTAAAAAAAAAATTACTGAATTTGGCCCATATACTGACGGCAACGTTTGTCAGAACCAACAGACAAGACAGAAAACAATTCAATAAAAGTAGCACAAAAAAAAGCAGACAGAAAGAATAAAATTATCTGGTCATACTGACACCAAAAGAGACAAGAAAAATAATCTAATCAGTAGTCTGAAGAATCCTGTGAAGCAGAGAAATAAATATGAATGTTGGCCACACTAATTTAGGACAGACAGTTAATAGTGGTGAATAACAGCACTTCCAGCACATACTCTTTCAGAGGTTTTCAAGAAATATCACTTTGCCTCAACCAATGGCACCAAAATTCATCCAAGGCTTAAAAGATGTAATGTAACTCATTTCCATTTCCACAATAACAGAAATCACACTTGTCTTACTGCAATTTTAAAGGCAGACTTTTATCTGATTTCATTAATTTGTTTCCAAGATTCTCAGACTTGTAAGTGTGACTTTAATGTATCGAATACAGTATGTATCAAAATTTGCAAGAATTTGCAATTGGAAAGTCATTCATCACTACAGCCCAGGATGAAGGTTCCTCTCAATCAGTCTGCTAAATATATTTCCTTTTCATGTGCTGACTTCATCCAGAAACAAACAACAATAACTAGGAGAACAGACAGCAAACGATGATGGGAGAGGGTATTGCTAGGAAGCGACTTGGAAAAACACAGGTCTGGGAACCTGTTCCATCATAAGCTGTCATATCACCTTGGGTAGAGGAAGTCTAGGGAAAGGTTGCATTGTGATGATTTGTAAAACAGGGTGTAAAGTGAGGGAAGAAAGTATACTGGTAATTTGTAATTATTCAGGGTAATGAGACCAGGGAGGGTTGTGAATAATTACAAAGGACTTTATGAAATATTATGATTAGGTAGTCACATAAGAGATGGAAATCCGTTTTATACAAAATAATGCATTGGTAAAAATGTGCCATTAGCACTTAGGAGGGACATTTGAGGTTCTGTCCTATAGTTTCTGGAAAACAAGAGATCATTTATGCCATGGGAATAAATTTATTTATTTCTTCCCCCCATCCCTCCACCCTGCCCATTGTGTGCCGTTCTGATCCCTTTATCCCAGTAAAAGACACATTAAGAGATTCAGAGAAAGCTGATGGGAATGATCAAAAATAGGAAACAGTTTCTGTGTGAGGCAGGACTCACTTGCTGAGTCTGCTGCAGCCCAGACAGAGCTGATGTACAGGGGATGTGAGAGAGATGGGTGGAATTATGGGAGACACAGAGAGCAGGGTTAGAAGATGTTCATTACCTCTGTCAGTAGAAGAGCCAGGGCATTGCAGAGAGTGTTGCTCCCACGGAAATCCTTTCCAAAGGATTTTGAGGAAGTGGATTCACAGGATACTTTAAAAGTTCTTGGAAGAGAGATTCGATAAGGAGAACTAAATGACAATCCAACATCAGTCTCATGGACCCCTCTCAGCATACAACAGGCAAAGGCTGAGTGGGAGATACCAAAAATGTTTTTCCTTTCCCTAGACTCATGTTCAAAGCTACAGCTGGGGATAGGATAATGGTGGGTCATTTTTCTCATCCCGTACAGTCATTTGTAGGCGACCAGGATTTGATGCAATGTTGTAAATCTCATCTCTGCAAGCACTATTTCTAATCAAATATGCACAAAATGGAAGTGACGTGAATGGGGTCGGGTTTTCTTTATTCCCTGAGACTAATAGTGTGTTTATTTAAATTTCACAGAAAAAGTTTTGGAAAAAATTCCATTCAAATAGAAAAAGAAATTAATTATTTAAGGTGCTGCTCAAGCACCTGAAATGTAAAGCATTTTAAGCGGAAGTGATTTTTCACATCTTTGAATACCAAAATCCACAGATGTTTCCAAACGTTGCACAGAAAAAAATGTTTGGACCCATAAACTATCACTCCAGACCAAATGACAATCTCATAAATGTTGTGAAAAGTCCTTTCCTTGCCTGTTTGATTTTAATTCAGCTCTGGCTATTTCTGATGAATAAGTAAACAGATATATTTGTACATAAAATATTACTGCATATAAAGATATTATTACTACTTACAGTACAAGTAAACAAAAATTCAGAGTCTACAGCTGTAAAATGTTTAATTCATTAAGTTCCTTGGATTATTTTAAACAGAAGGCATGATCTCTTAAAGAATGTAAAATTACTTCTTGCAGTAAATTACTGAAAGTCCTAGATTCAACACCTGAGGTATTACTTTTGGGGCATGAAAACACAAAGAAAAACATAAAGTCAGACACCTTAAGAATATTCCTTTAATTTCTTGCTGCCTGGAACATCTGTCTTCTACCACAAGCAGAATTACATACCCTCAGTTTCCATAGCACACCATTTAAAAAGAAATCAGTAAACAAAACACTGCTTGGAAACTTTAAACATAACTTTGCCATATGCTGTCCGGTTACAACATCTCTTTTTCGTTGTCAACTCAGTGAATTCACTGAGCAAGAGTTTATTGGCAAGCTACCAGATCACTAGCAATTTCATTTGTTTAGAGATATTTATAATTTCAATTATTTACATGCAGTACACTTCAACTGCCAGAGGTATTTAGACTTTTAAATGGGGCCCAGAAGGATCATTTTGATAACACTCAGATGATTAGCTGAACAAAGGCTCTTTTTCCCTTAATTGGTTGCAGGCACAGAGTGTAATAAAGTCCCTTTATGAGCTTGTCACTGAATTGGGTACAAATGATGTAGCAATATTGCACAAATTAGCTGGAACTAAAATCCCCCAATACAGAAGTTTTCTTTTTCTTTCTCTTCTTAATATAGTGCCTCAGTAACATACTCTACCTAAGCACAGAGGCAAAGACCATTAAAAAACAAACCTCTAAGGAAGCTTTGAATGCTACAGAGTGAATCTAGCTGGTGACAGCTCTGCACGTATGTTGTCTCCTGGTTTTATTTCACATCTATTTAATTATTTGTTTTATATAAATTCACTGCACATCCCCCAGAATAAACCTTCATTGGTGGTTTGCCAAATCAGATATGAGTGATTATTGTGCTCTAGATGACAAATCTAAGTGACATGCAAGAATATCTTGTGTGGTCATGTCCACTGCCAGAGTAACTCTGCGAATAGAATGAAATTTTAGGCCCTAAATTAATTTTTCTATGAAAGGTGCAGATTCAGCAACTGACAGAAGTGCTTTCTCTGTGCGTTAGTTTCTTCAGTCTCTTTTATCTCTTCAAAATTATGAAAATTTAATTTACTTTTAAAATAACTTTATTCATCTACAGAGGGATGGGAATATAGTTTTAGCAACACACTCTCAGACAAACCAGGGTGCAGAATCTTGCAGGAATGATCCCCCCTCACGTGCAGATTTTATAGGATTGCAGACTTCAAATTAGCTGCTTGGGTTAATGGCTGGTTTTGACATAAGCGTCTTTCCTTCCTTAATTATAATAACTTCATTGTTTCCTCGGGACTCTCCGATCTTCTTTGTATCCATTTCTGATTTTATGCCTGGGTGGCAAGATCTTTCAAGGAAATAGACCTTGAAAAAATTACATAGTGACTAACATAAAGGGGCTGTGATTGCTGTAGTACAGAGAAAAGACGATTAACAGAAAAAAGTGGTTGAGGTGATAATGTATTTTAGGTGGAGTGTAGAATAGCCAGTTGCTGCTGACTATTAGTATGGTAAAAAAGGCATTCAAGGAGCTGAAGGATATGGTTAAGTTTTCTCTATTTCTGCTGAAGGATCAGGTGCTTAGTGGCAAAGTTCTCATGGAAGCACCGAAAAATCCAATACAGCCAGTGCAGAGACTATGGAAGCTTCAGGTCTCCAGAAGGGACATCTGTCTGCCAGAGTAAGGGGGACAGAAACCTCTGCTGCAGCCCTGCAGTGGCACCCGGTCCCTCCCCTGCTTTCCTATGAACAGCTTACATCGGTGGCAAGGATTTAACTCCATGTGTATATTGGGTGGGAGGGTAGCACTGAACATAAATGACCCTCGCAGGCTGGCTGCTACTTGATGCCAAAACCTGCTGTCTTTTTACTGGTGGGTACTCACAGCAGTGAGTAAGTCTAGTGTTTTGGCATGGTGCATATGCTGGAAAAATGGTGATCATGGAGGCAGATTCACTTTTACTATGAAAAGGAATTTGAGAAAAAAGGAGATTTTCCTATTATATCACAAATTTCACCATCTCCCAGCGAAGACTGGCTTAGAAAGAATGTAATGAAAAAGTATACCTAAATTTGTCCCTTTAAAATGGGGGAAATTATTTTATTTTCATTTTTTGTCTCAGATTTGTTGCGTAACGTTCTAAATATACTAGAGGGTCCAAGGGAAAACAAAAAATCAATGAGATTTTATTTGAGGATACAAAGCAAGGCTTCATGGAAATTTAAACTTTTTTTGCAGGCATAATAATCAGTTATACTTATCTGATGTGATATGCTATGAAGTAGGAATGGTGTACCTGGTGTTATTTGTGAGGTTTATACAGCAAAGTTGATCATTGCAATATTCCTAATGTTCTCATGCAACCAGGATGCATTTCCTTCTTTTCAGCATGCATAATTCAAACATTATTTCTCTCTTTTTATGCAATTTTCTTGCCAAGACTGATAGACTGAAGTCTGTTCAAATTCAATATCAAAATCCTCTGTTGGATTTATTTCCCATTTGCTCCTGTTCATTAAGGATATAGTTGATCTTGTTGAAAACTGAAAGAAATGCCATTTCAGCAAGAGCCTCATGAATAATTTTCTGAGTTTACACAACAGTAACTCAGATCTTTGAAAAGCAGAGATTAATAATCATGAGAACCTGGAAGTTTTCTGTGAGTTGATTGGTGCTTTAGCACTGCATAATACAATAATATAAATGAATGGAAATAAAGGAGAATCACAGAATCACAATATCACAGAGTATGCTGAGTTGAAAGGGATCCACAAGGATCATTGTGTCCAACTCTCAGCCCTTCACAGCAGCATCCCCAAGAGTCACACCGTGTGCCTGGGAGTATTGCACAAACACTTCTTGAGCTCTGTCAGGCTTGGTGCTGTGACCACTTCCCTGGGGAGCCTGTCCCAGTGCCCAACCACCCTCTGGGTGTAGAACCCTTTTTCTAATATCCAACCTAAACCTCCCCCGACACAACTTCAGACTACTCCCTCGGGTCCTGTCACTGGGCACCACAGAGAAGAGGAATAACTCAATAGCCTCACTAATGTTTTCAGAAACAATGTTTTCTTTTGTCTTCTGTCTGAAATCCAGCCAAAAGTTGCAAACAAATCTGCAATGTAATGATGCTACAATGATGCAGCATTTCCTACTTAACAACTAGGCAAAATATCAGGGGTCTTTTAATAAATAGCAGTGCTGTTGTACTTTGACAAATGATAAATCTTGACGTGCCTGTTAGAAATTGACCCTGGCCCATCATAATTTGCAGCTGAAATACATCCTCAGATGTTTCCTCGCGACCCCTTGCAGGGTGGGAAGAGCAGTGGGAGGTGGTCACCACAAACTGCTCTTTGGTAGCTTGTCACAGAATCACAGAATCACAGAACATGCTCAGTTGGAAGGTATTCACAAGGATCATTGAGTCCAGCTCTTAGCCCCACAGAGCGCCATCCCAAAGAGTCACACCATGTGCCTGAGAGTGTTGTCCAAATGCTTCTTGAGCTCTGTCAGGCTGGTGCTGTGACCACTTCCCTGGGGAGCCTGTTCCAGTGCCCAGCCACCCTCTGGGTGAAGAACCTTTTCCTGATATCCAACCTAAACCTCTTCTGGCACAACTTCGGGCCATTCCCTCATGTCCTGTCGCTGTCACCACAGAGCAGAGATCAACGTCTGCCCTTCCTCTTCCCCTCACGAGGAAGTCGTAACCACAATGAGGTCTCTCCTCAGTCTCCTCTTCTCCAGGCTGAACAGACCAAGTGACCTCAGCCACTCCTCACATGGCTTTCCCTCAAGGCCCTTCACCACCTTGTGGTCTCCTTCGGACACTCTCTAATAGCTTAATATCTGTCTTATATTGTGGCAACCAAAACTTCACACAGGTAAGCTCACTCAAAACTCAAGGTGAGGCTGCCCCAGCGCAGAGCAGAGCAGGACAATCCCCTCCCTTGCCCAGCTGCTGATGCTGTGCCTGATGCCCCCCAGGACAGGGCTGGCCCTCCTGGCTGCCAGGGCACTGCTGACTCATGTTCAACTTGCCATCGACCAGGACTCTCAGGTCCCTTTCCATGGCACTGCTTTCCAGCATCTCATTCCCCAGTCTGTCTGTACATCCAGGGTTGTTCCATCACAGGTGCAGAACACGGCACTTTCCTGTGTTAAATTTCATATGGTTGGTGTTTGCCCACTCCTCCAACTTGTCGAGGTGTCTTTGCAGGGCCTCCCTGCCCTCAAAGGACTCAACAGCTTCTCCCAGTTTTGCATTGTCTGTGACCTCGCTCAGCATACCTTCTAGTCCTGCATCCAGGTCATTAATGGTGGTGTTGAAGAGCACTGAGATGTTTCGAAATAAGGTGTACTATTTTATCTGTTGCAACTGGGAGTTTTAAATGAACATTTGAGGAAATGAAAAAAGATAAAGAAGTCTGCTAAGTTGTGCTTACTGTGCTCCTGCATGAGACCAGGATGCAAACCCATCAGGAACTCTGAAGTCTTGGTTTCCTGTTTCTCACATGACCCTCATGTCTCAGAAAAACGACAGGGGAAGGACACAGAGTAGATCCTCCCCAGCTTACCTCTGGCACCTAAAGCCAGGAGATTACTCACAGTTGTGATTTCCCAGTTAGAAAGTTTCTTTTGATACTGGTAATAATTGGAGTGAACTTAGACTCTTCCCTGAGGATCATGGCCGTGCTCTGTGAAGATGCAATGGAGACATAACACCCTTGTTAGTAACAATGAGGCCAAAGTAGAAGAGTAATATTAATGGATTAAAATACTGTTTTGAGTGGGCCTGAAAGTCCAGCTTCTGTTTCCTGAGATTCATTACATCACTGACTACAGTGAATTATTTTCTGAGAGAAACCCAAGTACTCAAAATGGTGATTTTCAAATCTGATGCCGGTATTTCTGCAAGTTTTAGGGAGATTTCAGTGTTTTTACCCAAAGGTAACTTCATTTTAGTTTCTGCTGATCAGAAAAAAGAAAATTTATTAAAATGCTAATTTTATTTAAAAAAAACCCTTTTATCCAAAACCAGGCTCCTTTAAAACAGTAAAAGAACACATCAAAAAATATCTGAACGTCAAATATTTCACATACATGATCTAATCTAAAGAAACATATTCCACTCTCATTTCTATTGACCAAGTCAAAATACGAGTGACTTAATATTCATTTAGAAAGTGAATTAAGCAGCTTGCAAGTACATTAATGTTGTCTTTGCCCTTGAGTACGTGACCCATGTGTCAATTTGATGGAGGAAATCCAAACTCATGGTTTTTATGGTTTTTATATTTGCTTGTTCATCCTTCTACTGAAACTAAACAAACACATTCTCAATGTGATGCACTCCAGTTTCAGACAACTAATTAAAAGTGGCAGAGGGTGATGCCCATAACTGTGATAATCAAAGTCACAATTTAAATTGAATCAATAAATCAACACATTCAAATGCTGAAAACACCAATTAATACAGCAGGTAATCAAGTCAAATGACTCTCTGTTACTGTTGCATTGGAAAATTTGAAAGAGAAGTCACTTAGCACTCATTTTAACAATTAAGCAGTGGGATTAGTTGACCTATCCAGAGAGGAACAAAGAGGTTTCATTTTATATTTTTATGCTTGCTTTGAGAACAGAACATGCAATGGTGTCTCAGTTCATCTTCACAATTGCTTGTATCTAGCTACCTTTTTCTCTTATTCCCAATATAATGCAGATTCATCATTAGATGTCTGGAATTTGGAGACTGTGCAATATCATTCAAATTAATAGGAGCTTTATCATCTTATGCTCCTTTAGGTTGCCTGGTAGAGAAGGACATACGGTTTAAAACATTACGGCTGCTGTAGGAAAGACAACAGCACTTCTAGAGAAGAGTCTTGTTTTCCCAACACCACATGGTGTTGCTTTGCTTGAGATATTGATAAATTGCAGCCAAAAAGATGGATCCATGCATTTAGAACAGGCAATGTGGCCCAGTATTTTCAAAATTAGCTATTTTGGAATCCTAATTAATTATAGAAGTGTCCTTAAAACATTTTGGATTTTTAATGAGTTGAGAGCTCTTCCAGCTGTAATCTAGGTAGGTGTTTTTCCAGGAACACAAACACCAGTTGTAATTGAGTTGCATGCCTCAAAGGTTGATTATGACATTCCTTTCTTTTGCAAGACTTAATTCAATAATTAACCACCTTCTTAAAAACAAAAATCTAAACTAAGAAATCTAACCAGCGTGTATCCTTCATCACTCTTTCCTCCATAAAATAATTTTCCTATCCTAAATAAGGGAAGTAATAGAAAAAAACCTCTTCTGTTTTATTCATTTTTGATCTAGAAAAAAAATCAGAAGCTGATATTACATTTTGTCACAGTAAATTACATTCATAATTAAAAACTTAATTTTTCTCCAAATCATCTCAGAACTAGATCCTGCCCATCATAGAAGTTACATGTGTTTTCTGACCCACTTACATAAAAAAATAAGTAAAATTACTTCATTTATTGAGGAATTAATCCTTATTTCCCATTACTGAAAGGCATGATTAAAGAGAGTTTTCCTTTTAAATAACTGGAAGGAATCTGGTTTCTTTATATTTACTCTGCAGCTCTTTCAAGATGCAGAAAATTAAATTCCCTATAACTGCAGAAAACAAAACTGTGGAAAATTGAATTCCCTATATCTTTTCAGACATTGGAAAGAATACAAAAAGTCCTTAAAATTCAAGGAGTACAAGTATATTAGTATTGAATATAAGGCCTACAGAACTCAAACAAACTCATGGAGAGAAATTCCAATTAGAAATCATAAACTTGGAGGAGATAGAGCAACCTATTTAGCAGGCAGAAGTGAAGTTGATAATTTTTATAACTTCCATGCACTGTGGGAGTTTTCAAGTTTACTATTTTGTGAAAGACATTTGCATTTGGGCAAAGGAATTTACATTCCCATGTTGAGTGTTCGAACAAAGATGTGAAAGTACTATACACATGTGCAGCTCGTAAGAGTGCTGGTTTTGTTAAAAATGCTCTTGTGGAAGTTCTTAGAAGGAATTTCAAGCATCTTTATGGGAAATTAGGTGTTATCTCTGATCTGAAAAAAGACTCCTAGCACTGAGCTCAAAGTTGAGAAGAACTGCACTGCCCATGCGAGCAGTGGGAGACAAGAAGTATGTTCAGTAGTTTGTTCCCTGAGCAGTCAGGAAGAGAATTCCAACTTTTTACCGCTCCTTTACTCTATCAGGTTGGGTATAATCTTGATTTCAGGCCCAGGAAATTTCTGGTCTCCATTTCAATGAACCACCTTCATCCATAGGTCAGGGTGGCCTGCCTAAAACCATTCCATTTACACATCAAAAAGTATCATCTCTTGTTTTTTCTGCCCCTCTCACAGACACTGGCTCTGCAGATAAGTAGGGCTTGGGGTTTTTTTCTGTCTAACATAATCCCTAATGGTGCATAGTTGCAGAAAAATACTTCCTTTTCAGGAAATATTGACCTAATCTTCTGCATGCAGGAACTGTAAAAGCACTCCTACTAGTTTTAGTCAAACATGATTAGAAATTTGATTAGAAAAAAGTTTCCTCTGCTATACAAATCTATTGGAGCAAAAAATCATAATTTCTCCTCAGGGTTATTAGTCATTTCTGAACATTTGATCACATATCTTTGTATAATAACAATAATCTATGCTCTTGACTCAACAGCTTTCAATATTTTAACGGGAGAAAGAATGCATGGTTCTTTTCACAGCTGAATGCTAGGTCTATAAATTGTTTAAGTCTGAATTGCTATGAGCATTAGAGTAACAAAACACTAAATCCTATTTGGACATTGCAGCAATTTAGATTAGAATTCTTCTGATAATATTTCACACATTCCATAGCCATCTATATGCTAATGTTTCCAGCAAATTATCAAATGTTATTCTACACAACCTTTTTTCCATAAATGACCTGTCATATCCGTAATGGCGTCTGCATTTGGTGACAGTTTTTATTTTATCTAGCAAAAACTGCAGGTCCATAAAGAAACTAATTATATAGTTTCATGGTTGATAATATGGTTTCTAGTTTTATAACTAGTAATATGCAGACTGATTCAGTACAAAAAATTATCTTTAAACTCAAGGGATTTTCAGAGAACTGGACCAGTTTTATAAATGATAGAAAAGATTTCATAGTTGTAACTCTAAGGCATCACTTTTTGAACTTTTCTGACCATTCTGAATAAAGTTTGTTCTTATAATTCAGTGTTTTGTCCAGTATTTCTATTTCAGACCACATTTACTTTCTAAGCTTCTACCGCAAACCCCCCAAAATAGCTAGAACTAGAGATCCTCTCTTCTCATATGCAGAACAAAAACAGATGGATCAAGGCTCCCAAAATGAGCCCAAGAATTACATCACATATAACAAAAAAATCAAAAGGACTGTCCTGGTCTGAAAGGAGCAGGAAACGATGCCATAATTTTGGAGTGAGCATGAGCTGTAAGGTTCATCTGAAATCTTTGCGTCACTCAGATTCAGTTCAAATGCAATAGCCCAAGACCAAGTTGCTCCTTTCTCAAAGGTGAAATGATACTCTCAGACAAGTTAACATGATTAACATAATTTGGCATCTGCATCTCTTTTCTTCTGGGTATTGTCAATGTCTGATTACAGTGATAAAAACTGTTATCTTCAGAAGAAAATATTTTTATTTGGCTCAAAATTTGTAGGATGTAAATATATCATATATGCATATTTTCTCTTAATTCTTCATTGATAAATTCAGATGGATTAAATCAGCTAATTGTCTCTGGAAAAGATGGAGTTCTGGGGCAATGCTGCTTCTTTCCAAGGACTTCCACAGACTGATGATGAACCTTCAGCCTTTCTATCCTTATCAGCTTTACTATTGAGCCCCAGAGCCTCCCTGGTAGAATAATCTTTATCAGCTGTATCCTTGAGTGTTCCCTTGTTAGGAGTTCTTCCTCATCTGTCATTAAGATATTGAAATACCAGTGTCAATCCTCTTTCTTTACTATTTGTGTCATTTCCAATTGACTTCTCTGCTATAGTACTCTTTGGACATAAGAGCATCCAAAATACTGTGATAGACCTGGACTGTCTGTCTGCTAAGGATTGAAGTTTGCTTATTCAGGACAAAAAAATAAACATGAGGGTAGGTCAATTTACAGCCAACTAGTAGTATTTGCTTAGTGTATTCTGAGCCAGCCTTATTCTGCTGCGTAAGATAATATTGTTTTAAAATCAACATACGGAAAGTGCTTGTAAGTGATGCCTTAGATTTCCCACTTGCTTCTCAGCAATGCAATATGCAAATGGTTCATTTTTAATTCTCCTGAATTTGGGGACTCTTAGTTCTGTAGCAATCCTGAGTAGATTAGCAGATGTTACAGATCCAGATCTCCTGAACACTCCTCTTTCTAAAGGTTTGCACAACCCAAGCCTGCCTTTTTCATTTTATCATTACGTCTTCTGCTCTCTGTTGAGATACCAAGATCCAGGATCACTTTTATGTGAGTGGCTGATTATGGGTTTTGTTGCTTAAATATTGGGGTAGCACAAGAAAAGCACTTCTTGGTAGGAATTTGTCACTTTACTACACAATCATTTTTCTTTCAAATAAAAAAATACATAAATTGTTAATTCTCTCTGTCAGCTACAGCATGTAAAAAAATCAAGCCCAATATGACCTCCTTAGGGCATCCAGCTGTTACAACTGTAAACGCAAGCATTGGGTTGCACAGAACCAAAAGACTTTTTACATCAAAGTAGATACGAAGTTTCTAATCACAAGAAGTTACCATTCTGTTCCCCAGCTATGGAATGTGCATCACTAAACCAGGCTAAATCTATTCCATGGAAAGTTTGTACACTTTACTGCAAATTTGGAATCACCTACTGATTTTGGGGCTGATCCTCATGCTAAATTGCACTCTGATTTTTAGATTTGTGCAGTCATAGCCTCTTGGATGTGACTATTGGAGCTGTTATCTCATAGCTTAGAGGCTCTAAGGCTCTTTCTTTGTTATTACTATTTATTATGAAGTTGATGGATGCAATTTGTGTCTCCATCTAATTGAGGCATAAAAGAACTCATCGGCCTAATCTGACTCTTTAACAAGGTATGAGATTTCAGCAGATGGTCAATATGTACAGTGCACATTAGAGAATCTTTGGAACACCAACATAATGAACTTCATTGCAGTAATTCACGAATGTATTCTCCTTCCTTTCCTAAGACAAATACATCTAAAATTTATCAAGCATTTTGAGTTTCAGAGGCTTACTCTGAGCTTTGTCATGAAAATTAACTTGTTTCTATTGTGTCTTGGGGAATAGTTTGAACGAAACTACTCACACCTTGCAATACTTCATTTTGTTTTCTTTTCTACTCCTTCTTGAAAGGAGCTGTCAAAACCCATTTCTACAGAAAAAAAAGCTTTACTTCTCTTGAATACACTTACAGGGTAGGCACTCAGTCAAATTAAACCACTGTAATAAGAATCTGTGGGTACACAACTATGTTTTTGAAAATCTGTTCTAAGTTTAAATATAAAGATTTTTTATGCATAGTAGTCCACATAGTTAGTAATTTTTTTTCCCCTAAATATTTCAAAAAGTAAATGGTGGACTTGAGAAAAATGCCCAAACACAGCAAGACAAAAAGAGTAGATCTCTTATAGTATTTGTCAGGAAGCAAGTTAGTCAAATAACAGTGCAAAGGTGACTGCATCTACATGAGCTAAAATCAGATAAAAATATTTCAGATCAAATTTAAAATAGTGGTCCCATGTAATGTCATTGTTTGATGGGTTATTTAAATGAGGAGAGAAAAGAAACAGAGCAATGGAAAGATAAAACAATATGAAAGAAACAGAGTGTGAAGTAAGGGAACAATCAGACAGAGAAAAAACCCTAAAAATCCTCTGAAACAGAAAAACAATTACAACTAAAGATGTAACAAGTGACAAAAGGACAGAATGTAATGTACTTGGAACTGAATAGAAACGTAATGGGACATGCAGCATGATGGAAATCATCTGCTTTGTATTCCTTTCATTTGAAGGGTGCACATAATTAATTTTCATTTTTTGAGATAAGGTTTTGAATGTTCTACCTGTATTTCTTGTCTGACTTTCCTAATAATGATTATAGTTTTACTTTAAGACTCTTCCAATTCACACTAACATCAAACACTTCCTCAGTTTTAATACACTAAATATTTTTTTTCCGGATCTTGAAAATTTGCATCCAATCACAATTCAATTAACCCAATATCTCATCTCCTACAACAGACACTTGACATTTCAATGGGGAAAAATTAAAGCATAGGGCCAGCCTCTGACTTCTGTCTGCTGGCCTCCAAGCCTAGGGATTCTAGAGTCAGAGGTTACATCTACACATTTTTGTTTAATAGCAATTGACAAATTAATTTTATCCTTTCATCAGTAGCATTTTATAGCATTGAATTTCATACTAAAGGCACATTGTATAAAAACCAATTTTTTTAAAATATTGTGAATCTACTCTCTCTCCTTTAAATCTTGAGTTATTATCAGTGAAAATCTTTCCCTAGTAATTTATCCATGAACTTAATGATATTCTATTCCTTTCCAATCTTGCCCCCAGTTTGTCTGTTTCCAAGCTGAATGGGCCTAGACCATTTTGCCTAGGTGTTTGCCTGGTTTGGACAAAAGTAGGCTGAGGTGTGACCTCATTGTTCTCTACAGCTTCCTGAGAAGGGGTTGCTTGTCTCCTCTCCCTGGTATCCAAGGGGGGTTTAGACTAGATATTAGGAATTGCTTCTATATCAACAGGATTGTCTTACAAGAGGTAATCAATGCCTCAAGCCTGTTACTGTTTAAGAGACATGTGGACAATGACTGTAATAATGTATTTTAACATTTGGTCATCCATGGAGTGGTCAGGCAGTTGGACTCAATGATCATTGCAGGTCCGTTCCAACTTCAATATTCTATTCTATTCTATTCTATTCTATTCTATTCTATTCTATTCTACTCTATTCTATTCTAGATTATTTTCTATTCTAGTCTTTCTCACCTTATCCAAGCCCTTACACTAAGTGCTCCTTACTTTTTCCTGGACTTTATGCCAAGGTGGATTTGCTTCTCCATCCATAAATTTATTACATCTGGCAACCCTCTTGGTTCACATTTTGCACTCACTTCTTTCATCATTAAACTCCAGGACATCTGTTCTTTTGTGATATCTGCTCTTCTTACAGACAGTGATTTATTCTTCCATCTAACATCTGCTTCTCCATTTCATATTACTGTCTAGTTTCATTCTATCTCCAGATGCTCTGGCTTGGATCAAATGTTAATGCATTTCAGGCAATGACATCACATCAAAGCCTTTTCAAAAGTTCAAGACATATCCCAAAACAGCATTCTTCCAAAAATTCCTGTGTACCTTCCTCCAAGTTCATTTCCTTCAAACTTGCAACCCAGCATTGTCAAAAGATGGGAAGGGACAATCAGTTCTTTCAGTGGAGGAGGGACACCAGTGTAACTCCAAGGAGTCTGTGTAACAGCCTGTTCTTTAGTATCCTTAGAAAATATCCTTTAATATCCTTAGAAAGTTCTCCTTGGAGAACTTTGCCGATAGTGCAAACTTATCCAGAATAATACAAATAAATACTAACCTAGAACAGTTGCACAGGATCTCTGACAGTAAGTAATAAAATTCAACACAATAAACCCAAACTGTGCAGATGGGAAAAGTAACCTGAACTTTGCACAAAAAACAATGGGCCTTGAATTAACTCTATCAACTAGGAACAAGAGACCGGATTTTTACAAGTTTTTGAAAAATTTGCCTTTGTTTACAGAAATAGTTAAAGATTGTGAATAAAATTACCTGGTCCCCAAGCAGTCCCAATCCTTTTCATTGGTTTAATAATTACTTTGAAACAGTAAAAGCAATTCAAATCCCAACATTGTATAGGGCTGTTCAAAAAACATTCAAAAAAATGGGTAAACATGGAATTTTGTGATATGGTTTAATGGATATGATGTTACTTGGGCAAAGGATGGACTTGATGGTCTTGGAGGTCTTTTCCAACCTTAATGATTCTATGATTCTCTGACAGGCTCTGTGTCGCTCTGAATGCTTGTGTCCAAGATCCAGTAAGGGAGTGGCTGTATTTTTCCATGCAATGTGCTCTAAGATGACCCCATTTGAACAGGAAGGTGGGAACAGATGACCTCACTGCTGGTCCCTTCCAACCTTATCCATTCTGTGATTTTGTGATTCTGTGATTCAGTTGTTAGGTGTTGCTCAAAACTATTTTGTAAGCTTTTTTAATGGTTTCATCTAATGAGTACTCAGAATGCCACTAATCATAAAAAGACTCATCTTGCATCCTTACACGAGTAAAATTCCATTAAAATCAATTGGCATGTTGCCCAAATTGGCTTATCAGCTGAGGCATAGAGCTGCCAACAGGCTGTGAAGACTGGCAGTATGCATGCCATTCCCACTGCAGAGCAACTGATTTTGTTTAAATTCCACCTATATTATTAAAGATAGAAATTTAATCTAGGAATTAGTGATAACTTTAGCCTGATCAATATTCACATTGTGCTCAGAAAGGCCTATTTCAGAAAAGCAGCGTATTTAAAACCAAGGAACTACTTACATCCATTTCTATTCAAAATGTGTGCAGCCTGTGCTGAACTGAGGCCAAAAAATGCTTTAAGTTCCCCAAAGATGCTACATAAAGCAAATGTACATGCACATCCCAAAATGAGTGCTTAAGTTCTACTTTTTCCCTACCCTCTGGCTTGCAAGAAAATTATTATACAGTTTTTTCTCAATACCAGCACTTGGAGTTGTTCTTTGGCTGAGCTTTCAATAGCTGGGTTTACTCCTGAGACTCAGTAGTTAAAAATATGTGCAACAAGACCAGCCAGACCTTGTATATATATATTTCCCTCTTTCCTTAAGAGAAGTAGATAGATTACAATATTCTTAGACATAACCAAGTCTGCTTAAAAATTTATTGAATATATCACCCCAAAATTTTACAACTCATTTGTGATGCAACCTCAATCTGATGATATATTTTATATACAGAATAAACAACATTTTATATAGCTGGTGATTTTCCTCTACATCAGCCAAAAGTCAGGAATGAGAGAACACACTGGGAATTTGGCTGAAAAATCTCAAATAAATAAGACCTTTGAAATTCTGCCATTAGGCTTCAGAAACCTTTCAAGCATCAGATTAATGTTTATTCTTCTGATAAGAAAATAAAGGAAAGATATTCTTGTTATGATGATTTCTCGCTGAAAACCTTGTCTGACGTACCAGAGACATTCAGGGAAAGTACACAGCACAGAAATTATGAATAGCTAGATTATAAAAGAAATCAGAGCATTCAAAGTCAACACAACTGTCTCCTGTAGATGCCAGTAATTAAATTTCTTTTATCTGGTCGAAGAAGTGCTGCCAACTTCCTATAATGAACTCAACATCACCTCAAGGCTTTTAAATCTTAGCACTTTTACAGTCATGCATGAAAGCTGAAATTAGAGATCTCATGTATTTTATGATAGAAATGAACACTGTGCATACATGATTGGACATCAGAGGAGCCCTATTTCTAGGGCAGCTCACCAAAAGAAAACATTCTTAAAAGAAAATTTTCTTGATGTATCACAGCAAAATAAGTTGTACAAAAGCGTGTAATGAAGAAATGACTAGAAGAAGCCAAGATTAAAATAAAAAATAGAGCCTCAAAACAGACTTTATGCTTTTATGAGTGGGATTAAAAACTTCACTTCCTTGCTTCCCTAAGCATTATCAACTGACTCAGTATGATGTAGCCCCTGTGACTGCCACATTCACGGTAAGAGGCCTGGAAAGTGTTTGCCTGGCACCTAACTGGGATTCTCATGACTTCCATGCTTTCAAAGCTCAGCTCCTCAACAGAAAATCTTGGGACACTCTATTGAAATAGTTCCATTCCTATGTCTTTTAAAGAATAATATCTGGGATCTCAGATTTGGGGTAACACCATGGATCAGGTTGTCCTGTAGCTTTTTTCTCTGCAAACTGATGTTTGCAAGCAGTTCACTGTGTGGGACAATGGGAAACAACCAATTGTTCTACCCCCAGCAAACCTCTTGCAAAATTACAGGCTTATTACTGCAGTTCATATAAACTCCAGTGCTCATTTTTGCTTACCCTTAGCCTCCCTTCCCGAACCTCCAAATGATGATATTAAGAGCATTTACATCTACTGCAAGCAGTGAATGAGACTGCTCATTAGATATATTCCTTGTTTTCCTCTAACCCACATAACATCTTTCTTTTGGCTTCACCTTTGTCAGTTCTGCTGAGATGCTTTGTTGGTATGACAAAGGAGAGATTTATTGTCCAGTCATAGAAAATGCTCACACAGCCTAGGTATGTGCCAGGTGTATAACTTGTTCTTAGTAATCTGTTCCTTCTGTCTGCTTGTCCTTCCTGATCATTGCTGACCTGCTGACAGCATGCTGTGTGCTCTTCTGTGCATGTTTATGTTGGGCAATAATTAAGTGTGTGATTCAGGGATCAGTATCAAGAAGTTACTCCTCGTCCCTGTTGAGCGGGTTCTGTTTCTCACATGTTAAGACATTAAACAGTCTCTTCTTTGCCTCATTAAGTCTGCATTTTCATGCTCCATCAGCCTGTTTCCTATTTTTTTAAATGTAGATTTAAAAGAGAATCTAAAATGTAGATTTAAATCTAAACGTAGATTTAAAAGAGAATCTAAAAGATTTAAATGTAGATTGTTTGAGGCAAGGACTTTCTTTTTATTGTTTGTACATCTAGTTCAATAATCTTAGTGTCACTAGTTACACTGAGAGTGAGATCCCAGACCATTCCAATTGCAGGCAATGTTTTAATTTAATGCTTTATTAAATAAAGACAAATGTAATTTGTTTTGTACAAGATGAGTAACTTCTTCACAGCTCTGTTGACCAACTTTCAGGTTGCAAGACAAGAAGGATTCTTATAACAGGATTGGTACCCCCTGAGAGTATATTCCCAACCTTTTTAATGCTAAACATTGGTTTTTTGGGGTTTGTTTTTCTTGTTTGTTTCTAAAGGATAATGTTATTAATATCAGATCAACTATATTTAAGTGTCTTTGTCATGAAAATATCAAAATAAAACAGATTTTCCGTACTTTAACTACTTTCCTGAGGAATTCTGCCTCTGCAATGGCCCTGTTTATTAGAATATTTCTCTAACTTTTATTTTCTCACATACACTTATTTACAGTATTTTACCCACAAAAAACAAGGATGTGACTCAATTTTGCAGCTTTTTCTGTCACATGCAAGTAAGAAAGAAAGAGAATACAGTATATTAAGACAAACGGATTCAATACATATGTAGTGTGGCATAACTCCGGCTAAATTCAGACTGAAGGAAATTGTTATTTCTTCACAATTAGAACTCCAAACAATGAGATAAACCAAACTGTGTTTTCCAGATAAGCGAAGAACTCATGCTAACATGTAGTAGAAAATAAAAATGTGTATCACAAAGACTATAGAGTCTTCTGATTTTTGTTTTTACCCTTACTTTGCATCTACAGCTCATGCATTTATTCTTTGGCTCTGGGTTTAGCAAGAACACGCCTTAGTGTTTTGTAGCAGCCAGGTGGGATGTTGGCCTAACAGACACAAGCATGGATCAACTAACAAGTCCCCTCTTTTCAGTTGTACTCTCTTAATAGAAATATTTTGATTTTTTTAAAGTGCCACTCTAACACCTAAATTTGCAAGGATGTTTTTGTTGCATTTGTTTGAGTTGTTGAGACTAGACTGTAATGATGCAAAGATTCAACTAGGTTTAGTCATTGGTCCTTCAGTGGTCTGGCAAAGCAAGAAATTTGGTCTCAAAAACAAAATGTTCCAGGCTGTGTGTTGATTAACATGAAAAATCTACAGTTATATAGGAGAAAAATCTGCTCAGAGTCTTTCATTTGCCTTTCAAGTATGCAGGATGTTGTTTGCATTTTTTTCTTAATTTCCCTCTTAAACACAGAGTTCTCTTCATTGAATTTAAAGATTTCTAATGTGATAAGTTTAACAAGTTGCATTTTTGGAATGCATACGTGCTCTGACACATATATAGAGACTTCTTTGTCATCAGTGATGGTGCTGATACATGACCTATTGGCAAGTTTACAGTCTTTAAGCATTTGTAACAACTATCACTATTTAGATTTAAAGTAAAGTCTAAAATGAAAAAAATTTAGGCTAATCTCTTGTTGATCACACTAGTTACTTCACTGTAGATATATTATTCTTCCTCCCTTTGTAGATATCACTCTATGTTGTACTGTCTCTTGGATTTTTCTTTTTTTCTTTTCTCCTATCTACCATTTACCATTATAACTGCCAAAGGAAGTTCACAAAATTGGTACGATTACTATTTTCCTTTTGAGTTAGTTAACCTTAATGAGATATTAATTTTCCTCATTAACATGGTACACATTTCCCGACAATAATTTGTGCTTCCCAGATAGAAATAAACCAAATTTTCACTATAAATCTTTTCAACACGATTAAACATTCAGTGCTCCTTTTTCCACAGTGAGAAACAGACTAGCAGGTCTTTTTTTTTTTTTCTTTTTTTTTTTCCCCAGAAACTGAGTGATTCATGTACACCTGAATGGATACACTGACATCTAGTCTAGTCAGGATTTGCCACCTCTGCCTTTAGGGAAGTCTACTAGTCCCTGCATTGCAATTCTGCCATTCTGGCGAGAAACTTTCCATTGATGGATCTTGAGTGTTCAGAGGGGACCTAGGGTAGAAGATCTTATGTTTCAAACACTGATGGTTTCCCACAATGAAGTCTATGAGTGAAAGGTTCATGCTGTTTCTTTCTCCCAAGCATAAAAAACCATGCTGTCCGTCTTCTACCCTCTGCTTAATATATTATATTAAACAGAATTATTTCAGCAGTTTGTTAAAGGGATCTGTAAGTAGCTAGGAAAGGATCTGTAGGCAGTTGTTTTATGTCCCCTGCAATTCCAGGACAACTTTACAGAAGAGGAAGCATGAGATATTATCTCAATGCTCCACCAACATCAGGTAAAGAGCTGTGTCTTTAGGTTTGTTTTCTTTTTGTAAGGACAATGGATCATACTTTGCCAGCTAATAAATATTAGACTAAAATTCATGTTCTGAGATGTTGGTTTTCCATATCTTTTAAAATTAACATTAACAAAGCATTCTACAAATACAGTACACTGACCTTGTAAGCTTTTCAACATTTCAATAGCCATCCCTGGACAAATACATGATCTTGTTAGAAAAAATGCAAAAACATACAGATTGGTGGGACTGAATTAAATGAGAAAAGATTACTTTTAAATGGAGAGTTTATCAACTGAATTCACAAATAAATAGCCAGCCAAGAAGGGACTGAATTTACATTTGTAGGTAAATTTTTCTTGTGAATGAAGGACATGACTTGTTTGGTTATTCAATACAGGTGTGTCCTGTTACACCATATGTGTATTTTGCCGACTTTCTGTAGTTTGGTCATCATCTTGTACAGGTGAAGTAACAAGCACTCATCTACCTGCATGCTTGAGTAGATTAGTCTCCATGATTACGTTTGTTTCCTGTGCAGGGACACCACTGGATGGGTTTATCTTTAAGCTTCCTCTAAACAGCTGCTTACAGTGAATAGAAAAAACCTTTTTTTATTTAATTAGTGTACAGCTTATCTCACAAATACTGTATAACTGTATTTTCCTAGTGCAACACACTACATATATCTTTTCCAAGATAACTCTGGGAATCATGTGTCCAGTCAGCTTTTGCTGCAATGTCTGATTAAACTCAACATTAGAGGTTTCAGTGAGTTAAACACATCCTGAATTAATAGAACTTCTGAACTGAGGCTGTCACTTATGAAACCAAACTTGACAAACTTTGGAGTACAAATGACTGTGTGGGGTACTCTGTTACCTTACAGTAAAAAATCTGTCATTATTACAATGACAGCTAAAAGTATAAAGAAAACGAGTGGTGCATTAGCTGAATCTTTACAGAGCTGTGTACAGTGAATTCAATAAATATTCAAAAAATCTTTTAATACACATTTTTCAAAAGAGCATTAGAAGTGTAATATCTGATGACAATAATTTTTAAAAAATGTCAAACTTTCACTATATCAGTGATTCTAGACAGGCTAACACATTGCTTTCATTACTATTTGCTGTCTTTTTGCTTTGTTTATGACACAAATGTTTTAGCATTATGAGTTTAGTATTTTACTATTTGGTTTTGGGAGTTCTTATTAAGGCAGGTTCTGACTTCAAACAGTTTTTCTGTTTAATCAAAACCAAGCTAGTGCCATGTCAGGTAGTATGCAGTCTCATAAGAAATGGGTTCCAGTCACTGATCATTCTTTTAATTTCATACATTAAATCATCTCTTTCAAGTGTCATTAGTACAAATAATCTTTCCAAAGGCTTCTAAATATTTCCTTTAATCTATGTTTGTATTTGTTCTTTCCCTTTTACCGCTGGTGTACCCTTACACACATTCGTCACTCATTTTACAAAGCCACAAAAATTGTAATACACATGTCACTGACACACAAAAACATTAGTGGCTTTATCATACTGATTAAGCCATAGCCCTGGAGTTTACTATAAAATAAAGTGGCAAAAAGAAATGTAACAAATGTATGTATCTGGAACATGGCTTGGACAATCCAAAACATACAATACCAAACCAGGAAGTGTCAGTGGTGGTATAACATTTATAATTCAAACTGCTCCACACAAAATTAAAGAGAATTCTAAACATTAAAATTAGTTTTCAAGTGAAATCCTGGCAAAGTGGCTGAACCTTTCACAACCTTGTGGTTGTATTTTACATCATAAGTTCAAATGGACATTTCTGTTGTCTGTACCATCAAAACCTGTGCATCTCTGATTCCAACAACTTTAAAGAACCCATCATTAGGTTCTAGTGTGATATTTGGCAATAACAAAAGATAAAAAAGAAGAATTTTATTGATCTTTAATCTCTACCAAATTCTAGTAAATTTTTTGCATAGGAAAATAGGGATTATATGCAGAAGGCTTAATGCTCTTTATTATCTATTAGAAAATATTTAAAACGATAAGTATGGACAATCACATTTAAAATTAATCATCTTAAGTTCGACATTGATAGAAAATTCATAAACAGAAAAAATATCCAACATAAAAGAAAAATGACCTATAGGTTTTTGTGAAGTAAACTCAGAAAGTTTAAAACAGTGTAATATTTATTATACTTTTTTTATTCTCATTTGCTATTCGGCTTGTGCTTAGCTGAAGCATAGCAAATCGGAATACTCTTAATGACATCCAGAAAACAATGGGATCATACCTAAGGATACAAACTTGACTTCACAGAAATTTTTGGCAATCAGCTTAAAATGTCATATAGCTAAATGAAAAGAGAACAGCAAAATCTTGCATGCATGTGTAACTCTCACAAGAGTTTGCCAATGCTCAGCCTGTTTGGTCTCAGACTTTACCTTTGCTGTCCTAGCAGTGAATTTACATTACTTTCATTCAAAGATGTGATAGTCTCAGAAAGATATATGACATAGACTTACCATTTTATCGCAGGACAAAATGCTGGGCTATCTTTTCTGTTTATTAAGTAATGGTTCTTTCAAAGTAAGCACAGGAACTAGAAATAGTTATTGATTTTGCTTCTGTTTTCTCACAGGAAATTAAAGGCTTTATCTAAAGTACATAAATCTCAGGTGCATAAGATAATTAATGTATCTTGAGCACACTTTAGAAATACATGAATACTAAGGTAAAGAGGTCAAATCTGTTTGAAAGGCTAGCCAAATTTATACATTTTAATGTTCTACTGCCAGCTATAGAAACCTGGCATATCACTACATTTAGCTACATTTAAGTATTTTTTAAGCTATAAAGTCAAATAAGGTGCATCTGTTCCAGAAAAGAAAAGGCTGCAATTTGTACTTATATCAGTAAAATTAATGAGTACCTTCAAGCATTCAGTCACAAAGTTATCAGATGTCATAAAACAGAGATGATATTAACAAACGGGACTTGTTTCAGCAATAATGTAGTTTACAATTCAGCAATCACAAATTGGTTTGGGTTGCAGAACCACTCTTTCACTCCCTGATAGGGAGTGAAACATTATAGGATTAGTTTAGATATCTCTAAACAAACCTGAAAAGAATAACAACTTACCTAGACCTTAAATCTGAGGGGATGGTGAAACCGCACTTTTTCCTAGAGATGATTTTCAGTTGCCATACTCAATTGAGAGTTTTATTTACCCCACGTGCCCCTTCTATAAATTAAGTCCATTGCTATTTTTATCTTTCCATGTTGACCCTAGTTTGCTTCATTATATCACCTTAAACAACTGTAGACAGTTCTGTCTCCCTTCACCCATTTTTTTAACAGACTGAACTGTCCTGTTCTATAGGTTGTAGTTTGTGAGGATTTATTAACTTTTGTTGTTCTTATCTGACTCTACTGCTGTCTGACAATGTCTGGTTTAAAATGTGGCTCTCATGCTGAACGCAGAAAAGAAATATGGCTGAATGCCAAAGCAAGTTTTTACATAAGCCCCTCTGCAGCTGAAGTATTCATTGAGGTAAACTACCATTTCAGCTTGCAGGCCATGCACAGGCAAGGTGATCATTATATAATACATTGTTGTTATGAATTTATCCTGTTTTTGAAGAGCGCTAATGTCCAGAACAGCTTGCTTTACAGGGGAAGCCAAGCATTGCTTTTTTTTTTTTAAAGGAAAAGCACATTTTTTGTATATTTGCAAACCATTCATCATCTGGAATTAAAATATTTTGAATACCTTCAAACTCAGCACTACAATGGAACTCACTCAGCTGAAGGAATATAATTGTATAGAACTGGAGTTTCTAAGTTAAATTTTGCATATGAAAGTCTGATGATATACGTCTGCTTAATATCTATATTCTCTTTCATCTTATAGATTGGTCATATTTTTCCCTGTTTGTGATGAAAGAAATTTTAAAAGTTCTCCTTCAAAGGAATCTTTCAGATAAGTGTTTTAGCACAAGGCTTCTTTAGACGCCCAGCATTGAAAATGGTAGATTCTGAGTGCAAACAAAATTCAGCATAGAATTAGACCCGTTAAAATATTAGTGATTACACATCCATATTTTCTTTTTTTTTCTTCATCTATATCCTGCATTTCTTACATTGTAATACATGCTTGCTTTTTATTTTGTGTGGGGAAAAAAGCCCTATTAACATACATAGGAAGCATATTCAACACAAGAGAAATGAATTAATTTTTTCTTAATATTCACTTTAATAATAACATGATTATGCTTTTCCTTTTTTTAAAAATTTTTATTTTCTTTAGCAACTCACATCTGATCTCTAAGTGGAGATCAGTTATTTGCATGTGCAACAGCCCAGTGGTGTACTGATACTCAGGCATGTACCCATTACGAATTTTATTCTTAAAATTCTGAAATATTTTAATAAAACTCTTGGACAGAATGAACTGCATTCTTATGAACAACATCTTGACATATTATTGTCAGATGATCAATTTAAACATCAAGCAATCTTTCAATCTACACAGCGTATGTATTATTGCAAAAGTGTCAGTTTGTTTACTGGGTGAGATGCTCTGAAATGTTGTCTCTTTTCACGTCAAAGGTCAGTTTGAAATTTCTTTCATTTTCTGCCAAAAAAATCTATGAACATTTCATAAAGCTGTGATCTTGTTTCTTTCTTTCCTTCTCAGATCAACAGAAAATGGTATCTGTAATGCCACCTGAGACACATCAATCTATACTCATGGCAGATATATCATCTGTGAAACTAGTTCAAGAAAACTGTCAGGTCTCATTGGGAAAATTAAGCTTTCTATTAGGGGAATGAATCATATATGACAAATACTGAATGATAGGTTGGAAGAAGTTATTGCTCATGAACTGCATTTCAGATTCAAGTTCCTTCTCACTTCACAATTATAGTAGTCAGTTCTTATCACTCTTTAATTTATATATATTTTTGCTCATAAAAATCTCTTGCACCATTCTACAGATTTAGGAAATACCATAAAATAATTATGCAAGGTATTACCATTATTCAGGTAAGTGGAGAATAAATTATAATTCTCAAACCTTCATTTATCAGAAACAAAGAAGTTTTATAAATTACCATTTTTCTGATTAGGTTCTACTGTTTTTCTTCTGTCATGCTGGTGAGAAAATGCTTCTTATGGCAGAGGTGGCTAACCTTTCACAGACTGAGATCCAGGAAATGAAAATGTGCAATATCAGACACACATAGGTTTTAAAATAGAATCACTAGTACTCATATGCTGTTGAATGGATTACTAAAGAATTGGGAGTTTTCTGTGTGAACCCCAAGACTGACTAAAAGGCCTCTCTTGACATAGCAGGAAAAGGCATTTTGCTAGTTTCAGAAATGATTTCATACCTGTTGACCGTGTGACTGTATGCATGCCCATGCAGTGCATTCATTTAAACTCCGACACTGTGCTGCAGCAAATAGCTGACTGAATCTGCTGTAAAAACATAATGCTACTTACACCTTGATTTTCAGAAATGGTGACTTCCACTGACAGCAACTTTGATTCTTCTGTTCTTTTACAGCTAAAGAAAATCATTGCCTATTCTGTTGTACTGCAGATGTATTAGTGAAAACAAGGTAAATCAGCCCCTGTGCTCTTAAGAAGCAGTTTTATTCAAGTCTAGTTAAAAACCTCAAAACACCCGGGCCCAGAGTTTGAGAAAAAAATAGGAACTTTAAGCTAAATGACAGTCTGGTGAAAGAGCTAATGATGACTAGCTGCAAGGTAGCCAGCATGGCTGAGAGGAGAAGTGCCTAGAGTGACAATCGCTTCAGAACTGATTGGTCAAGGTGTTAAAATTAATTACTGCAGAAAGACCCTTTTTGCCAAAGAATGAGATTAGAAGAGTAACCTCTGCAGTGCTAGGCCTGAATTCCTGAAGCATCCTTGGTGCAAGTATATCTTGATGACTCAGAGTCATACTTAGCTGGTCACTTTCAAACAGATAAATTCAGCTCCAATATACAGATATAGAAGTAACATGGTGAAGCTATCTCTGAGAATCAAAGATATGTTAAATTACATTTGACAATCTCATTAGCTGTCTGCAGGACATGCATTTACATTCCAAATATCTGAAATGTTGTAAACAGCTAGAGCTCTCTTTTAATAATTATGCTGTCAAAGAAGCATTTGTTCCATTACAGAAGCGGAGAATTTACTGCAAAAATCCTCTAATACATTTGTTCTGGTGTAGTAGTAAATTAAGGATGTGAATAACACACAAATATTTAAGAATAACAGCATTATGAACAGATATCTTAGTAAACATATATATATATACATATGTACATAGTGTACATATAGTAAGAGAGCAAGATAATTGTAAGATATCCTAAAAGGTATGGTAAAACCACCTTTATTTAAAAAATTAGCAAGAATGATGATTGATTGCACAATTTTAACACTGTCCTTCTGTATTTGCCCAAAATCACAATCTTTATTTGTTTGCATAATAATTTCTCACCACTGAATCTTACCTCACTGAGTTGGTAGGTAACAATTAATAATTTTCTTCATTTTTCCAACTGCTGCACATCCTTCAGCTTTATTTAGTAATTTATTTAGTAACAGGGCCAGATGACTACCCAGCCACTCAGTCAATTCCCTCCTCAGAAGGACAGAGGGCAGATAATAAGATGGAAAAGCTCAGGGGGGAAAAAGACAGGGAGATCACTTACCAGTGAGCATTATGGGCAACACAAACTTGACTTGGGGAAAATTAGCTTAATTTACTTCCAAGTGAAAAATAGATAGACAAAGAGAAACAAAGACAAAAATTAAAATAAATCCTTTCTCTTCCCCCCACCCCCTTGCCCAGGAAGAAGTTTGCTCCCTCACTTCTGACTCCTCTATGTCCCCATGGCAAGCAGCACAGGGGAATGGGGAACAGGGGTTGTGGACAGACGACAATAGCTTTTCTTTGCTGCTCCTTCCTCCTCACACTTTGCCCCTGCTCTGGTCTAGGTCCTTCACGTGGGCTGTAGGCCATGAAATGCTGTGGCCTGGGTCCTCTTGATGGGCTGCAGAGGAATCTCTGCACCGACACCTGAAGCACCTCCTCCCGTCCCCTCCCTCTGCTCTCACCTCAGGGTTTGCAGGGCTGTTTCTCACACTTTTTAACCTCACTCCTCTCTGCCAGGAAGTGTTTTGCTCTCTCTTATATATGCTTTCCCATAGTTTTGAGGTGGCCTTACCTTAGCCAGGGAGCTCAGCTGTGCCCTGTGGCAGAGTCCATTGGAGTGGGTTAGACATTTCTCCATGTGAACAATACAAACCTCTGCACACTTCCACTGCAGGCTACAGATTTGGCCCAATGGCAAGAACTTCTACTAGATGAGACCGTGGCGTGAGTGTAGACTGTGCTGGATCTCTGTGTTACATGGACATCTCACTGGAGAGTGAGGAAACACGTTTTCTCCACTGGATTCACAAAACTTGCTGGTAGCAGAGAGAGAACAGCAACATCTGTAAACAACACATTTTGAGGTCCAGTCAGGCTTTTGAGATTTATCTGACCAGGCTTGTTTTGTCTGTCACTTCCCCTATTATGCATCTTACACCTCCTGATTTTGGAAGTGAAGTGAAACATTAAAAACCTCAGCTGTTTAATACAAAACAATGACAGCTATCCAGCATCTGCCTCTTCTGAAAGACTGTGGATGGCAACCATGCCAGCTATTCAGTTCAACTTTGACCTGCAATATTCGTATACATAACCACACACATATATACATGTATGTATAAAACATAATTTGATGGATACATGTACAGCTACAAATTGTCTCTAGCAGAAAGAAATTCTTCCACAACTGTCAAACAGAGTTAAGTGAATCTGGAGAAATTATACAGGAAATAGATGAGCTATAAAAATCCTTAGGATTATTAAGAGCAGATATAAAAAGCTCTGGACTGCTTTTTAGTGGTATTACAAAAATCTTTGAAAGTATAGGATGATTTTTAATATCCATAATAATGAAAAATGCACCCAAGACTTAGGTTCAGTTACAAGCTTTGTAGATGTAATTAGATTCAGAAAAGGTTATGTTTTTGCAATGTCCAGAAATGTCTAAACACAGAAAGATTATGTTGCTACCTGAGCAGGGTAGAATGTTTAATTAAAAATTCTCTTTTACTGCCAATACGAAATTCTTTGTTACAATTTCTTCCAAGGGAAGTCACAAAACTGTTTTCACAAAAGACACTTTAACAAATTAATTAGGAGCCTTTTAACAAGTACTACTTTTTGCAGGGCACTTCAACCAACAGTGGCATGGGAGTCTCAAATTTACAGAGGTCTAAAAAGAGATCTAGTAAGGTTTTGTTATGTGCAAGTGATTTAATTCAGTCCCAGAGATTCATTTTTATAGCAGGTCAAGTGGTCCCATTCCCTCTCTTCTACACAGTCGTTCAATGGATAAAGCAGTCACTGGTAGGTAAAGAACTGCTTTTATTTCCAAGGAGAAATGAAGCTCCAGCCTCCTGACTTGAGGCACACATTGCAAACAGACCCCCGGGGTAAAAGAGCTGCAAGTATTCCTGATGCAGCGATTCACCACTGGCCAAGGAATGCACATGGAAAGCAGGATGAGCTCCACTCCTGACTCAGTAAACATTTCAGTCTAATATTACAGTCTCTGAGATTAGATGTAATGCTATTAGGCAGACATTTGACTGAGACAGAAAACTGGCCTTTTCAAAAAAAGCACACAAAATGCCTCATTTACCTCCTTGGTTTCTTTCTGGCCAAAACTTTCTTCAGGCTTTGATGTCAAACACTGAATGGGATGGACAAGCCTATGACAGTGACAGAGGCTGGAATTTTGATGTGAACCTTAATGTTTCAGAGCTTTGTCTGTACATACAGTTGCTGGGAATTAAGGTGAGCTCTCTCAGGCTCTGATAGCAGAATTCGCACCAAGGCCAAGTTCCAACCTCTTGCAATGGACTCAGAAGACTTGAGAGAGGATATAGTTTTAAGATGGTTAAAATGAAGCCCGTGTAAGGTATCTTGATAATAAAAAGGGTTTTTAAATGACTGACATAGGAAATACTGGAAATTAATTCTCAGTACCACAGATGACTGTCTTGCTTAACCGATGCTTCAAAGTGCGGGAGTCCATTGCTATTAGCAAAAAGTAGAACATACATAAAAAGGCTGTAAACTCACTCATTTTCTACTCCTTGTATCATTTTTGAGCACCCTGAGTAAAAGCAGGAAAACTTGAAGAAGGAGCTCAGTCTGATTTAAGCCCTTATCCACATTTTAAGTCTTCTGTATCTTCCATCTGAAATCTAACACATCTGATTCATCTGTTTAAATGGTCAGTACCCATCCACCCAGCAGGTGATGTTGGGATATTGGTTTAGCCCTCTGAGAAGCGAGTTAATGTGATTTGGAGAATAATCTCCAAATTTGAATTAATGGGAGAAATAAAAAATTAAATGATACCACCACTGGAAGCTTTATGCCCCCCAAAAGGAACCCCTTGGAACTTTGTAACTGACTTTCAAAAGTTTTGAAAATGTTCCACAAAAATAAAAGAAAAGCAAAATTGTCACAGTATTCAAAAGGGAAGGAAAATATTACCATGCTAATTGGAAACTGTGTTCACATGACATTGAGTCTGAGCTGAGATGGGGTTCTCTTAATTACCTTTCAATGTAGGATAATGAAATAAACGCCGATTAACAGGAGAATAAGGAAATATAAGTGTTATAGTGAAAAAACCAACCTTCCAATCAATTAGAAGGGGGCAGAAAAAAAGTAATAGGGTTGCTGAATCTGTCTTACACTTCTGCAAGGCAGGTAGCAGTGTCTACCTTGAGATGTGCTTCATACGGAGTCCCAGAAGAATGGGCTCTTGGCTAGTTTACCCTTTATTTTTTTTGACAATGGACTGGAGGAATGGATTTGAGCTACCTAATATGCTTGAGAAAAACCCCCATTTGGATACAAAGGAGTAAATATTCGGAAGAAATGTCAAGTGAGTGTACTTCATATTGAAATTGCAGTGATTCCTCCTGTAATACTGTGGCCCCTACAGGAAGGATGTTGATATTTTAGCAGGTTCAGAGAAGAACCTTGAGAATGATGAAGGGATGGAAAAACATGGCTCTCACTGAAATATACAGCTCAAACAGTTTGTCTAATAAAAGACAGGTCTGTGGGGGTGACCCCAGCATAATCGATAAATAATTTCCTGTGAATAGAAATCTATTAGCAGAGAACTAGGAAAGAGGGAAAGTAATTGTCTGCAGTAAGCATCCAGCTAATGGATTCTCCATCTCTGGAGAATATTCATAAATCTATACTGGATATTTTATTAAACAATATGCTTGAGATAAAACAGGAATTAATTCAAGGGTTTCTGTAACCTGTGTTTTGTTGGAGAACAGGCTAGATGGTCATGGCCTGTAACATAATCCAATCATGTGTATTTTTCCATTGACAAGATGTAGTCATAAAATCAGTGAAATTCTGTTAAGGTGCTAAGTCCTTTCTCAAATAATCACCAAAATACTATTTCTTTGATTTTTTTTATTGTTATGGGAAATAATTTTGCAAGAGTATTGCTAATGAAAAAAGTAAATTTTACATTTCTTTTGTTCTTGTCATCCACTAAAGAATCTATTGGTGAATGATTAGTAAGATTTTACTGGCAGCACTAATAGCAGTAAGAAAAGCACAGATCAGAATCCCAGCAAAGTTTTAGACTATATGAGGAAATCACAGTGTTGTGGTTGATTATGAGCTACACAGCATTTTTATTTTTGTTTTTAACAGGTGTCATTATTAGTTTTAGTGAATTAGAATACAAATTAATTGTATTTCAGAAAGTATCTCTTACAAAGGTGTATAGAATCATAAAATCATAAATCATAGAATGGCTTGAACTGAAAATAAAAAAATGGCATTTACAGAAGATGTAGAGAAAATTTCTAAAGCAGAGGAAATAGATCTAGAAGGCATCTGCAGGGAAGAATGTAATTTTTAACTTTTTACAAAGAAAATAAGATTACAGACTTTTAATTTTTTTAAAATTTTTGATTTTTTTTATGTTGTAAAATCACATCCTTTAATAACACCAGAAGGGTTTACCATCATCCTTGTGTCGTGTGGAGTGACTGACACTCCTAGCTGTTAGCTGTTTTCCCCGTTTTGCTTTCTAAAACCTCTTCCTTTTATCATCGAAAGGCATGGGTTTGTGCAGACTGTAGATGTGGTTGTGAAGAGTATGTATTGCTATTCTGCCTGTAGTCTGTGTTTCAGCCTTCTTTTCTGTCTAGGTAGGACTTCACTCAAGAATTAGGGACAGTATTCTGTTTGATTGCATACTTGTATTCATGGAGCAACTAACTGATGTGAATGAAGCTGTTCCCACGTGCAAAGACTCAGTCTATGCAGGTTTGAGAATAGATACATTTTGTCTACCTTAATTGCAGATATGAATGGTTTAAACTAAAATCTCATCAGTAGTGTGAGCATGTAGATTATGGTTTCTGTGGCTGTCTTTTTTTCTCCTTACTGTAGCTAGTGGATGTATGTTTTTGTGCTTTCCTTCATCAGTAATAAATAATATCTAAGGGTTGATTTGAAGGAATGGATCTCTCTTCAGTATTGTATGCTGGAAGTAAATGTAAGACCTTGATTCTGGATCATATTCTTATAACAAATCAATATTCTCGAACACAAAGGTATTAACTTCCTTTCAAATCATAAGATTTTTTTTAAAACACACTATTTTTTAGATTTCTATGATAAATGGTACAGTATAAAACAGATTAAATTTTTTTTCAGGTGTATTATTTTAATTTTTTTCTCTCTTTTGTGGATGGTGTAAATTTTGTTGTCTGGTGGGTGGATTTGCCATCACATTTTTTCTCCTTAGGAAGTGGAATTTGTTTCAGCCAATAATGCATATATTATACCTACATTATTTTTTGAAAGTACTTAAGTAAAAATCTTCAAATCTTCTCTTCTACATTTACTTGTTAAGAGAAAGATGATACTTATGTATGCTGGCTTGTGCTCAAATAAATCCTCACTTTACAGACAAATTGGCAATGCATACTGGACTGGGTAGAAAAGTGCTGAAGTCCATTTTATACCTTTGTCATCCAGCCTTCGAAAGTGGGAGATGCACTTTATTGGCAGCAATACTAAGAAGAGAGGGCAGTCGCTGTACATTGCATTAAGATGCTCCAAAGTGATTGTATTGCACTACCAGGCTGTAGTCCCAGAGATTCAGAAGACCGTTTAGTAACTAAATCTCTCCTCAGTGTCATCCTAAGTTGATGCCTAAGTTTCAGAAGCCTAACATATACCAAAGGACCCCTGGAGATTATTGACCAGAGAGAGAAAAGCTCAGACAATATAATACAATTTACTAAGATAAAATATCTCTTTTGAGTAAGATTATTTTTGCAGAAAAATTGGCTGAGAGACTGAGGGTCCTTTTTCTTTCTGTGGTCAGAGATTTCAGAATTAACTCAGAGAAATATAATTTAAAATATTAAATCATAATAACAGGAGAGTTCTCAAACTGTTTAGTCCAAAATTTGGAATTTCTTCTTCATTAGAGTGCTGCTTCCTAGTATGAAGATCTAAAGAAAGACACAATTCAAGGAAGAAGGGATGGTGGAGGGAAAAGAGGAAGAAAATATGAAACATTCATGCAGCTGAGGTTTCATACTGTGGGTGCAGGGAGAAGCAGGAGGAGCTGAGGACTGGCACTGGTACTCTTCCATGGGGATGAATGCTCCTGAAAAGACAATTTTATCAAAGTTCTCCCTTATTTCATCTGGCTCAGATCTGAATGGCAGTCAGCCTTTTGAGGAGGCGATACTGCTCTATCAAATGGAAGATGTTGAAAAATGCTGGAGCGAGGAGAATTCCTTTGGAAGACTGTATTTTTTTCCTACTGGGAAATTCTTTGATGATTTTACATGAAGTAATGATTTTTGAGATCTGGTTAGTCACTCTGGTTTCCATAAAGTACTGAAAGCATGCTCTAATGATATGCTGTAGTATTCATTTTTGAAAATGAAATGTAGTCTGTTAGCAAGTCACACTGCTTAACACAAATCAGACTACAAACATTTACAGTGTTCAGTTTTTTCCCAATCACACTGAATAATAATATTAGACCAAATTAAATTAGTTAGACTAGATGTTTTTCCATAAAATGGTTGTCACAATTAAAATTCACAATTAGCCTTCCTCATTTTTCTGTAGCACTGCTTGAAAGCATATCAAATAATTGAATATTTTCAGTTCAAAATCTGTGACACTCTTCCATAGTTTTTTCTTCTCTTTGCAATCACAATTTGAAATTTTAACAACTGGAGTGGAACAGAGCATGGCTTACAACTAAACTGGAGTGAAGAATTAATAGACAATTTGCTTTTTCATTGAAGATATTGGTGAACTTCTCATACTGTAGTTTCCAGTTCATGGATAGGAATACATGAAGTCCAGTGTAAACCACTGAATATGTTGTACAGTTGTATTCAGATGGCTTTTTTTAATGTGATATCGTTACCCTTACACAGTGCACCTGTACAACTGGTTTAGGGAAACAGAATTCAAAAACCTTTCTCAGAAGTCTTTCAAGTTAGATATATATAGATACTTGAATAGGACACGTATTAAAAGTATATCGAGGTTACACAAAGGGAAAAAAGAAAAACTAGAGCACACAAGTGTGAAGAAAATGGATTATTATGCATTATTTTGTACATTGAGTCTGATCTCTTTTGTACATTAGTTACAGAAACAAAGAAACACGGAATTAGAAAGCAGAAGATAAAAGTGCGAAATAGGAAAATAAAATGATTACAATGTAAGTGTTTATCTTCACAGCATCTGTGAAAATCTTTGTTGCATTTTGTTGTCCATTTATACATTACAGTGACATTTGATGTGCTCAAAGCATTCATTTTGTGGTGATATCCAGTCTGGGTACAGTAAATATCCTGCCACATAAGGAAAAGCATGATAAAGAATTTAAAGGCAGAGCTATGACGTAGTAACCACTTCTCTGCCTTCTGGTGATAAAATTTATAAAAGAGTTCTGCTGGTTTTCTTTATTTCTATTGTGACAACATTAGTCTTTCCACCTTTGGTACATGACTCAAAAATGAACAAAAACTTTGTGCAGTTTCCAAGTAATGTGTGTTGACAAGTCCACTAAATTACATGTGTACCTGGATGCTCTGGAACGTGGTGGGTAACTGACAGTTTTTCCTTAAAAAAAGGGGAAAACAGTGAACTGAAAATTGTATACTAGAAAAACGGAATTATCTACACATCATTATTAGTATACTGTTCTTGAACAGTATGGTAATACCTATGATATAAAATGTTATTTTTTATTTCTCTAGACAATAGTTAACAAACTTTCTACCTGTTTCAGTAGGTCACAGAGCCCAAATAGCTTTGAAATTGTGGGCCCTAATGTTTTTTACTTACCTGTCAGGGTTGCGAGATACCAAAAGCACCAATTCTCAGTATAATGATCCAAAATCTGTCTTCAACACACCTAACAGCAAGATGTAACTCTCTGATGATAGTATTTGATTTAGAATTTAGCCAAATATGTTAAAATACAGCTTCATTTTTCTACCACATTCTTTCCATGTATGCCAAGACAGTTAGAAAGACTTAAGCAACACAAGCAGAATATTTAATACCGGAGCTGCATGTACAACTGAAGAAGTATGTTGGCTCTTGCTTTCTGGTGCGTACTGGGCTAGTTTTGACTCTTCCCAAGAAAACGTGTTGGAGTCGCTGAGACACTTTTATGTTCCATTTAACCTATAAAATTTTATAACCCTAATAAAAACAAAAGCAACATTTTATGTTTGCAATCGGATACGTTTAATAATAGTCTTTAACAAAGACAGCATGTCGGTCTTTGTTGGAGTCAAGGTAGGAAAACAAAGCCATAAGTCTTACGCCTTTCTTTATCGCACACATATTTTTGATACATGTGTAGTTTTGATTTGTGTGGAAGAACAAAACAAAACAAAACAGAACAGAACAAAACAAAACAAAACAGCAGCTTTTAACTAGATTGACTTTTCACTCTTGATGAGCTGGAAATAAGTTTTCTTTTGAAATTGTTTTCCATGTGTTATCTTACAAAGTGCAGTACTTGCTTCCAAGGTCAAAAAGCTCTGCTGAATTTAGTAAATGCCATTCACTGTGGATGTTCCTGGTGTAAGTGGCACACTTATTTATGCTTCCATAAGTGTAAAATGATAACCATTTGTTTTCTAATACATGTCCAAAGTAACAGAGAGAAATTAAAAAGCATCACTCATGTACTATACAAAGTGGTCATTTTGGTCACTGAGGGAAAGGCTTTCATTTAGCAAGTCAGAGCAAAATGCAGGGATCAGCAGAAGGCAGAACAGATTTGTTGAAGTGTTGAGGAATCCTGTTGACACCAAAAAGAATCCTGAATTATTGTTTCTATGCTTTCACAGTTTGTAAGATCAACGTATTTTCCAGCAGCTGTCTTCTTATTGCACTTAGACTATGAAGTGAATCTATATGAAACATATGAAACAATGATCTATCACAGAAATTTAGGTGTTTTCTGTATATACAGATTTGAACAAGATGTTGCAGTATATTGAAATTTTTTTTTGGCTGAAATAAGGTCTATGTTGCAAGCCTGTTAAAAAAACCCCCAACAACTAAGTAGAAAAATTATTGCTTCTATAAAAGCATAAACAGTACCAACAACTAGACCTATTTTCCTGCTCAGGTATATTTTAGTCTGTAAAAGGCAATTTCTGACTCTATCTGCTTTGATCTTGACTTTCCAGCATATTTCATCTTGCTGTAGACAGATGCAAATCAGGACACAGCCTGGGTTTTGGTCTGTCAGGTGTTCCCAGGACCAATATCCAGGTGTTTCTAGCAGAACTATGAGTTACTCCACTACAAGAAAGAGTCAGTCCATTGGGAACATTAAATAAGAAAACAATGTCTCGTATTTCTTTTAAACTCTGTTTAACGCAGTAGCTCAGACTGAACTATGGATCCTGTGACCTGTTTTTTGACATTCTCCTGCTTTATCTGAACACATGGAAAGAATATTCCCAAGCATAGTTTGGTTATAATTGCTCCACCCCACTGCTGCCCTGCCTCAGTATGCCTTACATTTCCCTTCCTCACTTCATAGCACAGATCCAGAACAACACCGGAAAAAACCAAGGAAAATAAAAAATAAACAGGTAAATTGATTTTGGAGTTATTTAAAAGACTGTGCCCAGAGTAAGGTAAACCTAATTTGAAAAGGGTGATGTCTGTAATAAGGGCTTCAGTGACAAACCTGCAAAGGCATCTATGAAGCAGCAATTTTTATTGCTTGTTTGTATGCTAGGGTTTTTTTCTTTCTTTTTTTTTCATTCTTAACGAATATTTACTATTAGAAACTGAGTAGCCTAACAAACACGTAATAGTCTCCCATGAGTCAGATAGCAATTATCAGGTTATTGGAGTTGCATTAAGAAAAAAGAATTACAATGGCCTTTGCTGATACAATTACTTTTTTCTAGAGGTTACAGATGCACTCAGAAATCAACACCATAAAATAACCCTTTTGTAATGCCAAGTTACCTTTATAACTAAATAAAATACAAGTATATGTATACCATTCAGGTACTCATGAAGACCCCTTTGTCCTCCTGCTGCCTCTCAGATTCCTTAATAGAAACAATGGTGGACATGAGGGTAATAAATCTCTAATTGTTTCTTGTCAAGCCCTTGTCACATAAGCCTTTACAAAATAAAAAAAGCATTTGTATACATTGAACCTTAATGGGGTTTCTTTTGATACTAAATCCATGCAAGCCAAACAAGGTAAAGAAGTTCTACTGGATATCCTCATTAGCATTAAATTGAATTGAATTGAAATGCTTCAGTGATGTTTGCTTAGAATTTTGTTAATTCATGAAAATTTGATTAGTAAGAGTTTAATATTTTCAATGCAAATTTGATTGAATATCACACCTTTTCTATTAAATAACAAACATTATGGAGGGAAACACTGATATCCCCAGGGCAGGGGATGTATACAGTTAAATTCTTAAGGCATAAAGATAGTTCAAGTGGGCCCCAGATTGGCCACTTGACTTTTTTCTGTGGCAGTCTTTAGGAAATAAAAAAGTAAATATTTTCCAGGAATGAATCAATGTATTGCATTAAAAAAACCTCATCTATGAACACAATCAGAATGTACTTTCTTGTCCTCTATGCTCACTGTGACTGCTACAGCAGATTTATGCTGGGTAAGACCCTACAGCTGCATTACTTCCTGTCAAACATTTTTGAAGATGCCTAATTTTTGATTTACAGCTCAGCTTTGTATCATCTTTTTCTCTAGTCTACTTGATAGCAAGTTTAACATGCTTCTTCAGTACTGACAGTACCTTCAGGTGCTTTAGAAACTGAATCTGTGTCCAGCATGATACCTTAAAGCAGGTGACAATAGCAATAACTGAGAATAACTATGAATGTCAGCATAATATTCATTTGTTGTTACAGGATGAACTGACCAAAAAGATCACTATTAGACAGGTTTTGCTGTCAAGAGAATTGTTAGGGTTTGTTTGTGAAAAACTGTGAAAGCAAAAAGCTTCTGCAATGTCTTTCGTAAACTCTCTTTTAGTGCTACCTGTGGTTAACTTTATCAGGTTCACTTCCGTTTGCCATGGGGTTTTACCCTAGAGTAAAAACACAGACCCAGCTTTTCCTACAAAGGCAGAGAGGAGAATCAATGCAACTGTTTTTTTTTCATGAAGGATGAGTATGGATAAATAAAACTTGGGAATTAAGGGGGGGGGGTGGAAAATGTAAGTGGTGAGGAAGCCAGAAAAAAGTTCATTTTGCTTTATAAGCCTCCTCCCCAGCTCAACAAGCAATATTTGAGCATTACTTGTTCTTTCTTACTCTGAGCAAAAATGAAAAGGAAAGGAACTTTGGTGAGCATTCATGCTATCTGAATTTAGACATAATTTAGATACTTAGACTTACTGTATTATTAAATCCAAGGAAGTTCTAGTGACTGTGTTGCTTAGGATTTCTAAATTCCCACTGGAGAATAAAGCTGTTCATGTTTAAGTATCAGAGGAGGGGAGAATCCCATCTTGGAAAATTTACCTTGGTGTTAAACTTATCGACATGAAAGTTCTCCTTCATTTGTCTCGTTGCACTTCAGGCTTGCCTGGTCCTTGGTTTAAGTTCAGAGCACATTGAGGGTTGCCAGCACTTCAGTCAGACTACAGAGGTTTGCCCCCAAGCTGATCCTTAGCCGAGTGCTGTGCTGTGCAATTCAGACTTGCCTCCAGTTTCTGGCATGTCATCATGTTTCAGCAACACTTTTATGTCAAAAAAATTCCCTAACTTAGGTCAACTCTCTCAAGGCAATTTTCAGAAACTTCATGTACATTGAAACAAGTGCTGTGTGAAATGCAGCCAAAAGGTCTCTGTAGCTCATGGATGAGTATGTGTCTCATAGGCAGATGAAACTTGACATTTCAGATCATATTTGTGGCTGTATTATGATAAAGTGTTAGAATATTTTATATGGGTGATTAGAGGTGCATTTAACATCATTTTTTTTTATCTTAGAACATCTGATATGTTCTAGGATCAAAAGTCCTGTCTAGCAGCTGTGTTATGGTCCTAAATCCACTCTCTGCTACTAAAGATGCTTATAATGTAAGTATGGTATTAGGTATCCTTTGCAAGTCACTGTTTTATTGTCTTGATTGCAGCCTTTCTGTCTACCAAATCTTTTGGGGACTTCCACTGGAGGTTTCATCATAATTAGTTACAAAGGAAGATCCCAAAAGTCGTACATCAAAATGTCAGTCTCATCAGGCATTGTTCATTGCAAGAATGAGGCAGACAGCCATAAATATTTTTGCATTTATTGGGCTAACTAGATGTAATTTTTTAAAAATGTCCTCATCCATGATGACAGTGACAAAATATCAGTGATGGTCATTGCTCTGTATTTCAGAATAAATTGGATTACCAAAAGAAAAAAAATGTTAGTCAGTTGTGGTTAGTAATCTACTTCTTTCTCCATGTATTCCTTGTGAAGCACAGAAAACAGCTTTTGTCATTCCTCCAGAGGGATCGGGGCCATAATTTATTGGTGTGTGGAAGAATCTTAGTATTTCTGATTCATATTTTAAGGCTGTTTTCGATACACTGTAAATAAAAACTTGTACACGGGAAAATGAAACAGAAGTGATTTCTGGAGTGCTTGTAAGGCAGCAGAAGCATAGATCCAGCTGCAAAAACTTTTGTCATTTGCACAGATTTATCCTGCAAAGAACAACAGAAACTCATGCTGCATATGACAAAACAAATGAGATAAGGAGGAAAGCAAGCCCTGTGCTTCACATGGGCAGGGGCAGCAGTCCTATCCAAAATATGGCTTTATTCTAATCCAGAAGCATGGTCAAAATGGCTGAGTCCCTTGTAATTCCATATGCAACTATGGTGGGACATGACTCCCTTAAAAAGCCTGAAGATGATTTCATGGACCTGCAAGCAAGACCATTTATTTCCAGCTACATTGAGTGGTCTAAAAAATAATGTTGCCTCTCAGTTTGCCTCTTGATGTACAGTCAAATGTAATTCTGTAGGATATACATTGTGAGCATTACAAAACATTGCAGCAGATCCTCCTGTCATGCAAATCAGGATGACAGTTGTAGCACAGCACTATTTTGTCCTATCTGTTGTCATGGCCACAAAACATTTTTAAAACAGGCAACTATTTTTTCTTCTGCCTCCTGCAATAATCAACAGCTTCTCTGGTTGTAAAATAATTGTATTCCTTTTTTTCTTTCACTGTAAAGTCTGTGCTACACATTTAAATACCCTGTGGTCATCTTATAACATCTTATTTAACTTTGAGTTTCTTCATTCCTATTGATGTTCATGTTTTATTTATTCACTTGAGTTCAATATTCTCAGTAAGGTGCTGGATCTTCAAAAGAGATCTTCAGTCACAACAGAGTTCAATCAAATCACATTTTTGCAATTTGTCTGCCAGGGTGAAAATTAAAACATTATACTTATCATCTGTGGATGTGAAATGGAAGCAGGATGATTATGAAACTCCTTCTGGAAACTGAAAGCAGAAAGATGATGATTTTTCAATTAATATTTTTCCTTTAAAATTACGATAACTTAAAACTACCTGCTAGCCATGTATCTAAACTAATTTCCTGCACTTCACTTTTCTGCATTTCACATATATTTCAGAACAACCCCAACAGAAAGCTCAAGTGAGACAATATTGGGAGGCTGCTAAGAGATCACATTACCCTTTGTCTGGTAAAGCTGACAGAAGAAGTGTTCCACTTTTGTCTGTGAATCCTCAAGGATTTATTTAAAAGATTATGATCTCTTACTTCACTGTCCATGGAGTTTCGATGCTGGAAATGTAAGAACATGTTTAACACTGGAAATGTAAGTAGTTTTAGCACTTCTGTGCTGCATAGCTGCTAAATCTATCAATGTCTCCAGGTCACAGCCTGTGACAGTTTGCATCCTTTTTAGTGAACTCACATGGAAACTGGCACCTGCTCCTGAGTGTGAAAGGTCAGTTTTCTCTTGGTCTAGTTTCATTTTCAAGGGCTAGCAGAGGTGAGACTCTGAACTCAAGAAGTGAGTGGACAGGGTGCTGGATAATCTCATCTAGACTCCCTTTCCCACGAAAGGGTGGGCCAGATGATCTTTGAGGTCCTTTCCAGACTGAGCTATACGATGCTTCTATGATGAACTCTGGAAACAAGCTGATTGAATGTTGTTTTACTTCCACAGGCAGTAAGCACAGGCACATTTGAGTGAGTGCAGTGGGTGGAATGATTCATTTCTCATCATTTTATAGGTGAAGAATTTTATCTTGCAATGTTTGCTGCATGCTATGGGCTTCCCGGTGCAAGAAAGGCTTAGAAAACCTGAAGAGGGGCAACCACAGTGACGATAGGAGTGGTGCGCAGAATGAGAGAAGAGACTGAAAGAGTTGGGTCTGTGCAACTTGAGAACAGACTGAGGGGGAATCTAATTGCTGTCTGCAAGTACATAACAATTTTAGAGATGGCAGACTCTTCCTGGAAAGGGGCAGAGAATAGATCACTGCAGCAAGGGAAATTCTGAATTAATTTCAGAACAGCACTTTTCACACTGAACCAGGCTGCCTAGAGGGTCTGAAACTTGTACCCTGGAATATATTCAGCACTTGACTGAACAGAGCCTTTGGCAACCTGATGCAGCTTTGAAGTTTGTTTTGAGCAATGGGTTCAGTGCCAGAGGCTCTTTCCAACCTAAAGTATTCTAGGGTTCCATGAGTTTCTGGGTGTGAATGATCAGGTAATAAGTGTTTAATGTGTACTTTCAATATTTTCTGGTCTTGGACAACTTGCTAAGTGGTCACAGCCCTGCATGGAGAAGACTATGCCATTGTAAATCAGAGCAACTCAGATGCAGAAGCACTATTTCTGTTTTAGATTATTCTATTATGATAGATAATTTTGACTTTTACCAACATAGCTCTAAACAGATAATCAAGTTAACACAGGTCGATCCCCATGATCAGGCACCACTATTGAAGTTAACAGAAATTAACTGGGTACAAAATTCTGGTTTAAAGAGCTCATTAAGTTCCAAATTTCTTTACCTGAAGATAATGGTTGCAAAGGGAAAACTAATCAACGTCCTGATTGATTACATTCCCCAGAATACTTTGACAGTTTTACAGACCAGCTTTTATAGTTGCTAGACTTTCAACAGTGTGTATATTTAATTGCAGGTGTTTTGAAGTTATTTACCACTGCACTATTATTATTGTTATTATATTATTATTATTATTAATTTTCATTTGCAGAATTCAGCAAACATACAAGAAGCCTCAAAACTGCAGAAAACACAGGCACAGCAAAGAAGTCTATTTTCTGATTAGGTTTCTTTTGGAGGGGGGGTGGGTTGTTTTTGACATGAATGCAAAGAGATCCTTGTGAGTGAAATTTATTGTTCTCTGATGGGTACTCTCCCGACAATAAAGGGAATAGCTTCTATTCTGAAATCAATGTTTGCAATTTTCTGCTTCTCCTTCAAGTAAAAAGAACACACTCTTTTAATTCAAAAAACCAATTAACAGATATTTCTTCAATTTTGTTCATTCGCTTGTACTTGCAAATAGCACTTTATTTTTGTTTGTTAGATTAATTTAAATAAGAGTAGCTGTTTAATTTGAAGATTTTAAGTGTAGCTTGTCTTTCTTAGGATAAAAGAAACACTCAGAAAAGTGTCATGACAAAATACTTTCCATAAATCTTTCAGTGGATGACAGGCCATGTATTAGAATTGCGCTAGTTCTCAGAAACACTTTTTGGAAGAGATCCTTAGGGAACATAAAATGGTTTAAACGGATCTGTACAAATTTACAATAATTGACAAATTGGTTTATGATGAAGTTGAGTATTTACAGAACACAGCTAAAACTGGAATGCACTTTTCACATTTTTTCCAATGATCAATGCCCTTACTAATGTTATTTCCACATTTCAGCTTTTCTAAAAAAAAATACCCCATGGACCAAAACTCCACACCCTCATTAGTCTTTGAATCTTTGACTTAACAGAGATAAAACTAGAAATTTATTGTCTTTGGTAGAGAACAATGCATTTGTTTTTTAAGAGAATAATAGGGCAAGGCAACCAAGTAAGTTGCTGGACTAGAAGGTGTTTAGAACAGCTGAAGAAGTCTTGGTTGGTCGGAGACAGTCAGCATATTTTAATATTTACCGAATCTATGAGGCTTACCTGTTTTGATATCAAAGATTTCTATAGAGTATTTCTAAGGTCATGACAACACCAATAAAGTTTTCACAGGCAATGAGGTAAATGAAATTATTTATTGAGAGGTGTATATACATATATGCATATATACATGTGTATATATATTGATAGTTTTAAATAAAGAGGTGTAGGAAATAGTTTGCATTAGAGAAGGACATATTTAAAGATAATTTCCTTAGAGCTTTCCCTAGAATAAGACCTTCAATGATTTCTAGGGCTGCAGTTGTCTGAGCAGCTGACCTGATCGGATTGTCTGCTTGGCTGAAGGATGAAGGCCTCATCCTTCCTCCCTCCTTACATCTCATCTCTCCCACTCTTCCCATAAGGAAGGAAGAAGAGTTGTGAGTAGGATCTATTGGTTTTGATTATAGCAAGGTGCTAAGGCAGTTGATGGTGTCTAGTAGAATTACATATTTAAGATGCATGTTTGTTCTTGACTTTAACCTTCCATTTCTACTTAGGAATGTCCTGACCTTTTGAAGGAATCTTGGTTTCGATGGTCACACAGATCTAGAAGTAGTAACTGGAAGTAAGTTGGCCCTCACTATCCCAGTCCAGTGTTACAGCTGGCACTACATTATTCTGCTGATGGACAGGGGTAAGATTGAGCCCTTCCACCTTGGGACCATTATAAACTGGGGGAACAGAGTGGGTTGGGATTGGAACCCTGTCTTCAATAAATCCAGCAACAAAACACTCCCTCAGGCTGAGGTACTGCTAGCTCTGCTTAGTGATAGAGCAAAACATGCAGGTCTAGATTTAATATTCTGTTAATCTCAGCGCACTGCTCCGGACTTTGCCAGGCAGAATCTCACCTACCAGCATTTCGTAGTGCAGGAGCAAATGTCTAGGCTTAGACAGGAAAACTGTGACCAGATATGAAATAGGGCTAGTATATGCTGATATTACCTCCTGGCACTCAAAGCATAAGATAGCAAATGGAATGAGGAGGTCTGAGAGCAAGGAGGCTTCAGATCGTCCATAAGGATATTGTTGAATTCCCATTTGGAGTGGTCCATGTAATGACACAGCAGAGTAACATAAATGCTGAGATCAATGTACTAAGTGCAATTTTGTTGAAAAGTCTACAATTCTATCAGAATCACTGAAGCTGTTCATATGCTTTTCAACAGTTATCAGAATGGCTATTAAATTTAAATGCTATTCCCTTTCACTCTCCACACTGGAGGCTAGCTGGTAGTAAGCAAAGGAGGAATTCCGTGTAGTGGTATTTTTTCCATGCTGAGTTCTTGCCATAGTTTTACACTTCCAGTGAAAGAATTCATAGGGGAAAGAATTGTTTACCTTTCTTGCTGCACTATATTTTACAAAATTCTAGTTTAATACTTGGTTTTATAAAGCAAGACTCTTTGCAAATAAAACTAATAATTAAAAAGGAGCATCACAAAATAAAATCTAATACATGCTAACACTTCTCTTGAACCCCAGTGACAGACAATATTTCCCTTTATCCCTTTTCACTTGACACACTGTAGAACCACCTTGGACGTAGCTGTGCCAGGAGCAAGACTAAATGACTTGACATATTTCAAGACACAGGTTGTTTCATTTCCTGCTTGTCATGTACAAGTTATTTTTGTAATGGTCTCTCCACCTCATGCTTTCTGAGATACTGTTTGGGACACTGCATAAGGGAAATGCAGCTGAGGGTAAAACCCTGGAATAACTGAATATAACTCTGATCGGGAGCCTGGAAGATGCGGCTTTAAAAAACATTTTTCTCCTATAGCATATAAGGATTGTTGTGGACTGCCTAGCTTGGTAAAGCAGGAAGCATCATATTTTTGTATACTTATGTTTAAAATTCAAAGGCTTATAGAGGCTTGTTATCACAGGTAACTTAATTGTTCTAAATTCTAGATACATAAAATTTTAATCATCCCATAGTTAATGTGAACTTGAAGCTGTTAAAGTAATAAAGCTTTCTGTTTGGTTTAGCATCACTCCTATTGGTGATAATTGCTTTATTTTGTTTTTCCTGGAACTTTAAAGGCTACGATGGACAATAAAAATCACATAAGTTGCCCCTCCACTTTCAAGAATAAAGTGAATTCACTGATCATCATTAGTTATCATTATCTTCAGTACCTACCAGTGCAGCAGAGAGCTGACTTGAATTTCAGCATGAGGAAAGAATGATAGATCTTCTCCATTAAAGACAAGCTAGAAAAGAAAGTAAAGACTTTCTCAGTCTCTTTCTTGTTCCAGGGAGACAAGAGTCTGTGCAAACCTTGTAATAAATACAAATCACCTCTTTTGCAGTGCTGCTTCACCTGTGCCAGCCAAGGCCTTTGCCATTGCAGGGAAGCTGCAGTCAGGGAATCTACTCTTTCTCATCCCTGCAGAATAATTACTTTGGGAGGCAACACAAGCACACTGTAGACATGCTGTTTGGGGACTTACTGCCTTCTGCCACAGGTAGATTTATAAGCCGATAGAGACTTGCCTGTAAGGTCTTAAGGGTTGTAAATTCTGTGTAAATTCTTCAATCAGTTACAATCACATTACTGGACACAGAATTTAGCTGCTGTTGTCGTACTCTGTGCTACGTGTTTGGGAACTGCAACACAAACCTGTCTGGGAAGTGTCTTTCCACCCTTTTAGTCTGGGAGTTTTTCATCATACTGTAGTGAAAAAGCCAGAGTGTCTGTTGAACCCACAGCAGCTTCTAGGCATGCCTTGGACCTTACTTGAAGCTGCCATGTTAGAGGCTGTCACTTGATCCCAGAACTATTATCTCATCTCCTTCTTTTACTTATGTAGGCAGTCTCATTCACCACACCAGAACACTACCCCCAGCCACTGCTCTGACTTACTCAGCTCCTTTCAGCCCCGCAGCACTTGAACCCAGTATTTAGGAGCATAGACAAAGCAGAGGGCCCAATTATCTGTATTTGATTGCATCAAATAAGAGAAAAGTCTTGTGATTCTCGGTGGTAATAGTGATTGAAAACACCCATTTGGAAGTAAATTTATGTGTTAGCATCATTATGTTTTTACCTTTAAAAAAATTATTAATCTATTATTCTAACTGCAGTTGCCAGCAAATTTGTGACAAAAGCCATAAAGTGTGGTGAGATAGAATGGAAAAAGTGAGGTAAAGGATAAGGAAACCAGACTGAATTCTTCTGAAACCATATACAGAGAGAGAGTATACCTATATTTAACAATATAGCTTCTGGAAGACAAGCTTGCAATTCATGCAAATACGTAATTCCAAATGGGTAACCATAAGGTAATGGTACTTAAGCATGGACTGAAGGTAACAGACCATGTAGAGGCTGTGTAGTTCATACTGCAAGGATGTGCATTTGATGGTATATATGCTGTCCAGGAATTTTAGGTGGTCAGAGCCTGAGGATGAAGAAGAGAAAGAAGAGATGAGTTCTTGTCCTGATGTGAAGAAAGGACATGGTTTTAAAGGCAGGACATGCTCTTACAAAACATGAGACCGTACTTACCTCAGAATCAAGTAGAACATGCAGGCGAGATGTTAAGTTGCTGTAAATGTAAGTTCAAAATGTTAAAAGAATAGTACTCATTTACTGTGGCTGGTCCTTTGATAAAGCAAAGCTCTGCTAGCAACAGCTGGAAGAAACCAGAGGAACTGATTTGTCCATTGCCAGAGCAAAGCTATATATCTGACAATTGTTTGGCTGTTGATTCTTATGCTGTCTCAAAGGTAAAGAACGAGGGTGAGCGCAAACCCCCACAGAACCAACTGTTCTCTGACACAGCCTCCCCAGTCCTCAGCTTCTTCACCAGCCAGGGCATGGTTGCTCCCATATCCTGTAAACTCCTCCAAATGTGTGAGTCAACACACACAGGCAGTGGGAATGACCACAAACTCAAAGCTAGAACTCATAGAGGAAATTTGTTTCTATTAACTTTCTGACCAAGGTAACTCAGTCTGATCTAGAAGATCACTGGCCTGCTGTTCACACAGGCTTATCAAGAATTATTCCCAGCTGCAAGGTCACTTCAGTGTTTTATATTCCACATTGCCATTGTTCTGCTTTTAACCCATTCCTCTTAACACCCTCCCTTCCGTCATGGAAAATTACAAGAAACAGCAGCAGGGAGCATCTTTTTTAATAGGGAGAGAAGGTTCCTGTAAAAAGTGTGTTTCGTAGCCTGTTCTTATAAAACCGTAAAAGAGAAGAATATTTCCATAAAGGAAAAGAAACAAAAGGCTTTCATTTGTTCATGCTATACGAGTTTTCTCCACTCTCTAAAATACTGAAAATAAACTTAAGTCTATCAAGTGTACACTTACCCTGCTCTCCTGGATTTTTAAACATGTACATTGGTACTCTTTGTTTTGGCTATAAAAGAGCAGTAACAACAATCTATTAATTCTATAAGTCTTGCAAGTATTATCTAACACAGTCTATTTTAAATATTATGAAACAGATGCAAATACTTTGTTTTCAGTTCAAAGGCATGTCTTTAACTTATCTCTAAATCTTAAATTTACTTTCTTCAATTCCTTGCTAACTTCCTTTCTTTCTCTGGAGCTGGTCTGATTTTTGGCATCAAAAGATTCAAGCTTCAAAGAATCAGAGGGTCAGATTGTTTTATACACACACAGCTGTCCCTAAGGTCAGTTTCGTCTTTTAAACTTCCACCTCCTACTACAAAGCACAGATACTCAGAGGCAGCAGTCTAATCTCCATTTTACATAATGCATTACTGATAAGCCTGAAAATGAGATATTTGTGTTTTATGCACTAATCCCTTGATCACAGAGCAGTGAAATGCTTGAGATAAAAATTATGGAACACAAGCACAGACATGCCCAGGGAAAAAAAGTGCAAACAGTTCTGCAAAAGGAAAAAAGTGATGTATAAGCTGAAGATCACCCTTCAATCACCAACAAAGAGGAACTCTCCTAAGATGAAAACATCACAGTTAATTCATTGCCAGCCCCAGAATTTGGAGACTGTTGTGAAACCTGCAAAGAGCCCAGAGGGGACAGAATGAATTCTCAGAATTGTAAAATTAGTATATGAATAGACAAAAGACAAAGCAATTAAAAAAAAAAAGAGTTTGAAAGAAGGAAAATGTTACAGTGCTACTTAATATATTTTGAGAACAAGAATCTGGCTGCTACTAATGAGATGGCAAGAGAAGAAAGAGCATAAGTAATTTGAAAGACTGAAAAAAAGACACGAATATCAGACTTCCTCAAAAATATCAAAAATAGTGACTGTATTTTTAGCAATGGACTTATTTGATGTGCTATAGAAATTTTTAACTATCCAAAGCATACAAAATGTAAAAAAAAATAAAATAAGGAAATATTATCAAAATTAGATTGCAATGGGAAACTCTGGAGATTTGGGGCTTTCTCCATGAACAGTATCACACAGCATATGGCAGAATACCTGCCAAGTTTCTTGTGCAGCTGAATTACTGAGAATGAAGAGAATTGCTTTCCCAGTTCCTTTTGTCCCTCTTACCTAAGGAAGAAAATTTTTAATTTCCTGATTTTCAAGTCCCAGATCCATAATGGTCCACCTGCCAAATATAGCCAGAATCTGAGACTGGGGTCCTTGGGATCTCAGAATCCTGCCTGGCAGATTAGTCAGGATGCTGAGGACCTAATTTCCAGCAGAGCAGGGCTTCTCAGCATCACATTAGGAAGCAGCTGGACAGTGAACCAGCCAAAACCCCTCCTGGCAGAGAAAGCTCCTCAGACCACTGCTGGCACTCTCTCTTTCTCACAGAACACTTTGGTGTTGATGGACTGACATATTCTGTGAAAAGCCACTATATCAGAAAATTTTCTGGCAATAGAAATTCCCAGTCAACATTCTGAGTGGCATAAACACGGATTTAAACAGGTGTGATGGACAATGTTCCTCATAAAAACACGTGGAAAGATAAAAGAAACAAATGAGAGTAATAGTCTACAAGAGAAAACAAGTGAAATATGTATTCCCCAAATATCAAGACTATAACAAATGGCTGGAAAAAAACAGGCTAAACAGTTATTGGAATGATCAGCTATGCATTGTGCTACCTATGGAGACAAATAACGTTTGAAAAGGGACAAACTAGTACTAGCCTATACAGTATTCTCTGGAAAATACAGGGATATTCTTACAAACATTGCTGATCTCCTGTTAAAGATAAAAAATTATATATAATACAATGTATATAAAATAATTATATATATATGTAATTAATAATTATATATAAGAGGCACAAGAATTACACACGACCAAACACTTCACTACCCTATTTCCATTCTAATTCTCTGTTTGTGAGAGTTAATTCTGGTATCAAAAACCCAGAGCACAACAGAAGAATCGTGGCTGATATTTTATTATCATGAATTTGCATTGAAAGAACATTATTCCTTTTAAGAGCTTTGTTCCTTTTTTCCAAGGTAGTTGCCTGTTTTGAGACCTCTTTGTAGCTGAAATATCTGTAGCAGGTGAAAAATATTTTATTTCATAATTCACATTCAGGTAGAAATTTTCTCCATCACCTTGAACTGAAGAAATTGACACACTTTAAAAATTTTTATAGAACATTACATGAGCAAATCCTTGTTCATAATATTTCATTTGAGAGGAACAAATTAAAAATAGCCTGGAAAATATTTTTTAGGCAATAAAATATTTGCTTCTTATTTGCATTCACCATATATTTTAGAATAATTAAACCCTGTAGAAAGTGATGATTTGCATGATTTTGTGGAGTTTCTAGACCTTTGCATGGCATTAACCCATTTTTTTTTGCACAGTCCTCTACTTAACTGACATGGTCTCCCACATCAGCAAAACAACTTGCAGGAATGCAACTGAGAAATAATTTACAAGGTCAAATGGAATTAAAATTAATCTGGTTAAATTAGAAACATTTTTAATTTTTTCCTATGAGGACTTCAGATCTTTGGGTCTTTCTCAGGTATCCATATGGTTATTTTTCAATTCCTAAACCTTTTGACATAGTTTAAAATTGTTTTGTTTCCTATGCTTAATGTGTTATAATTTCAACTAAAAATTAGAAGATTCTGTTTCAGTAAAAATCCAGATTTATTTGTTAGCAGATCAATAAAATAACTGAAACATGGTTTTATAATATCTGCAACAAAATATTGTGAGTTTTACTGCTAAAACACAATAGTTATTTAATTCAGTCAAAAGAGACACAGAGTATTCAACATCAAACAAGGATGGGTGTCTAATTCCTCATTAGGTTTACTTCAGGGTAAGATGCATGGCACCTATATTATAAGAAATAAACTAGATATTAAGAAAAGCAATGAAAATGTGCATTATCTGTTCAGTTCTAAAACTTAACATCATCAGCCGACAGACAAGTTACTGAAATGAATTCTTAATTGTCTTCCCTATTAAGGAGTTCACTTACAAAATATGTCAAAGCTTTATTGTTCCAGAAAGTAATGAAAGATGATCTGATGAGACAGGGAAAAAAGACACAGTGTAAATTAATATCTTTGTGTTACAGCCTAAAATATATTCCATTAGTTAAAACAGTCCTAGCAGGTGGATAGAACCGTAAAACAGGGCAAATTTCTTTCTTGTTATTAAACAATTAGATAATTGGCTTGCTATTTTTCTCCTGTCAGAGAAGGAGTCATAAAAATACAAGATTCTTACTATAAAAGACAGTAACATGGTAATATTAAAAATACACTCACCCTTGGCATTCCAGATCATCTGCCCTTCACTGGACTTTATCTCTGCTCCTTTCCCTACGATCTCAGGAGATTAGTGATGGTTTGTCCCAAAGAATTGTTAACCTCTGTGCCCTGCATTGGGATTGGAGGAACAGAGACCTGGGACCTGAGTTATCTGTTCTCCTACTTCAATTTCTGACATTCTGCACTGTAAAAAAATATTTTTTTCCTCTCCTCAGACTGAGTTTTCCAACACACCGTGGTAAAAGCATCATCCCTTACCAATAAGGTTGCAGTCTCCCCTCTGTGGGATGCTACACAATTGAAAGTGTCCTGGCCTTGGTTTTGTTTTGCCCAAGAGCAGACCGCACTTGAATTACCTTGTGACTGATGATCCAAGTACAGTGAAGACACAGCTCTGTGTGACATGCTCGAGGACTGCTGCAATGCAGGCACAGTGTCCTGCACCAGAGATAGCGGGGTCTGTCCCCATTAGCGTTTTACAAATTTCCAACCTTTTTTCAGTCTTGCCTCTGCCCCATGCTATGGGCAGACAGCATGCACACAATGAGTGGCCCAGCACTGTACCACACTAAGCACAAAGCACTTCCTGGGAGGGAAGGCACCTCACTCCTGTATGGCATCGCTCAGAGAGGATGGAGGTCACCAATGAAAAGCCTATCAAGCTGCCACTGTCACAATACAAACACTACATTGTGAATGCTAAAAGCCTGGCTGCAGAGAGATTTCTCAGTTTTCTGACAGCCCAGATGTCGCTAGCGAGCAGAGACGGAGGAATAAAGCGACATGGAGGGTTTAGTGCAAGAAGAAACTGACTCTTTATTGATTTACAAATTTGCTTATATACCTTAGCACACTGGACTGACATACGGTTATTGGTTCACTGACCAACCACCCCCCAGAGGGACTGACTGAACCCAACAACACTTACTCCAGATATTTTCTCTTCAGTATCATAACAATACCATAGTTTACAAAATCTCTCAACTATTTTCCCGTAGCGTCCGTGAGAAAGCAAGGCTTTCACACAGACATTGTCAGAAAACTGAGAGATCTCTCTGCAGCCAGGCTTTTAGCATTCACACTACATGATAAATACAAACATGGATACTGCACCTCTGCAGCCTTTCCCTAGCCAGGACCCAGTACAGTGAAAAAGAAAGGAAGATGTGTACAGAAAAGTTCAGTTCAGCCTTCCAGTTCAGACTCAGATTTGGAAAGGGAGAATATTTGGAAAGGCAGAGATCTTAGGTCCGTCACACATTATATATGACAGCTCTTGTAATAAAAAGTTCTCGGGGCAATGCCATTAACTGTCCAGGAGCTTCTTAAGTGAACTTCAGTGCCCTTTAATCTCTCTTGATCTCTTAATCTCGCTTGGTAGAATAGCATATAAGAGCATACTTCTTTTCAATGTGAAGTTTACAAAGTTTTGCATTGTACTATATTAGGACAATTTATCTGAGCCACCCCAACGCGGAACAGTCTTTCAAATGTTAATATATAATAGATTGGCATTCGGATTTAAATTTTTTTCAAGCTTCGAGTTGAGGTATGTGTATCTTACAATACAACTGGTTTACTTATTTGCCAGATTTGATCCCCTGCTAACTCACAGTAAGCAACTGGCATGAATATGTCTTGATTTACCAAAGGGAAAGGAAGAGGTATATCAGATCCATACGTTGAAGAGCCAGGTCCTTCAAGCTTAAGTTAACCACTGACTCGAGCAGGCATTCAATTATGCAGAGAATAAAAGTTGTTGGATTACAATCTTAGATACTAAATCAAAATGTGTTTTTAAAATGCATTTTAAAGCACTGTTGGCCATGGAACAGTATTTTAGTATAAGAAATGAGACTATTGCCTCTTTCCCAGTGGAGCCGTCATCTCATTGATATTGAGTTGCATTTCCCAGCTGCAGACAGAGTAGGACTGACAAAATTCAAGTCTCGTTGAATTTTCAAGTCCCATTAGAAAATAGTAAGACTCAGAAAACCCCAAAGCCAATTTAACCTAAACCCTATAGATAATAAAAGCATTCAACGCTTTCTTCCAATCTTGAAATAAAGAAATGCCATTTACTCATTAATATTTGAAATTAGCCCCCTCTCCCTGCTAAAGAAATCCCTGGGGTCCCTAAATAATGAATCTTGCAAGATAATGCCTTATGATAAATAATTTAGATGGTTGCTCTTCTCACTACTTCTCTTCTTCTTAAGAGGTATAATTTTAAATTTGCAGTATGGCATATCTGAAAATATGAACCAATATCAGCAAAGAATATAAAGATTGAACCTGGCTGGTTTTATGCTTCCTGTTTTATTCAGCCTTGTAAATCCATCCTGTGAAAATTGTATTCTTTCTTGGTTAATTAAATGTGAACAAGTGGCAATGAAAATACATATTCAATTCATTGTGTGAATATGATTTTAATTTCATGTACAGTTGTTTCAGAGGATTAACTGGGGATGGAATTGCAACATGATTTCAAGGAAAGCCAGAAAATTTTCAGTTCTAAGTAAATGAAAAGAGGAAAGATAAATATGGTGGTATTGATTCGCTTTAAGTTTTTCTATTCATTTGCTTACAGTACAGGTATCAGAACTCAGCAAAACCAACCAAAGATGTGAAATGAAAGAACACATTGAGTTCTTTCTTAAGGACTTTTGATTAATCAGAAAAGCCAATTAATTAAATAATAATAAATTAAAATTCCTGCTCAATACAAACTTCAATCAAAATGTGAACATTCAGTTCAAAATATTAATTGAACTGTCAACATAAACAAAACAGAAATAGTCTTTTCCTTTCTTCTTCTTTTTTAGATCCTAGGGGTATAACAATGCATTTTTCTTTACATTCCAGCAACCCACAGACAGTAGTTATTAGCCTTTGCTGATAATTTTCTCAATGTGTATTATTAGTATGAACATTTTTCATTTCACCTTTAGAATGCTTGTCTTTCCTATTTTTTTTTTAATTAAAAGACATTTAGGTAAATATAATTGCAGAAATGATACATGAGAAAGACCTATTATGCTTTTTATAGCTCCTTATTCTTTCAGTGTTACCCACAAAGTGTGTTATGTTTTCATTGGACTCGTTCTCTAGTGTACAATGCATTAGTTTTGGATTTTTTCAGTGCAGCTCTGAAATGGATTGAGCAACAGAATTTACACCTTTCCTTCTCTGAGAGACTAAATGAGGAGGAACTGAGGTGTGTGCACTCGGTGCAAAGCAGGCCTTTGGAGTACCACTGGAATTGTTGTGACTGCAATCCCGCACTCTCATTGCAGATCTTCATTTTCCCTAATCCAGAGGGAGGGGGGGTGTGTGTGTGTGTGTGTGTATTGACATTTCGCTTTGGATCAGAGCGGCACCAAAACCCAGCTGGGAAGCATCAGCACATTCATGAATGTGGGTCACAATCAGGTCTGGTACAGGGCCCATTGCCCCAGCAAGTGTCTTCCACAACAGAGGAGCTCAGGTCTAGCAATTGCTCATGTGGTCATTCCTTCACCCAATTTCATCTTGAGTATTCCTCAAGAAAGAGGCTTTGGGTTACTGGACAAAGCAGGGGTGAACTTTCCAGAGTCAAAGCACAATTGGGCTGTGTGGTCCCTAACCCCATGGATAGTACCTTGTCTAGTGTCAAGGCATTGTTCCAGAGGAGAATGGAGCTGAGGCTCACAAAAATATTTCTTATTGAAGTGTTAAATTATTGAGCAGGCATCCGTCACTTAACAGGAAGAAGATTAGCACAAAAGGATAGTTTGGCAAACAAATGTTTGTCATCTTACACTTAGTTCTCAAATCTAAATTGGGTCACACCACAATCATTTCTCCTCCTCAGTTAAGGAAGAGCAGAGAGAGATTTTAATGAGATTACAGTAATGATCTTGCATAAAAACTAAAGCCTTGTCTCCTGCTTGCAGTTCCATGAATCAGAAGCATGAATTAATTGAACTATACTTGCACATTTGCAGTTAGTTTTGATTACTGGGAGAGCCAAAACCAGATTCATGTTCTTAACTTGGAATCTGGGGGAAACAATTTTCTAATAAAATACCACTAATCCTTTTTAATGAAGATTGAGAGGTTCAAGACCTTGTTTTCAGTGCTAATACCAAGATTGAAGTAACAAATTATAGTTAAATTTTAAATTCTTCCTGGAGAGTGAGGGGTTGGTATTTTCAGAGTGTCGCCCTTATTGTTATGGAACAAAGGTAGAAGAAAATATTTTTATTAGTAAAACAATATATACTGAGATTAATGAGTCATGTGAAAGCTCATAAAATTAGTTGCCATAAACCAGATTAATGCAGATTGCATGTGTCTTTTGTTTTTTATAGTTATCTGATTTACATTTTCTTTTCTTCTTTTATATTCCTTTAAAGTAATGGTTTTGCAAGGTTCTGATTTAAAAGTTGTTCTGTATTCATTTTTATTATCTTTTTCTATGAAGAACTGACAGATGTCTTAATAAAGAATGGACAGCTGGTTCATAGACAAAAAGGCAAAACCAATTTAGGCTACAGTTTAAAAGTACATTAAACAGCTGTACCCTACTAATGAGTTTTAATAGTTTTGTATCTTGAGCATCATACCATTTGAAATATTGATAATTAAATGTGCATTTTGTTAATGAATTCTTCCTCTTGAATCATTAAAACAAGCAACTTGCACTTTTTGTAAAAACTTCTCAGACAGGTTTGGAGAGCTCTTTTGTTTTGGCTTGGGTTGGTAGTTTTTTCATATTTTTAAAGTTATTTTAGCTTTCAAAATATAATTATTCAGTATTGATTCGTCTGAACAACATTTTTTTTTTTTCAATTCTGTCACCATGTAGCAGTTGTTAGCTGTTTCCCAGAGATGCACAGTAAAAGCACAAGGAAGGTAATATAGCCATTGAAATACATGGAGAACATACTGGGGAGATGGGTTGCTAAGAGCTTCTCTTTTTTATTGCACTAATAAAAATGTGATGATATTAATAACAAAATCTTTAAGCTAATCAAACAGAGGGATATAGATTGAGTACGACATCAAAAAGAATTTTTATGCTCTACACTGAAAGCTCTTCTGTAATGAACTCAGGCTCCAAAATTTTATATTACAGACTGAATGAGTGAGTTTGGCACCATCAGAGAGAAACACATCCAGATTACATCTTGGCAGTGTGTCACATATATGGCTGCAGCAAGGGTGAGAGGTAGGCTAGTTGGCAGTGGACAGAAATAGCTGTTGTGAGCTGGTAGCCACTGCCTTTTGGCAGAGACATTTCATGTTGTCACAGTAGCCTGAATTTTTGCTTGAAGGCTGAAAGAACTAATGTAGCCATCATGGGTGTCACTGCTAGGCAAATTTAAGCAGGCTCAGATAGCCTAAGCCCCCATACTCAGCACTAAGCAGAAATAAATATACAAGTGGTCTTTAACCACATCCTCCCATCTGTATGAAAAGCTGGAAAGTACTGGTGTTCAGACCAGCTGTGTTTCCTGACCATAGCCATTTCTTGCTCCACTAGCAGAGACAAGCTGAGATGAATGCCCACTACTCTTTCAGTGCCACAAGTACAGCAAGAAACTTGTGCTTAGCTATCCCTCAGCTGTTTCTACCCATGGTGTCCCTGAAGGTCTCTCCATATTGTCCATATCTTTTCCTTATACGCATGTCAATGTCCCTATATATGTCAAACCCCTCTTGCAGTGGTTTAGGAACCACTTCCCTTTTCTTTAGGTTTAGGAACTTCTCCCCCCTTTCTACCCCTCTTTACAGAGGTCTCCTGACAGTATATTCTCTCACTTAGGGACATCCAGCATTTAGGTCTCTACTTACCTTAGTTATAGCAGTGTGATAAACAGCACAAGAGAATTTTGTTAGATCTAACAATCACAGCTTTAAAGTCCCTTCAAAAATAAATAACTTCTAGACTTTATGCTGTTTATTTCCACTGGATTTAAGATACAGGTGCTTTCAAAATTAATTTGGAAATAGATGAAATTAGTTAATTTAATTTCAAAATTAAGAAAGGTGGATGATTTTAAATAAGTTTACTACATAAAAAAATGAAATTTCATAATTGGGCCACTTGGAAGCAAACAGGGTAAGTAGATCATGATTGTTATAGTTCCTCATTAGCTAAGAAACTAATGACCCCCAAATCACTAAAATTACTGTCAAATGGCAGAGTGTCAGTTTCAGTATGACCATAACTTCAATTTTGTCTTCATTATCACCTGTTTACCATTCTAAGTCCAGTTAGCTAGAGTGGAATGTTTACACAATATTTTTACCTCTCTTACTGTTCCGGATAAGCCCGTAATTACGCTTCAGATATAAATCTCCAATTATTCTTATAGATCATGCTTTCCTTTACACCAATATCAGAGCATGTAAACTTGACTTCTTTGAAATGAAACTGAGCCACATCGACAGCACACCTAATGAATTCCAGCCAACAGGCCTTCAATCAACAGGGACAAAATATTTTCAGAAAGAGTCTCCCTAAAATACACACGCTATGGATGCCTGGTCACACCATTTTGCTTTACAGCACCATTTCTGCTGTACTGCCTTGAGTGTTAATGTGGATGTTAGGTGAACTCAACCCGAATCAAAACTATGGGCTGGGGCATGGGTGGTGAGCATACTGAGGAATATGTTGAAGGAGAAAGTTTGGACCAATGCTTAGAGGATTCAGGTGGCTGGGCTAAGTATGAATATGACTATGTTTAGTCAGTCAAAATCTGCCCCTACTTATCTCAGCATGTGGGCATAACATTTTCATTCCTAAGCTCTTCTGAGCTGTTCTTGAAAGGAAAGGATATCTTCATCCTTTTCAGGCTAATACCTAAACGGCTTTGTCCATGTAAATTGAAAAGTCCCTGAGAATATCTTTGCTGATACAGAACACCACATGGTAATCACTACTTGAAAGACAGAAATCATCACTGTAAACTACACACAGATACATGAATTGCATTTATATTTTACATTAAGTAAAATTAGGTAGTACATTCAGTATGTATGGAGTATGAAAAAAGATCCCACTAGTTTAGCACAGCCCCACCATGGCATCTGTCTGTGCAGGAACATAGCTTTAACCAGCAAAACAGAATAAAAAATTACTGCATCCTACCTAAACAAGGCAGTGGGGGACATGACAGTCTAAGAAAGTAAGTTTCTTGGGAAATGAAAAACTGAAGTTCCATAGGCAAAGGAGTAAAGTGATTCAGAGAGAGAAATCAGTGCTGAGTACCGAAGATTACCTACACAGGACTGGATGCAACAGACAATGGCTTTATGACATGCTATAGTTTTCTCTACCTTCCAGGTTAGCTCCTTCTAGTTCTACAAGCAATAAATTACCATCTTTTTTTTTTTTTTTCCTCACAAATGACCACTTTATCGACTATCCATCAGCTAATCTCTCAAATAACAACCAACTTTTCTTCCAGGCGGTTTGGACTCAATGTTTTCAGCCTGTATTTAGTTTGGAAATATGTTCGTTTTTCTCATGCCTGAAAAAGGGTTTGTGTTTCAGCCAACTTGTCTGATTTTTCCTCAGCAACATCAGCCAGTCTATTGTCTGAATATATATTATTCCTCCACACAGATCTTGCCTTACTTCAAAGAAAACAGCAGAAGGGCCTCATGTTGACACAGGTGGTAGTAATGCTTGATATTGATGGTTAGCTTTGATGAATAGTTAAATTTCAAAAACTTCATTACTATCTTGTAATTCTTCATGACTCATAAATGATCATGTAATTCTCTGGTGCTAGTTGTTATGAAAACAGACGAAACTGGGCTATTAACAACAGTTTAACTCTCATCAGCTTAAAAAGTTTTAACTATACCAGATGGGGGAGGAAGGCAGAGGGATCAGCACCCGACTTCTAGAAATTGAAGTTTCAAAATTAAATTATTTTTCTACTGACACACACCCATGATTATCAAGAAACTAAAGTAGTCTGGTTTTGAAAGACCGTCCCCTTTAGTATCGAACAGAAGGCATTTACCCAAATCTTCAGGTCGTTCCTCTGATGACATCTTGTATAAAAAAACTCATTCCTTTAGATGTAAGTTTTAGTGAAAAAGAAAGCAAGTTTTCTAATAAATCATCAATTGTACCTTACCATTCCAAGAAAGTCAGAAGAAGATGAGTAGAATAGGTACATATAATATTTTCCTATTTCCTTCCATTCTCTTAAGGTTTCTAATTATTAAGATTTTGGAGGTAAAGTTTCTGTGTGTCAGATATACTTGGTCATTGAATGTATGATTTGACAAGGTGTGAAGCATGCCAGTTAATATGCGCTAGCTGATGAATAATTGTTTGATATCCATCAAATAACAGCTCCTTGGGAGGAGCTTCTAGGCTATGTATCTGTTATTACCAAAACTGTCTCTGTGTAGTTCCAAACCTCGAAGAATAACTTTGAAGATTCTATTAGTTTCTTGGCCCGCTATGCAAAGGTCCTTATGTGATGTCAGCTCAGAGTATAAGGGAGCTTATTTTTTGGACATACACAACGTTTTCCAGGCATTGAACTGGGCCAATGAATTGCCCTTCAGTGATAGGGTCTGGTTTGTTAGTGTTTTCCTTCTACTTTACCTGGAATACTTTGGCCTTATATGTGCAGTACAGTGTTCCATTAGCTGCCTTGGGAAATGAAGCCTTTCTTCTGTGTACCATAGCTAAGACTGTTATGCTGAAACCCAAAGTAATCCACTGGATAGAGTTTAGAACAGTTATACATCAGAAATGTGAATTAGAAAGTTGATTTTAATTTCTTAATGTATGTTATGTTAAATATTGCAGTTAATGTGGGAGTTAATTTTATAGCTGGCTTTTAATGAATAGAAGAAATCATAGATTTGTCATCAGTGGAAGGAAAATTTTCACTGACTACTGAAATAACAACTAAATATAGGCTTGCTGATTTTATTGAAACACATCTGTTTGCTTTGGGTCTGACAACAGGTAAAAATTATGAAAAATAAGTGTCTGCTGAGAAATGGGTGAAAGCTCTTTTCACAACTAGATCACCATATTCTTTCTAACACCACCAAATTGAGAAAACTGCATCATACAACTTCTTTAATCTCCAAGGGATGCAACCTCTGAATCCAGCTTAATAAAAGCCTATTAACACAAAATGTCATATTGCATTATGCAATCAATGTGGGAAGGTATTAACATAGGGACACCTTACAGAGATTCTTGCAGAAGCCGTAAGCAAAATTTCTGCATCTAATTGGCTACTCAAACAGAATTTTAAAAAGATTCAATTTGCTTTTAAAATTAACACTGTTAGATGAAAGAACATTGAATAGGCTGCAAGCATGTCAATAACACAAGGTAAAGCAATATAGCTAGGGGATATCTTCAATTACATTTTCTTTATGACATCCCAGAGAATTTATCTACTATAAATTACAAAATATCAGCCCTCTGTGTGCCAGCTCAAACTCACATAAGAGTCTTCTAAGAGAAGGAGAAAACCCAGTTTTCCATCACAATTCTGGCAAATAAATGTTAAGTATTAGGTAATCAGAATATTTAGAGACAAGGATATCAATAGTACATAGGTATTCCATAATAGATTTTCATAGAACATTGTGTGTCTGAGTTTCAGTGAGAATTTTACAGAAACATTTTTATTGGTTTAGTTTTGAACATGCTAAGAGTCTTCGTAGCTTAGTCTACATAATCAACCTGTGATGGCAAGGTTACACAATGCAAGAATATTAAACTTGTTTGCTTAGTTGTTAAAGTGAGAGGATAGTGGTTTGCAGACCTAAGCAATCTTCCTTTCATTTCTAGCCATCCTAAGAAACAAGGCAGTATCTTCTGGTGGTAATTGCCTTGTTTGTAAATTAGAAGGAAGAGAGGCAGCTGCAGAGAACTCTACAGGGTCTCTATCTTCCAGGTAAATGTAATGTGGAACACAATTGCATTTGTGGAGAGTGTAGACTATTGTATATTGTGAAAATAAGGGCTGCAGTGAGTTTAGAGCATAAGAGATACTTAAAACAAGAGAAGAATAACAGGAGGGAGTCTCAAGATATAGAAAAGAAAACAGCTGGAAGCAACAGGAATATGTTTATGTCCTCAAAGTAAATCAAGTACTCAGCTTTTATTCCCATAGGCATCTGAAGATCTAGGCAAAACTGACTTCTCTACTGATCACAAAACAATGGGTAAGTAAGTTTTCTTTCTTTCCATCTGCGTTTTGGAAAGATTAGGTGATTAGCTGTGCACTGACAAACTGAGTGTCCAGCTGCTGACATGATAGGAACACCACTATCTGTTGCTTTACCTGTAATATGCCCATCAGTGGGCCTATCACTTTGTGTGAGAGCATATACTCCCTAGTTTATGGGTATATTTATGGTTTAATTGGTTTTCTCTTCTGTGTTCGCAAAGTGTCTGCTATGGTGCCTTGATCCTGGACTGGATAAAATATGCTAGCATGCTCCTCATGTAAACCAGGCCTGTCAAGGTTTAAAGGAGGCTGCTTTTTCTGAGGAAGTCCAGAGTGTGGAGTTCAGCCTATGAAGGCTTCAGTGAACCCTGAACTTCCACTGAAAAAGTGACTTGAGTTGTCTTTGGCTGCTTTGAATTTTTCTCAGCCTGAACTTCAAGTGAGAGGATACTTAGGTGTGCTTAATACAGGGAGACACAATTTCGAAGTCCCTGAAGGGCAATGAGGTGGGGGAATCCCACCCCCATAATTTCTGTCACACATTAATGATGCACATTATACCCCCAAAAAAGTGGAGCATCAGGCAACAGCACTGTGATGACTGGTCTGTGTAGAGGTCTAACTTTATTGATATTAGCTAATTGCTTTACAGAACTCAGAATTCAATGACTGACCACTCACTTATTTTCACCTCAGTTTCTTCACAGTCAGCTTATCTTATCTAGCCTTTTGATCTCTTTGCACAGCTAAATGTTTTGTGCCTTTTATTTATATCTAATCCAGGGAATTTTTTTTTTTACTTCGCATTTAGAAAACTTTAATTCCCAAATATGTCTGGCTGAATGTCTGCAATATTTGATATCATAGATGTCTATCTTTGAACCACCTAGTTCTCCCTTGCAAATTTTTAGGAATATGTAAAAGGTGTTCAGAGGCATTCATGTAAGAAGTTATTTTGGAAGGTCCTAAGTCTGCACTATCTGCCAACTTGTTCAGCTATACTATCAAGAAGAGAGGTACAGTGACACTTTGGACATATTCCATTATCCTTTTAATGTTAGGCTAATATTAGAAACAGAAATGCATCTGCCAAATGTCTTTCAAGTTGCATTTATCTGCCTTTGCCTCTTTTCCTAGGAAGCATTTTTACAACAGTAAAACTATCTTTTTCCTTCAATAAGTCACTCTTAACAGCAGAAAAAGTGTGTAGAAAGAGATTATAACAAGGAACATGAGCTGAGAACTCAAGGGCGTTTTCTCTAAAGCCTTTTTCCCATCTTATTTTATCAGCCACAAGAAGCAGCCAAAGAGATGGGAATTCTCTCTTCTTCCTTGAAGTAGGACCAGAGTTAATACATGAATCCACAGTCTGGTAGATCTCAGAGTGAAAATATTTTAATCTAAGGTATAGCCTCTATTTTTGTTCTACAAATTTCATTTTATTGATTTTAGAAACATAATTGCGTGCCTCTTAAAAATAATTACTGCCTTATAAGAATAACACCCCTGTATGTTTCTAGGCTTTTTTCTTTGCCTTTCACTAAGGAAAATACATGGCTGAACCATGGGACTGCTAACCATGGTGGTCAATGATTGCCATGAAGTATGCAAGATGCATACTTCTTAAAATATATTTGCATTTTTAAGGCTGCTATCTGTTCTCTCACCTAGTTTGTCATCCTAGCTATACTTATTATCATTACTTACACGGAGGTCTCTCCCACACAATATTTTAGGTACACTCTGAAGAGCTTGAGCATTAAGGTTGTGCTCATAACATAGCTACATACTCGTAACTTCTGCTCTTGTTTCTCCCTGACAGACACCTTTCAGATTTTAATTTGCCTGCAAAATTCCACTCTCCTTGTCAAAAAGATATTTTTTTTATTGTCTGAAGGCTTACCTGGGCATCTGTGGTTTCCTGAAAATTTTGTCTGTTCCCACTACTGAGGTATTCTAGGGGCATAATTTCTCTACAGCTGGAAACCTGTGCTTTCTTTTGTTATAACTAATGGCTCATGGCTTACCAGGAAAAGTGCTGTTTCTAAGATCATTAATCATTCCAAAAGGTGAGCACGAAGAGGAAATTCTGTTCACTGTCATTTGCATAGATTGTGGGAATGAGTACCCAGGGTATTGTTGTCAGCAGTCAGATCAGAGAGTCTTGTTGCTCACAACAATGGCATTTAATAGCTCTCCATTAAGCTCTGAATCTCATCTGAGCACCTGAAGCATGTAGGAACCAACTTAGAGCAGGGTGACAAAATATATGCTAAGCAGTGATGGTGAGATGACACAAGCTTGTGTTAATGGGGGAAGTGAATTGAAAACATTCAAACTTGCTCCAGTCCTGCCTTTATTCTGCCATGAAACTGTCTAAAATTCAGAATTAAATTGTCTAATCAGCTGATCCTAAAGTAAAAATCCTGCTGTCAGTGCCAAACATTACTGTCAGGTCACCAAAGGTGGAGGGACAGCTTTATATTCCTGTTCAATGTGTTAGCTAAAAAAGATTAATCTTGTTGCTTTCATTCTCTGAGATAAAATTTGTTTGCCAGAGCAAAAATCTTTGTTCTAAGGCTAAGACAGTTAAAATGGACCTTGTAGAAATAGTGCCAAGAATTTTTCATAAGGAAATGTATGAAATGACTATCCATCTTCTTACAAAGATGGACAAAGAGACAAAGTTGATAGACTTGAGGGATCATTATTTTATCTCATATAAGCAGAAGGAGCTTTTTAAGGATTAAGAAACCTCAAAGCCTCTGAGAGTCTCAATTGAAATGAGAGTAAGTACTTTGCCACCTAAATTTCTGACACAGTAAGTGATAGCTGGAACTGATGGGCTGTGAACACAGGTGTTCTGTAGCCTTGTAGCTGATGGTGGATTGTTTACTAAGTAAAAATTTAAATTCTGACATTTAGTTTCAAGAATTCAGTTGTTTCCAGTCAGAAAGCTAATCTATCCAAAATTCACTCCAGGGGTGGAACTGCCATTAGGAGAACCCTACTGTATTTTAAGAGCACCATTAGATTTTATGAAATTTTGATTGAACTGTTATCACAGATCATCTGTTTTCTTGCCATCCAGACATTATGCATAACTTCAATTTATGCTGAAGAGTGTAAAGATCTTTCCTAGATGTTGATAGTCTATAAGCTATTTAAGATTAATATAAGCAATATTTTTAATCGAGCAATTTCCTGAAAACTGTCACATAGAACTGGTCTTTATATTTCCAGGCCATTGCATCAGAGTGTTCAAAGCACTTGTGATGAAAACATGTTTGAAATTATTAAACATTGCCAGAAGTTGTATTAGTGATAATTCAACTTGCATTACAATGCTTTGTCATTTAGAAAAATCCTTGTAATTTAGCTTCTTAAAAGGTCTTTTTCTGAGTTATTGCAAAAAGAAAATGATAGGCAGAGAGGCTGAATTTTGAACAAACCAAAGGACCGTCTGCCTAACAACTAATTTCTTTTCTAAAATTGCAGAAGTTGATGTTTCTGCCTTATAGTAGCTAATAAAGTATCAGTATCTGAGTCTGAGGGGTAAGCGAGAATTCTTAGATGTATTTATAGTAGAAGCAGCTTTCCTGAAACAACAAATTATTGCTGTTTTTTCTTCTGTGTCAATTCTCCTAAGCAACATTCTGCCACGTGTCCTGGTCACCACAAATGCTGAGGACACCCAGAAGAGGTTTGTATCCTGTCCTGATCCCAAAAGATTGTGCACTACAGCTGTGCGTACGCTTTGTTCTGATCTCATGAGGTTTTCTCATGACACTGAGAAGTCACTAAGGGGTCTTCCAGACTGCCTTTAGCTATAGGTGTTGATAAGAAGTTGAACAAATTATGAAGGAAAATGAGCTGTAATTTAGGTGAACATAGCTTATACTAAGTGATCATAATTTATTTCATGAAGTCTGTGTCCCTTTTAAGCATAATATAGATAATATAGACACAGTCTCAATTCACAGTACATGGAAATCTAAGGAATAAATTAAAATTGAAAGAGTGACTAGAATAAAGTAATTTAAAAGAATTTAATCACAAGATTAGTTTTTTCTATAACCAAATAGAACTTCTTCAATTTCAAATACCTCAAAGTTTTATTTCAAAATAACTTCAGACTTTCAGAAGAAAAAATAAATTCTTTTGAGACAAGTGATCGTTGTGAAAAATCTGGAACAGAAAAATACTTTAGTGGGGTCTCACAGGAGCAGACTAGAGGGGCAGAATCACCTTCCTCAACCTGCTAGCCACACTTTTTGTGATGCAGCCCAGGCATGGTTGACTTTCTGGGCTGCAAGAGCACACTGCTGAGTCATGTTGAGCTTTTCGTCCACAAACACCCCCAAGTAATTTTCCCCAGGGCTCATCTTGATCCATTCTCCCCCCAGCTTGGGATTGCCCCAGCCCAGGCACAAGACCTTGCACTGCACCTTGTTGGACTCCATGAGGTTTGCACAGACCCACGTCTCAAACCTGCCACAGTCCCTCTGGATGTCCTCCCTTCCCTCCAGCCTGTCGACCACACCACACAGGCTGGTGCAGTTGGCAAACTTGCTGAGGGTCTGTTAGAATGGGTCAGAAAAGCCTGTCCCTGTAGCCAGCACTTGCAGGGTTAACTGCCTGCTGTTCACAGTGCTGTAACAAGTGAATAAGGAGTTACCGTGACTAATGTAAGTAATGTCTCAGTTTGCAGTCTTAGCTAATTTTTTAAGATGACAACAAAGGAAACGAACAAATTATTTTGTAAATACATTTGCTTTTTAAAAAAAGTTTGTTTCTCTATGTCGATTATAAAACTCCAGATGATTGCAAAAATTGACTGTTTCTTATGTGTGTGGTTAAGTCTACTTAGTAGTTTTTGAAAAATGGAATCCACTTTCAATTTGCTTAAACTGGTTGCATAATAGGAAGACATGAACAGATGTGTAAGGTCTATGCTAAATATACTTGATTTTGCATCACTATAGATAACTGGGTAGATGACTGGATTCTGTTGCTTGTAATACACATTTCTATAAAATACTTACTTTACTGCTTCAGAAATAGAATATGCACGGTGAAAATACATAGTTGAAACATATGCATCTACATTATCCACAAATGAAGCCATTATAAAAATATCATAGCACAGATAAATCTTTCAGAAGTTTTTCTGTATATCAAAATGTTTATTTTTATAAACTTAACATAACAAACAAGTTATACCTTGGAAGGAGAGTACATTTGCTGTATGTGAAATGCAAACTGCTCATAGTCTAAATATAGCATGGGTTCTTATAGACAGGGAAAATTATTACACAAATTGCCTGTAAATTAAAGCACTCTGTAAGAGTGCTACTTCCAATGATATTTTTTCTTCTTTTTCATTTAAATTCAGACAACTAGGAGAAGAAATCAGACAGCTCTCGAGGTAAAATTTATCCCTTAGGAAGCTTGAAAAATAAGTGATTGTGCTCTCTCAAACCACTCATAACCCAAAGCCAGCTACATATGATGCCAAAATGCACTCATGATAAAATCACATTATCATAATGTGATCTCTGCTTTTATTTTTATGCTCTTTAATCATTGTTTGAAGAGCTGGCAATGAGGGGGCACACATTTTAATTAGGATTTCAAATCTGTTTCCCATTAAGATGAACCAAGGAGCCATCTCTTTCAAGGTCTTTGCTAGGCTGTAGTGAAAAAGCTGAATCATTCTATTCTTAATTTATATAATACAGATGATTTTTTAGCACCATAAGGATCAGAACTGTAAATGATTTCCCATGAATCTTGAACCTTCAGGAGTAATTCGCCTGGCTAGATGAATCAGACTTGCCTCATCTAGTCCTGTGGGACAAACACATGCCTTGGTACACAAAGGAAGTTAATATTCAAATTTCAGTTAGGGAACACTTGCCCCACTTTTGTAAGAAAATAACAAGTAGAATGCTTTGCACAAGTCCAAAAACTAGGCCAAATAAGTGTACTATTGCTGTAATTTGACATTTAAGCTGTTTTGATAGAGTGGAAGAGACATAGGCTTCGGTTCCTGTTGTAAAGATTATTGTAATATTTAGTCCACATTTATTTGATATTTCTTCCCGTATAAATTTGTTAATTTACATCATGATACCTCTATTGCTTTTCTGGCACTGCTATTCTTTAACTTGTTAAGACAAAGTGAAACATATTCCACTGAACGGAATGCGGAAATTTCCATTTCTTTCTTTTTGACAATCAGAATATCCCAGAGCTTGAAACACGTATAATGAAATGCAAACTATATCTGACAGATTACAGAAAAGGCTCAACAACTAAGCTTTTAAATCAAAAAAAGGAAAAAAAATTCCAGCCTAGGGTAGTACTCATTGCTAGACCTGAGGAGGAACCGTGAGCACAAGGCTAATAAAAAGTTTTAAATTCCAGCTTCTCATCTCAGCTGAAGATGTTAAGTTCTCTTCCCAGAGTTTCCTTCTCAGCAGTTTCTGAAGGATCTCAAAGTCTTTTGAGAAAAAAAGGCTGCTATTCCTCATCTGACCTTAGGAAGACAGGATCATCATCACATAATTTTTATGCCAGATTACACAGTTGCTAAACCAGGACAACCTTGAAGAACATTGAGTTTGCATGGATGTACTACAGCAATCTAAACCTAGAAAGAAGAAGAATTACCCAAAATGTCAGATTTTGTTCAGCTGATGTTAATTTTCTATTATGTTTTAACTCATTCCCATGTGGTCTTAATATCTTCTGCAAAATGTTAATAAGAAAATGATATAGGGACATATATTCTCAGTTGGCTTTGGTCTCAAGATTGCCTCAATTTGTGGTTATGACCCTGGAAATGTGTGCATGTGTGAAATCACCAAGTTCTGAACATATGATAGGTTCACAATACCTTAATCGTCTTCTGTGGAGCATGGAAATAGAAGGAATTCAGAAGGCTGTGGTTTAGCTGGCAGCAACAGCAAAGTCAGGCAATGAGCAGAGCATCTCTTCAGAGCATCACATTGCCCAGGACAAGAGTGTCACAACTAAGAAAATATCCACTGCGTCTTCTCGATTGGTGGAACTGTAATAATTTTATTAACTTTTATAACTTTTCCTGTGTTCCAAATTGGCATGATGAAGATACGGCTTCTTTCTGCTAATCCCTAAGCAGTTACTGCAGTTCTACAAGGGAGGGAGGTCCTGAGATTAACAGAAAATAGTACCTCTAGAAATGCAAACAGTCATTTAAATTCACATATAATTTTCATCCATATAACAAATAACTGTAATAACATGTATATGATATATTTTGCTAGGGTTTACTTTCCGTGTTGGATTTGTATGCTTAGCTTGTCAAAATGCTGCAGGAGTCAGTTTGCATGTGAATTTGAGTGAATTTAAGATGAAATTTACATGGAAGTGAAGCTCAAACTGTTGGAACTTGGTCAAGTTTGACAAAAAGCTGTGAGCCCTGGCGTCTGTTGTCTCTACATCAATTCATGGATAGGACAGGAGCAGGACAATGCTCTAAGATACTGTGGATCACGTTCAATGGTGAGCATGGACAAAAAGTGCTTAATGTGGGCTATACCTAGCTCTGTGAGTGATGTCAAAATAGAAGGAATTTCTAATACAAATGGAAGCAGAACTTCAGCAACGTCAAAACATTGGTGCTTATGTGGACGAAAAGCTTGCCCAATTAGGCAGAGGCAGAAAAAATGGCTTTAAAGGTTTTTTGTGGACATAGCATCAAAAGTGGGAATTAGTCCGATGTCAGGGCTTATTGTTAATATAAAATAATCTTTTCTGCTGTCTGTAGAGTTGGTATAGCAGAACTCCCCCAAACGTCTCCAAATCTAAGCAAAGTTTTTCTTTACTGTTGACCAAGATGATCTGAGTGGCTTACCTCTTCTAATGTGGAAGCTGAAACTAAGGATATTCAACCTGGGGAAAAAAAACCCCACCCTATAAAAATGGTATTAGATCACTGCTTTATTTTTAGGTGTAAGACCCACAGCAGAGGTGCTTTTATTGTACCTGTCAGTGTACAATAGGAAAACATCTGTAGAGAGTAAACCATAAGCAGTAAGATGCAGAAACTTTTCAGGCTCTTCAGTCTGAAGGACCACAAAAGAAACTTGAATGCCATATAACCTTTCTGTTTTCCAAAGTATTGAACGTTTCATAAAAGGATGACTGCTCTTAAGGAAAAAGGATTACAAAACCAATGAGGTGCTGTTACAAAAATCTATACGATATACTTGTGAAAGTGCACCTCATTATGGAGTATGACAGATAATTCTTCAGTAAAAAAGGCACTGCTGTATAGACTGTAAAGATATATGGATTGCATAGACCAAATTTAATGTGAGATGAATTCTTCCAAAAAATAAAGTCTGTGCTTTGCTCTTTCTTCCATGAATGGTTCTGTAACAAGAAGGAATTAATGCAAGTTATTTGCATGGGTGTGGTTTTAAATGCTGAACTTTCTACATTACATGAAACATTTAAATCCCTCCCCATCTTGATTGCTTGAAGAAAACCTCTACCTGTCTTTCTCAGCAAATGGTTTATCAGGTTAAGTTTATTTAAAAGTACAGTATGTATCTCCATATTTGAGAGGAATTCATGAAAAAATGAGAAAAGTGATGTAAGAGGAAATTCCAGACTAACAGAAATAGAGACCAATAAGTGCATCGCTTATTTTATGAAATATACAAAAAATGTCACTGATTTTCATTTTTTTAAATTATTATTTATTCTTGATATATATATTGTATATACCCACAGCTTAGGCTTGAACCATAAGCCACAATTTATATAAACTAGGCTGAAGTGTAAACGCTCAATTTTACTGAAATTTGTCAACTAAATATTTTAAAGTGCAACTATTTAGTGTAGTGCCCTTAAGAAGCTAAAGAATTTATACAGGATTAATGAACTCCATTAAGTATAACTAAATTAGCTGTAGCTATTTCAGTGGTAAATGTAATATCAACCCAATTTTTTTTACTATTGGAAAGAAGATATTGAGTTTCTTGTGAAATAGAACTCATAAAAAAGTAGCTCAATAGAACATTTGGCCAGGTTCTCACATAAACAAATAGAAAACTCTAAGACAAGTAGTGAAATTATGTTTTATGAATCTTCTGGAATAAGCAGAAGACAAACAAACAGAGGTTAATCAGTCTAGAAATGCCATAAGTAGATTTCCATTGTTTGGAGGCTTCAAGTTTTCCTCACACTCCAGTTACAGGAAGAAAACTACTTTTTGTGGCTTTCTGCAAGTCTAATCTACCAATATATAGATGTCTCTATATCAGTTTCCTCAATCATTGGGCAACAAAAATTAATAGTGTTAAAACTATAAAATGGCATGCTGCAAAAACTTTTTCCTTGGAAAGTGAAAAAAATTCTTGAAATATTTCTCCTGGATTCAAGATCATAAATTAAACAGACATGTACTCATGCTGTCTGCTGGTTAATCATAAAGTTCATTCCCTAGTTTTTGGCAATTATAATTTATTCTGTAGTGCAAAAAGGCAATTTCTTCTGGAGTGTTTCAGACTTTTAGGAGAACATCTGTTTTACTGGGAATGCACATAAAACTGAAGTGTGAAGAATATATTAAATAAATATAATTAATCTGAAATAGAAACTATAAGAAAATATAGGAAAACTGTCATTTATTAATTTTCATTTTACCTGCCAGGACAAAAGTGACATTCTCAAGAACATTTGTGAAAATACATAAAAGAACAGCATAACTTCATCCATTTTCCAGGAATATATTTTTAGAATATTCACTTTTCAATCTCTCTGAAAAGAAATCATACAAATAACTGCCAGATTTACCTAGTGAATGATACATTGGGTTTTTTTTCTTTTTTTTCAACTTAAACCAAATTTCCTAGTCCTCTCCCCTGTGGTCATTTCCTACATAGGAGTCTTACTGACTTCTTTGAGGATCAATACACTGAATGAATAACAGAGGCTGTTATGAACTGACCAAAAAGTCCCATTCCCCACCCACCCTGCCACTCATGGTGCATGTAGAAAGTAGAAAAGTCAAGAATGAAGGAGTGAAGTTGAGCCTGGGAAGGAGGAAGGGGGGAGTGAAGGTGTTTTTCTGTTTCTCACCATCCTACTTTGGTTTTTTCGGCAATAAGCTCCACTAATTCCCCCCAGCTGAGTCTGCTTTTCCCTTGAGAGTAATTGGTAGGTGGTCTCCCTGTCTTTATCTTGACCCACAGGCTTTTTCATCTTATATTTTCCCCTTGTTCTGTCGAGGAAAAGGAGTGAGGGAGCAGCTGGGTGGGCATCTGACAGTCAACCAAGCTTAACCCAGCACTAAAACAAAGGTGAATTCTCAGATAAAGAAGGTGCAGGGTTGCAAGAGGATCTCCTAACAGAGAGAAGGTTCCCAGGCAGCCGAGGAGCACATTAGGGCAAAATGACAGTGGTCTGAATGATATAGCCAATGCAAAGCGCAATGGGAGACACCTGGATTTCTGCTTTGAGGCTGGCTGGAAGAATAATACTGAAAGTAGTGTTGCTGCTGAAGGAAATAACCCAACACTTAAGGGAGGGCCCTCTTTTCTCATCATCTGTGTTCCCAGTTTCCCCATTAGCTGCATCTTGGAAATTTGTGTGGCTCCCCCAGCCCTACTGCTTCCCCAAATTCCACTATCCTCAGTGTGAGATTGATCTCAGATTCCTTCTAACCTCTCTTTCCTCATCTTCCTTTGTGAGTTTTTCTCATACTGCAAAATTTCTTGTTATCTGCTCCAGAGATACTATACTCCAGCTTGAGCTATTTTGATCTCATCCCTTGAGGCAGGGAGGGTTAATTCAATTTTGAATTGCTGCTGCCAACCTTTAATTTCTTAGTAGTGGGGTAGATACAGCTCATTCTGAGATTCCTTAAAATAGTGTTGTACTTTTAAGGCTTATTGAACTGGCAGAAAATATTAATAGGCTACAATAACCAGTGCTCTAAACTTAACTGCTGCAGAGCAGCCTTGTCCATGCTTCTGGATAAAATGTGACCACGTTATTGCAAAAACCACAATTTCTGGAGTTGTATGGTTTAAATCAGTGAATCATGAGCAAAAATATCTGCATTATCCTACAGGTGCAATTTTTCAGTTTGTAATGTGAGATATTCTATTGTTATTTCTCAATCCTGTGAATGATTTATGCCATTCTGCAGAACTATAAGAGATTGGAAATCCTTTAGCACCCTCCTGTCTTAGTAGACATCATCCTGTACATACCAATGTTAGTAACGCAGTAAACAGATTTTTACTATGTAGAATTGATGCAGTCTGGAATTCACAAATCTATTAAGGGAAAATAATCTGGGTTATGGAATCAACTTGCATTTAAGATGATGTAAAACTACTAAAGTATACTATTTATGGCTTTGTGCTCTTGGTACTGTATTTCAAGACAGCAGAGAAATATTCCCATTAACTTCCCCTAAGGGAAGTGTACACAAATGAAACTTTAAAATGAAAGGGTGAATTTTCATGTTTGAATCTGAAAAGTCGTGTGTGAGAAATAGTTTTTGAAGGAACACAGAATGCTGGCTTCTTATATAAGAAGGGGTTTCCCCTTGTTAAGGGACCAGTGGTACTAGTGAGACCGTATTTTTCTGATGAGCTCATGGAGTGATGTTCTTAACAAAATCCAGATATCCCTGTATGTATGAGCATGGGTATGTTGTGTACAATGAATTAATGGAGATATTAATTAGAGGAATGACTAACATTAATTTCTATGTCCCTGTCAAGCTTAAATGTTTAGAACATTTTCTTACTCATTCTGAACCACTAAACAGGATTTAAAGCTCAGCTTCAGCCATTAGTTTTGGACAATTCCAACCCATCAAAAGTGTTTTTGCATTCATAGTAGGGGAACAAATCCAGTAGTCAACAGAAAAAAGGACAAAATCGGAAAAGTAAAAGTTTTCTGATGTCATTGGTTTTTTATTTTCATATGTCTGTCAACAAAAAAAGAATTTTCATTGGTGTATATATAAAATTACAGACAGTGTAGCAGGAGGTAGATTCATCTCCAGAGGTGCCAATACACTACTCTCAGACTGTATCTTGCATGTGGTTGCTACTGAAATATCTCTTCTGGAGTTAGAAATCATAAAGAAACAAATACAAAACAGCATATTAACATGTGCTATAGCACATGTTAATAGAAAGCATGCTCATGTCTCATTTATGCTTTTAATTTGTTTCACAGCTATCTTTTGACTTAATATTATCCTTTTCTTCTGCAGGGATCTTAATCACTCTGTATCTCTTGTACTAATCAGTGTTCTGACAGAGGGGAGAGGGAATTAAATTAGTTTTGAGACATTTCCTGCCTTATTAATTTAACCAATGGAAGAGCATTCCCTCTGTCAGATTCTCCTCAATACCATCTTCTCTTCACGAGTCTAAGCCTGGAGATACTGACTTAATTATTAATTTTTGATTCCAAAGTTTTCCTGATAGATTTGGGGTCCCAGACAGCTAGGCTAAGGCAGCTTTGGTAGCGTGAGTGGTTACTTCCCCTCATGCCCAGCACCCTGGTCTCTGCCTCCCTTATATTCGTCCTGGCTCCTTCATGCAGAGCTGGGGAAATCCCAGAGGAAAGCTGGGTTAGGATCTAGCTTCTATCACTGGGGTAAGTAATGGGATCTTTGCACAAGGCAACAGCCCCAGGCTTCAGCTGATCTCCGTCTCCAGGCAGACCCCGATGGAGGTGAACCTGCCTTTGGCTGAGGTCTGTCAGCAGCCAGGCTGCCTCCTTAGCAGTCAGCCTGCTCCTTGGAGGAGCCATCTCCAATGGGCAGTGACTTAAGCGTCACAGGTGTGACACTGAAAGTCACCTCAGACCTGGGGAAAGGATCAACAAAATATGCACCTTGAATAGAAGGTGAGCTACATTCTAGACTGACTTTCCTGCAAAAAATCATTGCCTCATTCTCAGAGAGAGGCTGCTACCTTTGTCTCCTGCACCAGGTGGTGGTGATGGCTTCTACAGATGGTCTCTTTGAGATTCTTATAAATCATGTTGGAGTTTTTCACATAAACTCTAAAGAAACTAAGTAAATGTTATTACCTCGGTTTTTAAAAGCCTTGTATTTCTCCACAGCAAACAGTTTGAGTAATTTTTCAAAATAGTTTGAGATTTACTCAAATGAGAGCTTTCATTTAGAGAGGCTGCTTCAGGCACAGGGAATTAATATAATCACTTTTTACTCCTTTAAGATACACCTTAACAGAAAGCTATCAGTTTTACAAGGCTGAAGAGATTCTGCTATTGTCAGATTGAATTAACTGTACATTTAAATTCATAACAGTCCCTGATAAAAAAAAAAAAAACAAACAACAAAACCTTAGCAGGGATATATTAAAAAAATCCCAAGATTGCAATTGTCTGGAAATTGCAGAACTCACATTCTTAAACTTGTACTTTAACAAAACAATTGAAAGGAAAACACTACCCACATTAATTTTTGTAGGTATTTCTTTGGGATTATCAAGTAGAAGTAGTCTTGGAATTGGAATAATTTTAGAAGCAATTCAGCTGTAGCACCTTGCTGCACAAGTATTTGCTATTGTTTCCCACTCCAAAGGATGCTAAGAAAATAAGAAAATAACTTCTTTTTGAGTTGAGGATCATAAGGCCATGTAACAAATGATGCTTCTAGCATCTCACGGTAGTAGCTAAGACAGACTATTATCTTTCTCACTTATAATTTTCTCTGATGGTTCAGGACAGTGCTTTGGCAAAGTGCTGTTGTCAGCATTGAATGATAATATCCTCCATCATTTGAGAGGGCAATAACAACAAAAATGGTACAAGTTTGAAGGGTTTGGAAGACAAATACATAGTTTTTAACCTGCAACATACTTGAGAGGGATCAGAAATCTGGTTTCTTAGAATTCATTGCCGCGTTGGAACAGAGTAAGAAGGACCTGTATCCTGAGTTGTCTCTCAGCATGAAACTGAAAGATAAAGATTTAAACTGCTTTATATTGCTACAATATAATGTAAAATATAGAGTGGGAAAAAAGCTGTGAAAAACCCCAAACCTGTCCCAAAGATTAAATGTTTTGCCTGAAAAGTACAAAGAATGTTTTTTAAAAATCTGTCTATGTTCCTAACACAGTTGAAAGAAATTAATGGGAGAGGCAGATCCAAGGAAAATATTATACATGGGTTTGTTACTAGTAGGGCTCTTGCTGTAGATGGCTTGCCTTGGTGGCTTTTAGACTGTCTTAGAGCAATACAGACAGACTGTGGGCTTAGCACTCCTCTACCAGCATAAATCATTACTGTATTACGAGCTGCTTATTAAAATTGTTAGAGAGATGCCTCTGCCCAAATTAAGGTGCAAATGAGACCATATGCAAGTCAATAGTATGGGTTTTATTTAACATTAAATGTGAGGGAGAGAGGGAGAGAGAAATCGGAAAAGTGGGGGAGGGGAGAGAAAGAGAGTAACAGAGAGACAGATCAAGTAGAAAATATTACCACTCCATGGATCCCAACGGCCTCCCGTTGGTCCTCTTCTGGTCTTCTTGGTGGTCAGGTCCCCCAAAACAGAGTTTAATGAACAAATATACATTTGGCCAGGTGGGAGTGCCCAGGTACCTCCCCTGTAGGGGACAAGTTTGACACTGTCTTTCGCAGCCAACTCTGGATCTGTTGCATCACTTTGCATCACGTGCAAGGCTGGTGCAAGGCCTCAGGAATCAGTCAGGGGGAAACCTTGGGGATCTTTGATAGTTTATGACATTTTCTCAGCTGTTTCTTAATTGACTGTCCCATGGATGTGTCCTTCCCAGGGTGGAGAGTTTTACAGCTGAGCCAGTTTGTGTAAGGGAGGATGGGTGTTCACTCCCTCTGACCAGAGGTTACACCGCACACCCAAAACTCTCCTCCTCCTGTCTTGGTTGTAAGGGAGTATGTGCAAACCTGGCCTCAGCAGATGAGCCTGTGGGCTACGGCCTCCCACACCCCAAACACAGCCAGAGATGATTTTCAGGACCCCTGCTGGGTTTGGCTTACCTGGTAGACACATTCTTCTTCCTCAGCCTTATTTACTTCTCCCTAGACCTGAGAAAATTGGCTTAACTCACAGTCCAAATTCCAGTCAGGAGGCATATTCAGGGAGTGCTTCATAGCAATGTTTAAGCCATTAACCATAACATTTCTGTCTCTCACACACTGAGCCTGGAGAGACCTGGTAGTTCCCCATGACTTTGTTCCTTGCATCCATTTTGTCATTACCATAGCCATAAACAATACACAAATGCCATTGGAGGCAGGGTGACTGTGGTGGAGCAGGATGCCTTAACTGAAGTAACATGCTGGCAGCTGGAACATTAAATAATGGACAGAAGAAGGTGGCTTGACCTTACAGAATTGTGGAGAGGGTAGGTAACTAGCAGGGACTTGATAGAACCTCTATTGCGGAGAGCTGCTGCAGTTTCCTGGAGATATCCAAGAAAGTTAGGCAGCCAAAAAGATCTAGATAAGAAAAAAAAAGGAAAAAGAGTCAAAGAATTCCCTTGACAGTTTCATTACGTAAGGGAGGACAGAGTAACATAATGATTTCTCTGGATCAGAGACAGATGTGATGGGTTTACCCTGGGTGGATGGCAGGTGCTCACCAAAGCCATTCCATCATTTCCCTCCCCAGAACGACAGAAGAGAGAAATTACAATAAAAGTTTTGTGGGTCAAGATGAGGACAGAGAGAGATCACTCACAGAGAGAGACCACACAGTTACTGTCACAGGAAAAACAGGCTGTATTTGGGGAAATTATTTTATTACCAATCAAATCAGAGTAGGGTAAAGAGAAAATAAACCCCAAATCTTAAAATCACCATCCTCTCTACTCCTCCTTCTTCCTGGGTTCAACTTCACTTCTGCATTCTCTGCCTCATTCCCCTGGCAACACAGATGGATGGAGAATGGGAATTGTAGACAGTTCAGCACACATTGTCTCTGCTACTCCTTCCTCCTCAGGGGAGGGCTCCTCACATTCTTTCCCTGCTCCAGAATGGAGGGTCCCTTCCATGGAACACAGTCCTCCATGAACTTCTTCAAAGTGTGTCCTTCCCACAGGATGAAGTCCTTCATGAACTGCTCCAGAGTGGTCCCTTACATGGGGTTCAGTCTTTCATGAACAAGCTACTCCAGCATGGGTCCTCCATGGGGTCACAAATCCTGTCCGCAAACCTGCTCCAGCATGGGCTCCTCTCTCTCCATGGAATTTCAGGTCCTGCCAGGAGCCTTCTCCAGCACAGGCTTCCCACAGGGTCACAGCCTCCTTTGGGCATCCACCTGCTCTGAAGTAGGGTCATCTACTGAGATCTACAGAGATCAGGTGGATCTCTGCATCCCCTGATCCTCCATGGGCTGCAGGGGCACAGCTGCCTCACCATGGGCTGCACCACGGGCTGCAGGGGAATCTCAGCTTTGGCACCTGGAGCACCTCCTCTCCCTCCTTCTGCACTGACCTTGGTGTCTGCAGAGCTGTTCCTCTCACATATTCTCACTCCTCTCTTCCATCCGCTTTTTCCCCACATTTTTCCCCGTCTGAAATATATTGTCCCAGAGGTGTTAATGTTACCACCATTGCTGATTGGCTTGGCCTTGGCCAGTGGCAGGTCCACCTCAGAGCCGGATGGCATTGGCTCTGTCAGACATTAGGAAAGCTTCTGGCAGCATCTCAGAGAAGCCATCCCTGTAGCCCCACAACCACCAAAACTTGGCCAGGCAAGCCCAATACAACAGGAGAAAGTGTAGAAGTGTTTTCTGACTGAATGGTCCGGAAAAACTTCAGAGAGAGGAATACCTTTGTCAAGCTGCAGACATCTAAGGGACAATGAAAGATCAAATAGGCTCTTGGTTGAAAATGCAAATGTTTTCTCATTATGAAATAATAAGATGTTGTGGGTAGGAGAGAAAGAAAACTTTTGAGGGTGTCTTTGAGTTACTGCCAAGAGAGAGTTACACACTGTGTTCCTTCCACATGAACTTGCTGTGTGTTTGGTGCGTCTGCCATGCTGTTAAATAAACACTCATATTCTAGAGTCCACAATGCCCATTACAGCAAAATACGAGATTGCTGCCCTATTGTAAGCAGATTTGCTAAGATCTGACTAAACCAAGAACAGTTTTGAAGGGTCTCTGAGTATTTACCAGGCAGTTCTTGAAGAAAAGGAAACTTCATTATTCCAAACCACATTTTTCAAAGGGAGAAAGGAAGGTGCTTCCTTCTAATAACAAAATTTTATAATCTGAGGAGACAATAATGTTGTGTTACGTTATAACTGGCAGCATCTTGAGCCCACTCTACTGAAAGGTTCAAGAATGTACCAATCTTCCTCAAAATCTGCTTTTCATATGGAAGACACCCAATGGCATAAACAAAGTGGGAACTCCAGTTTTCTTCAGTGTGCATCTAGTCTTAATCTCCACAGCAGTCAGCAGGCACGCTGACCTCCCAGACATGAGGTATCTGCCAAAGAAAAGCAAGGACAATCTCAACTCTCAACTCTAATGCCGCGACTAAGAGACTGTCAGTACAGAGGCATTAAAAAACCTGTGGGTTTGGGTACAGTTTCTGAAAAATCTGACTAGTAGTGCAGCAGTGATGTGTGAAATAGGAAAAGCCTCCCTTTGGAAAACATCATCTTTCATCACACCCTTACTAGCTAAATTTCACTTTTCTTTAAGAACATGATTTAGGTTAAATCATGAAGGTAAGACTCATGCTCAGCTGAGCAGAGGTACTGAAGACTTTGACAGGTGCTATACAGCTAAAAGGAAGATCTCCCTCAGATGCCTTAAAAAACATCCACTTATGTTCGGTTACATAATTCACTCTGCTGAGCCTCAGGGTTGGCAATTAGGGTAAACACACCCTCTGAGTGTGCAAACAACGACAGTGCATGTGAGTGTGAAATAATGACCAATGACATCAATGAAAATATTTCAGATATCTGTGCTGATGACTGTTTTCCTGATTTTTTTTTTCATACCCACATACTTCCTCTGTTTACAAAGCAAATATCCTTGTTAAACTACTGTAGCATTAATTTATATTTTCTTTTTCCTAGGGAACTTGACAAGCCACATAAGGGTGAAAAAATCAATTTATTAAGAACAGGAAAATGGACAATAAACGGGAGTCACATTTTCTTCACTGCAGATCATAAAACTCTTCTAATATCTTTTTTTAAATATTTGATCCAGAGAAGACTATTTCTCATCTACTTTGTTTTCATACTGTATCTGAAGTATTCTGTCCTAATGAAACCCTTTTCCAAAAGCTTTTAATTACCTCATTTGTCAGTAGACAAAAGTTATTTTCATTTGGTTGTCAGAGAAGTCCTGATAAATGTCTTAATCTATGGCAATTTCAGAAATAAGTAACCTGAAAATTTAATGACACCACTAATGTGAAGATATAATTTAATTCCTTAAAAATTGTTGAGTTGATTTTATAGCATAGACATTGCAGGTAATTATTAATGGGAATAATACCTATCTACATTTTATCTCCTTTCAGGATTAGGTCCAAGAAGTACGAGGTGAATTCCACAGGTTTTTTTTATTATATTTTTTTATTCAATGGGAAGATTCACTTTTTGGATGTGAGATTTTTTCCATCCTCCTAGGACAAGTGTTCTGCAGAGGTTAATAGAGATGTCATTTTTTAAACAATCTGTAGTTCTTAAAGGACAATTCAATATTGTTGTATTTTTTTTTTTAAGAAAGTTCCCTTATTTCTTTTTTAAACCAAATTTCAGAAACTTTTTGAAACCGTCTATTGCAAAGTTTGGAAGCTCTAATAGCAATAATTTTCCCAAAATCATGACCTGAAGAGTCTTCCTACCACCAAAGCAAATGCCAACATGCAAATACAGGATTCTTATGGCATTACTGTTCAAAATCCTCCTTTGATTGATCTAGAGCCATTTACTAAAGGCTAGCCAAGAACTTCAATGTCTTTTAAGAGGGATGCTAATGGTTTTTCCCTGAGCTGGACCTGTCATTATGTTTGCAGATATTTTTAAACATAAAATTTCCACAAAAATACATAGTCTTAACCAATTTACCCAAATATATTTATAATGTCCGAGAAACGAGACACAGTCCTTCAGGCAGAGCTTAGTAGAATATTGGCATTGCAAATGTGATGGAAAGAGTAATCATGTAAGTTCCTGAGAAACAGGAAGGCAGTTGTGGGGCCAAACACCTTTCTACTGGTCTGGCACTAGATGACAACAAGCAGGTCTGGAGGCAGAGAGGGAGAATCTGAACTGGGACAAGACACAGGCCGGGAGAAGAGCTTGCCAACCCAACACAAGGTAAGAAGGTGGAAAAAGAAATGCCACCTGTTAAAAGATGTGCCTGGGGAAAGGATTTTCTGGCAGAGGGAGCAGGAGCAAGAGGAAATGAGCTTGCAGCAGGTGCAGAGTATTATTCTGCTTAGCAGGCAGTTTGGGAAATTTCAATGTTTTTAGCAAGTAGTTCTAACTAACAGCACTCCCTACTTGCATTACAGTTGGGATTTTTTCACACAGTATAAGGGCTATAGATTTTTAAGGATGATGTAAATCACCCAGTGTAAGATGCTGCATGACCCAGGCTGCAGAATTCAGTGATTCCTGTGGCATGGGTGAAACTTGTGTTATGGCACACTTTAAAGGATGACAATAGATATTAATTTAAAGTTTTCAAATGATGGTTTGGAGCATGGTAGAACACTACAATGGTTTTTTCTTAAATTCTTACCTAACTCTTCTTCTATAAAGCAAGGGCCTTCTGTCTTGTCTAAATATATCTAAATTTGGAATCCAGGATCTAGTTCTTAAAATGTGTCTTTTTTTCTAGGCTGAGAAGCCCTTTTTAGCAGAAAGTTTTCTCACTTAGGTATTCATTAGCCATGATAAAATTTACACTTGAAATTCTCTTGAATACATTCAACAGATAGAAAGGCTGTAACTCTTCACAAGAAAGATTTTTCCAGACCTTACATACTTAAGTAGTTTTTATTTTGTCAAAATACTTTTAAATGTAATTTTTTTGTATTTCAGATTTTACTGTCAGCCATTTTATACTTTCACCTGTACGACTTGTGAAACTGAGTAACAAAACATGACTAGAACTAAGTCCATGAATCTCACCAAAATACTTCACTTGTAAATTGGTTTTTAACTGCAGGTTATGCTGTCATAAAATCTTTGCTTCTAAATCTATCCTGGTTTCTTTTTGTCTTCTTTCTGTCAAGTTACTTTTGACTGAATTAAGTTTTTCACTCTCTTATAAGAGCAATGCATTCACAGTTTCCTTCTATTGCTAAAGAACTTCCCGGTGTCCTGGCAATTTGAAGTCATCTTAAGCCCTGGCAGTCAGTATTTGGTTCTACACTGTCAAATCATTATTTATCTTTAGCATTTGGTCTTTGGCACACTTTGCAGTCATGGGTGAAACAATTGAAATATAAACCAAAACACCTCTGTAAAATGTGACATCATCTGTCTTGGTTATTTTGCTTTTCTTGCTTTGATTTTAAGCGCGTCTTGTCCGCAGCCTCCCACTTGCATTTCGCTATTGATTCCAATAATCCAAACATTAAAATACTTTCAGCAGCTTGTCCTAATGAGGTGTAAAGGACTACCATTAGGTACCTGGAGACAGAGTAGTGACAGGAAGAAGAAAGCCTGCAGGGAAGTGTGCCTCAGAAGAGGAGGTGTATTAGACTTCCCATTCCTTTGGATTCCAAGCTCTACCTGCTGCTGTAGCATCTTAGCCTTCTGTGAAGGAAATGGATTGTACCCAAGGGAAAAAAAAAAAAAACCAAAAAAGAGCACAAACAAAACAAAACCAAAAACAAGACACAAACCCAGGAGCTTTAAAACATGTTCAGAAAAAAAAACTGTTAGAGGATGTTCATTTTAATTCAACTTCAGAAAAAAATGTTGGAGGATGTTTCTTTGGGGTGCAGAATAGGGGGACCCACATAAGCACAAAATGGGAGAGTTATGGATTTATGATCCAGAATTTCTAGTTCTGCTTTGGCATAGGAGAAAAGATCCAGCAAGGAAGTACTTAGCTGTGCAGAGAAAATACTGGTAGCTGGCAAGGACCTCCATGTGATGGCAAGTAATAATTGCATCGGTTTATATTTGTTTTTTATACAACAGGACATACTTGTGGTGGAAGAGAAATACTGGAAACTTTTATACTGTGTTAGGAAGTTCTTCCTTTTTCAGTCCTACCGGGTTTGACATATCACAATCACTTATGTTTTATAATCTGACATACTGACATAATGAGAGCTGATATGTCACCTTAATGATAGGCTTAGTATGAAAAATGTAAATAATATTAGCTCATAATATTAGAGCTAAGATTACTCTGGCTTTCAGTAACATGCTCTTTCCAATTAAGATTATAGTCAAGCTGTGCTAAATATACATGTGTGTGAATATGGTCAGTAATATCACATGCTTTTATAATTAATGCTACCATACGTAATTTTATGAAGAAATTTTGCAGAGTTTAGAAGTAAGGTAAGCAAGTAGTAAGCAATGTAGAAAGGCATACAGAAATTTTTATAAGTACTTCACGGTACTTAAAATAACAGATTGTAATAGATTTGCAGTAGCTTATTAAAAACACCTTATGGGTTTCTGTAACAAAAATACAGTATTATATTAACATTTAAAAAAATCATTAAAATGACTGACAAATCATTTCAGATCTATCAAGATCAACCATTCACTCCCAAAGACTCCAAGGTTATGTACAGTCTTTGTTTATTTACCCACACAGAACATTGTTGTTATTCTTTGTGGAGAGCATAGACATACTTACAGCAAATGCATGGCCATTTATAGAATGCATTTGTCATTGTTCCTTTATGCTATGCTGTTATAAACATGGTAGAAATACAGCAAAGTATTGCAATTACTATTATGTTACAGCTATGACATTTGAAATGAACACAAATTTTGAAAAGCATTTTATTCATCCCTTTTGCTGAAAGCTTTTAAAAATCTTTTACTGTCAGCCTGTGACCTTGCAGAACATGATTGACTCTCTGAAAAATAAAAGGTGCACATTTTCCCCGTCATACTGCTGAGCCCTTTCAACTCCTATTACTGTCAGGAAAAGGCAAAGCCTTTTGGTGCTTTCTATGTAATAGGTCCTACATGAAGACCTTTGTAGTTTAAGTTGTGCATTGTAAACCTTGTAAAACTCCTTCCTGGGTGAGGGGTGTATGATTGTATCCCTGGGATCAATTTTCTGACTGTTTTTCTCTTTGCCATTTTCAATTCACCATGGATTTATGCATAACTAAACTTTGCTTTACTCCAGATAGCAATATTTATAACTGTTCTGTACATGTTTAATTTTTTTTAAATGAAAAGCTGGACTAGGCATTGTAATTTAGCTGCTTATCCTTCAGTAACTAGGGAGTATTGAGGAATTTTGTTTACTAAACTATTTGCAGCAAAAAAAAAATTCCCTCTCAGACTGAAATTATAAAGAATGCAAGGTTATTATAAAGCTTAAAATATATGAACCCATTGTGACCACCCATCCTTATGGGGGAGGAAGCACCTAAGCTTCGTAAGAGGAACGACAACAGAGGGTCCACAAACACTCAGGAAGTTTTATTAGTAAATTACACACCTGGCATAGAAATTGGAATGTTAGTTACAATAATATATAAGCACACAGCGGTCAGTTTTGGATAAAGGGGTAGGGTGAAAGGAAAAGAGAAATTACAGACATGAATTAAAGAAAGAAAGGGAGAAAGAAAAAGGTAACGAAAGAGGAAACAAGAGAGAAAAACAGATCACCAGTCCTGGTTCCAGCATTGATCCAGCTGATAAACATCAATCCAGCTGCATTGGTTCAGCCAGAGAGATGTCTTGAGAGGCATCAGCCAGGCTTGGGAGGGTATCTTTGTACAGGTTTCTCCACCCCAAAGATAGGCTTCTCATTTTCTGTGTAAGTTAGTTATCATGTGCAGTCCGTTCTTTCAGGCCTTTCTGGAAATGGCTTTGGTGACCTTTGGTGGTCTTAATCCAACACTATAACCCATTCCCACTTCTTGGCCTCATCCCTGCACTTGCACTGTACTGTGTTGTGGTTCTTTATCATAGAAAAGTGCTGCTCTGCCTCCACCTGGCCTCCTTTGTCCAGCCAAATCTTGCTTCTCATGGCATGTAAATACTTGGTTATTTACCCTGGTTATTACCAGCAATTCTTGTCTGCTGTTTCTGACAGTCCTTGCTTGACTCCACAGGCATCTGATACTGGTGTTTGAGACACACACACACTACCCCCTTATCTTCTGGGATTTGAGAGCTCAAAGGGTCTCACTTTGGACTGCTGTTTGTAGGGTTGCAAGAGAGTGGGCTTTAGTTAGAGACATTTTCCATCCTGGTCACTATTCAAGACATTCTTTGAAGTTTCAGTTGTAAATATACTGTTCCAATTGGGTTGCTATTCAGGAAAGAAAAATAAGTTTTCAAGGCCGTTCATTAAAAAACAGGTGCTTGTTAGACGCTTGTTGGATCCTGGAAACAATGTTTCTGATAATCTCAAGAGGGGCTTACTTCAGGGGCTGTTTCCTCACTGTTGAGACCTAAGGAGCATTTCTTAGATAATAATGTGGCCCAGGGGGCAGGGGGATGCACCACCACAATTCACCCTGTGACTTAGGCAAACTTCTCTGGGCCTCTACACCCATGAAATTTGAAATATAAGCTGATAGTCCTCTGGTGGGAAAAAAACCCAACACATTTTCAGAAGAAAGTCCTTTCTTAAAAATAAAGAAAAATAACTTGGTCAAACTTAGTAAAAACATGCAGCAGGTAAAATTGCTGTTTTCATCCACTAGACATTCTGGTCTGGAACTACTGCAGAAAGATGGAAGCTAATGCAACACTTTCTACTGGCCTGCAACACTCTCTCCCTGTGTCAAATTAATGCTGGAGAACTGAAGAGACACACAGCTTTGTCAGAAAGATTCATTTGCAGAACAATCATACCAGAGATTTGATCATATAGCTTTTCTGTTTCTCAACAGACTTTTTATATTCTTAACTTTAAATTTATTTTGAGCATTAGAGGGCCAGTTAAAACTTTACAGGAAAATAAGAAAAAACCTATAAACATTGCACAGATGTATTTCATTATCTATTGCATGACCCTGTAAAATACAAATGAGGTGCAAATAAAAAATGGAGTGCAACAAGTAATTTCACAGCTTAGTCTTGCCTGTTTCTTCCACAAACATTGACAGAAATGTATATATAGTACATTATCGGAAGGAAAGAATAAAATGTATTCGGAAAAAAACCCACATTAATTTTGATTTCTTTTACAGAATAACTTAATTTCACAGATTTCCAGCAATTCTGAAAGTGCTTGATCAGTACAAAACCAAGCATGGTTAATTGATGATTTCAATTTCAAAGCACCTTTGATTAACTGAAGTCAGTACTTGGGGAGGCAAACTACTTTTCATTAATGACTCTTTTATCGTTTCTATTACAAAATGCCTTTAATTGACAGCACATATTTTCCAAACAGTCTGTATTATTAGATTAGAACTCTTGACGTTGTTCACATCTGCGTACATGAGCAAAAATAATTAAGTTTAATAATAATGGAGAAAACACAGTAATCCATCATACTACTACTGTAGCATGAGCAATGAAGTCTGAATGGATGCCAAATTAAAAAATGAATCCATAACAATATGCCAATTACTTTAACCATAATAAAATTTCAGCTTCTGTTCAAATGACTATGAACCATAATCCTCTCATTCAACTTCATTGGGGTCTTCTGATTTCAAGTGCACCTGAACACATACTTAAGGTGACTGGTGTTGCACATTAGCTTTAGAAATCACAAAGAACACTGTAGCCTTGACTGAAATGAATCTTCAGGACTCTCCAATTTAAATTTCCTCCATTTTCTCTGCTATTGCCTCAGCTTTTTCATTATTACCTGAACTATTTTTCCAAACTCATTGTTCATATACTGGCAGCTTCCTAAGGTAAGCACAGTGTGATTCTTACTGTCTAGACACTGCTTTCTGCATTCTTCTCATCTTTCTGTAGCAAATGTTCTCATTTTTCAGGCTTTAGAAACAGTTCTGAATATGTGGAATATTTGTGTGTATCCTGTGATAGTTATTGTTCAACAAACAAACATCTCCCTTATCCACAGTTAAAATGGATTGCAGTTGTGACAGCCGAGAAAGGCATCATAGAAACGTGGTTTCAGCAGAGCAGATGCATGCATCAATGTCGTGTTTGTTTCATCCTTTTCCATATGGTAGAAGATAACATGCCCTGGTAGACATGCTTTCATTAAAGGTTCATTATGGCCCGTTCATGAGATCATTGATAATTCATGTGTGAAGGGACCTCAGGAGGTCTCCTGTCCAACCTCCACTCAAAGAAGGGTCAATTAAGGAGTCAGGCTAATTTATTTAGGATGTTTCGCAAACCTTGAAAACCTCCAAGAGTGAAGACTCAATAACCACGGTGTGTAGCCTGCTCCTCTATTGTGCTTTCCTCACAGGGAAAAGGTTTTTCTTTGTAATCAGCCTAAATATCTCTGGTTTAAATTTGTATCTGCTGTCTCTCAGCTTTCCACATGCATCAAGAACAGTCTAGAACTGTCTTCTTTATAATCCTGTAGAACTGGCTGGGCTGCTGTTAGATTCCTCTGAAGTCACACCTTCACCAGGCTGAATAAGCCAGGCTCTGTCAGTCTTTCCTCACAGGGCAGCTGTTACAGGCACTGCGCTCTTGGTGGCTTCTGCTAAACCAGTGTCTTTCCCATGCTGGGGAACTTGAAACTGTGAATAATCCTTCCCTCACTTGACTGACCATGATCTTGTCAGTACACCTTCAAACACTGTTGGCAGTTCATCTTGCTGCCTACCAGGACCCCCATGGCCTTTCCCACAGAGTTGGTCCCCAGCTGTTCAGCCCCAGCACAGATTCTTACAAGGAGCTCCTCCTTCCCAGGTGCAGGATTTTGCGTTTGCCTTCACTGAATGACATAAGGTTAACCTAGACCCATTGTTTCAACCTGTCCAGATGCCGGTGAATTCTTTAAATAAATTAATTGCCCCATTCAGGTCACTGGTGATGTTAAACTAGTCCCACAGCAGACCCCTTGTGGTTGCTACTGTGGGTCGACCTTGTCTGGACATCAGGGGCCCACCAGGAAGCTCTATGATTCCCCCTTCTGAGTTGGATAGAGAAGAGAAAATAAAACAGAAAACACCTTCAGGGTTGAGATAAGGTCATTTACTAAAGCAAAAGCAAAACGTTGCACATGCATAAGCAAAGAAAAAATGCAAAGATTTTAGCCTCTACTTCTCATCAGCAAGTGATGTCCAGCTACTTCCCAGGAAGCAGGACTTCAACATGTCTTACAGTTGCTCTGGAAGGCAAATATTGTAAATAAAGAATGCCTCCCCTTCCTCCTCCTTTCTTTCGCTTTTATATCTGAGCAGCCATCACATGGTATGGAGTATCCCTTAGGACAGTTTGGGTCAGCTGTCCTAATCCTGGCCCCTCCCAAGACCATGGTGGTGGAATGATGGAGAGACAGTGCTGATGCTGTGCCAGGACTGCTCAGCAGTAGCCAAAACACTGATGTGCTATCAACACCTTTCTAGCCACCAATGCAGAGCACACAACTGTGAGGGCTGCTATGGAGAAAATGAACTCCTTCTCAGCCAGACCCAATACAATGAAATTCTGCTCCCACGAAATTTTAGGTTCAGTTACACAAATTAGTCACAATAAAGGCAACAGAAAATAGTGAGAAAAACGGGATTTCTAAGTAAGGATGGAAGTCACCTTGTGTCATTACAGTACTCTAATAGCTGTGGTTAGGTTAAGCTTTTATTTGCATTCCCTCTACAGTCAATGGGCTGATATTTCCTCAATATGATTAACATGCCTCACTAATCTCCTTCAGGAGGTTTTTCATTCAACCAGTTTTCCACACTGGCAACAGGGGAAACAAAAATAGCAGTTTATCTGGGATGCCCAGGTTTTTAAGTGGCCTGTGTGAGAGAGAATTCATGTCACATTAACTTTTCTAGGTTGTCACAGGATTTCTTGGAAGGCAATGGAGTGGCCAGGAGGAAGGATGACTGTCTGACCATGTGCTGTAGGTGGCACCACTTATACACAAGAACAGAAATCTGCAGTTTCGTGGTAAGTATCTTTGTCAGCAGAAACCAAGATGCTCACAGGCTGTGTGACTTGGCACGGAAAGCATGCTGAAGGTCAGATAAATTTTGGATGTACAGGTCATGAGAGTATGATGAGATCCAGACAATGGACCATCAATCATCATGCTGAAGACCAGAATCTGAGTCAAATCCAATTATCTGCAGTGGGTAAGAGGGCTGCAAGCTCTGAGAAGCTTGGAGAACCTTTATTACCTTGGAGTTTCAGGATAAGCAGACATGTTTTTTGCCCAGTTTAAAAGTAATGGACAGATAAGGAGTAGATCCCTGTAGTACCCTGAGATATCCACCTTGCTAGACAGCAAAATCTATATGGAAAAGTCACATGCTGACCAACAAATACCAAAACCAGAAATGAATTTTTTAATATCAGAAAAACATGAACAAAAACAAACAGGACAAGACAAAGAAAACCCCAATTATTTGATGGAAATTAGGGAAGAGTATATGTACTTCTTCTGTAAAAGATGGTACTTCTTAAACATAATGGTGAAGAAATTTTTTTTCAAAGTAAAATAGGCTGTTATTACTGCTATATATTTTTTCTGCTAGCAGTGGTAAGCTTTGCCAGAATGAAATCTTTCATCATTCAAATACTATTTCTTGACAAAAACTTCATGTTCCATAGTGAGGAACTCCACTTGCAGCATAACTAAGAAAAGAAATAAAATTATATCTTACTGGTACAGAACATGATCTATGACATCAGGGTGGTTTGTTTGGGTTTCTTTTTTTCAGTTGCAATGCTATCATCACATTGTAAAAAAGTTGCTGTCATTTCAGTACAACAGATTCTCAGCTGAAAGAACTAAACAGTCTTGTTTAGTCATTATGCTAATTATAGTTGTTTCTTCTTCTGTACTGGAGAAACTTAGGATAGTAGTAAATTAGGATAGCTAAGTGCTGAGGAAATACAGCTTACGAGCTCAGTGGGAAGCTTCCCCTTTTCACATTTAGTGAAAGACTGGATACCAGTCATTTTTGTGGCAAAGGTATTAACTGTACTGAAGAACAAAATAATGACATTCTGCACTGTCTCAGGTACACTCAGTTCACAACTTTCAGAGTACATTCAGAGCAAATGTATTCTCAGTTCTTACGAGAGAGAGACCCTAGGGACACAAATTTTTGATGGTAATACAGAAATCTTGAAGGACACAGTATACAAAAGGCTGTGCATCCTTCCCTGTTGTCTGCAGTTAAGGGAGGCAAGCTGGAACCTTTTATTATGTAGCATGGTCACATTGCTGGAACCTTGCACAAGGCTTCAGGAAGAATAAACCCAACTATGCTGACCTAAGCCAGATGCAGATTGCAAAGGGGAGCTTCGTGTTGAAGAAATACATCTTTCTTTATCCCCTTGTTTCATTCAGAAGCTTTCTAAAAGTAATTTAGTGAACCTCTGAGCTATGACAAATTACTAGAAACCTTTTGAAATCACCCCTCAAGGACTTCAGGCACAGGTCCTCTGATAATTTTAAGTGTCTAGTTCCTGTAGCAGTTGGTGGGAAACAGGGAACAAGATACAGGCTACAGTACAGCTGTATTTTGCTATACTGTAATAGCTTTGTATATCTGAGCCACATGTACTACGCTCACCAAACTAAGTCAGCAAAGCTTTGTCACATTAAGAAGGATTACAGTTCTGCAGCTCTGCAAAGTCCATCTGCTATTGTGCTTTAGTACAAATATGGTGAAAGCCTTTGTAGTGACTCCAGATTATGAAAATATTAAGAACAATTATATTCAGTGGTTTGCATGTTATTATTACTTTTCACATCTGTCAAGGATAATATCCCTGGACTAGACTTTTGCTAGTCCAATCTTCCCCAAATCTGCATGAATTGTTTGCACTAATTCTAAAATGTTGACAACTAACTGAAAAGAGTATGTATGAGACGATCTATATATAGAAAGGAAATAAATCTGAAAATACTGAAAAGGAGTAGACAAATAAGGATGTATAAAATACTTCAGTGATGCAGGGTAAGACTTTAAAATGAAATGTAGGTTGTCCTATTTAAGGCTGTTCTGAGGTAAGGTTCAGTGAAATTAATTGTGTCTTAAGTGCTCAGAGTAGCAAAATTTCTTTTCATATGCATGTTTTACAGTTTAAACTTAGTGTTTCGTTGAGCCGAAGAATAATCACCACAGCATTACCAGAGTCAAAACAAAATTTAGCTATTTAAGGTGCTTAGGACCCATTTCAAAGAAAAATTTACTGGTTTTTTAAGTCCTACCTTTCATTTTAAAAAGTAAAATAGCAATTCCATCCCTCTGTTTTCAAAGAAAACCATGAAGATGTAACCAAGCACAGTCAACTCATACAGAGTGATTGAAAGCAACGAGTAATTCTCCAACCTGTGAACTTCCTCATATATGTTCATGGGCTGTGAATGACAAACTTAATTGCAAGAAAAGAAAGAAACCCAGCTTACAATGCCCACATTGTCTTTGTTGTGCTTTAATCCCAGCCAGCAACTCAGCCTCATGCAGCTGCTCTCTCACTCACACACCAGCAGGATAAGGGAGAGAATCTGAAGGGAAAAATCAGAAAACTCATGGGTTGAGAGAAAGACAGTTTTATAGGTAAAGCAAAAGTCATGCACAGAAGCAAAGCAAAACAAGGAATTAATTCATCACTGCCCATGGGCAGGCAGGTGCTCAGCCACTCCCAAGAAAGCAGAGCTCCATCATGTGTAATGGTTATGTAGGAAGATAAACACCATAACCAGAAGATAAACACCCGAATGTCCCCCCTTCCTACTTCTTCCCCCCATTTATATACTGAGCATGATGTCATGTGGTATGGAATATCCCTTTGGTCAGTTGGGGTCAGCTCCCAGCTGTGTCTCCTTCCAAAACCAGCACAGTCTTCGACCTTTTGCTTTGAAAATCATCCTGGCACAGATTTGTAGTAAGTGTTAAACAAAACATTCGGAACACCCACACAGAAATTTACTCTGGTTTCCTTTTTTTTCCCCAAGGAAATATTTATGAAAACAGGTTGTTTGAAAGCAACCCCCCAAATTTTATCTCAGAAAATCAGTCTTGCTGTAATTGTCTTTATGTAAACTACTGGAGAACTCAGATAGTAAAATTCTCAAGTTTGAATAGAAGACAAAACAGTAATACTTCATTCTTGTGAAACCCCTATTCAATTTTTTTTTAACAAAAGAAGGCAGACCATTGCTTTGATATGATACTCAAAATTGAATACTGTCCCAGTATTGTACTTTAATGGGGTTTCCATGCTTCTCTGACCTGGGTGAAAAAGGATTGCCAAGAGCAGAACTACCATTATCACATTCTGGAGCATGTGCTCTGAAATTTCCATTAGAAATGTCCAAGCTGCTTCAGTTTAAAAGATCCGGCAAGAAGGTACAAATGAGTGCAGTTCCATTTCTCACACTTGTTATTGTCACTAGTGTTATCTGCAGCAAACTGCAGGGTAGGAAGAGGTAAAGAAGCTGCTTTGTCTTTGTCACTTTGTTCTGCCCATGGTTATTTGATTGCTATGGCATCATTTTTTCAGTGACTGCCAAAGACTTGTAACCCAAAAGAATCAAGCGTGGTCATTCAAATAACTAATTTTGGAAGTAGTCAGCAAAACAAGCCAGTTATAGTTTGACATCTGCTCAATTCCTGCTGTCAGTGCAATGGCCCAAGAAATGTCTCGATGATAAACTAAAATAAAAAACGCTGATTCTTACAAAAACATCCCAAAACCACAGAGATCTGAGGGAATGAGAGAAACTGGGAATTGCACGTTCTCAGACTGTGTAGGCTTGAGGACAAGAAAAACCTGCCTGAACCAGGAAAAAACCCCACATCTGCCTCCCCCAAAAAACACCCCCCCCCCCCAAACCCCCAAACAAATAAACAAATGCAACAAACAAACAAAAAACCCACAAAAACAAACAAACAAACCAAACCCCAAGAATTTCAGTGCTGCAAAACAAGTTGGTTTTGTTTCTTATATTTCTGTAAACTAGGGCCTCAGACGAAGTGATCCATTTTATCTTCTGGTCATAAACTTCTGGATGCAACTCAAGAACAGATAGATGAATATGTCAGATCAAATGGAATGAAACTTGACCTATTGATGGGATGTCATGATGATATTTAACCAAAACATCTCTGTTTGCTTCTCCCTTCTGTTCACTCTCTCTTGGGTGTCTTTTCTTTTTGTCAAATATCTCTGTCCTCGCAGCCTTTCCCATTAAACTGAATAGATAATGCTTGTAGCCAAAAATGGTAAGCCGTGTTTTCCATAGCATGAATTGTCAGTGTTTGATTCTCCTTTTGACTCTGTTTTTAGCTCCACAGAATTGGCACTAAACACGATCTCATTACGGTTACTGGTGAGCTAAGGAATCTGGGTATGTGCTCAAGACCACCTCTCTGGTTGTACCAGGTATTTCCACTGTAGGCATCCAAGGACTAAACTTGTACACAAAAATTCTTAATGTATCTGTGAGTCACTACTTTTCAAGAGTTTCCCATCTGGTGTTATAGCCAGCTTTCATGCTTAGTTCCTAAAACAGGACTAGGTTGCAAGCAACAGCTAAATAGCACCATTCTGAAGCCCCTGCACCCCTTTCTTCACCAGCAGGAAGAAATCAACATTTCTTTCTGCCTTCAGAATTAGGTCTAGAGACATGTTATGAACATTTTTTGTGTACAGTTGTGCTTATCTAAGGTGATTTCAATGATAAGAGCTTCCGTTCAGTGGAAAACAATTCCAGGTGAGCTACATTTCCTTCATCGCATGTTTACTAATGCTATAAAGCAGCAGGGATCCATATTTAATTTTGGCAGCTGTTTAGGGTTTCTTTTTTAGCTTTGTAAAATATAAACAATTTCTAGTTTGATCTACTTGCAAATTCTCAAAGGATTGTTTCTTTGGGGCCCATAAAGGATATATTTATTTCATCCAGAAAATTCATTTTATATGTTTTTATTCCTTTGAAAATTCTCACTATAGCCTCAGAATTTTTTATTCTTTACCTTGTTTTTCTTTTGAAAATGTAAATATACTCATCTTGTAGTCTTGTGTTTTGAATTAGATGTTTAGTTAGACATTTTTACTCAACCTTTTTTTAAGAATTCCTTCTTTTCAGTGGCAAAAAAAGTTAAAAAATAAAGATAATGTAAAATTTCCTGGAAAATTCAGCATCAGACCACTGATTTATATTTTTATATAATTGTCCTTTTACACAGATTCCAGGAAAAAAATCAAGCAGAAAAAAACCCCCAACGACAGCAACAACAAAAAACCTCCAAAACTTGGAAAGCTGAGAGTCTAGAAATCATTGTACTGATTATCGCAATTTGAGTATATCCACAAGTTTCTTGAGACAGTCATGCTGGTCCAAAAGATGCCAGGAACCACATTAGCATATTTAAAACACAGATAATCACCTGCTTATCGTTGGGATACTGATGATTTTGGTGCTACAGAAACAGTCTGCTAATCAGCAGTCTGCTGGCATCCAAAGCATCCTGTGCTGTGCAGTACAGATCCTGTTACTTTCAGTTAAACAAATTCTTTTGATCCTTGAACAACTGTAGTACCTTATAAGAGATTTCCAAGATTTGAGAAGGAGTTTTCACGCAGACTTCAGACCTCTCTGTTCTAAAAGATGGTAAATTTTCTGTTGACATGTCCTTGTATAGGCCCATTTATTTCTTCTTTTTATAGAACAAGACATATTATAAAGCAGACCAGCATTTCCTGAAGTTTGGCAGCTCTGATTTTGTAGAAGACTTATGATGATTTTGTACAGCTAGACATGTAGTATCAAAAATATTGATTTTTGAATTTTAATTTTTTTCTCCTCTCTTTAGTGGTTTCAAGACCCAAACAGCTCAGATTTGTTGCCTTCTATGATTGTTACAGAAAACCCTGTCAGGGGTAGCATATTTCATTCATCATTGTCAGAGTCGGTCCTCCTAGGAGAAAACTGCATGTTTTAACTGCTTATTGTTGTCACTTGAAGGCCATTAGGAAAAAAACAAAACAAAACACAATATTGTAAGAACTATTTTCCTCATTTAGAAGCTCACAAGACATTATGTATTCCTGTATTAGGACTTGTACAGAGTGGATTTATTTATTAGTTATTATTTATTTAAATATTTATTTATTTATTTATTATTTAGTCAAATTTATTCTGCATGAAATCACTTTGTGGTTTTCCCTTTAAGACTTTCACTGGTTCTATTTCTAATGAAATTAGCCATGCTTTACACAGTGTCATCTCAAAAACTCAGTACCACTAACAGCTTCATTATATAAGGTTTTGGAACTTTTAAGCATTTTCTGTGCAGTTGTCTTTATACTGGCATCTAACCCTTCTGAAGCACCATCTGAAGCCCGGTGGGATCTCCAAGACCACCTCTGAGATACCTCATAACACCTCAACTTACAGAATTGGCATCGTGCCCTTATGAAAAGAGGTTGTTTGGGATTTACACATTCATTTGCAAATGTCTACAAGTACACTAGGTATTTAGATTCCTGTTATAATCAGTGAAAATCTAGTCAATGCAGTCAGGGAATTCAAAATCCCAATTAAATAGATATCCAAGACCTGGTTAACCAAATTCCACTACTATATGACTATAACAGTGGTGCCTTCCATACCTAAGGGCATCTGCATTGATTTTTTTGATATAGAACTGAATGCTGCCCTTAATTAATAAAAAAGAAAAATGCAACTGTGTGACACTGGAAGCTGCATTTCTGGGGCTGGAACAGCATGTGCTGTCCATGCATCTGTTACAGAGGCTAAGAGTTAGCAGTCTCCAACTCTCATCATAGAATATTGTCTGGGGTGCAAATCAGTAAATACTTGGCATTCAGCTTAGGCTGAAAAGGGATAATAGCCTGAAAATAGTAACATTTTTACTGCAGCTCCCTGTATGTAGTACAAGACCAAAAGAAGGTGCCCATACACCTGGTTGCACAGAAAGCATAGTACAAAACCACACGAGAATACATTAAAATGATATCACAACTCTAATCGCAGTTTCTTCTGACACTCTAATTGGCTTCCTGCCTGTGCATGTAATCAGTATCTGACTTGCTGCATTTTTGCCATTTTGTCTCAGCCTTTCCAGACCTGCAGTGCCCCCAGCAATGGCCACAAACACCTGCCACTTTCACACTTTGGAGAGACAATACTGCGGATGCTGTGAGGCCTCGAATGGGAAGAGTGATTTTGTAACTTCAAGCTAAACAGCTGTATTACCCCAGCACTGCCATTTAGTCAGCATTTAACTTATTTTCCTACATGAAAGTAGTGCTTAGTATCTAAGTAGAGTTCTTCACCTTCAAAGAGCTAAACAAACCTTGGCTAATTAATCCATACAGCATCTTGCAAAGGAGGTGAGCAGTATCTCAACTCTCTTTTCAAGTTCAAAGACTATAACAGATCTGCTTAAACCAAAGACCTACAAAGTAAACATAAATGGAGATCTCTGTTGTGCTCTGATGATTGGATCACTGGCAACAGCAACAGTTGTATCTCTTTTCTGTTATTCATCTCTTCCAAGGTTTGAAAATAAGATTTTCTTTGAATGTTATTTTAAGAAGTATTTAGGCTAAAAGACAGATATAAGGTAAAATTATGAAAGTTAATAAAATATGAAATTAGTAACAAAAACTTTTAAAAACCCTTGTAATAAAATATACTCAAACGTTTTGTCTTTAAAGGCAAAGTTTTAGGATTTTTAAAAATATCTAATAGTATATTTCCTCAAAGACGCTTCCTGCTTCCACAAATCCCTAATTTAAATTCTTGAGAAAGTTGAAACCTCAGTAGAACAGCTTATTGTGGTGTGTGGCCTGCTGCACTACTTCTGCCCTAAATTAAGGTCCTGATTAAAGCATCATGAATCTTATGCAGTGGCACAGGACAAATCTTTTTTTCTGAATTTTCAAGAATCTGCTTGACAAGGCAGCTGTCTAACAGCTGTAGGAAAGAAAGAATTACAGATGAAGGATGGTCCCTGCCTTCTGCTTCTTCCAGCAATTCACTACACCAGTAAGCAGTTTGTGATTAAACACCATTTCTTAAAGGCTGTTTGAAAGGTTTTCTCAGCCTTCTGAAGCTTTTGGATTTTTGTTAGGGAAAGGTGGTGTTGCTTATTTGGGTTGGTATTCACCCGCCTGTGCAGACAAACCTACCCCCTCTTCTGAGTGGCACAGGAGGTAGAACTATGAGTGCCACTGAAAATTGTCTTATGAAGAATCAATATTAAGGTTTAACATGTGCAAATCTCTCATGATACTTACTTTACCCAGAAAATCACAGCAAAGCACAAACATTAGATTTTCTGACTATTTATATCAGATGGCATCTGCAATGGCTGAGGTACTATCTGAGAAACAAATGGCTCAGGACATATGGCATTAAGTGACTTTTGGCAAACCTATAGAGCAAGGCATATGGCATCTGATAACCTTGAAGGAAGAAGTGTCTCCTTGTATCTTGTTAAATGATGTGATAAACCGATCTCTGATGCTTCTTCCTGACAGGAATTTGAAAAATGACATTGTTTAGACAGTATAAATTGGAGGGGTTTTGTGCTTATTTCACTACCCAACTGTGGTTGCTAATTATGTCTAACTGGCAAAGAGAGAAACTATTTTTTTTGTGTGCATGAGCTGATCATATGGACATGAATATGAACACCCACCTTGTCAGCTCTTGGCTTGTTTTATATAATCCTATCAGATGCGGGTACCAGAGCATCTCACACACCTTAAGTAAATCTCACAGAAATGTTGCAAAAAAGTTTGTTCAAAGTTTGAACAAGAATCTTTTGGTTTTAGGTAAGTGCCCCCAGTATCAAAATAATGAATAAATTAATGTAAGAAAGAAAATGTTATCTTTTCTCCTAGACTTTTTTTTAAATATTATGCTAACATCATTTTCTGGCGCTTTAAAAAAATTTTCTGTGCAAATAGTATGTAAGATACAGGTAATTCCTATGCATAGGTTTCTGAACTGAAATAATTTCATATCCCATAATCATTAATCAGGATTACAATTTTAACAAAAGAGAACTAGGAGTATGTAGACTCTTTTACTACAAAGATTTTATGCTACAGTCTTGCTGCAAATTCCATAGAAAATTAGTTAGCAAAGTTGTAAATAAATCTCTTTTCCTAATCAATTTTTTTCACTCAGAGAGTGAAAGAGAGACAGATTTTCCAAGGCAAGGACATAACTTTGATGTGCAGTGATAAAACAAAAAGGGTGTTTAATGACACTTTCAAGCCACGTGTAGTAAAGTTGTTAATTTTATGATAGAATATCCAGTTTTCATTACCAACAGAGCTTGAATAAAAATTGAACCCTATTTTCCCTAAAAGAAAAATAAATTAGGGATATAGCCTTGACTTTCTCAAGTTTAAATATGGTTTTTGTAGGATCAGGGATGAATATTCAGCATCCTGAAGCATATAAATCTAAAACTATCCAGAAATCATGCTGTGTATTTCCTTAATCTGCATCAGAATAATTTCATAATCTGTCTCAGATTGGCACTGGAAGTGTTTTTATATTCTAGAATGACTATTTGCATGGCCAGATTAGCCAGTTTGGAGGTAAGAATATTTCTACATCAGTTTTGTAATGAAAAACATTCCTGATGTAAGTCTTTGTGGAATTACAGCTGAGAGGATCTTTTCTTTTTTTTAGAAGAAGTTGGACTCAGTTCAACATCCTGAATAGCACTTCCAAATATCATCAGGCTGTGCCCACCAGTAGATCCAGCCAACTGGCATACACCAATGCCCACAGAGTAGTTATCTGCAGCCCACAGGATGTCTGGAGCTGGTTATAGGAAACCTGACAGTACCTGAACTGATAATTATTGTGGAAATTTCAGTTGTCTTCACAGTGAATTTGTTCCTTATAATCAAGCGCATCTAAAATTAGTCAATTTAGTGGTTTGGGCTGGAGCATTTTCTTCATAGTGGCCGGTATGAGGCTGTGGTTTTGATCTGCACTGGAAACAGTGTGGATAATGTAGGGATGTTTCAGTTATTACTGAGCAGTGCTTATCCAGGGTCAAGGCCTTTCCTACTCGTCACCCTACCCCACCACTGAGGAGGCTGGGAGTGCAGAAGAAGTTGGGAGAGGACACAGTCAGGACAGCTAATCCCAACTAACCAAAGGGATATCCCAAACCATATGAAAATAAAACTAGAGGAAAAGTTGGAGAGGAAGCTGCTGCTTGGGGACTAGCTTTGCATTTGTTGGCTGGCAATGAACGATTATATTAATTTCGTCACTAGTCCCTTTTGGGTTTTTTCTGTCTTCGTTATTTTCCTTTTCATGACTTAATATTGTTTTCTTAAATTATTTTATTATAGTTATTATACTTTTTTTATCTCAGCTCATGGGTTTTCTCATTTTTACCCTTCCAGTTCTCTTCCCCCATTTCACAGAGGGGTGGGAGAGTGAGCAAGCAGCTGTGCAGAGCTTAGTTGCCAGCTGGGGTTAAACCATAAAGGTCATATAATCTAACCACTCATTTAAACTTTTCTTTCACTCAGTATATAAAAAGGAAAACCTACTGGCTTTTTTTTTGTAAGGTAGATACAGCAGCCAAACTTAAAAAAAACCCCGCCTGAAAATTTAGACTAGACACTCAACTCATAGATGGATAAAACTATGCCAGATGAATCTCTTAAAGCATCACCTCTTCATCATCAAAGAACAATTTTTCAATAGCTTCAAAAGCTAAATCTGCCTTTGACCTTCAGGGCTAATAGAACATATCTGATTCCATGTGCACAGAGCCAACAAGAGCGGTACGTGTACTTTAATAGGCTCTTGGATTGGGGCTATGCCATGGCACTTGTAAGCTGCTGAGAAAATGAGGAACACCCTCAGACTCTACGGAAGCTAATGAGGGGCAGGGGTCATCCTTATCTTTCTGGTCAGAAGAAGATGAAAGCAGCATTTCTTCTCGAAGACCTTCCTACCTAATTATGCTCTGCATTTCCATGGACAAAGTTTTGACCTCCCTACATCACTAGGAATTGTGTCTTCAATTTTAGAAGAAACCAAATTACACTGTAGGCATCTAACTGACCACATTAATGCACATGTGATCTGGGAGACAATAGGAATAAATCATCAGACTGGTTTGATCCTATCTAGGCTATTTAAAGACAAGCTCAGGCTGTAGAACACATATAGGTATTCCTGCAATGAACATCTAATAAATGGATTTAATAAAAATTAAAATGAAACAATCATAAATTCAAATTTATTTTCATTAGATTAATATAATTTTCAATTATTCATTAAATGTAATTAAAAAATAAACTATACTCTTCAAACTCCAATTGTATCTTCTTACACCAATGATTTTATAATTACAAAGGAAAATGATTCTAACAGAAAGGAAATTGTTTGCAAAAAGGTGTTAAAATTGATTTTTGCTAGGGTAGCACACCAAATACATTTTAATAAAGCAGTCAGACTGGGATTGGACACAAGATCTGTAACACGCACATTTAAAGCCTAGCTCTCATCCTCAAAAAATAAACCCCTTGTGACGATTTTAATTATGAACTGACATCATTAAAAAGAAATGACCCTCCACACTCTTGATTCAGAACACGCATACTTTATATGAAATTTCATATTACTGCTAATGCATTGCAAATAATTACCTTATTCAACTGCTCAGAGCTTAAACAGACTTTTTTATACTTCATAAAGAAAAATAAACATCATCATGTAGACCCAAGCTTTGACAGAAGGAATTCTGCTTTCTCTTCTCAATTCTCCTATCAAGCTCATGCCTGTTTAATGGAAATTACTTGCAGATCTTATGTGGACATGAAATTTATACAAATAGAATTTGCACATTAAACTGATTCACTTTATCATTTCTGTTGCAAGTCTACCTACACGCTCATATCCTTCACTGATCACACTTGAGTTAATGTACTGATGATCCTGACTTGGTTGCACCTGAAAATGCTGCACCACCAATAGCTGAGTGCACACAGAGCACACAGAAAGACCAAGGAGGAAAAGATGTCTCCTTCTTTGAACCCACTGGATTCTGAGCTGCTATTTTTTTCGGATTGTTTCCAAAATGGTCTGGCAGGACACTAAATCATGGTGCTGGACAGCCACAGGAGAGGATGGCTGAACAGCAGCGCTGGCAATGTGCTGCCTGTCCTCTGCCCCACAGCCCCAGGTTTGGGGAGTAGCACTGGGAGGGAGATTGCTGCTGCCACCTCCACTTTGCCTCTGCGTTTCTGAAATCTCCCTCTGTGTGCACATCTTCATCACAGCAAAGCTTCACCCAGTCGCCCTGGCAAGGAGGAGAAACTTAGCCAGCTCCTTTTCTCTGTTGACAGTGTTTGTTCACATTATGCTTATTTATCTTTTTTTAATGATGCACCCAGCATTACAAAAACAGGGTATGCTAACTTCTAATTATATAATGTTGAGTATTAATTGATACAGTTAATTATTTAAAATGCCCTCAATGTCTCTGGCCTTTGCAATTATGGCATCTGCTAATACACACAGGACTCTATCTACAGGCTGGAATGTCAAATTACAGTACAGTCTTATTTAAAAAATGGATTTCTGTGTGGAAGTCCACAAATGGGCTGTAAAGCAGGGCAGGCAGAGATCTTTTAAGTAAACAGATTTGGAAGCAGCAAGGCAAATCAATGTAGTTTTTCCCTGACACAAGTTAAAACTAATTTTTTAATGACTTTTTAAAATAAAGCTTTCAAATATGCATACTTTATAAAATAAAATAATCACTTAACATAAAATTATTGTTAACAGTTTTGAAATTAAATGAGCCCCTAATTGTTTTATCTCTGTTGCTTACCCTCTGCCTTTCTCTGAAGTCGTTCTACAGTAACTCACTTAAAATCCAGAAAAAAGGTAACTATTCTTCTGGACCCTCGGGTGCATTTTACTGGGTTTAATATGCATTTATACCTATTAGACTGGAGCTCTATGCAAATTATATTTATTACTTTCTTATTTTAGCTTTATCAAAGAAATAACTTTCATCACTTGATGTCTGACATTTTGAAAGGTAAGAGCTATGTTCTGTCATAAATAATACCTTTAGGTCAAGACAATACTATTCAGATCAAGTCAAAGTAAAGAAGTTGGACAAAAAAATCACCTCAATTCAAGGGCAAAATAAGAAACGGTTGACTGGAAAAATCTTTCCACAGCTTGTGTTAGGAAGAGGGTCTTCTGGGGAAGATTTTTCTGTGCTAGTGGGGATCAAATCACCTGTCAGGTTTCTGAAAGGACACATCAATCAGATTTGACACATTGCTGATTGCTCCATTAAATCACCACGGTGGTCCTGATTTGTCTCATCAGGTCAGATGAATTTTCTTTTGAGGAGGCTTGAAATGGTAAACTGTTTATCAAATTTCTTGATTGAAGACTTTTCTTGTCTAATGGATCATAGAACTCTATCCAAATAACAAAGTGTTTTAGAGCATAGACTTTTGCTCTGTTACGTATGTTGAACCAGCAGATGTATGTTTTCTCTTCTTTTCCTATTTTCTTTTCCTATTATTTTTTCTTTTCCTATTCTTTTTTCTTATGCTTTTCCCCTTTTTTCTCTTTTTCTTTCTCTTTTGTCTTTTCTTTTTCTCTTTTTCTTTCCTTTTTTTTTTCTTTTCTGCTTCTCTTCCTTCTCTTTCCCTTTTCATCTTTCCCCTTCTCTTTTCCATCTCGTCTCTCATTTCTCTAATTTTTTCCTCCATTAAAAGCTACATATGATATTCAAAAAATCAAAGTACATTTCCTAACATTCTCTACTAAATTTAGGTTAAAAAAAAAGAAGGAAAAAATCAAACAATTCAGAAGAACAATAAAGCTTTTAGAATGAAGAAGTTTCCTCTGACAAAGTAGCTCTGAGAAATGTATTATATGATTTCATTATGTTCCTGGGTTTTCTATTAACTTTTTGCATGTGCGCCCAGAGCTTTGGATGTATGAATATTTAAACAATCTGAAGAAATGAATAAATTAAATGATCACTACTTTAAATATTTCTCCTTTGACTTTTGCAAATAGGGATGTGGTAGTCTCAAATCCATATTTGAATAGATTATGCTCATACTTGATGTGATACCAGGAAGATGAATTTTTGTAGACATAACCTTGGCACCCCTTAGATGGAAAGTTGAGAACAAACCTGTGACGCAGCACCTTCCTGATTTGAAGTTCTCTGGAAATAAACCTGCTGTTGACATTTCTACATGGCTGCTTCCCTCTTGAGCCAGTGTAAAGAAACACCACGGCACATAACAGCTCCTGGTTGCCTGCAGTTAGCCTATACCATCTGTATTTCAGCATCTCCAACAGACTTAACTTAAAATCCCAGTCTCTGTTAAAAGGCACTTATATTTCTCCATGCACTGATTCACTTTGAGAGAGTCCAAACAAAATAAAAAGAGGACAAAAATAAGTAAGTAAATAGACAGATAGAAAAATGTTAAAAATTTTTGGAAGCTCTACAGGCTGGCTCATGTGTCTTTTTAATCAATGGCCTTTCTGAGGGGCTGTCCTTACATCCAATGTGAGTAAACCATTCCTGATCAATCAGGAGCCAGCGCACACAATCATTATGGATATGGATGGGGGACATTGACGTAGGACTGATTTAAGGTGTGGGTAAAGAGGTTAATTATGCAGCAAAGCAGCCTGTCAGTCAGCATCTTCCCAGATTTGCTTTTGCCCAAGATAACAACTGGCACTGTGGATTTCTTATCTGCATGGCTCCCTTCCATTAGAAAGCAACATCAAAAAGATATATTCCCCAGAAAGGATATGCACAGGAGAGACAGCTCTGTGTAGACAGCTCTGAACAAGGAAAGTAACTTTCTCCCTAGCATCTTTCCACCTGCCTGTCACAGCAGGAGGCCCGTAACAGGTTATCTGGATATGCCTAATGGTATGGTAATCAGCCAGATTGATTTTCTCTATAAATATTCTCTGTACTTCTCTCAGTGGGACTGGCCTTGAACCCAACTTATTTTTGCACCATAGATACGATGTGTCAAGCCTCAGATGTACAGACTGTAAGGCAAAACAAGACAAGGGTCCCTGAGACATCCGTTGTTTACCCACCTCGTGAGAAACGAATGCGCCCAAAATGGGGAGTCAATTAGGAAGGCTGTACACACAGAAGCTAAAGACAGATCTCTTAATTGAATGATTAATGTATGTAGCAACAAGAGCTGCTTTTCCCCAGGAGGTTTACGTTTCAACAAATACATCACTTTGCACAAGGGAAAGCATTGCTGCAACTTAACTGTGGTAAAATAGCTTTCCATTGTGATAATGGTCATGTCCCATTGCAAGTGGCTTATGGAATGAAATAGAAAGCTGAAAATTATGCAGATGATTACTGGCAATGGCACAACAGCTGCTGTCTGACTGTTTTTGACTGAACCTCTGGTTTAGCACATTCTTACTAAATTTAGTTGGGCGTATTTGAGGAAGACTACTCTGCTTGTGGAGTCTCAAGAGTGGATCATAACACCTGGAAAACTCTGGTTACAGACTGTTAATTTCTGCTTCACCAGAAGCTAAGTAGATTGATGAGTTGTTAAATCTATGCCTGATATGTTGAAGAAATTATCAAGTATTTGGAAAAGGTCATAACTGAAGCCATTCTTGTCAGCTTGAAGAATTAGAAAACACAGCAGAGCCACCACATTCTAAAGACAGGTATCTGTCAGGGTAATAACAAATGCATGTTTTTGTATCTGCTGAAAATTAGGGAAGGTGCTGTATCAGACCTCTGTACAAAAAGTGCTAAGTATAGAGAATGTCAATAAATACCCAACAGCTTTTGTGTCAATGCAACTTTAAGAAGTAGCGACTCTGTTTCCCATATGCCTGACACGTATGCTTACAAGAAACCAGCTCTTTACAAAATTGGCTGAGCACTATCAAAGTCTTAATTCTAGTTTTTAGATAGAATAGCCTTGAGGCTTAATTCAATATAATGCATCTGAGTCCCCAAAAGACAGAACCCTGCCCTTTGCTTCATCAAAGAGCTAGCCTGCGGTGAAGAAACAAAGAGAGAGTTACCTGTGGTGTTATGCCAGCATTTTCACCTCCTTATCCAAGGCAATGTTTGTCTGTTCTTGGTCCAGTTTTCTGGTCATGAACTGCAGCCCTATCCCCCTTAGAAAAAAAATCCAAACCAAAGCATCCCAATAAGGAGAACATCTGTGCATAGCTTTGCTCTATTTTTGTTTAAAACATCGTAAGAGTGAGCACATTCATGAATCTAGTTTCAATAAAAAGTCTCTGAGAGTTTAAATAAAGCATGCAAAAGTGGTATTATTAAAAAGATGGTTAAAGACTTGAACAAGAGATTTAGAACTGTTGGTAGGTATTTCAACTACTTCTGTTATAAATCACTGAGATATGGATATGTGGTCCTACATTATTCTTGTAACATATGGATTCTTGAAACTTTATTCTAAGCATGTGCAGGTTTGTGCACTTCCACTGTTTTTATCTCCAGCTTTCATATTTATGTGTTTGCATTTTAAATGACCCGATGTTTCACTTAGCGTTTGTTTAGTATTCACTTTGATATTGACAATTTTGCTATGTCATTTGAATTATACACACTCCAAGGACTTAAGCCGTCACTTTGGTATTTTAAATGTTTAAATGATATGTGAAATACGTCCTTGAAAAAACAGTAGCTGTACTCCAATTTGACTTTTCAGCTGTAGCTGCCAGTGTATATCAGCTCTCTAAAGAGTACAAAATGTGGGCAAGTCCAAATGGGCAAAAGTAATTTGTTTGGAACATAATCAGATGGAAAAGAAAGAAATCACATTAAGTGTTAGTTATTACAAAAGTATGAATTGATATAAGTGGTTTTTACACTTATAATTGGAACTTCCCATTACGATACACAGTAATTTCACAGCTTTCATCTTCTAAAGGACAGCACTTTAATTACTTTGTGTTTTCAGACTTCATCACACAGACACAAGGTAATAATTACACCATATTCATACACAGAATTTTATGTATTCTATCTCCTCTTAAAGAACTACTATTAACAGGAAGCCTCAAATCATGGTACTTGTGTAGACTAGACTGATTTGGCTGGTATGTCACACAGACAAATTCTTTTCTTTAACTTTGTGTTTACATTCTCTCTTTTGTCCCTGTATAATCCTACAATACCTCCTAGCTATTTCCTTTTCCAGCCTTGTCCACTCAGCTCAGCTTTACACTCAATAGGAATACCAGTTGAATCTCCCTCTTCCTCTCCCTTTCCCAGTCCTCTGTCACACACACACATTTATCCCCCTAGTGATCATCACAAAAATCATGTGAATTTATGAGGCTTCAGTGAAATTTGGTGGAACCCAGCTAGGTGATTCATTTTATTTAAAGGAAGACAAGTAAGTGACAAGAGACAGACAAATGGACAATTACAGAAGCCGTGTTTGTTTGGGAAATGAAGATACAAGGCTCATAATTTTAAAGACTACAGCAAGCAGAGTTTGGAAGGCATATAAATGATATCTCAGTGTAGCCCATTTCCTATCCCCTTTGGTGAAAGATTTTCAGTACAAGAAAAGAAGAATGCTGACAAGACACAAACACTCTTTTAGAGAGATTGCTGATAGCAGGTACACCACTTCTCCAGCATCAGCTGATACAATAGGAGCTATGCCTCAGGGTACTAATTTAATTAATTTATTTATTAAACTGTAGCAGTTTATCTATCACAACTGATTTGATACTTTATGAACAATATAAATAGCAAAGCTACTTTCTGACATTTCTGTTTATTGTTCAGTTCCAGGCAATAAAAGCTGAGTTGAGGAAGAATAAAGTCTTGTTTCATTAGTGGAAACTTTTTTATATTTCTATGGCAGATAGATAGAAATAATCAATTTGCCTTCATCATTTTAATTTAACAGAGATACTGGAACTTGAAAGTGGAAGATTTCACAGTTTTCACTGTTGATGGCTGCAGCTGGGAATCCTCTTAGTCCTGAAAACCCTTCCGAAAGTCAATATATCTTAGCAAGAATGCTGTGTCTTTGGGACTTGGAGATCAGCTTTGACACAGAATAACATAACTATTGTCACAAACACATTAAGAAACTTTTAATTTTTAACACAGCAGTGTCATCGTCCACTAGTTGTTCTAAAGCTAATAAAGGATCTCAATTATGGACACAATGTGCAGTTAGGAACCCAAACTACGGATGTGAGGGACAGCCATATTTCTAAACATACTGCTACTCTAAAATTTCTAAATAACTACCATAGTAATATTGTTCTAACTACTTGGGTTAAAACCCTGAAAAACAGTGTCAGAAAAGGTCACTAATTCTTCCCTTTCTAACACTGCTCCGCATGGGACACCACAAGCAGCTGGCCTTCAGGGTAGACTAATAGGTGGTGGTTAATCCTATCCTGTTCACCTCTGTTCTAGAAAACATCCCTGCTCCACTTACTTGACTACAGCTGAGTATCTCATATTTTCTTTTGCAGCTTCTCAAGCAAACCTCAGCAGTGTACCCTCAGCTAGTTTGAAGATGACATCAAAGTGGTAGGAGTGAATGACTTGCCAGAGGGTCAACCTACCATCCAGAGGGACCCTGAAAAACTGGAGAAAAAGGCCAACAGTAACCTCATGATGTTCAACAGGGGAAAGCGTAACATCCTGAACCTCTGGAGGAAAAACCCCGTGCTCCAACATGTGCTGAGGACCAGACAGTTGTGAAGCAGCTTGTCAGAAAAGAACCTGGGGGTACTGGTGAACACCCAGTAAGTCAGCAAATCACCCTTACCAGAAAGAAAGCAAATAATATCCTCAGCTGCAATAGACAAAAAAATTTCCAGCAGGTGAGGCAGATGTTGCTTCCCCTTTACTTAGCACTGGTGAGGCCACACCTGGAGAGCTGTTTCCAGTTCTGGGCTCCCTGTACAAGAGAGACATGGACATACTGGAGAGCATTCATGGAGGGGCCACTAGGATGATCAAGGGCCAGGAGCACTGTTGGGGTCACTGAGGCCAGCTGGTGGAAAAACTCAGGCATTTGAAAAATACCTTTTATCTCTGGAAAGGAAAAGCCTCTCCCACCAGTCCTTGCGGTTGGAATGTAACCTTTCCCCCCAGACTCTGTATAAGGAAAACTACCTCTCCCAGCAGCCTTTGGAGCTGCTCCCTTACCTGGTCCCCTGCCCTGCCCCTTCCCCCTGCTCATTGGTTCCCTTCCCTGGCCCCGCCTCTGCACCGCCCCCAGGCCCTCAGATGAGACTGTGTAAAGGGAGACCTGGTTGTCCCTCGCTCTCTTCGCCTGCCCACCTCTTTGGATGATTAAAGCTGTTCGTGGAACATGGGCTAGCGGAGGGCCCTCCTTGGCTCCTTGTCTCTGGTAATATTTGAGCTGTCCGGTTCAGGTGTGGGGTGCGTGCCATCAGCGCCTCAGCAGCGCAGGGCAGAAAGGATGGTCTGCTAGCGGCCCAGTCCGCACCTGAATTGTCCCTCTCCAAGACATAATTTGGGGTACACAGCAGAGCACCTCTCATATGATGAAAGTCTGAGGGATCTGGCATTGTTCGGTGTAGAAAATAGAAGGCTTGGAGTGACCTTATCAGTGTATGTAAATACCTGAAGGACAGAGCCAGGCTCTTTTCAGTGGTGACCGGTGACAGGACCAGAGCCAATGGGCACAAAATGAAACACAGGAAGTTCTGTCTGAACATCAGAAAACACTGTTTCACTGTGAGGATGGCAGAGCACTGGCACGGGTTGCCCAGGGAGGTTGTGGAGTCGCCATCCTTGGAGATACTCAAAAGCCATTCGGTCAAAATCCTGGGCAACTGGCTCCAGATGGCCCTGCTTGTGTAGAAGGATTGGATCAGATGATCTCCAGAGAGCCCAGCCTGAACCACTCCCAACCTCAACCATTCCAACCTCAACCATTCCAACCTCAACCATTCTTTGATTCAGTGATTCTGGGAAACCATTAAAACAAGTCCACTTGTCTGTAGAATCTTTGCATAAACAAATAGAGAAATGAAATCTAACTCCTTTAGAAAGCATGAATTTGTATTTCTCCATTGTTCTCCTCTTTACTCAAATTCTCATGGAGATCACACATCAGCTGACAGATCAGGAATCTCTGTAAAAATGTGTGCAAATGCTAGCCTTATTTACGAACAGTGAAGAGGGCCGCATTTCCCAAAAAACAGCAGATACTTAGAGTATTTTTCTTCTAAGTTATTATAAATCTGACTTATTTGTTCCTAGGTGTTTTGTGACTGAGCAGATTAAAGAAAACCTGAAAGAATATTTATATGTAAATGCCCTTATTTTGTCTTAATTTTTAAAAAATGTTTACTTTGGCTCTAAGGTTCCTAATTTTTGTAATTTCTATAGCTGAAAAAATTATATGGAGCAGCTTCTCTTTGACACCAACAAAGGGTGGATTTAATTAGATATTTTCCTTATTCTGTTTATGCAAACCACTAGCGACCCTTAAAATTTCTTTATGCCATAGATTATTTTTGTTTCCTCTTCCTTCCTTCTTCTTCAAGGTAAACAGGATTTTCATTTGGTTATGTTTTATTTTTCTGAATATTAAATTTTGATGTGAGGTTTCCTCATTTCACTTTCATAAACCTCCAAACGCCCTGGAGTTTCATTTTCCTTTATTTGTATTTCTCATGTTTCTTTTCCACAGTACAGTTATGTCTGTTAATTGGTTATTGTTTTTCACTTTCAAGTTCTGCCTCTGTGGTTTAATTGGTGGACTGAGTGCAGAGCAACTAACAGAATTTATGCAGTGTCCAAGCTTTTGACCCTGAGCAGAGACTTACTATGCTAACATTTCCCTTGAATTTTTGTACATATTAACCTTAACCTGATTTAATTTACTCAGCTATTGCTTAAAAAGTGGTGAATAAACAAAATTTAAATAAATACATATGATTATAAAATACAGTCCTGAAGAGCACATGTCTGTTTCCGAAGCATAGAAATGAGCAGGAATGGCAAATATTGGATTGACCCAATTTTTGCCATTCCCAGTGTGATCAGAGGAAATCACAGCTGGCTATTTAAAGATTAAATGGGAAATTTAGGTGAAAATGTGATTGAAAGGAGATTAGAGCAAGCAAGCTTAGGAGAAGAAAGTGTAATAGTGTAGTGAATTAAATGTTATATGGGTAACAAGAATATATATCTCAGTTCTCCTAAGTACACTTTCAACTAAGCTTTAGAAAAAGCAGCAGCTAGGAAAGTAATACAGAAATCTAATTCTTGCCCTTGTTAGGTTAAATCCTGACAAAGAGAACAATTTTTTCTGTTGCAAGTTGTTATACTTACAGGTGGGGGTTTTTTAATACATCTTCTCTGCAGATAAGATAAACTGATGGATCTGCCCTTGGCCAGTGACAGATGCATCAGGGGGAGTTTCTGGCATCTCACAGAACATACCCCTGTAGCCTAGCCTGCTCTGCCCCCACCCCCCCAAAACCAAACACCAAAATACTTGCCACGCAAACCAATACAAGGCCTTAGCCATCTTATTCTCTTTCTGACTTTCTCTACTTTATTTTTTCTCTTTTTTTTTGCCCCTTCACTTTTATCCCTAAAATCCTACTTTGGCATGTCCCTTTAAAGAAAGGCTGTTTATAACTGCTTTTCCCATGGAAGTCAATTCTTAAGAGACAGAGAGAGGTTGGTGGTTTTAAAAAAGCAATTATTAATGAATAAATAAACCATGTTCTTAAGTTTAAGCTGAATGTAAAGAAAATCTGTTTGTGTACTGTGTAGTATTGTCAAAAACCGATACAGTTAACAACCTGAAAATAAACTATGAAAGCCAGCAGATATTATCTATGAAAGAGTCATCTGAATAACTGACAGACTGAGAACATCAATTGTCTCATGCCTCATAAATAAATAGACACAGGCATTATAGCAGCTATTATTAATGTAAGAATTACTTTTTCAGAGAAAGTTAAATACCAATTGTTTACTCTACATATTTCTTAGAATAATGTAGGGAAATCTGCAGCTACTTTCATGTTATTATGATTAACAGACCAAAACATTTTCTGACTCAATAAAATGAAAGTATTGTCCGACCCCTGGTGAATCACTTATTACCCAGTCCCATTCAAATCTTTACATCCTTTTTGGAACTCTGAAGGCCTTTTAAGCATCACTACTCATCCTCTGTGACACAGTCATTTGAGTCCATTTGCAACTGGACCACCAGTATCCCATCCAGAAGAGAATTTCTTCACCTGATTTAGAGGCTCAAGTTTTTAGTGCATTGAATAAAGTTTTTACTTTCATCAAAATAAGTGAGAAAAAGCCATGCAAACTATATATGTACAATCCAATTTGATAAAGGATTGTTAAGAGTCAACTAGACCTTGAATTCTACACCTACTGATATAGAGGACATCTGTACTTTCACTGCACATATGCCAAGAGGTCAGTGCTGGCATCCGATGGTTTTCTTGGTGAAACTTCATGAAATGTGTTATACAGAATTCAAATGCTGTTTCTTTTACCTATGTTATACTCATGCTGACATTGTACAAGAACCATTTGTAACTAACTCTTTAATAACACATTTTTTAGCATAGCATCAAACCACAGACTTGAAATTTTGACCACGTATTTCATAGATTCATTCTGCATCATTTGTATTATGCATACCCCATGAAATCTCCCAGAAAAACTATGACCACATTTTAACATTGCATTGCAAATCTCAAGATACTGAGCGGGATCAAAAACTAGATCAAATATGTGTATAATAAACTGACCAGCTTATGCAAAAAAAAAGTTAACATTAATTCATTAAAAAATCTGTTTGCTTGCCCATATTGGCTGTCAAACTTATTTTTCTTGCTCCCTTTCCATGAAATCAAGTAACCACAGGACCTTGTCACTGGCCTTTACAAATCTAAAGGGCAAGCAGCAATATTTTGAGTCTTATTCTCATCCATACCTACACCAAACGACATTCTATCTGCTACTGGTATTTCAGGGTAAAGGTGTCCCAGAATTGGAGACAGACTTTAGCGTTATGAATAAGTAAGAGTTAATGAAAGGATAACTTCATAGCCCTCCATATGGGCTCCATATGGAATTTGGGAAAGATCTCCTTTCTTAATCTGTGGTATTAAAGACTTGGAAAAGGAAGTGATGCATATAGTGCTTGTGATGTCATCTGCCATATGCATTTTGGTACTTTACAATTACTTTACAATTTTTTTAAGAGACATTGAAAAAGAACTTGAGTAACTAAACAATTTTAATAGCAAAAATCAAATAACATCTTGGTTTGCTTACACTGAAACAATGGATGTCATAATGCCGTCAATAAAAGTACATGTTGTACGCTGTATATAATTATGTCAATTCCATGGAATTGATGATGTATTCAGACCACTGAGAAATCTGCACATCTCTCTGGAATGCAACAGAGTTAATATTTTTGCTGTCAAGGGAAGGCTTGGAAGGCTTGTATTAAAAAAAAATCTTGCACAAGAAGGGCACCTTTCCCAACTGACCTTCCATGAATTTCTGCATGCATTAGAGATTTCATGGATCTCTTTTAGAAATTGTAAGAATTTACATGTTCTCTATCCCCTCCTAAAAGTGCAAGAACCGGTATCAATTCATTCTGCTGTCAGCTGTTCTGGAAAAAAAGTGGTGAAATTCATTCTAGCAAACTCCTGCCATGCCTCCTGTTCCATCTTGCTCTGCACATAAAAGGTTAGACAGGAATTTGGCAGAAATCTTTGAGGCATTAATTCATCCTGTTGAATCAAAAAAAAAAAAAAAAAGATTGGACAACAAAGGACAAAGGGAATCTGGATATTCAGAAAATGGCTGAATCATCAGCAACCGAACGTATCCCAGAACTTACAGATACAGTTTCATTTCTTCCTGCCAAGTCTGCGAACACATGAAATAAACAGCAACTTAACTCCACAGGCATGTACAGGCTACAAATTGATATTAATAACTGAAGGCTAAACACATTAAAGAATTACCCAAATGAAAATTATCCTGATGAAAGTTATCCCAATGAAAATTTGGAGAAAGAAGATGCTAATGTCACTGTTAATGGCACTGCTAATGGCACTGCTAAGATGTAATTCTTCTGACCTATCCAGGACTCTCAGGACAGAAGAGAACACAACCTGTTCTCCAGATCCCTTGACCAGTTGTCTCAAGGCACTGGAAACCCTCCTGCTGGTCTGCAGATTTCTTGTTGGGTCTTTATTGGTAACCCTCTGGGAAACCAGTAGCTGGTAATAACCAATGGGCCATACCAGACTGGGAAGTTCCTTGGTGATGTCTCTTACCCAGGCCCCAGGGAGGCAACAAACTTCCCCATGGATTGGGTCTGGTCAACTGCTTCTGCAATGAACAAGGACATCTTCAAGTAGATCAGGTTGCTCAGACCCCCATCTAACCTGACCTTGAATGTTTTCCACCACATCTATCGGAAACCTCTTCTAGTGTTTTACCACCTTCATTGCAAAAATCTTCTTCCTTCTGTCTCATCGAAATCTACCCTCGTCCTATTGCAACAGGCTCTGCTGAAAAGTTCTTCCCCATCTTTCTTACAGGTCCCCTTGAAGTACTGAAAGGCTGCATCTTATGAGTAAGAAAAAGAAGCAGCAGACACATGAGGAAAAAGGATATTGGAATGCTCAGGTTTGGTTACAGTGAGACCAAATCAGAAGCTTCTGCTCAGATAAATATACAAAGCACACCGACAGTCTTCGCCACCTCAGATAGTAATTGCTCCCTTTGCCTATTCATTACAGGCAATGTGAGAGAAAGTTCATTCTCTTAAAAAATCCCAAACAAAATGAAACCAAAAAAACCCCCAACTCTATTGCAGAATTATAATTTACCTATAAAATCATAAACTGCCTCATTTTTGTAATCTCACTAGAATTACCTACACTTATATTTTGATTGTGGACCCTCCTAGCATTTTCCCGTACATCCCAGGCACTCATAACACCCAATCCCTACAGTGCCAGCCACCCCAAACAAAAGTGTAACTATCCCTAGCATTTTTTCATGAAAGGTCCAGCGTCTGGCTCTAGTTTTTATTTTTTTTTAGCAGAGAAAGTTGCTCTCTGGCAACTGTCTTTTGCTGCAAGTTTTTCAGAGACCTTTTGAACGACTGACAAACCACAGAGCTTTCCACAGAAGGGAAGAAGCAGCAAAGCTAAAGGTGAGAGTGTTCTAAAGTTACCAGCGCCTCAGCAGATCCAAGGCTTCCCATGCATCTTCAAAGCACAGCCAGAGCCGTATTACTAACCAGAGCTGATTGCTGACATCAATAGTTTCCAAAACTACTGTGTTCTTTGAGGATAAACACAAAAAGAGCTCCATGCCAGAGATATAAGGATTTTCTAGAGTTGCTCTCCTTAGCAGGACTGGGATGAAGGAAACTATAGATAATTTGAGAGCACTTTCAAAAGATACTACCGTTTTTTTCAGCCTACATGTCTCCTCCATCACAGCAGTGGACTTTTATCTTGCTCTCCATCATCCTGACTTTGCAAAACCCTGGTATAATGAAAACAGCCTTCTACAGGATATGAGATGTTAGATAGTCCTTGAACAAATAAAACTATTCCCTAAGAGTTCTCTGTTTGTGGGGTTAGTCTAGTTCCATCTTTGTGCATGCAATGCTTTGTCCGTCTTCTTTTTTCAGCTTTACTACCTCTTGTCAGTTATGTAAAATCACTTAGTAGCATGAACCTTCTTTTTTGAATTTAGCCTCTCAGTTTATGTATTTGTCATCATCTTAAAGTCATAAATACTGTTTTCATTAGTAAATATATGAGAGTGGTGAGAGTGCTGCTGTAATACAGCTTTTTTTTAATCTTTTTGTGGAAGATCATCGATGAATGCTGCTCAGGTTTTCCAGAAAGATTGTGTACATCTCTTCCAGGGTAGTAAAGTTTCCAAAATGATCATGTTTTCTGTTTGTTGCACAGACTGTCATCAGAAAGAGGCTTGTTTGGAAACTTGTTGAGCAAGTGTTTTAATGATCTTTAAAACAGCCTAGGAAGAAAATAAATTCTGTTTCACCAAATCTGTTAATGTTGCCTGTTGTCTGTTACCATCAATAGCCATTATTTTTTTAATTTTAAAACTTTAAGTATTGTTTCCTTCTAATTAAGGCCCAAAGGGAGAATCCCTTGCTGTTATTAAGTAATATTTCCATTCTGGGTTTAAAAGTTGAAATTCCTTTAAAAAAATATTCTTTCCCCCCACAGTTACTTCTGTTCTCAATAAATAATACCTAATCCCATTTACAAAGATGTACTAATTTATCTGATGAATTTGAAAGTATGTGATACATAAGCAATGTATATACCTAAGCAATCTTAACTCTATGTGAACAGAAGTATAGAATTTACTGACATTAGAAGACTCATAGCATGTGCAATGATGTTGGAAAAGCCTCATGGTAACATTAGAAGTAGAAGGAGAGCAAAGGTCAAATTCTTAATAAAGAGAGGAATGCAGAGAGCTGTAATATTAAGCTCCATGAAGTCTCTATATTATTAAATAGTTACAGTTTATTCTGTGTCCTGAGTTGGCATATCACTCATGCTGGGGCAACCAGGAGGGCTGAAGGAGAAAATAAAACAAAAATAAGTCTAAAGTCCTTGACAGCTGTTGTGATAAATTTGGTCTGGAAGCCAGCATTGAGAATAACACAACAGCCTTCTGTACTAAAAGAACCCAGATTCTGAAACCAGAAAAGCTAATTTCTTGCAAGGTAAAGCAAATACTGACATTTCATCTACTTCTACCAGCAGAGGATGTACCCCATTTAATCAAAAGAAATGGTGAAGCTGGAAGTGACAGCCAAAAAAAGCAAAAGCAAAAGACAATTTTTCATAACTGAATGACCATCCATAACATGCTGAGTATATAGGTGAGAGACATTTAATGATAAATTTAACATCCAGAGAAGATACTGTCATAGTGTACCATGATATATTTAAAGGAATTGGAGAATCTGAGGATATTTGCATAGAAATAAAAGTTGTATTATGCATATGTAGTTGCAGTAAGATAAATTCTGCTGCACTTGAAATACCTAAAATGCAGTTGTTAGTCTGGATGAGTAGTTTCACTATAATCAACAGTAAAGTTAGGGCAACAAGGTATGGAATAAAGTATATTTGAAGTGATTGAAAGTATCAAAATTTTGTCCTTAGCCAGTAAAAAAGAGGGCAAGTTGATATAACAAGAGAAAGCACTTTGATTGGAGCAGAAAAAGCAAAGAACGAAAAAAAAAGACTCAGTATGTTTAACACCAGAAGGTTACATGGCTCCATGGCTATTACCATTGCTCAGGACTGGCACCAGAAGATTTGCAACATCAATTAAAAATCAAGCAACTTGTTACAATTTCAGATAAGAAACATGGGGTCTGGCAGGTGAAATTAGACAGATACATCTCTTTTCAGGTACCTCTAAATCTCCAGGAGGACATTATCAGTTTTCTAGATTAACATTTGAGATTAAATGTGTCAGTGAAATATTGTAGAAAGAGAGTTATGAGGCACTTGGTGATACTTCCAGAGAAGATATAATTGCTGATTATATGATTATTACTTCAACTGATGAAGCATAGTATGATAGTACCCCAAGCGCAGCAATGTTGAAATCAAGAGAGTAAAATATTAAATATCACAGAGATACAGTAGAAAGAAAGAGAGATAAAATACATGCTGGACCATGTATTATTTCAAAGTGACTAAAAACCCCAAAGCTATTATGATATACTGATGAATTCCAATAAGAAAAATGTGAGATCTTTGCAGAGAAATTATGTGTGATACATAAAACACATCTTAATAATTTAGGAAATACTGAAGTATATTTTTCAGTCATACAGAATTCCATTTTTGCCGCATTGAGTTCTCTCCCATAAGTCTTTGCAACAGAAAATACTATGGTTTTTTATGGTGTTTATATAATAGTTTACCTGTTGAGTCATTTACAATTTTTAAAGTACCTAGATACAGACAAGCACTAATTCTTTGTTCCAACATCTAGAAAACACCGATTCCTTGTGGTTTGCTCTTGTTCTTCTCCACTGCCTTATTTGACACTTTCTAATGTCTTGTATGAAAAAGAATAAACCATCACTCATCCCACAGGCCCACACAAAAGTGAGACTGAACTTACTGGAGCAGAAAAAATGTATAAGGCACTTAATCTCATTTTTAAGTTTGAGTCTGAGTTAAAAACACCTTCAGGAAATGCCTATTTCTTTCTATTACAAGAACCTAGGGTAATTATCTTAGATGACAAACAGTTGGGTATTTAGGGGAGATAAATCACACAGAAAGCATGTGCAGATTTAATGCCCTTTCTTTTCAGTATATACAGAAAACAGGGACAAACCCAGCACATTATGGAGTTCTTCTCTACTATAGAGAAATTCCAAGATGTCTCAACATTGCAATGCCCTTCTTTTCTTATGTAAACTCTCACTTTATTCTGTTTTTCTTTTAGGCATGACTCTGAAATTATATAATTTTTCTGCATAGTATTAATACGGTTTTCCTATTAATCTGTGACAAAGCATGAAATTTAATATTTTCCCCATGACAAACACATGAAAATTTATCAGCCTAGCCTATGGTCTGTACAGAGAACTATTTATAAGCTATGATTTTTAAAAGCAAAGGTAGCCAAAATAAATGAATTAACATGCAGCACTTTTCTCCCTATGGTAGTTTTATTAATCATTTTTGTGGAATATTAGTTTTACATTATTCACAAAACTCAAAACTCAAGCTGCAACCACAGATTTTGTCAGGTACTGAATGTTATCAGTATTCAACTTGGTACTAAGCAAGCAACTAATTCTGAATGAAAATTCAAGAATAAAAGGAAACTATCCTCTTTCATCATTTTAAGTAGCATATATTTAAGACATGATCCTTTTGCAGCTTCCAGACAGTCCTCAGCTGTCATAGGAACTCACGACATTCCCTGTGAGTAGCAGTTCTTGCTGCACTTTTCTCTTTCATACTGTTAGCCATTTTCTGTTGCACAGGTAACTTCAAGTACTGAAAAAAAGACAAAATCTCCCAAATTGCGTGGTTGGCTTAAAGGACCTATGAACAGACAGTTATCCTCCCATTTACCTGCTCTTTGGTACTGAATGGGTCTTGTATCAGCTTCTACTTCTTTTCTCTCAAATCACCAACTCTATATGGTCAAGTAAGTATTTCAGGATTTGGGCTTCTTGAACAAGGACATCTCTTCAGAGGATTTTTCAAAACCTGGCAGCACATTTTCCAGTCTCTGCTGCGGTTTTTTTCCCTTTGTTTTGGGGGTGGTTTTTTGTTTGTTTGTTTTTGTACAGTTACCATCCCCATGATGATCATCTTAGACCTGTTTTTCAACATTTTCATCTGCCTTTCTCTTTCACGGTTCTTTCAGCAGTTTTAGTCAACCTTCTATTATCTTCTCACCTGATGGAAGTGGGGAGATTGTAAAAAAATTATTTGGGAATTTGAGGGATGCAGGAAAACTAAGTGCATGTTCTTAAAGGATATCCTCCTTATACCTAGGATGTGACTGTATTAAGCTCTCCTCATCATGACCATAAAAGTAATTGAGGGTAATTAATCTGGTATTGGACAGCTAAAATTAAGACATATCACTTGCAATTACGATTCTTACCTTTGTTGCCGGTGTCACATATTGTATCTGTCTCTAAGGCTCTGCAGCAATGAGCACCAAAGTGCCTAAGTGTCTTCTAAAAACCCAGCTTTTGTCTATATTCTGTCACTGTATTTGAATTTTTCGAAATCATTATATTTTGCATATATATATAGTTTGCATGTATAATAGTCAGTTAAAGCATCTGATTTGAAGTTCTGCTTTAATCTAATTTTCTTGCTGAGCTGAGGTCAAATTTCTAATCCAAGCCCCAAAATCATCCTAGCATCTTAGGCAATGACTGAAAAAGAAACTTCACTGCATTTCTCATGTCTTCCTAGACAGCAGAATTTGATATACAATAAAGTCAGAACAGGAAACTCAGATTTCAAAGGAAAAATGTCTAGAATTTTAAACAGCTTTTAAACATTTCTACATTATTTATTTTTTCCTTTCAGAAATAGGATATAAAAAATGCCTTCTGAAATGCATTAGAACACTCCTCATTCATCCTGAATAATGCATATATACTTGCATAAATCAAATATACTTTTGATAAAGTGTCTAAAATTTATTGCAAACAAAAGCCTGATAGATAGATAGATAGATAGATAGATAGATAGATAGATAGATAGATAGATAGATAGATGAGTGTTGTCTTTAGGTTAAAAAATAGCATAGCTTTTTATAAATATATCACAAAACTACACAATATATTAATCCAAGATTAACAAATTACCAAGAGAATTATTCTTTGGACACTCTCATGATGACCTACACTAAGAAAAATGCATAAAGTTATACAGAACCATATCATCAGCTAATATCACTCATCACTGCTCCATATTTCAGAGGAGATGCTCTGATTTTCCCCAGCAGATGAATTTTCATGACAAGGGTTTGTTTGATTGCAATGCTAGACACACTTCATTCCCTGTATTGCCCACTTTCTGAGAGACTTTTCCCCTCACCACCTTCATACTTGATATATTCCTGTACTTTGCGAATTTTAAGGGAAAAAACAAACCGTGTTTCAAAGTTTTGAACACCAAGGTCTTCAAGAGTAAGTCCTGTTGCAAAGGACCATAATTAGGCAGTACTGGGATGTTACTTTTTTTCCTAGCCATAAACTTGCTGAGAAGAAGGGAGAAGGAAAGGTTGCAGCAAACTTAGTACCCATTGAGCTCTCATTCTTTACGCCTTTTGCATATGCACACACAGAGCTGCTCTGATACCCAGTGCTACCACTTCTCTCTACCTAAAACAGACTGCAATACTGCTCAGCAACCAGGGTTATTTCATAATTCCTCTTCCCCTCTCTAGTAACCCTGCACCACAACTCTATACTCAAATTATGTGACCTGTGCTGGGAACACTTCCCTGGCTAAGGGGAAAACCTAATAAAGCAATAAAGATTCATCTCCCTCCAGTGATGATGAGCTTGTATCCAACCCTAGGTATTATTTTAAAAAATAAATCCTTATGGATTAAGGTAGTTCTGCATAGTGTCTTATAAATAATTTCTTCCATTTCAAATCAAAGTCTAGGGTAAATGTTATTTTGGTGCACAGAATTGTTAACAAAACATACAAACACTGAATACATCAAATAACCAAATTGTTTCACATAAATTCAGTCTCCCCACAGCTTGCCAAAGGCCTGTTTAGAGATGCTCAGACTCACAGACTAGAAGTTAACAAATTCAGATAAGAAAGTAAAATCAAGTACAAGAACCCACATTAGAGATACAGCCTGCAATTTATGGTGCTGAACGCAAGAAAGTTACTGAAGAGTTGATGTTTCCAGACCTGCTAGGCAATAAGTGGATTAAATGAATTTATAAATCCTGTGAAGGTATGAACAATTTTACATAAAGTGCTGAAAAATTCAAAACTCTTGTTTCTAAAGAAGGAGAAAACTCTTGGCATGAAATTTATCCTGAGAAAAAAAATGTAACTCTACAGTGTCATTCAAGATGCCTTCCTCTCCCCAAATAAAATCATTCCAAAAGGAGCTCTCATTTAATTTCACTTCAAAACACAAACCTCTCAACGTGGAGGTATGGAAATCTTGATCTCTAAATAAATTAGCAATACCTGCACTAAGAAAGGGTGGACAACAGGCTGTACCTGAGCTAGCAGTGTGCCTGGGCAGCGCTGAAAGCCAACAGCATCCTATGCTGTGTCTACAGATGCATGGCCAGCTGACAGAGGAAAACAGCTTTTCCCCTATACTGAGTCCATGTTACGACACATCTAGGAGATGCAGTCCAGCTGGGGACCCCCACAGAAAATGCTGATTAATGTGCACAAGTCCAGCTCCATCCAGCACTGGCTCCATCAAACACTGTCAGGGGCTGGAGCCCTAGCCCTGTGAGGAGAGGTTGAGAGAGTTGAGTTTGTTCTGCCTGAAAAAGTGGCAGCTTCCAGGGCATCTAATGAGATCCACAGTGCCTCTGGGGAAGATGGCAAGGAGATGCAGACAGACTTTCCACAGCTGGGTGTCCTTGTTCTCACCGTGGACGAGTAGAGAAATGACACGAAGTCCAGGCTCAGGGATAAATGGAAGCAATTTAATAATCTTCAGAAGGCTTTTATATGTTAGTTTGTAAAACTGTGTTAAATGGCATAAGGTAATTGGTTTTTTGCCATCCATCCCTTAAGGGGATTGGTCAAGTTCTAAGACACCCATCTCTGAATGTTTTTCTAGCTAGAACCATAACAATTCTGCAAAACAACCTGCAGCTGCAAGAAGTTTACAAAACTGTAACATTGTTTTGAGTTACTTGCATGGGAAAGACAGAACTCTCACAAAATGCTGCAGAGAGCTGAAGAAATTCTCTGCTGAAGCTTTTTCAGCATCCATAGCTGGGCGTGTCAGGAGGTTGGGAGGCAATGACCAGAAGTTGAAAAGGGAGATTCTGACATAAGGACAAATTTATGACCATGATTAAACACTGGAGCAAGTTTCCCAGATCGTTGTGCAGCCTCCTGTCTTGGAGATTTTCAAGACCGGACTGGATAAAACCCTGAAAAACTTGGTCTCAATTCTTTTTTGACCCTGCTCTGAGGAAGAGTTCGGATGAAAGACCTCATGAGGTATGTGCCAACCTTAATTATTCTATAATTTTATTATTTTGTTGAAGTCAAAATGTCATTATAATGGAAAACTTCTCAAAATTCACTCATTTTTTACGGACTCACTCCATCCAAAGTGGAGAAAAAATACATACTGTAAAAAAGACCCAACCAAAGAAACAAAACACCCCTACAAAACTGTACTTTTAAATACCACACCCACATTGTAAAAAAAAGAATACTCTGGCTGAACTGAGAAACATGTTGGATAATTTGTATCCACATAGCACAAATTTTACTAGATATTTATGTATATCTCTGTATATATATACAAATAAATCTTTTCTCATGCAATAAGATTGTTTTCCCTCTTTTCAGTCATTTTCCATACTCAATTCACATAATCAAGGTCTTGAATTGTGTGTTCATTTCCAAAAACTATAATCACATGTAAGAATAAGAACTTATGGTAAGTCTTACTACACTTGCCAAGTACATTAATTCATTTGGGCTTTACTGTTAACTGCTTTTTTTTTTTTAATGAAATGGGCACAGCATATGTAATGATGTTTGGGTTGAAGGATGAAAAGGAATAAAAAATGGCCATTACATCAGAAATTATTTTGATGTCTAAAGCGAAAAAAAAGTGTTATGAGCCAAAAATTGCATGGGATTAGAGGGAGATCTGTCGGTAAAAACAGATGCAAAAAGACACCAGAGTAATATTTGCAGTTTGCCTCTAGCCTAAAATAATGGGTTAAAATAAAACTGCAAATTGAACAGAAATATGGAAGAAAGAGAAAGAAGGGATGTGCTGGTGATGCAAGTTATTAAATGTTAAGAAGCAAGACAGTAGTGCTAGGACTTGAATCCCCCAGCACAACGCTGCAGTCACCAGCTTACTATGGTTTCATAAGAACAAAGCACACAACCTTTAAGCAGTGATGAGGAGTTCTGCCTGCATAATGAAGAACTTAAGATCACATTCCATAATCTTACTTAAGACACCCTGTTTATACATTTGGCCAAAACTAATTACAGTGCTCAATTTGCCTGAAAAGTAGATGTCCATTGCCAGCTTCCACAAGTAATTGACAGTGAACGGTCAAAGTGAATATTTTGTAAATATCTCACCAGATGAAGTATATTTGCATGCTAATAGGAAGACTTCAGTAAAGAGTTTAAAATAAAAAGCCAAACTGCAGAAATCTGTATTAGACACATGAAAAATCCTAAGACTCAAATCCTTCATGATCAAACATATGAATCACTGAAAATATAGTCCTCATCCTAGCTATGGCGATATGCTTCTTAGTGGAAGGCCTGGCTGTTAAAGGAACACAAATGATACTGTTGGTTGGACTTGTAGGAAACCTGCACCTACAATTTTTATAACTGTGCCATATACCACTCAATTCTACCTTCTGAATAAACACAGAAAGCAGCAGAAGCTCTAAGCAGTGCATTTGAATTGCAACTATCTGAACGAATTTACAGCATATTTCAGAATTATTTTTGAAAATCTCTTAAAGGAATCACAAAATATCAGAATCAGAACCATAGAAAGATTCAGGTTAGAAGGGACCTTCAAGGACCATCCAGTCCAATCCCTCCGCGATGGACAGGGACATCTCTTACTAAACCAGATTACCCTAAGCCCCATGGTCTTGTACACTTTCAGGGATGGGGCATCCGCAGCTTCTCTGGGCAACCCGTTCCTGTGCCTGACCGCTCATTGCAAAAAATGCCTTCCTCATGTCCAACCTAAACTTACTCTCTTTCAGCCAAAAACTGTTGGCCCTTGTCCTGCCACTACAGGCCTTGGCAAAAAGTCTCCATCTTTCTTATAAACCTTCTTTGTGTACTGAAAGTCTGCAATAAGCCTTCTCTTCTCTTCTCTAGGCTGGACAACTGTGCCGGTTTGGCCAAAATCTAGCAATATATCCTCTGAGAGGAAACCAGGTTACAACCACCCTTCCCTCCACAGGGTTCGGGGAAAAAAAAATTTTCCTCGAAGGAAAGTGAATGAGATAAGAACTATTTATTTAACAAACACACAGGAAAAGGATAATAATGCTAAATAATGAAATGGAATCTCTTGCTATAGAGAGAAACCTGGGAAGATTGCAGAGCCCTTCTGTAGGTGTGGTCTCTCTCCTCCTCGGAGCTGGGTCGGCGAGGGCCCACCCCCGGGCCTCGGGGAAAAATTCTCCCGATGTGTTCTGATGTTGTTGAACAGTCCAGAAGAGAAGAAGGGAAAAACCAAAGTCCCAGGAAACAAAGTTCAGCTTTCCGTCTCACGCCGGGAAGAGAAGAGAAAAAAAACCGAAAAACCGCTGGCTGAAGCAAGCAAGCAGGGTGCTCCCTCCGTGCTCCTGCAGCCAGAGAACGCAGAGGAGTGAAATCTCTGTGTCCTTGGGAAACTGTTTTGAAAAGTTCGTTTGGTTTTTTTTCTTTTCTCCAGCTCAGTTTAAAGGCACAGAAAAGGCACAATATTACTTTTTGGGCATAGAGCATGATAGGGGATACACATGATAAAGTCACCCCAAGACAACAACCCAAACTCTCAGCCTTTTATCATGGAAGAGCTGTTCCAGCCCTCTGATCACTTTGCGGCCCCTGTCTCCACCTGCTCTAACAGGTCCAGGTGTTTCTTGTGTTTGGGGACCTCAGAGGTGGATGCAACGCTCCAGCTGGGATCTCACAAGGGCAGAGTAGAGGGGCAGAATTCCCTCCCTCACCTTGCTGGCCATGCTGCTTTGGACTCCGCGCAGGACGCAATTGGTTTTCTGGACTGCAAGTCGACATTGCCAGGTCTTGTCCAGCCTCTCATCCACCAGCATTCCCAACTCCTGGGAGGGGCTGCTCTGGATCTGTTCATCCTCCTGCCTGGATTGATACCGGAGGTTGTCCTGACCCAGGTGTAGCACCTTGCACTTGGTCTTGCTGAAGCTCATGAGGTTTGCCTTGGCCCAACTCTCAAGCCTGACAAGGTCCCTCCAGATGGTATCCCATCCCTCAAGCAAATCAAACACACAACTCAGCTTGGTGTCATCTGCAAACCTCCTCAGAGTGCATTCATCCCTCTGTCCATGTCACTGTTAAATAGTATTGGTCCCAGTAGAGACCCTCAAGGGACTCCACTAATTAATGATTTCTTTTTGGAATTTGAGCCATGGAATTTAGACAGAGAAAACTAAATCACAAATATTTTAAATTCTATTTGCTTTTCCTACTGGATTTTTAGTTAATCTATTTTACCTCTATGAAAGATTTAATAATTTGAAACTTTCTTTATTTTAAAAATTCTGTTACTGACCATCTTGACACCTAAAACGTCACGTCTTGAAAAGCCTGCTTTACCTGTAAGCAAAATATATCAATACTGTCAGGTTCTACACTGCACAGTTTGATAATATATTCAATAATGAGAACAAGCAGCTTGGAAAAAAACTTTAAAAAATAAACAGGAAGCTATACAAGCTTTCATTTGAAAAAAGAACTAAGCCTGAGTGTCTTTCAGACTCTTATTGATACAAACCACCCATGGAAGAGCCTTCTGTGAGCAAGAAAAAGGATATCATTAAGTACAAAAAGAGGTAAGCGGAAAAAGATGGATAAATTGAGAATAAGAGATGAACAAAGATTTTGACAAAAGAACAGAGAGTGAGGGAACGCTCACTGGAACAGACAAACTAAATTGAAAGAGAAAAAAAGACATGAACACTGATGGCTCAGTTCATTCTTGATGCACCAGTGCTGTGCTGGAGAAATCGTACTGGTATCAGGGCTTATCAAACTGCAAAACAAAGTAACTCTGGACAAACCTGAGTTGGAAAAAAATAAAAAGAGAAAAAACAACAGAGTGAAAAGAACATACCAAAGGTGAAGCAGACATGAGCACTGAAGGGAGAAATAATGAACAGAAGTCCCAACTTCTGTGCCCTCTGCCCAGCCAGCACTGCCCTGTTTGGGCAAAGGGTGAAGAGCTGCAGTGAGGGCAGGAGGGTCCCAGAGGAAGAGCAAATACTCTGCACTAGGAGAAATACTAAAGATTGAAGGGCACTAAAGTATGCTCAAAATCAGGTAGTTAAAAAAGAACAATAAAAAGCTTTCATAAACCAATACTGCTGGCAGATAAATGCACACCAGGCTGCATATTTGTTTCCTAAGAATAAATGTAATCGTTAATATGCTGTATTTTATTGATTTGCTTAGTTACTAAATAAACTGAACTGCATAAGCTGTCTTTTCCCACACCAAGACAGTGAATTTTCATAGCAACATCAGACAGGAGAGTCCTTTATCTTCTACTTTGTGGACATCTGTATCTTTGTTCACTAATTCAGGACACCTTTGAATTCAATGAAAAACCAATTGAATGAAAATCACCTTTCTTGTTTTAGAATTATGCATTATACATGGCGATGTGCCCTGGAAACAATATTTTACTAACTCTTCACCTTGTGTTTTTCCACGTTGATGTGGCATATTCATTGCACACACAGTAATTGCATTTTGTTGACATTTAAAGTAACTTTTACCAGTAGCCACTGTTTTGAACACATAATGAGATATTTATATGGAACACTGTCTCATTATCACATTAAAAGAATGATGTGGAAAGAGATTAGAAGAGTGAAGAGTCAAGTAAAACATTCTGACTTACATAAAACGTAATTTTGCTTTGACAGGGTGAAATAAAACATACAGATTTAATATTAGTAAGACCGATATTATCCAAGTTAATTCACATTTGTTTGTATTTCATTCCATATAAAGTACTAGGCCGTCTAAAAGACCTTAACCATCTCAGTTTCTGGGACTTATCTATCACTTGAAAGACAGGAAATTCATGTGACTTAATTACTTAACTGTAAAGAAGTTCATCAAGGTTCCAGAGCACCAAAGAGCAGTCGTATGCTTAAACTTAAGCACCTGCTTAAATTGTCCCTCTATATGACAAGTGACCTAAAAATGGCGATGCTATTTTGATACCTTGTGAGGACATTAAGGAAGAGTTCGTTATATAAAATAACCTTGCAGGCAGTTATTTATATACAAGCTAATTTTATTCAAAGTACATTGAAGGACAGACAAAAACTGCTGAATTACAAAACAGCAGACTTTTATCAACTATGAAAAATTGTAACAGAAGTGTTCAGGGATTTTGGTCATTCTCATAGGACTTCTTTGCAACTTTTTAAATTCAACTATACCTTTCTTAAAATGGGGGTCGGGTGTGTATTCAAACTGCAGGTACAAAATAGTATATCATGGGATTTTTCTCTTTTCTTATTTTTAATAATTTTTGGTACCAGAACCTGGAATTAGGACATTGTCTCTGCTCAGAACATAGAAGAGTTTTGATCCGCAGAGGATGGTATGATTTAGATGTCAATGCCCTGGCTGACCTAGGAACATTTAGATTTCCTTATGCTCAGCCATCTCGGTGGAGAAATGTCAAACTTAGTTTCTCCTTTTCTGTTCAAGAAGAGTAAGAATTTTTTAAGCCTGGAGACTAATAAGCCCAACTATAAAAGATGGCCACAAATTTTAAGGAAATGTGAATTTGCTTGACAATTTAAATGAAGACTTCAATTTTTGTTTAAAATAAAATTTTGCAAAAAGGTGTTTCAAGATGGACTTCTTTATTGGGAAAGTAATACTGCTTGCCTTCTTTCCCCACCAAGGAACAAGTGCGGCACTGCTAATAAACTGATCCTCTTCTTCATGATTTTTAGAGATGCTACATGCATTCAAATAGCAGCTGCCCAACAGATGATTTGGTTTAAGATTCCATTTTCTCTTAAATGTCGTGTATCATATTAAAAGTTTAAAAAATTTCTTCACAGTTAAATGGTTTGTCATGATTTTAGTTAATCTGCATTTTACATAAACTAGTCTCAAACTCATGCTCCAAATGAGGGAGGAAAATATTCCCTATATACTTTTAGCCCACAGAGATATAATTATTTTGTGTTTTTAAAGAAAATAGTTCTTAGAAGTCTTTCTCCATCCATCTTGTTAATCTCTTCTTTTCTGTGCATGCAATAGCCATCAATAGAATTCTATATGATGTTTTCATTTGTGCCTGCTCTACTTTTTCTGCCAATACAGGTATGATAAATTGGAGGTCTTAGTATCATGGCTGCTCTCAATCTTTCCTGATAAATGGCTTTCCAGACACTTTTTTAATGTCATGAGAAAGATTTAAGTAAGTCAATATTCCTATAGTACATAAGCAGTCGGAATAATAGTATACAATAAACACAGAGCAAGAGGAAAGTTTACAGCCCATTTCAATCTCTCTTCTCAATGTCATATGCATTGTTCACTTATTAGAAGATGATTCACCTTAATGATATTTACATTTGACATTACTTGAGTGTTCAGTGTCTCGAAATGCAGAATTACCTTCTCTGAAGCCCAGTCAAAAATGTAATTATAATTCCTCATTTATGTATCTGTCTTCAAATATCTATGCACTTTGATCATATGAATGCCAATTCAAGTGCCATTATCTGTTTAGTCACAGTCAAGGACAGGAGAATATGAGCTCTTAAAATCACCACACAATCTGTTTATCCCATTCAGTAAGATACAATAACAGAGAACTAGTTATGCTTGAAATCTTAGCACAGTGAAATAAATAACCGATTACTAAAGCATTATTTTACTTAGATATTGAATATATACACATCAGAAGTCTTTAATTTAAAAGGAACAGTGGTTTTGGACAGTGCCTCACTGGAACTTTTCAGATAAGAACAGCTAAATTTGGCCTTGAAATACAGTTTTAAAAACACATGGAGCGTATTTTTTTTAGCATGTGAACATCCACAGCAAAGTGCCACCTTCACGATATTATAAAAAGTCCAGGGCCACTGCCTTTTAGTGGAAGGTCACTAGCTAATCAGCCCACATTCACACAATGTGTAATTGAATTTCCAACATTCAGACATAGGTCCTTACAGAAATGCTTTACTTACAAAGGTGTCATCAATAAAGAAATCTAGACACAGGATTAAAGCCTCCAAATTAGCAGTGTCACTCAGGACTTTTAACCTACTATTTTTACAGCCCTTCTCCAGGAGCTCTCCTTGCCTTTTGTAGTCAGCACCAGAACTATTCACTTGCTCCTTGCTAAGCTTTTATCTCCATGAAGTGAAGGTGACAATGAAACACTCTCCTGCAAGATCCTCCTGGCAGCACTCCCACAATGCCTGCTGGACTGTTTTGATCCCATTCCATATGTCCACAATTTAAGCAGCACTACAGCTGCCTGTCTCTGAATTGTGTCGCATCCCACTGCCGGGCACAATCCTGTGGTACCTGAGTTCCAAAGTAATCTTCTGAGCCTATTTCAATTTTCACATTAAAGAGCATGCTGCCTGGAACTTGATGATTACAGGTTTGTGAGGACAGGATCAAACAGAGGGAGATGCTAGCAGGGAGTCAAGAGTAATAACATTATTCTGCAGACACAGCCAGTTTTCTCTTCTGCTTTGAATGAATTCAGTCATCTACAGCAGCACTGATGTAAACACAGCCTTGCAGTTGCATATTGCTGCAGATAAATTTGAATAAATATCTCATGTGTCATTGCACCCTGGAAAGCAATTTATGAGAGAGCTGGTTTTATCATTAGCTAATTGTGGCTCTGGATTATTAAGTGCAGAGACTGAAGAGTTAGGAATATCTTCGTAACATTGGCATAGGTACATATATGATAATTGGCTTGAGCAATAAAGCTATCAGTTATTCTGTCTGCTGATTAAAAACTATGAACACTGAAGAATCAATTTATTTTTAAGGGCAATTCACTTTCATAAACAGATACTAACTGCTCTTTTTTCCCCTGAAATCTGTCAAATGCTCTTAGCTCACATTGCATCACCATTTTAGTAAAAGAACTGATGTTTAATACCATAAATTATAGTTCTTTGACAGTAAAATGGTCTGTCATGTCATAATTCTAGCTATTGAAGTTCTGTATACATTTACAAGTTGATTTCCTGTTCAGAGAGAAAAATACTACTTAGAGATATCACAGCTGTCCCTCAAAAATTTTAATAGAAAATATTTGATAAATAAATAGAGTATACATTAAAATGCTGTATTTCATCTGGCAACAACTGATGTGTATATCTATCAATGTTTTTAAAATCTAGCGTAATAAACATTCTACTCTGCTTGCACTGGTGAGGGCCGAAATATTTTGCATCCTCTTCCTTTTCATTCACAGAAGGAGAGAAGCACAAGAAGAATCCTGCATGGACAATTCACTGGGGCAAATTATTGTATCACAATGAAGGACCTGGTTCTGGCATCCTTCCTATTCCATTCTCCTCTTCTGTACTTCATCCATCACTAGTACTACCACAATACTTATGAATCTGTCTCTGGTGGATTAAATAATATGATTAGCAACTCTTTTCAAGAGCATGAATGGTGGGAGACCAGTGTACCATATTTGGGGATCTTTTACATTACATGTATCTATATCCATCTATGCATCTACATAGAGCTAGAATATGGATGGTATAGCTACGAAAAATAACCAAGGTGTCAAAAGTGTCTCAAAAAGTGGGGAGAAATATCTGAAGAATGGTAAGAGAAAGGTGCCTAGATCTGAGATATGTTGTTGTAATGTGGCTCTGTTGAGATCCAGATACTGTAACTACATGAATTAATACCTCAGTATTACAGCTGTTTTCCAAAACTAGATGGACTTCTGTTACTGATGGGTTTTGATGTAAGGTATCATTTAAGCCATAAGATACAAGATATAAAAAAGAAGTCAAAAACAGAGAAGAGAAAAATAAATTACTTTTTTTTCAGTATCTTTGATTACTGTAGCTTTGCCATGTACCCTGGATTCAAATAAATCTCTTTAAGGTCATTTAACAAACAAATATGTGGTTACTTCAAAGCTTATTTGGCCTAATACTTCATCCCTTCCACTTTAAGAACATCTATACATTCTGTGTAACTACGTTTGTACATGGTGTCAATTACTGACATAGAAGTGCTGTTTATAGAGATTATTTCAAAATCAATTCTAAAAAACCATCAAAACTAGATATTGAGAACTAGAATTTAAGGAAAAAAGGGAAGATGTGGGTTTCTGAGAGCTGAGGCTTTGAAATATTCAATGCCAGTAAGGTCAAAATATTCAAAAAAGAGGACGCTAGAGACACAGAGGAAGCAAATAATGGAAATTAATATTTTAATGAATGAACCCACCACTATTTGAAAATCAAAATTTATACACTAACAGTTAAACTCCCTGATTATCCGTGCATCTATTCATCTACATTCATGGTGAATCAAATATACTAAAATATATTAAGAAGTTTGATTATTCTACTTCTGTTAATAATGCACTTTCCTTATGTAATCTTGTTTCTTGTTCTACTTAAACTTTAGCAATTCTGTGTGCCCGGTTTTTAGGTCAAAGGAGCTTGTACTTTTCCTAAAGATATGAAGATTGTTTCTTAGAGGACATATTATGGGAAGAAGAAAGAAGACATCAACAGCTCAGTGACTCTTCAGTTTTCTAACGTTGTGGACCAGATATATCTGGGTGTCTTAAAAATCTGTTTGCAGTGGCTTTGCAGACAACTGATAAAATTGAAGGCGTGAGTCCTATTTTAATTTGAAAGGCAAACTAACTCGAAGAAGAAAGTTTCAAGTTTATTCTGGTCAGATGAACTGCTACAGATATTTTTCAAACTTATTTTTTAAACTTGCTGCTTACAAGAGAGATGAAAATCTTGTTTTCATGGCAAAGACATGTAATCTTATTTATCAGATCACTGTTGCCTTCTTAGTGAGAAGGTAGACTGGAGGTCATCTTTCATGCAAGTTGACAACCACTTATGTGGAACACTTGCAATTTATGGAGTAGTTATGGCTTGAAAGCACTACTGAAAGCTGCAAAACAAATGCCCTACCTAAGCAATGTAAATGGATGAATATAAATAAAAACTTTAGGCAAAAGTTCTATGTAGTTTGCATAGGGAATGAAGCTGCATGTTGCCCATTTTTGTTACTTGCTCTTTGGAAATCTTCCCTATTGTTGGGCATTAGGTTCCTTCAGGGAATTTTCTCCCCATTTGTTGTCATGCCCTGGGCTCTGAGGGCCCGACTCTGTCCCGTCCCGGCACCGAGCTGGAACGGAAAAACCTCCCTAAATCCCGCTTTTCCATGCGGTTTAAATATGTGCAATTGAGAGAAGCGTAATTGGTTTAACAGGCTGTCTGTCAATTCAGGTCAACCCACCACAAAAATAGACCTCTATTAAGAGACAAAAGGTGTAGCCAATGCCTTGGCATACCATTGGAATGGTTCTGGGGGAAGGGGGTGGTTGGGAAGCTGTGCTGTTCTTACCTGGGGGTGGTTCAGTCTTTGCCCGGCTTGCAGGGGAGACAGTTGTGGTGTCTGGTGCTGGACTTCTCCTGCCCAGGGGGTTCGGTGCTGCTGTACAGTTTAAGAACAATTGAATGTCACATTTAGAACTTAAAAAGTAATTTATGGAATTTCGCAAATCTGTCTCACAATTTTCTGAAACCATGGTACAGCATTTGCTAAAATTATTTCAGACAGAAAATACCTCCTGTACAGCAAAGCAACTGCCAGGGAACTAAAGTATTTTATTGAACATCTTCCTTTAAAAATGCTACAAGATCATCCTTCCTTTTATCATTTTGGTATCCAACCCTTCCACCTTTGGATTTGCAAGACATTATAAGCTTTGTCCTATACAGAAGATATCTTTCCAAGGATGCAAACCTGCAAGAGTGCTCAGCCTCTTCTACAACTTGCCCTTTCACTGCAAGAAAAGTGCCCTTTTTTCTCTCATAGAAACTCATTTTTTTCTATCTCTACAAGACAATATGTATAGGACTCAAGTGTGAAGTTAGAGCCATCATAATGTAGTTCAGCTTATGGAGCAGTGGTTCTCACCTTTCATAGAAACCTAGCAAAGATTAGAATTTCAAGGCTCCAAAGTAAACTTAGAAAACTAAAGCCAATGAATTTCAAAGAAATGTAGGCTCTTGGGAACATGTGTATATATATTTTAGACAAAAAAATATGAAGCTTTATATACACACATAGATGAGCTTTCAGGGTCCCTTCCAATCCGGGTGTTCTATATATGCATACACAGACATACAATTATATGCATGAATAAAAAAGTCTGCTAATATACAATTAACATATAAAACAATATATGAAAGCACATAATAAATATTCTATTGTTACTGTGTTTTGAGTATGTGATTAGACAATAATAATCATGTTTTCCTTTTATAATTCCTAATAGAAGAGCTAGTAGATAATCCTGCCACATTAATGTTCTAAAAACTTTGTGAAATTAGTTTTCAATGCATTTTAAAAATGTTATTTAGCTTCCTAAATTACCAGGGACTTTCTGGGGTTTTTTTAAGCAAAGACAGAAATAAAATACAAATGATTAAATATGACCTGAGAACTAGGATCACTGTATTCTCTTCATTTCCCATTAGCCCTTCAGCACAGAGCTTGTAACAAAACCATTTCTGATGTTACCATGTTCCCTCCCATGCTGGTGAAACTATAAACAGAATAACTACAGCATGGTTCCTGTAATGCATTTTTATTTGGAAATTAGTGAGGGTGCTGAAGAGAAGCTTCTCATAAGCACGGCAGGAAGCAATGGAGGGAAGATACTACTTACCTGTCTCAGACTGAAAATCCCCAAACCTCTGGTTTGTTGCTCCAGCCCCATCCTTTCATTAGAAACATTGCTTTTGTGTTCAATCCTTTCCTCTTTTCCTCCTCAATGCTCAGCTCCTTCCCTGCAGTCCTGTGATAAGTACAGTGGGCTAGCCATAGACTACTGAGAGTAAAAAAAATATATAGGACCGGGAGAGAAGTATAAATATTCTTAACAGAATTTTGTAGACAGTAGTTAGAAGGAAATAAAAGGAGTCTTTTTCCTCTTCTTATTGTTCCTCCTGTTCACTCATCAAATACTAATGGTTTAGTGCCATAATTGCATGAGTAATGTACAATCATTGCAAGTATAGATTGTACTGTAGGATGGCTCTTCCATTCATAGGAATTGCATGCCTGCCCTTATCCCTTGGAATAGTTGTTCATCGTAGTTCTGTGAAATTTCAGCAGGTAGTAGCACCATGACAAGAGTAAAGCTGGCAGAGATGCTCTTCCACCAGATTTTCTGACTTGCTTCGATGTGGCCTTGATAACATTAATGAGATTCACATCAGCCAAAGTGGCAATACTCTGAAAGCATTAAATCAGCATATGATCAAGTCTGCAGAATCTGGTTTTCCCTAATGAATGTTTCAAATGGAACCAAATTATGTCATGATCTCCAGATGATCACAGGTGTAAGATTAGAAAGGGCAACCCTGGACATCTGGGAATGTATTTCTTTTATCAAAATTAATCTGCTAATATCAGAAGGTACTTGTGTTATTTTTCTAAAAACCTCATCTGCAGCAATCTGCAGCAATCAGTTTTGAGTGAGGCCAACACAGTTGCTCAATGCCCCCTTCCAGAACGTCCAAAATGAAAACAACAAATCTATGCCTGTCTGCTGGAGGTCGTGGAGAGACCCCCAGACACAGTGAGACTGGGGCAGGCAGACTGAGACATTGGGAAGAAAGGGCGTGAACTTTGGCCAACGCTACTGCAGGATTCTTCAGAGTTTATACAAGATCAAGATAAAATGTGCTTATGCGGTATCTGCAAAGACACATGCTCAGGGAGGGGTCTTACCTTTGTCCTCCAGTTTCCTCTGTGCTTTAGGTTTTCCTCTCCACATCTCTGCCAAAGAGGATCCTCAACAGTGTGAGTTCTGAACTAAGTGCACCTTCAGCCTGCAGAGAACAGCTTTTACTGGGAACAGTGTGGGAGCAAAGGATGAGAAACACAGAACTCCCTCAGAACACCAGGTTTCTGTGGAAATCGCACCAGCCTCTTCCCAAGACTTCCTTTGCCACTGAAGAAATGCCATCAGATCTTCCCATTATTTTGACTCCATTCATTAGGATAAAACTAACCATACCCTAGAGGTGCCTATTTCTGTCCTTCATTGGGAAACTAGAGTAACTATCACGTGACTGTCAGATGCAATGTCAGGTGAGATGAACACCATCATTAACAATACTGAGACTGAAGATCACAAACTGTGGAGAGATAATGGCTTTTGCTACAAACACAACCAATGTCAGAAGCATTTCATTTTGTAAACACTGATGGCTGATGAAAAACTTGGGTGATTTATCCTTGGCAGCCTGTTCCTTACCTCAGATCTTACTTCATAGATCTCTTCCTGTAATCTCAGGGAAGCTTTTAATAGTACCCAGTGTGATTAAAAGCCTTCCAGTGAATGTTGGTATTCTCTCACATCTGTTTTCATCTGTTATTTCTACATAACATATTTTTTGCAGAGCTGTGGAACTCTGCAACTCTCTATTCTGAAACTGGTCAAACATGCGATGCTTCCCTACAGTTATCAGAACAGTGCTCTACCTTTTGCAGAACTGCCTTATAATTAATGTATCCAAGGTCTGGATCTTTGAGCCACAGAATTTTTTCATCTTTTCTCACCTTTTCTTGTATCAAAAAGCCCATCTAGTACACTATCATAATATAGTTTCACCTTAACCACCTATTTAAATATTTTTTTTAAATGTTGGAATTAGATATTCTATATCCTTCCACCAAAAATGAATTATGAAGTCCAGGTATTCTATTTGAAAAATATCAGTATGTTACTTAATTTTCCGACATATTTACTGGATTGTTTAGTCTTGTTACTTAAGATAGAGGAACAAAATCTTAGAGTCAAAAAAGAAGAGAAAGAAAAGACCAACATTATCTCAGTTTTCCTGACGTGGAAATTAATCATTAACAACAAAGAACAGAGGTTGTTGTGGCAATATGCCATCTTTTAAATTTGAGTTATATTTTATATGTATACATGTGTGCACATGTTTTAAAAGCACTGTTTGTCCACAAGTCTCTCTTATTTGAGACACTGATATGCACACAATTTATCCAAGCTAGACAATATTGATGCTCCAAAGGATGTCTTGCATGCAGTGAGAAAACACACCCAATTCAGAAACAAAAATGTTTCTAGGTTTTCTAACTCCCTGTGCTTTACTGTTTGCTGTCTTTTTCTATTTGTACATCTCCTAAAAATCTGCAGAAAATCCTGGTCCTCTGACAGATCCAGAAACTACATCTTGAAAACCATTGCTTTAGATTGGACAACTGTTGTTCTGAAAGCCCAAGACAAGGAAAAATACTGTTGGAAAAGTACATGCACAACCTGCACAATTCAGTGATTTTAGCATTGACATTCACTCCTGATACTGAAAGTCAGAAATGAGAAATCAAACTCTGATAGTGAGGGACAGCAAACCTGCAGCTACACTACTGGTGTGGAGGGAAAGGCGTAGGAAACAGAGTCTAGAATTAATGTTGACATCTGTTATCTGCTTATTTTTCAGCCTGCTGATGATTTTTATTAATTTATTTATAAGGGTTTTTGCAACCCTTTAAATAGGTGAAAAACTAGTTGTGTGTTTGTGTTAGCCTAATGGGCTCTAACATCACTCCATTCCCACTTCCTCTAAGAAACAAAAAGCGTTCCCCATAAAGCCTAAGTCTTTTTTTTTAACCTTATGAATTATTTGCAAAGTACTTTTGACAATGAGTTTAAAGGTTGTGAAAGCACAAGGGATGGCTCTATGGGGTACAGTAAAAGCTTTAAAATACCCAAGTCCCTGGACCAGCAGCTTTTACAAAAGATAGTTCTGTAGTGAGACAAATAGAGCAGGTTTTGGAGAAGACCTGATAAAGATGTTCCTACTGCTGAGGGCATTGAACATCCCACAAGAGTCCGAATAAACTGGAGGACTGCATTTTCACCAGCAGCCTCAGACTCCCTGGAACTGTGAGGCACAAAGTGTTGTCAAGAACTTTTCTGAAACGCTGCTTTTAATAGTAACAGTATGAATCCACAGTGAGTTATTTCCATAGTGACACAGGTTTAAATGGTGTTCTACAAAAAAAAAAGAAAATCTATATGTTCTTTTCACCCTATCTGATGCACACAGAAAAGATTTTCACTGCTCCTTTTTTTTCAGTAGGAGGCTGATAATATATTATACTGGTAGAGCAGTTTTCTTTATACCTCTGTTTAGAGATCTTGAATGTCTCATTCCAAAATTCAGCATCCCCTCAACTTTATGACACATTACATTAGAAAAATTGAATGTCTTGTCTTGTGTTTCTCTAAAATTTAAATAAATATGCTTTATAGCCTAATTCCCACAATTCAGATTTATCCGTAATTCATATTAAAAAACACATTGCCTCCCGCTAAAAACAGTGTGTTGAAATAATAGCCTGGGGGAATCAAAAGGAAGAAGCATAACAAATGACATTTTTTTCTGAGTTGCTCATGTTTGTACTAGTAGTAATGAACTCAAGAGGCACATGTATTTATCTTGTTTATTAAAGAAAATCACTTCATTATACAACCTGCATTTTCTCTCCTGTGTTTTGGAAGGGTTGCCTCCATGCTTCGGTATCCTCCATGGTGAAAGTCTATATGATATTAAAAATACTAAGCTAGGCTTCTTGTTGCTGTATGTAGGAACAACTTCAGTTATATCATGAGAATTTCACTGGTAATTAATTTCATCCACTGATGACATAATGTGTAAATAATTCATATTGTGAAATTCTAGAATTGTTTTTAAAGGTTTAAAGACTGAACTATGAAGCAAAGGAACCAGCAAACTAGCAGTAAGACAGAAGACAAGGCAAAAGAAAAGCAAGAGAGGAAATACGGTAAAAAGAAGAATAACAGAATCAGAATATGCTGAATTGCAAGGGATCCACAAGGGTCATCAAGTCCAACTCTCAGCCTTGCAGAGCACCATCCCAAAGAGTCACACCACGTGCCTGAGAGTAGAGTTCAAACACTTCTTGAGCTCTGTCAGGCTTGGTGCTGTGACCACTTCCCTGGGGAGCCTATTCCAGTGCCCAACCACCCTCTGGGTGAAGAACCTTTTTCTAAAATTCAGCCCAAACCTCCCCTGACACGGATTCAGGCCATTCCCTCATGTTCTGTCACTGGTCACCACAGAGAAGAGATCAGTGTCTGCCCCTACTCTTCCCCTCACAAGGAAGTTGTAACCGCAATGAGGTCTCCCCTCAGTCTCCTCCAGGCTGAACAGACCAGGTGACCTCAGCAGCTCCTCACACGGCTTCTCCTCAAGGCCCTTCACCATCTTTGTTGCCCTCCTCTGGACACTCTAAAAGCTTTATATATTACTTATAATTTGGCACCAAAAACTGTCCCCAGCACTCGAGGTGAAGCTGCCCCAGCGCAGAGCAGAGCAGGACAATCCCCTCCCTTGCCCAGCTGGCGATGCTGTGCCCGATGCCCCCCAGGACAGGCTTGGCCCTCCTGGCTACCAGGGCACTGCTGACTCATGTTCTTTTGTTGAACTCATGTTCAACTTGCCATTGACCAGAACCTCTTCCACGGCACTTTCCAGCGTCTCGTTCCCCAGTCTGTCTGTGCACCCAGGGTTGCCCCATCCCAGGGGCAGAATCTGGCACTTTCCCTTGCTGAATACCATATGGTTGGTACATATACAAGGGAAATCAGTGTGAGGAAGGTGTGAACAGAAAATTGCAGGTTAGAATCAGTGAGATCAAAACCAGTAAAGTAAAAAGGAAGACAGGTGAAAGAGAAATGTGGGATATATCTTGAAACACGTCATTGAAAGATAAAACAAAAGGCAGTATTTCCCTCTATCTCATCAAAACAGCCATGGCAAACATCCTATTCTAATGCTAATTCTAATATTCAAGTGAGTACCTTTGTCCAGACTATACTGGGAGACAAGATTGCATGCAGAGCAATTTTACTGCATTAGAGTGGTGTCTGTCTTCTCAAGTTGCCTGGTTTATCTGCTTCTGATCCAAGAAAGTGAAAGACAGTATAGCTCAGTACAAGAGGGTCTAGCTAGAACTTCTATGCCACCAGAATAAGTATACAAGATTCAAATAAAATAAATAAAATAAATTTTAATAAAATAAAATAAAATAAAATAAAATAAAATAAAATAAAATAAAATAAAATAAAATAAAAGTCTAGTGTGACCCTGTGGAAAGAAAAGGACAAAGCAGTGATAACCTGCATACTATCAGTATGGTGAATGGCATTTTCAAGAAATTTTCTACACTTCCTGTAATTTTTAGTCAAAAAATAAGACATCATTGCCCTCAATCTTCCTTCTGTCTTGGTACCTAAGACAAATAAATGGAGCCTATCTAAAAACGAGTGACAGTGATGTCTTGTCAAACTTCCTAAGTTTAGAAATACACTACAAAACAAAGTGTGCTAGGAAGGTTGTTTTAATATTTTGTGCGCTTTCAGGAATGAAAGATCAAATATGTTCTACAAACAAAGTCTCATCTTGAAACTGGTTTGCAACAAAGCCAGTTACCAGGACAATAATTGTATAAAACACTCGTTCACAATTTAGTTTAATTTACACTTGGGTAATCATAGGACATGTTTAACACACCTGGTTTTCCTGAATGGCATGCCAAGCATCATATTTCTGTTTCAGCTTGGACATATATTTCAGAAAGATGTCTAATCTTTATTTGAACACTTATCAAGCATCAAGGTAACTTATTCAGTTGGTTAGTGATGATTCACTGTAAAAATGTTTCTTTCATTTCTAGTCTCAATTGCTCTGTGTTCAGGCTCCAGATCTCTAATGTCTTTGATAGATTAAACTTCTCTCCAGTGTTGGAAGTATCTGCATTTATAGATCATGATCAGGTTCACTTCTTAAACTTCATTCTGTTAAGCTAAAGGGATTGAACTGGGTAGGTATCTCACTGAAAAGGCTTTTTTTCCCCTAGAACTTCTATCATTCTTGTAGCTCTTTTTTAAGCCATTTCCAATATATCAATGCTGCTTTAAAATGAGTTCATAAAACAGAACACAATAGAGGTCTCACTAATATCATAGGGAGTCAAAAATAGCTCTGTACTTCCATTTTTTTAATCCTCTTTCTATTTATCTAAGAATGGCTTCTCTTTTTTTTCTTTGCTATTGCTTCACACTACAGACCCAGAAAATCTAGAGCCTTATATTGATTTTTACCTTCTGGGGGATGCTTTGGATCAAAATCCATGTTGGATATAACAACATTTCACCATTGTGGAATACTTCCAAATCTTCAGCAGTCAACCTAAGTACATAACACTTTAAAATATGAACCTGTTTTACAGATTGCCTGTACAAATGCAAGTAATATTTACCATATGACTACACCAGTAATTTTTAAAAATGATAAATACATTTAAAATATTCAAAACTTGTGTAGGATATTGAAAGAATATATTTTTAAAATACCACTAAAATCCCAGAAAAAACAGAGAGAATAATATTTCTCTTTTTCATTATGAAAGTATTATCTGACTTCTTGGAATTGTATTCAGACACAGTAGCTAGACAGTGGTATTGAACACTCAGTTAACTGAACTGTGGGTGACATTGAATCAGATTTATATCACAACAATGTTTCATTAAAGTATGATTAATGGCCAATGCTGTCAAAAAGCTAGAGACAGACTCATGGTCCCAGTTCTGTGAAATTTAAGAATTTTCCTTTTTTGTTTTCCTTCTTACTATACATTTTACACTTTTCTTGTAGGATTTCAGTGATCAGGCAAAGCATTTTTTTGTTTCACAAAAAATTGTTTACCAGCTCCCCATTGCACCACTAGTGCTATCTCAACATTTGCCCTTACAAAACTACTTTAGTTTTCATTTTTTCGTTTGAAAATGGTTAATTCACTGGGTGCTCTGTGGTCAAGACAATCCTGTTACTCAGGCTGCCAAGTTGGAGCACCACCTGCCCTATTGCTTTGCGCCAAGCAAAGCTCTGGGCAGGTCAGAGAGAGGACCTCTCTCCTTTGTGGGCTAAACAGTGACCATCTCCACAAGGTCAGGGCTGAGGAGCTGGCACTCCAGTAACAGTGCTGTGCAGGGACACCCAGCCTAGCCCTGAGTGAGTGAGTTCAAGTATTAGAGCCAATACAGGCGTTGCACATGCAAGTCTGGAAGCTGTAATTTGCCACACTGCTGGCAGTGACACTGCCTCTGAACTAACTTGAAGCTGGAGCAGGCATGTCTATCATGCACTTCATTGTATGCATATCTCAATTATTTGTTTTATTTTTTTTGACCCAGGTAAGATTCACACTGAGGCAGGAGCTGGAAGTTTCTATCTTTGGTGTCTGAATTAATTACAATGGAAGAGACAGGCAAGAAGAATCAAATTACCACACCGTTATGACAGGAGTCTAGAATTTCTTTTAAATGTGGTCTTTCACATATATTTATAGTGTCTTTTTCCTCAGCTTGAGTCAATATTACTACCCCATGGTGAAAAACATATACAAAAATATGTTTGCTCTTCCATCACTGACATCCTCCATTTGTGTCTGAATACAATTCATTAAAATTCTCATTTTTCTGTTGATAGCCCTGGTTCCAGGGAAAAATAGTCTTTTTTTCATCAATTCATGCTTTATTAGGTTATTTCACTAGTCTCTTATTTTAAAGTTTCTTTCACAAGGGATAATTTACAGGCTTCTCCCTACTCCTTTGTGAAGACAGATTGATTTGGTTGTGTTCAGAAGCAAAGGCATAAGTAGATTGTGCTTCTGGATAGAGAAATGTCTGCAACACAAAGACGGTATTTTGACAGATTATCTAAAAGTCACTAAAGTCAGGGCAACAAAAAAGTATTCTGTTTCAGATTCTTGCCCATGTGAAATAGAAACTTATGCCTTCATGTCTGTAACCATCAAGAGCAATAAAAATGTTTAACTGAGGTTTTGTTTTCTTAATATTCAGAGCAAATTATAAGACATGGAGGTAATGTCAACCAGAGTGACAAGTAGCCAAGAGAGTTCCAATTCTGTTTTTGCCGCTGACTGGGTTGGTATAAGGGCCCCCAGTCACAAGGTGGGTAATTGTCATACAGCTCCATAGCCTCTTCAGCCGTGGTTTGACTGTATCTGCCCTTCACATCATATGCTTGCATGCCCTTTTGCCACTTTCAAGGACAAAGCAGCACCACAGACTGTTGCTGTGCATGTTTATCACAGGCACCTCACCTCTCTGAGGAGGAAAAGAATCTTAGGGCAAATATTTACATGAAATCCAGCAAAATCATTGTGTCTTACAGATAAACAGGACAGTGACTTAATGCAAATATCTTTTGTGATGCCAGATTTGAACTCATCCATTCTCTACTCCAGTTATGCTGAGAACAGTAGCCCTATAGAGAAAACAGGGAGGGGGCTTTGAGATGCAGAAAATTTTTGAAACAGCACTGAAGAACTATGGAGTTAAAACTATTATATTCTTAGTGCATCACACTGCCAGCTAGCACGACTGTTGAAATATTTAACTTTCACAATAGTTGCAATGGAAGGAACAGACCTGTAATTGTACTAATCATGTAGGAAGATGTTCAAAAGATGGCAATTTATTGTGGGTTATTTCAGATTCCTGCCCTCAGGATTTATTTTGTCAAGGGCACTTAAGGCTGTTGGTGAGTTCATTTTTAGTTTTCATATAAGTCTAAATATATCAGAGACTTCCTGAGGGAATGACTGGATTTTGATGACAAATCACCTTTTTTTTTGGTGTACATGGCAACATTACAAAAGGTGGTGAGGCTTGTCCAGGTCACAGGTGTTGCAGAATTTGTCTAATTAAAAGTCCATTTGCTAGGAATTGTGAATGAAGAACACGTTCTACTGCACCAGCTTGACTTGAGTCTAAACAGTATCATGAAATGTCTTCCCATGATAAACCTCCTCTGTGAGTGATATGATTGTCTAGATATTAATATTATTTTTGACAACTGTTGCAATGTATACATGACATATATATGTGTGTATATATATACATGTGTGTATTTAAAGTAACTATATACTTTATGGCTATAAAGTTATTGTTTCTAGAGAATTCAAATGAAAACTAAAATGTGCACTCCAGTTGTAGCAGATGCATCTTTTATCTTCCAAGACTCAAAACCAAAACAGTATATTTTAGAAATACTGTATTACTGATTCATGATTTAAGGTTCACCTTACAAGCATTTTGTGTCTCTAGTAATAAACTCATAACAACCTAGTCAAGTTTATAAAGCTTTACTGAAAAATGATAACATACCCATTTCAATAAGGACCAAAATGTCATTCTTATCAGAAATTATTTAGAATTTGCTTGGTAGCATCCCAACCCCTTTCAGCTAACCAGTCAGCCTGACAAGGAAGCAATAGGTGACCTCTGGCTGCCTATTATGGGTGGTGTTATGATCCATAACCTCCAACGCACATCTGTGGCTAAAGCTGTAGCTGTAACATACAATATATGAGTTTTTAAAGTAAAACCACCTCACAGCTCCACACATCTAAAGAAGGCTGACTAATCCTTACCCACATAACTGGTAGTCCCTCTTGTACTCACCTCTCTCTGGCAGAGCCTCCAGAGAACTATGGGGCTCTTCTCTGTTTGGTGATTGTTGTTTTTCAAGGTTGCAATTCCATAAAATCATGGTTTTTGCATTTGTGTCAAAACAATCTATTAGAAAAAGGAACGCTGTTAACACCTTTCATATAAAATACTGACAAGGATCCCATGAAGTATAATGCAAGCTATACAATCTAGCTCTGTGGAACCATTTCTAACATTTACTACATTTTACCAAGAAAAAAAGGCAGAACAAGCTGTAAGGAAACAGGTTAGCTTATTTGGGTGTGTTTTGTAGGATCTGATCAAAACACTATTTGAATGAATACATTCAAACAGAACAGTTGTTCTGTTGCACAGCAAACTTCGGGCCAGGCCTCTACAAAAAAGGCAGAGGCAAACTACATCAGGGGCATTTTGGGGTGCACATGCCCCAGCACTGTCGGTGTTTTCCCCTCAGCCCCCAACACCTCTTGAGAGTCAGGAGTGAAGGACTGAAGCTCAGCCAGCAAATCACAGTGGAAAAGAAGCTGTTGAGGTGGTTTTTAAATTTTTTTGTCTTTTTTTCCCTCATTACATTGATCTATTCTAGTTGGCACTAAATTAATTTTTTTTCCAAGTAAAGTTTGTTTTGCTCATTACAGTAGTTGGTAAGGGATCTCCTTGTCTCTATCTCCACAAACAAGAAAGCATCTTCTTTATCTCTCTTTCCTTCAGACTCTAATGACAGAAATGCAGAGTTTAAACTTTTAAGAGTTTAAACTGAACTAATCTCTATTTTACTCATTTCCACTGCTCTATCATGAGTGCTCCTTGTTTTTTCCCTCAATGTTGCAGCTCCTCCATAGCATCTCAGCTTTTCCAGCACTTCCATCACTTGGATTCATATCATTTCCTCTTCTTTATGCAGCTTCCATCACATCTTTTATGTTGTCCTTTGGGAAAAGAAGGAAGAACAAGAAATTTGAAGAAAGCCTCACTGCCATGTGTGTTTTAAGTGAGTGGAAGCCACTTACTCTAGAGGTGCTTTCTGATCTTAATGATCATAGGATTCCATTTGGCTTTAGTCAACTGTCTGGTTTATTTAGTTTAGGCTGAGGTTTTTTTACTGGCTACATGGGACACGACGTCAATAATTTCCCCTCAGACATTCTGCAAAAGCCCTTTGACAACTACATATATGGCTACACATATCCAAAAGCCCCAGGAAATGAGAGATCACTGTGGTGGAAGAATAAAAATATGAATAAATCAGGCCAGTTTCAGACTTCAGAACAGCACTTCAGAAGACTGACATTCATCAACTCCACACTTGCTGCCAAGGCTTAGTTCTTACTCATTATCTGTCATTATCACTATGGATCTAAATAATTAGTCCAGGACAACCTCGCTCTACACTCAGTGTCAGTGTTTGGTACTGCTGTGGTTGGCAGTGAAGGTCACAGCCCTCACAGCCTTAGTCTTCAAGGCTGGGCTGGCCAGGCTGGAATGATATTCAGTGGAGGAGGTCAGTACTGAAGTGGGTGACCTCTTTCTTACCCATTTTAGCTTTTTCATTGTGGATGTTTTTCAGTTCCTTCTCCAAAGAAAGCGTGAGGATCTGAACTGCTTCCGAGAAAGTTGTTCATATTTTTCAGATAAGGGCTTCTTTTAGTTTGCTTCCCACTCATTCTGCAAGAGTATTGCAATTATACCAGACTACTTTCCTAATTACCCTGATCACTCTTTTTTTTTTTTGTCTTGCAAATTTTATCACTTAAAACATGTTTTGATTCTTACTGTACTCTACTGTTCAATGGAGACACAAGTCCCCATTTACAACTTTTTGGTTATGTGTCATTCATACATTTAGGCCCAGTTTACTCTTGGTAGCATTACTGTGCTATAATTGCTTCTACTCTGTTTCTTGTTATGCTACTTACATGTTTGTCCTGCTTTCAGCTGGGATAATTTTCATCCCTGCAGTTGGTACAGTGCTGTGTTTTGGATTTAAGGTGAGCATAATGTTGACAATAGACATGTTTTGGTTGTGGTTGACCAGGGCTGACGTTAGGCCAAAGACATTTCAGTCCCTCCTGCAACCCTGCTAGCAAGGAGGTTGAGGGTGCGCAAGAAACCCGGAGGAGACAAAGCTGTGACAGCTGGCTCAAGGGGTGTTCCATATCATCTGGTGTCATTCTGAGCAATAAAACTGGGGCAAGGTGGCTGTGGGGTGAGGGCCCACTGCTCAGGGGCCAGCTGGGCATTGGTCAGTGGGTCTTGACCAATTGCATTGTGCATTACTTGTACTATATTCTTCTTTTTTCCCCTTTCCTTTTCTGTCCTATTAATAAACTGTCTCTATCTCAACCCACAAGTTGCACCTTTTTTTCCTGTTCTCTCCCCATCCCACTGGAGGGGAGTGAGCAAACAGCTGTGGGGTTTTTAGCTGCCTGCCAGGTTCAAGGTAGGTAATGTCAATTGTATCTTAGCAGGTTTCTACTTCTCTGTCTGCAACATCCCCCTCATTTGGCTACAAGCTCTCTGTAGCCCGATATATCTATCTTTTCTCCACCTAATTATTCTCTTAGTAATGGCTTACTGATATAGAACTTTCAGCTTTCACACACCATTTTTGGCCAATTGATAGTTCTGAATTCAATCTACATGCCATTATATAAGGATAAGAAAAGAATAGTCTATAGGACCCACTTCTTATGCCTCCTAAAATCATTACATTTTTTAGTTTAAAAATGAAAGGATGTCTTGTATAAAATTGTGCTGAAATAGTAAAAGTAACCCTCAGAATGAATATTATTCATATATGTATCATAAGAAAAGCCTAGTCATCATGCATTTTTTAAATTTAGCATTGCATCAGTCTTAAAGAATAGCATTATTTTAATAACACTGAAAATCCATAATTAATCATTGATCATCAGTAATTACATTAATAATGTTATCATCAGTAAAAATAATAAACTTTGATACTAATATGATTAGAGCAAAGTTCATGAATAAAAAATCTGGTAATGCAATAAACAGAGCCTCTTGAAAATGCTGATATTGCTTCATGTGCCTTATGGTTTTACTTGTATATTTAATTTTTTCTCATGGGACAGAAGAACAGAAACACGATGAGTTGCACTATAGTCTGAAAACTCAAGTATAACCATCAAAGCGGTTTTACTTTGAACCAAAGTTCTGTAATGGTTTGAGACCTTTGTGATGTTCTTCAAGCATGGCTGTACATGTCCCACTTTTCTCCAAAATGCACATTTCATGATTAAGCTATTTCCTGTAGTCATGAATTTTTTATGACTACATTTTTCTTTAATGAATGTTAATATTCTGCTTCCGAATAGTGCAGATAAATCTTCAGGGCATCAAATTTTAGGCAACAAGATTAGTTAGCATTGTGGCTGAGTTTTGCAGGTAGTTCTTTGATAACAGTCATTCTCCCATTTAGTGGCGTGAAGTGTGATGTATGGTTCTCGTACACTTCTTTCATGTCTCATCATAGAATGGAGAACAAAGAGTAGGGCACACATGTGGTCAGTGAAGAAGATAATCAGGAAGGAAATTTTCATAATTTATAGCTTTGTCATGTTAAATTTTCTGCCTCCTTGAAACTATTTGCCTGTAACACGTGCCTTGAAAATGGCACATAAAATAAGCACAGGTGAGGATTCCTCACCTCTAAGAAGCTAATGACAAATAACCTCAACAATAATAATGTAGCTATGGAGAGGTACCATGATACTTCTTTAGTATGACTTCAAAGAAAGGATATGCATTGTTAACTACAATAAATTGATAATCCAGTCAACTTAGCAGCAACCTGTACTAGGAAGAAGAAAAAAACTTCTAGATTTATTCTAAATTATGGGTTTACAGCATTTATGTATAACTCAGCAAAAATCTGCATCACTGCCAAAGCTTCAGTAATAACAGAACATAGTAAGGAATATCCTACAGAAGACCATGTTCTTCATAAGTGTCTTCAGAAACAGAAAAAAAATAGGACAGCGTAAAGCCACAGTGTACTTGTCACTTATTAGCTAGTTAAGCTTCCTCTTGCTATGGACTATAATTATCTTGTCACACCATGTTTTGATTCTATATTATGACAGATCAGTTCTTCTAGTGATGCTCAACTCTGATTTAATTTTCACTGAACATGTTATTTTTTGAAGAAAACATGTCAGTGTGAAAAAACACAGGAGAATTTGGAAAGGGATGTGAAAACATCTTTTCATTCAATTTCTTCTTGCATTTAGTTCAAGATGTAGGGGGACGGGTTCAATTTTCTTTTAATTGACTATATTTTGTTTTAAAATGCAGCTGTTGGGTAGGTCACACATCTTTTATAAAATAGACTGTAGGAGAAGGGTACCCATAAAAGGAGACACGCATTCTGCCATTTCTTCATCTTAAGGGTAATCAAGCCCTTCAAATATCTCAAGAACAAACCCTAAATACTAGATTGGTTAATTTTCATCGTTCCTGTTCAAGGTACACCACTGAGGAGCAGAGAACAACAGATTCATGAGTCAAGGGACTGAAAAAAACAGGTGAGAAGAATATCGTCTCTACCCATTATCGGTACAACCAGTTTGGAAAAGGGGATTCTGTATTCATGTATTTGCTCCAGGAACTGAGTCTCATTGTTTATTATTCAATGAACAATTATTATTCAAATAATATATATTCAAATATTATTATTCAAATATCAATATACAGAACTGTTGAGTAAAAATGGCTAGAAGAGTTTGGCATCCTTCTCTCACAGATGCCATAACATTTACAGGATTTGCTGCAAATTTAAGTCATGTAAGTAGGAACTGGATGGAACACATAGCCATCACTGGCACTGTTAGCTGTGTTTTCCAAAAGAATTGATGAAACATCTCGGAATGCCTTGATGTGTGCTATGCATGTCATGGGCACCTTTACTGCATTATGGGACTTATGTACTGATTTCATGGCTTTTAAAATCAAGTCTAGGTAAAAAGGACATTATTAGGATATTTGTATGGGACAGTAAATCAGTAGCACAGGCATCAGTTGTTTCAGGTCAAACAGAAACATCCTTATTCATCCAACCCCCTTTCTAATTATGTATTCTACATGCAGGATAGGACACAGAGAGCAATGTGTTCAGTGAGAGTTTTCCAACAGTCTGCAAACATTTCTAGTGTATTTGAACAGAAAATAGTACGATAATCTGAGGACCTCTCCTTGCTGATGACCTTTAAATGAGTCAGGCTTGACAAACATTTACTAGCCACAACTGATAAATTAAAGGATCAGCCAAATCTTAGTACATATAGCAAAGCCTTCCTGCCTGGGTTCTGTTTAATTTTGGGGATGTCCGCATATTGTTGCAGACAGCCCTTTGCATAAGCAGAACATTAGTGTGACACTGTCACAAAATAATGTTGTTGTACTTCATGCTTTCATGTATTTTATGCTCTGAGATTTTTGGCCATGTCAGCAACTAGGGACTAAGAGCAGTTCCATCTCCATTGTGATCCTATGCCTTTTTTTTTGTGGAGAAACATAAGTCTGTCCATGATTTTAAACATCATATGTGTGATCATGATTACTTACACAGTTATCACAGATTCATATTGATACATTTTAGTGCCAGAAAGATTAATATCTTGCTACACTTCACTCTTGTGGGCTGAATTTGATCAAAACCTTTTTTCTAGAAAGGCAAATATTTGATTTGAAGGAAAGAGATGGAGAATTCACTATTTATCTTGGTATTTTTTATGAGCAGCTTGGCATGCTTATTATTCAAAGCATGTTTCTCAATTTCAAATGTAATTTTTTTGGCTTCAGCTGCTAGAATTTTGTTCTTGTTATGCCTTTTCCTCATAGACTGCTAAGATTTCAGAACTTGACTTTTCCTCCTTGAAAAGTCAAGGTACATACACCACGTAATTTACTCACCTCCTCCAGTTCTCCTCAGACACACACAAACTGAGTTTTAAAGTATATGCTTTTTTTCAAAATTTCTAACGTAACACTGATTCTCTTTTTGAGTTACATCTTCTGGCTTTTAGCATCATTTTAAGAATGGATGCATTTGACTATGTATGTACTGCTCTAATGTTAGCTGCACTCATATGCAGCAGTAAAACTATTCTTGAACCCAAGTTATTCTATTTTTATTTGAAATTATTGTAACTATCCTTTATTTTCCACAAAGCTTTATGCTGAGGACACATGCTGAGTTATTTGGTCACAGCCTATGTATCCCATGAATTGTTCTTACTAGATCTGTTACTGAACATATGGCAATGTAAAAAAACCTTAATCAGCTACTAAATGATCCATATCACTCTGTGTATCAGCTCCTTTTCCTATATTATTTATAATTTCTCCATTTATTATGCCACTCTTTTATGTTTAGAAGATGTTGTTTCATACTTTTCATTATTTCATGTGATTATTGAAAACAGTGGGGAGCAATAGCTCTTTTATGAATGCAAATAGAACTTAAATACAAATAGTCTCACTTGAGGGCAAATCCCTGTTAACATATTTTTTTCTCAGGCAGCCCTCCCAATAACCTTTTGGTACTGTATGTTTCAGGTCTGCAGCTGTTGTGTCTTTAAATCAGAATGCTATGCAGTACTAAGCTGAACTGAAATAAAAAGTGGAATGCTGCCAAATGGCTTCAGCTGCGTGGATGGCTTGGCCAAGGTAGACCTATATTGCTGCAAATGAACAGAATGGCTGTCAGCTGAGCTGCAGTGCAATGGAGGGACTTGAGTGTGATGCTGGGTGGAGATAATTATTCCTATGCAGGCTTAACTGCTACTGTCATGTTCCATTAAATTGTGCAAGATATGTTTTCTCTGTGTCTGCCTATTGTGGAAGTAGCATTCAGGAGAAAATGGTGAGTGTACAGCTAGTAATAAATGCAAGCTTCTGTGATGTCTTGCAGTCACAAGGCCTGTGCTAACATATTACTTGCATTCCTTTGCCAAAATTATTTTGGAAAGCCGAAAGAATCATTCAAAATAGAGAAATGCGGAAACTTGTATCCAAGTTACTAGTATTTTTGCAGAGCCAAGATGGCTCTGCAAAGGCATTAGCAGCCCATGTATAAATTATGTAACAGAAAATAATTCTACACATTAATGACAGCTAAACCAACCATTCTTTCCCATTAATTTAATACATTCCCTTTGCATTACTTTGGTTAATTATAGAGAAGCTAGTAAGCAGGCCTTGTGCTTAGAGTCCAAGCTGTCAGACATAAAATGCAAATTGTCAAGGTTCATTTCATATTAGAAGAACTTCAGATACTATATCTTTCTTTAAAATATGTAGGTGAGCTTTAACGTGTTCTAGACACTGCCCAGAACTTCAAAGAGTGAGTTAGCATGCTGAGAACATTAAACTAAATAGAAAAATTGGACAGAGACCAACATCTCTGTGCAGCAGATAGACAAAGGAACATTATGACACTCTCCCCAGAATATTCACTAAAACATTAGGAATAGCTAGGAGCACACTACCAGTCCTACTGTTTAAATGTTTTTCCACAAAAGTAGCAAAGCACAGGGACCCTGAATTGCGTCTCTTCCCAGCATCTTGGTATCCTGATGGGATAGAGGGAGCTGCTGCTTCTGTTTATAGCATGCAGGTCTGAAGTTGATGTGAGTATTTTAGTGGAAGCATAAAAATGTCAACACTCACAGTGGTCAAATACTAAATTTTGACAGAATGCTCACTATAAAATGTCTCTACAAACATAACAGTACAAACAGCAGGTTTAAGAATTATGCTATGTCCAGAGACAGAGAAAAGAGCAAATATGGTGAGCTGGTCCAGAATGACATTTTTTAATGCCAAATGGAAACAATACAGAATTTAATGTCTAAGTGTCTTTTTCTCCATTTTGCATAACATTTAGGAGAGTATAACAATTCATTCAATTAGTTCAAACCTATATATTTGTTTCTGCAAAACAAAGCAATACTGAAAAAAAATCTAAAGCACTGAGCATTGTGCTGCAATATGGCAGGACTCTCTTATAGAATATTTTCTATTTGCTTCTTGTAAGGAATGTTCCTCTTATTTGTAAGGAATGATTATTGATTCTTCACAAGGTCTCAGCAATTGAGAGTCCTACATTGAAGGTCATAAAAAAAATTGTGCAGACATGATGACAGCTAGCTAGACAGACTGAAAGAAAGAATATCCATATACATAGCCATCCAAAATTTGGCAACAAAACAAAACAGAATATGAAGCTTTATGACAGAAAGGATGATAATCACAATTTTTGCCTTTACGTGGTAAAAAGATTTGGGTATCTTGTGATTGTACAACTCAGCCAGGTGCATCAGGTCAGTAATTTAATAAAGCAGTAAAAATTCAATGACAGAGTAGTTACCTTCTGACCGTTACTCTCAATTACAGATCTAACTATCAATTTAAATGACAGCTACTAATGTGTCATTTAAAGCTAACAGCTTAGCCAGTGTTTCTCAATTATTCAGAGATTAATGTTCCCCAAAGGTGCTACTAATACGAAAAAAAAATTATCTTTGGCTACCAGTACTGTTGAAAGCATAATCATAATGAAGAAGTCTGAGAACAAAAGCTTGGTGGTTTTTAGTATGTCAGTAAGATGATCAGTATTTCGTATCACGTACGTCTACATTTAAAACAACTACAGGAAAAGGAAGCACACAAGATAAAAATAAACAAATATCTGTATCCTTGTGTCAGAAGAAGCATCCTTAAATGTCATGGTCTCAAGAAGGAAATTTGTACATAGAGATTCAGTATAGATTCAAGAGTCAAAATTACAAACTAGGATTTTTTATCTGGTATCTAGCCCTAATGATATCTATACATTCTATCATTTCCTGGAAAATTACAGCTTACTTAACACTGGCCAGAAAAAGACAAAGGCAAGAGAACCATTTTAATAAGCTGAGATTTTTTTTTATAGATTGCTTCAGTCTTCAATAGAGATTAATATATTTCCAGACTACATATTTAAGAAGTGGTTAACTTAAAACTGTAATCACCTGTCATTTCACAGTAGAACCGATAGAAAAGTTAGAACTTCACACAGTTTAATAAAGTAAAATTCTTTTAGGTCACGCATAAGTTTTTCAGGTAAATCAACAAGTCTTAGGAATATGTTGACAAATATAGGCACAGGATTTTACATTGCTGTTTAACAAAAAGAATTGCCCAGATATCAGTAAATTTTACACACACTTATTTTTAGAAAAAGAAAGAGCTTTAAATTGTGGAAATAATGGATTATATTTCAATTACGCAAAGTAATTGATATATGGAGACCTTAATATTAGAAAAAAGTCTGTTGCCTTTTTGCTTACCATAGTAGATTTGTGCTGGTTTGTCTTGTGTTAAATAGAGTACAGTATTTTTCCTCTCTGGGCCTTGAAGTGACTCTGGAGTAGCCCTTGACATCCACTGATTCAATAATACAATACCTAATTTCTGTCTGCTGAGACTCAGAGCTTCAACAGCAGATAATTAACTGCAGTAGGATTTGGGATCACAGTTCAAGACACATCTCATCTGTCATATTGCCTGTACAACTACACTTCCACTTCTGTTCATACCTTGAGCAAACACTGTTTCTGAAGATAAGCAGCATTTATCTCACATCTAAGTGTATTTAGGACTCACCCATGAAATATGAGGTCTAGGACAAAATTTCTGCTACCAGGCAAACAAAAGACAGGTCTTCTTTATCTTTTGTTGTCTTTATAATGATCATTTGATAAGAATATAATTTACTATCAAGTCTATGTCTTCCAACAGAACCCCTTCTCCTCGGCCTTGCTAGTCAATCCCACCCAAGCCATAAAATTAATTTTGTTTGATACATGTTAACATAGAAGAAATACTAAGTAAAAGAAAGGACAGTTTAATGTTTCCCTAGACTTTAGTAAGTCTAATAAGACCTGAATGAAGACACTGATGAAATATGAGCTAGATGAGTGAAGTACAGGGTGATTCAAATCTGTGTGACTGACCACTCTCTAGGTCAGCACTGGGTTCAATCCTCCTTAACATCTTCATCAAGGATGTGGCTTATGGGGCAGAGTGTATCCTCAGCAATTTTATAGATAACACCTAAGTGTGAGTAGCAGCTGATGTACCAGAGGGTCAGGCTGCCATCCAGAGGGATCCCCACGGTCTGGAGAAATGGTTCCACAGGAATGTCATGAAGATCAACAAGGTCAAGTGTAAAGTCCTGAACCTCTGAAGGAACAGCCCCATGTAGCAGTATATGCTGGGAGCTGACCAGCTGGATAGCAGCTTGGCAGAAAAAGATGGGTGATTAAGGGGCTAGTCCTACCCAACCTCAGCCATACATTTATTCTGATTCTAGGATCCTTTTTCACATGTAAAGATCATCCAGAAATGAGTGAATAAGAAACTATCATGGCACATATCCTTCATCTATTACATTTCTAAGCAATTTCTACTTTCTCAATCTGAAAAGGAAGGCAAAGAGGAAACGGAAGGGAAGGGAATAAAATTTACAATGATTCCAAAACTTCCACAATTTATTTCTTAGTTATCCCTTGCCTTTTACAGAAATGCATGGCTTCCCCTGAGATCTGGATGTTTTCTTTGGAAAGCTTATTATAATTAGGTGAGTTTTAGGAACAAGTCCCACAGATTATAAGATTCTGTTTCAGTTTTGTATATTTATTTTTCCATATTTGCTTTTTAAAGTCTAAGGAACTCTGAAATAATAGTTTTCTCATCCTGATATATAAAGACATGCTTACAAACACTGCTATTGTTGTTTTAAGATTTCAGAGGAAGAGCCAAAAATCTAATTTAACTAAAGAGCACATATCTTTAGCAAGGTTTTGCCTTAGCAATAAAAATTATTCTTTGAATATGAAAGACAAATATGCTTTCTCCTCACTTTGGGAGGAGAAACAAATAGAATTCACATACTGTCCCCTATGCATTCCTTCTAATTTGCCTGGGACTAGAGAAGTGATGGCTCTGCTCAGGGAGAAAAAGCAATGAATCATATATGTGGGAAGTGAAGTTCATGATACCAACTTTTGCAATCCAGCACTGGTCAAGACTTTCAAAACAGAGCATATGTCCTGTAAGTAACACTTAGGGCTTCATCTAAGAGCAGAATGTCATTGAATTTCCTTTTTTCTTTTTCTTTTTTTTCTTTTATTATTCCTGGTTAGAATCTGTCTTCAGTCAAGACATATTTCATTTTCTCACATCGTAGAAAATCTACTTCAGCAGCTTATGACTTTGAAGAGTATTCTTGGTCTGTTCTGCCAATCAGGGTAAAAACAGTAATGAGAGAGAGAAGAAGAGTACATTGATAGTTTCTCTGTATTTAACTTTCTCACAAATTTTTTCACGGTATTTTCCTTCTAATAAGTGCAAATTCTCAAAGCACAGATTACTTTGACTTTTCCACCACACAATTTACCCTAAAGTACTTGTCACTAGGACTATATGGATTTTACAAAAGGTAGAAACATAATTTTTGTAGTTGGTTCATTTGTACTTGTCCTTTACATGACAGAATGAAAGTTCTGTTAGTCTCAGTGACTGAACCTGCATAAGAATAAATATGAATATCAGGGCTCTGGGATTACTTCAGTGGCTGAGCTTGTGCAGGAAATTTGAGCAGTTCAGTCATCATATCACAAGAACCTGAAATCGCAGCCTGAGACCTTAAGAGAGGTAGCAGATTCCAGAATTATTTGCTTTATTAGAGCACTTTCAAGTAGATGCAGAACAAAGTAAATTAGAGCTGAATGAATGAATGAATGAATGAGGACTGGATTGCTTCACTTCTGCATCACTCTTGCATAATAAATTATATTATGGATGGAAAACATTCTTTAAAGTACATTTTCAGAACATAAGGGTGAAATATATTCATCTTTGAACATGTAAATTTTTGTTGTCTAAATCCAAATTGGTCACTGTACAGATATCCATACTGTTAATGGACGTAAAGATCACTCTAATTCATTCAGCCTGTCTTGTTCTCTAGTCCTTGCAGGAAGTGTTTTGCCCTCTAAAGGTGCATATTTTCCTTGTATGGTCCTGAAGGTCACTATATCCTGAAGATGATGGTGATCTGAGTTGTGTTTTTAAGTCTAGACAAATAACTTGCAGGCATCTAAGTTAACTCAGATGAATCCCCCTGCAAATACCCAATAACATTTGATTTAAAAACCCCTGTATTGTAGTATTTAATGCCTCATTCTTTTTATTTTTTTAAGATCTCTATTTTTATCTACACATTTCAAGCGTGAGCATTTTTATGTCACTTGAGTTTATTTAAGAAATTTCAAAGTACTTTACAGAGAGCTCTGAGCTATAGAAATTTGCTTTTATATCACTTAATTATATTTTGTATTATTTAAAAAGTATAAACAGTTTCTCTTCAATAAAAATTAAGTTTCATTAAAAGTTCTACATATGAATACAGATGGAATTGAGAATCTGTAAAACTAGAAGGCACAGCAAAATCTTGTCCTTTGTCACATAGCATCTGGAAAAATGAATCCTCTTTTTTCCCAGCATTTTCTGTGTGATCAGTCTGACCAATATCCAGAACTTAATTTGATCAGTCCATTTTGTGCTGCATCTAATTAACAAAGAAGACCTCCTTCCATTACACAAAATGAGATGAAGATACTGCTTTTATGAAGCGTTGGCAGAGCTATTTTACATGTACCAGAATATAATCTTACCCAATGAAATGGTGCTTAACTGAAAACTATAAAATGAAACAGAAAGTTAACCAAGGTTCCTATCCAAGATTATTGGGAAATTTGTTAGACATGGGTCATTAATGTAAACTACCTGAGAAGCATTACAGGGACATCGCAAGGTTGACCCTTCTTCCTCTCCAAATGGTATTTTATGTTTTTAAAATACTCCCCAATAAAACAGAACATTTCTTTTCAGACTTGGACTGTCAAGATGTGAGCTGCTTAACCTTGATCATGTTCCTTTAAAGCTGTTCCTAATGCTTTTTTGAAGCCTTAGTTTAGTGTATGTATGTGACTTACTCAAAAGTACTTATAACTTAGCTGTTTCCTGCTTAAGTGGTACTAGACATTATAAGAATCAGTGACAGGATAGACTAAAATAGTTCTGAAAGAGTAATAACCAGGGGCTAGAAGGAAATTGAATGCCCTAGTAAAAAAATGTTGAAAATTGAAATATATCACATAACTGTTCTCTGCATAGTGGATGAGATTATTAAAATCAGATTTTTTTTTAGAGATTTTAACTCCTCAGTGAAGAGACTCAGAAGACGTGTTTTAAACCTCATGCACACCTTGGAAAACAACTTGAAAAGATGTGTCTCTGTGACCACCTTTCTGCACATGACAGGAACCAAACTCAAAGGGTACATCAGGCTTTAAAGAAGCAGACAGTTTAGCAGCTGGTCAAATTTTAAATGCAGATTTCCCTCTTGAAGGGAAAATATGTACCAGGGACAACTCTGTTTCAAAACTCGTGAAATGCATAAAACATTTAACCTCTGTAAGCATCTGCTAACACAAAAAGTAGTCCTTACCTTTCTCCAAAGAATATACCTGAAGTATTATGTGCCTTTATTGGGTTTTTTTCCCCTCAGCATTCAAATCCTAAGTGATAATTGTACACTGGGATAATGAATAAGTGCTGCTGAATCTTCCAGGTAGGGATGTATATGCTCCATTATGAAGTTTATAGACTTAAAGACCCTTTGACACATATTTGTATCATGTCTTTAAATATTTGGATCTCTGATTCAGCTGAAAGAATACAAAAACTCAATCAGACAAGCATTTATACCTTTGCTAAATAGCAGAAAAAGCTCTAATTATTAATGGAAATAAGTCATTGGAATAAATTATGGCCCCAGATGCCTTTATTTTAGATGCAAAACAAAAAAATAATTGGAACTTTAAGGCAAGCATAGTTCAACAGCAACAAAAAATAAACCAATAATCATATTCTTCCTAAAGGCTGGTGAGAACTGCCGTACTCTGAGGATGTTTTGTACCAGACAAATCTGTCAAGCCTAGGAATCAGAACTCAGGACATATCCCTTTATTCCCACAACAAACTTTACAGCTCTAATCCAACCTGCTGTTTCCACAAATGGAGCAGAATGGTAAATACAAGCATGTGCATGATTCAGGCAGTAACAAGATAAGTATTTTTTTTCTTCAGGACATGGTTTATGAATCCAGCAAATAGCTTATGAACTCTGTATATCCATATAGTAGAGCTAAAGGGAAAGCCTTATCACAGATAACAGATCTCTGCATGAAGCATCTCCAAACCCAATATGCAGTTTTGCGTAAGAAAATACCCTGGTGAGAAAGTTCTCAACAGTAACCTAGTCATACGACACCAGCAGAGATATTGGCAAAATCAGTTTTGGTTTCTGTGGCAATCCACACATCTGTGTAAGAGGAGATATTTTCCCTAGTCTCCTTTTTTTTCTTTGAGTTTAAATATAGAGGAGGTAACTTCTAAAAATGCAGCTCTGCGCATGTACCTATCACCTATATAATTTAATCACAAGCTTTAATGGGCCAAGTAGACCACCAGGATCCCATCTTCTCCCCTGCACAACTCCATTTCCCATATTTAGGATTGCTAGCTCACAATCTTATGATGCTGCTTGGATTCCATAGCCAACAACAGAGTACCACAAGGGAACAGACATGTCCTTAGAGGCAGAGCAGCAGGTCAGAAGAAAAAAGGAGGTTGTGCTGTGAAGAAGACCCATTGCACAAGTGGTGGAAAATGGGGGGCCTGGTGTTTTAAGGAGGCATACAGGGAGTCAAAGAAGGTAGCAGTAGTAAAGCCAAGACACAAAATCGATACGTTAAGCCGCCCTCTTTTTTTTTAATTAAGGCATAACTGATGCATGTAGCCTTACATATTGTCTTTGCAAATATTTCTCATCATTTTAGCTTTCCTCTTTACCTGTTTGCTTGCCCAATTTAGGCTTTGTAAAAACAATAGTTCAACTGAACCAAAGTCTCCAGAATCCATTGTCTGACTGGAGAAAGGAAAAAACCCCAACCAACTACATATCCTACCACTTTAAATGAACAGGTTAAATACAACAAATGCAAAGCAGGGGAGCAGGAGGTTAGGTGGGGTGCTATGGGGTTTTTTAGCAATTTATTGAACAGAAGACTAGCAATGAAAGAGCCTTCATGTGACAGATATTCAGCTTCATAGCAGTACAGTGGGAGTTATTATACCAGTACATGAATATCTATGCTGTCAAACTCCACAGGACAATGTTCCATGTCTAAGATGAAAAGCAGGGTAGAAAGCCCTGGAGAAGCTTCACACATCAAAGACAGCAGCCATCTACAGCCCACTCCATTGTGGAATAGGGCTGCATAGTCCATGGATAGCAGAGCCACACTTTCTGCCACTTAATGCTGCCTAATGCATACCAAAAACTTTCACAGATCTCGGGTGACTTGAGCACAATAGGTCACCATTCCTATTATGGATTCTAAAAGCTACAGAGAAAAGCTGAAATCTAACAGCGTGGAATCTATTTGAATGATGAAATCCTTATTTTCCTTTCATATCTTATTCAAAGTATTCCAAAAGGAGGAAGGAAAAGCCAAATTATAAGTAAATTTAAGTCAGAAGTTCACCTAGGGAGCTGACTGCCTTTTTTGACTTTGCAGTTGAGTGTTTCTTCGTGTTGTTTTGAGAGGCAGTAGCAAAACTATGCAGATTGCCTGCACCCTCTTGAGTAATATCGAATACAATATATCTTAATGCTTATCTTAGAAGAAGCTCCAATGCAGCTAACAAGTATTTCCTAATGTTTACATATAATTTGCAAACTCAAATCCTAGGCTGCAAACAGCACTTTTGTTGCAGCAAAATGTTGCTGCAAACAGCACTCTTTTATTCTTTTTTTTTTTTAATGGCTTTTGGGAATGGAAATAAAAGTGCATATCAAAGAAAATAACAAAGTAAGTGACTGTAGAATTCTTTCACGAAAAATACTTAGAGTGTATTCCAATCATTTTTGCCTAATCTTCCTGACTCTCTTCAGGGAGGTTTAGTTGGAGTTTTCAAATGCTACGCAGAGGAGGAAGTTTGTACACAGTAACTTGAAAAATTATTCATTTATCTTTGATGTAAACAAAATGTATTCTACATTTTCTGTAAAAACCTACATTAAGATTCCTCTGAGAAAGATTTCTTTTCATTTTAAAGTTACAAGAAGCAAACTGAATTGTATCTCTATAGTGATATTTTGATTTTAATGGTGTACCAGAAAATATATATAGCAATATTGATGCTTTTGATGGCGGTAGATGTTGCACAATGAGTTAGAACCTTTCAAATTTGCTTCTTAAGTGTTAATGGTATTTCTTCAGAAGGGACATTTTTAAACTATATGAAATTTTCTCTAAAGGTTACTCTAAAATAGTACAAGAAAATATTTTTTAAATATTGAATTAATTATTAATGTTATTTTTATTTTTCAAGGCAGGGTCTCTGCAATTTCTTAGCAGAAAGAAATGATGAAGTTTGAAGAGGTAATTGATTTTTTTTTTTTGTAGGGGTTAAAACTCACAAGCTTCTCTGCCAAGCCACTGATAGGCTAAGGTTTCTGTATGCCTTTTATTAAATCATACTCATTTTTACCTCTTTCATTTTTCAGATTTGAGGTGCCCAGATCAAACGCACATAGGATGCCACCTGTTTCAGTCTTTTCTTCACGTTTTCGCATAGGAGATCATTCTCGTCATTATTCTCACCCATTTCTCAGCAAGGTTCTATCAATTAGAATTTAGACCATAGCAGTACCAATACATCCTAAGACAGGTTCTGTAGGAATAGAGAGAGTATATTTGAATCAGGATGCATTCTATTAAAAGAAAACAGAGAAAACAAGGTCCCAAACAAATATTTTAGTATTGAAAATAAATCTCTAGCACATATGAAATATCGTGTTATAGACTAGCTTCAAGTAGTTACTAATTTAACCAAATAGTCAACCTAGCCACATTTTTAAATTAAAATGTTCAAACTAACACCTTCCTTAGCAGAAGTGGTTAAAAAAAAAATCCCAAAAACCTGAACCTAAACCCGGTTTAGTCTTAACCTGACTTACCAACTGCAATTGATTTTACAATTTTACAATAGATCGGTATTCACCAATGAGACATACAATGAGAGGATTTTTATATGTTTATACATGTTGAAGAATCCATTCAGTGCTGGTATCTCAGTGAGCCACTGCAGTGGGAGCCACAGGTTCAGCTCTGGGAGCCCGATGCAAGAGGCTGGGAATTGCCAACCCTTTGGACAACAAAGGGCCTGGGGACCTGTGGCCTGGCCAGGGGACTGGACATTCAAAGACACGGCAGGAGCCGAGGGTTCCAGACTTTCCTGAGCTTAGACTGTGGGAGGATAAAAGCCCAGAGGGTCTTTTGTGAGGGGTTCCTCCTCGGAAGCATCAGCTCAAGCTGCCATGTTGTTATTTAGTTATTTCACCAAGATTAAATTATTTTAAGGATTGGTTCATCTGAGACTCTGCTGTGGGAAAGCTGGGGCTGAGGCAGCTCGGAAGCCTGGTGTGACTGTGTGAGTGTGGGGGTGTAGCTGTGAAGGGGCCTCGGTCCCAGCTCAGGTGTGCGAGTGTGACTGACAGAGGGGGTCCTGGCGCGACAGACAGGGAAGTTTCCTTAACAAATAAACACCTATTATCACACCGAGAACATCAGCGCTTCAAAGTGCCAGACTTCATGAATGATTCTTCATAGAGCTGAAGCTACTTCAGTGCTGTAAACAACAAATAGAGTTTGTTAAGTGTGCAGTGCTTTTACAGGATCTCCCAAAGTATGTGAGGGAAAGATGAGTGGCATTGAGGCTCCTTAAGGCAGATCTTGAGTGAACAACTTCATCCGTATTGTCTTGATACCTGGGCCTGAAGGAGCAAACTGAAGTAGGTGCAAACTGCCAAAGGTAAGCATTTAGCAGATCATACTGGTCCCATCCATACTTCACGACAGGTGGAACAGTTCTCCAGTGAACTTTGTATCTGTAAGTCTGGGGCTTTTCTAGCATACATCATGTTCACCAGGTGAACCTGAGCCCTGAGTTTCTGCTGTTCCTGATTTAAGGTTTAATTCAGTTCAGGACCTTTTTCTAAGGAAGTTGGCATGACAAAACCACGTAAGAAAAGAAAGGCAGGAAATAAAATACAATTGTTGAGGTATAAAACAAGACGCAAGAGGAAAATACTTACAGTATAAAAAACTAATCCAAAAACCACAGAGGTCAGCAAGATGCAAGGGAGATCAACATTTCCCCATCTGACTTTCAGTTGCTTGGTTAGCTTATTGAGTGTTTTAGTGAGGATTAGTCTTCAGTATCTACTATGTGAGCCTGTCAATAAATATCCTTCTTTCAGACTTCCTCTGTAAACATTAAAGGACATTTCAACATAGATGACCTAAAGAAGAAGGGCTACATGTCAGTCTACCTAATGGATAGCATGTGAGCCTGTTAGCACTGTTAACATACCTGATATATGCTGGAAAATTCTGCTTAACCTTGGTAAAAATGTACAGCCTGTTATTTATACTGCCACTTCTGTTGGACCAGTGCTTCTGTTCCTGCTCCACTTCTGCTGCTCTTCACATGCATGTGGCTGGGAAACCATGGCAGTACCTGAGGCCCATTATTGTGTTATCCTCATTCTTTGAGATGAACCAGACAAAGTTAGCCATCCTGAAGCAGGTTCAAATCTTCTGGATATGGGAAGTGTTGACCACAGCATTCAAAATTGCCAAGAAGTTGTTCATTACTTTCTTGAGTTTTCCAACATATACAAACCAGACATTCAAGGGCTGGTGTGTGCTGTGGGTTCAGTTACAGTGACTTTCTTGGCTCTGAAAGACAAAGCCTTTTCATAAATCCTTCAGCTGTCCTCAGCAGCAGTCACAGGCTTTGTGTGACCAGTCCTCACATTTAGATTCCCCATGGGCATCTTGGCACTAAATGAGTCTGGGATGGCCTTACACTGGCATGCACGTGGATCTCATGGCTCTGTTGATGGGGAAAGCAGAGATGCCACTGCTGTTTCCGAGAACGTGAAAGCATGAGGTGGACTGTACTCCTAGACGGAGTAACATCATCTTGAAAACGATACTGCTTCTTTTGTCCTATGTATATGAGATTGTTGGTCTCTACATGCCTCTGTGCATAGTTGTGAACGATGACTGTCAGGGCTATATTTTGGTCATGAAACACTTACACATGTATTTCCTGACTTTCAATGAACATCAGGGAGCCAATCTACATAATAGCTTTGGGATTTATAGGAGTTTTGGTGTCAAGGACTGTGCTGTCAACAAACAGAGAATGGACCCAAATGCAACCATTCTCTCATCCATACTGAAATTTCTTATTAGAAGGAACTATTTGGTTTACTCCAGTAAGAAATCTACTTGCAAACTTGCATTCATAAACTGCCACAACACAGTAGGCAAACCAACAGAAACAACAGGACATTAACCTTTTTTTTAATGTACTTCTGGTACTGATTGTAGAGAGCCAAATTTTTCTCCCACTTTTTTTTAAGTGCTCTAAGCACTGTGTTGCTACTTAAGTAGTGGGTTGCATAAACAGAAAATCTCTTCTGACCGCATTTTTTCAGTGAAAGGCATAATGAGTTCTGTCTTTAGGGGTGAAATTAGTGCTCTAAACAAAACTAACTGACAGAGTCTTTCAGAGGACTTAGACACATAGTTTGTGAATCCTGAATAGCTATCAGCAAGAGACCAGAGAAACTCTCTTTGTGGTTTCACAAACACTTCTGAAAATAATGACTTAATAATTAAACTATTATGACAGAAAATTGAAATTTACCAGTTCTCATATATTTCTAACAGCACATTTCTATGGACTCAACTAACCATCTTTTTCAGTATGTTAAAAAATTCCTGGGTTTACCATGTGCATTTAGCTTAGGTCTTATTTTTACCACTATGGAGCTTATTATGATAGCATTTGTGCTACAGCTTAAAGGTTAAGATCATGAAACACACGGTATCTCACTCCTGTGAGTTTCCACTGTAAGTCTAGAGTAATTGTAACAAAATTATGGTTAAAACAGACAAAAAGTTGAAAGAGGCACTGCCTGACAGAATTGATTAGCTACTTCATAAATCTATAATTTCTAATTGTGGTAGGGGTATATATATATATATATATATATATATGCGCTCAAATACTCTCCACTTTTGCACAACCTGGTTGTTTGACTTCTATAGTGGTCACATCAAAAATGAAACTTAAGAAAGCATGAGAAAATGAAAAAAAAAAACAAACTGGCATTAATGGATGAGTTATCTAAGCACCAGCTATGTGGAAAGAAACCAGTGTCCAAACAAGAATTATTAACAAAAGGCAGGAGAAAAAATGACTGTAAAGTGGAGTCAAGTCTTAGTCTGCCGAGAGTAATAGTAAAAATTTCCATTGTTCTCAATGGGAGCAAAATTTAGCCTACGGGTTATATGACATTCATTAAAATATTCATAAGTTGTAATATAAAGTTGAATAGAACTATCGTTCGTATTTCATTAACATGTCAAGGTGAAAACTAATGGACTATAGATATCACAGGTTTAAGAGCAGCTTTTTTGCTCGTATTTCACACTTTTCTCCTTGACCCCTTTACACTTTCTGGATCGTGTAGAATAATCATACTATTTAATTTGCAAAGCATGTCAAAAAACTCTGGCAATACAGCTGAACGGAGGAAGCAGAAAGACATATTCCAATTTTTGGGGGACTCAAACAAGCAAATGTCACTGATTAAGAAATCTTTCTTATGCAGGAGTCTGTGCCAGCAGCCATAGTCTCACCATTCATAATGATTGCATCAAGTTGCACTTGACCAGAAGCGCTCAGTACAGCACCATGACCTGCAGGAAACCATTCCATTTGTAAAAGGTCAAACATTCTTTGCCTTAAGCTTTTGAAATGAAGAAGAGAAAACAATTTCAGGGCTATTTACTACCCTGTTCTCTGACAGCTTTTGTCCTAGCTTCCTGTAAGAGATATTTGCTTCTACAGTTACAATCCTTTGAGTAAATATGATGCTTGTGGCTACAAAAAAAAAAAAAGAAAAAAAGAAAAAAAAGCATTTGATTGTTTTCTTTGACTCATAAAGCTTTTATCTTGTTTCTAAATTCAGAAAGTGTGCCTGGAAATACTTTTTTTTTTGTGTTAATGCTTGATGTCCTTTCTATACATTTTAGGTTATCAGATAAGAATACAGAGGATCACAGAATAACGCTATAAATGTGGAAAAAGATTTATAATGTTTTTCCTACTGATGTAAATATGACCACTCTCAAAATCAAACCAAAATTTTTATTGACAAGATCCAATTTTATGTTGCATTTCTAATCCTTTTCTATGCTGCTGACTTTGTGGGAAAATGAGATATAAACTTCTGGAGCTCTGTTTAAACACAAATGTACATACATGGGCATTATAATGTCTAAATAGACAACTGAGTCCAGAAAGAATCCTAACTTATCAGGCATAATAAGCCTACAAAATCTACTAAGATGCCCCAACCCCCTAAATGAAAATAAACAACGTCTTAGTCACGTTCTTGTGCATTTTCTTGCGAGACAAATTTATGAGACACCTATGGTGAACCTAAAGATTCTTTTCAATATATTAGAAAATCATGGCACAACAGAAAACTCTTGGCACAAAACTTTGCTAACAGGAAAGGGAGGCATGGAATGACAAGAAGAGTGTATGCCATATAAACACTAAGTCAGCAAGAAATACTGGCAAAGCTTATAATAATATTGCTCACAATATGCCATATCCCAGGACTATCATTCCCTTGCATAGGCATCCTGATTCTGCCCTCAAAGCAGAAAAAACTTACACAGTATCCAGCAACACTTTTCTTTCCAACATTTCCCCTGTTGTTCCTGCTGCTTCCTTTTGAAAGCATCCCTAAAGCACCATCAGGTTTATGATTCCATAAATCTGCAAGAAAGAATTACAGTGCCATAACGGTCATCTGCCTCTAAATTAAAACTGTATCATAACACTGGGGGCTGATATCTATAAACTTGTTAAAGCCTACAAGTAAAACATTAAAAGGAGGAAAAAATCTTTCCCCAACATGATGCATATTATATAATTATGATGTGAGTAAAAGTCTTCAGTGTAACCATGAGAAAAAAATAAAGAATAAAGAAGTTTGAAATAAGATGGTTATTTGTTCGCAGTTTGCAGCTACATTCATGATACTTGAGAATGTTAATGAAATTAAAGCTAACAACTGTTTCTAACAATTAATGCAAAATAATTACCTACTTTTCTAATGAGATATCCTCTGGCTAAGGATGCAAATCAGGAAGGAAACAGAATGAATTAATAGGTCTCCATATGTACCCTTAAAACAGCTAACCAATAAACTTGGAAAGAATCATAGGAGAGTAGGTTTCTGTTGTGGTGCCTTGGCCCACCTCAGGACAGCCCACTGCCCGTCGGCTTATGTCCATCCAATGGGCAGATGAGTCTGAGTCTGAGGGGCTGTCCGTGGGTGAGGCCGAAGTCTAAAGCTACTCCCCCATTCTGGAAAGTTCCCCGTTATTCGATTGTTTATTGGTCTGGGTTGGTTGTTCCCTCCTCTGTGCTCACCGGATGGTTTGTTGTTACCGGGTTCCTCCCCCTACACTGTTACCCATTGGTCTGTTTTGTCCGCTCCTCCCCTTTTCCCTTTGATACTTAAAGCGCTCGCCAGACCCTGTTCCTCGGCCATTTTTGTCCCTGACCCCTTCAGGAATAAACTCCTGGAATTCATACGAAAAGGTCCTCTCCTGCCTCCTTTGTTCCCGGGAGCTTGGGATTGCTACACCCAGTCTCCTCGAGGTGTGCCTGCTGTGCCTGGAGCCGGTGCAGCCGCTTATCGGCCGCCGAGAACTGGACACACTTTTGTAGTCGTGTCTGTAGGAAGGTCACTGAAGCCTCCAAAACAGGAGAAACACTCCTGAGGCTGACCCCAGGTGACAGGTTTCACTCAGTAATCTCTGTTCACCTTTTCTGCTGCCTTGCTGCAGTGCTGGTACGTAACAATGCTTTATATTGAATATATGTTAAAAATTGGTATATTTCTGATCTTCTTGGTTCCATATTCATATGTGTAAGTATTTCTTCATGCCAGCATTTTCTCATAAAATCTGTTTCATTTAGGTGTTTCCAATAAGTTTTGTTAAGAAAGGTATTCAAAGCTTTAAATATCATCTAGACTAGGGTTTGGCTACCCATCCAAGCTAGCCATGAATAGTGCATTGGTTTTTGTTGAATCATTACAACATGTAATTATGGATTTTGTCCGCTGGATTACAAACTGCTCTAGCTTACATTAGGTTTTTCTGGTAAAAGTGAATGAATTGTCCCTTTTCCCTGAGCTTACCTTGTGATGAGAGATTTAATTAATTCTACCCCAAAAGGATCAGACATTTAAAAGGATACTGATAGGACACTGAAACCTGACTCTACAGGAATTAGTGTTGTGCAGACCATTCTTTTGAATTGTTTTCCTTATTACTTCATTGCATCATGTTTCATGACAATTGAAATTCTTTTCTAATATTATCATGATCTAGAAGTTCGAATTCTCTTTGTATCGTAATCGTCTGTGTCACTCTGAGTGCTGATATTGCCTTTGTTCGTGGCAGAAGCCATCTGACCAGGGAAAACACAAACTTAAAGTTGCTGATTGCAAGACAATGTGTTCAGGATTGCCTAAAAATAATAATTCAGTGGAATTCTCTCTTTCTTGTACTGACAATTCAATGATGTCATGTTTCCAGTTTAGTCCCATAGCAAAATAAAGTTCAAACTATTTAATCCTGGTTTAATATCAAACTATTTATTTTAATTTTAACAACTTTCGAGGTGCCTATTCCTCTTAATTTGTGGTATCATATGAATTACATCTAGATGTACTAACTAAAATAGCCTCAGGCAAATGGTAGGAACATTGCCCATTTCTTCTTTGAGATTTTCCAGTAACAGCTTTTGGACACAAACATCAAACAAGATAACTCCTATTGTTGGAGGATATGGGAACGCCAGTGCATAATAACACAAGTACTTTTTCATAGAAATGTAGAATAATTTGGGTTGGAAAGGATCTTCAGAGGTCATCTAGTCCAACCCTTCTGCAATAAGCAGGGACACCTTCAACTACATCAAGTAGTTCAGAGCTCTGTCCAGCCTGACCTTTAATGTTTCCAGGGATGGGTTATCTACCAGCTATCTGTGCAACCTGTTCCAGTGTTTCACCACTTGAATTGTAAAATATGTCTTGCTTTTATCTTGTTTAAATCTATCTCCTTCTAGTTTCAAACCATTACCCTTTGTCCTATCACTACAGGCCATATTATCTCCATTTTTCTGATAAACCTACTTTAAGTACTGAAAAGCCCCAAGAAGGTCTCCATGGAGTTTTCTCTTCTCCAGGCTATACAACCCCAACTCTCTCAGCCTTTCTTCATGGGTGAGACTGCTTTTACAGGTCCTTGTCTTTCCTCTGCTGGGAACATCAGAGCTGGTCACAGTACACCATGTGGGATCTTATAAGAGTGGAGTAGAGGGAAAAATCGTCTCCCTTGACCTGCTGGCTACACTTCTTGCTATGGAGGCCAGGATATTGTTGGCTTTTTGGGTTGCCAGTGCACATAGCCAGCTCATGTCCAGCTTTTCTTCCACCAGCACCCCCAAGTCCTCCTCCCCTGGGCTGCTTTAAACCCCTTATTCCCCAGTCTATATTGATACTGGGGCTGCACCTTGCACTTGGCCTTATTGAACCTCTTGAGGTTCCCACGGGCCTACTTCTTGAAATTGTCTAGATCCCTCTGGATGGTATCCTGTCCTTCAGATGTGTCAACTACACCATTCAGCTTGGTGTTACCTACAAATTTGATGAGGGTGCACTCGATCCCACTGGCTGTGTCTTTGATGGAGACAGTAAACAGTACTGGCACCAGTACGGTTCCCTGAGGGACACCCCTCATTACTGAATTCAGGACAGGTCAGAGAGAAACTTTATTATCTATGATCATAATGAGAGAATATTTTGGCTACATTTTCCCCTCTGTTTCCCTGTTCTCTTCCAAGTGATTGCAGAGACCCAGATTATGAAATGTTTCAGAAAAAAAAAAAAAAAGGAAAAAAAATTATTAAAGTGTTAAAAAAGCCCAGTATCCATGCCTGGGACAGACTTCTTAAGCAGCTTGTTTACTGCCACAATTCTAAGAAGGAATAAAACAGTAAATGATGTGACAATATGGAGAGATGGCTCTTGGTGGAGCCTGTAGGAGTGGCACACCCAGTGTCACCTCAGCTTAGAAACAGTCCCTAACAGCTTTTAGTCAAAAAGAATGACTTTTTTAGTTAGGATAAACTTAAAATTTTCTCTCATATCTTGTATATTAATAATTTTACCACCACACTATCCTTAATGATAGGTATTTTTTATTAAGAAAATGAAAAAAAAATAGTGAAATCCTCCGTTGTCATCCATTCCCCAAACCCAAGACATCTATACAGGAATAAGCAATAAATATTTGATTTACAAACTCAATGAAATGCCTTTTTCCAGAGGCCAGGTTTAGAATTTGAGGATTGCAGTGATAGGTAATCCAGTAGATGCAGGACATATACCTATTATATATACATATACCATATATTTTATCCTATACTTGAATATAGGCCTTTACCACTAACTTGCTCTGATTCACTCCACAGCTTTGCTTCCTCATCTTTTCCATATTTGTTTTCTTTGTCTTTTTTGCTCTTCTACTGTCTTTTCACATAAAGCAGCAAATTATTCATTTCTAACAGTCTCTCACTTGGATTAGCCTCTTTGTGTTTAATTGATTTTCCAGCTTTTTAAGGGGATGTCTTTCAAGATTTCTGCTTTTTTCTTCCTCTTGCCTGAATCCCTCCTAACTTTTCTGAGTAAAATAAAAACTTCTCTGAACTTCTGAATTTTCTTGTGTTCAAACATTACCTTCATAACCTGTCAGTTTTTACTGCTGTCTTTGCAAACTTATTGTATTTTTCTTTCGCAGACAACATCCACAGATAAAGCAGTATGTTATGTCATTTTGTTTTATCATCTTGAAGTAGCTGGTGATAGTCTTTTTTTCCCAATCAAAATTCGGGTTCAACATTTCCAGTAAGAGAAGCTGAAAGATTACATTGTTTTATATCACTTGTTAATGCAAATGAAGGGCACCAAATTCTCAAAGAAAATTGTTATTTTTCAAGATGACCTAGTAGAAGGAAATATAATCTGAGGTTTTGTACAGTATTTCTTTTCAGGGTGAGGGGTCCCGCAAGCCTCTTTAATATTCTGTATAAAATAAAGTAAGGAAATTTGAGGAGTTACTGTTTTCTTGCTTGGAGTTTTGGGAGTCATGTTCTGTCCCTTCATGCATTCTGAATATATCAGCCCCGGTAGAAAACTCCCACTCTGTATTTTATTGGTGTAATTCCTAGGTATTATTTTGTATATTATGTTCTTGTATATCACAAATATTTATGCATACATAGTGAGGATTGTTTTTAACTATCACCGCAGTAAAAGTGCTTCAGCACTTGCCCCCACAACAACATTATGAGAAAATAAAAGGTTTATTTATCATGAACATTTTTAACAACTGCTATTGCATGACTGCCCTTAGGATCCTGATATCCAAATTACTTGTTACAGGGATTTGTCTTCTGTATCTTTCTGTTGGACTAGTACAAGCTGAGTAAACAAGCTGAAATCTAAAATTCATTGGAAAGTGACAGAAGATCTGTCTGTGTCCTCTAAGCACCTTTTGTGAATACAACAGAAAAATAATCTTCCTTATCTTTATTGTCCACTGAAAGCAAAATAGACCTGTGACTTAATGTGAGAGAAACAAATCCTCAGGTTACAAAATTCAAATCCAGATAGCAAATGTCAAGAAATCAGTGTTACATATCAAACTCAAATCACCTAACAAAATGCAAAACAATCACACATCAAGGAAAACTGTACTGGAAAATCCTGAGATACTAAATTTGGCCATAAGTGGATGAATTTGTAATTATTTTTTAAAAATTAAGAGCATATGTTTCTAAATCAGAACTATTTTGCCTTTATTTTTTATTTGTTTGATCTTTTTTCAATGCTTTTTTTGTATCTGGAAATAACAGAATTGTTAGAAAATCTGGACAAAAGAACACTGGGTTTCCCCTCAGTGTTACCTTTCAGGATCACTGAAAGTTACCAAAAATACTTAAGGTCAAAAAGTGGGATCTAATTCTTTTTCCTTGCTGTAGGACCATTTTTAACATTCCTTCAAATCAGGTTTACTATTCCGCTTCATTGCTTAATGAGGCCCCAGATTAATCTACAAAGTGTCAATAAATCATAAACTCTTTTATTCATGCTCAAAGTGCATTCAATCAATTTTACCCACTGCTGAGCTTCCAGTATCATCAAACATCTGATCTATCTTTGTGCATTTACTAAATAATTTAAGAATATTATATTGACTGATTATACATTCTTTTGAAGCACATAGAATCTATAGTTATATTACAATTTCTCAAGTGGACAAAAACTTCTTCATTTGTTGTTGAGAAGATATGAACAACATGATTATTAACAGGGCACAAAAGGTAGCTTTTACACACAAAAAAGCTTTACCTATACAAAATGACTTTTTTAACATGTTTCTGTGTTATACCAAGGCTCTAATCTACATCTCACTTTCCTACTCTAAGATTTGAGACTAGCCTCTAATACTCAGACAAAAGAGGCAAAAAAGCCTTATGTAACCGTATTGCTTATATTCTTCATAGATGGCAGAGTAATAAGAAAGTGCACAATGGGCAGATAGAAAAGATAATGGGCATGAGATTTGGCTGAAGTGCATTGGCAGGGTTCAAAGGAAGAGGATGCCCCTACACCTCCTGAGGAGTCTGTGTATTCTATATACCTTTCTGTTCAGCCTTTTATATTGGTTGTACAACAGGCATTCTCAACAGAAGGTGATTTTTCTCTCTCTGTTGTCCTACTAATAGCATAACCATTCAGTGGTATTGATAGGGAATACTTTTATGCACATATGAGGGAATAAGAGGTTGACAAAATGATCTTATATGGTGTAAGGTGCTGAATATTCTTCTTGCAGGACTTCTTAACATCAGATAGTATTTCCTACAAACCGATGAGTAGTATAGCCAAGTGATAAAGTATTACCATAGTTCATCGTGAACAGACTTTCAGCATCATAAAAGTCTAGGCATTGTCTTACCTCTTACCTCAAGTATTTGCTTGCTTTAAAGAATTAAATGATGTCTGACTTTGTCCTCCAAAAAATAGGTATAGGTAATTACCCTCAGCTCATGGATCTTGATGGAAAAAAGAATCTAAGCTGTGCTAAAAGGAATCATCAGAACCCTCTCTGTTTAATCCTCACTATTTGCTGAATTTAGCTGCTCCATGTTTGCATTAAAATTCCTTAGTGTGGCACCCTAAAGAGCTTGTTTTTCTTACTGATTATACAATTTGTCCAAGATTATATCCGAGCACCCAGCAAATAGTTAGAAAATTAAGACAGTGCCCTGAGGCACGGCAGCCCAGCATAAATCCTGACTTGAACATTCAAACTGAAGGATTGCTGGCATAATGCGTTTGAAATGCATCTGAAATTGGAAATTTGAAATCGAATACAAAATTAGATTTGTGATGCCTCTACAAAGTTAATTCTAACTCCACACTCCTGTGTGTAACTATTTGTGTCTATGCTACTTTTTTCTTTCATTGATAAGTTCAAAAAAAGTTTATTGGAACTGGCAGACATAGCAGGCATAAAGAAGGGACAGAGGAAGTTAATTTCAAGGTATTATAAATTCTTCTTTTTCATCTTCAGATCAAGAGATTTTGATAGGCACAGCAAAAAGAAGGTACAAATTTCCTTTGGAATAAGGGAAATATAATACACTTAAAACTCAGAAAATCCAGAAACAATGCTGACAAAGAGCTGAAGCAGACAAATACCATAGAAGAGATATGAGAAACACATTGCTCATAAAAACAGATTATGTTTTCCTTTTGTCAACACAGAATTAATAGCTGAATGCTATAATGACGTTTTATTTTACTAAGACTTCATTACATTTTCAAGACATGCTACTACAGAACATTTATAAGCACATTATGAAGTGTTATAAATAATTGAAACTAAGCTGCCACTGTCAATTGAATAAGTACTTGCAATTCATTATTATTACATTTTCCCCTCACTCAATAGTTCACAAAATTCAAGAATTTTCATTAAATGTGGAACTCAGTACACCAAAACAGACATGTCCTGGCACTCCCTCACTGAGCTGGCATCCCCAGCTTTGCCAGCTTGGGACAGGGACTGGTGGTAACTTGCAAGAAGGGCTCCCCCCTGGGTACACTCTGTCCCTGGAATCTCCTCTGTACTCACCTGCAGACTGACAGAGTAACTCAGAGAGAGAAATTATCTGGTGCAGCTTAACATTTGAGCGATGCAGTTCTTCTTGGAACAGTTGTATCCATTTTGGAAGTCGTGAATGCAGGAAGGAGAATTTAAGGGATGTCCTTGATGTCCCCTAGGAGGGGTGCCCCTCAGCAGGTCTTGATCACTGCGAGTGACACAAAAAGGCTCTGATGACTGTGAAAATAGCAAAAATACTACCCCAGATGTTCTCCCTTATGACACAATCTCACCCCACACTAATTATTAGATGCCAGAAGTTTTTGTATTTTGATGTTCAGCATACCTTCTTTACTAGAAAGGATACTTGTGTATCATCCTGATCGATTCAGCCATTCCTTAATTTAGTTCAGAGAGTCAATCAATATTTTGTATAATGTGGTGTGTGTTTTGATAAGCAAAGAATTGCCTCCTGAATCACTTCTTAGGCACTGAATATAAAACCACCATATCATTTATTATTTCAGTTTGATAAGTGACTGTGCTTGAATTGGTCATTGATTAAGCAGAGCTTTTGTGTCAGATTACAACAGAAACTTGGTTGTTATTCCTTTAAAACAGTAGCTGCAACAATCCAACCAGTTCTTTTATTCCTGTAAATTCCAATATGATTTGGTATCCAGGACAAATACAACCATTACTATATTTTCTAGTGTTTTAAATGAGTGTATTTTTGTTGCATATGATGTGAAACACCTAATTCTGTGGTATTTCAGAACCACTTATCAGGAAAGAGTTCTATGTTTTCAGGTGTTACACCTGGAAAAGCCCCCTGAAATCTGTAGTTAATGTATTGAAAATATCCTGTAAATGTATGGTATAGTGTTAGGGAGTTCCATAGACATACACACCAAAGGGTTTCCCATACTTGAAAATGTATGTACAGTGTAAGTGTAAAAGATTAAAAATTTCTGTGGCCACCAGCGTGTAAGTTACTCTTGTTATTGCTGTTATATGTAACTATACTTTTAGTCTCAACAACATTTATGGAAAGTTTTAATTAACATTACTAGAAATATATTAATTCTCAAGAGAATTTAAATTCCTACAAATATTTACTTGCAAAAAATGGAACACTAACTTTTGATTGGTGTGTAAGCTGAAAAGCTCACTGATGCTGAAAGGTAGTTTGGAGTAGTACATCCCATTTTAGGTTAAGGTAGAAACCTTTTGTTTATACATTTTTATTAGTGAAGTATTTATATATAAGCAAGTTCTCTCTTTCAATTTTTGCAAATCCAACTGTTTCTGATACTTCTTCTCTAACCTAAATCATTACGTGCCTTTGGCATCAGAATTTGTTGCTGTGAAAATTTTTATCTTATCAAAAAACAAGATTATGACCTCAGGTGAGGAATAATCAGGAGGAGTAGATGAAATCTTCTGGCTATGAGATACCATCAGATGGGCACAAGAAAGATTTGAAAAAAACAAAGATTTTACATGTTTTTAAGATGATAAGGTTTAATTGAAGGTCCATTGACCTGTTTGTCTTCCCCTGGAAAAGATCATTATCTTCGGGTGTTGCACACACACAGTGTAAAAATGCCCAGAAGGAGGGGAGCTTGAGCAAAAACATTTTAAGAGATGGGGAGAGGAAATTATACTTTCTGCCCAAAAGCACTGCATGAGGAAATTTTTATACAAAGTAAATCAAATACTGTTCTTTTTTTACAAATCGATGAACAGTTTTGTGTATCTGCAAGCTGAATCAGACATCCAAAGGACAGCTGCAGTGGCCAAGACTTTGGTTGAGTTACTAACACTCACTGAAGAATCCTGGATCAATGTAGGCTCTAAAGACACAGGAATATATTTCATTCTGCAAGGAATGCCATAATTTTGGAATACGGACTATTACATGAGAGAAAATAAAATTTTTATTCTCTTCCTAGACTGCTGAAATTTCACTATTCAAGAACTATTTATGTTTGTCTGTGCAATCACTCTCAGGCACTCAAGAGCCCAGAACATTTAAACTGCTTACAGTGTTTACTTCTCTCAATGACATATTGAGAATCTTTCAAATTGCCAGCTAAAGTAATTAATTGTGGCAGGACTAAAAATGATGCTGTAATGAATCCTGAAGAAGAGTTGAGAATGGAGGAATTATGCTAAGCCTGGGAAGGAGGGTGGGAGGAAGGTGGTTTAGAGGGTTTTTTCTTTGTTTCTCATCATCCCACTCCACTTTAATTTTTTTAATTGACAATAAATTCAATTAATTTTCCCCAAGTCAAGGCTATTTTGAGTATGACAGTAACTGGTAAGGGAGCTTTCCTAGCTTATTTTCTCCCCCTATCCTGTTGAAAAGGGGAGTGATAGAGCAGCTGTGTGGGTATTTGGCAGCCAGTCAAAATCAACCTACATCATTCAGGTAGTTGTCCTGCGAAAATCAGATACTGCAGACACATCTTGGATTATAGGATATTGCATGGCTCCTCCATGGGTCACAGACTAACATAACTGTTTGATTTTTCTCACCTTCAGCTCATTTAGAGAACACAAGTGAGGTTCAACAATGGATGCATACTGCCGTATCTGAAACCATTCGGCTCCTCTGGGGCAGAAAGGGAAAGAAGTTGAGAGGGAGAAAGGGAAAGCTCAAGAGAGGAAGAGATAAAGAAAGGGAGCTGGCTGTCCCTCCCTTTGCTGTGCAGACTGGGTGTGGGATTCTCTTGCCTAAACCTCAACATCTGGTGCCATTCAAGGCCACTTCATTACTCCTACATTAGGGCATCTGACCTCTGACCTCTGCTCCAAAAAGGGCCTCATTTCTGCCACCCACATCTGGCTGTCCTGAACATCTCTTATAATCTCAAACTGCCCTGACCACACCCATATATTCAATCAAATCATGACCCCAATCTTTATTGAATCTAATGGAATGTAGGCGCCTAGCACAAATTTATGTATCTTCAACTCAATCTCACGCCTATGTTTTCCTGTGTTAGTCTCAAACTGAATTCTGCTTTCATAAATCTAGTTGTAGCTTTCTGAACAATGGCCAGATTCAGTCTAGAAACTGCTTAGTTGCATTACCAGGGCACTATATCTCCACAGTTCCAGCAGGGGAAATGGATTGTTTCCCTACTGTGGCTCTTATCCTTTCCCTCCTTTTCTGCTGTGCCGCTATAGAATTGCTGCAAATAGCTGTCTTGGCTTAGAGTCAGGAAAACATGGAAGATTAGATTCACATATCTGGACCTCTCACTATGGGGACAGAATAAAAGTGTGACTTGCTGCTCTTATCAGTATACGTGTGCTCATTATCAAAATCAAAATATAAATGTTTTGGTTCTAACACTGAGGTGCAGTGAAACAAAAATCTGGGCCTCCCTGATTACACTTTCAGAATTAAAGTCTGTTTTCATCCGACTGTCATTTGTGTTACGACAATTTTTGCCAAAAACAACAAGAGCTAAGCAATGGAAATAATCTCTCAGAATATACACTGAAATGTTGGTTTGTAATTATAATGTTAGACTTGTAACAATCTGTTTTTAACAAGATATTTCAACAGATTAGTTATTAAAAATTAAACAAAATGCTCCATCTCCTCATTAATTAAATGCCCCATGTCTTTTGAAGAAAGAAGGAGGAATGTAAATAAAAATATTAAATCTATTATTAAATGGAAAATAACTATGTTTCTAAAAAGATATAGCATGCAAATTTATCCAGTTAAATCTATATATGTGGAGAGCCATGATATGGCAGGTGTTTTTATTCTTCATACTCGTCTGTTCAGGTTTGTATTAGAAGTTATGTCTACCTTTGCTGAGAAAAAAAAAAGACATTTTTTTCCCCACCCCTGCTTTTTTATTGCTGGTAACTCACATTCAGAAAGGATTTAGTTAAGTCCTATTTCTTCTAGTACTTGTATCATCAGTAGAATTGTACCTACATTATAATTTATGAAGCCATTCAGTTACAGCAGAAACAAGACTATAGCTTAGGACATGCTGAGGCCAATACTAAAAGAAAATAGTGTTCTCTACCTGCAGGAGAAGGTGTAATTTGTCTTCAGATCTTTTATGATGGACCTGAGAAACAAGAAAAGATCACAAGAAAGATTGAGATTTCAAAGCTTTTCTTATTGCTGCTTGATTTTTCTAAGCTTGCCGTCAGTGGGTAATAAGCATTTTGTTTGAATTTAAACTCACCAGAACACCATCACATCTGTATTATAACCTTCACACAAGTATTTTTTTTATGTCCTATAATACAAAAGTTCAAAGGCGTTTGGAAAAAAAAGTTTATCTTAGATGCTTTGGACCTTGAGTTTTGAATATCTGATGAAGAAGGCAACGATGTCTGGACATGAATTAATGGAAATACTGATTAAGGAAGCAGCTGGTTTAACAATGTGTTTAGTATCTTTACTGTAAGGAAAGAAAAAGCTTTGCCTATCTTTACAAGCATACTAAAGCAAGTATTAAGTTTAATGCGTTCCAAATATGAATGAAACAAATATTATCTTACTGATCTGTGTAGCATCTGAAGTTTCAGAAGTTGTGCGCCTTTATTCAATATTACCTTTTATAGCGCTTTTCTGACCAACAGAAAAAAATTTAGTTGGTAACCTTTTTATTTAAAGGCTGGTTTCCTTGTTGTATATAAAACTCATTTTACAAGAACCTGATAATTGTCTGCTTTGTTTTAAAAAATTTTATGATTTGGAACACTATTGAGTCAAATTCAGACACCTTCCTCATAGCCCTGAGTTAATCTTAATTGGGTAACAAACTTTATAGCTGATAAGAACATGGATTTTGAATCACACCTTTGTTTGTGCGTGATTATGAAGGCAAATTAAGGCCACATATGTGAGGCAGTCACAGTAATGAAGGCCCTATCAAGATTTTGGCATTAGAACAGAATTGTCTTCTGATTAAAATGAACCAGCTTTTGTTCTGTAGCTCAAGAAATAAACAGAGAAATAAGAACTCTCCTCCACCCTGCAAATTATTACTTTATGTTTGTTTTCTTCTCTTTGTTTCAAGCAGCTAATATGAGCTGGGAAAAAATTTATAGTATAATTCTCTCTTTTTAATTATTCAAGCAGTCTGAAGCTTCCAATTTTCCAGCCAAATTCTTAGTCTCTGCATGAGGTAAATTTTATTTGCAAACATACAGAAACTAAAGTAAATCTTTGGCCTTTCGTAATTATCTTATGAGGGGAATCTTTTGGAAAGGCAATAGCCTGAACAATAGAAGACCAAACATTGTAATGTGTAATTCGTCAGACAAAATGTGATTTAGGAGAACTTTGCACAAACTTTTTCCAGATATAATTGGTTTGAATTGGCTGAGTCGTTATTACGTTTGTTCTAGTATTCTTTTTTCCTTTGTTTTTTTCCTGTTTGTTATGCTCTACTGACTTTTTTTTGCTTTTATTGAAACAAATGAGTTTGCCATTCAGCAGAGGTGGACTTATATTTAAGTAGATGAGTGTTTTTTGTATAAATGAACAGCTAAATTATTGTGCATTAATTCCCCATGTAATATTAGAGTTTACAGTGTGTATTTTTCCTCAGGTTTTTCATGAGAACCTGTTCAAATTCTGCTTATTTCCTTCAATCAACCACAAAATACGTCATATTTTCTACTTATTATAATGTGGTAAATGCAGAAGATTCATGTAGACAAAGAACAGGATTCATAGGGATTTTAGCAAAAGAAGGAGTTCAAGAACAGGTCGAGCTATTCACAAAATACAGTATTTAGGTTTGCTAGGTGAAGAGGAAAAGAGTTTAGTTGACGCATTGTCAAGTCAGACCCTGTCCAGTATCCAAACAGGTGGAGATGAGCAAAAACAAATATATTTCTGAGGTTTCTAGTAGATCATGAATGGCTCAAAATATTTTCCTTAAAGCATAGAAAAGTCTCAAGAAAGGAATGAAATCAGCTCTCCTGAAGTCTGGACTGAACAAGGAACTGGATTGCACATTCTGTTTGGTATCTGTCTCAGCCATGTTAATAAAATTACAGTGTAGTATAGTTGAATTGTAATACATTCTGTCTGAAATCTGTCCTATGAAAATCTTTCCTTTCTCATTTTGCAGCAAACTTTTGTTCCTAAGACAAGTTATGTTCCTGGAAATTTAGTTCAGCTTGAGTTGAAATTATCTGGGTTAGGCTCTGATTCTCAGAGATCTCAAAGGTTTCAGAATAAAGTGGACAGTTCTCGCTGTGACTGCAAAAGGCCAGTAGAACAAATTTGTAATGCTTGAATATCTTAAGACCCTGGAACTGACAAAAAATTCCTTACTTGTTGTGTTGGTTTTGTTACTTGTTGGCCTGGTCTTTGGTAGCAGGGGGCCCACAGAGGTGGTTTCTGTGAGAAGCTGCTGGAAGCTTCCACCATGTCTCGCAGAGTCAATCCCTGATGGCTCTGAAGGTGGACATGCTGCTGGCCAAGGCTGGGCCAATGAGAGAGGTTGATAACACCTCTGTGATAACATACTTAAGAAGAAAATCAAAACAAAGTGGGGCACAGGTTTTTTCTAGCCAGAGAAGAGGAGGAGGTGAGAACATGTGAGAGAAAAAACATGGAGACACCAAGGTCAATGAAGGAGGAGGGGCAGGAGGTGCTGCAGGCACCGGAGCCAAGGTTCCTCTGCAGGCCGTGGTGCAGGCCATGGTGAATCAGCTGTGCCCCTGCAGCCCATGGGGATCCACGGGGGATGCAGAGATCCACCCGCAGCCCGTGGGGATCCACGGGGGATGCAGAGATCCACCCACAGTCCGTGGGGGAGGTGCCCGTGCCGGAGCGGGTGGATGCCTGGAGGAGGCTGTGATCCAGTGGAAGACCAGTGGAGAGGGAGGGCCCTCCTTCCAGGCTGGAGCAGCTTGTCCTTGGAGGACTGAACCCCGTGGAAGAGGAACCCATGCCACAGCAGTTTTGGGATGACTGTTTGCCCGTGGGAGAAATCACACTGCAGCAGTTTTGGGAGGACTGCTGCTCGTGAGTGGAACCACACTGGAGAAGTTCCCGGAGAACTGTCTCCCGTGGGAGGGACCCCATGGTGTCACAGGGGAAGACTCCTTTCCCTGAGCAGTGGAAGAGAATCTCAGTGATAAACTGACCAAACCCCCACGCCCTGTCTCCCTGCACTGTTGGTGAGAAGGAAGGAGGGGCTGGGGGGAAAAAATGTTTTTAAGGGCTTATTTTACTTCTCATTATCCTCCTGTGACTTTGTTAGTAATGAATTCACTTTGTACTTCTAAGTTGAGCCTGTTTTTCCCTTGGAGTGTTTTCTTCCAGTCGTTATCTCAATTAATGAACCCTTCATTTAATCTTTTTTTTTCTCTCCTCTGCCCAGCTGTAGCAGGGGAGAGCAAGTGAGCAGCTGTCATGGATGCCTGGGGTTTGGCCAGTGTCAAACCACGACACTTGTTGTATATTTTTTTTGGCCTAATCTATTTCTCATATGATTTATTACTGGAGTTTATTAACACAGGAGTGTGCTAACACAGCTTTATTGTTGCCAGTGTCAGCGGAGAGTTTCCACAAGGCACAGCATTGCTGATAACTGTAGCTGCCCTCCCTCTGTACTGCACCAAACCTCACACAGTCCTATTCTTATCCTCAGTGCATCTCAGGTAACCTAAGTACACATGAACACTTTGATCAGTGACTGCCCATTTCCTGTGGATCACACTGCACATGTTTTATACTGTACCTTACCATGGAGAATATGAGTGTCTTAAAAGAGTTCACAAAGTCCCAGCACATGGATCAAGAAGCTACAGAAAATCATGAATCTCTGCACTGGGTAATTCTACACCGAAAGTTTAAGATTGTCTTATGTTCTAACTCGCATCTAAAAAAAAATAATTTCGTTCACCAACGTTAGTGCTCTGGAGCTAAATATATTGATGTCTGGGATTTCTAGCGCTTCTCTTTATGCCACGTAGATGGAAGGAGAACTGACTCCAGCTCTAACCCAGAGTTCTGCAGGGAATTTCACCCAAACTGTTCTCAGATCACACCTTCTGTCCTGCAATGAGCTAAATACAAACAGAAGCACCTTTAAAATATTTTTTCCTCATGTTCCTTACCACATAAACACTCATTGATTGCTTTTAATTTTGCCCTGGAATCACCCAAGTTCTTTCATACAAGATCTCTCTCAAGTTACAGAAGGGACTTTAGAAAACTATTTCTGTCAGGTTTTATTTCTTATCATAGGTTGATTGCCATGCTGTTTCACTTGTGAAAAATGTTTAGCCTGCACTAACGTACCAAATGGAGTGCAAATTTTTAAAAAGGTTTTGTGAGCCAGGTGGAGACCAAAATCAAAATTACTTGATGATGTAGGGGGTTGAGGTCTTTTTGTTTGGGATTTTTTGGGGGTTGTGTTTGTTGTTTGTTTGTTTTTGTTAGTTGATTGGTTTTGGTTTTGTGGGCGTGGGGGTTTTGATTCACAGAATAATAGAATATGCTGAGCTGGAAGGGACCTATCAGGATCACTGAGTTGAACTCCTGGCCTTGCTCAGGTGCTGTGATCACTTCCCTGGGGAGCCTGTTCCTGTGCTCAACCACCCTCTAGGTGTAAAACCTTTTTCTAATATCCAACCTAAGCCTCCCCTTACTCAGCTTCATTCCATTTCCTCAAGTCCTATGGCTGGTCCTGAGAGTGAAGAAATCGGTACCTGCCCCTCTGCTTTCCCTCAGGATGTTGAAGACCACAGTGAGGTCTCCCCTCAATCTCCTCTTCTGGAAAAAACAAGTGACCTCAGCTACTCCCCATAAGGCTGAGGCTCCCCCTCCAGAGCCTTCACCATCTCCTTGGCTTCCTTTGGACACTCTCTAATAGCTTAATGTCTTTCTTGTGTTCCAGTGGCCAAAACTGCCCCCAGCACTCAAGGTGAGGCTGCCCCAGTGCAGAGCAGAGCGGGACAATGCCGTCCCTTGCCCGGCTGGTGATGCTGTGCCCGATGCACCCGAGGACATGGTGCCCTCCTGTCTGCCTTTTGTCTGGGTTTGCTTTTTTTTCAGTGAAGTCCTAAGGTTCTTTTTCTTAGAGTTACTGTAATCACACTAGCTTGAAAAGCTAACTTCAAACGTAGGTAAAAGACATGCTTTTCTTTTTTAGTGTAGAAAAAAGAGGAAGCAGCACCCCAGTCCTCTTTTTTGATCCTGGTATGAACACACCAAACTTGAATAGACTACTGATATGTGACCTACACCCCAGTAGGACAGTGATCTGGGGAATGTGGCTGCAGTGAAGAAAAAAGCAAAGAAATCGTTCTGTACGCAAATGGTTACGTGATTGTGTCACTGTTCCTGTCCCTGCTCCCAACCTATGGTATAGTCACTGACTGGTACTAATAGATGAAACAATGTATCATTTAAAACCTCTGAAAATTTGCCGCTGCAAACTAAAGTTCTTAAAAAACTGATATGAGCTGGACAAGGGTCTTGGGGATTGTATTCTTAGACTGATGTGCCTTCCTTTTTCAGCTGCTCAAGCTTGGCTTTGTGTCTGGCTTCTGTTTCTTTCCATCTTCTTGAAGGTTCTTATGAAACAATCCTGCTGGATTCAAGGTAACCTCAGGGAGGAGAATTTATTAAAGGATGTATTGCATGAAAGTTATTTTTTTCTGGGAATACATATTGGCCAAAATGTATGCATTTAGAAGATTGAGCTTTTATTGCCAGCATTTTACTTCTTTCTTCCACAGTCGGTATATGAATGTGTTCTCACTGAGTCATTACCAAATTTCATTTATTTCTTGGCATACTCTCAGGCAATCTCTTCCTTTTTGCTACCCAGCCACCTTTGACTGCAGCCAGCCAGGTGGTTCACTAGCTGACTTCATAACTTATAAATTCAGCTTGCTTTACAGTTTCTGCTGAACACATTCTCTCACTAACAACAGTTTTCCCAGCTAGAGTAATAAATGGGGTTACCTCAGGGTTTAAACAAATGTGAAGTGTGTCCTTAATGCAGCCAATTTAATCAAACACATCACTGAGTTCTTCTAGTATATTATTTTCATTTAGATCACATGAGACCTCCATTATACGTTTGATCAGTTTTAATTCCTTAGAAACTCTAATCCCTGGCACAGTCTAAGCCTCTACACTCAAAATGAGAAAATAGAACAATTCCTGAGAATTCCATACAGAGAAGGGTGGACCTGTAACACATGAATGCTTTGTGCCTTCGTTTACTGTGACATCCACAGCATTTTTAAATTTTCCTGTGCTTCCAGTGAAGAGCCAAATTTAGATATTGTCATTATTTAGTTATATAATGCAAATGTCTATAGAAAGTTGCAGCTGTAATAATCTGAATTTGTGACAATTTTTCTGCATATTGAATACTTTAGTTACATCTATTATTCATATAGTCAAGTGCATTTCTGGCAGTACAAAGGATTCCATGGTGTGCTTAACTGACAGGTTCACCATTTGCTTTCAAAATATTTGACAGCATTTATAATTGAAGATCTAAACTTCTACTGAAATTTGTTTATGAAGAAGTAACACAGCTTATTCTGCTTGCAGCTCAGTATAAATTGTGAGAGTAAACCAATAGAAAATAGACAATTTTAAATTCATAAGTGCTTGGGTTTTTTTTAAGTGTGATACTTCATATTCGGTTAATCAAGGGGTCAGAGAATCACATGGGCCGCACAGAGACTGATTTATTCAAAACCTAGTAATAAATGAGGCCAGATGTTCAAAACAACAGCCAGTGTTTGCATTTCAGCATAGAACCAAGATCATTAGATTGTTCCTACTAAATGACAGACATTTTGTTCTTGGATAATGCAAGAAAATTAAGACATTTATGTGCCACTACAGCTATTGAACTAGTTTAACTGATTGATTTTTTTTTTTATTTTATACATATATTTAAATGTTTAAATGTCCTGTCTATTTCTTGTGTTGTGAAAAACATTCCTTCAAGTCTATGTATTGGCTTTCCAATCACTGTCACTGGTCACACAGGCACTTTGCTTCTGTTTCTATCTGTGTTCTGAAGGTCAAAAAATTCCATCACATCCTGACTGCTCAGACTGCTACATCATGCCTAGACCTACTTTTGTTGCCACTTCTGTATAAACCATACTTTACGACAAAACATGTATGTGTCATATAAAAAAATGTATCAAGTGAGGAAACATGGTCAAATTTAGAGGAAACTTGTCCTCTCTTTAAATATGTCTGATATCATTTGTTCTGTAAAAATGATGCAAACTTTGAAATCCAAAAGCTTAATGGTAGCATTTTACATGACAAAGTAACTTAGACCTTTACAAATTAGACAAACTGAGAGGTGTGGGCCAAGTAAGTGTGCAGAGAGGTAGCTTAGCAACTGGCTGAACTGGAAGGCTTAAAGAGTTTTTATTAGTGACGCAAAGTCCTGCTGGAGGCAAGTCACTAGAAGAGCTTCTTCCAAAGCTCAGTTTAGCAGACATCCAGTAAGATATCCTGCTGAGCATCAGATCTTTAGTCTTCAGCAGTTCAACTCTTGAGTCCCTCTTGAATTAAAGTGTTTGTCAGTACCTCCAAATACTACCTGAGCTGAATCAACATTTTCAAAAGTCAAGCTTCTCAGAGAACGGGTGTCTAGAATGTCAAAACAGATTTGAAGTAAAAACTGAGAAGCTTAATGTAAACAATGAAAGAAATGAACCAACCCCAAAAATGGACAATATTTAGAAGACAGAAAATGGTCTTGTGAAGAATGGAGGGATGCTATTACAGATAGAGAACAAGAGGTAAGGCATGAAGAGGGAGACCAAAAAGAAGAAATACCAGGTAACATGGGAAGAAAATCTGACGAAGTTTATACTGGTTAGAAATACTTGATGAATAATCAAATCAAGAGAAAGAAGCAATAATAAGCTCAGGAAATCATCTTCTGAGTAAAACAAAAGCAGTCTTCTGGTTTCAAAGATTTGTAATATAATAAATATGATGTTCTCTAGTATGCCATATGGGTTTTGAGATCATTAAATTCACATTTCAGTGCTTTCCAGCAAGAGACATCCTTCTAAAAAATAAAAATTAATAGCTTTCACATAGAAATAAGAATAGTAACTTTAAGGGAGAAGTATTGAGACATACCTAGGATAAATGGAGGGGGGGAAAAGGAGAATAACTTCACAAGGGGAAGGATGATGTGTAAAGAGGGGGATAGAAAGGTATGATGTTACTTCTAGAAAGAAAATATAAAATGACAAATTATGAGCTACCCCCCAAAATGATTGGTTTTTCCTGGCTTTTTTCAATCTGATGGTTTTAACATTTGTTAAATATTCAAAAATATTTATTTCTGAAAGATCTCTCTGCCTGCGTGAGGAGGAGAGAACACAAAGAAAATGTAAACTACTGCAGGAAATGTGAATAAAAGGATTCATAGAGTTGAGGGAGACGGGGAACAAGGAATGCTGATTGCCTGCAGACTAGGTGCAGGCAACAGTAGAAAAGCAGTTTCGGCATTAATACTACTTACTTTTTTTATTAGAATGCATGTGTCATTGTTTTTTTACTGTCTTGTTGCTATTTTGGATTGCTCTGGAATTTAATCTATTAAAATTTTCAGAAAAAAATGGCAAAATTCTGCAGTGATATTTTATCTGAAATCACCTGTACTTAAAAAGAGAAACTGCTGCTCTGTGGTATTTAGATGAAGAGTGGTTCAGGATGTAAAAATATGGTCCTTGTTAATCTATTATACTGAAAAATATGAGACAGTTGAAAGCTGCAATAGCAACTGAGCTTATCACACAGAATTGCCTGTCAAAGGGCAACTCTCTCATACTAAGTGCAATTGTTGTCTACTTGCAGTATTTGGGCAAAGTGAATAGAGGGGAATGTGTATAACCCCATTATTTGTAGTTCAACTGAATTCAGCTATTAGAGATACCCTGTAAAAAGTGAATAACAGCACTTAAGCCAAATGTGAAAATGATGGCATTTTCACATTTCAGGTCTATAGCCATAATACAAGGATGCTTTGAGAGACATTTCTAGACTTTCAAAGAGAAAAGAACAACAAAATCACACCCTGTGGCTACATGAAATGCAGACCATTTTGAGCATCTCTCAGAAATTTACCATTTCTCAGTCACGTGTAAACAGGGAGAGCTGCAAAGACACATCTGTTATTGTTCTATGCTACTGTATCCTGCTGCCATTTCAGACTCATTTTAGCCTAAATTTTAGTCTTTTCTTGTTAAATGGTGCAGGAGAATCTATCGTAGCAACAGCTCCAATGGGTTTGTGAGGTGAATCCATAAAGAAAATTTCCTGCATGTTCCCTAATGAATCTCTGTTTTCTTTCAGTAATTATTTTGCCTGTCAGTCACCGTACGATTAAATAGCCAACTGGCTGTGGCAGCTTGAACCTTTGAATCTGACAAGAGGTGGTTGGGGAAGTTACCTTGGAAAAGAGTTTAAAAGGAACCACTCCAAATAGTACATCAGTCATCAGTGGTCCTCTGCAATCTTCATTAAAAGGACAGCAGGAGATCAGGTATTACAAGACTATCACAAACTTATGCTGGTTATTTTTAATGATATTTTATTTTAAGAATAATAAATGCAAATCACACTGTCTGGGAAGAAAAAGATATGGTAATTCAATAGAGCTTGCAAGTAGGAAGACAAACCTAGCACAGAAAACGAACATGTCCAAGAATCTTTGGATGTCAAAAGACAAACCCTTCCTAAAAAGTTTAAACAATATTTTGTTTGTATTTTTCTAGTAACCAAGATCTCAAGAAAATAGGGGTCAAATAATTTAGGGGACAAAGGGAAAGGAATCATTCCTGCAAAATATTTCTGGAAAAGCGCTGATGCTGCTGGACATGCAATTGTCTTCGGTAGAACTGGAGGAAAAGTGACCCAGGCTGGGGTTCTCTTTTTGAATGACAGTGCTTTCAAGAATGGTACTGGTTTGGTTCTTGACTCTCTTAACCAAGAAGTGCATCAAGTAATGCCTAAGAAACAACTGGTACTATAATATAGCTGATGTCAACTGCACTGAAACGCTCAGTATTCATCTTCTTGCTTTTATGGTTCTGCTTTATAACTGGCTTCTAATTTTATCACAAAGGATTTACTATAGCTATGCTAGAGTAGTTATTCTTCTGGTGGACAAAATATGGTAAGCTCAGGTATAATTAAAAATTTTTTCCAATACAGACACAGATTAGTCTGAATATTTCATGTGTATCCTCTTTTTCAAAGAACAGCCTGAGTTTCCTCAGTACATGCATTCCTGCTTCCTTTCTCTTGTGGTTTTCATTTTCCCCAGTAACAAACCTGTTCAAGCTACTATGAATTGTGGCTCTGAGCAGCCTCAGGCTACGTATACTTCAACACAGGTGACAGACTGAAGCTGAGATTGATGCATCCCATATCACAGAAACACAGAATCAACTAGGTTGGAAAAGACCTCTGAGATCATTGAGTCCAACTCAATGACTGAACACCACCGTATCAACTAGACCACTATGTGTGGTGATGCCATCACCTCCCTGGGCAGACCACTTCAATATCTAATCACCCTTTGTGTGAAGAATTTCTTCCTGATGTCCAACATAAACCTCCCTGACACAGCTTAGGACTGAGTCCTCTTGTCACTGGTGGCCTGGAAGAAGACACTGAACCCCACCCGGCTCCAGCCTCCTTTCAGGCAGTTGTAGAGAACAACATAGTCTCCCCTGAGCCTCATTTTCCCCAGGCTAAACAACCCCAGGTCCTTCAGCTGCTCCTCACAGGACTTGTGCTCCAGACCTTTCATCAGCTCCATTGCTCTTCTCTGGACTCACTCAAGCACCAAAATGTCCTTCCTGAACTGAGGGGCCCAGAACCGGACACAGGACTTGAGGTGTGGCCTCAGCAGTGCTGAGTACAGGGGATAATATTATGTTCTTCTATTACCCTGTCCTAGAACAGTTCATCTACTTTTTCCACAATATCATGTCAAATAGGAATTCACTAAAGCTCCGCCAAGATCCACCTCGGTCTATTGCTTTATTTGGTCTGGTATCAAGATGATGTGACTGTAACTTGTTTGTGGCTCAGTTTTCCTTTTGTTGTATGTTCTGGCATATAGTTCTTAGCTCAAATGGATGGGTTTGATAGTAAGAGTTTAATTATTTTCCAGTAACAGACATAGACATGACATCTGCAATACGGACTGTACAAAGTCCATCAAAGTGACCAAAATCCAGATCTTCTGAGTCATCCCTGTTTTTAGAAACAAAATCCAGAACTTTTCACCAGCAGGCACCAGCTCCTGCTCAGATGCATTTGCAAATGGATCGTCCTAATAGCCTAATCCATTAAAGCAGGTGTTGCTGTATTAGAAATTTAGCAATTGGTAGGATTCTTTTATTATTATTTGTTGACTGAAGTTACTAAGAATAATAGTTCCACCAAAAAAGCTTTAAATTGAATTCCAGGATATTTAGATGACATTGGAGAGCCTCAATTTTTTATTATCCTTGCTATAAAGCAAGGGAACATCTGCTAAAAAGAAACCTTCAATTATACATTTCACTACCACCCACACAAAAGTAAACATTTTTAAAACTGCAATTACTTAGCAGTATGTGGAGGCAGTGCATGCAGCAGTGATCCAGTTCCATGGGGAATGTGTGAATAAAGGTCTTTGTGAGTAGATGCAGAAATATTCTAGAAGAAAGATAAAAGGTCACCACAAAATGCAGATAACTTCAGAGGAGTATTATTAAATAAACCTCAAAACTAAGATGACAAGGAGTGGTTAGTAGAATTTTATTTAAGAGACCATTACAAGTTCCACAATACCCAGCATTATCTTCTAAGACTTGCAGATCTTATAGGCTTCCTTGAACTTCCACCTATTTTTGATGTTGAAAATATGATTTGAAATGCGTTTGTGATTCCTAAATATCTCTATTTAAAATGCCATTTGCTATAGCTTCTATGATATACTAAAATACACATTTTGGTACATATCTAACCAGAACACCTATAGTACCTGCTAGGCTCATAAAAACAGTACATTTTTATGTTATCTACAGTTAATATCACACAAAAAAACAGCATGAGAGAATGCTGAAATTTTACCCTCTTATGCCTCAGGTCTGCTTTATATGTGGCTGCAGCAGATTCCATTACTCTAAAATGTGAATTAAAATGCATAATATTTCCATGGTACTCTAGTACCAAGTTCTAAGATCAGGGATTTTCTTTTTCTTCCTTTTCTGTTTCATCTGATTACATAGATCTTCCATGAAAAATCCAAGATGATTCTCTCATCTTGTGAAAACTTTCTTTCCATGTCTGGTTAACCTCATTATTGAACTGCTGTCATAGGAGTCTTTCAAGAACTGTTTAAAAAAAATATAAAGGACATTTGAAAAGTCAAACTGGAATTTTCACACTAGATTATTGGATATTAAAAATGACACAGAAAAACAAATTCTAAGAGCAGTAATAATATAGGTTTTAAAAGCCCCAGCCCCTGCTAATAACTTGTGAACTTGTGTGCAAAATTTGGTGAGCTACACATCAGAGAGTTTATTCTGATACCTGCAACGCTGGTTATTCTAATACCTTCAAAACATTGCTCGTGGAACTTGTTGTAGTACTTACACTTAAGATTGCTTATTGCTCTGAGGGTATAAGATTACACAGCTGAAGTTAGGAACTAGGCCACTAATGTGCACAAGCGGGAGTTTGCATCCTGCTTTGTGTTCTGTCTATACAGAGAATCCAGGGTGTTACATGAGGTCCCTAAATACTGTGTGGCATGAATATTCCCTGCTTACCTTAACTTGCTTTGAACTCCTGTTATCAGTAGAGATTTGTCATAAATTAATCATAGGGCTCATGGTTTTGATACCCAGCTTCCTGCTGTCTCAGGCTGAGAGCCTCTGAAAGACTAGGCACCTTAAAATACACACATATTTCACTCAGAGAAACAGAGTGAGTGAAAGAGTATCAACGATTTTATTCATAGTATTTAAATAGAATTTGTTTGATGAAATACAGAAAGATCTAGTGGTTCCTGAATATCCCATTTAAACAAACTGTCTAACATAGTCATATAGACAGTTATTAAACTGGCACAAAAATTGGCCATAGTCAACAGAATTTCGATGATTTTGGTCCAGCCTTCTTCTTCTTCCAAAAGCTGAGTTAAAGCCCAAATACTAACTGAAAAACTAATGCATCAACACTTCCATGCTGGTGCTTACATGGCACATTTTCTGGTGTATTTTGCTTGCCTGTGACTGAAGTTGATTGTGCTTTGCCTTACATCAAAAGGACTTTGCTAATGTCAGTGCAGTAAAACAAAGCTGTTTAAATAGTCTTCCTATGCATTCAAGCATTTCTACAGTATCAGAAGGTTTCATATCAACTAGAGAACCTGTCTCGACTGCCTTTAGGCCCAGCTAAAGGGAAAAAAAGTTGAACTTTTCTGTCAGCAACAGACTTGGTTTTCCTTGTGACTTTTTAAGAATCTATTCAGAATTTCTTAAACACTATTGATTTGTTGGCTTTAATGAGAGTTTCGCAGGATTAACAAATTCTTTATGAGGATAAAGCATGAGTTTGCCAAAGAAAATAAGGTGATAATCATATCAATAAAATAGCTCCCCAATACAGTGTCTATTACAGAATAGATTCTTACAGAAAATTACAGAAAATTCTCTAGAGTTCAAGAAGCACTTTAGCCTGGTATTAGGTTTATTCCCCTGGAAAAGCTTGTTATAGTGAGTCTTAATTGAATTGCACCAATAAAAATGTTTTGATACAACAAAACTTGGAGATGATTTAAAAACACAGATAATGGTCATGTAGAATATAAGAAACTTAATGCAGCTGTCAGGATATGATGTGTGTCTTTTCCATAAAAAAAGGAAATAAATAGGAAAATAAGTGATTACAATGTGGATACTGTCATTTACGTAGAAGTGATTATCTTTTTGAGAATAGTGCAACAGTACCTTTGACAGACGGGTACCAGAAAAATTACTCACCATTTTCTCCACTGGGAATCGCTTTATTTGAATGCAGTTCAAAACTGGAGCCTAACTGCATATTTCATGGCTATTATTACAGCCCTAAGTCTGTTGCCAACTTTGTATTGCAACAGACACGGACTAATAACTCCCATCATAAGACATTTTCTTTGGCCATAATAACCTGTGTATCAATTAACATAGGCTATAATAACACTGTGCCCCTTGTTCACCAAAGTATTTCTGAGTATACCAAACTTTATGAATGTCTGACCATTATTTTTATGTTTTCAATGTTAAGATGTGATTAGCTGCTTTGCTGAATATGGTCCTTGGATAAACTTAAATTATTCTTTTTTTAGTCTTTTGATTTTTTCATCATCTCCAAGTCAAAGCATACTGCAGAAAATTATACTTCCCTCAGAGGAAAGCAATTCACTCTTATCAAAGTCATTTCAGTAGAAAAATCTGAGTGATCAAAACCAAAGTCTGAACTTGTTTTTCTCTCACTGAAGTTTTGCATTTAAATGTGGAATTATATATTTGTAAGGAATATGTGGTATGTAAGGAATAGTCATTTCATATCTTTATAAAATGTATAGCAGATGGATTAGGTACTTTACTGGCAGAATTAAGCAACACTGCTTCTCTGAAACTTGAAATCCATTATATACTTAGTGCTAAAATTGTGCTTGTCTTATCTTGGTAAATGAGACGTGGCTTGGCATGGAGATAGGTGACATTATGCAAGGTGGAAGAAGGTTTCCAAGAGTCTCGTGAAGCTGTTTATTTTCCCTTTGCATGCATTACAGATGAATCCCGTGTAGTCACTAATAGCAATGGCAAATCTTCCATTGACTTTAATGGGATGGAATTTCAGTTACATGTTTTTGTCACTTGAAAGTAAGTTCAGATAGAAAGATATGTCAGTGTGGCAGAGATTGGAAAATGCATGATTTGAAAGGAATTTTAAAGAGAAGAAAAAACTTTGAAGAATTAAGGCAGGATTAAGATGTTATTCCATTAAAAATAGGAAGCTTGAAAAAAGTGTGATGTAGGTTGGTCATACAAAGCGGAATTAGGATCTTCAAACAGGGAAAGATGAGATGCTTAGTGAATGTATAAGCAATGCAAAGCTGAGATGTTAAAACTATATTATCCAAACCATTTCTAATCTTACTGTTATTTTTATCACATACTTCCAGTATGAGAACTTTTAGCTGAAGTAACTTGCCACATGGTTCCAGGCCACATTTTCAGGTTTTGTATACACCAGGGACCTCTATGAACTAAAAAGTACTCTGCAAAAAACCAATCTAAAGAAAATTTATAGCAGCTTTGCAATTCTAATGTCTAGGCAGATTAAGCACAAAACACAGCAGATTCGTGAAAGAATGATAGAACTACAAAGTAGAAAACTCAGAAACTAGGAAATGCTAGAACAGAGATAGCTGTTGCAATTGATAACTTTATTAATTTGTTGTAACAGTTGTAATAAGATATACTACATAGTTAAATGATCATAATTGTCACTGTTTAGGACAGGAACAAGATTACGTTCTGGGGATGGGTCAGGCATTTTCAACGTGAATGTTTTAGACATAATATATGCAACAAAAGACAAGTTATTATAAGAAGAAAAAATAAGATAACCTCAAAAACATTTTTTTTCTTATTAGCTCTGCCTTCTATATAATGAGTAGCTGTAAAGTTATACAACAGGAAAATTGACAACAAACCAATATATAATATAAAGAACTTATTTTAAAGCATATATATGCACATTCATTTAATGTCAATAAAGAATATCTGGTTTCTTTTAGAAACTGAAGGACCTGTTCTATCTTGCTCTTTAAGCTGTTATAAAGCAAAAAGGTTTTTTCCTTAAACAGCTTTCCTTTAAAATGTAATTTCTTTTCTGTGAGTGACAAATTTGAAGATAAAATTAAGTCATTTCACAGTACTTAGTGTAAATAAGCATCTCAACATTTTTTCCAAAGCATGAAGCTGTCATTTTTCCCATTCAGATAGTTCTAAACCAGAAACATTTAATTTTATCAAACCTCTTCTCAGTCAAGGAAAAGAAATAACCTTGGCATTGAAAACATGCCTCAAGAAAGGTCATCCAAGCAAGTAATAATTTTCCATTTATAAAGGCTTCAAAATAGTGGCTTAAGAGGAAAACAACCCTTAACCATTCTGATGACCATTGTAAGTGCATTATACATGTTATTTTCAAAATAGTATAAGGCAATCATATTGAAAATCTGACTGGAAGTAAAGAATGTAAAATTGTGGGTCTGAATGAAATCAATAGAAAGCTTTTTCCTTACATTTCCCTTCAAAAATTTACTGATCTTGGGATTGTGCACTTGGGGCTGACAACATAATTTTGTTTTCTGTCTTACCTGGTTCCCAGACCCCTGAATCAGTCAGTGTTGGGGCAACTGCCGAGCAGCACTACAGCAGAGGGAAGTGAACAGAAGATGCTTTCAGTTGGTGATGCCTCTCCTAAGGATTCAGCAGAAGAATAGGGATTACATGAGCTAACTAACTTCCACAGCAGGTATCCGTTATAAAAAAATAGGAACCTGTAGATTATCTATTCCACACACTCCTGAACTCAATATGTTCTCAACATCTTGTGTTAAAGTGAAGAGCCTTAAAAGATTGAAAACCACTATAATGGACTAACCACTATAATGAAGAAATAGAGAAATCGGCAGTATGACTAATGTCCCACTGCTGCAAATTTGAGAAGACTTTGGGTAAATCAGTAGCACAGCAAAGATTTTCTAACCTGTTTCAATAAATTCGTTGCTTTTCTTGAGTCTCAAGCAGGTGGTGGTAGCCCTCTTCATGCGCTATGCCCACAATCTGGGCACAATCTCAGCCTGGAACCAAAGTGCTCTGGAGAGAGAAAGAGTTCATATCTGAGTGTGGGGGTTCAGTGGCTCCTCTTCAGTGCTGTTACTTACATTCACAGCCCAAAGCAAAACTGCCTCTGATCCTTATGAGTCAGTGAAAATGTTTTAGGAATACATACAAATGGAGATTGCTTTCAAGCAAGTTCAGTTTTAGCCCGAAGGGTTGCTAAAGGGACTCATGCTAATGGCACCTATTTTTTTTTCCCAGGACAGTAAATGGAAAAAGATAGTCTTCTCTGAGGACAGTCTGAGTTTAGGCTGAATAAAATGAAAATGAACAGCATATAATAAAAAATGATCTGTTGACTTGTAACAGAGGCTACAGTTCTTAGGACAGACTATAATTTTCTCAGGCCCTGAAGCTCTAGTAAGTAATGGGAAAATGGTGTAGTAAAACCATGAGTGTTGTTTTATTTGAATAAAAAAACACAGCAAATCAGTCTAGCTCAAGAGACATTGGAATTGAGATATACTGATGGAACTCTACTGAAAAGAAGTAAATTGAGGTGTTTGAATTATTATTTCTTAGGCTCCTCACACTTAAATAATGCAGGGTATTTGTTGAGCTTTATATTGAGGGTGGGCTCTAAGGGCTCAGCAGCGGGAGCTGCGGGGCTCCGTGAGGGGAGGCCGGGCTGTCCCAGCCGGACACAACCAGTTCCAGCCGGATCCAAGCACCCACCGCGGGGCGCGGCTGAGGTGTGAAAAGCATCAGTGTGTACATCAAGGTCAGTGGAGCAGGAGGGGCCAGAGGTGCTCCAGACACTGGAGCAAATAGTCCCCTGCAGGGCATGGTGAAGACCACGGTGGAGCAGATATCCACACAGCCCGTGGAGGACCCCATCCAGCGTGGCCTTGAACACTTTCAGTAATGGGGCATCCACAGCTTCTCTGGCCAACCTGTTCCAGTGTCTCAGCACCCTCACAGTAAAGAATTTCTTCCTAAAGACTATTCAAATTGAAGGTTTTGAGCTGCTGTATAAAAAGCAAGTAATGCCTTCTGCCAGTTAATGAACTCAAAATTCCTCTGAATACTCAGTTCCTCTGTAAAGTCTTATGACTGACAAAATATTTTTTAGATTAGCAAAATGCTAGTCTTGTCTTTAGTTATGTAGATTATACTATGCACTCAAATAAAAATTTTTTGCATTATAGGTAGGATGTGAGTTCATACAATCACAAATTTGTGTCCTCTAAATCCATTCTGGCTAGAATAATATACAGATAGATTGTAAGAGAGCATTTTAAAGACATATTGTTAAAGTAAATTCAGTTTGCAGTCCCACAGGTAAGTTATCCTAACAAAAATATCTTCTATTCCAATAGCTCCACTTAAAAAGAAGCATAAAATAGTTTATTGTGGGGGTCTCAATTGTGTGTTTATTTATTGTAAAATATAGTTGGAACACATGCTATGTCAATTGGTAAATCTATATAATGCCTCTTGATAGAGCAAAGCAAAAAAATACATTTGTTTTCTAAAAAATATGGCTTCATCCAAATGTATATGAGCTTGCTGTAACCCACATTTTGGGTGTTCAATGTGATGAATAATCCAGATTTTTTGCTGTTCAGTTTAATAAAACACTTCATATAACCTCTTCAGAATCATGATCTGTTTTTTATGACAAACTGAACTGTTTAACAGAACTAGCTTAATCATAAATACTGTCAGGTGTATAGTTAGGGAACTGTCACCTTCCTCACATCACTGAACTGTTGTAATATTCATTCACACCACTGGAAAAGAATGGAGGTGCAGCTATTCCCTTAAAATTTTCTCAGTGCAGTCCAAGCACTGAGATATATTCATGTCCATGCGAGGGATAAGCCTCACATTTTAAAAAGAATATACTAGATGACATGGATATCATGTGTGTATATATGTAAGTGCAAATACAAAAACATAAATATAAACCAAACATGAATATCTGGTAACCAAAACCTTTCTAGAACTACAGTTGTGGTAGGTTTTTTTTCTTCTCTTGAGACATAGACATGGGAAAGATACTGGCCTTGTCTTTCATAATAATGGCTGATTGAGCAATGTCAGGTTTTTTTATTACTTTCATTTAAAAGCTATTTTTTGCATAGTTTTAACCCAAGCTACTGCATGACAACATAATTTAAATAAATGAAATCTTTAATTTAATTTAGTGTTGCAACAAAAAGGGTAAACCGGAAGTATTAACGTACTGGGAAGACTTGTAGGCAGATTGCTTCACAGCATGGTAACATGTGGCTTGGAGACATTCTAATGATTGATTATTCAACAAGTCCTGAACAATTTTTAGTGACAACTTTCTTTTAACAAAAGACTAACTTTCAGTGTACTTTGTTCTGAATCAAAGAGTTGGTAAAGGAGAGTCATTTATTATTGCAAGTCATTTCAGGTAGGAAAAACAGTGAAAGCCAAATAAGAGTTTATGTGTTTTGTTTGCAGAGCCCATGCTGGAGTTCATCATACCTACAACAAGGCCAGTAGAAATTTTTGCTTTCTTATACGGGAATGGAAGATGGGCCCATTTACTGAAACCAACATTACCTGTTGCTCTGGGGCCTGAAGGGACTCCTGGTTCAGCCCTGCATGAACACTTATTGAAGATTAGTCCATGTGAGTGGTTCCTGGCACCGTTCTTTCTTCAGCTGTCTCAAGGAGGTGACATGTTTCTGGGCCTGTTGACGAATGCACAGTCTGTAGGGACAAGGAAAGGGAACATTCTTGCCATTTGAGATGCAATAGTTTAAAAAGCAGATGCAGTAAATAAATGCACCACCTATTGTCACATGCCGCCTAAAAAAACAGCAGATCATGGGAGAAGAACAGGACTTTAACAATTTATTTTATTTGCAAATAAACTGTATGTAAGATGGGATTACAGTGAAATGTAGTTACACCATTTTTTTTCTATACCACAATAAGATATGGTTGTGCTCCAGTATTTTTTATATTAGTTTATATTCAAGTTCCCCCAATTTATTGTTTTAAACTTTAGAAGAAATTCTCCACAGTTGTAGGCAGGGCAGGGCAATGTGGTCCCTGGTTCTAGTTTGGATGGAATTGGCCTTTTCTTGAAAACTATTACATTCATATTTTGTCATTAAAATCCTCTGGGGAAGTTTTCAACCAGCTCGACTAAGAATTCTCTATAACCACCCTTTTTCTCGAAACAGTGTTAGGTACAAGACAGGGCTGGGGGTAAAATGATTAGAGGTTTTTACTACTCAAGATCAGCTTTCTCCCTGACGCTACCTGCACGTACAAATGGTCATCTATTCTGCAAATCACAGCCTGAAGTATTTGCAGGGCAACCAGATATGAGGAACAGCTGATTGCCAGCTACGAAACACACAGTTTGAGGGACAGTTTGTTCATCATGTAGGAAGTCTGAAGCAGATATACAATAGAGCTTTCCAAGTTTGCTTTATTTTCTTGCAAAACCTTGCATCTTGCGTAGTCAACCTCTGCTACTGAGGCAACGTTTCCCCACTGAGCAGCTTTGTTCGCTGCACAATCCTAGCGTAATTCCAAGTGCCATATATAATGGACTTGAGATACTGCCCAGGCCCCACTCCTCCTTAAAAAACACCCTATGGATCAATTTTACTAATCTCAGTGCAGAAACTGTTAAATCTCTTCTCCTAAAACTTTCCATTTCAAGTCACATCTCCAGCACAGGAAATTTCAGCCTGAGCAGCTAAAGATTAGCAAAATAAGTAAAAATGAAAGCAGGATGCTAGCATAGGAAGAACTAAGCAACCAAAATAGAAGTAGCATTGCATAAACAGATAATAACATGTCATACTTCAGTTCTACAGATGAAAGCAAGGAGTTCTGTTTGTGCAGCTTTCTGCTGTGCCTTCTTATGAGGAGAGAATAAGGATAATCACAGTGTGACCAGGGCCATGGGATTGAAGAAGGGACTTGGAACTGCAGGGTCTTCTGGTCTGCAGGAAGTCTGAATGTCTGCTGAAGACGAGAACCTGCAGAATGGAGCCCAAAAATCTGATATTTTATAGAAAAAGCATTTCAACATCCTGTCACCCCACTGTGTTAATTCAGATGTTTCTGCTCTGCATGTGTATTTTTTCAGTATATACATTTGATACAAATATTAGATAGGAAATATTTCTGACAAAATTTGTCCAAAATAGTGTCTGTTAGGGTCATCTTTTGAGTTACCTTTTGTGACTCATACTTTATTATCAAACAAATATATTCTATATATTATTTCCAGCCTGAAAGTTGATGAGGGAATCTTCATGTATCACAGTTTCTAGGGAGCTGGATCTGTACTCTGAAGCCAAAAGAAAGTACTGTGGATTGACACAAAGCTTTAAAATCTGTCACTTACACAGACTAGTGATTGGATGAAAAATGACACTGTGTTTTTAAAGTCCAGATGTGTTGACTTCAGCTGAGGCCATGTCTGCACACAAAGCACTGCCAAAATAAAGAGTATAGTCTGCTGAAATTTCTGCTGACCTTACCATGTGCAAAGATCTGCCAGCTTTTGAGCTTCAGTCTTCCCTCTTTTTAAAGGGCAGCATCTGGACTAGCCAAACTGAAGAGGAAAGTTTTTGTAGAAGGAAGGATAAATATTCTTTTCCCTAAGTATTATTATTATTATTTTATGAAATGAAATTCCTTTCTGTTGGAACTCCTTTAGTAGAATTTTGGAGGAGGCTGAAACGCAAAAAAGCTAATAAAAATATAAGAGGAAGAAACATTAAGATATATGTCATTTGAATTTGAAATGTATGCATAGTTTGAGTTGAAGATGTTTGAACAGGAAAAAAATGTTATACGTAGTTAATAATACCTCTCCTTATTTTTTTCAGTGGAAAAAAGAACATAAGCATGTGATATAAAAGGTATTTTTTCTATTTTTAATGTACAAAAAATATGTGTTTATACATGCTGCAGATCCAGTTGGCTTGAAATTTCTGGGACAATAAAATCTAAATATATTTCAAATAAAAACCAAATAGCCAGGTAGTTGAAACAAATTCTTTATTGACCTGAAAGGAATAATAATAATAAAAAATCTTCCTTTTATTAAAAGTTCTGCTGTTTTCAAGGTCTATATCAATATTGTGGTATCATTCATTAGAATGAGGTAGTTTTTTTCCAAAAAATATCTCTTGATTCGCTGATTGAAATCTATATTTTAAAAGTTTGAAGGTCTCCAGCAGAATTAGGTAGTACAATACTAAGGCAACAGTTAAAAATGCCCCTCTGACCTAACAGTTGTGTGATCAGAATAAGAAGGGAGGAATGTCATATGTGGAAAGCCTGGGACTGCTGCAGTCATTACAAAAAAACCTTGTCACAGGATGTGGTCCAGTGATAAACAAGGTCAGGCTAGCATACCATCTGCCCATGGAATGTTGTGCTGATGTGTTATTCTGGGTCTTTTACAGCTATGTGGTTTTCAGTCATTTAAAAACAGAGGAAATTCCATCAGAAAAAAAATCATATTTAGCAGGTAATTAAATGCAGAGCAAAAGAGACAAAAACCAGAAACACAAAAATGTCTCTGCATGACAGGGAAAGCTGGGGTTGAAAATATTGCCATCTCACACCATGCATCAGTTCTGAGTGCTTTAAATGCAAAGGAATCTGGGTTCAGCTGTCCTCCTTTGGATGCTGTCTTTCTGGGAGCTGCTACTTATTGGCACGGGGCTGCATATTCTGGGCTCCTGTGGGGGAAAAGAGTTATTATCGTTCCTCAGCTGACTGTCTCATGCTCTATGCACAGTGTGACTGAATTGGCTGAAGTAAAGCAAACCTTCCAGAACGGGTCTTTGAAAACACAACACTGCAGAGTCAAAGCGATGCATTTCGCTTTCATTACACAGCAGGATTATACAAAATTCTACACATGTAAGGTGCTATGAAAGTGCATGCAGAGTGGGTATAAAGCCCTTTTTCTGTTTTACCTTTGCTTATAAACAGTGAAATTATCTTGTGTTTAATTTTTTGAAAACAAAGAAATACAGTCATTAAATAAAAGCATACATTTGTATTTTTCAATTTCTGTCATTTTTTGCATGGTTTATTCCACTTGAAGAGATAAGGTTGCTACTGACTTCATTTGGAAGCATATGTGAGTCAATCAAGGAGCAGTTAGTACCTTGTGTTCTTTGGAATTGTGAGCAGTAATTGATTTACTGTTCAGGATACCACCCATTTACACCACTCTGTAAATTCCTCTGCAGAAACCTTTTAATTCAAGACAAACCACAGTGGCAAAAATACAAACGTGAAAAACAAAACCAAATCAGGTATATTTTGTTGTGGCATGTCTTTAAGATCACTGTATGAGTGCATTACACAGGCACCCATCCTCATTCCTATGTTGTGGTATGGGAGGCCCCTTCTTCCCCTAAACCAGGGAGAAGTTCTGCCTGTCCCCATTGGAACGCACACCAGGTACTGGAAATGGCCTTTGTGAGTCTCCAGCAAATTGCACCTCTTGCATTGCAGGCTTCCCAGAGGCTGATCTTTTTAGCTCTTTCTTGAGAAACATGAATATCAAAGGATCATGAAACGATGGGCAGGTGGTGATCAGTGCCTCACACACAATAGTCAGCAGAACTGGCCAGCTTTATCAAGGGGTAAAGAAAAGGATTTCTACAAGGGGAACAAAAGCTACCCAAGCTCCACTGCACTCTAAGGTCTTTGTCTCACAGGTGGCTTTGCCCTCCAACTCTTTACAGGTTTCACATAGATACAGTCAAGTGCAAAATCAGATGTGTAGAATACCTTTATTATGTGTATCTTTCAAAAGATCGTTAGGTAGCCCAAAGTTTCTTTGCTTACTTTTATTTTTCACTGTATATACATGGACATAATTTTCAGTATTTTCAAACTTTTATTTCCCTTCTCATTCTAGTTTCATTATATATATTTGCATTTCGAAAATCAATTATTTATATTGATTTATTGAGTATATAAAATACATTGGATAAAAATATTATATAAAGACAGATATATTGAATTTCAAAGACTATCCTTATGGGTAAATAAGTAAATGAGATCTTGATGAGAATTTTGATACTGGTTTTTAGCATAGGTAGATTTTCACTTGTTATTTTCTGAGGAAGTTTTTACCAGTACATTTAAGAACACATTCCAGCGGTTTTAGTTCTTTCTTTATTTGAGGATTGACCTTGCTCGTGAGCACCACAGTGTTGTTCAGAAAATCATTCACATATATACTTATGGTCATTGAAATTATTTTTATGGTCAGTTGAATATCTCAGTATTCAAAGGTATGCATAAACTGTGGTCTCTTGGGAAGCAGGATCCAGCTTGAGAAATTCTCCATAACATCAAGTGTTGTATGTCAAGGCTAAAAATAGTGGACAGAGGATCCATCACTGTAGTCTAGCAGAATGCCGATGATGACCAACCTAATGTGGTTTGGAGGTCTCTGAGAGGTGCCTAAGATCAGAAATCCACAGTTCTATACTCAGAATCCACAGTGACTTCAGGGTGTGAATGGACAAAATAAGCAGCATCTTTTTACTTGCTTACCACATTTGCTAAGGCTCACAATGAAGTTAAGGGCAGAGCTGTTGCTTAAATCTTCCTGTGGAACAGGGTCTAAGATCTTCACCTTCAGAGTCTTCTTCTGCTATTTCAGTGGACACTGTTGAAGGAGGAAGTAATGATATTGCTCCAACTTTGAAAATACTAGGAAATTGTATGACTTCTATACTGTCTTCATGTAAATGAAAGAGATACTAGCTTCCAATTTTTCTGCGTAATTAGTACAGAGACAGATCTATTTGCTTCCATTGCACAAAATATATGTGTTAAACTGAAATTAAGTATTTGATTTTATGTTTCTCAGATACTGTTCATAAATTCAGTTTACAACAGAAAAGAAGGGAAGGGTTAGTAATTTTCCACATGAACATTGATTTAAATTCCATTGAAGTATACTCTTAAATTATGTTTAAAAGTGTGACCCTGGAAATTTAAATCCTTTATTCATTATTCTATATGCTGGGTTTTAGAATCTATTCTCCTAGAAAGAGTTTCTAAAGGAAAACAAGACTTTATGTTTAACTTCATTCTTTATATATCTTCTTATTTTGCTACTAACTCATGCTTCTACTCTTTCACCACCAAATTTCAAGTGCTTCTTGTTCAGTTTGTTACAGCTCAGGACTCTGATTTTGCCTTGAATCCTGTACTTCAGGATTTTCCCTTCTTTTGTTTTTATGTGTGACACTCATATCCACTCTGGCAAATTATTCATGCTTGTTTTTATTCATTTTACTTCACATAAACCTATTTTGAGTTTATTCTACTGCTAGCCACCATTATTCCATTGACTTCAGTAAAGTCTAAATTGGCCTCAGAGGAGCTTTGCTGAATTTCAGAAGTTTGTCACAAGATGAGCTGTACTAATTTTCAAAGCAGGAGGAAAAGCATATTAACCCTCTCAATAATCTGTTTTGTGACCGAGAGTGGACAAGAGACAGTTCCTTCCAAAGCCTTGAGAGTCTGTACACAGACCAGGCTCCTCTTAGAGGGGAGCTGGATTTCTGTAGCCATCATGGCAGAAGGAGGAATGGTCACTTTCCAGTAGCACAGACCAGCATTTGGTAGAGACCAGACACCCAGAAAGAAGCACTGTAATAATAACAGTGGTAGTAAAGGTCCTGTTGAAAATGCTTAGGCACAGTGCTTTCTCAATAACTGATTCAAGAGAAGGCAGAGAGGAAAACACACACCATACAAGGTGGGAGTGGTTGAAAGAGATTTGTGACCTATAACATTCTTAGAGGAAGTTTTTGATGCAAGTAAGTCTGGGAATCACTGGTAATAATGAAGTCAGAGTAGACCAGAAAGCAGAGATGGGCTCTTTATAAGGAGAAAAGTGTGAAATGCCTTGGAGAATGGAAGAGACAAAAACTCTTGTTTCCTTTCCAAATGCACTTGATAACATAAAAAATCTTTTAACATAAAGACTGATTTTATTGCCACTAACTGGGACCAGTGTTCAGTTCTTGGAAAGCAGAGGAAAATTAAGAAAACCGTGGGAAAAGAATAAAAAGACATCCCTAATCCGTCTGCCTGGCAGTATGGCTTAGCATCTCTTATAATTAGTCTCAACTCAAATGAAAGGGAAAGCTCACACCCCTGCATCTGATTACATTTTTCATGTCAATGAAAATGAAAAACTTCTTTAAGGAAGAAGTTTATTATAACCACACATTATAAAAACTTCATTTCTCTAATGTCTTAAGGTGAATACAGGTATTTATTTTCTGTAAGAAAGTTTTTTCTGTCTCTTGCAGTATGTATTTGAGTTGAGCTGTATGAAGCATTTATGCATCCATGAAATTTCTCAAAATAGCACACAAAATTCAATTAGCACACCACAGTGCTAGCAATTTTGGGGACACATTGTGGAAGAATTTAATTTTTTTTTTTAAAAAATACCTCCCAGTGTACACATACCCCAAAGTCACTTAAACATTTAAAGTGATTCCTACCCCTGTCCAGCATATGGTAGGTGAGAACAACCTCACAGAAATGCTAATGAAATGTTTCCCCCATTCTCTTGCCCAGAAATGAAAGGAAAATAAAACTCTCTGGTGTTTCTATGACAGCAAGGGTAACCTTAGTATGGTTTGGATGTCAATTATACTAAAGATAGGTACACAGTGAAAAATCAGAGAAGGTAAAAATCAGAACAACAGTAGTTTTAACAGTCTTTCACGTAAGACAGTTCAAAGAAGAAAGAAAATTGGTATACAATGGATGTCTTTTTTCAAGTGGCAAACTAAGCCAATGAAACATCTGTTTTGGCAGTCTCAGTTGTATTGGCAATACATACATAAAGCCAACAGGAATATTATGGAAAACCTACTGATAATACAAAGATAACAGTTTGGTGGAGAACAGTCAAAGGAAATAGACACCTATAAAACACAGGTATCTGGGTTCCTAAATATATCAGCATATCATTTTCATCATACAGAAATGAAGGATAACTTCAGATTGCAAACTTTAAGATATAGGCACAGTGACAAATTTCTGTCCTGCTGTTAAATATTATATTCCACTGAAAACTATTTACAGTGTGTATTTTTGGACTCTTTCCTATTTGTATTTCTTGTATATGAGCCTTTGTTTTTTATACACTCTTTCACTATTAATCACTCATTTATAACTACTCTTAACTCTTTCTTTCTTTTGGTTCTTTAATCAGCTCTAGCCACTGCTTATGATTTTATTCTCAATGTTTTTAAACCTTGTATTGAAGTTCTTTCCTTGTGCTTTTTCAGAAATGCTTTTCATTTTTGTTGAAAGTCCACACTCAGTCTGTGGATTGGTTTGGATGTTTTAATGTGATGGTAATTTCTTATTCTCTTTACATTCCACACTTCTTTAAATCTTTCCCTTTGTGATCCTCACTTAGTTCTTGTGCTTGTTATACTGGTCTTAAAGTTCTACATTTGCTGTACCTTTGTTCAGCAAGAATTCATTTTGTCTTTCCCTTGTCATTTATTCCTTCAGCCTGAGCAATTCAAAACAGATTCCTTACTGAGTGTTATCTTAATCTGAGAGGGAGCATTCCAGTGCTCACTCTCCACTAACAAGTCCCTATACCTGGCATTTCTCTTTAAGTATAGGTTTCGTGCCTATATGATTTTCTGTATTTTGAGAGTCCGTTTTACTCAGAGTTCAAATTAGGAAACAGGAGACGATGGTATTTCTTTGGTCTCAGATTGTTTTTATTTTCTTATCAGTAACACAGCTGCACGGGACATGCTTCTTAGTTAGCAAGGTGAAAAATGGCTAAAATGGCCACTGAGTGCTACTTTCAAGGTCTTTTATACCCTAATCTGCCCAATTACAAATTGCTAAGTAGTATGTTTTTACTTAAAATCCAATGAATATCTATACATGGTCCGCACTGCGGATTTCTTGAACCAGTACCAGAAAACACAAGTTGGTGAAAAAGAAAAAAGAAGTACAAACACACACCCAAAATCCTCCATCTTGTTACATATCCCTAAACCTAAGTTCTGTATCTCTCCATATTTCACCCAGTGATATAACTTTTAATTACACAGCAACAATCTCAGCAGTATCACACAGTCTAGGAAGTTTTTCCCAAGGCCTAAAATCAAATAGAGTATACTTCTGAGAGTCATTGCTTGTCAAAGCAAAAAAAATGTAATTCTCAAAATTCAGAGTTCCAACATTTAAGCTTTTAATATTTTAGTCCAATTTTATAGAAATGTAAAACTTGGGAGATTTACCAGAAAATTAAAATGTTTCAGGTTTTTTTGTCATTTAAAGACACTATCTTGCATTTCTTCTCTAGAACACTTTGTGAATCAAGTCTAATGCTGTTTACATGTTTATATTATCAGCTTAGATACATGTTTGAAACATTATTCTGTTCTGCATATCCTTAAAATTCCTGAAAAAAATAGTTTACTGTAATTTTACAGCACCACTAAAGAGCACAATACACAGTACACATGTAAATAATCTACTCAGGACCTACAAAGTTTTGTGTCTGCTGCCCACCATAGAATACTACTGTATCATTGATCCATGTATGGATCCAAAATAGATGGATTTCAGTCTTTACTGTTGTTGTTTGTGTTTTATGCTGAAAGCAATAAGATATAAAGGGGAAATTCATACTGGGAGCTGCAAGTTCAGATATACATTTTGAATAATTTTCCCCACTGTTGATCTGGCAGTTGAAAACTCTGGTAATGTTTATAAACACTTCCTTAAGACATTTAAATTTAATTGCTTGATCTTTTAACTGTCTCTTTTACGCTACATTTAGCTTCTTAATTCTTTTTCATGCTTGAAAACATGTTTATTGTCACTTATTTAAAAGTACTTGGAAACTGGACCTTTGTTCTTCTTTTGTAGCTATGCAGAATCTTTAAGATCCACGTGACAGTAGATAGACACCTCAAGTTTGCGGCAAGTAGACCAACTATGTGGCAAAGGCAAGAATTAATTTGTGGTTACTTTGCAGGATTGGTGAATTCCTTCTTCATTCATAGCTGAGGCAACTGGGGTCTCCAGAGGAAAGACAGATTAAGGAGACAACTCAGAAACAGCACTCTAAAACAAAACTCCAACTTCTGCATCACTGATACATCAGCAAAACTCATTACACACCACACACAAAACAGTGACTTAAGAACTATTACAGAAAACAAACTAGCAATGAAAAATTTCTTATGTATTATTTTTAGAACTGAAAGAGTACTGAAAGTACCATGACCAGAAGGCAATGTATTCAGACTTGAATGACTGCAGGAATTTAGGAAAGCTGTAGAAAGCACAGGGAAACTTTGCTGAGAGGGGAATGTGCTGACTGATTGTGCTTTGTGACTTGGAAGCTAGTACCTGAGAACAGGGAGGAGGAAAGTTCAGATTACCAAAGGCTGTATTTATTACCAGCACAGAAATAGCATTTCCTAATAGCTTATTAAAAAAAAAAAAAAAGGAAAAAATCAAAGGTTTTTTTAAAGGAAGATCAAAAAGGAAGAGTTCATCTTCAATTCAGATGTAACCAAAACTGAATATACACACCTCCCACACACACTGTTTCCCAGAGGAAGCAATGAGGCAGGTAGCAAGATGGGAAGGAATTATGGTTTGAACCTTTTCTCTCAGCTTATACTTTGAGATGTAGCATGTGGGAGCAGAAGTATCATTGAACGTTTTTTCTGCCTCCTGTGGTCAAAGAAAATATAAAAAATAGTATGTTTCTGAAAGCAGCAGTGCTATTGTCACCCTGTGCTATTCACTTGCTCTCTGAGCCTCACTTTCGTTAAAGAAGCCAAAAAAAATCCTTAAAGGGCGTCCTTAATAAAAATGGAAGAGACAACTTCAGTTGAACTGCTTCCTCTTGCTCTGCTGGTGTTTGTAACTTGGAGAAATCTCCCCTGACAGCTAGGGCTCTGAGAACTCTGGCCACTTGTTACAACTCATCTTTTATAAATTAGGCACACTGGTGAACTTTGTATCAACTCTTCATTTATATCACCTACAGATCCAGCTACTCTTTTATCTCCAAAAAGTGTCTGTATAAATCAACACACTATTTTTAGTTGTCTAATCAATAATTCAGTCCTTCATTTTCAACAACACAGAATTAGTGTGTTGTATAATGTATTTAAACCCCGTTGGTATGCACTAGCCAAACTCTCACTCAAGACCAGGATCCACACACCAGGATCCAGTTAGACCAGGATCCACACATCAGAATCCAATTATTGGCTCATTAACCTCCCACAAACAGCTGTGGCTGCAGGGCGGGCATTAGCCCTATAAATCAAGCCCTGGGAGGAGCCAAAGGTCAAGAGCTGCTGAGCTGCTTGTTCCTGGTTGCTGCGTGCTGCATGTGCTGGAGCTCTGCGCTGAGAAATTATAATCCAAGGATCAGAAGACTGCAAGCTCTGGCACAAGAGGTGACCCTGACGTGATGCCAACACGCAGCGTGAGAACCGCCATGGCAAAACACCCAGAAAAGGGGTCTTCCCAGATCTAAACCTGGATGAGAACTGCTGCAGTGGGACTATAGTGGCTCATGCTCAAAGAGGTGTGGACTGCAGGCCACAGTGGGGGGAAGTCGTGAGACGGCTTCTCTTGGAGCTCGGGAGGCCGAGAAAAGGCTCCCAGGAAAAGAGCTCCCGACCATCACCAGAAGAGGTGAAGACCACGGTGGGGGGAGTTGTGAGACAGCTCCCTTTGAGGCCCTGGTCAAAAAACACCCAGAGGGGTCTTCCCACATCTAAACCCGGGTGAGACCTGCTGCAGTGGGACTATAGTGGCTCATGCCCAAAGAGGTGTGGGCTGCAGGCCACCGCGGGGGGAAGTCGCGAGACGGCTTCTCTTGGAGCTCGGGAGGCCGAGAAAAGGCTCCCAGAAAGAGCTCCCGACCGTCACCAGAAGAGCTCCCGACTATCACCAGAAGAGGTGAAGACCAGGGGCTGGAGGGAAAAGAGTCTGTCAACAAAGAACAGGCCATATTTAAAGTCCTCCAGCATTTCCTCTCAAAATCTTTAAAAAAAAAAAGAATTAAATACAAAACACCTGCAAGGGTGAGCAACCGGGAATTGAGAAAAAACTAATTTAAAGGTCTTGAAAGGAAATGGAGTCAAAAAATATTAACTTAATTGTTGGCGTCAAAGAATGTTAATTCAATTGTTATTTATTAGTCAGGAAAATATTAATTTAATTGTTATTAAAAAAGATTGAAAAATATATTAAATATAGTTTGGCTAGTGCAAAACAAAAAGGGGGAATTGTTGTATAATGTATTTAAACCCTGTTGGTATGCACTAGCCAAACTCTCACTCAAGACCAGGATCCACACACCAGGATCCAGTTAGACCAGGATCCACACATCAGGATCCAATTATTGGCTCATTAACCTCCCACAAACAGCTGTGGCTGCAGGGCGGGCATTAGCCCTATAGATCAAGCCCTGGGAGGAGCCAAAGGTCAAGAGCTGCTGAGCTGCTTGTTCCTGGTTGCTGTGTGCTGCATGTGCTGGAGCTCTGCACTGAGAAATTATAATCCAAGGATCAGAAGACTGCGAGCTCCGGCACATTAGTGTTGTATTTGCTTCGAGGCAGTAAGTGCAGGTAAAACAGTTTTGCAAAGAATTGGAGTGGTTGCAACCAAAAGTGAGCCTGGTAATTCAAGAGTTGACCTTCATTTGTCAAAAACTCTTGAGGTTTCATTTGAGTTGTTATCTGGTGCAGAGCACTGATGGAATTCTGTTAATGGTTATCTGGTAACCTATGCGACTCTTACATAATCCATATCCTATGGAACTGGTATCATTAAACCTAAAATATCAATGTGCTGACATGTTTTCATATCTGAGTGATAATCTGAGCTTTCTTTCAAAAACACAATGTCTCCTCTGTTCAAACAGCAATTCAGTGATCCACAGGGTAGCTGAGATCCATTTAACAGCCCACTGAATAATGGTGTTCAAAGTAACCACAGAGAAAGGGAGAATTACAGAATGAGATGAGGCTATCTATTAAATTGTGTAAGTGATCGAATTTCCTCCGCCTCTGAAATGTTAGATGGTTGCAAATCTTTATTTTAAAACTCCTGGTTAAATCTACCAACCTAACTAGAAAATCTGTAGTCAATCGTGGTACAAAAATGAGCCTGCTGATAAAGAAATACAAAAATGACCACAACGTAACTGTCAAAACAAGATGTTTTAATCTGCTTAGGTGCCCAAGAACAGTGGCATTGCACAACCACGGTTTATTGCCAGCAGTCTATTCAAAGCCATACACTGTCCTTGTTCTACATTAGCAGGTCATTTCGACAGGTCTGTATGCAGGTTAGAATCAACACATGGTTCAGAGAATCAGCATCAGTGCTTTGAGAAACTGCCTTCTCTCCTCTGATTTAAAAACAATATAAATCCAATTCCATTCACTGTCATTCAGTAACCAGATTTGTAAACAATTTATATTTTGCCTGGAGTCAGATAATCCTATCATCATTTAATCTCTTTAAGCACAGACAAATATATATGTGTGTATGTGTGTATGGGAAAGGGCTGTGTAAATAACAACGAAAAATAGCAAAGAAAAAAAACACAAAAAAATCCAACTAGAGATATAAAAGAGTTGCAAATACTTATAGTTCTGTAAAGTAGATTTTTTTTTTAGTTGTTTCCAAATTTGTGAAGTTGTTCTTTCATCCTTGCAAAATGAAGCGCAAGGAGAGAAGATGAACTATCATATGCACAAGGAAGAATGTCTTTTGAAAAATAGGTTGGGATTCCTCAATTGCCTTAGCACCGAAATTTTTTCAGGACCATTTTTTCCTCATTCTTCATAACATAAAATCCTACGCACTGAAATGTGATTTTATAAAGCTCTCACATTTTTAATCCATCAATCATTTTCCTCTATCTGATTAGCATCATAGCCATTCACTTATTGATACCACTATCTTTTCTTCTTATATCACTTAGGTTTGGATAGCAAACATGCCTGAGTTTCTTCTTGTGTGCAGATCCAAGTGTTTGCAAAATGATCTATCATCATTTTCTTGGCTTTGGAGGTTGTAAAGCAGAAGTGAGCCCATTCTCTTGACTGCTTGGCCTTGTTGAGCAGCAGCTCAAGCAGTAGTCATTAAAGCAGGAAATCCTCAACTCTCCCTTACATGCAATGGTCTGGGTTGGATCGGAGAGGGGACTTGAATGACTCCTCCTTACTCCAACTGTCCAAAAACTGGATAGGAATAAACTGTTCTGTAAAAAGAAGTGATGAATCCATAAACACTATGGAAAAATGGCATAGATTTATTCCTTGTCTTCTTGTGTCAGTGTAGCTCTATGTCACCTTTCACAGTAGAGTATCACTTTATGAGCTACGATGTTGGTTACAGCCTGATTGAGGTTTAAAGTTGTAAAGATGTCTCTGAGAGCAGAATTTGGTCTAGTCTTACTATATTGCTAAGGATCACAGAGAAGATACAAATAATCCATTTTGATTATGAAAGGATGGATTAGAAGCAATAACAGAAGAAAAAACCAGCATTTTACTTGTGGATTTTCTAATGTACTATGGATTCCTTTAACATAAAAATCCTGAGACTCCATAGAGCTACATCTACTATATAATTTTACAGAGATAAATCATACTTTAATAATTTCTGCATTAGCAAATGGGTTTTCATCTTCCTAAAAAAATAATTTCTTTATATTTCAAGTTGATTAGTGTGCAAGCTCTTACCTTCCACCACTCAGATCTGGTCAATGATTTAACAATCAATTTAACAATTTAACAATAGACTCTTGATCAAAGTGTCATCAAGCTATTATCAAACGATTTTCTTAAGCAAAATTCTGTGAAAAAATGGTTGGGGAGAGTTATCTGATAATTCATCATGCATCTTTGATCCAGGAAGCACTCGAGTAACTATTTCAAAAACTTTCTGTGCTGTTAGAAATTGTTTTCTGCCCTTCACTGAATAGAAGTGACTGACACTATGAAAGGTTTGGTAAACAAATCTCCCATTACTGAGAGGAATACACTCAGTTCCATGGTTTCGATACAGCTCTGGAATTCAATTTTAGCCATTTTGATGAAGCACACATGATATGATCAAAGGCAGGAGGTCCGCATCCTTGCAGACTTACCTTGGTTAATTTGTACATAAAAATTCAGTGAGATAATCTGTCTACAGCCAGCTGCCAAAGATGTGACCTTCTCTTTCTTCTCCTCTGATCATGTGTTCCCAACTCTTTTGTTATACTGGATGGTTTGGACTAGCTCGTTGATATGGAGCAGCCTCACCTCGAATACAATTTTGGTCACCACAATATAAGAAAGACATTAAACTATTAGAGAGTGTCCAAAGGAGGGCAACAAAGATGGTGAAGGGCCTCGAGGGGAAGCCGTATGAGGAGTGCCTGAAGTCACTTGGTCTGTTCAGCCTGGAGAAGACTGAAGGGAGACCTCATTGCAGTTACAACTTCCTCGTGAGGGGAAGAGTAGGGGCAGACACTGATCTCTTCTCTCTATGACCAGTGACAGGACATGAGGGAATGGCCTGAAGCTCTGTCAGGGGAGGTTTAGGTTGGATATTAGAGAGAGGTTCTTCACCCAGAGGGTGGTTGGTCACTGGGACAGGCTCCCCAGGGCAGTGGTCACAGCACCAAGCCTGACAGAGTTCAAGAAGCGTTTGGACAATGCTCTTGGACACATGATGTCTCTTTGGGACAGTGCTCTGCAGGGCCAGGAGTTGGACACGATGACCCTTGTGGGTCCCTTCCAACTCAGCATATTCTGTGATTCTGTGATATAGGCAGAAAATTAATCTTTCATTGTGTGGTGTAGTTGCCCATCAGGTTAAGAAGCTGATCATGTGGCTGCAAAGTGCCTATATGATTTTGTGTGTCATGCGTGTACATCATGCTCTCTGTATTTCTTTAAGCAGTTTTTGTCTGTGGTAAGCAAATAGTAGATGTTTGGAACAAAATAGGTCATCCTATGCTTTTTCTATTTCTATTTTCTGGAAAAGACAAGAAGCAGAACATTGCAGTTACCCAAAATTTTGGAGAAGTCCTTTTGGGAAAGACCTTTCAAAATAGTTGGGGAAGCAACTCATATGTATTGCACAGATGATAGCCTGCTTGCAACAACATTCTTGTTATCAAACACATCTTCTTTTATATGAGTCTGAAAGAATTTTGAAATTATTTGAAAATTATCATTCAGATATTATGGTATTTTTTTAGAATCACAGAATCAGAAAAAGGTTTGTGTTAGAAGTGACCTTAAAGGTCATCTAGTTCCAACCTTGCCACGGGCAGAGATGCCATTCACTAGACCAGGATCCTCAGGGCCCCATCCAACCTGGCCTTGAACACTTCAAGGAGTGGGGCATCCACAATGTCTCTGACCTGTTCAGGTGTCTCAGCACCAAAAGAGTAAAGAATTTCTTCCCAACATCTAGTCTAAACCTGCCCCTTTCAATTTAGAACCATTGCCCCTTGTCCTGTCACTATCTGCCTGTATAAAAATTCCCTCTCCCTCCCTTTTATAAGCTCCCTTAAGGTCCTGGAAGGCTGCTGTAAGGTCTCTGAAGCCTTCTCTTCTCCAGGCTTAACAACTCCAGCTCTCTCAGCCTGTTTTTGTAGAAGTGATCCAGCTCTCTGGTCATCTTCTTGGCCTCCTCTGGACCCACTCAAACAGATCCATGTCTTTCTTGTATTGAGGACTCCAGAGCTGGGCACAGCACTCCAGGTGGGGTCTCACAAGGGCAGAGATGGGGGGATGAATCCTCTCCCTTGCCCTGCAGGCCAAGTTCCTTTTGATGTAGCCCAGGATGCAGTTGACTTTCTGGGCTGCAAGGGCACACTGTTGGTTCACATCCATTTTCATCCACAAGCCATGCCTCCACCTAGACACAGATCCATTGGCCACAATGCCCTGGCTGCATCTATCCAGCCAATTTCTTATCCACTGAATAGTCCATCCATCAAATCCCTGCCTCTCCATGTTCAGATGTAGGGAAGATCAACTGAAAAGAAAGAGCCAGGCATGCAACTTTAGGCATTTCCTTTTGGACTGTTGCCATAATCAGTCTCCTTTTTGAAAACACTGAGCATCAATAGTATACAATCAGATGTTACATCTGGTGTTCTGATGAGGAGAATGTATGTGCTGTGAGTTTTTGTTGGGGAAGTTGATGTTTGGCAAAATGTTAAGCTACTGAGGTGAAACATAAACATAAAATGAGACATGACCCTATATTTGGTATTAAAGAATAGAAGAAACAGACCTGGAGACATTTTCGTGTGAGCAGAGGTTGCAGCTGTGCACAGCAGCCTGAAGATGCAGGAGTTGGCAGTTAAAATTATTTTATGGCCAAACCTTAATTTTTCCTGACAAGTTCATCTAAGCATTAATACACCATCATATCAATAACTGAATAACTCTTATTTTTCAAATTTCACTGGAGTCTATAATCAGTAAAAAATCAATGGCACACACAATCACAGTGGATACGAGCCTTAAGAATTTTGTTGCGATTTTTTTTGTATTTGTTTAGAAGCTTAGGAACAGAATTGCATTTTAAAATATTTCAACAGTCTGTCAGGCTTAAAAAAAGTTATGCACAAAATCTTCCACATAAGAAAAAGAAATGGGGAAAAAGTGCCAAGTAATCTCTGCTATTTAGCATTTCAAGATGGAAAAGTTTTCTAATCTATCATGCTGTTAAAATGAAATGGTTACTTATTTCTTCATGTATACAAATAGGCAAATATTCAACTATTATTTTCAGTGAACTCAAAAGTAATTTGATATGTTACTTCAACTGCTTGTTATTTAAAATGCTGAATACTGTATATATTCTTTAATAAAACATACAGAATTTTGGGACATGTGATAACTTAAAAATGTATCTGAGAGGATAAAAATGGTGAAACATTTTATAAAATACCAAATAACAGAAAATGTTAACTTTTAGTAAAACAGCTTATTTTAGCAAAGTGGCTTTATTTATCCATGTAAATAAATTATCAGATAATACTTATGTGGTAGAAAAAATCAGAGGAAATCATTTTGGAAGCTACAAAATTGGACATTTGACACTGATACTCAACTTTGACAATTTCAAAAATCCATTACATAATCATTGCTGGCAGATGATTTTGGGAAGAAAATAAAAAACAGAATAAATCTTAAAAATAATTTTGATTCACTGACATAATGAAAGTATTAAAAATTAGACCTTGAGAAGATATCCAAAGCACACAAACTAGTAAATTCCCATTGCCCTGCTGGAGGCATCAGTAAGATAATTGTACTAATGGCAAATTCTAAATACTTGCTAAAGTAGTAGGATGAGACAGTCAGATATAACTAAGCTTTCATAAATTTTGATGGTGTCCCAAAACAATATTATCACAACATGTTCATGGTCTTCACTAGAAAATGCTGATGACCTTGACATTTTCCACAAAAGAGCAAGACGGTTAAACCATTTTTTTCCATCTACACATGTACTTTTATGAATGGTGATAAAGAGTGGGAGGAGACCAGCGAGGTTGGTTAGAAGAGTATCACCATGTCCAACTCCATCATAGCTTTGAGATGAGTATATGTACCCTAGAGGTTCCCTTGAAGAATATTTTTGAATATACAGAAACACGTTTTTCATTACAACTCAGCTGTATAGCTGGATTCTGTCTCAGAATCTGATTTCCCAAATGCCTTCATAGTAGTTTTTAGTATTTGTTTTCTAACTTGGAAAAAATGTTGGCAAGGTTTTTTATAAAGAGAGAAATGATCACACAGGAGAGAAAGCAGAGGGCAATCTCTGTCAATACTTTTAAATATTTCTCAAAGTTTGAACACTGTGTTTGCACAGCAGAGAGTTTCTCTGCACTCTCCAGATCTGTTTCTGAATAATCCAATGAGTGAGTACTTGCATTAGGAAGGGACAGGTCTTTTAAACCCATGATAAAGCACCTTTATTTCGAATCTTATGGCATTATTCAGCAATTCCTATTTTGCTGTAAGTCTGTGTGCCGCTTAAATACATACTCATTTCAAATGTGAGACCTTCAGCTTCAACACCTGGATGATTTTCTTCCACAGAATCACCTTTCTCCAGCTTTCGCTGTGGGACCAGGAACACCCGTCCTGATGCCTCCAAGAACACAAGTCCATGATGATTAGTATCAGACCTGTGCATTGCCAGACTGCAGCAGGACATGTCTGATCCTCTTCATCATGTATCTGCTGAGTGAACCAGAACACGCGTCATGGCATTTATTTCAGCTTTATGCTCTCATACCTGCTGGGAGGATAAACAATAACTGATCTGGAATAAAGCAGCAACCCCTGGTCTGGCATGAGGTCTGCTGATATAAAATTAACCTGTCATCCTCCTCTACAAACAGAATAGAGTGAGCAGGGATTATATCAGATTGGCACTTTAGATTGTGTGATTGCAGTGCTTTCAAACAGGGAGCAGGAGCCTTCAAAAGGAGGTGGGGGCTGGGGACCAAACTGATGGAAAGCAGCTCTGCAGGGAAGGACCTGGGGGTCCTCTTGGACAGCAAGTTGTCCATGAAGCAGCAGTGTGCTCTGGGAACAAAGAATTCTAGTGGTATCCCGGGGTGCATTAGGAAGAGCATTGCCAGTAGGTCGAGGGAGGTGATCCTGCCCCTCTACTCAGCCCTGGTGAGGCCACATCTGGGGTGTTGTGTCCAGTTCTAGACTCGTCAGGATGAGAGAGAGGTGGAGCTCCTGAGGCAGGTCCAGAGGAGGTATAAAGATCACTGAGAGACAGGAGCATCTCTCTTGTGAGAAGAGGCTGAGGGAGCTGGGCCTGTTGAGCCTCGAGAAGAGATGACTGAGAGGGCACTTGTCAATGTGTACAAGTGTCTAAAGGATGGGTGTCAAGAAGATGGACCAGGCTCTTCTTGGTGGTGCCAAGCAACAGGACAAGAGGCAATGGGCAGAAACTGATGTGCAGGAAGTTCCACTTGAATATGAGGAAGAACTTTTTACTGTGCAGGTGACCGAGCACTGTAACAGATTGCCCGGAGAGGTTGTGGAGTCTCCCTCACCGGAGGTCCTCAAGAATTGTCTGGACACAATCCTGTGCCATGTGCTCTAGGATGCCCCTGCTTGAGCACGGAGGCTGGAACAGATGACCCCCTGTGGTCCCTTCTGGCCTTACCCGTTCTGTGATTCTATGGAAAGGGATTTCCCGTGTTGCTGAAATGATCTGAACTAGGTGCTGCTTTCCCATTGGGTCCACTAAAGCAAGCCTGTAAGAAGAGGTGGGGACATTATAGACATATTTTCTCAACACTGCTACAATGGAAGCTCTGGGAACTCAATGCATTAACTTCTGTGACCTTCTGCTGTTATTCCTGTGCTCAGCTTCATACATGATAATCCCATAAAAGCACTCCCATTTGAAGGGAGACACAGGTAGTGACAACCTGATTGTGTCCTTTACCTTTCTTCCTCTCCAACACAGTCTTTATTTCCGTCACATATAAATATGCGCACCTTTTGTGGAAACTGTCACTGCAAGCAAAGATACACTGACTTTTATTCTTGCATGTAAAGAAATACAAGCTGCTATTTTGATGTGCCTTTACAGTTTAAGAAAGAAACTCTCAAACTAAAATTCTGATCCTTTTCCAAAGGAATTTCATAAAATTTTACTGGTCACATCAAAATGCTCAGAATCACGCTATTTAGTTTAGAAACACACGAAAGTTTGCAACACTAAAGAGCTCTGCACCTCTCCTCCTGTTCATGCCAGGATCTACCTTGGTTCTGTAGCTCTGTGATACGATGTACACAAATTGGCACGTGCTTCAGCTATTAGACTTTCACTTGAATAGACCAATATGGACATGCATTATCATAGTGAAAGTACAGATATGAGAAACTTCACATAAATAAGACTCCTAGATAACAGTTTCATGAGTCTTATTTATCAATTTGCCCTTCTTTTTGTAAACTCAAAGAGGAAAAAAAGTGAAACAAACCCCATCCAACAAGGAAATAAATTGTGGTACACTTATGGCTTTAAAAATATAGCAATTATGGACCTCAAACCAGTATTTTCTAGGACAACTTTGATAATTTTTTTTAGGAAGGAAAGCTACAATTTTACAGGTGACACAAGTAAAGTGAGGTGACCCATAATATGCAACAAGATCTTTTGGTGGGTCTAGTTTCTGAGCTCTGTGGGCTTTGAAGGCTGTGATTTGTTGTCTCACGCAGATTTTTAAGTCTCAGCTGAGATCGCTAAGCAGGGAGAAAACAAGAAAAGCAGTAGCTGCTCCAAAGCGTACATCTCAAATGTCCCCTCAATCCCAACTTTTTCCTTATCATTTGATATTCAGACTATGCAATTAAATTTTTAGTCCACAACTACAGCAGCAGCCATGGTTCACCACCTACTGCAAGCTTAGAGTGGAGCCGGCAAAATGCAGTGATTCCCCTCTTTAATTTCACGGGCTGGAGGCAGCCTGTGCCATGGAGCACAGAGGGGCGGCCACGAGAGATGGCACTTTGTCTTGATGTAGCAGCAGCTGTGTCTGCTGAGCTAACCCCAAAACTGGCTAAGATGAAAAACTTTCTAAATTACTGGAGTTTCAGGCACTGCTTTTAGAAGCTTCTCTGAGGCTACAGGTAGGAATAATTTGTGTGGAGTTTTCACCATGGATGTATTTGGGTGAAAATCTGGTGGGAAGAATTTTTGTATGTTGCTAATTTGAATGTGGTTTGGCAAAGTAATGCTAGTGACTTCTGTTGTCTGTTCAAATCTCCCTGTACGTAATGAAAATTGATTAGCTCAGTGCTTTGATCTTAATGATTTTCTTTCCAGATATATTTAAATGTGACATCAAAGCTGTCCAAAATACCAGACCTGATATAGCTATCACTAGATTGCTTTAATGAAAGTAATAAAAAATTAAACTATGAGATTTTTTATTCTGAGTGTGCCCGGAGGCAAGCAATAGAAACACCTGATAAATGTGAAAGAAATCAATAAACAGATACCTACGAACTTAAATAATCCAGAGAAAAAGAATAATGGCCTTTAATCATCCATTAACATTTGGAAATCAAATAATTCCAAATCTTTCAACTAAATAACTTCCTGCTTAGTAACTGTATCTAGATATACACACTGAAATTATTTGGGTCATGTAAGGACCATAACACCAAGGGAAACTTGCTTCTCTATAAGTACATTATCATTGCATGTGTTGTGATATAACTAGAGAACATTTTTCATCAAGAGGTGACAGAGGGAGGACAGCCTGTTTGTTTCTGGGGTTCTAGTTTGATTTTTATCAACAGGATGGCTTATTTTTCTGAAAATGCTGTTTCAGAGCAGTAGAAAGTATTTGTCAAACTGGTCCTATGCTTAGAAAAAAAAATATTGGAAAAGTCATAACGGTTCCACAAACTTCACTTTTCAAATTTGAAGAACATAGTGAAGTTTCTTTTTTAAATTATTTTATTTTAAATTCAAAGTCCCATATTTTAAAAAAAAAAAGAAAAAAGCGCCTTATTTGGCCTGGCAATCAAGTTACCAATCTACAATTCTGGACCAAAACAACTGGAATTCTTTAACTAAATCATCCTGGGATTGTTAAAGGGGAATTGTAAATGAGAAGGTTGCTATTCATATCACAAAACTTCCAGTGCAAGTAGGCTGTAATGGAAAAGCTACCTATAACGTAGACGTCTGCACCTGAGGTTTCTGCCCTAGGCTGTCATTGGAGCAATGGCCACTGTGTGTGAATCTCACTGTAAATTACATTTAAACTCTGATTAAATGGGTAACTTCTTTGAATGGCCTTATCTCTCCACTGATTAAAAAGAGAAGAGAGGGAAGACTGTTAGGAGAGGTGAGCTGAATCCCACCTGAACCACATATAGCAGCAGTACCACTCACTTAGCAGATCATTCACAGCAGAAATATGTGACAATAAAATGTTAATCTGTGATTTTTTTTTTCCCATTCAGCTGTACCTGGCTGACCCTTTCATATGTGGATAAAATATTTCATTTTGGCCCTTGCAAAATTAGCACTGGATTGACTGTGTTGTTAAAACCAGAATCTAAGGCTTTCACAGAATTTCAGTCTAGGTCCTCAGAACTGGAAATGCAAGAACTACAGGGAAATAATGTGTCTTCTCTGTAGGTACAACTGCAGTCCCTTAGCTGATAACCCTGTCCTGTTGCTGTTTCACTCTTTAATAGCTTTAGGCAGGTGAATCAGACTAGATCTGTGGTTTGTATCACACGGCCACACCAAGTCTTATTTGCATGATGAAGCTGAAAATAAGTTTGTAGTTTCACAATGCATTTTATTTGCAGGGAAAGTCTACACTGGTTCTCATTCCCATCAGTATTCTGCAGTTTACTCATCGTGGGTGGGTGAAGAGTGTGCTTTGGTATGGTAGAGGGTGAAAATCAGGCCTGGATCACTCACTGTAGTGAAAGAGAGAAATTTATTGAGCCAGCTTTTCTACTCAGGAAAACAGAGTGTGTAACCACATTCTTCAAGAGTGATTCAGACGGCAAACTGCTTGTTCTCTGGAAATGTATTGCTTCCTTCATTTTGCTACATTTTTTTTCCTAGAAGCCTAAAATCTTGGTTGGTTGCCGATTTTAGCACAGTATCCTTCATATTCAATATTGCAGTACCTAAATAAAAAATTTCAGCTATATGTACTTATTTTTCTTCATTCAGAGAACCATGTGGTTTAGAAGAAAGTCAAAAGATGTACTTTTCTTTAGCTTGTGTTTCCTTCAGTTTGTGCCTGTGTGTGTAGGTTTATGTGGAAATGTGCTCCCTAGTTATCACAACCCTAGAACAACACAGGGTGTTCACACAAATGCTAGAAAAAATCTCCATTAAATATTACACATGAATCTCTCTTCCTTCCAAGTGTTACTTGAGCCAAATAGCTAATTATATGAATGTAGGATTCTTTTGTAAGAACAAATACCAAGAGCATGACCAAGAGCATACAACTTTAATAAACATTTCAAACATGTTTAAGCTTGACTGTTGTCTGCCTCTAATATATACAGACAATAAAATCAGTGATGGATGCATATGAAAATGAAACTCTTACTGATTTTGTATACAGAGCACTATCAAACGAAAACAAACAGTGCATTCAGACTTCCTTAGGAACACCACACTGAATAACAAATAGGCTAATGCAGTAAAGACCACAGTTCATCTCTTCTCCCACTGACTGATCATGCATGGTAGCATGCTGACAATTTCTGGTTCTTGATGGCCATAAGCTATAGTCCAGTATCCATAAACAAATAAGAAATGTATTAATCTTCATGATGGATCAGCTCCATCCATTTAATACTGGGATACCTAAATCCTAGTATTAAAGAGCACCAAACCTCATAGCTTTTTTACAATTTGTATTGGAATATAAAAAGGGAAATGGACCAAATGTGCTTGGCAGGCAACATTCTGGAGCAGCCCCCTCCGACCAGTGATGCACACCTTTGCTTCCAGGCGGATGGAACAGACATGGGGCAGAGCATCAGGAAAAACAATGAGCCGGTTTGGTGTCCCAAACATTTCCAGGGAGTGAGAGCACAGCAGCCCTCTGCATCTAGTTGACCACAGCAGCACATGTGTATCCATCCAAACTTGGATGATAATTAGTAATTAACCCTTTTGTTACTAGAGCTAAATCTTTTTGTTACTAGAGATAACACATCTTGCAGCAGGAACTAGTCCATTTTCTTTCCTTATTGATGCTGCTTGCTCTCAAAACTGGTAAGAAAAACTTACACTGTCATTAAGTTATTGTTTTGTCTTTGCTCAAGTAGCTCAGAAGGACAGTTTACTGAGGACTTAGTTTCAGAAACACTTGGCAGTGGTCAAAGCTAAGAGAATCAGACAGATGTTTATGGTTCAAGCATAAAAGCATTCCTTTTTGTTATTGAACCCCAACACTTTCATATTTAGCAGAGTGATGTTTTCCTGTCAAAGAACTGGCATTTTATTTGTTAATACCATCCAATTATTTTCTTTTTGTTTGTGTTGCTTTGGGGTTTTTTTTCACATATTTATCTTCCTAGAGCAGTTAAAAAAGAAGGGAAATGTGGTTATGTTGTTCTCTGTACCATGGTTACCATGATTCAGCATAAACAGGTAAAATGCATCCAGTTAATGCAGTGTTCTGCTATCCATCATTATTGTTGTAGTGATTGTGCCTGTCCTTAGAGAACATTGCACAGCACCAATTTGTATCATACCACCTCTTGTTGTTTTCTGTGGGCAAATACATCACAGCAAATTGCCATATAGTTGCAATCTGCCCAGCATAGGTCAGAAAAATGATAACTTTTAACCTACACATGGTTTACAACACAAACATATGTTGTTGAATTTGGGGGCCACACAACTGAGTGAGTAAAAGTTCAGATGCTTATCTCTGGAATATCTATATTAAAAAAAATAGCATGCTACATGATTATATGCCTTCTTTATGCCCTTGCTGTCAAACATAATTTACATTCTTTTCCAACATTTCACAATCATGAGAATTTTGTAGGTTAAGAGGAAATTCTTCAAGTAATAAAAATATTTCCCAAAGTATGTTTCCTGCTTATAAACATCACGGACAGCTGTCACCTTGTGTTAATAAGAGAACTAGATTAGGCTCAGATTTTCAGTTTGGTCATGAAAAGTTTAATTTTTTAAATAGAAAAGGTTTCTTTTTTTTTTTAATCCTAACCAAATTAGGAAGACATAGACCTGCTTTCAGCAGCAGTTGATTTGTTCTCTCTGTATTGGAGCTATCTCAAAAATTTTGAAGATTGTTAATTTTTTTTTCATTCTGCTTCTATATGCTTGTGCAATTTGGCAGTATAATGGCTATTTCTATCTGGTCTTTATTAGGATGCAATTTTTGATCCACCAGTCAAAGAGTAAGGACTTGTTCATATTTATGTTTGTGTTAGGAGTAGACCCTATGGAAAATATTCCTTTCTGCGTCTACTTTTTACCATTAAGGTGGACAAGTCTCAGCTCACAAGCTATGATCTCAAATGAATATAATATACAGAGTGCAGGTTGCAGTGGAACCACAGGAAAATTTTTTTTTCTTCCTTTCTCAGTGACCATTTCTACCGTTAGGAAGAAATGCATAACACAGCATCTTAGTTTCTTGTGTATGAAGTCATTTTGGACACTCCTGTGCTCGTTTTAATTTTAAATGCAGCTGCATATGATGCAAAAGTTCATTTGTGGGGAAGCCATTGCAAAATGATAATTTTATCATCAGCATTACAGTCTCAAGAATACAGGTAGAATCTCCACTCTTTTAAAGGAAATCAGAGGAAAAGGAGAAGGAAAAATTTAGTTCTTCTTTTAAACTTAGACTTGCCTAGATTCAGAGTTCATGAGGAGCCTGCCAATGTGAATAGAGAAGCACAGCAAAATTTGCACAGTTCATGCCTGTTGTTCATGCTGCGCACATCTCTGAGATTACAACATAACGTAAAGATATCTCAAGAGCAATTACTATTAAACACAAAAAATAAAAAAATGAATTAAATGCCACTTCATTTTGTCCAGAATTAGATGCACAGGAAGAAAAAATCTGTTATGAGCCTTGAGATTTATCTTTTTGATTTTTTGTAGGTACTGTTTCTTTCTTCTTTTCCTCACAGATTATCATTTCTTCATGCTTAATCAGAGTACATACATCTATGGAAAATAAAAGGGTTTTTAAATTTTTTCCATAGATTCTTAGCCATATGGAGAGCTTATTTATTTGATTGTTACAAAACATTCAGTCTTTCTAAATGTAAATTTTCATTTTGACATACCCTATGCATAAATTACCAGTAAATTGACTTCAAGAAGAACGATGCCTTAATCAATAGTTGTAAATCTATGCTAAGATCTTTACAGCACTTTCAACTTATTCATGAAATTTATTTTCTTCAAATTATTGAATAGCCTCCAAGCACTTTCTAAGCACTGACAGTAAATTTTTTGTGCTTTGCAAGTCAGTGCCTTCTGTTCAATCAACAGTGAGTCTTGCCCTATTGTCCTTGATTCTTGCTACTCTGTTGATGTCATCAAGTTATACCAGTGTTATATAACATTCTATTGTTAATATGGTTTTTGTACATTGAGTCCTTGAAATTTTATTATGGTTTTGTCCAGAGTTACTGAAAAACAGAGAATTGACTCAGGAGGAATTGAATTATTCTGAAGGCTCCATAGCTAAGGTAGATGTTTCCCCAATCTGTCAAAAGAATGATAAAAAATAGGCTGTCAGACATTACTTGATTTCCACCTAATCATGTACTACAGCAAAAAGATGCTCCAGGGCTGGCATTGCTCTTCTCTGTGTGCACTCATGGGTAGACTGGGAGATCTGAGACTGAAAGCCAAGTGCTTTCATCCATGCAGGAAGTGCAAATGAGAAAGCAATACAGTGCATACAATCTGGAAGTCAGCTTTTGTAGCGCTAAAATATATAACTTCCTTGTCCTACAACTAAATCATATGCTGGGAAAAGCTTTTTAAAATTCCAGTGTCAGTGTTCTCCCAGCAAGGGTTATGATGGGGTCAAAACTGCGGGAGACAGTACTGTAATCATATGAGATTAATTCACTAAAAGATGGGCAAATTACACTATTGACTTCCTTGTTCAATTCACTAATGAGCTGTAATGGCATAGTTTTCTATTGTGTGTCTTGGGTACACAGTGAACAATCTGTGCATTCAAGCAAACAGGAGATGTGTTGCCTCAGTGGGCAAATACGATGTTCTTGATCTTCTCTCCCCATATTTTAGAGACTCTTAACAGGAAACTTTCTGTACAGTGATTTAGGACTGTGGTGGGGGTTTTTTTCACCCTTCAAATGCTATTAATATTTTAGTAGTGTGCCAAGTATTGTTCTCATTTATTTTAAAAAAATGAAACACTACCAAGGGAATTAGCAAACTCTGCAAAGTGCTTGCTCTTTCTTTAATTTTGTGATAGAGACAGATATAGTGGCCTGCCAGCCATCAGCTCTACTTTTCCCAACTACAATCTCGAAAATTTCAATGTGACATAAGAAGGGAAAAGTCTTTCATGGTCTGTTTGCATTTCTATTTCCCCAGAAAATCTAGCTCACACTTCTCACAACCTGAGCTGTCTAGCTGGGAGCAGGAACTGCTGCAGACACTGTTTGTATGCATTAATGGAGAATGGTGATTCAGCCAAGGAAGTCTAGTTCTCAGCAGAGATTTTTCGTTTAGCTCAATGTCACACCAAAACAGATAAATGGCTCTGTTTTCAGAGCTGTTCTGCAGCAAATCATGTTGTAAGACAAAATTATCTTTTTTGGCCTTTCAATGAGCACCTAAAAATACTCCTGACTTAGGAAATCCTTAAAAGGCTTTTTGAATAGTCTTGCCTGTCTCCAAGATTTTACCTTTAAATGCCATCATACTTCTTTGTGCATATCATTACCTAATGATTTCAAGAGACATTTGGTCCAGCCAGTGTCAGGCAGAATGGATTTTCCCCAGATGTCATATATAAGGCATCAACTGAACAACATGAGTGATAAAAAAGTTTCTTTGTGCAGTGAGTGCATTCATGTTCTGGGATTTCTGTTCTGGAAGGCACATAGAAACAGTGATAGTTTGCTCTAAATATTTAAATATTTTTAACTTTATAAAATCATCTGACTCTGTCAGAAGTCACAGCTATCATAAAATGAGGGAGGAAAAAAGTAGCAGTTTTCAAAAGAGGTTGTTGTTTCTTTTTCATTGAGTTGCAAAATTTTTGCTCTAACTTTATCATAAATGATGAAAAAATACTATGAGAACATGAAAGAATTTTCCAGCATCATGAATATCAACTTTAATTTCCTATTCCTCATTATTAACTGAGTCATTTGGAGGTTGATATTCCAGAAAACTAACTAGCAGTTGTCACAGTGGCTTCAGGCTTGAACACCAAGGGACATTTTCTAGAAGCTGTATCTACTTGTAGGAACCTCTGGTGGGCGGTGCTGCTGGTGAGGATAGCTTCTGGAGGCTGAAAATTTTGATCTGACACCTGGAAATTTTTTTCTTTTACTATGAGGCTAGACAAGCTCTGAAACAGGTTGTCCAGACTGATTAGGAAGTTTCCACCTTTGGAAACATTCATAGTTTTAATGGACAAGACCCTGCGCAACCTGATTTAATTGGGCCTGTTCTTGGTAGAGATTTTATTAGGTAACCTGAAAAAAACTTTTTCAATGGTTTTTCTGCGAGGTAACAACCCTTTCTTTGAGACATGCTGTACCTTTAAAGAGAGACAATTGCTTTGTGTGAAGCTACAGATCTCAGCTAAAATGCCAACTCTCCTGAAATCAATGGAAAATACTTACTGAATGTTCAGGACCTTACATGTCATCATCATGGACTATAACGTTGGTGTTCTGTGGCTGAACACTGCAACTTTAACCCAAGATTTTGTAGTGCTCCCTTTGCTGTGACTGGCTGCATTTCTGTTGGATTGCTGCACAGTCATTTCAGAGCAGGATTAAATTCCTTACTGCCAGAGCCAACATTGAAAAAGTAAACAACTGCTTGTTAACATAATCACTCCCTCTTAGAAATTTTCTTGATTTGGCACAGCAAACTGTTGGAAATCTGTATCTTTGGTGCCTACAGTTGGCTTGCAGTAGCAAAAAAAAGATGATGCTTTTGAGTCTGTGCAACTGCTAATTGCACCATCCTCCAGCATATATGAGGGTTATGGCTCTGCACTATTTGCAGAACAGCTGCAGCACTGATTTTTCTCCGGATTTCTGATTCTTCATTGACATGAAAGGAGGAAGTATCCCCTTACTTCCCCTTTGTCCTCTTTTCTAAGATGAGAAAGTACTCGGAGCAACAAAAGTATGTGCATGGAGGAATGCCATGGTGGTTTGAAAAGGTGTCTTATGTTCTGGAAACTATAGTTTTGCACCATGGAGCCTTCAAACACCATGACTTTTTTCTAATAGAGTTCAACTTCGCGTATTTTCAAGAGCGTGGGCACTAGTCCCAAATGTTTCACCGAATCAATATTCACTATTGCTTTTCCTTGCATATGAGCTACATAGACAGGTGTGAAATGATCTAAGACTCACTGTAGTGTGAGATAAGATTTCTGTAGCTGGTAGGACTGAACTCTGATAAGGTTTCAGCCCCATTGTGAGCTTTGAGTCCAAAATGTGTCTGTTCTTCTTTCCATCCAAACACCTTCTTGCTTCAGCTATTTTCTCATAGAGATCTTTAGTATGCTTAGTAGAGCTTTTAAATGTTTGTCTACCCCTCTGGCTGCAAGATAAGAGGTGCAAGGTGGTAAGCTGTAAAACAGTGGAGGAATAAACTTCTTCAATATATTTGAAAGAACTTGTTAACTTGCTTCTGTTTCAGTCTTCAGGAATATATTATTTTCATCTAGTAGATCAGGAAAGACAGTGCTGTCAAAACGTAATCTTATCAGAGCTCACTTTCCTTTTTATTTTTTTGAGGTTTAATTAAGAAAATGCAAATGCAATTGATAGTAGCTTGATAATTGGCACACTGTTTTCATTAAGGTGTGAAATGCTCTTATGGAACAAAAGATATGGAATATGTAAAAGATCTGCTTGACATTCACAAGCAGATTCACAGCTGTGAGAAGTGCTGGAAAATCTAACTTGGACTGACTCCAAGTGTGAGACACTTCAGTTTCAAGAAATTTTGAGTGCTTCTAGCCCTCAGTGCCCACAAGAAATATTTTTTACTTCTTAGACACATCAGGTAAGGAGAAGTTGGAATTCCAGTACAGTAATTATTTTATTAATTTTTTTACTGATAAATTAGCAACAAATAACCATTGGTATATTCCTGGGGAAATGTTTTTTATGCAGAATTCATTAGAGAGGAGATCATGCTACAAATTTATACTAAACAATGTTTTATGTGACTGTAAGTTATGACCATGCTCTGTGAAGTTCACATTCTAAGAATATTTTTTACGTATAGTCCAGATATGATAATAGGTGAAGAAACATCTGCAAATTTGTGAACCCAAAAGAGTTGAAGCATAAAATAGTAGCAACACAATTGAACTGATTGTAGAGCAAATTTGAAGCAGGTCTTGGTTAAGTGATGGCTAAATAATTTAGGCATTTATGTCTCAGACAGAGAAACCTGTGTTCAGATCTCTTCTCCTGATTCAATGATGGTTAAAAAGTCCAGAGTATCTTGACAAGGCATTAATCAAGGTCCTGTCCTGCTAAAGGTGCCCAAGCCTGTGTTGGAGACACCATCTCTGAACTTTGTATGACAGCACAAAACTGTGACTTTCAATTATCATTTTCCAGTTTTCATCTGTAGTTATATATAGGCTTGCACTGTGAAGAAGCAGACTAATATTTCACCATGGTTAGGCTTCATTTGCCTTGAGTTGTTTTGACAAGTTGAGCAGCAATCCATAACTACTGGTGTTTTTTCAAGATCATAACTTACTCTAAAGTCACAGTTTTGTAAAGGACACAAAAGGGTCAAAATAAATCTCTAGCTACGAGGTTGTGAATGGGTGAGAGAACGTGGTGCTCAGCACCCAGGCATGCTAATGTTGCAAACCACTGTTCTGCCACTGTTCTTCATTTGTAATGCATCAGCACTACTCAAGTTACAGAGTACATTAATTTGATTATAATTAGCTCATTACAGCAGAAGGAAAAAATCTAAAATAACACTGCTGTCCTGTGAGAATTTTGTGCTTGTAAATATTAGGCATTCATGGACTGCTTAGGGGTTTGTGGCAAAAACTGGAAGTATTTGACAATTACCAATTGCATACAACTTGGAGGGTTTTTTTTCTTTTTCAGTAATACTTTCTAAAGACAAAAAAATTTTATTGTTCTTATATAAGAATGATTATTCATTATTTAACCTGTAAAAAATGCTAAGCTATTTTCTCTTTTCACATCAACTCATCTTCCAATCTCTACCCTATTTCTAGTAGGGAAGTAACTTAAATCAGACAAGCCCAGAAAGGTCAGAAAAGAAGTGGTCCTACCAAAGCCAACAGAGTTGAGCAGTGTGTGTTTCAGGAAGTTATAAAATAAGAATTACTTAAAAGTTAAAATAAATCTAGAAATATACATGTAAATTTGGAAGAAAAGAGAGGAGGAGCTTGCAATAGCATTACTAGTTAGCATATAGCTAACAGACTTTTTTCTTAGAACAAAGAAGAAACAAAGATGACCATAATTTGAAGCTATATGGGGAAAGAAAATATCACTCCATGCAAGAAAGCAAAAAAATCTCAAAGCTTGTATTAGGAAGAGGTATTAAAAAGGTTGCATTTTATGATTTAAAAGAGACTAATTTAAGGAACATACCAATTATTGCAATTGAAAGGAAACCAAACCAACCAACCAAAAAAACCCAATGACAATACCTGGAATGGACAAAGCAGAATACAGCTATAAAAAAGGTAGGTGTATACCAATGTAATACAGGAGAAAAAAAAAAAAAAAAAAGAGGTCAATGACATTTCAGCATCTTTATTTCAAAAAAAGTAGTCAGTTCAAGGCTTTTTTCAAAATCTCTTGTTACCACTCTCTAAATTTTTGCAAGGTGCATTTAAGCTTCCTGTCAGCATGGAGGGGGAACACTTTTCCATGCAGTTTTAATGAAATCAAACTTGGACACCTTCCTTCAATTCAAACTAAACTTCACCTTTATATAATAATATTACATATATATATATGTATGTAAAATATTTGTTATAGTGTGAGAGAACTTTGGAGAAAAGTAACAAGACCAGAAAACCTAATAAATTTGTTAGTTCCTACCTAACAGCAATTCTGTAGCTTTATAAAAATTACCGAATCTTTAATTTAGCAAATACCTCACTATACACTTGCTTTTAAACCTTGTATATATAGAAACTGCTTGTGTCCCAAAACACAGAGTTTGAAACCACAGGCAAGGCTTTTCTGGGTTAGAGCACAAAAGCCCTTTTATTTAAAAGTATAATATTTGGTTGAAGGTGATGAAAGAATATACAATGGGGCCAATGATATTTCAGTGGTATCAATAGGTACAAGAAAAGAAATAACAGGACTGTGTAAAAAGCTGGGTAGTAAAATTGTAAAAGGAACTTCAAAATAAGGTCTGTTAGGTCTTCTCTTGCATTACCAGCTCTGCAAGTCTCCCAAAGGAAACATAGAAACAAAACCATTTAGAAAAGAAGTATAGAATTAATAGGTGCCTACACTGGGGGGAATAACACTGCCCTGGTATGGAAGTTGGCTCTGCACTTCTCACAGTTTCAGTAAAGAGGTGCCTTAGTACTGGGAGTATTGTCAACACCTTTTAGTCTTAAAAGAACAAATCTACTAGTTATTGCTGTTGTTAATATTCTTGTCTGATTATTTATATAAAAAATTAGATCAATATGTAAATATAGAAGTGTATTTTACTAAATAGTCAACTTTTTTTGCAGTAGTGATTGAGTTTTCAACTACATAGATGAAAAATTATAATGTAGTACCTAAGAGTGTGTTTCAGATAATTAATTAAATCTTAATAAATTGCCTAAATGTAGATTTGTCTCCATGTTCACTACTGAGATACTTTTTTGTAATGAACAAGTTTGTCTGGTTGATGACATGTAGGGATTTATTTGACCTTTCAGGGGATGTTGTGTATTTCTTATTTTCTATTTTCATCATCAGTGTTCTGCAATATTTAGAAATTACTTGAAATGAGGTGGAAAGTACATCAGCTCACACAAAGAGACTAAACTGTTTTCATTGATCTCTCCTGCTAGAAAGGATTGTGTGGGGCTGCTGAGAAAGATCTTAGATTCCTTTAGCAAATGTCTCTGGTTAATTGCACAAAATGAAAAGTGAAAACCTGAGAAAAATCAAGGCAGGCTCAGTAGTCAAGCTACAAAAAGAATTCAGGTTATGGCTCATGGTGGAATGACTGGCTTTCTTACGAAGGCTGGAACATGGATCTTGGGCACAGACACAGCCATCATCAGGAATACTCTTTCTAAGGCACATTCACACAGCTTAACTTGCCAACTGTAAGCCCAAATGCATATGCTGGTTCTTAAATGCAGAACACTGTTGAACAATGTTTCCAGAAGAGAGAATTTTTACTGATTTTCAGGTTGGACTTCAACTAAACATCACCTTAATTTGCCAGCCTTGCCAGCTGAATACATAGAGGAAAAATGTTTTAAATCCGTCCTTTTCATTTTCTAGGTTTTCAGAGATTTATAAAATGCTCTGAGCAGGTAATTTTCTCCACTCAGGATTTAAAGGTCTTAATCCTCTCTTCAAGGCATTTCTTTCAAAATGTGTGGGTGACTGGTAGGCTAAAATAGCAACTGTGTGACGTTCACTGGTTTTATAGTTTTGCACTTTGCACAAGTGTAAGATACAGAGTGTATGGTGCTGGAATAGACCAAGCACTAAATCTTGTGATCAAGGGCTAAAACTTGTGATTTTCTCTGAAGCCAGGGAAAAATCTCAGCCTGCAAGACTGTCATTTTTTCTCTTTGATCTCTTATTCAACCTATACATGGAAGTGAAAGGAACCCCACAAAAATCTTGCAGTTGTAGGACTGTCTGGGAAGTCTGCTGTACAGTTCATACCCCTTGATCACATGAAGTCCCCACATCAGGGGGTCCTGCTCCAGGTCCTTGCTCACTACACAATCAAATTGCAGAGGTGCAGGTCAGCCCCATCTCATTCTCCAGGTATTTTAAAGTGAAGCAGCAGTCAATGTTTTGATGACTCCAAAGCTGCATTGTTAAGTCCCTCATTCAGTGTGCACTGAGGAGCTCAAGTTTCCTGATCCTGGTGGAGCTTAGGCTTGAGACAGACCCTGAGCTACCCAGTCTAGTCAGGCTGGCCCCCCCTCCACCCTCAAGCATGCCACAAACAGGCAGTTCTGGGTGGCTGGGAAATATGACTGTCTTGATGGCAAATTCATGGCAACATGATCCTTAGTGGAAAATTGCTGAGGCAATAATTTTTGAATACTTGTTGTCCCTTTGAGGCTGAAAAGTAGTCCTGACTTTGTGACAGTTTGCAGCTGATAGCAGCTCTTGCTTCTTACCCAGAGGCTTTGAAAGATCTTGCTGCTGCTTGTTATTTAAAGGTTCTATGCAACACCAACAGTCTCCACTACGGCAAATACCTATGTTTGTAACAAAACTAGTAGTTGTCAAGGGGTGGAACTGAGAGCTAGCCAAGAACTTCCACAAGGCTTTTTCCTGGCTCTTGGCCTTTTTTCCACCACCTAGTGGCAACAGTTCATGCACATGATGGTCTGAGTCCAGTTAGGCATTGGCTGATATTAATTCACCCCTTGTCAGTGCTGAGTGACAGAAGGGATTGAATTTTTGAGTTGCAAAGTTTTCTGACCCACATCCTACATAGTATTTTACATTGTTGAGCATAAACCCACAGAAAGGCACACTAACTTTAATAGTAAGATATATTTCCCTAAATTAAATTTCTACTTATGTTTTTTTTCCTCAAATGCTCCTTCTCCTTCGTCATCAAGTTAAAAATCCAAGATGTAGAAGGCAACACTCTTATCATAAATACATAAACTGATTTGTTTAGACAATGAAAAATAAAACACATAGTCCAAAGGATATGCCTTTCAGTGTCGCATTTTAATTTTGTGTGATGTCCCATAAGGAGCTACTTCAGTGCAATAGCCTGTTATATCCAAAGGTCTCAAAGTGATGGAGAAATATATTATCCCTCACAAGATTCCACTAGACCTACCTCAGAGGTGGAGAAACTAAAATGCAGTGAAATAACCTGCCTAACACTATATAGTAAATCAAATGTAGGGACAGAAATCCTTGCTTTTAGTCCTACAGTTAATGCAAAGATGGTCTCTGCTTTTGTTGCCATGACCTCATGGATTTCAATTTTCTTTTTTTTTCCCCTTCCCCTTTTTAGTTGTATTTGGGCTTTTCTAAGATTCAATTTAAAGCTAGCACCTGAAAATTAATGTAAGACAAGCATATTTCAACAAGAAAAAATAAAACCAAAATAGTAATAATAATAATAATGTTATTGTTGTTATTGTTGTTTTGTTGTTGTTTTTGTTGTTGTTGTTGTTGTTATTTCTTTTTCTTCAGGCCCCTTCCAAACTGGGCCATTTTAAGAATCATCTCCAATTCTTAGCCAAAAGAATTCTAGGAGGAAAGAGTGTCTCCAGAACACAGTAATATCCCTTTGTTAATTTATATCTCAAGTTTATGGAAGTGTGATTTCAATTTCCCCTTTAAAAACCAGACCAAGAAGTTTTGCCACACCTATTCCTCTGTGTCGTGCTTTTCACTTGGTTTTGTGGGCAGCTTGTGAGTTGTGTCTATTGCCAGTGCCTCTGCAGTGTATGTGCCTTTTACCACCACACTGAGCTTGGCACTGCCCCAGCACAACACCTCACACTGTGTACTTTGCCTTCTCTGTAGTAGTGTCTACAGCCAAGATACATCTGATGGGGCACACGGACAAAAACAGGAGCAGTGAGGCCAGCAGGAATCTCACATTTTTATTAACATCCTTCTCATCTTCTCTTTATGACAGTATCTGCCTGGTGCCAAGAGTGCAGTTAGGCTTAAAAATACATAAAATTGAGTCAAAACAACTGAATGGAACAAAAGTGTAACCAGAGTTATGCAAGGAGAAGAAAGTACAAGGAGAGAACCAAATGTTTTCTGGAACCTTTTTTTTTAAATGAATGCTGCCAACAGTGGAAATGGCACTTATTTCCTGTAAGAAATAAGAATTTCTGAACATGCTAGGGAAATGAAAAGAGAGTTCAGATAGTGTCTGTTGCATTACTGACAATGTTTGGAGTACTACCTTAGTAAGAGAAAAGGATTTCAAAGACCTCGAGGACTGGCATGAAGGGGAGAAAGAAAGAAAGGCAGGGCAATTTGTCCCATTGACTAGACACTGTGAAATGGCACAAGCAGAATCAAAAGAGGGATTTTCTTTCTCTGTGAGCAGGACAGAAGAAAAGCAACTTGTTCTTTGAGAGTGAAGAGCTGTAAAGAGGGTATACAAAAGAATATCTGCTCTTAGAAAGCACTTGACAAAATAACCTTGCACTTGTGTGAAGGAATACCTCTGTAGCCAACAGGCTGCATGTATCTCAGCAGGGAAAGACGCTGGAATTTCACAGAATGATTGAGGTTGGAAAGTGCCTCTGGAGATTACCCTGTCCAACCCTGTCACCCCTGTCAAGGAGTGCTGCCCAGAGCCCGTTGCCCAGTAGAATTTGTGAATATTCAATTAACAAAAATAACAATACATGGGGTCCCATGGTCAGGTCTCCTGTTTTAATAACAGCAGTTTAGTGATATGTAGACAAAATTCCTAAAGAATAATTGTCCTGTGTACTTACCTGAAACCAGCCATTGAAAAAGCATTCAAAAGAGATGCATTTAACAAACAATTATTCCTGCATGTTTTGATCATTTGTGTTCTGAAATTTCTTGGTTTAATTTATTTATTCGTTCACAGGAGAGGACCTATCCAGCTGAAGGAAATGCAGTTCTCATGCCTGTGGCTACAGGTGTTAAAAATGAGTTTAGAGATGTGTCCGGCGATAACATTTGAGCTGACGTATGCATGTGCTGCAGAGTGATACATCTCATCTTTATTATTACATGTTCCATGGCTATTGAACATGATTTGTTGATATTTGGGAGGTATGCCTAACTCCCAGCAAGACAAAGCCAACAAAAAGTGAAGTAGCAATACAACACTGTAAACCCTCTTAATGGTCATACATCGTGTATTTTGCAGTAATCCCGTGCGTTTGCTACTAAATGGCTTGACCTTTTTTCAAGATCCTGATCTTTTGGGGATTGAAGATGGTGAGAAAGAGAATGCAGAGGAGGAAAGGATCACGGCACTTGTCTCCACATTTGTTGTTGATGGAATAACCAGATTCATACTAACCTAGCTGCTGGCTTTTTTGGACTTTGCAGAGAGGCAGCTCTCCTCACAGGCCGGACACGTGCTTGGTCGTTTGGCTGGCTGACATTACAACCTCACTGATGTGGTTGCTTATGTGAAACCGACACACACAAATTAAACCACAAGCCCATGACTGGACTTTCCCTTAAGGCACCTGCAACAGGCAACATCCTCAACAGGCTTGTGGATGTGCCATGAATGCCATGTAAAAGTAATACCTTGGTGCTGGAAATGTCTCTTCTTGGCTGCCCACCTAGAGGCAACTCTTAAGACGACTTTATTCAATTGACTTCAAGGGCAGTGCCCCCTGTCCTGGGATGTCATTCAGCACACTGGGCTTTCTCCAATAACCAAATCTCAGTTTTCTCATGGCCCATTGTTCCCAGTTGTACCACCTACCAGTAACTGAGTTTATGTCAAAATTTTGAAGCTTATCTGTATACTGAAGGAGGTTAAAGCATCTTGTTTCTGATGGCAAACCAAGATATTATTAGACTATTTGTTTTATTTAACTGCTTACTTTTTTACTCTTCTTTTGAGGGAAAACACACAACTTATAAAAACTAAAATTAAAATTTAAAAAGCCCGTGACCTAAGCTGTAGTAGAAATTTATTAGGCTAAATCATTGCAATTGTGATAAATTTCCTTTTATTTTAGTTTTTGCTGAACATTGAAAAACATTATTTTTCAATGTAAACATGGTAAACAAGTAATGCAATCCATGTGGGCAATATAAATATGTAAAAAAGTACTGTATGAGTATTTTTGTTGATATCCATTTGTCATTATTTAAGTCCAGCCAGCAATTGAACACCACATAACCTCACTGTCCCTACATCAGCATGGGAGACAGAATTAGAAGGATGAAAGTGGGAAAACTCAAGGCTGAAGGTAAAGTTTAACAGTTTAACTGGTAAAGCAAAAGCCATGCATGCAGATAAAGCCACACAAACTAAGGAATTCATTCACCACTTCCCGTGGGCAGGCTGGTGCTCAGCCATTCCCAGGAGAGCAGGGCCCCATCACACACAGCGGTGATTTGGGAAGACAAACATCATGACTCCAAATATCCCCTTTTTCCTCCTTTCTGCCCCCCCTTATATACTGAGCATGATGCCATGTGGTCTGGGATATCTCTTTGGTATTTGGGGTCAGCTGTCCCAACTGTGTCCCCTCCCAACTCCTTGTGCAGCCCCAGCCTCCTCACTGGTGAGGAACAGAAAGTCACTTTTCCACTTTTACTCTGTGAAAGCCCTGCTCAGCTGTAACTTAAACATCCCTGAATTATCAACACCGTTTCTAGCACAGATCCAAAACACAGCCTCATACAAGTTGCTGTGAAGAAAATCAACTCTATCCCAGTGAAAACCATCACTATTTCAACCCAGTAAACTGCTTATGTGGGCCTTGAGCTTTCTGGATCTCAACCAAGATGACTTGTGGAATTTACAACTTACAAAATTCTGTCACTTATCTGCCTAATAAAAATATTTTCTTCAAGAAAACCATTTTCTTCTGCTATAAAACAGCAAAACAGCTACTGAGACATGGTCTAAACTTTGAGCAAGTAAGTCGTACTAGCTAGAAACCTTTACTAGTTTCTAGAGGTGTATCTGAAGAAAATCAAGAGCTAGAAAGCAGAACTGATTGAAAAAAAAATCATTCACATGGCTAGTAGCATATTATGAAAACATGCTTCCACTATTCTGATACTGTGTTGTTCCCATGGCCTGGCTGAAGCTGAGTGAAGCTGCAGAATAGTGGCTGCTTGTAACTCACTGAAGTAGTACTCCTCCTCAAGAAACCACAAACAGAGTATTTAATTTTTGTCTCTGTTGCTTCTTTCATCTATGTATTGCTCAGTTGTACTATGTCCAAGATATATTCATGTGAGTCTTATGAGACCTTTTGAACAGTGTGTGGAACACGAGAACACTGACCTTATCTTGTGCGTCTCATTTTCCGGCTTTGTCAAAAGGTCGGTTCAGTAACTCAGGTAACTTGTCAGAACTAGGTCATCACAGGGACTTGTTAGATCTTAAATAAAAAACATTTCCCAAGCTGTACTGTGAAGTGAGATGTTCTGCCAGGGGGGAAAACAGTGCTTGAAATAGCATTCTGATGTGACTTATGATGATATTGAAGTGCACTTAGCTGTTGAATGTGACATGTGTATGTCGGTATCCATATGGACTATTCATCTTTTGCAGTACTTTAAGCTGTAGTAAGTTTATATCCAGTGTGCACTTTTAAAAATACATATGGTAGAAGATATGTGTTCATGAGAAGGATTTAAAGTCTTTATTTGACTCAGGGGTTGCACGGATTTTAAATCATAGGCTGGATTATTAATTACAGTAATGTATGAGAAAATAACATGACAGACATTTGTAGCCAATCATAGCCATCATTTACCTGTGTTTTCAAATTCTAGATTCAAAGTCAGTGAAGCCTGTGTGTAGACTGTAGTCTAGTTCTTTCAAAAAATTTGATATTGGAGATTTTTTGCAAGGTCGATCATGACACTTCATCTACCAACAGTTGTTACTGTTATTTATAGGTTCTACAGCCTTGTTTGCATTCTCATAAACAAGGAAAATGAAGTAGGTCTATTTTGGGACAAAGATCTATAAAAGACTGAAATGCAGAAAAATTAAAAAATAATGTGTTCTGCAATTTATATTAGACTAAGTTTATCATTCAATTTGATTTGAGTAATTAATCCACTGAAATGATAAGTCAGAGAAACTGTGAGTCAGTGAGGAAACCCAGATTAATTTCCTTATGATAATGACTCTCCCATAATCCTTTTACTGTCTTTCTCTTCCCTGCCCTCTTCTGTGATGAAAGATACAAATAGAAGTATAATAAATGTTAAATGATAAAACACAGATCTGGATTTTATCTTTAACATTCTCCAGCCATCTTAAATTTAACAGGAAAAGGGGTTTAAATGCAGGAGCTTTAAGTTAACTCATCCCACGCAAAGAAGAACACAGAATGTGTCTGTCATCATTTTCATTTGCGAATTGAGTTTTTATGGCCAGGTTTTGGCATTGGGGGTGGGGGCTGCAGGCATCCCTTCTGGGAGAAGCTGCCAGAAGCTTCCCCAATGTGTGACAGAGTCAATGCCAGACGGCTCCAAGAGACCCAGTGCTGGCCAAGGCTGAGCCAATCAGTGCTGGTGGTAGTGCCTCTGGGATAACATAGTTAAGAAGGGGAAAGAAGTTACAGCACAGGAGAAAATTACAGCCAAAGATGAGAGGAGTGAGAATGTGTGACAGCAACAACTCTGAAGATCAGTGAAAGACGGGGAGGAGGTGCTCCAGGGGCTGGAACATAGATTCCCCTGCAGCCCTTGATGTAGACCATGGTAGGGTAGTTGTGTGGACATCCATGGTGCAGCAGAGATCCACCTGCAGCCTGTGGAAGACCCCATACCAGAGCAGAGGGATGCCCAGAGGAGTCTGTGATCCTGTGCTAAGCCCATGCCAGACCAGGCTCTTGGCAGGACCTGTGGTCCCATGGAGTGGGGAGCACACACTGTCAGGACTTGTGATCCCGTGGTGGACCCACACTGGAGCAGTCTGTCCCTGAAGGACTGCACCCTGCAGAAGGGACCCACACTGGAGCAGTTCATGAGGAACTGCAGCCTATAGGAAGGGCTAATATAGGAGAAAGGGCTAACGTAGGAGAAAGGGCTAACGTAGGAGAAAGAGCAAACATAGGAGAAGTTCTTGGAGGACAGTCTCCCATAGGAGAGACCCCACAGTGGAACAGGGCAAGTGTGAGTAGTCCTCCCCATGAGAAAGAAGGAGCAGCAGAGACAACCTGTGGTGAGCTGACCCCAGCCCCATTCCCCATCCTCCTGTGCAGCTTGGGAGGAGGAGGCAGAGAATTTGGGAGTGAAGTTGAGGCCACGTCACAATCCACCTGGTAGAAGGCATGATGTTCATTCATTATAAATTTTAGTCAGGCTGAACAAAGACACAAGTCCACATATAAGGGAACTCTCATGCTTTTATTATATAATAGTTTTAACTCTTGCCTTGCTAGGTTAAGCCCATTCTCTCTAGGTAGCCATTGCTACCTAGCCCATTCTCTCTAACAGGTAACAAATATGTAATATGAACTATCTTCTCATCACAGAGTAATAAATAATTTTGCTTGAAGAGTTTAAGCCACACTCCTCAAAGGATGAGTGTTACTTTTCTGTTTGTTTGTCCTTGCATGGACAAGAAAATCTCCTGGCCATTTTTCCCTTACCCAGTCCTTTCTATGAACTTTTCATTTTTGAACTGGGAGTTAGCACAATATGGTAAATAACAAGACAATATGATGGGGGCAGGGGAAGCTGCGGCTTCCTAAGCATTGGAGGACTGCATTTCTTGGAGTTAAAACTGTTACAGCTAAACAAGGAAGTCAATAAAGGTCCAAGCCATTTTCAACTCACTCCTGTCAAGACCACTAAGCCTACATTTCACAGGCCTGGAAATTGATTATATCGATATTAACACCTTGCCTATCATTTGATGTTTCTTGTACTTCCTGTGCATTGGTGTTCTCTGCTGAATGAATGCCCAACACCTGTGAAAATAATGGGTTTGTCTCTGGTTTGTCTCTGTAATGGGTGTATACATAAAATCTAACCCCTTACTTTTGAAATGAGCATATCTTATCTTAAAGAACAGTCTATTATGCTGAAATAAAACAAACAAAATCTTTTTGTGTAGAGAATGTTCTTATGAAGAAATTTCAGAAATTAAAATAGTGTAGAAACAAACCAATAAAACAACACTGTAAGTTTATATATTCACACTTCAAGGGTGATTTATTTATCAATTTGCTAATCCCATCACGGAAGCAGCATAGCCCATAAGCAACAAACTATTGGCTTCAGAATATGATTCATTTGACCAATACCAACGAGGACTCTTGTCATAAAATTTTGCAGTCTGTGCTCATCTACTTTTAAAGCTAAACCTTGGCCATAATCTTGTGATGTATAATTTGGGAATAATAAACATGAGTCACAATAACTCAGTAAGTATGTGCCAGTGGGATTCTAAGCTAGGCCAGCAAAAGTATTTATTTTTGTGAAAAAGAATAAAAGAGGTTTATATAATCCTATAGTAAACGTCTAAAATGGAAGATAAAGAAAAAAGAAATCCTAAGTTACTTGTCAGCTCTGACAACGATGGTTGAGCAAAAGTATTTCTAAGGCTGCGAATCTCCTTGCCTAGTATTTGACAGATTTGTGAAGGGTAATTAAAGACTAAGTCCATTTGAAAGGCAAGGAGTTAAGTCAAAAGCATTGGATTTCTCGCACTCCAGTCTTCTTTCAGCTAATGCAGCTCAAACAACCAAGTCAGGCAGCAAACAGAAATTCTCTGACATGCAGTTACTGCTGTAATCATAATCCAACAGAAGTAACAAATCAATCTTAAATTGTACCTGCAGTTATTTAGAAGGTCTAGCAAATGTGTCATAAAGCGTATATTTATGAAAGCCAATTTTAACCATATTCTTGACACCAAAAATTGTTTCTGTTTAAGGTAGTATTCCAAGGTACAGCCTTACGGGAACACGGAACTGAGAAAAGCTGTTACCTTAGCTATAGATGGGAACCTGGGTGTTATCAACACAAGGAAGAAAAATGTGGGCCTTGCAAAATTCTTTTCTTTTACATATCTGTATCTCAACCTGCTGCTCTTTAAGGGCAGTGATGCTAAAGTTTAAGATCAGCTGCTTTGGCATGCCTTGTGTTATCTGTTAAAAATGAAGCTTGCAACATGGTCCCTGACTTGTATTGAAATGACCTTAAGAGAACGACAAAAGCAGTTGCTTGCTTGCGATTGATTAAATGTGAAATACCAATTTCTGCTGCTGTTTCTTTCATTGAAGGACAGCAGTTGTCCCTCATTAATCTTTCATTAAAATAATAATGCTTCATTAGAAGGGTAATACCCTTTAATTCAGATAAAGAACAATGGCTTTTGACAAAAAAAGGTTTCTTACCTGGTTAATCAGAATGCACTAAGTAGTGCACTTAGTAACTCCACAGCTTAGCCATTATGGATCTTTTAATGCTGTTAATGTCGATGTTGGCTTGTTTTAAGCATCAGAAGAAATCAGCAGCTCAGTGAAATTTAAAAGTTCTGCCTAGCTTCACAGTGGCACAGAAAAAGTCTGATTAGGTCTCACCATGATAAAACTAATTCATACTCTGCAGTTTTGTCCAACTACCTGTGCTAATTATGTTTAAAAATAAAATCAACTTTATTGCATAAAGTCAGTTTTTTCAAGTCTATCTTGCAAATTTCATATAACTTTTAATTTCGATGCATGCATGTGAACTTTGCCTTCTGATCTGAAATCAGTGCCAGTGCCTGATTCATCAAAACTCTGGCAAATATTGCAAGGCTCCTGTCCTGAACAACTGTGGGACGGAAGGATGATAGAGGACACAGATGTTCTGAATATTTCTGGTTTCTGCTGATCTGTTTTTCTGTGACTTTTTTTCCCACTCTTTCTGTCGTCATTATCTGAAGTCTTTGTTTTCCCCTGCAACCAGAATGACTGTCTGACTCTGCAACCTGCCTGGAGGTTTGTGACCCCATGTTCCTCTCTCTTCCCACTTACCTAACACAGCAAGTTCCTTGCTTCTTTGATTAAGGGATGAACAATTTATTCTCTGCGCATACGTCTCATACTGCACTTTTCTTTCTTAGTCATCTTTCATGAAGCCCTAAGAGACAGCCCAAGAAACTTCAATCACACATTGAATAAAGAGAGTACTAGATGTTCTTTGCCAAAAAAAAAAAAAAAACAAACCAAAAAAACAACCAACAAAAAAACCAAAAAGAACAAAAAACCAACAAAAAAAGAGGATTACAGAGTTTTGGTTTGCTTTCCTTCTGCTTGATGTGGAACTAACATGAGTTAAATGCTTCTGATAATTATTATTTATTGATTCAGGCAACTCCTGCACAGTCAAAAGGAAATACAGGGAAGCCAAACAATCCTAAGTCTTGTTCTCTTATCCATTTATTGCCGAGGGAAATAAATCACATTTTTAAATTTCACCAAAAGGAAAGATTTTGCAACAAGCCTGACTTATGGTATTGCTATGTAATATTTTGGGTTTGGCTTTCAAATTTTGAAGTGCATATTTAACTAAAACATATTTCATGTTGTTACATTTGTCAGCTACAATTGAATTGGTATGCATGAGATAATTACATTTCTGGTCACAATGGATATTGTGCATGTCTCCTAAGCTTTTTAGAAATAAACCCTTCAATTAAAATTGTCAGATTTCCAAAACAAATTTTTAAATATATGTCTTATTTAAAAGGCATGGATTTCTATCCAGCCATCAGTTTGATATGGAAATGAGTACAGAATTCACACAATGTTCTTGCATTAGAAACAGAAAAGTAGAGTATTGGAAGCATCCAATTTTTTTTTCAGAGATGATAATACTCGCTAAACTTTATCTTTCATTTGCAAGTACAGGAACAGAAGGGTAAATGAATTTTTGCAAATTGTTCATAGTTTTTTCTACCCATTTAAATTTGTGCAAGCATTGCTTCTTTTCAGGCAACAAATAACTGGAATTTTTGCCATACTTCACACTAAATTAAGGCTGAGATTTCAGACATATTTGGGTAGTTTCCATTAGTTCTGTTGTCACTGTGGGACTGAAAAGTAAGCCACACACTTCTTTTGAGACACTGTGTTTTATTAAAACAGCTCTGTTAACTGACAGATGTGAAAGTCACAGCTATCTCTGACAAGATATTACATTTTGGAGCTATGGTTTCATTGAGGTGGTTATTCTGAAAAATTGTATGAGTATTTAGTAGCAATAATGACACTGGGGCTGGTAGGTGAATGCAGCACATGCACCACATTTTTCTATGCCTGACTATCCTCATGAAATAATAGGATCATTACTTTATATTTCAATTGCTAAGTGAAAAAATACTTTTTTAATTGGCACAGAAGCACAAAACCCATGATATTCTCCTGTCAAGGAACTAGGAGTAAGCAGTAATACTGATTTTTTTTTTGCTTTCACAGAAATTACATTGAAAGGCAAAACATATTTGTAGAACATCACTCATGTATTAACTATGAGAGTCTGACCATGACAAATGATGCACTGCATACAACATCTACCCTGAGTAAGTGTGAGTGTTCCTAGCTCTTTAAACACCGATTTTTCAATTCTTAAGTGTTAGGTTTCTAGCAAAGTGCAGGAAAGTCTTGTTGCTTTGACAAGCCAAATCCTTTATGCCATCACTAGGCTCATCGTTTCAGCAGAAGTTTTGTAATACTCATGCCAAATCTTAAACATAATGCTGCAAGTTCCTCTGTGTTCTAAGTGTCACACCACTGAAATAAACAACCAAATATAAACAATAAGAAGCTCAGCCAAACTGGTGAAAAACTTAAAACCTCCAAATCAAAGCTGTATACTTGCACACGGGTGTGAACTGGTGTATTTCCTAAGATGTGGCAGAAAAAAATAGTGAACATGCAAAATTTTACAAAGTAGGATGGCACAACGCAAATGCCTGAAAAAATCAAAGGCAGATAGCTGCTTTGTTCTGATCTCCTAGGGCCCTGGCATTTCCTAGCACGTGGCACTACATGAATATATTTAGCATTACTCTTTGTTCCTGCATTAATATTTCCACTACAGTACAGGAAAACTTTGCACACGTACAAAAATGAATGAGAAAATGGAATATATTATTCGACTGTTGTAATGGTAGGAATATACATTAATTGGACAAGGTTGTGGTATAATAGAGAATCCTGAGGTGGCTGGTAAAAAAGGGCCACACCTGCAAAACTAAGCTATTATATAGAGTGTATATATAGAGTGTATATAAGTTTATATATATATATAAAGTGTATTCACAGTACCTCACTCAAAATATTCAGAAGAATAACTATGGACATTAGAGTAATTGCTTCCCTGCAAATATATTAGGATATAACTTTTGAGTTCTTGGGAATCAGATACACCTATAGGTACACTGGAAGCTGTATTCTGAAGGCAGAGTATTCTGCTGCTAGGATGTTAAATCAGTAAAAATATTAACTTTTATCTACAGTTGGTCTAAACTTGCAACACAGTGATGTACACGGTCTTCTGAAACTTTTTATTGTCTTGTATACTTCCCTGTGCAAATTAGTGTAAATTAAGTAGTTTGACCTTTGTTAAGGATTTCTTCCACAATGTTTATTAAAATAATGTTTACAAAAAATTATAGACTCAAATATTTTGGAGGGATGGGTATACTTGTTGCAGAATTATCATGTTAATGGCATCTTGCAATTAATTATCTGAAATTATCTTGCAAGAACTGATTGAAATTCAGGAAAGGAAATTCAGGATAGCACATCTAAACAGGAATAGTTAATTATGCACATTCATGATGGGTCCCAACAGGTTCTTAAGTGATTCATGCTGCAAAGGAAGCAATCTTCATTGCGTTTATATATAACCCATAAGACGTGTGGAACAAACATTTTGTGTTGTTGATAAGACCTTAGCTATGTTGCAAATGAACATATACAGAAATGTACCAGGGAATTTGAGATTGGTTTGACTGCATTGTTCAGAAGTCTGACAAATCTAAAACAATTTTAAAACAAAACTTTACTAAACTGACATTTCATTAACAACACTAACAGTTTATTTAATTTATTAAATTATTAGCAGTAATATTAACTAATACTAACAGTTTTCTGTTATCACTACTCATCTCTACCTATATGAAACTGTTAATCCTTAACACCTGCATCAAACGTGAGCTGCAAGGGTACAGCACCAGGGTGCTGATGCTGCATTTTTAGCAGTGATAGGCCATGGATCTGGGGGGTTCTCGGTCTCCAGGCTTATTTGCAGAGTCTGCTCTTTTTATTTTCATTCGTTGTTGTGCGAAATTCACTGTTTGGGTCACTGCATACATATTTTCCAAGGCCTGCTATGTGCAACTGCACAGATCTCTGTTTGATGGGTTAGTGGCCAAATTGCTCACACTCTTCCGTAAAATGCCCATTATTTGTGTTTAGCCATGTCAGCACAATGCCACAAAATATTTACATTATTTTAGTACATGTAGATTACAATTCAAGACAAGCTAGTATTATTATATCCTAATTAATATTTTTTGTAATTTACATCACAAGCCCTTTCTTTGATCACAGCCAGAAATACCTGTCTGGTTTGGGGCATGGAATTTAAAAAGAGATGTGGGTATAGCACAGAAAATCCAGAAAAGAACAATGAAGATGATCGGAGATTTAGGAAACTTGGTTTATTAAAAAACTTGGGCAAAACTGGGATTGTTCTGCCTATGATTTTATCATTTTTTTCTTCGTACAGCCCCTCTGAGTGTTATTAAGCATGGACAGGGCCCATGCTAGCACCAAGCCTGGCACTGCAGCACCTTGATGCCATAGGTACTGCTGCAGAAAGCACCCTGTACAGGATTTATAGCAGACATAAAGTTTATAGGCTAAGGTCTATTTGTCAGACAAACACACAGATGTGTGTATGACAGCTGGGCCAGAGGATAAAATCATGAAAGTTAGGAGAATGTTGGAAAATCCTGAAATCCCAGCTGCTTTGAGATTTCCCTTGTGGCTTGACTGACATCACTATAGCCATGTGCTTGAACTCTCCTTTCTGCAGTGAAGTTGAAATAGATGTTGAAAAATAAAAGTTGAAAATAGACCTTCTGTGAAAAAAAAAATATTTCAGTAAACAGGTTACAGAACTCTTGTGCACTTTCACAGCAGCCCTCAGTGTGAATATTGCTGACTGTTCTCTTGGCTGGAGGGGTAGACGTGTCAAGAGAATCTTAGCAGAATGAAGGCCACATAGGAGATACCAACAGGGCCTTTGTAAGCTTATGGCTATTTATTTTGTATTTTCTCATGTATAAAAAGCAAGTATTTTGATCTTGTTAATATTGTCTTAAGAATGAATAACTGGGTCTGTCCTTGCCTGGTAAGATACTGTAGTTACAAGCCTCTGCTGTGTTCTGTGCATGCACCTGTGCACACAGACACCTGGCGTGATGGGGTTTTGATTAAAAAACACAAGCTAAATAAGCATTAGTATTTGCAATTTTTCTAACACTTAGAAGCATGTGTTAAGCGTCTGGGCTGAGGAAGCTTCATCACTGGGGTGTATGACCCTGGATTTTCTCTCTCTCTGTTAAGGACAGGGGAAGAAATCCCTTTCTAGCATAAAATCAGTATCATTGTTCATGACGAGCAAGTGTTTCCATGTCAGTCTTCTTACAATTCTATCTTTATAATCCACAGGGCTTCAGTGAGACTTCCATGCTCTTATGTGAGGATAAACTTGATTTATAATCTTTAAGCTACCATATAAATTAGTTTTGGAGATAGCTTTATTTCCCATTTTTTCTTCTGTAGGAAGTGGCTGAGTTGTTTTTTAAAGAAGACAATTTGAGAGTATTGTCTTTCTGTACATCACCTGGACACCTCTTTTTGGAAAATTTAAAAAGATTTTTTTATGTGCCACTAAATCACACAAGCCTTCTCTTTTTGGAAATGTGTCCTATCCTAAAGATACACTGGAGCTGACAGATTATAGTCCTACATAGACCTAATATTATTTTTCAAGAGATTGAAATTAAAAAATGCCATTTAGAGTCTATCCTCATATAGGATAGATATAGGATCCTCATATAGGATAAGCACATTAGATGGGAAAGGCTAGACTTTGGCATGTAAATTTTATGTTTGTTATAAAATGCTTACAGATCTTCGTTGGGTGCATATGAATGCCAGCAGCTGTTGGACTGCCCTGTACTCTACCTCTGCCAAAGCAATATGGAGCACTGAGAAGCTATTTAGTTTTAATCATAAAATCAGTGAATGGTTTGGACTGGAAGGGACCTTAAAGATCATCTAGTTCCAACCCCCCTGCAATGGAGAGGAATTCCTTCCACCAGACCAGGTTGCTCAGAGCTCCATTCTGCCTGTCCTTGAACACTTTTGCACAATTTGCAATATTAATCTAAAGTTTTCATCTCAGAAATCATTGCAGTAAATAGAAATGCAACTGTCAAAGTAATGAAACCTGTGTAACTAATACATATATTCCGACCTTGCTTTCCAAGAGACAGCTTTAAAAGTCTTTGCCATGTAAGGATATGTAATAAAATATGTCACCTATTAGGAATATAAATATTTTTCATTCTTCCACTCTGTGCTAGAAAATCTGACATTAAGAGGTGGAGTGTTGTTATTACTTGAACATCAATTATCCTACACTCATTTCAAATAAGAACTTTTGCAGATTTTGTGCCTTTGTCCATTGTGGTTTCCCTTCTCTGTCAGTTATCTGTTGCTGATTTTCCCCTTTTATTCATCAGTGGTTTTCATCTCAGCAATATTGCTACTCTTTCTGAACTTCATCCTCAGTTGAGCAGAGGGGATTTTTTTATTTGTTTGTTTTTCTGTTGTGGCTAGTTTATATTCTATGTTTTTAAAATTATTTTTAAGAAAGACTCATGTTTAAAAGGAAGGTCTACACAAAGTGCACTAAGTACATTTTTATATACTATCTTATGCCCTCTCTTGGCAGTAAAAGTCAATTCTGAATTGCTTTAGCAAGAACTATAAAAATGTAAATTGCTAAGATCTGATTTGGTCTTATTGCCTGAGCTGAGTTCTAACAGCTAAATCTAGAATATATAGCTGCTGAAGCTTATTAATACAGGATAATTTACATATTCAGAAGGATCCTGTTGTAGTCTCCTCAGTTAATATAAGATGAATGAGAAAAAGCTCCAGAGGACATCTAAATAGGGTTCAGAATTTGAAATTTTTGCCTTCATTTAAAATTTAGAATTCCTTTTGAAGTATATCAGCTTATGGTGTCTCATTCCCCCTTTTATATTTTTGAAGGGGGTTTCAAAGAAAGAAACATATTATCTTATTTCATATGGGTTGCAATTTTAGAAAAAAATTATTATATAAAGAAACTTAAAGCTATTGTTTTGTCTTTGATCCTAAATGATCCAAATAAAATGTAATAAAATTTTCCTATCATATCTCTGTGATGTAACAGGGGAAAGGTATATGTATACCAAAAGTAATACTCTGTATTTTTTCAGGACTTTTGCAAAATTATTTCAGTTTATGCTGCAATATAGCAAAGAAGAGAACACTATGAGTTTTTTTCCTGTGTTAACTGTTTGATATTAGATTCTGATCCAGCCACTCACATGTGTACTCTGCACACAAATAACCTTCAGCAAAAGGAATTTGCAAAAGCACATAAAGAAGATAAGAATGTTTATATATTTCACATATTGTATATAGTAGTTGTGCAAGTAGTGATATTTACTTCATAAGTGGACATTCTTTTAATTTAAATAGACTTCTTAAACCCTGTCAATTTTTCAGTAGAAGCAGCTTGTCTTGCCAGTAATAATCTGATTGATTTCAACATGAGAAGATAGACTCTGCAAAAAGCTCAAGATGTTAGACAAATTTCATGGTCCAATAAACATAAATTTGACAGATGGAACTTGCTGGCATGGGATCTTTTCAATCTTATGACTCAAAATAGACCAGACATTTGTGTAGATGTTATCTTCAGACCAGCTACCTAGGATGGAATTGACAAACACAGTGAAATCCCATAAAGTGTTTACCAGCTGCAGTCAATGATATGGTTTTGGTATTCTTGGGCATTAGTGGGTAGTACAGCCAGCAAGGCAGAACTGCGTGGAGCTAATCTAGCACTACCCAGCTCACAGATCACGTCAAACGAGTCCAGTATCAGGCTCACAGCTTCTGCAGAGCTGCCCCACATTTTGACACGTCACTTCTAAAGACTTTGGTGATAAAGAGCACATCAGACCTCTAGGCATTCTCAAGAGCAGAGAAACACATTGGTAGTAGGCAGAATGTACTTTCATTTAAACCATTTGGTGATTTTTCCACTCTCTTCTTTAGATAAACCTAACTTTCACCACAATAATTGTTCAGTGAACTTCAAATTAAGTGAATGACTGCAGATCTAACAGGTATGAAAAAGTTGCTGATTACAATCTAAATTCTGTGATTACTGCTGTGGTTACTGAAATTTTTGTGTAAGGAGAGCCTGCATGATGGGACTTTGTCCTGAGGAAATGTGTTGCCAGTGCACAAAGATGCACAAAATTTAAGCTATGCCATCTGTACATATGTTATTAAACGAATGAGAGACATGTGAAGTCTAGTAAAGCCATGGACATTTAGATTTGCTAAGATTTACAGAAATACTTGAAAAACACTGTAGAATGAGTCACTCTAATATTATTGACATAATTTATCATTTCTCATAATATTAACGTTTAATATTCTCATAATAAAATTGAAGAGAATTCTGACTAATATATCCTGAAATTTTTCTGGAAAGCAAATATAATCTCTTCCAGATTGTCACTGAAACCACACAAACAATTCACACTTAGAAAACCAGGGATCTACATTAAAGTATTTGGCAAATTTACATAAAATCTTAATGAATTTAAGAAGGGATAATATAATATTTAATTATTATAAAGCCAATTTCAAATAATGAATTATTCTTCCTCTTAATTCATGTTTATATCATTTAGTCATTTTACCCTCCCTCTACCATGCCATAAAACTAGCTGTTGACTGCTCAGAAAATTGATATAGCAGTAGCAAAAAGCCAATAGTGTTAATATATAGCATTTCTTTTATATATTGCACCCCCACTCTGTGGGTAGGTCATCATTTCCACAGATCCATTAGATGGTATCAGGTAACATATTTTGTTCTGTAAATTGCACCAAAGGAGTCTTTTGTTATGCACTCAAATTTTTGTTTACAGGGAAGGAAGCAATCACAGACTCTGTGAGAATCACAGAAAAACTTTGGCACCCCACAAGTCACTCAGAAAACTGCATATTACCAGCAATAAGATGGCAGCAGGTATTTTAATTTGACCACACTTATTCACACAAAGAGCCAGCACTTGTGACTCAGATGAAAAAAAAACACACTTGGCACAACAGTGTTTAGGTGAAGAAGCAGTCTTTGCTACTAGAGTTTATGGTATCTTGGTTATATCTCATTCTGACACTTTAATTAGAAACTTAGACTTAATGCTTTTATCTTTTCTATTCTGTGATAAATGCAAGTAGTAGTTCAGTCAAGGTTTCTAAACATATTCAGACACTTCAAGATGCAGACAAAACTGTAGTAGGATTTACAAAATCTTGTAGAAACTAATTAGGAATTTAATAGCCAGGTGCTTCTGAAAGTCTAATTGGGTGGATATTTGAATTTTTAACAGCCCCTTGCAAATAAAAATCTGAGCAGTATAGGCTCTAGAAGAAAAAATAAGGATATTTACTTAATCTTTTAAATTAAATTTCAAATTTAATATCCCTAGAAAATTTATTTATTTTGTTGTTTATGTCTCTGATTCAGATTGCTTTGCTCTTTATGTAGCAGTGCAGTCAGGATCTCCACATGCATTAATGCAATTCAGTGCAATTTATTTTTCACGATGGCTTTTGTATCATATACTCTAAACCCATCAATTTTCTACATGATAGACCTTATGACAGTGTACAATGAACACATGAACAACAGTAAACAAAATATATTTTATTTTCAGAGTAGATAATTTGTGACATTTTGGGGGAAAAAAGTAATGGTGGTGAGTTGACACTGGCTGGGTGCCAGGTGCCCACCAAAGCTGGTCAATGCTCCTCAGCTGGACAGGAAAGAGAAAATGTAACACAGAACTCATGGGTTGAGATAAGAGCAAGGAGGGATCCCTCACCAGTTACTGTCATGGGCAAAACAGGCTTGACTTGGGGAAATTATTTTAATTTATGAACAATCAATGGGAGAAGAATGATGAAAAATAAAACCAAATCTTAAAAACACCTTCCCCGTATCCCTCCCTTGGTCCCAGCCTCAAATGCAATCTGTAATTCTCTACCACCTCCCAGTGCAGCAGCACAGGAGGATGAGTTGCGGTCATTTCATCACACGTTGTTTCTGCCACTCCTTCCTCCTTGGGAGAAGGACTCCTCACACTCTTCCAGTGCTCCAGAGCGGGGTCCCTCCCATGGTAGGCAATCATCCATGAACTTCTCCAAAGTGAGTCCTTCCCACAAGTTGCAGTTCTTCATGAACTGCTCCAGCATTGTCCCTTCCATGGTGAGCAGTCCTTCAGGAACAGCCTGCTCCAGCATAGGTCCCCTATGGGGTCACAAATCCTGCCAGCAAACTTGCTCCAGTGTGGGCTTCTCTCTCCATGGGGCCACAGGTCCTGCCAGGAGCCTGTTCCAGTGCAGGCTTCCCATGGGCTCACAGCCTCCTTTGAGCATCCGCCTGCTGCATCACAGACCTCCATGGATTGCAAGGACACAGCTGCCTCCCCATGGCCTTCCCCATGGGCTGCAGGCAAATCCCTGCTCTGGCACATGGAGCATCTTCTCCCCCTGCTTCTTCACTCACCTTGGTGCCTGCAGAGTTGTTCCTCCCCCATAATCTCACCCCTCTCTTCATTGGCTGCAATTGCTTCTGCACTGTAGCTTTTCCTCTTGCTGAACTATGCTATCCCAGAGGTTCTGCGACTGTCACTGAGGGGCTCATCCTTGGCCTGTGGGGGGTCAGTCTTGGAGCTGGCTGGCATTGGCTCTGCTGGACATGGGGGAAGCATCTGGCTCCTTCCCATAGAAGACACCCAGGCGACTCTCCTGATGCCAAACCCTGGCCACACAAAACCTCTACAGCAGTATACTGTGTTTCAAGTGTAATAGAAAAGCCTTTTGAGGATGTTCCCAGAACAAAGGGAAAAAAAAAAAGCAATAAAGAAATATTTAGTAAGATTAAAATATGAAAACCATGTTACAGATTTGGTTATGTGGGTGCATATAACTATAAAATTCACTGAACATTAATTTAAAATGTCCTTGTTATAAAAATGTAGTTCAAAAGTAGGAAAAATAAATTTGGTGATTAGTGGAAGGGTAGTTTTTCTAGTTTTGGGCAATTGAGTGAAATTTCCTGGCAATATTAAGAGTAGGTCTCATGGATGTATTTTTAACACAATGACCTCAACTGGATAATAATTTTTGGGTTTCATATAATTGATGAGAAAGTATCTTTCTGTGAAGGGGTTCCTAGGAGTAAAAGTTAAATATTGGTGAATATAGAGGAGGTAAATGCCTCAAGATTTAAAATAAAGTCCTTGAAAGCAGTGATGGAGTTTCAAATCCCCTAGTATGGTCAGTTCAGTATGTTCTACATTGATTATCTGATTACAGCACTATTGAATGTCATTGGAGGATTTTCTTTCAGTCTCTTCTTGTGACTTGTTCCATTATATATAAGATATCCACTATTTCTTTGGATCAGATTACTGTAATCAATAGGTTTAAAAGTATCTTGCAGATAAAGATTTTGAACTAAAAAATATCACACCTCATTTAAGAGATTCTCTTTCAGTTTTTTAGAGAAAAATAGCAAATTGCTGAGTTTGGGGGTTCTTTTTTTTTTCCTTTACTTTTGATCAGAGTGGTGAGAGACTTTAATAACATTTTATTTCAATGTTTTTTTTCTGAAAGCTCACTTTTACAGACCCTAATTCCCAGAAAAGTTAACACAGTCTCAAAAAACAATGGGTATGAAAAGACATTTCACTTATTATTAAATCTGGATGTTCTGAAGCCTCTCACATTTTGTGTAATGTGAAATTGTGCTTCATCCATTACGAGAGTATATATGTTTAACCCTGCAAGTTCTCAAGGAAAAGAAAGGAATGGTATCTTTATTTCTGAAGACATTTGTCTTCTTTAATTTAAATAGAAAAAATACCTGTACGAAGCTGTCAAAATGCCACCTTCCCAAGGAGAACTTTGACCACCTAGTTTCTGAGGTTTGCAGATGTCAAATGGTACTTTTTTGCTTTTCAAAACTGTTAAAGAAATTTGTTCCAGACTGATGGGCTGCTGAGAAGACTTTAGCAATGAAATAAAACTTGTTAATTGCAACTGAAACCCAAAACTGATTCCTCCGTGACATTGTGGATTCTAAATTTTGCTAAGCCTGTCTAGACCTGTATTTAACTTGTACTCACAACCTGCAAAATTATTGTTTTCCACAGATCCCAGTGTACGTTTGAGATATAAAATGCCTGACCAGAAAAAAGCCAGCTGGAGATAACTGTTGTAAAACAGATGCTCTGATAAAGCTCACCCTGGAGCCTGATGGAGTGATACTGCCTGCACCGACTGAAGGTGTGCATTATTACAGATATAACCAAAACATTTCCATGAGGGCAGCCCAGAAGTGGAGCAGTTGTGCAGCCTGCATCTTTGGAGGCTTCCAAGACCAAACTGGATAAAGCCCTGAGCAGCCCACCCTGAGCATATTACTGTCCCTGCTTCAAGAAGGCCTTGTACTGGAGACCTCCTGAAGTCCCTCCCAGCCTGAATTATCCTATAACCTTTTGAGTATCAACCCTGTTTGCACTTTGCAATGGCACAAATTTCTCAGTTTGTTCTGGGTTCCCAGCATTTTGGTCTTGTTGCACAGACACCCACATACTAATTGTTTAAAAAATATCTATAATTTGTGAAATTTTGGATGGGATAATGCTCAGTACCAGTCAACTGCCTCTACCATGCAGAGATTACCTGAGGAATTACCAGTACACAGCATGGGCATTCACAGTGCCAAAAACTTTTAAAAACTGTCTGTACTAAGGATGTAACTTTAAAAAATCATGGCTTTCATCCTTATATCACAACTCCATATATGTTGCCGCTGTGTTTGTGAAGAATGAATCTTTTATCTTCACATATGTGGGATACCGACCTTAGTAATATATCTTGGAGTTGAAGGCCTATATGCCTTCAGCAGAGATCACTGCAATATGATAAATTTAGGCTTGAAAGTATCAGCTCTGAAAAGCAAGATGAATTTTTTTAGAATACAAGTTTACATCCTCTGTAACAGAGGGACAAAGAGCACTTATTCTACTCTTTCTGTAAGGAATGTTGCATCCTTCATAAACACCCTCTTCACCCTGACAGGAAAGTTCTTTGGAGATATTTCAATATTTTATTCATATATAAAAAATTCAGTATATTATATATTTAAAACAAGTTAGCGATATTTAGCAGAAAAACAAATAAGACAATGAGTTTTATACTTGTGACAAGAAGATAAAACTGTCAAACTTGTTCAGCAAAGACACTGGTTTTTCTCTCTACATGTCCACTCTGGTAACTTGAGAGTGGTGAGACAGACTGTGGCATAGGTTATGTCTGACCTGACTGGCATGAAGAAGGCTCTGCTGAGGAAAATGCATTTTTGGACTACAGTGTAATACATACCCTTCAACAAGGAAGATTAAAACATCACTCTCTTGGTAATTTCTTAATTATATGGATAAAATACATTATTTTAAACAACCTGTTGGATATCTATCATCTTTGGGACTATGGACTCTCAAGGTACTGTATGGAGCTAAAGACAGGCTAATCAAACACATTTTTAAGCTCAGTTCATCCTCCTCTATATAGATGAATACAGGGTTAGAATGTTACTGCAGAAAATATTGTATGCTTGCACAGTACTAACAGTTGATTAATACTCTTCCCAATTAATATTACATGAAAACCAAATCCTAACAGACATTTAGCCACAGCCTCTTATATTACTAAAATAAGCTAATTAGTAGATTTTTTAATTCTTTCATAAATACACATGGGAACTTTTTTCTTATTTTAAATTTCCAAGTCATATAATTTATACTGTTATTTCTGAACTATTTCTGTTGCTGCGCACTTGATATCTTTTTTAATATAACATACTTTATTGGTTAGCATTACACCTACATTACTCAGAATACCATTTTCACACTGGATAGATTTATTCATCAAGCTTTATATATGTGTGTGTGAGCCGTTCACCCTTGACTCTTAATGTAGCACTGAAGTCAGCACTTTTGGGGTGACAGTCATCTTGATCTGTTTTCAATGACTGCTTTAGTATGAGATGAATTAGACTCAAAAAAGTACTAATTTGTCTGATTAGGTTTGAGCATTCAAAAGGTGACTGGCTCAGATATAGAGGATCTCACAGTAAATGTTGACATTTGATAGGATGTATCACCTCCCCCAAATCCACAGCTGGACATATATGAATCATTTCCAACAATCAGGAGGCCTAATTGCAGTCTAATTACGTCTGTTTCATTCAAAGTAAAAAGACAATAAATTATCTATAGATAAATAATCCAATCAAATAAATAAAACTCCTGATAATTATCAAATCATGTTCAAATATTTTTTCCTGTAAGTACCATAGTAAAAAAATAATTTTACTATGAAATTAATGTAATGCTAAAAGTGTTTATTTCCTTTCAGTAGAGGGAGCTTAGGATTGTATAGGGCATATGTGCTTTCCAGCTTCATGTTTAATTATGTTCATTCCAACCATAACGATGTTAGTATCCTGAAAAGCCCCTCTTGATGCTTGATTCTCATTCATTTTTGTGTCATTATTAAAAAACATTTTACAAAGATAATTATCTTGTATTATTTTCATTAGTGAAATCAATCACTTCTTTCTTATGTGAAAATATCCCATTACATACCAATTTCACTTTTATGACCAAGACCAATACTTAGTCTAGGAATGTCCATGTCAACTTCAGCAACTAAGAGAACATTTAAGCAGGCATCTCAAAAACTTAATTTCTGTTTGAATGCCCCCATTAAAATGATTGATGAAATCTTTGATGAAACAATAAACACTTTCATGTAGGTGTCAAACTCAAAGTGACCAAGATGTTAGGTTGACAGATGCAGTAGATCATGTTCCAGGCCTTTATTTTTTTCCCTTTTGACAAGAGCTAGTTAACATTTCAATCACCTAGGAATTAGGAACTTTGAGGACCATTGACCAGCATCAGGACTAACCAGTGACCTTGCCAACATGGTAGTTAAATTTCTGAAGCTGTCTACAGAACTTCTCAGTCAGCTCTGCAGCAAATGTCAGTCTCCATGTCTGCACTGAAAATGGGCTGTAAGGGAAATGATTCATTGCACTCAACTTGATATCTGAACTGGGCACTGCAGTAACTAAAATGGTATGTACTTTGCTTACTTAAATTATATAAATTGAACAGAAAACAACCGACAGCAAATTCTTCAGCAATGGATCACAAGTCAAATTTTATTTCATATATACAAGATTTTTTAAAGGGTCAGCAATCTGTAGTCTTTAGGTTTTGTAGTATCAAAGGAAACTTTCAGTCTGAGCCCTGCTGTGGAATGGTATGGTGGCTTTACTGTGGTCTGACAGTTCTGCTGGTTAGGGAGTTGAATTTTAGCAGAATACTTCTCTCTTAAAATCAGATCTATTAATAGATTAAAGCCTCAGATGAAAAAATGTCATACAACCATATAGTTTTCTTCTGATTCAGTATACAATAGTCTGAGGTGTTATTCTGAGAATAAGTATCAGGATCAGAGGCTCCCTGGGTGAAGCTGTCTCCAAGCTCCCCTTGCGAAGAGGGGTAACTGCTCAGTGCCATTGATCATTTCATGATCCAGGGGTGGTCGAGCACAAGCCAGGTGTGGACAGGGTGGGACAAGTGGAGGCAGTAGCTTGGCTTGTCACCCACTGCACTCATTGGCACCTTCTGCAGCCCTGTGGAAGCAGGTATGGAAATTGCAGAAGTGTCCAGGGAAATGAGCTATGCTTTAGCTCTGATAATACACTTAGCAAGCCATGGCTTTTCTCATGTGGCAGATTTGTGGATACAAATGGAAAATTAAATCTATCCTGTGGATCGGTTCATAAACGTAACCTTTGTAATATAGGGGAAAAAATACTTTCTGGTAACAAGACTGTAGTTTGACCATGATTACCTATATAGCTAAATACTGTGGTATTTGTCTTGGCTTATTGTGTGGGACTGAATTCTAGTACAAGGCGAAAAATACAGCTTCTTTTCTTTTTGTAGAAATTACAGCCCAAAAGTTTACTAGCCCTGAGTGAACAGGACCAAAATGTACGAGACAAGATATAGCCCGGAAGAAAAGGTGCATTTCAGAAGCATGCCTTCCTCCTACATAGGGATAAAATATTGGTATGGATACAGCCGGGATCCTGCACTTCCTGCCACCACAGAGAAAGTTTATACTTCAGGGAATTTTCAAAGACAAAATAGCAAGAACATGTAAATAAAATATAAACTATTTACCTCTGTACTGGATTTTTTCCTTGGTAGGTGCTGTCATTTTCTTCAACAAAATGACAAGCCATCAAACAAGGAATTTATGTTTTCTGGAGTTATATTCGTTCCTTCTTTCATATTCGATATGTAATTTTAAATGGTGGAAACCTTTTTCTTTGTTATTGATCTCAAAGAGGGGTTTTTTTGGAAGTAGAAATATTTGCAACAAAACATGCTGGAAGGGCTTTGCACCGACAGTCTTCTCTGAGCTTTTCTCATGCTCTGGAAAGAGCATAGTGAGAAAATTCATACAGGTGAACCATCCATGTAGTAAAGAATGTAAGAAATCTGACTTCTCTGATTTCCTATGATGCTACAATGCTTTCCTGGCAAGTGAGGACCATCAGCCTTTTCACTACGTGCTAAAAAATTGAAGAAATCCCCCTCTGTTCTTCCCTCTCATCCTGGCTGCTGCCAGCATAGTGACACAAGCTCTTTGCTAGTGTGTGCTTGGCCGGCAGGCAGCAATGTTTGTGTGCTTCTCCCAGGAGGAAATGCTTCTCTGCCTGTGGGCACAATGCTCAGGGACTCCCAGGAGGGGAAATGACCCGTCAGTTTTCATGACTGACTGGAGGGTCTGCAAGAACAGCAGCAAAAGCTGACACATCCGAGCAGCCACAGAGGCTGGGGAGGTGTCTGAGCTCTTAGGCAGACAGTTTTCTTGCCACTTAATTCACAATTATACAATTATCCTCACAAATAATTAGAATGGCAAATAATTTTGCCTGGCAAAACTATGTTTTGAAATAAAAGCCTGACCTTTGCAGACATGATGACATTTGCCAAGGGAAACATGCCTTTTTCTTAACATGCCTTTTTCTTAGCATTTTTCAAGCCTTGATTACAGTGTATTTTATATAGTCCAAAGTTCATAGGAGAGAGAGAAAAAGGAAAGAAAGGGAGGAAGCAAGTATACTTTTAAATATATACACAAATTAGAACAAAAATGCTGCTTCTATATCTGGATTTAGAAATTAAAATTGGAGAGTCATTAAGACAAATCCCCTTCTGTCACACACATTTTACTTTATGTTAGCACAGTAGCATCTTGCTTACAAATGAGCAGTAGCACATTCACATGCAGTAACTCTGTTGGTCAGAGCTGTATGTTATACATTCTTCTCATCACATATCTATTGACTAATGCAGATGTGCTGTGCCTATTATTTCCCTCCTACAGTCAGTGGGATGAAGGAAAAGTGAGTTATGTAAAGCTCCCAGTAATTAAGTTTTCTTGAACTAGTGAGACAGTACATCAAAAGATAGAATGACCACAAATTACAAAGCGTTCCACTCCAAACTATTTTCTTTGTATTTCTAATGCAAAGCAAGAATGTTGTTAAATTAAAACAGGTTTTCTTGAATAAATTTAATTAGGTGCACACAGTATATTATTGCTCATTTTCAGAACTTTCATGTCTAAATCTGTAGCCCTTTAATTTTTGTTGCTAGGGCGTGCTTTTTTTCCTTTAAAAGTTTCCAGCTTTTGGTGTTGCATTTACGCAGAACGGCCACTAGAGTGCTGCCAGTATCCATTGAAGCTGCAGTTGTGTACATCTACTATCAGAATTTCAGTTTCAGACATACATTTAATATATATTTATCATACATACATTTCTTTTAAAAGTAAAGTTTGGTACTAAGTAAATACCTAAAAAACTTTAAAATGTCTACGTGTAAAAGCTAGCTCAGATGTGATACTTTTGAATCTATGGAAAAGAAGCATATGACTGTTAACCACATAGATTACAATTCCATAATAGTTCAGAGGATTGACAATTACATCATATACACCATTGTGATTTAAAGGGTTACCAAGGAACCACTGTTAAGTACCCATTTTCTTGTTTAAGCTGTCTGTAGCATTATTGATGCAACTATAACGTGAGTGCCTGAGGTCTGTTGTCAGTTTCTGAATTGAGACTAACAAAATACGGACAAAACTTGTTTCTGAAACTTGTCTGAGTGCTAATATGAAAATCGTCATAGAAATCTCAATCCTTACTCAAAGCTGTGGCCAAATCTATCAAACAGAACTAGCCCAAGAAGGAGTTACAACTTTCTGTGCCGAAAGGGATATACTTTCCTTCCCTGTGATAAGCCCTGAATCCAGCGACAGAAGACCCACTCACCCCTGACATAACACAGAATCATGAAATTATAGATTCATAGAATCATAGAATAATGGAATCATAGAATGTTGTGGGTTGGAAGGGACTTTAAAGATCTTCTAGTTCCAGCCCCCATGCCATGGGGGTACAGCTTCCATCAGACTGGATTTCTCAAAGCCGCATCCAGCCTGGCCGTGAACACTTCCAGGCATGGGGCATCCACATCTGCTCCAGGCAACCTGTTCCAGTGCCTCCCCACCTCACTGTCTGTCTATTCTAAATCTACTCTCTCTCTCAATTTAAGGCCATTCTCCCTTGTTCTATTACTACAGGCCCTTTTAAAGAGTCCCTTTCAGGTTTCTTTCAGGTTTCTTACAGGCCCCCTTCAGGTACTGGAAGGGGCTATAAGGTGACCCTGGAGCCTTCTCTTCTCCCAGCTGAACAACCTCAGCTCTCTCAGCGTGTCTCCATAGGAGAGGTTCTCCGGGCCTCGCACCACCTTTGTGGCCTCCTCTGGACTTACTCCAATGGCCCCGCATTCTTTTTATACTGAGGGCCCCAGGGCTGATTCAGCACTGCAGGTGGGGTCTCACCAGAGCAGAGCAGAGGGGCAGAATCCCCTCCCTCACCCTGCTGGTCACGCTGCTTTGGGACCAGCCCAGGAGACAATCGACCCTCTGGGCTGGGAGCGAACATTTCTGGGTCATGTCCAGCCTCTCATTAATCAACACCCTCAAATCATTCTCGGCAGGGCTGCTCTCGATCCGTTCTCTGCCCAGCCTGTGTACTTGGAGTTGCTCTGATCCATATGCAGAACCCTTCACTGGCCTCTTGAGCATCATGAGGTTTTCATGGGCACTTAGCACCCTGCTTGTTCTTCCCTGCCAGGGATTAGTCCCTTTACAGCAGCAGTTGTAAGAGTAGTAGACTGACAGGGAGAGATGATAGGAGCCCCTCTGCTATAGCCTATTAAGTGTTGAGGAGAAGCCAAGGGCCATCTCATGTTTCTGTGGTTTTAAGGTTGACCTCGGCCCTGTCTAGTACAACAGAAGCTGTCTTGGTCAGACTCTTTCATAACCAGAAGTTAGAGGAAGAGACTGAAATAAAAAAAAAAAAAAGCAGGCAAAAGCTGCTTGAGATACTACACTTCTGACTGTCTAGTCAGAGGTTAACTTATTCTAAAAGAGATATAAAAACATCACTTTAAAGCTAGCCAAAGACAAGGCCAAAGTATAATAATACTCAAAGATTAGGAAGAGAAAGGTTAAAGGTGGGAAGTCTTATCAGAAAGAAAATGATACTGGGGTGAAGATGAAAACTGAGCACTTCTAGCCTGCTCTGAGTAGCATATCAGGACACAGCACAGAAAAGGGGAAGACTGCTGGGACAAACAGATTAAGAAATGCAGTAACCGTTAAAGAATTGGACAAGCTGGCATTGCAAAGCGCTATTACAAGAGAAAGCTTAAAAAATCCTTGTAAGACCCTGAAAGACGAAGACGACTGAGGTCACTGTCACTATGACGACCAGCAAAATGGACAGAGGAAAATAACAGGCAAAGAAAACTGAAACCAGAATGATTTGACACACACATGTGCTCTTTCTGATCCCTCAGGGGAAAAGGAGAGTGGAATGAAGGCGGAAAAGCACTTCAACGGTAAGCAGAGACGGGCAGGGTTTCTTTTGCCTTCCTCCTTTGGCTGGTATTAAATTCCTTTCCATTTCACACCCTCCATCCTAAATTGGCAGTGTCAAACTGCTTAAAGTTAATGAAGGATGTGTTTTTTAAGTGTTTGATATTTAATACCCCTTTTAAATGTCACCATGTTCCAGGAACTTCTAATATCGCTAAGTTTTTTATCAACCTTAATTTTTTTCACCCTTTTATACTTATCTTACATGGCAAACTCAAAGACCAAGTATAGAAATGTCTGAGAATCCCCAAATATCAGCTATTGCGAACACATGGATTAATAAGGATTTACCTAATCCCCAATGTGGAATTAATCCATGTAAAACTATGCGAACAGTTTGGCTCAGGAGGTATAACCAATATGTCAAATTCTTCTTCCATGCAAGTGCATGCCAGCTAATTGACTGATGTCATACTATTGATTTGTCCTTTCAGGAAATTTGTATTTTAAGTGATTTCTTATTTTAATGCAGAATGTAATCATCAGTGATTGTGGTGAATAAGGGAAAGTGAAATAAATAGACATGTTCTATGTGCTAAGGAAGGACCAGAGGGAATCTATTACCCTGATATGGCACAGGGACAGGAAACTCTTCACAGCTGCATGGACACCTGTGCAATCAAAGACATCTTGTCTGAGCAAAACACCCATGGTCTCTGGAAGGGCTGGAGCTCCAAAGAACCCAGCACCCTTGTTGATACACAGGCTCATGCTCTGTTGTGGCACACTGTAACGTCTGATGTCAAGTGTTCCTGGCTTAGGTTGGCTAGGAAAATTTCTTAGCAGAAGACACCGTCAGGCTATCAAAAAATAGTTTTTATGAAGCAAGGTAGACGTTCATCCACAGGAGAGTTTTTAACCTTTGAAAAGCCCATATTGTTGCCAGTAGGTGCTCAATGTCTTCTGGGAGTTGGCAAACCATGAAAAATATTTTGCTATTGGAAGACTTCCTGAAACAATACATGGCTTTACTCAGCTGCAGCTTTAAGTGCCAATCTGATCTCTTGCAAGAAACCAGTGTTCAGATAAATCAATCAAACTTTTGCAGTGCTTGTGCTAAACTTGTGCTCAGAGGAAAGTGGCGTGTTTCCCTTATTGTGCTGTGTCTGCTGCTAGGAGTGGCATTAACTTTGATCTCTACAGTATGTTTTTTATAGGTAATGCAGAGTCCAGAATGCGAAGGGATAGTGACATGAAAAACTAGGACTAGGCAAGCAGAGGTCTTCACATAGATTGTTATATGCTTGAAATCAGTGCACCAATGAAATTATTGTTTAAAACTTTACGAGATTTTTACTTCCATGACAAAGAGTGACAAGATCTTGTCTATGTGCATTTAAGACCCTATGTATATCCCTCTGAATAACATAAGCAATGCATCTGTTGCGTTTGGCAAAATACCAGAAGGGGTAGTCTGTTCAGAATAAAAGAAAAGTTATTTTTTCTTTTCCATATAGACTAGTTGAAAGTCCAAGCACTCTGTAGACTCCTCTCTTAATACCCAAAGTGGCTTAAATTGTCTGACATTTTACACACAGCTGAATTTCACTTCAGGTGCACCCGTAGGCCATGGCTAAAGGAGCTCTAAGCAAACTGTATTGCTATACTTAGGCTATTTTGTGGAGAGGGAGAAGGAAGAACCAAGGATCAGGAAAAGTATGAATTTCATGGTGATTTGCAAGTAAGTCTGCAGACAACACTTTAGGGCCAAAGCTCTATTTGTTAGCACTTGTACTGAGTTAGCATCTATATGTGGATAATTCTCAAAATTGGTTCTATTCTAAACACCTCCCCACATGCCAAGATTTTAATTGATATGTTTCTTAGCAGTGCTCAGAGATAAACACAGATAAAACAGATTTTTCTCTTTACCCTTACTCGTGTTTGTTATCTTCTTTTCTGTTCTCAGTAGAGCTCCTGGGACTGTAATACAGGGACCATTATTAAAAAAAAATCTCCTCAGATATCCTGGTGTATATTGCACTGAACAATTCTGGAAGATTCAATCACTAAGCAAAAACTTTAGATACTTCAAGTCTCTCTGATTTCCCAAAAGCCCAATATTTTTCATACCTATTCAGAACAGTGAAGCAAAGACTATTGTTAGTCTTCATTTTGACCATATCACCTCTTACAGTGTATTGCTTCACTCATTCTTTCTGCTTTATAATGTAAAACATAATAGGCTTTTTCATTTTCAGGGTCTTCCATGATCTTTCCTCTCCTATCTATCATTTCACATTCACCATGAAGATGTCAGCCCTGTCCCTGAGTCTTTCACCCATCTCATTTTTCAAATAATTTTTTTTCAAAATATCTTCCTTCCTTCTTCCCCAGTGTTTAAAATGAACTCCCTGACAATACCCACAATAAAACTTTCCTGCTTTGTTTTAGAAGTCCCTTAAACATCTCTTTTTGGAATAATAAATGAAGGATTTTCACTATAGCTAGGTACATTACTACTATGTAAAGTTCTAGAGCTTCTCAGTTTCCTCAGATTTTAGTTCTCTATCTGTCTCTACATTATTTCTTACTTTCAAATTCCTAATTTCTGATCTGTGGGGCAAAGACCATCTCTGTTTGGTGTTTTCACTAGGCTTAGAATGATGCAGTCCTGGATGTGATGCTGAACTGTGAGTAGCAAAACGAACAAACAAAAACAAAAGCAAAGGTAGAAAGAGTATCTCTGAAGAAAGAGTTGCTTATGTTGTCTAGGGAAAGAAAAAAAAAAGGAAGAGTCATTTTCTGAGACCCAAAATGCACAATAAAATTACCAAGTTACAGTTGTTTACACTCAGAATGGGAAATGTATCCTTATGTTCTCAATTAATTTACTTCAGCTTTTATGGGTGCACACACCTGCTGAATAGCTATTCCAGAATGCCCAGTAACTACTTCAGCAAAAAGCCTCCAAGAGACTTACAGTTTTCTAAAGTTTGTATTACTGGTTTTAGAGTTGTGTGGTCTAGAAATTGCATCAGAGGTCCAACAGTTCATTGCTACAATAATGCTGGCTTTAATGCTGTTTTTAGAAGGTCTGGGGAAATCAAGGCCCCCATAGCACAGTCAATTAAATCTCTCTTTGTGACACAGTAGTTGCAGAGAAGACTTGTTGGTTCTGTTGACTGCAGAGTATGGGAAAGACTTCAGTTCTCAGTACTGTTTTCTGGATCAAAATACATTGTTTTTCTGAGAAGTAGAAATAAAATTTGGTGTATTATATTTTTCTTGCACAGACACCTTCACATAGAACAAGATTTGATTTTTTAAGACAGAAAATACACAAATATGCCATCAAATCACTAACCAGGAAATACTAAACAAAAACTAAGGGCAGATAATAAAGGAAACACTAAATGGGAAGTCAGCTGCAAGAATTCAGTAACCATTGAACATTTACAGGCATTAATGTGTGACGACAAATGGTAATATTTATAAAAGCCATTCTGTTCAAAAAGGATAAAGCAAGATTAAAGGACACTTATATTACTAATACAGTACAGAAAAGGAGAAGTAAAAGCAAATGGTTTTATAAACAAAGGAAGAATTTCTTTCTGAATGTACAAATTATTATACAATTACTCTATTCTTGCAACCAAAACTAAGAAAATGACTCATTATTATGTTCTACATTCTGCAACACTTTCTTAATTAGGATTTTATTTTAGTTCCATGCCATTAAAAACAGAGCCAACTTTTACAGAAGAGATGTTTGATCCTGTAAACACTTTCCTCATGCATAGGCCCACTGAATTCCAGCAAAATGTTCAGGACCAGACTAAAATAGAATTTTTTTAGCCTGTAGACAGACATCATAATAATGGAAAAAGCCTAGTTCGAGGATAGATAAGCCACAAATGGGGTTTTTTCAGTAACAGTAATTAACACAGAAATACAGTTGAAATAATCTTCACAATATAACCTAATTTTAGCAGCTTGTACTGTTGAAACTTTGTTAAAATCCCTTTTGCTAGTGCCTCATAATATTTTACAGTTCTGTTTTCCTGTGAAGATTGGAAAAAATAATGGGGGCATTTATTTAAACAGTCATAATGTTGAATTTAAATAAAATATGGGGTTTAATACACAAGTGTAACCCAGTCACTGAAATGTTTGCTGCCTCAGCCATGAATTTCTTCCCTAGGATTTGCAGTGATGGGACAGAATGAGAGTTTCTTTACTGAATGGCAATTAGTCTAGGTCCTCCTTGTGCTCGTCCTGTCAACGCCAGTCCAACCTGCAGCGGAGGAGTGACTTCATCAGGGCGCGTACACAAACTTCTGCTGGCCTTAGTCTGGTGACCCTGAGTCCTGGTGTGTGCCTGGCCCTGACACCACATGGGCAGGATCCACCAGAGAAACTGCATCTAGAACCTGCCGCGGTGCTGTTGCCGGCCAGCACGCTGTCCCGAGCACCGGGCAATCCTCCCCCTGCCCCGGAGGGGACGGTGAAGGCCGATCACGGGGCGGGAGGGCAGGCGAAGCTCCTGCTCGGGTTCACCGTGCCCACCGATGGCAAGGGTGCGCGGAGGAGGCAGGAGTCAAGCAGAGGGACTGCTTCGTGGGGGCAGAGAAAGGTTTACTGGAGAACATGGAAAAACCACGGAGAAAGCCAAGGAAGTGGGGCTGGCATGGGGTTTTATACCCCTCCATAATGGGCGTGGAAAACACACATTACCCAATGATAGATCAGTTAGGGGGTGATACAAGGATGGGGAGAAGGGATTAGAGCGAATGAGAGAAGGAGTAGGTGGGGAGGAGTAACAGGGGCAAATCAACCACTGAGGAACATAGAACTTTCTGGAAAGGCAACCAAATATGAAAAATGAGGGGAGGGGAGGGCAGCAGCCAATAGTCTGCATATTTTACACAGCCTTTTGGATGCTCACTGTTGTCACTGCCCTGGGAGATGGGTCGGCCTCGGGGGGTACTCGTCCCTCCTAGGAGGCAACAGTGACCTTCCCGCAGTGGCACTGAGAAGTATCACTTCCCAGCGGCCGCTTGGAACGGGCTGCACTGGCTCGATATCAGCAGGCGCACCCAAAGCGAGGGGACCAGGTGGTCTCAGCCCCTCAGGAATTCCGGGGGTGAAAGAGGCAAGGGAGAGGACCAGTCCGTGAAATCTTCCAAGGTTTATTACCCCGAAAGCGAAGGGGAGGAACTGGCCAACGAAAGCCAGAGGCACCGTGCTTTTCTACAGGGGTGGTACCGAACAAATAACCAATAGGAAGTAAGTTCGGAGCGGGGTCCCGGGGACACAGAACCAATGGCCAGGTTACAGAGGAGGGAATTTACAGAACAAACCTATTAACAACCGAACTTATCAGAACTTTCTGGAGAAGTGGTACGGGCTCAGAACCGGGTCTCGCCCACGGACTGGTCCTCGCTCTCCGAGTTGTCTGCCCATTGGGTAGGCACGCCGTGATGGACAGCGGGCGGACCCCAAGTGGTCCGAGGCACCCCAACACACTGTAACTTCAAGGCCCTTGAGCTGTGGAGGCATCAAACCAATGGACCCTTTGGTCCGCTTGGTCCAGCTGACCATGGTGTTGGCCATGGCTCACTGCAACAAGAACCAGTGACTCCTACAGCCCTACCACATGCCAGACCTGATATAGGGCACACACAGGTTGCTGTCTCCTTCTGCCCTTCTGCACTTCTGGGCTGCACCTTCACAGACACCAAAGAGAAATGTGTGGTTGCTGGCCAAGCTGGCAAACAACACTGAGATTGGCTCGACTGGTTGGAGCATGGTCCTAATAATGCCAAAGTTGTGAGTTTGATCCTTGTGTGGGCTGCTCACTTAAGAGTTGTGTTCAATGATCCTTATGGATGCCTTCCAACTCAGGATATTCTGTGGTAATAAGAAGCTGTGCTGAGCCTTGGAGGCACTCCCACTTTTTACGGTGTAGATAGACTTAATTATTCTATTATTTCATGCTATTGCATCAGTATAATGGAGGAAAAAATTCAGATTCCAAGTCACTAAATAGAATGGACACTGCTTTTTGTTTAAAAAAACACGGCAATAGAGCTTGAGTATGATAGATTCATAATTACATTTCACACTAATGATAACAGCTACAAAAAGCTACTAATTTGCTTACAATTATAAACACTGGTTTAGACAAGTCTTCCTGGAAAAGAGAAGAGCCAAGACTTAGTTCAGGATGATGTTTAACCACATGTGTAACATTTAATTTTAACTTCGTGCATAAATGCTTTGTGGTTTTGGGGTCTAAGTGAGAAAAAAAATCAACAAAAGTAGTTGGAATATTTTTCTTTGACATTTCTCTTTTTTTATTTGGAAATATGTTAAGCAGCCCTGCGTTCTGGAATAAAGTATTTTTTACAAAGTCTGTCAAACTAAGCAAACAGAAATAAGAGTTTTATCTCTTTCTGTAGAAATGATTGCACTGCATGATTTATTTGAATGTAACCACTGAGTCACTCTTACAAAGAACTTGACTGCTCACAAATAAATTCTCTATCTTTTTTTTTGATTATTATTCTCAGCATCAGAGGGCTTCTCTAGTGTCACCTTTTCATTACCTTTTCGGGAGATGTGTCTCTCCTCCCCTGAGCAGCGCTTCCAGCAAGAGCCAGGAGAGCAGCTTGATGGCACTGCTGCCTGCTTGGTGGGTCCAGCCACAGGGATGCCTTGGGAACAAAGGACAGAGAGGTGCCAGAAGGCAGAGCAGCTGCTGATGCCAGCAAGGCATCCCAAAGCTTTTAAATTGTGGTGAGATGCAAACCTCTCAGGGGAGAAGATCTGTGTGTTGTTCCTGAGCCCATACCAGAGCAGGGATGATTATGGCTCCCTGCCTTGTAATTCCATTGCCACACACTTCACTAATACGCAAATGTAGTGAAGGGTGGCCAAATATGCTCAGAGAAAATATCAACAAGGAGAAAAAAACAATTCTGAATGACCTGCCAGCCCCAGAGAAATTGCGCTCCTATGTCTTTCACCTGGACATATTTAGACGCTTGAAAGGCCATTACTGCTTGGGAATAATTAATTAATTGATTCTGATCAAGAATATGAAGGCAAGTTTCTGTCACCATGTATCAGGTTTTCATCCTGGTGATTTTTCCCCCTCCCTTTTAAGTTCTTAGGAGTTCCATGAAGTTTTTCTTGAATTTTGTCTCTTTCATATGAGCTCTATTGTTCTGTACTGTCTGGGCTCAAAGGTCTTGAATAGTACCTTACAGTTCTAATTCTTGCAGCTGAAAAGACCATAAAATGAATCACTGAGCGTTGTTCAAAGAGCTGAACTCAGAACCTTAATTTCATGGTGCTGCTTTTCTGAATTTTTGTCAAAATAAATATTGATTTATAAAGTTTTAAATGCCTAAAAATGCCTATTCTCTTTCATATCATAGTTTTTAATGTTAGCTTAGTTGTAAGTCTGAGTACTATTTAAACACTTTCATTGCAGGCAATAAGAAGAAATGGATAAATTTTTCTTGAACTGGACGCACCTGTGCCTCTTTCAGCCTTACTGCAACACTGTTTGCCTTCAGTCTATGACAAGAAGCTGAACCTTTACTTGATCACTCGAATGTACACTAGTTCTGCTGATGCTTCTCAAATACATTAAATTAAATATATATACAATATATATACAAGCCTTTCCCAGTTTAAAATCCTAGTTAAAAATTAAATCGGTAGACCGAAAGAAAGAAGAGAGTGAAGAACAGGAAGAGGCTTTAGTCTAAATCTGAAGATGAAAACTGTTGAATAATTGACTACCCATGAAGAGAACTGTTGTAGAAATTTTTGTTGATTATTTATGAAATAGTGCATTGCAGAGGTCCCAAACACAATATCAACACAATTCTGACAAGTGATTTTGAGAAATATAGACAAAGCAGTTCTTGTTCCTAGAAGTGCAAGTAAAGGGGAAAGATGAAAGGGGAAAGATTATTACTGGCTTTATTTAAAAGCCAAAGAACAGGGGCACAGCCAGTACTTTTAACTTGCCTGGGTACAGGCAAATCTGTTTTTTAACAGAACCCTGACACTGATTTCCACTCGCAGGACAGCTGTTCTCCTTTTGATTTGCTCCTGGTGACCACAGGTTACAAATTTAGCAATGCATCCTGGCCTGGAGAACTCACTGTGTAAAAGAGCCAAACACCAAGAACGTGAAACCCACCTGAAGACTGCAGCAGTGTCATAGCCTCTATGTGGGTTCTCTGGATTGCTTCCTCCAATCACTGCAGATTTTAGATGGTTATTTTCTGGATATAAAGTACCAAGTAGAAATGGGTCTTCAGAGATTATTTGAGTGGAATACAGCATCAAGAGAGCTGTCAATGTGTAGCACATTCTATTTATAAACGTAGGATGACCCTTAGAAAGAAGTGTATGGAATGGATCCGAAGATTTGTGGCCTGACCAGAGTAACAGAATATCTACTGCCAGCAAAATCCTGGAAGTGATAAAACATTGATTTGCAGAGCAAAAAAGCAGAGGTTGACTTATTAGAAATTAAACAATAGATCTTCTGTCTAAGAAATTCACAGCATTTATGTTCGTTTTGCTCAGACATACTGCCTCTGGCAGTGATTCTGATTAAGAATATGAAGGTAAGTTGTTGTCACCATGTATCATTTTTTTTTCCTCGTGATTTTTTCCTCCCCTGTTAAGTTCTTAGGAGTTCCATGAAGTTTTCCTTGAATTTCCTCTCTTTCTTTTGAGCACTACTGCTCTGTATAGTCTGGACTCCAAGGTCTTGAATAGTACCTTACATTTCTAATCCTTGCAGCTGAAAAGATCATAAAATGAATCACTGAATGTTGTTCAAAGAGCTGAAGTCACAAGTGTACTGTGTTTTTCAAGAAGCACAGTGTGATATGAAGCCAACCTTGAACAAAATAGAATTGCTAAAATTTAATTTTTTTTTTAAGAAATAGCATCTTCCTACAATGTCATCCAGAGAGTATTGGTAATGCTGGATCGTGACAATAGTGCATTGCAGAGGTCCCAAACACAATATCAACACAATTCTGACAAGTGATTTTGAGAAATATAGACAAAGCAGTTCTTGTTCCTAGAAGTGCAAGTAAAGGGGAAAGATGAAAGGGGAAAGAGAAAGAACCAGCCTCAATGTTAGAACTCAATGTTGTTTGTATTATCATGATTTTGAAAAAAAAAAAGAACCAACAGGTTTCTATGACACTGCTGAGTTTACTAAAGTTAGTAGCATTGATTGTTAAAGTTGATATCAGGTGCTCAGTAAGAATGAATTTAGTTATTTGCTTTCTGATAGCTATAAATGTAGTACCATTTTGACATGACAGAGCCCCATCTTTACAATATAACAATATAATGAAGAGTTTTAAAATGCTCTCACAGCATCAACAGCCAGAAACTTGAGTATTGAGATGTCTTTGAGAAGAGGCACGGAAATGTGGATGGTGATTGTAGATTAAGTTGGTTCAATGAGTACACCATCAATCTAGTAGACTGTAAAGATAGCTTAAAGCTGTTTTAACTCTCTCAGTCATTTCTGTGCCAAAGACAATGGCAGCAAATTTAAGAAGCAGCCTGCATAGACATAGATTCTTGTAATATGGGGGAAAAAAATAAAAATTGTATGTTAGAGTTTTCACCAGTAATAACAAGCTTCAAGTGCTTTCAATTTCTTACACAGTTTTATTTTCTGAAATGCTCATTCATTGTGTTGACTTCGGTGGTTACTAAGAGCAGTCATTATCTTTGATGACCACTGGTCATCTCTTTGGAATGAAGACCCATCTACTTCAATTATTCAACAACTCAGACACAGTGAGCAGCACAGTGTATTAATTTAGGTGAAGCATCTGCAACCTGTGCTAACACACTCCCATGTTAGAGCAGTTATCCTCACTGCACAGTGTCTTGTGTGAGTAGGTGCAAAGACAGGGATTTACTTGCCAACCAAAAAGTGGAGGAGGAAAACAGCCAGGTTTCCTAGGCACTGAGCTGATGGTCTGATATTTAGACCATCTTTCATTCTTCTTACAGAACAAAAGGTAGCAAAGATGTAAAAACGTGAGAATATCTTCCAGCACACTTGCCATCTTTTCCTTGGATTTCGCAGTTCAGCTGGGGTTTGAGATGCTCTTTGTGGTTTGTGTGCTGTGCGAATATTAAGCTGCTGTTCCAGATGAAATTTCACTTCCTGGCTGCACCGTGACAAAGAATCTCAGAGTTTACCATTGTATTTAAGCTTCAATAGCATAATGACTCTTTTTGAAATGCATGCTTGACATTGTCTACTGTTTCTATTGAGCACAGAGAAATAAACATATGAAGTAGTCTTAATAGAATGGCCTTTGAGCATTATAAATTCTGCTAACCCTGAAAAGCACATATGACAAAATTTATGTCATGGGTACATTCAAACTTGTGTGTAGCTCAAACCTCTGAATCTCTTATACAATACCCTGTACTTCTTTAGAGTAGTTTCTGTATGATGCTAACTAATTGGTATTACCAGCAGGACATAAACAATTATTTATGGTTTCTGTCTGTTGATTTCAATAAAAACGGGAGTTGCTCGTGCTGAGGTTTTGCTGTTTGGTTGTCAAAACATAACACAATACTATAAAAAGAGTTAAAATTAATAATGCATCTTTTAAAACAAACCATTTACAGCAGTCAAATTTTAGCTTCCAGATAAAATCCAAGAGTGCAATATTCAAGTAATAAATTTTCTTGTAAATCTCTAAGACTCCATAACTTTTTATTTTTAAATAACTGACACCATCCTAGGGAATTACTGAGACCAAAGGAAAAAAAAATTCTCATGACTTGCATTCTTTCCCCCCCACACTTTTCAACAAGTAGATTAAAATTTTTGGAAGAAAAAAAGTTCATGGATGTCTTCTCTTTCATAATATGAATTCAGAAGCATCCCAATCTGGAAAAAAAATATGTAGGAATTCTCATTGCATTTCTGGCAAAACTATCCAGAGGACACTGCATTCTGCTGTAAATATAATTGTACAAGGAAAATGTCCACAAAATATAGAGAATATACAGGGGAAAAATAAAATAATAAGGCAATATTTAATGAGACAATATTTGAAAAAAAAGATAAATTAAAGCAGCAATTCTGCTTTTCTTCCTCTCCTGGTTAATGATTGTTAAGGTCAGCTACAAAGAATATTTCTGCAGAAAAACTAATTTGTTCTCTGCAATTCATAGGCAAAAAGTAATATTTTGTAGGGTAAATGATTAGGAGATCAGGGCACTTGAGAAATACAAGGCACAACCCAAATTGTCAGTGTATATCCATAAAATAATAATTGTCAGTTCTTTCTTTATTGTGTAAAACTTTTGATATTTCTCTCTCTAGTCTACTGGTTTGGTGGTTTTTTCTACAATCCTTACATAAGTGTGCTGCCTTATTTACTAAGTTGTTTATTTGTAGATGGCTGCTCTTTATTCACTGATGTCCAAAGGGCTGAATCTCTTTAGGGCAGCATCTGTCTTTCACATTGAAACTTTTTTGATCTTTTTGTCTCTAATATTATAATAGCAGTGGCTCACAAACAACATCCTGTAGCCTGCAAAGAGTGTAATTACACATAGAGCTATTTATAGCTAAAGCAGACATTTTATTTATTTGCTCATTTATATTTATTAATATGTCTTTTTTTATCTTCAGATTGCCTTCAGATTGGCCAGGCCAACCCTTCTACCCTTTGTCTTTCCCTTATCATGAGAAAAACATCTGTTGAACATGATATATCTTTCATTCTTTCCATTTGCTATTTTCCACAGCTATTTCCATGTTTGTGCAATTTTCATCATTGCCTTGATCTAGAGGGAGAATAAGCCTGCTCTTGCAGTCCAGATACTGCAAATTGATGTCACCAGCCTGTTACATCTCTGCTAGATTCTGCATCATTACCAGTCATTCTTCCACAGTGAATCAGAAGGTGTTGTGAAGTAATCCATCATTCAAGTGACTAGCAGGAATATGTTGAAGTTCCAACTAGACTGGGATGGGACATACAATTTTATGCTGGACTCCTCTTTATATTTCTCATATATTTGCTAGAATTGAAAAAAACGGCAAATCAGAATATTGAGAAAATGTTGCTGAAAATAGGCTTCCACTTCTTTGCTGTTACCACTTTATGGGACTAAGAGTAGCCCGGACAGTTCAGTGTGAAAGATGAAACCCTGTCAGTGGGAGTTTTGTCACTGACTCCAGCTGAAACTGGAATTTGTTTGCAGTTGTGTCTCAAAATGTCAGTGCAGGAAATGAACTTGGAATGTGCTATTTATCTTAGAGGGGTTAAAACATCAACCTCTTGCCACAGATCCATCAAAAATATGCAGTATCACAGACACCTCTCTTGTATGTCAATTAATTGATGTAAAACATGAGGTATCTGATATATCTATTAACCTATTAATCTAAAAAAATCCCCCAAACCGCACATATTTTCATTTTGGACTTCTGTCACTGAGGAGCAGTGTAAAAATTTAATTCAATCAAGTATCATTTATTTTAAACAAAGCTTTCAAAATCCAAAATTCTTTATATGCATTATTTAGTAGTAAAAATAGGATTTATTCTGTTTATTTCTTATTGAAATAATAGAACTCCTTTCCTTTTCTGTTCTGTTCACAACCAATGTCAAGAGTTTCATGTGACGAGGTTTCCTGCACTATGTCAAAAGCTTGGGAGAAGATGGTCAGTCTTTGATTCATAAACAAATTCAAAGCAGCCAGTTCACTGTGTGAAATTATTCTTGCAAGGAACAGATTAATCTTGATTTCATGACCCAACTGAGAGTACACTATGACTACTATCTATACACCTACTTGAATTGTAGTATATTCATATTGATTTATAACAGCCAAAACCATGGTAACATATCAGTGTTCACACTTTTGCATCAAACGATTACTTTTAAGAATAGTATTTTTTAAAAATTAGAAGGCATTCAGTTGAATGCATGAGAATATAATGTTGTGTAAATGTAAATTTAATGTAAAAATTAAGTGATCAGGACCTAGGTACATCCTATACATTTTCTAGGTAGTAAAATTATGAAAATATCCCTTCAGGTTCCGAGTTCTACTGATTACAAGAAAACTTCACTTGCATTTCTTTAGCATAGATTAAGTATATTTGAAAGATTACTCTTTCAAGCATACGAATACCAGCAAGGTGATGTATTCAGTATAAGACTATTTATGCAGGGATTTCAAGCTTTTCCAAGGAACATAAGTAAAGCAGCTGAAATGGATTCATTTTGTGCACAGTTACCCTATAAAGATGAAGAGTCAGGATTAAATAAAGCAAAAGACCAAGTGAATAAACTAATTAGGAAACAAGCGCTGGCCAGAATAACTGTACACAAGATAGGTTTTCTACCATTCAGTATTTTACCTTGGCAGATATTATGAGATATTTTAGTGTCTTCCATTGGTAAGCATGAAATAATATTAGCAGGTATTATAGAAAATAAAAGTTAAAATGTTATATTTAACGCTATACAACTGACAGCATAGTCAACAAGTTTCTGATTTGAAATTCTTTTTCCCATCAGTACATTCACTGCATCATGAATGCCACTCTTTCATATACAGAATGGTATCTAAACACTATAAATGTAGATGGATTCCAGCCAAGCAAATATTTAATAATTATACATTCATTTATATCTTCTACAACGTTGGAATCTTTAAGTTAGAAAGAATTTGTTTTATCTGCTGTAGTATCTGCCACTCATAATTCAGTCAATAAAGCTGAATCCCCTGTAGGACGTAGTTACCACTTACACACCTGGGGTTAAATCCAACACAGTATTTAAATGTCCTTAATGCCTGAATTTTTCATGAAATTTGCTCAGATATTTAAAACTCCATTCCGTGTATGCCAAGGACATACATTTTTCTCCCTATCTGCCTTCTAAGGCCAACTGAGATTCATAAACTTTCGGTCTTGGTGCCTCTAAAGAATTTGGTGAAATTTTGTTCAATGATGCCTAAGGTTTGGTACAATAATCCAGCTACTGAAATGGTTACCCGTAATAGGAAAATTATTAATTTAGTTCTAGAACTTTTTGAACATGAGTCTACAATTCCTGTTTTCCTTATTTTTTCCATAGATAGTTTATATATATAGTGTGTTCCAATAACCACACTATTTGTTAATTGTCAAGTCTATGAAATGCAACTCTGTCAGAACTCCATGGAATCAGTAATGCAAACCATAGGGCTCGAAGGCAATCAGCAGCCTGTATTCCTTGCTTAATCTCTTAAACTTCCAGTCTGGAGCTCTTCTGAGGTGAAAGTGTAAAATCAAAATTTCAAGATTAAGTTTGAGGACAATTTTGTTGCCAGAGAGCTGCTTAATGGTTTCTCACATTTCCTGGGAAAATAACTACATTTCCCAGCTCAAAATTCAAATTCTATTTGTGAGTGTGGATGCTTGTCTGCTAGACATTTCAATGTGAAAGATTACATTGCTTACAGCATTTTTCTGACTGTCTCTGACCTCATGCATGGACTATGGAAAACAGGAACATGTAATAGGAGTGTTTGTATCTTATGTGAACCACAAAAAAACCAGATGTTTTCAAATAGTGTCAACAGAGTAAATTTCTTCTTCAGTGGCTAGTGTGAGAACAGAAATGAGAACACCAGCTTATAGTGTAATGGACATATTGCCTGGGAAATCACTGCTCTCTGTTTCCAATACTGAGTCGGTATTTTACTGAGAAACTTCTAAGGAAAAGTTGTGACCCAGAGTCTTATCTCCCAGGTGTGACTTGTGTGAACAGACTTTAGCCATTCTTCCTTTCACTTTCTCTCCATCTTGAATTCCTTGCTACACATCAGCCAAATTTCAGCAGTAGTGAACAATTTTCTCTGCAAGAAAATAGCATTTTTGAAAGACTATTTTACGATAGATTCTTTCATGATACATAGCTAAGAAGTAGCAGACAGAGGTTGAAGGTTTTCATAAGGCTGAGTCTCCTTTAGATGTGTGTTTGCCTCTAAATTATTAAACTTTTAAAAATTGGGATGTTGCCATGGTGTTCAGAGTCTGATCCTGTGACTCATGTTAAGTAGTGTCTGGGAAAACCTACTAAGCAGAGCAGAGCTCTTTTCTGAATCGTAAATGGCTTTAGGTGCTGAGCTGTGCAGAAGCAGAACTCACTGTTGTCATTCAATTCAAACTTTATATTCAAAACCTGAAATGCATATTAAACCAAAGCAGCAAGCATTCTGTATTTATGGGGGAAAAAAGCCCTTTCACTTAAATGGCATTTAAATTCCTTTTCTTGGATTTTATTCAGAAAGATTAACCTTGAGTATAATTAGGTTTGACTGGGATCTTTAAACTGTAAAGTAGTGAAGGTAAGTCATATCACACAAATCTGAAGACCTTAAAATAAATTATCTGTTAGCAGCAATACTAACCAGAAATCACATTTTCCATCTATTGATTTTTCAATTTAATTACAAAAAAAAAAAAGTATACTAAGGAAAATAAGCTAGGGAAAAAATCAAATAGAAAACTCTAAAGTTATTAAGGAATTGATTCAAATAAGAGATAGGAAGAAAAAGACCACAAATGTGGCCTAATGGAGAATTTCCAAATTAACATACACATCTTGCCATGAAAAAGACAAATTATGGGAGCAATAGGACTTCCACTCATTCCACTTGAGTTGTTGAGACCTAAGCAACTTTCAATGGGAGTCCACCTTAGAATGTTCTTTAAGGCTTCCAAGAAATCATCCTTATATCTACAGTTTGGGATATTAAAAAACTGAAAAACACAGATTATTTTCAATGGCAAAGGTAGGTCTTCTGAAGAGATAGCTAAAGCTTTTTTGCAGTTACTGATTTATTTGCAACTAGAAATGTGTTACAAATACCCACTTTCACCACTGCCCTTTAAAACATCTTACCATGATTTTCAGTTGTGAATTTGAGATGCAGTGGATATATTTAAACATTTGTACTTGTTTTAGTTCTACAAGATATCACAGAAACTCACTCTTGCACTACACAACTGAAATAGTCATTTATTAGAAAATACCCATTAAGTTGCAAGTACTGCTGAATTTTGATGCATAACATGTCAATTGCTTTATTTTACAGAATGATGCATTCTCTTGGAATCTAATAAACATATACTTGAATTTTATAGAGAAATTTCATTTTAAATTTCCGGAGAGCTACTCATTTCCAGTATTTTTCCTGTGAATCCAACAAACCTACTTACCACAGAAAGTGACCTTTATAAATAGCTTGTAAACCTTTACAAATATAACTAAATTTCAAAATCAGGAGATTCAATTTTTCCACGTAATAAAGATTTTGATAGCTGTATCTGAATGCTTTGAAGCTTTTTAAAAGTTGGGAGATAAAATTTCTCTTTAAAGCCATTTTCTTTCTATGCAACTGCACCATCTATTCTTCCTACAACAAATCTGTCCTATTGATGGCTAATAGCACGTCATGAATTTGTCATTAGGTGTCAATTCAACAGGAACCAAATTCTAGCTCAACCACTACGGGTTTGTCATGATGCTTCAACTGCTTTTATTCCCTCGCTTTCCAACACAGAAACCCCTAATTTTTCTAACATTCTTCTGTTAACTTGATGTTTTCAGGAAATGTGTTGCTGCATACTTAAGGGCCTGTAGGATTTTCTGCATTAGGGGAGATTACAATGTAGGTTTATATTCTTTTGCTTAGGCTCACAGAGATGTCTTGACCTCTCAAACTAAATGGGAAGTAAATGGCAAAGTAGAGCACTAACAATCTCTAAGTAAGTAATTTGTTTCCCCCACTCCCCATTTCATTCCACTATCTCTTGCACAGTGAAACACTACGTTATCATAAGCTAAAATTGTAATTCTGTAAATAATAAATGGATAAAAAGGTATTACCTTTGAAAATTTCTTGAGTGGAAATATGTAATGCACAAATACAAGCACGTGAATCTCACAAAAAAAAAAAAAGGTCATACTGATCCCTTTTGATGTTAAAATTCATTAATCAATCTTTAATTTTCAAGTGGCCTACGGAGAGACACGCATTATGGATCTTCCCCTTTTCTGCTGAGACAGTGCTGCTCAGTATTTTCCCCTATAGGACCTTTTCTTTCAGATGGGTAATCAGTGAATCAAGAGTTTGATACTGAAGCGTGCTACCACATGAGGTAAAAAATTCTAATTATGACTTTTAAAAAGAATATATGCAGATTTTGTTTAGAAATTAGGACCTTTGCTAAACTATACTAGTAACATAGTAATATTAATTATGTTCTTAATGATAAGACCTCCCATGTGTTTTTGTGTTACAGCACTCAAGCTTTGCTATCTGTTGATAAGAGATCTTATCAGGAATCAAAATATATATTTTTTGTGTAAGTGCAGCATTAACAAAAAGCTCAATATCTTCCCTTGATTAAATGTCATTTAGGGCTCTAAGATCTCCTTGCAAGTGGAAAACAATGTAACAAGATGTAATTCATCTGAATTACCTTACGGCTGCACCTTTGAGTGAGATCCTTTAGATACTGTGGATCCAGTCACCTACTGAATGTCTGTGACATAAGATGCAAATCTGTAACAGTCCACATTGTAGAGATCATCTCCATATTCCTTGTTGAAACAGGAAGACTTTACGTGGCAGGAAATTGCTGAAGTCAGTTTCATGCCATTTGGCCCAGAGAGTTCACTGATAAATTGACTTTAAGAGACATGCATGTGATGAGTGTATTCCTGCAGTTTTCTGAAAGAGCTCATGAAATCTTCCATGACTCATAGAAAACACACAGTAATAACAGTGTTCCCTTCTCATCAGTTTCTAACCTTCAGCTTCTTCTTGGTTAGAAATAGCAATGTTACACACTGAAAAGGCAGACAAACTAGCCAGTATTAGATCTACCCCCATGACAAGAAAGCATGCTGTTCCATGAATGTCATGAATACACAGCTTATGCCTGCACTTTTTCATGCAGCAGTGAAAACATATGATTTCTTAACACATGACAAACCACCAAGATATCTCTGTCTTCAGCAGTGATTCTGATTGATTTTGTATCCACACCCTGCAGTCCATGTAACATAACACGTCTGCTTACTTTTAAGATAATATAAGTTAATATACCTCAAAACAGTAATTTCTTAGTTTCAAACAGAGATACTTCTGATACACAGAGAACTCTACTTTGCACTTACTCTCAACGATCTGCAATTGTTATTTTCTCTAATTCTCCCATTCCATAACCAAGAATTTGATATGGATACAAAACTCGTGTGGCATATTGATGGTATATATATTTTTGGAGAAGCATGATTCCAATAGGACATGCATGGGAGATTTTTCTAAAACACTATTTGTACTTATCTTGTGCAGTTGTTCTAAGTAGGTTTTCACCATCTGTTCAGTCTTTCAATTCTCCTGCACAACTGTGGATCATAGGAGTTTGAATAAAGTAACACCATATTTCTCAGCTGTACAATACAACATTTTTTAGCGATAGCTTTGAGAGGACCACAGCACAAATTTTTCATACCTTGTGGTTATGATTCCATATTTACTATCTCCTCAAACTCCCTCACTTAATCATAGACTCATAGAATATCCCAAATTGGAAATAACCCGCAACGGTCATCAAGTCCAAGTCCTACACAGGACACCACAAGAATCACACCATGTGCCTGAAAGTATTATCCAAAAGCTTCTTGCACTCTGTCAGGCTTGGTGCTGTGACCACTTCCCTGGTGAGCCTGTTCCAGTGCCCAACCACCCTCTGGGTGAAAAACCTTTTCCTAAAATCCAAGCTAAACTTCCCCTGACAAACCTTCAGGCCATTCCCTCGGGTCCTGTCACTGGTCACCAGAGAGAAGAGATCAGTGCCTGCCCCTCCTCTTCCCCTCATGAGGAAGTTGTAACTGCAATGAGGTCTCTCCTTAGTCTCCTCTTTTCCAGGCTGAACAGCCCAAGTGACCTCAGCTGCTCCTCATACGGCTTCACCTCCAGACCTTTCATCATCCTCATGGCCCTCCTTTGGATGCTATCTAGTAGCTTTATATCTTTCTTATACTTTGGCAAAGCCTGACTGAATTAAGCTTCTAATCTGAACAAAGAATCTGTATTTTAAGTAGACATATATGTTTGGAGACATGTAGTAAACATGCATGCAGACAGCATGCAGAGGCCAGCTTATCATAGTAAAGGAGCAATTCAGAGGTAGCACCCTTGCCATAATCTATGATATCCACGTAACATTTCCACCTATACTGGTCTATTGGGTTTGCATGGCCAAGCTTTGGTAGTGGGGGCTTCTGCAAGAAGCTGCCAGAAGCTTCCTCCATGTCTAGCAGAGACAATCCCTGGCAGCTCCCAAAATGGACAGGACACCGGCCAAGGCTGGCCAATTTGAAATGATGTCTCTGTGCTAACATATTTAAGAAGGGAAACAAAAAAAAGTGTTGTTCAGTTGTAATTGTGGTCAGAGAAGAGCAGAATGAGAACATGTGAGAAGAATAACTATGCAGACACCAAGGTCTGGAGAGAAGGAGGAGGGAAGGTGTGCTCCAGGTGTCGGGGTTCAGATTCCCCTGCAGCCCTTGGCGAAGACCATGGTGAAGCAGCTGTGCCTCTGCAGCCCATGGAGATCCATGGGGGTGCAGAGATCCACCTGCAGCCCATGAAGTAGACCCACGCTGGAACAGGTGGATGCTTGAGAGGAGGCTGTGACCACATGGGAGACCCATGGAGAGAGGGGCCCGCACTGAAGTAGCCTGTCCCTGAAGGACTGCACCCCATGGAAGAGTGACCCACATTGCAGCAGTTTGGGGAGGACTGTTACCTGCAAGATGGACTCACACTGGAGAAGTTCATGAAGAACTGTCTCCTGTGAGAGGGCCTCCCCTGCCCCCTGGAGCAGGGGAAGGACTCCTCTCCCTGATCGGCAGCAGAAACAATGTGTGATGAAGTGACCATAATCCCACATTCCCTGTCTCCCTGCACTGCTGGGGGGGAGGAGATAGAGCTGGGAAGGAGGGAGGGGTGGGGAAGGTTATTTTACTTCTCTTTATCCGGCTCTGATTTTGTAAGCAATTCAGTTAATTTCTCTAATTCAAATCTGTTTTGCCCATGATGGTATTTGGTGAGTGATCTCTGTCTTTATCTCCACTCATGAGCCTTTTGTTATATTTTCTATCTGCTGTCCAGCTGCAGAGGGGAGGGATGAAGTGGCTTTGGTAGGTGCCTGGCATCCAGCCACCATCAACCCACTACACGTGGTAGTTCTGCATTATTACCATTTCTTTAGCTCTGCTCTGTGATAGACATTTCAGCAAGGACCATGGTTTGTAAAAATGAGTTATTCCAAAGGACAGAGATGAAGTGTGATTGGCAAATACTGTCACAAGCATTTCTGGTATTTGTAACTTCCTCTTCTAAGTCAGAAAAAATAGCCACAAAATTATTCTGAATTAACGGATTTTTTTCCTTTTAAATCTAAGAAGTGACTTGTATATGACTATAAAGACTGCCTACATGGTTGGAATGACATTTTAGAAGAACATCTTCATTTCAACTACCATCTTTGAAAAGCTACTAATTTGGAAAGATTATCACTCAAACTATGCGAATAAATTTGTATGACTCAAATTTAACAAATTTAGATTGTGTTGTGGTTAATTGATGAACTGACAGTTCTTCTGGAATCTGTCCATTATCAATAAACTTGTAATTATGTGTACATGAAAGAGAGTAAACTTCTGAAATCTTCCTGTGGGCTCACGTAGATTTGTTATTTCTCCAAGTAAAACAAAAGGTTCTTTCTGAGATTTATTTCACCCAAAGTTATTACATTATTTTTATCTACTGCTGTACTTTACATATTTGCTATTCAACCATGAACAGCTAACAAAACACAAAATAAGGAATGATTATTAAAATTTTTTCTCAAAATTCCACTTGCTTTATAAAAAAAGCCTTATCTAAGTATCTGTTATCCAGCTAAGCTATGACCTTATGATTTACATCTAATTCATGCAGGAAAATGTCCAGCTTTATAAATATTTATATCAAAGTAATAATTGAAAGAAATGCAGTAGGTATATTTCTTCTTCTTAATGGGCAAAGTTTCTCTTTTGTAATGGATCATAACATCTCAGTAGACAACGAAACAGACACAGTGTCTTTCTTCAGAAACTATGAAACATAACTGCTTCTATGCACTGTGCATATCAAATTTCCAATTTTGCATATTTTTTTTAAAAGCTATGATTTTCAGTATCTCTGATTAGTATTGCAGCAGTATAGCTTTGTATCTGCTGATGTTTTGATTGTAAATTTTTCTAAATATCTAAAAAAAGTAAATTAATTTAAGTCTTACAGGCACAGGCCACATGATCTGTTGCAGGCTACAATGAAGTATTTGGATATTGTCACTCTTCTAATGGTTAAAACTTTTCTTCTCATCTTCAGCACAAATGGATGTATCGTGATTTACTGTTGTCTACTTCATAGGCTAAAGCTATATTTTACTTTTAATGACTCATTTTTTGCATTTATGTTTAACCACATATGTTATTTATTAAGAGTGATCAGCTTAGCAAGCTCTTTCAGCTGTCATGTCAAATTGAACAAGCCAGGCTTTTTTTTGGTAATTTTTCTCCAGGTGGATTTTATATTCCTATCACTATTCCAGTATCCTTCCATTTTTTAGTTTAACTTTCCTGAACTATGTAGGAAGAATAAAATTACAAGGTGGCAGGACATCTGCTGAAACAGATTTAAGGTTTTTGTTTATTTGGTGTGCAGCCTCATGGTATTTAAAGAAATTAGATGATGAAAGTAAAAGAGTAGTGTTTCCATACACTTCTACACTGTAGTTCGATGTGACTGATTCCAATTGAACCTTCATCACATTTTTTGGACCTGCTGCTTTTTAGATTAGCTGTCTTTTCTAAAGTGATCTTTAGTATGCTCCATAAGAAAAAAAAAACCTTTTCCTTGCTCAAAAAAAAAAATCTGGAAAGTAATTTATATATATTTTTCTGAGTATTTCTTTACTACCAGATCACAGCAAAGTAACATATAGAATTCTGAGATGATTTAGCTTGGTATGAGACAGGATTAACGCTACCTTGCTTATTCTGGTAGATGTTGGTTTAACCCTCTTTCAAAGATCTTAGATGAGCCCTTGCCAAAGCCTCCCTGGACATTCCCTTTTACCATTTTCACTCCTGCATTATAGAAAGTTTGTTTACCTGTTCTTGTGGTGGGCTAGCCTTGCGTAACAGCAAAATGCCTACCCACTTGCTCACTGACTCAGCAGGGAGAAGGGAGAAAATTGGATGAGAAAGGTCATGGGTTGAGGTAAGACAGGGAAATCTCTTACCAATTACTCTTGGAGGCAACATAGACTTCAGCAAAAGCAATTTATTTTATTTCCAGTTAAAATAGATTTAGGTAATGAGAAAAAAAAATATTCAAATTATAACAACACCTTTCCTCACCCTTTTCCAAGTCTCTGTTTCACTCCTTCACTCCAGACTCCTATACAAACCCCTAACCGTGGAGAAGCACAGGGGATGGGCATTATGGTCAGTACATTGTGGTTTCTTTCTCGCCACTTCCTCCTTCCACTTCTCTCCTGCTCAGTTGTGGGATTTCCACAAGCCCCTTCAGAGATACCCACCTGCTCCAGTGTATGCTCTCTCCCAGGCTGCAGGGGAATCTGTGCTCTGGGAATGGTGCCTGGAGCACCATCTTCTCTGACTTTGTTATTCCCCCACCTCTCAGTTGTTTTAATGTCTTAAATACGTTTCCCCAAGGTGCCACCACCTTATCCATGGGCTCAGCCATGCCCTGTGGCGGCTGGAACCAGCCATGTCCTGCCCATGTCTGGCCTCTCCTCACAGAGCCCCACTGCAGCCCCCTCCTAGGAAAACCTGGACACCTACAACAAATACAGTTTGTTTCTCAATTTGAAATTGAAATTTTTTTAATGAAAGCTTTAAGTCCATTAGTTCTGTTACTGCTCTCCACAAACAAGGTTGAGAAGTTACTCTCTCCCCCAGTCTTGTTTCTTAGATCTTGAGAATTCCGCACCCTTTGTTTTTCCCAGAAATCATGTTTTATAAATCACAGTGATCTCTAGATTCTTCAATTAATCTATGTCTTTCTTAAAGTGTAGCACCCCATGGCCCACACAAGGCCTAAAATGAGCAAGCCAACTTTTACGGACTACAGCAAAGGCATTTTTGGCAGCAAACCCACTTCCCACCTTCCTGCTTACCTCCTGATTCCCCTTCTGGGAAAGCAAGAAATCAGCTTCACCTTGGGGTATTATACACTGCCCTGAAGCAAACAAAATTGTTTCCTCAGCTTTTACCTGTACAACTGATTTTTCCTAAATAGCTAAGATGCTCGGCTGACTCTCACACTTCAGGCTCCAAAGAGGGCAGAAAGCTTCGGAACTGACAGGCTCCAAAGGCTTACTCTCAGAACTTCAGAATTACCACCACAGGTCAGCACATTAAGAGGCTGAATACTACTTGGTTTTATTATTGAAAGAGTAAAACTAAAAATGTCCACTGTTTAAAATCTAAAATTCTTGGAGATATTTATATTTTCTTATTTTTAATACTTGTTATGAAACAATTCAATTCTGGTATTCATAGGCAAGAAAGGTTGTCAGAAGACAAGGACATTTGTAGAAGTAAATGGGTCAACAAATTTTAAGATGATAATAAAATAAATACTTTCAATGTTTTGGATTAAATAATAGTGATAGAAAAACCAACAGCCTGTTGAAATAGTTTGTCAAAAATATGTATAACATTACCAAACTCAATAAAGAAATGTACTTGATTAAACCCACAGAGGAAAACATTGTGATATGTATCCTGTTACTCACTGAAGACATGTCTTTTGTTGCCTAGACAGACTGTCACCATGTTCTCATCCATCTTGGTTATTCAAAGGATACAACAGAACTATTGATTTGTGTTCATTCTTGTATTCCTGTGCATAATAATTGCTAAGGAAGGTAAAATTATTTGTCAAGCAGCTGCAATGTATTTTACTGTGTCTGACATTCACCATGCATTTAAATAAGAAAATACCGAGTACGGTATTCTGATTCCTTAATGTGATTATTCCATTTTGTACACATTTGTGATTAGTGTTCACAGTGCTTCATTTGAAAGCAATGTGTATGGTGAAACTTCAAACACTATTACATATGTCTTTCCTAATTTAGCTCAACTGATTAATTGAGATTTTTTATACTATAGCTTAACTGATAAAAACAATTTGTCTCTAAAGCACAGGTTTAAGCAACTTGGAAAGCAAAAGAATCTGGCTGTATGCTTAACTATTTATTTTAACTGCATAAATTTAAAAATATCTTTTTGGTAGTTAAAAAGATCTGCATTGTCTTCTGTCATGATCAGTGCAAGTGCATATTCAAACCAAAGTAAATGGACAATTTACAAATTCTAATATTAAACAGTTCACAGGATGAGCCACTATTAACTCTTTAAAGTTCAGACTCAGCAATCTGGCATGTGGAGCAGGTACATGTTTTTTCAAATGAAAAAAGGAAATTCAATTAATGCAGATTAACAATACTCTTCTCTTCTTGTCTTACATCAAGGAAGAGTCATGTTCCTGGACAATTTTAGGAGCATTTTAACAACTACACGGCAGTTTTAAAGACAGAGCCTACATCTTGTCCTCAAATAGGTAGAGAAAGCATTACACACAGTGCTATTTGAACATAACAAAATCTTTTAAAGTTGCTCAATTTTAATTTCATTAACACTTGAAAATGGTAAATGTCTGGTGGTTTGCATTTATATGAGGGGAATAAGAGATGGTAGTTTAAAGGAGATAAATAGACTGTGTGGCTACGTCACTTCTAGTAAAAGAAGCAACTAAGGCCGTTCTTTGGAGCAGAAGGCAGCTGACTGGTGATCACCACGTGCACTTGGACACTGACCCCATGCTAACTAGCAACAAGGATGGCCCCAGTCCCTGCACCCAGCTGAACCCCATCCTGCTGGAAGAGGCTGCTGCTCTGCCCCAAACCCTTCCCACAGTCTAACAGGATGAACAGTCACCTGGCAGTGCAGGGTGCTAGTAACCTATAGATATTCAAATGCAATGTTTAACTTTTCATAAAATAGTTATGAAGCTAACAAGCTTTTTAAGCAGATGGAGGTGATATTCAGCATAGGTAAGCAGTGACTCAGGACATTTATGCTGATCAGTCTCTGCCAAGTCAAACAAATGAGAGTGTTTTCACTGCTTTTTCAGATCAATATGTATTTCATTTCTGGAAATTGCAGGTCTACATCTCAGCAGTTATTGGCGAGCAGTGTGCAGTCCCACAAAGGAAGACATAAGAATTTGCAAGATTAAATCCTATAGCTGTGAATTGCTGCTTCTTCTGCAGCAGTACTCTGAATCCCCAAGGGCACCACCAGCTCTGACCATCATGGACAGCACGCCTGCCCCCAGGCCTCCCCTCACCCTGCCCACATCAAAGGTCCCCACACCAGCCCCTCGGGTCCAGCAGCCCCTGCCACAGTGATACCACAGCAGGGCCAGTCTCCAGTTCCCCACAGCCTGGCTCTGCCTGGTCATGGATCCTGCTGGATCAAGCCCAGGCATGAGTCCTGCTGCTCCAGGCACACCCATGGGCCCGTGTCCTGGCCTCTCCCTGTTGTTGCCTATGCTCATCCCCAGGGAGGCACCTGGGGCTGGTGCTGCCCAGGTGCCCTCAGCTGCCCTGCTTCTGGCTGGGATGGTGGGAACGTTGCTTTTTGCCTTGTCAGCTCTCCATGGGGAGCCCTGACCATCATGGACAGTACTCCTGCCCCCAGGTCTCCCCTCATCCTGCCCACATCAAGGGATCTGCTGTAAGATATCCCCAGAGTCTTTCCTCCAGCCTAAATAGCCCCAGCTCTCTCAAACTGTCTTCATAGGAAAGGAGCTCCAGCTCTGTGATCAACTTAGTGGCCTCCTTTGGACATAAGTCCAACAGGTCTGTGTCTGTCTTGTGCTCAGACCCCAGAGATGGATGTAGCACTGCAAGTGGGGTCTCATCAGAGCTGAGTAAAGGGGCAGAATCCCCTCCCTCAACCTTCTGGTCACGCTTCTTGTGATGCAGTCCAGGACACAGCTGACTTTCTGCTCTGCAAGAGCATGCTGCCAACCCATGTTGAGCTTTTTTTCCACAGACACCACCAAGTCCTTCTCGGCAGGGATGCTCTCAATCCATTCTCCTTCCAGCCTCTACTTGTTCTTGGGATTGCCCCAAACTGCCTGCAGAACCAGTATTACGATTGCATCACACAGCTTCTTGTCGTCAGCAGAATTTTTGAGGGTAAATATGGCCATGTTATATATATATAAATATATATACACACATATATATACACACATATATATATACATGTATATATATATCTCCTGCAGCATAATTATTGACTTCTAATTCTGGTGGACTTTTAAAGAAAAAGATCTTTGTTAAACAAAAATTAAGTGATGACTAATAAGAATACAGTCAATATAAGCCACAACCGTACAAGTAGGGATAGTATTGTGTTAGAACTTGTGCTTCAAGCTGAGGTTGTAATGAGATATTTCTAAAGGTAAAACTGCATGACACATATTAGAATAGAACTGTCTGGTCTGTTCTTCCCAGCTTACAGTCCTCCAAGGTTTTTAGTATCCTCACCATGCATTGATCATTACAGCCAGTAAAAGCTGTGCTGGTTTACTGCTTTGTAAGGAATTCTCAGCAATTTGGCTTTTAGGTGAAAGTGCTTGAAAGTTTTGGCTGAGGTTTTCATCAAAACAGTGACTCATCATAACAGAAAACCAAGAAGAAAAAGGTTCATTACTAAATGCATGGAATCAATCATTGATGGGTAGCATGTTGCAGTACTATTTTCACACTTAACAATGAAAGTCAAGCTAAAACATATTTTTATTAATTTCTGGCAATGTGTAGCATTCAAACCTATATGAGGCTTTTTTTATATATACACAAGTGTAAATGCACTTGCAGTTCTGCATGTCAAATATATATAAATGTCAGCAAAGACAGCTTTGCTTGTGTTATCAGCAAAACTTTTTAAGTCCTCAAGTATACACTTTCATTTAAAAGCCACACATGCTTTTAAAACCTTAGTGTTTCTTATACTAAATATTAATAAAAATATTCACTTAACTTACAGGATGCAATGCAGTTAGAGATGGGTTTCTCTTTCTCAGGTACAGTTTTCAGTGGTTCAGCATCGTCATATAGGCTTTTTGTATGGTATCAGAAATATTTCCAAGGCATGCTAATAAGTCTAAATGTTTAACAGTTAATATCCCTTATTTGTTCCTGTCTCAGTACACACAGACTTGAGACAAGAAACTGAATTACTCCAACTACTTGGCATTCCAAAACTCACACTTGAAATTACAATGTGACAGAGCATGCACTGTCTTGACACTGAAGGGGATTTGGTCTTTTCATCCCAGTCTTCCCTGCTGCTTAAAATGAGTTCAAACTACTTTCCCCTAGGGCAGTTTTAACATGATCATTTTCAGACACTCTGTTCTTCCTGTCATGCCCATAGCCTAGTCAGCCCTTTCACGCTAACAAAGACCTATGCATTCATTTGCATGTAGAAGAGTATCAAATTACTCTACAATTCAAATATTTCAGAATAGGAGATAAGAGACATAAGTCATATTAAATACAGAAGGCAATTGTAACACATATAGTATGTGTGTTCATGACTTTTATTTGTTATTCCAATGAAAAAGGAAAATTCCTTCTCCTTTGTTATCTTTTAATTTAATCATTTTTTCTCTTTTTTTTTAATTTAAAAATTAAATTTAAATCTCTTTCTGAAGAAGTGGCTTTAATCAAACCGTGCAGCTCAGCATAATACTATCTTCTCAATAGAGCTTTAGATGAACCCTTTCTGTAAGGTTTCAGGTTTGCCTATCAGTTGGTATCAACTGACCAGCTTGAGTTAGGAGGATTGGTACCGGCTGTTCTCCTCTGGTTTTTTTGCATGCATTACATGATAAATAATATAACTTAGAGACAAAAAGCATAATGTTGATACCAGCCCACTAAAAGTAAAAATTAAATTTAGTAATTCACACTATTAACATAATTGGTGGATTCCCTATCATTAGATATCCTAAATCAAAACCATCCTATTTTCTGAAATTCATGCTGTAGCCATCCTAAATTATTGGATTCTGTAAAAGAAAAGATAACTATAAATCTTAAAATTTTTCACCTTGGAAATCAGAATATCCCGTTTAATGTTCCAACCATTCTTCAACACAGTCTATGAAAACTGGTTCATAAAAACTGCTTGTTGTATGTTTGCAACACTTTTGGAAAAGGAAATGACTGATATTTGCAGCAACCATTTTTTATAGTTTGTTCTTATAAAAAAGAGGGAAGATAAATAGTGGAAATAACTTGGATTTCTGTAATGGATCCATTCCAAAATACAAATCAGTGAAATCCTACAGTACTGACTCTACTAATTTGTCAAGTTGCTCCATACGTAGTCTTCAGTTTGGAAAAGGTCAGCATGAAGTAGACCTCTGTATCTTGCAAGTAAAAATTAGAAGTGGGACAAGGTAAAATGCAGAAATTGCTTTGTGTCACAACAGATTTGGAACAACTGTAATAAATGTAAACTGTGAATATTTGTAAGCTCACATATGTTGACCTCAATGGGACTGGATCAATAGCAGTAAAGCAGAGGCCACTGTCCATTCCCCACTGAGGCAGATGTTTCATTTCCTGTTAAGCCTGCTACTGCTGACCACTCTCCTGTGTTTGCCCTTATTGTAGCTACCTCAATAAAACCATATAGAGAAAATTAATGATGATGTTACAAAAAAAATTAAGAAACATCCCTATGTCCTTTCAGGAGCAAATGTGCTTTATCCATAGATATTTTACAAATTTTTGAATTAGTAAATGGCTATATTCGATCTCAGCAGCCCATGCTAATACAGAGAAGTAAGAACTAGTAAGCATGACAGATTTTGTCTTGTGCAACTGCACTAACCCCCGTCTCTTTCATATGCAGCATCAGTTCAGATTTGACACTTGCCACTGACCTTGATCACTATGACTGAAGGTGTAGGATTAGTTGTGCTAACAAGCAGTGGGGAAACATTGGCATCTGATATAAGTCAGCCACTAGAAAAGCGTTTTGGAAAAGTAAGTGTCTCCTTTGTAAATCATGGCACAAACACTGTATTTTCTTTGAGAAATAATGCAAAATGGTAAGTGCAACTTGAATTTCATGTTTGGAAAATTAAGAGGAATATAAAATGCTTTATGAAATGCCGTGAAAGATCCATGTTCATTCATGTCAGTTGTCCAATGGCGTGAGCTGTAATGCTCTCCTGTCCACTACATTTTTTTTGTCTAAGTCTGCCTCATGTCCCTACTAATCTTCAGCACTGAAGAGGCTGCAAGCAGGACTTTCTAGATATTCCTCCCAGATCTCTGTAATAGCCCATATCTCTTTATCTGATAGCCACCTGTCCTGGTTGCAGAGAGGGGGCAGAGCTTAGCGCTGTTTTGGCGTGGCCAGGTCACTCTTCTCTACCACTGACATCATTGCTGGGGGCGTGGTTTCAGGCAGAAGGAAAAGGAACGTGGCCCTAAAAGTGCAGCATTTTGTCTGAGTCTCTCCATCAGGGAGGTTACCAGGATCGGCTCTGTGGACCCCATCCTCTGTCGCTGCTTATCCCCTTCCCACTCCTGCAAGATGTGGCTTGGAGATGTGGTTCTGAAAAGATGGTGAACGCAGCTCCAACTCGTGGTGCTGAGAAGTGGTGCTGGTGTGGGAAGCAGCTGCAGAGAACAGAGTGGCGGAGGTGAAGCCGAGTCTGACCTGAGCCAAAAGGAGCTGAGCAGAGGCAGGTGGAGTGGGGTGGAAGCTGTCTGAAGCAGCAGTGCAGCATGGAATTGAACCAGTGGTGTGCAGTGGTCAGGACAAAAATGTGCAGCGAAGTGCGGACGATCTGGCTTTTTGGGGATTTTTCCGTCATTCCTTTTCGTTGTCTCAGGCTCGGGGACAGGAGAGCTGGCTGCGGGGAGGGGCTGACATCTTGTCTTTGTCTGGGAAAACCAGATGGAGAACATGTGGAACCATGTGGGAACGGCTGCCATCTTGTCTTTGGCCCAGGGGCCATGTAGAGCTACGTTGAGGTGGTGAACACGTTACTTTGTGCGTGTAAAGCACCTTCTGTTTTTTATATACTTTTGTTTTTAATATTGCTGCTGCTACTGTGCATTTCTTATTCCATTGCTGTTTGCTTTCAGTAAATTGTTATCTCAACTCATAGTCTCTGCCTTTGTCCCTTTCTTGCTGGAAGGGGCGTGGAGAAGGGGAGCGACTTATTTGGAGTTTAATTTCTGGATGGTGTTAAACCACCACACTATCTTTGCCCTGGAAAGTAAAGGGTTGAGGTTACACCCCCAGTACTTCTCACTGCAATGGATGTTATTGTGGCTGCAGGAGGAGCAGAGTTCAATGCTTAGATTGTCTGTGGCTTTGGTGTGCTGCCAGTCAAAAAGCAATAATGGAAGCCCCAACAGGAAAATAGCAATTCTCCATAGTTTATTGCCCAGTCAAATCTGAGGATAATTTCCTGGCATCAACCATTGGTATTTTCCTGGCACCAGAACTTTTTCCCTGTCAGACTTTCCACAAATAATGTAGATAAACAAGCTACCCCTAGAAAAGGGTCCAATAATGTTTCATAATGGAAAGTGTTTCTAAGTTATCCAAAACAGAGGATCACTATGCATCTGCTAAAATGAGATCTAAGTATTCATTCTGTAATACTAGGGTGTCTTGGAACTGGAAGACTAAACAATTTTAATTTCTTTCTATTCCCTTTAGGATAGCACTATTATTTGCACCAAGATTTTGTGATATTATATATGCAAGGTATCATAAAATCAGATATAAGAGCAATGAGAAATGTTTCTGTTATTTCTCAAAACATTTGAAAATAAATTACCTTAAGCATGCAGGAATGCACTAACATTTTATAAAGAACTTTGGGGTGTATTATCTACTATGTCTACTAGATTTTTAAAATGGTTATGTACATTTTATTTTGTTATTTGTTTTAGCTGTTAGAAGTCCACTATCTGGTAGCCGCAAATGGTACATGCTACCTCTAAATTTTGATAATATCTGGACAAGACAAAAGTTGCACATCCTAAATCCTCCAGTTACTAAAGAGACATGTCACAGAACCACCAATCAGAAGTCTGACCATGCATTTTTCTTCTGCATATAGATTATTCAGACTGGAAAAACTGGGCGCTTGGCATTCCAGAAAGAAAAGCTGTTGTTGAAAACTAAGGATTCCCAAAAAGAAGGGGTCCAGGGAAAAAAAAAGTGAGACAATGCAAGCAGCAGCCCAACACAAGCTGGCAAAACTTTCTGCCTAACTGTCCCAGACCAGCAATGATCTGCTGGCTGGGATAGAAAGTGGACACCCAGTGAGCAAAGCAAATCAGTGAGTAGATGCTTGAGATAGCCGAGTAGGGTAAAAGCTCTAATTTTTTTGCTTCTCACGTGAACCATAGTACCCAGAACCAGTCTGAACTCTTGTTTACTCTATTTGTGTAACAATGTTTTTGAGGATTAGTCCAGCTTCAGAATATAACTTTAGAGCAATATTATGAAAGGCTGAGAAAAAGAAAGAAAACTAAAAATTTTTTTTAAGTTCCTACTTTTACAATAAAAGGCTTGATACGGGCTTTGAGATCACTGAAACACACTATTTTGCTTGGCAAAATTCCAGGTATAAAGTGGACTTAAAGTGGATATAGGATCAATACCACTGGAATGTCTTAAGTGATCTCTCTCTCAAACTCTAAAGGAATAGTTAAAGAGATTGATGAAAGAGCTGTGAATTTTAAGAACAGGACCACAGAATAATCCTCACCCGAGCTACTAGATCTACTAGCATTCCAGGTTTTTTTAGTTTCATAGGTTGAATCCTCTGGTTTTGAGATTTGTGGAGGAAGGTGTGCAAAGTTCCCACGTTAAGATATATTCAGGATAGATATGTTTTTTAAACGGCTTTAGGTTGATTCACCAATGGTCAACCTCAGTTCTTTCTGAAGTTGCCTGAATTGTAGCTTACAGTGGCCTGAAAAGTTCTTCCTGTGAGTATGAATCACAGATGATCTGACACAGTTTTACTGAGGTTAGACAGGGATGCTGGAATCCATCTAGTTTATGGTATTATATGAAAATTTGTTGCCTAAAACTGTTGCAATAAACTGAAGCTCACTTTGCAGTCAGTGCAGATAAATAGATAAATGAGATGAAGCCTCTTCTAGAGGCATTAACTCTCCACTAAGGAATGTACCACTAACTAGCTTTAAGTCAGATTGCTGGCTTTGAGAGATGTAGTTTATGTCTAAATGAATACCAGAATGTTAAAACACAATCTACTTTTACAAAAGCTATTTTCAATATTATCTAATTTGTATTTTGACAGCAGAGTCTTTAGGTCTCATCAGTATATCTAGATTTTTTTGTGCAATCCACGAGTAAGGACTTCATTAGTGGAAACAAGTAATCTAATATGATGATTGGAAAGCTAAACAATATTAACATCTGTAGGTTATACTTTAAATCCTGTCCCCTTCTGAAGTGCACTTGTAGGCCTGAAATAAACAGAAGTGTTCATTTCACAGATATTTTCCTGGTGCTTGGCACCTGACATTGATCACAGACATCAAACCTTTTTTGAAAGACAATTGGAAGATATGATAGTGATGCTCTTTTTTCAGTAGTTGAGTGTCTAACACACTAAACCAGTACGTCTTTAGTTGAAGAACATACATATTGGCCTTGCATAGTCGTTAGAGTGTAAACTCCTGTAAAGAAAAGCTTTGTTAAAAATTCCTGACGAATCCAGTATCATCAGTATTTCCTGGGCCAAAGGAAAATCAGGCTCTCCTCTGACAGTTTAGGGCATTCACTTGAAAGAAGAGACCTGAGTTGTAATCCCTCCTTTCATGATAATCTCTGTATTAGGGGTTAAGCATTTGCTCATGTGAGAGGTGGAAGTGCATTGTCTTCTCTAGAAAGTGCCCTAATCATGAGGCTGCAAGTCACATGTCTGGTCTTTTTTCTGGCAGACTTATAAGAGCTGCAAACAGTGAAAGAGATTCAACAGAGGGGATTCTAAGGAAACCTTATTGTAGCAGAAAATGAAGAGACCACAATAGTAGGAGTTTGCAAGCCTAGACTAGTGTTTGGTTGACTTTCCTAAAAATCAGTAAATACATGGAAAAGGTGGTGGGCGCTATGTTCCACATCATAGAGGCTACATGGCTGTAACTGCTGCAACCACCACCACCACACACATTCTGTGGAAAAGAATGCTTCTCAAGGAAAAGGTTTTTAAGGCTTTAGAGAGCCTTCCCTGTGACATGGGAGCCAGTTGCTGAAGACTGTAAGGAGACAAAGGATAAGACACAGCCTTGTCAATGTCTCACTCGGTCCACGTGGATGCCATTGCCAGCTGCTCTATCCTTCACCTATTGCAGAGCAAGCCTGCACACTTCCTGACTGGCTCCTGCCCCTAAGCAGCAACGGGACTATGCAGTTCCAGGCACTTTCCTGAAATCGTGACAGTATCAAAAGATACTGGAAGCCAAGGGATTACTTTCTGAAACTGTCTTGAACTGACTGCTAATTAGTGTTTTGTCTGATAGCCCTTTCATAGCTGGATGCAGCTGGATGGAAATAAACCACAAAGGGAGCACATTTTTGTTTATCATTAATTTTTACTTAGTTTTGTATAGACTTGTGAGACCGTGCAGTAATCTTCTTAATTTGTCACACATTGTAAATTCATTTAGTAAGTTTATTCATTCCAGGAGTCTTTTTTTGTTGCTTCTTACAAGTCTAACCAAATTAATACATTTTATAATAAGTTGGATCATGTGATATTGCTCAGACTAATCTGGTGAGTTTCTACTTAATTATAATATTAGATATCACTAAAGTTTATTATTAAATTTTCCAATGCCCTGAGGGCATTTTCCGTGTGGTAGAAAGGCAGGGCTCTGGGAGAACTTGTTTAGATTCTCAAAATCAGGCCAGCCCTCCTGTCACATTTATGTGAAAAAATAATTACTTCAGTTTACAAAATAAACAATCAGAAATACAAACTTGTCTCTCTCTTGCTTTAATATCTGCATCTATATTAGATGAAAATCAAGGTATTTACCTACTGAATGATAGTTTCCAGGCCAGGGGCAGCAAGGTGTATGGGTCAGATGGAAGTGTAGGTATAAAACACCCTAAAAGTTTTAAACCCCATAAAGCTCTGTATTTTAGGTAAAAATATCAGTTGTTTTAAAGATTCATCCTCTTTAGCCAGCAGTAGGGTTACCTTTTTCGTGAGACAGCCAGTGCATCCTTTACTTCTCTCCTAGTCCTCACAGGCTTAAAGCTTATTTTGTTCTCAACAGATGTTTGAGACGTCTTTATCAGCAATTTAAAGAATCAATGTTTTGGCAACATCCCTTGCAGTTTAGCTACTGTCTTGCTTTTGAGTTCAGGTGCTTTAAAATGTCTCACTACCTAAAGATTGAATAAAACAATTGCTTTTACCTATAAGTTCATCTCCTTAATCATGTTTTACTGGGTGAAGTATGGTTGTCTCCTATGCTTTCTTTCACCTCCACCAATGCAATATTCTTCAGAAAAAGCTTGCTTTTGCCTTGACAAGGATCTTAGGACATGTTAATGCTAGCTCTCTGACAGGAGCTAACAAAAAGACTTCCGAGTGAAGCAGTTCCACTCTGCAGGGTAGACTCTTATCATCTTGAATGTGTGCTCAACCGTGACTCCAGAATTTCAATGAGGAAATAGACTGTCACAGAGCTGTGCAAGGGGCTAACCCCGGCCGTGGGGGTTGAAAATCTCCAGTTCAAAGGACCTGTGCTTTTGCAGAACTGAGTCATTCTTCTCAGCTGAACTGCAGCATTGGCCGTAGAGTCAGCTGTCAGACTGCAGCGGCGGCAGCTTTGCAATGCGACTCTAGTGTTTTCTACGTAGATACCTACATTAGGAGTGTTCTTGGAACTATAGTTCACTTTTGGAAATTGGGGGCTCTGAAATCATGCTGAGGTCACTGATAGCTTACATGTACTTAGTTTCTCCCTCTTGAATAGAAGAATGACTGCCAAGTATTGGCGGTAGCTCACAGCTACCACAAGCATTGGCAGATGGAAAGGTCTTACAGAACTATTTGAATACAAATGCAGTAAATAGCATATGAATAATTTTGGCCTGCAGCACCCAGTGGAAGAATAAAGAAAAATAAATTTAGAAGGACAGACCCAGGGCAGTCATCGCTAGGCTTCAAAACCACTGTCAGTGATGGCTGTAAGCATACAAGGAGCACATGAGGGACCCTGTGCATGCTTGTGTATTGGTGACATATACATTGCTCCTAGGAGACCCACTGAAAAAAAATAAGGTAACAGAACCCAAGGCAGAGCTTAATCAGGAAAGCAATACACTACTTCTTTTTTTTTTTTTTTTTTTTTAACACAGACCAGACCTGAATGCCTATAGAATACCTGTGAAGAAGGGACTGCTTTAGTTTCTGACAAGTGTAATTTTATGGCCAAGACCACTGGTCTTTTTCCATTTTTGGCAGCTTTTTACCTACAAACCTGTGTTTATCTGTTTTGACTCATGAGGTACCAGACGATTCCTTTTTACTTTTTAATTGGATTGTTTTTATCTGATGCTGCAATAAATTATTTTGACACAAATACAGTTATTGAATTCCTTTTTAGCTGGACATTGACTTCATAGAGTAATTCACTAAACTAGTAGTATCTGAGGAAGTAAAAAGGATAGCATAGTCAGACTAGCTGCTTTTTAAATTAAAACAATTTCTTCTTAAGCCTAAAGCAAAGCATAGACTATAGGGAAAAAACTGCCAGTCACAGGAGAGCCACAAAAACAAGAAGATACCTATTTTTTTCTGGGCCATTAGTTATTTTCCCTTTTCCCAAGATGTATACAGAAAAAGTCTATTTTCTACTCCTCCCACCCTGGAATTATTTATTCCTTCTATCAAAGATGAATTTCTAGTCCATCAGCAGCCTTTAGCAGGTAAAAGCACACAGTAGAACACCAGTACTGATGAAGAATTCATACGGAGCCACAGTGAGCAACTCACAGGAGTTCCAGCTGTTCTCCTCTCACCCCAGTCTGAAGCTCTCTTCCTTCATTTTTATAGAGGCTTTTTAAAAACAAACCTGATAACAGCACATTAAATCGATCATCTACCAAGTTACTGATGTAAAAAATACGACTTTTCCCACCATCAAGTGATCAAACTGAATTCTTGAAAATACTGAAAACATCCCATAGGAGTGCTGAAAAATTGCAAAGAACTTTGGTGAACAGATGAAGTCAGTGTTGGGTAATTGATAGTTCCAATTGCTACTTTTCCTTCCCCTTTGTGCCAAGCCAGAATAAATTTCTTGTGAAAGGTCAGAAGGCAACCAGATAAAATCAATTCAAAGGAACAGGGAACCTGATGAGGTTAAGAGGATTTGAAAAAAATCCACTATTTCCAATCTTGTTAACTTTCTTCTAAGGTGCCTAAGAAAGTTAACAACAATTTGATGATTGCAGCACAATGTCTTGGGTAGGGAGGAAGTGGTGTCTCTTTTAAGCATGCTCTTAGTAAGCGTAAGTTGAGGGGGAAAATCCCCAACATGTTAACAATTGGAAACTTCTTCCTTAAGTAAAAAAAATCTGATTTATAAATTATAATGTGACTCCTAATCCGAACATAGCCTACCGCCCTAAATCAGAAATGTGGATAACTTCCCCTGTTTCTATCAAAGGATTTTATCTCTATCTAATCAGATGCAGCCATCAGATTCATATGCCCAAAGCCATGCACCTTGGGAAAATGAAAGGTAAGAGAGTCGATGCAGAAATTCTATAGCTGGTATCTGGTCTTTCTTGAAGTTACCTACTTCCAACCCTGTGAAGTATTTTTTACAGTAAATAGACTGTATTTAAACCAGGACAACCTCTCTGCTTAAACCAGGAAATTTGTAAACCAGAAACAAGGGCAGCTGTCAAAATTTTCAGATTTTTTTTCCAATGCCCTATTTTATGGGAATATGTGCAGTTTTTTTGCTAAATTAGAGGTTGCTTTCAGCCATCAGAGACTAGGTTTTTTATGGCAACATATCCAAATCTGTGTTCAGTAGAAACACATAACCTCAGTGTAGTAGAATATGGATTGATTATTTTTTCCATCAGATGCATTAGTGACTTGAGAAAACCATACTGTCAACTGAGAGAGATTAAGTTCTCTGTGTTTTACAGAGAACAATTGACTAGTTTGGTAACACATCTACCCTCTCTTGAAGAGAAAGAGCCAGTACATTATTCAGCACAGCTTTAAGCTTATTCTTAGGTACCTACCTAAGTTCCTAGTTTGTTAAGAAACCTCATTTTGTCCCTTCCTTACACCTGTCTTCCCATATTTTTCTTGCATTTAAATGTAGAAATTGCTGTTTATGGTAGAAAAAGGTATAAGCAGGAATGAGGTTAAAAGAAGATACAAAGTTATTTTTTCGTTATGCATTTAACATTCAGCAGTCTCTCTCAGCTACACACATGCTTCTTACAGGTTTCTCAGGACACAGATTAATACTAGAGGATAAAAAAGCAGTTTGGTTAGCAGAAGACAGGCAGCAGAGTAGAGACTAAACATAAGAAGTCCATTTATTTAATTTATATATATATACATACATAATAGGAAAAAAAAATAAGCGAAGTGGAACTTTATAACTCTTCAAAGAGTTAGAAGACTGTTGAACGTCAGCCGCCCACCAAAGCCGCTCTATCACTCCCCTCCTCAGCTGGACAGGAGAGAGAAAATATAACAAAAAGTTCATAAGTTGGGATAATGGCAGAGAGAAATCACTCACCAGTTATGTCACAGCCAAAACAGAGCTGGCTTATGGAAATTAGTTAAATTTATTACCAACTGAATTCAGAACAGGATAATTGAGAAGTAAAACAAATCTTAAAAACACCTTCCCCCCACTCCTCCCTCCTTCCTGGGCTTAACTTTATTCGTCCTTTTCTATTTCCTGCCCCTGAGCAGTGCAGGGAGACAGGGAATGGGAGATTATGGTTAGTTTAGTTCATCACGTTGTTCCTGCCACTATTTCCTTCTTAGGGAGAGGAGTTCTTCCCCTGCTCCATTGTGAGTCCTTCCTGTGAACTACAGTGTGTCATAGCCTGCTCCAGCATGGGTCTCCATGAAGTCACAAGTCCTGCCAGCAAACCTGCTGCAGCGTGGGCTCCTCTCTCCACGGGGCCACAGGTCCCACCAGAAGCCTCTTCCAGGGTGGGCTTCCCACAAGGTCACAGCTTTCAGGCATTCACACACACCAGTGGGAGTTCCTCCATGGACTGCAGGTGGGTCTTTATTCCCCCATGATCTGCACTATGGGCTGCAGGGGAATCTCAGTTCCAGTGCCTGGAGCACTTCCTATCCCTCCTTCTCTGACCTTGGTGTCTGCAGAGCTGCTCTTCTCGCATTTTCTCACCCCGCTCTTCTCTGGCTGCAATTACATCTGCACAAATAACGTGGGTTTTTTTCCCCTTCTTAACTATGCTATCCCAGAGGTGCTACCACTGTCGCTGATGGGCTCAGCCTTGGCCAGCAGTGGGTCTGTCTTAGAGCTGGCTGGCATTGGCTCTGCTGATATGGGAGAGTCTTACGGCACCTTCTCAGAGAATCCACCCCTGTAGCCCCGCTGCTACCAAAATCTGACCACACAAACCAAATACAAAGACACGTGGAATTATTTTTAAAAGTCACTAGTCAAGATGACTAACAGCATGACCAGGTCATCTGATATATAAATTGAAATTTATTTAATGGAAAAGGAAAAAGGATGAATGAAATGGCAATTGTTCTGAATTACTTGGACTATAAATTAATGAAATGATCAATATGACATAGTCTGATGCCTCAACATTTGTTTTTTTGAAAAAGATTTAAGTTCTGAAAAATAAGTGCCTAAATAAGTCTGTCTGAAGAAAAAACCCCAGACTATTTCATTTTTTATGGCAGAGAAGTACTCAGCCTCCTTAATTTCTAAGACCAGCACAAAATTCATCCAGAGTCAGTGGAATGCAGTGCTGGTGCATGACAGCAATTCCAGCAGATTGGAATACATCTGCTGCAGTGGCCTTGTGCCTGAGTCAAAGTCCATTGTCAATGACAATATTCATATTAAAACCAATGGGCATTCAGGTAAGGATGCCAGGAAAAAAAAAAAAGAGAAAAAACATCACTTAAAATTTTAAAAACTTGCATTGATGACAATTTATTTTTCTTTTTTTTTTTAGTGGGCTTCATAAGACAGCTTTTGGAAACATTAAAGGACTCAATAATATTGTAAATATTGCAGTTACTTTGTGTTTGCATAGGTCTTTCATGATGTGGGCAGTCTGTTTGGTGAAAGGATTCCAAAGGCCCTCAATAGATGTCCATTCTGCATTTAAAATATTTATGTTTTGTTGTGTTGTCATGAGCAAGTTACGTCTAAAACAAGGTACCTGAGTATGAAAAAGAAAATGAAAATACAGGAGCAGAGAAAAGTTTTGCATAATTCATTTAAAAATTATTTTTAATAAATCTCTTCAAATTCATCAGGCTATGTATTTTAAAAATACAAAAATAGTGAAATTATATTTGAGGAACTCTTAGGTAGCTGACATTTATGTAGTTTGGAAAGTATTATTGTGTGAAGTTTCTCACAAGTTTTTATTTTAACAACTTCCAATTTCCCATCTGTGTACAGTGCACTAAATTTATAGAAATGCATAGTAATTATTACTTTTTTTTTTTTTGGTAAATCTGTAAGTTTGACTCACCCTTGAGATGTCAAGGTATAAAATAATAGAACAAAATCCTGTAAAATGAATATCAGCAGGCTATATTGTTGTTCAGTCATAAAATAAAATTAGTAGGATACTGTCTGAACTGGGACAGTGCTTAAACATAGGTAACAGTGGTATGATCTATCCTTAAATTTCATCTGCTCTGAAAGAAATTATATAATCATGGAGTTAGATCCTAGAGCTTTGGAATGAGTTATTTGGAAAATGAAATAATTGCAAGATGAGACTGCACTTAATACTCTATTTAGGAAAAGAATGAATCATCATCCATTTGCTCCATGGGTGAACTGAGTTTTGCAATAGTTGAGATTAATACAGCCCAGCTCCTGAAATAAAGCAAATCCATTTGCTCTGGCACAAACAGCAAATAAACTCCATCACTATGAGCAGATTTGACAACATTTGCTGAGCTTTTAACATTTTTGTTCTTATTACTTTATTTACTTTTACTGGAACTAGTCAGGCACTGGCAACACTTTTTCCCCCCACAAACTTGCCAAGTGTTTGCCTGCTTTTTAAATTTCCTGTCTTTTGATTTTCCTTACCTTCTGCATTTATTATGTACATCTCTAAGAGACCTATGAGGAGTACAACAAAATTCTGGGAAATTCTCCAAAAAAAAAAAACATTTCAGAGCATTAAATGCCTTTGCTAACATTAAGAAGCAAGGAGAAAGGGTAAGTTTTGAAAGTTTTGAAATTCCTCATGATCTGAAGGTTTTAACATTTGGGTTCATATTGGTTTTTCTGAATCTTATGGATGTGAATGCTCATTGTGGACTACGGATATTTTAGGAGTCAAAGCGCTCTGACCTAAATGAAAAACTGTTAATTTGAAAGCCTTTTCATGGAGAACTTTGAGAAAAAATGACTAAAAAAGCTGTTACTGTTCTTTATTCTTCTGAACTGGAAATCTGTCTCCTATTATGCATTAAAATATTACATTCAGATATGCTCAGTTTTGATCAAATAAATTGTGAAATAATTTATAACATTGTGCCATGATTTACAGCTAATAAAATTCTAACACAATTTTCAATTTATTTTTTGTCTTATAAACATCTTCTTTTTTATCATTTTGAGAAAATGTTTGTGCTATGATCCAGTAAGACTGAAACATATGTGAACTATTGATTCTACGACTTCTTTAAAAACAGACAAATCCTTATGAGCAGGATGAATCCTACTTCACTTCATCTGCTGAACTAGAATATACATTGTTGAAAGAAAATATTTTTCATGGTTTTTTGTTTGTTTGTTTTGATCCATACTCGTGATGACACCTGTATTTAATCCTGAATTAGATTCATAGAGGATTCTTAATGCTCCTACTGAAATGTTCTGCCTAAAATAGTTCTGGATAAAGAAAGTGGAGATATTTAGGTACTTTTAATATTCCAAAGTTTCTCTCTTCAAAGGTCCTGGAGGGTAATGACTTCTAATCCTATATTTAGCATGTAGCATTTTTCTTGAACAGTAAAGTTGCTAGTATTATACACTTGAAATGGGCTTTTAATATACAAATATATAACGTTATGCTTAAGAGTATATGAATTGATAAAGATGCTATATAGTGTCACACCTTTCCCCATGTCACATTTCATTTTGAACAAAATTGCCATAATGCTTGACTATGGTTTGGAGAGTTAGTTGAGCTCTTTCTGACCTTTTAATATTGTCAAGAATCTTGAAACTTGTTTAGTGGAGAATTTTCTTCTCTGTTCAGTTTGTTGCTGAGTTGTTTGTCCTATAGTTTTATATATCTCATTTTAAGATTGCCAGATGAATACCATCTGTGAGTGATTTGTCTGGAATTTTCCATTTATAATTCTACACTTCTGATGAATAAGTGGAAACTGGCTAAATTCTCTAAAGTTATACATTGTAAATGTATAAATAGGCTTATATTAAATCATTTGCCGAATTTGCCTCATTTCAGGTTTTGCAAAATTGCAACAGACCAATGGATTAATAACACATAATTTTATCTCGTTGTCTGGATTTGGGCTTTGTGTACCTGATCAATAAAATAATTGAGATCAGACAGTTGTCTCCATTGTATCCTTCTTAAGGAAGCAAAGTTAACTAAATCAAGCTGCTAATTAATCAATTACAGATAAATATTCTCTGAACAGAACTTAAACCAAAACTGGATAAAAATCTATGAATGCATTGAAAAAAACCTCCCAACAAACCCCACAAAAAAATCACCAACCCCCAAACCAACCAACCAACCAACCAACCAAAGAAACCCCACCAAATCCCCAAAACAAAGCAAAACAAACCTGCAGGAAAGCAGAATTATATTGTATTACCAGCTTTCTTGTACCCATATCTACAAGTTTCCCTTTTTTTGCTTTCTAATTCTGATGAAAGTTCACTTGCTAAATGAAATGGGGAAAGTAGCTTGTTATATTCATTATACATTTTCCTATGTGTAATATAATCTCCCTATTTCTAGCTTACATCCTTTGCATCCTCTAAACAAATTTATTCTCATTTGGATATAGTATTTTCTTCGTGCATTTGGACATTTACTTACATTTTAAACAAACTATATGAATGCATCTCTCATCTTTTTTTCTCAAATAAATTCTGTCATTTTATTTTGAGCATGTTCTCTCTTTCTGCCTCTGTATGCCTGAAGTAGAATACATTTTGTCATGCAAACACGCTCACTTTTTGGAAGACTTATTTTTTTGTTCCTTCATCTGTTATATAATGAGAAAGTCCTCAGGACTCTATTGTCATACACTACTGAAATCTGTTGAAATTCATTTGTAGTAATGTTGTTATGTACAAGATAGATGCTTACATCTAATCTAGTTACTGACTTTACATCCAGCGCAGAGAAATCAGATTTTGCATAGGATGACTCATCTCAGCCAAAGATAGGTACTTGCAGGTCAGATGAATAAATGCTGTGAGAGTCTGTTTCAACCTCCTGACTGTAAAGGATGTCTGTGGTGACTGGACTAGACTCAGACATATGATTTTTGCATGCCTAAAGCTCCATGAGACTACCAATTTCTCTAATTTGCTGTGCTGAATAGTTGGCGCATAACTATGAACTGAAGGATTAGCTCAAAGAAGAGTCCTAGGAGTCTGGAAACTGTAACTCAATTATTCTAAAAACCACATACTACCTTCTTTGTACCTCAGTTTGTCCCTTAGTTCTTCTTGTTGTTGTTATCCTTCAAGGGAGGAATTTATATTAAAGGGAGACTTGCATACTGGGAAAGGACGGTGGAAACAATAAGCAGAAAGAGAAAAAGTAAAAGAAAGGTACAAAAGGAATTATTTTGCATCATGTGCAAAGGAAAGCAGAAAGCCATGTAAACAGAGGTTTTATATGAAAAGGAACAGCTCTAAATCTTGGAGGTGATGTTGAAAGAGAAATTCAGGCTTATTGATTGCAGTAAGATTAGAGAGAACAGGTGAATGGAGACTGTGCTATGATCATGGAGAAGATTTTTGTGGAAGTGTTTGAGTTACCCTCAATGGATAAGCTGTAACATAAAGGTCAGAAACAACAGCATAGGTAGAACTTCAAACATAAGCAAGCAAAATATAAGGTCTGGTGTTTACCTCCATGTGGAGAGGAGAAAATTATAGTTATGTTATAGAGTCAAAACTTCTCTGTCAGTTTTGTTATCATCACAAGGAAGAAAGAAGATAACAGACATTCTAGACTGCATTTTATTCTTTGCTGTTTGTTTTTATCGAAGCATTTTTTTTTCTGTATTCAGCTGCTATTTTATACTTTATTTTTTTTGTTTAAAATTGTCCCAAATTAATGATGAAGGAGCTCTTTCAGTGAAGTTATGCTATCTTCCATGGTATTTACCCTGAGTTACATTTTCTGTTACTTCTTCTTTACAACATTGCAAGAATGCTAACATGAACAAGAGCTGTAACATACATAATTTTATTTTATGTGTTTTGATGAACTAAGAGCTTGTAACGTGGGTGTCATAAACCCAGTTATAGCATAAGGCAGAATTTGTTTTACACCTGGAACTCACACTGAACTCTCCTGGGGTCACGGGCTCACCAAATTTATGAAACTATTTAATATCTTGAAAGGAAATAAGTAAGTACTGATATATTTTTAAATTGAAGATGATTCATTTGATTTGTATAGATTAATGACTAATCTGCAAAAATTGCCTCTATTTAAGAAAATCAGCATTTATTCAGTTGTATGAGTGGAGAGACCAAAACTCTGCTGAAATCAGAGACTTACCACAGAGATCAACCATCTGTGTGTTGGACCAGATATGGCTGAGTCTTTTGCTGTGCCTGGGGTAGTCTCAAGATGATCTACAGTGACTTGTGCACTTGCTGATGCACACTTCCCTTCTGGATTACGTGGCAACCTGTTGGCAGTGCGGTAGTCTTCAGGGCTGGCCTCTACGAGGAGAGGGTGTAGCCACTTCCATCCGGACCCGCCAGTGGCCAAAGCCCAGTACAACCATCTGAGTGTTGTTACATGGAAACAAGCTTCGTGCTGACAGCCTGTGCGTGTTCAGGTGCCCCATAATCAAGCCATGAAGCCACAAGGTACAAGAACTGGTATCCACAGGCCAGCATGCAGAGATCAGATGGAGCCTGGGTACAGACTGTATTCCAGGAAGGAATTAAATAAACTGAAGTAAAGGAGGTGGGGCCATTCCCTCTTTTTTGCATATGTACTGCTGCTTCTTTATTCCTTATATTGTCCATTATAATTCTACTTTCAGAGAAGGAGATGGTTACTTAGATTATAGAAGAAAATCCCTATTTATTTTTTTAATGCTCATCTATAGTTAGTTCAGGAACCAGATAACCCTTACCCATATCTAAAGCAAATGAACCAGTAAAGAAATTTGAAAGCAAATTGAATTACTGAAATTGAAAACTCTTGACTATTCTGATTTTTTTTGTCCTACGTATACTCACATAACCATACTTACCTACTCATTTAAATTATTGTATCAACTTCATTGTGATGTGTCAGAAGGGTAATTCATTGTAATTGTGCTCACACTGACCATTCATTCTACTGCATATTCTCAAAAGATTTAATAGTTTTTGAATAAGTATTTGCAAAGTTTGGAGGTTTTCCTTCAACTGCTTGCTTCCACTGCCTTTTGACTTCAGTTCTACATGATAATACAATGTATTTGGATAGCACTGGCAAAAATACATAATGATTGTTACCTGTTCTCTCTTTGAATAAACTGCAATCTGGTATGCTGTGATCCACTTCAATATCAGACTTAGCAATAAAATATAGTACAGATAAACTTCAATTTGGCTTGACACTTCAAACTAAAGAGTTGTAAAATGTGTCTTTGGTTTTTAGTAGCTGTGAAAAAAATTTATCTCCAACTAGCAATGAAGTCATGTTTGATGTCATTAGAGGTCTATATTTCCTGTCTGACAGATTTTAATGCCTTTTTTTTTTATTAATGAGGTATAAGGTAAAATTCAGAAAGGTATCTCAGTGGCTTTGCAACCTAAGTATCACTGAAAGTCAATTTAACTTTATAAGTTTTGAAAAATGAACTTACAGGGAACTTGTTTCTGTCTAGTTTGCTGTAAAAAGATGTGCAATGAAACCTGCTGTCTACTCCTTTGACCAGAAAACAGAGTGTAATGTATTTAGCACTTCACTCTGTTTAATAAACTTAAAGGTGTTTAAATCGAAGCTTCCTGTGACCTAAGTAGGTTAAGTACAATTAAACAGACTAAAGTAACACTATTCTTATAACACCCCAGATGGAAAACCCCCAAAATTCATTTTCCATATACATGACCATATGGTGTGTTTTGAAAGCCACCAGACCAGGATTACTTCTGAGGAGATGACTTACATCCATCTTGAAGTTGCTTTAAGAGAACACACCTATCACTGGTCTTCTCTCTTTCTGAACTACAGGAGCACCAGCCTGAATTATTCTGAAAAACAGAGGTGCAGAAGTGCAATCTGATGACACAGGCGATCTCTTGAGCAAGACAGTTCTGAGCTGTGTTGCAAACACCGCCATTTCTTGCCATGCTGTTAAACAGGAAAGGAGAACTATTCATGCGGTAAATTGAATCAGGGTAAATTATTAATAAACTATCTCAGTTCTGTGCTTTTGTTTGTTTTATTTGTTTGTTTTTTAAAGAAGGACTTATGTCTTCCCTTTATCCCCACAGAAAATTTGTAGTAAAAGCTGATTGACTATTAAACCTTTCAGTTCTGCTATCAGTCTTCTCTGCTTCTTCAGTGTTTTGTAAGTTTGCTGAAATCTACTATTTTCCTGCTCCTATTCTTTCTCAGCAGGGAGATTAGTTCTCAGGTATTTTACCACTCACTTCTGGAAATACTATAGAATAATAAGGCATTGGTCACTGACATTGTCTACATATTTTTGTAAACACTTGCAGTACCTCAATTATCTGCATGCCGAGTGGAAATTGCATAAATGTTGCCTGCATGTACCTTAGGATTTTGAAAACACCACAGACCAAATTTTTTTGTAATGTCTGTACAACACATTCAAAACCTTGTAGATGTCATTAAAAAGTTTTTGCCTCGACTTTTATCTTTCTTCATTCTTTCTTCCTCTGCCAACTCCCCCCAGCCAAAACAAAACCACAAACAAACAAAAAAAATCTAAACACCACAACAAAAAAAATCTTAGAATGAACTGTATTAGGCCATTTACAAATGTATTATTGCTACAGCTGTCTGTGTCATTAGAGTAAATACTAAGTTAGTAGTATTAGTGGTACATACTAAGAAAGAATGTAACATAGGGGTTGAGCACAAAATGCTGTATGGTGCCATAGATGGCTTGCTCTTGAGGTCCCACAAATGGAGTTTTAACGAGTTAAGATGAGTTAGGCGTCTTTTGTTTACTTTCAAAATCAAAACACATTACTGTATGGTCTGTTGGGGGGAAATCCTGAATAAATACAACCTAAAGGAAATGTATACTTAAAGCTAAATTCTAATTAAAATCAATTTTATTTACCCCAGCTGTAGACACGTTAATTGCATAAAAGGTCTAATTCTGTCAGGCGGAGCCGTGGGAGCTGCAGAGAGCAGCCCCTGGAGCAGCAGCACGGCATTCCTCGACAGAGATCGCCCCTTCCCCGCAGGACCTCCGGGCCCCTGCTGCACCCTCTCCAGCTGTGCGCAGCAGGCACGAGCAGACATTTTCGGCGCGGTCTGCGAGCAGCGGTGCCCGGCCGCTGATGCTCTGATCGCATCCTCAGGGGAGAAGCTGTCTGGCAGCTCCGGCACGACCGCGCTGCCGATGCGGCACCGCTTTAGCGGGGCGTCTCCCCGGACTTCGGAGGGCCGAGGAGCCCGGGGAGCGCGGCGGAGCTCGGGGGAGGCACCGCGGGCCGCGCAGGGCGCCGGTGCGGGAGGGAAGAGAGCAGCGCCGGGAGAGCCGGGCAGCGCCTCCGCCTCCCGGCTTCAGCACCGCGGACAGCGCCCGGCGGGCGGCGCGGGGCGAGGCGGGGCGGGGCGGGCAGGCGGGCGGGGCACCGAGCAGGCGGCGCGGAGGCTCGGCGGGCACAGAGCCGTGGCCGCGCGTAGGGACATGGCCAGGGCCACACGTGCCGGGCCGCGGCCGCAACTCGCTGGCTGCCAGGAGAGAAGCCACGCTGGCTGCCAGGAGAGAAGCCACGCAGCGACACCGGCGGCACAGGCGCGCTGCGACACGCGCGGACAACGGGCACAGGGGCACGGACTCCCCCCAGACAGACACAAAGCACCGCGGCGCAGCCTCTCCCGCGCAGCCCACTCACACACACACGCACACAAGTTCCGCGGACACACGTGCCCGCGCTCCCAGACACGGGCACAGACAGACACACGGCTGCACACAGGCAGACAGACAGACAGACACAGGCACACACATATACACGCTCTGACATGAACACACAGATAGACACGCAGACTGACCTGGTTCCTGCCTGGACAGAGTTAAATTTTACAGTAGCCAGGAGGGGGCATGGCCAGGACCCAGAGGTTGTTCTGCTATCATCTCAGGCCGCATGGCCGGGACTGGGGTTGTGGGGAAGGGAGTCTCTTCCCGGGAGAACAGAAGGGGTTCCTTCTGGTCCAGTAAGCGCGGGGTGGGAGCGGTGGGGTAATCCCGATTTGAGGGTTTTGCATGAGAATCACTTGTCTCTCTCGTACACTTTTGTTATTAATATCGTTGCTGTTACTCTTCATTTTCTTATCTCATTGCTGTTTCCAGTAAATTGTTCGTATCCCAACCCGTGACCTTTACCTTCGATTCCTCCAATTCTCCTCTATAGCCTGCCACGGAGAAGGAGGATAAGGGTGGGGGGAGCGAGTGGCAGCGTTTTTTTAGTGGGAGCAGTAAATTAGGGAACATCAGCCCTAAACCACGACACAGACGCACAGAGACAGACAGACAGACAGACAGACACGCACAGACACGCACAGACACGCGCGCGCGCGCGCGCACACACCTGGACGCACGCACGCACGCCCCCCGGCCCGGCCCCTCCGCCTTGCGACAGCCAATGGCGCGGCGAGTCTCCCCCCGGCGGGGCGTACCCGCCAATGGGAGCGGCGGGGGCGCGGCCCGGCCGGCTCCGCCTCCCTATTTAAGGCCGGCGGTGGCCGGGGGTCGCTCAGTGGCGGGAGGAGGCGGCGCGGGGGGGGGGGGGAGCGGAGGCGCGCGAGGAGCGGCGCGCGGCGACCCGCGCACGTGCCCGCCCCCGCGCGGCGCGAGGGGAAGTCGGAGGCGGGGCCGGGGCAGCGCCCGCCGCGGGAGGGGCGGCGGCACCTGCGGGGCGGCCCCGGCGCGGCCACCGGCGAGCGGGCGGCCGAGGGCGCGGAGCGGCGAGACCGAGATCCCGCGCAGCCCGCCCGGCGTGCCCGCGGCGATGGAGCAGGACAAGTACCTGCCCGAGCTGATGGCCGAGAAGGACAGCCTGGATCCCTGCTTTGTTCACGCGATGCGCCTCCTGGAAGACGGTGAGGCTCCGCTCCGCGCTCCCCCGGCCGGAGCGCTTTTCGAGGTCGGCGCTCGGCGGCCCCGGCCGGGCGACACGGAGCGAACTCGGGTCTCCGGGCAGGCGGGCGGGCGGCGGAGGGGCCCGAGGCGGGACCTGGCCGCGCGTGGGCGGGGGGCGGCGGCGTTTCGGGGGCTTGGGCGCCCGGAGCCGCCCCGGAGCCCGCGCCGAGGGACCCGTCCGACAGCAGCCGCGGCGGCAGCAGCGAGTGCCCCGCTCCCCGCCGCCCGCGCTCGCTCGCCGTGCGCCGGCTCTGCCGCGGCTGGTTCGCCTCTGTGCGAAGCGCTCCCCTAGGTCCCGGGCTCACTTACACAAAGACAGATGCTGGCGTCTCATTACACTCGTTATATCCTGTTTTCCACGCTGAAGTAATAAGGTTTATATGGTAATGCTGTTATGCCGTTAATGCGGCGCTGTGTTAGTCGACTGCGCGATGTCAGACATTGATTGGATATGGCTTATCAGTTTCATGACAGTTTCATCCAGGACATGATGATTTCCTCTTGGTTTTGTGCGGGGATCAGAATACACTGGTTGTACATGTTGTTACTCAGTGTAATTCGACCTGCTTTCCTTGCTTTAGTTGGACTACCGGTTTAGTTGGACCTCAGCTAGAGGTTTTTTTAGGAAGTTTATCATTTAGTCTCTCTCTTAATAACTGCTCAGTATAGTGGTTGACTGAAGGCCTCGTGGCAAGGAATTTCAACTTTTGCTGAAGTGTAATCCATTAAGTTCCTCTTACGCAGGTTTTTCTTCTTAGATTTATAATAGTCTTTTTAGAAAACCATGTTAAAGTTGGAACCTAATGTTGAGAAGAAGTAGTAAAGAATGATGCATAAATCAAGACAACCTGTCAAGCTCTTAAATGAGACTAAAGCAAGGAAATGTATGATCAGGCCCTTGAGAGTCACACATTCAAATGAACTCACGTTCAGTGGTGGCAAATAATTTCTCAAGTTCTGTTTATGACTTAAGGAAAATCATAACTAATTCAAACTTACCGTGCTAGGCAGTAAGTGTTTTTCCTCTGTCAGCGGTTTTTATATTGTCTTTCCTTAATGTATGTTCTATTGATTGTGAATGAAGATACTGAGTCCAGGTTTTGTTGGAGCGCTTCTGTTTGATAGCTCCGAAATTCATACTGAATTTAGGTATGAATACAGACCTATTTAGTACGTTTTTGTCATAGCTGCCTTGCTGCTAAAGAGGCAGCCATGCTGCTTTTTACAGTTGTTTTTCTAATAATCATACCATAAACAAAGTCCTTATTTCTTAGAGGAATACGTTTTTTGCACCTTGCAGTTCGATCTTTTCCCAGAGGGGGGAAGTATCCACTGAGAGTGTGCATGTGTGTCTGGGAAAGGAGAAAATTTCAGGAAGGACAAAACCAAAAGTATGCAAAGAAAAGTAAAAAAAAGGAAAATAAAATTGGTTTTTTTAGGCATCAAGTTCATGCAGAAGTTGCATTTTGAGCAACTGTGCAATTGAAAAAATGAGTAGTTTTCTCATTCCTTCTTAGCATAAAGAGGACTATGTATTATTTCACTGGATTTTTTAAAAGATGAAGGTGAGTTGTCTGAGAGAATGCTAATGTCAGATTCACACCAGGTACCTGGCATTATCCTTCAAAACACCATCTGTCAAGCTTTCGAGAGATTTGTTTTAGAGTCTAACATATGATGACTGTTAAAACACTTAACCAAGGTAAGAGTGTAACTACTTAAGAAAATGAGAATTAATGCACTGGTTGCTGCTGGGTATAAATTGAAAAGAAATTTATAGAATGGGCAGAATATTTTTTTTTGGGTACCAGAAGAAAATGGAATGGTGGTGCTTGGATTTCTGTAGTAGTGAATAATTCTAGGTTATATCCATGATGAAACATTGTTTTGAGACTCTGGATTTCTGTTCTTTGGAATGTAAGGTGCAGTCAGCTACATCCATAATGATGCCAGCCAGGTGTTATTTTTATGGTGTCCTAAGCATTTTTGATTGCCAGTACATTTTGTATAAAATGCGTAAGTGTAGATTTGCTTCGGAGTCCAGAGCCTCAAGCATTCACTCCGACTTGAAAGTGCTGTGTTGTTTCATGTTGGCTGCTAAAACCCGAGGTTGCGAACAGTTGTGCTGCTGTGTGAAACCACAGAAGGGCACACAAGCGATAAGTATTCCAGAAAAATGCTTCTGATTTGTGATAGTGGATTTATTTGTAAAGATAAGACCACACATTTTATTTTTCCTCAATAATTTCTTTTGTTTTCTTGATTCTTTTGCATGGTTTTTTTGTTTGTGTGCTTTGGTGTACTTAACCAATATTAAAACCAACAAGTTACTTATGTTTTTAAGATGTAGGTCTGTGTCCTACAGGTTGACCTGTGTCAGATGTATACTTGAATCAGTACCTATTTATCCCTCATCACTAAGGGATGACTAGAAATCACTTACTTTAGTCCTTATCTGGGTGTGGTGAAACCCCCAGAAAAGGGACATTTCCTGTGGCAGAGGATTTGCATACTTATCAAACAACATAAAGAAAGGCGAGTAAAAAGGTACTAGTGCTGCTTAGATAGATACAAGATGTGGAGGCAAAACCCAATTTCTTTAAAAATCACTGAGGGAATCTGGTGAATTCTGACAATGAACCTAGTCTCTAAGTGGCTAATCAAGTGCCTTAATCAGAAGATACTTTATTTCCCCATGGGTCATTACCTGTTTCATATAGAAGTAGATCCTACATGATTGTTGCACTATTAGAAATGGAAAAGTCATTTGTAAGTCATCTATTAGAAGAACTCGTGAGTGGCTGGTGATGATTGCCTCAGCCTAAGTTTTTTCAAACTTTTGCAAAATGCATTGAACATCTATATTCTGATAATATAATCCAATCAGTAATGAAAATTAAATGCTTTTAATTATAATAGGTAGTTGAACTCTAAAGAATAGGCTAATTTCCATCTGTTGGAAAGGGCTTTTCTGTATCAAGTGAACTATTTTGTGTACTAGGCTGTTATAAGAGCTGGAAGAATGTCCCTGTTTCATGTATAGTTTTAAACTATTTTATCGTAAACTGGTTACCAGCAGTTCTTTTCTCAGGTAAGATTGTTCTGCTTCTAGTCAGGAGATGTCCTGATAAATGTATGAGGTCGGGTAATGCTTGGTCAGATAAAAAATGTCAAAAGTGAAGAGCATGTTTTTGAGCAGTGCCTTTTGTACCCAACTTGCACTTATAATGCAGCACACTCTAGAGCTCTGGGGAGAACTGAGGGCCTCTCTATTCTGGTACTGCTTCCTACCATGGAAGAAAATGAGCTGTTCATATGTGTTACTTTTGCATGTATGTAAATATTTATTGCTTTGTGTAAGATGTCTGTGATTATGAATATAAAAATAAGTGCGTGACTGTAACTATGAAGGTGTGGATGACATAGAAAGATAAAACCAGCTGGAACTGTTTGGTAGTTCAAAACTGGTTTGATGTCAGCATTATATTAATAGGCTAAAGTGTAAGCTAATTGTCTATATACTTTTGGGGTCAAGCAAATTATGTATGTGTGTGTATATATATATGTGTGCGTGTGTGTGTTTATTTATATATGTATAGCTTTGGAATATCTTGCATAGTGTATTCTTAAAGCCGGCTCCGTGTTTTGTAATATAAACATAAAGGAAAAAGACCTATTGGAAAGAGCTGGCCAAAGTAAGAGCATCTCTCCCCATGGAAATATCAGCATTACTTGGGTAATGAGGTAGCTAATTTCTCTCTCTATAATGACAGTGCAATTGACCTCAGAATTCCAGCTCGCATTCTGAAGGCAATGAGAATCAGGCCTTTAACTTTAATCTTGAGTTAAGTCCCTAGATCATTCCATGTGGCATAGCATGAGTTTGTTAAACCTCCAAGTGGTGTAAATTAGATTCATATAGCTCAGCTATCATCCCCATACAGGCTTCTTGTAGGATGGGACATGATTATTCAAAAGATTAGCCTTTGCACTTTGTGAGCATTAGTACGGTCTTTCATGCAAGCCTGCAGTAGTTGTTCTAGCTCGTAGAAAACTGTTGACATAATGCAAATTCATTCTGTCTTATATTCAGGTTTTCAACTAATATACTGGTATGTGTGGGTTTGGGGTTTCTTTGGACTACTGGAGATTCATTTTCTTTTCATAGAGGAATGTGACTTTAGTTCATGAGTGTGTGTTTCTGTTAAAAACCTGGGATGATAATTAGGTTGCTATATGAAAATTATTTGTCTTGGAAATACAGAATATAAAACCATATCCTTAGCCCTAGATGTGAAAGGCTGTTGATGAAGCCTATGACCTGCTAACACCAGGCCTCTGATACTTTTTAATTCTTATAAATTTTTTCATTGAAAACTACTTGTGAAAATATGCTTGCAAATGTATGCGTTTACTTGTCTCAACAAGCCTTTGGACTATAGTAAGATTAATGTAAAATGTTAGCGTAAATTCATGCATTAATATTAATCTGTGAGTGGTCACTATTCTGCTTATTGTTTCTTTTTTTCCTGATGTTTGCATCAGGTGAGAAGAAATCTATATTCACAAAATAGTTGGTATTAATCATTGTTTGCTTTGCTGTCTCAAGAAAGGCACTGTAAATTCCTGGTAGATTAACTCAAGAAACATGCTCATATTCAGAGCGTGTATTTTAGGTATCTTGGTTTCATTAGAAACTAGATTTTTATTGATCATTTGGAGCCTTTTCAATAAAAAGTGCAAACTCTAGATGAACAGAAGATACTTACGATTTCTATAGAGTAGTGATGTGCTAGGCGTTATGGACTTGGTTTAAAGCTAACTAAAGTTAATGGGAATTTTTCTGTTGCCATTAGTGGGCTGTCAGGCAGTCCTTGTAATACGAATATAATCTACTGACTGGTATAGCCAATAGATTTGTAATCATGAAAATTGATAGAATATACTGCAGGTATTAGAACTGAGTTTCGCTTACTGTTATTTTAAAGCTGAATTTTTTGTTGTGGTATGACACCATGTTGTGTTCGTAACTCTAGTAATACTTTTGCCTTGCAGAATGTAATGGAGATGAATCCCAAGTGACAACCAGATTTGTGGAAAACAAAATATTACAAAATGTTAGAATGAGTATAACAAAGCAACTGTTATGTTTATATTGACCCCAGCGTTTTAGTCATAAAAGGCAGGCTTGCTGCAGAGGAGAGAAAAAAGAAATTATAGATGTGATTTAAAAAAATAAAAATAATAAAATTCTCTTTCAGACATCTGAAGCAACTTAGGACCAGTTGGTCTGTGATCTTAGAAAACGTGTGCTTTGAAACACGGTAAATTGTTTTGCAAAGAGGCAACAATATGAGTGCAGTAATTGAAGGCTAGATTCTGATATCCTGGTTTAAAATAAAAGGTGCTTTGCTCTTTAAAGAGTGATGTTTGAATCAGTGGAGCTGCTCAAGTTGCAGTTCAGTGCAAATAGCAGAATTTAGTACCAACCGTTCAAGGGAAGGTCAAAGGCATTTGCTGAGGCTTATCTGGATGGCCAGAGCCTCATCTACAAAGTGCTGGTTTTTTGGCAACATGAATGTTTTCCTTGAAGGAGAAGAGTATTTTTTACTTGTCCTGGGAATTCTTTTAGTAAATTTATGTCATATTTAGTCTCCTTGGTGTATATATACATTCAGGGTACAACTGCTGGAACTGTCCATCTCTTCCTCTATACCTCAAAGTAGACATTTTTAAATTCAAGAATGTGGAAAATTGTTAATATTTGTAGTTAGTATCAAGAGAAGGCAGAATACCTGGAAAGCTGAGTAGAAAATTCTAGTCAACTGTTAACTTCCTAGGCACTGAACACCTGTGTAATGTGTGGAATAGAGTGGCCATTCCTAACCAGGAGGTGGCATGATTGGGCTCCACATGCCAAAACAGAGCTTCATATCCCGGCACCTTCTGGGGGAGGGTTAGTCTGGTCCAACAGATACATCAAATTCTTCTTCATTGGATGTATACTTTTCACATTTGGGCAATATGCAGACAATGTATACTGACAATCAGATTTGCTGGGCCGTGCTGGACTATTTAGTTGTCTATAAAATCCGATATTATCAGCAGTGACCCATGCATGAGTCTTCTAATAAAGGCTGAACATCTGCCTAAGCTACCAAAGCAGTGCCATGCGAGTGAAACAGTTCCTCCATGACACAAGGACACAGGTTTCAAGCTCAAAGTGTGAGATATCTTGGGCCTTACTTTAGAAGGCATAAATGTAGCTGCTGTTTGGTAGTTCCTCTCCAAGGTTTATTAGAGTGGGAATACATTACACCTTCCTGTGCCTTGTAGCTGTACTGTAGGCTACGCATGCTGCTTATATGAAACAGTTTTCTGGATCGTCAGGGTCACTGCAGTCACTGGGCACCTCAGTTCGGGATAAGAGTGCCTTTTCAAAAACAAACAGTTTTTAACTGTTTCGATTTAAATTTCTTTTCTCCAACAAACTACTGAATGTGAAGGAAAATTCAGTGTTGTCACTGATTTTAGAATATACATTTTTCTTTAAAATATTTTGAGAATAAATAGTAGGAAGAGTGTTTGCATCAAGGATTTGAGGTGTTAAGAAAGCATACATGATAAGGAAAAAAAAGGCTGGTTTGCAGGTGGATCCTGCTAAGCATTGTGAAGGTGTGCGTTCAGCTTTTCTTCACCTTGCATTTTTCAGTCTTTGGATCTGTATCAGTGCACTACATCAGAATAAGCAAGGAAGCAGACAGTTTTTAAAATCAAGTGTGTAAAGTATGGAACTTTACTGATGCTGCAGTTTAATATTTGGCTGTGTAAACAAATAAGATTGTGCAGTCTGACCAGGAAAATGGAAAACCTTAATGCTCATGTAAAGATCTGACGCGCATAGTACATGGAGTTTTGGCTTGTACAATATACCTTCAGTGAACGCAGTCTAAAACTCCCATCTGTAAGATGTAGACTGATGTTGAATTTTATTCTAATCTTTGAGATCTCAACATGAAAAGAGCTTCATAAGAAATATGTATTATTCTTATTACTTTTAGTACAAAATTTTTCTTTTTTAAATTTGCAGGCAGAAATAATCCTGGTTATTACAGTCCTCTGTAAATCCTGTCATATTTTAATTAGAATCCTGCTGGAAATGAGTACAGCTCTTTCCTTATCCTAAAAGGGCTGAAACTAATAAAAACTAGAAGAATTATTCAAGACTTTCAGCAGATTAAAAACCTCCAACTCCCCCACCCCCCAAAAAACCCCTCCTGAAATAATATATGCCTGTTCCTGTTTTCACAACCTTTGCTGTTGAAAGGGAATTTTTTAGTTTCAATACTGAAAAAATTATCAAGCAGGACTTCTAATTATGCTAATATGGCAATATTGAAGATCATCCACACTTAATTAAGATGGTAAAAAGTTTTGATGGTCATATATGGCTGCATATGATATAACCAAAGACATCTTAAAAACTTCAAAGGCTCTGCTTGCATTGGGCATTCCTGTTTATTGTTCTTGGGTTAGCATGATGCAAAGGCTGAAAGACACAGGGCAGGTCACTGCTGTTTTAGAATTCTTCTGCACCTGCTGAAATGCTCATCAGATATTCTAGCATCTGTCTCTTGTTGTAAGGGTTACACTGATAGATGTAAAAAAAAGTCAAAAGCTTTTGATTAATAAAATACTTTGAATTCTGGCAATCAGTGTAACTATTAGAAAAAGTGATACTGCATGCTAGTCTAGATTTATTAAAATCTACATTCCACCTTTTTGCTCTGCTTTGGATCTGGAAAAAAACGTGTACTTGTTTCATAGTAGAAGCATTTTAGCTTTGCTAACTGGTAAAGGCAGGTGTGTCTTCAGCAAAAGCAAAGGTAGGGATCAAAGCCCCTGGCTCATAATCAGTCAACTTCCAAAGAGCAGCACTGCAAATCAAGGAAAAATAGTTTTTCTAAGAGGTTTGAGCACTGGAGAAAAAAACCAAATCCCCTAGTTTAATGTTCCCTGGGATTTAAGTGTATGTTTCAAAGAAATCTTTCAAATACCTGAGGTTAGAGAACTTGCCATGAAATCAGGGACTGTGTGTGTGCTTTAAAATGGCTTTTCGGTATCGAAAAATTAAGTTAACTTACCTCTCACAGTATAAAGTTTTATGTCTGTGTTTCTGCTAATGTATGGTGATATTGCTGATTTTTCTAAATATTTCTAAGCAAACTTGTTTGTTGAGATTGTGGAAAGAACTTTTTGGTGTTGTCAGGGGTTGCTCTGAGGTCAGTGTGAGCTCTACCTGGGGAAAGAGTGAGACTTTGTTCTTCCTAAATACTTAGGACTATACTGATTTGGTGCAGCAATTGAGCTGGTTCCCTGACTTTCCCGTTTTAACTAAAACTGATTTTTCTCCAGTTCTCCTGAAAGGAGCAGCACCAAATTTGAGTGAATTGCTGTCCTTCTTTTGTTGTTTGAAGGGCAAATAAAGGACTGATAAAATAAATTCCAAGAGACCTTTCTCCTTCCTGTCTTCAGATAGCTGTTCAGCAAGAAAATGGAGAATTAGTTTTGGTAAATGACACTTATTATCCTGGTGTCTCCATAGGTCTGTAGAGCTATCTAATAGCTTTAGCTTTTGCACAGATACAGATTGGCAATTATTTCACTAATACTTGTATGCAAAGTAGTAGGATTTAGCTCACTGTAAAATTTGAAATAACATCCTCCTCATACTTGTAGATCCAGGTAAATATATGAATGACATCAGTTTATTACTACACTCAAAAGCCATTGGTAGGTAATCCTCCACACTCGGTTCTTATATTGCATGGACTCCTTTTCCTGATCCTATTTAACAAGATCATTCTGTCTTTGTAAATACAATATTGCAGAATGCCCTGATTCTCTTTGATTTGTTATGGGTTGTCCAGATGCTGTTGCTGCTGTTACAGGAGTGGTTGGTTTGTTCTTTACTTGCTGCAAATGGTTTCATGTAAACACCAACAGATCAGGCTGTGCATAAGTCTGTAAGAAGGGTTTTACTCATCTGTGTCAGAGGGATCCCAGGTCGGCATGTGGGAAAACAGGTGTTTGTGTTACCTGTATTGTTACCCTTCTTTTTTTGAAGACTAACCTGGATATACAGTAGTTGAGCTGTGCATGACAAAAGATGTTCGTGCAGTACTAGCTTGTTAAAACACACAAACCATCTGTTCTGCACGAAAAGTCTCTTGCTGCTACAAAATGTATGAATAATCTGAAATGATATGTCAGATGCAAGGGGGGAGATAGGACTAAGTTTTTGCTAGAAATATTTTGATTACAGTGCTTTTTTAAAGGAATGTTTGTGCTGTAAGCTGTCCAAGTGCTTCTTATGGTAGAAGTGGAAGATGTTTTCAGCATAAAGTGGAAATGGAGCAGCTTGGTTTTGACACAAAGCAGGAACTTGATGTGATTCTGCATCCATCCAAGCACTTAAGATGTCCTGATTTGGAGACAAATAGAAAATAATTAGAAGTTGCTATGAAATTTTGCCTGCAGCTTTCTAGTTCTTGATATTTCAACTCTGTCCCTTCTCACAGCCTTTATTTAGAGGTTGGGGGCTTTTTTTAATGGTAAAAAAGGAGTTAGAAGGAAAAATGGGGAACAGGGAAGAGAAAATGGAGGAAAGGTATAAAAAGGAGACCAAAATAATGGGAAGATTGTAGGGGAAGTGGAAAAGGGAGTATCAGTTGAGAAACAGGCATAGAGAAGAAAGTGAAATAAGTGAAGAAAATACAAATTTAACAGGTGAAAAATATTCAGTTACCTTAGGTCTAAGCAACTGATGAAAGCACAAAATATTCAACATTTAATGAGGACTTCTGGAAGCTTTTAGTTAAGTTTTATTCAGTTAAAATGGATAGATAAAAGTAGTATAATAAGCATTTGAAAATGCTGTTGGTTTATTTAAGAAAAAATAAAATAAAATTCAACTCTTTCTGAAAAGCTTCTTTTAAGAATTGCATAGTTTTGATACTGTTGTATTTCATATGTTCAGAGAGACACTGTAGGTGCCTACCATCCATATATATGCGTTAAATTATCCAGTAATTAAACACAGCAATCTATTTTGCAGTGATTCTCCCAATTTTATACTAAACAGCAACTGAGATCTTCCATGTTAGTAATACTTACAGTCCTTTTGGAACACTATGGTTAGCTAGTTAATAGTTTACTTATGCTTTTTATTTTAAAAGGTAGGATTCTAAGATTGAACAGATTGAAGTTTTAGATATGGAGTTCCCTTCTTTCTTTTCATAACAGTCTTCAAACCTTGGAATGGAGTGTACTAGTGTTAGGAGCTCTGAACTTGACTTTTATTTATATCAGCTACAACTCACTAAGTTCTCGGGCCAAAGATGAGATTATGATGGTGGGCATTTTATTCAGCCTTATGGAATTGCACAGAAGAGAGTTCAGATGTGCCAGGATTATATTGAGAAAGTGTTCAGTTGTGGAGTCTGCAGGATATTAGAGAACAGCAGCCCTCACAGTGATTTGAGCACCAATTTGCAGCCAACTGTCCTGTGTTTTGTAAACTCACTGCTGTGTTATCCATAAACTGAAACAAAATGTTTGGAGAGGATAAAAACAACTTTGAAGGACAAATAGTAAAAAGATTGCATGAAGCAGTGGATTAAAAAAGTAGTCTTGATTGACAATTCTGAGGTAAAATTGTTTTGCTATAATGTTGGATTTTGCATCTTGCTGGCTTTCATGGTAAAAGACAACAATTGGAATGACTCGAATTGGGTCATTTAAGTTTGAATTAACATTAAGTTTCCAATCTTAATAAATATGTGATTTAAAAAAATATATACACATTTTGTAAGACATTGGAAGGCTACGTTACAATTTATTTATTGGAAGGCTTTTCTGGGCAGCTTTAGCACTTGTGATATTACTCAGTAAAGGGTAATTCAGGTCCATACACTGGTTTAAAATGAGAAAGTGAAGGGAAAATAAGGAAAAGATACAATGCCATGCAAGATGTGATAAGGTTATTACCCCTGCAGCAGACTCTGTTGTAGCTGTCAGAGGCACAAAATGTGTGACTTAAGTGAAATTCAAGGTGAAATGTTTGTCTTCCTGTTGTTTGCATTGACGTGTGCATTGCACCGTGCATTGTCGTGCTGCTTGCATCTTGTGGGGCAGGTGTAGTCCAGGGTGAGCACCACAGCCTGATTTCCTCTGGTTGTACAGGGCAGCCCTCTTCTTGGAGTACGGTGCTACTCTCTTCCCTCTAACCCTAACACTCTCTCATGCTTCTCTTTTCTCAAGAAAGCCGGGATTCTTGATAGAGAGAAGCATCGCTGTGTTGTCGGCTTGACCTAGCATACAGTTGGATGAAGGCCAGAGCTGGGGCTCAAGGATGGACTTTAGCAGTTTGACTTAAATGAAATACTGAGTATATCTGGCATTTCCAGTCAGACTTTGGTGTTTGGTCACTTTCCTTATATAAATTAATATGCTGGGAGATAGTTTCCTGCGTTAGTTTCAGGCAGTGTGATTTTTTGTTGATGTTTTCTTCATGATTTGTACCATTTTTTTAAGAGTGGATCAGAATCAAACTCCAGAACCATTTTAAGGCATACTTTTATTTTAACATTATTTTTTCACGTTTTTAAGTTGAGGGTACTGACTCTTTGAAATCCATCTTAAGCCATACTTCCATATCTATCAAAAAACCACTGAACTACGGACTACTACAGAACATCTTATGTCATATACAGCAGATTAATAAACTAATAAAATTGATATGCAGGATTATATTATACATAGCATCTTCTCATTAGGTTATTTTAGGAAAGGGAGAGAACATTCATCTATGAAAAAACAACCACAACAGTTTTACAGCTTTATGGTCTGATTTGTCTTGTGCCTTTCCCACTTTCCCAACCAATATAATAAAAATTTTGCCCATAACATTCCAAAGACATGATTTTTCTTATGACAATGATGAGTGTTTTCCTTCTGTTTGATTTTATTTTTGACATGGGCTATAAGCCGTAGTGGTTTCCTCAGTACAAATATTGGTTTGATAAATTTTAATGGACGTTTCATAATCTGCAGTCATGGTCATGCCTTTTAGCATATTTTTAGAAATTGCAATCTTGGGAACTGGAACAAAAATTTTGTTTTCTACCCGGGGTTTTGCCCAGAGTCCGTAAAGTGCTTGGCCTTCATGTTTTACCTTAATATAGCAGGTGAAAATTTATTCTGCCAGCCATCTTTAGATAATCATTCTTCTCCTTAGTAACACTGGCAGTAGGAGTTCCTGTTTTATGTGAAACCACATTATTTATGGGTTTTGCTCAACTCTGTTTTTCCTCAAATTCTGAGGAATTGTGACTGCCATATCTTTCCATACTGATTTCTGGTCACTTTTACCTCAGATGAGAAGATCTGCTTTGATACTTGTCTCTCTTATTGAATCCTATTAATGTATGGTGGCACTTTATTTTCATTACAATCAAAATACAGAAGCTGTTGGCTTTTAAACTGCTGCAGGTGGGCTGTTTCAATACTCTCCAAGATGCCATGTGGCCGTTTTGGTCATGTTTATTTCAGAATGCTTAGAAAATGGAGATTGTTTTACTAAATAATTTATTTTCTTTTTACTCCATATTTAGAGTTGCCTATTGTGAAGTTTAGACAGGAGTAGTCACCACTGGTTGCTTCAGATGGCTAGATGGGATGGGATGGGATTTTGTTACACTGTTCACTATCCCAAGGCACTTTGGTATCTTTCCATTTGTCTTGTGGGACACACACCTTAGTTGTTATTTTTTTCTTCCAGTGCTCTCTTTTCAATTTATTGTGTTAATCTTCATCCTGCATTTGAACATCCTGCATTTGTTTCTTGAGTCTTAACTCAGTTCTCTGACTCTTTTGAGGAATGTTCCAAATCACTGGGGATTTGTTTAGTTTATCTAAATGTTATTGTCTTCAGCCCTTATAAAAGTGGATCTTCCTGGGACATAATGGGTGTATTGTACCTTGGGTTGTTGTTTGCTACAGCACGTGAGTTCCATGATTTTTTATTTAACTTCCGAACTCCTCCAGTGTGAGGTTTGGCTTCTTTATAGAGCACCTTTTTCTAGCTACAGTCCCAAGTGGATGGATTTATTAACGTGTCAAATTCAGGCTGTTTCATTGAAACCCAATGCTGCATCTTCAAACAGGTTTCATTTTTTTTTTCGCTGATCATCTCCCCCTAGATTTGAATTTCAGTTTCTCTCTTCATCCTTAGATATTGTTCACACTGCTCTACACTGTCAATCTTCATTTCAACAGGGTAGAAAAATAAAACTGAAATTTAGTTTTAGTAGCTTCATGTTTTCTTACCTTTGCTTGGGTTAAACAAAAACTATTAAAAATGTCAGAAGCTTCTGGAGATGGGTTTTGGGGGCTGTTACCTCACTGACATTTTATGGCAAGGAACCTACTTCAAAATTGTTTGATATTCTTCTTGCATGGTAGAAAGTGCTTAGTTCTATCAGAGTCTAGTAGTGGTGGAATTAAGTATGACCGTATTTAAGAAGGTGATAAATGTCAAATAAAAATAATGAGTTCCGATGTTGCTTAGCTCAGAACAGAAGGCGCAGATAAGAAAATCGGAAGCTTTCTGGTAAAAGTAACACCAAAAAAATTAACCTTTTCTAAAACATGCCACTAAAATTCCTGAGGAGGAAAATCAGTGAAAACCTCATTATTAAGTGTATGTTATGTCAAACTTGTTAGGTGTCTCTTCAGTGCAGTAAGCAAGAAGGTTATGATTGGACATTTTGTCTGCATATATGGGGTTTGTGCATGAAGAAAGACTGTGGCAAACATTAAGTCTAGATGCCAAAGTTAAATGTCTGATATATGCTCAACTGCTGTTCCAAGTAGCTCTTTTCATAACCAGCAGCTTTGTTGGGTAGGATTCTGTTCAGGCTGGACTTTGCTAGTCCACTATACAATTTGCCGGGGGAAATAATTTGAACCACACTTCAGTGTTGTGGGTTTTCACTTTGAGAATATTTTGTTGCTTTCCCGGACCTCAAACATAAATGTTTCATGGATGTGCAAATGAGAGGAAGTAAATGAGGGATTCGGGGCAAGTTTTTTCTTTTTGCTACTTGATTGAAAATGACACATTTTTGCAGTGGACTCCAGAAATACATTCTTGACTCCTAATTCTGTTGCACGGGTGGCTTCTGGGATCTCTGCCAACAGGTAGAGACAGAGGACAACATCAAAACCTTTCCCAAAGCTTAACAAAAATAGTATTAATAATGTTATCCTATCCCTACATTGGAAAATTCTTCTATTATGGTTTATAACTTAAAAATATTTGCTAAGTAACACAATACTGCTTAATAAAAGCAAGTTCTCCTAACTCTGAAGCTGTTGAGAGTATCTGCATTGTATTGCTTCTGCCTTCAGCTTCACTTTGTGCATGGTGCTGCTATTGATATCAAAGTGGTTTTAGATTTTGAAAGACTGAAGTGTTTTTGAGCTGATCACTTACCAAGACATGAAGTTTTGGATAATTTTTAAACACTATCTTCATTCATTAATTCAATATTGGAGGGTCTAATTTCAATCATTACAAATTTCATGGGCCCTGTGTTTGTCGTAGGAGCTTTCAGTCCGGACAGCAACTCACTATCCATTTCTTTCCATTGAATAAGTGAGTGAATTAAGGTAAAACTGTCTCATAACCTGTGAGACATCTCTGTTGCCTATAGTAGTCCATAGGGTGCTTTTTCATCTGCCTGACAAAAGGCCCTCAGGAATTTAGTCCCTCATTTGAATGCTGAGTAGTATAAAGGCCATAAGCTTGTGACCTCTGAGTTCTATAACTTCCCCGTCTCTCATGATTTAAATGCTTATAGCCTGAGGTACATGGACTGGGAAGGGATGTTTGGTCCAGAGGCAAGTCTCAGTACTGCCAAGATAATGATCTTACTGTGAGAGTTATTCTGAAAGAAAAATAGTACCATTTTACAGTAACAATTTATTGGAGACCTTTAAAAAAGAGTTTTCAGGTGCCAGCTAATTTCAGCTATCATAACATTATTGCTATCACTTTAAGAAAAATACCTGACAACTGCAGGGGAAAAAAGTTCAGTCTTTGATGTCCATTTTTGTTCATTCCTAAAGGGATATCTTTCACCTGTTTTCTACAACTTTACAAGCAAACAGTCATTAGAAAACATGGGTATTGACGTTCAAAGTTAACTTTTAAGATTGTTCTTTTGTGCCTGAATTAAGGTATAACTCATGTTCAAGTCTATTATTTCTGTGTGGAACTTCAGAAGTAACCCTGTTGTGTTAGTAAATTGCATGAACTTCAGACTGAGGGATGATGCAGCACATGCCTTTTTGAGAAAATTTGGGAAGACATGTGTCTTGGGGTGACTCTATTATGTGTATCCCCTATCATGCTCTATGCCCAAAAAGTAATATTGTGCCTTTTCTGTGCCTTTAAACTGAGCTTGGGAAAAAAAAAAAAAAACAGATGAACTTTTCAAAACAGGAGTTTTGAGGAATATTTGAGGAATAATTACTGCTAGTGAACAAAAGAAGTTTTCTTCAGAGGCTAAAATACATAATTTCTTTGGTTGTTGTCGTTGCTTCATTTGAAGTGGTTGAATAACCCATGTCCACTAACCATGTTATCTGGGTGTCATCTATTCCATGGTTCTTCACTCAATGGTCCTGCTGGGTACAAAAGCCCTGTTGTGCTTTCTTCCCAGGAACTGTATGGATGGAAGCCTGTTGCTTAAGATACATAGTGGACAGAGGGAGGGAAAAAAGTCATAGTATCTACTACTTACTATATATATACATGTGCATAATAAGTCACTCAGTTTTTTCTACCTTATAGTGAGACTCCTGCACCTGGAAGTTCTTAATTAATGTTTACTTTCTTTTTATCGTTCTTTTTCATAATTTTTGTGCTTTCTCTTTCCTGAATTGTCCTGTGTTGTGTGATGCCATTGTGTCACTTGGTTTACAAGCTCTAGGGCGTAGATGTGAGGTGCTATGTCAGTATATGGTGGTAGTACATATTAATGTTTTTATAATTTGTTGTTTGTCAGGAAACTGATCACTCCTAACACAGTTGCCTGTGAATGCCATCAGCAAGTCTTGGATTCTGTCCTGGAGATGCCTCCTACCCAGTTGTCACTGTTCATATTACCTGCTCATTCAGAGTTTCAGTTTAATTGATCTCTTCCCTGTGGACCTATCCATGAGTGTGCTTTCCAGTGCCATCTCTAATAGGTTTGTTTACTTAGGTAACCTTTGGTCTTTTCTAGTTAAGTATTGAACCTGTGATTTCTCCATCCTTTTTCTCAGTCAGTGTATTTAGAAGTTTTTCTTGATTATCTCTATGACCAATAACCAGTGTATCCTGGCCTGGATAGAAAGGCCTTCCTGCCCTAACAACAGGATCTAGACTGCACTGTTCTTTTGCAAAATAATCCAGTTGTTCTTAATGTACATCTTACAACAACATTGTCATCTTCTTCTAGGCATTTCTTTGTTTCTTAAACAGCAAGCTGCCTCTGCCCCCTTCGGATTTTATTCTGTCTTTTGTGTACCCGCACATGCAGTTCTGATTTCAACAGATGTCAAACACATTAAATTGTAAAACATGTATCTTATTCATTCTTTTCATCATTCATCTTGCTTATATTTTGAGAGATGAGGTAATGGTAACAACCTGCATGTTTATCAAATGCACTTTTTAAGAAACAGCATCCTTTGTTTTTTCAGGTTAAGCACACTGATATATTTGAATTATTCATTTACAGGGTTGCAGCAAAGAAAACTGATAGTGGATTGGAAGGACAGTAGGAAAAGAAGGGAGAATGCTGGGCTGGGTATTATTAGTTTGCTTTCTAGGAAACAAAACTCTTTGAGCAGAGGAAACCAGCATGTGTCAAAGGCACCAGAGCTTAGTTGAATGAATTCCCTGAAGAGCAAGTAAGTCCATGTGAATTGAATTGTGTGAACGAACACTATTTAAAGAAAAAATCTACAGAACCGCAAACCTCTTGACTGGTCATTGCCTGAGTTGTCATTAAACAGCTGGTAAAGATTGGGATAATAGAGGAGCCGATGTGGGAGAGATAGGAGACAAGCTAGAGAATTAAGCTTGAAATAACTGGAAAGGAAGCTAGTGTAAGAGTACAAGCACGAAGGAAATAAAAACAATACAGCATGTAGCTGGAATAAATTACAAGAGAAAAAATGAGAGCGGGTGAGAAAGTTGAGGAATAGGGAGGGAGGGATCCTGATACGGCTGTTTGCAATCATAAGACTACAAAAGATTTTGCAGCTGCAAAGTCTAAGGACAAAAATAAAGTTTCAGTAAGGTCACAGAAGCAAGAAAGTGGTTACATGTGTATTGTAGTGTAATGCACGGGAGACTACAAGAAGGAAGGGACCCATGCTGGAGCAGTTTATAAGAACTGGAGCTTATGGGAAGAACTCACTTTAGGAAAGTTCATGGAGGACTGTCTCTCATGGGAGGGACTTCATGCTGGAACAGGGAAAGTGTGTGAGGAGTCCTTCCCCTGAAGAGGAAGAAGTGACAGAGTCAATGTGTGATGAACCAACCTCAATGCCTAGCATCTCCGATGCAGGGACAATGGAGAGAATCAGGAATAAAGTGTTAAAAAAACTTCCTGTCTGTCCTGCCAGGACCCCCTCTGTCAGTCACACTCGCACACCTGAGCTGGGACCGGGGCCCCTTCACAGCTACACCCCCACACTCACACAGTCACACCAGGCTTCCGAGCTGCCCCAGCCCCAGCTTTCCCACAGGAGAGTCTCAGATGACCGATCCTTAAAGTAATTTAATCTTGGTCCAGTAACAAAATAAAAAAAATACAGCTCAAGCTGGTGCCTCTGAGGAGGGACTCTGAACAAAGACCCGTGGGCTTTTATCCTCCCACAGTCTAAGCTCAGGAAAGTCTGGAACCCTCAGCTCCTGCCATGTCTCTGAGTGTCCAGTCCCCTGGCCGGGCCACAGGTCCCCAAGCCCTTTGTTGTGCACAGGGTTGGCAATTCCCAGCCTCTTGCATCGGGCTCCCAGAGCTCAACCTGCGGCTCCCACTGCAGTGGCTCACCGAGATACCAGCACTGAATGGATTCCTCAACAAAAATTAAGACTGGGAGGAAGGGAGAGGTAGGGGGGGAAGATGTTTTTAAGATTTGATTTTATTTCTGATTATTCTGCTCTGATTTAATTGGTAATAAATTCAGTTAATTTCCCCAAGTCAAGTATGTTTTGCTGGTGACAGTAACAAGTGAGTGATCCCTCCCTTCCCATATCTCAACCCAAGATCCTTTTGCTGCATTTTCTCTCCCCTGTCCAGCTGCGGAGGGCAGTGATAGAGCAGCATTGGTGGTCAGCCCACCACAGCTCATCTATTTCAGTCCAGTAGTCTGGACTTAGCAGCCTCCTTTGAAATGTATTATTTTGTTAACACTTGATTTCCTGCTTTGTAATTTCTTCTAATCTTCAGTAGTTTTGTTGGTTGTGTTACTGTACTTTTTTGTAGTTCTCTTTTTTTATACTGTATCTGATCTAACCATGCAATAGACTCTGCAAGTGACTCGCTTTTTTGTTTAAGTTGGACCAAGTTTTCATCAGTGTGTTTATATCAGCTAAAGGCTGTCTGGTACCATGGTTGGTGTAGGGTATATACTGCTTTCTCTTCCCTTGGGGAGCAAGGTAACATACACTATTACGTTGGTTCACTGTTGTTGTGGAATGAAGGATAAGCAGTAAGCAAAAGACAAGCAGAACATTAACCTTTTGGAATAATAAGAGAGTATGGAACATTCACAGACAACATACTTGCTCAAAGAGTAAACAGATTAAAATGGGATACCTACTAGTAAAATTCTACTATTGCAGTACTGTAAAGTTGTTTCTTGTTAACAAGAGTTTGCAGAAATGTTGGGCAGCTGAGTTTGGGACTTTGTAAGCATCACAAAAGCAAAGTGAGTGAAATGAGATGACAAATATTGTAATGCTGTTCTGGGCCAGCATCTTGGGGATTAAATTCCGAGAGACCTGTGTACCACCGTGCACTCTAAAGAGGGTGTTCATTACTTGTGGGGTGAATGTGGACTACTGCAAGTCTTCAGACCAAATAAAGCATTACTGCCTCTAACATGCCATTTAGGACTCTCATGCTAATATATGTGGGTGGATGCAGAAAGGGAATGGTGTAAGCTGTACCAAGAACCCAAACACTGAATGGCTGCAGCTGGTTTTTCCTGCTCAGATAATAAGCCATGCTACAGAAGTGAGGAGTGCCCCAGTCTGGTGACTACACATTGTGGATGCCTGCTTTGTGGGATCTCTGCTATCCTCCAGCATATAATTTTCTGCTTAGAATGAGATTAGTGTTGTTGAATTCTATTCATTTGACACCATAACTCTGTCTCTAGGTTCAGCAATGCTAAATGTTAACCTAGTGCCGCAGCTTGAAAAATAGTTTTGTATTAAAACTAATGCAGGCTGGAGTTGCATTAATCTCTGTTGATGATCATATTTGCCAACTGGGTGCCTGCTCCTGTTTGACATATGACTCTTCATATTTGGTTTCTTGTTATTTTTTCCCTGACAGTATCTTGACTTCTTTACCCTGGAGTTCTTCCTTGCAGGAAGCAGGCCAGCATTTCATCTCTAGAGTTTTATTTTAAAAACGTATTATGTCTCTTAAGGCATGATGGGCTGCAGGAAGTGTTGAAAGTGCCACTTGCCGAGTCATGTTTTGCTTATCACTTACACATTTAGGTCAGATAATAAAATTGCTACTGAAAGTTCTTACAGCCAGCAAGGAAAGTCAAATGCAATTATCTCAATGACACTAATAAATATGGCCTCCTTAACCTGAGCTTTTATTAAGCTGGTATATTCTTGGTAGTCCAAAAGATAATTGCATTTCGAATAAGTCAAATGTCAGTTTTATGTTCTACAAACTGTACTAGTAAAGCTCTGTTTGATCTTCAGCCTGAAAAATTCCCATTAGATCATCTCTAAGTCCACCAAAACAGTGGAAAATTACAATTCTGAGATTAAATGATAAGGAATTAAGAAAAAAAAAGAATTTGAAAGTATGAATCTTTCAATTTTATTTTCCTACTGTGCAGTCTTCTTTCAAATTTAAGTGTGGTACTGAAGCTTGATGGGCTGCCTAAAAGTTCTGGATGTGCATGCAGTTTCATCCTAAGATCTGGATATTATTGACAGAACTCTTACACAGTAAACAAAATTAATTCTTAGCTCTTCTTATGTGTTTTGACTCATTTTTGATGCATTGTTCTAAATTCAGTTTTGTTAAACTGCTCCTTGGGTTTTACCAGTTGAAAAAATTATCTACAGTTTTAATAGAAGTATTTTGCTAGCATATTCCTAGACATCCAGCTGAAAGCATGACATACCATAATCCTTACAGAGTACTGGTGCAAAAAGGATTTTTATTTTCAGTGGAAATGAGCATTGGTCATCTAGATGATAACTTGGTTTAAAAAACTGAAGTATTTTCAGGGATCTTTAGAAATTTGTTACAAAAGCAGTTATGCCATGATTTGTAGTAACTCTGAGTTACCAGTTATTTGGTATCTTCCTAATGTTTAGAGAGAATTTATTAATTTCTACTAATAATTTATAATTTTGTTTTAATTTCTTATTATTTTCTATTCTTCTGTTGAATCTTGGTAGTATTTTAGCCTTTTCAGTCTTTTGAAATTTTCGAAAATCTTGAGTTTTCAAATATACTTACTAGCAGTAGTAGCATTATCTCAGCCAGTTTTCCAAGTCACTTACAGTGGCGTCTCCTGATCCTTTTTCTTCCCCAAAGACTTCTGCCACTGTATCCTTGCCTTCCTCTTCTTGTTTTTCCTCTTGCTTTGTTGCTAGGTGCGACAAAGCAGTTGGAATCTCTTTGGCCCCAGTGGTAGAGGCCCTCCTGACAGCTGAAGGAGTACAAGGACGTTCATCCTGGCTAGAATCCCAACTGATACAGAGCTCCTGGGCCATGCTGCAGCAAGAAATCTGCCTTATGTTAAGCAAGTACAATTTTAGTCAGGATTGTTTGCTTGAGCTTTGTGCCATGTCTTACCCATATGAAATTAGTATAAATTCTATTATGTTCAGCCAGTCTGAGAACTAAAATCTGATTGATCTAAGTAGTATTTAACCGAAAACTATTCCAAGATCTTTCACATTTTAAGACTACCTTGCTGTGTTAATCATATTTTTTTTTAACAAAGGCTGCAAGAAAAAAGGAACTCATTAGCTCTGGGTTTCTTGATGTTATCTGTTATTATCTTTAATGTCCCTTTGTGCTAGTCAGAAATGTGCTTAGTAGTGTTTCCTTTAATTCCAGCTTAATCTAAAAGTGTGACTTGGTTTATGGTAAAAAGCAGTGAATAGCACCATTTCTGAAACTCATTGCTAGTAAATCTAAATTGACTTTGTAAGAACAAAAATATACCTGTGAATTATTTGGTTTTGATCGTTATATGCTTCTATGGTATCATCGTTCATGTGTTTTAAAACACCAAATTCCAGTATAAAGGAGAAGAAAAACTATACTATTGGACTAACATAGATGAGGTATTGATTTTAAATGATTTTTCTGCCCAAATACAACTACTGTATTCTACAAGCACATTTGTTTTAAAATTTTGAGAGTAGTGATGACTCATGAAAATTAGTATTATGAAAATAACCCAAACAGATAAAATAGATAATACTTCCATCTTTTCCACCTGCTTCTCAGTGCCAGAGAAGGTTTCCCTTCTTATTCCTAACTCTGTCACCAGAACTTAACCAACTCATGCAGACATTCAGTTCTACACTGCTTGAACACAGGAGGGGTCTGTCGGTGTGTGTTCTCCACATGGTCAGCTATTGCTGGTTTTCCTACACTTAATGTTTCTTAAGCAAGCCAGTTTTTTTTAATTATTATTTTATTTCCCACCCATTTTTTTTTTCTGGAAGTAGTGTGAGGATACAAAAAACCATAAAAAATGGAGAAACAATAATTAGCCAAACAGCTCCCAAAAACCCCACAGTAAATCAGTTCTGTATAAAGGTAGAACAGCAGATGGTATAAACTGAGGTAGTGTAGTTCAGCAGCAAAAAATGCAGAATCTGCTTCCAGTGAACAGTGGCATCTTGGCATAACTATGCAGATATTGTAGCTCTTTGCTCCTAAACAGTTCCTCCCCAGAAGTCACATATATATTAGTTTGCTTGGAGGTAAAACTGCCAGCTCGTTTCTCTTCTGTGCTGCTTCAGCTCATTTTCCTCCAGCTAGCATTTCCAAGAATGACTGCCAGAGAAGGCCACTCTTTCCTAATCTGCCAGGACCTGCAGAGGCATTTTGCCTCTGCTCCAAGCCACTTTCTCTTATGTCAATAGGCCAGAGAGACACCAGTGAAGCAAAAAAACAACCAACCATCCAAAAAAATGCTGGAATGCTACATCTAAGTACAACGTGTCCCTTAGCTCATCAAGCACTCATGAAAATAAGGTCTGAGCATGAGCTTCATGTTTTCTAAGAAGGAATCAATCCCAGTTTTGAGCCTGATCTTTGAATTGCACATGTGAAAACTACCATGATACTGTACTGAACAAACAGCTTTGAAAGTGTATTTTGATGTGGATGATCTCATTTGCAACACAGTAGTTCAAGATTGGCTATTATTATATATGCTTTCCTTTTTGTTTTAATTAATTCCCTACTCTTTCAGAAAGTAATTATCAGTCTTTCATTTTATGGAAGCTTGTATTGGTGGTATAACTATGTATATGTGTATATATACATGCACACTATCTAGTTATACACATATGCATACATGTATAATACATCTTTCTAGTTGTATATTACTTATTTCACTTTGCGTTTCTCTAAACTGAGAATCAAAATTATTATTTCATAAAACATTGGACTGTATCAAATATTATTTCTCTCTGTAGAAATACCCATATGAAATAAAGCAGCAATGAATTAGATCTGGATAATGTTTCTCTAAATAGCCTTACTTAGTAGGCTATAAATTTCACAGGACAGACTTGACCTGTTACTACGTATCTATGAAGTGTCATACATATTTATAGTATTATGCACATTTTGAATACTCTGAATCAAACCACTTATGAAAATGGAAAACTCGTAGAGCACACTGCATTTGCAGCCAGTGATTGTTAAAGAAGACTGCAGTGTCAGTAGTGTGATACCTGTCCTGATGGGAGAAGGCAGGAGACAGTGAGTTACAGTCTAGGAGTTTTCTTGAGAATTTCGGGTAAGATGAAGATTATAATTAAAGACTGAGGAGCATGTTTGTGTAGTGTGATGGGGGAAAAGTATCGGACTTTCTCTAAGGATGAATGTTCTTCACTCTGTCGGAGTTCTTTGAAAAAAAGTAGGTAAAGTACATAAAGGTTACCTGTCAGACATGATGTTCTAGGATTTTCACAAAGCCTTTGATAAGATTCTTCATAGTAGGCTGCGAAGAAAATGAATAGTGACAGAGGAAGTAGCATAGCTTAGGTATGGTTTAAAAACTGATTATGCTGAAAACAACGGGAGCAGTAGTTTGCTTCTGAAATAGCAGTAGGACCAGAGTTAACACTGTTGATTGTGATGAAGAGGAGGCTGCACGAGGGCAGAATTTCCTTTTATGTATAATTTCTGATTAGGTACAGCTGTCCAGATCTGTATGAAGCTCCAGATTATAAATGTGACGCATTCAGATGCATCTGGATTTGGGCAACTAGCTTAATTGGGTAAGGCTTTTTGGGCAGGAGCCTATCCTTTAATGTGGTATTTAGTGCAGGATGAAGTACTGCAGGACCAACTGTGTTTATATAACTAACTGCTAACAGAAAATAATTATAACGTTGACAGAATATTTTACTTGGCGAGGATGAAAAATGAAAATATATTAATTTTATCAGATGCATTTGGTGCGTTTAGTCCTTTTACTTTAAAGAACCAGGAAAGGACAAAATGCAGTTAACTACATCGTGACTGACTTGCAATGATTTATTAAAAAGCAACGTTAATTTATTTTAAAGGAAGGTTGGAGAGTCATAAAGCAGACCAAGTTGGAAGAGACCTTGAAAGATTATCTGGTTTAACTTCTAGTGGGAAAGGGAGCCTGTCTGAGATTACCCAGTGCTGTGACCAATCACGCAGTGAAAACATCCATTGATGGGGATTTACCATGTCCCTGGGAGGTTATTCCAGTGGTTGAAGACAGGCTTTAGTGAGGTATTCTGGAAAATTATTTAGTTGTATCTTTTTACCCTTTCCAAAAAACAGTAAAAGAAACAGACAGTTGTAAAATTAAGAAGTCCATTAAAAACCTATAAAATAAAATAATTATGTGCGATAGTCACCCTGTGGAAGTAATTAACTCTACAGGACGTTTAATAAAAAAACAAGGTTTGACTTTCATTTTCTGTAAGTACTGCATACCTAGCAACAAATAAATCAAGATGACTCTCTCCATTGCAGAGTGCTTTATATGTTTTTATATAAGATTGGTGGAAAAAATGCTGTCAGATTGGACGAATGATACTGTTCCTTCTCTCAGCTGGAAATGGCTAAGCAAGTTGATGATCAATGGGAGTTCAGACTGCATCTGTGTAGAAGGTTGAGTAGTGCCTTCCAAACTGCTGTTCTTTCAGAATTTCTGAGAAGCGTGGGGCTCAGTTGGTCATTTCACTGGGAACAGTCAGGTGCTGGAACACACCTGAAAGCTTACTCTGTATATCCATGTTTACATTGTCATTTTAGGTTGTGAAATAATCCCGATCATTTTGTAATTCAGAAGTCCCACACTGATATTGCAGAGGAACATACAGACGGGGTTATTTCCCTGTCCTTGTACATAACTATTAACACAAGGTCTGATGCCTGACTGAATTCACATAGTTGGAGTATACTCTTGCGATTTTGTGGAACAGACTGAAGACGTAACACTTAATGGCCGCCTTTGTGCACTGGGTCATGTTTGCCTGTTGTACTGGCAGAGGCATGAGGATCTGAATGGATGGAAGGATCTGAAACCTCATCACTTTAAAGAGAGCTCTGCTAGAGAGCCTGTGCAGGATATGGAAAAGTGGTAAGGGAATCAAAGAGTGTATGTTCTGTAATCCTCTGCCCTTTCTTCCTTTAATACACAAAAGCTATATCTATAGTGTTAAGTGAAATGGGATAGTACTAAAGCACAAGGACTGGCACTTTTGCTCACGTTGTTAAGTTTGTGGGATATTTTCTGATACGGTATTGGGTCAGTCCAACTGGAATTCTCCTAGAGAAGGCCTGGGCATGGTTCAGAGTTGAGCACAAACTTGACATTTGCCATAGTTAGTTTAGGCAAACAGATGTGAGTTGTATGTGACAGCTGGTCTTAGGGCCAGAGGGAGTCTGTTGACCCTAGTATATTTAGTCAGTTGGTGTATATTAAGATGTTGATAATGTCAAGTCCCTTTTCATTTCATTTCTTCTGCTGTCAGATTTGTACAGTTCCACATCATGATACTATGTTCCTCATACTCATCACATGGTTTCCCTCTCCATTCCCAACAAAACAACTTTCATACTACAGTCACGACATTTTTCTGCTTTGCTCTTAAGTGCATTTCAGGTGATTCTTTCCACCCTGTTTCCCTAGGCTGTCATATTTTCTGCTCCCCCTTAAAACCTCTGTTATTCTGTGTTATTTAATAAATGATTCAGAACTTCTGCAATTCAAAAGAGTGGTTTAAAAAGCAAAGCACGTACGATCTCTCTCCTAGTTTCCTAATTTTCTCCCTTTTTCCTTTACATGCACACATTCAAATGCAGTTTTACTTTTGCTGTATTTTAGGTTATGATTTCCTTCGGCAGGATGCATCTCTGCCTTGTTCTGGATGTTTTTAATGAGTAATGGGAAATGGTGATAGGAAAACTTTGCTTTTCAGAAACTTCTGCTAATCCTTCTGAGACATAATGCTGCTGATGGCCACAGTTGTCCATACATATTATTTATGACTACAATGAGCTAAGGTCACTTAGCTCATGCACTGAAAGTAGGTTACTGTTTAGTTCTGAACATAACTTCTATCCATTTTTGGTTTGATCAGATGATTCATAAGGAGTAAAATGGAATGCAATGTTTGGTATCTTATAGCACTTAAAGTGACACTTAAAAGCCATCCCAAAACCACAGATTTCTGAAAAACGGTATCCACTTTTGTTTACATGATAAAGTTTGTTACATATAGTTTTAAAATAGTTGTAAAAAACACAATTGGAAAAATACACCCTTACTGTGGTTGTGTTTCTACAGATGTAATTGTATAATGCTGTATACTGCTATGGCCTGGTAATATTATTTATGTCAAGGTTTGCATAGCATCTGGGAAACTAAGCATGGCATGAGTACTTAATTTATATTTGTGTGAACTGACTAGAATACTGACAACTCTGTATCCAAACCAGTCCCAGGATGTTTAGTGGCAGGTATGCGCTTCTCAGATAACTGTATGTCGGGAAGAATCCAGAAACGTGCTGTGAGAGCTCAGCAGGTATTCGGGTGTTTTTTTCCTGGCTACAGATGGATGTAGTATCCATGCATCCTTCTCTGTGTAGTTATCAACTGCTGTAGTCAGTTTGGATACAAAATCATACTCCAAGGAGATTTTCTTAGTTGAAGTGAATTGCTGGAGTAGCCTGAGTAGACTAAGAACTGAAGCTTTGAATAAAATCTTCTTTATACCAGTACCTGAAACATAGAACATGAAGTCCTAAAAATGGTCAAATAATTTGAACAGGCTCCTGTAAAAACTCTGGACAATCTCTTTTTTCTCTGAGAAGACAAAAAAAAGTTAAATTGAAATAGATTTTACCAAGGAGTGTTGATTCTTTAGTTAACAAGTGACTTTTTATTATGGTGAGAAAAGAGATTTTTAAAAAGTTTAATTTTGAACTGTAAATATATTTGGTTTTATTTCTTGTAGTCACTATGAACTTGACAGTTTATTGGGGAAGGGATGGGGAGAAAATTATATTTCACTTGCAGTGTGTTGCTAAAATTAAGAATAAATATTGCTTAAAATTAAGGACAAGCATATTTTATAAGTCTTGCATAGGTTGGCCAATCTATCTTTGATTGTGTTAAAATGGACCTGTGCCAATAAATTTTAAGTCAAGGTAATGGACTAGAAAAAAAATACAGTACATTGCATCATGATTGATGATTTAAAAATACATGAAGAGGTATTTCCCACCTGTTTAAATGTTCTGTGTGACAGTTGGCTGGCTGGGATATTTCCCAATCCACTTGAAGTCTGACTGTCCCCTGTAGCTGTTGCTTGTGTCTGGAGTGGTTGCCTTCTCTCTTTCACAAACAGTAAAAGCAGTGCAGGCAGATAACTCAAGTTCTCCGCTACCACAATCCTATTAAAATTTCATGAATTTTGAGTATCTAGGAGACCAAGGAATGGTAGTGCAGCTATTCGGAGGCGTTAAGTTGGCCTGGAGAACACTCTGCTGCTAGAGGAACGTTTTTCTTTAGAAGAAAATGTTGTGGTGTTTCTTTGTAGTGCAGAGGTAAAGTAAGGTTCTTTTCTCAGCAAGCTGAACAGGGAAATGTATGTTTTTTCCTCTTCTATTACAAAGACTGTGAAGACTTCATTAAAACCGCTTTCTCTTGGCATATGAAACATAATTCAAAGCACTGGAAAGAAACAGACTTAACAGGGAAAAGTTCATCTTAATGCTGAATACAGCTAGAGTTTCTAGTCCCAGGAGATAAGGAATTTCTGAATTTAATGGTTTCCATCTAAGGATTGGAGCTGAGGTGCCGTCCAAAGTTATCTCATATACAAAGACGATGTAGTTCTCTAATGTTTTTTGAGAATGAAAAATGAACTGAAATCATCATGCTCTCAGGGACACACTGCTGTTTTACAGAAGAGTGCTTAGAAGAACTGCCCTGGAATATATTTGAAGATTAATTGAAATGTTAGGAAACTGAGTGGGAATTTGTCTATGGATATTAATACCCCAAAGTAAATGTTACTAATCAAAAGCTTCAGCTTGATTATGAGGACTTTCTAGATGAGATAATTTTGAAACCCTGAGTAGAAATCAGGCTTAAATAGTAATGCCAGAAAGACATCTTCCTTCTCAAATAGATATATACCACAAAAAAAAGTGGTATTTTATGAATCAGTAAAGGATTAAAACAAATTGGGAAGAAACTCTAATTGTTAAAATGCTTTTAATAATTGACATCTCAGAGGTAACTAACAGATCATAGTTTTCATAAAATGGTGAACCATGCCACTAGATTCATGTGCCATAAACTCCTCCATTATAGTACATTTAAAATGACCATTTCCTGCTGAATTAGTTGCCAGGCAGTGTCTGCCTATACAGTATGGGCTGTCAGACTCTGCCTGTCTATAGCTGGGGTAGCTGTACTCCTTTATCACTGTTCTCCCAGATTTGAACTGGCAAACCTTAAATTTTGTATGTCACAAGGCGTGTTTATACCCTCCTGATACAATCCTCTCAGATGCTGGGATAATCTGCAAAGTGAGGGTGACACATTCATGCTTTCACATTCTGCCTTGCAGAGTGACTTGTTTGGGATGACACGCTTCTTGCTCTGAGTAGCATTTGGGTGCAGTTAGTTCTTCACTAAGGCACAGGGCCTGTGGGAGACTGGTCCCCTTCCAGAGGGGTAGCTGGAGGCTAGATGGGCTATCCAGCATCTTGGGTGGTAGTAAATCACTATATTTTGGTAACTTAATCAAATCTTTGCATTTTCAGTAGACATCCAAATTTAGGTATCATAATCTGAAGCTGAATTTCACTCAGGTCTAAGACATCCATGCAAGTAAGACATGGAAATCTGTAGATTTGCGTGCTGCTGCGCTGGCAGCTTCAGGACAGATGAGATGTCCTTTGGTATCTCAGATTGTGTTAGAGGCTTAAGATTAAGCAAGTGAAGGAAGGGCGAAGTGGGTACTATAGTGTAATTTTCTCAGAGTTGTAATAAAAATAAAAAATTATAGGAATATAAAGAGAATTAGTGAAATCAGTTAAATATCTTGTGGTTATTCCAGTCCGGTGAAGTCTTTGCAACCAAATTGTATGAACTCTGAGCAAGAATGGAGTGTTGATGGTATTTTGTATTCCAGAATTGCACCAATCTGCCCTTAAATAAAATATTTATATAGTGCAATTTACTTTTAAATTTTATCTTAGGTCTGAGACTGTTTTCCTAATTGGAGTTACCAAGATTTTTAAGCTTTATTTCATGTAAAATATACTTTTAAATCTGTATGGTGAAATCTGTATTAAAATAATTGAAAATAATGTTTGATTTGAATAATGAATAATATATGAAGCTTTGTTTCAAAAATGATCCTGTTAATACTGTATGTGAATATAGGAGAGTGTGGATTGCTCTTTTATAACAAGCAGCATATGTGACTTGAGTTCCTGTTTGATATTGACATGCCTGATAACCAGTAAGTATTAAGTGAGAAACTAGCAGGAAAGAAAACAGAAAAGATAAAAATTCCCAGGATAAACAGCTTCAAATGAATTAAAATATCCATGTCTGCAGTTCCCTTTAAGAAATACACGTTTGGCTCTATCCAGGCTGGCATGTCTTACAATTCCCAGGGCTGGCAGCCTAGGAACTAAGGGGATCCTAAAGCTTTCAGTGATATCTTAGGTAAACAGAAGAGTTGTTGTTTTAAAACAGTCAAAGTAACAGTCTGATATAAACTCAGTGAGCTGGCAGGGCCGGGTCGCCATCCCTACAGCAAGAATCAGCTGCCTTACACTGTGGGAAGTTGAAGTGAGGCTGTCAGGGCAGTGGGTGGGATTAACCCGCCTAGAGCTAATGTGATGCACTGATCCTGAAGAATCCAGGGCCTCCCAGGCCCTGCATCCTCATTGGCATGTTAATATCATGAGTGCCTGGCCTATATTTAGAAGGTCCACTGTTACAGGCTGGGCTGCTTTTCCCTGGTCACTGGCTCATAATTTTAATAGTGTGACATTTAAATGAGATTGTTCCTTATGTCCACTATTGTTATGTTTCTCCAATTATGGGTCAGGCCTAAGGCGTTTGTCTGACATGAGAGCTTAGCTCCTGTTACAATCGGGTTTAAACCCAGAAGAGCAGAGAAAATTAAGTCTCTGTATATAAACCGGAAGGAACTTGGAAGGTTCAAAATATACCCAAAAACAAGATTAAAGCCAAACGAGGTTAGATGTTGGTGCCAAAAAATTTATATGTTTTATTTACTAGTAAAAGAGGGAAAGAGAAAGAAAGAAAGAAATAGAGAAAGAAGTGTGCATGGGGGTTGAGGGGACAGGGGGAGAGTGACAGAGGTTAGATGGAAGCATATCACCCATCCGAGGGTCCCAGTGACGTCTCGATGTTCCCCTCCATGTGTTCTTCTGGTGGTAAGGGTGCCCTGTTGCTGCTGTGGCCACGCCGCCACACGCTGCCACACCACATGCTGAAGAGTGTAGAATCCAGTGGATTAATACACGCTTTGGGCCAGGTGGGAATGCCCAAATGTCTCCCTTGCAGGGGCCAGTTTGATACTGTCCCTTGCAACACTGAGGGTCTGTTGGATCATCTCTGGTGCAGGGTCTGGGGACCCCTTTGGGAGGGCCTTTGATGGGCCATGTCAGCCCCTCTGTCCTTCATGTGGATGCCGCTTCTCCCCGGGTGAAGGGGCCCCCCAGCTGTGCTCCTCTGCACAGTGGAGGATGGGCAGTCACTGCGCCTCTCACCAGAGGCTTTTCCAACACACACCCAAAGCCTCTCTCTCCCCACCCTTTGGTTAGAGGGCCTGTTCGAGCCTGGCAGCTGATAGCCCTGGGGCCGTGATCTCCACCCCCAAAGGTGCTAGGCTTGATCCCGCTGAATGTACTCTTCTCCCCTAGCCCAGACCTGAGTCACTATCTTACCTTCATCAGTGAGCAGTGTGTAGGGCCTCTGAGAGCCTCATTCAGGGTGTGATAGTCTTCTCTGCAGCTTTTGTAATACAGTTTTGAAAGTCCTTCATGAAAATGTTTAAGTCATAAACTGTAATATTTCAGTCTCTGGCAGCTCCTGGGTCAGTTGGGAGGGGAGGGCTCTGTCTTTGGGGCCTCAGAGGTAAGTAGATAACATGGCTATTTTTTCTCTGTGCTGGATTCTGTTCTGTTTGTAACTTAGGTCGTACGGGGAACCTATTCCGGACACTGTCTTGGGTTTTTTTACCTTTGACAGTTCCTTTTGCAGTGGTGAATGGCGACCCTGAGGGTTGGGCAGTTGCACCTCAGGTGGGGCCTTTTGCGCTGAATCTGCCAGGCACCACAAGTTCTTACTTTGTCGTGCATTAAGTCTCAGGAATTCCTAGAGCTTATCCTTCTCTCCACAAATGATTTCATTCTTCATTGAACACAGGTGTTCTAGTAGGTGTCCTGGATCCAGCTGGGGGAAGGACTGGTCTTGCCAGTCTTATGGCTTGGACAGCTCTACCATTTCTAGATTAAAACACTTGCTTTCTGCCTTCCCTAACCTGTGTACAGACTGTCCCCTGATTCTCCCCAGGTGACAGCTAGAGGCAGCCTGAGCAAGATTATAAGCAAGAGTTTGCTCCACTTTCTCCTCCTTTATTTGAAGACAGATGTTGCCCTCTTGTTACTGGCCTGAGATATCCCAGGTTGCCTGTCAGGAACCTGTGCAAAGTTCTCTGGGCCTCATTGGTTTATTAGTTGTAGAGAAGCTGCTTTAGTAACAGTTTCTACAATTTCATTTGGGCCTTTTGCCACTGAGGTTTTAGGCTTCCCTCAATCTCCTGGGTCTCTTCCTCCTCCCTGGTATGCAGTGCTAAATATGTTATTGATTTATTACCCTCTAGTCCGGTTAGAAATACTCTCGGACCACGGTAGTCCGCACGTTCCTCTGCTAACAGCAGGATTCTATCCCCCTCTCAGGCTTACTCAGCAGGTGTATTCTGCCTCAGTGTTCCCCTGATTTTTGCTCTATTTTTCTTGTAGTTTTGCAAGCTTCCAAGGTGTATATGAGATGGATTTCCAATGTGTTTGATTTACTCCATCACCCATAATTTTGGTGGTCTTTTGTTTTGTTTATAGGTCTGACTAATTTCTGTTCCTCTTGTTCTGATTCTTTCTGTGTCCTCAGGGTCATTCCAAATGCCTCTGTCCCAGTCTTTAGGTGAGACTATGAATTTTGAAGGTTCTGATTATTACTGTAGCTTCTGTTTTTTCTTCTGACTTCCTCATTCGGTCCTTGAATTGACTATTGACTGCCACAGTCCTATTTTGCTTGATTTCTATCTTGGCCTTTTTCTTTGTGAAGTCCCTGGCACGCACTTTGGGCAGCAGTCAGACATGCTGCAAGCACTTTACATGTTACATCCTTTCCTTTTCCATCTTTTACTGATCCCTTGCATTCTCTTTCTCTAAGTGCTATTTTATCTTCATCTTTCCAATACCATCTTGTTGAGCCAAATCCCTCCCCTCGTGCATGGGTTTGCAGTTGTTGGCTTGTAAAAGTTCTATGAGACGTCCATTTCTAGTTCGTTTGAATGCATATACTTTCTTGCAGTGGGCTTGGCCAAACTGCTGTGCTTGATATGCCTGAAGGGCTCTGCATCAGTTTTAATATGGCAGAGTAGTTGAGAGGAGGTTCTCAGCCGTGTATGACAAATAGGATACGATGATTGTGTGGATGATTGTGTTTAGATTTATTGGTAATACAATATCTAAACATTGTCAATGCAGTGTCTAAATAAGAACTCTGTGATCTATTACAGTGTTTTGTATAATCAGATTGTGGTCTCTCCTTTTGAGTCATGACGATTCAATGAGACCCTTGTACTTTCTAAATTTCTCTGGCAAGCCTAGATGCAGCTGGGTCTACTTAGTCTCAGAATTGGCCAACAAATTTGTATAAAGCAAGTTCAGCTAGAAAAGTATAGGTTTATAATCTTTAACCTTGTAGAATTCAAAATTACACGGAAACTTGGTAGCTTCTTTAGGATTTCATTTCCTTATTTGAACAGATATTAGTGCTTTTTACTCATCTTTCCAAAAATGAGTGTTCCCTGTCTTTGGGCTGGATGTACCCTGCAGGCATCTCTCCCAGGGTAGGATGGCCTCCCCGAGAGCTGCCTGCGGCCTCAGGAGGCCTGTTTGCCCAGTTGGCCCAATCTCCAGCAGCATTTTAAGACCAGGAAACCTTAGGGCAGGCTTTTATCTCAATATACAGGGGATACTTCTCAAGCCTTAAGCATTCATTGCTGCTTATTTTGGTAAACTTAGTAATGAACGTGGGACAGACTTTACAGAAGTTTATGTCATTATGTCATTATACAATTTTGTTACCATGAAAGATAATGCAAATGGCATATATTCCAGTACATAAAATGCAGTTTAATTGGAAGATATACCAGTGGTCATGATAGAAGCGAAAATTGCTTTATAATCATATGTTAACTAACATTTTGGGGATGAATAAGTTTATTCAAATATAATCCATAAGGAAAAGCATCCATGAGTTTTTCTAAAATATCTAGCCAGTCACTGACTCTTCAAGTAAAGGTTCTCAGTGTCTGCTTCTATGAACTCAGGTTTTCTAAAGGTAGATTGTACATACTGCTGAGACCTATTGCTTGTTGTTGACATGTTCGACAAGTGTATGAATAGACGTAATTCAGTCTCTCCAACTAACTCTAAATATACCATATTTTTTCTTTAGACTTCTTAATGTCACTGATACACTGAGACAGTGCTCAGATTTGACTTCAATATGTTGCACAAGACTGCTTTATGTTATTTAAATCTCGTAAATCCTACTAGTGTGAAGAGGAAATGCCTCAGAGCCAATCTGATTTTCAAACAAAATGCAGGCATCCTACTCAGAACGAATTACCCTGTGAATGTTTATCGTTGTAAAGATCGATTAAAAGAAATACGTCATTTTTCAGAGTTTTATGGGATAGAATGGGAAGGACCTGAGCTTTGCACAAGATGAGAGAAATTGCATATCGGTCTTCTACTTCATAAGAGTTACAGCTTTGTGGGAAATACTGGTGCTTGTTGATGGACCCTTAAGAATTAATAGTTGAATTAAAAAAATTATAGTAACTAGATTTCTCTAGGGAGAAAGTTGGCTCCCTGAATAGTCAACTGGAAGCATCTTGATATTAATCACATTGCTGCTGTCTTGTGATCTACGTAAAGAAACAGTACTGGTATTTCCAACACATTTATCTTTATAACATGAATATTGGGCCTCAAATCAGATACGGAATCTAGAAGTAGTATAACGTGAATGGCACCACATAATGTACACAAACACTTGAGTCTGTCCCTCTGGGACATCATCTTCCCGATTCACCTGAACTTAAACATTGAAATCAGCTGCATTCTCAGGCCAGTGGTGCTATTAAACTGTTGTGAGAGTTACTTACTTTCCAAACTCTTTAACAGGTATTTCTTCATTATGCAATGCATTTTGGAAAAATTACATTAATTTACTTAACTATTTCTATTGGTCTGATTAGTCGAAGAGTTTGCTATATAGGGTTTAATCTGCTGAGGCTCTGTATGAGATTAAGTTCATTAATTTGAATAGTTGCAGTGAGTCATGAAAAAGAATCTAAAAGGGGCTATTTGTCCCTAAGTTGTGATGGCTCAGTTGTGAAACTTAATCTGGTAAGATGAAGATGCTTGAAAGGCTGAAGGTGACCAGTGATCACAGGGAATCTTGGGCAATTACTCATTTCTGTGGTGGAAGGATACCAAATGTGCATTTCAGATTAGGCAGTCTGTTAATTCCTTTTTTGATTCCTTAATGTAGAAGTTACTTGTCCCAGTTAATCAATGTGAAGAGATGAGCTCTCCATTTCTTCTTCCCAGAGATTTAATATTTTTAATACAGAAAACAGATTTTGTTGATGTAGTAATCTTGTTTCTTTCAATCAACCTGTTGTTCAGCCAGCTGCAGTTTTGGGTAATTACTTAGTGCCAAAAGAGCCACAAATACTTGCTTTCCTTCTGACTGAGAGGATATGAATCCCTCAAGGGATGACATTAATCTGTAACCCAGGCAAAACAATCTGGTTTAACGTATTTTAGGTAATTAGTAGAGATACCAATTAGTGATAAGTATTGTAGTCTTTTGACAATTATTTAAAGTTGGGAGTTGAGAAATCAACCTGTGTTAGAACTGTAGCATGGTCATTTTTTTTTTTTGTGACTGCTTTATATTTTCTGTCTTAATGTCAATGCATAGTGTTGTAAGTTATCACATTGCAAAAAGATAAAAAACATTCCATGATAAATTTTCCCATTGGGGTGAGGGTACTGTTTTTCTGGAGTTCAGTTTCAGTTACAGCTGTGGGATCCATCATGAAACCCTGCTGTTACCACGTGGAGAACACTGATGTACTGGTACAACACTTCGTTCCTGCATATGCTGGTCAAGTTGTTTGGTCTCTGGTGCTTTGTTTATTGTAGGTAACACTGACCAATTGTACTGATGGCTTTTTGTGTTAACAGAATCACAAGGAAATCCTTTTTTGTATGAGACAGCAGAATGTTTATGTATGAGCTAAGTGTGGATGGTATATGATCTATCATTTAACATTCCTTGAACACTTAATGTAAAATAAACATACAGAAAACTAAGAGCAGATTTGGAAGTGATTTGTTTGGAGAATTTTTTGTGGTCAAGTGTGAGTCAGTACAATTTCAAAAGAATTTCTTTATCACTTACTTAAATATGTTGCAGTTTTAATAGAAATTTCCTTGTAGCTCTAGCTGAATTGCACAATCTCAGAGTTATTTAAAAGAAGTGCCTACAAGGTCTGTGTTGTTTTGGGGATTTATTTCAGATTGACTATTGCCAGAGGACGTGTTTAAATTAGACCTACCTTCAATAAAACTTAAATTACCTATATATAGTCTATAGTTCCAGTAATACAATGGTTCTAGTAAAAGTATAGTTCTCGTAATACAATAGAGGTCCTTGTTAGAACAAGAGATAGATGATTGTTTTTTATTATTCTGACATTCAGTGGTATAAGTTTGAGCTAGCTGGATGTCTAATCTATAGGGAATCTAACTTAATAATTTTAAATATAGCTCTATATGATGGCATGATTTCATAGTTCTACCCAAGAAAGATCTTTAGTCTTTTTCTCTCTTTACTGATCTCTTTGTTTTTCTTTACACATTCATTGCAGTGTTGCATTTTTTTAGTGAAAAAGCTTTTGAGGGATAAAAAGATACCAATTTTCAGGATTTTTGGAAAGTATTCAGCATTTTTGCTCTTCCCCAAAATGCATGTCATGCCATATTCTTTGTGTATTCTTCGCTCCTTTAGAGGGAGACTCTATAATGCTGTACAATGACTTCATCAGAAGACATTAACACCTCTTGCTGTTCCAAAGTAGCATCTACTCAGAATTTGTAGATGTATATGTGTGTATCCCTGCAGACTGATGAGGGAGCTACTCAATGAATGAAGCTGTCTGCCTAAAAACCTCCTAAGTCCCAAATGGCAACCAAGTTCACCTCTTCTCCTAGCACTGCCTGACTCCAGCCTGGGGCCCTTCCCTCCTCAGTCTGAAAGCTTTCTGTCAATGTTAATGCACTCGTACATAAATGCTCAGAAAAATTACATTAAAGATAATTACCACTGCTGTCATACCCTGGAATTCTATCCTGTGATGTATTTAGCATTAGTTTCGTGGGTGCTCAGCAGGGAGCAGTGGGCCTGGAAATTCAGTGGATCAGATTCTGTCTCGTTCTACGCGGCAAGAATAGAACGAATAGAAAAAGAGGGTTGTCTCACTTGTGTGGACTGCCCATCTTTGCACATACTCCATTGCATGTGCTGCTTCTTCCACCGACTAGAGACGAGACTTAAGATACCTATTCTAGCACAGTCACTTGCAGACCTGCTTAACCAAAGCTTAGACAAATTAAGGCAGCCTGCATTTAAGGAAGTGGACCCTATTCCGTGATTCCTGTATCTCATTAATTGTGATGATTAATTAGAAGAACAGCAATTGCTTTTACATTTACTTTTGCTTCTCTAGACTTCTGCAGCTGTGAAGAGTTAATCCACACTGTTTCAGTCTTAGCTTTGAAATGTATAGACCTTTGACCACAACTGAAAAATAAGTAAATGAATGCTGTAATGTTTTCAGAGGATAAAGACTGCTAGGGTGGATAGCTTAAGCCATGTAGACTTCTGAGCATTGTCTTGTGATTGTTTTGCATTCGTAGTGGTGGAGTAATTAGTAAAGCTGCTAATTCCTGCAGAGCCAACAGCAAGACCCTGTTCTAGGTTTGGCAATAGCATTATTGGAGCCTGAAACCCTTAAACAGCCTACTTCACAATTTTATCTAACACAGCCAAAGAGTGCTGAATAGTTCTTGCCACACTTCTTCACTGATTAGGTGCAAAATAATAATAGCCTCAGAAAATATATGAAAAATAAATACTACTTTTAGATTTTTGTGAGAAAAAATGAACTTGTAAACCTTTCATAACTGTATTGCTGTTAGTTGTTTATAGTCAAATCCATTTGCCTTTAATAAGTTTCCATGACCACTTTAAACTGCATTTATTACTGTGCACAGTGAGAAATACTTTTGGTTCTTGATTGCTTTTCTTTTCCTGTGTCACTTTTCTTTTCCTCTGCCACTCAGGAAGGAATGGTACTCGTTTCACTGTATTTTAATAATTTTTCCCAGGAAAGTGTTTTTGTATGTTGTAAATATGCATTTGTGATTTCTCAGGAAATTCTGATTAGATTCCAGGATACTTATAGCATTACAAGGTAAGCAGGGGAGGTAATCCAGCAGAGGACTGTCTGTGGGTGAACTCCTGTGGGGTGACTCAGGATCTGGGGATGTGAGAGGGTCAGTGCCCTCATGCATTGTGTTGCTGCAGAAAGTTGGGGTGCCACTGTTACTTTAGCCTATTAAGCTGTTAAAAGTTACTTTGCCTCTCTAAATGGGCACCCAAAGATACTATTTTATTGTTCAGGTTTTTAATGAATTCTTAGATGTTCAAAATTTCTACCAAGTTCTGCGTTCTTTCCCTGTGAAAAAGCTATCTGACTTCTATCTTCACATACGTTAGTGTTTCAGGTTACTTCTCGAGTGCATATTTTATGAATGTGTTGATTTATCAAAGATATGTAAACCAATACTAACTTATTTCCAGTCCAGTGAAGGTACATACAATGTATTATATTAAAGCAAGCCCAGTGCAAACTTCAGCTAAATAAAAATGTCTCAGCAGCATAAAATATTAATAATATGTTGAATTACAGAAAAAAAAAGGCTCTCTGAAAAGTCACATGCTCTATATTGCCATGCCTTTAACTGAATCAGGTATGTTGTTATAAGAGCTCTCTGTCCAGATGGGTGTTGAAAATACCAGGTGATGGAAACTGCACAACGTGTTTCCCTGGTTACTCTGTGCCACTGCTGTTTTGGGGAAATACTTATTCTCCAGTGGTAGCATTTTTGCAAATATCTTCCCGTAGTTCAAGGTTCTGTCATTTCATTCAGTTATTCCTTCTTAGCTCTGTGTGTTTGATTCCTTGTGTTCAGCCCCCTCAGGGCAGCTGGAAGAGCAGTTCAGTAAACGAATTCTGCAAACCTTGTGTATGTACTGGTCAGCTTAGTGGGGTTTTTTTGCCAGCTTTATGTGGGTTAATGTGTATGTGCACTCTATTTGTATCATACTCTGTGACTGTGAACACATTGAAAAGATGGTTGGGCATCTGTATTTTCATTTGAATGTCTGTAGATGAAAATGTTCTATTGCGAACATCAGTCAAAATTATGTGGATTGGGGGCAGTCTTAGGAGAATTTTATGTCTATGAAATAAATTGCTACTCAGTGAAATACGATCTTTCTTCTGTAAGTTTTAAGTAATTTTAAATGAATTCCCAATTAATTGCAACATGATGAAATTCTATTGTGGCGTATATAAAAACGAACTTGACAGCATCCTAGAAAATTTAGTCCAAGACTGTTCCCGATCAGTGATAGCTCAGATGCTTTTTAGCTGCTGAGAATCTCAAGAGGAGCTGGTTCACCAGAGATGTGGTTGTGTGCATCTATGTGAGTGTGACACAGCAGGAAGAGGAAAGAATCTGCAGAATAAGAGCAGCACGGGCTTTCCATTGTGTAGATGATCATAACAAAATGAGACTATTTAGTGTTATAAATTAGAGGTCAAAAAATGTCTGTTGCCTTGCAAGTGACTTTATGCCTGTCTCCCATATGTCCTCTGGTTACCTTAATAGTGGCATTTCAGAGATACTTTGCTCCTTTTAAGTACTGAAAATTAATAGAGCAGTTGTTAAATTAGGTACTTATTTTCTAGATATATAAATCTCCAAATTATCTATTAGAATTTATTTTAATAATTAAATACATACTCTTTCATGAGTTGTTAGCAGCCATCATACAGTGTTTCATACCATTGCCATGGTTTCACTGAGTGTAAATCAGCTTGTTTCATTACAACCACTAAAACATCACTTCAAAATCTTTCATCATGTCCATACGTGCTTGTGACTTTTTCACAGGCTGCCACTCCCTTCTGCTCCTCACCAGTCTTTTTAGTGTCAAACAAGCTGGAAGAGTGAAACATGAGGGGGTAGCTTGTACAAGTCAGAAGAGTGGGACAACTTGATCAGGATCTCTTTGGATATCCAGTGACAGGACTTGTGGGAATGGTTCAAAGCTGTGCCAGGGGAGGCTCAGCCCGGACATCTGGAAGCATTTCTTCACCCAGAAGGGTGGTCAGACACTGGAACAGGCTTCCTAGAGAGAGAGAGGGGGTTGGTGCCCCAAGCCTGTCGGTGAGAGGCATTAGGAAATTGTCCTTAATTATATGTTTTAGCTTTTGGTCGAGCCTGAAGTGGTCAGGCAGTTGGACAAGGTGAGCATTGTAGATCCCTTCCAACTGGAACAGTCTACTGTATTCTACAGTCCATTCTATAGGAATGGGAAGGGAGCCAAAAGCATGTGCCAGTTGAAGCTGGAAGATGAATGCTGTAGAGAAGCGGCAGGGGGACATGCTGCAGGTTGCCAACCCATTGGCTGTATTCCCCTTTCAGGGCTTTCTCCTCCCCATCTGTGCTATGTTCTATTGCTGTCCTCCCTTGCATGCCTTTCTGCTGCCTCGTCTGCCTCCTGGTTTTTGCAGCAAGTTGCCTTGCGGCTGTGCCCGGATAAGCATGTAATGAGTAATGTGAAAACACGTGTCTTCAAAAATGGCTTCCATTTGAGGCGGTAGATGCTTTATTCATTAATTGTATCAGTGTTTCATGTTGTTAAAAAATGGAGAACTTCAATAGTGAATTTCCGTAATTCGGGTTGAAGGGATTACATTTAAGGCTGGCTTTAGAAGTATTCCTCTGAGCATGTTTGTGTGCTGGTGTTTGTTAATAATGACCATATGGCTGTCATCTCTATTGTCTTTAATTCACTGAATGGAAATAGGATTTTCCTATCTCCTGTCTTTGTGTTTTGATGCCTTTTTATCTTCAGTGTGGCATGTACATGCATTTAATTCTTCCAAGGTATTTTCTCCTTGTTAGTAAATGACCCACGACTTACTTTGCACGTTTTACTTTGACATTGACTTTAAGGTCCTGTATTTTTTTTGTGTTAGTGTTTCTTCAAAACTCCTGCTATCAATGAAGAATATGCTCAAACAAATGAAGGCCATTTTGGTTGTTCAGCAGTAGGTGTAAAGATTTACTGATAAAACCTGAAGAATTGATTTAAAATCAGTGAGATAACATATTTCTGTGACTTACATAATGTTATATATGCCTGAGATGATCAGATGAATAATTTTTCAAGGGTAATAAACATGTTGAAGTTTTAGTAACCTAACATGCTTCAGCATTGGATTGCATTGGACAGTGAAAAGATGTTAAAATACATTAATATATTTAACAATGCCTATATTCATTATGAAAAATGCCATATTGATGTTTATAAGAAATATTTCTAAAATTACAGTATAAAGATTTCATCATCAGTTAATCAAGATGAATTAGTTGCTGAGGAGTACATAAAAATAGCAGTGAAATTTATTTTAACCTCATCACAATAAACAGAAGTAAATGCTTTTTCAGTGAAGTGTAGACCTACTGCCATTGGGAAAGAGAAAATATACAGTAGTTACATTATATTTCTTTGTATGATCATGAGAATTGGAAAGCGATTTGTGTGACCAGAGCTGTAGGTTGCCCAGACAGATACTTTATTTATGGCTGTTATTATAATGCTTATGATACCATGAGATGCTTGTTAGATCTGTGTACACAGATGTCGTGGGCTTTAATCTGCTTTTTCATCACTTTGTGCTGGGACTGTGATAGTCAGTGCTTTGTGCTGTTGTTGTAATTGTTTTGGGTTTTCGTTTTTTTTTTTGGAGAATAACATCATTGTATGAAAAATTGATTGTATACATACTCTTTTCAAAATAAATTTAGTTGCCCTATGTATCTGCTAAGATCCTAGACACTCTGAGAAACCATCTTCTAAGCATATTCTGTGCCTGAAACTGCTGCTAAATTTCACTCTTTCAGCTTATCCTCCTCTTGGTACACAAAGATTGGTACAATCCTTAGTCATGTGACTCTTCTTTGAGGATTGGGCTATTCTTAGTTTTATTTATACCTATGTTGTGATGTGAGGTCAGTTCTCGTGGTTCTAGTGAGAGCATGATAATTATACTGCCTGAAATTGCAGTTTTTAGAATTTGTCAAATAGTCCCTGACTCTCTGGAGATGAAATGGTATATTAAAATCTAGCTCTCTTAATCAAAATATCTCTATATCAGCTTTTCCATGAAGCCAAGTTATAGGTAACACGGACAGTGAATGTCTCATGTGACAAATACTTTTCTAAATATTGTGAAGGTTTCTTTTGAAGTAAAAGCATAGATTAGAGGAGTGTGCTTTATAACAGAAGGTTAAAAAGGCAGTGATGAGACAACAGATTTATTAGTAGGAGCATCCTGTTAAGTAACGTATCTTGCCATTCTTCACTTCTAGGCTATATCTTCACATTTTTTATTGGCATTCCAGCTGCCTTGGCTATTTTCAGTGGCACTGGTGTTAAGATAGCGCAGTCTGTCTATATGGTATCAATAAAATGCAGACTGTACATAAAAGATGTATTAGAATATTTGGAATCATTTAGATTTTGCTTAGGGTCTTCTGGAAGTATATAATACAGGTGGCTGCCACATGTCAGCCTTCAGTGGGGTTGTCCTGGTTTTTGCTGAAAATAAGGTAGCACTGGGAGTGCAAGTACCTCCTATCTTTTTATTAGAGCATCTGGTATTCAGTAGAGTAGAAAATCAGGTATGATGATCCTTAGCAGGATTTAAGCCATATATGTGGAGACATTTAGGTGAAGTGAGCATGTTTCGAGAGTAGTAAGAGAGAGTGATCAGAATCTAATGTGTGTAAACTAGAGACTGATGGTGAAACTTGTGATCCACAGAGAGCAAGCAGAAAGCTTTGCAGAGTGAGAATCCAGTGCACTGCTCAGCTGTGCTGCTTTTATGGTAGGAATAATAGGAGCAAACCAAGAATATAATAATCTCCATAAGAATTGTACTGATCTTTTGAAGATTTAGAAGAAGTACTTTTTTTAAGACCACTCTTAAGGCAACCCTAGATCTTTGAATTTTTATGTCATTTATTCATTCACTATCATTGCATACAATGAAAAAAGAAAAAAGCAGCATATTTGAATTAGAAGGAAAAATAACCAAAATACAGAAGATATTTCTGTGTAGGTTGACAGCCAGTTTTTGTGCCATGGTTGTTTTGGCTCTCTTGAGAAGTAACTGCTATGATGCCTAGTTTATTTTATGCCTCCTGCCACTGCAGGCTCTTCCTCTGATTAAGGGACTAATATCTACTGTGAGGTCCTTTTCTTTCTTCTGCATTACCCATTACTTAATCAATTTTGGACGATGCCAAACATAACACTGTGCAGAATGATTCATAACATTTGCTATATTTGACAGCTATAAGGTTTATATTATTGGTTTTGTAATTTATTTACACATCTCACCTAGCTAATAGCAAGCGTGGTCTATTAAGATGTTTACCAATGCTTCCTTCAGCTTATTTCTTTGCAATTACAATTCTAACACAATTATTACAAATAAATATGTCTCTAAACAAAAACCAAAACAAAAACCAAACAAACAAACAAAAACCAAAAAAACAAAAAAAAAAATCCCATGGTAATCATTACCCTGTTAGTTTATTTTCCAGCTGAAACTTGAATTCAAAATTAATTTAGCTGGAACAGATAGTACTCATATATCCTCCTTCAGTTCAGTATGAATTCAAGCAAAATGAGCAGCTGAGTTTACTTATATTGCTCAGCAATCCTTACACAAAATTACTGGCATTATTTAAGGCCACCCTAGGTTAAAGGTTTGACTGCCTAGTAGAAGTACATCAGAAGATTGGATGCTTTGGTAAAGAATACTTCTATTTGTGGGACAAAAATTCCATTGTGTTTGACGACCTTTTGCATATAGAGAAAATCCTGAACACACAGTAGAAAGCGTGTCCCAGCAGAATAAGGAATGATGTGATGCACTTCAGAATTTCACTGGTACTGTGCCCACAATACTTCATGGTCTATAAAGTAGTTTTAGAGCTGATTCATGATTAAGATTATAGAGTTATACCTACACTACTAGCTTTTCACACAGAACAATGGAGCTTTGAAGAAAAGAAAGAAAAAGGATGATTTCATCATGTCTGTTGTCTTTCTTAGGTGTATTAAAGATATACATCTGCTAGCAGGTGAAGGAGTAAAGCATTTATAAAATGTTCCTGAACTATAAATAAAACCAGTGACTTTATTCATAGAATAAATACATGAACATTCTGCTATGAAAAAGTTTAATTTTTAACCATCTGTATTCATGACAATTCATATAAGTGAGAAGCTTTCTAAAATTAGGAATAGCTCTTGCTTGTAGTGCAAAAGGCCATGCAAGATGAATATTTAAGGATGAGTTTGATCTCAGGTTCTCTCTAGGGAATATCACATTGCCTGCAGTGCCAAATACTTACAAGACAATTCAGGGTGATACCCACAGCCAGGGGTATCAGGTTCCCTGCCCTTTTGCTTGCAATAAGCATACAAGTGAGCAGTGAAGGATTGGTCTATCTATTTATCTAGTCTATCTATCCAGCTAATTTTTCACATTTGCTTCTCTTGTTGCTTCTACAACCTTCTCTCAGGATGTCAGCTTAATTCTGCCTGATTTGTATCCCTTCAGAACACTTCTGATTGTCCTTGCTTAGAGTTTGACCTGTGATTTTTATCTTTTTTTCCCACAACAAGCAGGTTATGTTTCTCTCTTCAGGTTTCTTCATAGCATTTTCTGCGTTCTGCCACCCACCCAGTCATTCATCATTTGTTACTGAGATGTCATCTCCCAGCTAAGATCTGCCTGCTGAGCCAGCCCTCAGCACTCTTCTTGAAGATCCTCAAGGAGAAATATCTTTGCTCTTCTCATGTGGTGATCCTCCATGATAGCACCTGTAAACTGCATTGGTTCATCAGTGTCATATTAGAAAACAACTTTTACAAATAAGAGTGTTTCTTTAAAATTTGTCTCTTAATATTGAAGGTTTAATAGGAAAAACAATGTATAAACTGGCACTGAAATGAAAGCTGGTGATGTTTGCTAGAGCCAGCTGGGATTGGCTCTGCTGGACAGGGAGGAAGCTTCTGGCAGCTTCTCACAGAAGCCCCCCCACTACCCAAACCTGGCCATGCAAACCTGATAAATACTGTAATAAGAATATAAACATAATCAGACTGGGCGTCTCCTTTCTTTAAACTATAGTACTGAAGAGTCTAGTATGTTCATTGCTCAGATACCACTTTAGGTTGGGATTTCGCATAATGGGAAAAACAGGCAAGGAAAATCGGGATGGATTATCCCATATTCACTGAAAAGTCATGCATTTTTCTTGTCTTATTCCCACTGCTTTCCTAATGGTGTATTTCTAGATCTAAGCGTATTTAGTGGAATCTGAACCTCAGCCTACAAATGAGAATGTGTTGGCACAATGCTGTGAATCACGGGCAAGTTTCATAGTGTTGGATCTGGTGCTGTACTTGTCTGTAGAGAACTTCATGATCCAGTCTCGGCCTTATTTGTAAGCATTAAGGATGTGGCTTCAAAAGATACCTGCTCGTCTGAATCCTTAATTTCAGGATGAATTAAGAACTTAAACATCTTCAAAATCCAGGGTTAATTATTCCTTAAACATGTCAGTTTTAGAACATATCTCTATTGTTTTTTATTTCTCTTTAATTTAGGGTTTTCACAGCATGTTTTATGCTGATCCCGTGGCAGCATACAATTGTTAGAGCTGCTGACACACAAGTAAAAAAGTCTGCTCCAGTTTCTTGATGTCTTTTGTTTAACCTGTTCTGCACTGCTACTGATTTGATTGTGTTAGCGAAATGTTTCTATGGACTTATTACAAAAAGCTTTCTCAGATGCTTCTCCTTTAATAAAAACATTGTAATTTCTGCTGAAACATCTATTTTCAAATTCATAGAATTTATCTCTATGAAATGATTATCATATGGCATGAAAGAGAGAAGTTTAATAGAGGACAATAGCCAATGCCCAAAATATAGTATAGATCACAAAGGTAAATCTGCATATTTTCCATTTTCTTTTGGCAGATAGCCAGACAGCCACTTATGAGGAGTTTCATTATTCCAAGATTTTCGGTTAACTACATGAATAATTGCTCCATTTTTTGTTTGCAGATATTGGAATCTGTCTTCATATCATAATGATAGCCTAGCCTTTAATTTGTGTGCAGGAGTTTTAATTGGTAGACATGTTTTCTATAGCAGCATTCATCTTCTGAAATAGAGCAGCACACATCTTTTGATTAATGCAGGCTAAGTCACTGGAGTGTTCATGGTGGCAGCATCAATTTCTAGGCAGAAAAGAATGCAGAAAGAATAGCAAGCCTATTATTATCTCATGTCACTTTATTTGTATGTTAATGTTTCAAAATCTGGATTTTTGCTTACCAATATGCTATTCAAATAGTATTTTCTATTAGCAAGTAGTTGATGTTTTTTTGGTTTTATTAAAGAATGATGTTTTTTTCCTGCACTTCCCTAAAATACTGGTAGGTAGATGCATGGATTCAAATGTAACATGACTTTGTTTTCCCTACAAAAATTGAAATAAATCAATTTTATTGAAAATTCCTTTCATGTCTGTCTGTGTAATTTCAATTGTAGAAGTATTTTTAAAGTAGGACACTTACTGTGTGTATTCCTTGACCTTCCTTGACTTGGACGTTTTGGACTTTCTAGAATACCCTAGGAAATACTACAGTGGCGTTTACCTTGTAGCCTATGGTTAAACTCTCCATTTATGTGGAGTTTATTTATCAATTTACTTTTTATTTTTAAACCTTGATATATAAAGTCCCTAAGAAGAGGCTGTTATGTATTTAGGTAGATGGCAAAGTTAATATTTAAAATTAAGATTTCAAAGTGTGCCTAATCAGTGAGATGGTCTGTCTTTCCCCATTTCTCTTTTAGCTCCCATTCAGAAACAATTCTGTTCTTCCTCTCTGATATCCCTTCTTATTCTCCACTTTAGTGTAGTCTTCAGATGTTACGTTGATTTCTTATGTCCTTCCTGATAACTTGTTGAAGATTGATGAAGCATGACATGAACTTTTTCCCTTCTTCTCCTTTATGTTTTTTATTTGTTTGTTACTTTGGTTGATCCTGTCATCTGTTTTCTTGTTTTTCTGCTGTGTATTTCCTTGAGTGTCTCCTGGCCACCTCTTGACACCTTTCTCTCCAATTTTCCAGATTCCTTGCCTTCTAGCTTCATTCTGGCTTACTCCTTTTCTAGAAATATTTTATAATGGAAAACGAACTATATCTATAGTGTCTAATTCCATGTCTTGTACAATATTATGGAAGCAGTCACAATACTTAATTTTGCTTTCTGGAATTCAAGAAAATGTTTTTCAGCCAAGAAAAGAGTACAATCCACTGGTGGTTTCAGAAAAAAACAGAAGAAAATAAAAGTTCAGATATAAGTTTCTGTTTCTTGTCTATTCTGCCCCTCTTTTTTGTTTGTTAGATGTTTTAATTATTTAGTTTTTACTTTTGAAACTTTTGAAATTGCTCGCACTTGCCGTTTTTGTAGATGCATGAAAAGACCCATATCCTTTCTTGAAGCATCCTTTTAAACAAATGCTTTTAAAATGGACATTAATACTCTCAGCTGGGTAGCCATGAAGCTATGTGTGGGCAAGAACTGACATGCCCCAGTGATTATCCACAATTTTACCTTTCTTACAAGAGCATGTAGTGACAGGGCAAGGGGCGATGGCTTCAAACTGAAAGAGAGTAGGTTTAGATTACATATTAGGAAGAAATTCTTTACTGAGGGTGAGAGTGGTGAGGCACTGTCCCAGATTACTCAGAGAAGTTGTGGATACCCCATCCTTGGAAACGCTCAAGGCCAGGCTGGGTGGGGTTCTAAACAACCTGGTCTTGTGGAAGGTGTCTCTGCCCATGGCAGGGGTTGGAACAACATGGTCTTTGAGGTCCCTTCCAACCCTTAACATTTTGTGATTCTCTCTAATACTAGGAGTGCTGTGTGTTTTCTGACTGAAACAAAAATCTATCTTATATTTTCATTTCTCCATAAAATTGAAATTATGAATATGTGAGTGCCATCAGCTGTTGCTATTGATGGCATCCATCCTAAAACAAAGGGAGAGCTATAGGATTTTTATCAGCATTAAAAAAACACCAGCATTAAAAACACCCCAGCATTATAGATGCCAAGACCTGATGGAGTATTTTTTGTATGAAGTGGTTAAAATTTGTTGAGAAAAGAAGCACTTCCCCAAAAATATTAAATTCCTTATTAGCTCAACATCAAGTTGCAGTTCTTGGGTTGAGCCTGAGCAGAGCTGTTTTGCAATGGAACAGATTCTCTTGCAGCACAGCGTACTCCTGGAAATTTTCTTCCTCGAATGAGCCTATGGCATTTTCTGAACTTGAGAGGCTGCTTCCTGTACTAATCAAGGCAGCTGACAAGACTTTCAGTGTGTTTGAATCAGTGTGGGTTTGTCCAAGTTCTTTCTTTGCCCTGTACACCCTTAGGCACAAATTGACAGATTTTTATTTTTTTTTTTACCAGCTGCTAAGATGGTTGGCAAGAGACATGTAACCAGATGAAAAGGCTTGTTAGTCTGAGGCGTAAAATTCAGGCAAACCGAACAATTTCCTTTTAATGTTTTCATTGTGAATTGCATTTTCTCCTGTTTTTTAAATATTTCGTGATACCTAATCTGCAGCAGCATAAGCAGTTTCATCTGGACATGGTTAATTAGGGTGCTTGTTGTGAAGCAGGACAGTTCTCAAGTGTGGCCAGTCTTAGAGGTCTCACTACTGTTTCACCAGAGCTAGGAGAAGGAGTTTTTTGTATGCTTGTTAATGAACAGTAACAGTGAGGTAAATTGTGAAGGTGACATAAAAAGTAGGAGACAGGAAAGAAGAAAAAGATGTTCACAGATACACAAGAGTATAGTGTTCATTTTCATTTGCTTGATGATTCTAAGTAAGGCAGTTGCTCTTTTCCACACTCAGAATCAAGGCCTAACTCCCAGTTACCTTAATGGAAGGAATGAATTGCTCTTAAAGAAAAGCACCAAATTTGTATGGCTTTCTGGGTAACAAGATTAACCAACATTCAAACTGGTGAACAAAACAAGCTGAAAGGTGCTTACACTTTTTAGATGAAATTTAATGTCTCTGTTTACTTAGAATCGTAGAGGTCTTTCCCTGCCGTAGTTATTCTGTGATTCTAAGATTGAGTCCGTTAACCAGCACTGCCAAGTCTACCTCTAAACCATGTCCCTAAGTACCACAACTACATGTTTTTTGAACACTTCAGGGATGGTGACTTCACCACTTCCCTGGGCAGCCTGTTCCAATGTATCACCACCGTTTCAGCGCAGACATTTTTCCTAATACGGAATCTGAACCTCCCCTGGCACAACATCCTGTCCTATCTGTTGTTACATGGGGAAAAAGATGGACACACACCTGTGTACACCCTCCTTTGAGGTGGTAGTAGAGAGCAATAAAGCCTTCCCCTATTCCCCTATTTTCCAGGCTAAACAGCCCCAGGTCCCTCTGCTGCTCCTCATAAGACTGGTGCTCCAAATTAATTTCCAGAATTATATTTTAGTTCTTTATGCTGTTGTGCACAAGTATTCATTGGGTTCAGAGTGCTTTACTGGGCTGCAGTACATTATTCCCTGAACAGTTTAATGATAGATGTGCTAGTAAGGAGGAGGGTAATGAAGAGCCTGCATAGTGGCAGCCTATGGGCTCCTATGTCAAAAATAATTTTATTACGTTCCCTCTCAGTCATGTAATCTGTGCTTCTGCATTTTTCAGGTATTAGGTGTTCACAAATTATAGGGCAAAACGACTAGTGGGATGACTTTTATGGTAATTTTAAGAAAAATTTTCCAAGGAAATACAGTTAGTTGGTACAATTAAATGGGATTTTTGTCTGCCAGGCTCTTTTTCCCCAATATTTTCTAAACATGTCAGCTAATTTCAAATTTATAGGAAATAGAAATTCATTAGTTACTCTCTTACCATTTTGTGGTAGTGTCAAGGTAAAAGCGATGCCTGGTGTCAGGTGCTTGGAAAAGAGCCATAATACTCCCTAGTCTTCTGGAAATGCTGGTTCCCATAAAAACTGTTGTCTCCCACAGAACTGGTCCCAGTCTTTTCCACACTGATAATACAGCAAGGTGCACTGATCTTGAGGAGTGAACTCCTGAGTCTGGCACAGACTTTTATGCCAGCTTTTCTGTCCCCTGGGCTAGGAACTGGCTTGAAACTGGGTGCCATTGATTTGACTTCAAATGATGAAAAGCCATCCATGGGAGCTGAGAATATATTTGCTTTTATGATGTGTTGCTGTTATAACTGCAGGACTTTGGCATTAAGAAAAAGAAATGCATCTTTTTGACAGGGTGAAAAAATGATATTTGGCCATTTAGGCCAGTGTGGGGTCTTCCAGCTAGCTGGAGTTAGGAATATTATGCCTAGCTGTCGTTTATAGATATCCATTTGTGTAAGGACTCAGCAAGGATTCAGACTTACTCCTGGACTGTAAAAAATTAAGCAGCTGTGTAGATTGATCACAAGCAGGTTTCACTGTTATTGGGAGCTTCTCAGGTTGCTTGTTTCCTGGCAGCACTCCTGCTTACTCCGGATTCCTGTGATACTTTTTTTTTTTTTCAATTGAATAAGAAGCAAAGGATCTGGTAGAGAAAAAAGGGACACTTCCCATCACTGATTTTTAGATGTATGCCAGAAGCATACACTGTACTCATACTATTTGAAAACGTTATCCTGGGCCCTTTTTTCCCCCCCTTGACAAGATAACAGGCTTTGATGAAGTGGGTTGCAGACAGGTTCAAACATGTCTTCTTCACCTTTTAAAATTGATTTCTAGAAATGTTGTTGGAGGAATCAAAGGATACGTGCAGGAAAGGAAACGAGTCTCCTTGACATCAGTATGTTTTAATTTAGTGCTGTGGCCTGTACAATGAAAACGAGTATTCTTAAGGCAAGGTGAGAAATCTTGTTTGCGTCTTGTTTGCCACAGTATCAGTTGTGATACCTCTCTAGGATGAGTTTTAATTCCTTGTGTCAAATAACCCAGAGTAATGACATTACATTACCTGATGTTAATGTGGTTTCTTCCCTATGAATACAAGTTCACTTGCTTGAAATTTTCTTTGTTGCTATAGACTATCCTATTTCCAGGCAGGATGGAGGTTTCCTGCTTTTTGTTGAATAGTTTGCAGATTCTTGGTTTATATTGAGTTGTAAGAATGTCCCCAATCTTGCCTCAGTTGCCAAATGCTCTTTCTTGCGTAAATAAATCATAGCCAAGAACACTCAGGGGCAACAAAACGAAAACGAACATGTAGTTTGCTCCTACTTCTGATGGGGTCACTGGACTGGTTTCTGTATCTTTATGTTATGGCTATTTCATTAAATGGAATAGGCCCAAGCATTGGCACCTTGTTCACATGTCCCTGTCATGTCTGCAGATGAGTAGGTGAGCATCCAGTGCTTAGACATGGCCTGAAGTGCAGTATGAGTGAGGAAAACCTACTGAGTGTGGTGTGAGCACAAGTGTGTTCTGTCAAATCCATTGAAAAATCAAATGCGGAAAAATCCACAGGAGGCTCTGCAGTAAGATCTCCTCAGATTATTAAAATATCTTTAATTTTACGCATTTTCTTCATTTCAGCTTCTTTTGTTTTCACTGCATGTTTACAAGTGTGTTGATTCATGTTGCTGCATGATCCATATATTTTTAGATATTGTGGACAATTTCTCCTCAAGAGGCAGTACAGGAAGGTTGATCATCTTTTTAGTGTGTGCTCCTGATCCTCTGGAGCAAGGATCTCTTTGTACAGACTTCCAAGTGGAAGCTTAAAGCAAAGTGGGTTTGTGAGTGAAGGCTTACATACCATTCTGCTGTTTAGATACCACTACTTTAGTCCTTCAATTTAAATATCAGTTTATCAAAAAGTTCTTATTTGTAACTGTTGCTCTCCATCTGAAGTAAGATAAAGTAATATGTATTGCAGCTGAAGCAGATGAGTCATCTTCTATTGTGATAGGAAATGGTGTGATCTTTTGGATGAACTAGGAAATCCTGATAACATGCAGTGAATCTCTGAGCATCATTAAACTTGACCTTTGGCTTAATATGTGTGTTGGCTACATAGTCTTAATGAGCACCTGGATATAACTTTAATGTAAATGCAGTCTTTGGTGATGAAACAATGAATGTTTAAGAGATAATGCCATTGTAGAGAGGTAGAAATAATTGTTCATATCAGCACTGAATCTTTTGTTTCCTTCTTTTGTGCTTTTTTACCAGTTATGAATAAAAAGTTTGGGGTTTTTATATATAACTACTTGTTTTATATATGACTATATATACACACACAGTATTTTCCTGTCTGTGTAGCAGCCAGAGCCATTCTTTGCTGACAGAGCACACTAGGAAGCAAAGGTCATACTCTGAGACGCTGAATCTCTCCCAACTCTCAGCAATTCCTTGCATTTTTCTGGGGTTTCATCATCTCTTCTGAACTTCAGTTTTCCTGTCAGTCTTTCAGATACAGATAACTATCTGAGCCCAAGATCCGAAGTCACATCCTAAATGGAAACTACTCTTTTGAAGGTTTGTAGACTCCTTTCAAATACTTTGGTAACTGTCTGAGCAGAAATTATTAGCTCATTAGTAGTATTGTTACCTGGAAAACCAGGAGAGGTCAGTGAGAAGTCTAAACTTCAAGCAAAATGTTACACTGTTCTTAACTTCAGTATATGGCGTATTTTCATAGTTTTCAATATTGTGAACTTCTAGACATCAGTCTTATTCTGTAGCTGTTCCACCTCACAGTACAGAAAGATCTGAAAAAGGCTAAGTAAGAGCAGAAAGGAAAAAAAAATGCCTGCTGGTTCATATCTCTCTCTTGCTCTGGGGACAGAATAGCAGACATTATTATCACTAATAAGTTCTAGTACTGAAGAGAGTAAAAGAAACTTTCCAGAAACTGTGAAGAGACAGAAAAGCTTCTTTTGTCTGGTTGCTCCACCTGGGTAGAGCAACCCACTCAAGAATACCAACAGCTTTCAGATAGTCAGGGACAGGTAATGAATATGTCACTGGTGGACTTAGATGCGATTTCAGTGATCGATTCATCTTTCACCCCTGCTTACCTGTTCCACACCACACAATATGTAGCACAGCACTGATGTTTTCTCTTCAGATTAATCTGAGAGAACCCTTCAGTGTGTCCTGAAGTGCCTTGTTTGAATGGACTTCTACACAGTAGAAACTACAAAAATCTTCAGCAAAAAGCTACTTTCCTTTTCTTACATGTCATAGCAACACAGTTTTCTAGGGTGTTAAATTCAAGGACACCTAGAGATATGTTCACAAATAAATACACTTCTGATGTTTTTGTTGGTTTTTGCTTTATTTTTTTACTTGTCTGAGTAAATCTTCATGCTCTCTGTTTCTTATGAGTAGTCTCATTCTCAGATGAAAGAAACCCAGGATTAAATAAAAAATATTCCAACAGCTTTCAGGTTTCCCTTTCATCCAGCTGGTGGCATGTTCATAATACTATGTAAGCTGCTCTGAAGGTAAGAGGTAAGAAGAGAGAAGTGTACTGGGAACAGCTATTTAGTGAACTGCACACCATAGTTAAAGCAATACAACAGCTGCCAACACAAAGCTTGCAACATGGCCTATGCAGGTTAACTCCCCAAATGTATGTTTGACTTCAAAGACACTTTCGAAAGAACTTTAAAGTCTGACCCAGTGACTTGCTCTCTTTTTAACAATTTGATAAAAAACGTATTTAATCAATGTTGTAATTGTTCAGTCCTTTTAATAATCCTTTTATAATCCTAATAATAGTCCTTTTTTTTCCAAAGGAAGAAAAAACCTGTGTGTTGAAGCTAACATTGTTGTCACTCTTTAAATGTTGTCTGCAACTGTATTTAGTAAGTCATCACATTCAAAATGCATCCTCAGTCTTTTCTTTATACTGCACTTGCTGATGCTGACCTTAAGATTGCAGTTGGTTATTTTTACTGAGGCGAGAAAGACTCCATCAATTTCCTGCAGCAAATTTCATCATAAATAGTATTTTTTTTTGTGATTACAGTTGGTATATATCTAGAATTACATGGGATAGTGTATCAAGGAGTTATTCAGCAACTGAACTAGGATTATATGGACTCCTGTCTTGAGGAACTACTTGGAAATCAGGTTTAAAACTCTCCATGGAAAACTATGCATCTGAGCAGATGTTTATAAATTTAGTAAGAACTAATATTTCCATTTCAGGACTTTTCTAGTTATTTAACACTACTAGTATTGTCTTTATAGCTTTTTTAATATGTACTGATCTAGGCATAGGTCAGTAGATGGATACATTAGGTAATTATTTTTCTACCAGTAGTATAATTTGGACATGCAACTACCCTGTGGCATACCTTTGCAAGCTGGTGTTCACACAATGGGTAGAGCCAAAGTAGTAACCAGGCAGTAAAAATCAGCTACCAGTATAGAGAGGGGGATGGAAATCTAAATTTTTGCACACTTTCTTAATTAATTCTCTTTGGTTTTCATTTAATTAGAAATATGAAGTTCTTTAGATTTTTAATCACTTTTCTACCTATAGTAGTGCATTTTGTTAAAAAAGTTTGCTAAGGATACCGGGCTTATGCAATCGTGCTGTTTCTGTCTTCTAACTTTTTCTGCAGTAATATTTAAGTCTTTTGGATAAGTTCCAGAAATTTGACAGACAAGGATAAGTCTGAAATTTATTGCATTTATAGGATCCTAGGATAGTTCACGTGTCAAGGGGCCTCAGGAGATCTCTAGTGCAACCTCCTACTCAAAGTGGGGCCAGCCAAGGGTTCAGACCAGGTTATTCAGGGATTTGTTCAGATGGAACCTGAAATCCTCCAATGAAGGAGATGGTATAGCATATCTGGACCACCTGCAGCACTGCTGGGCTGTGTTGAGAAAACTTTTCCTTACAGTCCAAGCCTTTCTATTTTCACCTTTTCCCTCTTTTCTCTCATCCCTGTTTCACACTGCTGCGAAGAGCCTGACTGTGGGAACATCAGTGTTGCTGAGCTGCTGTTAGGTCCCTCAGAGCTGTCTCTTAACCACAATAAACAGGCCCAGTTCTCTCAGCCTCTTCTCACAGGGCAGGTGCTCCAGCTCTGACCCCCATGAGTGGCCTCCACCAACCTTGCTCCACTTTTTAAATGTCTTTCCTGTTCTGGGGAAGAGAGGGGGCAAATCTGGCCCCAGTGTTACACATACATACCGTGTAATGAGTACCTACTAAAGGATATGGTCACTTTCCTACATTTTCTCTGTGTTCTATAAAATAGGCATCCTGATAGATGATAATAGTCATAAAGTCCAACAATAATAAATACTTGCATTATGAATTAAACTTTTAATGGACACTGTATTTTTGGATGTGCCCAAATTGAAAAGACCTTCAGTATCTTATGGGACACCATGGAATCTAATCATAAGGGAAGAATCTGTAAGAGACTGGATTTCATCAATATGGATGCCTTCAGCAGTTCCCCAGTATAATTACATGTTATACATGAAAGTATTTTTTTTGTTTTCAATCTGTAACATGACAAATAGATGCTTTCCCCTCCTGAGAAACACCAAATACCCATTTTTGTTCCTTCTCATTCTGTGCCCGATCTTACATGTCTCTGTCATTCCTTTTTGACTTGTCTTTCAGAATTCTTTCTGGACATTTTTTTACTAGCCACTTTTCTTGCTTGAGAGCCAAGGTGATTCAGCTCGAGTTAGTACTGTAACAACACTTTTGGTGATTTTGAGTGTAGACAAGTTCAGTTTGCATTGTCTACGACAGATGACATGAACATGTAGATTTGACCCACAATTATATAACAGGTATTAAATTCATCCCTGGCAGAGGTATTGCGTTACTTGTCTGATGTAATAAGAATTACTCCTTTATCTTCCCTGAATCACCCCAACTAGCTGTGTGAATTAATGAGCATGTGTACATAAAGTCAAGGAATGTTAATACAATACATGAGTGTTTTTCTGGGTGAATATAGTGAGCCAGTTGCTAATTTTTCAGTGCTCATGGCTGACTGTACTGTCCTTATAACCCCTCCCAACTCCTGTTAGACACTCAATGTTTTTACTTTTTAATTACCAGTTCTTAGGCGTTTGGATGTAGTTTTCGTTACTGGAAACTTCTTAGGATGTTCTCTTCTCATGAATTAATTTCATTTTAATTTGTCCAAATGGTTTTATTGAACCATCTGCTTTTTTTTTTTTTCTGACTCAAAATCTAGTAGCCCTGCTTTCAATTAAAATGTAATGCCTTAGACAGAAAATGAGTCTTCATGTATGTTTTCAGTATTTTCTGTTTCTAAAACTATGCTGGGATTTTTTGGGAACACCACTGTAGATATTCACTGTTCCAGCTGTGTGATTTTGTAATGAACTTCAAATTTAAAAAGCTCTCTCTAGATTAGAACTGTCAGTGATTTACTAATTGTTATTTTTAACTGGCATTGTCTCATTCTTCCTCTTGCTGTTCAGACATTCTTTCATTAGCCTGCAGAAAAAGTGTGCTTCTCAGAGTACTGGATAAGCTTGATATACATAATAGTACATGCATGCAAGAAGTTGGCAGTGCTCCCATTCTGGAAATCATTCCCATTAATAGAAACATATGATTGTTTCAGAGGGCCTGGCCTTGTTAACAGCAGCCCATGATTCTTGATTGAATCAGTGCCAGTACTGCAAATGCAAAGGCAAGAAAAGCCAGATAGGTAAGGTGCAAGATAGGCTGCAGAATTCCTTTGAGTGGGAGGCAAATGTTGACAGCAGAAAGGATTGTGTAGATTTAAATTTTTTTGGTGGGTTGGACAGACTGACAAGAAGAACATTATTTTTTGAAGAGTTTTGACATGACTCTTAAGTGTAGCAAAAGGATGTTTTTACTGTGGGATGCTTAATTTTAATAGAAAAAATGTATTCATGAGAGAAGTTTTGTAATAGGTGTCAAGGACTTTGAAGAGAAATGTAATTAACATAATTTTATTGGCACTGTAAGAGTAAAGCAGAGAATACTGAAAAAGAACTACTAACATAACTTTTCATTTTATAAATCCATGAAGGAAGAAGAAGATACACCCCTCAAAAAAAAATCCACATAAGCGGGCTGAGAATATTTCCAGAATTTTACAGCTCGAAGTCTGGAGATAGCTGAAGATAAATTTTCATAGGGAATATTATCTCTAAAAAGATATAGGTAGAAATGTCTTTTTGTCTCTGATACTTCTCTAGTGGGGACCTCTGTTTGCATGACTGAAATATGCATGTTTTCTTCCAGTTAAGAGGGATGAGATACATGTGTATTGGACAGAAGCAAGTGCAAGAGTACTGTGTTAATGGTAAATGGCAAAAATGAGGCATGTTTGAGGATTGATACTGGAGGAGGTAGTTGAATAGCTCTGTGTCTCCCTGCTTTAATTCAGTTAGCTCAGAGCAAAAGTGAGTGGAAAATATATGAAGTTTCTTCTTTAAATGCTTTGTTTTCTCTTTTTATCTAAGATCAGTGATGCACAAAAAGTACCATTGAGGCCCTTGTGTTTGTGCTCTGTGGAGGAATGCTGTTGACCATGGACATTCTATTTCCACTGGTGTAGTGGGTTGACGTTGGCTGAATGCCAGGCACCCACAAAAACCACTCACTCACTCCCCTCTGCAGCTGGACAGAGGAGAGAAAATTTAACAAAGGGTTCATGGGTTGAGATAAGGACCGGGAGAAAACACTCATCAATTACCACCAAAGGCAAAACAGGCTCAACTTAGAGATACAAAGTGAATTTATTGCTAACAAAATCAGAGCAGGATAATGAGAAGTAAAATAAAACCATTAAAACACCTTCCCCCACCCTGCCCTGACTCTGTCCCAGCTCTACCTCCTACGCCAGCGGCGCAAGGAGACAGGGAATGGGAGTTATGGTCAGTTCATCACCCGTAGCTTCTCCCACTGCTCGGAGACAGGAGTCCTTCCTGTGCTGCACCTTGGGATCCCTCCCATGGGAGACAGTTCTCCCCAAACTTTTCCAGTGTGAGTCCATCTCACAAGAAGCAGCTCCCTGTGAGCTGCTGCAATGTGAGCTCATCCCGTGGGCAGAAGTCCCCCTCAAACTGCTGCTGCATGGGTCACTCTTCCACTAGGTGCAGTCCTTCAAGGACAGGCTGCTCCAGCATGGGTCCCTCTCACTCACCTCGGGTCTCCCACGTGGTCACAGCCTCCTCTCAAGCATCCATCTGCTCTGGTCTGGGTGTCCTCCATTGGCTACGGGTGGATCTCTGCATCCCCATGGATCATCAAAGGCTGTAGGGGGGCAGCCTGCTTCACCATGGTCTTTACCACAGGCTGCAGAGGAATCTTGGCTCTAGTGCCTGGAGCATCCTCCTCCCCCTCCTTCTTCACTGACCTTGATGTCTGCATAGTTGTTCTTTTCACATGTTCTCACTCTGCTCTTCTCTGGCCGCAATAACAACTGCCCCCCCATTTTTGTTTTCTTTATTCTTAAATATGTTCTCACAGAGGCGTTACCACCATTTCTCATTGGCCCAGCCTTGGCCAGCAGCACATACATCTTTGGAGCCACCGGGGATTGACTCTGCCAGACACTGAGGAAGCTTCTGGCAGCTTCTCACAGGAGCCACCCCTGTTGCCCCCTCTACATCCAAAACCAGGCCATGCAAACCTAGTACAGCTGGTCACAGAATCCTGTACTGCCTAATACAGCTGGTCACAAAATCCTGTACTGCCTATAGCTTTCTGTAAGCAGCAGCACATGTTCCCCTGCACTAGGAACACAGTCTGCAGCCAGCAGCAAGCTACTGAAGTCCAGCATTAAAGAACTGCCCGCTCTCTCTTGGGACAGCAGTTGGTCTGCCACCAGTGCCAGGGACCATCATGGGGCAGATGAGTGACACTGGAGTGTGTTGGCATGTTCCAGCTCTCGAGGCAGGATAGCGACTGTCCTTTCTGACATGTGCAGGAATGTCCTCAAAAGCTGTGTGGCTGTGGTCCTGGGCCACCATCTCTCAGTGACTCTGCTTGAGCAGGTGAGGTTGGACTAGATGAGCTCTAGAGGTCCTTTCCTGCCTCCACTGTTCTGTGGTTCTGTGACTCAAAACACACTCAAGCTAGGAAAATATCTTCAGATTTCATGACATGGGAAGGTTTGAATGGTTCCATATTCTCATGAAGAGCCCGGTTTGTCTCCCAGGAGTCAATTATCCATGTGGCAGCCACCTCTTTTGTTTCCTTTGGGGGATTTATCAGTGACTGCACAGAAAACTAACAAGCTAAACAAAAGCATGAGGTGTGCAATGAGTGCAACATCTCACTAAAGGCATTGGTTCTGTTTTTGTAGCATGTGTTGCAGGTGACCATAGTTTTCCAAGTTGGCAAGTCACAATTTATAATTAAAGCAACTTGCTGCACATCAAATCTGTGAGCCAGCAAGTTGGCAGCTTGATCCTGGCCTGGATTCCTTCATGAGACTTGTCTTAATGCTTCTTTTCTGTGATGGTACTAGTCATGGAGTGACATGAGGATTGTACACAGTAGAGGCCAACTGTAGTTCAATACAAAAATTGAATGCAGTTTGTCTTGCTCCAGTAATTAATGTATTGCCTCTGTCTTTTGAGAAGACTCCTCTTTTTGCTCCAGTCTTACTTGAAAGTAACAGTTCTTGGCATACCACTGTTTTTTGATGACTTTGGTAGTCTTTGGCTGTGGTCTGAAGAGCCTGTAGCCTGTACTGCCACTCTGGGCATTAAACCTAAGGCTTTGTACAGGGCATACCACGAGGGCAAATTTCTCTGTGAAGGCTTTGGGGATTATTTTTAAAGTCTCTAAAGAAGAAGGAGAAGGAAAAGCTTTTCAGAGGCTTGCTACCAGGCATTGGATTTGGATTGGCATTACAGGCAGTGCCTTTGAGACAGAGTAATTGTAAACTGACTTCACTTTTCCCTGCTATGTTGTGAGAAGAGTGGTAACAGGAGAAGTTGCTTTGGGGGATGTTTGGGATAAAGGATAAGAAAACAGGTGTAGGAGGACAGGAGATTTCCTAATAAGCCATTGGTGTCTTTGGTACCAGGGCAGAAAGGAGAAAAAGTTGATCACAGTGTGGAAACCTAATATTGGGACCAAAGGCACCCCAATACAAAATGTTCAGTACCACGTTTTACAGACAAGTGTGTATCATCAAACAGAATGACAAAAGCAGCACTGAAGTTTCATGCCTGTTACCCTCCTAACCTGAAAAGGCCTTGCAGGGGTGTCTTTAGATTTTCAGAGGCATTTTGTGATGGAGAATAGATCCTTGGTCCCAGCCTTGAGCATTGGATTTGACTTTATTTTTGCAATTGTTAGTAGGGGCTGTTTTTGTCTAAAGTAGTATCATTCCTGACACTGGTAACAGGGCATACAGTAGTTCCCTTGTTGGTAGGGTGTGCTTCCAGGCTTGTGCCTGGCATGGCTGTGGGATCTCCATGGGAATCAGTTCCTTGACACCTCTGGTTCAGTGAAAGCAACCTGGCATCCCTGCTGATGGCGCTCACTCCACCCTGAGGACCTTGGGATGTCCTGTTCGGGCCTTAGAGCTTGTCCCTCGTCACGTTCCATCCTCTGTAGATTCTGCCGCAGTGTTTGGTGCCGTGTGCTGCGGGACCTCCCCCGGGATTGGCTCGTTGTCACCTGCGGTTCGGTGAAAGAAACTCTGTGTCCTTGCTGAAGGCGCTCACTCCTCCTTGGGGAGGCACAGATGCCCTGTTCAGTCGTTAAAGGCTGTCTCTCATAGCGCTTCATCCTCCTTGGATTCTCCTTCAGGGGCAGCGTGCTGCGGAGCCTCCCTGGTGTTTGGCTCCTTGTCACCTGCGGTTCTCTGTAAGAAACCTGGCGCCCCTGCTGTTGGTGCCTGCTCCTCCCTGAAGAGGTACGGATGTACCAGTCATGCCTTAGAGCTCGTCCCTCATCACGTTCCATCTTCCTCAGATACTCCCTCAGTGTTTGGCTGGCAGTGCTGCGTGACCTCTGCTGGGATCGGCTCCTTGCTGCCTTCGGTTCTATGAAAGAAACCTGGTATTCCTGCTGACGGCGCTTACGTCTCCTTGAGAATGCACGGACAGGCCGTTTGGTCCTTGGAGCTTGGCCCTTGTCACGAGCAGTGTTGTGAGCCCTGCTCTGCTGCCGTCTCCCACTGCTTGAGTGGTTGTAGCCGTGGGCCTGCTGGACCCTGCCACGGCCATCGTGATGCTGCCTTGGGTACCTGCTTTGGCTCTTCTCTTGGGCCGTGCCACGGCTGCCACCACGGCTACCACTAAAGCTGTCACCACGGCTTCTGCTGTAAGACTTGTGGTGCTGTCGTCCTGAGGAATGATACGACAACCTTTCTGCAGACCAGGGCCCAGCTTCCCCTCCTTGACTATGGCTGGCGGAGCTGATGGACTCCCCGATGGAGTACACCTCAGAGTTACTGTCTCCCACCATGTGGAATATGTGTGGGAAAGGCAACTGGCATATCAGACCCTCCATTCTTCTGTGGAACCACTCCACCATGCAGTAAAAACAGAAAGGGTGCCGACGCCAGCTCACGGAAGCTTGGTCATTAATGGTGTCCAGGCAGATTGGGCACCTTAGGTTCTCTGAAGCACGTGGACGTGCAGCCCGGGACACCTGGTTGGTGCTGGCAGCAGGGGAAGAGGTACCGCTTTCTGCCAAGTCTTCCTCCAAGGCCATTTCGCCCTGCAAACCAAACAGATAAGCTGATGTGTCCCCTGGTGCTGGGGACACAGTCTGCAGCCAGCAGCAAAGCTACTGAAGTCGAGCATTAAAGAACTGCCCACTCTGCCTCAGGACAGCGCTTGGGCTGCCACCGGTGCCAGGAACCGTCCTGGGGCAGACGAGTGATGCTGGGGTGTCTTGGCATGTTTTAGCTCTCGAGGCAGGATGGTAACTGACCTCTCTGATATGTGCAGGCAGGAGCTGGGAAGCTGGGAAAGGGATTCCTGGCCTCTCAGCAGCTGCAGCCAGAGCCTGGGTACATGGCAGGTTGGGACCAGCACCCCAGGCCCTGCTAATGTCCTTGTCCAGCAGATCCTCTCTGTGCCCTCAGAAAGCACACAATGGGATGGGGGTCCTTTTTCCCCCCACCTGCAGATGTCTGTCCCCAGTGGAGGAGGCCAGACACTGTGGCCTTCCGGCGCTTCCCCAAGCATCCAAAAGGCTTGTTGTCACACGTGTCACAATGACTCCCTGGTGACATCGTGGGGCTTTCAGGGACCACACCCAGAAGACACAAGCTCCAGCCCCAAGGAACAAAAACTTCCATGATGGCTTATCTCATACGACTGCCCCACTGTCAAGCAAAATCCTAATGCCATATTTTTCATGTAAATTTACAGGTTTCACTGATCATACCCAGCCCTATGTTCTGTTTTAGAAATAAACTACCTCAAGGCATTTCTTACTCCTCAGTCAACTTTGCAGGTCAAGAGAGGTGATACTCCACTGGAGCAGTCTGTCCAGTGTGGGGCTCCCCAGCATAAGTAGAGATGGACATACTGGAGAGTGTCAAGTAAGGGTTCACAAGGATGATGAAGGGTCTAAAGCATCTCTCCTGTGAGGAAATGGCTAAGAGTGCTGCCTCCAGGCTGTCTGGAGAAGACACCATAGGGGATCTTTTCTAATGTATATCAATACTTGAAGGGAAGGTACAAAGAAGACAGAGCCAGGCTTCTTACAGGGGTGCCCAGTACCCAGAACTTCTCTCTGAATATTGAGGAACTTTTTTTTTTACTGTGAAGTTGACCAAGCACTGTCAGGGTGCTTGTGGAATCTCCCTCCTTGGAGGTGATACTCAAAAGCTGTGTGTCTGTGGTCATGGGCTGGTTGCCACTGGTCCCTGACGAAAACCTGATGTCCCCAATGTCCCTGCTGCCTTCTGCTGCAGTGATCTGTGCCCTGTAATTCTGGGCTTCCAGCCTGTCCCTCATCACGATCCCTTCTCATTTGCTTCTCTCTCTGTGTATGAACTTAAGTGCTGTGGGACCTCCCCTGAAATGGGCTCTGTTACCTTTCATTCCCTGGACGAAACTCGACTCCCCACTTCTGTTTCTTGTGCCTTCCATAATAAGCTGGGACTAGCTCTTCTGGGTTTAGAGCTCAGTCCTCGTCAGGGAGTGAAACCAATTAAAGTGCCACAGCTTGTCGCAGTCTTGGTAGATCAACAAACTCTTGTTCACATAAGTCTGATAAGCCCAGTTGAAGTAGTCTTTCATTAACTTTAGCAAAGGCGCCACTTTCATTCCAAAATTTCCATGTACTCTCAGTCAAAAACAAAGCACAAGACCTGGACTGGTTGCAAGGCCTGGTAGATGATTCAAAGGGGAGCATTTTGTCCTAACCTTTAGTACCTCTCCCTACTGACCATACAGACTTTTAAGTATCTTCAGCTTTCCAGGAGAAAGAGTTTAAGCCAGTGGCATCCTGGCTTGTATCAGCAAGAGTGTGGCCAGCAGGACCACAGAAGTGATTGTTCCCCTGTACTCATGACTGGTGAGGCTGCACTTCAAGTGCTGTGTCCAGTTCTGTGCCCCTCACAAAGACATTGAGGGGCTGGAGCGTGTCCAGAGAATGGCAGCAGAGCTGGTGAAGGGTCTGGTGCACAAATCTGATGAGGAGCAGCTGAGGGAGATGGGGTTGTTTAGCCTGGAGAAAAGGAGGCTCAGGTGGACTTTATTGCTCTCTTCAGCTACCTGAAAGGAGGTTGTAGTAAAGTGGGGGTTGGTTTCTTCTCCCAGGCAAGTAGTGACAGGATGAGAAGACATAACCTCAGGTTGTGCCTGGGGAGTTCAGGTTGGACAGCAGGAACCATGTCTTCACAAAAATAGTTATCAAGCGTTGGAACGGATTACCAGAGAGGTGGTGGCTAGCTCTGGGGTGGTGACTGTCCCTGGAGGTATACTTAAAAAACGTGTAGATGTGGCACTTAGGGATGTGGTTTAGTGGTGAACTTGGCAGAGCTCGATTAACAGCTGGACTTGACCACCTCGAAAGGTCTTTTCCAACTTAAACTTCTGTGGTTCTAGTGAAATATATGTGTACATGTAGATTGACTTTCCCCACTTGCCTTTTAGAATTATCTCATTTAGTACTGTGTTCACAAGACATTTGGGAAATTCCTTAATTTCATTTTAGTACTTACTGTGCTTGGAACACTTTTTCCTCTTTGTGCACCTGTGTCTCTCCCCTCTGTACCCCCATAGCACAACCCTTTGTACAATTGCATTGGATCTATTTTCAAAGAACTTTCCATCTATTAAACTTGCCCAAAAGAAGTATTTTACTTAATTGATGCTTGCTGCTTGTCAGATTGATCTTCCACTGAATGCAACATACCACATTTTTTTCCATGTATTCAAGTATTTTACGTTAATGAAATGTTCTTCTGATGCTTTTAGTGATTGTAAATAACTTTTTAATCGTAAATTATTGAATGTGTATCCCTTCTGAGGTCTTTTAGGTGTGTTCTCTGAAATCTTTTAAAAGAGCTTATGGCTAATATTAGAGAACTGTCTGCTGGTGCAGGCTTTAAATAAATTATTTGCTCTCATAAAGGCAGCATAAACATTTATTAACAAATCATGACATGGGCTGTTCTTTTCAATACATTTTTCCTTATGCTTGTTGGAAGTCAAAGAAACTTGTATATGAATGTTAGAGCATGCTGTTGCTGTGTTGCTCCTGTGCACTTTCCAGTCCTTGAAGCAGCATGTTTCTGAGACCCACAGCTGTCCCTTTTCAGCTATAATTCAGATATAATTAGCTCATTATAAGCATTGCCATTTTCTGTGCTTTCAACGATGTCACTGCTGCACAAGCAGCTTTTTCAATAGTACCTGTGCTGTCTGGGTACTCTCAGGCACCGTATGAGATGTTCTTTGCAGGATGATGCATTCAATTATTTGCTGTTATCCATTGCTTATAGAGCTTTAGGGAATAAAGAATTTAAAACTATTCTACCTGAATATATTTTTGGTTCTTTTTTTTTCTTTTTTTTCTCTTTTTTTTTGGTAAATTTTAGCGTTCTACAAATTGGCAATTTTTTACTGCATTCTTAATTGAAGAATCTTTTTGAGCAAGAGTTAGCTTTATTTCTAATCTTATTTTGTATAACCTTTAACTAATTCAGAGGTATTTGAAAGGAAACTCAGTAACAACAAGAAGTTTCTTCAGTTTTCTGGTATTTGTACTGAAAGTTATCCATTGCAGTTAGAATCCAGCTTAGTTCTGGCAGGTGACATTTACAAAAAGCATCAAGCTGTGATGATGTTATCCCCTTTAAAAGACTGATAGCTGGAATTGTAAGCCTCATCTGTTCCTGCTCCTGCTGAGATCATTTGGCTTCCCTTTCAGCTGGGGAAGAATTAGTTGTGGAGTGTGACATGTGGACTGTCACCTCTGCCTCTCAGCACTGGTGACAGTCCAGGTTCTCTTAAAGACAACAGTCCCTGTCACGTGAGTGCAAACAGCACCGGCATTCAGTGCACAGTCTGTGTAGCAATGTGTAAGTTTAAACTTCCTAAGGATGACAAATACCATGTCACTGATTGTTCTGTTTCGTGATGTTTTTCAGAAATGGAAAAATTTCAGGGTTCGGAAGGCAAGAAGGAAGATGAAGAAAAGAAATACCTTGATGTTATCAGCAACAAAAACATAAAGCTGTCAGAGAGAGTTCTGATCCCTGTCAAACAATATCCAAAGGTACTGTAGATCTAGTCTAACGCATGTTTAATATTTATTAAAATAATGATGAAAAAGTTATACACTTAAACATTTTTATTGACTCATAATATGCAGGCTTTGTGATATTAAAAAAAAAGATATTAAGCTTCTATTTAAATTTACTTGTTAGCTATTACATATTTTAGCTTTTGTCTCAGGGCCTTTCAGAAAAGCAATTAAAGTGAATGAGATTTTTTGCAACTCAGGTTTTGTAGATGGTCCTTAAGCAAACTGCTGAGGTTTTTTCTCAGTTGCTTTTTTGTCGTATGTATCATCCTTTTATAAAATAAAACACCAGTTACCAAGGACAAAAAATGTTTCAGTAACTCTGAAAAGCTTCCTCGTAGAAGAGATGGGGGATTTTCTCTGGTGTAATAGGTTTTAAAAGATCAAGTGTCAGGATTACTGCAGGCTGTGACTGACAATGTTCATTACTGTTTATAAGAGTCAATGTCTTAGCACCTCAGACTTTCTTATTAGTTCTCATTGCTACATACTCTAATATAGGAAAAGGATTTTATTTCTTGCAAAATTCAGCTGCTCGTTGGAAGTTTTAGTTTTTATTTTTTATAAGAGAATATTGATTTTTTTGGAACTTGAGTGTTTGTTTGGTTTTCTTGTACAGTTTTTTATTTTACATAAACAGTTGTTCTAAGAGTAGTCATACTGAAATGATAAACATCTGCATTTGTCTCCAGAGTATTTTTTCCTTGCTGATTTATTATCACATGGTATTTGGTTCACCATTAGCCTTGATTACACTCTGAGCTTTTTGCTTTATACTTTCATCAGAGCAATAAATTACAATTGGTAAAAAGCTCATCAAACAAAATGAAAGGTGTAAAAAAATTGAGATTCAATGATTCCAGCTGACATTTACCTCCTGACTAGTGAATATAAAACTGAGATAATGTAATAATCCAAATGGTAAAGACCTTAGAAACACATACAGTGCTATAAGGAATTACTTTCTTGCTGCATAGCCTGAGGTGCTTTGCCTTGATTTGTGATGTTTTGTGTAAATGCTGTAGGTGACCTGAAGTTCTTAGTCAGGATGTAATATTGCTGTAACTTCATAGCAGCAGTGTGATAATTATTCAGAATACTGTTTGATGAAGATAGTAGAGTGAAAGACAAACTATTTAAAAGACAAAATGCTACCATCTATCCAATATAGCACCTGAATATGATTAAATTAGCTTCATTTACTTTAATGAACTTGTCATATTAATGAGTAGTAAAAGATATAAGGCATTTTTTACAGCTTTTGAGCAGTGGAGCAAAAAAAAATCAGTATGATAGACATGAAATACTTATTCAGTAATGCAGAATAATCTCCTGCAAGGTTTCTGTAGTTGATTTGCTGGCAATATTCTGTGCTTGGCAAGGAACTAGTCCCAGAACTGCAGGTTTCCTGGTACCATCTCTAGTAACCATCTGTCAAGGATTGCATCTGCCCTTTGTATCAAACTGCTGATTGCTTTATCTGGTGTCTTGTCTTTTCTTCACAATTGTATACATTAGTCAAATCAGTACACAGTGCTTGTCTCAGATTGCTTTATAAATAATGAAAAAAAGTAGAAAATAATTAAAAGAGGATTAGTTTTATATATTTGGTAGAATATGGTAATAAGAGCAGTTGATCAGACTTGTATTTATAAACAGTTAAGATAATTACCATATTATTTCACTTGAGAGGCATTTATATTTCAAAGAATATTATTTAAAATCATTCATTCATTCGTTGTTTGCTGATAAGCTTTTTCGGGCAGTGCTGGGTAAGCAGGGTTCTGTAAATCTGAAGAAAGTGTCCAAATGTATAAAATTTTGGAAAAAAAATTCTACCCAGTTAAAAACCATCTAAAACAACAGTTTACAGGCTCTCTATTTAGGAATGAGGGCAGCTCTTGGAAGATGTTTGCTTTTACTTTAACTTCATGTAGAAATATAAATTGCTCCAAGGGAACCCTTGGCCTGAAAATTTATTATGGTCTGTAGGCTAAGCTTCAATGACAGCTGCAGAGTCAGCAGCAGCATTTTAAGGTTTGAGCAAAAGTTAGCACAAAAGGCTTCTAGTGGCTAAACAGTGCTTGAAGTTGCAGAATAAGTATTATGACATTGTCTCTGCTCAAGTGTCCACAGTCTGATGCAGACAACAGGAAAAGAATATGAAAGGCTGTGATTAGCAGCAGCTGTCTTATGTTACCTGCTCGGGTAAGACACAGACCTCTTTCCTCTGCTGTAAAACGGGTCTGAAACAGAGACGGGGTGTTAGTTGATACTTCAGCAATGATCTTTTTTGAGATTAATTATCTTAAATACTAGCAGCTCAGGTAAAAACAGCATCTCATTCCCACACGCTCCATTGTGCAGCAGAAGTTTTTAATGCAGTTAAAATTTCTCTTGAAACAGTGATGCAGTGTCTTGTGTTTGTTGATCCTTCTTTCTGTCCCATAATGCCTTTTTTTTTACTTTTGTGATATGTGAATTCCAACTAAGACTTGCGTGAAAATACCTCAGGTTTTGTTTAAAAAGCCTTTGGCACGGATCAGTTGAATGATCTATTTCAAATACATCAGATATGGGAAAAGAGTGTGTCATTTAAAAAAAAAAGAAAGAGAAATCTGAAATTTTCTTGTTGCTAAAAAACAAAAGTGACAGTTTAGCTGCTTGGTGGGAAACTTTGTCATTTGTATGGCAATACAGATTTTTGCCATTTACTTACCTGTAGTTTGGCTTCTGTTGTTTTCTATAGTTCCTACCTTTTTCTGTGTTAACTTTTTTAAGGGTAATCTAAATTGGGCTTTGCAAATTTGTTCCTTTGCACAGTTTAAGAATTTGAGAGTTGGTTTAAAGCCTTAGCTTTATGTAGAACATAAAATAGGAAGTTTTTGTTTGCAAACTTGTCTAGTACACATTGTAAGTTAAAATGTTGCTGACTTTGGTGAAATTCTGCCCGCTTTATCCCTGGCTTCAGCTTAGCTGGGTTTCAGCCATTAAGGAATGGCTCAGTTTGTTAATTTCTTTTGCTTTCTGTGAGTGCAGATATATGAAATAGCTGACAAGTCAAAAATAAACAGTATGTGTATAAAAGTCTTAAAACTTGCAGTGCATCTGTCTTGGTTTGACCTCAGCCAGCAGCTGAGTCCCATGCAGACACTCACTCACTCCTACACCAGTGGGATGGGAGAGAGACAGAACAGCGACAGTGGGTTGAGACAAGCCAGTTAAGTAGCTAAAGCAAAAGTTGTGCGTGGAAGCGAAGTAAAACCAGGAATGTCTTCACTGCTTCCCATGGGCAGACAGGTGTTCAGCCATCTCCAGAGAGCCGGGCCCCATCACGTGTCATGGTGACTTGGGAAGACAAACACCATCACTCCAAATGTCTCCTCCTTCTCCCAGCTCTATATGCTGGGCATGACACCATGTGGTTTGGGATACCCTGTTGGTATTTGGGGTCAGTTGTCTCAGCTGTGTCCCCTCCTAACTCCTTGAGCACCCCCAGCCTCCTCACAGGTCAGGTGGGGTGAGGAGCAGGAAAGCCTTCACATGGTAAATGCTGCTCAGCAGTATCAAAAACATCTGTATGTTATCATACTAATATGATATGATAAGATATACTAGTATGTCCATTAAATGGATTGACAAGGAAATAGAAAATTTCTAAGGGAAATGGGATCCAGGGTGTTAGTCAACTGAATGAGTAGCCAGGACTTCTCTCTGTGATTTATATTGTTTTAATGAAGTAAGTACCTTGTTGTTGCATAAGGCAGAAGGAACATTTGATATGTCACTAATCCTGTAGATGTTTGAGGAGACTAAAACAACCTCCAACATTTTTAATACGAGAAAAAAGAGCTAAGTATTCAACTACAGAATGGAGATTTTTACTTGCCCTGCCAGTATTTTTTCTCCTATGCAAGACAAGAAAAGCCTTTATACTTGCAAGATGCTAGAATTTAGACTGATGCCAAACTAAATCTAAAGATTTTGCTGGTTCTGTATTTCAGCTGAGTTCTTTAAAGAGAAACCTGAACATTGGAAAGCGGAAAATTATAAATTTACATGAAATGTATTGTACTGAAATTGATCCTGCAAGTAGTTGTATAAATAAAGAATGCTTTCTCATATATCTTGAAAGATTTCTACCCCTACCTGGTCTTAATGAAATAGCTGAACATGCATCTTTGTAACAAAATACTGCTTTTTACTTTATAAATGTATGGGGAAGTTTCAAAATTCCTCTTTAGTTGAGGCCAATTTAATTTTCATATTCAAGTGTAATTGTCTCTCAGAGTCTCTGATGTACACAAGACCCGGAATAATAGGGGCAAAAACTTCTTTAGGTACTGTGTTTAATCTGGAATTTATTAGTATTGGATTTTTTCATTAAATTTCTATTTCTGGAGTCACTGATATACAGAAAATTATTCCAGAAAATTTATATAAAGTGTTTTAGTACTTAAGGTTCATAAAAATCTAATGAAAAGATGCTTGAATAAATACTATTCAGTGATGAAAGACCAGGCCCTATTAAGCACTCAGATATTAGAAGAAGGATCTTTGAGTTTTCTAATATTTAATTTCTGCTTCTTACCAAATTCCCTATTAAGTTATAGTTTCCATTTTGATCATTAATTATACTCCAAATATACTAGCAGAAATATTTCAAAATTCAAATAATAGTTTTTCAGTACTGTTGACTTTTTTGCTTCAAAAACGTAGCTGTAACCAAGATATTTTCTTTAAATCACTGCTGTATGAACTGTCCAACTAATTCTGAAAAGTGAAATCAAGTATGTGAACACTTGAAGAGAGGAAAGCTGGGAAAAGGATTTATCTTCATTTTTGTTTGTCTCAATATCTTCCTGTACTTTAACTGATAGAAAAGGCAAAACCTCTCAAACCTCAAAACCTCATTCTACTTCTCCAAAATTTTCTTGTGAGTGGTGCAATTCTGCTATTCAGTGCAGTTTTTTCAGTATTTCTAATTGTACTCAAGACCCAAAATAGATATGAATCTTCTGTTCCGCATTTCATGACAACCGGCATTTGGAAAATTCAGACAAATACTTTAGCTGTACTTTCAGTAAAGTACATGAAAAAATATCACACACAATTTTTTTTTCCTGACTTAGGACCTGATCTTTCATCCATTTCTCTACTTCCCTTTTCCAGGTAAGTTCAGGAAATGAACCCTGAGTTTAATGCTTCTAGGGCCAATGCCAATCTTGCAGAGCTCTTGAATGGTTACAGGAAACACCTTTTATTATATAAAAATAATTTCTGTCCCCATTTTTGTTAATGCTTTATTTGTTTTCATAACAGTGCCGTTGAAATCCGCTCCCACAGCATTAACTACCTTCCTTATCATGCTGAGAAATTATGCTCTGTATGGACCTCTTTAAAAATTGTTTCATAAAATTGTTTCTGATTGCAGAGAATGAAGTGTCTTCCAGACAGAATTTAGAGATTTGCCTTTCTGTTTCATTTAACTATCCATGGCTCTATAAATCTTTAGCAATGTAATTAAAACATCATTAACATAGTTAAAAACAAGTAGTACAAAAAATATTACCAGCATTAAGACTTCTTTCCCCTCCTTTGACTGCATGAGTTTGAAACAATTCTCACAGAGTATCTTTATTTATACATGAAAATACACAGTTCAGCCTTCATCCTTTACTGTTTCCTTCCTTTAGCTCATTCTTAAAATTACAAGCAGGGACACTAAATTGCTGCTTACTGATTTACTGGGACTTACTCAGTGCTGTTACAGTGGAATGTGGTATTGCCTTCCATATTTCAAGGCAGACTTTTAGAGTAGATTTAATTTACCATTTCGTATTGCAGAGCACTCAAAGGCCAAAACTAAGATGGAGACACCCTTTGTACTCAATACACCTAATAAGTACACTGGTCTTTTTCCAAGGAGCTGACACTCTGGAAAACACAACATAGGTAGAAAACAGGACAAATAAAAACATCATCAGAAGAAAGCTGGTAGCTGGTAGCAACTGTGTGAAATACAGACAAGTCCTAGCCACTCCCCAGTGGGAATGTTTGTCATGACTCTTGTTTTCTAAGCCACCAAAACTCTTACATTCCTCTCTATTCTTCTTTGTCATTCCTATTTGATGGAGGAAGAAAAATATAATTTATAACACTGCTTTAATAAAGTAAGTTTGAGAGTGGGCAGGAATTCACCCTGCATAAATCAAATTTTAATCAGGAGCATGATTTCATGTTAATGGTACACTGGTTGTGTATGATTGATTGTGGACATATGCTCCACCTACATCCAAAGATATTTGGGGTTTTCTTTGCAATTACAGCAGCATCGTTTCTTTCTCTGCTCTTTGTATGAATGAATGATTTGGGGGCTGAATTTTGTCTTCAGTATCATCAGTACAAGTTCAGTATTTTCAAAGGAGTCTGCTTTTGGAATCTGAGGCAAGTTCAGCAAGCAAGTCTGTGGTGGTTTATGATAAGAAATAGAATCTAGCTCACTTCCCCTTAGCTGTGTTGCTTCTTAAGGACTAGAAAAGGTAGTGAATAGTAAAAATAAACTTTGTGTCTAAATCCACAGTGAATCAGACATAATAAAGCTTTCAATTTGGACCTATGCTTCATGACAACTGTAAAGCAAACCACTGGTTAGAGTGAGATTTTTCACAGTGCTCTTGACTTCAGCAGGAGCAGAACTAAGCCAGTGATGTGTTCTGATCAAAAAGCTCACCTATTTGTGATCAGTTTTGGATGACTTGTTACTGCTTGTTTTCTTTCTAGTTTTTAAGAGGATTAGTTGCCAGTTACATAAGTTAGCATTTATAACATCAACATCTTAAAGTTGCAGGGCTGTAAAAGAAAAGACTTTATAGCAAATTGCTTCTATTAGATGTCTGGGCTTTTCTATGTCCTTGAAAATTCAAGTTTAAAAAATTCTTAAGGTGTGCAAGCAATAGGTAGAACATTGTTGTGCTATCAACACTGTTTCTAGCACAAATCCCAAACACAGCACCATACTGTCTGTTATGAAGAAAATTAACTCCAGTCAGCCATATTCAATACAGCTTTTTCATTTGAAATGCTGCTATCATATAGGATGTGAGATTTTCCTTATTTTAGTTGTGGTACTATTTCATATACATATTTTTAATAATAATAATAGTAATGTTTTTAATAAGGAAATACAGTACAGTATAGATGTCATGCTTTTTCTATGTTACATTCTTCTTATGTGTTAGCAGAGAATGAAAGAACAGTAAACTGAAAACTTTAAGCAAAGTAGTAGGGTTTAAAGAATATTTTGGAACCTTGTTAAAGTTGCTATTAAAATGAGTATTTACTTCCTTTCAAACATTGAAAAAAGATTCAATATTTAAAGGAAAAAATACACATCGGATGCTTCAAAATTACTGCAACAGGTAGTTGCTGGTCATGTTGTCATATGCCTCCGTTATTCTAGTCTAAACTGATCAAATCTGCTGTAACTGCAGAATTTGTGTGGGCTAATCAGTTCTTGAAGGCAAATATATTGTTTTGTCTTACACAAACACTCCTGAAGCATATTTTTACCTCTTGAAGCTGAAGATGAAATCAGTTTGGTGCCTCTTCAGGCTTTTTTCTCTGTTCAAGTGGTGTTACAAGGTCGCTTCAAAGTAGTCATTAATGTAATTTGTAATAACTCTCATCTAAAGTTAGCTAAACTTTTTGAAAATAGCTTATAAAACGTTAACACGAGATAATGCCCTGCTTTGGTCCTTTTGCAATAGACCTAATGACTAGACAGGAGGTAATACAGCTCATCATAGAACAGTTCAGGTTTCAGTGGTACCTAAGTACACGAGCAGTTCCTCGAACTTCAGAGCTAAGGAAGCTTTTTGTGCACATCTGTGTCTTTTGCTTAGCTAGGAGCTCTGATTCGATGTTTTGCTGGTGGATATAATGGCAAATATTTTGTCTTCTGTCATTTTTCGGATCTCTTACAGCATGAGCTTAAGGCACAGCCTTTGCCTTAGTTTGAACGTGTTCTTCTGTCCAGGTCTATGCTCTCTCCAAACTTCAAAGATCTTACTTGTCTTTGAAATAGCCTCCTATTTCAAACTGACTTGAACTCAAGCTTTGAGGTCAGTGGTTACTAGGGAAAAAGACTGCACAAGAGAGATGATCACCTTTCCTTGATTCCCTGTGAAAGGCTTGGAAATTACATGGCCCCATGGGTAATTGTCTCCTCACACAGGAGAAGGCCAGTTACAGCAACAGGGACATACAGGCAGCCTTCTCCAGAGCCTGTGTGCCGCAAGCAGAGTGAATGTGAGTTTTCTGGACCAGTTAGTTCAGTGACAAGGTTTTCCTCCTGTTCAGGACTGTCATTTGCATGGTTTTGTAACTCCTTTGCAATGTCATGGATTTTGGTGGCTTTCTCCCTGTTTCTCAAGCTTCCCACATATCATCAGAAAACTTTAAAACATAATTATGTGTTGCTATATAGAGGAGTATAGTGATGGAAGGAATTTACACTCAAAATGCTCCTGCTTGCTGAGTTGCAGCTATTTAGCCTAGAGTGTGTTTGACCTCAGCCACCTTCTTTCCCGTTTTGTTTTTTACTCACATTGAGCAAACAAAATCAGCAGGTTACACCTTCGTATAATGCAAATGCAAAGGATATGCTCTAATAGTGAAAAAATCCGTTTCATAAATACATCTTTCATGTTTTATTAGAATATAGATAAATGTGTGTGTGTTTTATTAAAACTTATTAAAAATATGTCTTCCATTTTCAACCTAGATAGCTTGGTAGTAGCATCAGCATATAAACATTTTCAGGAACACAAAGAATCAATTGCAAGCATGTTCACTTGATAGATTTAGATTTTCAATTAGCAGTAGAACTGCCAGTTTAGCTGTGGTTACCACAGGTTATCTGTGGGGTTTTTTTAAACTGTTACATATCCCCGGTTTGGGATTGTGAGTCAGAAGAAAAATACTACAAACTGGGAGGAAACCATGCCATCCCTCTTTTATTTCAAGAAATGTAGGAATTCATAGTTCTGTCACTCATACATTCTTAAAAGAAGACAAGGAGGAGACAATTCTTCTGTCAGTTTTCTTGATATGAAGTCACAGTTTTGTTCCAACAGGATTAATTTAGAACAGATGACAACTATAGCAAAAATATGTTTCCAGTCTACCTTCTGAGATCATAATCCTACTGCTGAGGTAAGGGGTGGGTAGCACTAAGGTAAATATTGTCTGATGAGAGAAACTCTTTATTGTCTATGTCAACTCAGCAAGAGAGAATTAAATCTTCTTCACCTGGTTATTTTTACCCAAGGAAAATTCACTGAAGCAATGCTTGATGAAATACTAAAAGAAAAATTATACTGGCTATAGAGAATTGTTCAATAATGATACTACTAATAATAATGAACATGTTTCTTAGAAATTAAATTTAATGTTAGTTTTGAATAAGTTATTTCTCTGTCATTTATTGAGAAAAAAACTGGTGGGTAGCAGAAAGCCAGAAAAAGCCCTCTTTTTCTTAAAGAGACCAATTTATTACTGCTTTTACCAGCAGTGAATTCTTGCTGTCTTTTTTTTTTTCTTTCTTTTTTTCTTTTTTTTCCTCTGATATATTGGGAATTTTGTTTCAGATTGTATAACCTTAGGCTGCTCCTTATCACCTCGCTTTAAATACTTATTTTTTTGATTGAGTGAAAGTGGCCTTTGGAAGAAATAGAATTTTTTCTGTGTAAGCTGTAAAATTTTATCTCCGTTACTCACATAGGTACCAGATACTGTAAATGCATAACTTTATATATAAATAAGAAAGTGGATATAATTAAGACCACGTTTTATGTCATGTCCCAGCATGATGCAAGACAGTGCTTTTTTGTTTTGCTAGTTTTCAGACCCGAGAGTCTGCATTCTCAGTGAAGCATGTCTAGTTAATTTGTCATGTTGCCTAAAATAATCAACATACTTAAGTGGGCAGCTTATCTGCAGATTTCCAAGGTATCCAAGTACTTTAATGGATACCAGAAATCACACCATATTTTTCTGGATAAATGTGTTCACATATGAAACTTAAAACACTAATGTATGGTGGCTTTATTGCCAAAACATCACCTGACATTTGCTGTTTATGAAACTCTCTTCTTACTCATGATGGTATTTAGATATTTCTTTAATGGAAACATCAGTTTTCCAGAAATTCCTAGTAGCATGTCTGGGTGGGAAGATGGTGAAGGTGGTTATTATATACAGCACCTATTATCTCCAAACTTTGCAAAAATAAGCACTTTTAAGTCCAAGCATATAAGTCACATTTTGAATGGGTTTTTTCCTACTGAATTGTCTTGGTTTAATCACAATTTGCTTGTGATTTACACCATGTAGCAGACAAGGGAATTACAAAATTTAAAAGTAATTTAAAATTTAAGCTGTTTTTAGGAAAGTGTCGCTAATGAAGCCATTAAAAACCATGTTGTGCACTCCTGTAAGAGTAGCTAACTCACGTAGAGCAGAATTATAAACCCTGGAATGAAGGGTTTGTAATGTAAGCGCTGACACTAACAGAACTGTAGAGGCAGGAGTGGTGTCATTATAATTAGCTTAGTGCTAGTACAAATCATGTTTTATTATTCTCTCAGCCTCTGCAAGAAGAGATGGTTTATTTCTTTCAGGTATAATTGCATTTGTCACATTTTTTGATATTGCAAAAATGATATGAGCATAAAAAGGCAAGATGACTTTCAGAGCACTTAACATCATGTTGTTTGGAATATCATTAGAGGGAAGAGATGATGGGTGAAAAAGTGGAAAACAAAATAAAGCTTTCAAATTTTCAGATATTTTCTGTCTTTTTTTTTTAAGGATTCCTTTTCAGAAGAAAAGAATAGGATGATGGGTACAGAAAAAGTGTTCTCTCATGGGTATACTTGAAGGATGACATACAGGGAGAAAGGAATCTCTACAGATTCTCTCATGATTGTTCCCTCAATGAAGAGAGAAAATTCTATTTTTTTTTCCTCAGGAGCAGATTACCAGAACACACCATGTCTCTGCAAGGCTGTGTTTCGTTAGGCTCAGGCTCAAGCTCACAGAACAAGTGCATGGAGTCAGTTGTGTCTGCAGGAGCAGAGCTAGGTGCATTAGTGCTCCACAGTGCTGAATTTGTCTTCTTAGTTAGAAAGTTGACTCAGTCTGTTCTAGAGTGAAGCTGCCAAGATTTCCTTCACATTCAAGATAAGGGATATATAAGCTGGGAAAGGAATGATGATGGGGCAACCGATGTGTTCACCTGCTGCCAGTAGAAAATGATTGCCTGCATGCCTGTGTCTCATTTTAATTCTCCAAATGTAAGGTGACACAGACAAACAAGTTCAGAGGAGGACTGCCAGGATCACCAGTGGCTGGAGCACTTGCTCTGCGTGGAGAGGCTGAGGGAGCTGGACTGAATAAGTCAGGAGGCAGAGTTGCCTTCATAAGACTAAGCTGCCTTCCCTAATGTCTGCAGGGAAGGTGTTGAGGAGACACTTCACAATGGTGCATCTTTGGGGAATAAGAGGAAGCAGGTGTAGCTTGAAACAAGAAATGTTCAGACTGGATAAAGGAGAAACTTTATCAGCGTGAGAACAGTGAAGCCAAGGAGCAGGTTGCCTGGAGAGGCTGTACAGATAGAGGGCATTCAAATAGTATTTGGCTGCAGCCCACTAAAACGTAGTGTCTTTAAACTGGCTTGCAGGGGTTTTTATCAGGTTTTCATTTCTTTGATCCCTAGTAATCTAGTTGCAATAGCTCTGAGTTCACTAAGGCACTGCCAGCTGAAGACTCAGATTTCTGAGTGGGTTGAGTAACTTCAGTGCTCGTACATATCTTCGTTGTTAGCAGAACGCAAGTAGTGAATTTAGAAGTGATTTAGGTATACCAAGAAGTGCTCACAGGTGTAGAAGTACTCTTATTTCTGTCCACGATGATGTTACTAGGGTTTTAGATGATACAGAAACACAGCATTTGAACCTGAGAAATTAATAAAGGGGAAAAAAAACGCTTTTTTTTTTTCTCCAACTATCAAAAAGTGTCATTCAAAATAGAGAGAGGAATTAATAAAAGTTATACCAGTATAAAGAGCTATTTTATATAGCAGAGACTTGGTTACTTTCATGTAGCAGCTGACAAGAAAAAACTGCCAAACAAATCACTTTTAATAGCAGATATTCAGTGCAATGAAGAAACAAGAATATTTTTAAATAATGTATTATTTATTTGCATTTCTGAGGTATTAGGAATGCTGTAATCTCAAACCACCTTTTTAGTCAGACAAGAAAATGAATGCTAATAACAGGAGGCATCTATTCATTTAAACTTTCTACTGCAAATGGTATCATAAGGGATGAATTAACTGGTACCAGAAACATTGATAGCTATGTTCTAGAGAAGGAGACTTAAAAATAACTTCTGAGAAAACGATTTGACTTTTATTTATCACTGAAGAATGTGATCAGTCATTAAAGTACTTTGGAAACTATAAAAAATTCTGTGAATGCATTGCCCTTTCATGCTTGTCATGTTTGGCTAAAGGTACTGCTGGAACAACAGTGGGACAAGTCCCTTCATCCCAGTCAGAGAGGGATGGAAAAGGAGAGAAGAGGTTCTCCTAGAAAGGATTCCAACTCAGCTATGTCCCCTGTGTTCCCCCAAAAACCACATGTGAGCAGACTGTATGGGGTACAGTTTTAGAGGGAGGCACTCAGTAAAAGAGCATTTTTTTAACTGAGAGCATTTATGTTGCTTGTAGATCGGTGTTAAAATGTTCCCTCATCCTTCTAAGACCAGAAGCTTACTTGAAGAATTAGAAAAAAAGGCTTTTCGAGGGTAAATAATTTAATCCTAAATGTTTGTATGTAAAATAGGTTCCCTAAAAGCAGAATTTTGTCCTTTTTTTTATTAGGAAGCAGACAACTTCTGCTGTAAATTTAGTGAAATGGAAACACCTAACAAAAAGTAGTTATTGCACTCTTGGAAGTACCACCTAAATATAGAACCTGATCGAAAACATTGAAAGCCATTAGAAAAGCCTCTCCAGCTCAGCTCTTTCTTTAACGGTGTTTGTTTGAAGATCCTAGCTCTCTACCCACATATCTTCTTACACCATGGAACCAGGGGTCTTATTCCCTGCTATTTGCACATTTTCTGAAAGCAGAGGCTCATAGGTCCACTTTTCTTTCCAAATTTCTGCATAAAATTAAAGAAAGTTACTATGGAATAATAAACTATTTGGAGACTCGAAACCAAATGTTTGTTGCATAAAGAATGCACACGTGTGCACATGTAGGAGGACCTTTTAAGATGAGCAATTCACATGACATACCAACTGACAAAATTTGGCTAATTTTACTATCGTCAGCATGGGAAAGATTTGTGTTGCATAGGGACAGTATGCAAAGATTGAACAAACTGCCAAACAGATAATTTTAAGAAAACTAGTTTATTAATGTGTAGTGCTATCCTGTACAAAAACAAACAAAAAAATCACGCTGGACTGTGTGTAACATTAGGCTTTTATAACAAGCTAAATTTTTTTTTTCCAGTGGAAATAGGCTTATAAGTTTTTATTGTAAACAGTGTCTTTATGTCTAGAAAGCTGGATCACGATCAGCTTCCCTGTCTTACCCCCCCCCCCAAAAAAGGCATATATATGGCTTTTTCCTGTGACAGTGAGAAAATAAAAGTCAGTTTGGCTTACAGGTTAATTTCCTGATAAAGGATGATGGGGGTGTACTGACAGAGTGTAGAACAAGCTACTTCATGCATTTAAGAAAGACATTTGAGCCATATTACAACTGCTGCAACCAAGGCTTGGAACAGACTAAAGAGAGTTGTAGAGGTCATCTTTAACTCAAGTTAATGTGTTGTTACACCAGCAGCACTTAATGCTTGGTGTTTTCTGGCAGTCACTGTTAACTTCAGTTGTTATTTGAAAAATTCTTTAGTACTTTGGCAGTAGTGGCTTCAGTGTTGCTAAGGGTCAAGCTTCAGTTTCAAACAGTTTGGGATTTTTTTTTCTCCAGTGTGCTAGTTTGACTGCTCTCAGTGTGTGTTATTGTAAAGGTGGTGTTTGTAAAAACTGAAAAAATAATATATAATAGATTTCTGGAAGTTACTTTAAGATTTAATTGCTTCTTCTTCACTTACTATGTAGTGGGTTGGGTTTTTATCACTGTGATTAAATAGATCTAGCAATGCAAAATGTAGTCTTTTTAACCCTATCCCCCGCTCCCCTTTCTTTACATGATGCTCTTCAACTGTTTTTGCAGCTATGATAGACACATCCAGCACACAGTATATTCATGATACCCACATCTTGGATGTAACATCCCAAAACCAGACTCCAGCTTTTACAGGAGAACAAGACTGGGCAGTTTTGAAGTACTTTGAGGAAGTTTTTCCCTTAAATCAGAGATTCTGTTGCCAGAATCTGATGTCCTGCAGTCATCACTGCTCTTTGGTTTTTACAGGGAGTGATTACCTCTGTAACCATTCATATTATTACTTATATTTGGATAAGTAGCCTGCAGAAACTTTTTTCTCATCACATTTTTATGTTTAAAACATATGATGTTTAAGGAAAAGAAATACTAACACTCTAGTGTTACCTATTATATAGTATTATTTGTATATGAAGACTGCATTTATGTGATAAAGTGAACAAACAAGTCACTGAGGACACTTAGCACAACAAAGTTTATTGGGTTTTGGGGATGTGGTTTTTTTTATTCAAATGAGATCTCTGTGGAAACAGGTACTAGTCTGAAGTGACATTCAAAAATAAATAGTTCTCAAGTATAACAGCTTGAGATTAATGGCGTGTTAGGAATTTGGTGATGGCATTGCAAAGATTTGCATATATTTTAGATTTTTATGTGATCTGTTAAGTTTTTCTGAAGACACTGCAAGATCCTTCGGATGCATAAAAGTAGATTATTTTTTGTAGAATAAAGGCTTCACTTAAAGCAAGTAATGTGCAAAAAAAAGGGATACTGTAGAGTCTGCTGTGAGGTACTGTTCAAGCTTATTGTGAACACATTCGCTTCAGCAGTTAATTTCTGCCTGAAAGAAATAATTGTAGCATCAAGGCCTTATTCTGCTAACTAAAGTAACCTGAAATATATTGGAAAATAGAGTCTCTAACATGAATGAGTGAATTATAAGTAATTTTTTTTCTTCAGTAAGTACACCGTTTCTCATTTTCTGAATAATTGCCTCCTTCATACGTTTTTAACTAGGAAAATCGGGGGAAAACACGGCCTATCTCAGGTCTGGTGCTGTATCTGTACATAAGAAGTGTGTCAGAAATATCAAATACTTCACTCAGGGCTTGAATGGTGAAAAAATACAGACTTTGATTCACTAATGTATAACTTCACTTTGAAGTTTCTTGGTTTTCGGTCTCTGTAGTCTGTTAATTATTCGAGAAATGAGGTAAGTTAAAGTTGGCTGTTTATCAGCCAGTACAATGGCTTGCAATGAACACCAGCAAGTACAGGACCCAGAAGATATTGTGATACACCTATTAACTGCCCACCTTAATTTTTAGGCAATTTTCAATTTTAATGTTTCTGTAAAACTTATTACTGTTACATAACTTAGAGGGAGAATGAGGTACTCTGTTTTGGTGGGGAGCTGATCATGGGCACATCCTAAATTTTTCCTGGATGTCAGGGGGAATATTCTCAGAAATTTACAGAAGAACAGAAGTAATAGTACTTCCAATAATTATTATCAACTAACTTTGCAGTAAGTCATAAAGGAAAATAGTGTACTGGTCTTAAATTAAAAGGAAATTAGAAAAATTAAAAGATGATGAGAAAACATCGAAGAATTGTACAGTTTTTCTTTCCAGGCAACAGAAGGCCAATGGTTATTTTGAAGCTTTAAGGAGGAGCGTGGTTAGAAGATGTAGTAGATTGCATGTGAGTTGTTATTACTGTGTTACTCGGGCATCCAGTGTATTTGTCAAGTTTTAAATGAAATTTTCAACTCAGGAAGTTTAAGGTCATCATTTGACATACATCTTGTGTTAATTCGAAAAACAGTGAAAAGTGGTTGTTATTGTATCCATCTGTAGCAGTGGAAAGCAATTTTAGTAGGTTTTGGAATAAATACATATAAGATGATACACATTTTTCAACTGAGTCTGACATCTGACTTCATGAATAAAAAAGACCCTATTAATCATGAGGTGATAGAGTCACATACGTTGTATTTATCATTCTTGTTGAAGAGTAAAGTTGTCTCTTGTTAATGTTTTGAGGAAGTGCATAGTAATTATACAGAACAAATAAGTCAAGAAAGTAAAAAAATACAGTTAACTTGTGTGGAAGCTTAAATGTTGGTCTCTAACTTTTATGTTACTACTTTACAAATGATAGTGTGTGCATGTAGGGAATGTAATTTCTTCCTCTGTAATTGAGCAGTATGTGAATAATAGTTAATTCCATGGCCTCAAAACAACTTAAGCTAACTATATATACTTGATATCCAACATCAGATATGCTCATGCAATCTACAGAAAGTATGCAAGGACTCTGCAGCAAGAATATAAAAATAGTATTTTCAAATAATCTTTAATAGTATTAATGAACAACAGTTCAATATCATAGTATTTATTCCCTGGAGCTGACACACCATGTTGGCATGTATAACCAGAGTACATGGGGAGGGATCTATTGTCTCTTAGCTGGGAGCACAAGACTCCGGATATTTATTGAAATACTCATTTTTGATCTATACCAGATAATTTTGTGGGAAACAAAGAATCTTTAATTCTGGGTAGACTTTCAAACAGCACCTGGCTCATATTCCCCTTGAAGCAAGCAGAAGTCATGACTACCAGGCATTTATTGTGATATGCAAGTGTAGTGATTAGATTATTTCAGTTGATTTGTAATAATGGTTTAGTACCTCCAGTTTGTACACTCGGTCTAACTTCATTTTGTACATATTATGCACAGCTCTTGGGGATTCTTGAATGTTTTACCTATACCATTAGTGTCTTCAAGGAAAGGAAAGATTCAAACACTTACTCATAACCATGAGTTGATTGCATAAATTACCTTCTAGTCTTTCTGCTGTAAGACAGTTTTTTTTCCTTCTCCCCTTTTCACACCTCTTCCGTCATTTTCCTTTGACAATTAATGCATTATTTTGAGGGCTGAAGCTTTTCTGTAAGTATTAGAAATAATATTATAACAAATACTGAAAATGTGGGACATCATCTTACAAAGCTGGACAGTCTTCTCAAAGTTAGAGGATCACAGACTGGACTCCTTTGATGAAGTTTGAAGGAACAGAGAAGCTCTAAGTGTTTAACAAACCTGTGCATCCTTAAATCTTACAGATCTTAGATTCTTTTCTAAAGCTTCCCACCTCTTGTTGAGGTATCCTCTCTAGTAATGCTTTACTGCTACTCCATCTTTCTCTTCTTCTGTCTTAAAAGTACTGAAGTATGTTGGTGTCTCTTTCTTTCTTAGGTGTGTAACAGGGCATTGTTGAAAACCACATTCCATAAAAATGGCTTTAAACTTTATGGATAACAAGGTGTGCCAGTAATAAAGGATATTTGCTATTTTTCCTTTTCATTATTTTTGATTAACAGTATACGAGCCCTATGTGCTATAGAAGTAGTCTTGCCAACTCTAGGTTGATATCAATATACACTGTAAGATAGGAGTTATCAGTATGTACGACAGGGTGACAGGCTTCAGCTATTAGAGCTGAAAACAGATTTAGTACAAAGTGGAGAGCTAAAATGAGCTACAGCAGGTCTGGCAGCATCATTTCCATAATCCTTTTAAAATGTTTCGGAAGATTTTTCTAATGGTTGTATTTTTCTGAGAGCTGCTATTTTCTTCTTCCTCTTGCACATACCATGGTTTCTGGCTCTTGATCTTTTGTCCTAGGACTTAAGTCTATCATAGGTCATTGGTGACTGTTTTGTGTCTTTTTATGTGTGGGACAAAGAGATACTTTGTGAGCTACTGTATAGTACAAGTGTGCATTCAGACTCAGTGATCCACGTGGTCCTTCTCAGTTCTGAGTGACTGTGAAAACTCCCACGTTTTTTCATATCACTGTTTAGGGAAATCTAGTACTGGAAGCTGGAAATCACCCCTTTTCTCTCCCAAGCCCATCATTGCCTCTGCGTGCAGGCAGCTGTAAGCATCAGACCTGAATGAATTCTGGCAGGAGGAGGAGGCACAGGTGACTGCCTTGTAGCACTCATGAGCAGGCAGTCACAGCTCTGCATCTGCGTAGGGATAGCAGGACATCTTCACCTGCCATTGGCCACTGCTAATGCCAGTTTTTTGCCCAGTAAGACATAAACTATGAGAGCAATTTTTGAGGCCATAAACTAGAATTTAGTGGGAGCTGAAACTATAAATAATATATGATGAGTCATACGTAATGCATTACCTTTTTATCAGCTGTCCTGCGTTACGGGGCACGCAAACCAAAGCAGCAATTGTCCCCTCAGCAATAAAGTAGCTGATAATTAACCACTGCAGGTCTCTCTCTCTTTGCAGACCTTTCTATACTCTTGCTTAGCATCCCTAAGTGCAGTTCTAAAAGCTGTTTGCTGATGCTCTTACTGGAAAGTAGTTACCCAGTATGACTGGTTTTCCAAACTGTTAGGAGGCTATAGGTAAGTGTCTGATGGGGTTTTAGATGCGTGAAGTGATCTACACACAGGTTTCTCCCAGTTTAAAGGAAGTTCATTCCCTGCTTTTTCAGATATATTTAAAAATGTTACAAAACATCTGCCTATACCTGTGCATAGCAAATTACATGTGTGAAATGCACAGTCTCACGCAGTGCCTTGCATGTGAAGTGCCAAGTCATCAGCAGATGCAGTTCCAGTAATATCAAGGGCACAGCTTTTCTCTTGGATTCTTGCTAGTTGTAAAACTTTATGGATGCCAGACTGCATAACAGGTGTTGCCCTTTTACTTTTGTATTCATTATATAGCAGACACCTGATTATGTGTTTGTTTTGTCCATCCTTTAGTTTGTTATCTTTCACACACTCTCGTCTTCCCATCTGTCTATTTCAGATACATCAGTTTGTATCTTTATGATACCTAACCCTTCTTTTATGTTTTCATAACAGCAGATGATATGGATTCTTGTCTATATGTAGTATTCTGTCCTGACTAAATATTTGTAGCATTTCTATGCATGACCTGCATATGGACACCTTCATTCTTTTCAGGTACATTTTTATGTTTATGGAAATGAAAAAAAAGGTTGTTTCTTTATGCATTAGAAAGAAGGCAAAAGTGCTAATATTTCTGTACAAGATTTTTATGTGATTTATTATTCATAAGTTTATTTAGTACTGGAAAAAGAAATCACTATATTGCATCAATGGAAAGTAATTTGTGAGTTGGAGATTAGAGCAGTGGTATATTTCTTTCAATCAAATCTTGCAGATTTATAAACATCAATATGTCTAAGACCTCATACAGAGTTAGCAACGTCTTTTAAAGATGTATTGTTGCAGTAGGAGCATATTTGTGGAAATAATAAGGGACCATATGCCCCTTCTGAACTGCACCTGCAATTTGCACTGATGTCTCTTCAAGAAGTACCTGAATGGGTTTAGTCTATATGCCCTCTGGAACTGAGGTCAGCCAAAAATTGCCTGTCCATTTCAGTGCCCCATAAAGATTTAGTGACTTAAAAGTTCCTGCCTTTCTAAGTAGGGCAGATCAAAGAGAAAATGACAGTGTTGCTATAGAAATATTATACTTAGTGGATAGAAGCCATTAGCAGGAATTTCCTGTCCTCTGGGCAGTTCCATGACTCTGGTCTCACAGCTTGTGCTTCCTGCTTTTTAGGCCATGTTAAAATAATTTTCTCCCAAGCAGACTGATCCACTAAGTAGTTACTAACCTTGAAAGTAGTATCTTTTTTCTTAATGTATTTTTAGGAACCTCTTATAGCTTGACATACTTTTTATTCTCTTCTTGATTATACCAAATGAAATATACTTTCATTTTGAAGAAATAAAGATACAATTTTCAGTACTTGATACTTTCCACTGATACAGCCAGAATAAACTGTCCTCATTCCATTTTGAACCTAGAAAGATTTGTTGACAAGTAATCTGTCACATTATGTCATATGCCAGAAATTTCCATCTTGTATAATGATCCCTCGTTATTACTGGAGGATGAACGCAGCAGCAGGACATTTCTACATAATATTTAGTCCTATGTAATATTTAGTCCCCCTGTATAACTTTTTAACTCTTTCCCACTAAGATTGTTTTTCTTTTTTTTTTTTTCATTTTAATTCCTCATGCCTTCAATGCCTTCTTAACAGGGTTTGTTTCAGTGGGTGTTATAATTAAGAGAAAATAAGCAACCCCCCCCATTTGTCTTTAAGCCAAGATAACCACTTAGGCAACTTTCAGCCGAATTGTGGTCACTGAAGCATTTTGCTGCTTCTGATTAGTCCCACAGAGTGTGAGCATCCTCATCTTGTCAGTTCAGAGGAGTCATTAAAATCTGGGTAAGCTGTGATGATGTATGAGCTGTGGGTATGTAAATTCCCTGTTAGCAAATGCATTCTTCATCTTGTCAATTTTTTGCTACCTGCTGCTAGCTCTGTAGGTAACCCTGTGCAGCTGATTGAGGAAAAACACAGAAAGCAGATTGCTCCTGAAGACATAGTAGAGGTGATCCCTACATGTTCATAATTAGGCTTCTTTGGAAGACCTTCTATTAAAACTGATTTTCATGTTATTTGGATAGCCTAACAATGGAATACAGTGTCTGCTCTTCTGTCTCTACCTTAGCACAGAGAAATCTGTGGTTCTACCTAATCTTAATGCAGTTTTATAATAGAATAAATAGCATAGAACTGGCAAGTTTGAGGTGCACGTTATGTATTTTTGTATTGTTGTATGTTCAAAAAATGATTTCCAGAGTAAATTCTCAGATGTCGTGAAGTATTTAACACAGTTTCTTGTCAATTATTAATTCACAACATAGTTGAGACTTTTCCACTGCATTGTGTTGGTTTCTCTGTGGAAGTTCAGCAACATAAAAGTACTCCTGCTATACTTAGTAGTGACCTGCTGTATCAGTAATTTGTTTTCCAGCTGATGGAAATAGGTTTTCCTCTTAGCTATAACGATTCTCATACACTCAGTGAGTGTACAGTGATACTACTAGTGCACAGCCATGCAATCAGCACTTTGTTTGAGCATCACCATAATGACAGCATACCAAAGGGTATTTCCTGTCAGAATTACACCTTTCGAGTTCAGCAGGCCAGTTGAGGATGGCTCTTTTTGTTTTCATTACTACAGATTCTTTTCCTTTTTGCTTGTTTCAGTTTCCTAGAAACAAAAATTTTATGAGCATTTTGAAAATATTTTGGGTATTTTCAGAAAAAGGAGTACATAATTCTGATGATTACCACTTGCTTACTAGCTTCTAAGATTGTTTCTTGTAAAGACAACTTCTTTGAAATTCACAATTATTAAAAAGTGAAAGTAAACAAAGCACAATTGTGTCCAACTAGGAAAAAATGACTATATATTGCACTCCTAATTAGCCACAATATGTGCTTTTAGCAGTTACTCACTTACCGGTATGTTTTATTTAATGAAATCTAGACAATTGTTGTTTTCAGCTGAACTGTGAGGCACTCTGCACACACCTGTCTGGTTGGTTATAGAAGAGTCCCAAATGGCAGGTGCATATTTTACAAGTACTCTTTATAGATACTGAGACATTCCATATGATTATTAATGAATCAGAGCAGAACTATTTCATGGCAATAAGCAGATCAATTTGAGAAGGTTTTCTTAAAATATTCATTTTGTACCAAGATTGTTCCCATTAGTAGTGTGAGGGGTTTTGCACAGCTGGTGATTGTTTCTAGGACTGTGGATCACTCATATTGCCTAACTGGCAGAGACGACTCTTTTTTACTCTCTTTGGGAAAAAAAAACCCTAAACCAGTTTGGAAAACCCCAACTTTTGTTAAAAAATCATTGAAATGAAAACCTGCCCAACTACATTCTTTCCTTTTGTTGACTGCTATAAATTAATAACAGCGCACATGTATATTTTTCTCTCAAAATCTTGACATCTGTATTTGCTGAAGAGATCCTAACAGCTTTTCTTGATGCTAAATTAGGTTTATATTAAAAGCATATCTATCAAGAAGTAAATATCCAATGTATAGTTTTTGAAAAATTGTTCTGTGTGCAGTTGGTAGTTTCCATGACTTCTTGTTGGGCTTTTTGGAAGTTCTGTTTAATTTTTTTAACCAAGCTTTGTGTTATGGGAATATGAGATCCGTTAGCCACGTGTTAAGATTAGTACATAGGTTGGTCAGAAGAAGGGATGGTGAGATTTTTTTAGATGTTAAGAAATGCTAAGTTCCTAATAAGCACAATAATTGACAGTCATTAATCAAAATCTGAAAAATGTGTTTTTAATGTATACGATGCCAGCGTTTAATATTTACTATTTTTGATATTTTTTTTCAATATTTATTAACAGCAGTTAATATCAGGTTATGCAGTACTTCAGACCTTACATTAATCTCTTTGTGAACATGGCAAACAAATGTGGCTTGAAAACAGAGGCATGAAGTTTGTCTGGGTGGTTCTTGATATAATGAGGAAAAAACTACTGAACCCATGCCAAAGAAAAGTCTGGTATTCTTCGATTTCTAAGAGATTGTTTCTCCTAATTTTTATTATCAACTGTCCAGTTCTCTTTGGATAAAGGATCTTAGGATATGTGCATGTTTGAGCACAAGCTTATGCCAATGGACGCTGGAATAACTTAGTCTTTAGGACTCTCGTTGCTGAGGGCTGGTTTGAGGATAGGCAGAGGTTACTGCTCAGTCTTCTCCTACCCCAGGGTGGATTTGTAATGCGTGATGGATTTCACCAGTGACAGTTTCCCTAAGGCCACTGAGGCAGTGGGGAGCAGGTGTAGAAGGAAACAAATTGTGCTGTGTAAATCAGCAAGACCATTTTTAGTGGTGTCACCCCAGATTAGTAGCAACTGTCTGGTGTTTGGAGATAGCACAGGTTTTAGTGTAGCATGGGGCTGAAGGAGAAAATGAAATGTTGGCAAAAAGAGCGCATATGCAGCTACTGTTCTTTTAAAAGGATCTCTCCTATTACAGAAGTCCTCTTGATTTCAAGATCTCTTATGAAAGATCTTGAACATGAACTCATTTTAGTGGCCATGAACAACTGAATGTCTGTTTTATGTATATTTATATGGTGGAACTTTATCCTGTATTGCTGTATTAAAATAATTTTCCCTCTGTACTTGGCACTGGTGAGGCTGCACCTCAAGTACTGTGTCTGGCTCTGGGCCCCTCACAGGTGAGGGGCAGCCTCTTCCCCTAGGCAGCCAATGACAGGACAAGAGGAAATGTCCTCAAGCTGTGCCAGGGGAGGTTCAGGTTGGACATCAGGAAGAATTTTTTCATGGAAAGGATTCTTAAGCATTGGAAGTGTCTGTCCAGGGAAGTGGTGAAGTCAGTATCCCTGGAAGTCTTCAGGAAGTGACTGGACATGGCACTTAGTGCTGTGGTCAATTTGGCATGGTACTGTTTGATCAAAGGTTGGACTCAATCATGGAGGTCATTTCCAGTCTCACTGATTCTGTGATTCTGTGGTAATCATTGGCATTACAATAAAGCAGTTCCTTCACATATTACTTGCTTTTATATTGTCTGGTATCTGGTTAAACATTCTTGTCAAGAATGCTCAAAAAGTTACTGAAGATACTCCTTCATACAAAGAAGGAAAGGTTTAATGAGTTAGCATTACTGAACAGCATGTCCAGCTGTTCCGGACAGTTTTCAGAATAAGGATCTGATGCTTTGGGACATCAAGCTTCTGCACTGTTCCAGTATCTGACCCCCAACTTGGTAAAGAAATGCTGCCTGATGTCTAGTCTAAACAGTTGCCAGTGGCACATCTTTGAGTCATTCCCATGGGTCCTGTTACTGGGTACCAGGGAGAAGAGCTCAGCACCTCCCTCTCTACTTCATCTCACCTGGAAGCTATACAGAGCAGTGAGATCACTCTTCAGCCTCCCTTTCTCCAAACCTGACAAGCTCAGAGTCCTCAGGTGCTCCTTTTAAGACATGCCGTCCCTCCCTGCCACCAGCTTTGCTGCCCTCCTCTGGACACATTTAAGGACCTTCACATCTTTCTTAAATTGTGAGGCCCAGAACTGCACACAGTTCTCCAGGTGGCACTGCACCAGTGCTGAGTACAGCGGGGTGGTCACCTCTCCTGACTGGCTGGTGATGCTGTGTTTGGTGCACCCCAGGATGGGTTTGTCCTCCTGCCTGCCCAGGCTCACGCTGCTGACTGATGCTGAGCCTGCTGCTGACCAGCACCCACGGATCTCTTACTGCAGGGCTTCTCTCCAGCCACTCCTCTACCAGTTTATACTTGTGACCAGCATTACTCCATTCCAAGTGCAGATTCCAGCATTTTGACTTGTTAAATTTCATGCCATTAATCGTATCCCAGTTCTCCAATCTGTCTAGATCCCTCTGCAAGCCTCTTGTTCCTCAGGAGAGTGAACTGCACTTCTCAGTTTGGTTTCATTGCTGATGGTGCGCTTGATAATTGCTAAAAAGAATTTTTCTTGTTTTGGAGACTACTTAGATTACTTTTTTAAAATATTGAAAAATCTTTCTAATTTATTTTTTAATTGCATTTAAAACATACGTATTGATATCATTCATATCAATACATTACTATTGTCTGAAAACATGAAACAAAACCATAGTTGAAATACGTTTGTTGTAGTATTTGAGTTGTGACAGCTTCTAACAGATTGAAATATCTGTTTCTTGGAGAAGAAGGTATGTTAAGGAAATAACTCAGATTTGTAATTTAAATTCATTAACTCATAAAATAATGTGAAATAATAAAACCCATGAACCTAAACAAAAGAAAATAAAATTTCAAATAATTTTTCAAATAATTACATTTATAATAATATTCTTAAAATATCTGAGTAATAGATTATAAACTACTTCATAATTTAATAATAGAGTTTCACTTTTTTTGTTTTACTCAGAAGAGAAAAAATAAGGAATTTCTTTTACAGCAGAAGTTACTTATTTTGAATGGTTCCATTTTCAAGTTTTTTCGAAGAACTTTTTAGAAAGTATTAGAATTGAAACAAAAACTAAATTTTCTAAAGTGGTGTGGAATGCAGTTAATAAGTAACAAGACTTCATAGATGATTTGTTTTTTAAAACATTTTCAGGGTAGCCTTTGGTATGGCGTATTGACAGGTTTTGTTTCTGTTTCATGGGAGGAGATCCTACTTCCAGTTTAACATTTTTTCTCTAAGTGTCATGAGATCCCTATTAGAAAAGAAAACAAGCATTTATAATAATATGCTTTGTCATGAAAATCATGCTCTTTAAAGAGTGCAGTACAGGTAATCAGGTTTTTATAGGATATGTGCTGTTTGAAAGAGAGATGGTGTATTTTTTAAGCTTAAGGTATCATAGCGGTACCTCTCTGCTTCCTCATTTACCGCAAATAAATTTTTCTTCCTAAAAGTTCCATTAATGTTGCTCGATATCCTCATAGCATGCTTGCCTTATGTTAAAGTGTCTTCATCTCAATAATTACGGTGTTTCACTGAAGTAAGAAGTATTTATTTGAACAAAATATTTGATACTTCTGAATTTGGGAGAGGTTAATATGGTAAATATGAAAAGATGTTAAAGAATCTGACTAATTCTACAGTTGATACAGCAGTGATTGCTGTAATTAATTTTTTCCCAAATATTTTCTGTTGCACAGCGTAACTTCACAAAATCTATACCATCTGGCTGAAAAATTCCCCATTTAGCTCTGGTGGAAAGGTGATATGTTGTCTTTGAAATAACAGTTAATTTGTCACTCAGGACTGCAGAATAATCACCTCTGCTCAACAGACAGCCTTGATTTCAGTGTCAGAAAGGGTTTATAAGGTGTTCAGTTTCACTGTGTTTAAAAAACAAACAAAAAAAAAGGCATAAGATTTAGGTTTCTACACTTGGCATGAAAGGAGCATGTTTGCTCAGGGATTCTTAGGAGAATTAAGTGCAATGAATTTTGTTGTCCTAATTAGTTCTGTATTTATTTGGTTCAGAAGTTAAGTCAAATTAGGACCACATCAATTCTGAGTAAATGTGTCCAAACAAGAGCTAAATGCAATTTAACTACTCCACTTTGTAATTTGTTTTAAATACATTTTTAATACCACTGTAAACAAAGCCTCAGTCTTTTAAGTAGCACCTTCTTCCATGGCGCATCTAGCAGTTGTTTATGCTAGATTTTCTTTGCCATTTTAAATACAGAGAAGATGTGATGCAACACATCATCCTGAGCTGTGAGGTGTCCCCACAATGGCTGTCTCAGGTGGATATTTGAGGAGGACTGCGTGCGGTGAAGGCGCTTGTCTTGCGGCTGATACCGGTGCCAGACTGCACGAGATACAGCACCTTTATGGGTGCTGGGCTCAGCCTTCGCCCTGCAGCCTGCTGGCAGCTTGCTCTGCAGCTGCTGTTTCTGTGGTACTTCCCCGTGCCATTTATGTCTGTGCTTTCCACAGGTGCCTAGTGTGGGTTTGTAGCACTTCTCACAGGTAATCTGATGCAGCCAAAATTTCTCTGTGCTCCCTTGGAAGTCCAGACCAAAGTAAAGCTCTTTTCCTTGCCTAAGTGATTTGGAGAATACAAAATCTCTAGTGAGAGACTCAATATTGGCATGGGCAGTCCAACTCTTAACATTATCTTCTTCCTTAACTCTTGTCCTGGATATAGTCCATGACAAGAAACTTGTTTTTCCATCCCTTGGCTTCTAAGCTTCTTTATTAGTATCTTGAGAGGGACTATACCCAGCACATACAGAAAGACAAAGATGAAATACAGTCATCCACAGTTTTCCCAAATCATCAAAATATTTCTAGTAGGTTCATTTTGATATTTATAATAGGTTAAATAGGCATCATTCAGACTCTGTGAAATATTGCTTCATTTTTTTTTTCCAAAATACATTAATTAGCATTCATTTGACCCATAGAACTCTTGGTCTTTGCCTCTATTTGTGTTTTGTATTGAATTGCATATATTTCATTTCACATAATCCTTGGTTTTAATAAGATAGTGTACTTTATTACCAAGCATTTGTAAATGGGGTGTGCAAAACTCCTTAGGTTTTGTGATGCACTCCACATTGCATTTTCAATCTGCTGCTACCAGTAGCAAGGTGGTTGGCTTAGCTGGATAGAAAGGGGAAGATCATATTTTGTTCTTCTTCCCTCAAAACACTTTAATTACATTTGTTTGGAAAGTTGTATTTTCTTAGAGTTTTTAAAAAGTACTTTAGGCTAAGAAAGTCATTCCATCTCCCTTTTAACTTTATAATAGTAATCGATAGTCTTGTCTCAGCCTTACGGAGAAAGAGATTTAACTGATTAATATTTATGTGTAATACCTGAAACACTGAATGACTTTGTTATAGGAAATTCTTTTTTAATGCAAACATGTCACACGGTTTTAAGAGTCTTACAGCATTAATCTAATCAAGATGAAACTTTAGTACAGCAGAGAAGATAAATATTTTGCTCTTGGATTTGAGCTGTAACCAAAACAAACGTGGCAAATCCAGCAGTGCCAGTGCCTGCAGGCTCTGTGGCCTGCTGGTACGGTCCAAGCCACGTCCTTAGCATTGCATCTCCTATCTCTGTAAAAAGATGACTTCATTAAAAATGCATCTTGGAAATCACTCGTGGCCCAGTTAATTCCCAAGGACTGCTTGGATACTGTTGGAGAGGGCTCATTGACTGGCCCAAGGCCTTGCCTGAACAGTTGTAACAACTCTGGCATTGCCCATGTCCAGCTATAGCGCTGGGTTTGTCTCCTGACACTGTGTTCATGCAGATGCGCAGCCTGTGCAGCCCCCTCTGCTTGGTGGTTTAATAATTTCCAAAGTCCAAGCAGAAGCTGCTTGACCACGGAACTGAGAGCAATTCCTCTGCCCACTTGTGCCAGTGTGGAGAAATGGAAATGGGTTCTTCAAATCTGTGCAGACTCATAATCCAAATGACAGTATGGTCATTTCATTGCAATTATTTTGAATTAAATGAGCTGTAATGCATCAACATGAATATTTGAAACATAGAGAACAGTCCTGTGTTGCTAATATATAATGTATATTTTAGTCAGCTAAAGTTGTAATTCTCTGGTTTATAGTTCATACACTATTTCCTTTGGGACACTGCTCCCCATTGTAATACATCTCACTAAGTCCTGTCGATTTATAACCTCCTTGTATATATCTATATAAGCTAATTTTGATTGTGCCAAAATAGAATAAATGGATTTAAACAGAAATCGATTGTTTGGCAAGGCTAGAACAGAGTCTTTGTTTCTGAAGTTTGTCCTAAATAGTATTCTGTCTTATTACTTTAAATATGTAGTGAGCTTTTTTTTTAACAGGATAATGGGATTGAGAATGCCGTATCACCTGAAAGGAAACTGATCTGATTAGACATGTACAGTCACTTTAAACAAGTAAGGATTCATAGTAATTAGCTAAACGTGTTAGAACTGCTAATGATACAGGCTAAGACAAAGAGCTAAGAAAGAAAACACTCAAAAGGGAAAACATGCCAAATATCGTTTTAATCAATATTTTTTTTTCTGTCTTGTATTTTCCAGTAGTACAGGGAAAGCTCAGTTATAAGGAACCATTTTGTGTAGAATGGGAAGGTATTTATAGCTCCTAACAAATTACTGTTTCTGCTTAGAGCTTGATTTGTTTTCAGAGATGCTGTACTAAATTTTGCTTGGAGACATTGGCACATTGATTACTTCTAGTTTTCAGGTCAATGGGGACTGTGCTCTGCTTATAAAAAAATGAGAGGTTACAGTAAAAAATCTTTCATGGAGTTAATTTAAGATACAAGGACTTATTTATATACATATGGGTCTACTGACAATGGCATTTAAAATCTTCTAGTATAAAACAAAAAATATTGATTAGCTGTGAAAGCTGTCATTTAGCAGTTTACAAGAGCACTTTGAAACCATTTATATGAAAATTAGGAGAAACTGAGTACATTGAATGTTACATTAATTTTATGTAATGACATACATTTTTTTCCAAAGTATGCAGTAGACTCAGATTGTGAAAATTAACAGTAATTGTTAGTAAAAGAGTACTTTGCCGTGTTTTCTGAAGACTTCCCATGAATCCTGTGCTGTAAACATCTCTGACTCACTTTCTTTTTGACTCATTTCTTATCTTCTCCATGTCTTCTAATTTTATATAAACCAATTTGTTTGCTTTAATGTTAATAGTAGATTGTTCTTCATCACTTTATAACCACCTCTCAAAAATAATTAATAAGGAGTTTGCCAACTGCGTCATGCCTATGGCCTATAAGTGCCGCAAAACTTTACAAAGCTAAAATAAATATTTTAAAAACATATATTTTACAGATAAACCTTGATCTCTACATCTAATAACAAACACATTTTCACTTATTCAGTCTGTCCTGGTGAATTCTGTCATATTGTAAATAAATTTGATGCTTTGCAGTGACAAAGTTAAAAAGGATTTTTAATGTTACTATTTGAAAAGGCTATTTCACATATACATAACTTTCAATTTAGCTACTAAGTCTAAATCTACACTGAAAGGCTATAAAGTGCTGTCTTTGAAAATCAAGGTTACAAGAGATGAATAATAACCTTTTTTTAGATGATTTCTTATAAAGTATGCGTCAGATCATTAATCACTGTGTTTTTAGTAAATCAATAGGAAAAAGCAGAGACAACCCCATTCTGCACTCTCCTTTTTTTTTTCTGTCTGAAGCAGACCAATATGAGTGTGAGTTGTATGAGAACCAGCATATTAAGCAATAATTCTATGACATCCATATTAGTTACATTGCATCCATTTCTTAGTCCTAAAAATATGAGAATTCCTGGACAAATAAAGGAGTAGGATTAGGCCTTTAGCCTAGTTTTATAAGTTTCAGTCTGAAGAAATGCAAGGAATTCATTAATTTGTCATATTCTATCTGGATGAAATAAAAAACACACATTGATGTCTCTTCCTGAATAGCAGAAGAAAACATGCCACCATAGATGGGTTGTAGTTAATTTTTCAGGGATGATAACTTATTTAAATGAAGAATATAATTTATTTAAGTGCCATCACTGTTATAAATTGCTGTCTTTGAATCTGAACAAAATCTCTAGATATGACTCCAGATTGCTGTCAAAACTGCATCTTTAGAGCTTAGTATTTGGATCAAAGTGTACTTCAAAAATATATTTCTAATAAACTTCAGTCAATTATGTTTGAACTAAAATACAGGAATTCTGTGTGTATGCCTAAGGTTTGAAAGGAGACTATAATATTATATCTCAAAATGAAATTTAGCATAAAAATATAATTACTTTTGCAGTATGATACAGTATGAACAAAATGCTGGTGTGTTTTGTTCTTTTGTTTTTTCTAATACTTTTTGCAACATTTTGGTGACAGTTCACCAGATGAACATAGCATGTGATTTATGAAAAGATTGTAATACTTGCTTCACTACCTCTGACTATTTCAAACTCTTGCAAAATATTGCAAATGACATTATAATCCATTTCCTGCGTGACTTCTGCTGTGGTTTAGCTCTTCCAGCAGTGACCAACACTGGATATCTAAAACCAAAATAGAATCAAGTCAAACTATGCAGAGATACATCCCCAAAATATTACTCCAACTTCCCACAAAGCTGTCCTGAGCTCAGGTCGTTTCTTCTGGTGAATCTTCTGGTCAATCCTTCTTAAAGCTCAAATTTGGAGGATTCCTGTGCAGAAAGCTTTCTTGTGCTGGTTCTGAGACTGCCGCTTGCAAGGGTCTCCTGTTTCCCCTTGAGTTGTTCTTTTTCCTGATACAATTTCCAAGGACTTAGAATCAGCACATCATTTTGTTTATAAAGGTGGAATGGTTTTTTATGTATTTTACATTTATTTACACGGAATTTCAGCTGTAATTGTATCACCAGTTATGATAAGATGTAGTTTTTTATAGCCAGTCCAGCCTTCAGAGCCTTGACTTACCTTAGCATCATCAGTAAAGTCTGTTTTCTCACTGTTTATTGCTTTGTCTGGCTTCAATCTCCTACTGAATCCTTGAAAGACTAGACTAATTAATTCCTTCCAGTGTGAATACTGACAATTTACTACAAATTTTCTCCAGTGTTTAAACACATTTTCAGTTTCCATGAGAGGCCCTTCGTTCTAATACCATGTCAGCCTGGTCTTTTGGAAATCAGGTATCTGGTTGTCAGTTTATTTTCTTGTCCAGGTTAGTTTGTTCTTTAGAGAACACTGACAGATGCCTGAGAAATTATTTCCCTTTAAAATAGCCATCTTGGCTCTTTACCTATCTAATGTATTTATTTTACTGTTCACTAAATGTATTGTTCATTCTGATTTGTAATAATTTAATTGGAAATTCTTAGAAAATTTTTATTGCACTGCCTTCCTCCCAACCACCTGTCACACTTTCCTCCATTATGAACCCAGATGGAGAAAAAGTATTTTATTTTTGTGTTCTGACCTCATCTTTCTTGAATCCTCCTTTTGTAGCCTGAACATCTGTTAGCCCTACCAGCTCTCTGTCTGGCTTCCACGTCTCTGAATAATGTTTTATTTTCTTTTTTTATACTTTCTCCAAGTTGTTGCTCAAAATTTTCTCTTACTTGTTTTGTATGGATTTGACTTTGGTATTTTTAGGCTGATAGTTCATGGTCTTTTTTGTTTTCCTTATTTGAATATAATGTCAGATTTTAAAAAGATCTTTTTCTTGAATTTAAGAATTGAGTTAAATATTATTCCATACCCTGCATATGCCATCTCTTTGAATTTTAGGCATACCCACAGCTGGATCCGTTGTACTTCAAAGCAGGTCTTTTCTTTTTGTACAGACTCTTCCTATCCTGGATGTGGCCTCAGTTCCAGGTGTCTCTCAGTTCTTCCTTCTGACACCACTGTTTCAGCCCATGAATGTAGCTTTGCCTCAGAGCATCCCCGTCTCTCTGAGTCTGCACATGCCATGATGAGAACGCGGCAAAGGCTGCTGCCGCGCCGCTCGCAGCTTTCAGCTCCCAAATGACCTGCATTTCATCTCTGGAAGGTCTGTCCTGCATCCCGTGGCTGTTTTTTTTTTTAATGCAAGGACTCCAAATTGCTGCTGCTAGTGTGTCTCTGGAGTCTGCACAGACGTATGGGGTCCACAGGATGCACATTCTCCTCAGAGCCACCAGTACAGGTCTCTGTCTGCGTCGTGGTTATAAATATTCTGTGATGTTTCCAAGAGAATAGTAGAGTTCTAGGCTCACCGGGCTTGACTGCTGTGACACTGGAATTCATCAGCTGAAAGCCCCTTTAGGATTTGGGCATCAGTGTTTGTTAGCAAGCATGGGGTTCATTTCTTTTGTATTTGCTAAAGATTAGTGAGACAGCTGCTTTCATTATTCTAAGTGGGGGATGTACATGCCTAAAACTAACCAAACATGTACTGCCCATACTCTGCATCTACAAGCATTTGACAAACCTTAGTCTGGAAATTACACTTTTACAATATACTCAGAAATATCCATTTTCTGTTGTAATTTTAACAAAATGCAGAATGCCACATGCCATAAGAAAAGACACGGCAAGGGTGAAAGTTGTCATCTGAGGCAAAACTCTATGAATAAAAAACGATTTACACAAAATTTGATGTTACACGCTGATTTAAAAATAAATAATCTTTTCATAAAGCAGCTTCTTATATTAATCTAGTGATGTAAGTATGTATACCACTTTGTGATTTTGAGGATGGTGCCATCAATGTGAGAATGTGTTTGCTCAGTTGTCAACATCATTGTACAGTGTTTTAAGTGGAGAAGATTACATGAGTGAATACTTGTCCACTGATTTCATTGTTGCTGCAGGTTGAAATGCACTGGTTTGTTCTTATTTTGGTGCAATATTATTTACAGGTGTATTCAGTTTTAAGGGGAATAGAATTGTTTTGTAAATAAATTTGCAGTGGGAAAACACTGCCAGTAAATGGAACAAATCCTTAGTTTTTACTTTTAAGAATGTATCAGTTTGTTTCCTCCACTCTGCTATAATCTAAGTGTTTAAGACATATATGGTCTTTATCAAATAAAAAAGCTTCAAAGCACTTTTGAGATTTACAGAGAACGTAAAGTTCCATGTAAACTTGCACTTACATTTCCCCTCAGTGTCTGTTAGAAGTTAATTTTCCTTATTGTTTCACATAGTTTTGTCACATATTTGTTGTCATTGTTTTAGTTCATTTCAGTGCCTACTGCATTTGCAGACAGACAGGAAGTATAAATGCTTGAGGGCTGCAAATCAAAACATTTCCTCATTTGTAACACTTGAATGCAGTGGTTTCCTGGAGGAACATGAAAGAGTACTGGAAGATGCAGGTTCCCAAGAGGACTAGAAGTTGTTCTTCTGTTCATTGCAGGACCTAGACAGTGAGCTCCAGACCTGGAATTTACCGCTTTGTACATGTAAATGTGTGTGAGATACCAAAGTTCACACAGTTACTGAATGAATGAGGCAGTTAAAGTGGAGATGAACAGCAGCTCTAGGCAGAGGAGAGTGTGGAAATGGGGCTGATGTGCTTCAAAATTCAGCACACAGACTCGAGTCACACAAATTGGTCAGGTGCCACTGTGAAAGTGAGTTTCAAAGCCTGAATCATCTTCCTAGATACCAAGTATATTATTTGGATATGGCTAACCGTGTCACTTCAACCCTTCCAGGAGAGCTCCCTTGACCAGCCGGAGCTCGGGACATAGTGTCCTGACAAGGTGAATCAAAAATATTCACTGTCTTCATATTGGTGGCTCTCTTTAATATGTATTTTGCAAACACATTCATCCTTCTTGAAGGTTGTAGATGTGCTAAAGCAAGGTAATTGTGATGGAATAAATATTAAGTTTAAACCAGATGGTTATTAAATATACCTGAGGCATTTCTTAATCTTGTGTTAGAGGAGAATTCAATATTACTTCTATAATATTCTTTTAAGTGTGAATCAGATCTTAGCCTGGGGTGCGAGAATAAGAAAAAAGGTGCAAGTGAAAAAATTAGCAGATCATTTAATATTTTATCAGGTAGGGGCATCCAAACTGCAGTTTTGTTCATCCAGGAGTTGTATCTCAATGGCAAGACTGTTGGGTATTACAGCCTGCATTATTCAAAGCTACTCAGGCCCTCCAGCTCATGCTTGCCATCTCATTTGTCACATACTGTATGTCTTGATCTTTCAAGGTGTTGTCCAGAAAGTACTTTTTTCTGTGTTACATTAATGAAGTCTGAAGCACAGTTATGTTGCTTGCAAGGGAATGCCATCAGCAGAGTCTTACAAATGAGTCTCAGATTTTTGGATTCTCTTGATGCTCAAATACTGTAAAACTCTGTAATTTATATTTTTTTAATGAGTAGATATTCTGAATTGCAATTAGTGAGTGCTATGAGCTATCAACTTGGCAAATTATGAACGTTTACAAATCATAGGATCCTGGTATCCTGGAAGGGTTTGGTTTGAAGGGACCTTAAAGTTCCAACCTGCCTGCCAGGCAGGGACACCTTTTACTTGACCAGGGCTCAGAGCCCCATCCAACCTGGCCTTGAACACTGCCAGAGATGCAGCATCCACAACTTCTCTGGGCAGCCTGTCCCATTGACTCACCACTCTCACAGTAAAGACTTTTTTCCTTATATCTGATCTTAATCTACCCTCTTTCAGTTTAAAGCCATTCTGCCGTGTTCTGTCACTCTGTGCCCGTGTAAGTAGCTCCTTTCCATTTGTGCTGGTTTGGCCAAATTTGGAGGAAAATATTCTCTCTTGTAGGGGCCCTTCAGGTACTGGAAGGCTGCTCTAAGGTCTCCCCAGGGCCCTTTTTTCTCCAGGCTGGTCAACCCCAGCTCTCTCAGGCTATCTTCATAGGAGAGGTGCTCCAGCCTTCTGATTATCTTCATGGCCTCCTCTGGACTCACTCCAACAGCCAAATACTGGTAATGGGGGGAAAAAGTTGTATTTGTTTTATGCTTATGTAGCACAGTAATTGATTCTTTACAGTTAGCAGATCTGTTGCATTGATACCAAATTACAGAGGGATGACTCTCTATATATGTTAAGTTTGCATTTGCAATCAGCAGTGTTAAATGAAATATAAGTTCAGGTGTCTGCTGCATTGGTTACTACTATTGCAGTTAGCCCTGTGTACTGTGGAGGAGGAGACTCTGCAGGTCCTCTGGTCTGCATGTTAGAATGCAAGTTGGGGCAGTTCCAGTTTGGAGAATGGACAGGCTGTTTCTGAGCCCAGTATGTTACCTATGAAACACATGGAAAGCTCTCTGCCAGATCTTGGAGTTAATGCTGGCTATTTTCTTTCCATAAGCTCATCACTGTGAGAAAAAAACTAAGAAAAGGAGTCTATTCAGTTACTGTGCAGTCTGCTCTTCCAACAGATTGCTGCAGGAGGAGGCTTTTGAGAATCAGCTCATGAACAGTGGCAATTTACTTAATGGTATTTATCATGCGTTGTCCCAGTTTGTATTCTGTCCTGTCACATCTGACTGAACAGACAAATAGAGCACAAGATCTGTTCTCCTAAATTTGTATCATTTTCACCTGAATTATATTTGAAATCAGACAGATGTCTTACCTGAGCTCTTTGGGAACAGAATTCAGCAGCAGTTTGAGTCTTTGAATTAACTGAGTATCAACTGTTTCCACCTTGACAATGTTGTTTTGGAATGCTTTGCTCCTCTTCAAGTATTTTTTTGCACCACCATCTCAGATCAGCCAAGACCTTGTTAAAAAATCTTGAAGGATACTTGGTTCTCTTCTCTGAGTATAGGAGAAGTAGAAGATAATGAGATGGAAGGGAGAAAAATTTTATTTTCTTGAATTTGTCCTTAGTAACAAAGAACGAAAAAAAAAAAGCAGTATAGAAAATTCAGCAGGGGAAGGTGAAAGAACCAGAGTTTCATAAAATATTTTGGAGTGCTTTCACAGGCTTGTTTAATTTCCACAGAGCTATGTGAGTTTGCATATGTCAATCACTTTAAAGTAATGCTTTGCTTTGATTATGAACGTGACTTGAGAATAAAATTGTTTGCATAGTACTCAGTATGTGTAAATTGATACTTAAATGCTGCTGTAAGTATAATTACTTTAATAGCAAAAGGCAAAATCAAGTTGACTAACAGAGTTTTTAATTAGATTAACATAAGCCATTTGTGATTTAATACAATGGTGTCTACAAAATTAGATACTATAAGGATGTATGTTAAATCAGTTCATTAACACACTGGGTCCAAATTAACCGTTGTTATAATTTCCTTGACTGATAAGAAATTTGTGTTTTATGCTACATTTGAGTAGTCCACTAACATATATGGGAAAGATGCATTATTTTTATGGTTGGGTATTCAACCCTAACTTACCCTGTTTCTTGTTGACTTAGAGCTTATCTTGGCAAAGATAACATCTGGCAAAGAGAAATCTTTCACATAATATGAAATCATATTCAGCTCAGTAAGAGTAAGATGATGTGCATCAAAGTCCCACTGTATTAAAACTTCTGTAGATCTTCCTTTTACGTTACCAGCTCTTCAAGTTAGAAAAAGTTGTTAGGTTGCTGCCAGTTAGCAAAGAGCAGATGGTGTTTATTACTGTGACCGGTAAATTGTGTATCTGTGGGAGTAATAAGCCCAATTAGCCAAATGTTGATTGTGCTTTTAAGTGTTGTAGTCTTGGTACCTATTTCCATACCTGTGAGTATACTCAGTATAAACTTCTTTGTGCACTTTGGCAAAAGCTCAGTGGTGCACTTCTGCAGCCTGAATTGTTGGCATTTGTATAAATACCATTTTAGATAATGTCTTGCAAATGAGCCAGTCTTAGACACACAATTCCAAGAATTTCTTTTTACTTACTTTGTATTTTATTTTCCTGTAAATAGTAAAAGTTGACTACTTCAAGCTTGGATAGAATAAATGTTAAAAGCCAGGTGGCTTTGTGTCCTAAAGGATCCTCTTGCCTTAGTCAATAAAATACAACTTCAGTACAAGGGAAAGTCAGCATACTCTGCAGTTTTTAAAAATACTGCTCTTCTTGCACAGTTTCCCAGTAAGGAGTAGCGAGCCATCAAAGAACTTCCTGACCTTTTAGAGACATGGATTGGGATCAGTCACGACCTCTGACTGGTGACCAGTTTGGTAGACCAGGTTGCTCAGAGCCCCATCCAGCCTTGCCTTGAACATTAGGATCCTGTCTCTCATTTCTGAGTAGCAAAAGCAGGCTGGTCCTTCTGTCAGCAGAAGCTGGTGCTGCTGCACCTGCTTTGAGTAATAATACCCTCTTTGATAACTGAGCCCGATGATTTTAATAGCAATAGGTTCAGCAGTCACTTCCTCACAACCCAAATAAGCAATAGTAGCTACATACATTCAGCAAGCTCTGTTTTGGGGTTTTTTTAACATACTTGACAGCTCTTCAGGGTCAAGATCATGTCTTCCTGCATGGCTGTGCAGTGCCTGGTACGAGTCTCTTTGGATACCGCTCTAATGAAATAATAAACCCTTTGCAATTAGCAACTTGTAAATTGAGGATTTTATATAGGTCCACAACTTTAATTTGTTCCTTGGCTTTTCCTCAATTACCTCACGTTAGATTTAAAAACAGAACCACATAAAATAAAATGCTTGGGTGTTTTACAGATGAGCAGATTTTAATAAATAACACTGCTAATGCATGTATTAGAGAAAGAACCATTCAAATTTTCCTGACTTAAGAAAGTTTAACTAAATGAGGGTATATCAGACACCAATTTTTTCTTTTTATCAGAAAATCTATTTTCATTTTAAGGCTCATTTAAATTGCTTTATTTGAATGCCACAACTTGTTACTAAAATTCTGACTGAAAACTACTAAAAGTGAAAAGTGTATCCTATCTCAGTGTAGACTTGCATCTAGAAGATTTTTGTCTGGAGTTGCTGACCATCTGTTTCATGGAGTTATGCCAAAAATATATTTGCAGTGTAGATTTAGATGCTTGCAGTGAGCTAATAAATAGTCAGACAAGTATTGCAGCATCTTCTTCAAGCACTCCGTAAATACAAGTTCCCAGCACTTCTCAAGATAAAAAAAGGTGTAATAAAAACCCATTTATTTCGTAGGTAAATCTTCTAGTTACAGTAGCTTTAATAATTCTAAGTTTGTTAATCAGATTTAATTTATTCTTGAAGTGATTCCACTGATTTAAACCTGAAATTAATTTGGCCTAGAGTTTTCAAGAAGCTGTATTTTCCCTTTGAGCATTTAATTTTTCTGTGCTCAGCCTGGCATTGGGTTACTGTTCAAAGCCTAACAAAGAGATGAGACTCAGTGTGTTCTGTAGGAAAGGGCAACTTTCTCCTTTTCTCCTTTAGTTCTGGGATCGCTGCAGAGACATTTCTGTGATACAACACTGTAAGAAAGCACACATTCTTTGGAGCAGATCTCCAGGGCCTCTCTGGAGTACATTCATTTTCTGCTTCTGCTGTTTGCTGTTTCCTGACATGCCCTGCTAAAGTAGAGCCCTGCAAAGTTCAGTCCTACCAAACGGGTGTCTCGGAAGTTCTTCTCCAGGAGACAGCAAGCATCACATCACATTGCTGTAGTAAAAAAATAATGTTGCATGTTTATCTGGAACACTAAATTCATTTTGCTAAGGCCAAAACTACTGGATATTGAGTGGGATAAGCAGCTACATATAGAGGGAGACAAACCTGAACTCTGCAGATCTGCTGAGCAGTAGAATAGAATAGAAGAGAATAGTTCCAGTAGGAAGGGACCTACAATGCTCAGTCCAAATGCCTGACCAATTCAGGGATGACCAAAAGTTAAAGCATGTTATTACAGGCATTGTCATTCTTACAAAGTGTTGAGAAAAATAAAATTTGCCTTCATAATAGTCCAGTACTGCCTTACCATGAAGTCACTTGTGCATATCAAAAGATGAGATACTTTTAAAATAAATGCTGTTCTAAATTAAATGAACTATCAGAAGTCCTAGAATAGGACCTTAATTATAGGCAGGTCTCAAGCAGTAAGGTTTTATTCAGGAGTGACTGTCTTTGTCTTCTCCCCTTTTCTTTAGAACAGGACTGCATTTAGAAAGATTCTTCCCCACCCCCACCCTCTATCCTGCTGTCCATGAATAAGGACAGGATTTTGTGAGGATAAGTAGCTCTGAAAATGGAATGACGCTTTGTCTCTGCACAAAGGAACTGATAGCAATGGTGAACAAAACACACTGGGAAATAACAAACCTGTTTCATGTTGTCAAGCCAGGGCCGTTTCTGTTTTGCTGCTTCTAGAAGAAATTAATTTCTTCTCCCAGTTCAGGGCTTTGTTCTGCTTTATCTTACAGCTGGAAACATTTGTCTTATCCTATTCGTTATTCATCTAGGTTTTGTTACTGCTATGAACACTGATCTGTGTATAAAACAGAAACAGTCACTGACACAACCATTTTTTTTGGATGATAAGCATATTCCTTGTTTCTGGTTGTAAAACCCTATTAAATTAGATTTTATAAAGTAAGAAATGTTACAGTTCTAGTAGAAATGTATTTGGGCTGCATCAAACAGGGAAACAAATATTCCTCTAAATGTAAACATGCATTTTTTACCAGTCATTGTAGTTAGCTTGAGGCTTGAATGCTAATGCTGTAAACTATACCTATAATTTTTTATACCTGTGGTATGCTGTCCTGAGGTAGTTTGAGCAAAAACTTTGATGAAAACTGAGGAGCAAGAGTTCTGGCTTTGAGCACCTCACTGTCTGATTGCTTTGGTGGGGTGAAGTGTGAAAGTAATCAGGATGCAGATAAATCTGCTGAAACTGTGTGTATATATTGGTTGGGGAAGATGTTGGAGATAGTGGCTGTAGATAAAAGAAAGATCTATCGACCTGTATTCTCTGTCAGGTTTTATTTTGCAGAGGAGAAGGTTTATTGCACAGCTGTTGATACATGAAGCATCATGTGCATTTGATTATAAGTAAAGCATCCCCTGCTTTCACCTGGTCGTTTTCCCCTGAAGACATGCATCATCTCCCCCAGACAAATGAGAAGAAAATCTGAGAAGATAATATACAAAATCTCTGCCATAAACCAGGAAGGGTTTCTGCAAGCAAACAGAAAGCCTAGTTCATGTTCATAAACATGATTGAAAAGTTAAGCCACCTATAAAAACATCTAGTAACACAACAATATTTTTCAAGTGGAAGTCTGTTTGCTGCCCAGCAGTGAAAGCTTTCTGTTAATACTCTCTTCTATGTGTCAGCATTTCTCAGCTATCCTCTCCTAATAAGACCAGATATTATCCCAGAGACTTAGAGCTGCTATTATTTGGAGAAAATTTGTACACATGGCAGAATTGGATTGGATCTGAGATTGCAGAGTAAGATCTGCAGTTGCAGCTGCTGTACCAGGAATGTGTGTTTGTGGGCAAGGCTCACCATTATGTGCAGTCCAGCTGCCTGAGTTTCCACATTTTCCTTCCCTGTCTCTGTGCTCAGGTTCCATGTGCGCGCGTGTGGCTGTAATTGGAGCCTAAACTTTCCAGTATTAGAATCGGTTCTGCCCATCATATCTTAATTTAAAAAACCAGGAGAAATGAAGTTGTGTTTCAGATTTCTTAAAATTTGTGCTGGTCACTGCAACGTCCTCCTTCTTATGTGCTGCTTTTACTGACATGTGAACATAAAGCATATAATTTTTCGTAAGTAATTGAGTCAAAGTTACTCTACCAGTACTTTCAGACCTTGGGGAGTTTTGGGACTATAGATGGTGCTGAGGATATCCAGCGGCCCCAGACTGATGCTGGGAAGACTGAGCACAACAGTAGGATGCCTGATACAGTGCCGTGGCTTTTCTGCAACTTTAGACAAAACCAAACTAAGAGCACTTCAGTTTTTCAGTTGTAAATAACTGCTTCCTTCCTGATATGTGTTTTGTAGATAGTGGATGAAATGTCTGTCTGCTACATAATCAATAGAATTAAAATCCCCAGCCACTTATTTCCTGGGAAGTGATTAAAATCCACTTAGTACGTGACGTGGTCTGTGCAGGCCATGCTGCTCCTTTGCAGCAATATGTCAAGGTAATGATTAGACAGTTTATGAAGTGCTTAAATATAAATGGTCAACATAAATCTTCACAGAGTCTGTTTTAATAGTTTTAGTCCATTCAGAGAACAAATATAATCAAGCTTTGGTTGGCCTTCTCATAGTTTCCTCTGAAGTTACATAACTTCATATGGTTCTTTCACCTTTCGCGGGGTAGCTTTTCTTAATAGTAAGAAACACTGAAAGGATGCAGCAGGAGATGTTTCTTGTCTGATTGGTGATGTATAAGTGTCACAAAAGATTTGGTGGTGTAACTTGTGACACCCTCCCTTCTGTCCGTAAGGGGGTCCCTGCAGAGGAACAAAAGCTCTGCTGTTTGCTCAGCCATCTCTAGTAAACCTTTATATACATGGGATGGATGACTATCGAAATCTTATATCTATCAATACATTAAGTCTACAGTCTAGTATTAAAGTTCAGTTCTTGCCATTTCTTCCTCGTTGTTTGGTTTATTTTCATACAAAATCGAATAATCAGTTTGAAGCCAACAACTTCTTCTAAGCCAAGTTTTCCCTGGAAGAAGCAGAGCAACAGTTTGAAGACAGAGGATTGTTGATACCCTGATTGGAACATTGATTCTAAATCCTACCCTATTTTGAAGAGTTGATAACTTTTATTAATTCAACAGGTAGAGCTGGGAAAAAAGTACAAACACACAAGCTTGAAAAATCTGCTTTTGGAGCTTCAAATCATGCTGAATTTTCCTGCAAATGTTACCACTTATTACTTCCCCCACAAACACATTATCTTGCAGAAATCAATTATTTTGGTTTAAGTGGCAGTAGATTTTGCCTTACATACTTATTTTTCCTGTGATTATATACTATTTTCTTAGATAGTTTAACCAGTATTTGAAGGAAGTTACAAATGATTTTTAATTAAGACACTGGACTAAAAGCCAGCTTGGGGTTTGGAGCACCTGGCATCATTCAGAGTTTGGGTGTTACTAACATGGCTGATGCATTTGTGTTGTTATATTCTTGCTGGTTAAAGTGAAAACAAGAATATTTCCCCATTTTTTCCATTTTTAAAATAGTAGGTAGTGCAAAACAAAGTATATTATAACATCTTTATAGACATTTGTGTGTATTTTTGACAGCAACATTTTCTTGATTTATATTTCTTATTGTCATATTCTTTCTCTCTGAAATAAAACCAAGGAAGTGCTGATGCAATGACACCCCTTTTTCTTTGGCTAAGCTTATTCTTTGTTGAAAGCCAGACCAGAATACTGTCTGTTCAGACTTGAACATAATTCAGAAACATCTTAAGCAAGTGCTGATGATTTCCAGTCAGCTTCTGAAGACCACATACCACAGCGTTTTAAGTGATGTTGGAAATAATAAAAAATAATAAATTGAAGAGACTGCTGATTGCAGAATAAACAAATTATTTCATAGACTCCCCCCTTTTTGCTACTTTTTGTTGACATGATATTAGCACCTCATTTATTTATTGTTCTGTCTTTTGATTTTTCTGTAGGCATCTCTCCTCTTCATACAGAAAAACTGTTTTATGAGTAACATGAAGTGTGCGGTGTTTAGGAATATTAGCAGCGTGGCAGACGAAGCCCTGTGTTCTACAAAATCCTTTTAGAAAATGCCCTTGAATATCTACCACGATCTATTGATTGTGATTTGTTCTGGTGCTGGCAAAACAGATATTTGAAGCCGATACACAAAACAGAGCTTATTTTCAAGTCGATGTGTGAAGCATCAATTCCTAAAAATCTATCTAAAGCTCTAACTTTGCAGGATATATTACTTGCCAGTAGAGCTGGCTTACTTGGGAAAGAACCTAGGCATTCTCTGGGTTTCACCAGTGCTATCTCATGAGCAAGTATCTTGTTTAGCAGTTTGCTAAACCTAGCAGCCACTGGCCTGTTAGTCCTTGAGAGAGCCCTCCTGGGGTTCCAATAAACAAATAAACCATGAATGCTTTTACTGCCTTTCACACTAGATGGGTGAGTATCTTGGTTCTCCAGTCTTGTATCTCCGTCAATTAGGCTCAAAGCTAAGTAGGAGTATTTCTTTTAAAGGAAAGTAAAATTTTCTTGTTTAATCATCATGTTTATTTATTAAGGTTTTGGAAAAGTACCTGTGGGTCTTAAAGAGTTCTTTTATTTTCATTCTAGTTCAATTTTGTTGGGAAATTGCTTGGACCAAGAGGAAACTCTTTAAAGAGGTTACAAGAAGAAACAGGTGCAAAAATGTCCATCTTGGGAAAAGGATCCATGAGGGATAAAGCTAAGGTACTGTGTCTGGATTCTGGTTGCAATTAGTGTTGAAACATATGTTGTTTTAGGTGTTACACATAGATTCCCTGTCTGTTTATTAATGACTCAATTAAAAGGCCTATAATAGACCCTGACTCCAAGGCTAGCTTGTTTTTTTCAAGTTATATCAATTGCTTAAATATAATTTTTTTCCTTGCTATGCCAACCTTGCTTAGACCTCCACAGCTGCAATATTACCACTGTTATTTAAATAATTCGCCTAAAAGAGAAACCGGTTTTAAGTTCATTTGTTCTGAGAGAAGTCTCTTTCTTCTGAGAAAGTACAGCTTGTATATATTACTGCTGTAGTACTGGTATACATAAATGGGTTTTCTCTTTTGTTTTCTGTTTCTTTAGAGATTTTTTTTTTTAAAATTTTGACTATTTATTCAGGGTATAGTTCTAGGAAAAGATAACGAAGTGGACATTGTGCTTAAATGTGTGTAAAAATGCAGTATAGATAAAATTAAAAAAAAAGGTCTTTGGAATCCCAGCCCGGTCAATGGCCCGAAGTATTTATTTGCAGGTAAGTGTTACTCCTCCTCAGCCAGTTCCCCACCCCCCCACCCCAGTTTATATACTGAGCATGATGTTCTGTGGAATGGAATATCCCTTTGGCCAGTTTGGGTCAGCTGTCCTGGCTGTGCTCCCTCATGGCTTCTTGTGCAGCTCCTCACTGGCAGAGGATGAGACACCCAGAAGTCGTTGGCTTGGGGTAAACACTACTTAGCAACAACCCAAACATTAGTGTGTTACCAGTATTAATTATTCTCATACTAAATCCCAAACACAACGGGGTGCCTTTTACTAGGAAGAAAATTAATCCTATCCCGACTAAAATCGGGACATTAAGGAAGCTTCATCTATATTTGACCCAAAGAACAAGTACTGAGTGCATTGTGATGTCTTCTTTTAGAGTCTGTAGAACAGCAGTTTTGTGGTCAGCACAGAAATAACGACTGCTAATTTCACTGTATTTTAACTGTATATAACCTTCAGTAGTGTTGTGCATTATTCTTCTTTCTGTCACCTCTGTCATTAATCTCAGTAGCTAAAATTATGAAAGCAATAATATGTCAAAATAAAGGAAAGACCAAGCAGGATTTTTCGGTTGGCATTATTTGGTCTTGATAATGTGTATCAGCAATCACATAGACATTATGAGGTCTGCAATTGCAATATTGAAAAAATAAACCCACAAACCAGACAAATTAGGCACACAGATTGTATTTAATTTTTCGGAGTTTTCTTTATGACATTTTAGTCAGACATTTAGTGACACTTCAGTTATGATTATAAGATAATAAATTTTGAATACACTGTTGATTTTATTTCCAACTATTGACGGGTAACATATTTTAATTACTTATGTCTAACTTCTGGAATCATAAAAATATATTTCCCTGGATGAGAGAATGTATGTGCTGCTAAGGAGCAGTAATTTGCATCAATACTACATCTGATGCCCACTCACTCCATTCTCAGCCACCCACTCAGATTATTATTGCCAAGAGCATCAATTGCCCAGTCAGGGGAGTGTAAAGATGTTTAAACACATTAATAGACAGACTAAGTCTTCTGATTTTGAGATTGGTCACTCTTCTGATTCTATCATTTGATTTTCATCTGATCATATTGAACAGTGCCAGCACGACAGTTTCTACATTCACTCATGAGTATGTCAGCAAAATATGGGGTATTTTCTTTTCCTCTTCATAGGGTATTTAGTCCTTAAGAATAATCTGAAATTGAGTATGAACTTCATGGAAACTCATTCATATAAGACTGGTGTAAAAAATTAAGGTTCTGAGGTATACTGGCATTAAATATAGCAGTCATGAAGGCAACTTCTGTAGAGAAAGGCTCATAAACGATTTATCTTAATCTAATTTAGACATTACTGACTCGAAAGAAAACAAAATCCGTGTGCAGTTACCATGAGAGGTAGGAATTATCTGATCCGTGTGCATCACTGTTACCAGTTCCAAGTGAGTGTGAGAATGATCTTGGGATGGGTAATAGTTACAATTAGCATTTCAGAGAGGCTGTTCTAGCTTGAAATACTAGTAAAATGTAAAAAAAATATGTTTGACTGTGTGCATAAATAATGGTGTGGATTGCTACATTGCTAAGGAAAATACCACTTGCTCTGGTTAAAGCGGTTTTGTTGTCATAAAACAAGCGCACTAGTATCATTTATGCAGTACTTTTTTACTGATTTAAATACAAATTACCAAAGTCTGGAGGCTTTTTGTGGGTTTTTGTACCATAAAAGAAACCAGCTTGTGTATACTGGCTGATAGATCTTTGTTTTGCAGGAGTGTTCAAGAAAAGTCTAGGTAATTTCTCTCTAGAAACTGGAATTTCCTGAAAGCTGTCTATATTATGCCATGAGCCATAGTAGTCCCTAGACATACTGCAGGCACGTGTGCTTTTCACCTTCAGTCTGGTGCAGCTGGATGCTGAGTTGCATCAGAGAAGCAGAAACAGAATTTCTACTGAAAAGCACTAAATACATTTATGCCCTAGATCCCTAGATACTTAAGTGTTCAAAAAGAACTGACCCACTGATCTGAGGTTTTTTAGTGCCAAAATGATGATAGGGAAGTTCTTGGCTCAACAGTGAACCACTCTGGCTATAGTCAATTATTTTGGTCATATGGAAGGGCAATTTCCGTGTCTGGGAATTGGGTTATATGAACAGAGGTATATCTGCTCTTCAGAATTTCCTTATCTTTTTTAAAGAAACCTGTGGGGAAATTTTAGAGACTAAAGATTTTAGGCTGTTTCCTTCCAGAGCAACAGGGAACACTTGCTAAGAGTGACTTGAGATTTCTAGGTATCTGCTGTGCCTGCAGTATGGGAAGAGGATAGATTAATCTGAAAAGGCAATGCAACTTACTTAAAATGTATTCTATGAACAGTTCCAATTGTGCACAAAATACCACAGTGCTAATGTATGTCACAGAATGTTGTGTTAGAAGAAGAGGTGTTAGAAGAGATGCCCAAATATAACTGCATCAGTATTGCAGAATGTTATCTGGGATATAAGGGAAACTTGCAGTCCAGAGGAGTGGCTAATGTGAGTACTTAAATCTCTCTGCTTAAGCTAACGCCGCTGGCTCGAGAGAATTTTACTGTTCCATAATAGGAGAAAGATGCTACAGTATTCTGACAGGAAAAAGAAGCACTGTCATAAAACATGGAAGTCCATCCACTAGGCATAGCAGATGATGAGTATCTGGCTGGCTTTTAGAAACTCTTGATTTGGCTTCTAAAACTGTACCTAAAATCTGAAATCTTTCTTAGCTGTGTTTTTAAATCATAAGAGAAGGTATTGTTCCACATACTGAGCACAGCCATTTTCCAGTGAGTTTTTAGAACAGGTTGAGCTCTCACTGTCTTGTTGGCTTATATGCTTTCACCAAAAGTTGCTATCCCTGTGGTAATATAGTATTATAAATATGCGAATACACTTTTCAGAACAGGTAGTGATGAGATTAAACATAGTCATGTTGATTTGCTTAGTTTTTGGTTATTTTCCATTTCTTTTTCTTCTTTTTGCGAGCATGGGAAGTGATTGTAAAGTTAAACAATCCAGCTGAAGTGACAGGAGAAATCTCATTACAAGTGGAATGAATTTTTTGCTTTCATACATAGATGCTAATTTTCTCCTTTTCAACCATGGAGTGAATACTTTTCACTGTGCCATTTAAAAAAAAATACATGCAGTGAGCTGGAGCAGCTTTTTGTTACATGAACTATAGCAGTAAGATCATGGATTCTCTTTAAAACAATCAGAATAATATGTAGCAATGTTTCTTAACCACTTCTTCTTTAGCTGGTTCCCTGACAGTTTCATAGAAGAGTCTTGGGACTTGCACCATTTCTCCATGCTCCCTACTTTTAGATTATTTATGTTAGTGGTATTTTTTTAAATTCACATCAATAATACACCACTGAGCAATAAACATACACTATATAGTACATGTAACTTTGTGTTTGGTGGAACTTCAGAACATCATATGTGAGAAAGCACAATGACAATGATTTCATGCAGATGGGAGTGAAATGAAAATTTTTGTAGGAAAACCAAGAACATTCAGGGCCAGAGATAAAATACTCTTACTGCTGTCATTAGAACTGCTTTTAAGGGCTGTGTGAGTGAAGATTGCTGGTGCTTGGGGAGAGTATTTGGGAACTCCTCTCCCTTCCCTGTTTCCCAAAGAGCCCTCTAGTGACTGCAGAGAAAATACTGTTCTAAGGGACACGGGGACCTCACCCTTAAGGACAGGGGTGAGAACAGAACAAGAGTGTTAACCCCAGTCCAGTCATGGTGCTGCTGCAACATGGCGCCATCTCTTTTTGCTACGTTTGTTCTTCAGAGGTGAACTATCCAGAGCAGCTGAAACCAAATGTGGTGAGGCTTGCCTGGAATGATTCTATGTAGCATTATACCATTAATGAGTTGGTATGGATAATGCTGGTAAAAGATGGCAAATTAAGGCCATGACCCCAGAATAATAACTGAAATGGTGAACGAGGCATAGAAAAAACAAAAATGTGTTGAGAAAGGCAAAAGGACTGGCTAAAAAAAAGTAAATGACAGGCATAAATCCTTTACAAAAGAAAAGCCTTGCCTTGTACAGAATTTTATCTTTTGGCTTTCCCATTGCATGTGTAACTTTATATAGTGAACATTCAAAGAAAATGATGATGGAAATTTTCCAGTGAACACAAAATTCTTTAGAAAAGAGGTATGTGGAGGCTTCAAACTTCTGAAACAAAGTTTGTGAGAGAAATCTTGAAAACATACAAGTGTAGTTGAAAATATTTAGAGCAAAATATTTGTGCTTTCTTTTCTTTTTTTTTAGAACATTTTTATTTTAGAAGTAACCAAAGGGGGTCTGTTTGGAAGAGCAGAATAACCTAAGAACAATAGAATATTTTGGTTTTGCTTTAATAAGATATTAAGTGTTACACAAAGATTTTTGTTCACTTTTCATTTTGTTAAAAAAATGAAAAATGGATTTTTGACCTGCTTATGTTTTCCTGAAAACTAATTGTTCATCACCTGTGAGACACTTACAAGACTGATCAGTTATTTAAACTGAAAAGGCTCGCATTGTCTTTGCTCCAAACGTATTTTTGAGCCACATTTTACTTACATAGAGCAGGATTTGGAAATTACTGTGTGTCCTGATAACAAAATTATATATTAGATTTAAAAAAGCTAAAACATCGATTTTTACAGTAGCACATGTGCTGTCAGACACACATGAAGGAAAATGTAAGTCACAGTGTTTGCATTAAATCTTCTGAATACTAATATATAATTGCCATCCCAATTTAAAACTTTTTAACTTAGAGAGATCCTATCAACATCATGTCCTGTTTTGTACACTTGCTGTTTATTACCCGTTTCTCTCATTGCCTAAACTTCCATTTACTTATGTCTTTTGTCCTGGCTATTGAAAGGATGCTGTTACTAAAGGTTGATGTTGCCTTCTTATAAAGCATGGAAAATTAGTGAACAAACTTGCACTGCAGCTTTGAAAAATCCCATAAACTACTTGTCTATGACTCAGTGTTTTATCAGCTACTGAGCACTTTTAACTGCATTCTTTAAGTTTCAGGTTTTGTTAAAACTAGTTCTTAAGTAAAGAGGAGATAATTGCAGTCGAACTACCTGCCTTTCACTAATTTGTGGGTTAAGTGCTTTCCAAAGAAGGTCCACTGTCACTGGACAACAGCTTTTCCTGTTAAACAGAATTTGTTTCATTACCTTTTCTTTATAAGAAATACCAAGTGTTAAGAACTTGTTTGCAACTAAAAAGATCTGAAATCAGCACACCTAGAAACTACTGAGATGCAATTAGCATGTGGGCTTTAGGGTGGTTTGTACAGCTGTGTTATGTGAGTGCCTTAAAAAGATTTTGAAAAATGGCATAGTTGCAGTGGACACTTCCCTGCAAATTCTAGGTGCTGTGAAGTCAGTCCTGCAACCTTTAAATAAATGTTTAAATGTCATACAGGATTAAGTCCTTATGTAATGTGAATAGTGACCAACAGATTTTTGGTTTTTTCATTAGGTCATGGGTGTAGTGTCCTAATAGTGGAAAGTTAGTTCTCTGATAGGATTCCCTTGACTTCATTGTTTTTTCAAGAAAATTATGAAATAATAGATAGCCCAAAAGGGAAGAAAAAAAAGTTGCAGGTTTTGTCTGTAGGATGTTGTGATCCAAGCATTGCATTATATTCTTTCCCAATGCTATTGCTTTGTTGAAACATGAGATCAAAAGTGTTGTCTTTAGTGCCCAGACTTTTAAAAGCTTTTGAGTGTCACTGCCTGTTAAAATGTTTAAGGTCATGCAGTATGGGTACATATGCGATACTTTTTTCCAAGTGAGAGTGGCAGCATTCTCAAGAAGAATAAGAAGTTACAAAAGACTTTAGGAAGTTTAAAAAAAAACAAACCAAAACCAACCAAAAATCACCTAGTGGTCTGTTGCACCAGGTTTTGTGCTGGTGCCACTCCACTTGTGCCTGTAAGGTTTCTTGCTCTGGCTTATGACAATGGTAGTTTAGCTCAGTGTGTTGCCAGGAGTTTCAGCTCCTATAGTTGGAGATAGAAATTTGGGAATTCCTATTAAAACTTCATTTTAGCTTTTTAAAAGATAACCTTTAGATTTACTTCCAGCCTGCTGGGAATTTTGCCTTGGACCTTATGCAAAATCTCTGAAATGTTAATTTCTTAGGTAAGGCATTTCTGTTCCTTTAAGTACTCCATTATCATCTTCAGCTGGAAAATCTCTAAGGGAAAGATAGAGGAATGTGTGGCATTGCCTTTAGAAAACTAGCTCACAGCCAGGAGCATCAATAGCTAGTTTTAAATCACTAATTGGCGCTCACCCATTTTGTCTTTTTCTGTTAGGTTTTCCTTTTCTGTGTTTAAAAGTCATAGGGACTTTGTATTTTTATCTCTACAGCCGTGGTACTTTACAGCTTACAGCCATTTCACCCCACAAGCAGTTTTGTGAGCAAGAGCCGTATTAGGCCCTCAGCTTGCCTTCAAGATGTGAGCAGAAGTTACAACAGCACACTGCTTCTGCTGCAGCACAGTTTTTTTCCCCTTCCTAAATATCTCCGGCTTCCTGATATGACCTGCTGTGGGGCTATAAGGACGATAACAAACCAGCAACAAAGAAAAATGCAAGGAGAAGGAAACAGACAAAAAGCAGACTACCGCATCTTTCGAAACTGAAATCTTCCAGGATCATTTGCAAAAAAGTGTTAACTCTTTAAATTCTACTGTAATCTGCATTCTCTCCATTTTTCCTTTAAGTGAGCACATCAAAAGGTGCCAGGGGCTTTCACACTCTAAAGCTGGGTTTTACCTGAAAAAAACATTCTCAATAAAATACTTTCTCCTTATACAGAGAAATCATAAATCTGTTTGCAGGCACAGATTAAAAGAAGAGATCATCTTTATCACTGTTTCCTCCAGTGTTACTTGTATTCTAGCAACTTCCAGCTGCTCAACCACCCCAGTTTCTTGGAAAATACCTCTGTGTATCACCCCTAGTGAGTTGTAAACTCCTTTTCTCCCTGATAGGGGAGGCAGTTTGAGGTCGATACAGATCACTACCAATATTTCTTACAATAGCTTTTATTCTAGAAACTTTTACTGATTCTATTTAGTACTACAATTGTTTAGGTTTTTACTGACGGCAGATAATTATTCTCACAAGGTATTCACCTTACTGAGTCTCACATCTGAATTGCAGTCTCACGATTACCTGGTTAGAGCAACATTTGGGAAGACAACTCTAACTATATACTCAGAAAATAGAGGGCATTAGTGGCAGGTCAATTGTAGGTGTTCAGAAAGTCTGTCAGAGGATCCTTTATTTCATCAGAGGCATATGTGGCCCCACAGTCATCATCTGCATAGAGCAGTCATCTTGGATACAGGCCGACTTACAGAACACGCGCGGACATAAGCGTGTGCTACTTCACCAGCACCAGTAGTCTCCAGGGCTTGCTAGTCCTTGGGAAGCTTTCTTGCATCACCTTCTCAGCACATACTTTTCATTCCTTTGACTTTCTTCTTTCTTTTTCTTGAAACTGTTTTGCCGTCTAAACTAAGAGGTGCCTATAGAATCAATTCGTGAGAAGTCATGTGGATGAGACTTCCACGAAAAATGCTTTTTCCATTGCTTCTCTTAGGTGTCTTATGTCCGTGCATTCTCTGCCCCATCTTATGTTTCACCAGCTCCTCAGATCTGTGCAAATCAGCTTGTTTCCAGAAGGTTGTTCCTTCTCTTTTCTTCCGAAAACTCCATGTTACCCAGAGTGCAACACCTAGAAAAAAACAAGTTGTCTTCTCTGCTTCTCAGCCACATCCTTTTAACTAAATTTGTATTTTTGGGTATTACAGTAAACTGGGTGTTTTCAGTCATTTATCCTCCCTCTGGCACAAGAAGAATATGTTTCTTCAGTGAGATTCTTTCTAGATGTAGAGTCATAAACCTCTTAATTTCTTGTCATATCCATGCATATTTTGGTTTTTATGCCTCTTGCCTCTCTGCTCTCTGTGGGACTGTTGCCTTTCCCAAGAACATTTGTAGCACCACATTCCTGGCAGACAGGAGCATTTTTTGTTTAATAGTTTTTGCAGGTTCCATTAGTTATCTATCTGTCTGACTTGCTGACTGAAGTTGGAATCAAGCTCAAAAATATGACACCCTTGAGCCAAAAGAGTTAACTGGCTCCACAGAGATAAATTCATCCCTTCCTAATATTCAAATGGTCCTGTCTGCATACCTGATCCAGGAGATGCCTTGTTAGTTCCATATATATCAGAAAGCTTATCTGTGTTAACAGGCATCTCCCAGTAACTTTGAGTTTGAAACCTGGCTAGAAAGAGCAACTGCCTCTTTTCCTTCAATTTATGCAGTTTCAAATGATCTGCAGCAGAGTAGTGCCTGGCTCTTTCAGTTTGTGCTATAAAATTATGGAAATCCATTTGTTTCCGTTTCTCTCAAGTTTATTTGTTTCTTTGCAGTATGGATTTTTCCTTACAAAGGTGGTTTGTTATATTTATGTCAAAGATTTACAATGACATCCCTCTCTGAATTTTAGAATGCATTGAAGTACATAGTCCATCTTGCTGCAGAGAAAACAGCCTTTTTACCCAATTCCTTTTGGGTTAAGAATGGGTCTGCTTTTTTTGACTGGATGGGTAACCACTCTGACCTTGCTTAGAGTTAGGCTTAAGGTAAGCTTTTTGCAAGCTTTGTTATCTGTATGTATATGTGGAGAGAGAAAGAAAGATGTGTCTGTGATATATTGCTCCAATTCATGGTTGAGCATTAAGTCTCTCTGTGTTAGCCAGTTCCTTCTGTTTTCTCCTACACAGTGACTAGGGATGTCTGTCTCTTAACCATTTTAAATTCCCATGCTATTTAATGCTCAACTCTTCTGTCCCCAAAGGATGCACAGTCACTTCCAAAGTCATAAGATCGATTTGTAACCCATTTCCTAAATGTTTCTACAGATTGGTAGGACTTCCATTTTAAAAGGAGTTGACATCACTTACATTTTAAGAGGAGTATAGCTGAAGTAAAATTACTTTGCAATTATCACCAAATTAGTCAACAGTGTTCCTTTCACTTTGATATTAAACCTGCTGCCTTCTCAAGTCATACTTAAATAAGCCTCCAGATCATTTCATGTCCTAAATGGGGGTGATGTACTGCCTTTTTTTTTTTTCTGCTGAGTTTCATGCAGCATGTAAAGACAAAGCATCAGTACCAAACAGTTCTTTGGTTTGGAAAAAGATACCTACACTGGAAAAAGATACCAGTATCAGAACCCACCAAATCACTGCTTCCTTCCTGTACATGAGGCAGGGCAGCTCCTTGTCTCTGGAACAGTGACTTCCACCTTGCTTGAGTCTCTCAAGTTCTAGAAAAATCTTTTCTCTAGAGTTGTGACTTGTGGTTTGTGCTGCCTGTAAGCTCTGACCTGCACTTCAGAATCTAGGTCTGAAGGCTGGGCACTGGGGCAGTCTGTTGACTTCTCCAGTCAGGTTCCAGTTCTCCTCTGCATTTTCTGCCTGGGCACTGTAGGAGTATGTGAACAGGACATTTTTTGTCTCGTTAGAGAAGTCGTTTATGTGTCTCAGTAAGCAACTTGTTCCTGCTCTCATGGCAGCTGGAAATTTCTTAGTTGCACTTTTGTTAAAAATGGTACTTGTGAGTTGGTGTCAGCAGACTTTTAGAGCATTCTAATATTATAGCTAGAGCCCAGTTTACTGCAGCTGATTTTCGTGTAATTAGATGCTCATATGTACACAGTGTCAGTTTCTGAAAAGGGACACAGGTTGTTGCACAAGGTAGATGTTGTTCCCCAGTTACTGGAGTTTGTTTTCAGTGGTTTAAGATCTGGACCGTCATCAGAGTCAAGAATTAGCCATCAGGAATTGCTGGGTCACAAGTGCATCATATTTATCTCCTTACCGCTTCTTACCCAGTGTCTCCCTGAGGCAAAGGTAACAGAAAAGAGCTTGGTGAAGATTGCTCTGGTGGTGTTTTGCTCAGTAAATATTCCCCAGGAGAGAAAAATCCTAAATTGACCAAATGAAAAAAAAAACTTCATGGCCTTTTTGTCTCTCAGAGACAAATTTTGGACTATAAACTTTGGCCTGTAAATATTGGAAACAGTCTGCCTCATTGATTCTGTGACTTATTTGTCTGTGATGTCTTGAAAAAAGCTATAAATACCAAACAATTTGTGCAAGTTTGCATGCTTATTAAAAGAAACTGAACTGAAGTCTCTGATCTTTTTGATATTCTAGTTTTAATGAGTTTGTTTGGAATTAAATAAAAAAGACTTACTTTTCTTCATACACATCGAATATTGAAACACAAGGTTTTATTTTAAATTTGAAAATTTAAATTGGCAGAAAAATTGAGATTATCATATCTTGCTACCCTAGACCTGTATTAATTACTGATGAAAAATTAAAGTTCATGGATTGGTTACATGCCAAGACAGGTTAAACCAACCAGGAAAGTGGGACACTCCTTTAAGTACTTTAAAGATTTGTAATTTAAATAAAATTTGAAAATTGTTGGAATATTCTTCTTCGATGCTTAAGGAGGTCCATAAGATCTCCTCTAACACTCTGAGAGTGCCAAGTGCATTTCTTGTACTGCTGAAGCCAGTGGTAGTTTTGCCAGTGACCAGTGCAAGGAATAAATCACTCTTAGTATTTACCTGAGTGAGCAAACGAAATTCAAATGCAATCTCCAAATAGTTCTCTATTAATTTTTAGACTAGAGCTCCAGTCTGAAGAGTGAGGTGTTAGAGTGGTTGTAGGGATTCAACAAGATATATCAGTTCAAGTATCTCCTACTAGCACATTTCATGGAGTGATGTGATGCTTCCATGTAATTAGTGATGACATTTTCAAAACCAAATAGCCAAGACGGCAATTTAGCTCTGTGTTAAAAATTTCATACTCTGAAGCTGATAGTTAAGAAAATTGCATTGTCCTCCCAGAAGAATCACATCAGACCTCAAGCAGATGCTGTTTTATTACTGATGTAACACAGTGGTGATACTAAAAGTCTGCATTGCCTCCCTTGAATGTAATGTTAAAACAGACTTAGATATTTCATTGTTCTGACAGGACATTTGTAAGACTTACACTGCTGGGTTTAAAAAGATGGGACACATTCTTTTCTTTCTATAAAATTAGGCTGCTTCCAAAGGGCAAAAGATTGAGGTAGTGCTTCAGCTTTATTCTTTCTGAGTTGAAGGTGATGGAAGACCATGAAACTTTAAGGAAGGCAAGGCAAAGAAGTGGCAAGAGAGGAATGTGGGAATGGTAAAGATAACCCTTAGCAAAGAAAAATATGTATTATTTGAAGTAGTGAAACTTAACATGCTTTCTGTTTTGCCAACTTGTAAATGTTTAGTAATTTTTTTACCTGAAAACAGTTTAGATTTTTTGTCTGTGGAATATTGTAAGATTTTCTAAATGTGCACACATGTATTATGCGTTAGGAACATGCTGCCAAGTGACTCAGCTGCAATCTCCCCTGTGTCTGCAGTGGTGCCAGTTTGACACCCAGAAGTCTGAGTTTCACATGCAGACCTGTGCCAAACTCTCCTTGATTTCAGCTCACTCGTATTTCATTGGTCAGAGACCCAGCTGGTGCATGTTGACAGTGTCTCATTGCTGCCACTGTCCTCGGGGACACTCCTGTGCCTCGTGTCTCCCCAGAGGTTTGGTTGTGTGACCGTGCACAGCTGGGAGATCCCCTTCTCCCGCACGTGGCATTTGCAATCCTGAGCAGCACTGTCAGGGTGAGTCCTGGCACTAACGTCACTGCCTGTGGAACAGGCAATAAGTTTTCTTAAAAAAAAAATAAACATGGGAAGAAATAAAGCAGCGCATTCATGTATAGAGATGGGAAGATAAAACAAGAGAGACAAGGAAATTAAAGTAAATTAATTCAATTACTTAAAAGAATTCGGGGGACTGAATATCTTTTCCAACTGATGTTTTTTCCCATCTATACTTTTTCAGAACAGTGACTTATGTTCCAAAGTATTTTATTTATCTACATGCAGCTTCATAAAAACCAGGTTTGATCTTGCTGAGTTTTGTTTTACGATTATTGTTCTTCCTGTTTTACATATAGATAAACGCAGAAAGAACTGCTTTGAGTTATTTGTAACAATTACATTAAATCCCAGTTTTCCATGCATAATGTTATCTGTACTCTTGAGGATCATGATAAATACTTTTAATATACTTTAATGGGCTACTCTTACAAGGAATTTTGCATTGCCACAATAGAGGCAGCATTACAGTAAATTAAATTACAGTGCACACAATTAAATAGAATAATGAAAAAAAAAATCAGACTTGGAGCAACACCTCTTTGGAGTCCCCTGAAATTCAATTCCACAAGAAACATAATAGAAGAAGGTGGTGAGTGGAATTTAGATTGCTAAGTTAGATATTATTTTGTTTGTAGTATCTCCATCAGGGATTAATGTTCTCTTATTCAGAGACATTGATTAGTCTCTGGATCATTTTTCAGATTGATTACTGTTGTAGTGTAGCATTCCTTTTTCATTTATCTACCCAACATCGATATAACTTTAGAGATATAACTTCATCACAGTATAGTTGTTATGCAATCCACAATAATTTGTGGCTTCTCAATAATAGCTTTAAGGGAATCTGTACAGATTTAATTTGAGTTTATAGCCGTTTATTACAAGAAAAACCACCCCATCTTCCTTTCATCTTCTCTGAAAAAAAAAATTCTCTGACAGAGAAGTATTCTCTGACAAGCTTCTTTCCAAGAATGCTTGAGTGTGAGATATATTTGTGTTTTATCAAACATAGCTAAAGTAGCTAAAGTAAGGCATATGTGCATCTCTGACAGTTATGATTTTGAATATGCAGTGAAATCAGAAGGTATGAAATTAACATTGCAAATGATATTACTTACTTTTTCCTCATTTTTATGGTTTCTGTTATTTTGATTGGAGGTGCACATGAATTCAATCCAATATGGAGCTGGCATTTGGAGTCTGCAAGGCTATAAAGTTTTCCTTCAGTTTCCACCACTCTGCAGCTCTGACTTTATTTCTCAGATTCTTACTTTCCCCACAGTAAAGGATAACAGCTCTTGTCCATTTAATTTAGAGGTGTCTACAGAGAATTAATTTGTTGATAATTACCAGTCTTTTTACAAACGCAGCATGTTACTGCACTAAATTCAGAGTTTTCCGAGTTCAGATGAATGAGCTGTTATCCCTACATCTGTGGATGTGCTCAAGGCTTTCAGGCTCTTTTGCCTGTTTTTTTACTGATACAATATTGTATCCATATGTGAACTCAGATATTCCATTGGTTTGAATCAGATCAAGTCCATTTATAATCCAAAATAGAATGAATTTTTATTTTTGCAGAATTCGTGGAGGAGACGGGAGGGGTAGAAGTTAGTGATTAAAATCAACACAAAACCTTACCCTAATCCCTGCCTCCTGTCATCTTCTGCCTTTCACAGTCTGTGAGACATTTCTTTGAAACCAAGTCTTTAGAAGTAACCCTACCACTTACTGGACTCTGATCTCATAAACTGTGTTTAGAAGACATAGGAACACAGCTGGGATTTTTTTTAATTTATGAATGTGCAAATGCTTTGCTGGATTTTGGCCTTACAGGCAAGTCTTTCCTTCATGTGCTTACAAACCCTGCTGTGAAAGTCAATGGCTGCACTGTGTGTTTGTTCTTCGGTGCTCCAACAGATGAATGATTTAGGGGGTGTCTATAACCTCTAAAGAATTCACTTCAGAGTCATTTTTATGAAGTGGGGTGAAAAAATAAATAAAAACTTCTCTGTTTTTCTGTCCAGGTGCAGGTCCTGCTTTGTGTCCTCATATTGAAAAAGTCTGTTACCAAATGCTTTTTATCTGGCATGAGAGAAAAAGAAAAGGGATGTTTCCTTTGTATTACGTTGTTAATCTTTCTCCAGGGGTCTATTTATAGAATAAGGAGATACAGGGAATGTCCAGCAAGTCTTACTTCTTTAATTAAAAATATAATTAGCCATCCATATAACTCTCAACTCCAGTGTAACACTGGTTATATTGAGTCTCTAGCTGTTAAGAGACTTGCTCCACAGTTACATATGTAAGTCCAAAAGTAATGTTGCACATTTCTTTAAGTTGATGTAGCAAATGTGTACTCTTAAATACTTTGACAATAAATTATTAATTCTGTTTTACTATTTCAAGGCCAAACCCTGGGTGTCACCTGTTGCAAACAGAATTAATATTTTAGTTTGTTCTTTTGAAGATTTATCTGCAATTGCTAAAACATGCTCTACGGAAATGAATCTCTTGCAGTCATCACCCAGTTAGATACGGGAAGCTTTTTCTTTAACTAGTTTTAAGTAGAAGGCTCAATCATGGTGCTGAAAAGCGTGTGGTAAAAAAATGATGTGATATTAAACCTTGAATTTTTTTTTTTGCCCCCTTCATGATCCAGACCCTAGATAATTTGTGATGAGGACCTAATTGCAGCCTTCCAGTAGCTGAAGGGAGCCTACAACAAAGACGGAGACTATTTACTTACAAGAGCTCGTAGTGACAGGACAAGGGGTGATGGCTTCAAACTGAAAGAGGGAGGGTTTACTTTAGATATTAGGAAGAAATTCTTTACTCTGGAGGTGGTGAGACATGAACAGGTTGCCCAGGGAACTTGTGGATGCCCTGTCTCCGGAAGAGTTCAAGTTTGGATGAGTCTCTGAGCAACCTGGTCTAGTGGAAGATGTCCCTGCCCATGGCAGGGGGGTTGGAACTAGATGATCTTTAAGGTCCCTTCCAACTCAAACCATTCTGTGAGTGCATGACTCTGTGATATGAGTCCCCATGTTTTACAATTCCTGTATTTGAAATGGCTGCCTTTGGTTTTGTCTGTTTTCTGCCACCTTCTCTCCTGTCTTTCTTCTTACATTAGCAGAGCGACATACTGAATCTGCAGATTTGCTTTCCCTTTCATGATACAGACAGCTATCACTGCTTCTTATCCTGAAGTTTGTAGGGGAAACATTACTATTACATATTCTGCATAAAAATTTTAAAAGTGTAGTGGATGAAATTATAATATGTGGAGTTTTTTAATGAGGTTCACATATAGTAAATGCTATGATTTTTTCTTTAGGGTTTACCATTTATTACGTTTCTGCTTAGTGTACAAAATATACAGTACGCATTATGATCTATAGGTACATATTCAGCTACAATAATTTTTAATGCAGTTCATAATTAAATGAAAATGGTTACTTTCATTGAAGTATATCAGTACTATGGATTGCTAGAATAGTTTATTTACAAGGTTCCAAAAGTACTTCAAGTATAGCGAAAAAGATGTTATTCAGCATTAGGACTATATGGAATTTTGGCTTAATACATGTACAAAAATACATTTCAAATGTATACTGGCAATGTATTAATGAAAGGAATAGTCTATAATTAAAAACAGATGAAAGGATTTTACAAGTGTAGCACAAGAATGCAGAAAAGAACCCTTCTATATAAACTTAAATTACTTTTTTCACATGGGCTTCAGTGAGAAAGGGCTTATGATAGATCATAGACCATGTTACTTGTTGTGTGGCCTTTTGTTTCCACACTGGGCTTCTCCATGTCACAACTATAAATTTTGCTTATATTATATAGCAATAAGGGCAAATTTTCACGTTTTGTTTTATACCATTTGTAGAATGTAGTACAACAGTGAAATCTAGGAGTTGTCATATTACAATGAATTATTAATTCATCTAGTGTCATTTCCTGGCTCTGGAAATAGTATTCAGTGGTTTAGAAAATTGAGAGGAGAAAGAGGAGCAAATAATATTCTTGGATAATTGAAAAAGCTAGTGTGATTGAGGAGAGAATTTGTTTCTCTCACACATAAGTTATCACTGTATACCATGAAATACAGTATCAAATAACTTTTCATAATACATTGGCTAGCACAGAAGCATATGTTATGTGTCTCCATTCAGCATGCCTAATTAAATTTTGCTAAGATATTTGTGGAAAGATTTCTTGTTGCATTGTATGAAGAAATGTCATTAGAAAGAAAAAAAAAACAGGACAACTCTTTTATGTCTTTGGAATATATTTTATGTATGGGGTGAAAGTTCAGGAGGAGTATTGTAGGCAAATATTAGAAGAGATTCCAGATCCCTGAAAGGAAATCTAAGAATCTTTTTAGATAAGAATTGCAACAAAGCTGTCACAGGTGGTACCAATCTAAAGGGTTTTCCTATCTTGAGTTTGATTTATTTCTTTCATTTTCTGTAAGTTAGAGAAAAGGGTTTATAGACTTAAAGCAAGCATCATTGCATTAAGACTCAAATATAATGGGGCATGAAAAACTGGGATTTCTTCCATACACAATGACATATTTATGATAGTTTGTTCCTTTGCTTCTGTGAGTGATTTGTGATGTATGCTCTCATTTTAATTTAAAATATAGAAAAGTCATTGTTTATATGTTGAATTGGCCACAGTTGAGTGTTACTAAGAAGATGCATGTGCTTCTGGACTAGTATGAGTGTATCTGAGTGATTGGAAATGTTAGCAATTATTCTGTCAGCTTTTGGCATCTCAAGGGATAAAACCAAAAATGCTGAGACTACACATAAAGTGGTAATTCTGTATTGTTTATTCTTTTATACTTTTTTTAGATGCCTTTGGTGACTGGATTGCTGTAGTCATTAGTTGGAACTTTGAGCTGCTTGTAGTTATTTACATGTGTTTGGGTTTTGCTGGTCTTTTTTGTTGGGCTTTTTTTTTTAAGGTAGAATTTTATTTCTGTCTTGTTTATTATTTTATTCTCAGTTCAGAAGTGTTATTTAATCTGGACAATGTCTAACCCTTTAGTTAGTTATTCTTTTTGTACCTGCACAGTCCCTGGTGTGGGCCTGACATGGATATGCTAAGTTCTGCAAACAACGTGCATGTCTCTGAAGTTTCAGTAAGCTCACACATAAAAGCAGGAGAAACTTCACCTTTTTCATGCACTGCTGTTCATGTCACTGCAGGTGAACTCACTGCTGCATTGTGCCCTGCTTCAGGAGAGGCTATTGGGCTCTGCTGGCTAGCCCAGGAGTGACCAGTGTTCTCATTGAGCTAGCTAAGGCCTGTGCCTGAGATGAGGTGGTGCGAATACTACTTCAATGTGTGCAACACCACATTTTCGTAAGAATGACCTCACGCTACTTCTTTAGGCCAGCAGTGGTAATATACCACTGTGGAGTATAGTGAAATAGTTGGATGAGAACTTGGACATGAGCCAGCAATGCACGGTTGGTGTCCAGAACACCAACCACATCCTGGGCTGCATCAAGAGCAGCATGGCCAGCAGGGCAGGGGAGGGGATTCTGCCTGTGACTCCACTCTCATTAGAGCCCCCTGGGGTACTGTGCCCAGCTCTGGGCTTCCCAGCATGCAAAACACATGGACAGGTTAGAGTGGCTCCAGACCAGGTCAGACAGCTGGATCACCTCTCCTCTGGAGGCAGGCTGAGAGAGCAGGGGCTGCTCAGCCTGGAGAAGAGAAGGCTCTGAGGAGCCCTCTATATATAAAGGGGGCTTACAAATCAGACACAGAAATCCTTTTTACCTGGGCCTGTAGTGACTGTACAAGGAACAATGTATTTGAACTGAAAAAGGGTAGGTTTAGAGTGGACATTAGGAAAACTTTTTTTATGATGAGGGTGGTGAGGAACTGCAACAGGTTGCCCAGGGAAGTTGTGGATGTCCCATCCCTGGAGGTGTTCAAGGCCAAGCTGAACAGGGCTTTGAGCAACCTGGTCTAATGGAAGATGTCCCTACCCAATAACAGCAGTTGGAGCTAGAAGATCTTGGAGGTCCCTTCCAACCCAAACCATTCTATTATTCTATGATAAAAATGCAGATTTAATTTGCGAAGGCATAAAGATACTTGGATGTGCAACATCCAGCCTGAATGTTTATATCTATCTTCATGGACAGTGTGATCATAAAGCTTGACTTTGAATTTAAACCCATATTTAAATAAAGTCCTGGTATGGTCAGGTAGCTTCTTCAGTGACTTTGGAAGGGGTTCAGTAGAAGAAAATCTCCCACGTCATTTATTTGCATTCTGCTTTTACTGCTCAAATAGATACCAGTGTAGGAAATCTCTATTGTCTCAGATTTTATGTCTGAAAAAGAATCAGTACTATAGTTTTCAGTTTTGCACATGAGTCTTACCTAGTTAGATTATTATTATTATTTCCAGATCTTCCCACTCTTTGTCCTGTACCATAGTTTTTAATGTATTCATATGCATATCAATATCTCATTAATAGGCTTGAGTGGGATTAATTTTTGACAGGCTATAGTGTCATCACTGCAGAGAACTTTTTTATTGAGCCTGAGAAAGACAAGGGTTTTGTGCAAAAAAAAAAGTAAGTTTTATGTTACCTTAATCAGACATTAAGATCAGTGTTACCAAAGATGGGTAAGAATAGTAGTTCCTAAGTAAGAATAACAGTTCCTAAGTACTAGATTACTGTTTATAGTTTTCTAAATTTTCATTAAAAAAATAAAAAAATAGGCTACTTGGCTGTCATTGATTATGATCATGTGCAAAAGAACATAATAAATCTCAAATTGCAGTTATTACATAATTATATATCATTATCTTATTATCTCTTTTTTAACTTTTGACTGTCTTCTACAATGAAAAATGTTATTACATCTCCATTTTTAATTGCTTCTCTTTATTTTTCTGTCGTTGCAAAATCCTATGAATATGAATAACATTTCAAAAGTGGTTGGAGCGTTCTTTTTAGACATTTCATAAACATGTTTCTGGCAGACTATTGGTTTAGGTGATCAGCCCTTAAATACTAAATACTGCATTTCAATTTTGTTTTGACGTGGATCGGAAAGACTTGTCAAGTAGCTTTTGTAAAAGTGACATCATGAAGTACTTTTGCAACATGATATAAAAAGAACGTTGAAATACAAAGTGATATTTTCTTAGAGAATACGTAGTTTGCAATGTGGTATAAAATATTCTGCAGGACAGCATATAATTTTCTTTTCAATTTTTATGTGAACTCTGAAATTAAAAATGGTTCTGAAAACAGAAAATAATCATATTTTTAATAAGATCATTTATCCATTATAAACTTTTGAAAAAAAAAGAAGTATCATGACCAACATATTTAGCCACAGTAAAAAGGAATAATTGAATTAATATGGGTATAGTGTTATCTCTCTCATGGTACATCAGAAAACATAGACTTCTAAAAAAAATTAATGAAGCTAGTAAATGTATGTGGATTTCATCCAAGAAAAAGAATACTGTCTACTAGAGATTGAATAATGTGTAATTTGGGAAAAAATAAACAACCCTCTACCTGCCAAGGCCATGCAAGCCTTGGAAATGGTTTTATTATCAGGGTCCTGCTCTGCTTTTGCTTCTGCAGTCCGTCTTCTGCACTGCCACTGACCAAACAAAATTTTGGCCATCTCATCTAAATTCCTGCTGTGCATAAATACAGCTCCTGCTTCAGAGGCATAAATGTAGTTGGCTATATGGAAACAAAGTGCATAAACCCTTGTTGGAATGGGTGGTGATTTAATGAGCACCATCACTAGGGTGCAATTATGTCTTCATCTGACAAAATACAGATGTCTGTTTTAAGGCAAGCTGAATTATTCTCTGGTCAGTGTTGAGGGTTGATTTGCTTAAACATGAGTGTTGAGTGCCATTTAAAGTGCCTGAGGGTATCTCATGTGCCCTGTACTGTGAACTTTGACCTTCATGTCCCACATACTTTACTCCCACCTTTTATGTTTGTTCAACTTCGCATATCCACTGGTGTGTCCTGGCATGTTCCATGTTCTGTGCCTTGTACTGCTTGGATAATTGCCTGTCTTGTCTGTAATATGGTTCTTGGCATATGGCTAGGATTGTGGACCAAGTATTTTATCAAAATTGAGGGGTTAATGTTACTTCTGTGACTACTGCTAATTTCTTAAATTCTTTTTCATTTCTTCTGGCTACGTTTTATTTGTTGCCCGGTTACCCTTACCTGAATGTTCCTTTGTTTCATGTGATGTTTAGAAATTTCTAAATCCTTCTTGTACCTCTGATATATACTCTGAATGCCAGTTTCATCATGTCTGCATGTTTAAACAGAGTTGCTTTAATATCTGGTTCCGTAGTTTCTCAGTATTTTCAATCCCCAGTTTTGCTGCTAGACTGAACTTCTCGGTCTTCTAGACATTTTGCCAACTATTCAGCAGTATTCATTTCAGGCCACCAGCATTGCTACTGTGTACACAGCAGTTGTCTTACTTGCTGTGTCCTTTCTTGTTGTGCTTGAAAGCCCTTTTCTCTTCTCTAATCGCTGGGCTTTGGCAGCCTGGGGCTCAGAAGAGCAGGCATCATGCCAAGTTCTCGCAAGCTGTCGGTCTTGATTTCCAGAGCAAACCCTGTGAAAGGGTGCTGTGGAAAACATGGCCAGTGTTAGGAAGCACAGCTCAGTGTTTTTTCACATGCACACACTGTTCACATTACCAAAACCCACTGGGGATTGGCAGCAGCCGCTGTGTCATTGTTCTGCCGCCTGTCCTGTCCATGGCCTCAGGGTGCCGTCTTCCAAAGCACGTGCAAGGAGACATGGCTCTGCATAGTTCACAGAGTTTGTACTTTCATTGAGGAAATTGCCTTTTAAAGCATAATATTCTACGTGAGAATCCAGATTTTCCTCCAAGAATTTATTGCTTAAGAAAAGAGGTACAGAGTGGCGCTTCCTACTTGGTGAGGAAGGAAAAGCCAGTCTGACAGTTGCCTGCAGCCTCCTGACCAGTCTGCAGTGCCATAAAAATCCCACTGGATTATGGTTAAAGTGATGTAATTCAGTAGATATGAGGCACCATCCCACAAAACCAGAATATACAAATAAACATCAAAGCCCTGTGTAGTGGTTTCAATTTGAAATATGGATTACTTACTGATTTCTTTTGTGTGAGATAAAAATTAGGAGAAAACAAAGCAGGCACAAAGCTTACAGAACATAAAGAAGTTTATTAAAAGACAAAAAGGGAAAAAGGAAAAAAAAACTGCTGTGGTATGAAACATCTCTTCCATGAAAACTCTTACAGTTTTGTTACGCTGCAAGGCATGGGCCATTACATGGGGTTATTAATCTGTTTAAGCATGAGTTATTTTCACTTAAACACAACGGTTTTTTCGCCACCAGTCTCTTAAAGGCCTCTTTTTCTTTGCTTTTAAATAGCCTGGCATGGGCATTTTCACAACCTTCACGAGCCATACATGAATTGTCTATTCCCCCCATGTATTTCAAAATGGATTAAAGAGACAGTTATGATATTACAGTCTTTACCACGGCATTGCAAGAAGTATTTTAAGCTGCACACAGGAAGCGCGGCACCGCTCTCTGCTCTCTTCCGAAGCCATCTTTGGAGGCTCTGGAGCTTCGTCTCACATGATCAGCTTTCTCTTTCTCTCTCTGCCTCTGAAGTTGCTGTTACCGGTCAGAGTCCACGGAGAGGAGAGCCCCCTGCTCTCCCTGCGCCGCTCACTGCACGGTATTTCGCTTCAGTTCGGTGTGAAGTGTGCTGGCTGTTGGCTGGAAGCTCCCGTCAGCTTCTTAAGAAAACTGTGTTGGACGGCTTCATAGTTCCCCTCCCCGCGACCCAGGGTCCGTGCTGCGGTGTTGGGAGTGGGGGGGCAGGAGGGGCAGGGGTGCCCGGCCCGGCCTGGCGGGGCTCTGGGCTCTGAGGACCCCCCTCCGTCCCATCCCGGCTGGAACAGAAAAACCCCTAAATCCCGCCTTTACACGCGGTTTAAATATGTGAAATTGAGAGAAGCGTAGTTGGTTTAACAGGCTGTCTGTCAATTCAGGTCAACCCACTACACCCTGTCGAAGTGTCTTCTCACCTGGGCCTGTCCCAGGGAGTAGCTCTTCCATATTTTGAGTTTCTGTTTCTCAGTAGACAGAAGGCACTGGTTCCTAGCCACACACTCGTTCTAGAAACTTCTAAGCTGTTACAGAATGCTTAATTCATTTATTTTTGCCTACTTGGAATAACTATAGAGAACTAACAAAGAATATCCTCAGTGCCTGTAGTCAGGAAAATATTCATGACACACGCTTGGGAGCGTGGCTGATAAACCATGCTTGTGAATTAAACATTTTTCTGCTCACTTTAGTTTTGAACAATTCTTCTCCTCAAGCATGCATCAGATATTCTACTGTCTTTCGAGTCTGAGTGGTATGGATAAAAACATTATTTTTTAAGTAAGCTAGAGTATTCATCTGAGTAATCATCTTTACTGATCTTTGCCATTCCTTTTAACGCAGAGGTGGTGAAAGAGATTTTGAATGCCTTTTCATATATACTGAGATATATTTCTGTCTGAGGACAACTTTCATGCCATGAAATCCAATATTTATATTGGAAGTGGTCTTACGTGCCACAGCTCTGCAACCATGGTGTAAGGTCATAGGAAAGACTAAGGCCTGTTCTCCTCACCCTCTTTTCTGGCAGTTTGAAATGTGTTGTAATAAAGGGATAACTTTGGAGAAATGTCCTCTCAAACGACAGACATGCTTTGGTCAGAAGATCCTGTTGTCGGTTTTGCATCTGCTCACTGATTTTCTTGTAAGGCAAATCTGCCAGGTTGACATTATCCCCTTCCAACCCACAAATCATCCAACAGGCTCATTGACCTGCCCACTGCAATGCTGTGCCTATTCTATTATTTCCCTTGCATTTTCTGTAATGCTTCACATTACATCTTCTATTCAAATTTGAATTCAGTAAGGAAAAAAAAAAAAGCTGTGGGGTATGAGAAATAGGGGTTCATGAGCCTAGAAATGAGTACTATAAAAATGCTTGTGTAATTTTAAAAGAGGGGTTTGCCTTTTAAAAATAATTAGAACTTAACTTAAACAGAGAAAAATTAATGACCAAGGACCATGATAATTTAATTTCCAGAAAGCTGATAGCACTCCAGCAGTGTCAACGGGGACTTGGAAGGTTTGAGGTCTTCATGAGGGCACATGGTTTTAGATCACCTGGGTACAAGGCAAGGTGCTGGGGAAAGGTAGGCTGGGTATTTATTTAAAGAGTGTTGTGGTTTAATCCCAGCCGACAACTCAACACCACCCAGCCGCTCACTCCCAGACTGGTGGGATGGGGGGACAGAATAGAAAGGGTAAAAATGAGAAAACCCATGGGTTGAGATGAAGACAGTTTAATAAGTAAAGCAAAAGCTACACATTCAAGCAAAACGAACTAAGGAATTAATTTACCACTTTCTATGGGCACTTCCCAGGTGCTCAGCCTTTCCCCAGGAAAGCAGGGCTTCATCATATATAAGGATTACCTGTGAAGAAATCTGGAGAGGGACTCAGAGGGTATGTGGTGATAGGACATGGAACAACGGCTTTAAATTGAAAGAGAGTAGATTTAGATTGGATGTTAGGAAGAAATTCTTTACCGTGAGAGTGGTAAGACAATGGAATGGGTTGCCCAGAGAAAGCATGGACTCCTCATCCGTGGAAGTGTTCAAGGCCAAGTTGGATGGAGCTTTGAGCAACCTGGTCTAGTGGGAGGTGTCTCTGCCCACGGCCGGGGGGTTGGAACTAGATGGTCTTGAAAGTCCCTTCCAAACCATTTTATGAAGACAAACACCATCATTTCAAATGTCCCCCCCTTCTTTCTTTTCCCCCAGCTTTACATGCTGAACATGATGCCACCTAGTATGGAATGTCTCTTGGGTCAGTTGGGATGAGCTGTGCCCGTTGGGTTGTGTCCCCTCCCAACTCCCATGGACCTCCAGCCTCCTCGCTGGCGTGGTAGGGTGAGGAGCAGAAAAGGCCTTGGCTCACTGTTCAGCAATAGCAAAAACATCGTGGTATTGCCAACAGTGTTTCCAGCACAGTCCAGAACATTGCCAAAATACCTTACACTGTGAAGAAAATTAACTCTATCCCAGCCCACACCGGTACAGGGAGCCAGTGGGGCAGGCACAGGGTGAGTTAATAGGTCTTCTGTATTCATCCCTTTTCTAGGAGCTTCCTCAATATTTGAACAACCAAATTTTGCTAGAAAACTTTAAAATCACATCCAGAAATACCCTTGGTAATCCACTTTAGCTGATTCCTTGTGCCTAAAATGCTCATCCACTCAAGACAGTGAAATAACATTCTGGTCAATAAACACTAGGGAAGTTCAGCTCACTGGCTGATCCCAAATAAAAGGCATTGACATCAAAGAATCTGCTGCTAGGTACTTTGGGAGAAAAAAGCAAATGTATGCAACTTAATATGAGCAATAAAGCCCTTTAAAAAAAATAAAATTACTTCAGACAAGACTAGTAATATTTTCTGGTTTTTTAGAATGATCCTAGAAAACTGAAAGGTGTTAAGCCCTATGGTGTCTGAAGGAGGCTTTTCCTTTGTCCAGCCTGCTCTTGGTGAACCCAGGAACACAGTACTTATATTGGGAATTGCTGCATGTGAGATTTTAATTCCTGCTTGTACAACTTGATATGTTGTTTCCTATTTTCTTGTACTTCTAGTGACCAGATAACTTCCAGGCAATTTAAGAAATCACTTAAGAAAGGTTAGCCATTTAAGCAGCATTTCTTTATTCTTTAGGTATTTAAATTGCAATGACCTTCTCAGCAGTTAACATATTGGACTTTCTTAAGTACTCAGAAAGTAATTGGGTTTTAGCTTTAAGAAAAAGAGGGATATTAATTTCGAAACCTATCAAGTATGGATCCATTCACTTCTCAAAAGGAGGAAAAACTTCTCAGCAAAATTATAATGGCATTTATCCTCTGGAAAATAGCATCATGAAGTTAGGTCTCAGATGACAGGGCCCAGAGTCTGTAAGCCCACCCAGCACGCTGTGACATGGAGATTTTTTCTGTTGTCTTTCTACGTAGTCCAGTTTTGACATTGTGGCATTGCATCCGATTTGGACTAAATCCAGACCTACACCAGCCAAGTCTGCACTTCACCAGGTTGTCCCATGAGGTGTTAACGATTCCCCTCATTGTCATCTTGGAGTTCTCTTGTCCAAGGAACTTATTTCCACAGTCCACATATTCTCTGGGATTTAAGGTAAAAAGGAAGAGAGGAGAGATGAGGACTTCCACTGGGGCTGCTTCCTTTCACATCCATTTCATAGGGAGGATTTTGAGATACCTGACACTGTGGGACACAGAAGCTGGGCAAGGTCCCCACAGTAGCACTTCCATGGCCCTAGAATAATTTAGTTGCATTCAGATGAGAAGAAGAATGGAGGATGAAGGATAGAGGTGGTCTGTGGACTGCCTTTTAAGTCCATGGATGATCACTGCTGTCGATAATGCTGTTGTCATACTGATGCATATTTTCTGAACTGCTTCTTCCAGTTTTTCTCCCCAGAGGACTCTATGGTTTAATGCAGAAGTAAAGCTAACACACAGCGTTGTTTGAGTGGGCAGTTGTCCATCCTTTGCCGCTGCACAGTGCTCCTTCTGCCTCCTCAGAGCAGGCAGTGTCTTTGTTGCCAGACCTGGAGCTGGCAGGTTCTGTGGGTTGTGCTGGTTCCTGTGCCTGGCCCTGAGCAACGCTTGACTCCCTGCGGGCTCAGAAGGTAGAAGTCCAGGAAGAAGTAATAATTGAATGCTTGAGTAATTGTTACAAGATCAGGAACCGATGTATTTAGGATTGCTCTATTTCATTAATTTTCAGTGCAGAGGTTTGGCTGCATTCAGCAGTTTTACAAACAGGCTTTACTCTTCCAATAAGGTATCAATGATAACCTTTTCTCCTAATCACCTGTGGAAAAAAAGGGTCCCTTAGCCGGGCCATACCCAGTACTATCCGGGTTCTGCACTGGTATGGTGAAACTCACATATATTCATTACCAAACCCAGATGTATATGGCAAACTCACATATATTCATTACCAAATGCAAATATTTACAAGGAAGGTCTTCTTAAAAGAAGCAAGCATGCATCCTCTTAATGCACATAATGTAAAGACTAATGAGGGCTTTTGGAAAGCACTCAGTGCTGTAGGCACTCTTCAATGCATCACTATATAGAAAATAACTCTGCCATGAGAGATGTTACCCCTGTCACTCTGTGTTTCTGTCACTTTCCTGGTCTGCTGTTGGCCGCTCTTCTTGCTGGCTTTCAGCCCACAGTCCTCAGACCATCCCCATCCAAATCTGAAAGCTCTCCTGAGACAGAGGTGGAGGCCATCTCATCTCGAGCAGTGCTCCAATTCATGTTGCTTTGTTTAAAGATGAATGTGGAAGCATTATGTGTTACACAGCATTTTCTTAGGCAGTGTGTGCTTTTAAGGAGTACCTGTGTTTTATTTCTCCGCATACAAGCAGAAAATTTTCCCATTAGCTTTCAACAAAAGACAGACTGTGCAACAGCAGTTTTCTTTCCCCTAAGGATGGCAGCCTGTCATCTCTATTAATCTTCCACACATTATTGTCACCTGCATGCTTTGTTCAAGTATGATGAATTTTTACACCAAATACAGAAAACTAGTGATATTTGAGACAAAGTAATCCCCCTGACAGACAGTTGTGGACACAAAGATGGAAGTGGCCAGGGTTAAATTTGTGCCATATGGTGAGCTCTATGGCCTGTTTTGTTTTTCTTCGTTATTTTGGTTACTGAAGGATTTTTAAAACTCAGTAACAAAATTTCCAGGGAGTGTTTCCCTGTTTCTTTCTTCTTGATGGAGGTGATTTTATATACTTAATAACGTCATCCTGTGAAGTTCAAAGGGATATTTGTCCATTTAAAGTTGTAAGCATTCATTAGAGTCCACATTACTGAGGCCGTTCTTAGGGCAGCACCTGAGCTGTCATCAGAATAGAAAAGGTTGAATAATGGATGTTCCCATTCACATTGCTATTTTTCTTCCATAGTTTTGTTGTGTTGTTTGGTTGGTTTGGGTTTTTTTTACATTACTTTCCATTGAAAAGGGCCTTGATTGTTTTTTTTACTCAGGTTATATTGCTGGTGTATGCTGGAGGTTTGCAGTGATGCATAGCAATGGACTTTATAGCACATTATAGAATTATGTGCCATAGCATTGAGATCTTATTATTTGTTCAAGGCATTTTGTGAGATGCTGACTTAACGCCATTTAAACAATGCTTATGTGGGTTGTGGATTAAATTGTCCTTGCATTTATATTAGTATTGCCTCTAACTGAAAACTTTATTTTCAAAATGAAGAGGAAGTATTAAAGCTGCTTTTCCCACTAAGTTGTTTACTATTACATGTAATTAATAGCTACATTAAGTATTCTAGTTAAAAATGTTTTCCTGCCTTTTTTTCTCCTCCCAGTCTTCTATCCATTATTATTAAAAATATGATTTGGTTAGGATGATTTTTGCTAAGGTTTCAGTTATAGTGCCCTACTGATTTTTTTCATGGCTGAAATTGAGCTCAACACCAATATTGCAAGGTACGGCATAGATATTTCTTAGAAGTGTCATTCTCTATAAAAATGTATTATTTTCTTGGATATTTTGCAATCTACTGGCTTAATAGCAAGTTACAGAATTATTGCCTCTCTGTTCCAAGTTGAAAGAAACCTTTGTTAAAAACAGTGAAATATAAATGGTCAGTTATACCCCTAGGCAGTACTGCAAACTTGAAAACTTTGGATCGAAATATTTCTTTCAAAGTTGTACAGTTTTTGGTACCAGCTCCTGCCATTTTACAGAACCAGGTGGGGAGACCAGAGGAGTGTTTGTAAAGAAGGAAACCTTAAAATGGCAAGAGAAGGGAAAATGTTTACCTTTGATGTTAATTAAGCATTTCAAAATTTGTTTCTGTAATATAAAGATACAAAATTGCCCTCCATGCCCCTTATTTTCCTGCCACACCATTTAGTATTATCCCTTTGGGATTGAAAAACTGGTGAGAACCAATGAGGAAAAGCAGCGTCAGCAAACTCATCGGGTTGTACATTCTCATCAGGAGACGGAGAGCTGTCCTAGCCCTGGACTGTGTGGCTCCAGCAGGAGGGTCCCTCTCCTTGTCTAGGGGAGATTGTTCCCCAGGGTGATGCTCAGATGAAGCAAACCCAGATGTATTATGGTTTGCTGTTTGTGGAGGGTAGCATCAAAGCAATTCTTTGTTGGGATGGAAACTAGGGAAGGAAACTGGCTCTCAGTACTCTCTGAGACAGAGCTCTTCGGGGCTCTTCAGTTACTGAAGCAGCTTATGGGGTGTGTTTGTTCAGGTTGACAAAATCCATCACCTCTGGCTGAATGACTGGTGCAGGACCATGAGAGGAGTTCCTGTCACAGCTGAGCTTAGAGTACACACGCTCTCAGGTCTTTGTCCTATGCTCGAGGTCTGGAAAATGATAGGAAAACAGACAACCAACCAGACAACAACCCTACAACCCAACAATTTATAACATGTTCATTTCTGTAATAATTGAAGTGAAATGGAGTCAAGCAAGCAAGAGAATAACACTTTTTTTCACATAAAATTCATTACAGCAGACAAGAACATGGGGGAAATAAACCACATCCGTGTATAAATATAATGGGATTCTTTTTTTCATGTAGTACAAAATAATATTATTAATGAAAGATATTTCACTATCAGCTTAGGAAAGGCAGTTTGTGTAAGTAGAGTTACTTTGACAGCTAAATGTGATAAAATAAACAAAACTGAAGTAGGAGAAAGTGTATCCAGTTTGAATACAGTGTTTTAAAATTCCTGTCATATTTTTTCTAATATCTTCATAGAAATCAAAATGAAACTTAGAGGCACTTGAGTCTTTTCGTTCTTGATAATTTCAACTGCTGGCAGCCAGTGCCTGTTTTCTTGGCCTGTTGATTGGAAAAATGTTAAATAAAAGAAGTAGCAAAATTAGGTGGTTGGATTACTTATTTCTTAAAACTAACATGACCTCAATTTTAAGACTGTTTTCACCCTATAGGAAGTCCAGTTTTTTTAATCATTCTGTACAAAACTAAGCTAAGATAAAAGGCAGACTATAACATGGCTATTTATGTAATATCTAATGCCTCTGAATCAAAAAAAGGTAAAATTTTGCAAACCATATCCTATTTTTCATTCTTTTTATTTTCTGAGTATTTTATGTAAGTAAAAATACAATTAAAATATAAAACATATAACGTGACTCATATCCTATATAACATTGTGATATCCTAATAGAATGCACTTGAAAATCTTGTTACTTTTCATTATTTTGTTTCATGTTGAAAACAGAAAAGTGTATTCAACATGTGTCTAATCATAAACAACAGTACTCCATTCTGCAAAAGAAGCAAATGCTCTGCTTTTATTTGGCTGACATACTGTAAATCCATAGTGCTGCCAGTTGTGTTGGTGTAAACAGGTTTGAAGGACAATGACGTTTGCAGGTTACAGAAGTGGCCTCATAGTTGCTTAACTCATTTTTATGTCATATATACAGGCACGCTATATAAAATAGCAGTATTATTTTTCATCTTGATAATACAGTACTTACTGTGATCATCTAATTGAAAGAATCATTCTTTAATGCCAGAAAGCTGTCAGCTATGCCTAATGAGGAACATAGAAAGTCACAATGGACATTTGGAAAATTCAGTAGCAAAATAATTGGTGCAAAATCACAATTCAGCAAAGCACTAATGACCATGTGCATAATCTCTTGAAATGTCTATTATGCCCACTTTATGTTCAGCACTTTGGCTTTACAGATTTATTGAGAGTCAGATGTGAGAATAGGCTGCGCAGTTCATGCCAAATGGTTTGCTTTAAATGACAGCCCACCTCTGGTCACTGACAGGGGCGAACAGAGTGAAGCACCATGTGCAAGTGCAGCGTGGGATGTGCTGCTCAGGCACACACGGGCCATGAGCTGAGCACTGTCAGTCCCTGGTGGTGACATTGGCTTTATTTTGGGACAGCCAGGAGGTTGTTCTGCACAGGCGACAGCGGGCATCTCATTTGGATTCATGGGGAAGCTGGCCCAGGAAAGCTCATAGGCAGGAAGGATTCAGTTAGAGGAGGAGGAAAAAGTGACCAAGGAAACCTGGGCAGGCACTTGGTGGTCTTGTAGTGAGCAGTGCAAATTAATTACATAGTTGTATCTGTGTGTGCATTTTAAGTATACTTTGATGAAGTACTTAGAGAGAATTTGATTCTGATACTAAAATTAAATTTAACAATTATATGCTTCAATCATAAGATTTACTAGAGTTTCTCATTCTTCATTTTACCCCATTGTATGTGCCTTAATGTTATTGCTGCACTACCATCCATTTTGCTCTTTACTTCAAATTGATGGGAAAGTGCACAGTAAAAAGAAATTATATATATATACATAAATATATGTATATATTTATTCTTTTTCTAGAATACAAATAGAGGAGGAAATAAAAATACAGATATTTTGAAAAATGTGAAACAAATCTGTATGTTTGGCCTTTATTTTTCTCCTAACAAAAGCATTTCATATTTAAGCAGTTCACATGTCAGTAAAAATACTCAAGTAACTTACCAGCACTCTGGCAAGGTATTGCTTCTACACAAAAGGATACAGCAACTATCTCATGCATTACCTGAAGCTCCAAATACTCTCTGACTGACTGTCCTGGTAGGCAACAGAGATTGTAAATGTTCAAAGAAATCAGTGAAGCTTCAGTATATGTTTAATGCTGAAGTGCTAACCCGAAGAAGGATGATGTTAGGACTGACCATAACAACTCTGTGTCAGATCACACTTCCCTGCTCTAGAGGGGGACTTGCTCCTGCTCTGTCTGTAATCATATTACATGGCCATTTTAATGCCCTGATTAAACTCTTGCAATGAGTTCTGCTCCCATTGCTAGCATCTGAAGGCTCTCTCCAGATAAAAATAATCTCTGGTAGTTAGAAATTTAGTCCTTTAGTTTCTTTTTTTCTTCCTTTTTTTTTTCTTTCCTTTTCTATTTTTTATTTTAATTTTTTTTTAATAGAGAGCATATATCCCTTCTAAATCTACTAGGCAAAAAGCACAAGCTATTTTAAATGTCTCTCCTGAAAGATACTCCCGGTACTTCTGAGCATGCTAGTAATTTGTCTTTATAGCTATTCCATCTTGAATCCTAAGCTCATCCATGCTGCATTGGCTGCAGTAGCTGTTTTCAATGAAAGATTTTTGATCAATATGTCTCATTCTGAATCAAGCAAAATTCATTATAAATACTGCAGTGAACAACTCACTTCATTTATTACTTGGCTTAGAAACATGAAGCCAGATTATTCCAACATTTACACACACAACATTTTCCAAGGATATAAGTAAATGACCTAGTACTTCTGCCAGGAAAATTACAGAAGAGAATCTACATAAAAATGTTTATTTTTCAATGCAGTATAATTTACATAAAGCACAGCAATAGATAGTTAGAAATTCAGAATTAAATATGAAGTATTATATTAAATAATGCATAATGTTGGTGGGAATTTCAGTATTTCTAAACTATAAATTTATTAGTGCGATATATCTAGTGAGATATTGTGTATGGTTTTTTACATTTATATTTTCTGAGGCCATGTGCAGTTTTACTGTTGTGTTGTGTTAATTTTGTAGATATGCTTTCAGAGATGCAATGTCTATGAAAAGAGGGATTTGGCTGAGAAGAAAAGTGTACTCGTGTTATCTATATAAGCCTAGCAAAGCATTGCATAAGTCCTTTTAGTCCTGAAATAGTGTATGCAGATGCTTTCAGGGACTGGCCAGGAAAAAATTAATACATTAAGCACTGTGATCCTAAGCCCTGGAGCTCCTGTGTTGGTGAATAATGCAGAGGATAACAGCACATTTTGCTTCTGGCCTTTGTGATTTCTCTCTGTTGCCTCTGTATTTAGATCTTTTTCGTTTACAAGTCTTTTTTTTTTCATTTAATTAAACCTTAGCACAAGTGGCATTTTCAAAATAAGAGCATTTCAAGCTGTGGTAGAACCTAGAATGCAACTCTTTTATTATTCACGATCTTAAATGTTGTTACTAATTCATATTCACTTCACAACCACAGAGAAGCCATTGTAAATTGCTTGGATGGTTCTAATGGAGCCACTTTCCTTTCGCTCCTTAATCTCACTCTGTCCTAAATTGGTAGTGACAGTGTAAGTCCATTTTCAGAGCATGTGCTTTTAAGGAACATATCATGGTTGATTTTTTGCAAAGTAGTCATCCAGTCACAGTAGGGGGATCGAGTGCCTTTAATTCAGGATTTATATAATTAATTGAGAAGGCAGGACAGGCCTCCAAAGGAAAACTAAGGTAAGTGTTCTGTATTTTTCTGTTCTCAATGTAGGAATGATTGTGGTACTGTGCCTGAAGCCAAGCAGATGGTGGGCACACTCAAGTGTCTGAATTTATGTGAGAGGTGGGGTTTCACAGCTGATACTTTTATCCAGTTGAGATTTAGAAGTTGCACTATCTTTGGAGGAATCAACCCCTGAATGAAAAGAGTAGTTGCCTCTGGGAAGTATGGATGTGATTTGACTTTGACAGACAACGTTGCAGCTGTGCTTTTTAGAAGAGTCATGTACCCATGAATTGGAAGACGGACACACTTGAGGAGCTTTGCAAAGTAAGGAGGAGAAGGACTTTTTCCACTTATTTTGAGTCATTCTGAAAGAAGAGATGCTCTAATCGTGCCATGAGAGAGACAAAATATGAGACAGCAAGACTAATTGTGGCTCTGGGGTTTATTTTTCCTTTTTTTCCTAAAAGGAGGATGCCAGCTCTGCTCAGTTAGTGGAAATGAACTGTGAATGGAAGACATCAGCTCTGTGCTGGGCTTGAGATAATGCACGCACCTTCCAGCAGACATAATTAGTGTTTTGCTGTGCTTGTTGCAGCTATGCAGCACCTGGCTTTCAGCTGCTGTATGTGAGTACATCCCGGACTGAGGGTACAGCACACCATCTGAACATGTTCTCCTCAACCAAGTGAAAAGGTGACTTCTGGCAGGATGAGTTGTGCCTTCTGATCACTCTGAGAAGAAGTTTCTGTCTATTCCTAGTTATTTCAGGTGCCTTCAGAAACCAGCTGGTGCGACCCAGTTTGCTCTTTATGACCTTTGGCATTCAACATAGCTCATCGTGTCCTTCCTTGCCTTTCATTTTCAAGTAATGACAAAACTAATGAAACATGAGCTTAAAACATGATTTTTCAGATGAAAAGCACAAAAGCAAATGGACAGGTATAGCTGTCCAACATACTTACAGGTTTATGAAGATCCTTGGCATCATATTCCGTGGAATGTGCTGGACTACAAAGGGCAGGAAAGCATATTCAAATAGAAAATAATTCTTAAAATCTCTTAGACTTTCTAAAGTCATCATTTTGAAGTCAGGCTGTAACTCGTTTTCAATATTCTGTTGCTGTTTCTTAAATTTGTCTTTCAATGTCTAGCCTTGCACCAACAAGGAGAACTCTCCTAGTGCTTCCAGAACTTCTTACTCCTTCTCTGTGGTTGGGTAATGTCCTTTCTGCCTCTTTTAGAGGAAGAAATAAGTAGCATTTCTCCAGTTTGTTCACAGAAAATATATGCCACACGCCCTTTACCTGAACATGATAGGAAATAACAAACAGGCAGTTTTCTTGTTCAGAAACTCAAGCTTTCCTGTAAAAATACTAACTCCAAATAAGACCTTTTTTCTTGGCTTCCTCCTGTGAAGACTTTCTGATGGACTCCTATGTCTCTTGCCTCTGCTTTTCTTTTGTTGGGAGGCAAAAAGACTTATAGGTGCAGCCAAATGGGTACTGGGTCCTACATTGTCTTCCAGCTTGCAGGTAAAAACACCACACTGGATTGTTTCATTTTCCCATTCAGGAGTCTTGTATGCCTGCTGGTTTTAACCTCTCGTTAGGCAATGTGGTAGTGACATGTTTTTTCATGTAGGCCAGATGGGTGATGTCCAGCATGACCACCAGATCTGATAGCCACTGGTGAAAGATACAGGCACTGGCAGCTGTAGCCTGTCTCCAGCACAGACTGTGTTTTGTTGAACAACTCATAGCTGTTCCACCAAGTTTGGTTCACAGAACTGCTGGTGGCATGTGGATGTCAGTGCTTGGGTCTCCGGCTCACTCCCAAGGCTGCCCCAGAGGCTGTGCCAGGCTGCTCCTGTGGACACCAAGCAACATGCACAAAACCAGACAGCAATCAGCAAAACAACACTGCACAGCCTTCAGGCCGTGCCTGATCAATGCCTCATGGTTTTCAATTTGTCAGAAACCGGAGCTTATCAGGCAACAGTGAAGTAGCTGCAGCTATCTCCTCAAAAGCCAAAAAAAGATGTGAAAAAATCTGGTGCTGTGCTCTAAAACCACCATTATCCATTATACAGAGCACAGTCACATCCCTTTCCTATTACACTAGGAACAGAAAATCAGCAATTAAGATCTTAAAGGCCTTCAGTTTGTGTATACAAACCTAAGTAAACTAGGTACCAAAAAAGAGAAGCGTATTATTTTCTACCTTTGTTACTGCATTTTATGTGCCCTTTCCTTCTAGACCTCTAACTCTTTTTCCCCTGAAAATGAAAGCTGAAATTCTGTGAGCAGGGAACAGAAGGATTCTGTTTCCAAGTCACCTGTTTCTTTATAAACACACTTTGGAAACACATAAAAAGATTCCCCCAAGATAATGTTTGCAGATATGTTCTACCCATCTGGAAAGAAGAAAATGAATGGAAATAAGAGAAGTAGAATACAAAGCAGTCTACTGAAAATGGGCAAGAAAAAAATCCCCATCTATTTAGATGAGCACTATAATGAGCTATACTGGAGAGGCTAAAAGAGACTGGTGTGCTTAAACCATTTGTCAATCATGTTGACCAAAAGTGTTGCAAACTTAGAGGATGCAGGCTTTCGAATGTGCAATCAGAATGGTTTGATTTTTCAGTGCAGACCAAGTCTGAATTAAAACACCTGCATGCTGTGCTTAGATTCAGAAAGTGATAGAAACAGTGGGTGGCTCAAAAGATACAGCATGGGTTGATTACAAAACTAGTCAGCAGTCACAGGCCTCATGTGCTGGCAAATGTGATGAGTTATTTCATCTTGGACTTTGTTTATGCACTGATCCTTTATGCTCTGGCCTGAAAGTAAAACGTTCTCAAAACCATGCTTTTAGATTTTTTAATAGTGTGTTTCGTATTAGTGTGTTTCAAGGGAGGTGTTACAAAGCAAAGGAAAATCCTTCAGAGTCAAGATTAATGCATGGCACTTTGTAGCAATGCATCCACCTAAGTTCTGTGTTCACAAATTAAAATAAAACTTAAACCAACCCATCACATCAACACATACTCCAAAGGCTGCCTTTGGCTTTCAGGCAATCTCAGGGATCTGCACCTTTTGATATAATGTTGGACTGGCTGGGTCTGGCAGGCAGCCTGTCCTCCCCTCCACGCTGCTGGGACTGTTTCTAACACAGCCTCATGTTCTTTAATTTTTTTTCCCTAGAAAAGTGTTATGCAATAGCATGCAAAATATTGTGTAATAATAGCAATATTATTTTCTGGCTTTACATTAATTTCAGAAAATAGATATAATCACAGCTTCTTTACTTCTTAAATATTTCCTTACTGTTATTATCAATACAGCTTCAATAAGATAAGCAAGAAGAAAGCACACTGGACCTCCTTAAAGTTACAAGTATTTCAGTCACATGTTCTGATCTAGGGAAAAGGACTCTGAACTTCACAGGTAAAGCCACTGCATTTCTGCATTCCTATCAATACTTGCGTAATCTGAAAAACCAGCTTTTTCTGCTTTCTGTGCAAAGGAAATTTGGCAGCCCTCAGTTTGTTAACCTCTGCTTTCTACTCATTGACCAGAGACTGTAACATTCTGTGTGATAGAAGATGCTAGCAATACTTGGTCAAATATATTCTCAGTGTTGGAATGAAAGAAGAGCACAGAACTAAGCACAAAACCAACAGGTTTTGGACTTCAATCCTGCCAGCAGTCTGAAGTTGGTTTTCGATAGTACAGGATCGTTGCTGCATTATATGCAGATTACATTTATTTTCCGTAATATTCTCCTGAAAGGGGCATTTAATTTCTCTTCCCGCACAGAAGGATGCTACAGTTGCTGAGCTGCATTTCCACAGACCCAGAAGAATCAGATCTCCTGTCTCTATGGCAAACATAGTGGTTCGCCTCATTTGTCACCCTCCCTTGTGTCTGAGGAGACGATGGCAGAAAGACTGAAAACCCCCATGCGAGTGGATTGGAGGGTTTGTGGGCAGAGGACTCTTGGGGACCCTGTGCCCCAGGGAGAGATGCTCAGTTGCCATCACACCTCTCTCATCAGGTGCTGGTAGCAGGGCCAGGCGACCCCAGCAGAGGCAGGCACTGGTGAATGCAGTCTGCCAAAACAGCATCAGCGAGGAATGGTTGACAAGAGGATTTCTTTGCCACTGAACATTTCTAGCATAGTAAAACCTCTGACAGAATGGGATTCAGAGAGATACTGGGGAGAAAAAAAAAAAAAAAAAAGGCAGGCAAGCATCTTTCCTTCCTTGTTAGCCATTTTACGGATAAGGCCCTGGCAGGTGGAGGTCTCTCTATGACTATGAAGGAGGGCTGTGCCAAGGAAGCACTCGTGCAGTCTGGTGCCGGAGGAGGCATTGCAGCCCCTGGGACAGGGCGCAAGGAACAAGGGAGGGACAGCGGAAGACTGGAGGCACGTGAGCCAATCGGTAGTAATCCCCATCACAGCCAGGGGTTGAGGAGCACAGTTAATGGAAATTTGTCATGCTCTGCTTACCAGTGAGGCATCTCAAGTGCTTTTTCCAGACTCCTCCATGCATCTTAGGGGAGTGCAGTAATATAACATGATGGCCACAGTGCCATTGTTCAGACTGCAGAGGAGCAGAACCTGTCCTTTCATGATAGATTTACTGATTGTGAAAGGATGTAATTGGTAAATGAGAGCTTAGAGAGGGTTAATTAATCAGCTGCTGTGGTGCAGCAGCATTCCCACAGGTCCTTGGAGCCTGAGCACCATGTGGCTTTTCTGCTGGGGGACTCCATCACTGTCAAACCCTTCAGTAACTTACATAGAATGAAAATAGGACAAATGGAGTTTCTCATAATTTGGTATATCATCTCTCTTAAATCATACCAGAATCTGTTGGCCAGTGTTGCTTTTGCAATCACTTTCTGAGTGAAATAAGAATTACACTGTGCTGCAGACAAATACGTATGAAGCTCGTAATAGTAACATCTCAGCCAGCATTTGCCTGATTGCTTAGGTTTCCACCTCTTTCTTTGCTCTCCATGTCACCAGCAGTGCAACATCTAGGTCAATTGTAAAATACTGAAATTTTCATTCAGCATGCCCAGTGAAAACAGGTAATGCTTAAATATGTATTTGGAAGAGAAAATTGATATATACAATGTTTCAGATTCGTTCTGGATATATTATCTTTTCCTGAGCAGTTAAAATGATGTCTGTAATCCATCAGTCAGTTTCCAAAGCACTGCCAGCAGTCTTCAAACTTGTGTAGCATGGCCCTAGTACTTTCCATTTTTTTTCCTCCATCCTAATAATTTTTATAAAAGAATCCAACTGATGCTACGTGCTTTCTTTTCACATTTTCATAGTTACCAATTGTATTTTGATTTCTTCTTTATTAATACGATTTGGACAGATCCAGAAAGATACTTAGATCCATAAACTGGTTTATTCAACTGTAAACTCCCAAGTCATCTTGACCACCAGCTTCAGCTTCAGATGAGTCACCCTGTTTGTTTCCACTGAGAGCTCCGTGTGATTCGTTTAGGCTTAGATATTTAACTTCTGGATGCCTAAGTCAAGGTAAATGAACCCCTCTCAAGGCACACAAATAACTGTTCATCTGTCCTATAATTATCTTTTCAAACTGGGACCTTTGTCTCAGATCCAGCACATCAGCAAAGACCTGGGGTTGATCACAGCCTGGGGAGGGAGATTATGACATCTTTAAAGAACTTGAGCAATCTGGTCTGTGCACACTTTGACTCAAAACCCTTAACATTTAGATGGAAAACGTAGCACAGTGAGCTAAGTCTACCAGGAGCTGAAACTTTGCTGAGTTTCTGTAGTGCATGTATTCCTTATTTAGGAAATATTTTTTATTTTTCCCTTTTTCCAATTTAGGAGGGAAGGGAAGAAAAAACAAGAAATGTATTTTTTCAGCATTTTATATCAGTCATAGCATTTGAGGATGTTCATACAGTGATAAAAATATCCTCATCTTTTGTCTCAAATCTATGGAGAAAGTCTGCCATAAACAGGGTTATTGTTCAATTTTATTTTACGTTCATTTGTACTGGTATTGAAAATGAGCAACAAGGGAGACCACAGGTGCTAAAGCAGTAAAAAAACTGGAAAACAAATAAAATGCTTCATTTTCAGACAGAGGCAGGTTACAGTGTTTCCTGGGAAAAAGCTTTTAATAGAAGGAAATTTTGTGGTAAACTGATGGTGACATTAGGCAGAATTTACTATAATAGATTAATTTAATCTGCGTATTTTGTGATTATCTGAGATATGGCTACTATGTCGTGAAAATTTTGCAACACTCAAAGCCTGTGCACAAGGTTATTTCTTCTTGCATGAATCTGAGCACATAAAGGGGGTTGGAGGAGTACTTTAAATTGCCAAGGATGATCTGGATGATAAAACTTAAGTGCAAAATGAATATTAATTTTTAGTGCGGTAAAATTAGCTGACTCTGAAGACTGCAGGTACTTAACCTTTTCTGGAGTACAATTATCTGTTTTAAACTGAATTTTAAAATTATTTTACTCTTTCAATTTTATGTGTGTTTGGGGTTTTGGTCATAGTCCATTCTGGTTTGGGTGCTGTGCGAGTGCTCATGGGAGATGGGGAGTTGTGGGTAGAGGATCCAGAGCAGTGTGCTGTGAGCTTTTAGAGGGAATGCCCTGGCTGCACTTAGTCACTGACATCTTGGCATGGCCTGTTTAGTACCAGTGACATCTTCAGCCTGGGGTGAGCTCCTCTGAAGTGAGTGCATACCTGATATTTTCTTTGGGGCGCTAGAAAGAACAGCGTGAAATTCTGAACGTTGGACTTCCTGGAACAAAGCCCTTGCCATCCTTCAGGCTACTTTCTTTGTGATTCTGGGATTTGTGTGTACCTTGCAAAGAAGTCAGTCTGCCTTCCAGTGAGGATGTATCTTTGTTCTTAGGTAAAAGGTGTACTCTGAAAATTTGCAGTGAGGAACACTGAAGTTTCCATTGGGTCACAGAGTAAGTTACCCCAGCCGAAAGCTACCATCATCACTTCAGCCAAGTTATCTCAAAATAAACAAACTTGACAGAACTTGTTTTGACTTCCTTTACTTTTCCTTTACAAGTGATAGCTTCTGAAAGTACTCTCTCATGATACAAAGTTCGGGTCAGGTCCAGACTGCACTGCCAAGGAACTGCTGTTACCTGAATTGTACATGGTCTGAGTACTCTGCACATTCCATGAAAATGAGCCTTTAGTAAATTTCTATTAGAATAGCTATAATCACTAGTCATTAAAAAATCATGTATTTTACTCAGATTCATTTACGGCTTATAATGGACTAATATCCTTACAGACTTCCCTTATGAGAAGATTAGAAAATGTGTTCTTTGTCTTTGCAAAGCAAATCCCCATCATAGCTGAGATGACCAAGAATCTATTTGCAAGTTATTTTATTTGCAGTCAGTAAATCGGTCAGACATAAAATCATGATAGCTCCGCAGCACAGGAAGGACAAGTCCAGAGGAGGGCCACTGAGTTGTTTAGAGGGATGAAGCACCTCTCCTATTAAGAAGAGCTGAGAGAATTGGTATTGTTCAGCCTGGAAAAGCAGCTTAGGGTTAATGTAATTGTGGCCTTCCAGTACCTGAAGGGAGCCTACAAGAAAGATGGAGGGGGACTTTTTACAAGAGCATGTAGTGACAGGGAAGGAAGAATGGATTCAAACTGGTAGTAGGTTTAGATTAGATATTAGGAAAAAATTCTTTACCGCAAGGGTTGTGTGGCACTGGAACAGGTTGCCCCAAGAAATTGTGGATGCCCCATCCCTGAAAGTGTTCAAAGCCAGTTTGGATGGAGCTCTGAGCAGCCTGGTCTAATGGAAGTTATCCCTCCCCATGGCAGGGTTGTTGGAACGAGATGATCTTTAAGGTCCCTTCCAGCCCAAACCATTCTATGATTCGTTCTATGATTTTATGATATATGTAATATTGTAATAACATACTCATCATCCGTCAACTATTTCTGACACTTCAGTGAGAAATTGTCCAAGAACTTGCAATCTCATTAATATTTATTTGTCTAAATGAATATAACGTGAATAATTAGATTTTCTAGATGGTAGAGGAACAAGTAATTTTGCCATTGAAAAGTGTGTTTGTATTTTTTATCATTATGCAAAACCTAACTCTACAAGAAAAGAAGAAGTGGAACCTGCAAAATCATGTGTGACTGTCACATGGGAGAGGGAGTGCATCATTTGCAAGACATTAAAATTCTGGCTCAGAAAAAGGATATGTTTGTGAAGAAGAGTGGCACGCTGGTTGATTTTTCAGTTATTTGATTTATCTTTAATTTGAAATACTTTTTCAGAAGATAATGTATTTTTTAAGTCAGTTCAGGTATTGGAACATTTTCATCTGTGTAAATGCCATTAGAGTACAGTGTTTGCCAACTATATATGAACTTCCTTTCCCTCTTCCACTCCCCAGAGTTCAGTTTGTCTCTGCCATTGTGGCTTCCCTCCACTGATGTGGTTTCCACATCACTGCATGAGAATCAAGGGGATACAAGAAAATAGTGGTCTCTTCTAAATTTGTGGTAGGATGCTCAAATCCATTTACTGCTTTTGTTTGCAGTGTTGTGGTTAATCAAGGGACAGCCTTAAGGAAATAATTATTGACAATCAGCCAGAAAAATGAACTTTATAATACAGTTTATCAGATGGGTCTTTAAACTGCTGGAAGCCAGACCATCTCCATTACCCTGCCTGGGCCAATATGGCAATCAGGGAGAAGTCACTTCCCTTGTATTCACTGTTTAGGGAAGTACATTTCCTGTATCACAGATTCCATTGCGTTTCAAGAGGCAGAATATTAACATGGATTCCTGCACGATGGTGGAGACTTGCTAGAAAAAGCATTGAGGAGTTAAATGGGATCATCAGTTTGAGCTTTTAAACCTTCCGCTTGCAGGGGCTTCCCGGTTGGATTTGAAAGGGTTTGTCAGAGGCATAACAACATTATCCTTCAGAAAGCCCTGGTGCGTGGAAGGAGTGGAGGAGGTTGCCACCGCGGGAGGTGAGGAGGTGAAGGCAGCCAGCAGTTCTCCACACACCTTGCAGCAGGCACGATTCCTGAATTTGCAGCTGAAAGTGGCTGTAAATCGCTCTCCTCTGCACTCTCTCAGCTCTGATTATAACGAGCAATCAGAGTGGCTGAAGTGTTGCCTTGCTGTCTAGATGAAGCACCTGTAATATTACTTTGAGCTCATTTGAATGCTAATTAGTAATAGGATCTTTAACATCAGAAGTGGGTTCCGTATTTATTTGTCACATAACCACCTTAAGCATACACATCTATGTGATAGGTGATGAAAGATACATCAGCAAGCAATTGCAACTGTCACAGAACATAAACATAATTGACCCACACGTTGGGGGTTTTTCTCTGTGTATGGAACACATCGTGCCCCACATTCGTGGGTTCACAGTTCCAAATGAGACAGGAAAACATAAGAATGCACTCAGTCTACAACTCCTGAAAGTTGCAAGTTGAAAAGTTTGGGTAAGAACATAAGAACTAGTGAAAATTGAGAGGCTTTCCAAGAACTAATTGTTTAAGGACATCCTGAACTGCAGGAGCATCAAGATTGCCAAGACTTTGGTATTTAGCATCTCATATGAAAATATTTCCATATTCGTAATAATTCTTTTCATCTTGATCTGTTTTGTTTCTAAATTTTTTAGATTAGGACACCAAAATGGTCTAGTAGAGGTTTTGCAGTTTCATTTATCTTCCTTTCTTAAAAATTGCCTAATAGAAAATACCCTATTAACTGATATTGAACAAATTCTTATTGACATTGATTGAACAATTGATATTGAACAAACACTGAGCAAATTTTTTCTGTAGATCTGAATGTAACGCCTCCAAGATCTTTCTCCTGAAATAACATTATCTGGAGTCTGTGCACACAGAAAGAGGTGGTCTTTATCACTGGAGAATTTTTATTACTGTTCAACTCATTTTCTGGATCACTTATGAATAGTTTAACAGAACACGTTCCCAAATGGTTCTTGTGGGATTCATCTAGCAGCTTCTCTAAAATGAACACCTATTTCCTGACTTCCATAATGTGTAACTTGATGAGCTCTCCAGCTGCTGCCTCATTAAGGAAAAGGGCAGCAGTGCCACTTGTGTATTCAATAGAAGTGTATTGGGAACATCTGTCTTACTTAGTCCCTTGTTACTTTATGAATCCCAGAGAAGCTTAAGCGTGAAAGAATTATCAGATTTCCTTCATCCTCATGTGGCACTGCTGCCCAGACACTTCAGTCTGAGGACTATTACTGTGGACAATTCTGGCATCTGTAGATTTCAGGGATAGGAAGCAACTGAACGGGAAATTAGGTGGCCACAATTTGGTGTTTAGGATCCAAATCATGCCTAAATCCTGGGTGTTTGAGTTCTTTTGCAGCTATAAGCTAAGTGAGTAGGTTACACAGTTAGATTGGGAAAGTCTTGAAGGTCTCTATGTTGGCACCTACAGTATCAATTAGGCTTTGAAGTAGTACCTGCGTGCATCAGTGGATCTGTTCTCTAGGCCTGTATTGGGCAAGTATCCTTGATCAAGTGAGTGGTTAAGCAGGTGTTTACTTTCAAGTGTGTACTTGGAGCCTTCATCATGAAATTGGGTTTAAATATAAACAAATTAATTGCCGAAGACAAGTTTCAGGCTTCTTTGTAGTCAAAATTAAGTGCACACATTAGACCTCTTCTGATGGATTGTTTCAAAATACAAGTCTTTTGTTCTTCTTTTGCATAAAATAGCTTACACATGGATTTTTCCCTCCAGAATTTTCTCCATGGTAGAAATATTCTTTCTACTATTTCCTTCAAGTGACCGAAACCAAAGTCTTTTAAGTAGTTCACTACTCTACAGCTGGAATTTACTTATATTTCAGTTCAACAGTGTGTAGCAAAACAATTCATTCAGAGCCCGGAGAACTGCAAAACATTTCTTTTTGTACAAGTCCCTATTCTTAAAAACAGAATATCCCTTGCGAATCTTGTGATACAAGTGATATTTATTCTTTGGAGAAAAAAAAAAAGTGTTCTTGTAGGACTAATGTAATCATAATGAAACTTAATGACAGAGAAGGAACAAAAAGGTGATACAGATATTTAATTAAAATTTTCCTGTTTGTGCATTTTAAATAACCATTACTGGTTTTTATTAAACACAGTTTTTGAGAACACTATATACATAAAAGATACAAAGATTGATATTTCCTGAATAATAAAAATTGTTGATAAATAAATTATTGTCAGTTTATGGAATTCATAGCATAAATACAGTTAACCTTCTTTTCAAGATGACTCTTAATTTGTCATCAGCTAGCTTGTTACATTACCTAAAACATTAGTAGAGTTTTCTGGTGTCTATAACATTTGTATCACTTTAAGGTGACTGTTCATGTTCTCTCTCTCTCTCTCTCTCTCTCTAAAAAAAAGAGATTAAAATTTATAAAACTGTTGGCTCCAAACATAATGAGGTAGAGCTAGATTGCTGTAAGAGAACCAGTAAAATGATTTCTGGAGAGTAAAATGACAGTAGAGGAAAAGAAAGTACATTTTCCTCCAGCCAGTGTAAATGAAGTCATATCTGCTTTCCTCAAATGATGTTTCTCTTCTGCCAAAGGCTTGTTGCTTTATTTTTGACACAGTAAGCTCTTAAAGCTCTTACAATGTCATCAGCCTTTATTATATCTCTCTACTCTTCATTTTTTCAAACACTAAATAACTGTATTTATCCTTTTGAATGTGGTGATTTGGCATTGGCTGTCAGTAGCCTGGGTGTAGTTGAGCAAAACCCTATATCATAGTAAGGAGCCCTTCCTAAAGGGATGGTGAGATTTAGGAATACAGTCTGTGCTCATTAATTTTGATCCTTTTGTGCAGAGACTCATCCTCAGCTGTAGCTGTCGCCATCACAGTTTACGCTGTGGCAGAGCCCAAGCAATTGTTTATACCCTGAGATAGGCACGTGTATAATGTAGTGTCGGTGGAACTAAGAAGTGCATTGAAAGCAGAAGGCCTCATCCAGCTATATATTTAGGTTTAAAATTAGACAGATGTAGCTGAAAAAAAAATCTCTGTATCCCCAGAGTGCTTTTCAGAACTGGTCGTCAAAGGAAATTAGTTCCTCATGTTGTCTTTCCACTGCCACTGGTAGTCCCAGTAAATATGGTGTTGCCATCACCGGTTGCAGGTTGCAGTCTTTGTGCTAAAACCATAGCACAGGGCTGGGACCTGCCAGCCATCCTCTGGATTGCTCAGGGTCTGCCCCCAGCTCCCTTTGTCTAATGGCTGAGTAATTCTTACCTACGCTGCTCTACCTTTTGCCTAGGTTTGTACTATATCTGTAATTAATGGTAGCAATAATAAGTCATTATTCTGTGTGGAGGGTGCTGCTATGGCCCTAGAATAAAACTGCAGCACAGGGGAGTACAGGGTTGGGATGGAAGTGGAGGCACTGAAAGCAAAGGCATGGGATGATAAGGAAGGCTCCAGGATTGTGAGCGGGGACTGGTCATCAAGGTCAGCTGCCGGTCATTAACGGGACACAACATTGGGATCTGGGTAAAATCACTTCATAAGTAACAAAGAGGGCAAAGAAAACATACACAGCAGTTGTAAAACTTACCATATCTAGTGAATTTGGATGGGAAATGGAATTGCTAAACAATGGAGAAAGAACAATGTATATAGCATGTTTGCCATCCTAAAAATAACCCCTTGTGCTTCCTGGAGAGAGGAAGAAGAAATTATTGCCATCGGTATTACGTGTCTGTAGTGGATTGACTTCATCTGGATGCCACGCACCAACTCTGTCACTTCCCTCCACAATTGAACAGGGGAGAGCAAAAATATAACAAAGGATTCATGGGTTGAGGTAAGGACAGAGAGAGATCTCATCAAATACTGTGAAGGACAAAACAGGCTAGAATTAGAGATATTAATTGTTACTAACAAAATCAGAGCAGGATAGTGAGAAGCAAAATAAGACCTTAAAACTACCTTTCTCCCCACTTCTGCCTCCTTCCCAGCACTACCTCCTCTCCCAGAAGAGGCGCAGGGAGACAGGAAATGGGTGTTACAGTCCTCTCAGTTCACCACTGAGGTTGTTTCTGCCACTGCTCTGAGAGAGGAGTCCTTCCCCTGATCCTGTGTGGGGTCCCTCCCACAGAAGACAGTCCTCCATTAATTTTTCCAACATTAGTCAATCCTACAGTCAACTCTGCATAATGCTGCAGTGTGGGTCACTGTTCTGTGGGATGCAGTCCTTCAAGGACAGGCTGCTCCACCATGGGTACCCCACAGAGAAACAAGTCCTGCCAAGAAACCTGCTCCGGCATGGGCTCCTCTCTCCACAGGTCCTTGCCAGGAGCCTGCTCCAGCATGGGCCTCCCATGGGGTCACAGCCTCCTCTCAGGCATCCACCTGCTCCAGCATGGGTCTCCTCCCAGGCTGCAGGTGGATCTCTGAATCCCCGTGGTCCTCCATGGGCTGCAGGGGCACAGGTGTCTCACCATGGGCTGCACCACGGGCTGCAGGAGAATCTCTGCTCTGGCACCTGGAGCACCTCCTGTCCCTCCTTCTGCACTGACCTTGGTGTCTGCAGAGCTGTTCCTCTCATATGTTTTCACTCTGCTCTTCTCTGGCTGTAATTACATCTGAGCAATAACTTTTTCTTTCTTCTCCTCAAATATGTTACCACAGAGGTGTTGGCACCATTTCTGATTGGCTCAGCCTTGGCCAGTGACACATCCGTCTTGGAGCCGTCTGGGATTGGCTCTGCCAGACACTGAGGAAGCTTCTGGCAGCTTCTCACACAAGCCAGCTCTGTACCCTCCCCACTGCCAAAACCTGGCCATGCAAACCCAATGCAATGTCTTGCACCACAGAACTCAGGGTACTGCAACTCACATCAGTGTTGTCCTCTCCCAACTGAAGCCATTAACCTTAGGATTCCCAGGGCAGTGGAAGGTGAGCGTAACACAAGGGAAAGAGTCAGACACTAGAAAATTAGTTTATGTGTTATTTTTGCCTGCATGGAATTTGAGCTGCAATCATTAGTATGGAACTAGACTTCTAATAAATCTTTGATTAAGGGAAAAAAAAAAAAGAAAAAGACTTCTTTTATGTTTTTGCCCATAGTAAAAGTGTAACATCTTGTTTGGAGTTCAAGCAACCTACACTGTAACTTGGTTGCAACAAATTGCTAATTAGCCTCTCATAAATAAAAGCATGACATTTTCTACTCTCATTAATTAAGGCAAAGTCTTCTTCCTGAATCTGAAGGCATCTGAATTGCAGTGATCCCGAGTTGTGATCATAAGTTTTAATATGAACATAATCCTAGGAAGCATCTTTAGGTATGGTAATCATGCTTTTCTTGAGGATCTTTGATTTCCTACGTAAGCTTTGCAAACTTGCGATTCACTGATTGTATTCCATGAACATCTTTGGCTTGGTTAATTCTAGAAGCAGTTGTCTAATGCCCAGGTAGTTCTTACCTATGCTGTTTTAGCTTCTGCTTAGATTTGTACAAGTGTAGAAACATTTATAGGTCTGTGAACTCTATTGCTGCTCTAAGTTTTCTGGCAGGGAATTTAGGCATAGATCACTAGTTGTTGGTCACAGTCATCACCATCTGTTGCCTCAGTTTTGGCACATAACACTTTAGTGTGTTAAGTTTTCCTAAACTTCCCCTCCCCCCCCAAAGAATTTCTGTTTTTTCTCCATTTAACCTTCATGTCAGGTGTTAGTGGTCTTTCAATAGTGGTTGTCTCATCATCACATACTTCTGCTGATTAGTCTTTTTTTTCCTTTTCATGGCTCTAAACAAAAAGATGATCTAGGTATGGTTTAGTACCTCCTAGCCGTTAAGGTTTGGTTGTATTTCATTATGAAAATCATCAGGAAATAAAGCACTGAAGGACCCGTTTGCCCAAGACAGTACTGAATGTACACAATTCTCTGCTCCATTTTACCAAAGTAACAATGAAAATTTTAATAATGAATCAAGTATAGAAAAATAATTGTTGTCACCTGTATCTCCAGTAATTTCCTCTGCTGTAGGCAATGTTCTTTCTAATGCCTGCATTTCATAATGGGGTCTCTGTGGCTGACTGCAGATGTTGTGCACCCACTCTCTTTGCAGTACTGTGTGAGCTCTCCTCACACATTCACCACCTCCATCTTCTTTATTTTTCTTCCTGGAGTGAGAATAACTGGTTTAAAAACAAGAGTCAAGGAACAGCTAAGGTCTTTTCTCTTCATTCTGTATTCTGCTGAATCCCTTTCCAATGCCTTATCCATTATCAAATTGTTACTTTTTTTTTTTTTGGTTTGTTGTTTCTCCACTGATGGGACCTTGGACCTGAAAGTTTTTTAACTCCAAACCCAGTATCACCAAGAAATTAGTTCACTGTTACTTTTACTACAATCAGTGTGGCAGACAACATTTTGATTTTTTTCATTTATATCCAGATTAAAAATTAATAGGTTTGCATTTGTCAAACTGCATGCTCATTAATTTTCTTCTGTAGCATTGCCCATTGATCTTATGAATAATGCCTGTGTAGCAGCAGCCCTGTTATTATCATCTTTGTCTAGTCTCTGCACTATGCTTTTCTTTGTAAATTCTTGCAAGATATGAAATCCATTGCAATACTCATATTGTTCCTCAAGCACCCATTGTTTCTTTTCGTAGCTGTGTTTGTTTCATTATAGGAAGTTCTTTGTATTGTATTGATGAAATTTATCTCTGAAATCTACACAGTTCCTACTGCAAGTTTCTTTTCTATTATTCTTTGATACCCTGTTATTTCAATGTTATGAGGACACTTTTTAGTCACCAATCTGGACTGTATAACTTTGTTTTCTGTGCAAACTCCATTTCTTTCAACTTCATTCCGGTATTTTTATTCAAGCATTTTGGCCAGGCTTCCAGACAGAAAGTAGTTCTCTGTCAACACACATCCTTTTAAAATGTTATGACTCCTTTCACATCCAGAGATAATTCATCATTTTTCTTGGCCTTTACGTTCCTATCACTCACATACTTCACTTTTACAGAGGTCAGTACTCCTAATATTTCTGCTACAGAGTTTTATAAGTCATTTTCCCTGCTTTGGTCAACTGGAATTTATAAAACACAGTAGTTGTTTCAAAATACCTGTTATCCCTGTGAGGGAGTGGGTTATAGAGCCATGCCTCACGTTGAGGGTGGATGGACTTCAGCACTGTGTGACAGACACTCTAAGGCAGCAAATGAGAATGAAGGAAGCCTGAAGCACATAGGATGAGGGGAACTGGCTTCTGTCACTCTTGAGAGATGAAGAGAATTGACATGCAGAACAGAGTGGAAGAGGATCAGGATGAGGGGCAGTTGTCTCTGGAGGGTGATGTGTGTTTCCTCTGCTGTGCTCAACCCACACTGAATTAAAACGTTGTCGCCATGAACAAAATAAGAACCCTACTATGAATCTGAGAGTCCATACTAAGAGAGATTGCTGTCACTGATCGAGAAGCCCAGGGAATCTGCTCCATTCCTTTTATACAGCAGAACTGATCAGGTCCCAGGTTTGCTGTTTTTCTACCCTAGGAGCCAGTGCCTGAGGCTTAACTGCATTTTGATTCAGTGAATCCATCAGGCTTTCGATGCACATCACCTTCCACTGTGATTCATTTCATGTATACATGAGTAAGCTTAAGCAGTTATTTCTGCGCTTGGGCTGTGAGAGAACAACTTGGCTGCTGGGCCAAGGCTGTGCAAGCTCGACAGAGTCTAGAAGACTGCTGGACATGATGTAGGGAGTCATAGAACGTAAAAAGCTGTGAGAATCTACCAAAAGTTACAGACCGCACCATGGGGAATACCTGAACCTCAGAGGTGATTAAGGCAGAGTTATATGAAAAACAGCCAAAGTCCACAGGTGATTGCACTGGTGCATTAGAGGCCACTAGGGCCTTGCAAGGCCATTCCCATCCAGATAGCCTTGTAAAAAGCACCATATAAAACAGATTTATGATGATCTCACCTATTCTGCCTTAATGTACCAGGTGATGGAAAGTCTCATAATCCATTTCAGTCCTTGCCAGTGCTACATGGGGTGTTTATTCGTTAGTGTTTTCGTTTGACTCAGAAGCACAGTTTAGAGGAGAGCCTCCTGATCATTCCCAATTCCCATTATTTGAAGTGAGCAGAGCTCACAAGGTTTTAACTGGACTCCTCTCCTACAAAACTAAATCAAAGTTGGGCTCCAGAAAGGCTCTCTGGCTTCTAATGGGAACTCAGTTATTGCAACCAGACTACAACTAGCAGGAGGCAAAACCCACTGCTGTGCTGCACAAGGGGCAGTACTGTCATCCTAGATGGAAGTAGTATGGCTATTGGGTCCACAGCACTGACCATTTTGCTGTGCAGTTGGGATGTGCTGCTTGCTAATGCAGATTTGCACAGGTGTTGTCCATCTCCATGTGCTCCTGGGAGAGTCTGTTCATCTGTACTGCACTTGGAAAGCTGTGTTAGCTGCCAGTAGGTATCACCTGCTGTGCCAACGAGTGTCTCCCCAACAGTGTGAGTCACGTCTCTTGTTTGCTTGGTAGATGCCTGATACATGACACACAATTAAATGAAAGGCTACATTCGGTCCCCAAATACTCAGTCATATTCACTGGCTTTGGGAAGCAGAGCTTGGTACAGTGCTCACGTGGTCTGTGAGTTCTTACTCATCCATAGTTTTTCTTAATTAAGTTTCTCTGTATCCACACACACACGTGCAATAAAAGGAGCATTATTGTGACTTTTTACCCTGTTATGGGAAGAGATACTGTGTGAAAATTCAGTCTTTAACCCCATGTGTTCCACAAGAAGAAACCTCATTGGGTATTCTCAGAAAGAAATGTGTAGGATCTCACAACCTCATCCTGCAGTTTCTAACAGCTATAGAAATAAGTGCCAAGTAGTGACAGAGAGCATGTGCTGAACCAGAGAGGCAGGTTATAAAATGATGCATCTTAAGAAATCCTGAGTTTGTTCAGGAAATAAAAGAGAAACATAATTACCATTGTTACCACCAAAGAAGCATATTCCTAACTTTCTGTATGACAGGTATGTGTTATAAAATCATGTTACTGATGTCTTAGCTGTACAAAATCCTCCTCAAAATAATGAGCCAAATATTCCTCTTTTGCTTTTTTCTACATCTGAACAAAAAGGTCCAGTTTTTAAGTTTATTGGTAGTCTTTTCCTGAGAGATAACTTTTGGGGCGTTCTGGCGGGTTTTTTTTTTTTCCCCTCAGAATCTTAAAAAATTAACAGGAAAGAAACTTCCAGCAATCACTAGGATGTAACTTTATAATTATTAAAACTTAATTCTACTGAAATACTCCATACCAAATTTTTCCAGAAGCAGTAATCAAATGTGTGATTTTTTTCCCAGAAAACCGAAAGGTACTGTAACATCTTATGATGGGCTTTTATATTATGCTATGGTTCTTATGGACATTTCAATGAGATTTCAGTGATAAGCTAAAATGCCAAAGAGAATTTAACTGTAAAAATAAAAATACTGTGACAGTTATGTCTTATCTTAATTTTTTAGTATCAGTTGAAAACAATTATGTCAATTTTCAAATTAAAAAATAAAATAATAGTTCACATTTATTGAGTTACAATTTTATCATAATCTGCAAAATGTTGACTTAGCACAGAGCCAGATCTTGGGTTCTGGAGCTAAATGATGTAGCCTTTGTGTATTCTCTGGAAAATCAAAAAGTCCTTGGGACTGTATCTTATAGATAAAAAGAACTGTATACTTATTGTTAGGAGCATAGCATCGTGCAAATGTTTTTGGTAGCAAGCATTGGTGTAAATTAGTCAAGGCTAAAATAAGTGAAGTTAATGCAAAATTAAATGAGCTAAATCAGTAAGAATTGTAATCTGTTGTTACAATTTTTGTATCTTAACTAAATGTTCATAAACTATTATTTTAGTATATACTAAAAAGCTATAACCTCTTCACCATTTTCAAGAAAATTAGTTTACTTCTTTTTCTGTGATAGTGTTTTCTGTATATATGTATATATATTCTTCTAAATTACATTTATCAAAATATTTTTGAGGACTGAGAGTTCAACTCGTCATTTCTTTAGCATTACTTATGGCTATCTTGTGTAATAATGGCATAGATTTTCCATTACATTGTCATAGCCAGTGCCATTAACATGATCACTATTTTATGTCTTCGATTTTTATGGGGCAGTAACTACTACAAATGTATTTTGCAATTTACATTTGCTATCTCAAAGCTTTGTGTAAGAAAGCAGATTGTCATTTCAGAACATTACTCTAACATGAAGTAGGATTATTAGGCTTATTGTATAGCTAGAAAATTTGGACCCAAAGATGGTTGAGCTATATCTAGGTGAGGTGATTCACCATCTGAGCTAGTGTACACTGCATTGCATCGGTACCCTGTGTTGGGACTGGGACTGAAACTCAGACGTCACTGAGTACTGAGAGCAGCTCAGGGGCCCTCAGCATGAGAAGCGCATGGATCTGTCAGAGCAAGTCCAGAGGAGGGCCATGGAGATGATCAGTGCTGGAGCCCTTCTGCTATGAAGAGAATTTGGGTTGCTCAGCCTGGAAACGAGAAGGCTCAGAGTAAATTTATGGCACCTTTCAAGTACAAAAAGAGGGCAAGAAAGCCAAAGAGGGACTTTTTTAAAAGGCACATAGTGAGGGGACAAGGAGTAGTGGCTTTAAACTGAATGAGAGTAGGTTTTAGGTTAAACAGTAGGAAAAGGTTCTTCACCATGGATGTGGTGAGACACTGGAACGGTTTTACCAGAGAAGTTGTGATGCCCCATCCCTGGGAGTGTTTAAGGCCAGGCTGGATGGGGCCCTGAGCAACCTGAGCTAGTGGAAGGTGGCTCTGTTCATGGCAGGGGCGCTGGAACTGCATAGTCTTTAGGTTCCTTCACACCTAAACCATCCTGTGATTCTGTGTCTCAGATAAAAATCCTAGGACATATTTTTCTTTGGTGATACTAAAATGTACAGGCTGCAGATATTCATCAAAGAACCTAAAGACTTTACTAAACAATAGAGTTCCAAAATGGTTAAATGCATCTTTATTTTATGGGGTTTTTTTAAGAGCTGAGATTCAGACAGATGAATGCGGCTTTTCCATTATGGATTTAATATGTCAGTACTTCCTTCTGGAGTATTTAGCATTTTTTCAATGTGCTGATTAAAATCTGTTTTAGATGATAATTATGCCGGGTTTATTATTCAAACACTCAAAATTGATTTTTAAATCTTTAAGTGGCTTGAACTAGACTTTTATTTCTCAAAGGATTTAAAAGTCTGCTTATAGTTTGTCCTTCTGTCGTGTTATCTGTGAGTGCTAAATCATTGCAAAATCAGTAGATTTTCAGTTCTAAAAAGCAAATCCACCCTTTCTTCATAGGAGGAAGAACTAAGGAAAAGTGGAGAAGCCAAATACGCGCACTTGAGTGATGAGCTCCACGTATTAATTGAAGTGTTTGCTCCACCTGGGGAGGCGTATTCTCGTATGAGTCATGCCTTGGAAGAAATAAAAAAATTCCTGGTTCCTGTAAGTCACTTGTAACATTCTTCTGTGACAGGTTATGGTTTTGTTGCATTGAGTTTGTTCCTTCTTCAGACTAAGGAAAAAAACCCCTTCAACCTGTTCTGTTGAACTTTCATCTTTCATTCTTTTGTCCCAGGGAGATGCCACACAGGCCATTAAATGTCACAGGTGATGCCCTCATGTATTTTCTAGGTATTTTATTATTTCCATTTGTCAATGTTTTTTGCTTTCTTTTCTTAGTTTCTGGCGGAACTGGTAGATTGCTTTTCTTTTCTGATTGCAGACATTAGTCGTTTGTATGAGAGTACACTTTCAAGATTTTTGAATATTTAAATCTGTGAAGACATTTTGATATGTACATGTAGCAATTTATCTAAATATCCTGCTGTCTCACCGAGGACAGGTATAGAAATGACACAAGAGTCCAGGCTCAGGGATAAATGGAAGCAATTTAATAATTTTTCCAAAGGCTTTTATATGTTAGTTCGCAAAAGTGTGTTAAATGGCATAAGGTAATTGGTCCTTTGGCCATCCACCCCTTGAGGGGATTGGCCAAGTTCTAAGACACTCATTTCTAAGTATTTTTCTAGTTAGAACCGTAACAATACTGCAAAGCAACCTGCAGCTGCAAGAAGTTTACAAAACTGTAACATTGTTTTGAGTTACTTGCGGGGAAAGACAGAACTCTCACAAAATGCTGCAGAGAGCTAGAGAAATTCCCTGCTGAAGCTTTTTCAGTATCCAGATCCTGCTAATGAAGTTAATGAATTTCTTGTGGAGGAAACAGCATGAGCAAAACATTCCTAAGACATTTCTGTTTGGCTTATGACTCAGACCACAGTTTAGCAATCTTCCATCAGCTAGGAGAGTGCAGAAACATACTCTAAAGCTGTGAACTTTTTCAATTTGATTTATACTAAATATATCACTTTCTGAAATACTTACTTTCATGTCTATTGATTTTCCTCAAATTCTCTGAAATTTGTTTTTTCCACATTTATACATTTATTCCATGCTATTTTCGTACTTAAATTTGTCTTAGAATTGGAGCATATGCATACTAAATATTAAGTAAAGAAGTACTAGAATTACGTGAGTTGTTTTCTGAGGTCTGTCCTGAGAGTTCTTAGTGCTCTAAAAATGTTCAGAACTTACATCCCTTAAAAAGAGCATGATGAGAGCTTGTTTCTATTTTTGATTTAAAAAATTAAGTGTGGTAACTGTTCAGGTCTCTTGATCATAATGGAAGGATTCAACGAGTGCCTTTTTGTTCTGAGTAATACGAAGCCAAGATAAGAGATGTTCAGGTGAGGCATATGAACAATTGCACGGCAGAATTTCAATGCTTTTTTTGGTGTGGGCTTCTTTGTGGGGGAAAAGGGGAATACGTTACAAGCAAAATAGTGAAGTAGACTATTTAAATGTTCAAATTTTTAAGAGCAAATAAACTTTTTTTTGTTTAAGAACACAAAATAAGTAACTTAAGATTGTTAAAAATAAACATCTGGATATTTCTTTTAAACAAAAAAGCTTATTGGCATCAACTGAGTGCCCAGAAATGAGCTACATTTTAAACAAGTTAAATCTGTCTTTCTGATTTTTTTCTCATCTCCTTATTACATTTCCAGTTTAGGAACACTGGTGATAAAATACCATTTAAAATTCTTTGAAATAACTGTGAGACAAGAACGCATTTTCTTTTTCATGATTTCTGACTTTATGTTGAACATATAATACAAGGGACGAATTAGGTCAGTATTGTAATGCTGGCAGCATATTGTGGAATGACATTTTGGCTGCAAGCTAATGGTGAATATCTGCCAAGCCATTACACTGGAAGAAAATTTATCATTAAGTAACAGGTTCCTGAAAAGTCTGGAGTGTTACCACTTAAAATGATAACAGGGCCAATTATAAAATTCGCCAGTCTTTGTCCTTTGGATAACCCTATTTCCAGTTGTTCATTACTTTCCTAAACTTCAGCTTGTTTCTGTAAGAGGTTCCTGTTTAAAGTTATCTTCTTATGTCCTTTTCATTCTGGAAGAGAGCTCCTGCATTCTAGCATGGTGCAATGATGATGGCACCTGGATTTTTAACATCCATCATGTATTCTGTTCAGCCTGGGTGAATAAGGGAGAGGGACCAGTGTGTTTTGGGAGTAGTATGAAATTTTTTTGTAAATATTCAGCATCTGTGCAAGCATATATTTTGTGTGACACATTTTTTATTTGTAAGAATTATTTTTATTTTCCAGTGCAAGTATAATAGCTACACTGGAGGAAATACAAAACCAGGTTCTCTGTTATGAGATTTTGAACATGGTTGACAGTGGCAGTAATAGACCCCGTCATAGAAGGCCACTGAATGTGTCAGGCATGATTTGCCCTTAGTGAAGCCGAGTTAGCTGTCACCATTCACCTCCTCATTTTACATGTATCTTTGCAAAGCTTCCAGGAGGCTTTGTTCCATGATCTTTCTGACCTGAGGTGAGGCTGAAAGAGCTGTGATTTCCTGTGTCTTCCTTATTTCTCTTTTTGAAAGTGGGGGTTACTTTTCCCCTTTTCCAGTCAATGGGAGCTTCAGCGGACTGACATGACTTCTCAAATACAATGGACAGTGGCTTAGGCAGTTCCTCGGCCAGTTCCCTCAGAATGAGCAGATGCATCCCGTCAGGTCCCATGGACTTGTGCACCTTCCGGTTCCTTAGATGTTCTCGAATTTGATCCTCTCCTATCGTGGGCACTTCTTCATTCCCCCAGTCCCCACCTGTGCCTCCTGCGACCTGGGTGGTGTGGCTGGAGGTCTTGTCCGTGAAGGAAGAAGTTGTTGATTATTTCAGCCTTCTCCATGTCCTGGGTAGCCAGGTCTCCCATTCTGTTCTGGAGAGGGCCCACATTTTCCCTAGTCTTCCCTTTATTGCTGATGTACTTTTCCTGTTGCCCTTGACATCCCTGGCCAACTTTAATTCTATCAAGGCTTTAGCTTTCCTAACCTGATCCCTGGCTGCTTGGACAATTTCTGTATTCCTCCCAGGCTACCTGTACTTACATCTACCCTCTGTTGGCTTCCTTTTTGAGTTTGCCCAGGAGCTCCTTGTTCACCATATAAGCTTCCTGTCATTTTTGCCTGACTTCCTCTTCATTGTGATGAAGCTCGCTCCTGAGCTTGGCAGAGGTGATCCTTGAACATTAACCAGCTTTTTTGTGCCCCTCTTCCCTCCAGGGCATCATAATCACTCCAAACAAGTAACAATTGTACTTTATGACTTGTTTGTTAGTTTTATCTCCTCTGCTTCACTTCAGATTTACAAAGCAATTATTACTGGTTGCAACATGTTTCAAGGGTTTTGCCCTCAAAAAGATTGCACTAGATGATTTCCTTTCTCTTCCCTATTTGCAGCATCTCTTGAATTTTTTTTATGATGTTTTCTTGTCTATAAGACCTAATTTATAGCAGCAATGAATACTGGGATTGCATGACAGGGATAAAACAGTAGAATATAACGGTTTTATTTATACCAAATCAAGGATGTAATAAACTATTCAAATGAGTTTTCACATTGCTTATGAATTTTGTGAAGATTACATGAAATATTGCCCTCAGAAATTACACTGATCATGTCAGTGAAATGGAATAATGTTTTTATACCTTATCCAGAAGTTTTAGTGAGACTGAATTTTAAGATAAATGCCCAGAAAACATAATAAGGGAAAAACAGATAAATGTAGAACAGGACTGAGAAAAAAAAAAAATTGAACATTTACTAACTGAAGCAAAGTTTTCATGACCAACTACTTTTGATTTAAATGTGATTACTTCATTTTTACCTTCAACCCAGTAATAGGTGTCCATATTTTTACTAGTGAAGATTTTACCTCCAAGTCAGAGTTAGAAACCGCTTTTGGCACTGTCTGTCCCACAAGTTAACACATCTCAAAGCTGCAGCCTGGTCTCGGGTGGTGCGTTGGGCTCCCTCCAGCAGGCGTTTCGGTGCGTGACTCAGCCCCAGTGTCTGCAGCCCTTGGTAGCTGACACACTTCCAAAGCCAAGCTGCTTCCTTTGTGTCTCTGGCTTCCATTTTGCAAATGGCTTGAAGTCTGTGTGGGTGCTGCCGGAGGGATGTTGCTAACTGGTTGATTTTGTAACTGACTTTGCCAGTTCTTTGGTGGGTTTTATGCAAAATTAAGGCTTTGTGGGGTGTCATATCCAATTACTAGCTAGAAACCATGCTCCATTTTTATTTGATGTTTACTCAGTATGAAAATTTGAATATAATTGAAATATGACAGATCAAAAGACCCATGATTAAGTAAATAGGATTAATCTCAGAGTTTTGAAACACAACTGCCTGCTCCAATGTTTTTCTGTCAACCTAGTAAAAATGAAAACCAGAATGTGTTCCCCAAGTCAAGATTTTACATTAACGATCACATTTGGAACTGATGCTAACATAATGGAAATTATCTTGTATTAACTATGTGGGAAGTACAAACAGTAGGGATTCCCGGGAGGAGGATGTGTTTTCCAGATTCACCTTTCTGGCCAACACAGATTTGATATAACCCATATGTATCTGACAGCCACGTACTTCTGATCCTAAACTGCCAGGGACCTAGGTCTGGGTGAGGAACCTAAAGGCTGATGTTAGATCTCAGTGCCTCAGAATGGGATGCAGGGTCAACAAACTAGAAGGGGAGACTGGGGAACAGGGGGAGGAGAGGAGAGCCTAGAAGCTTTTCAAGCTCTAAAATCTGCTGGTTTTTAAAGGTTCGTGGCTATTCACTATTAATGACCAATGAAACTCTGCATCAGTCTTGTTAGATAGAATTAGATAATTTTGATGTACATCCAAACATACAAATATATTTTCCGAACAAGCTCTTAATTTCCATGTAGTAAGAAGCTGTACTGTCTGTAGGAGTTCTGTGCTTTCTAACACATGCAGAATCTTTTTCTGATTCACGTTTTTATCCCTTTAAGCAAAGCATTTTTATTTGACATGGTTAGCATCCCTTGGGAGAATGAGGGAAGCAGATACTGATCATTCATTTTACGTATGAGTGCTCTGTAATAGGGAGCTATTATGTAGAGGGGAGATTGCAGCTGCGGTGACATGACCACTTTAAAAAGATTGTTTACAACTGTGCGGTCAGATGATCAGAAATTGAACCAATTACCACTTTAAAAGCTGCTGTCCAACATATTTGCATACATTATCTTAGCCACTTGTATCTGCTTTAAAATGAAGCATATTGGCACCGCTCAAGGGCTGGGAATAAACACATGGTCAATGTAATGCAGTCCAGTTGATGGACGATCCCTGGTGATCATCTGCCTGTACAGTTTTCTGAAGGTGTTTATCAGATCAGATCAGATTCTGTTAGTAGAAATCACTGTGGTGAGGCAGCAGGTGAATGCAGGGTTTAATGCTGTTTTTAATTCAGGCTACAATGTCTTCCAGACTTCCTTGTAGGTGCCTAAATAACTTACTGACTGTTTAACTTCAATCCTTTATCTCACCTTGCTCCATACTATTGAGTAAAATAATTTTCATACCAATCATTTGAGAATATTATCTGTTCTCACTGATCCGGCTAATTAAAGATGAAAAATCACTGAGGAAGAAGAGAGCCTTTCAATGAAATAAAAGTTTACTAATTTCACAGTGGAAGTTATTTATACCAGAACTCTTTATGAAAAAATTGAGATCTATGGGAAATTGGAAACAACTTTGAGGCCAGTTTGTTTCAGTGGGAGCAATTAAAACATCTTGAAGTAGGGTTTAGTTTCTTGAAGGTCTTTCTCCATCTAATATTGCAAAATAAATTCTTTTACCTCAAACATACATTTACAGTATGTATAGGAACTCATATATAGTAGAGAGCAAAGTTACAGAAAATCTGTATACATACAGCACACAGTAACAATTCTTTCAGTTTTAGCTATATGGCATTTGTTTTGCACATTTTTTATTAGCCATCTGAATTTCTTCTGTGCTACAGTATAATGTGAAATCTCTATTTACATACCATTTCATACTCCATGATTTTGTAATCTTATGTTTGTTTCTAAATAAGCTGTAGTGTGGGTGGGGGGATGCCAGTCTTTTTTTCCTCTTTCAAAGAGCTTCAACAGGCAAAATATTTCCCTAAATATGACACTGAGCAGCAGCACAGCTGCATCTCTAAAATACATCTTTTATGCCTGTCAAAGTAAATAATTTACACTTGCACATTCTGCAAAAATACTTGCAGTAATAAATAATTAGTACAGTAATTATTTTAAAACTGTGCTAAGGAAAAAATTTAGCAGCTGTTTTAGCTATGCTGGGTTCTGTTTTTCAGCAGTGTGCAACATCTCTGGCAATTTCATACACAAGTTTTGATAATCAAGGAAATAAAATTCAGAGATTCTGTCAAGGCCTAAAATGTCGTAGCACTTTACCTGTTCACAGATTTTTTTCCTAAACATTGCTTAAAAAATCAAATTATTATGAATACATTCAAACATCAGTGTACTCAAGAGAGTCATCACAACTTGCAGACTGTGGTTCTTGACTTTTCATAGATGCTGAAGTTTTTCCTAATAATGATACTGGCTGATTGAGCAGCACTTGTGTGGTTTAAATCACTTATTTTAAGCTTGATGAAAATAATCCTAAATCTTTCCCTCAAAGTGAACGTTTGGGGGTGGAGATGTACACTAAAAATGTTCGAATTTTTCAATTGAAAATTAAATTCCATTATTTTTCAACTGACTGAATTTTTTTATATAGTTATTCATATACAGTATCGACTACTGGTTCTTTCTGCTGTAAAGCTATAAAATGGATAGCAATACAAAGAGCACATAATTCCTCAAATGTCTTCGTATTTGTGTCATGAAGAGTGGGTCATCTGTTGACATGCCAGACTAACAGTATCTTTTTCCTGGGCTTAGCTCCCCAGCTGCTTCAAGGCGATATGGATACTTTGCTGCATCTTGTGTGCTTTAAGGGTTGGTACTTCCACTACGAGTGGATTAAGACCTCTTTAGATATTCCAAGACTTATTCAGTCTGTGAAAGCAATTCCTTGGTGATCTCTTTCTGACACACAAAGGAATCAATGTAAGAGGCACAGCCTTACTGTCAGAGCCAGCCCTTTCAGATCAACCAGAGACATGAACCTGAGCGGGGATTTCGCACTGACCATTAAGCTGAGCATGATATTGAGATGCTGCTGTAGTTTAAAGAAGTATTTACAACTTGCTTGGTGAGTCCATATTCATCAGCAATTTTAGGCTTGTCTAGCTGCTTCCTCTTCCTAAGGCAGTTTTTCACCAGTGGCAGATCAGAAGAAATTATTTCGGTGCAGGTGATAAAATTAATGCAGAAAAATTTGAATCCCACAGTATTGCTTCTGTTTTTTTCATTGCTGGTCTGTAATATGTAGCAAGAAGTTTGCTGTGGTATTGCACATTAGACTGTTCACCTTAGCGAGACCACCAGACCTTCCTGCACATGTGGCATTTCATTTAAGAGCTCTGTGTGTGAGTACAAATTTGGTCAATCAACTCAACAATAAAGGTTGGTTGTTTGATCCATTGAAGAGGCTGCAGCTTTATGGTTTGAAAATAGAATTCCATGTGGTTCTGTATAAAAGTAGGCATAGAAAGTGTATTTAAAATAATTGGTTTCCATGCAAAGCAATGATGATAATCATGATGAAAAAAAATGTGCAAGATGTTGTTATGTGTTCCCATCACAGATATTAGTATCTTTTTTTTTTTTCCCCCAGACATCAGTATGAGGAAAGAAAAGGATAATGTCTGTTTAAAAAAATAAGACTGAAAGCAAGGAGATAAGAGTTACTTATTTTGGCTCTTCCAAGGAATTGGTTATTGGCTTAACCAGATTACTTTAACTTACAGGTCACTTACCTCTCTTTCACATATATCAGCAAAATTACAATTGGATTTTTAAGGTTTAATTCATTTGTGATGATACACTTAAATAAAAAAAAATATTTTCATGCTGTCATTCACATTGAAAACCATACTGCAGATCCTACAGTGTGTTGGGGTTTGTTTTTATTTTCTTTATTAATTTTTAAAATAGTTTTCCTTTTTAAAGGAAGAAAGCGGGTTTTGGTATTATTAGTAAACCTTATATATTTTTTCTAATGTAGCAGAAGTCAGTGTAGTCAATTCTGAGGATGCTGAGTTATGATCACTTAGGAAAGCATGAAAGAAAAAGCAAAAATGCAGAGTAATCTTACCTCGGTTGTGTTCTTTCAGCTTCCAGCGGTCAAAGATTCAATCTTTTCAAGGCTGCATTCAAGACCATCTTGCCTTACACCCTGTGGTAGCTTTTACTTCTCTTCCCTGAGTTTGTCAAAGGCTTTTTTTGAACCTTAGTTAAGCTTTTAGCCTCAGAAAAACTTAAGATTGCAGTGAGTTTGACAGTTCAGTTGTGCCCTGAGTGTAAAAACAAAAATAAAACCCCAAATTCCACTTCCTCTTGTTTGTTTTAAAGCAGTTTCGTATGAGTTAGTAAATGCCCTCGTCTTCATGCATGATTAAAAGCAGAGGATAATTTCACACCCATCCTCACTCTTACATTGCTCTGGATTTGTTTCTTTTCTAGCCCCCAGCTTTTATTGTACAGAAGCAGAGGTAGCTCTGGTTTTCCATGACATACTTCTGACTATCTTTCTCTCTCTTCCTTAGCTTGCCTCTTTCATTTTTCTGTTGGGATGGGATGGCCAGGATGGCACACAGTAGCTCATCTTGGTAGTCGAGAAGCAGTCCAGTAATGGAATGGATCTTCTGTTGTTTTGTAGTTTAGCGTCAGGGCTTTTTCTAGTGCTGTTTGCCATTCTTCCTGCTTGCACTGATGTGATATTTTTGAATGGCATTTGTAAAAAATCCAGGGCATCTTTGTTGAATGATAATAGTTAATTAAGAGCTATTTATTTTCAGTATTTTGATGTTTATCAATACTTCAGTTTAATTATTTTCATAGCATTGCTTTGCATTTATCATCCCTCAGTTTTTTCTGCCAGTTTTATTTCTAGTAATAGAGTGTAATGAGACCTTTCAGCAATTCTCTGCAATAACCTTTAGATTTTATTGCTTTGAATAATTTAATTGAAATACTATCACTTCACTATTCAAAATTTGTAATAAAATTTATAAATATGGTGAGCAGACCAGAGTTTTTAATCACTCAATAAACTCTTCGCCTCAGAAAAGAGAAAATTATAATGACAGTCCCAACTATTTCTAATATTCTTTCTTCTGTAACCAGGAGAGAATTATTAATCAACAAAGTGCTCTGTTTTAGCATTTGACAACTTTTGGTGTGGCTTATGAGAGTTTTGATCTCCATGGATGGAGATGTTTGAAAATGGATGTCTCATTTGCTCTGTGCCAAGCCATATGTTATAAATTTGTTTAGAAATAATCTGCATGAAGGATAAAAATACATTCATCCACAGAATGTCCTTCTCCAAGACAATAAGAGTTGCCTGTATACATTCAGCATGTGCAGACATGAGGGTTTAGTAAGTAAAGAATATATATTTGTCTGTATTCCTGATGTTTTGAGAGGTTTTAAGTCTCCTAATGGCAAGGAATAATATGACAAGACTTCATTGGCATGAGAGATTTTTAAAAGAAAAAATAAATTTAAATATCAAGTTGAAAAGGAAAGATTGGTGGTTGACTATGAAAACAGCTTTCGACATTAAAAAAACCCAGGCTTTAGTTTAATATGGTTTTGGTTCAACCTCAGTGATGAAGGGATAGCAAAAACTTAGGAACAGTGACTGTGTAAAAATCAGGAAAGATGCAAAAGACAGATTAATGGCAATCAAGTTTATAAAATAAAAATTCCATATTTAATTCAATAGTTGTGAAGGAAATATTTGTCAGCAATGCAGTGATAATACAAATGAGTTCAGGAAACACAGTAGAAATAAAAGGAATCCTAAAAATATACAGACTTCAATCTGTAGTGGAGATGGTAGCATTATCAATCCCTGGAGATGGTAGCATTATCAGTCACTAATGATGCAGAAAAATCAGGATGTTTCCATAAATATCGGTTGTGTAGCTGGGAAAATAAAGTGTGGTATACTTGTATTTTACCAAAATGATGGAATACTTTGCAGTTACTAGTATAGTAATGTTAGTTTTTGGAAAAAAATCAGGAATGTAGAGAAGAGTCATAGTGCACTGGTCTAAGAGCAGCAGCACTACTTTCTAATGGCTGATTTCTCATCCTTTGTGTTTCATGTTTGGATTTTGGTTGTTCAGATATGGGGAGTATTCTCAGTCTGAACCTTTTATGTATACCAGACTGTCACCGCTTTGTTCTGTGGTGGGTTTTTTTGGCTCACCTTATGTGGGCATTTGCTCTTCAGTAAGGGCATGTACAGTATCTTCCTCGCGGTGTGGATGAGCACTTCCATGAAATTGGGAAGGATTGACTGTTCTAGGACTACAGGACATCTGTCAGATACAGCTGGGGTTGACCAGTAAGTCAAAAGTTAATTAATTGTGTTGGAATGACAAGCAGTGGAATAAAAATGCGGCCAGTGAAAGAAAAACTTGCAGTAGCAGCATGACTGTGTGGTGATTGTGCCATGACCAGCCTGGCAGGAGTCCTTCACTGAATAGCAGGGAAAGATTGCAGCCTATTAAAAAGATAGAGAAAATAATCTAACCACTACTTTGATATTCATATGTCACAATGAAAAATTAGTCAACAAATCCCAGTTCCTGTTCAATGAGAGTTTGTTGATAAAACTGTGTTAGTGACATTAAATTCCATTAAACATCTATCCGTATGTATGATGTGTCAGGGCTGGAACCTTCTTAATAAGAACATTTCTCTTACTATATGTGTCTGGAGCAATTTTCTTAAGGAGTTGATGTGTGAAACTTCTTTGTCTGCCAGACCTGCTTTGTGTATCAAATTTTGAAGATGGAGATTTGCATCTTGATAGTAGATGATTTCATTCCAACACAGCAGGTTCTTTTGGGTGAGACCTACCCAGGTGGTGCAATACTTAGACCCTGTAGCAAAACCTGCATCCATTTAGCAGATTGAGAGACTTCCTGAGTGAGAGTGGTATCTCAAAGTACGTTCCCACCCATCAGCCCACTCACACCAGCATAAAAAAATGCTGATAATTAGGATGCATCTTAAAAGCTGCCTGCCTCCCAAGTTTACACACTTCACTGTGGAAACATCAAGGTGAGAGACAAAACCTTCAGATAAACTAAGTGTGAAACTGGAAAAGGCTTTTAGTAGGAGAGGAGGCGTTCCAGAGCTGCCCGTATGTCATTGACTGCAAAGGGAAACTGTTTGTGACTTGGATTAAAACAGAAGGAAATTCTCATAGATAAATAAGCTTTTTTTTTTTCAAAAGAAAGCCTATACAAAGCATAATCTTTCTGAAAAATCATATGATGACTAGAGATTAGTGATCCAGTTTGTTCAGGGCTGACTGAGGGTATTATGCAGAAAGAGGAGTGAGGCAGTCCCAAGGCTGTAAATGGGACTCAGTTGGGAATGATGGCCCAGAATATCACTAGCTAGTGGAGACAGGAGCTCATTCAGAGAGAAAGGCTGAGGATAGGTGCAGGAGTCAACAAAAGTATGCTTAAGAAGAAATAACTCCTGTTGCATATTAAAATTACTTGAGTACAATTACTACCTACCTCTTTGCTTGCATTTTCTCTCAGCTGTTTGAAAACTCTTTGATCCACACAGTTTCTTTTTTCACTTCTTACTTACACATGGAAAGACATTTGAACTCTCGGCTTTTGACATACTAGAACAAGGTTTGTGTCTGTTGGACACCAACTCAGCTGCTGCATTATTTCCATGTTGGCGTAACTTGTGAATGACCCAGTGAGTAACAACTCAGTTACAGCACTGTTGAAAATTTTTAGAGCCAGATTGGAGGAAGTGAGAAATTCTTGAAAGCAGACGAGCTCAGCAGGATCTGTGGCTATTTCTGATTGAGGTACATACTCAATGTGTCTGTTTATAATGGATACTTACCACGGAGTTAAGCCTGAGCAGATCAGTACAAGAAGGAACTGAAAACAATGGAAAAGTCCTTTTTTTCCCAGAATTTTCCTTTTGATTGTTGATTTACTTTTATAAACTGTTAAAATGTAGAAATAAGACACTGAACAGTAGTTAAAGCTGGACTCTTAAGATTTTGATTCGACACGATAAGTAGACGTATACTGTCCAAGAGCTGCCAGTGGAACAACTGTCAGAAAAATACAGACAAAAGGTGCTGTTTTTTCCAACCAATGTGGGCTTCAAAAAGTCATGGAGAACTTTGCAGAGGAAAAAAAAAAGGTCACTTTTAGAGTAACATTTGATAGCCATTTGTTGTTTTCATTATTTGCTTTACATCATTATTACTTTTGAGGAAGTGAACAAATAACACCTTGTTCTAAAGACATATTCCTGAGTTGTTTTAATCTAGTCACGAGTCCCTAGCCTGTAAGATTTCCTTAGGTGCCAAACACACATGTGCCACTGAGTTAAAACAAACGGAGAAAAGCAACCAAGAGCTGTAAAATAACTGTAGTTACAGCGGGTTTGAGAAACTGGAGCTATTACCTCAGAAGGGCTAAGAAAATTCCCTCAGTGTCAGAAAGGGGAATTGCATGTGTAACATCATGGTAAATCACAGGATAAACAACTGTTATCTCTGCCTGGTCATTACCCCTAAACTGATCAGTTAAAAATCAGTGAAAGAAACCAATGCTAAATTAAACAAAGATTTTGCTCTGATTTGGATTGAGATTTCTTTTCTGTCTATAAACACATCAGAAATACAGATTGTGCCTTGGCTATTGGCTGGTCTACACTTGTATTTTGCTTTGAAAAGCACTTAATAGATTTGTGTGAGTCTGTACAATGAGCTGCATCCAGAGTAGGAGCTTGCATACCAGACTGAAGGCAGTTAAAGACAGAGGTGATGCAAAGCTCTGAAAAAATCTTTGGGCAATGGGAATCCTGACAGTCTCCTTGACTACCACATATTGTGTGGTACAGTGGTGATTCATGTTATACAACAGGATGAGTCCCTGATATGCTATTGCATATCTGCACAAGAATGTGGTTTTTCCATCTCCATCTGTCTCCCAAATAGTGTGAATATGTTGCAGTATGTTTAAAGAGATCTTTAATTTGGTTAATCAGTCTTCACTCAGAGCTCAACTTTTTGCATGGTCAGAAATCATACTTTCTGCTGGATTACAAAAGCCTGTTTTGTTTTGTAGTGCAATAATGTATTGCAATATTACTTAAAAATAATTTCTGCTCTGTCATATTTCAAACTAACAAGCTGAGTCATATCCTTAGTATTAAAATGGGATACAAACAGAATCTGAATGTATCTCATTTTCTGTGAAACCCTAGTCTGTTTTTATTTAAATTACTATATCCAGCCATAGTTGAAGGCTATTCATATGGTATATCAATTAAATCTCAGCTTGTACTTCAGCTCTTTAATCTGTTCTGAGCTAGAAGTGATTTTATGTGGTTCAAGGCCAGCAGGAACAGAGAATCTACTTGATTTTGTGTATATTATTATATATTATTATATATTATTATAGTCTGTGTATTGAGTTTCATATAATGATACGTATCTCTGTACTAACTAGGAAGTATATTGTTATAATACAGTGTGGTCTGTTATTCTATAATGTTGGCCTGTTCGATTCTACATTAAAAAAAATACATGTACATCCTTCTTACTGTCATTTTTACTTGTTTTTTTTCCTGAGAGAGGCATTTAACCTAAATATTGTATTGCCCAGTGCCGCTTCTTTTAATGTCTTTGGCATTTGGGTTATGAGGGTAGCTTGTAGGATGCTCTTCAACAGCAATGACAACCTGGCCTCTTTCAGCAACAGTATCGTTTCGTTGCAGTTAAATATTATGATATCTAGCAGATATTCCCAAGACAAAGTCAGTCCCATTATACATATTTTTCGTCCTATGTAGTAAGAGCAGAAGGAATATTTTTTTTTCTTGCACAGATGAAGTGGTCTGTAGCATACCCACACCAATACTCCAACCTTTGCTTGACTAAAGCTCTAACTCCTGTTATCCGAGAACCTGATTCCACTCCTGTGAACATTGTCCTTGCCGTAAATTACCATCTTCCTATCTCCTTTAGCCCCCATGAGATAGTGCTTAAAAGAAGGATCTTTTCTGCCCTGTTTTTTGGACACCTTTACGTACTGTGTGCCAGTTGCTAGATCCTACCAGTGAATTCTCTCTTAGATCCTCTAAGCTGGTGTTTCACACATCTGTAGATGAGGCCACATGTAAAGGAGGAAAGAACGGAGAAAATAAAAATAACAGAATGGAAAAGTTAAAGAAAACCAAGGGGAATAAATGATGAAAATTAAATTAATTTAAATGAATAAACAAAAACTTACGAATAGCAATGGAAAGATACTATCCGTGGTTGCAGCATCTATGAGAAATTTAGATGCCTTGAATTTTTCCTGAAATTTACATTTTCAGGAAAAGTAGCTTTTAAATAAAGAGTACTGTAAATATTTCTATTATTTTAGTTATGAAAAATTAATTCAAAAGTGTATGAGAAAACAATAATTTTTATATTGTTTATTTTTCTGTTTTTCATTTTAAATGTGATGGAAGCATTTTCTAGAAGGACATATGCAATAACTGCTAAAAGCCGTGTAAAAATTACACATTGCCATTAATATATTGATGTGCATGTTTTTTATTTCAAAGAGAAATTACGATTAATTATTACAGCATGCTCACACTTTTGATAAAATATTAGTAGATTTAATTTTGCAGAGATTGACAGGCCAGCTAGGGCTTGATTTCCCACTCAGGGCTCAGTGCTATTAAAAAGAACTATGTAAAATGCCACAATATGTGCAGAGATATTGTAAGGACCAGCATGGCAATGTCATCTTTTCGTGCATGTTGGTTGAGAAATAACTGGCCCTGGCTGTAAAATTTCCAAAAAAAAAGAAAAATTAAAACAAACAAAAACACACAGTAGTTGCCATATTTTCTTGAAATCAGGGCTATTGGGAGAGGGTTAGAACTGCAGGGATGGTGAAGAGTCAGGAATAAGCACAGTTGGCAGAAAAGATCAAACACAGTAGAAAATATCAGATGACTCAGCGAAAAAGACACTAAATTACATTTTTTATTTCTTTCCATAGACATCAATATTAAATGGTTTTGGAGAACAAGAGATTAACTCTCTTATGAGTTAGCGTGCCTGACTTTGTCAGGCTCTGGCACTGCTTCAGCTGGTACTCCTCCTCCTAGGAATAACAGTTTGATTACAAGGTCTTTTCAGAAGTTCACTGATCATCTTTGTTCTGTTTTTGTATATATTTATTCTTCCCCAGACCTTCCATAGAGGTCTTCTACTTCTCAAACTAGAGTCTCACTACGTTTTTGCAACAGTAATTCTGTCTTCTTTGTTGAATCTGGGGAAAATAGTAAGAAAATTATGCAATTCCAAGCAATATAATGCAGTTTAAAGCTACCTAGTGATACTTGCAGTTTGTGGGAAGTACGTTAAACTGGAGAAGGCGGCAAATAACTAAATGACATTTTTACCTAGGATCATACCAAAATTTTTGTTGCAGTTGGTTAAGTGCAGGGTTCCACTGGGTACAAATTCCTCCAGTAACAGTGTTAACAGACTGAGACCATGAGATTATGTTGCAGGGAAATACAAGACTTGCTTTCATTTGTGTTGGATCTTTGCCATGAGCTATGCATAGCAGGAAAGGGTTTTATGTGTCTGCATAAGAAGTAAAGGTGTGTGACCGTGGGCAGATGTCATAGCACTGATAAAGAACCCAGAAGTGAGGGCTCTTTTACAATAATTTCTGCATGCTTTGAAGTGCTCTCACCACGCTAAGAGGAGCAGTCAACATTACAAAGAACAGATCTGCAGACGGAGACAAGATCCCCTGCCAGGCTTTAGATATCTTAGGGCTGTGATATTTTAGTGGAGTTGTTGAATATTTTAGTTACTTGTTGAATTAAAATCAGAGAAGTAATTTATTTTCTTTAAGGTTAAGTTAGAAAAGATGGAGCTCAATATTGCCATGAAGCCATGTATTTTAATAAAAAGCACTCTTTTTTTTTTCATTACTTTAATAGGGTTTGCTTAGGTATATTCTTCTTTTGTAAAATTGCTAGTTGGATTTAAACATTGTAAGGCCATAAATATAAATCGCTGAACAACTGAACAGTCTCTTTTCCAGTTTGAAAGTTTGATTCGGAGATTATATCCTCGGGAAATATCTGAGAGTGCTGCTAATGACATTTCATTTTCATGAAGTTTGTGTCCCTGGGGTTTGGAAAAGATTCCTATTTCCTCCCTCCGTGCAAAGAAATAAGGTACTTTATAGGAAAGCAGATGTAAATCTGTCCCCATATACATGTCCCCCCAAACTCCAAAATAGTCTATATGAATCCTTTTTAAAAATACATAGATGTTGAGCCAGACAGGGGCATATTGATACACTGACTCAAATTGTAGGACTGCACTTACCAAAGAGATGTAGAAAACATCTTGTAGATGATGACTGATCAGTACAGAATTGTCCAAATTAAACAAATGAATATTGTAAAAATAATATCTCCCTTCATGTACAGGCATGTGTACAGTTGTCGATACTGTAAGATTTTGTATCAGCACTGGGTTATTAGTGAATCAAAGATTATCTGTTTAACTGGAGTATAACTGATTAAATATTGAACATTTACTCTGTATAATTTCATTACTTTCTTCCTTGTGATACACTGCACATTGCAGTGTATTAATTTTAAGATATTTGGTGATTTTCTTTACTGTTTTTCTCTCTGACTTTCCCTTGCTAGTTCCTAAGCTCCAGGAAAAGCTGGAATTTATAATAATGCTTGTCTAACTTTGCATTAAGTCTTTATCTTTTTTTTATTACTCTAAATTATATGATATAGTCAGGGGAAAATGGTAAGAAATTTATTTTTCACCCATTTTCTTAAATGAGGCTAATGCAGCTGTAACATCTATGTGTCAGAAAGTTTAAAATGAAAAAAAATTCAGTTGAAGGAGTAAAGATTGTAAAGATGTCTTAAAGCTATATGAGAACTCATTTCTTGGTCAAGGGAGCCTCACAATATTATTTTCCTCAAGGAAAAGCAAAACTTCAACTTCTGGAGATGAACATTCCATTTCGTGCATTTTAGCTGTCCCAAATACCATCGTGTAGTGATAGTAAATCCATTCTGCTGCCTTATGAGCCAAATAGTCAAGGCACTTGAGTCAGGCTTGCAGTACAGAAGTGTGCTGGGTAGGACATGGGCTGGTGGCTAGGAGGGGTCCCAAACACAGCAGCCAGTGTGCTGAGAAAGGATGCTGAACAGGAAACTGAGACCAAGGGTGTGGGAGTTGCCCTTGGGGCTTTTATGGTGGAGTCAGCAAGGTGGGATTTAGATAACTTTGAATGGCAAATGCAATTTTGTACTAGTAGTACTAGATTTTCTTCTTCTGTTGTTTTGGGGTTTTTTTTCTGTTGTTTTCTTTTTGTTGTTGTTGTTGGGGGTTTGTTGTTTTGTTGGGTTTTTTTGGTTTTCCAATATTGGAATCCGATAGCTGAGAGAAACTTCAGCAGTAAAGTATTTCAGCACCAAGGAAAAGATTTAGGTCTTTTATTTCCTTTCTCGTAGTTGAAACATATTTGGAGAAAATTTAGTACTTCCAATTTCCTTCAAAGTTCTACGTTGATGACCTCTTGAATGGAGTGAACTTTTGAGTGATGCTTAATGTGTACATGGGGGCATTAGAACCATTTTGGTTTAGTGATTTTGGATGGGCACAGGTCTTTTGAGGAAAGAAAGGCTGTTATTAGCCTCTGAGCCTCACAGACCACTTAACTGCCTGCAGGCATACCAATTAAGTGGAATTATCATCCCAATTAACCATTGTCCCTTGCCAGTCAAAACTCATTTGGTTTAATTCAGCTTCCTTGGAAAAGTCCTAATTAACCAGATTTCGTAATTATCTGTGTCCTGATTAAGTGAGGTGTACTAGTACAGCCTTCATTAATAAAGGATAGTTTTCATTTTGTTACTTAAATAATTTTTTAAAATTATGGTTTATGGGTAGCATTCTCAGGTAGTGAATGTCCAGATTTGGGTTTTTGTTCTAGTAGGTGCAGACTTAAAAGTCAGTTGAGTCACTGAAATAAGTAATTTCTTCTGGACTTGCCAAGAAAGTGTCATTTATAAAGAAAGGCAACAAAGGTGTTTGTATGTCCTGTTTTGGGCTGAAGATTTCATTGAGGTGTGATGCAGACATGAGTTAGTACTTTGACTGGTGAAATCTGCCATTGCTTCTTGATCTCAGAAGATCTTTGCAGTCTCATGAGCAGAGATGTGGAGCCAGATTTTTTGATCTATTTGGACACAAGAGTTATGCACAGAATGTCTCTGCCACACAAAACACATTCAGATTATATTCAGTATTTAGTCACTTTGCTATTTGCTTCAAGGTACAATTTAGTTTGTTGACAGAGGACCTCTCTGGGTCTGTGCTCCTGGGTATGTGACCTGCTAATAAACATGAAGCTGAGTTGCCTTCGGTTGTATGTGACCCTGATACCTCACATCACATCAATTGAACAAAATGATAGAAGTTGTTGGGAGGTGGGGGAGCACTTGAAGTTAAAAGCCTAAGATAGCTCATTCATTTTATTAATTATACTGTGAGTAGAGTTGCCTTTGTAATGTTATGTAGCTGAGTCTACTAATCAATAAGGTTATAATGATTTCCATCCAGGAATATAAAATCTTGACTACACAGGAACATTTAGGAAAGGAGGTAGAAGTGAATCAGTTACAGGTAGAGAGAAAAGTTCTTCTGAAGATGTGTTCTAAATCAGGAATAAAGTATCTGAATGCAATTTGTACCCCAGACGTTTTCTGTGCCTTGTCATGACATCTTAAATGATTTGCCTGAACTTGCCTACACTTCTTGTCAAAAAATGTCGAGATCCTTTCTGAAGCCTTGTATGACTTGTTACCCTCACTTACTCAACACAGGCTTAAAATCAAGCAAACTTGGTATTCAGTTCTGAACAGGATATTGCAGGAATTCATCCTGCTCCATGATTTGGGAGAGGTATGACCTAAATGTGCCAGCATGTGGTAAATGTGCATAGACAGAGTTTTCTGTGATACAGAGTTTTTCATAGTGGCCGTTCATAATCACATATGTCATTCATATGTCGTTTGCAACAACCAGGTTTCCAAAATAGTCTCAGGACAAAGCACGTAGACCCTCAACTTTCATTCCCCAATGTGTGATGGGTACCAGGGGGCCTTGCCTGGTGGAAGGAGCTCTCATGGATGCCTAAGGAAGCTCTACTTCTTTCAGCAACTCTGATCATTCCACTTTTTGAATTAACCTTTTTTAGCATCGTCTTTTATGGCAATCTGTCCATGACCAAGCTGAGAGGAGTCAGTACCAAGAGCCCCATATACAAGGAGTAATCCCCACACTAACACAGAAAAGGTTATCAATTCTAAAATATTAAAAACATAGCATACGACAAAGGGACATTATTGTGCAAAACTGATAACCGAAATGACCGGGAGGTACGCAGACTCACAAAGAAAGAAAAGAAAAGAAAAGCCTTTTTAATCTTTTCTGGGTGGCTTAGGTATCTCTGTTTATGTTTTGATCAGATAAAAGCTGTAGTGAAAGTGGAAAGAAAATGTCAGTAGCTTGATTGCTTTCACAGCTTTTACTGTGGGAGATATTAAAAACTTTAACAGCAGATAGTATCATAAGAGGTTTCTGATAACTTATAATTCTCTCAAGCCAGCTGGGAATAAAAAACCTGAAAATGTTTCCCAAGTGAAAAATTTTTCTGTCACAATGAAATTTTCATTTTCTGTCTTTTATGCTGTGACTTTTCTGTCAGACGTGGTTGGGATGTATTGAGTTAGGCAATATTAAAAAAAACAATAATTCTCTAGAGTAGTCCTTCAGCACTGTCACATAATTTGAAAACAGCTGAACCACACTCTTGTCACTCTCGTCAAGCTGAGATAAAGTATTTTCATTCATGTTTGTTCTTGAGGTTTGCTAGCTCTCAAGATTTGCTTAAGTTTTTCAGTTCCTGAGACCCTCAATAACACATAAAATCCAAATTGGAAATCAGCACACTTTGGTCAAGGATTATGGGTTTGACATGTATCATCCTCAGACGTGAGGAATCAATGTTCAGCTCATATTTGCCTTTGTATATTTTGAAGATAAATGAAGTAAAATAGGTTTTACTTAATTTTCTGTTGACTGAATGTGTTGTATAGTTATATTGATGACAATGCTTGAAAGTGTGAATAACAAACAACAAAATTGCAAAGCCAGAATTTCAGGAATTAAGGTGCCAAGGATTAGCCAAGTACCCATATCCTTTTGGACATAGTTTCTGCATGTTAACTGTGCAAGGCAATTTAAAATGGAAATGTTCATTTTAGCTGTGAACACATAATTTATCACTAAAAAAAAAAAAACAGTGCCAAATTTCGCTCATTAATTGCTTTTTGTATTCAGGGCAAATGCAAATTTCACTTTTGTTCATATGGAAAAGTGTAGCAATATGGTATTTCGCAATTTTTTCTTTCTTCGCACTGCTATATAGGCCATTAGAACACATCAGTGTTCCTAGGAATTGAGCTCATTGCAAAAAAGTCAAGGAAAATAGTAGAAAAGCCTTTGAAGGATAAAGTATTATGCTTGAAATGGAAGCTTCTGAAGGCATGATAGGGAGTTCCAGCGCTCAAGAAGAAAAGCCTTGTAGAAAGCTGGAGTTTTTCCTGATTTTAATTGCTCTGAATTTTTTTTTCCTTTGAGTAGTACCGTCAATAGGAAAACATTCGGCATGCAAACATGCCAATTATAACTTTGTGGGATTTAATGATGGAGGAATAATGCAGGTAATCTCTATCCCCAGGCCAGTGCTGACTGTTCTTTTGAAAACAATCTGTGTGCCTTGTAAAAGAAGTATAAAAATAGTATATGGCAAAATCAGAATTACAGATATTAAATTTACTGTATAGTTTTTGTCTGTAGCTTGTGAAAATGCTGTCACATTGAAGTAGCAAAAGAAATGCAAGTTAAAAATAATTGCTACGCTCAGTTACAAGCTGTTCTGAATTTTTGTTGGCATCCTGAAAGGAATAAGCCAGTCCAGATTTCACCAGAGAGTTATTAATGCCAACTCCAAATTGTTGCAGTTGGTTATGACCTTATCCCTTTTTTAATCCACAGATACCATGTGCCTCTGTGTGTTTCTGTGAAGGAAAGTTCCAGAAGTTCCCTACCTGTTGTGTAAAATACTTTCTTTCACCTGTCCAGCCTCACTCCTCCTAGCTTAATGGTCTGCCGTCTGCCACTTGGGTTGGGGGTGTGGGCAGGGGGAGGAGTGAGGTTTGTTGTATTACGGTTCCTTATTCAGGATATACATGGTCAAATTATTTCATTATTTTTGTAAACCCCAGTCTTATCCTCTTCAATATTTACTGTGTGGTTTTCTAAATAAATATGTTAATATTTATTTTAGCAATTTTAGATTAATGTCAAATTCTTAAATGTAGCATTTAAGACTACAGAGAACATACAAAAGTCATCCTAAACTTTTTTATTTGCAATGTTGTCAAAACACTGCTGGCAGCTGTGAAATCCCTTGGGGAGTACTAAATCAAGTAATTTTAAGGATGAACTGTAGGGGTATGCAGTTCTCTCTTGTCAGTGAGTAACTTCTCCACTCTATTTTCTGGCAATTCTTAAATACATTTTAATTCATTGATCAAATTCGTAGTTAATAAACAACTTAGACAAAATTAGAAGAAATTTAACTTTGGTTTTATCATTTTAGTATGATATTAACTCATACTTGTATTCTGTAGCTGTGCTGCATTGGGAGACCGTCACCCCTGGTCGCCTGTAGAGAACTGTGAGATTTGTATAGTAGTCCAGAAATACAGATAGGTATTTCATTATTCTACTTGCTGTATTTCAAGCTTAGAAAAACTGAAAATATTCCCCAAATGAAAAGAAAAAGAAGCTCTAACAAGATGGCGAAGCCAGGAGTTTTGGTAGGCTGACCCTTCCACTCTGGCCTCATTATTGAATATAAATATATAAAAATTCACGAAAGCATAAACCAAAGTACAGGAATTCTCTTGTCAAGGAATTTTAATAAATTCTAATTATCAAGGATAAGAATTAACTTTTAGCTAAGGTTGTTAAACATTAAATCGTGAGATTAAAACATAGGCAGAGAGTAGTCCTCAGCTTAGGGGATATTAAATTCTTACCTGCAGGTCGTATTAGCACAACAGAAAGAGTGGTATGTGCCTTCACTCCTCCATAATGTTCTACTTGTCTCCTAGTATATGGATTGATGATTCACATACCTGTCTAGAAAATGTGGTTCGGAATTCTACTGAGCCAGCTGATGTCAGACTCCAGGGCAGAAACTCCAGCAGGGAAGCTGTGGCTTCAGCTGTGGTGTTTCCTCTTCTGTAATTTGCTCTTCTTGCTGTTTGAAGACAGCAACACCAACAGGTACATTTTATGAGACACCAGATGCTGTAAATGTGTACTGGGCATGTGTGATATATAATGCAGAGCCTCTCACAGCACTGCAGTAGACCTGGAGTTCAGAAATCAAGCAGAAGAGCTCGTACCATTTAAGCCTGCATAGGTTGTGAATTGTTGCCAGAAGAAAAACTTGTGCTCAAAAAAACCTTGGAAAAAAAGAAGAAAAGGAAACTTCATAAGTTTTGTTGCTTTCAAGATCAGATAAACCAGAAAAAGGTCGGGATTGTAGTTAGAATTTTAGAGCTAACTCTGCCTTCCTCTCAGTTTTGGTGTCTATGGCTTTCAATGTTCTAGAAAGCGGAAAGGAAAAGGGCATATTTGATCTTGCGTGTACAAAAGTCTTGTTTTATCATCTACAGTTTATAAAGAGAAGGCAGACATTGTAATATTAAAGTGTAGGTAACAAATCTACTGTTAAATTTTCCATTATTGCAAAGAAAGTGTTTTGATCAATATTTTAATTTCACTTGGGCAGGATTTGGTAGAGATCTCAGCAGATGGTTGTCATAAACTCCATACCTCATTTTGGAAGTAGCATTCAGATCTATCCAGCTTGGCACTAACTACGCACACTAATTTTCCTTTTTTTTTGTGCCAAAAGAAATAGGGCATGGAGAATATTTTTTCTAATTATTTTCAGATTTTATGAACCAATATCAGACCTGCTTAGCCTGTGGTTGCTCTATCCATAAATCTCCTATGTTTTATAGCTTTATCAGAAAAAATACAGTCAGTTATTAAGCAGCAGTGATCTAAAGGACTGATTGTTAGCATTATTGGGTAACTTAATTAGAATAATCTGTACATTTTCTCGGTAGTACAATTGCCCAGTGGTGAGTCTGAGTGAAATGGTTGTGCCTAAATTACAAACTTTTTGACAAGAGAGAAATTTGGAAGACATAAGGACAAAGTTGTCATTCGTAAAACTATTTAAATAAAACTTCCTCTTATTTTTGTAGCACTTTTGATTTTTTTAATGGGGGAACAGTTCCTCACTGTATGTGAAGGGAAGGAAAGTTGTATTGTCTGCAGAAACCCTTCCCCATCCATTGTCCACCTCATCCATTACCTTGGTCTATACAGTATTGTGTTGGCAGGGTTGGCCCTCAGCTGGACAGGGAAGAAAAATTACAACAAAAGGCTCCTGGATTGGGATAAGGACAGGGAGAGATCACTCAGCAGTTACTGTCATGAGCAAAACAGGCTTAACTTGGGGAAATTAGTTTAATTTATTACCAGTCAAATCAGAGTAGGATAGTGAGAAATAAAAACCAAATTTTTAAAAAAAAAAGCACACACATCCTTCTTCTTGGGCTCAACTTCACTCCAGAATTCTCTTCCGCCTCCTCCCAGTAGCTGGAGGGGCATGGGGAATGGGAGCCATTGTCAGTTCTTCACCTGTTGTCCCTGCTGTTCCTTCCTCCTTAGTGGGAGGACTCCTCACACACTCTCCCCTCTCCAGGGGTCCCTCCAGGGAGTGCAGATGGATTTCTGCCCTATAGGGCTGTCTGAAGGCATACTGGCCCCAGGAGATGTTTCTGAAATTCCATGACTGTCTGTTTAGGTAGAACATTCTGAAGCTAAGGACATGTTGTCTTCAGAAGTGCTTCTTAAGTAAGGCTAAAAATTACCTCTGACAGATATTAGATACCTCTGAAAGAGATTAAATAGGTACAGAAAAGGATTGAGTACCAAATAAAAGCCAGAAGCTTCTTGCTTACACTGTCTTACCTGTGAACAAAGGTTTTTTACGTGCGAAAAATAGTATGGATAACATTTCAGTCTTAAAGATTGATGATGAAAATTATGAATAGGATCTCAATAGAGAAATTGGAATGTCCGTGTTTTAGACCTTAAAAACGAAGACCATTGATATAACAGTGTCAAAACCAGAGGAGGTGATTCTTCTCAATGCCCTAACACCAAGCTCCTGTCTTCTCCCACATTTCATTAAAGACAGCTGGTAAGCAGCAAAGGTAAACATCCTCCTTTGTGTACTGGGACACAGGCACCCAGTGGCAAGAGCTGTGTGGCAGCAGTCTCACCACCTCCCCCCAGGAGACTGAGCCCTCTCTGTTGAAGAGGAGAGGAAAGCCAGGGTTGGGATGCAGATAGATCCCATCACCAGGTGATACCCATTAGAAATTCAACCCTTCTTCTTCCCCTCCTCCTCCTCCTTCTCCTCCTTCACTATCCCCAAAGAAAGCAGATGTGTTTGTGTTATGTAGATGTGCAATTTAAATCTCTCATCACTAGACTGACCACATAGGAAATGAAGACTTTCAGGAACTGAATTTGAAGATGCTTAGCTTGGGTTTTGGTGTTTAATAACATGTATCCTCAGCTTCTTTGGCCTCTAACTGGTGTGGCTTAATAGAGGAAGTTGATGTCTTCATAGAAGTGAGACTAATAATGCTATCAAAATTGATTTTTCTTTTTATCATTTATTGTATCATACAGTAACATAACTGGAATCATCTGTCTAAGATATGCTGCTAAAAATAAGAACCCTACTTTAAATTTGTCTCTTTCACTCAGCCTTGTAACTCAGTCACTCATCTCTCTTGAATCATTTGAAATATCTGATGCAACAAATTTGGATCCAAATGTCTCAAAACTTTTTTCATTTAACAAATGGCTAACTCATAACTTTGTTTAAAAATAAAACATAGAACTGTAGAAAATAGGATGGCTATTTCTTCTATGAAAAATGGTTTTTTCATCTCTGCACTTTAATGAGGCGTTAGGTATGCTCTATTTCCTACTCTTGAGAAAGAAAATTTTCTAGGTTCATCTTTGTGATGCATGTGACTGATGTGTGAATCAGACAACAACCACCCAGAACATAGCAATGTGAGATCTGGAAGAGTTTCCCTATAAAGCTGAAGTCTGGAAACGCTGGTTGGCTTTAAGACCTACTGATGGGATAATAGAAACCAGGGAGTAAAAGTCCAAGACAGCAAGCAATGATTGCTATTTCTGTTGGATCCAACTGAAATGTTACGTGCTTTGTAAACTGATATTTTAACTGATACCATTGAATAAAGAAGAGAAAAATGAGCCCTTTATGATTATTCTCTTCAGGGCCAGGGGAAATTAATTTATGAAAAAATGTACCTGCCCTTTATGCTGTTACTCACATTTTTGAAAGCTTCACTGGCTGTTCTGCAATTATGCTAATAGCATCTTTGACCCAACGTTCAATGCAGAAAGTGATGCTTAAGCTGTGCTTCTGTGAGTGGATTCCTCTTTCTGTTTCAAGCCTCTTAGTATTTACTTTTACAAGTATGCTAAAAAAAAAGAGGAAAAAAAAGGTTGCCGTAATAATTAGTAAGAATAGAAGAAAGCATTTTGCGTTTGTACGTGTGCTACAAAAGTTTAAACTTCCCCATCTTTTGCATTTTGCTTGTGCAGGGATAAACTTTTTAGGGCATTTGAAAGGGATCGAATGGATGGTTTGGATACGGGAAAGAGTAGGACAGTCCCATAGGGGTTCTGTATCACTTGACTAGGAAATTTTGGCATCTTAAGGAGGTGCTCATGGTGATGCTGGTTTATCTCTTTTGGTCCTGATGTCCATATATGTTCTTCATAAAGAAAAGCCAAGTCAGCTCCCCATGAACTTGTAGGTAACTTCCCGAATGCTCAGGAGCTTGTAGTCAAACATGGTGGTCAGGTACGAATTTCTGCTTTTGATTCACTGTATAAACTTATGGAATATATTTAACATTGATGCCACTTGCTACCTAATTAGGAAAATTAGCATAATCATACTTAATTACTGTGCCTGTTTCATAAGGAGTTTGATGATAAATTAGGTACAAGAGCTTGAAATATAAAAAGCTTTCTAAGTGGGTAATATGATCTACTCGTTCAGTCTGTTGACCTCGACTGATAATGAAGAAGCTGCAGCTAATAAATGTATGAGAAAGATCTGTGTTAACTAATGATTTTTCTGCTATAATGGGGTTTAATATATCTACTTCACAGCCTTCTCAAATTTTGAGAAAAGACTCTGTGGTAACAACTCAGAAAGTTTCATCAAAAGAGGAAAGAGAGCAGGAAACTGAATAGTATGCTTAATTCCTTTCTTTGTAATGACTTACAATTCTGTTGTCGGTCTTACATTAGGAGTTTTCAAGGAGGACAGGGACTACTATTGACTATAGTATATCGAGATGCTAAAATAAGCAGTGCCTCTTGAAATGTTGCCTCATTTATGAATATGCTGCAGTATGTGTAAAGACATGTAGATTATCATAACCTTCTGTTGCTGAAGTACAGCAAAGAAACAGTGTCCATGGACAAACTAGATCAAACAGGCACAGCAGGTGATGATGATGATGATGATGATGATGATGGTGGTGATGATGATGATGATACAAGTGACCCACTTAGGGAGGGGAAAAAAACCCACTTAGCTATGAAAAAGAAAACAGGGAGATGACTATGCTAAAAGTAATAGACTTACTGAAATGCTTGTAGGCCAAGAGTATAGGCCTAGCAACAAGTTGACTATTGGCAGGTCATTTATCCATCATCTTGAGGAAAAAAAGCTACTCTTTAGTAAAGATGAAAAGGATGTACTGGGCAGAAACAATGTATTATTATCCTTATGGTGTCCACTGTTTTCCCAGGAGACAAAAATGGATGAATCCTTACAGAAGAATAAAGCAAGCTTTAGGAAAAGGAGTCTTTAGAAAGATTGTTAATATTAAACTGTGCTCAGGAACCCTTATTCTTTTACATTCCCTTTCATTTGTCTTTTCCTACAAGAATGATGATTCATCCATGCTAAAGTAGCTGGATGCCATGTTTCTAGCTCCAAGTCCTGTGATGGGGTGGCACCATCCTGCACTGTAAGTGATTGTAGCTGGTTGACCCTGGCTGGATGCCAGGCACCCACCAAAGCCTCTCTATCACTCCCTTCCACAGCTGGATAGGGGAGAGAAAATGTAACAGAGGGTTCATGAGTTGAGGTAAGGACAGAGAGAGATCACTCACCAAACACTATCACAGGCAAAACAAACTAGAATTAGAGATATTAGTTGAATTTATTACTAATAAAATCAGAGCAGGATAATGAGAAGTAAAATAAGACCTTAAAAAAAACTTCTCCCCACCCCTTCCTTCCCGGCTCTACTTCTTCCCCCCAGCAGCGCAGGGAGACAGGGAATGCGGATTATGGTCAGTCCCTCACATGTTGTTTCTGCTGCTGATCAGGGAGAAGAGTCCTTCCTCTGCTCCAGTGTGAGTCCATCCCACAAGAGACAGTTCTCCATGAACTGCTGCAGTGTGGGTCACTGTTCCACAGGGTGCAGTCCATAGGCACAGCCTGCTCCAGCATGGGCTCCTCTCTCCATGGGTCTGCAGGTCCCTGCCAGGAGCCTATTCCAGCATGGGCCTCCCATCGGGGCACAGCCTCCTCTCATGCATCCACCTTCTCTGGCGTGGGTCTCCTCCCCGGGCTGCAGGTGGATCTCTGCATCCCTGTGGTCCTCCATGGGCTGCAGGGGCACAGCTGCCTCACCATGGTCTGCACCACGGGCTGCAGGGGAATCTCAGCTCCAGCACCTGGAGCACCTCCTGTCCCTCCTGCACTGACCTTGGTGTCTGCAGAGCTGTTCCTCCCACATATCCTCGCTCTGCTCTTCTCTGGCCACAATTACATCTGAGCAATAACTTTTTTTTTTCTTCTTCTTCTTAAATATGTTACCACAGAGACATTACCATCATTTCCAGTTGGCCCAGCCTTGACCAGCAGCATGTCCGTCTTTGGAGCCACCAGGGATTGGCTCTGCTGGACATGGAGGAAACTTCTGGCAGCTTCTCACGGAAGCCACCCCTGTAGCCCCCCCACTACCAAAGCTTGGCCATGCCAAACCCAATTCGGTGGTGTATGTGGGATATCACTCATCTCAGATAGTGGTGCTCTTCCATGTCCATGGTAGATGCCATGAGGTAGAAAAGATGTTTAATTCTTTCCTTTAGCAAGCTCCTCCTAATTTTCAACGGAGAAAAATCATGTATTCCTGGAAATAGAGTGGCAAGATTGGAATAACAGGTGGAATTGAAATAACAACGTGAAAGCTGAATATTTAAAATTGCCAGAAGGTATAAATAGACCAGATGAAAAAGATGAGATTGAGAAAGGAGTGATCACAGGATGAGCAGGTGTCTGGAAAAAGAAGGGGAACTTGCTCCCACACAGCTATGGCCTTACAAAACCCATGGCCAGACTTGTTGGAGACCGACGGGTCAGACAATGGCGGTGGCAGAGAGCAGCTGCTGGGGAGGACGCAGATAGTCTAACGGGTGCTGCTGGAGTCACTGTGACACAGCGACATCCTGACAAAGCCTTGTCTCAGTGATGTGCCCCCTGGCACTATGAGATGCCTGTGGAGTCTGTGTGCCTTTGCTAAGGTCAGTACTTGTTTGACAGGTCTTGATTTTGTGGTGACTTTGTTTCTTATGTCGCCTTGTTTACTCGCTTGTGGCGTTTGGTACACCATCTGTTTCTTCCCTCTCTGCTTTTTCTTCTGTTTTTAACATCATAAGTCATGTTCAGTGTAAATATATGTATACTTTTCATCTAGTATTGTAAATAGTTTGTGGGTTTGATTAGCATAGAGTTTAAGTGCCTACCCTTTCTTTGACCTTCAGACAAATAGCCAGATTTCAGTCTTGTTTACCCTTATTGTAGAGTCTAAATAACTCTGTTGGGTGTCATGCAATTCCACTGTATGCTGCTATAAATAGCAAGATAATTTCACCAAGGCTTTGCACCCTTTCCATCTGGGCATGGGACAGACAGATGCATGGCAGTTCAGGAAGAGCCCTGTGTCTCTTCTGTGCTGCACAGGGCTCACAGCCCCAGTGCTGGTCATGGCCACAGACACCACCATGTCAGTGTGATTGCAGGGGCTGCAGGAGGGGAGCTGTCAGAATTGGATGGCAGCTACTGCCTCCACTGTGCTACAGAGATTTTTGTTTGACAATTCATGCTTGCTTTCAGCTTTAATTCTACCATATGATGGCTCAGAATTATGCTCAAGCTCCAATATTTTTTCTGCCATCCCAATCTTCTGCCATCTTTGTAGTCTGGCTTCTAGGACTATCCTGCCTCCATCTCCTAGTGCAGTTGCATACTTGTTACCAATACCAGTCCCTTTAATGTATTAAGTGGTGGTTTTCTGATTGAGAACTGCAAGATATCACTGGCCTCATTTTCTTGCAGATTTTAGGAGAGAAACAGGAGGCTGAACTTGTGTCCTCTAAATAGTCGGAGGATCAGGACTCGCACAACTTCACAAGCAACATCAGCAAGTTATTTCTTTGTTGCTCCGTGCTTGGGTCATGCCAGCTCCTGTCATTGTCAGAACTGATGTGCTCTACAGAACAGGGAAAGAACAGCAAGTCTCCACAAATTTGTGCTGAGATGAGCGTTTAAAGAATAGGCTGTTTCTTAAGATGTCAAAAATGCTGAAGGACAGCAGCGTCAGGAGGCAGGTGGGGAAGCAGAAAAAAACCCCTGTATGTCAGAGATCAGCAGCCATAACAACACATTTTTTTCACTAGAAAATGAACTTGTAGGTTACCTTGTTTTGTCACAGAAGTGGGCAAGGGAAGCATTTGAGAAGCCCTGGGAAGCGAACTGGTATTTGGGAACCTGTGCCTCTTGGAGGCCACTGGTGCTTTCTCACTGACCACAGCAGCTGCAGCACCCCAGCATCAGTGCTTCTGTCTCTTTTTCTCTTTTACTAATGTTAATAAAAAGTAAGAGCCAGATGATAGAAGTGATAATTGACAGCCTCTCAGTTTAGTGACAAGTATTATAATAATAATAATAATAATAATAATAATAATAATAATTTTGTTCGTCATCTGATGCATACAGTGATTCTTTCTAATGTTTGTAATGCTTTTCAAAACAGTGACATGTTTAACCAAAAGTCTTTTTTCAGTGTATTAAATTTCTCAGCAACCTTATTTAAAAATCTCTCACATAAACATGTATTAGATAGAGTAATTCAAGTAAACAGATATTAAATATACAAGCAGGAACTTACTTCTGCACACAATCAGTGAAGAAACTCATTAAAGAATATTGTCACTTACTATTTTCATGGTTCAAGTTAATTAACTAGTAAAAACATTTTAAACCAAAAATGAACAAAAATTTGCTTGTTTTCGTTTTATGTTTTGTTTCATGTTTTTTTTTGCTTGGATGTGTACATGTTAAACTGCAGTTTTGGTTTAGGAATTGTAGTCCTTTGTGAAGGTTGGAAACTACAGCATGTATCCTCTAATACTGCATTCATATAGGAGGAGCAGACCTGAGCGCATACACTGCTTCCACAGGCTTTATGCTAGTTATCACAGACCTCTACCACATAATAAATGGGAAGCAGAGATTGGAGGATAGTGTCACCAGAGATATTGCAAGGTACTCACAAGCCATTGTAAATGCATACCCACAGCTTCACACGCATAGCCCCTGGATAATGTGAAAAATCAGAGCAAACAAGCTGCCAGTACAAGTGATTGCACATGTTGTTAACACAAGGAGCAGATTACTCTGGAATCCTCTCTTTCTGGTTTTGATAAGTCTTCTCTATCCCTCCAGATAATCCCCACCATCTTTTTTGTCTCTCCTTTCTCCATTGAATAATCTCCAGTAGCTCCAAGCTAAATTCCTTTTCTCCAGGTTAAATTGTGCGTCTAAAACATTCGTGTAAATAGCTCTGCCAAGGTCACTTTATGGCCAGTGCCCGACAGACACCACATGGAAGTGTTCAGTAGTTTAGACTGTATTTGAATTTTTGTAATTTGGCCTTTGAAAGCTTTCACGTACCTTTCCTGTCAGGCTAATAGATTTAAGAGATCTGGGTGAATGAGCAATCTTGTTGTGTTAGATAGTGTGCTGTATAGCTGACACTTTTCCTATATAGTTACTGAATAAACCACTGTTTTTTCTGTACTAAAGGAATGAAAAAAAGAAAAAAACCAAAAAACACAAAACCCGCCACAGACATGTGCCACTAAATACAAGGCAAATTGATCTATTTTAAATACCCCTATCCTACTGGAAAGAACAAGGCAAATATCAATATCAGAAGCAAAATAAAAAAATAAGTTCATAGATCAGATACTACATATCTGTCTTTACATGAGAACGTTTTCTGCCCTAAGGTTTCCAATCTGCTCAAGACTTTCTTGTCCAGTTTAGTTAAAGACCGTCTTAGATGATCTCTAAAAGACTTTTTTCTGTCTACTATTACCCTGTCTTTCTTAAAGAAAATTCCTGCACATTCAGGTAAATATCCCTACCAGAGGACATGTCTCAAAACCATTCCCATATTCTCATATTTTAGGTTTATTTTATTCTGAAGACAAATACAATTTACACTTTCAGGCAGAGACAGACATTGCACATCCACATGTTACTCAGTTAAATGTTTACTTTGTTTACATGCTTAGTCAGATTTTAAATACCTGCAAAACTGGAAGCAATTTTAAAAATAAGCATGTAATAGAAGGGTCAGTCAACAAGTCCTAACTATGTTTCTTTCTTATTTTTGATTTGCATAAATGCAAATAAACTCCAACTGTAGCGCCAACTTTACATCGTACAAATAAGAATATGCATGGAGCCATTCACTTGTTGCAGGGCAGAGCAGTGCCAGTTAGTGTAGCTGGAAAATACTCAAAAAAACCTAATTGAGAAAATAAAGACTAAAATCAAACTCAGAAAGAGGAATGTGACCATTATATTTAAGTGAACAACAGATGATTGAAATAACTTCTACTTACAGTGATCATCACAAAAAGTCATTATTTTCTGATTCCTCCTCTACTACGGCAATTCTGATAGAATAACTGTATTTGACACAGAATAGTGATCTTTTAATGCTGTTCTTCAAATAATTAATGTCTGAATATGGGTACCATGATTGCAAAAACTCCTTTAAGGTGCTAAAGTAAGTATAATCTGACCAGCAGAGAGCTAAACCAAAATCTTTTGTGTGGCTTTTAAAAAAGAGGCTAATCACTAAGTCATTAGAATTCTCTCTTAAAAACAGATAATAGAAAATTGATTAATATTGTTTGATTTTCCTGTTTGTATTATGCAGACAAGACAAATTCCCTAAAAGAGTGTATATCTATAATAACACACAAATCATCTGGAGGTCTTTTCATATATGAGTATTTTTCTCTATATATGCATTTGTGTATGTATACGTACACATACACATATATATACGGTTTTATGTTTTCCAGCTTTTAAATAGCACTGCATTCTCATCCTAGAGGGATGACATGTAATACTGAATACTTTAACCAAACATAATTGCTGTGAAATGTCCTCATGCCGAATTGGCATCAATCAGTGCAGCAGTGTAATCATGTGTATTTAATCATGGGCTGAAAATGCTAAAACAGTGAAGGAAAATCTCTTCCTTATGCATTTTATTATCTGAAAGCTTAAGTGGACGTTAAGTGATGCAGGGTAATAGCACAAAACATCATTATCATGTTATTATGTTCAGGCTTGAGTGACACTGAAAAAGCTGAATTTGTCTGATAAGAAATGCATATTATTAAATTTGATATGTTCTAAAATAATTACCATATCATCCATCATATAGAACTTAATCTTTTATTCCATGAAATGAAAAAAAAAGAAAAAAATCAGTCTGTTCCAGGATGGTTCACACAACTATAAAATCCTCTTTCTAGTGGGATAATGAGAGAAAGAAAAATCTGTGGATGTGATCCAGATGGAAGCCATTGCAATGAAGTTTTCATTTTGAAAGGCAGTGTGTTTGAGATCCATTTTCCTTTCACCCTTTGACCTTGATAAATCCTCAGCACAGCTGTATACTGTGTATAGAATGAAAAAGTACACCTAGGCAAAAAATGTGTGATATCATGAAAACTTCATTAGACATTTCTGTGGAGCTGGACTGTGCTAGTACTCAACCCTAGATACATATAATTAATTTCAAATTAGGAACTGGTGAACTGGTTTGTTATTGCATCTTCTTGGTCTGTGCCAGATGAATGTGAAAGATATAAACTGTAATTTTATATCAGATGTGGTACCTGTGCTAAAATGAGAAGTACTGATAATGTATGATGATTTATATCACACTTCTACTTCAAAAACCTATTTAATCACTTCAGTGTCTTAAATGGATGAGCATTTTTCCATTACTTATACATCTGGTGTATTAACTTTAACTGGGTGTTGCAGTACTCTGCTGTCTTAATGCAGGAAATTCATTATCCAACATCTGCTTTAGAAGGCAGCTTGTAATATCACTGGTGACAACTAGATTCCATAGTTTCCACTGGAGCAATATATTGTATTTTCCCCATCAGCACTCAGGGCTGAATAGCAAACAACTCAAATCATGGAGCAAAACAATAAGCAAAGATGATGAACTTGGAAGGTACTGGTTTTGCAGATAATTAAGCTATGGTATCAGATTTCCACAATGAGAAACAAAACCGTTGTCGTTACGGAACAAAAGAGAATCTAACCTTTCTCATACGTTAGTGTGAAAATCATGTTCTAGCGCTCCTCCTGTCCTAGTTATAGTAGCCTGTAGGCTCAGATCACTGGCATCAAACTAAAATACAAGCTATTTGTTGAACTTAATACACAAAACATTGCAATATTTCTTCTTTTCTAGTGTTAAACCCTGAAGTTTTCCCATAAAGCAGGATTTTAGCCCTTAATTGCTATAAAACAACTCTATTTTGCATTAATGAGACCACAAACTATTTGGCAGTACAGAGGATCAATATACACATTTATATATCAACTGACAGAGTAGAAATATTTACAGTTAGAATACATATAATTTAGAGAACGACGATATAGAATCAAAGGATTTTGTTCCCAGGAAACAAATTGCATAATCCAGTGCTGAATTTTTTTATTGTCTGATTTTTAAATTTAATGCATTCATTAAGCATATGAATTCACTTCGGCTTTCTTAGATTTTGTATGCCATGCAACAGAATTGTTTATGAAGCTGCCTTAATATAATTCAAAGATGTAAAAAGGAAAAGGTAAAAATGAGTTCCCATTTAAAATCTTGCCTTGAACTGCAGACAGACCTGCTTGTCTGTGAAAATGTTTCTTAGGCTGCCAGTAGTGTATGCCAAATACCACTTTCAAAAAATTTGTATGCTTCTAACATGGCTCATAAACATTTCTGCATTTGAAATGGCCATTTGAACTGAAAGTAAAAAAGCTTCAGACTTTTCCTTTTGTTGCTGTAGTTTAGAAAAACATCCTGCACTGAATCAAAAAGTTTGATACTTTTTAAACTTACAACTGTGTTTAAAAACAGGAAAAGGAAACATGTACCATGTTGAAAAATCCAAATGCATTTTCACAGCAATGAACACTAGTTCCTTGCAAAATCTGTGTTTGTGAATACAAGATGAATACAAGTACAGGCACACACAATTGCACATGGAACAAGCAGATTTACAACTCTGTGCAAAAAGAGTTTTTTGTGTTTCCAGGGTTTTGTGGCTGCATGACCATGTGCTTTCAAAACGTGGTTTTAAATGCAGGCTGCCTGAACAAAATACACCATGGGAATAAACCCTAGCAAGTCTTAGCTGGGCATTTTCTAATGCGATGATCTGAAACTTTCATGGCAAGAAAATCCCAGACCTAAAAGAAATAGAACTATTATGAAGATTAAATTGCATCTTAAAGGAAGTGTGATTCTGTGAATGTGAATTAATTTACATTTGCAGGAAAGTGTGATGACAGTTTAACAGACTTATTCAAAATTACTTCAGCCCACATTTTGGGAGTGTGTAATTCAGCATAAGAAATGAGTCATTCAGCAGCAGAGTTTTGTATGGGTTCCTAGTAAGAACCTGAAACTTGTTTTTAAGCCATCAAATAATTTATAAAATAGGATTTCCTTTCACAAAATAAGAATATGGTTGAAGCTGGAAGGGACCTCCAGATGTCATCTGGTTTGACCATCTCCAGGTACCCAAGACTGTGTCCAGACAGCTCTTGAATATGTCCAAAGATGGAGACTCCACATCATCTCTGGGCAGCCTGTGCCACTGTTCAGAATCCTCGCAGAAAAAACCAACCAACGAACCAAAACAAAACAAAACGACCCAAAAAACAAAACAAAACAAAAACAAACAAAAAAACAGTTTTGCATGATCAGATTGAATTTCATATGTTTTAATTTGCAGCTGTTTCCTCTTGTCCTATCAGTGGGCTCTACTGAGTAGAGTTTGGCTCCCTCTTCTTCATTCCCTCCCTTCAGATATTTATACACATTGATGAGATCCCCCTAAGCCTTCTGCTCTCCAGGCTGAACAGCCCCAACTCTCATAGCCTCATCTCATGTGAAAGATGCCTCGGTCCCTTAATCATCTCAGTGGTTCTATGATGGACTCACTCTAGTAGCTCTGTATCTTTCTACTTGGAATTCTAGCACTGGGCACAGCCGGCTGTGGCCTCACCAGTGCTGAGTGGACAGGAACAATCCTCTCCCTTGACCTCCTAGCAGTGCTCTTCCTAATGCAGTCCAAGATGCCATTGGCCTGAAGGCACATTGCTGGTACCTGGTGAGCTTGTTGTTCATCAGAGCCCCAAAGTCCTTTCCTGCAAAGCTTCAGGAAACTGCTTTCAGGCCACTGAGCCTCCAGCAGGTGCTGGTGCCTGTGTTATTCCTCCCCAGGTGTAGGACCTCGCACTTCTCATCTGAATTAATGAGATTCCTCTTTGCGCATTTCTCAGCATAGCAGGATCTCTCTGAATGGTGGCACAGCCCTCTGGTGTGTCAGACACTCCTCCCTGTTGTGTCACCTGTGAACTTGCTGAGGGAGCGCTCTGTTCCGTCATCCACTCATGAACAGAGGAGTTGAGCAGTGCTGGACCCAGCACCGACCCCTGGAGTACAGCACGAGTGACTTGCCTCCTCCTGAACTTTGGGCCACTGATCACAACCCCTGGGCCCATTCCCGGGCCCTTGAAAATACAAGTTCACCCGCTCACATCTTTCTAAAAATTATTTTCTACTTACAAATACATACTCGTCGGTGCTTGATAATCTGATGCCGTAATGGGGTTTAGGGGATTTTCTTGGTAATGTGTGAAAATTCTCTTTTCCAAATCTTCAAACTTATGGCCCTGATAAGAAGAAAAAAAAAGTGTTAATAGGAGTTAATTAGGAAGAAACAAATGGTTTTTTTCCAAAAACTGAAAACAAAATTATAATTCTACTAACTGTAAATGATGTTTGGGGAAATAGAAAATTCTGAAATTACACAATGCCAAGAGTCCCACTGGGATACAGAAGACATGCTCTAATTAGTCATGCTTGAGTCTTCAACCAGTCCCTGAGCTCCCCTCAGATGTTTTGGTTTAAGAAAAGATAAGGGAAAAAGGCACCATTTTCGCATTACTGTGTTGACTGTATAAAACTCAGCTGATGGTGGATTGCATTGCATTCTGTAGCACTTACAGCCTTTTGCCTTGTTCTGAATATTTTAAGTTGGTGCTGGGAAATGGCCCTAGAGAGATGAAGGTAAGATTGCTTTGCCAATAGAACAAAACCTGGAGAAATGTGAAGTGCTCCTGGTTTGTGCAGAGCACCTGGTTTGTGCAGTGTTTGCAAAGATACTAGATAGATTTCTATGGTATATCTTTAATTTCTTTATATCTAGGTTTATGCTTAAATATTCAACAAGAACTGATATACTTACAAACATTCTCCCAGACCCTGATCTCTGCCAGTCTGAAATCAACCCACATGAAGGCAATCGGTGCAGTGAAATTTCCACTTAAAATGAAAAGACCTGGTGCACTTCTCAGACAGTTGCAGAAATGTGGCATTTGTAAGTCTGGGCTTGTATTAAAACTTGTTTGGAGGTTTCCAAATATTGAAAAATCTATGGGCTATGCTTGGTAAGAGAGGAAAATTAACTTATTGATCAGTAATATGTATTGTGGTATTTTAAAAAGGTTCTTCTAACAGCTCTCTCAGCTTACTCTTGCTTCAAAATCCTTTTCATAAGGATATGGATGATAGTTCTTACTATACTTCAGGAGCATAGAAGACATGCAAGGGCAGTGGTTTATTACAGCAGAGTCCAGATTCTCCAGAGAAAAGGTAGAACCACTTGAAATTAAATGGATTAATTGAAGTTTTGCTTTTGTTTTGCTCCTGTTCTTTCTGCAGAAGGAAGTGTAGGATTGGGATTGGCTTGCTTTTGGGATTCTTGAGATTGAAGAATCCTGGGACAGAGGACAGAGCTCGCCAAATATTTCAAAATAAAATTAAATTCACAGTCATGGAGTTATCATGAACATGATGATGGTGATTGTCCAGAGAGGATTTTTTGGAATTAGTGTCAAATTCTTCCTTTAGCAGAGACAAAGAAAAGGATGCTCAAAGGAAAGAGTACAGGCAAGAAGAATGTCTGACCTCTGTCTTCTCATTGTTGTTGTGTGTAGGAAGATAAAGCTAATGGTTTATATGCTGGTGAACAGACCTACAGGAGCAGACTTGAGAGCAGATCAAATTTCCCCGTTACTTGCCTGAAATCACAAAGTTGAATGATGAAAAAACTCTGGGTTTTTAACAGCAATATCAGGTATGTTAATTCTCAGCATTCCTTAGTGAGGCTCTGGCATGATAGCAGGAAAGCCTGGACATCAAAATTTCAGGTTCAGGCAGAAATTTTCAACCCAGGTTATTTATAGAAGGTTTAAGGAATCCAGGAGAATCATGAGGTTTTTACCCAATCCACTTAGCCTAGGTGGTAATGAGTGTAAATAACTGTGGGTTATTGAGACCTGCCCAGCAGAGAGCTGGGTTGGAGACTTTAATCTCATAAACCCCAGGTCTGGAAAGCTTAAATTCAATGAAATAATCTAACTTTGCTGCTAAGTAGGATTAGTTGCAGCCACTGGAAGCTGAAAATACTCAGCACCTTGAAGTCATATGTGTTTGCCTTGGCTTGCTATGCTGAATACAAATGCATAATGAGACATTGATATCCATTACCTATCCAGATTAATCATTGAAACACATGGCAAACATTTAAAATTAAATTAAATATATTTTAGTTTTAATTAAATACATTTCAGTTAAAATAATTGATCATTTGAGTTACCAAAAAAAAAAGAAATAAATTAGTCTCAGTTCATTCCATTTGTAGCGCTCTTTCCTTCAAAAAAACAAGTGATGGAGTTATTATTATTTCTTTAGTGTCCACTCATATTCTCTATGGTTAAGCAAATTATTATATTGAAAGATGAGGTATTTAGTTGTCCTAAACTTGAAACATGTAATTAAATTTAGAACATTTTTCTTGAATTGAATGGAAAACCAGAAGGAATGTCTAGCACAGATTTCCACTATGCTTCTAAAATCAATAATGTAGAACTGGGTTAATTACGGTTAAATAATAATTTGGAACTAATGGGTTCACAATCACTTGTATTCAGTTCCCCATAATTCCACTGTAAGTCTATATAATTTTTTGGTTGGAAAACATGCAAAGTAGGGCGACAGCTATTTACTGATGGTTTGATGTTGATAGATCACCACAGACTTTCTAGCAGCATAGAAGACAGGTAAGGAATCATCCTTCAGGTGAAATTTTTTTGTATTCATATCACAGCTGAGGCTTATTAGCACTACTGATTATTTTTAGATAAAAAATAAATGAAGTCACATTTTTAGCTTTAGGACTAAAACTCCTGTATCTCCACAACTTGTCACCTGCCTCAGCTTTTGGTCATGGAAAAACACTGAAATTAGTGAGATCTTTTTTCGTAGTCAATAATATAGGGTTGATATCAAACCCCAGTTGTGATTCTGGAGTGAAATCGGGTGAGACTTGAGATCATCAGACAGAGTGAAATTGAGTGAGACTTGAGATCATCAGACAGCAAGGTTCTGGGTGCCTGGTTTGGATGTGCTCATGGGGTTTGTGTGAGTGAGGTAACTGTCCTGAGCACGGGTGGAGTCAGTGGCACTCACACATGGGCTCTGAACAAACATTCCACATTTGTGCTGAATGGGAAATCTGCTTATCATTTGTGCTGAATTGAAAAATTCAGCTTGTGTGGCACTTGGTTAACAGCTGCTGGGATCCTCTTTCCAGAGGGAATTAGCGAGTCCACCTTTAAGGTGGCACTGAGCTCAGCGGAGTACTTCGGGGCATAGGAGTTGTGCTTACTCATGTAACACCTCCTCAGTCTGGCCTTGTATTTTGAGGATAAAAAAGAAAAGGTGAGACCTTAAGTCTCGTTTCCTAATTACTCAGCCGTATTTTCACTATCCCAATTCAGACTGTGCCTTTAGGAAAGGAAATTTATGGCCAGGATAATGTTAGCCATAGTACTAATTAATAGTATTGACTTCATAACCAGTTGTCAATATATGCTGTATTTTAAACACCTATACTTGCTTTCACACAGATTTAATAAACAGTTACAGAAATTTCTTGTTTTAGCTGTTCAGGAAAGACTGAAGAATATAGTTCTAATATAAAAGAGTGATTAGCATCTGGCTTGGAAAAAGTTCTATGAGCATTCCTTTCACCAAGTCCTCATGTGTGCGTTTTCTACTATAAAATAAGAAAAATAAAAAATAATTCATCTCTGTGAATAAAAAAACAAAAAAGTAACTTAAAAATTCCCTTTTTGTAGATTTCTGACTCATAGCACAGAATTAAATTTATTAAGGCTTTTCTTTGATAAGGGTCCAGATTAGTAGCTTCAAAGAGACCTAGACATTTTGATGCATTTAGTGATGCATATTCGTAAGAAGCAGGGAGGACAACCATATATGTTCTTAAATGCCATTTAAATATTGTAAATATATGTATGTATGATATGAATATTAGAAATACTATAAAATATAAGTATTATTTTTAAAATGTTAAAATGTTTGCAAGTGCAAAACTGGATGGATTGCAGTAAGAAGGAGCTAGGTAGGGTCACTTTTAAAATACTTTGATATGTCTATAACAGTATAATAATGTGTAATGGAAAGAAATTGAACATGTGTTTTCCAAGCCCATTTTACCTCCTTCCCCTCTTTTCCCTTTCAGTACCATGTATAATTACTGATCACATTTCTTGGAAATGATAGAAAAGTATTGAATTCCATTAAAATGCCTGAAACCTTCTTCAACACATGCTACAGAGAAAAAAAGGAGACACTATAAATATCCTGGTGGATAAACTTATTTAAAGGGTTTATGCAATAGCAAAATAAAATACATTCAACTTAAATAACAAATATAAAACTGATTACATTTTTGTCATGCTATATATCAAATTGTTTAGCTTGAAACTCTGACAGTACTTTCGTCTAGATCTGGCTGCATTAATTACTTACTCAGTTTTATGCACTTCATTCCCAATCTTTCATAAACCATGTATTTTAAGGAGAGCAGAGAGACACTCAGGAGTGAGTATATCTGTACTTGGTACGTGGTCTAAGCTTTCTTTGTAAGTTATTTTCTACCTCTTGTTGCTCCTTGTAATTTCCTTAACAATCTTTCCTTTTGTCTCAAATCTCATTCTGAAAAATCAAACTTGAAACATTTTACACCTCATGTATACCTTTCTAATGGGATTATTAAATCAGCTGTTTTAAACCTATCTATTTCTTGCTAATTTGTTGAGCTTGCCATTCACTTTGGTTTTCCACTGACATGATTTCGGATTTTCTTGTTTGTTTCTTTTCCTTTCACTATTTTTTATTTATTAATATATTTCTACTCTTTCTCACATGAACTTAGGCATAAACTTCAGAAAGCTAAATCTGTATTATTTTAATATTTTTTGTTTCTGTGATGGTTCAGACAGTGACCCTGGGGTTCAATAGCAGCATTCTTTCACTGTCTTTTCCTCATGCTTGTTAAATTTAGTATGGAGAGGGGGACTCCTCGCATACCTGCTTGTTCTCCTGTGATTGTCCTCTGTACCATTACACTGGCTATCCATAAATATGTCAGCAGTGAAACTAATTTAGATTATAGCAGTTCAAACCAAGCAGATTGAAAATATCTTTGATTCCAGCAGTGAAAATTGCTCTTGTATTTTTATGATGCTATTACAGACCATCTTCCCAGCATGTATCTTCTTTTTTTTTTTTCCCTTACTATGCAAAAAAGTCTTGGCACTGTATGGGATGTGCTGTGCTGTTTAGTTTGGGTCAGTCAGATTGCTGTGCAGGAGGAGTGCATGAGAAATAGAGATACTGTGTTTTCTGTCTCAATCTCTGGCTAGAGAAAATGCCCAGGCACTGCTGCTGCCTTCCAAAGCCAAGCCCCCATGGCAGCCTTAGGTTCCCAAAAGGAGTTTCTGTCTCTATCCTGTCTTTTGCTGTCAGTCCAGCTTTGCCACCAGTTTGTTCTCTGCCAAGCAGCTGTGCCAGGCAGTGATGGTGCTGCTGCAGTGCCCTCAGGAGTGGAGACAATGCTGCTCCAGTCAGAGCATCAGTGACCTGGGTGATCTTGTTTATTCTAAGCCTACAAAAAAACTTCATAGATACAGACTATGGCTAAATTGGATGATCAAAGAGATATTCAGGGTTCCTAAAGGGTCCTGCATGCAGCAGAATCTAGACCAGAACCTGGGTTAGTCTGGAGCAATCTGTTTTCTAGAAAAATGGAGGACCAAACACACAGGCCATGGTACCATTCCCGCAGCTCCTCTGTCAAGGGAGTGCTGACTATAACGAATCACCCTTCTGCCAGCTTCTGCTCCCCGGATATTACAGCTGGGTCTGTGGTAACTGAAATTTAAGATATTCTTTATCTCCTGACTTATGGTTATTAATAGATTTCAGTATATCCTAGCAGCGTTATTAAGAAATTTCTGCTCTGCATCTGTAAAATAGACTTTAGTGCTTGCCAAGACAGTCCATACTCCAAGAACAGCTCATGTTATTGTAATCCTATATTGCAATAAGTAAAAAAAAAAACCACTAAAATTGCTTTAAAAACTAGTTCCTGTGTCATGTATCAAGTTCAGTCACAATATATTGTATGCTATCAACCTGTACAGATTATCACCTAATAGGATTTTTTAAAGTTCTGAGATGATTCAGAAGCTGTAAAAGAAAGGGCACTCCACAGACCTGTAGTAAGATACTTTCTTGCCCAGACTTCTCATTCTTGGTTGCCCTTTCTAGTCTCCTCAGGTCGAGCAGCATGTTTTGTTTACTGTGCCACATGGGACTGAGGGAGCGTGGCTGTAGCCAGGTTGGATGAGACAGGCACGCTAAACAAGAGCAAACACGTCTGAATTTTGTTGGCTGCTGTTGCTGTTCCTGTTATCCTTGACTGGGGAGCTGCAAACCTAAAGCAGTGGGTTAGCAGGAGGCAATCTGGGTCCCACCTGGCACAGCTGGAATAAAAAAAGTTGCACAGGTACTATATATAGCTTGTTACTTATGTTGGCTTCAATGTAAATTATAGTAGACAGTTACTTCAGCCTTAAGAGCAGGTAATGATCTCATTAGCAGCAGAGCTTCAGCAACCAGCTGGAGAACAGTGGCAGTCCTACTCCTCTCCCTGCCTCCTTTGAAGCAAGGGGGTTTTCCTGGAGAAAGACCAGCTGTATCACACCCCTTCCTTCCTAGAAGCCAGTGTAAACATCCAGCGGGAATCCATAACAATTTCTTTAGGATTAGGTGGCTACACCACCGTTCCTGCAGCCTGCTATATGCCCTCTGTTCATATTACCAATTCCCTTGTATGTCTCCTTCAAGTGACAGCTGTAAATAAGCACAAGTCTCTAGCAGCCAGAGCTCACTTGGAATTAAATTCAGGGATAGGGAGCTGTCAGCGAACCAACTTCTGTGGCAGCATAGCTGTCATTTGAATGAATTACAGACCACAGTATCCATTTGTGTGGGGCCTGTGAGCAAGAGGGGTGGAACAAATTGGGCTAAATGGCTAGAATTTAATACAGGCTTCTGCAAGTTTTTCAAAAGCCATGCACCCATCTTCAGTGTGATTATTTTGTGTGGTTTACAGCATTTCCACGTAAACTGCAATAATCTTCTGTTGAAAGGTCTCTTTAGTATGAAAAGCAAAATTTAGATTGATTATACAATTAGCTGAGACTAATTTTGCTCTGTTCTGTCAAAGACTAAAATATCTGGGTCGAAGTTTCTTAGCACTTTGCCTGTGTACAATTTCCACCCTGGGATTGGCAGCTTCTCTTCAGATGCCGAGGAGAAAACACCCCCCTCCCTTCCACACTGCTTGTAGAGAGCGGTGCCCCATGCTGATGATGCCAGGCAGATTTAATTGTGCATGCTCAAAGAGAAAAATGACATCCACGCTTGGGTGAGTGCTCTCTGTGGCAAGCTGACAAATCCCCCAGCTGTCAACTAACCTCAAAGGCAAGTGTATGTGGCTCTAGCTTATGTCTGCTTGCTTTCTGCCCATAGGCATTTAGAAGCTGAAACTCATATTGGCTGCAACACATTCAAACTAATACTGAAAGAAATGTATGGTCTGTTTTATGTGTTTCAATCTCTGAGGGTGATCCACACAATTAAGGTTTATTTTTAAGACAGACTGTAAGCAGGTAAAGACAAAACCTTTTGCATACGGGGCAAGTTAAAGTGCATAACGTTTATGGCTATGGATCTGGCTAAGTTGCTGATTGCTTAGAGAAAGTAATTTCTTCCTTGGGCTCAGATGGATTATATTTATATTTTTATGTATTTATTGGGGTCTGCCAGAGAGCTACATGCATACAAAATGGCCTTACTTGAGTGCCAGTGTATATGGGCAAACGCAAAGAGGCATGTGTTGCTAATGCAGTACTGGAGTCATTCCGGCAGAAGCTTTGTCACCTGTGGTGCACTGCAGGCTGTCCGTCTAAACCCATCATTACCTGGCACCTATGCTCTGGTGCGATAACCAGAACAATCTGTGGATGGGCAAGGAGCCATCCTAACAGATGGCTTTGACTGTAGGTAACCAGGAAACCATGCACGTACATTAAACATGAGTTCAGAGAGCATGAGTGTGATCGAGGAACATCAAAACAGCTGTGGGGTTTGAGCTCCTCCATACACTGTTGAGAACATACGTCATACCCATCAGACACCCACGGAGGGTGGGCTAGAGCCAGTTCCCACAGTTCTGATGAACTTTGTAGGGATTGCTTGGCTGGGCATGGGCTCAGCTGCAGATGAATCTCATGCTTTGCAATGAACTTCAAATTAGTATTAGAAAGACAAAGCGTGAAGCTTAAGGATGCAGTTCATAGAATCATAAAATGGCTTGGGTTGGAAGGGACCTTAAAGATCACCTAGTTCAAACCACCTCCCACTTGGCCAGGTTGTTCAAAGCCCCATCCGACCTGGCCTTGAACACTGCCAGGGATGGGTCATCCACAACATTTCTGGGCAGCCTGTCCCATTGCCTCACCACCATCACAGTAAAGAATTTTTTCCTAATATCTAATCTAAACCTACTCTTTCAGTTTGAAAGTAGTCCTGTGACTTTGTGCCCTTTTAAGAAGTCTCTCCATCTTTCTCATATGCTCCCCTCAGGTACTGGAATGACACAATTAGATCACGCCAAAGCCTTCTCTTTACCAGGCTGAACAATCACAGGTCTCTCGGCCTTTCCTCATAGGAGAGGTGCTCCATCCCTCTGATCATCTTGGTGACCCTCCTCTGGACTCGCTCCAACAGGTCCATGTCCTTCCTGTGCTGGGGACCCCAGAGCTGATGCAGCACTGCAGGTGGGGTCTCACCACAGCAGAGCAGAGGGGCAGAATCCCCTCCCTCACCTGCTGCTCACGCTGCTTTTGGTGCAGCCCAGCATAGGTTTGGCTTTCTGGGCTGTGAGTTGACATTGCCAGGTCATGTCCAGCCTCTCCTCCACCAGCACCCCCAAGTCCTTCTCATCAGGGCTGCTCTCGATCTGCTTATTCCCCCAGCCTGGATTGATACCAGGGGCTGCCCCAGCCAAGGTGCAGCAACTAATTTACATGCCCACCTGAGGCACTGTCTCACCCAAATTCTAGGTGATGGAGAGAGCTATCCAGCCTACCTGGCACAATTGTTCTAAATTTCCTAAGCTGACACGGATAAATGCTATTGATATGTGCAGGGAAAAGTTCAATATGTTTATATTTGAGTGCACTGGAGTCTTAGAACAGGATTTTAAAATATAAAAAAGTAACAGGAAATGCCAAATATCTCTTGTCGACTCAGGATTTAGTTCATCAAGTACTTCTACTACTGAGCAGCCACTGCTATTCTTTTTGGTAACAGCCTGATATTAAAGCACTCAACTAAAAAGTGAGAATTCCAGGGTTCTTGGCCTCTTCAGTGTACTGAACTGCAGATCCTGACCCCATGAGTCCAGATGAGTGGTTCTCACTATGCTCTGAAGCTGAAGCATAGCACAGTTCACTCTTGTAAGGCCACAGAGAACACAAAGAAGCAGGGACTCCAGGAACTCCTCATCACCAGTTATTTTCACAGTGGTTTTTAGTGCTTCCCCATATACAGAAAGGGACATGTGGACAATGTCTCTTTTAGTGTCCAAAATAAGAATTCATCTAAAACCAAACCAAACAAAAGGATTATATTCCCATCACCTATCTCCACCTAAAATTCGCTGTGTCTTCTGTGCCCCATTTTCTGGCTGTGAATTTTCTGAAGCATGTACTCAATGGAAATTTTAGCCTAATTGGAATTTAAGCTGCCTGAAAATAGCCCCAAGGCAGCACCAGCAGAATTTAGGGGAGATTGTGTAGCTTCAGTGAATCTGTGCAAGTACACAGAGCCCTGAAACTCTTTTGCTGATGTGAGGAGCTGGGGAGGATGCAGAAATGCTGCAGGAGTTCAAATCCATCTCCTGTTCCCTTTCTGCTGCCTGAGCACAGGAGGAGAGTGTGGCAGGATGGGCAAATGTATGTCTGGGAATGTGGTGCTCTATGGTGGCAACACAGAGCTTCAGAGGATAATCCATGTGTGGGAGTGAAAGAGTGTGCCCTATTCGTGCTTCAGAATTGTCAGTGTGAAATATTGTGATTATCATTTTAGATTTGCCATGTATAACTCTGCATTCTCCAGGTAGTTTGAATTTAACCTAAATTACTCTTCCCCTAACTGTCTGGTAAGAATGAAATTCAGCTGTCACAGATAAGAGTAATGATATTTATTAATAGAATTATAATAGAACTTAAATGTGCAGAGTACATCAGGACAGGAGATCACAGTCCTTAAGGGATTGATTTATCCTTGACTTCTATGAGCCTTTGTTATGGTAATGATAGATATATATTCCCCAAATCCTTTTGGTCTTTCTATGCCTTACCCTTTGATTTCTTTATTAACTCTCCTCCCTTGTCACTGCATGTTCTTGTTAATTCAGATCAGGTTAGCAACGTGTCTCATACTTTGCTATTTTTTACCCAAATGGTTTATTGAGTTCTCTAGCAGCTTCTGTGCTTTGCTGCACCTCCTGTCACTGCTGCCAGAAGGGCTTCTGGGTGAGTTGCCACCAGCCAGACTCTGATTTCCTTTGGAAAACCTGGACATGGGTTTCCTTTGTTCCTGCAACAGTCAAGGCAACCAACCTAATTAATCACTCCTAACCTTCCTTAATAAACATAACTGTGGTAATTTGGGGTAAACATGTTGATGTTTTCTGGACTACTGAATGTTTTATCTAAGCATGTAATTTAGGTTTTTAGGCATTTACATAAATACAGCAATTTATGGTGGCCCTGGGTGCTATGACTTTGCTGATGTTGTAAATCCTTGGCATTTCTAAAGTCAAGATGTATGTTTAGGTGAATAGTCGTGGGCACGGGTGGTTAGCTCACTGTGTTAGTAAACACTGACCACCATGGTACAAGTCAATCCCACCCTTGTTATCAACAGTAAATGGAAAAGCTGTTTATACGTAGTAATGTCTTTAAGGATATAAACAAGAGCAAAACATAAAGGCTAATGTAGATTATCAGCTGTAAGAATAGCTATAAGACTATTAGAAAGCTATAAGAAAAGTTATGAAGTACAGGACATTTTTCATTAGCTTATTTTAACATAGAAAAGAGGTGGGTTTTTGGTTTTTTTTTTTTTCTGAAACAAAATAAACTACTGTAGTGTGCAGCTACTTCCTTGTACTTGGTTCAGTATCGGTATGTCTTGCAACATCATGTACTCTTTCTTGGGACTAGATACATGTATGAAACATCAGCTGCATAATTTTGCTCATGTGCTAGGCTCTGAACTCAGATACAATTAGATATTCATCAGGATAGATACCCTGACTCTAGCAATACTTGTAGCAGCTATGAAACATTAATTCAGTGTTATGTTTCTGTTTAATGGAAGAGGGAAAATGACCATTTCTGCTGAAAATTTCAGGTTTCAGGTTTAGAAATTGTGGTCCTTACTATGCTTTTTGAGGAGCCCATAAGATAAATTATCTATACAGGGTTATATTTTTTAATGAAATCTTTCTCTTTTAAGAGACCTGTCCCAGCATCTTCCATGTACTTTGCTGTCTTTACTTTGTCATTTCAAAATACACTATTTTTTAACTGAATGTGCAGCAAATAACCTGCATGCTAAAACTAAGGGTGTTGCATAACAGAATGGTGAAGTTTTGCAGATCTTGTTGCATATTCTAAATTTGATTCAGATTTTCTGTTTTGTCGATACTAAGATTTTAAATTGTATTTTTACCTGAGGGAGGAACAGTGTCTTTGAGGCAATTTCTAGTAGAATTCGTTTACACAGCAATATTCCAAAAGAGAGAGGTTAAAGCAGCAACACAGAAATTCCAATTTCTGTCCCTTGCAGGTCCTTTCTCTTTTTCTTTTTGCCCACATTTTCCTCTTACAAAATGTACCTACATTATTAATGAAGTTTAGTCTCAGCACCAGCATGGAATCTGGAGGGTAAACTCAATCAGCGAGTTTGAAGTCCTAATCCTTGTAAAGCCGGTATGAATAACAGATGATATTAAGAGGGCACAGTAGATGGTACCTGTTCCAGCAATTGCTGTAAATGTGATCTCATTGATTGGGTGTTTTTCCCTCTGTATTTTACAGAGCACATTGATTTAGAAGATGTCTTTTGCTTATAACCATTAGTGTTAGAAGGATAGAAACGTGCAAAAAACTTGGAGACGATAGAAAATGAAAGCCATTATCTATTTTATAAGCAAATTAGGGATTTGTTTTTAATTATGGTTGTGCTGCAATTATCACACACTATATTGTATAAATAGGGTTCTTTTCGGAATTTTGTTAGTAGATTTTTCTCCAGCTACACTCTTTAGAAATTTAGAAAGGAAATCATGAGCAGGCCTATACTCTCTTAGAACACAGGATCAGGATCATATCTTTAAACAGATGTCCTGGACCTCCTTAAGAAGAAGAAGGAACGAGCAAGGCCTCAATTCCAGCTCAACGTTCACTTGGTCTTTAACTTGGCTGGAAGAGGTGTCACTTGTAATGCATTTTCAGGTCCTTGCATGACAGTCAATTCAGTTGCCAGTGGAAGGATGGAAGGACAGAAGAGCTGAAATTCAATAATCCTGTCTGTTTTGAAAGAATAATTAGCTGGCACACAGCTGTGCTGCCAGCAAGCTGGCTGCTGCAGTGGATTTTTAGTACAGTGATCAGCCCATAAAAAGCTGGATACAATGGAAGGAAGCTTTAAAAAAAGGAATTCCTGGCAAAATAATTTTGACAAACGTTGTAAAATAAGTTAAACTTGTGCATTATTATATATTATGGTGGATGAGACACTCTATAGACAGAAAAGAGCAACTTCACGTTCACAAGCCTTGGTCCTCATAGGGGACTTAAACCTTCCCAACATCTCTTGGAGGAACAACACAGCAGGGCAAATGTGTTCCTGGAATACCTTGAGGATAACTTCCTTCTCCAAGTGCTAGAGAAGCCACTGAGGAGATGCTCTATGCTGGACTTTGTTCTCACCAACAGGGAGGGGCTGGTGGGGAAGTTGAAGCTCAAGGGTAGCCTGGGCTGCCCATGAAATGATGGAGTTCGAGATCCTTACGGCAGGGAGGAGAGTGCACAGCAAGGTCTACCCTGGACTTGAGGAGAGCAGACTTTGGTCTCTTCAGGGAGCTGCTTGGTGGAATGCAGTGGGATAGAGCCCTGGAAGGAAGAGAGGCCCAATAGACATGGTTAATATTCAAGGGTCACCTCTCCCAGTCATGCGTTCCAATGAAGAGGAAGTCAACAAGGGGTCCATGTCAGGGGGCTTGGAATTAGATCTTTAAGGTCCCTTCCAACCCAAACCATTTTATGAGTCTGTGATTCTACTTTGTATCAGTAAGTAAAGGAAGTTCATCAGGTGTTCTGTGTACTGAGCCAACAGAAATTGCAGTGCTGAAGTCAATACCCTGCTGACTTGGAATGTGCCTATTTTATTTCATTTAACAATTTTTTTTAGTAAGCATAGCTTTGTTACTTGACTCCTAAAGAGAGAGGTCCTTTCAGGATATACAAAATAACTGAAGGCTACTTTCAGTGATGCTAATTGGTATTGAATTAAATGATCCAGTCATGCTAACGTGCAATATAAGGTAGAATTTGTGTTTTAAGCACATAAAGGTAGCCAGGGAAGTTTGCCAAAAATACAAAATACTTTTAAAACACATTTTTTTGTTTAATTACAAGTCGCTTGAAATTTGTACCTTTCGTATGTGAAAGTCCATTTGCATTTTGCACACAGATACATTTCTCTGTGTATATGCCTTCTGTGCCTTTTGTGTTTTATTTTGTGTGTTCGTGCTCTTTATGACCACCTTCACTACCCATATATATACATTTTTCTGTCCATTTATTATAGGTAGTTGTCCACTCCCACTTGTACAATTTTTCAGCATACCAGTGATAATGCAGAGCAGTTCACCCAAATACCATCCATGGAATTTCTGGTTTGGGTGGTTTGTCAGCTTAGTCAAAATACAAAGTTTCAGGAAGTTTCACCTTTTGCATTTCAGGATTATAATGATGAAATTCGCCAGGAGCAGCTGAGAGAACTTTCGTATTTGAATGGTTCTGAGGATTCATCACGTGGACGGGGCATTCGAGGAAGAGGGATCCGTGTGCCACCTGCAGCTCCTTCAAGGTGTGGTAACCTGGACTGTTATGTCAATAGCTTTGCAAAGTGTAAGCAATAGTAAAAAAACCCCATAGTTAAAAAAATAAAATTACACACATATCCTGGTCAGTAAACCAAAATATTTGTCTTCTGATAACCTGTGTGGTCTATATTGTTCCAGATTTTCTGATCTACAGTTCACAGGGTACAGTGGGTGGTATACAAGTAATAAACAACAAATGAGAGCAGATTATGAAGACGGGAAAAGGATATTTCTAAGATTTGTTGATCTAGTGAAAGATGTCCCTGCCCAAGGTACGGGATTTTGACTAGAGGATCTCTGAAGGTGCCTTCCAACACAAACCATTCAGGATTCTGCAAGTCTAAAATCAGCTACTGAGACTTGTAGTAAAGTAATGAACATCACGAGCTAATGCAATGGGTTTGGTTGTCTCAGCAGGGAACAAGCCACAGTTCTACTGCTACAGGAGACCTGAGTTCCATTCACAACTGTGGATATGGGTGTCATGCATGGTTGTTATACCTGGCATTCACAGTCTTCCAAAAAGACAGCACACCCAGGAGCACACTGCTCTGAAACAAAACCCACAGGCTGCTACCTTGATACATCCCCTTTCTATTTTGTCATATGGTATAGTTACAAGTCTTTTTAAACAGTAACAGCTTCTTCTGACTTACTAATTAGTACAGCAAGGGAGATATAGCATAAATAGCCAGGAGGATGCTAAACCTCTCTCCATGCTTGTCTATATGCTCTATTCTCTCTGTGCAGTGGGGGAAAGCAGAATCCCACGCTACCATTCCTTTGTGCTGAACTAAATCAGACAGGAAGAAAAGTTATTCCTCTCCTTTTATATTCTTCCTCTGCTTTGCCTTGCAAGTTTCTGCTGTCCTGCAGTATCTTCTGCCAATACATTTCTCCTGCCCACCAATAAACATGAAAATGAGAGTGATGACAGCTCTTGTAAAATTGTTTGAGAGCAACAGAAAAAGTTCCTCATTTTCTTCATCTTCTAGAACTGCTTTGGAGTAATTCTGCAACCCTGTGATTTACAATGATTCAGAATTATATTAGTACAAGCAACAAGAGGATCAGGTGTAGTACTGGATGGTTTAAAAATAATGCCTTTCCATAATATGAGTTCTGCCTGAGATACTGCCTAAAAGTGCTTGACATTGTAGCTGCCAAAAGCCTGGAGTTATATGACACTTTAAATAGTAGTAAAAACGTGGGAGCCTTTAAAATGGGGTAGCACACGCATGTCTTCCCTCGTTGTAGACGCCAGAGTGATCATTCCTTTTTGCTCCGCACAGGGGACGTGGGGGTGCCATTCCTCCCCCGCTGCCTGGACGAGGTGCCCAAGCGCCCCGCGGAGCGCCGGTGACGCGCGGAGCGCTCCCTGTCCCACCGGTGGCCAGGGGCGTTCCGACCCCCCGAGCCAGGGGCGCCCCGTCCGTCCCGGGTTACAGACCGCCCCCGCCGCCCGCACACGAGGCCTATGAAGACTATGTAAGTAAATGCCTGCGTTCACAGCGTGTGAGCCAAGCTCTGTGACGAACATCGAGTCCTTCTGAGATGGAATAGTCCAGGCCAATAACCTCTCTAACGCTTTCCCCCAGCAGGTGAATGACAGTCTGGGTGATGCAATGCGTCTGCAGGCCTGTGCTGGGCGATGTGGGTTCATGGATTTGTTCACAGCTTAGTTTTGGATATGAGAGATCATGCTGGATAGTTCTTGGGGTGTCACAAAAGAGCAACACAGATATTCTAAAATTTTATACTTAAAGTCAGTTTTTACTGTAACCAAGTTCCTGAGAATAACAGCTTATATCCTTTGTGAGAAAATGAGGGGAGGGCGGGGGGGGTTGTTGTTCCAAATCCTTCTTATTACATATTTGTATTCAACATTGTGTTACAGATACACAACAAATAGAAATTCAGGTAGTTTTCATGAAAGCTGATACAATGATGCATCTTTAGCCAGGAGCAGTACTAACTGTCACCTTTTCTTATGAGGTGTTAAAGTAATTGTGCTGTACACATCAAAGCTTTCAAGTCATCCTCATTAATGTTTCCTCCTGGAACTATCACCATAACAACAGATATCCAAATAGGGAAGAAAGTGCTATCAAATATGATGTCTGAATTTTTCCAGCTATGGCAAGCCCAAGAGTAAGATGAACATCTGATCTGTTCCCTAATCCTACCACCAGGGAAAGATCAACTTCTATTCAATTAATAGTCTTCCTAGAACTGAGGAAAGGAAAATTAAACAGAAATTAATTTTTGTTGTTAAAGCTTCACACAGCCATGTGTATTTGTAGTGTAGCAACTGGATCACGGCCACTTCAAATCAGGGATGCACATTCTGTTAATTCTGAGAATCACAACTGAGCAAGAGCAGCAAAAAAGGAAGGAGAAAAAAGTCACTCCTGTGTTATTTACCTCAACATAGTTTCCATTATTAAACGAGCTAAAATTCCTGCTAAGAAATGGAATTTCAAAAGTATACCCTTCCTTGACAGACAGTATATTATTGTCTGGTAGTGTCAAAATGTATGAGACCTTCCTTTCTGTCCAGATAGAGAACCCTTGTAATGTAAGATTATAATTGAAGTAATTTTTTTTTTTTTTTTCATTTACAGTACTAGTAAATATCCTAGGCTATGAAACATCTTTTACGGAGCATTTCTTGCACTTTTTGTGGATAGTAAATACATGGAAAGCAGGAGGAGAAATTGAAGCAGCTGGATTATCAAGGTTAGGAAGGCATTCAGTTAGTTCCACATATTTTTAAAATGCCTACACTCTCAGGAGCACAAAATATATACACAATTAAAAGAGTCAGTTTAGTTTGTAATACAGTAGTCCAATAAAAAAACCCAAATGTATTTGTGGGATTTTTTTCCCCCTTCTTAGACAGCCACAAAAAAACATGCTGCCTTACAGGACGAAATTCACATGTTTTGGAGATCCTTCCATCTCCTGTGTCCTTTCAGTATCTATATTCCAGAGCTAGGAATAGAGGAGATCGCTATCATGCACCAGTTTGCAATGAAATTTCTTGTCATTTTATGAAAGTTCATAAGTTCAATCTAAATCATTTTGGTATCTTATGGACTGAGATAATAACTAGAACTCTGATGCTGTGCCGGTAGAAGGAAAAGTTCACTGTCACATATCTACATATAATATTGTAAATTATGTTTCAGGGAAAATATTTTTATTTTTGCAGAAAGTAATCAACACAGTTTTTCTTTCTAAATAAACCATATAATAAATCAGATATCTGGCTGGATACTAAAATCAAGTGGATCTATTTGTTGACCTGCAGCAAATGTCATGTGTAATTGTTGTTCTTTCACACAATCCTACAGATGAAAAACTAATTTATAATGAATAATTTATCCAATTTACTTTTTTTCCTGCTTCTAAGCAACCCACAAGTGTATTAGAATTTCCTTATGAGTTTATATTTTTCATTTTTGATTACAGTATTGCACACCATTTTTTTCCTACTATATGCGAGCACCATTAGTTTGATTAGTGGTACATATGAATGCACTGTCATTGATTGTGAGTATCCATATTCTTTATTTTTCTTTGCTCTAGTGAAATATAGTTACTTAAATGTTGATCTGAAAGTGAATTCAAGAAATAGAATTGAATGGCTACAGCAGATTTTTTTAAAATGTTTAGACAGCATTTCCTGAAAAAAAATCTTTACCCATTTGCTGAGCACTACTAATCAGAGATTGTATTGACTGTTTGACCTTGAAACATCTAATTGTTCAAATTGGTTTGGATAAGCATTTAAAAGTTTGGATTATCCAATATATAAATATTTTGAGGTTTCCTGATGGCCTTTCTGAGAATCCATAAAAGCAGGTGTCTGAAGGTTTCTCAAGAAAAGTAAAGTCCTGTCATTGTGGTGAATATATTCATGTGCAGCATTTTGAATGTCAGGCCTGGCCAGAGGGAAAAATGTTTGGAACAACTTTCGGAAAAGAAGAGGGCTGGAGCGGGAAGGGGGAGTAACTTACTTCATGCCTTTTTTTTTTCCTTGCCTTTGAAACTTGCTTTATATTGGGTGTAGCCTAGATAGTGTCTTACAGGAACTTCTAACCTGCAGGAAGAGGAGGTGCTGACATTAGAAAGTACATGCAAAGGGAAAGTAGTTACTATGTGAACCTTATTCACTTTAAAAGCAGTTCATTGGGTGTGAATTTGGATGGAGAGTGTAACTGGCAGCTGCTGTGCTGCTTCTGAGATCAAGAGGGGTGGTCCTGGGTTTGTGACCTGGTGTTGTGTTTTAACCCCAGCCAACAACTAAGCCCCATGCAGGCGCTCACTTCCCTGGTGAGATAAAGGAGAGATTCAGAAGTGTGAAAGTGAGAAAACTCTTGGGTTGAGACAAGATAGCTGTAGTGGGTTGGCACTAGCTGGATGCCAGGCACCCACCAAAGCCTCTCTGTCACTCCCCTCTGCAACTGGACGCGGGAGAGAAAATGTAATGAAAGGTTTATGAGTTGAAATAAAAACTGGGAGAGAAATCACTCACCAAATACTGTCAAGGGCAAAACAGACTCAGTTTGGGGATATTAATTGAATTTATTACCAACAAAATCAGCAGGATAATGAGAAGCAAAATAAGTCTTAAAAAGACACCTTCCCCACCGCAACCCCCCATATCCTTCCCAGCTCTGCCTCCTCCCAGGGTGCAGGGAGACAGGGAACGGAGGTTACAGTCAGTTCACCACAGGTTGTTTCTGCTGCTGCTCAGGGAGAGGAGTCCTTCCCCTGCTCCAGCGTGGGGTCCCTCCCACAGGAGACAGTCCTCCACAAACTTCTCTGACGTGAGTCCATCCCATGGCAGCAGTTCTCCACAAACTGCTCCAACGTGGATCACTTTTCCCCAGGGTGTAGTCCTTCAGGCCTGCTCCAGCATGGGCTCCTCTCTCCATGGGTCTGCAGGTCCCTGCCAAGAGCCTGCTCCAGCACAGGCCTCCCGTGGGGTCACAGCCTTTGCCAGTGGTGGTTCTGTCCCAGAGCTGGCTGTCATTGGCTCTGATGAACACGGGGGAATCTTCTGGCAGCTTCTCACAGAAGCCTCCCCTGTACCCCCGCCACTATCAAAAGTTGGCCACACAAACCCAATAGAACAGTTACATGGGTAGGGAGGGAAGTGGATAGAGAACTGGCTGGATGGCAGATCCCAGAGGGTTGTGATCAGGGGCACGGGGTCTAGTTGGAGGCCTGTCACTGATGGTGTGTGCCAAGGTTCAGTACTGAGCCCAGTATTGTTTAAGTTATTAATCAGAGACTTGAATGAAGGAGCAGAGGCCTCCTCAGCAAGTTTGCTTCCGACCACTACCCCAGAGGGCTGTGCAGCCCTTCAGAAGGACCTTGACAAGCTGGAGAGATGGGCAGAGAAGAACTGTCTGAAACTCAACAGAGGCAATGCAGGGTCCTGCACCTGGGGAAGAATAATGCCAGGCACCAGCACAGGCTGGGGGCCAACTTGCTGGAAAGCAGCTCTGTGGAGAAGGACGTGAGGGTCCTCTAAAAGCTAAAGTCTTGGTGGCAGCTTACGAAACAGGCAATAGGCATGACAGATTGAGATGTGTAATTTATACAGAAATGAAGAGTACTTGAGTAGGTCTGCTGCTATTGAGGCAATAAATAATAGAATCATAGAATCATAGAATGGTTTGAGTTGGAAGGGACCTTACAGATCATCTAGTTCCAACCCCCCTGCCATGGGCAGGGACACCTTTCACTAGACCAGGTTGCTCAAAGCCCCATCCAATCTGGCCTTCAACACTTGTAGGGATGGGGCAACTCAACTGGACAAAGCCAGTGTTCAGCACAGTATATTTTGATCTGAGCATCCAGACTTTAGCTCTCAAGATTAAAGCTAAATATTGGAAGGGTGCTTAATCCAAATCTAAGCCAAAATCACTGATGCTTTGAGATCCTGTTTTGGAGGGCATTTGACTCTGGATCTGTATTTTTTCTTTATGAATCAGAAGGTAGTAATGAACTGGCAGTAATATTTTTCTTTACATTTTTTAGAAGCTATGGTGAGCCTTACTAAGAGGTCTGATGTGAGTTTTGAAGTGATTTATCACTTGTTCCCTTACACCAGCAGGAAAGAATTACCAAAACAGAATACATTTAGGACTAAAATACACATTGCTTTTATATTTACCTCCACTTGGATTTTTACTCTTGGATAAAAAAGAGGACTTTTGCACAGAAAGCTACTCATCTTAATATGAATACTTAGATGAGCTTCTTGCTTTTACAAACAAATATATAATTTGTTTGCAAGAAACAGGCCGGTCTGTCGAGACACTGTGAAGCTGGTACAGCTCCTAGGTCTAGGACAGCCAGATTAAAGAGCAATTTTAAATGCAAATATTCTCTCTCGCCTCTCATTTCACTGATCAAACCAGCTAAAGGCAGATTCTTGTTATCTTCTGGCATAAGTGGAGAGCAGTGCTTTTACAAAGTCACTGGAAAAGAACCACACAATAAGAAAGATTTTGCTTTTAATGTCGTGCTGTTCTTCCTCTCATTTCAAATTATTTATTATGAAAGCAAATGCCACATTAAACTGTTTATTCTAAGACCAGTGGTTATTTACATTTTTCAATAGTTTTCAAACAAACTGAAACATCTATGCTCATGCTTATTCAGTGCCAACCTAGACAATGAAAAGACTGACAATAAGAGGCATTTTGTCACACTTTAAGATTTTTTAAAGAATTATCAACATTTACACGTGACTGTGATCCACAAAATTGCAGTTGTGGGGGCTTTGCTTAATAATTTAAATGGGAATTCTTAGGGCTTCTAAATCCATTGTGTCTGACATTCCTGGATGTAGATGGAAACTGTACATAAAGACCTAAACTTCCTATTCATGGCACGTTTGCTCCTGTGTTACTGCTTTAATAAATATGTTAAAGTGAGCAATGGGTATTTTTGAAGCCCATTCCTATAATCACAGTAGGACATTGTCAATGAGAGTGAAGCCTGGACAACTAAGAAGACTTTAAGGTTTTTCCAAACCTTAAAATAGTGAAATGTATTGGATATAATAATAGGTAACAGGGATTGCTTTCTTTTTCTTTTTTTTTTTTTTCTAAACTGGTATTTTCAAGCTTTAAATGTAGCACTTACCTATTTCTGTGCCTTTTCTGGGTGAGAAAAAACAATCAATGAAGAGTGTACTGAGACTAACGATCATTTGAATAAAGCTGGAATTATAGACATGGGAATCTGCATGGCTGAACAACATATTGATTAAATATGATTGATTACCTATTTATGCCCAAGGCACTTAGAAAAAGAGCTAAGCTCTGTTCAGCTTGTATCTGCTGTGACTTGAAAAATCAAATTTTATTTTTAGTACAATGGCGATAAACAGGATAATGTTTATATTATCTGAATGACCCTGTTGAGGTTAAGAAGGATGCTGTGCATGGCAGCCTAATGAAGTTATAGTGGATTTATTCAGATTTTGGAGAATTTTGTCCATGAAAAGTATAAATATATTTATTGTGAAAAAATCCAGAGACATAAATCCAGAGTTAAAGTAATGGCAAGTTTTTAATGTTTTTCTAAGAGCAGAATCCACAGTCAGCACTAAATCTTCGGTGTCTGGGAACTTGCAGTTCTAGAGTTTTTTGCTTACCTGTGCAAACTGAAGTTTGGGTCTTATTCTGAAAGATCTTAGTCCGAATAAATAAGGCTTACCTCATGAAACCAGAAGAACTGTCCTGAGAGCAGTGCAGCAATAAAAGTGAATACTGCTTTCACACTCATCGCTGCTCTGAAATTCTCACATACTGGCAATGTGGTCTAAATCAGACTTTATTATATTATTTTCTTGATTTGAATTGTTTTGATTCAATTGTCATAATCATAGTTATTCAATGGACTAAACACTAATAAAATACATAAAACCCTTACATCTATGTATTAATGTTGCAGAAATATTTTTTGTGGAGGATAAGTTCTTCTGTCATCCCCTTCATGCTGTCCTTACTTGGCAGAAATAATTCTCTCCTTGACATGAGTTACCAAGTTTTCAGATGAAAATTATTTTCTATGCTAGACAGAGTATAAAGGAAAATGCTGATGCAGCTGTACATGTTTTAGTATTATAAATGATGTTAATCCAAGTACAATGTAATAAATATTTATATTTGTTATATAGAGATCTAAGTGAAGGGCATCTCTCAATTGATGATCCAGCCTGCATATGGTCCTTAAATATTCATAGTGTATGCGGTTGTATTCATAAGATCCTACATAAAAAATATATGCAGTGTTATCCACAGAGCCAAATTTGTCTGCATCATGCAGTGCACCATTTGATCATTGAACAATGTGATTGTTCAGGAGCCTGTTACCAAAAATACATGTCTGCTGTCAGTTAGCTCAGTCACAACTTGTCTCTTGGGTATTTATCTGGTAGAGAACAGTCTAGATTGGTACAAAATAGCTCTACAGGCATTTGCAGGCTAAACATGATCAGGTGACTTTATCTCCATCCATGTTATCCTTTCCCAACAGACTGCAAAGCAAAAAATAATTTTTTTTAAAAAAGTTTCTTAACCAGATCCAGTCCACTGACGTACTAAAAAACTAAATAATTTTGGACTTCAAGGTTCATCAGTTCCAGGGGAGACAGACACATCTGCACTCAGTAAGTGCAGAGACTTCAGCTGTGCCAGACAAGTACAGAAGCCTTGAGTTCTGTTTTTGGGAAGGGCTCTGGAGAGTAAGAGGCCATGGCACTTAACAGTATCACACCAGCATTGCCTTCAGCATACTAGTTGTACTTGTGTTTTTCAGTCTAGTCTTTTGGTGAACTCAGATTAGTGACTTTTTATTAAAGTAGATATACAGAGTGCTCTTTATATCAATAGATTCCATGTACAGATGACAGAGAACTTCTAGTTTGTGTATTATGATTATTTATTAAGAATTTGCATTGTAGCTAAAATTTGAGCTTGATTAATGTAGTAAAATGCACAGTTTAGGAACTGTTTCATGTTAATTGAAAACTTACATGGGTTGTTCGAAAATAGTATTTGAGTTTTACTGGAATTTTAGGGCCATGTATTTGAAAACCACTTCCTACTGCTGGAAGAGTTCATCTGTTTTTCTCGTCGGTACATTTGTGATATTGTCATCTTGCAAAAAATACTTGTGCGTGAAACTGTAGAGATACGTATTTAGCAATTGCACTTAAAATAAGATACAAATATTACAGACCACAGTTCAGTTTCATTCACTGGCTGATGGCCCTTCTAGCTAGTTGCCTATATCCGTACACTTATTGCTTACTCGGGATAATGGAAGAAGGGGAAATGTGTCTGGTAAAATAAAAGGCCTGAAAAGAAGCCTTATACGCCCGTATACGCTTTTTTTCCCTCATTTTATTCGTTACATTTGCAGCTCTGAATTTCAGTTATACATAGGAAGAAAAAGGTTTGTTCTGCATGAATTATCTCATGGATTGGGCACAAAAACACCTCTCTAGCAATATGCCTGTTCTTTCTGAGTATTTAAGGAAGGCTCAAGTATATATGTGAGCTTTTATTTTCATAGATCTAGGAATGTATGTATACCCTGAGTGTATATTGTTATAGACAAAGCTGACTCAAGCTGTGCCTGGAACACAGGATATCTGCTGATACACAGCAGCCTCTTCCCCAGCAGCAGCATGTGAGTGAGTGTCCTGTTATCTAGTGCTTTTGGAAGGAGGAGGTTTGACTCTCCAACTGTCCTGGTGTATCTGGTAAATCTTTGTGTGGATATAGATATGTGCTAACACTCTGATACAGATATGTATATATGTATATATATATATATATATATATATATATATATATATATAAAATCTGTAGCTACATCACAGAAAAATATGGTCCATTTCTTCCAGCCCATCTGTTTATAACAACTTGATGCTGCACAGAGCTCCTCTACAGCAAGCAACCCGCATGAGGAGCTGTGTAAGGAATCAGTCTGAAGGATCAGCAACATAAAATTTAAAGCATTTTTCTTCTTTCCTAACAATACAATTTGGGGGGAAAATGTAAATATAGAAAGGAAAAAAAAATACAAGCAAGTGTCCTAAAGGAATAAGTTAAAAGAATAGTTTTACTTGTGCAATCAGATGGACTGGATGAAGGACACTCTTCCTTTTATTTAGCAATGGTGGTAATAAAGTGACTGGAATATTCATAGAAATACCTCTGTCATATAGGTACACCAATGTACTTCTCAAATATGCTCATTTTTAAAACAATTTGATCAGTCATATTTTATCAAAGGTGCCAACTTAGTGTAGCTCTTTAAACTGCAGCAAAAATGTTGTGAAAATTGATTTTGTTATGAAACACAGTACCTTGAGTTTGACCTACAGGGCTCTTAGAGAGTGCAGCAATCGCTAGAAGAGGGAGATGCAGTATAAAAGCTCCAAGACAATAAAGTAAAAAGACTAGAGATGAAAATGGTCTTTCTCCATACTGACCTGTTTTTTTAATTATGAAATTATGGTTGCCTGCATTTTAATAACTTTTACAATCACTGTAAGTGCTGTTACTCGTAGATACCTGCTGCTGTTTTGTAGCTCTTGTTATGGCGTAAAAATCTGTGGAGTGCCGCATGTGAAATCATAGAGTGCAGTGGGGCTTTTATATTATTAAAATTATGTAAGTAAGTGAAATTATATAAGTGAATGCTTCTTAAATAGCAGGATCGTAAGAACACAAGGACCCAAGCATGACCCTGTACTACTTTATGCAGTAACATCAAACTGTATTTAAATATTTCTTAAAATCAGTATATCTGTGCAAGTGGAGTACATAACATTATGTGTAAGTTCCTAACAAGGTGTTTGAGTTGTAGCTTTGGTGTTCATACTATCCTCCAACTCCTTCTGGGCCAGTTACCGAGGTTCTGTAATGAAGATATTAATAAATCATTAGATAATATACTAACATGAATTCTTTTCATCACGCAGTGTCTGTCAGATGCAATTTAAGTCTAAATGGGGATACAGAACCTAAAGCTTAGAAGCTCCATATTGTGTTATCTTCTATTTGGACTTTCCAGTCCCTTAATATTGTCTCTAACTGTACAGTCTTGCGACTTCTGACATCCAAATTTTTAGAAAGCTGAAGTGAAAAGAAAAAAATCAAATAACCAGATATACCAAAACTGAGTCTTATTTGGGGCAAATATATAAAATAATGTACTATACTGAAGTATTTTAATATTTATTTTCATATTTTAGTTTCTTTTACTATGTATGAGTATCGCACTACTTTTCCCAGTTCCTTTTCTCAGTTCTTTGTTTTCTCCCCAGAAAACCTCAAAAAATTATGTTATTAACACTACTTACTAATCTTTCTGAGGCCTAAACTGTAAAACAAGCAAGTATACATTTGAGCAGTGCCTATTTGGGTATTGTAAAAATAAATTGTCCAAGTCTGATGCTGCACCATTTTACTCAAGATTGAGCTCTACAATGTCATGTAGCCCAAGACTTGTCTTTGTTAGGACTTTGCATGTGTGTACCACTCCTCACACATGCTGCAGCAGGAAGTTTTCTGAAAAAATAATGTATTTAAAAGAAAATACATTGGAATTCAGACTGTATTTCTTTCTGTTTTATCCACCAGTTGCCATCAATCATTCAACTTTTTTGGACAAACACTTCTTGCAAAATTTAACTGACATGCAGAATTAAGGTATATTAAGATTTGAAACAAATCTTATTTTAAGACTAGATAGTTCCCTCTGTATTACCTGTTCGCAAAAAAAAATTCAGAATTAGTCTTGCTTTGCTTTTCTTGCCAAAACTGTTCATATATGTGAAAGCTTAACAGGTTATTTTGATTTTATTTAGCTATAAATAACAGTGAAAGAATAAGTGCTTATAAATGAAAATTAGTTTTGGAAATTGAAGTTTCTGAGTACTTTGACACAACTGCACCAGTCACACAGATGATATGAAAATAAAGAAAAAACATTATAAACAAATACAGGTAAATCAAGTTTGTGTAAATCAGGCTGTAGAGGAGATGCAAATGGGACCTGTGTTTCATTGCTAGTTAAATTTTGCCAAATTAAAGTGTGGACACTGCAGCTCATAGAATGAGAAAAATAAAAATAAAAAAACAGAGAATCACTGAAATGCAGTTTTTGAGCCTGAGTGCATCTATCAAATAAATTAGAAGCAGAAGAACTTTGGTCATTTTTCACTTTCCTTGAACAGCCATTTTACTTTCTTGCAAGGCCACCCTTCATGCAAACACTCTAAACAAATAAATCCAAAAAGCCATTTAGAGCTTTTCTAACTTATTACTCTTGAGGTGCCTATTACACGTTGCCATTTTGTAAAAAGCAACAAAAGTGGCTTGTGTGTGCTAAACATAGCACAAGCAGGGAAAAAAAGGTAATTTTAATTCTGTTTTATTCATTTCACTCAGGTTTCAGTTGTTGTTTTCTAAGGGGTAAAAAGTCTCCCATGAAAGTGATTTCTCTTGTATTTGCATCGTCTTACTGTGTATAGTTGTGATGTATATTTACAAGTGAGGTTACTACATTTGTAGCTGTGGCCAAGAACTCTGTGGCTGAATCAGTGCTTAGAGTCATAGAATGATAGAATCATTACGGTTGGAAAAGACCTCCAAGGTCATCGAATCCAATCTTTGACCGAACGCCACCTGGTCAATTGAATCATGGCATTAAGTGCCACGTTCAGCCATGTCTTGAACACTTCCAGGGATGTTGACTCCCCCACTTCCCTGAGCAGCCCCTTGACAACCCTTTCATTATGTGAACTGTTTCTGTTTCCATGCACAGTGAAGTATGAAGGGAAGTGAAAGTGTTTTCCTTGGGCAGAATCTGTTGCAGTCCAGTGTTGTGGTATCCCCTTGAGCAGGGAGCATCAGGAATGAAGCAGAGGAAAAACTGAAGGTCAGTGTGTCACATCTTGGATGAATGAAATCCTGGATTAAAAAAAGAGTGAAGGGACTACTTTTATTCTACTCCTCTGGATTCTTTTTAAAAGACTCAGTCTCTTGCAGAATGCCTACAGAAGTAACGTGCATACCTCTCCACTACAGCAGGCTGAGTTCTGGGAGCAGGACTTGCCTTCCTGCAACGCAAACAATGGCACCTAAGTCTTGCAGAGGATCAAGGTTCATTCAGTGCTCTTTTGTCATCCTTTCCGAGAGGACAGCTGAAAGGTACTAAACAGTACAGCACTGTGGGTACCATTCTTAATTGTCTTAAGTTTTCTTGTATATCTTTCAAGAAAGTACATCCGTCTTGGATGTAATAAATTCCTGTATGTTTCCTTTGTTTATACAGGATCCAATAATTTAAGATCCTAAATTACACTAAATTTGCAAACAAAGTAGGCTTTTAAGTCCTTAAATTACTTCTGAACAGAGGACTTCAATTCTAAATAACTTAGATTATTTTTTACACACTATTCATTTTGTAGAAAACTCACAGGGGAGTGGGGGGGAAATTATTTTAGCACTTTAAAAAAAAAATCCTACCTGTCTGTTTTGACAAAGTCTATGACCTTTCTAGGAGGAAGGTAGACTACAGTATGGCAAAGAGGCAATACTGTTTTGATAGTCCTTGACTGAATGAGGATGTTGTTGAGGTGAAATTCAATTTTGAAAGGCTTTTGAAGGCCCTACTTTGTTTCCTCAGGACCTCAGTAGTTGTGTACAGAGTACACAGTGATTTGTTGTTTGTGTTGGAGGAAGGGAATTGGTACAAAGAGCTAAGCTTCCACTCTGTTTGGAAAATGCCAGCTGACCCATCCTTGATCAGGATATTGGAGGATAAGCAAACAGGTCACTGAATAAAGTCTGAGAAACTGTTTAGCGTTCTGTAGAGCAGAAATAATTAATGAATGCTGAAAGCTGTCAAAATAAACTTCCCAGCTTCAGTAACATGAGGCTTTTCCCTCCCTATTTGGGGGATAATCTCATTGAACGTTTTCTTTAGAGCTGTGTATCTGTGTTGCCACAGTAAGTATGAGTGCACAAATTTGTATGACTTAGGTGTTGAGTAGCTGTGATATAAAACTAGAATATTATTTTGGAGAGGAAATTATCTTCAAGAATTTTTCATATATTTTTCATCCTCTCAAAATGATGCCTGCTGACATAATAATTTGTTTTGTAAAGAACACTGTAGCTCTTCTAAAGGTGCTGGTCAATTTTACACTGTAAGCTTCATTACTGTAGGTTGTATTCTTGAACTGTCCTGAGATTTGCTGACCTTCTTAGAAAAATAAAATGAAAAATCCAAGGATATAGTTTGTTTCTAAGTTCAAAGCATTATGAACCTAATGCTTATTTGTTTCTTGACATCTGCCTGATGCAGCCTAGAACTTTATGGTTGCTTTATAATTTCCTTATTAAGGAAAAGAAACATGAAAGTCATTGTAAAAAATTCGGAAAAGAGAGAAAATGTTGCTGTAGCCTACTTCATCCACTGAGAGGAAGAGAATATAGAGGTAAAGAAAATGAACACGAAATTAACAAAACCAGCAGGATTCTCAGGGTTGTTGTCTAATCATCATAGTGCTTAAGATTATATTTATATATATTATCTACTTGGGTCTTGGAGATAAGGATAGTCACATTTTATGTTGGTCATGCAAGTCTGATTTCATCTCCTGAGTGGAGTTCAGAAGTGTAAACAATGTAATAAGGCAAAAAAATCCATTAATTACTCACTGTTAATCCAAAGTGGTTATTCTGAAAAAAATAAGAAAAGTGAGAACAATTGTATTTCTAGCTATTTCCAAGAAAATTACTGCTGGGTGGGCTGAAGCAGGCTTTGGTACCCTGAGATGCTTCTAGTTGGGCCACCTAGCAAATGATCAAGAATGTTGCTATGTCATCTTATTCTTCTCAGCGATAGGCTTAAAAACCTTAAGAACATCTGGGAGCAGCAGTAACAATTTTCAAGCCTGATGCAATCAATAAGGAGTTAATGTGAAGCAGATACTTTTTTTTCCAAGGATGGAATTAGAAAAACAGTGGGATGAAGCTCCAAGATGTTGCTGATGTTACTCTGGTAGGTAGCTGGAGGTCAAGAGAAGGGGGGAATCTCTTTTACTTCACATAGGCCGAGGCTGCAATAGAAGCCATAAGCTTCAAAGTAACATTTCAATATGTGCCAAGCAGGAAGGGACTTGTCTCAGGACTGTGGTGCAACCTGCTCTTTCAACAAGATTTTTGAGTAGACTCAGTTAACAAGGGCAGGGTATTTCTGTCAGACAAAGCAGAAAATGTAATAATTGCTGAAATGTTAGTACAATCCAGCTGTAATGACTTGATTTATTTATTTTAATTGGTACAGTTGCTTCCAGGATTTTAGATTAGCAGTTTAGATTCAAATATGCCTAAAGCAAATCACAAAAGACAAATTGACTTTGGATTTGAGTTGCTTGCCCTTTATAGTCCTTGGAGGAGTACAAATACAGATAAATGCCCAACAAAAAGCCTTGTTTAAATTTTATTAAGCAGCTGTTGAAGACACAGGAGCTGTCCTTTACCAGTCCTGGAGAAAAAAACTCATCACGGGTAATCTTTCAACTAAGAGGCTTATTGAGCAAAACAGGAATGTAAAGATTATTCCAAAAGGTGCTGGTCACTGTCTGAGTTGCCCTTGTGATTTACAGCCACAATACAATTCCCTGCATGAATTTCAGGACATAACAATCTGTCAGTTCTCAAAGCTATAAAGTCATCCCTTGGAGATAACTGAGCCAGTCTCACAGTGATGATCATTTCAGAACATGACTGTAATTTCTTTCCTTAATAATAAAATGGTGGTGTTGTTTGGAACATCATGCTTCAGATGTAAGACTAATAATCCTATTAAACTAGAAATTGTAAGATACTGTAGGTACTAATCTAGACGGAAATAATGTGTCAGATCCTTTTCAAAGTAAATAAATAGGAACTGAAAAAGGCCTATAAACAGCTTGGAAAATAAATGATGTTGTAACAAAAATATTTAATGAGATGTTAAAGTGTTCACAATATTTTTTACTAAGATATATGGGGAACCAGAGAGTTTCAACCATCTTCCATTGTGCTATGATTTTATTTACTTGTGTTTATCTAAGATTCCAAAGTTTTTTAGATAGTGTACAAATATGAGACACAAGCACACATTGTTCTCTGAAAGAGTTTCCACTGTGTGTAGGAATTTTCTCTAGTGGTATGTTGGTCCTTAATGTCATCAGCATGGAGACTGAGCACCATAAGTAAGCATATTAAATGAGACTAATTCTTTTAGATAGAAGTCCTTTGTTCCATTAAGGATGAACATAATTTAAACTAGTTGCATCTGAGTTAGAACTTGTTTATGTTTAAAGAAATTACTAAGTTTTGACTGCAGTAAGAGGGAAAGAAAATTAGGTTGTGACAGCTTCATACTGAAGCTCACTTCATCATCTCTGGCTGCTCCCTGAGGAAGTTCTGTCTCAGGAATAGGGCAAGGTTCACCTTGTGGTTTACAGTGCACTGCCAGACCCTGCATGAAAGTCATGACTTAATTGTTGATGCTAGAAGCTGCAAAGCTTTAATTCCTCATGAAAAGTTCAGTTCTTTCTGATAATGGAAGTTTGCAGCCCAGCCTCTGATCAGGAGGGCTTTGAAAATTTTCAGTCCAGTCAGCATCTGGAATAAGAAAATGAGCAGCTTCAAGGCTCTCTCTAGAGAGAAAGAGAGATACAATGTATGCACAGGAATGAGGACTTAGATACTGCATGTGCCACTAGTCAGATTTTGGTGAGAACCAGTGGTGCAGATACGCCCCGTTATGGCATTGTAGTCTGGTGTTCAGGCCTGTTCTCTCACCTTGTTTAGATGTATAGTGAATACATAGGTGGGGAAGCTCAGAAACTATGAAGTTCTCAACTAGACCCATTCAGAGTATAGTGATGTCTATGAGCAGGATGTTTCAAAGTATCAGATACATTTGTAATTGTCATTAACCAAGCCACAAGAAGTTCTTAAAGAAAAATGAATTCTATTGAACTTTGCATTTTGAGAAGATGGGTTTTTAATAAAAGCTGTTGCACACAAAGTAGGTGGGAATGCAATGAAAATATATTCAGGTCTGTGTTCACAACTTGTCTTAATATTGTCTAATCACTGAGGTGCTTCCTGCACACCTGCACTTTCTGTGAGTCATATGCTCTGCACATGAAAGTTATTAGCATAATGTCTGACTATTTTAAAAATGTGTTTATATTAACTGCACAGATTTTCTTCTTGGGACAAGTAACCCCAATATGGATAATGATCCATTTGTATCTGTAATACTTTTTTTTTTAAAAAAAAAAGAAGGTAAAACAGAAACTGAGAACTATGCTCTTGGTATTTTTCTTTGCAGCCTTACTGCTGCCATGCAACCTTTCCTTCACCATAGATTTCTGACAGAAAAAATACAAGGGTTGCTTTTCTTCCAGTCATCCCCCGTAGATATTGCTGATTCATGCAACACACTACTATCTGGATATTGAACCTTTTGATCTTCTGGACCTGAATTTATTCTTGGTACTGCTGACTTTACTAAAAAGCCATATTCGTGATACGGGTGAGACAGAAAATTCAGTCATGCTCCAACACCATGTTTTCTATTCTTCATATTTTTGTTTCATCTCCTCTGTTGTCAAGCAGAAGCATTCTACTCCAATTTGTAGGTGGTGGCTCTTTCAGCATATCTCATTTTTGGTCTCTTTGATCTAAGTTTTCAGCAGTAGAATATAAGATACAATGCAGAGGTCTCTTCTGAATGCCTGACTTACGTCTGCAGGCTGCAGTTTGTAGGGAGTGTGCCACCACTGTCACAGTGAATGTGGTATTAAAAAGTACATTCATCTTGCCAGATGAGCCTTTTTCAGCACATATGTAAGAGATTCTAAAAATAACTGTTGCTTTCAAAGGAGTCTACAGTGAAGAGAAGAACAGCCAGAATACAGAGACCTCTTATATTGCGTTCTCTTAATTACCTACCCAAACCCACAGAATTAGGATTGTAGTTACCATGCATTATTTATCAAGTTGTCAAAAAGCAAAGCCTGGACTAAGACAAGTACATTCTAACAAAGTGTGGACCAGGGTCTGAAAGTGGAAAGAGGAAGTGAAAGTTCACTGCTATTGATATGTATCAGGGTCCAGTCCTTAAGGAATTCTTTTTGGAAGGATGCTTGGTTGAAAACTTGGTACAATCAAGAGCCAAACATCTTGCAACAAGCAAATCCAACTCACATACATGATTTTTAGGTCTCTTAGGAACTAACTTTAACAAAAAGTCTCTTAAAAGAATCTGTTCATCAAACACCAGGCACAAAGTTGCTTTATTCCCCTACTTTAAATAGTGATTTTGCTTTGAATTGAAGATAACACTCCCTGTCCCCTGAACTTTCACACATCTTAAATCTAAATTGAACAGAAGATTTTTGTTTTGGAAAGTCTGATTACCATCAAAGTCATTAGTAAGAAAAATTAGGTGTAGTGAATTAATAATCATTCTAATTTTAACAGAATGTTCCTGTAGAATTTTTTCTTCTTGCACTGAAATGGAAGAATTGATGTAGGTTAATCTCAACACCAGAGTTATTTAACAAACAGCCTTTCTCCAGCTGCACCACAGCTAGATGCAAAACTCCATTCTTTTCTGTATGAAAACACACAAATATACACTCATTAAGTAGTAGAAACATAATGAAAAAGTCATCCTTAATCTGTACAACAGATCCATTTTCAATTTACTTAAAAGGCATGTAGCTTAAATTACATAATAAAGTAGGAAACAAAGGAAGAGAACAATGAAGATAGTGCTTAAAATATTAAAGAATAGATGGAGAATTGGAGGTTAGATCTTGGGGAGTGAAATCTTCAACAAAGAGTAGGAATCAGAATTCACATTTGGCATGTCAGAATCTTCAGGATTTGTCCCAGACTTAAACCTCCTCGTATTTCAGTCAATACCACAAGAGCCCACTAAATGAGTTATTAAAAGGAAATCTGTAGGAAAAAAAAGGGGGTTGTTTATCAGTCATTTTGGCATGTTTCTCTAATACTGGCAAAGGTATTTTATTTATGTTATAAAGGTCATTTATATGAGAAACACTTGCTCCCAAAATACTTAGTATTCCATACAGACTTATCATGCAGTTGTTTCAAATCACATTAGATTGCATAAACTTTTCTGCAGTGTAATGAAATGGAAAAAAATTTACAGATGCAGTGCATCAGATTAGTTTCACAAGAACAGTATTTATATCTTGCAAGCAATGACATATGCTGAGAGTGATACTCTTTCCAGCTTGCGAGTCAGAACTGTTTTATCCTGAGAATTATTCTGTTTCCTAAATCTGTAGCAAACAGATATTTCAGGAAGGGAACAGTTGCAAGACTATCTTAGACTGTTTTTGCATCCATGCAAATTATACATTCACTGATAATTAAAGTGTTTTGAAAGAGAATTGGCAAGAATAAAATAAACCTCCAGATTGTACAGTTTTCTAGCATCTAAAAGGAAATTGCTAGAAAACATCTTGAGCAGGCAGTGGACCAGCTTTTTTTATTTTGGATTTGAATTGGTACGAGTGTACTGAATCTGATTTAGAAAACAAGAACCTCAATGAAAACTTGCAGCAAAAAAGGAAATGAGATGTGAGGAAGCAATAAAAATAAGGTAGAGAAAGCAGATGATGAAAGCAAGCAATGGCAGCAAACTTGAATTTTCGAAGAAAAAGGTAAAGATGGTGATGAAATAAAGGAATGCAGTCTAAGGAAAGACAGAAGTACTTGGAGCAGTGGAATAACATGCCTCAGTGAAACAGAGAGAGATTAAAATCCCAGTTGAGAGAATGAGAACAAAGCAATAAACTGTGCTAAGCCTGGGCTGAGAGAAAAGGATTACTCATAAAAAGGAGAAAAGAGAATGAAAGTAATGGAGTGGACGAGAGAAAGGAGAGGAGAGCATGAGAGAAGATGTTGGGAGTATAGCAAAATAAGAAATGACAGACATGGAAAGACCCTGAATTCTTCCAAATAGAATTCAGTGGGCACTGAAGGGCTTAACAAGCTGGAGAATCATACCTGAAGAAAGGGGATTTTGTTATTGTATGTGATTCTCCCCCTCCATTCTCTGTGGGTTTTGGTAGTTCTTGCATTGTTGCCTTGTCAGTCTAGGACAGGTCAGGACTGACTGTGTGCTTTTCTTCAGTCATTTCTTCATTCATTGTCTGCAATGTCCAGCAGTTTCTCGCATGGTTGTCCCATTAGCTTAAGCACAGGGCAGAACTGGCCATCTGTACTTGTGCTGTGAGACATATTCATGGCTGAACAAGACTGGTCAGTTGTTCATAGCAGATAATACGTGTCACCACTTCTCTGGATGTGTATTTCTGCAGTTTATGAAGCTGAGTGGTTCAATCAACATGATGCATTGCAGGAAGTCTCGTAACAGCCAACACCTTGCTGGATTAGGTCTTGTATGCCTGAAAAATTGAAGCCATGACATATTAGGAGGTTGTACATCCTTCTCTGCATCTATTTCACATCAGTGAACACCAGAAAAATCCCAAATTGCATTTTTCTCAAAATCTAAAAATTAAACAAGCAGGCCTTCACATTTTATGTGATATACATTTCTGTTGTTAGAAACACCATGAAATTCTTCCTCTGGAGACATAGCTTTTGGGCTGAGGACAGCATTTTATCTAGGATTATTAGCAAATAATTGTTCATTCAGCTTCAGAAATTTTGGATTATTTTCCTGAAATATTTTAGTAGGCTATTCTCTTTTCCATTAGTCCTATCTCCTATCAAATTTTAAGAATACATTCTTCTGTGAGATTATAACCTATGATGTTAACAGGATTGAGATGCTCACTTTCTAACTTGTCGCCAGGCAACAGTTTAGACTATCCATTCACTTAAACCTATTTGGGCATGACTATTTTGATTAGCCAGATCTAGTTCTTTCTCAAAACATACCAGTTTCTTGAAAAACTTGATTCCTCTTGGGCTCAAACTGTAGTACTATCTGTAGCCACTATCCTACAAATTGATGGGCCTGGCTGGCCTTTTTTAAAAAGAGCATCAATCACATACTTAAAACTGGCATAATCCTGTAGGTTGACCTTCAGATATGTTTCTCTGGTACAAGAAAGTGCAATGGATGAACATGCTTGCTTACTTGTTTTTTTAAACTCTGTGAAGGTGGTTGGTGGGATTTGGAAAGTGCCCATTGGTGCTTGTCACATGAATTGGCCATAATTCCTGGCCTTTGTACTTAATGTCCTAAATGTATTCATTATGCACTAACCATTCATGTGGAATTTATTGGTCTGTTATAAAATTTTGAAAACTTCATGTGCACTCTCTGATTCTCATTTATCAAGCGTGTCATCCTCCCACTTTGAACAGTAACCACTTGATGTTAAATGTTTTTGCTTTGTTCTTCAAGCCAATATCCAAGATCAATTTATGACTGTAATGTGGGAGGCAGCTTGCAGAAACTTGCTGGATTTTATGACATCTTTATTTATGTAAGTGGCACAACTCTTATCTGGACTGTTCAATTTCTGCTACAGAGGTATAATGCAGACACAAAAATGCAAATGAAAGAATCTATAGGATAAAACAAAGCTATGTTAGTGAGATTCAAGGTAAGACAAGAAAGGCTGTAAACATCTTCCTCCTTCCCAAACAGTTCTAATATTAGTTATCCTACAAAATCCCTAGGCATGCAAGCAACCTTTGAAATGCTTTGAACAATTAACAATTTTATTCCTTTTTGTGCAATTTAGCCCTTGGAGTATCATTTACTGCTAGGAGCACTTTACTCCTGCTAACATCTCCCTTTTTTTTCCAGTTAAGCATACCAACCAGCAGTAGGAGTGGCAAAATAAAATAGCACTAGAAAAAGATAAGTGGGGACTTACCTGCCATTCTGCTGGGCTCAGTTTTAATGCTTGCTTTCAGTACTAAATTTTTTTATCTGAATTTGCCAAATTCTATTTGGATGTGATTGCATGTGTTTAAGTTCTGGAGCTTTTGAGCCAGTAGGAGAATATTCTGCCTGTGCTTTTAAGCCATCTGAAGCCCTGTGGCAGTGTTGAAACAGCATTGCACTAAACTTCATGTTATGTGTGACTCAGTATGCTACTGAGTCAGATCCAGGTATCCTCACACTTTTAACTGACTTTGCATTTACTTTCAAAATATCATCTAATCAAATGCATAGGAGGGAATAAATAACCTAGTTTAAAAAAAAAAAATCCTTCTCAACAAAGTTCTGCGTTTTCCCCTGCAGGATTTAAGGAAGATAGTGACTCATACTTCAAAATATGTATGGAAGCACACGAAGGTATTCAGTCATTGAAATAATAGTGAGCAGTCCACCACATTTCTGATAGTGGTCTGGTATGTGTTAAACTGAGGACAGTAATGTGTGGCAAGTACCAACTGCTAGAGTGAGCTGGGATAAAGGCTAGTTTGTCCTATGAATCATCAGCACTATAGTATCTGAAAGAATAAAAATTTAGTACATTTTTATTGCTAGAGAAAAGAGAATTATGTTCTGGCCCTTGAAGAACTTCAGGAGGAGGCAGACTGAGGAACTGATGGTTCTTACTACATTTTGTGTAGGTGTAAGGATGAAGGCAAATTTTTGAAGAATGGAGGGAACATATATAAATGGTGAGAGAAGTTCAAAGTCCATTTCTTGTGCAAGAAATTAGCTACATTTCAAGTGCTTTTTTAAACTAGCAGGTAAAGAAGAGGTGACATTCTTAGGCTCATACACAGACTGAAGCATACACCACTAATATCAGAGTAATTCCTGACAAAGTCTGGCACTAACAAGGAAACAAATAAGGTCACAGGGGCACATTTAGAAAATGTGAGAGTTGTCTGGTACATAGGATAGTCAGAGGTGAATCCTGGCTAGTAAGAACAGTGACCAAAAGCAGTACTTTACACTATCATTTTTTCTTCTGAAAAGTATCAAATCATGTCATCTTTAAAAAGGTTGTTTATTTTCAGATAGTTATGGCTAACCCGATGTCACGAGTTTTTGGGGGGTTTTTTGTCAATGAACACCAAAATGTAAAAGCCTCAAAATAAATCTCTGTGTTAGATGAAATGTCATTCCACAAGTTCTCATTAATTTAATTACATGTTGTTGTCACAGAAAGGTGCTGTTTTTCAGAATTACCCAAAAATGAAACTAGGCATGCTGTCACATTTGTTATTTCATTATTTAATTATTGCTTATTTAAGTAAGAATGTGTTACATTTCCAAAGAAAATTGGTATAATTTCCTTTATTGCGGTATCTCATCAGCAACAGGACAGAATTACGTTTGGCTTTTTTTTCCTTCTCCAGAACATTTGCATTCTTTCCTTAATTTCCCTAAGACAACTGGAAGATATCCAGACTATAGTTTAAATTGCAGTTCCAGTCATTTTAGATTAGCTCTTCATTTTTAAAATTAAGTCCCTAAATTATATCCCAAATGCCTTTAAATGGAAAAATCCTCCATATTCAAAACACACTATCTGGATAAGCCCAAGCATTTTATCAAGTACCTACTGCTTGTTTGTAAGTGATCAAAGGAAAGAAAGGTGTGTGCATGTTTTATTAGAGGACTGTGCGTGATTGTAGGGGCATCCCACAGTGGTTTAGATCCAGCTTGCTGTGGTTTAAATTAGCTCAGAGCACTTAGAAAATAAGTTGCAGTTTAATTGACAAGCTAGTGCTGTTATAGGACTGAGGTTTTTAAACATCTTATATTTCTCAGCAGATTTGATCTGTTATTTTTTTCACGGTTTATGCTAAAACACATGTAACTATAACATGTTAGGTAGGCTGAGATGGATCTTATGTAATATGGCAGTGTAAAATTTATCTGTCTGGTACAGCTTTATAACATACCTTTTACGTTTTTTTCAATTACAAACAAAAATTCCAGCTTCAGGTTTTCAAATTGTACCAGAAGGCTGTGAAGATTTTTCATAGAAATTGTTTATGCTGTTTCCAGAACTTCTGTTCATTCAGATGTTTCTGAGAAAAACATGTATTGCATTCAGTTTTAAATTATGTTTAAGGGATTTTAAAATCATATCAACAGAAAGGCTTTTAACTTTATGAGAATCCCTAACCACTCATTCCTTCTTGGGTCTTCCTAGAAGCAATACATGGAAGATACTGAAGACAATAGGCTTTAATTTTCACCAGAGTGCTTTATCCAGAGGATGACATCCTTCCTGTCCCCAGAGGTCCCAGCCCCTCTGCAGCTGCTGTTGCTCAGAGCCCTTTCACACACGCACACACAGACAGACACGCACTGCTCTGCAGTCCCCCCAGGGACAGACCGCCCTCCAGGAGCTGGATGCGCCCTCCTGGGACGGGAGGAGCTGGGCAGGGTGGCATCTGAGCTGTCCCACCTGCCATCATCTTCCTGTGCTGCTTTGCCAGCATGCAGAGGAGCATTTTATCTCATCACGTATCAGTACGTATTAGGGCAATTAAACAGACATGCAACACTTTAATTCATTTGCTTGCATTTTACAGTATGCTAAAAAAATGTCTCAGGCAGCTAAGGAAAACCCAGCAGTAACCAACTTACTTTTCAACATGGATTTCACTGGGAAACTGAGTAAGCAATAGCTGCTACTTTCTGTGGTCAACTCCTTTGGATTGTGATAGGTGGCAAAATAAGAGTTCTCTGCAGTATAGGAGAAAGAAGAAGACTAAACACCATTTAGGGTTAATTCTAGCAAGGAAGACAACATAACAGTTTTAGATGTGAGGGAAGCTAGGAGCACATAATTTGAGGGACTTTGTTATGCAGCTTATAGTAAAAGGACAGTTACTTTCATCTCATAGCACTAAGAATGGAATCATAATGACTTAGCATTGTTTAAAGCTAGTAAACTGCAACTGTAAATCAGCAAATTAGCTAATGATTGCCTCTGAGTAGTGATACATAATGAAAAACAAATGAGGAAAGGTACTCATGCATTGCACTTTGTAGCTACTGGAAAAATTGAAGGTCTGTCTTCATAAAAATACTGTTAAAGGGATGTTATGAAGGGCTGTGCCCTGGCAGCAGAACAATTACTGCTTCAAATGAGTATGTTTTTTAATAAATGCTGCTATAGTAAGTCTGCAATTCAGTGCTAGCACTTTTCATGGTGTAATTGAGAGTTTCTATCTGCAGTGGGAAGCTGTGAAGCAGAATACTCTATTTCCAGCCCTTTCTAGATAGTGCCAACCTCAAGTACTAGAAATACACATAACTAAATAACCAAATACCATCACAGAGTGATATCACTATGCCAGTAATCTTCAGTGCAGAGACAGTAATGGTAAGCAAGATCTCAGAGCTTTCAAACCATAAATTGATTTATTGCCATTTTTAATAAAATAAAAATATAATCATAAAAAGCAATAACATTTTGATCTCTTGACCCCACACCCATCAGGCTTCTACTTGCACAGTTCCTGAAACTTGTGCAATGATTCTTCAGTTCCCATGGTGCTTGTGCTCAGCATCTTACTGTGTTTTTGCTTCCAAATTACATTATTTTTAGTAACTTGGCTGTATTTAATTGTCCATGTCGTAAGTAAAATTTGTTTCTCTTTGCTGTTTAACATTTCCTAGAGAAGTTCTGCAGCTGAGATGCCTTGTATCTTTTTTGTCACAACATGCCTAACAACATTTTTTACATTGAGATGTCTATTTGTTTACAGTACACCATGCACACTAATCAAGGGTCTGATCAAATTTACATTTCTTTATAGCAATATAGGATAAGTGTGATAATGATCAGCTCATTCAAGTAAGGTGGAGTCCACACACATGTAATGGTATTATTTTGGCTTGTTTCTTCTACCGTAAATTATTGATAATTTCTATTCTGATAGATAATGACCAGTACTTTTAAATGCCATAGGGAAGGTATGGTTAGCTCCATGAAATTCAGAGCAGGCACTAAAGTTTCCATACAGAATACAAAGATGAGCATGCTGAAACAAGAAACCCCTTCTAAATCATATACCCCTTCAGCCCTTGGGAGCCACTCTCTCTAGCAAGACTTTCCTTCATTTTAGTGTCTGTAGCCCTAACTGTAGGCACTTCAAACCCACACAGGAGAGCCAGGATGGAGCACATCACACCCTTGGAGCCAGCAGCAGGGAGTGCAGAGCACTCAGAAGGTGCTGCAGATGGCACAGAGAATCCCAGTGCCATACTGTACCTCTGGGATGTTTAAATCTCCCCAAGCAGGAAAGAAATACATTTTTGTATTCTACATCTTGGATAGTAAGTCTAAAACTTGAATTTTTAAATAAAAAATTAGTGGGAATTAGTGAAGTGGTATTCTCTGGAATCACACATTGGGTTTGGGTGCTGAAGGCAAAGAATTTACCTTGTGGGTTGGTTTTGGAGTTTATCGTATCAGGAATGTAACATTAAGACAAGAAACTGATTTTCAGGCATCTGATGCATTTTAGTTATGAAAACTTACATATTCCTGGCTTAGACGATATGTGACAATGGCAATTTTTAGAATTTGAATTTTAGACAAGTATCCAAAGAGGCAGTTATGCAGGCTTGTACTTCAAAGCAAGTGTAATCCTTAATGTCTTCAACCTAGGGAATTTTAAAATGTTGTGAGTCATGTTTTCCAGAAACTTCAAACCACAGCTGGAAGGTGTCAAAACAGATCTGTTGCTGTAAAAGGAAAAAAAAAATAAGAAAGAAATATACAGGCTAGGGATTAGTAATGTCATGTGAGGGGCATTGAAAAGTGGTGAAGAACCTGATACACTTGTCATTTTATACAAAGATTCTGCAAGATATTTTGATCAAAAGCTTGTGTTTCTTCCACTCTCTGATATTTAGAGAACATTATTTGTGAAAGCAGCCCTTTTTTTCAGCATACAGCCATTCTACTACTTTTCTGGCAAAAATCTGGTTTGTGTACATGGATATTTGTCTAAGACCAATTTCCATCAACATAGATATAAATGTTTTTGTGTTTTAGTACTCATCGAATGCAGAAATCCATTGTGATGACACTAAGAGTATAGTTATTTATAACAAAAAAAATATTATTAATTCCAGAACATTTGCAGTCTTGAAGCCTTCATGCCAAAACATGAGTGGGGGAGAGACTATAAAAGCATATAAAGCATGTTTTTTAGTCCAAATACGTTTTTTGTGGAGACCACTTTGTGGTGTTATATTTTCTCATTAAAAGAGAAATTTCTGCCTTTTGACATTTCACTGCAGCAGGTGTGCTTTGCAGACAATACATCTATAACCATTTATAGATATGTGAAAACAAGTGGTTACAGTGATCTTATCTTACCAGTTATCACTGCTGATAGCAACATTGGCTTTGACTGGCCACAATCTGATAGAGCATAGAGCAAGGACAGGGGTTTTGTTGTAAATTAATGGAATAGCTGGAGTCTGATTCCTAGTCCCACAATACTGTGCATGTGGAGCAGTTCCAGTGAAGGCATGGGTTTTTTACAGCTAAATTCAGAAATGAGAACTGAGACTGTTTGTGATGGTTGCATAAAATTATTTTCAGACGTGAAAACAGTCTAATAGTTCTTATACTGCATAAGTTTTCCATAATGCTCATCCAGATGTACTTCCTTGGATACTACTTGGAACAAAAAGCCAGACCCTTTCTTCAGAATCATTGTCTCTCTTCATTGACTATACATACTTTCAGATTTCTTACTAGGCGTGTAAGTAAATTAAGCCCTCTTGTACTTTTATTAGTTGTCCAAAGTGGCCACTTCTCAAGAAGGCAAACACTCTTATCTACTCCAGCCTTATGCACAACAAGCCCCAGTGCTGGGGGACAGTAGCAGCTACTAAGAGTTTCTGCTTTTTGCAGCAGACAATTAGTCTCAAGCAGACTCTATTGTCTTGGCAGTATATCAGTTGTCACATGGAGGTAAATGGAGTTATAGTCTAGTCCTTCTTAGATATTTTTGCTTGGGCTTTTTTGTTCTTTTTTAATGAAAGCTATCTTCTGTTGGAAAAATTACGCAAAGAAAATGTTAAGTGTTTTTCTCCACAAAGAACATTTTCTATGGAGTCCACTTTTGACCGTATATACAAGGTGCCTTACAGTTATAAGAGAAATTGCTGGTATTTTAACATTTTAATATAATACAACCCCAAAGTTGTCAACTGAAGTAATGTATAGTGTGATTTAGTAGAGTTCTGGGAAATATGCACTGAGGTGCTGCCAGTAATGAATCTAAATCACTGCTTTATATTAGTCTGTTTTACAAGACCAAGAGTTGCAATACTTAACTATGTCAAAAATAAGAACCCATGTAGAAAGGTACTGGTCAAATATTGGCAGCTGGAAATTAATACTGGCATGGCAGGAGTCAAAGTTTTGATATTTGTATATCCAGAACTACTTTTCTCCCCCATATGTAACAATGAACTCCAGTATGTAACACAATATCAGTGTCTTTGAAATGAGATTTCCAGATTTAAAGTTCCAAGGAGGAGCAAGCCCTGCTGTAGTGAGGAGACTGGAGCAGACTATCCATTTTTATGTTCTGCAAGCATTACATCTGAGGGGCACCTTCTGCTGTCTACTGAGTTCTGAGAAGCCCTTGGGGACCCTCAAGTGCTTATGGAGTAGAGCAAAGGACCTAGCTGAGAGCAGTCCAGACAGTCATTGCAAACTATCAGTAGTCAGAAGGGGTCAATGCTGCAGTAAAATTTTATCATCACTGAAGGCAATATGCTCTTTTTTTTTTTTTTTCTGTGAGTTATCATTTTAACACTGTGTTGGTTATTTGTAATTAGGTGCCTCTCAGAGGACAGGAGGGGAAAAAGGGTTGAATAAGGCTCAGGTATGAACACAGGTTACTAACATTTTACAAATGTAAAAATAGAAAATTCATGTGTTTCCAGGACAAATACCCAAAATTGCTACGAGTTAATATAAAGATTCTACCGAATGTTCAACCTGTCCTACTTGAAATCTCTTTGAAAAAATTTCCTGTCATTAAAGGGATCTTTCTCCTTATCCTGATCTCCATATCTTTTGTCATTGTCATTACTGATATGCATGGTACCTATCTGCAATATTTGTATGCTTACTGCATACCTCTTACATGTTTGGCAGAGCATTGTTAGCACTAGACATACTACAGGCTGAACAGGGTATTTTGAAAGGAATAACTATTAAATCTGAAGGTATTTATGGGGTTTTGTTTTCAATTAATTGCTCATATGTAAGAATTGTTTTAAACAGGAGATGTAGTTTAGCATTTGTTCTTTTCTTTGTAACAATTGTGTTCTTCAAAGTGCTACAGGCAGTTGAGCATTAGCTTCAGTATGAGGAGATTAAACTCAAGTTATTTTGGGGTTGTATATTTTTTATAATGAAACAAACTAAAAAAGAACAGACTGTAATTTTTAATTACTCATCTAAGATGAAAACAACATAAATCCAAGTTGGAATTCCAATTATGACAACCATACCGTATACAATAAATATAGCTTACTATATAATGCACACAAAAAAATGTGTGCCTCTGCACCATTTTATTTAAATATGCATATGTAGGAGCTTGATTTGCTGAACTTATTTCAAGCTGAATATACTTAGTATATTAGGAAAAAAGGCTTCAACTTCATTATCAATTCTCCTTTGTTTTATACTAAAGCCAAAAATAAATCCAGACTGAAATCAAAGTAATTTATCATTTTAATAGACATAGGAAAAAAATTACCTATAGATTTTGTTAACAGAAAAAATATGAAAATTATTTCATGCATTAAACAACAATACTTGTACAAAATAGATGAGAAAAAACCGCAGGATTCATTTTTCCTGAATGGTTTGGTTTTAAGTGGTTACACCATGCTAAAAAGCCATGAGCCAGATGCCAGTGTTCTCATAATATTAGTTCATGCATGTTGCCACTGAAATATATGGATATAATCATGAAGTAAAGCATTAGTAAGGAGTAGCTTTGGCAAAACAGGAAATCTTCAGCAATTAACGACACAGTCAAAATGACCGTGAGAAAAGTAATGAAAAGGGTCATAAATGAATTATAAGAGGTTACTGTCAGCATTACCTTTTTCTCTCCAAATCCTAGATTTCCCTGACGATTTTCCATTCAGTTAAAACCTCAACTTCTCTATCTTAGGAAGGACACAATGCCACTGGGTACTTTGTGATATGTTTATACTTGAGATATATCTTGAAAACACATCAAAAGCTAATGTTGAGATGCAAAGCCCATTGTGCAGAAGAAGCATCAGGAAGAGCTCAGAGAAACGGCCACAGAAATGTCAGGTGCTGCTTGCTTTTAATCATTTCTGCACCAGTGTGAATTAAAGGAACTACATGGAAAAGAGCAGGATTGCATCAGTGTGAGTGGCTTGGAGGTAACTGACTTACTGACCTTGATTCAGCTGTTTTTATAGCTGCAATCACAGGCAATTTCCGTGTCTACAACAAAAATAAGGACATGTTGCGTTGGACAGTCTGTGACTATGCAACACTTCCAAAACAACAGCCACACACCTCAGGGTACGTGCATGTATATGTGCATGGTACCTGGTCTCCACAGTCCATTCCTGAGGAAAAGCAAAGTCTGGGATGTATTGCAACTGCAGTGCAGGCTTATTACATCAAGGTGATTTCTGAAATACAAGGCAATTTCAGACCGAAATGGCTGGGAGTGTACTTTGCCTTGTTGCAGCTTTATGTGTCATTAATAGCTGCCTTGTCCAAAATCCAGAATGACTGATGTTGTACGAGTCTGTGCTGGTGTTTAGTTTAATTTGCACTTGGATGTGACCATGTGCTGTGCACGTGAGCAGCCCTTGCTTGCTGTGCAACATTATTAGTGATGGTGATTTGTGAACACAGGGGTATAAGGTAAAGAGTGGAATAATCAGTATGTAGAAAAGGAAGTGCCAGAATATATGAATGACACAACACTATCAAAGCTATTTCAAAAGTATATTTTAGAGGCTGCAGCAACTGTCTGTCCCAGAATTTAATCAGAAACCAAAGCTTTGAAAAGACTCAAGAAGAAAAAAAAAATGAGGTAATATAAAAGTGTCACTCAAGCCAGCAGGCAGTGCTAACAAATTGCCATGTCTTTGTCAAATGCTCATCACTCATTCTTGTGTCAGGTAATGACCATACAAATTGTAATTGTATAGATCTGGCAAGATGTTCATTTCAAGCAGTCACCCTTGCTATTTTATTACATGAATGTCTTGTAAACTCAGAAAATGTTGAAAGGACTGTAGTAAGAGAAAAAAAGTTCAGAAATAAATGCACTGTAAAACAGGATTAATGGTATAAATTTGGGATTAGCATAAATCCTATTTACCCCTACTTAATAGGGCATTATAAAGCCAGCAAGGTTTATGTAATAGGATTTAATCTTATTTAATTTCCTTTTTTAAGCAAATATCCAGTTGACCCTAACATGTATAATACAAAAGACCATTTGTGAAATATTTTCTGCACATCCCCAAAACCCTCTGTGATTCAGGGTAGTGAACATACTTGACACAGTTGTATGCAGGCTCCAAGTTATCCACATGCAGGAAAATTTGTCACTAAAATCCAAGGGAATTGTGGTTTTCTGTAAACTTAATAGTGTATCCTCCTCTGCCCCCTTTTTTTTTTTTTAATTAATTAATTTGTAAAGACTTGGAAATGTATACTCTCCATTATGTGGGTGATTATACACCCATTAATATGAAAAAAAATAGTTGTTTAATAAATGTGCTGTCTTTGTGTATATTCAATAATTTGATACATTTATGCATATCTGGAAATAAATAGTTTTCCAACCAGTAGTTTTTTGTTCTGAATATAACTCATGAAATAGCTTCAACAGTAAATGATGATAACAGATTTGATTTTGTCTGATACACTTAATTAGCACCTTTCTTACAAATATATTTGTAAGTTTATATTCTGGAATAATAAAAATTGTCTTGTTTGCATTCAAGTAATACTTTTGTCTCAAGATAGAAGTTAATTATGAGGTTTATAATATGTAGAGCTGAAAATGTTTTATTTATTACTGGGCAGAGTTTCTCCTCCAGACTGCAAATTTATTTTTATCCAATGTCTTTGAGCAGTTTAGATAAACAACATTTGAAAGTTTGCTAACTCATAAAATTGCCACAATTTGAATGCTGACAGCAAGATATTAATACCCAGAAATAAGACATCTCAATTTAACTACTTGCCATGAAGTTAACATCTTTCAGATTATTTTAGACAGCCATCTACTATTGTTGCTGTCATTTTCATTGGTCAGAATTAATTTCTAAGGTTTTCGGAAGATTTGAAAAGCTTATGTTTGCATGTGAAATATAAAGTAAATTTTCTCAGGCTCGTCCTGTAAGAAATCCTGATAGTGTTTATGACAGCACCAATGCTCCCTCGAACTCTGCATGGCCGTGCTATTGATTTTCAAGGCTTTACATTTGTAATGATACAAATGGTGTCCTACATACCAACTATCTATATAATGTTATTCTATATACCAGCTATCAGGTCTGTTTAGTGGCTGGAATTCCTTTCACCATGTGGGCATTTTTGTTATAAACCCTACCACCCATGTGCTACTTATCTTGCTAACCCACTTTTTAAATTAGTGATATTTTGAAAAGTCAGGGTTTGAAGGTACTTTTTCTTGTTGTGAAAAGACATTAATCTTGTTTATCAAAGCTGTCTACAGAGGAGAGCTGAGGCTCCTTGGATGCATAAGTGATTTCTCTGCCTCAGATGACCTGAATACTGCATTGAGAAAACTGCCAGTCCATGTGTCCTCAAGGAAAAGTCTCACTCAATGTAAGCAGAATTCTTACAGCCTGGAGGATTTGAGATTTTGTAAAAAAACCTCCCTAGTAGCTCTTTTTTTCTTCCCCCTATGGCTGTCAGAGAATTTGTCCTTTTTGTTCAGGAAATAGCTTTTGCTGTTTTTCACCTTAATTCTGTTTCTCAGGCAACACAGACTACAGGAATTGTTGCTAATACGTTGTTAACTACACCATCCAAAGTAATTTTCTTCCTGACTCCAGCTTACCTGTCAGTGACAGCTTCTGGCTGCTGAATCTGTCTGGTGCAGTTCTCTGGGAATGCTTTCATTTCTTCAAATGCGTTTCAGTACATAGTATTTTCTGACAGTACTCTATCACTCCTCTCCTCATCTGGACAGGGGAGGGAAACAATAATGAAAGCCTCATGGATCGGGATAAGGGCAAAGAGAGATCATTCACCAGATACTGTCACAGGCAAAACAGGCTTGACTTTGGGAAGAATTAATTTAATTTATTACCAATCAAATCAGAGTAGGACTAGGACAAATAAAACCAAATCTTAAAACACCTTCCCTTCACTCCTCCCTTCTTCCCAAGCTCAACTTCAGTCTCAAACCTCCTCCCTCCAACCTGCGCAGAGGGATGGGGAATGTGAGTTGTAGTCAGTTCATCATCACACGTTGTCTCCTCCTCAGGGGGAGGATTCTTCACACTCTTTTCCTGCTCCAGAGTGGGGTCCCTCCCAAGGGAGACAGTACTCCATGAATTTCTCCAACATGAATCCATCCCACAGGCTGCAGTTCTTCACAAACTGCACCAGCATAGTCCCTTCCATGGTGAGCAGTCCTTCAGGAACAGCCTGCTCCAGTGTGAGTCCCTGTGGAGTCACAAATCCTGCCAGCAAACCTGCTCCAGTGTGGGCTCCTCTCTCCATGGGGCCACAGGTCCTGCCAGGAGCCTGTTCCAGCATGAGCTTCCCATGGGGTCACATCCTCCTTTGGTTATCCACCTGCTCCAGCATGGGTCTCCTCCCCAGGGTGCAGGTGGATCTCTGCATCCCTGTGGTCCTCCATGGGCTGCAGGGGCACAGCTGCCTCACCATGGGCTGCACCATGGGCTGCAGGGGAATCTCTGCTCTGGCACCTGGAACACCTCCTCTCCCTCCTTCTGCACCGACCATGGTGTCTGCAGAGTTCTTTCTGTCACATAGTCTTGCTCCTCTCTCTCTATCTGCAGTTCCTGGGTTTTTCCCCCTTCCTAACTCTGTTATCCCAGAGTTACTACCACAGTCACAGATGGTTTGGCCTTGTCCAGTGACAAGTCCATTTTGAAGCCAGCTGGCACTGGCTCTGTCAGACATGGAGGAAGCTTATGGCAGCTTCTCACAGAAGCCACCCCTGCCTGCAGCCCTTCCCTGCTGCCAAAACCTGTCCAGGCAAACCCAATTTATCACAAATAACAAATACAGTTGGTGGTTTTTCCGAGTCATTCTTTATTTTGATACGCAATGCCATTTAATTTCCACTTTCTCCACATGTTTGGTTGATGGTCCAAACATTTTGGATAGATGACTAATAATTACAGTGGAGAAGTTGCACAGGTTGTTTGGCAAAGCTTTTCTAGTCTGTTTTGGGTATTACAACAGCCTAAAATTGCTGATTGCATTTTCCAAGGAGCAGACAAGTTCTAAAATCCGAGTAATTTTGTACATCCATGAAATTACTGAAAACGTCAGTATATTGTTTCCAAAAGGCAATGGGTTTAGATTTTTAAAAATCCACTTAAAATGTAACAACTGAATATTCACAAGACATTGAAACTCATCAGTAAAGGCCTCAATAATGGGTCATTGTGAAAGGCACTTTTACAGAACATCATGTCAGCATTTTGAATGGTCGTGGTGCTGCAACCTTGAGAAAATGGCTTGTCACTAATTTGGTAATTAAATTTAAATACCTAAGATAATCATGAATTCTAAGTCTATTTTATAGGCTGTGGTAAAGAAAGAGTGATTTATATTGAAAAACAGGCATTGTCTTAAGTCTGTGACAAAAATTAGCTTTTGATATAAACCTCACAGTCAACTTCTGACATGTTTGATTATTTTAAATCACATAGAATCATAAAATCACTCTGGAATTCAGTGGAAATGTTTGAAAAATCTGTACCAATACAGTGTTTGTACTCCATATGGATAAGCATATTTAGAAATTACCTTCAGTGTCTTTTTTTTTTGTTTGTAGAAGCTCTCTTGACACCATTAATGCTGCTCATGGATGATTAGGGACAAATGACTTGTGGGCACACTCTTGTAATCATATCTGGGGTCCCAAACAAGCTCTCTGAGGCCCTTCTACCTGCAGACACACACTCATTCTGTCTCCCTGGTCTCCTCAGGTGCTGGTGGAGAGGGGTAGGGATGTCCCAATTAATCCCCTACAATTTAAGCCACTTAGCATGGTCCAAGAGTTAATTTTCTTCAGTGACTGTAACAAGCATTAATGTATTTTCACTGTGGGGCATGCTAGGTAGGGTGAATAATCTAGAAATATAATTCAAAATTCTGACCACTACCATTATTACCAAATTTAAGGAGGTTTGTGGGTTTTGGGTTTTTTTCCCCGATTTTTGCTCTAGATTTGCTCTAGATCTCCTTGTTCAGAGAAAATTACAATCTACTTCAGGAGATCAAGTGCTGTGTCTGATTAGCCCTTTAAAATACAATTAAGTAGTGAGGCTTCATTTATTTCACTTGATCCATCAGCCTATTGCCTTATGGCCCTCATGGGGAGTAAATATTGTCTATTCTTCAACTTACTTCTGGTTTCATATTAAAGAAAAAAATATACTTCTTTTTAATGTCATTCTCTTGGGTAGGACGATGGTCGTGCTCTTAGTTATGTTGCACTATATATTGTAAGGTTTGAGCTATTCCAGGTATCTCAAATCTAAAGTTCTAAAAGAATAGAAGTAAATATTAATTATATTTTTTGTTCTTTTGTTCTCTTCTTTTCTACTGATACTTCTTTATACTTCCCCTCCTTTCCTTTTTTTTTGCCTATCTCATCTTTTGAATTTTATTTGCTTCATTTCTTCTTTAGTGTCTTATGGACATTTTTTGTGAAATCTAACCACGTCATAAAAATGTGTTGAAATTGCTTCAGCTGAGATTTCTCTCTTTCCCACCCTTTGGTTGTAATTTCAAACGTATCTACATTTTTTTGTAGAGAGTGAGAGGGGTTCTTTTTAATGTATTTTTGTAGTTCTTCAGTATTACCAAAAGTTTTTCATCATGAAAAGAGGTACAAACTCTAATAGAAGTTCCAGTCATTTCCCATATACCAAAAAAAAAATGGTAAAACATGACTTAAAACATTGATTCGTAAGTTATTCTTTATTTTAAATCAGCTTTCCCTGCTAGTGTACTAAATGCGAATTGAATTAATAATTTTCTGCATCAGACGTTCTGGATAATGTATTTTGCTACATGGGTTTAATTCATTCAGCAATATGGTACAAGTTAAAATTGGATTTGGTGTGCTAATCCTTTTAATAAATATTCTAGCATCTTCAACAATATCATCCCACTGCTTGAATCCTTTCCTCCTCTCTGTGTACTTTCATGTTAATTGGAAATGTCTCATCTTTGCTTCTAAGAGCATAATGTTTTATATTACATCTTTCATGTCCTGAGACAGAGTACTTCTCATGTGCTTCTATGTCTTAGTCCTTTCCCTCCTCTTTTTCCTCCAAGTCATATTATTTGTGGTGGTGTTCCCACATCTGCCATTACAGCCATTTTCTGCTTCTTTTCTTGAAATCAACAGTAAAATAGTGCATACATGTACAATAGGAGGAAAGGCAAAAATAGTAACTGTGAGAGAAGATTTCTGAGAGGAGTGAAGCCTGGATAGTTAAGATGCCAGATAATGTATGTAATCTTTTGCTTAAGGAGATATTATTACAGAAACCTGAAGTCCAAAAGAATGCTTTAGACAACAGATTTTAAACATTATGTCCAATACATCAAGATGACTTTCAAGTTATAAATTGGCATTTTTAACATATTTGTATTACCATTCCATCTTGAAGTCGTTTATGCAATTGTATATTTAATATCTCCACCCAAGTAATTAAATAAAATACTGAATAGTACTGGACAAAGGGTAAAGTCCTGTGACTGGTGCATCTTTCTATTTTGATAGTGATTATTGGTAATTATTCTTGTCTTTTTTTTTTCAACATTTCTGAACTCATATTTAAATGAATAGATGTGTTTCCGTAGCAACTCCACAGAAAAGCAAATCAGATCTTACATGGGCCAAATTATCTGTGAAAATTCCATTTTTTCTCAGTGAACAGTTCAAGATATGTAAAACAGTGCTTTCAAACTAAGTATTCCAGTCACATACCTAAAGCTAAGAGGAAATATTCTGTGCCTTTGTAAAAATTACTGAATTTCAATAACCAAGAACAAAAAGTAAAAACATAAGAGTAGGGGAACTGAAATGTCTTTCAGTGGACAAAGATCTTAACTAAAGATACAATGAGTCAGAGTCTAAAAAAAAAAATTTGTGTTAATGATTTCTTCTTGAAATTGGGAGTCCAAGGGCACACAAAATATGTTGGATTTTCACTTTTTGCCTAGTAGTGTACAGGCACTAATTCACATTGTTACAATAGATGAGTTAATAAATAATAAAAAACACCTTATAATTATTTTTGATATCTCATAGCAGATACTGCACTGAAGGATGAAAATGAGACACAGAATATTTAGGGTTTTTAATTATTTCAATAAATGCAAAAATGCAGTTTAAAGGGTAAGTAGGAAATTTGTCTTAAATTTAGGAATAAAGCACATAAAATCCTCACAGATTATATAGTTGCTTTTAAGAAAATAACACCTGAGTTTAGTCTGTGACATAACTTACAAATTAAATACTAAATAAAATCAAAAAGTCTGTGAAATAATCAGTATTATTTGCATCAGTGGTTATGTTAGCAAAATTATTACAATTAACTTTTTTTCTTTATTTACTTGCAGACAGTTGATATTTTTGGAGGCTGAGCTATCAGAAAAAGGAGATTTTGAGTATTAAGAAAGGAAGTGATACTCAAAACTTATGGAAGGTTTCTGAACAAAGTGAGTTCAAAATTAGCTAAACTGTCCAAAAATGTATATGGTGTCTTAGCAAAGAAAAATTTCATTAGAATGGAAGGCCAAAAATATTGCATCTCTATGCTATAATCACTTAGCATGCAGGAAACGTGGAGAAAACTCTGATGCCCGTAGTCAAAACAGCTGTATGTGGAACAGCTGTTTCATTTATGTATTTGTATAATGTTCAGCTATAGACTGTGAAAAGTGGAACCAAGTCTTGCTTCTTAGGTTCCTTGATTGTTTCAGTAAAGTACATGGAAGAAAAAGCTGAAATGCTTTATGTCTGCAGAAAAAGCTTTTTGCATATACTTCCAGTTTTGCCTGTTACCTTAGTTATCCATATTCATCCAGTCTTCTCAGAAATAAAATCTTATTCTGTTAGACGAGTTTCTTACCTTTTATAAATAGTTCCTAGTATTAATAATTGCAGTGTTTAAAGCTTCTGAAGCCTGGTTTTGTATTCCATTCACCAATGACTGATAAAGTGTTTTCAGCTTTGAGTAGATGTGTGTGATTTGTGGTCAGAAGGAGGGGGTCTCTTCTTAGGACTTCAGTAGGATTTATTCATATGAGGGGCATGTAGCTGTAAGACAGAGTAGATCTAATCATGTATTGAAAAGTCTTTCCGTTTTTATGCTATATCTTAAATATCTACCAATGCCTTCAAGATATTTGAAATAAGATTGCCTATATTTACCCATGCAAGCATTGTAGCAGGCTCTAAAAACATAATTTGATGCCTTGGTTTGTTCAAGTGCTAAAGGAACTACCAGCTGAAATTTTCCCAGCAAGTGTCCCTAGACCGTTTGGCTTCTTCATCCCCTGAGGGAGGATATAAGTAGCTTGTTCATTCATTTACAAGTAACCAAAGCTAAGACTATCAAAGCTGCTCTGAATTACACCAGATCTATAAAAAAGAAACAAACATAAGATTTGGTAAGCATATAGTACCAGTAATGACACAGAAACTACAGAGAATGTGAACCAGATGTAATTGGTACTTCTAGTTGCCCATACCTGAATGTCTGTCCAATTCACTGAAGCAGTGGAAAGGACATCTTAGCTGAACTACTCTAGGTCTATACTACTGCAGTATAGTATATGTATCATAAACTTGTGTAATGTTTACTCTTCTCTTACTCTTTTTCAAAACTTTAATTATGTTTTCATTTGCAATACACTCTGAAACCTACTGAGGTTGCATCAAATGGGATTCTAATTGAATTTCTTTTGTTGAGTGTTCTGTTTATTATCTTCCTGGCACGGGGTACCATCCCCAGCTTGATAAATTTATCAAAAGTGCTTGTAACCACTTTTTGAAGAAGTATTTAATCCAGCCTCAGTTCAGGGGCAAGGACTAGTCCTCCATTTCCACAGTTTGTTGCTAAGGCTGACAGAGAATTTTACTTTTTCCCTTGGAAACTTAACTGTTTAGGACCCAGAAACCTGGCCAGGCACTCTGAGCACCTCAGAGTCCAAGTACACCAGCATGGTAATGGCCCTTGAGAGGGAGCTTCTTGCTATCAGGTACTCACATACCATGTATAGATCCACAGATTTCTCACATTTATATTTAATCATAGTAGTCACTGCAAGCCTGAGCCTGAATTTTGGAAGGTACTTTTATCTACAGTGAATTCTTCAGCCACTTATGAAATTTATTTCTCTGTTTTTAACTCCAATGCTTGAAGTAGTTTGTGGATGTACTGTATTGTCATTGTGAGATGTTTCTCTAGAATGCAACTTGCAGGCCATGTGATTTTTTGCTAAGAATTTATTAACACCTGTACTGTCTTTAACTAAGATTTGTATCTGGTAGTCAAGATGAAATACGTGCACACCAAGAAACTGAGTAGTGAATGTAATAAGTATGTAAGTTACACACTTTGCTTCATGTTTAAGTTATTAAGGATTGTATAAGGATTGTATGTAGACCCCATCATTACAGACACCTATCTTAGTGTTTTGGGGTTTTTTTTGTCTAAGCTTCAGGGACAGGTGAATAACTCAGACCACCAACTAAGCCAAATCCAAATCCCTGACAGTCAATGGGAACAGAGAGTCATGAGAAGAGTATGTGTTCTACTTTATTCCCACGTCTGCTTTTCTTTATAGGCAGGAAAAGTCCAAATAATGAAAGTCTAGAGGTAATACTAAACACTTGGAGAAATACTGAACAACTGATTGTTATTCTTGAGATTTAGTAAACCTTTTCTTTGTACATTCAAGTAATACAGAAGAGCAAAGAAAGTCATAGCAAATACATTGCAAGGCTTGCCACAATAAATTCCAATTTCTTTGAAAACATTGCATGTGGTCAGTGAACCTGTTAATGTTGTCTAGGAAATTTATGCTGTCTCCTACCTAACAGACTGTAGATTTCCTGCAGAATATTCATATTGAATGTAATTTAAAACCTTAGAGCTGTTTTAGTTTTCTAGATTGAAGAAGGAATATTACACTTCTTATAAATCATAAAGAACTTGAACCCAAATTTGAAAAGTAAATATCATACAGTGGTTTTGCTGGATGCTAGCATGTGTAGCAAGGGATACATACAATTTTAATTGCTTTGAACAGTTGAAGTTGTCAATCTATAATGCTGCACACCACATAGTCAGCCTTGGGCACATCAGTACTCTAATTACAGAAAATCTGGCTCTTCACCAATGTTTTAACATTTGATTTATTTCTTGTTCAAGTTGTTCAATAGCGCCCGAGTTAATTGGTTTTCCAAATGAGTGTTAAAAATATAAAGACTCAGCTTCATTAAGTGGAGGCTGTACTTATTGTGCACCAATGAGTTGTAAATCCATGTAAAAATTAGAGTGAGATTTCGTAGCCTTGTGCACAGAACCACAACATGAATTAGTTTGTTTTGCTTACAAATTATAGTTAATATTTGACCCTAGTTAATAATTGACCCTAGCTGCCTTTTCTTTTTCAAAGGGGGAGATGAGCTGCCTGAGGAAAAACAATCAAACTAAATATATTAAAAGTAGACTAATCCATTTTATTTATTTCATGCGGTGTTCACCATTTATTTAAAACAATCACGGTATTTCTTTGCCATCCCTGTGTAGTTTCTTTGCTCACAAAAGGGATCAAGCTTTTTACTGAGTCCTTTTCTTCTCTTTGAAGGATTCCTCCGAAACATCTTGCAAAACAGCAATGTATCATGGATAAATCATAATTTCCTATTCTTGTGACCTACATGCTGTTCATGCATGTTAGCAATCTCATGCTTCTAATAGCAAAATTGTAATTAAAGAAACGAAGTTGTCAGGTATTTTAACATTTTTTAATTCCTATTGAGGCAACAGAACAGAGTAGAAGGACTTTGCTGGCTTTTTCTCAGGAATACCTAAGTTTATTGGCTTTTTTGTTCTGTGGGTGCATATGTGTGATTTTGTTTTACTGTGTTTTTATCGGGAAGGGTTGCACTTTTGCCTTGCATTACATTTTTTCTTAAAACATATTCAAACTTGCATTCAGAAGAAGTATTTGATTTTTAAGACTCTTCAGTTTGGATTGAATAAAAGGAGTGAAGAATGCTCTGCAGTGTTCAGAGTGAAGAATGCTCTGCAGTGTAGTGCAGGGGTGACTCAAGGAAAAAGCTGTGTGGACAGTGTGGTTTTGTTTAGGAGTGAGGGTAGGAAAATTTGGTGAGACAACAGCTGCCAAGCCAGCCAGGGCGGGAGCTGATCAGCAGGATGGAGTAGGTAGTGAAGATACCCAGACAAAGAAGTGGCATGATCTAGGTAGGTCTCCTGATAAGGCCATAAACAAGGACCGGTTGCTGGTAATGGAAGACAGGACAGCAGGGAGGAGCAGGAGCAGTCTCCATGAGGAGAGCTGGAAACTGAGCCAGAGACCCATGGCCGAGGAGGGATGATGCTGATCAGTAGGTGAGACTGGGTGAGCTCAGGGGAAGAAAGGAAAGGAGGCAGAGGATGCGAGTTTCTCACCTGTGAAAAATAACACAGATGCAGATGTTTGGGTTTATCTGCCTGGAAGGTTGTCAAAGAGCTGATACACTTATCCGCCAGTGCGGTTACACGGGAAGGCACCCAGACATCCATGTGGTGAACATGAACAACGTGAACGGCTGAATGCAGGAGATGGAGTTATTCTTGTATTTTTAAAAGCTAATATTGCTTTTAAGAAGGAGGGTGGCATACTAATAATGACTGTAGAACAGCAGAGTATACTTTCTCCTAGGGAGCAGGAGAGGGGCCAGCAGCAGCACATGCTCCCCTGGGGTGGCCTGGGAGCCAGGGCCATCCCATCCCCAGATAGGAGCAGGGAAGCCAGGGCACAGTGGGGCAGCCCCAGCCCTTGGGCATTGCCCATCTCCCAAGGCTGGGACACGGTCCCACATGTGAGCCCAGCTCAGCAGGGCCCAGGGCCAGGTCGGACAGGGTTGTGGCGAGTTGGAGTCTGGCTCTGCTGCAGCATTGCTGGGTCAGGGGCTCCAGTCAGGACTGGAGGAGCCCTCAGGGCCCAAATGTTTTCAGCAAAAATAGGAAAACAGAGTAAGAATGTTGTATGGCATGGTACGTTACTGCAATGACTGTCAAAAAATAAAGGACAGAATGGAAAAAGAAATCAATGTAAATTAAAACAGCATAGATTTCTGTGTTTAAAAGCTCATGAATCTGCTGGAAATCTTCAGATATGGACAGAAACACCTGAATTTCTCTATGGAGAAATACCACAAAAAGCTGTATCAAGCTTTAGCCTCACACCTAGAGATCAGAGTCCAAACATTCCTAAACAGTTGTTGAAACAAGTAAGAAACTATTTTTAATTAAAATGTTTTAAAAGTGCAGGTATACTAAGATAAGCACTATGAATTTCATTAAATTATTTTCCTGAAATTTCCTTAAACACATTCCATATAAAAAGAAAACTGAAATATCACCCTTTTTCTGTCCCATTTTATTCATACCCAGGTTATCGATTATAGTCTTCAAACTAGGAACTACTGTGAGATACAAACCTGTCTAAACAGTGATGTGCCAAATAAACTCCATTCTGGTTTTTCAGAAAAATATTTAGAAGCTGGCATTTTGTCCAACCAACACTTGAACTTGACATTGAAATCTGGCTCTGCTTCAGACAAACCTGATCAGTAGTAAGATCCAAAGCCAGTGTTTTATTGACATTTAAGCCAATGCATTTGATAAGGCCCTTGACTATCTCCCTGAAACTCAAAGGTGATGTTTATATCAGACTACAACAAATAGTTTAGAAAAGTTTTCAAGGTTTGGTAGCTATCAGAAACTTGTCTTTGCTGAATTCTCTTACATGGAAAAATGTTTTAGGGTAACCAAGTTGCAGACTGTATACTCTGTCAGCAGACTAATTGTGGTAGTACATCTCATTAACAGTGCTGAATGCTGTAATAGCTTCTCTGCAGTTGCTGCTGCATCAAATGAGAAGCAGCACAATGCAAGCCATTACTGGCCTGACAATTTGTTCTATTGATTTATCACACCTCTTTTACTGCTGCCTACCCATAAGGATTGCAAAACATTCGTCAGATATTTGTGGATTTTGACTTCTTATCTCCACAAACCTCTTTGAAACATTGCCACATGAGTTGGTGTTGAGTCTGACCTGGATTTTTCTTTTTTCCGTTTTCCAAATTCCAGCTCCAGTCTGCAATAAAGCAGATTGAAGAATCCATTCTAAATTATCTGAAATTTTAAAAATATTAGCAATGTCTTAATGGATAACTCTTCCATTTTATAAAACTGAGTTCTGCCAGCATTTTCTGTTATTACACTATTTTTTGTATTAGTCTGAATATTTCACTCGTACTGTATGCAAAATATAAAAGAACATACATTTAGAGAAAGCAATGCTAAAAGTTCATAGATTTTTCTTAGGATGTAACAAGGACAAAACTTTACATCCAAGCTCTGAGTCATATGCAAGTCTCATAAATGCCTAGTTGCTATAGCTCACATACAATAAATGTTCCTTGAGAAATTACTCAAGTGATATGAAACATCACAGAAGTATTTCTACTAGGAAATGCTCATAAAAGCCCTGGACAGGAAAATGAAACTACCATTAAAATTTTACAAGGACTGAGTGCAAATCTTAATAGAAATATGCACAAAAATCCTGCATTATAAATGCATGACAGTTCATTGGCTGATGAAATCAATAGAAAGATTCCCTTGTGAGGTTTGCCTCTAGAAGCTTCTGCTTTCGTGATTGTTACCCACTATTTTGGCAAAGAGTATCCAGAGAGGTAGAATAGTCTGTGCTTCATTTAGCTGCAACATATCTTTCTACACATTAAGATAAATGGAAAAAGAAAGAAAGTTGAATTACATCAAAGGACATGCTGGGAAGTACAAAGCCCAGTCCTGTTCTCTAAGAGGATATTTAGATGTCCATATCACACACTGGAGGTTGATAAGTTGACAGAAATAATCAGAAGAATTACATAGGATGTGGAGTGTTTGAGAAAATTTATGCTAATATGGTCATATATGAGATTTTTTTTTTAAATCCTACTCTTAGAAAAACACAGGGATAACTGTTCCATAAACTAGTAACCTTTACCTAATTAGAAGACTTTCTAAACTTCAGAGTGGGTGTAGGTTCTGCATCCTTGGCACTGTATACTGGACTTATGCTCCTAAACAGAGAACTCAGCTTTCAAAGCAGTGAGAAAATCTGTTTTGCTGCTAGACAAGTACTGTACAGTATCTGAGTCATCTCCTGACTCTACCAGAGAGAGATCTGAGGCTCTTCCTTTCTCAGGAAATCTGACTTGGCAAGACAATTTAAGATCAGGGAACCGAAATGGCGTCTGGGTGAGTAGTAGCTTACAATTTCCTCTGAAAGTTCAGATGCCTTCCTTGCCTATGAAAACTAACTGTGCTTCTTTTCTCTTTTAAGTGGTCATAACTTAAAAATATGGCATAAAGTAGTTTTGAAACTCTTGCAGAAAAAAAAACTGCAGTGATATTAAAGCATCAAATCCATCAGAAAAATGACTTGTGGTATCTTGAAAATGAGATATCTGGAGGCATATTAGATGACAGACCTCCTCCCCAAATCCATGACATTATTCTGGTAGGTTGTACTCCACACAGAAGAGCCTAGAGAGATGGGTCATAGCCTCCTGAGGGGCTGGAGATGGATGGCAGACATAGAAGATTGCCCTGATCATTATTGAAAAAAAATAGTCATGCCAATGGATTGGCCTTACATACTAGAAAATAGATTGACTGATGAAGTCTAAGCGTTGCCAAAACTTTCTATTCATAAGTTCTGTAGGCTATAAGAAATAAAAAAAGAAATTCTAGAATGTATTTTGTCTCTAAAAGAACACTGTATCATGACTGTCATTGTGTAGATGTCAAAATTATTAAGCAGGTAAAAAGTAGTGATGGATTCAAATGATTTGAAGAAGAATCTACAATCCAAATAAAGGAAAAAATCACCCTACAAGAAAAAACGACATTACCATTTCCTCCTCCCTTTCCATATTTTGTTTAGTGATTATGAATAAGCTTTTGCCCACAACATTCTGTAATGATTCTTGAGGAGTTTTGATAGGGTACTCCAGTATAAGGACTTTGTTGCCACCTCTTCTGGGAAGTCTCAAAAAAAGGTCAGAATTGCTGTTCATACCAAACCTTTTTTTCCATCAATTTCTGTCTTTATTTGATACTAAGTGACAGTCTTTGGAGGCAGTCTGTTCCACAAACTCGTGTTTGTGGTCATGACAATTGCTGTGTCTGTGTAGGATGGTCTGTTCCTGATCTATACAGGCGTACTGCTCAGTTTGGCACTGACTGGTAATGGGTTTTTATCCCTAAGATCTAGAGAAAAGCTGTGAAGATACACAAAGAGCTATGAATGTCACATATACTACAGCCCTAACTTCATCCATGTCTTACGAATTTTGAAGCATAAGGCTGTGTATTTTCAAGCAGCCTTCCTCAATCTTGATAATAGTATTTAATTAACTTCCCTTTATTTTAATCTAAATGTTCCTTACTATGTTGTCAAAATCTTTCGGGCCAGTGATCTGTAGTGGAACAATGTCCTGATCTTCTGTTCTCTGTCTTTACTTATCATAGTCCTACAGTCTTTGCAATTATCACTATGTGGAAAATACAGTATATTGTATTTTTCCTTTAGAGCTGGCTGGAAAAACAAATGTATCATTGTCATACGTTGCTTGCATACGCTAATCAGACACAGAGGTATGAATAATTTTAACCAAATATTTGACAGATTAAAATTCCAGCTCATTTTGAATATTGTAGCATTCCTATCTGCCTTGATCCAACAAAGCAGTGATGTGGTCTGATGAATTCCTAACTATAACAGTATCTTAATGTCAGTAGCTTCACCAAAAATTCATTTACACTTCCAAGAGGTATTTAGATCACTCTTCTCTCATGAGCCTTAGATTTGGCTGAGTCAGTTAATGAGGAGATTAGCCTGTGCATCCAATTTGCCCAAATCAGTGGCACCGCTATCAACTGCAATTGATGAAACTCCTTCACTCCTTATGAGTCAACCATATAAATCAGAAATTGCTGTCTCTTTTCTACTAAGTGTATCTACTGTGCTGAAGAGAAACAAGAAGATACTTCAATAAGGTCAACAGTTAAACATAAGTTAGTTTGCATTGTTGTTTGCATTTTTACTTCTCAAAGTTGGTCTAGGATCTTGAGCAAGCAATACCTACAAGTTGTAAGAATTCTGCAGGAACAATGCTGATTATCATCTTCCAACCATGTCTTAAATACAAGGTTTGTTAGATGCAACATTACTTCAAAGAAGCTATCTAATTCCTTCTTCCATGAGTTAATACTGAGTACCTTTCTTTTTTTTTTTTTTTGTACTATATATGAAACAGAAAACTAATGCTATTATTGAGATACCGTGTGTTCCAAGTAAGGATTAGTGATATGTAGCAATGGCTCAGTTTGGTAAGAAAACAAGCTGTACATAGGTAACAATGCGGTAGATAAATAAATTTCTAATGTATATGTAGGGTTGCAACCATGAACTTAACTTTAAAAAAGCAAAAAGCCCACATTTTGAAAATAACCACTGCAGAATAACTATATATCATAAATTGAATAAAAGCTTCTAGTTATTGATCTAGTATGCTGGATGGGAAAAGAACACAATTCAGAGACTGAAGAAGTGACCAGACTGTAATTTTTATTTCACTGTTTTGCTCCCTCTTACATTTAATGAGCACATATCTTCGTGGTCACATGTAATGACTCCTTTGCTACTTACTAGACAGCTTTATATTTATTAATAAATGGTTCGTGTCATAAAAGAAAGATTACGCTTTTTCTTTGGTCAATGGTGTTCCTGAAACTGACTGCTGAAGTGGAATTTTATGTGTAATTAAACTGAGTCTAGGCAAAACTCAGACCTAACATACTGCTGAGATTGAATTTAAGACAGCTTGCAATTTTCTAAGTTATGAATTGCATATTTTAAGAAAAGCTTCCTGCTTATGGCATTGTCTTCTTTTTAGTATATTTCTGGTTTGGGTTTAGGGGTTTTTTTGTTTTTGTTTTTCCTTTTTAAGCTTATATGTGCTTAGTGGAAGTGAGAAGCTTGCTAGCTGTGTGCATATCATGTGACAATCGTTAAATGTTTGAGAAAAGCAAATATATACAAGCTAAAACTAATTCATGGTTGAGTATCAGCTCTTAAATAATTATTTCTATTTTCAAGAAAAAATAAGGAGAAAATGAGCTACCTGAGGACAGTCTCTTTGAATGAGCTGCCTACTGAGCTGAGCACTCCCTCAATAGACGTGATATCAAGTGAGAGTGGTTTTTTTAGAGACTGAATTGAAATTTAATTTGTTCTTTGCATCTCTACTCAAGAAAGCTGATTCAACACTATTATCAAGAAAGATTCCTTTAGTTACATCAAACAGTCTTCTGTTTGACATTTATAGCTTTAGCACGCACTGAACTGGATATTTGAATGTGCCATATAGTAAATACAAATATCTGAGGGCACAGATATCTAAAGAAACAATATGTGTGTTTTATATACTACTTACAGTTCTATCTTCTGATGGTCTTCCAACTTACCCGAGCATTCATTAATTCATTTTTATGCAGATGGCTAATCAGTTAATTGAGCACAAAGGCAAAATTTCTACAAACTGAATGTCAAGTCCCACTTTGAAACCTGACTTCCCTCCCCTTCCAGCTGTATTCTCCTACCTCCAGTTCACAGTGCCTGTACATCAGTTCTGTAAATCTGCATGAGGTTTTCCACCCTCATGTGACCCAACAACACAAATCATTGATTGAGAATCCAGCAGTGGCTTAGCTGAAATCAGAATTTGCTGCCAAAGAGGACAGCAATGACATTTCGAGTCAGGTTCCCATTTCATGTGAGACTAGGGCAAGCTGAGGCCAACTGTCTGAATTTTTTCAGGAGAAAGGACCTGGGGGTCTTGGTAAATACCAATTTGACCATGAACCAACAGTGTGCCCTCCCAAAGAATGCCAGTGGCATCCTGGGCTGCATTAGGCAGAGCACTGCCAAGAGGTCAGGGAAGGTGACCCTCTGCTCAGCACTGCTGAGACACACCTGGAGTACTTGGCCCAGCTCTGGATTCCTCAGTGTGAGAGAAATGAACGTACTGGAGTGAGCCCAGCAAAGGGCCATGGAGGTGATTAAAGTGCTGAAGCACTGTCATGCATATGGAGAGAGGCTGAGTGGGTAGGAACTGTTCAGCCTGGAGACAAGACCTAGAGAGATGTTGTCAATGCTTAAATACCTGAGAAAGAGGAGTTAAAAGGCATAAATTTTTGCCAGAGGCGCAGAGGTGACAGTGGAAATAAAGTGTCAAGAACAGCAAGGGCTGTGTTGAGGCCAGTAATTGAGGCAAATATCAAGGCCAGGAGGGTGGGGGCCCTGCCACCCAGAGCCCAGTCCTACAGTGTCCCAGCAAGGTAGACTCAGAGAAGGTGCCCAGGTTCAGTCAAGACTCCAGATCATCAGATCAGTTTGTAGCAGAGACAGACCTGAGGTCAAACTGGGGAGTCAATCCACAGAACATGATCAGGTCTGGTGGGGATGAACATTGTCAGACACAGCTCAGTGACTGTCAGGCAAGTCCATGGTGACAGTGCAGACCTAAGGTCAGGCTGGGAAGCCAGGTGACCACTTGGGATCCAGACCAAGAGGGCCCCAAACAAGGACAGCTGTGACTCAGCTGGAGACTGGCTCTCCAATGGCATCACTGAGGCAGGGAAAGAAGGCCAAGCTGAAACAGAGCTCCTGGGCCCATGGGCAGGGGTGTGGATGGAGCTTCCAGGTGAGCAGATCAGGGCCAGTAAAGGCTGTAAGTGCACCCTAATACAGGCAATTCCACTTAAATAAAATACACTTTAACTATGGAGGTGGTCAAGCAGTGTAATAGCTTGCTCAGAGAGATTGTGGAGTCTCCATACTTGGCAATACTAAAAACCAGTCTGGTTCTTGGAAACTATCTGTTGTACTAGACAATATCGAGATCCAACCTTCCAGTGTTCAGGTTTCTGTAATTTTCTGATAGCTAGAAACAAATGTTAAATTTAGGGTGAGCACATGCCCATAGGTAACTGCTATGGGACAGCTGTCTTTCAATTCACATTCTATCTTACTCATAGTAACTTACCATTTTTCCAAGCCCTCAACCCCTAAATCTCTTTCTGATCCTTAAATATGCAGTAGACATTCATATTCAAACACATTTTTTAATTTAAGCTGTTACATAAAATTTGTGATTATTAAATGCATTAAAATGTGCAATTAATTAAAAGTCAGGCTATATATGTGCCTACGTTCTGGAAGTTAGAATTTTTCATTCCACAGATTTTTTTCCCCAGATTCATATACATGTACAAATACCACAGAGACACTCTTCTTCACATCTAATTTGCATAATATATTAGTGCTGGAAGAACCTAAATTGGGTCGCAAGAAATCTTGCCTCAGCTATGGTGCTCCTGCTGACTCCATGGACCTCCTGTTGATATCAGTGTGAGTTCTGTATATTGAGGGAATGCAGCATGTCTGAACTAAGTTCAGTCATGTAGATCTAAGAGAATTTTCCCTTACGGTATAGTTTTGCATTTTGTGAGCTGTTTTGTTTATACATTATAGATTAGCTGTTGTCTGATAGCTAAGCTTTCATCCTAAAGTTAAAACTCAATAATTCCCTAACTATATTTTTATGCAAAATATAAATTTCCATTTTCTATTCCCTCAGCAATATTTCTGCATGACATACTTGTCTCCTTTTTGGAAGGGCAAAAAAAAAACTACCAAAAAGTGGTATGAAAGCAGTCAATTTTCTTTGTATAGGATTCCTGTTGTGCTGGTTTCCTGCCTGTACTGTGTTGCATGCCACCAATTTAGCAGTCATTCAGTATACTAGATGTGTTGCAGTCGTAAAAATTTACTTAATCTGAAAAACATACTTGCCACAATTTCAGTTGAACTCCAATCCAGTTTGCTTTAGCAGAAGCTTTTAACTTTCCCCATGCTCATAAGGACCTAGTTTTACCCCCCTTAAATACACATTTTCTACTCTACCAAAGTTAATTAGTAGTCAAATATGCTTGAGAAATTTTGCCCAAAGCACAGTCCTAATAAAACTAGGGTATACCCAGTGATACAGGAATGACTGGAATAACTAAGATTTTCATAATTTTATCTCTTTTCATCTTCCTAGTTATCATTTGTTTGAATATAGAGGTAAAATTCAGTGAAAGACTGAGTTACAGTCAGCACCATTGAGTAGAAAAATGCAAAGTTTCGCATATGTGGAAGGTGGTGTGAAGACAAGAATGGAAGGATTACCTTCATGAGTGCCATTGTTTGTGTGTGTGTATTGAGTAATCTATTTTTGCATACAGTAAACTTAGTTTAGCTCCTTTGCTGTAATCTTTAGATCTTGTGACCCTCAGTCTAAAAGGTGCTGCTGTTACAATTTCCTTGATTCTGCTGTCTTTGTATAACTAATTTCTCTACAGTGTTCATCTGGTTTTGTTTTGACTCATTTACAGAATTGGAGAAAACATTGATTTTTTTTTTTTAGTTTGTGTTTTAAAAAGGAAATAAAAAGCATTTTTTATAGATAAAAAAGGTGACGTATGATCAATAGAAAAGATACTAATGGGCTGTTTTCCTGTCACTTCCCTTTTGGCGTAATTCTAGTGTCAGCACTTACTGTAGTGCTATGCTTCAAGAAAGCCAAAAGGAACAGAGAGAAGCCCTCACTAGGTCAGCCAGAACCACAGATTCTGATAAAAGGACCTGTTTACTGTGCACCACCATGTACTTTTACCTTTTGCGTAGGAATATATTAGCGTGAATTGTAGCCATTTGAAGAAAAAAAAAAAAAAGCAGAATAGGTAAGCCTGGAAAAATAGCTTTATGCTCTTGGGATTAACTTTTCTAATCAAACAATTGAAACCTTGTCTAAAACAATTCTTTTTTTCTTGAATGCAAGACAAAATTTTATGTGTGAAAGACTAGCAGATGCTATCCTGACTTCTCTCCAGATACTCTGCAATTTCATCTTTCTGCACAGAGCTCTGCCTGTAATTCTCTTGAATCTTCCTATGCAAAAAATGCACCCTTCCTCACATAACAAAATGATTTGGACTCTCTTCTAGTTGATCACAGATTACATCAGAATCATTTAGGTTGGAAAATACCTGTAAGACCTTCAAGTCCAGCCGTTAACCCAGCACCGCCAAGTCCAGCACTAAGCCCTGTCCCTAAGTGCCACATCTACGTGGGGACTCAACCACTTCTGTCAGCAGCCTGTTCCAGTGGTTGACAATCCTTTCTATGGAGAAACTTCTCCTAAAATCCAGTCTAAACTTCCCCTGGCACAAATTGAGGCTATTTCCTCTTGTCCAGTTATGTGTTACCTTGGAGAAGACACCAACCCCCACCTTGACACTGCCGCCTTTCAGGCAGAGGAATAAAGTCCCTGCTGAGCCTCCTCTTCTCCAGACTAAACACCCCCAGCTCCCTCAGCCACTCCTCATAAGACTTGTGCTCCAAAATCTTCACCAGCTTCATTGCTCTTCTCTGGACATGCTCCAGCCCCTCAATGTTTTTCTTGAAGTGAGGGCCTGAGAACTGAAGACAGTCTTCAAGGTGCAGACGTACCCAGTTTGAATGTTCTTATGGTTAGAACTTTTCTGCTAGATTAATCTTTTTCATCTTAAATGCTTTCTTGTTTGCTTATCATCTGGTAGCAATGGCAGTCACTTCTGGGTCTTGATAGACAAGGAAGCATCATTGAAATGGAATGAGGCTATAGTATGCACACAGAAATATTCCCATATTCTTTGCATTTTATATTAGAGAATGTTTCTCACTCCTGACAGAAGTTTGTTTATCGTTTCTTCACTTGCTATCTTTACGAACTCCAGTATCTGTGTGTTTCATGAATTATGATCATAAGTTACATTTGTGCATTTAAATTCAATCTGTTTTTAACTCCTGTCTGAAGCTGAAGTTTGTGGGGTGTACCTTGGAGAGAGAAATACTGTGAGGCAGCAAGCACCGTCAAATGACTTGAGGCAATGCTACAGTTTTCTGTGCTGCAGTTTTCCTTGATTGAGATTGTCAGCTGTCTGACTTCCATTGAGCCAACTCTAGGGGAAAATGCAGAACTGAACTGAATCAGTAACCAGCCTGCTTCCTTCCATGCCAGGGTAATGAGCATGCCTGGCAGGAGGAGATAGCAAGGCTACTATCCCCCAGGAATAAGTTTTGCTATTGCATCTGAGTTTTTTACAACTGCTTCACAGGTAATTTCCTCAACCCCTGCACATAGGTTAGGCACAAATATACTGTCGGTACAAGTAGGGAACTAATCAAGCTACCCTGGCTAGAGAAAAGATTTCTGGGGTTAGAAATTTCTTGCGGCTCACAGAAGCACTGTTTTAGAGCAAGGAAGAAACATACACTGAAGCTTAATATAAAATGATCTCATTTTGTTACGCAAGATGATTTGGCTTAATTAGACCTCAGACTTCCTATCCATGAAAACAAGAGGACATCAGATTTGCATAAAATATATAAGGTGCAGTTAAAGAAAGAAGACAAGGATGGTTTTAAGGCACTACAGAAATATCTCACAATTGGACATCTGTGATAATTCGAACATACACATTCATGGATACCTTTTTTGGTGCTTTAAGACATTGCTGTGATCTATGCTGATCAGGAAGGATGGATGTCATGTGAAGATGCAGAGCATAAAAAAAGCTTGAAGAGCTTCTAAGTGTAGCTAAAAATAAGTCTGAAAGTTCAAAAATTGACACTGCCATGTTGTTACCTGTAAACTTTCTGTATGACCAAAAGGTAAATTAAAGGCAAGTCTTGTTCCGCAGCACACTTCCTCATGGCAGTTATCAGGCATTTCTGCAAAGCAGCTGAATCCCAGGAAGCAGCTGAATCCCAGAAAGATAATCAGATACAGAAGTGGAAAGGGGCATCCACCTGTTTACATGAAAGACAGACAGACAGGCACACGCATACACACACACCTTTTATAGAAAAGTGATAAACAAAATTTATCAAAAAAAAAATTTGGAGTAATCTGGAGAACTAGAAGTCAGCAAGCTGGACTTTTCCACTGGAAAATTGGTAGAAGATCTGAAGAACAAAACTCACAGATGAAGCTAACACACAAAGAAAAAGCTTTGACACAAACGTATTCATGGGGTGCTCAGAAAGAATTAAAGCAGCCTATCTAGAGGCAGTGAAAAAAAATGGGATGAAGGTTAGTCCAGACATTTCTGAGAAGACTGTGATTGTGTTCTTTAAAAAGAAAGAAAATTATTAAAGATATTAAGCTGTCATCTTATATGAGGAATAGTTTTCTTACGGGCTTGATTATTGAATAAAAGATAACAAAGTGTGCATTAATCCCTTAGTTTACCCCTATCTGGAGCAGTATAAATCTAATTAAAAGACTGAAAAGGATGCGTATTTTCACACAGGAAATAACTCCTGGAATCTGTGTCACAGGATGTTACAGGTGCAAAAATGAGTTTAAAATCAGTTAAAAAATTATTGCAAACATTTGTGGAAAGTAGGTCCGCCACTGAACTATGGAAAGTACAGTTCCAACCACTGACATAGGAAGTCCTTAAGTTGCTGTTGCTTAAAAGCCAACAGACTAATCCTCAAACTATCTCTGAGATCGTTGCTCCTTATTTATTCTACATAGTACTTCTGTCTATACTATTTATAATTATTATAAAAATAGTTGCTACTGTTTGCAGCATACTAGACTAGTTGGAGCTTTGGTGTGGCCCATGATGTCTCGTGGACAGACAGTTTAATGTCACACAGTCCCTAATCAGTATAACCAAACCTCCTAGGCCTCAGTGATTTTAGTCCATGACAATAAATTGCAGTCACAAAGATATGTTCAGGTAAGGGCTTCTGCTCTGTGCTTTGCCTGAGAGCATGATGGAAGGTGGCAGTTGCTATCAAAATGGCAACGTGAATTGCACGTGCCACCTCTGTGCACCTTTGCAGCACTTCAGCTTGCACACGTGAATATTGAAAGAGTACTGCCTGTTCTAGGTGGCTGTTACCTCTGCTGAAACACAAATATGTGGTTTCCGTGCCACGGAATATCATGGCTTAGTTTGCTTTTGTGGGTATTTTTTTCTCAAGCAGACTGTTTCTCAGAATAGTTCTTGTGTTGATTTTTAACATTTTATGATAATGTTAAGCCTGACATACACAGAAACACTAGAATGTTTAACACCCCTTGTTTTCATCATGCTTAGTATGGATCAGTAGTGTTAGTATCTAAATAGCTTTTTTAATCTAGATTTAAGGCCTTTGGGGAGAGATGTAGTCCTTGGGTTTAGTTTGTTTGTGAGATTTTGCTTTCCCCCTGATTTTCCTAAGATCATCTTCACTATTTATGTGAATAAAAAGCTAGAAATGACTTTGTACTTTTCATCTTGTTTTCAGATATTTTTATTTTTTGTTTTACGATGACCCTAAAGTTCTTCTCCCATCTAAATGATTCCATGATTCGACTTAACAAATTGAATCTTTCAGACTTCTGCTTCATCCAGACTCAGGCTGTTCCCTTCATCTCTTCAACTAAACTGTCTTGAACTGTGAATCGGTATTTTAAGATTTCAGCAACCTTTTTCACCACAGAAGCTCTAAAATTAAGTTTGCAGTGATAAAGATAAGCATCTAATTCTTGTTTGTTCATATGGCTTATTATAGTAGAATGTTAATGAGATAAAAAATTCCTGATAATTAGCACCTAGAACAAGAGGTTATAATTTAAGTTTTTAGAAGTCAACTGTGTAACAAAAGAATTTGGATTTGATGTCCCATTAACCTGGAAAAGTGGTACTTTAAGGCTGATTTGGATCCAATGGCTGAAACAATGCAGGGGAGATAACAACATACTTAATTTTTTTAACAGGATCACCAATTGTCTATATCATAGGTAACTGCTGGATTGTGTTTCTATTGGAACATGGCTTTTTAGTTTGGAAGTATCTTTCTGTTTATTCTAACTTGTATTTAGAATCTAGCACTGGTTTTTTTCTCACCTTGATCTACTTTAGGTAATTTACACGAGAAATGTCTTTCCAGCTTACCAATATTGATTAGCAAAATTATTATTTGGAGGTTTTACTTTTAAATGGCTCTCTAGGATACTTGGGACTAAAGAAAAAGTTTAAAGTGCTCTTTGATGAAGAAAGGAAGTCGTAACAGCAAAGTATAAAGAAGAAGTAAGTTTAGGACATGTGACAGCTTGAAGATGATCCTATCTCATGAGGATGACTGACTTTGTTGCGGAGTCTTTGTTGATTTCAGTGTAACCCGTATGAAATGGTAGTTTCTTTATGCTCTTCAATCCTTATTACTTGTTTTTCTTTGGTGCTCCTTGTTTTTTTCTTCTCTTCTACCCTGATGTGGGTTGCCCACAGTCCCTCAGGGGGTCCTAGCCCCAGGGTGGGTTGCCTGCACCCACAGTCCCATCAGAGGTGTTCCTCCTCCAGCACAGAGCACCTCCTTCCAAGAGGGAGTCTCTAGCCATGTCTCCTCTGAGAATTAGAGAGTGTGAAGAGTTTCTTTAATTTTGATATACCTGGTAAAGGAACAATTAATACCGTCTTTACTTCCTTCACTTTACTATCACGCCTCCAAGGGAAATTATTTTTTTAATATATTTATTCCCTGTGGAGCCTTTTATTAACTTAGGAGTCCACATTGTTTTAAAATTATTTGATTGTTATTATGACAAGAAAAATGAAATGGTCATGGTTCCTTTAAATTTGCCAGAAATAAATTTGATTAGCAGATATTAGTCAGTGCAGGTAGTAAATTAATTCTGTAAATAAAGAAATTTCTTTGAAGCTTTTTCTAACTTTTATGCATACCTGTCTAGTAGCAGTTCTTCAGAAGGACCAGCTTTCAGTCATATGTCTTCACAGAAGGATCTCAATTTCAAGGGAAAGGTTTCACTTTTTTAAAAGGAAAATTTGAAAGGAAAACTGGACAAAAAACCTTTTTCTAAGTTGTGAAACGTATTGTGATTAAATCAAAATAAAACTCTCACTTTATTTCATCTTTTGGTAAATTTTGAAGAAGTTCAGCTTTTTCATCATATGCTCCCTTTATTTTGTTTTCATTGCTTGTTTGCTTTTACACCAGCATCCGGCAGGAATGGTTGGACAGACATTCTAAGGCCTAAAAACTCTCTTGATAGTGTTTTGTAGGTAGAAAAACATAGGAGTACAAAAGATATTCGTCTAAAATATGCACACAGAATAATATAAAGAAAGAAACAAGACTCAAAAAAAGAAATAATATTTTAATTAAATTAAAACAAAGTATTAGGAAATAATCGTGACTTTAAAGATACTAACCAAAAACAAGTGTTAGCATTAGAACAAGCAGAAAGTTCTACACAGGCTGTTTCTGAGGAAGGGATGTTTGAATTTCCTGATCAAATTTAATGACTTCCCTCTGAAATGTAATGTTAAGGTGTCTGTATACATAAATATTTAGGGCAAGAAATTTTCAGATATCTATGCATCAGTGCTCCTGTCTCCATCCTGATTGTAGTCATCCAGTAATGGAAGAGAATATGATATGATGAGAGATTACTTTAAAAGATAAAATAGAGATAAAGAGTGACAGTAATCACATTATTGGTAGAGATCTCTTCATTATCCTTCCCTTTGGATGAAACAATTTTGAAAAACAAAAGATGAAAATGAAAAAAGACACCTGGTTTTAAATACCAGACGTACTTAGTTAAACCATAATTTTCTCACAAACAGAGAAGTTAAACTTTTCCCTCAAATAATTATTGTGAGCTGGTCTGTCAGCTCTCAGACACACTGATAGACATCACTAAGTACACAAATTTTTTTTATCATCTTGCAATCTTACTCATTTTTTGTTGTGCCATTATTACAAATACGTGAACAACTAAATGAATGGCAGCCTATGCCTTTTGTGTCTTAGTGAAATCAGATAAAGAAATATTTTGACAAAGCAAAAGAATACTATGTCAGTCAGATTAGCTTAAAACTCTTCTAAACTTGAAGAATAAGTCTGAGCATTCATCAAGCGTTATGAGATAAGGGGAAAGTTGTACGAGGGCAGACTGTAATGAACAAAGCCTTAAGCTCACCAACATAGAGATGTATTTCAGTGCAATTTTAACACATCTTTTTGCAGCAATATGTTGCATGTTCTCAAGTGACATAAACCTCTTATTGTGGGCTTCTAATCATAGATCTAAAAGTGTTTGAGTTGGTGAAGCTGTTTGATAAGATACTTGTAAAAGGTTTATAAAACATACTTTCCCATAGCATCAATATCTAATCTGCTTTTAAAGCTGATATGAGCAAGGAATGACTCATACCACTTAGGAAGGTGGTGATGTGATCCAAATAACTGAGTTTTTCATTGCTCTGACATGGATTTTCACTTTGGTTTTGAGCATGTTAATTACATTAACACTTCTAAATTCTGTTTTCTGCATCTGTATAACAGGGATAGTGATAATGTGTTACAGCTTTGCTTGAAAGTTGAAATCTTTAATACAGTAAACAGAATCAGTATAATTATTTACATTATTAATATGATAGTTTTTCTTATAAATAATAAAAACTAGAGTTTGACATATTTTTACTTTCCATATTAATAACTACAGTTACATTTCCAAAATGATCCAAAAGATCTAAAAATGAAAAAAAAATCTAGATTTGTTCTTTTCGTTTTGATGGCACTGAAGTCCATGAGAGTTTTCCCACTGTTTCAAGGAGGAAGTGCTCTTAGCTCAATGGATAGCTTGTTGTTCATGTACTGTAACTTATAAAAGTTTACAGACCAAAACATCAGTGGTGTTTTTGCCACAGGGATTGAACAATCCAGAAGACAGATTAGTCATGCAGAAAAATATTTTTCTTTCCTACTTGTCATTTCTGTGATCAATGCTAGCTTCTATGAAAAGCAGAGAATGATTTGGGAAACAGAAATATACAGTGGTTTTTTGCATTTGCTTTCTCACTGAAAGTTAAAGCAGAAGCAAAATATTAAATATTGTTTCTCTTTATGAAATTAACAATGCAAAAGACATTTAGAAGATGATCTGTAAACGCACAAAACCTTTACAGAGGTATTATGTATTTAAACACCAAGATTTACATCTCAGATTGAAACATTTTTTGAGAATGGAAATCAAGTACCTTAAAAGATTGTTATTTCAATTTTTTTCCATATTAAAATACTGTGTTTAACATCCCAGTTGCAATATTATAGAAACTTTGTGTAACATGCTTGAATTTTGCTCAGTTATGATGAAATAGGTATAACTATCTATTTATATTTATGAAGTCCATTGGGGATGATTATGATTTACAGCCCTGAATCTTCTGCAGCTAGAAAACTAAGGAATAAAGAGGAGCTGTATCTTTCCTATAGAATGCCAATGGAAGAGAGCAGATAATTTTGATGCTCCATGCAAGTATTGTGGTATTGTGCTCTACTGGAAAGAAACAAGGGGTATCAGCTGTGGATTTGGGCAGACTAATAGATGTATGTATTAGGTATTCTTGGGGCATGCCAGCTAGCTCAAAACCTTCCTGAATGATAAATGGAGAACTTATTGGACAGTAAATAGGTGTTAGTGGTATATACTTGTTGAGCCATTCAATTCTGCCAAGATTGAAGCCACAAGGCTGCCCAGAAGAAAGGTTTTAGCAATATCAATCTCAAAGTCTTAGATGCTTTGAGACTTCAAACATATTGGTAGTTAGCATCAGTTTTGGAGGATCAGTGCTTAAGGCAGCTCTCAACTCAAAACACTAATGTAGCTACATCCTTCTTCTCCAAGCAAGTCTCTCAATTCAGGTTCAGTTGAGCTGCCTGGACACAGGTTCTAATGTCATTTGAAGACACTGTAGGGGTCTTGATCCCTTCAAGACATCCACAGAGAATATTTTATGTCATATAAGACCCAGGAAAAGCCTCTGCCTTGCTGGACTAGGAGGCAAAAGCTGGGATATGTTCATGTGTCTAAAATGACAAGAGATAACTATGTGTAGCTGCTGAATTGAGCTCTCAGTGTCTGCCCTATGGTCAGATATGAGGTACCTAGCTTTCATACTACCTTGGGGTGACTTTATGACGTGTATCCACTATCGCCTGCTCTGTGCCCAGACATGATTCCTGAGCTTTTCTGTGCCTTTAAAACTGGGTGCGAGAGAAAGAAAAAAAACCAGATGAATTTTTCAAAGCAGTTTGTGCTCCAAGGTCACTCTGTCTTCTCTGTGTGCTTCTGCAGCGGCAAGAGCAGAGGAAAAACCCTTTTTGCTGCTTTTTAGCCAGCTTTCAGCTCTGTTTCTCTGGAGAGAGATGGGGAGTTAAGCTTTTTTTTTTCCCTGGGACTTCAGCTGCTTCTTCTGCTCTTCTGGGATGGTTCAGAACACTGGAACTCACTGGGAGAGCTTTCCACCGAGGCCCGGAGGGGGCCCATGCCAACCCAGCTCCGAAGAGGAGAGAGAGAGAGACCACACCCAAAGAAAGGACTCTGAGAATTCACCAGGTTCTCTCCACAGCGAGAGGTTTTATTATTTAACATTATTCTTTTCCCATTGTGCATTGTGTCTGTTATATAAATAGGTTTTTTTTCCCTTTCACTTTCCTCCAAGGATAATTCTTTCCGAACCTGGTGGGGGAGGGGCATCTGAAACCTGCCTTCTATCAGAGGACATTCATTTTGGACATTCCTCTGAATTTTGTCTCAAACCAGGACTCACACTGACACCAAAATCAGTTAGTCTTAAACTAGAAAACTCCACTGAACTGTGCTTTTGACCTCCAGTAGGCACTGATGAGAAAGACCTCTTTCAAAGAAGAAAACTTTGTTGCTTATCCAAATGGACTTTAATTTAAATTACATTCAGCTTCTCCAAGCCGCATCTTCAAATACAGGAGCCCCATTGATCCTTAGACACTATAGATGATAAAATCAACAAGAAGAATGTTGCTTCTAATTTCAGCAAGGGATGTTTTCAGTTTTTCTAGCTTCTCTGATTTTTACTCCAGTACTGACTGCAGATATATTCATCAGTCTGTCTCAAGGTCAAAATTGAAATACAGCCTTCTTCAGTTGGCAGGATGACTACAATTTAAAAGCTGAAGGCCGTCTTTTAATCACCAGTGATGCAATGCTTAATGTTTATCTTCATACTAATAATTTAGTATTATTTCAGGGATGCTTTAAGTACTCTAAGTGTTCTTCCTCCTTTTTATAATTCTGAGCCCAGGTTCTGGGCTTCCCAGATGTTCAAGGTGGTGCTCAGGAGTTTACCAGTCACTTTACTGACATACCTCCAAACATTTTACCAAGGCAATAAATACTGCTAGCCCAAATGACTTAGTTTCCTTTTAATATTATGCTAAATAGGCAAGTGAGTATTCAGGAGACCTCATTGAGATCTGTGTTCTTGACTGGCTACTGGTACTTAAAGAAATACTGAAATTAGGAGGAGAGTTTCATTTTTTTAATTTTTAGAGGGATACATTTGAGAAATCAACATCATCAATAAATCAGCACCTTTTGCTTCTTAGATACATGAGCAGACTGAGAGTCTGGTAGAGATTTTAAGTCAATGAAATTTCAGCTGTGGTTTTGCTAACCTGCTTCTGCCTCAAGCAGAGTTCTTCGGATTCACAATGGTGGGACTCAGAGGTGTCAAATATTTTCATGAACCTGATTTGGATGTTTCTTATGATAACATTTGAATACAGAAAATCACCAGTGACAAAACTAGTCACTTTCCTTTCAAACCATATTCCCTTCAGTGTGCAGTTTGCTACAGCGAGGAAGTATATTTTTATGGATTTATTTCCTTTTATGTTTTAGTATCTTTAGCTTTTAGAATTGAGTTTTATGAACTTACGCAAAAGACATCTTATTAAACTGAAAAAATGGAAAGAGTTAATTAAAGAAAATTAATTTTGAAATTTTAAATAATGTTTAGATGTTTTTTGTAATTGTGTATACATTTTAACACTGCGTTAGACCCTACTCTTGGTTCGGGGGAAAAACCAACACAACCCTCTCTCCAATGGATTTTCTGTTTAAAAACCCAACTGAATACTGTTATAAAGCACTGACACTGCCTTTGTGAATCATGAAGGTTTTCTTTTAATGTGGATTCCTGAGTCACTGACCATTGCAATCACAGCTAAATCAATGTCTTTATTTTCTTCAGTGCATTAACAGAACAAGGACAATGCCAATGAGGAGATAATACTGACATTATGGAATAGTGGTCCTGCTCTTCAGTCACAACAACCCCATGCAGAGCTACAGGCTGGGGGGCAGAGTGGCTGGAAAGCTGTCTGGTGGAAGAGGACCTGGGAGTGCTGGTCAACAACAGCTGAACATGAACAGGTGTGTGCCCAGGTGGCCAGGAAGGCCAATGGCATCCTGGCCTGTATCAGCAAGAGTGTGGCCAGCAGGACCAGGGCAGGGATTGTCCCTCTGTATTCAGCACTGGTGAGGCCACACCTCAAATCCTGTGTCCAGTTCTGGGCCCATCTCTGCAAGAAAGACATTGTGGGGCTGGAGCGAGTCCAGGGAAGGGCAACGGAGCTGGTGAAGGGTCTGGAGTGCAAGTCCTGTGAGGAGCAGTGAGGGAGCTGGGGGTGTTTAGCCTGGAGAAGAGGAGGCTCAGGGGAGACCTTTCTGTTCTCTACAACTGCCTGAAAGGAGGCTGTAGCCAGGTGGGGGCCGGTTTCTTCTCCCAGGCAGCCAGCAATAGAAAAAGAGGAAATGGCCTCAAGCTGTGCCAGAGGAGACTCAGGTTGGATATTAGGGAGAAATTATTCAGTGAAAGGGTTGTCAAGCATTGGAATTGACTGCCCAGGAAAGCAGTGGAGTCACCATCTCTGGTGGTGTTCAAGGAATGACTGGATGTGGCATTTAGTGCTATGGTTTAATTGACGCAGTGATGTTTAGTGAAAGGTTGGAGTCAGTGATCTTGGAGGTCTTTTCCGACCTCAGTGATTCTATGAAGGTCAGAATAACCTACTGATTTTTTTTAGCATTCAAGCAGAGTCTAAGAGTTAGCTGGCATCTTCTCTGAACTGATAGTAAAAAAATGTATCCATAAGCTTCTCCTTTTCTGCTACAGTAAGTGCTGACATATCCTCTTTGTTATTTAGCTGTGAACAGTCTTTCCTTCAGTATTTCTAAAACTGACATAGTGGCCTTTTCAGTTTGCTGTGTAAAACCTGATATAAATTTCAAAGAATTCAATTTTAAAAATCCTTTTAACATTGTTGCTCTTTAAAAAGAAAGAAGATCTGAGACACGAGTAGATCTTTATCTTATCCAGGGCAAGGTATTATCATAGCATAAACATGATAAAGATGAGTGTGTAAAGTGCTGAAACACTGTTTGAAAGGAAATAGCAATTAACAAATTCTTTTCATCCCACTTCCCTGCTTTCTGAAATAGAATTGGTTATGATGTATCACAATCTATGTTTCATACAATAAAAATATCCCCATATAAAAATAAAATAAAATACAAAGAAAGCTGAAAATTATTAGAATAAACAATAAAAATAAGATTATGTCAGTTAATACTTGAAGAGTAATACAAATTGCCTTGATATGCGAGCTTTAAAATTCAAGTAGTCAAAGAGCTAAAATCGCACTAAATTATTTTCAATTCTGAATATGAAGGTAAAAGGGTTCTGATCTTATTGAGAAAATCTAAGGAATGATAGTAAAATTTATTCATTCAAAAAACCAGCAACAACGTAAGATTTCAGGTAACATCAGACAAGTGTTCACTGCAGTTTATATTGTCCCTCCACATCTATGGCCACAGAAAATTCTCTTCCAAGAATTTTTTACTTTTAGCATGTAGTCTGCCTGTCACTCTTTATCTAATGTAGTTGTTAAAACAGAGGAACCAGAAATTTCATTTTCAGTTACGCTGTTGGACACCATGAGTATACTGCCCAGCAGCTGGAGCAGTCATGGCCCAGGATGATCTCTACACTTTGGGAACCCAGCCCTAGGCATGCTTGAGAAGGTTGTTGAACTCTGCTGCTGGTGTCTCCACCAGCGCTTAGAGTAGAAGAGGCATTGTTAGATGTGAACTTCTACTTGTGTGTGAAAAATGAAAATCAGTACTGTTCTGATTGGCAGTCCATCCATATTTTTAATCCTTTTTTGTCCTTAATTTGTTGACAGTCTGCACCAGGAAAGGTCAGAATCACTCTTCTGAGAAGAATAGTCTTGCAATGAACAGAGCTGTTGGCCTTTTCTACTTTTTCTTTTGCTTCTTCTGTCTTTTTATTCCTTGGCAAGCATTAAAAGAATTAGCTTAGAGATACCACTAAGTGTTTTCAGTATGTCAGTTTTACCTGTTTCTGTACCTTTAACACACTTAACTAAGTTCATGGATCAAATACCCGGTCAGTTTTCTGGGTTTTCAACCATGAGTGATAGGAGGCGGGTAAAGACTAAGCTCAACCAAAGCCTTTGCAAGTGCATGGTAGAAAGCGTGTAGCATTTAAGAGGGGAAACTATTACAATTCCTTCTTCTTGCTGTCTGGGATCACAACACGTCCTTGTTTGCATGAGAGCCAGGCTGCGCCAGAGTCTTGGAATATGCCATACACAGTAACAGGATTTTTATTCTCTATTTAATAGGGATTTTGTGTGATGCATATCTGTATCACTTCCATCACTAAAAAAAAAAAAATGCAAATTTGATCTGGTGCACAGCACAAAGGTTTGCAGAGTAAGTCAAATAAGTTGCTGCAAAAATCATATTCTGAGATCTGTACGGGGTTGCTATGACTTTCTGGGTGGATTGTAATGCAATAAAATTCCATCAGACTTGAAGGATTTAATTCAGGCAGCTCGTCTGTCACCACTGACAGATACTTCCTTTAGAAGGCTTTCACTTTAGGATACTAGTAGTAGTATTTAACAATCTTGATCCACTACAGTCAAAGATAACCAGACATCTTTTGCAGTACAGCCATTTCCTGGGCCCTTTTTGTGAAGGCAAGGATCTGTATGAGGTTTTTATGAAGATTTGGGGGTCCTCACTGGTTGCTGTGCTGTCTGCTGATCAATATATCTCTGTCTGTGTCAGGGTTGCATTGACTTTGAATCTTTATATTTGAGTAATTTGTAAAAGAAAATGAAAGAATATAACACAGACATTGGAGAACACTGAGAAGACTGAGTTGTGAGAATGCATCTCATTGGTGCAGTGGGATATATTTAGTCATATGGGATAAAGTTAGCAGAGGTGTCTGACACAAAGATCTATTAGGCTGTCAGACAGTCTCTCAAGAGAAATGGTGGAATCCCTACTCCTGGCAATATTTAGCATTTGATTAGAGAAAGCACTAAAAATGTGCTGAAAGGAGCAATCATGTTTGACAGGAGTTTCTAATAGATGATCTGTTCTTTCCCATCCCCAGTTTCTCTAATTGCATGCTCAAACTTGAGGGAATAACAATTTAAAGACTACCTTTAAATATCTCAATAAGTATTAACTACTCTTTACTGTTTTGCTCATTATTATATTCACAAATGAGAAGTCCCATTACATTCTGCATGTTTTCTTTTAATTATACCTGGCCTTTATGAATAATTCCTGTACAAGATTGTGCTAATTGAGTTCACTCTTCCTACATATTTTTAAAATCCAAGCATAAAAGCCTGCAGTACCTTTAATCCTTGCTAAATTGTATTTCCCTATCGGACAGTATCTGTTAGAAAAGTAAATATTACTTTTAAGAAGATGCTTTGAGTAGGACTTTGGATTTTACTCATTTACAGTACACAGGATCAAGAAGAATTTTCAGGAACATTTTTGTTCAAGTGTGATTAGCAGCAGTGCAGACATTGCTGCATTCACTGCAAGCAACACTTGCATAGTAAGCTTAATCATTGTCATAAGCAGAAAAAACAATGAGGTCATCTCTTCTCCAACTGATATTGACTTAAAATTTAGTTTCTGTTGTGACTGGTTTTTGTAACTTTTAAATGCTAATTATTTTTTTCATAGTAAATTTCATTGCATCAGCACTTAAAAACTGAATACAAAGAAAAGTTTAATCAATTCAAACATACATATATATATATAAGGAACACATTATTCAGGTTTCAGCTTAAAAAATATAATCAAAGGTTATCATGGTACTGGTGAAATACTGTTTAGCTGTATGGCTTGAACCAATGCTAAATAAGAGGTTGCATTGTTATGTCTTCTAAATACTCCTGTATGGTCTTTCATAAGGTAAGAAAAATGATTGGAATAGTTAAAATGTTTACGTATGGACTCAAAAATTATGCAAAATTCATAAATCACATACAGTAGGCAATTTAAAATTCATTGTCCAAATTTATTTTTAGAAATATTTTTCTATAAAACTGGATTCCAGAAAATATGTGATGAACTCAAATTGTAAAAATCTAGACATTTGGAATTTGATTAAGCAAGAGCTTAATCAAATTTATGACAAAGGTGTGGGGTGTCTTCCAAATATTAGGATATAAAGGTTCCTACATTAAGAATGCCTGAACACTCATCTAGACCAGCTTAAGGATTGGTACATAAATAAATCTTTATTTGCCTTGGGTTTTGAGCGCTTGAAGGTTTGTTAACTGTTGTGTATTACTAATTCATGGAATCCTTAATGGTTAAATATATTTAAATAGAGGATAAAAGTGGATCAAAAACAACAGGATTGCAGAAAGAATTAACCTATGTATTTTCTTTTCTTTTCTTGACATAAAAAATGTAAGGCTATTTTTGTGGAGCTTTTTTCCTTCAGTGCTGCAGTAAAATTGTATAGCTGTTAATCATCATGACTCCTACAAGTCTTTTCTTTAGGGAATTCTGTAAATTTGGAGACATGGGCAGCTTATAAAATTTGAGGATGTATTTACTAGAGCACAGGATCTTTCATCTGACCAAGTTGTATTAGCCTACTTCCAGCATTAATAATACATCGTAGTGAAACTGGGTTTAAAATTAAATGCAGTTTAAGGTCCTGTAAAGCACCTATGAAAGCATTTCTGCTCTTTGCTAGTACCACAGTTTTTTCTTGGACATTTAAAATCTCTGAGATGGACTATCCGCTTTTCAAGGGCTTGAAAATAAAAAGTAAAATTTCTTGGAATTCCCAGCCATTCAAGGCCTGGAAATATCATTTCGTAGTATTATAGAGTTTATTTAACATATAAGACATTGTGTCTAGCAAGTCAGAGCACAGTGAGCTGCTTTAAACCATCAATAAGTTACTTATCTTGGGCAGAAGAGTTGTCACTGTTTAGTAGATACTTGTAATTATTTCTGTATCTCTGCTTCACTAAATCTTACTGCCCCGTGGACAGATCTTATGCCACCTCCATCTATTGCTCTCTGTCTACAAATGGGGGAGCATCAGAATGCACAAGAGGTTCACCATCTGCTTTGCTGGAAATTTTGTAGAGAAATATTAGATATGATAAAGATATTAAAACCAATAGTGGGTGTATTGCAGCCCATCCTCCCTTGGCAGCCAAAGGCTGCTTTCTACTCTATTCATTTCAGTTCACAGGAAAAAGAAATCTTTCATTTAAATGACATTTGTGTGATAGAATGTCACCAGTGCAGCTTGCTACTGTAATATATTATCACTCAAGTACTGTGTAAAGCAGTACACATCAGTAAAAATAGCAATTAAAAAATCCTTTCTTCAGGAATCTCAGAGTCATAGACAAATGCAAAAGTGCATCTTGCTGCAGATACACAAAGAAGGTAATGTTGGATTATTTTTCATCTGCACTTGCTGCTTATTACTAAAGTAGGTCATTTTATTGATACTGGAAGAAAGATGTTTCTGCAAGACATTCCTGTGGAGTGGGAACTGAGTAAAGGATTGTTGCACTGGTTAGGAGGCCATTCCATAGCGAGGGTCAATATGAAAAGCATCACAGGTAAATGGGAGAGGAAAGGGTTTCAGAGTCAGTGATAGCAAAGTTAGGGGAAAGTGCAAGAAGTTAAAGGGTGTAAGCAGCAGCTGATTGTACAGAGCTTTGACATGTGGATTAGAAGTTTTAATGTGGCTTCATGAGCATAAGAGAGCAAACAGAAGGATTTGAAGAAAGATGTTAATCAGATGAATGCTGGAGTATAATAATTGCAACAGCAAATTGTGCTGTACTCTAGTCTGGCAAATATGGAAGGAGTAAGAAAAGTCTTTTTTCTGTTCGATTTTCTTTTACATTTTCATTCTGTTCTGATTTTCAGTGCACCAAAATGTATTTTAAGTGTTATTCATTCATTCTGCATTTAGTTGAAAAAATACAAAAAAATAGGAAAGAAATTAAGCCTACATTTAGGAGAGCACACAGCAATTTTTCGAAAGTATTTGAGATTCTGTTTTACTGTGCCTGCTTTGGCACTGCACAGCTATTTGTTTTCATGTCCTCCGCCCTGTCTTTATCTGGGTAGTGAACTTGTTCAGTTTCACTCATTCTTACTACCTTAATTGTACAGCATGAGATTTATTTAAACCAGTGGAATATGAGGACATGAATGTTCTCTGCTTCGAATTTGTAAAATCGCCATGACTGTGATTATACTGAAACTTTAATTATGTTTCTATAAGCATATGTAAATTTTCCTGTTCTTTATGTTTTACCATTCATTTATAAAGGTGTTTCCCATTGCTGGTGTGAAGAAGACTGATCTTGTTAAGAGGTCATGTGTGTTGAGACAACTTCATTGGTTCTAGCAAGCTTGTCTACTCTGGGTTGTCTCATCACTGTAGACTCTAGTTCATACATTGCATTTATGAAGTCCCTAACATAGAGCTCTGATTTTTCAATTGATTGGTATTCCCATTTTAATTTCAGCATTATTTTTTTTATTATTACTACTAATTATAATTGTGACAGATATTGTGCCACTCTACTTATTGTTTAGTTCATCTTCAAAATGCTTGGTAAATCTTCCAGTGCAGGGGATATATATCATCTTCAAAAGACTAGTTTTTCATTTTTCTGACCCTGGAGGTATAGCTGAAGGATCCGTGGCCAGCTGTAATAATAGGCATATGTACTTACGGAAAAATTAAGTCAGAATTTCAGTTTCCAAATATAAATTGCAATTTTGGGAATCCTTGCTCAGTAGCAAACTAACTTCCCAGGTACTTCAGTGAGATTCATCTGCTCTAACTACAGGTTTTCAACACTGAACAATCCAAATATAAAGTAATTACTGTTTTTACCCCTCTTTGTAATCGGTAGAATAAAATTTCTATTTTTTCTAAATTATATAAAATTAATACACTGAAATGTGTTCCTCTACATCTACTTAGAGCTGCCCCCCACCTTAGAATCATAGAATCGCAGAATGGTTGGGTTGGAAGGGCCCTTAAACATCATCTAGTTCCAAACCCCCTGCCATGGGCAGGGACACCTCCCACTAGATGAGGTTGCTCAGAGCCCCATCCAACTGGACCTTGAACATTTCCAGGGATGGGACATCCACAGCTTTTCTGGGCCATAGAGCCTTGCCAACTGCTTAATATGCCATTCTCCCTTGACCTGTCACTTACATGTCCTTGTAAAAAGTCCCTCTCCAGCTTTTTTGTGGGCCCCTTTAAGGTACTGGAAGGTGCTCTGATGTCTTCCCAGAGCCTTCTCTTCTCCAGGAGGAACAACCCTAGCTCTTCAGCCTGTCTTCATATCAGAAGGGCTCCAGCCCTGTCATCATCTTGGTCGCCTCCTCTGGACTCACTCCAACAGGTCCATGTCCTGCTTATGTTGGGGACCCCAGAACTAGATACAGTACTCCAGGTGAGGTCTCACAAGGATGGAAGGGTGGGGCAGAATCCCCTCCCTCACCCTGCTGGCCACACTGCTTTTGATGCAGGCCAGGATGTATTTGGCTTTCTGGCTCCAAGCACACATTGCCAGCTCATGTGGAGCTCCTTATCAACCAGCACCTCCAAATTCTTTCCCTTAGGACTGTTCTCAATATGAGCAATAAATTCCTTCAAATTACAATCTAGCTTGCTTACCTTAAGATCAGTTATCTAAATCTGACACATCCATCCTGGGCTCCCTTTATAGTCATTGGAAAGAAAGTTCTCATTTAAGGAGCAATTCAACTTGTTTTCAAATATGTGTCAATAGTATGAATTATCCTCTCAAAATATTTTATGTCTACGCTGTGAGTCTTATGGGAATCTACTGCTACCTTAGTGGTAGACGACTGGCTCTTAGCTTTCTAAGCTAAGGTGACGTGGATGTGTGAGAAAGCACGGATGTGGCCAAGTCACAGCAGAAAAGAGAGTAAGACAGCAACATAGAAGCAAGGCAAAGAAAACAGTGAAAACTGTGCAAAGGTCCCTTAACTGCTTTTACTTAAGAGTTACAGCTAGAGGGGGATATTTATACCTTCACCTTCTTTGAGGTACCGGACTAAGTTTTGTGTAGTGCTGGATGCAGCTAATCAGAAGGGCTCTTCTGGTTCTCTGGCTGCAGGTATTTTTCATGTTCACGTGTTTGCCAACTAAAACACTAAATTGCATAACTCACTTTATTTTGACTTACTGTTGTTTGTGTTTTGGTTTTTTTCTTTTTTAAAGTCTAGATATTTTGCAGTTTGCTACTTTAGAAAGAGTTGGGCTATTTTCTGTAAAAAACAAATCAGTTTCAACTCTCTTACAATGTATTTTATCATGTATTATGAGGACATACATAAAATATTTTGAGTATGGCAGTTTTCATTAGAAGTATTAGATTTATTTTCCTTCTTGGATTCACAGAGTTGAAACCTACCATTTTTCATGCTGTGAAAATTCTATTTTCTAAGGCTATTCAGAGAAGAGGTGGTTTAAACTTGGTGCATTTGAGTGGGGGCTGTTACTGTTTGAAACAGGGTCTTAACACTAAGAAGTAAATTCATGTTTAAAGAGATCTGGTTGTGTTATTTATGATACCCTTGTAACTAATGATACTTAAAATTTTGTTTGTATTTCTAATGTCTTTTTCGGCATCTGAAAATGGAAGAGGATTTGAGTGAATCTAAATAAATAAAAGAAATTCTTCTCAATAGTCTCTTGAGTGTTGAATCAAATTGGTACTTAACTTTTTTTCAGGTAGTAGAATATAAGCCTTTTTTCAATTATGTCCCTTTTTCTTCTACATCCCTTTTTCCCCTGACTGTTATTTTCATTATCAGTAGTAGAGTAAGGGAGTATTTCCTCCTGAAGTGAGTCTTCGAGATGCTAATTTCAGATGCTGTTGTGAGATTCTCCTGAGTTTTTCCAGTCTTCCCTTTGTGGGGAGAGACTAGTAAATACTTAAATAAGCTCATTTTCAGATCAGTCTTTTTTTTAAATTGAATTCTATTTTAAATTTTTACTTAACTTTTCAGCTTTTTGGTATTATTTTTCAACTCCAAACAATACCAAAACTCCTCAAAATCATCCATAATTGTTAATAAACATTTTTAGTGCCACTGCAGCTTCAAATGTGTATTTCTGTTCTTTTATCTCCCATCCAATATGTGTCATTGTAGGGCCAGAGCAAGACTCTGAAACACACGAGGACTCACTGTGCTTTCCCTTGACACAAAGTAAAAAGGTTTTCTGGGGGTTTTTTTATGTTTTGGAAACTTGTTTTATTGAGAAATACCTGAGACAAAGGTAGCCAGGCTCAAAAATGTAGAAGTGGCTATCAGTTTGACTTTGAATATTTCTAATAGTTCCCCACTGCATATTTTCCAGTTCATTGTGGTAGGCTTTTTCTTCTGAATGGTGGTGGCAGTTACCATGGGACAAAAAGACTTCTACACAGGAAAACTTTGTTTGTTTGCTTGTCGTTTATAGAAGCACTAATGGACCTAGAAAGTGCATGAGGTGCTGAGTCTAGTGCTGAGTAAAAAATTACACTGCATTTAGGGAGGGGATCCTTTGGTTCTGGTCTCTGGATTTATACAGAACTGCTTTTGGAGCACCATTCCCACACAGAGCAGAGTATGTGAATTTGGACACCCTTGGACTCAACAGGGTCCAGGTGGGAGCTGGGTGTTTCATCTCTCAAAGTGCCTATCCAAGACATATTTTCAAACATTAAAGTTGTAGGTTCTGGGGAGCTGAAGGTTAAAGAGGAGAAAACTGCTCAGTGAGCTTAAGACACTTTGAGAATGTGAAAGGAGCTATTTTGGGTGTCAGTTCTAGATGCCTAAAGGCATGGTGGGTATCTGGGTACAATACATCATATTAAACTTTCAATGAATTCTGGTATGTGCCTTACACAAAGACATCACCTGTAGGATTAGAAGATTATTTTCATACAGGTCGACATAAACAAAAGAACATTATCCAGAAAATACTTTTTCTTTATTAAAGGTATGTTGTGCTTTTTACTTTATTTTCCAACCATTTGACTTGAACCATTTGCACTGTATTGACCTGCTCTGAGCCTTTAGGGAAGCTGTTAAAATCTGTAACGTGAACCCACAGAGGTGTCAAATATTAACAAGTGTTCTCTGCCCTGCTGATGCTGAACGTTGATCCACCTCAGGCATCAAGAAACTGAGAGAGCTAATTTGTAATTGTTGCCTTTCCTGTTCTCTCAGATGATGAGTAAGGAGGCTGAAATGTCTGTCCTCTAGCTATTCAACTTTGTATAGGAACTCCCATCACCCTCATCTTTGCAGTAGCAGGATCCCACCCGGTAGCATACTAATCAATGTGACTAACATATGTCTCCTGGGGTGCATTGTTCCTCTTGTCCTGACCCCAGAAGCAAGACTGTGTATTTAGACATATAATGTTAAATACATCACTGTCATCTGCAGGGATATGTTTTTAGCTGTACTTTTTGCTATGAGTTTATACTAATGAAGACAAGTCAAAACAGTGCACTACCACCCAAAATGGAAGATGATGGGGTTTGTGTGTACTTCAGATGCTGGGAGAGGGCATTCCTGGTTCCAAACTGGACACTCTCTTCTGCCCAAAAGGGCTTTCCCTTACTACAGGTGACACAGTCTGAGAAGTGAAGTCACTGTCCAGAGTCCTGTTCTTCCTTCGGGACTTACAGCACCACAGGGATGCAATCTCCCACCAGGAATCCACTTACCCTCACTGCTGGGTAGCCCAGAGGAACAGGCAAATTTAATATGCTTGACCTAAGGGGACAGAACTGAATGCTTCCTCCGTAGAATGTTTTCTTGAATTTGGGAGTGCCAGTGAAGCCTTGTTCAATACTGCTAGGGAGTTTAATTAGCAGAAATAATGAAGTACCAAGCACTGTACTTTGGGTGGTTATGGTGGTGTACTAGACTGATTGTTTATTTGACTGCTGTTATTTCAGAGCTGCCTCATGCCGTCCCTTCTCCCCTCAACCTGACTAAATTTTGCATAACTTGTGGGGGGAAAAATTGCCTTTTGCTGTAATTAATATTGAGTCAAAGATTTTTAAGTCCCCTTTTTCCTTTAGCATTTCCCTTAACAGTAAGGTTTTCTTGTGACAACAAAATGTTTTGTTCCAATTTAACTAAAAATACTGGCTACGAAAAATCGTAGAGAAAGAAAAAGAAAGAGTTTCCATACTGCATTTCTTACCTACTCTGGTGTCCTGTCATGAAAAGAGCATATCAGAAGTCATCCCTTGGATTTTATCGGTACTTATTTATTGTGTGCTTCCTGAGCAGTCTTTGATTCAGAGACAGCTACAATGGATCGCAATTGCCCATGGCTCCCTCAGTGGAAAGTTCAGGCATTAGATGAGCTGAACCACCCTCTGGAGTCACTTGTGTCTCTCTAGCTTAGGCAAACTGAACATCTGTCTGAGCCCTTCAGTGAGGACCTGAAGTTAGAGGGGAGGAACCTGTACTAAAGTGTTGGCTAATTTGTCACAGAGAAGCATGCCTTTAAAAAGAGTAGGCTGCTCAGTGAAAGTAAAGGGGCTTACTCTGCGTTATTTACAAAAATCATATGCTTGGTGTTTATAGAAATCACTTCCTTGACAAATATTGTTTCTTATAGAGTTTCTTGCTCTGGGTTTTTTTGTTCTGTTTTGTTTTGTTTGTTGTTTTGCATTTTTTTATAGACTATTGAGATTTTATCACAACACCCTTCTTAATAGTGTAGGACAGCCAATATATTTGACCTGCCATTTGTTCATTTCACCTGTAGGTATTTATGGAACCATTTTTGTAACAAACTGCTAGGAAATTGTTGGTTTTATTACCATTCTTCAGTATTCTACACAGATCCCACTGAAGCACTGTGGTTTGGACAATGCACCAGAGTTTATCAGTGAATAAGCTGAGTTCTTAAATGAGTGACTGATTTCTTTACTCTTGCAATGTACAGGTTGTTCTTCACAACTCACAATTCTCTTCAGCTGGCTGCGTGTTTCACATTATCATGGGCAAACATGCCATGCATGTGTTGATGCAATTTATATTTACAGCTTGATAATATGCTTTGATTTATCACTCTTCTAAGCTGTAGTGTTCTGTCTTCCCCTTAGGGATACGATGATGGGTATGGGGGTGAATATGATGATCCAAGCTATGAGGCATATGAAAACAGTTATGCCACCCAAACACAAAGGTAAGCATTTGTACTTTTACATTATTTCTCCAAAGTACACTTTTTTCTCTTAGTTTTTCATGTAAATTTATTGGTTTATTTTGCACATGAAATTTTACAAAATCTCGGGGTACTTTAGAAAGCTATCAAAAAGTAATAATAGTCAGAGTTTACATACAGAGATTCAGATGAAGCAAAAATGAAAGCAGCTGTGCTTTTAAAATTGGTGCAAATTAAGTGTATTTTTTTTTACAAGTGATTACATCATTTTCTTATTTGATGTTATTCTGAACTTGTTTGTCCCCTTTTTTTATCCTTTACTGGTGATAAGTTGTGAAGGGCATCTCATACTTACGGCTTTTACAATGTTTTGGGAAAAAACAGAAGGAAATAAAAAAAAATAGCTGTGATGGTAGATACCGGTTTCTGGTTGGCATCCACCATTAAGGTAAACTACAGAAGGGAATTGCATGCCAGAAGTAAGGCTGAAACTATCTGTTTTCAAACAGTTACTTTCTAAGCAACTCTCAGAATTGATAAGTTTGGAAATTTATTTTTTGTCCTTATGATGTGAAATAATAGGAAAAAGCTACATTCACATCTTATATTGATTTGTGTAACTAAGATGAGGCAACAAAAATGATCCCTTTTTTATATATGTACACCTCACACACTCATCCATTAATTTGACAGTTGGTGAATGTTTATTAAATATGGAATGACATCTTTTTCACAGTTAAGCTAAAAGATTAAAGGGTCCTTCAGCCAAATATTCAGAAAGTGCTCTTATGCATTGCTAAAAGTACTTCTTGGGTTGTGGAAAGGCAAATGAAATTTTAACAGGAAAAGACACAGATTTTAACCAAGTTAGTGTGATTATCACTGAGCAAGAAAGCAATGTATACATAGAGTTCTGTACTCCAAAGCCAGAGGACCTTAAACTTGCTTTTGTCGTTTAGCCATCTTTTTCATTGAATGCTCTGCTGATGAAAATGCCTGTCAGAATTACGTTCAGCTCCAGAACTGCTGTAGTGAGTGATACTTCAGTGGATAAAAAATACTTTATAAGTATTTTTATGTCCAGTGAAGTATATTTAAAAGGATTTGTCACACCTAAACATGAACCCCATCAAGTATACTTTAACACTTTCAAGTAATTATACATTACTAGCTGAACCCATCATATCATTGTGTAGGTAGGTATTCTTGTTGTCGAATGTACTTCAACTTTTTTTAAAAAAATTCAGCTCATCTTTTGCTACAAGAGTGAATTGTCACAGGAGATATTGCTTCTGATGTAAAAACAGTAATTAGTTGGAAATCTCTCACTATGACATTGCTTTATATCATCTGAATTAACCTGTAATTTCTTTGCAAGTTGATGTCCCAGGCAACTAAATGACAAATATATCAACTTTATGAGGAATGTATTATAATGCAACTAGAACTAGTAGTGATAATTTGATGCAAGAAAGAAAATTCATAGTCACATAATTTAGTCAATTAAGCAGCTATTAAGCTTAGTCATCAGATACGTTTTCTACTAATTTGAGCTACCTCCAGGATACCTAATCTGTTTAAAATCTGCAACTAAAACATTTTCTTTTGAAATATATGACAGGACATGTGGTCATACTTATCCATGTTGAGTGGCACTTAATGCCTCAAGTAGCCTATTGATTTCAAAGAGACTGCTTCCAGAACTACACACTTCTCATTTCAAAGATTTAAAGAACAAATGGACCATTAAATACACAATTTGTATTTCTGCACCTTATTGGCCATTTAGCTTCATAGAAATGCCTGCCTACTAAGCCAAAAATAAAAAATAATATTACTATACAATTAAATAGTGTACCCAAAATATTTGGTTAGATTTGTATTTAAAAATGTTTTCTCCAAGTCTCAGATCTTGCTTAATAGTATACTTCAGTCATATGAGCAAGACATATCAAGTGCACACCTAACAAAGAAGACTAGTAGTACTGCTTCGAAGTACTTATTCTTCTCATGCAGTGTGTGATTTAGAGGAAGAAAATTAACAAAAACTTGCCGAAAATGCCCGTGCTCAGCTAGAAAATTATCATTGCTTCCCTCTGCAGGGATTGATTGAACTTCTAAAGCATGAGATGAGAAGAAATTGTAGTTAGTGGCTTAATGCAGAGTACCAAGATTTCTATTAATTTTCTATCCCATTGCTTTTTATGACTTATTAAGGAATCGATGTGGAAATTCTTAGAGATGGTACCTACTCTTGTCTGTCTGTCTCGCTGTGCATGTTGACCAAGCCTCTTCATTGCTTCAAAAAGAAGAATGTGTTTAGGTGGAGGGTCATGAACAGATAGGGTGGGTGTCCTGAACTCAGGCTGAATTCAGTTTGCTTTAGAGCAGAGCTCATAGTAAGTCATGCCTTGTTCCCTGCTCACCCCATGCACTGAGTGAAGATAGAGTTTGGGCAGCTTGCCACCACCAACCCTGTTACACCTGCCTTTGTCTTCCGTGTCTTATATCTACTTCCTATTTGCCAGAGTCTTTTTGCCCATATATATTTCGTTTTGGGGGCCCTAGTCCTTTGTTGTCCAAGAGGTCTGACTTAGAATTTTGCAAACCAACCTCTGCCAACAGCAAGGAAAATGAGCACAGTTTTGGCATGCACGGTGCTACAACATGGGATTATAGTTTAGTAGAAGGAGCACCAAAAATACCGATTCCCAAGACCATTCAGATGCTGTACTTTAGTGCACAATTATCTAAAAATTTGTGCTAAAAGTCAGGGATGGTGTTGCAGGACCAACAGTACATTTTGTCCTTCTCTAGTGGACTTCCCTAATGAACTTCTCCAGACAGAAGGCTCTGTCCTTCATGACAGCAGTCTGATTTTTAGGCTGAAACTAGGGGGATGGGGTCACTTGTGGAAGAGGCTTGACAGAGTCTCAGAATCAGGCTGGGATGAAACCCACAGTAAGCCTGCGTGTCTGAACAAGCTAAGAGGCATCTCAAGCACACTTTGAAATGGACACAAGAAGCAACTTGAAGAAAGGGAAAAGCAGGACTTTACCTATGGTAAGTGCCACCTGTACCTTATCAAGTTGGGGAGGCTTATTTTAGAAATAAGAGAATTATGGGTTGTGACCAATACAGTCTATATTGCATGGAGGTATATCTTGCTTTAAGTAACAGAAGATGTACTTGTACAGCCACCTTTTCCCTCCTTATGTTCCTGTTCCATAATGACAACCCAGAACACGAAATGGAACCTCAGGACAGATTTAAATGAACAACCGCCTGTCCTTCCCAGCTGAGTCTGCAAGCATGATTTACATGATTCTGTGAAGGACTACACATTTTCTGAGGACATTTAGAAACCCTGCTTATTTTAGAAATTTGCTCATTTGGACGTCAAAATACAGTTTTTAAGGTAATTGCAACAAATGCTTTGTCCAATACGAAAGAGAACAAGGAAACAACCATTTCAGTGGGCAGGAGAAGACACCAGATCTGACATACTTCCCATGGGCAATATTGCACTGTAATTGGAATTTCTTGATGAAACCTTGTTTTCCTCTCCCTTCCCCTCCCTTCCATGTAATGTGAAGATAGACCTCGGTGATAAGAATATCTGCCTGTCCAGACACACCAAAAGATATTCAGTAGTTGTTAAGTTCATACACTACTCCCTATGTACTTGAAAGTCAGGCAGAGCACACTCAAAACCTTTCTGCCAGCTAGATTTACCTCCCAAACCTCTAGTCTGACAACTTTATTTAAAAATGTAGGCATAATATACGAAATGGTAGAAGTGTCAATTTCCAACTCAGCTGTATGTAACACAGAAAATGTAGGAGAATCCTTTAAGCTTTCAAAATGTAATACACTTTTTGATTTTCTTACCAGGAACTTCTGAGTCTGTTGAACTATCACCACTCTCCAGGATTCATGGGCTGAGATCACTAGATCACCAGGAGAAAAGGATGCAAAGTTTTGTGAGGAGATGTAGATCAGCCTCTTTGGTTACTCATAGGTTGTTTGGGGTCACACATGCAAAGTGTGGCCAGACTCCTCAGCCAAGACCAACAGAATAATTTGGTGGAAATGGATCATTTGCTGATGAATCAGCTGAGAACCATGATGGCCAACAGAGCCATCATCTCCACTGACCTTTGTGTCTCTGCCAGCTCCAATAGTTTCATTTCAAAGAATGTCCATGTCTCACAGCCAAAAGAGATACCAAGGAAACCTGGGACTGACTGGCTGGTCATGGGATGAACCAGGAAGGGTATATTCTCTTTAATCCGCTTGTGCCTAACTTATCCACCATTGTAAACACTACATATGGCTGCCTAACAGGGAAGAGCAAAGGAAGCCAATGATTTTCTGATGAAGCTTAAAATTTGGGTTTGATATTATTTCCCTGTTCCACAGTGCCTGGCATGAACACTCATCCATCAATCCATTCTGGTTTTTGTGAATAGGTAGATGGTATATTGGCAGTGGCTTTCAGGTCTGGTTGCCTGGCTTTTTGTCCTGCCTTTTTTCTGTATGGCTTTTGTTAAAAACATAATTCAGCAGCAAAATTAGTTGTCATGTTCTTTCAAAAGAAAGAAGAGCTTATAACTCCCACCTTAGGCTGCAAATAGGCTTGTAGATATCGGGAAACCCATAACTTACTGACAAGAATAAAGAATTCAGTGATAAAAAACAGATGAAAATAGTGCACAACGTTGCTGTTACGGATTCCACCCCACAGCAGTACAGGCCTTGTGATGGCATGTTGTCATCCTTGCCGTGACTGCAAGATGACACAGATAAAAAGCATTTCTCATGCCTGCCTGTGCTCAGCCTCACTAATGACAGTAACCCAATTTTAGGACCTTGAAGCAATTCTTGGCAAAATATTTACTGTTAATCTTGTAAATAATTTATGTAATGCTATAGGCAGCAGTCCTCTGGACAGACGTTTTTTGCTGGTATGCCGATCATTTTGGACTAATGACTTCTTTTTGGTCTGTCAGACTCCCACTGCAAACCCATCCTGCATCTGCTGAGCAAACAATCAAACTTCTGTTTCTGATGCAGAATTGCATATTATAGGCCATGTCATCTCCAAATTTCTCCTCTAAGATGTTAATGATAGTACAGAATCTAAACTTTTAATGTAAAGAAAGATGCCATTAATATAGCTGGAATAAATTCTACATTCTTACAAGATCTGAAGACTGACAAACATTGTGTTAGATAATTGCTAAAATCTTAGAGGACTGAAGAAGAGAAAAAGAAAAGGTGCAGTAACAGAGAAACTCAAGTTGGCTGATACCTTTCACCTAACTGAATTGTATTTAATTCAAAAGGTACAATAATACCTAAAGCTGTGCTGTTATGTGCAAAGTCCAATTGGCCATCTGTTTCTCAATACTAGTAACAGAAGTAAAAGGACAAAAATGCTGCCTATGTCCACTGTGCTGCTATGGAAAATAGATGCTATGACCATACCAGTGTAGTATTATCCCAGTAACTATGTTTGTAGCAATACCTATCCATTCAACCTCTAATAGGTGCTACAGTTCTGATGCACGTTCTTCTAATGACTCATACCCACAGAAAATTTCAAGAGTGTATTCAGCCACTGAAGTTGAATATATGGCAAGTTACTGACTTTGAAAAGAAATTTTTTTCCCTGGTTATTATTTCTGTTACAAAGTTCATGTTATCTACTCTGCAGCTTGTGTTTACAGCTTCTTTTTCTGCAGTATGGACTGCTAGTACAGGAGCTTTAGGGATCACTTACTTATTTCTGATCTGATATGCAGGAGTACAACCTGGACCACAGTTCAGTCCATGTCACTTATGTGGCTTACCATACAATCCCATCAGTGCAGAGCATGCTGCAAAATGATTTAGGAAGAGTATTTTATCCAGTTGTGTCTGCAGGAATTATTTACATCAGCAGGATATATTTGCCTGAGCTCCAGTTCATTCTGGTTATCCTTGTTTGACCTCCAGATATCAAGATATTGTATGTATATCTGTTTCCAAAGATGAGTTTCTCCAAGCAGTGCTGCAAGTAAAATAACAGACTAGTACACTTGTGAAGACAGCATTATAAGGTCCAGCTGGGTGTGCATGTTCCTTGGTGAACTCTTCTCAGAAGTCCCACTGGTTTTGACTACTTGCTTTGTGAAAAGTTCCAGCACATTAGTTGTGTGGAAATTAAAGAATTTTGTCCTTAGTTTAAAAACAATGGTTAGACACAACTGTGAATAACCTTTAATTGAATTAGTAGATTTTCACATAGTTAAATGTTTTGGTGATATAATCAGAGGTTTGCACACTTCTGTCTCACTGTCAAAGTATTACTATGTAGTAAAATACATAGACACATATAGTCCAAGCTGCAATAGGTAGAATGGTTACACTGATTTTTTGCAAACTTAGATATTCATTGTTATTTTCTCTACTACTCACTCTTTCACTTTTTAAGCACTATGCATTGTATCTATACTTTGTCATATTTCATTTTGGCTTTGTGCTTATATCCGCCTGTCCGTAAATAAAGATTTCCTTGTTTTTTATTTCCAGCCTGTTGAAATCAATCAAGGCAGGAAGCCTAGAATATGACATTTTATGTATCTTCACAGCAATCTACTTATGGCATTCATCATCAGAAACTGTTTTCAAATGCCACTTCTCATTTATTTGATTCAATGAGCAAAGTGGAATCAAATTTCACTACTCTGAACTGAAGAAAAGTTTTTCCTCTAAAACTGTCTAGGATTCCTAAAATGCTGCATCATTGCCTTTGCAAGTACTGTGCAGGCATTTTGTATTATATTCTGAAATAGTTAGTCATAATTCTGTGTCTATAAGAAAATGACTGTGGAATGTAGAATAGGTAAATAGAAATTGCCATGTGAAGTTAAATGGCAGATTGGTTTCTATTTCATATTTTGCAAAAAGTTCAGAACCCGAAGTCATCTTGCAATTATGTTGGCTCTGCAATTTGGTGCTTGTATAACTTTACTGCCTTTGTTGTTTATAATATTTTTAAATTCCTATTTTCAGTAGCATAAAATCAAACATACGAAAATACTGGAGACAGTTGAATCTAATTTAACTTCAGGCATGTTGTAAGGTACTAAATAAATCCAGGAGTATGGTAATGGAGATATTCTTCTCTGATAAAAATACTGGATACAATCAAAATTGAGCTTTCAGAAAAAGGGGGACTTTATCCACTAAAATGTTCACCATATTATTCCATTAGTTCTAAAGAAATATTGAGTAAAGGACTATATTTGTGATTTAAGGCTGAATCCTATAAGTTCCTATATTCAAAAGATTTGTCATTTTCCCTATAGGTATAATGCTCTATTAAGTAAAAATTTTCCAGTAAGTTTCAGATTCCTAGAAGGATTATTTCTTTATTCTCACATGAATATGAGAGAATATATTTTCACTATGAGATATTATTTTGTAAAAATTTCATAGATTGTAATTCATGTGAATGCAGATCTTGCTCACCTCTCTTCCAGGAAGAAGTATACTGCTTTGTGTAAACAGCTTTTCTTTCATGGCCGACTGTGTGTTAAATCCTGCTGGCTCCCTCCCTCATGCAGGAGGGAGAAGCTTTACAAACGCAGTCTTACATAAAACAACTGCAGTAATGTTAGACTGGATCCTGTTAGCACAGGAACTGAATATTTGATTGTACCAGTTACTGACATTGGAAGTTGGAAATGCCTAAGATTACTGAACAGAAATTATATAGGGAAAGAAGGTGGTAATTGTATATAGACAAGAGTTCAAAGGATCCATTTGAGGATGTGAAAAAGAGGCTTGTCTAAAATATTGAATCCCACCTCTAAAATTTTAAATCCCACTTCTAGGGATTCTTGTGATCTGTCCTGGGCATTAGCTTGACTCAAGAATCTTGTCTAAAGGTAACTGTAACTGGGATAAATCTCTAAGGAGTGATAAAGGTTCATTTATCTGTACCTGTGTGTAGATGCTGATTGCAAACTGACAAAGGCTGGGAATCCCTCCTTGAAGAGTTCCAATCTGAAAACCATGATACTGTTTCACTCTCACGTTGTTGAGTGCTACAACACAAAGATGGAAGTATCTCAAATTATTTTACCTCTTCAAAGGCTAATGTGCAAGTTTTTAGCCTATTTCATTATGAGTCTGAACTGTGGAACTTCACTGGCATGAGCTGAATCTCTAGTTTGGACTAATTCATGTATTTCACAAAAGAAGCCTGATTATTATCTAATGGCAGAGTTATAGTTCCAAGGATTTGTCAAAAGCTTCTTTACTAAATTGACCAGCTCTTTCCCAAATATTTCCCAATAAAATATTCTTATATTATACTAACATATACTCTCCCAGTTTAAAAGTACCATTAGGAAAGGAAAAAAATGTATTTACAGGAAAATATAATGACTAAATATAAATTAACAGGTCTTACTCAAAGACTGTCAGTTTCTTAGGTTCTTTCAGGACAGACTACAGAACACGCTTCTGTACAGATCCACGTGTTACTCTTTAAAGAAGATGAACTCTTTCTTGTACCTTTCTGCTTTGGCTTTAGAGAGCCCATTGTATGTCTGCAACCACACTTGAGAATAAAAGCTTAGATGCATCCTTCACCAAATAAAATCAAAGAACAAAAAGAGAGAAAGGAAGAACAAAACAAAAAAAACACACACAACCAAAAAGCACAAGGGAACAAGAAGTACTTCTGTTCTTCAGTTCTTGCAGTGTTCTGCTGCCTTGTGTTACTGCAGCTGTAAGAGCAGCCAGGGAGCCAGATGGTAATGTTGCTAACCCAGGGTCTCTTGCCAGCAGCTTCCTGCAGGTGCAGGAAGAGACTGGTCAAAGGCTAATGCAGTCTATTCATTAATGTCATGTTTTCCTGTACCTAACCCCGCTGACCTCTGAGTGGTGAACATCACGTTTCCCTTGGGTAGCTTGTTGACCCAAGAGTCGGGGTTTTGTGGCTTCAATCTTAACACTTTTGTTTGTGGTTCTCAGCCTAAACCACTTTAAAGCACTATTCTCTACAGCCTTTTGGGCAAAAAACTGTGTGGCTTCCCATGGGTGTTGACACAGTCAAACTGGAATTCTTTTTTTTGCACTAATATAAATTTGAAAAAGTCCCAGTTAATGAGAGGTTAAAAGTCTTTGTTAGCTTTAAAGGTTGCCATTTAGATACAGTCTCTGTACTTGAGCCTTTGTCATATCATAGGAGCCCTAGATAATACACACTGGAAGGCACTAAAGGACCCTTATCTCTCAAAAATGGTCATCTTGTGTTGGTTTGGGTTTTGGGGTTTTTTTGGAAACTGATCCGTCTTTCTCAGCAGGAAGAGAACAGATCACAGTTTATGGAAACTTTGATTCCAAATATTTCAAATGAACATACTCAAAAACATTAACCAAAATGAAAAGTTAAAAAATAATAAGCATACATAGGTAAAGATCATGAAGATTTACAGTATATGTATTATTAATCTCCTTGCCCACAGAATAGGAATTAGGACAGGGTCATGTATCGTTATTGTAAATGTTTCTTATAGAGAAAAATTACATCAGATACAAACCCAGTTAAACTGCTTGTAAGATACATACCCCTGTGTATATCCATTTTTCCCTGAGTGCTACATGTAGAAGGTTACTAAAGTGTAAGTCATGGTACATCAGGACCTCTATGTTTCAGAAATCTGGTGTTAAAGTATAGTGCAAGTAAAAGCTGAGAAGCTGGTAATGAGTTAATCCTGTCTGCTTTATAAAATGTGTTGCATCCTGCTTTCAGGTGGGTGCATGTACTTTAAGTAAATTACACTTCATGTTGCTTGAAAGTAATGAATGCTAATGACAGATAATGGTGTTTTGTTTCCAATTAGCACTGCCAAGAGAGTCAGAGGTTTCTAGAGCTCATGATCACTATATTTTCCAGGAACAGTCTGAGAACTATAAAATTATATAAACAAGTTTTATTTATGCTGAATGCATTTGCTGATTGCTTCCTTCTCAGTTGGCCATAACGCAAATGAGCTACATCTCTCTGTAGTTCAATAATTTTAAAAAAAAGAACCTCATGTTTGTAAAGCCATAACCTATCACACATTTTTTATAAATATCGCCTATTGTTCACTTTGCTAAAAAACAGAGGAAAATGTTTACAACTAAATGCATATAATAGATTATAGTGAGTATTCAGAGAGGTTTCAAATAGAGCAGATTAATGGATAAGCAGTCTGGCTCACAAAATCTGAGTTTAAGTCTGGTATTTCATAGTAAGAAATAAGTTTTCTTCACTTATGTATTCTTCAAAACACTTCTTAATATGAGTTGGCAAGGAATTTGAAATGCCATTTTGGCTCAAATCTATGAAAAAGATGTATTATTCAGGGAAATAAAGTTGGAGGACTTAGATGACGATCATGTATTATGCTATGAATTACGTGTTTTCAGGAATGTGTTAAGTATTGTGCTCACAGGCATCAAATGTGCAGTATGTAACAAATTACTTTCTTTTTATAGTTGCAATACAGCTTGTTTCTTATTTTATGATGGTTTCTGTATTAACTTAGTATTCTGTTGATATTGTATTTCAGTTCGGAATGTTCGCTGCAGGATTTTTATCTCACATCCTTATTATCTCTATGATTGTGTGGTCTTTTTCTCAAATAAAAATGTGCAACAACAATAATGTAGCAATGAATCTCTTACCTGCTCTTGCGAGTCTTGTGTTCTGCTGGGTGTTATGTTGATGGGTAATAGCTCAAGGGCCTGATCAGTGACCACTGAAAGCAGGACTGCTGTTGATAAGTTACTGGCCTCTGGACTGGCCTCCTTTTAAAGCTAGCCTTTGGAGGCAGCTGCTTTGGTTTGCAAAACTGTATCAGGAAGAAATATTAGATCTTGTCTGCTGGCAGAAGATGGGAGTTTTTGTGTTTCTTTTCTTTTAACACCACTCACTAGTCCAACACCCTCCTCTACCCAGGAAAGCAGGCAGGATGCCAAAATGCAGCTTCTAAAATTAGTTTTCATACGGCTGTCTGCCAGAGCTGGGTGGTATGTCATCTGTCTGTTCTAAACAGTGCAAGTCATTTCTTACGTCTCGACGGTGAGCTTTGTAGATATGACTAGATACATTATTTAACCCTGATGCTGCAGTGCTTTACTTCACCTTCCATAATCCTGTTATTTCATTTAATTGGCTACTAAGATAATTGCAAAATAGTACAGAATGAATATTGTGTTCTACAAATAGAAGATGTATTCTTCTTATTTGTTTCTTGCACCATTTCAGTGGGAGGGTTTGTATATTTAGATGATTAATTTTTAAGCAACTGGATGGTTTCCATTATCCAGGAAGTGTCAACAGTGATTGTGTCCTATAGAGTTCAGCTGGCATTGGGAGAAGTCTTCAGAAGTGTTAACTTCATTTCATTCATGTTATTCCTATGTCCATTTTCTGCAACTGCTTTAGCAAATGAATTTCATCTCTCTGAGATACTGACGTCACTGTAATTCATTCACTCACATGAATGACTTCTGACTAAACTACTGAATTAATGCACAGCAATTATGGTTACATTTTCAGTTCAAAAAAACCCCAAACCAAATCCATGGATATTTTTAGCTGAAAACTATGAGAGCTGTCCCTAGCCATTCAGGTGATGACATGACCCAAATCAAAACAGCTTGACTATCAGTTATCAGATACATGCAGTCAGTGTTCTTGAGTGAGACAGAGAACATGAATCATTCTCAGAAATCATTCCAAGAATAGTTATGGATAGCTATTAAGTTCAAGAAATTAAAAATCTGATTACAGGCTGTTTGTGAACAAGGTCAAAATTAGGTTAAGAAAATAATTGTTATAGATTGATTGTTTATCTCTATTGCACTTCTGAAATATTTCTACTTGCACTCCACTGTCAACTAAGCTTCTCTCTCAAGTGTAAACTAATATTTTTAAAACAATAATCCAATATGGAAAATGGCCTGAGCAATAATGTTATAATTATAGCAGTATTGAGCTCCTTGCCTGCTTCTGTTCATTTTGCAAATCTGTCGCACACAGTGTCCAAGAAAAAAGAAGCAGAAGTGACAACAACTGAAAACTATCAACAGAGAAAGTGTTACATTTTCTGTTTGGTTCACTGCAGATTGAAGAAATACAATATAGTGGAGTTCATGGAGTTTGCAGATTTTTCTGGGCAGAGACTGATTCTTGTATGTTTACCTGAGAATAAAAGTAGCCTGATCTTGAATTTGGTACCAGGTACCAAAAACACAGTGCAAACTACAAATAATGATAGCAGTCAAGAAAAAGTGTGAATAATTCCCTTTCCATTTAATTATGTCTCAGAGGTTGAATTTTCTGGATGCCCACTCTACTTAATAGCTGGGAATTGCTGATTAATAGGATGTAACTATTATCTGAACTATTTTGATAACATGTTAATATGACTATACATAATTTTTGTAAACAGTGAAAAAGTGAGTTTGAGACTGTGAATTTTGCACTCCTAGACCCTCTTTTCTTTCAATATGTGTTTTATTGATCACTGTATAAGACTTTCTATGGTTGTCCAATAACTACATAAGGGAAAAGGCTGTGGAGAATCAGAGTTCTCTCTACAGGTAGAGGGAACATGCTTTCTTCTTCAGGATCAAAGCTGGAAACCTGTCAGTGTTTTTGGTAAAGATAAGTAGTTTACAGGTTCCACGCCATACAATACAGTCAACTTTGTGAAAGCAAACTGTGCTGAGTTTGATAACGCATAAATGTTTAGAATTACAGGCAAATGAGATTAACAACCCTTTTGGCAGTTTAACAACAGTGAATTATACAGTGGTCTTTTTTCAGACCTCATTTTTGCAGATAAAATTTCTCTCAGTCTTTGTCACATCTCCTAGGTTTACATATTTAGGACCAAATTTTTTTTATGCTCAGTAGTTAAGAAATGTGATGTACTGTATGACAGCTGTTATTGTCACTGATACATTTTCTTTCATATTTTTAAATATTCACTCTTCCTGAAACTAGCTGGACTGTGCTATCATGTCAAAGTGTTAAAATGCCTTTCATTTTGTGATCTCTGTTTTTGTTTTGCGTTGGTTACCCATGATAATAGTGACATGGCTCTCTGAATCTGTTACAGTGTGCCTGAATATTATGACTATGGTCACGGAACAAGCGAAGAGGCTTATGACAGCTACGGTAAGGTCTATTCTATCTTCAGCAAATGCGTGAAATCAAACAAAAATATCTGTCACTGGCAATTCAGAAATTATTTCCGTACACTTTTCTTTATTTCTTTGATTTTACAAAGACCAAACAGAATAGATTTGTGTAACTTTAGGGTGAGTTTTGACTTAGGACCAGAAAATTGAACTGATGAATTTCAATCAAAATTACAAAGCCAATTACTCACAGTCACAGGTCAGTTTAACAGCAATAATAAAGTTTCTGTTAGTGCTTGAATATCTTTCACAGTGTTAAATTTCAGTTTGCTTGATGTCCTAACAATACTGTGCATCTGCTGCTGTCATGTGCATCATTTCAACCAGCAAGGTTTGTGAGATTTTGAAATACAGACTTAATCAAAGTGGAAAGAAGGAGAGGGTGCTGTATCACCATGGGAACCCCTACTGCACTAAGATAAAGGAGTATCTCATGCCACACTTGGCAGTATGAGCAGAGCAAGGGCTGTAGTCTTTGCACTTCCCCACTGAGTCTGTGCTGAGCTGGAACAGTTCCACTTCATGAGTACCAGGGGCATGAAAGGAAGAGAAGTGTAGCTCCAATGAGTACAAACCATTTTCTAGATCTGTTGTTTGCTATTAGTGATATATTTCAATAACTAGAGTCTAGTCCATGTTTTCCTATTAATAATTATCAGTACATTGTATCATCAGATGGCACAGTGAATCTCATTCTGAGACATTCACTGAAATAACAGCAAAGCTGACTATTGTCAGCTTAAAGAGTGACTCTAATATATTCAGCAGAGATGTCATGCCTGATTTACTGCTTCTAAAGTACCCTAAGTCTACATTGTGACTTCCACAGCATTGTGAAAATGAGAGCTGCTGGAAATGATGCTGCAAATGGAAGTTACACTAAGGGGTTATATAAGGGTTGCTGCTTGAAATAAATAATTTTATTCATGCAGCTGTGAAGCAAATGTCACTAATGCAAACTTGCAGTCTCCTTTGTATTGGTACAGAAATAGACATTACTGAGACGTTGTCAAAATGATTGCATTGCATAATCAGAAATAACTTATTTTTTGTACAATCAGTTCTCACAATATATTTGGATGATACAATGTGCAGTCAAGCACATTTTCAGTGCTAGGCAAGTAATAATAATAGCTCATCCATATGAGTGTGAGTGGTTCAGTTATCCTTTGTTTGTTTCCTTTTTGCACATACATTTTTAATAGCTGTAGTGGAAGGTCCTTCCTCCCATCTCTAAATCCACTCTCCACTGCTGTCCTGAATGCACTGCTAAGCTTTTGGGCAATGCAGAGAATAGTCTGAGCTCAGCAGTACGAATTACCCACTGTTTAACTTTTAATTACATTCCACCATGCTGAATCTCCATGTGTTTGGGCAAGACATTTAAAGTAGTGTCACTTTCCTTCCAATCCCTCATTTGTAAAACTAGAAGAATATTACTTGTTTTCCCAGCAGGGATTTTGAATGGACTAATTAGCTAAGGCTTACAAAGTGTTCACAGAGTGGCATCATGACTAAATTTATCCTCTGCATGAAGCTCCTTTTTTTTTTTTCATTCAGCAGCTGAAACAAACCCAATATGTCTGGGTTTGCTTTGCTAGACTTGTCTTAAAATACATAGCTGATAACTGTGGACTTGCTTTGGTTTTTTGCTTAAACTATTTTCTGAGCTGGTATTTGAATACAAAGATCTGAGTGTTATCAATAACCTGGAATAAACTTAAAAGTTTAATAATATTTCTAATTGCAATTTTGCTGCTTTCTGGAAGCAGATACATTTACATATAACTGTTTATGCTACTGTTGGTTTAGTTACTTTAGGAGATTAGTAAATTTGCCAGTTCCATGCCTTGGACATCTCTGCGGGAAGTTCCATCATTCCTAAATCACCAATATTTATCTGAGGAGGTAATCTGAGTACACAGAGCTATAGATCTATAGAATATGCTTAACTTCCTCAGTTTCTGAGTTCTTGCTGCATACACTGATGTTCTCTCTGTATCTGATCTGAGACATCACTCCTTCTCATCCTCACCTAACTTTAACCTAATTCTCTGTTTTCAGTTCTCTACTTTTTCAGGATGTTTTGTAACTCATTGTGAGTCTCCTGAATCCATCCCACTGGATAAAATCAGCTGCCCCTTCATTTTTCACTATCCTGCAGAAATCAACAGTCTTTCTTTCATCTGAGTTCAATTTCACGCCTTGTTTTGCCTTCCATAACAAGGTTATATTCCTCCTTTACAATTCTTTCTGGCACACCTCTGTAATTCTGAATTCTCCCCAAACTCTGAATAAGACCACAGAAAAATGGTACATGAATATAGAACTGGTGTCTTGTCATCTCTTAGGTGCTTTGTGCAACAACTTGTCTTTTCACCCTTGTCCATTCCAGTAACAATATTTGAATTATCAAAAATTTACTAGCTTGGCATTTTTTTACTTTCTCCCATGCATCCTCTTGCTTCCAACTTGCCTTTAGGGAGGACAGTTTTCAGTCCTGAGAAGTTTTTTTTTCATTTTTCAGGAAGAATATTCGGTGAAATAGTAGTACTACTTTGTACTCACAATCTTTTTAAAGTGTAAAATGGAGTTCTCTATAGCTTGTTAAGTGTTACAGAGCACAATAGTACTCCTATATGAGCTGCCTGCTATGACTTGTCTTGCTATCTGTACTCTTGAGAAGTAGCAGGTCATTTATGTCTCATGGATTCTTCTGTGCTCCTTTTAAAAGAACTTGTGGAGAATTCTGATTGGGGGAACTGTTTCCTCAGAAGTTCATAAGATTTATGCATTTATGGATTGTTCACAGTATGGTTGCAAAAATCAGAGGGGTATTTCAGAGCAGAGCCCACCTGAACACCATTCAATTCTCAGGAAGTTCACATCTCTGATTAGATGGAAGTACTAAACAAGGAAGAGTCTAAGTCATTTGTCTGAGGCTGGGCAAGATGGATTCCTAAACAGTATTCACTGCTGTAAAACCCACAACTTAACTGCCTCAACTCCTTGCTCAGTTTCTTTTGTGAAGGTTCCTAAGAATTCCATCCCCTCCAAATTCAGCCAAGGAATCTTCCAAGACAATAGGAAGGTCAGGGGTGTATGTAAAATCGCACTGCTTTCCACGACTTAGGGATGTTCCATGAATGAAAATTCACAGCACAGAACCCCCTCATGAAGTTAGACACTTGAGCTCTGTTGTGATTTGACATGCTTGTCACCCAGTCTCTGAGAAGGGTCAAAGTAGAGACACTTCAAAGCATTCCCTGCAGCAGTCTCTGAGCACATGGAAATACAGTGCTCAGGAATTGTGAGATTCCTACAAATTTTTGATAAGATCAGGATGATGCAGCTACTTCTAGAGAATTTTGAGGATCATTGTTCCAGGCTGAGGAACATAAATTTGGGACATCCACCTGAAAATCTTGGGAATGTAGCCCTTATAGACTTCCTCGTGAGTTGTAAAGAAATACCTTCAGAAGGCAGTTTAAAAATAAAAGACCAGTCTTTTAAAGTACTGTGCAAATTTTCAAAAATGTAAAGTATCCTCACCTCCAATCACACTTAACAAACATTTATGATACTTCTGTCACTGAAGGTTTTGATATCTGCAGATAAGCCTAAACTAAGATAAAATTGTCATGTTAACTTGATGCTTATGTTTTAAAAGAGAAGGCATAAAATTGGATTAATTTATGAACGAAAGGTTTATATTCTTTGCTCTCATTATACTTTAGTAATTTTGTAGTTTCCCTTCTGGCACTGTTGTCGTCTGAAGAGATATCGAGTGAAAACATGAATTTAATGATTTGTCTTATAAGTCGATTAGGATAAAACGTACATTTAAAGTTTGGTAACTAAGAATCTTCCCTGCCCATGTGTAATGTCATGCCCAACTCCAAAAAGCATCTTCTCAGGACAGGATCACTGTAAATTAAAAGCCCTTTGTAATCAATTCATGTTCTCATTTCTTTCTCGTTTTCCTTGTTTTTTGTTTTTAGAGGAAAGAGCATTCTTGATTCAAGTGTTGTGTTGTATTAGGCCACATTAGAGAGATAACAGAAAAGAGTACGACTTGCTGGCAAGGCACAACCAAGAAGCTGTATTCATTACATCTGACCTGCCTCATTGTTCTTTCCGTCTGAATCCTTTTTCGCCCTTGCACTGATCAGAACATTCAAAACTTCATCAGTTACTCTTTCTGTCTTATTTCTCCCAAAGGCTGGAGACTCCAGCAGTGAGCTCTGCCAGTTGCTGCTGCAGAAGGTTCCAGAGGCTTCTGCCCCTGCTTCCAAAGGGAGACTGCCACAGTAGTGAGAGTGTGCCTCCTGTCAGATGCCACAGTTCACAGCCTGGTGCATATCCTGCCTTGTGTATTACCTGAAAATGATGGCCATTATGTTTTATGTCAGGTCATGAACTGCAGTATCTGAGAAACCAGTACACACAGACTTCTTGTTGCTGCTACCAAAAAAGCAGAAACCTTAGGTAGAGAGCGAAAGGATAGGTTGAAGTCTATAACCTCCTAAACCACCACAATTAAATTAGGATAACACCATCTGCCAAAGGCCTTAGGCAAGAGTTAGGAAGGTTAATCTGTAGCTTGCCACCTACGCAAAGAGGGAAGACATAAATGAACTCCAGTCACATTACTGCTGCTTTTCAGGAGAAGCTTGTAAGGCTGTTTACTGCATGTTCCGCCACTGCTTTAAGGAGACATTATTTAAATATTTTGTGTCTTCACCAAAAATTTTCAGCTGTTTAGATTTTCTCAAATGACCATGGTTTTTTTTGATGCATGTTCTACTCCGTTTTAGCATTAAGTACTTGTACAGTACTGGGTATTTGGTTTTAGGATATTTCCATCTTTAATTAAAATTGGAGAGTGTAACTGTTAGGTATAATTCCTTTTAATGTAAGACATAGTTTAAGTTGTAAAACGCTGCCACAATGATTTAACTATTTCGCAAATAATTCCCTGCCAGTCACTCTATAAAATAGCTTTGCAATTGTTATGACAATTAGTTTACTAAGTAATGCTCTACAGAGATTGCACTTCATAAACAAATTCTTTATAGACCTTTATAGCTAACAACTAAAAATGTACAGCAATATTCCACTACTTTTTTATTATATTGTTTATTTTTTCATTCTGTGTTTGTCCTAAAAAGTGTATCGTCTAGTAAATTAAGTTTTTCTACAATAATAATAATAGTTTCTGCTGAACAAGTAAAAGCAAGTATATAATGATGAAATTTGCGGAGGAAGGCGTGTATGGAGGATTCAAACCTCATAGGAAATCAGGTGCTCAAATAATTCATGGTGACTGATTTGCAGATGTAAGAGACATAGGTCTGATTTTCATCATTACAGTGTTTGACTTCACATGGCTTGTGATTACAGTGTCTTTACTAACACTAATTAACAAAGTCTTACTAACATGCACCGATTTTTCATTTGTATCATCTGAGTGTATGCATTTGGTGTCTCCTAGAAAATATCACGGCAACATACCAAAGAAAACTTTCCTTGGTGTCTGGGTCTTAAAATTATCATGGAATGAATAATAAAATCATAGAATGGTTTGGTTTGGAAGGGACCTTAAAGACCATCTATTTTCAACCCACCTGCCATGGTTGGAGACACCTTTCACTGGACCAAGTTGCTCAGAGCTCCATCCAACCTGACCTTGAACGCTGCCATGGATAGAGCACTCACAACTTCTCTGGGCAACCTGTCTCATTGCCTCACCATCCTCACAGTAAAGAGTTTCTTCCTAATATCTAATATAAACTTGCTCTCTTTCTGTTTGAAGCCATTCCCCCTTGTCCTGTCACTGCGTGCTCTTGTAAAAAGTCCCTCTTCATCTTTCTTGTAAGTTTCCTTCAGATACTGAAAGGCTGCAATTAGTTCACCTTAACCCTTCTCTTTTCCAGGCTGAACAATCCAAATTCTTGTAGCTTTTCCTCACAGCAGAGTTGCTCCATCCCTCTGATCATCTTGGTGGCCTCCTCTGGGCTCACTCCAACAGGTCCATGTCCTTCCTGTGCTGGGGACCCCAGAGCTGCAGGTGGGATCTCACCAGAGCAGAGGGGCAGGTCCCCTCCCTTACCCTGCTGATCCTGCTGCTTTTAATGCAGCCCAGGACACGTTTGGCTTTCTGGGCTGCGAGGCTCATGTCCAGCCTCTCCTCCACCAGCACCCCCCAAGTCCTTCCCGTCAGGGCTGCTCTCAATCTGCTCATCCCCCAACCTGGATACCAGGGTTTGCCCTGACCCAGGTGCAGAACCTTTCACTTGTTAAACTGCATGGGATTCCCATGGGCCACTTCTCGAGCTTGTCCAGATCCCTCTGGATGCTGTTCTGTTCTTCAGGTGTGTCAACAGCACCGCTGAGGTCGGTGTCATCTGCAGACTTGTTGAGGGTGCACTCAATCCCTTCACCTATGTCATCAATGAAGATACTGAATAACACTGGTCCCAGTACGGACTCCTGAGGGACACCACTTGTCACTCACGTTCATCAGGACTCATACCCTCTGGGTGTAGATGTCCAACCAATTCCTTATCCATCTTATTATTAATTAGGCGTCTCAGAGGCAACAAAAGACAGATTGTACCATTGTGGTGGAGGTTTTGTGGTGTCTTGACAGAGCACCTGGCTGACTGTTTAGCACATGCTGGGTGCTTCTACACTAGCATGGGAGCAGGAGTGTTCTTTATAAGCAGATTCACCAGTCGTCTGCATTTATAGGTCTTCTGTCCACATCACTGAGTGGGTTCGAAGTACATAAATTCTAGTTTGAAACGAAAGCAAAAGATGCAATCCCAAGTGTTTGTGAGATTTCACTTCCAGAGGCTCAAACTAGGGCCAGTCTGAAATGAAAAATACCTGTAGAAGCCATATTGTGAATATCAGGTCCTCAGCGTCAGCTGTTTTCCTCTGCCGTTCATTCCTGTTGGTGTGCACTGTGTGCTAATATTGATACAGCACCTGCATCCTGATGCCCCCCAAGCTGTCCCTGCTAACAACCTTGCTACATGTGCCGTGGTTCTGAGGAGTGTGTCATGCTCCCGCATGACCACTTTTATTTTTGGCTGATGGAGGGCTCTGGTCTCTTGCTGAGCGTGAGGCAGATGTACACCCAGCCCTGGGAACTCAGGAGTGCTCCTGAGTCTTCCTGTACAGTGCTCAGTTTTTTATTCCACTGGAAACAGGAGGCATTGAAGATTTCTACTGCATATGGACAGAAGATACACCAAATAAATTGCCCTCTTTTAATCATCTATTTCAATCATTCCTATACTTACTGATAGCAGCGTTCCTACTGTGGGACAGAATGAACTGTCAAAAGCATTTTCTTGATTTTCTGCAAAATTTTATCAATTCTTTTACTGGAGGAATCACCTTAGCTGTATCCCAAGTGACATTCATTCCCTCAGAAGAAATTCATGATTTTCCTAAGAGCATGATTTTGAAAGTTTGCAGGGAAAGGAGCACATTTTGAATTCAGCTATGACAACTAATGTGGGGATGATACTAGAGCTATTGCTGTTTTGTCAAATCAGAGTTTTAATTAGGCTATAATTCTTTAGAAACTTTCATATTTAAACTCATCACATTCTTTTAACTGTCTGTATATCCTAAAATTTTGTAGTTCAGTTATGCTACAGCAATCAAAAAAATTCCGCATGTAGAACAAGATTGGTTTTAATTTATAGCAACTTATTGTGCTTCCTCTATTACTTCTGAATTATAAATCATTTTCTATGACAGAATAAGAATAAGTAAATCATGCAAAACTTTCCTATGTAATATTTCAAATGGTAATTTCACTGTCTTGCGCCATGGGAATTGTAGTGTTGGAGAATCTAGGACAGAAGTCCTGTAATATTGGCATCTATTTAATTCCAGATGCAGCATATCAGTGCATGTTTCATGACCAGAAAATTAATTTTTACTGAAAATAAGTTAAAAATAAAGCTCCTTCTACACTGTAACATTCACACTCACCTCACAACAGCACTGATAAGAGTCTTCCTCCTGGCATTGCAGTTTCCCGAACTAGTTGCCAGTGTACTCTGATGCTGCTCCTTCCCTGTCTGTGGCAGGTGTTCACTACAAAAATGGATGATGCCTTCTAGGAAATAATTTTCTCCAGTGGTTACTCCTGCGCCTCTCGCTGTCATTACTTCACCTGCAGGGAGGGCTGGCAGAGGCACAAGCTCTTCTCATCTGCTCCAGTGCTGTCAGCTGGAGGATTTCTGTGCTCCTCCACTGCCGGTTTAAGCCGGAGAAGCTCACAACCCGAGAGCAGATTTGGAGCAGCCATGCAGTTTAAATTGTTAGCCCTCCCCAAGGGAAGGTACTATCAAGCATAGGGGCAGTAGGTTGGGGTGTTTTGAAGAGCTACAGCCATGTTCAGAAACTAGACTATTAAACCACAAGGTTTTCCATTCATTTCTGGTTTTTAAGCTGTATATACTTCATACAGCAGGTCTAGTAAAATAAAGGGTACTTAGAATGGTGTAAGCAAGCTTAATTGGTTTGAGCCTGTATTTTGGAAACGTTTCTTGTCTTCTCAAAACTCCAAATTTCAAATAAGAAAGGCACCATTTGTGATTCAAAAGATAGTCATTTCAGCTCTTCTTCACACAAAATAATAAAATGCATAGATGTCAAGTCAGAAAATCCTGTGTATTTTGCAAGCTTTGCAGATAAGCAAAAAGAGACCAGAAGAGTGAAAAAAAGTGCATGTTCTACTTTAAAAAAACCAAACAAGATCTGTTCTTGCATTTTTGTCTAAAATAATATATACTTGTCCAATTATGACACGAGAAAAGTGCAGCTACGTTTTCTGTGTGGATATTTTGGCTGAAATACTGGCTTTGTCAAAGTTAATTGAGCTTCAGTCATTAGCTTGTGTAGGACAAATTTTCCAACCATTTGCAAGCAGTATTTTGTCTCCATCCATCTTTCTATGGAGAGAGAAGTTTGGAAGCTTACTAGAAATAAAGGACAAATTGAATTGTCCGAAGAAAGGCATTCTAATTTTGAGAGTTCTCATTTTAAAGCTATATGTGTGGTTTCTATTGGGTCTTCTGCTCAGCACATCTATATTACTTTTCTCTTACTGCTCAGGCAATTAACTACATCTCAGAACACCCCAGGGAGGGAGGTATTCCTGTCTCATTCTACCAGTGAGGAAGCCATACCACAAAATATTGAACAATTGTCCAAGGTTACTGAGCAAACAAGGAGTAGATCTTGTAATCCCAATTCCTGTGCAGTGTGCTCACTCCACAAGTATGCAGTAAAAGAGATTTTTTTTTCTCACAGGAAAGAAAACGATTTTATTCTGAATTAAAAACAATTTCTGTTTCTAAAACACCAAAAGGTAAATGAAAAATCAAATTGAACCATTACACTACTTGCTGTTATATGCATCTTAACTATCTACTCAGAATAACTCTTTCTAATCTTTTCCTGGCCACCTGTCTGAAATAATTGACCAGAAATTAATAAAATTGTGCCCAATAATTGTGGGCAATGTTCAGATGTTAAATAAGTTACTGGGAAAAAAAAGTAATCAGGTCTTGATTAGTACCAGGACTAAGCAATGACTATAAATAAAAAATAATTTGGAAATAATATATTCCTATGTAAATCACATGCCATTAATTTATATTTTTAATATATCCATTATTGTTATCTGCCCTTTAGCTATTGCATTGTTTCCATCTTTGCATTTGCAAAAGAGTTTTATTCAATGCTGGAAAATTCCATGATAAGGTTGCAGAATGCTAAATGAAGAGTAAAAAAAAAAGTGTCTGAATGTGTGATTTTCTTTTACTTGAAGACATTTAAGCATGTGATGATAGCCACATGGATAGACCACTGAATTTTTCTGTGCTTTCAATAATGCATAGGTAAAATAGTAAGACAGAAACAACTTCATGTGTACCCCTCTCTGTGCTATAAATGTTACCATTTTAATCCCATATTCAGAGAAATTTCTCAGGTTAAAAATTATATGAATTTTTTTCATTCTGACTCTCTAGTAAGAAAAAGAAAAACTAACTAAAATTCTGTATTTAAACAGATTAAAGCTGTGGAGTCTCCTAGCAGTTGATAAAATAATCTTCAAAGATAGCCTCAAGTAATGTATCAATAATGTCTGTAATAAATACTGGAATCATTTCTATAACTCAATGAACACAGTAAAGTAAACAAGAGTCCATCTGAACCATAAAAAGCAGTGCAAAAACACTAATACGCAATTCCAATCAAGCATAAACCAAGGGTGCTGATTGCCTCTGATAATAAGAATAATTTTATGTCCTAAAGGTGAGCTTCAAATGCCAATTGACAGGGAGCATATAGCAGATTGAAAGACATATGCAGTGTAATTAAAAGGGCTGTGCCCATGTCTTCACACTTCTTACCAAAGTAGCTACAACACTTAGTATCACACACAAAGCAATCCTTTAGCCCAAGCACTCTGATTCCTCACCTATAAACTTTCTTAGTTTTCCATCGTGCTGCTATAACTTACACTTTCAGTTTTCTGAAAGCAAAACATACAGTATTTCTCCTTAACTAAGAATGGCAAAGTTGCCAATAACACTAAATTCCTGAAAAAACTCTGCCCTCAGTTATTAATCTGCCTGTGTGGATTTCTTTTTAACCATAGTCTTTGAAACCTGATAGCACTGCAGACAGTCAGAAGTGAAGAGGACAGGGAATGAGTGTGGTCTGCTAGAGCAGAAAGACTGGATGGAAGTCTGCATGTCACCAAGGGAAGGGGAAGATCAGACTCCACAGGGTTTCTCTTCACAGGAATCAGAAAAAGGAAAAGAAATCAGCATTAAAACACAACAACCACCCTGCACATTTCTTCAGCTCTAGGGCAGTGTCTCACTTGCAGTTCTCCCAATTACCCTTCTCTCTCCAAAGCTACACCTGTTGCCTGCTCTTCACCTGAAATCCCTCTCAGTTTCCATTTCACTAATATGTCACTTTATTATGATGAAATATGTCCAGGCTTTCTTTCCTTCCCTTTTTGGCACAGTCCTTCAGAGAAAGACCAGGCTCGCTCACTGTTCTCCTGTTCTCACAGTGAAACTCAGCCTGGTAATCAAACTTTCAACCCTTCTACTACCCAACGAGCTGCCCAAATCTCTGTGTGACTGCTGAGGTAATCTATAGGACTCCAGCCTTTTAAGACTGTTCCTGAAAACAGAGATTTCCATTCTCAGGAGCTCCCTTTCTTCCCTTGGTGCTGAAAGAAAAAGGTTACCTTGGAGTTCTGGAAGGGAGACATGAAAGAGCAGCTTTCATGTCAAGGGAACTTTAATTACTAGCATGCAGATACATTGTTCATTAACCACCACCCCCCCACCCAACCCCGGAAAAACCCACTAGCAATCTGATTTCTTTTTTGGTGTGGCTGCATCTTGTAATATATTGGCACAGCGTGGTTCAGAGACTCTTGATAGTGCTGCTCCCTATCATCTTGCTTTCTCCACAATAAATGTATCATCCTTTACTGCTATATGAGTGGTAAACACCAGGGTTTTCTCACTTGTAGGCTGTAGTCCCAAAACTTCCACATCTGTTTTGGCTATGGATTCACCTGTTAATACAGTAGGCTCTATCAACAGGAGCTGTTAGCTGTCAACTATCACGTCGTATTTCAATTATGGTGTTAAAGTCTGAAATCAAGCAAATAGGTGCACCATATTACTGAAAAAAAAGAGCATGAGAGACTTGTACCACAAATTATGATTCCGTTTTTGTTCCATATCAGGAGCTGGTACAGTCACAGGAGCAATTTGCTTTAAGAACAGTCAAGGAAAAACAGTTTCCTCCAGTTGGTAATATAAAGTGATTTTTTACTGCGTGAGTACTACCAAAAAGACTGTACATTTCACCTTTATATGAAGGTGCTTCAACCTGGACAATGGGGAGGGGACTAAAAAGGAACAAGAAATTGGCTTGTCTTTGTGTTGTGCATTTACTGGATATTTTTACTACTTCAGTCATTTTCATTTATTTAGATAAAGCTTCTCTTTTCCACATAAATCTCTGTTGCCCCCAAGGCCTCTCTGCAAATGCAGTACCGCTTCAGCAAAGGGTAATTGAAGCTGCAAAAAAATTACTGTAAAATGCCATTTTTAAAGGGTGTAATGATACATACTGCAGAGACAGGATTTTTAAATTCACTATACAGAAACTTATTCCCTATAGGAATGAGAGACCTGAAGATTTAGAACTATATCATATTGGCTGCCACTTCTTCAACCCTCTAGGCAGTAGCTTTCCACAGTAAACTTTGGTTTCATGTGGCCATAAAACCCCTGATATTCAAAAAGAGAACATCCTGAAGAACTCAAAGAAAAATAAAATAAATGGAGTGCACCAAAAAATCACAGCAGGAGTGTTTCTTGTTCCATAGCAAGATCAACTGCTACCAAATCTTTTCCAGAGATGCCCACTCCATATATGCTAGCCTGAACTCACTTTAGCTCTACAGCTGCTATTCCCCTCATACCTCAAGGCAACGAGATAATGAAGTGTAGTTGCAGAGGAGGCATCTTGCAGAGAAGAAATAGCTTTCAGAATTTTAACAGGCTTTTTATGTTGTATATTTTCATTTTTCATAGTCACATAGCATTATCTTTTTACAAAAGGGATCTTTGATACGTGATTTAACCATTTAGTATTCTTTGCCTGGTGGCAGCTATTTATGTTCTTAGTGGCCACAAAAGTCAGCAGTCATTAGCAAAAACAAGATACCAGCAATGCTGTACTCTGGCATGATATAAGATGATACACTGTGGTTTGTGCATTTCCATTTTAATCACTCTGTGTATGATCAGTTGAAGTCAGTGGAAGACAAAACCAGAAATCATTTGACGACCCACTGGCTGATTCAGGAGATAATTCAAGTTTTGGGTTCAACTGCTGGACCACTGCTGTAGGGGGTTTCCTGATTGCACCTTTGGGAAGGTTAAATTCCAGAAATATCATGCCAGGGAGGAAGAAGAAGATTTGTAGAAGATTTGTAAAAACTGAACTAGACTTGCAGTTTTTGTCTTATTTGTCCTGAGCATAATTGATTCACCAAATATGAAAAAGTGTTCTAAAGATACTGCAAAGTAAAATGTTTTGCTTAATGTAGTAACTTCACGTTTTTCTTCCATTATTTTCTTTCTTTTGGTCTCAAATGAAAGTAAAAAAAATCAAACATATCTTTCTTATCTTTTCGTGATTCAACTCCTCATTTTGTTACCATACCAACAGCATTAAATATTCAAATTCCTGCTTTAACTTAAATGCTAGAAACTCAAAACATCAAATAAATTCTGAACTGGCAGACTAACACAGTGATTTTTTCAGAGCTGACTGTACCACCAACACAGTAGTTATTCATTCTCTGCTGAACGTGAAGGAGTAAGGCTTTTTTTCTTCCTAAGATAGACGGGTTTCCTGTGTAGAGAAGTAGGTTAGTTTTCTGTAAGTTTTTTTGTGGGAGGATAAAGAAATGGATGATAACACCATCCTCATTTTGTTTTTCTAAAGCTTTCAGCCAGAACCCTCAAGAATTTTGACAGCCATTAGCAGTGGCATTCCTTTGTTCTTTTAATCTTAGGTATTTACAAAACTTGTTTTTCTCTTCTGTTTTTAGCACAAGAAGAATGGGCTACAACCCGTTCCAGCCTAAAGGCACCACCTCCAAGGTCAGCCAGAGGGGGTTACAGGGAACACCCCTATGGTAGATATTGAAGGTCCTCCTCATCTGTGACCTCATCTCAAAGACAATTAATAGCCTGTGGTCTCCACATAAACAGCAACAAGACAAGTAATAGTCCATTTCTTTTCTATCCTAGGGATTACTGCTCATTATTATCCTATGTACTACTTGTATTTCCTATAACATTGGCGTGACATTGGCATTAGTATTATTTTATAACACGGACTTAAAAAAAACAGAGACAAAAAACCTTTGGCAAGCGTTGTCTATAAACTATTCAAAGATGATGTTCTGTTGGTTGTATTCATTGCTGTGTGTAACTTAAAAAGCATGACACTGTTACAGATCTTGAGTCTCTCTACATACTAGCTAAGGCTGAGTTTCTGTTTAGGGTTGCTGAAAGACTGTAATATGATTATTTTTTCCTTTCTATTTTTTTTTTGAGCCAGACAATAATCAAGCTGTAGATAAGATGTTTTAACCTGTCTTTTTTAATATATGTTAGTTTAGATTAAGATGTTCGATATTAAGTTTGTAAATTTAATTTTAAATGCTGTTTTAATGGGGTTGAAAACAAGCAGCTACTGTATGTATGTAGCTAACTGAAGTTGTTCAGTGTTTTAACCTGTATTTGTTAAAAAAAATCACTTAAAGTTCCATGTGTAAGCTTCTCTAAATAGGAAACCATAATTTTGTCAAATATGTTTGCCATAATTTGTCAATAAAGCTGAAACCTTTTGTAACAAACTAAATTTGGAATTACTTGTTTTCTAGCTTTAAATGCCTGCTTTATTTCTTTTTCAAGAGATGCCTAAAATGTTTTTTATATAAAAATTACAAAAATGAACCCAAGCCTGTTTTAAGATTTTTTGTGTAAGACTTTAAAAGTTGTATTAATAACTTCTTGTTGTTAAATAATATAAAAGTTAACAAACTAAACTGTTACATGAATCATGGTTAGTATCCACTAATGTATAACATGTTAATGGAAAAAAATGCTTTAGAACAATAAATGGATTTTAAACTATCCTTTAAGCTTGATCTTGCTAAACACAAACTCTGATTGACTTGTTTGTATTAGCATGTCTCTCGTGAGAATGTAATGGAGTTTAAAGAGGTAAGATTACCACTTACCACTGTTAGACTGTCTAAATGCTAGTTCTTCAACCTTTGAGTTTCCCCGCACATTAAATATCCCATTCAACATGTAAGCATTGCATAGATTCACCTATTTGTTTTCACTCAGAAGAGTGCGTTGACTGCATTTTTCGTAGTATATAACAATTTGTCTTGATAAACAAATCATCAGTGTCACTGCCCAGTTGTTGGTACTCAACTTCAAAAACTTTATTTGTAATTTTCAGTGCTAAATATCACCGCCCTTGAAGGCAGTTTAGAGGGCTGATATTTCTTTTGAGACTATCAGACTTGATGGCTGATGATTATTAAGGAAATATGTCGCAGGACTCAAAGGATGACTAAACGTTAAACAGGTAACACTAATAGTAACTCTGTAATTTTGAGTATGCAACAGTAATGTAAAATATTCTCAGTTATTAAGTTACTGATAGTTAAAAAAGTAAACCTACCAAAAGATAACAAATAGGTATATAGGCTATTAAAACAACTAATTAACATTAACTAGTGACAACAAAATTATTCTACAATATATAACCCTCAAGGTAATAAACAGAACTAAAATTAACAATAATAGTAATGCAACTCTTGCTAACAACAAATATATAACCTAAATTTTGATGAAGAAAAGAAAAAAAGAACAGAAGACTTGATGGTAGGGATGCCAAAACTGTTAATCCTTTCAATACAGTCTTTTTGTTTACAGTGGCTTTTTGTCAATGTGATTGGTTTACTTTTTTGATGCGACTAAAGTACAGGCCGATTGCTGTTCAGTTTGTGAACAAAATCTCTTGCAGCTGGAGTTGCATGCTAGCTCTTTTTGAATAGTTTATGATGAGTATGTTTTGTCCTTTGAAGTGTTAAAGCGAATTTAGTAGGCTACATGATAGTTACATTGAGTTTATTCTGTCTCACTATTTCAGGGACTCACAGGCACTGGACAGCTAAGCAGCAGATCTGCTGGGAAGTGGTCAGGTAAGCTCTGCTGCATCTCAGGGGTTTTTCCTATTTCCTGTTTGATTTCTGCATTTGTTTTCGTTAATGCACGAAAACGTATTCAGCTACAGTTTTAAAATCAATGTCTTTCCAGCAGTGTTTCTCTGCGTATCAACATAGTGATTATGGTATAATGGCAATCAAAACATTTACCTATGTGTTATGCTACTCTTCATTTAAATAAAAGAAGTCTTGTCATCTAGCCTTTAAATGGTAAATATTAAGATGGCGTACTTTATAACTGCTCTTGCCAAAAACATGAGCTTCTGTTTATTAATAGCATGCCTACATTTTGGCTAGTCACAAAGCAAAGAAAACTACAATACTAACTTGTCTTTGCTTCTGAAAATATTTAACATTTCTTCCTATGAAAAATGTATCTGTATAGAGACAGGAAGTTTGTTATTTATTCTCATGCTTGGTAGGTTTTTCTTTTTTATGCTGTAGAATGGTAGGGACCCTGAGGTATTACTATGCAATGGCAAGGATTGAGGCATTACTTATATTTCTCTGTTAAATGCATTTAAACCTAAAAGTTTATCTTGAATGATGTCCTGAAAGAGACTTCAGGTTCTAGATGAGATTTTTGACTGAAGACAAATGTCATTGCTGGAAACAAACAAAAAAAATACAGCTAAGCTACAACTTTGTCCATGGACTCAAAAGTGTGAATCTAATCATGATACAAAAAGCACAAATTCTTGTCATCATTGTTAAACTAGGTAAGATACACACAAATACACAATCCTAGACACATTTATTACTCTGGCATCTTTTCCTATGACTGTGGTCTGGATGATGTAACCTTTTCCAGGTATGGTGGTATTCAACAGTTACTTACAAACCACAAGTTGTGTTGTGTAACAAGATATAAAGGGTTTAATTTTCCTCTCCTAAGAGTTGCCTCAAGATCTTTATAAATTGGTTTTATTGATGTGCTACAACCACCCTACAGACCAAAGTGATATAACATGGCATTAAGGTTTGTCTGCATATTACAGTCACATCAGTGTGAGTGTACTACTGTAGGTAAATCTTCCATCTACCCACCTTGCACATAGTTACAAAAATTTACTTCAGTCAGGATATATCTCTGCAGAAAACACTTTCCATTGCTATAAATAGTTTCCTACTGGTATAACTGTGATTTTAGATTATTAAGTATTATAGATTTTACTATATAAGTATTCCAGGAAATACTCATATGCCTTACTGAAATGATTCATAACACAAAGCTGTGAGCAGGTCATACCTGATGTAAGTGAGATCCAGGGCAAAGTAGATAAAATTAATTTCTCACTTGTGCATCAGATTTTTATGTGAGGGTAGCTACTGTGAACTCCTTGAGGATGGACTTCAATAAATACAGCTTTATAGCAGAGCAGCATCTTTTAATGTTCCTGTCTCCAAGTCCATTTTACAGCCATTACTTGTGTAGATAAAAAAAATGGCAGAAAGTGTCAGTAAAATGATGCATTGTGAAATATTCTTACATAAGAATTATTTAGAAAAAGTAGGTTAAGTCAGTGCAAGCAAGCAACTGTTTATGCAAACATTTTTTCTATTGATTTTCAGGAAAATAGTATGAGAAATTACCCATGACTGCATGTGCTGTTCAGTGCTAACTAAAAGTATATTTCACTACTGTTTCTGAAGAAGCCTTGCAGTTAATCAGCTATGTCTTGGGAAAAGCATAATCCACTTTATTAATTTTTGAGAGAGTAACAAGAGAGTCTGGTTGTTGTAATTAACAGCTGTTTTCAAGTCTTCCATGGAAAGCTGTGACATATTCCACACGTCCACCAGTCAGGTCAGCCATTATTCTGAGGTCCTGAAAACTTATATGCACCACCAGAAAACATGTAACTCCACTCATGCTACAGATCACTCCAAGACACTTGTCACCAACCAAATGGGCTTAATTCACATACCAATTCATTTTGTTTGTAATAGGAAGAAAAAAAGCAATATAAAATATCAAAATAAATAAGTGAAAACATTGGGAAAGAGAAGTTAAAAATGCAAAATTTCTGTTCAAATATTTCTAAGATTTTTTTTTTGTTTGTCCAGGTTGACCTCATATATAGAACAGTTTGATCTTTAGAAGAAAATAGTATAATATAGGTTTTAATACTTTTTTAGTAGTTAAATCAGCAAATTATATTTTGTTTAGCAGACTTCTTGCATGTATTCAAGAGCCATTCTAACTGAAAAAATTAGGTGTTTCTAGAGCAGCAACTTCTATTACAAAATGAAGTAGCACCATGTAACTCTTTCTTTCCTATTCAGCTTATCTTACAGTATTTAAACAAAGATCTTAAATCTTCAGATGAATAAATGAAGAACCTCAGGAAATACAGTATATCTGACCTTACCTCAGAGGATATTGGCAATGTTTTTGTAGCTCAAAGAGGTCCTCAGCCTCCATTCAGAGTGACGGAGCTACAGCCATAAAGCCAAGAGATCTCTATCCCCTTACTCCACACCCCTTCCATAGCCCAGCATAATTACTCCATTTTATTTATGCATGTGCTGACTTCCAAACTGCATAGCACTGGTGTTAGTTATGGTGAGTGAGGGCATCAGAACCATCACTGTGTCTGTGGTAGGGCTGAGGAAATAAATGTGCAGACCTTGTGACTGAGCACAGCAGGATGCAAAGGCCTGTGTCTCGCTGTTGCCGGGGAGCTGCCAGACCTCAGCCACCACTGAGGTACTGAGCTGCGTATCAGGAATTTAGTAAAGCAACCAAGTTACCATTAGAATCAGGATGATTAACATACATGAGTGCATCAGTTGAAAGGCTTATAATTTTATCATGAAAGTATGTATTTATGGTAGTCCTCATGAAATATCATCCAGGATTATTATCTGAAGGTTGGAATCAAGAACAAGTAACCAATGTATTGTGTTAAAATAAAAACCAATTTTGTCTACATTAGTGATGTATTTCCTTCATGTTTGACAGTGGCAGTGTTGTTTTGTGAACTTTCTAAGTCCAAAGTTTTGCAAGAGTCAAATACTGCAGCTACAGAATCATAAATGGAGGTAAAGGAGAATCATCAAATAAGCTAAACATTGGAGAGAAAAAGTCTTTGATAATGGGTGAAAGAAGCCTGTGATCCATTAAGGAAAGGAAGTCCTAGAGCATTTTCCATATTGTATTGCATTAACATGCAGAAACAAGTTAATTCAAGACTGTATAAAGGTTAAGTAGGGACAGCACTGCTATCAGTCTTCACGCAACCTTCTTAGAGATACCTCATACTCTGTAAAGTTTACTGGTACACTTCCTTTCTTTTATGGAAAAACACTGTGTAAAATGAAAAGACAACTGAGGAACTCTACCTGAGTTTCTTAAACAGCTACATATTTTGACAGAAAATAGTTCGCCTGTTGTCTTCTGTAATTTCTTTTGTGAAAGAAATACCGGATCTAAACAAGGTTATAATCTTACACAATCTGTTTGCTGACTTCTTAGCAAAGATGTTAAAGCAAGTAGTTTTGGTTTTTTAATAAGTATTACCCCAATTCTTTTATAATGTAGTAGAACTTCAGTAAATGGCTGAAGATTGCAAGAAGATAAAGTAGTTTGGGAAAAATATTAATACAGTTAGAATCATAGAATAGGTTATAAATGAATCCTACGTGACAAAGAACCAATTTATCCCTATATCAGAAACCATGGATTTTTAGGGGTCAGGAGGACAGAGTTCATTTGTAGATGCATTTTTTTCAAGGTAGGTTAAAAAAAAATTTTCATTTCACTAAGAGGTTACAAAGTTTTCAAACAAAAAGAAAGGCTATAATTGGAAGAGTTGACTGTAGTTAATGTCCAAAGAATAAAGAACATATTTTTTATTATTTGATGTCATCCTCTGTTGTCAACAGATTCATCGAAGTACAAAAAGAACACTAATTAACAAGTAAAATCACAGAAAAAACTGAAAAATATTTGAATGCTGAACAGAAAAATAATCCTAATTTCTTCTGAAGTTTTTTGTCCTCCATTAAAAACTTAGATGCACTCTGTGACCTCCATCAGTTATTAAAACCCAGGGGTTATCAGAAAAAGTGTCACGTGTTATCAGTTTTACTGTACTGGTCTGCTGAGACAGAACAGGCACACAGGTAACTTTCTCAAGGCATTAAGGCTTCAAAGATGATCACCATCACCCACTCTGTTTTTAGCTAATTAAATTTTTCTAGTCATTACTGTTTACCATTGAGACCTGACAGAAAGCTTTGAAATCATTAAGCCTTTCCTTTCCTCCACTGGTTTTGTTTCTGGTCCTGTAGGTCAGGACCAGAAATTTCAAATTCATTTGTAGGCATTAGGAAAATGATTCCTGCTGAAAGATTTGCTGATCTACATAGCTATTAGACAATTTATGAGCTTTGCTCATGAGTATGCCAGTATCTTTTAGTGCAGACATACTGTATACAGTATTTATGTTCTGAAACCATAGAATCTGAAGATGAACTGTGCCTGCCAGTGTGAGTACAGGAAAGATTTTCTGTCCTTTCACAATCTGTGGTTGACTTAGTAATTTGTATTACATCTTGGCAGAACACGTTGAAATATATCTCTAAATCATGCATGTCTGGAACAAAGGTTTCATTCTCAAAGAGAAGCAATTTTTGTCAACTTAAGCATAAGAAATGCAGATTTCTAAACTTCTACTAAAAAAATGTCACTGTTTTAAAGGTTTGTTTTTCTTATATAAATCACTAAATGGCTGTGTTGGGTAGTTATTGAAAGACATAAACGCCTCCTTTTCTAAAATAATTGAATTAATTTTGAAACCTAGTATGCTTTACCAGAGAATAGCAAGATTTGTTGAGAATGCAGTTACAGACATTTCAAATATGTAAATCAGAAGGAAGGTTTATTGGAGGAGGATCATACCCGTGCTGTAATGGTCATCATTCACATATTAAAAAGAAAAACATGAAAGAAGAAGATGTGCAGTTGATCATCTATATCCTGCATGTGCCCTAAGAATTTTTCACGATGGTATATGGAAACGATCAGAACTTCCTGATATCTATTGACAACATTTGGGTGTACGAGGTGGAAAACAGAAATGCTTCAGTGCCCTGATAAGAGCAGAATTAATTATGAAAACAATGTTTCTTGTTTATTTCCGTTGCTGCTGTACCTTATTGATTTAATGGAGGTATAGTTTCTTGTTATACAGTGTGAGAATAGCTGCTTATATCTTGTTTGGCACTGCTGTTGCCATGCTGGATGCATTAGCTCGTGATGGATGGCTTACTCACAGGGAAGCAGTGACTACCTGTGTTACGTGCCCTTGCATTACAAGACCTTCGCACCGTGTTACCACCAGCAAGTCAGAGGTACAAACTGCTGAGCTGCTCATCTGTGACTCAGCATTCTGGGTGGGCATGCTTTCTTCACTTCTGCACAGCAAACAGAACAAAATGTGCAGATATTTTGTATCATGATTTACTATATTCACTTCAAACTCCATATTCATTGCTCAGCTAATAATTCATTATATTTCTTCCTGAACTTTATAACAATCCTGCGCAACCAGTGGCAAAATTCAGTGAAAAGGTCTTGCCAATGCAGCTTCTTTCTTTTTCTTTTCTTTTTTCCCCTTTTTTTCTCTTCTTCACAGGAGAACATAATGTTTCATATACCTACTGTAGCTGAAAAGATAATCAAGGACACTGTCATACAAATGAAATGTTGCTATTCGCTAATAATATAGGAATTCAGGGTGGTATTCTCTGAGTATTTAAAACTGATAGGGTTCTTTTTTATTATTCTGTATGGTATTTTGAGTATTTAATACCTTTTTAATATGTTTCAGAATTCATGATGTAAAGATACAAACAACTGACAGGAATGTTGTATTACATTGAATTCTTGTTAAGCAAAGTAGCTTTCTGATGGAGAATTTAATCCTGCAGATCTTACCCAGGTTTCATATACTAAAAATCCATGCTGACATCAAGGACTGAAAAGGGAATATGAAATTCAGAATGTGATCTGTAGTCATTTTTATAATTTAATTAAATTCAAACAGAACACTTATCCTGTTAAGGACTGGATTGCTTCATTCCAGCCCATGTCCTGCTTAGCAGCAGTGTGAAATAACTTTGATCCAGGAAGAGTACTTCAGATACAGTACCACATCACGATTTTACTTTTTATGTCATCATAACCAGTTTTCCCACGTGCAAGAAAAATATTTATTTGAAGGTACTTGCTTGGGACTGTTGCTCACTCAAATCTCAACTTGGCAAGTCAAGTGGTGGTCACCACTTTATTTTCATGAGAACTGTCAAATTTCTGAAGGAGGCACAATACTTTTTGTATCACTGAAACTTGTTTGCAGATCTAAGGCAAAAATGGGTTGCCCATTAGACTGTGAAGGCCTGTGGGATACATGTTTTAGGGAATCTAGTGCTCATTTGAAAGAGTTACTGGAACCCCAGTAGTGCTGCGTGGTCCTTACAAAGCTGAAATAGCACCTACAGTGCTTAAAAGAAAATTGCTGCATAGAACTCAAAATGCTTCCTAAAGGCAGCAGGTATTTTAATCTCTGCCTTGTAGTGGAGTGTTAGGCAAACAGTGAAGCTGCATGATTTGGCTAAGGTCACTCAGCAGGTCAAAGTGATGTAATAAAGAGCACTTAGCAAAGCAGTCGGTGAGGGTAAGAAACTGCATCAGGAAATGAAACACAGGATGTATTCTGAGCTGGGATTTGTTTAGAGAACTGAACTCCCTTGTCCCCAGTGCAGTTGCACTGTCATCATTGGGTGCCTGCTGGACTTTACCAGGCACCTGGATGAAGCCACAGCAGAATGTGTGTGTATGGGGGGACCATGCCTACATATGCCAGATTTACAGTGAAGAAGCCTGTTGTTATTATCTTCATCGATTCCCTTTATAACCCTGTTTTTCTATAGCTGCAGCACCTGTTGCCGTGGTAAGTTTCTCGTGCTGTATGTCTTTGATGAGCAAGAAAGACATCTCAAAACACTGATAAGGGTTTGAGACTCCTGGTAATACCCAATGTCCTTCCCATAGCACTGAGCACAATGGGACTGGACCCTAAAAACCTACATATTCTTAACCTTTATAGTGCTGACAGTTCTAGAAATACCAGAAGTTCTATTTTAGACCATTTTAGGGATAATTTTAGATTCAGAGTCATTTTTTCGGTTTTTCTACTTTGGAGTCTGCTTAGCTAAATTAATGGAAATAAGGCACCTGGTTTTGTAATACACAGTCAACCAGAAATAACCCTAAGAATATGTTTAAGGATCTAGACAGCTGATAGGTTTTTAGTATAAAAACATTTTACACCAGGTTCCTCATCTGAACTTATTTCAATGAGTCATTCTCATTCATAGCTCTCATAGATAAAATACAGAACAAGCTACACAGTTTAATCTGCCATGCCTCAATTTCTCTCATTTTTCTTGTAAATATACTTTTGGCAGGGCTGGCCATATTATCTACCATTAAGATGTTCTATAAATACAACTGTGTCCACTTAAAATTAAATTTTCCAAGATGGGTGTCTGCTCAACCCAAGGATTTTGGTCAAAATGATAAACAGTTCAGAAAAATAAAAAATCTTTTTTCTGTCAGATCCAAAAAAAGATGTTTGGGGTGCATGGTGGAGGGGTCAGGAGAAATATGTAGAACAAGCAAAAGCTCTGTCTGTATTAACAAATTAGACCAGAATGATCCAATCTCAGACTTATTTTCCCAGTGCTCATATTTTTAATTGCACTGTCTTGCCTAATGTACAAGTTGATATCTGTGGTAATGTAAAAGGATTGTGTGCCCAAATAGGCACTTAGCCACAGAACCACTGGCTGACTGAAACAGAGGAGTGGATTATATGATCCTTCAGCACCTCTATCAGCAGAGTTTTGTGTGAGGGTAGGCAGGTTGCTCAAAGCTGCTCAAACATTGCCTGCTAATGTTGTGTTTCTTCTTGTCTTGAGATCTTACAAGGACTCTTTGGATCTGATTTTCATCAGCGTTACAAGTGTCATCATCAGCTGTGCCTGACTATGTAAAGTGCTGTTTAAGGTTAGGTGCAAGCCTTGGCTTTCTCAGGGAATGTAACATTGTTGAATGTTTTATTTTAACTCAGGAATATAATAAACGATTAGTTGCACTAATGAGGTATCCACACAGTATAGCCACAAATGATGCAGAAAGCCAACTGTGAAATTCATGATTTTGCCAAGAAAAATTAAAGTTTTGAGTAGGGTTCAGTAAATTAATAAAGGAAAAACACATTGAATAATGAGGATAAAAGAAATGTTGAAAAGCTGTTCTTTCACTGCCCTTTTTTATGCATGAAATCAAGCAGAAAAAAAATTAACTATTTTAAACTCAATGGTTTAAAAAAAAAAAAAAGAAAACTAACAAAATTTAACTCAGACACTGGCTACATCAAATATATATATGACAAGACCTGAATTTGGGTTTCACAGACCTGTAACTGATGTGTAACTAACTTCAGAGTGCTTGGCTTACTTTAACTATTTATATTGCAAGCCTGATGTTTATACCTGCCTAATAGTTTCCATCAAAGAAAAATGTCTCCAAGTTTATGGAAAGGTTTATACAATTTGCAAATTGAGGTTTCCTGTATCATAAACTTGCTTAGGATATAAGGAACTCCCCTGAGTGACCCAAAAATTATTTTCTTACTCTTTCATGAAAATCTTTTTGTTTTGGAGAATATCATGAGATGTCCACAAAGCTGTTGTTTGCCAACTCAGTAAGCTTGCTGGAAGCTGTAAAAAGATATCTATATTCCCCTACTCCACTAATCAGGATTTTTTTCTTCTATGTGAAGTTACCTTGGTGTAACACTTGGGGAAATACTGAGCACATTCATCACCGAGCTTCAAATACCTACTTCTGCTGCTGCAGGTAGCTAGGGTATCTATACATTCAGTGGAGTGATCTTTGCTTACAGAAAATAATTCAGAATACCTACGCCAGATGCTCTAAAACACTCTCTGGATGTACCTTGTCTCCATTGGCTGACTGAAGAGACTAACTAATTTGTTTAAAAAATGCCTCCCTCTCCAGCCTAAATCTTTTAAGTTCTTGAATTCTTAGCAATTCATTGATTTTAATAAGAATTTATTTTAATTAGTCTCTCATGGGACCGATTCTGTTAATATTATCAAGAAATGAAACACAAGTCCAACCCAACTTGTTCTTACAAGTTCCCATTCTCATCCATACCAACACTCAGAATTAATTTACTCTGGAAGAATATGATTATTCTGCTGTAATATCTGCATAAAGAGTGTTGGTGTTCATAAAACTCACCCCCACAATGTTTTTATTACATTTCCAAAAGCATACTCATACGACTGTGCATGGACTATGAGCCTTCATCTCGAGTAAATGCTTGCAGGTACAGAAAAGGTATGGAGGCAGCACCTGATAAATTTGTAGCAGTATAAAAATTAAGAATTTAGATGAGAAATCTAGGCTAAAATGATAGCTAAAGTTTTTATATAGTAACTTTACTAAAAGGTTCAAAAGGTAAAGAAAAATAAACCAGAACCTAGAAATACCAGTGTTTAGTTTGTTCCTTTCCCTCTTTTTTGCTCTATTGTTCACACTCATCATTTTGGAGACCCTAAGCATGTGATCACATGTTCTCCCATTCTGCTTGTGCTTTGCAGGGAACAGGAATGTGTAGCAAATTCTATTGTTATTTTTTGTAACTGCTTTATCTCATAGCATGCAGAATTTCGAAGGTAATGTCTTCCAAGAATTTTCTGTCATCCAAACTATAACCCTGTGTCACAGAGATGTTTGTGAAGCTACATAGGTCATTTAAGCTAAAATATTAATGTGACAACTAATTTTATGTTCTTCATTGAATATGTCTGCCCAACTTTATCTTGATTTTCAGATTTTTGGAGCCTTAGGGAAGTACTGTACCTTTTGAATGGTGTTCAGGGAATTGAGAGTGCTCAACATCATTTGCAATAAATCACTGGCTTCTGAAGGACTGAGCCTCAGGTTGGGACTCTCCACAGCCCTGAGTTCTGGACCTACCATTACCACCCTCTCTAGGATATGCCACCACTCAGACTTACAGTGATCTTCCAGTCTATCAGGTGAGCTGTAGTATTTTTCTGTATGGTTTTAGTTTATGTCAAATGTGAGATTATTAGGTCACCTCAGTCTGCACAAAATAGGATTATTTTAAACTAGTTCATATTTTGTTTACCATTGGAAAAGAGCTTATACAGAGACACTTGTGGTGCTTGTTACTTTGAGACAGGACAGTTTGATGATGTATCTAAATTCTTACACTTTTTCTGTCATAAAGAAATATAATAGTTAATCATCTTCCTCATAGAAGTAACACAATAATAAATAAACTATATTTGTGCAGTATGTTGAACATAGAAATAGTTTTTTAAAATGCCAAATATTTGAAGAAATCATCTCCCCTTGGGATAAGCAAATTCATTGAGACAGTCATGTGAAAAACAAATTTTGCAGATTCTTGGGTTTTTTGCTCTGTTCTCCACTTGTTCATCTCTGAAGATACTGGTATCTTTATTGAGCTGCTGTGAAAATTCACTTATTAAGGTTTATATGGTTCAGGTACTGTAGCACTGTTGCTACAAACTATGCACAATGAAAATCTGTTAGAAAATAAATACTCTACAGCAGCAGCCATTTGGATGAAAAAGAGAAAACAAACAAGGGTCATACCATTAGAGTTTAAGACAGATACAAGTATTTAATTCAATCCTGTATCCAGAATGAGTTAGGTCTTTTGGAGAAAAGGGTAGTAAGGGGTCCTGCAGTTAAAGGCTATGTCCTCTTGTATATACTAAAGGACATCATGTAATTATATTGGAAATTATAAATCTAACATTTCCTAAATCCTTTAAGCTAAATACTGAGTTGTATTTTTCTGTGATAAACTTATATACATCCATGTGTCATAGAAAAATGCACTTAGTGCATTTAGATACTAGAAATGAACTTGTTTCTTCAGCAAAGAGCATGTGAAACAAAAGACCACCGTCAGCCTTTGTTGTTGGTAGCTAGTGCATCCAGAAGGTTTCAGCTCACAAAATTAATATCAATAACTAATGTGGAGTCCCTCTGTTGCTGGACACACCTTCATTTCCTACACCCTGGTGTAACCACAGTCCTTCCCTTGCTTCTCCTGACTGCACACCAGAAAACAGACCTGGAGTCTGCCCTGAAGAACAGCATGAAGTCCTCATATGGGACCCCATTCCCTGTCACAGTGTGTTCTAAAAGAGGTGACACTTTTCTGCCCACGTTATTTTTGGATCTGCTCTTGCAAATGGTGATAAAAATTTAAACTATGCTCTGCTTTAGATGTAGATTTTTCTCTGCTGAGAAAGAGCTAAAAGAATGTGGCCAGAAGCTATTCAAGCCTAACACAAATCTAGACTTGAGAAAAAACTCAGTGGATTTTTCAAGATTCTTTCTCCTAGCTAGAGCTGGAAATAGACCCTAGGTGACAGTATTCACACTCCAGTCTTATGTAGGCTGTGAGTGAGATAAAAAAATGGGTGAAAATATGCAGCTTTCTTAAGGGTTTACTTAGATTATATTTAAATGTGTTAACTCTGTAAATAGTAATCTAGAGCTCTTAGAAATATTTTTATTTTTTATTATTTTTGCTTTCCATATAGCAAGTGGAAGAAGTAGGGAGAAACTGTGCTGCATCACACAGAATGCTTTTCATCAGAACCAAAATACCTTTACTTAGAGCCCAAACTCCTAACCATTATACCACATTTCCCAAAATGGCTTACAAAGAGGACTTGGAAGTAGGTCGTTTTCACTCTTTGCCAAAAGAAAATGACCTAGTGTTCTTGGAAACATGACAGTAGTAATTCCTTTTCACTTGGTAACTGCAGATTTTAATAAGTGATAAAATATTTCAGAAGGTTGGAAGACTCTACTTATATTTCTAGAAAATGAACAAAAGTCTATAGAGGAAGAAAGGGAAGTCTGATTTTTCCCCATCCTGAGCAAGCCAGAACTTCGTAGCAAAATACCAAGGTTCATCTGATTCCATTACTTCCTTGCATGTTCTGGTTTTTTGTTTTCCAGCTGCATATATATGTGTATATACTCAGTTCAGGTTCAAAAGACTATTTAACCCCTTTTCAGGTATGTGTCAAAAAAACGCAAATGGAATGAAATGCCCTCTACTGTTTAGAAAATGTGCCCAAATGCCTAGTGTAGACTATGTAGCTGTCTTTTAGGTAACTGAGATTGGGCGAAATTTATCCCAACCTTAATAATTAAACTTTTAAGGAACAAAGTTTTAAATTTCAGTTGTGGCAGTTCCTTTCATTAAAAGCTACCGATTGTGTATATCATGTCATGTCATTAATTAAATTGTGTAGAGCTGAGAAGAACAAGGTTTGAGGCATTTGCTAGTCCTTGGAGTTTGAGGTAAGCCTGTTCTGTGCCCAATGCTCTGTTGTCGAGCAACAAGTTGAAAAGTGGGCTTAGAGAAGCACAGCCCAATGCACAAGAGCTTTGCTGTAAACAGACCATTCAAGGCTTCACTTTGAGCTTCTTGTGCACCTCATTCACCTTGTAGAAATTGGCCTATGGAATTTCCCAGAAGTTAATTTTCTGTACTTCTGTAATTTTTTTTCTTTCCTCTGACGGCTTTGTTCTCAAATTGTTTGTTTAGTAAAGAAATAGGATTTGTTTAGGAGAAGGCACTTCTGTTGATAACTCTCAACATTTTCAAAAAATAGATTAGACACTTCTCTCTGTATTTGAGCACTGAAGACATACCTTCATTTTCAGAAGTACTGACAGCCTGCAGCTTTCACTAGTCTCAGCTTCGGGTTCTCAAAAACCAGGCGTCATCACTGGCACAAAAGATCTAAATATCCTGACCCAAACCAGCTTTTTTGTACTTCTTGTCTTGCATCTTTATACAGATACTGTTGAAATTAATATGTTACTGATTTTTGAGACAGCCAGCTGGTACTAATGAAAGCTGGAGAATACACGTATGACACAAATGTTTCACTATTAGCTGGAATTGCAGCTGAAGTGAGCCTCCTTTATTTTTGTAAAAACATCCCTAATGTCTGGGATATGTTGCTGTAGTTATGCACTATAATGATGGTGTACAAAGCAGGTAAGTAAATGAGGAGGTAAATTGTGTAAGTATATGCATTTTTCTCAAGATAGGTAGAGTTAAATGTTGGTGAATACTCAGCCTGAAGCTAATAGACATAAGACACTATGGACCATACCAGTAATAATGACATTAAGCTCTCAGTTACTCCCAGACCTTACTGGTGAGTTCTGTAGATATATCTGTAACCCCTCTGCAGCATGTAAGTTTGGGTGACTGATCTCTCCTTGTAACACTGATGCAGAGATAAATGTTTAGCTAGGGCTGAATCTAGCCTCTAGGCTGTGTCCTGAACTCTCTTTTCTCTCAAAGTCAAATATTATTTTTAGCTTTTATTGACCTGACCAGCTGACTCCACTCAGCATTTGTTTCTGGTCAAATGCACTGCTCCCCATCTAGGTCTAAACTGACTTACCAAAGAAGTTGTGTTCTTCAGGCATGAAATGGATTTTTATTACTGAGGTCCACAGTGCAGATCATTGGAAGTTATGTAATGATATGAAAGGACATATAATTGAAAGGCTGTCAGAAGATAAAAGTGTATCAAGCTTCCCAGAGCATTCACATTGCAGCTCCTGAAGCTGGCTGACATTGAAAGAGCAATTCAGTGTTCAGTGCCGGCCCCTCTGGTAGCAGCGCTGCTCCTGCTCAGTGCTGCCTGTTGAAATACCACAGAGTCTGCAGCACTGAGTTTAGTACAGGAGTTTTCCATTAAAGACATTAGCTGCTGCAGTTCACAGTAACTTCTAGGTGGGGACACAGTACTTTGTCCTTGAGTAGGCAGGATTGCCTTCATCCTATTCTTCCCACTGGAGCAGAGAGGAAGTAGAGTGTGAGTACGTATGGAGCAATGCACAACAAGTGAGTAACTGCAATACAGGCATATATTATTCTTGGATGTTTCAAATGTCAAGCATTAACACATGAGAAGTAAAAGTAAGTCTTTAACTATCCTGACATTCTCCTAAATGTGCAGTAAAACCATAAGAGATGCCTGTATTTACTACAAATAATAAAACTGGAGTGTTACACTAATCAAATTCAAATCAGTTCAAATGCATAATTTTCGGTGAATAGGTGCTTATGAAACACAGAATGAACTCCAGAAGGGAAGGTTCACTGCTTCCTAATCAAAAGCAGTCAGCTTTAAACACCAGCCAGTCAGGTGATAGGTTTGTCATTTCTCAGCTGTGCTCTTGTAGAGAATTTGCCAAGAAGGCTTGACAGCCTTTAAACTACACAGAGCATTTTTTGCCTCTTTCTGAACATAGTGTTGAGCTACAAAAACTCCTGGGAGACTGGGAGGAGAGGCAGAATAACAGCGGTTCTATTAAAATATATTTGCTGAAATGAATGTCAATCAGAGTTTATGGTGCGAAAAAACAAGTATTTCCTGGAAAGAAATTTTCACCACCCCTCGGGTCTGATTCTTTCTTGTCTAATGGTGTCCAGCTACTCTGGGGGACTGAGGAGTGTCAGTGATTAATTGCCTGGGTGTCAGAGAAATAAAGGCTCGTAATGCATCATTAAAAGCTAGAAATCAGGGTGTCTGAATTATGATGGGCAGCTTAAAATTAATATATTACTGCTATGTACAATTAACAGCCCAAGTCAGAAATCATTTGCTTTCAAAATTTAGAACAATGGCAGCTCTCCAGTGAAAACATATTTACAGTAGTTTTACATTGCTTTCTAGAGGCTTAGTACAAAAGGGAGAGACAAAAATTAATATGCACCAAGGCAGTTAAAGAGAAACCTGTCTTTGAACTGTTCTTTCATTTTAATCAGCATGAGCTCTGCTAAATAGGGAAAAGAATTATGAGTAGGTGGCAAGCATCTGGGTTACTGAGGGCAAATCACTCTCAGGGGAGTAAGTTGGCAATCTGAGCAACAGAGTCTGACCTGTGCATGACTTGGGATGAACAGGTCTTCTCTGTTTTAACCTAGCATGAACAGCAACTGCAAGGCAGCCAGCCTGAAGTCCCTCAACCATCTTCCCCTACATGAAGGTCTGTTCTCCCCCTCCAATGGCAATTATAACATTGTCCTAGAAGAATTTTTCTATGTCTTCTATTTCTGTTTTCTAATGTCTTTTTAATGTCGTTCTAGTGTCTTCTATTTCACATCCTCAACTGTGGGACCTCATACATGTTTTAGTGATTTTTGGTATTCTTTGAAGTCCCATTAAGCTTCTTCAATTCTTAAATGGCTTCTTGGAGGGCTTTTGTTGGATTTTTCTTCTTGTAACAGGTTATAAAAGTAGCACCATAAACATTAATTGAAGAGCCATTAAGCAGTAGGGCTGTTTGTTTTGGGTTGATAGAGGACATAAAACTTCGTACCCTGTGGTGGAAAACAGTTAGATCTGATGATGAACATGCTATTAAATATACCATTACCAGACTTCTATCAGTTTAACTTTAGAAAATAGCAACCAGCTGTAGCCAAAGCATACACAAGCAATAAAAAGTCATATTTTAATTGTCATGTCATAGCCTGTTACAAATATTGTCATTTCTAATGTTTTATGCTAATGACAGTGACTAATAGTAGTCATTATCTCTGTTCATTCTCATAAAAATTTCCTCAAGAGAGTGTGATCACAACTAAAATGCTGTTTAAAATTAAATTGTGTTTTTCTATAATGGAGAACATAAAAAAAAATTAAATACTGAGAGGTTGGCTAGCTATTTTATTTTGTAATAGCATGTGTTCGACAACTACAGCTTTTGTTAATTGTGCCGTAAGTTGAACACATATCCCTTTTAGAAACGTTTTGGCATACTAGCGTGTGTATATGTCATGTCTTCATATGGTCCCTGAAGAGTGGAATAAAAGGTGAATTTCACAGAAGCCATAAAAAAAGTCTGATGCTACCCTTGTAGAGGCTTAATATTAAGAACATTGACTTTTCTCATCCATTTCTTATTTCAGTTATGAATTCTGCTTACTTGACAGGTACAGAGTACTTCATTATGTGCACGAACAGAAATGCTTAAATGGATGAAGCAGCTATTTACGTCTGATAGGAGCTAAGTGGGACATTAAATTAATGCCAAACAAGTGAGTGCTCATTTTAGTTTTGTTATAAATGGCTGCAGCACAGCAGTAATGTGTTGACTCTTATGTGCTGACAAGTTCTATATTTCTTACAAACTTCCCTTAGAGCTCGACATGGAAAGACAAATTCACACTCTGCATGATGAAATTAGCAGCAGATGCATTAATAATTGAATAAGGATCTCTGGAGACACACCACAGTTCAGAAAGAGAGTTGTTGACTGGCTGGTTTAAGTAGAGGCTTCTGTCCTTATAAATATGCACTTACGTAAGCCCTGAGTTAAGAGCTGCTGCCTGTATGTAGCCTTTGATATCAAATCCACTTCCTGCTCTTAGCAGACTTTGCATAGTTACATTTGACAGGTCCACGAGCAGACTGACAACCATTAATCTGGGCAGAGCATGGCCTTGCTCATCCCTCCTCTCTGACTGTTCTTAAACTTCAAGGCAAACTGGGTGCAGTTTCTTTTGAAATCATCTCCAGGCAGTGAGTGGGATATGAGTGACTGAAAGGCTTTCACTGTATGCTAGACCCTTGTCATAGACTTCCATTTCTATAGGGTTGAAAGTTTCCTGGCGTGCAAATCCCATCTTCTCTCACAGAAGAGTTAGGATACTGTACTGCCATCTTCCTTTCCAGCAAAGGTGATGTCCTTTGATTTAACCACATGCCCAGGTTTGAGAGGGAAGGAATTTCACAGAATCACAGACTGGGTAAGGTTTGAAGGGACCACAGTGAGTCACCTGATCCCACTTCCCTGCTCAAGAAGGGCCATCCTAGAGCACATTGCACAGGATTGTGTCCAGACAATTCTTGAATATCTCCAGTGAGGGAGACTCCACAGCCTCTCTGGACAATCGGTTCCAGTGCTCAGTCACCTGCACAGTAAAGAAGTTTTTCCTCATATTCAGGTGGAACGTCCTGTGCATCAGTTTCTGCCCATTGCCTCTTGTCCTATTGCTCAGCACCACAGAGCACAGCCTGGAAACATCCTCGTCACACTCCCTTCAGATACTGATAGATACTGATGAGTTCTCCTCTCAGCTGGCTCTTCTCAAGGCTCAACAGGCCCAGCTCCCTCAGCCTTTCCTTGTAAGAGAGGTGCTCCACTCCCTAAATAATCTTTGTTCCCCTCCACTGGACCTGCTTTGGGAGCTCCATGTCTCTCTTGTACCAGGGAGCCCAGAATTGGGCACAGCACTCCAGATGTGGCATCACCAGGGCTGTGTAGAGGGGCAGGATCACCTGATGTACCCCAGGATACCATCAGCCTTCTGGGCCACAAGGGTACACTGCCAGCTCAATTTGTGTCTTTTGGACAGTGGCAAAGAAAGCAAGAGGATTGCCAGGAAAATAACTCCAGTTCTTAAAGATACCACCAAGTCTATGATGTAATTCTTAATAGTTACTTTGTAGTCACTCCTCACACCAAATAATATTATGCTCAGAAGATATTGATGAAATAGTGTGATATTTCATCTACAGCAATACTATTGAAGCAAAATTCTTATGGGTTTAAAATCAGAACTTTATTGCACAAGTGCCAAGAGAGTGATAGTAATTTGAATAGTCTGAAAATTTGTTCCAGTTAGAAGAACTCCAAGATTTAGCACAGTGTTTACTAGATTAACTCCACAGAGCTCTCCTAACTATGCATGCAGACCTTAGGCACTGGTTGAGGTGACTCTGTGTTTTGCTTTCCTCTAGGTTATTTTGTAAATCTCAGGATCTGGAAGAAAAACTTACCTTTAAAATATCTATCAGTGTATTTTCTGGAGTTTTCTCAGCTAAAGGAAAGCTAATTCTAATCTCAGATTTTAAATATGTTGCAATGTTTTGCATAAGCTACAGTATGATTTAGTAAAGTGGTACTGTCTTTAAAGCAATACTCAAGATTCAGTTGTCTTTTAAACAATACTTCAGTTCCTTCTCTATTTAGATAGGCCATTCTTTTTATTCAATAACACTGCATATGTTATTTATTCAGTAAGAGTTTGGAATGAATCTCGTCGTAATGGAAATACGGAATTTGAGATCTTTTTAGTATGAGAAACATTTAAACAGTTTCTGTTGTCCCTTGAGATTGACCCCCTTAAGTCCCAGAGATTCACATTTGTGTAATGAAGTATTGTCTCAATCTAGATACTCTGAAACATCCTGCAAGTGGCTCAGCTGAGGAAAGAACAGTACATATTTTGCTTTGTGATACTGAACCACAGTGCAGATATTAAGAGATCAGAGACAATCAGGTGAAGGAGTAAGCATGCCAAAATAATACCCTGGTTTCAGCATCACATCTTCTTTTGTAGTGCTCGAAACAAGGATGTGAAAATTAAATTGGATTTACATAAATGTTTTTAGTGAATAGAGGTACCATTTCAGAATTAATATTTTTCATTTGAATCCCACATGTATAATACATTTCATTGCTGTTTAAAAAAAGTACTCTTACCATCATCCGAGTTGTTAAGGAAAAGACCCAAGTACTTGAACAAGGTTGTGAACTGCTAGGTGAGAAGAATATACATGAGTTACATAGACCAAAGAGGAATAAAGAAACTGTATTGATGGGGACAGGGGAGAGAGATCACGAGTCATTAACTGTGGCTTTATGCTTCACATCTCTCTACAGTGGGTTTAATCCTATTAACTGATTTCCATTCATTCCATTATTTCCATGGAATAAGATCCTAAGTCTTCTCCAAGTTAGAAGTGAATATTATGCAATCCAATAACTTTTGTACCTATTGTTAGCATATATGAGGCACATCAGGGGTACCAATATTTATTCGTAACATCTGAAATAATTACCAAATTTCACAACTCTGGCAGTTATCACTCCTGTAAAAGTGAAGAGGTATTTCTAAATCCTTCTAGTGATTGAATAAACCAATGGGTTTTAGCCAGGTTTTGCAGGTCACTGGGTGTTCAAAACAGCAAAGCAAATTAAAAGAACCTCTTCTCTTTTTCTATCACTGTAATTTTGCACTCAAGTATATGAGCATTTCCTAATATGAAAGCTATTGAGGAAGATATGGAGGGAACAACTTCTAACACTGCCTTATAAGGTAGAAATAAGTGTTGCATTTCAAATCACAGTTCTCCTTGAAATTTGATTTCATTTTGAAAGGCATCTTGCACACCAAATTTTTGTCTCTTGGTGACTTCCAATCAGACAAAACCACTTAGAAGTGAAAACATAGTTTTCTAATTGTCATCCTGTAACCTCAGCCTGAAGATCAAGTAGCTACTTTTTGATTTATGCCTCATCACTACCATTGATGTTTTTGCAGGCCATAAAATTTTTTTCCCCTTGTACATTCACCACCTTCTAGCCTTTGTAGTCTTCCTCACTTGCCCCTTTCTGTTGTTGTTGTTATTATTATTACTATTATTATTATTATTATTATGTCTCTTTGAATATTTGCCCAGCTATTGTTTAGGTGCATCATTTTTTGGAATAAGTTTGCAAGTCTGTTAGTACTCCACATATTTGTACTTTTCTACAAATTACCTAGAAGAATAAATTATTCCTTAGACTTAATACGTGAAACAAAGCGGGGTGGGGGGGGGGGGGGGTAAAAACCAAAATCTTTTAGTTTACTTATTTTTCTGAACTTGAACATGGTTGTGGAGAAACTGGTATATGCTCCACATTCCATAAGTACTCTGTTGAGCACAAGCTGTAGGAATGGCCAACACAACTGAAGCAGAGTAAGATGCTGCAGCAGCAGATTATTGCAAAATATCAGTTCTTTCCTCAGGAGCTCTTGGGATGACAGACTAAGCATGGGCAGTGTCCATAGAGAGTCCTTGTCTACTCTGTTCAAGCAAAACAAATACACAGGGCTGAAGCCACTGTGCATTTCCAAATTATCCTCTGAGACCTGTGATAGCTGTGCTGAGTTGGCAGGGCCAAAAGTTCAACACGGAATCCTCCACAGAATGCATTTCTTTGTAGCCCACCCTGAGCAGAGAAAGGTCAGGTGTTTCCATGTATTCTCTGTAAACCTTCTTTGAATTTAGTCAATTGGATGGGATGCCAATTACACAGAATGATCCAAGCTTTTGGATAAAATGATACGACTACATCCCAGTGAGTAATACCATGATTCTATTTCTCCTGCTATTTGAGAAAGTAGGACCTATTTTTTCAATGTCCCGTATGAGAAGTGCAGCCTTTTCTCATCACAGACAAAGCTGAGTACTTTTATCAGCTTTTCGCTTTTACTTTCCAGTCTCCTGAAGGAGATTTTCCTCTCCTGTCATGGTTTTCCTCAGTTCCCTAACATTTATCAATCCAATTAGTGTTGTCACCTTTCTTACTTCCCATCTGTCTCTCTGATAATGCAGAGATAATGCACAGGATGTCTCCTGACTTCAGAATAAAAATATCTATTTTGAACTACGTTATGCAAAAATGTCTAAAATTGGGCAGTAACTTAACACATGCAGATCCAAAGTCTTCCATATTGCACAGTGGACCAGTCATTAAAGAAATGGACTTCTTCTTCAAGGCCTTAGGAGCAGATTTCCCACTGCTGAAACAGTAAACTCAGTTTTGTCTTTCAGAGACTCTTTGGAAATGCCTCTCTCCCACACAGCTGCAGTTTCCTGTCCTTTCTGTTACCTGCCTTTGCTAATCATAGCTCCTGTGGAGTTGATAGGAGATTTGTACATAGGTTTTTGCAACTTAAAAATGCCAGTCCTCATGGGACAGTGAAGAAAATTAAGATGACAGAACCAGCATGACAGAACCAGTGTAAATAAATTGTGGTTACAATCCTAATCCAAGATGGAAATTCAATCCATGCACTTTCATCCTCTTGTAAAGTAATATTTAATACTCATTTCCATAGTTATATTTAGATACTCTGAATGTCTCCTCTAATGTACTTCTAAACTCGTCATTTTAATATATAAAACCTTTTTGAACATAGATGGTGCAGTAAAGACTTTCAGAAGATAATTACAAGTTCAAAGACTTCAGTTAGGACAGCAATTCCTCAGTACAAGGAACTGGATCCTCTTAGTCACGAGATAAATGCACTAAGAAAGTTAGAAGGGCTGGAATCTCAAGATGGCAGTTGGAAACACAAAGCAAGATGGAATACATTTTTTCTCTGAAAAATAAGAAGCCATGTGTCTTGGATGCTGCCTAGCAGGGGCAACTGAAATTCAGGCAAGGAACAAGGGATGTTGTGCTTGCATAACAGTGCTTGCATAGAAATTACCCATAAAGACCCAAGGAGTACAAGGTGCTTCAAAATCAGGAGAAACACAGACTTGAAGGGATGACTTGGAGCAGCTCCTGAAAACTCCTGTGCCCAGACATGAGCAGAAAGCTAGATGTTAGCACAGGAAGTTTCCTTGCCAGGGCAGATTCTGCACTCTCTATGGCTTTAACAACAAACCTACATGAATTTAAAGCCGTCAAAGTGAACCCAGCTTTTGGCTTATTGGTTTCCTTTTAAGCAATAGTCAAGAACAGGCTGGCAATGCATGCATCATTTTCCATAGTATTGAAACAGGCAACAAATTATTAGTGTTTATATAAATAAGAAATAACACAGGTTGGAATCACACTCTTATGAGGGTTAAAAACTAAAATGATCAGCATGAACCCCCTCATCTCTCAGTAAATGGAGCATAGATAAAGGCTGCGTGTGCTGGCACTGCTCTGTGTAATCGCCTTCCACTTCAGCATGTTGGTAAAATAAGCAGCGACACTGATAAACAGAGGACCTTTTTCAGATTGCAGTATGGACCCAGCAAGAGATGGCCTGTTGGATAACCAGTGCCAAACATAAACTAAGGTCACAAATGTAGGGATAGGTTACCCAGGAGGAATAACTGGCAACAGAGAAAAGTTCATCCCCAGTCTCAGGAATTTTATGTCTCATTTTTGTATCAAAGAGGAAGAATTTGCACTTTTTTTTTTTTTTAAATAAGATGTCACATTGCTAGAATTTCCCCCTGTGTTAAATGTACAGAACAGAATTCAACATTAGGGTTCCTCTAGAAGATTAAAGTGGGGTTTGCCATGTTCATTCTTATTGGGGGATTAAGGAGTAATGTTTTCACCAGAATTATGGTTGTTCCCATTGCACAAAACCACATATTTATGACATGTATTAGAAGCATTTCAGTTCAGTGCTTACTAGGAATTAGGCAGAGTTCAAGCTCATTTGGCATTTTTAAAAAAATTGGTTTTCTCTGAGCTCTTCTGCTTTTGCTTGTTTCTAAATTTAATTAATAATAAAATTCTCGTCTACAGGGAGCACTGACAATTTAGCCACTAGAATTTTTCAAGTGTTTTAGGTGCAGATCAAAGCAGACTACAGAGCTGTGAATCAATCTAATATTGTAATTGTCCTTCCCATTCAACTGTTTACTATTTCTTGGACATCAGTTATGCATCAAGCAGACGTTTCTATTGGGATGGACACAATGACTGCTGGATATTTTCTATGAATCCAATGAATTTAAAATCAAGGAATATAATTTAGTATCCAGAGTCTGGAAGTGCATCTTTCTGCATTTTGGTGTATTTCTCAGTTGCCCATTTTAACATAATCTCTGAGATGTCTTTAATTGTCTTTTCAGTTCTATCTTACTTACATTTTTATGCACTTCCTATTTTGACATCTCACTTTGAGTCATATTCTTATGTTCTAATTAAAGTATATTCAGCATCGATCTTTATATGAATACCAAGTGGTGCAGTATTAGCCCTTTATTATGGCTTTCCAGTTATTCCTCTTGCTTTTTATCAGCATCTCATCCAGCTTTTTAACTTCTCCCAATCGACCTTGGTCCAGAGAGATATTTAAGATATGACAATACTGACGTAGTACAGAGAGAAAGATTTTTTGTAATGAATAGTTGTTTAATTGGTAGTTGAATGGAAAATACTTTGAGTATTTAGGTACTCACTCTGAGTTTGCCTATGAAATCAGAAAGAATTATCTCTGCAGAGAACCTCAGAAGAGGGTGCAAGGACTGTGAAACTTTTGCAGGCTCTTCTAATGCATCATCTAATGAAAACACGGAAAAAATTATCCTGAATTAAATACAAAATGTAATCTATTTTCTCTATGTTTTTTATGTATCTGCTGTTCTTGTGATCCAGATCTCCTTAGAATTTCTACTTGCCCTGTATCCCAGAAATATTTTCTGTAATATTGCATTATGTTTAGCATTACCATAAATACACTTTTGAGTAAAAACCACTTATTTTGTAAACATTTATGAACCGTAGAAAATCATGCAGCTCATCCCAGTATCTGTGGATTCAGCTGGCAGAATGAGGTAAGCGTAACATTACCGTGGCAAATAATTCACTTAAAGAATACAGTGTATACGCTTCAGAGGTACAGGTACCTCAGAAGAATCCTGCATGTGTCTGTCTGTCGCAGGTCTGCACCACAAATGGGTAGAGAAATGACACAAAGTCCAGGCTCAGGGATAAATGGAAGCGATTTAATAATTTTTCCAAAGGCTTTCATATGTTAGTTCACAAAAGTGGGTTAAATGGCATAAGGTAATTGGCCCTTTGGCCATCCACCCCTTGAGGGGATTGGCCAAGTTCTAAGACACCCATTTCTCAACATTCTTCTAGTTAGAACCGTAACAATATTGCAAAACAACTGCAGGTGCAAGAAGTTTACAGAACTATAACATTGTTTTAAATAATTTGCATGGGACAGAGCTCTCACAAAATGCTGCGGAAAGCTGGAAAATTTCTCTGCTAAAGTTTTTCAGCATCTACATCTGTCCTGTCAACAAAAGGGCAGGTATTTCCATCACATGCAAATTGGTTGGCACAACTAGTTCTCTGTGAGAATTGGAAAAATGGGCAGCAAAACTGATTTTGTCAAAGACAAAAGGAGAGTGAAGGGCAACACAAGAGGAAACAATAATGTATTTAGGCATATAATTAAAAATATTTGAATGATCCTTATCCAAGCAAAGGACAGGTAAGAGTGATAAATGTAATAACTGTGAAAAATAAACACAAGAACTCATTTAAGCTTTTTACTAAAACCACAGAAGGTTGACTTACCATAAGCTATAAAAGATGTCATTAAATCATCAGCCTTTAAGAATTGCCTATTGTGGTTTCTCAGATACTCTTTTCTCTCCCAGTACTCTGATTAATTGCGTACAACTCCAGGAATTGATACCTGTAAGGAAGTTCCAATGTCAGACAGACAAAGAAAGTAAAATATGAAGAAAAGTCATATCTTATTACAATAAGCAATCCTATTCACCTCAATGGGTCTCATCATAGGTGTATAGGTGGTACGATCTGTCTCTAAAATAATGCTGTGCTAAATATGAGAGTACAGCAGACAGTTTAATAAATGGACTACATCAAGTCAGTTCAGCGGTGTTCTGTGGAGTGTAGTCTGTGTACCAATAAAAATCTCCACGATTTTTATTAATTCCACTGAAGTAGCACGCTACCTCCAAATATTTATAGAGATCAAGCAGACTCACTTCAGAACAAGTCCTTCATACATACCAGAGGGACCTTTCCTGAAATGTAAACAGTTGGCATCTGCTGAACCATAATCCCTAAATCAGAAACACAAATGTTTGGATTAACAGAAAATGGAAAGGCTCATTCTTTGTTGTTGACCTCCCGGTACACATTTTTTCACTTTCGGTGTTGTGTGCATGACTAGTGTTCTTTATTCAGGACTGGAAATGCAGTGACTTTTTGGCATAGTGACCACAAAGGACAGTGGTGATTAAATTCAATACAGCACAAACCATCAGTGATGCTCACTGACTTGGGAAGATTTGAAATCAAGTCCAGTTCCATGCTACACATATGATGCAGTGTGAAGCAACTGAGATTTGATACTCTTAAGAATCAGAGAAATAAAAGGATATTTATTTTACCCCTTTAAAAGAATGTATTGATCTGATACAGGAAGAACTTGCGGAAATATAAAACATAAGCTTGTGAGTACCATCACTGAAATCTATTTGGTTTTATACACAGAGTTTCAGCATCCCACTGCACCAGGAACTGTGTTCAGTGACTGTTAAGCACAGACCAGGAATTGCTGCCTGTCATATTTACAGTGCATATGTATGTCATACAAAATGAGCGTGTACAGAATATTCCATTGTACAAACTAAAGCTATAACAATGAGCAAACTGCTTTAATTGTAATGCTGAGGGAATGAAATTTGAAATTCTTTTCCAAAGTAATTTATTTTTGGGTAGTGTTTTTTTTTCTTGAAGAGATTAAATACACAGCTATTGGAGAGCACTTAAAAGTTGGAGAAGAATGAGAAAGAAGTTTCAGGTGTTGGTGCTGAGAACCAGGGGCACAAGCAGTGATCTTGGAATGTCTGCCTCTTCTGGTTTGTGCCATGGTTTTAGGCTTTATGCATCCCAGTAGGACGAGCCATGATCAAGGTGGGGTTTCATGGATTTCAGTCTTACTCTTCCGGAGCCACACTCCAGCCACTGCTTCCAGCCTCATGCCACAGTCTCCAGAACTTCTTGGAGCTTCTCCAGGTCCACAGCAGGAGGTGAAAGAACTAAGTGCTCCAGGTCAACCTGCCTGGTGAGGGGGTTTCCTGCAGCCTGGGTAGTGGGTTGGTAACTGCACATTGGAGCTGGCAGTGACATCTCTGAACCAGCACCTCTTCAGAGCCTGAGGCTCAACAGCTGTTGCCTTTGGCAAGATGACAGGGAAACAGTCACATTTCCTCTGAATTCTGCCGAGCTTTACACACACTTGTGACAGGTACTCAAGTGTACACTCATTTTTTTCTTTTTGGAGTTCACAAATCTATTTGGCTGGGAAGTAAATTCTAAGTAAGTTTCAGGGAAGACTGGAATTGTCCACATAAAAAAAGTTTGATGCCTTGAAACTGCTACAAACAATAAGAAATAAAATCAGAAAAATACCCCTACGTGTAATTTTAATTGTTTTAATAAGTTCTTTCATGTTGTATTTTCATGTTATTAATATCTGTACATAGTAGACTTCATTATACTCTGTAAGAAGAAGGGAGGGCTTTCAAATTAGGTTGCATATTGAATTTTAGGTCTGTGCATTAGAATTTTCATATGACTTCAAAATTATCAAAATAATTACTTCTTGTCTATGCAAACATGAAGCGTTTGCCTTCATTCCTACTCTGTCATAACAAATCCAAAATTCTTGACAGTATAAAAAAATGTGCCCTGAATCCTGTTGTCAATATTCATCTATTTCCCTTTTCATAAGAAATGTCATTTTATCAGACATCCCTTTAACCCTGGGGTAAAGGAAAGTAGCTCTTGCCATGTTAAATAACGAGCTGTGTGAATTTCAGCTGTTGGGGATCTATTCTGTGTCTCCAACAGGAGGAAAAGGTATTTTCGGTGATTATGACTTTTAATGTTAATAATTTGAAATAACTGATATACTGATATCATTCATGGAAAATCTAGTTTTTCTGCACCCTTACTTTTGCCAAAAAGGTTTTAGCAAACAATATAAAGTCTTATTATATTATGGCCATCACCTTGACACTAGAATTGGCATAGTGCAGTGCATTTGTATTTATAGTTTGTACACTAGCACATTTCACCCTTGCTTTTATTATTCTACTATCATGTAATTCATATCTTTCCAGATTTTGTCACCCTGAGTTACTTATTCAGCTGAGTAAGGCCATAAAAATAAGGTCTGAACCTCTTTAATTGTAGCCATGAAACGAATGTAAGAGTTGAGAATGCTGCTGTGGCTGTGGGTGTCTGAGTCCGTACATATCCATATGCCATCCTGGACTGTGACAGGCAAGCAGGACACAAATATGGGTAAAAAAAATACCTTTGATTTCTGATCTGAGAGATTGTTTGTGACAGCCACAATACTGGCATAGAGAATCTCAAACCTTGGGTTAGTCTCTGTTGCAGAATGTAACATTCAGTGCTTGCACGGAGAAAAGAATTCTTCCTAATTTCACAAAATGCAAAATACAGTCAATCACAGCCACCATTAGTAGGATCTGTTCAGGGTTCTTACATTTTGTCATTGTTGCTGTTGTTTCTGTTTTTATTTGTGAATATTAAAGCCAGATTTTTAAAAAAAACCTTGCAAATAATATTTGTAGAGTTACAAATGTACCTTGGAATTTTTAATTATTTGCATTTTAAGTAGCCAAGTTTACTTCATCATTGTTGGGCAATTTGACTACTTCTATTCATAAGGTGTACCTGCAAGCCACTTTGCTGAGCACTGCAAGGTTAACAAATACCCTGCAGGAATTAAAAGGCTTGTTTTTTATCAGAAGGGGTCAGTGATTAAGGACTGCTTCATTGCTTACAAAACTAAAGGAAATTGTCATGAAATAAAAGCAAATACAAGGATCTAATGGCTCTCCAAGCAAGCATAAAGTGGGATTTGGAGAGCTGAGTCCAAAGAAACTTGCTTGACATCTAACTTCAAACAAAAATCGAATATGTAAATGTCTTCCTGCTACTAGGAAATCTATCCAGCTGCCAGGAAAGCTGATTCCTATAGGATACATACATAGTTAATGTCTTAAGAGAAGAGGCTCATCTACTTAATTTTTGAGAAAATTGTATGACTTTTCAAAAAACCCAGGACTTTAAAAAGCAGAAAAGAAACCAGGGGAAAAAAAAAAAAGGGAAAAATAAGAAAAACCTTAATGTTACAATCCATTGATAAAATTAAATTACTTATAATGGGATTGGCTTACTGGTGAAATATTTGGGGATACAAAAAATGTTTCATAAACACAATGAGATCTCCTGTCATGTAAAATCCCTATCCTTTCTTCAAGGGCCTGTCAAGAAAACTAGGTTTAGTACCTAAATTTTATTTTTCAAAGTAAAAGACAGAATGTTCTGAAAATCAAGCTGTCACTCGTTAATGCTGTCAAAATAGCATGTCAGTTTTACACGCTTGTTCAATTAGACTTCACTCTTTCTTCCTCCTCATTTTAAATGGTTGTTCATTTATTCTTCTCTGGGCCCTTTTTTCAGAGTCCCATGGACACAAAACATAAAATCAGTGATGCTGAAGTTTATATAGGCTTAATATTGGGATGAAAAATGAAGGTGCCTGGTTCTGCTGTCAATAAAATGTATTTGCGTCGTTCTCCATGTAGCTCTTTGAATAGGGTGAGTGACAGCAATCTCAGTCTGAGAAGAGGAGGAGCCTTATGGCTCCATTGTATGGGTGGCTGGTTTTATAATAGCCCAAAACAAAACATTCATGGTCCTTAAATAGCTTCAGATACCACATGTAGACGGGCAAAGTAACCCTGTGCGGTGCTGTGGTGTTCCAGTCTTTTTTCCATGTACTGCCCTGCTAGGAAAGCACACCAAGGATTGCAGTTTATCAAGAAGGAGGACAAATGTTTCCTCCAAGGAATCTTTAGATTCAGCAGGAGATTCTCATGGTTTCTGTGGTCAGTTGAGGTTAGATTATGGTAATTAGTTCATACATGTAGTCTGTAGTGCCTCCAGTAAGAATGTCCTTGAAGGCCACCACAGGCTGAACAAGTCAGCTGATGCTGATATGCCACACTGTTAGTTCAAGTATGTAGACACTTGAAAAGGTTGTAAGTTCACATTTCGGTCACTATGTGTGTGTGTGCATTGCCTGGCTAACTACATGTGCATCTAAAGGGATACTAGATCTCTGAAAGGATCTTAAATTATTTGCTTTGGCTTTGCTACTTCATTTTGATATTGAGCTGTCTGTATGAATTGAAAGTGAGAAAATAGTTATTAATACAGTATCTAGATTCATTGTAAACCCTTCCTGACCGATGACTTGCTTCTCCTGGGAGCCAGCATTGTAGCAGAAACCAACTGGTATAACCTGCAGCTACAGCTACTTCCTGGAGTTCTGCTTCTTTTCTAGGGAAATGTACTTTTCGTTAATACTAATGTTCAGGCTCAGGAAAAAAATGTGTCTGAGGAAGTGTGTTATACCTGGAACTTCAGGCTGTTGCTCTTCTTGATGTTCTTCCTACAGAGAATCATGTGAATTGTTACCTGTCATTGCATCCCTGTGTTCATCTCTTAGTACTTGTGGGTGTGACAGACACCACCTAAAAGAAATTCACTGCCCAGACTGGGCGATTTCCTTGTTATAACAATATATTTTTTTCCTAATGTGACTTTTGGTTTCATAAGTGCTAATAGAGAGATTCTTACCCAGTGCTTTTAAAATGCTTACTGATCCACGCAGACAGAAAAAGTAAACAGCAGCTAAGCAATTGCTCTCATAGACAGTGCAGTTCCTCAGGAGGCAGTCATAACATCCACACCCACGCTGACTTATTCCCTCAGGAGCACCATTAGCAGTTATTTCATCACCAGCGAGTGTGTACCTAATTCTGTAACACCAGTCCCAGGGCTGGCTAGTTCTCCTCAGCAGAGGTTAAACTGTAGCAAAACCACTTCACTGTGAAAAAGAAAGTAGAAACCAGCCTGAAGTGTTTAACTTACAGTTTAAAGTCCTATTAATATGGACACTTACAGATAAAAGAATTAAACCGTGAACACAATGGAGTAGTGTATGACTTATTTTTAATTGTATATGAAGGGACAGCTTGTGTCTAATTTTTTGTTTAGATTAATAGTTCATTTTGGGTTAAGTATGTTTTAATCCTGAGTTATTCTGAAAATTAATGGTTTTGAGAAGGACACAGTGTCACTGTAGATGTAAGTTGGATATGAACTATGAATGGGATGCTATTTGATGACAAATGTAATCTTTGTAAGAGTAAATAGGTAAATAGTATTCAGAAATTGGCACTTTTCTTTCACCACATTTGTCAAACTTACTGGAAAGCCATTCACATTTATGGTTTGTTGAAAAAGATATGGAAAGTCAAAAAGATGTACAGAAAAGAATTCTGAAAAAAAAATTAGGAAAATGTACCAGTAGTGAAATACTAAATAAATTCTTAGTTATTAATTCAGTCAAGAAAAGACTGAGAAGTAACTTGACTACAGCCTTCAGGTACCTACATGCAAAAAGTATTCCTGACAGTAAAGAACCCTCTAGTTTAGGAGTAAGGAATGTGTTATTAGCTGGAGCCAAGAATTCCAGTCTGTTCCCCCATCACCAAATTAACAATGAGAGCTTTCAAAGATTAGAGCCATCTGGGTCTCTTAGAAAGATAGGCTACATCTCATTCAGAAGCTACAGAGGCTGATAGATAACATTTTGGGACCATGCAGGAGGTTAGACTAGACAATAATGCATAATTTCTTCTGCCCTTAATATCTATTTCTGAATCTAAATAAAAATGAATAAGGTTAACAGAATCTGGCCCTCAGTCATATATATTTTATCATTTAATTACATTTCCATTTGAGGATTATAATTCAGTTCTCTTACGACTTCATCTCTGAAACTTTTCTACAGGATCCCAGAAATAGAGTCTTTCTTACTCTCATAATTAAACTTTGAACCAAATAAAAGTTCTTCAGCTTGCAGCTCTAAATTAGCATGTGAAAAATGTAGACAAACATCATTTTAGCTTCTTTGTTATGAATCAATCATATAGCCCACAAAATGTTAATATCTGTTGTAGCCCTTGAGCTATACAAATATGTGGTTTTGTTTTGATCATGCTTGATATGCTATGTCTTGACTAGATCTTATTTCATTCTGTTTCTACAGGTTAGTGAGACTTTAATCAAGAAAAAAAAAATCTAATGAACAGTAATTTGAAACACAGCATTTGGAAAGGTCAGAATGGTACATTACATCCTTATTATCCAAAAGAACAGATGAGTTTAATATCCTGGCAGCATTTTCCTGTGAAGAAGATATTAAACAAGAACTGAAAATGGCACAAGGTTCGCTCTTCCTTTTCTATGACAAAGATTGTAACAAGATGATGAAACTACACAGAATAAATCCCTTTCTGCTTTAATGGTCCAACTGTGGATTCTGTCTAGATTTCAAAAACCTAAGCCTAGCAGAGAGCCAGCACACATGCTATTTGTTTCAATTCCTTTACAACACACTTTCCTGCTTATTTGACCCATTTTCCATTAATATTTTCCAGTCTTAAACATGAGAAGGTGTGTTAACAGAAGGTGCACAGTACACTGAGTTTTGCCACATAATGTGTTGAGCTGCAACAAAATATGCACTGCATCAACACTGCTGAAAATACAGATTTTCCAGCTTCTCTTCGAGTAACCTAAGAACAGAGATAATGTGTTCCAACACACAACACGTTGCATGTGTCCTGCTTTGGAGAGTCCCTGAAGGTATGGAACTCTTTGAAGGCAAAGGAATTTGCAGTATATCCAATAGGTTGTTTTAATATAAGAACTGTCAGAATTTCCTACCTTAAATCATTATCTGCATGAAGACTCTTCCTTTTGGTTTATAGGTCTAATGGGAGAAAAAATCTTCTGGAACTGAATGTTGTATTTTAACACTAAAATACACCATCAGGGTCCTCATGTAAAAAGTTATTATGGCAACTAAACAAATGCTATGCTTAAAAAGGAAAAACTTAAGTATATGGCTTGCCCCTGTATTAGTTACTTATATGCAATCCACATGAGATATGATAAATCTGGTATTTACCTAAGAATGTAACAAGTTCGATTTTAAAGATATTAATAATTATTAAAGAAAACATTTTATATTGTTCCAAAGATTAAAAAAAAGTCTTGAAGTATTACTGGCTGAAGTAGACCTACATGGGTTTACACAAGCTCACAATTAGAAATCGTGTCGAACCTCTTTTTCCCACACCATCTGGAGAATACATTTGAAAAAAAACTTCTCCATGGTACCTTACATGCACCACCTTGCTGAGAAAAGCCATTCTGCTTTGGTCAAGAGAGACAAAATGACCATATCCAAAATATGTTTTCAGTATCTCGAGTGAATGTATAAGTATGTATATTTATACTTGTGGGGTGGTTTTTTTCCTTTTTCTTTTTTTTTTAGGTGATTTTATTTTCCACTGGAGATTGTAAATGTATTTTTCATCCTTTGTTTTGCAACTATAAAGTAAGATAGCTTTTCAATGCATTGGCACTGTGCAACCTATTTTGAAACTTCAAAGGATTTGCAAAACTACAGACAAGAATCCCTAGTGAGTGTTCATTTCGTAAGTGCCTACAAAAATTAATGTTTTCTGGGTGTCTAGAAAAAATCCGCTAGATACAAGTTTCTATCAAGTTCCTTGTTATTAAGCTAATAGTCCTTGAAACTGAAATGACTACAAATAGCTCTTTTCTGCTTCCTAACCAAACATATCAGCCATCAAATATGCAGCATACAGAAAATAATAAACAAAACTATTTTTTCAGTTCCTAATTATTATTCACAATATAAATCTGTGAATTTTTATAATTTGAATTACTGAGAACTCTGACCATATGTATTTTTGCTATGGAAAAAATAAAATATATGCGGTTGTATCCATTTTTTTAAAGATCATGTTTAGGGCATGACTGAATGGAGAATGCAGGGTGTTGAGACTCAATGTGTCCTCACGCAAACAACTCTAGGCTTTCTCAGAGAGTGAGTCCAATATATCAGATGAAGGCAGTGGGGTTTGTTACACTCTTTTCAGTTCTCATGATTATGCAAAATATTGTTACTGTTTCACACAGTATTTAACATGGGGAACACTTTGAATACCTTGTGCAGCCTTTTTTAGTTATTCTTTAAATGGATTTTTTTCACTACATGGTCACAGTCATTCTTTTTTTTGAAGAATTACCAAAATAATCAAGTGCATCTTATGAACTGATACAAAAGCTTGAGGCTGAACTTTAAGGGACACCTCCTTTCATCAGCTGTCTTCAATAAGTAATGTGATTGTTGGGCATTTCCATTAAGTCTTTCTTCAGTGAGGAAGGTGAATGTGAGTTATGCGTAAAATGTTGTGTCCGTGAACCCATGAGAACATCTAAAAGTTAAGGATCACATAATCCTCTGTGAGGTATATTCAGTAAATTATCAGCAGAACAAAACAAACAAAAAAGGTGAGGCTGATGGAAAGGTATCATATTGAAGCAAGATCACAAAAGAGACACATCAAAGCACAACAGGCCATGTGCAGCACACACATTCCCACAAATAGGATTTTGTGCCAGGAGTTGCTGGTTCGTTGTAATCCCAGTAAGAAGGACACTCAAGACTCTGTGAAATATGGTTTAAAATACCATTTATTGCAGCTAACACTTTAAAGAAAAAAAGGTTAGCACAGATGATCTTACATCCCTTCAGATGCTAGGAAGCCCAAGCTACGCACCACTGAATGGGCTTCCATGCAGGCTCAGTATCCTGTGCAGATCTTGTCCATGTAAAGGTTACCCAATATTTCAGTCTTTTGAGTTCCTTTAAGGTTTTCCTAAAACAAAATAACTCCATTAATCACTTTCACAGTCAAAAAAAAAAGAGAGATACGCACATGGGAATTTGTTGCTGCTGTTTTAGATAAAGGCAAGGAGGTACAGTGGTGTGAAGCTGCCCACAGGCTACTTCATTACAATCGGCCACCCAAGCTTATCCTGCGGGCAGAGGATGTGCAGAGCACAGCACAGACCTGGAGGCCACGTTGTGTGCACAGCACATTTTGTGTGCACAGCACGGTGCAGGTCTGTGCCTGTCTGGGACAACGGCCATGTGGGACACTAACTCCCCTGGGTGCAGTGGGCTCCTGGTCAGGGTCTCAGCACGTGTATGCATTCATACCTGGTTTGCATCTGCATATGAAAAGCTGCTTTTGTCCTCCAAACTGAACTGGTGCACAGTATTCAAATCTGCATGCATTGAAAACTGTACATGTCCACTGCAAACACTCCTCTGAACAGGTCTCTGTTTATCAAGCTGCATTGTGCAGGAAGTCAGATAGGTTCATAATTACAGAATTTATTGCCGCTAAAAGGCTGTGTAAGTACATTTTTGCAAGTGTGATTTTTGTGCCTGCAGCTCAAATTCTTGTTATACTTGCATTTGAATTTGTTTTATTTTGTCACACAATGTCACTTGGTATTATATGAATAAATAATCCATGAGCTAGAAAACACACTAAAATCAAAGGAACAAAGTCAGTTGCATTATTAAAGAGAGATTAAAATAATTTGACATGAAAGGTGTTTTAGAGACAATACAGCCTGTCTGACTTACTGATGTGCACAGAAGCTAATACATCATTCAGGTCTGCTACCACCTGACAGCTGCTCAGCATCTAATGGGAAATGTGAGGGTGGTCACAGTCCAGTTCATAGTGGACAGGTGCTGGCATCACAAAAATCATCATCACAACTGGCACTAATTGGCACCTTTGTTGACAGTCTTGGCAGAGAGACCAGTGATTGGATCTGCACAGAGACTTCGTTGCAAGCTCTGCTGGTTTGGGACACTGGGCTCAGCTCATCCTTCACTTACACCATCCTTAGTTTTGCACATATTTCACGGGAGCACGGTCAGGTCCTGACACTCTATTTGCCTGAAATTTCTGTGAGCCTGCACATTACTGTGGCATCTCTGGAAGTGATACCTCTGGACAGAAGGGTAGACACACCTCAGAGACACCAAAGCTTGCCAGCTGGTGCTGGCCAGCAAAAGAGCCTGTGAACTTTGCCTTGGGGCAGAAGAAGACAAAAGGGTATCAAACCAAATGTTGTTCTAAAGGAGAAGCTACACATGACCCACATGGAGCTCCAGTTTCACCCAAGATTTTCTCAATTTTACTTTATTTTAGATGCAACTGTGATTCTGTGAAGTTCTAGAAGCCTCTTTTACTCTGTGCTTCAGTTTATTCTTTTGTATGAAGGTCCTATTATTTGTCTCACTCTCAGACATAATATGAGGCTTTCCTAACTAATCAGTGCCCTAAAGTATTTAAACATTTCTGATGGAAGTCAAAAGACACATTAAATATTAGGATTCAAATTTATAGGAATTTTTGTTTCTTAATACTTCCTTTAAATGAGTTGCAGGGAGTGACTGTTGAATATATCCATTTTGCATCTGTACATCATTCACTCTGCTTTAAATAGAGTTGCATTAAATTCAGTTTCTTCTGTCACCTCAGCCTATCATGTCCAAATCTGCAATTAAAACTACTTTTCCTTTGATGTATAGAAACCTGTACTGTTTGTAGGTTAATTATCAGTTTACATTTTTTATTTTAGCTCTATAGACAAATAGGTCAGTAATGTGAATAGGATTTGAGAATGTTTAAATGGTAATAAAAAGAAGTTAAAAGTGGGTGATGAGTCTGATCACAATTAGCAGCAGTAGAAGTATAGAGATGTTATTAGAGTTCATTACTACCTTTTTCCAAAGTGAAGAAATAAAGGCAGGCAGGCAGGAGGGAAGGAAGGACAATAAACAAAGGAAGTAAATAAAAAGTAGGAAGGCTGGATAAAAAGAAAGAGAACAGTTCGAACTTCATGTGTATGGAAAAAATGTTGAGTTTATTGCACATGGGTTTGTCAGTATATAGATAAAAGTGAGAAAAACAAACCAGAAAACTGATAGATTAAATCAGGCAAAATAAATCTTAAAGCACTGAAAAAAATTATGTAAAAAGCCCAAGGTTTGTCTGTGTGTATCATTGTACCTGAGGAAGAATGTACCTTCATTAGGAACAATAAGGTTATACGATAATATCAGCACTCAAAACACCAAGGTTATAAGATAATAGGAGGCTCAAAACACCACCAAGCAAGATTCTGACATTCTCCCCATTGATTTTTCACTTCTGTATTACATCTGATCCCAAGGAAATATCTTCTCATTTACATGCATCTACATAAATTCCGGATCAAGCCACCAGCTTTTTCTTCCTCCAGTGTTAATAATGAGCAGTGGCTGCTATACTGTGCTCCTGCAGACACTCTGGAAAAAGAATATGTCATCGTTAGCCTAATGAGGGGAAAGAGGGAGAGAAATTACTAAATGTTTTCTCTCTAGCCCAATTAAAGGAGAGAGAGCAAGACGAAGAGAGGGGGAAGGCGTGCTGGCAGGAGAGCTGTGTACGTGACAGATTTCTTCCTGCCTTTAGCTACAACAGCATTCTCGTTAGGTAGAACTGAAAAAGACAAGAGGATGTGGGAATACAAAGGATAAATCCTTTGACTGAAATCAGACTGTGGCAGCGTGGTCCATCAGTCTGAGCTGCACATTGCCTTCCGAAAATAGCTGGCTTGGGAGGGAAAGAATATGATAACAAGTACACTATTGTCATTACTGGTCTTAAGACAAATTATCCATACAAATAAGAAGGAGCAGAATTTATCTGCCTACTGAAAGCCTCCCTGGCCATCCACAGTCCCCTTTCAGGACTGCTCTAGAGGGAGAGAACTACTTGTGTATGAAGGACATCTCCAGTTTAGAGGTTGCTGAGCTCACTGACAAGTGCCAGCTCACTCTTTAGAAAGCAAACAGAACTGATCCCATGATGTTTTGTGCCAGAATCATCAGGCCTGCTAGAAAGGGTGCCTACATCCCTAAGTACATGCTAGGCCCCAAACTCGTCCTGTCCCGCGGGCTGGGCCTTGGCACTGCCAGGTGGTAGCTCACCTGGCCCAGGCTTTTGCCAGGTACCATGACAAAAATTTCCCATTACAGATAATTGCAAGGCAGTGCTCAGGGCTTCATGCCTGGCCAGCTATAGGTTTTTTTCATGAGTCGGAGTCTTTGGGGGTGAGTGTGCGGTTTTGGAATCCAGGTGCTATGCAGGGAGCTGAGGGTCCTAGCTAAAAACCATGGTGTGAAGGTTTGCATGTGTATCACTGAAGGTGAGGAGAATGTTCTCTTTCCAAACACAGAAAAGAGTTTTGCATCCAGTCCTATAGCGTGACACTGTACACACATTCTCATAGGGCAGAAGAATACCTGTTGCTTTAAACTGCAGCAGATATAAATGGATGTGTTAGAAACATTTCTTTGCACCCACAGCACTGCTGTTGACTCCACGTACAGCTAATGGCACCTTTCTGCCATGCTGTGACCACATATTAAAAATATATCCAGCCCATGGGCCCCAAACACTGCTGACTGACTGCATGTGGCGCAGGGTCCATGGGCAGGTCCACAGTGTCTGCAACGGGACAAACACATGAGGAGGCAGGTGAGGGGTGAGTCAGTGGAATATTCTTTGTGCCCAGACTCTGAAATTTCACAGGACTGCATGACTACATGAAGATGCAAAGTTTTTCCATGGGTTAAAGAGACCTGCGACCAAAGCTAACTAGGAAGGTGGGAGTTTCCTTGTTATCACATCAGCCACCAGTCCCTGATGCAATTCCAGAATTATATCTCACACTGTTCTCATTACCTGCACAACAGCCTGAGCCATTCAGTGGACAGAAGAAATTACCTTGCATCCCTATTTATGTATAGTGCTCAGACACTGAGCTGAACGATAAAAAGCAGGATTGATGTGCCTAGTATAATCCAGTCCCCAAATGTTGAATTCCTGTTACTTATTTTAAATCTCTCCACATTTTCTTGCATTCTGGCTAAAATGTAGCAGCTTTGTGAGCTAAACTATAACTGTCCTTTTACCATTTCAAGTGCAAGAAGCTTTAGCTAAGGAAAATTATTTTGTAAAGACTTGCTATGTTCTGCTAGTCTTACCAATTGCAGTTCCTGCCAATACCTAAAAAGAAGTTGCGAAAGTTCCTGAGAACACCTTGCACCACGAGTCTCTTGCTGTAATTATTTTTTAATCTGTGACTCCTGACTCCCCATCCTGAGAGACCTTCTGGCTTGTTCCATCATCCAGGCATGACTGGATTAAATTTGTTTTTCCCCTGCAACGAGACCTAGTTTCTTTATTCACCACTCATCTGAGCATAGAAAGTAGAAGGGGAATATTTGGTCTGGTTTCTGGTTGTCCAAAAGGAGTCACAGGAATGATTTCCCACAACCTCCAGTTAGGAACACAGGAAAGGAATGGAACTCTTCTGTCAGCCAAACAGATGTTGGGAAAAGTAGCCTGTGCTGCTTTGGAGAGAAGGGTAAGGCTGCCAAGAAGACTGGCAGTAGCCCAGACTGATGTAAGTGCGCCCAGTGCAGCCATGTCTGTACAATGGCAAACAAACTGGAGATGAGGGAAGACTACAATTAGGGTCCAGATGCTTTCAGTCTCCTTACAATATTTTTATATTATTCCGTATTTCTTATTGAGTATTTATATATTATAAATATTCTAGTCAACATTAACAATGTCATCAGATTTCCTTTGAAAATCTAAAGGTTTGGGTCTCTAAGAGGGTTTTTCACATTAGATTCTTTTCACCTCTTTTATGCTTTGTGTCTTAAAAAGTACTAAGCTGCCTAGTAAAAAAACACCTGACTCATGTTTGTAATACTCAATTTCTCTCTATTTTTTTATTAAAAATTCTGACCCACTAAATTCTGACATTCTAGCACTGTAGTCTGTGCAGGGTGCTAGCAAAATTGGTATACACATGACTCAGTACTTTCAGTTCCTCTTTCCTGAACTCCAAATATCGCAATAAGGACATTATTCCTGAGGCTTGAGAACAAGATACTAAATTCAGTCTGATTTAGTGACAAGGCCTGCCATTTGGGGAGATAGAATGGCTATATAATGAAATGGTATCTTATTTGTTTACAAATGCCATCTTCTAAAATATCATACTTGAAATTAACCACTAACTGTTTCTCTAGGGAGTTTAGCCCAATGATATAATTTAGTGGACTAATGTGAGTTCAGTTAACTCCAACTCTTGAAAACCCATGACATGACTGGATCCCTCTAATCTTTACTGGTGTCAGGCCTTTGTGCCCCAGCCTGGAAATAACAGCCTTACGTTACCCAGCGATGGTCTGTGGTGGGGTGAGGAGGAAGGAGATGAGTACAGTCACCATTAGTATGATGCCGATGCTACTCAGGTGCTTTCTGGTTACTTTCCCCTTCCTGTCATACCTCAACTGCTGCCAGGCCTGCCTCATATTAAGGAGACTGAAGTTATTAGATTCAACACATATTTTATTTTTTATATAAAAATACTGTATAAAATAAGAGAGTCGTGCTAACAGCTATCAGTAAAAATTCTATCCTGATCAGTGATACAAACACAAAAGGCCAACCTAGTCTGAATTATCAGTCAGCACTTCAGCAACATTCCAATTATTTTCATCATTTAGAATGGCCGAAGCAGTATTTTGAAATTACATCTAAAACTGTAGTAGTTATTAATCAAGGAGCTCTGGCAAGCCAGATTCATGATCAGCAGAAGGGTGGAGACAGATACTATATCATTTTGATCTTACTGAATAATTTGCTTTTAAGCACAAAACTTCCTGTAACTGAATCTTTTAATCATTTGAATGTCCAGAATAACAGGCAGACTATCTTATGGTGGTTTAGATGGCTTTTAATACATCACAAGAAGAAAAATAAATTAAATTGCATCTACTTCCCGCAAAACAGCCTGAATTTTTCCGTTCATATACACCAATTTTTCATTAAATCTCAATTTCTCAGCCATTAGGATGCACAACAGGACCTTCATAAGTTCTGACTCTAGCAGACCAGAACTGAAATGAGTTGTTAACAGCACATGTTTAGGGCTGATGTTTTCTTGCAGGAAATAAAAATAATTAATTTTTTTTCTTTAATTTATGAAACATCATGGTTACAACTTTTGTTTGTAACATTCATTCAAATTTTCACTATGTAAAAGCAATAATGTTCAAATTTTTTGGATAATGTTACATAAATGCCATTGCCTTTAATAGTCAAAACATTTTTTTTTCTTTTGAGCAATTCTTGCATTCATGCTCTAACAGACATCCTCTTTTCTAGGGTAGCTTAGTTATGTCCTGAGCATTGTCACTTGGGTATTATTAAAAGAAAGACCTAATTTTACTTCTTCTTATTTCTTGTCCCAAGTCAAATAAAATTCTAATGGTGGTACCAGTGGTTTCAGTTGTTTCTCTTCTCCTTTAAAGTTCCATGGATCATCAAAATTTTATAGGGATGCTCAGTAAAATCTGGCCAAATTTACTTCTATTATCTTAAGAAAAGGAAGGTCCATAAGACTACTTTTTCAAGTAATGCTCATATTTTCTGTGATCTTAAATATTAAACAGAATAATTCCTTTCTGTGTATTAAAAATGGGATCTATCAAGCACTGGGTTTACATAATCCTGATTAAAGCATCTCACTCAGAGAAGCTAAAACTTCCAAAAACTGCAGACCATAAAGTGTTATCTGAGGAGTATTTTATTTCTCTGAAACACACTTCAGACAAACCCTCTCCATGTAATTATCCTCACAAAGAGCTGCTGGATTCTGTTTTACTTAATAAATCAGAAGAATCATTAAAGCTCTTCTCTGCATTAAAGCCACTTCAATGCCAACAGTACACACTGTACAAAACCCTTAAAACAGTACACACTGTATAAAACCCTTAAAATGTCTCCTCAAGACCGTAATTCAGTTAGGTTCTGAAGAACGAGGAAGAGAGCTGCACGTAGAGATTCTTTGGCTATAGCCTGAAAAGCCTGTCTCATCTTTGGTATCAGTCACATCATTCTATTTGATCCTGGCCACTACTTGTAGATAGGAATAGGAATGAAGGCTGCAGGTCTGGGTACATGTTGAACTCGCTGCAATGCTGAAGCATCACCTGTAGCTCTGGTGCTGAGAAGGAATCAAACAGAATTTCCCTGTGACTATCAGAAAGATACTTTACCCAACTACCATAAAGCATTCCTTTAGTGAGGTAGTGACACTCAGTTTTGCTAGAAGCAAGTGGACTAAGGGAAAGATCCTTCTGTGTCTGTCATCTTTTGGCTACTGTCCTTGTGCTTCTGCTAGCAGCCACTAACAGAGCTTAACCTTTGGACTGAACTCAGTGTGGTCTGTCTTATGGCTCACTCGCACCCTCTACTCAGCTAATTTGAACCAGTGAATCTTGTGCTCTTCTTCCTTCCACACTGGTCTTTGCAGATACTCTTGATCTATTTTATATAGACACAAAACCTAGAAATATTCTTGCCAGATAGTTTCCTAGCATTCTTATTAATTAGTAGTTTAGTGTGTACTTCAGTAATCATGACAGGAGCTGTACAGGTGTCAGAGACTTTAAAAAAACCTTTAAAATGTTGCAGACAGAAAAATCTCAGCTCAGTTACAGCCTCTTTTGTCAAAGCATAGATTTTGAGAAAATTCACTCTGAATAACAAGATGTTCATGCTTCAGGAATTTTCACTAAAACAGTACAGCACAGCATTCTCATTGAAACAGAAAGAGGTTTTTTGTGACATTCTCTGATTTCCTTGTGATTTTACATAAGACCTGACTCTTCCGAATATGCAGTTGCATGCAGCCGAAGGAAAAATACAGTGTGCCTAAACATGATGTCTAAACAGCAGAACAAAAACCAATCCCGGCAATGTTAGTAACACAGCAAACAGATGAGGAGGGGATATGTAGGGCTATGACAACCAATCTAACCACGTGTCTGAACAGGTAATATGACACATAGGAGAGAATGAAGTTATTTACTGGCTGCAGCTCCTGTATGACACCAAGTTGTAATTATCCTCTTGTGCCATGATATGTACATATTACGGTATTTCTTCAACTGAAAACAAGTGAATCAAGGAAAAAAGTGTCTTGCTTACAAGCACCTATGAGGAGCTTGGGTTTTAAACAGTAAAAAGTGGGGATGGGGCATGTTTTTTTTTTTTTTAATTAAAGCTCATCTAACATTTATGCAAAGTATTGGACACTGTTCCTCAGTGTCAAACATCTTTGTCTCTAACTGGAGAGACATGGATTTAACAGATGGACAAAGAATTGGCTGGATGGTTGATCTCAAGGTGTTGTGGTCAGTGACTCAATGGCCAAGTGGAGAGCAGTGATGGCTGGCATCCCGTAGAGGTTGGTACTGGTGCTGTTTGGCACCTTTGTCAGTGTCATGGACAGTGGGATCAAGTGCACCCTCAGCAGTTTGCTGACAACCTCAAGCTGTGTGATGTGGTTGTGAGGCTGGAGGGAAGGGAGAACATCCAGAGAGACCCGGACAGGCCTGAGAGGTGGGGCTATGAGAACCTCATGAAGTTCAGCAAGGCCAGGTGCAAGGTGTTGCATGGGGGTGGGGCAATGCCAAGCACAAGTACGGGCTGGCTGGAGAATGGGGTGAGACCATCCTTGAGGAGAAGAACCTGGGGGTGTTGATGGACGAGAAGCGGAACGTGAGCCAGCAATGTGCACTCACAGCCCAGAAGGCCAAAAGCATCCTGGACTGCATCAAAAAAGGAGCAGCCAACAGGTCAAGGAAGGTGATTCTGCCCCTCTACTCTGTCCTCATGAGACCCCACCTGGAGTGCTGTGTCCAGCTCTCATGTCCTCAGCACAAGAAAGACATGGACCTGTTGGAACAGGTCCAGAGGAGGCCACAAAGGTGATCAGAGGGCTGGAGTACCTCTCCAGTGAAGACAGGCTGAGAGAGTTTGGGCTGTTCAGCTTGGGGAAGGATTCAGGGGGCATATAACGGAGTTCCAGTACCTTCAGAAGGCCTACAAGAAAGCTGGAAAGGGACTTTTTTACAAGAGCATTAGTGACAGAACAAGGAGGGATAGCTTTAAACTGAAAGAAGATGGGTTTAGATTAGATATATGTAGCAGGGCATCTCATCCCCCACAGGAAAGCCTCTCTGTTGCTTGTCAGCTGATGAAATAACTCAGGGCCTTCGCTCTCACATGAGCCTCACATGAGCCTTGGTGAAATAACTCAATCAAGACAGTTTGTCTTGTGATGAGCTATTTTGGCGCCACGGAATTGATGTTTTCAGCTGACAGTAAACATCTTGCTGTGGAAGCAGATGTGGAAAGATAAGATGGAATTTCTGACAGACAGACACTTCATTTTAAAAGCTACGCCAAACTTTCGTAAAGCAGAAATCTTCTGCACATTCCCTGCAAACGTGCAGGGGTCTCTTGGGATGCCAATTTTGTGGTTACTCCTTGGAGGGTTGAGTTAAAAGACTCTGTGTACAGTATCGTCATTTTGGTGGTAAGTTACATGGCTCCTAATTTATACTGTTTCTTTCCCAGCTATAATATAGGTACTTTGATAATGTTGTGCGCTGTTTTATGTAATCTGCTAGTAGTTCTTGTGTTTTATACCATGGAGTAAGTAACTCTGTTTAAGACTTCTTCTCTGATATCTCCTGTATATTCAATAAATAACTCATTTTATACTATACCTGATCTGCCATGGCTAGAACTTGCGAGCTGGAACGATTTTAGGTGCGGGCCACCTAAATTCAAGCTGCTGCCAAAAATCTTAGCTTTAGGCAGGGCTTGTCTGAAGCTCCAACTTGATCCATAACAATGTAGAGAAGAAATTCTTTACTGTAAGTGTGGTGAGGCACTGGAACAGGTTGTTCGGAGAAGTCGTGGCTGCCCCGTCCCTCTAAGTGTTCAAGGCCCGGCTGGATGGAGCTCTGAGCAACCTGAGCTGGTGGAAGGTGTCCCTGCCCATGGCATGGGGGTTGGAATTTGATTATTTTTAAGGTCTCTTCCAACCCAAACCATTCTATGATATGTTCTATGATTCGGTAAGTGTACAACTATGCCACAGCAGGCAAAAGGTATCTTCTTGCTATAACTTTCCTCACAATTGTCAAACTAAATTTTCTTGAATATTTATGAGATATTCAACACAATAAGCACAGACTAAGAAGAAAATACACAAAGCAAAAGTGCAACTTTTAAGAGGTATGATAGATTTACAAAGTGCAATACACTAGACCTTGAAATATTGCCACAGTTTCTTGCACTCATTGCACAGCTGGTTTTGCCCTTCTTATGTATTTGGGTGATTTAGTTTCTTAGACAGATTTTTTTGTGTCTAAATGTAAGGATGCACTTTGAAATTTTTACATGAAGTTTTACATTTTAAAAATGTCTGGTATTGCTATGCTTCTACTTTTTCTCCATACGAAAACACTGAAATTGATTTTAAAATATATTGCATTTAGAATGAGAATTAACTTCACTCTGTCTTATCTCAGTAGGTCGTCTAATACCCCCTAGAAAATAAACTGGAAATTACTACTGACACAGCTGAAGAAGATGAAAGAAAAGACCATTTAAAACATTCACCCCGTAATAAGATTCAGGAACTAATGTATTAGAGTAGTTATAACCATAACATATTCTTCTGAAATGTAGTAGTTATAACCATAACATATTCTGAAAAGCAGTCTTAAATAAGCAGTTATAAACACTTAGTTGGTTCACGGAGTTCTAACAACAGGAGACTGCATGAATGATAAACAGCCAAGCTGAAAGCGTATGATTTACTTTATCCCCAAAGCCAACACAGAGCCTTTCAGCATCAGAAACTCTACAAAATTGGAATATATGGGTACACACTTTTGAAATATCATCCTTTCATCCGATCAAAGTAAACAAACATCTAGCACACTTCAGCAATGAATTGAAGAGTTTTCTTTTACTCCAGGGATGCAAAATGAGAGCAAAAATAAGCACTGCATTCATAGTTTGTAGTTCAGAAGCAAGCAATTGTCTGCTTTGTTTTCTCTGAAAAGCATACTAGAGCTTGCCTGTGTAGTGTGTGGAATGAAATCCAGAATGCAGCTGTAGTTAACATATTTCAGAAGGCATAACAATTCCACATGCTCTGCCTGATGTTTTCTGCTGGAATAGCCAGTGAAATACAATGTCACTGTTCTTTTGGGCAAGGGATAAATCTTGAGTAGAATAACAGATTTATTATTATAACACCAGCAGACAAAATGTGGCAATATTTGAAATGAATTGTGTGAGTAAATAAATAATTTTGTGATATTTATGCACTGGTGACAGAGTGAAAATTTTGGCAACCAAGGCTAACAAACCAACCAGTATAAACAAACAATACAAGCTTTCTCTTCTAAACCTGGAAATGTCCAACACTTCTTGAGTGAAACCATGGGCTATATTCTATTTCCGTAAAATAGTTGATGCAAATCAGTGTGCTGCCTCTATACTGCCAGCTATCAACCAGAACTGAGGCTTCAGATGGTACCAGTCCTGCCCACGTAGGTCTCTGAATTGGAACCCACAAGATCATTGCCACCTACAATACCTTATGCTTGAACTGGATTACAGCACACTGTTTTCTATTTCTATGCAAGAAAATATAATTTGGGAGAGAAAAAACTAGGTGCTGGATGGCTATGGGATTCCACGCCCATTCATGCGAAGTGCTAACCTCCTTCCACTTTCAGTGAAAAGCAGAAGGGTTTCTCTGTTGGTACACTGTACGACATCAGTAATCTGAAATAGCGTGTCTTTAATACTGCTTCTCACATTAGGAAGACATGCATTGTTTTTCTCTTTACTTCTGTCCAGATATATACAATAAGCAATGATTATGGTTCTGTTTTTCACTGCTTTACATTTTTTCTCTCCCCTTTTTATGTATGTCCTTTACAAAAAAAAAAGAAAAAAAAAGTAAGATTTTAATTTTCTTTTTTTAAACTGGAAATTACTATCTACATTTTTTTTTCTGTAAAGAGTTAGATTTAATGACCGTTTAAGATACATCCTCAGCCATGGGTAGCAGGTCAATGCTGTCACAGATGTGTCAGGATGACCTGAGAAGCGTGCAGCACTCTGCACAGCTAACGCAGAGGCCCAGAGTCATTTCCTCATCCAGCATGCTTCTCTAAATCTGTTGGTCTGATTTTATATTGGGTGTAAACTGTTTCACATCATGTGCTTAGCACATTTTAAATGTGATATATGGCATTATTAAAGCAGAAAAGAAATATTCTAATGCCAAAAGTCTTGCACAACATACCTGTGCTGGGTGCCCATTCTTCTCTCTTAAGGACCAATTTTAGCAATGTCTGTCATCTTTTCTTGACTCATTTTTTCCCCCACCATTCATAGGAGGTTTTAATGTGCTGAGTGGGCCTGAGCCTTGGGCTATCAGGTGGCCCAGTTCATTGATGAATCAGAAAGGAATGGGCAGACTTTTTAACAGAGTGAAGTGGTAAAATATTTCCTGCTTTGTGAATATGTTTCACAAACTTTCTTCCAAGAATAGGAACTTGCAGGCTACTTTTACAATGCTGGTAGCATAAGCGATGTTTTTGTCAGATTTTACACCTTTGTCCTCATTTTAAACATCATTAAAATAAAATCAGTTTAAAATCTCATGACTTTGCCCACATTTAAACCCATGAAGGACAGAGTGTTGTTTGTTTCAGCTGAAGGGCTTTTGGTAATTACCAGCAAAAATAAAAATCTCGAATGACAGAATACTCTTGCTGAAGGCTGTTTGGAAAAAATCACATTTCCAAGGGCATATGTACAAATACAGCACAGTATCATTGAGTGTGGTTGTTAAACTACAGTGAAACTGTGTGTTGTGTGCAGTCTGTCCCTGGTTCTGTCACCCACACAGCTGTGGTGCTGCAGCATCTGACCAGCAGTGACACAATGCCGTGCCGCCCCAAAGCCCACCAGCCACTCCCCAGAGCCCCTCTTCTCTCTTACTCTGCCCTTAGAGAGATGCTGTTTGCCACCACTCTACGCCTCTTAGCAGTTGCTACACCTGCCCATCAATGCTCACTCTGCAGATCTAGAGTACCTCATCCACCTTTGCAAGGACCTCCACTCATCCACTGGGCCAGATGGAGGAGGAGGTGAAGGAGAAGAAAGAGGAAGCTCTCCTTCCTTTCTCTTTAACTCATGACATGTGCAACATGTGCTAGAGTGCCATTGTCATAGCTGTCAATCAAAAGGCTTGCAATTAGGACATCCTCATTAGCCACCATGCAGATGAGGTGTGGGATGTGTGATGAGCCAAAGCCTCCAAAATACAACCCTCACCCCAGAATTTTAGATCAGCACAGGCCATCCATGATTGTTTTAATAAATTATTCTGCTCCAATTTCAGATGCCTGTGACTTCCACTTGGCTCAGTGTCCAGCTGTATTTGAAAAAGCTCTGGGTGAAAAAGCCTTTTGACAGCACAATCTCATATCAATTGAATCTGTTGTGCAACTACATTTTTCAAAGGCATTCTTTTTCAAAGGTTATTTTTAAACACTTTTTTCCCTGCTTGATCTTCCCTACTTTTAAAAGGCCACACAGGAAGATTTGTTGGCAATTTACTGTATAGATAGTAGGGGAGTGGGAAAAACAGATTTCACTTGCCACCTGGATGGACAATCATTCATAAATCCTGTTTGAAGGTGTGTGATGCTTGATCCCACACCAAAGCAGAGTCTCATTTCAGTCTGTTTCTGCCATCAATTCTGCCATTGATGCAAGCCCTGCTTATGTACTGGCCCTCAAAGACAAAATGGCGCTTTCTGCATCACGTTCCAGCAACGAGGAAAAGTGGCAGAAATGTGATGTGGGGTTTGACAGGCTGTTGGGATTAGTGCCTTGCTTAGTTAAATGGTTTCAAGGCAAAAACCTGGCATAATTGGGAGCAAAGGTCAACCTTTCTGTCAAAATATTAGGTCCCATTTTTCAGCTTCCTACATTTTCCTTTTTAGATATCCATTGTAAACACTTTCAGCAGTAAAGGTACTCCAAATTTTTATTTTTTAAGAAAGACACAGCCTTAGTGAATGAAGCCTTACAGCCTGTAAGTATTCCAGCCATATCTGATGTTATGCACATAGCTCTTTTCAGAACTATGTATCCTGTCAGAGCATATAAATTCAACAGACTTGGTAAACAAGGGGCCCAAAGGGAGCTGCTACTGGCTGCATTATAAATATTCAAGATCCAGTCAGCCATAATTAGTTCATTCCCTTATGTTGACTTACATCCCCCTCCTTTCAGTCTGTATATTTTGTAAAAGTTCCACCTTTAGAACAAAAGTTTGCTTGGGCAATTTTATCCTCCAAGCACAAAGAAAATCTTCTGACTGGACAATAGGAGTGTGAGTATATCCCGTACATACAGGAGGGGATGAAAAATCTTTCCTCCTTTTTGAAAGGAACACGAAAATTTTATTTTTCTCCATGTTTCTTCTGAAAGGAAACATCACTATTTATATGCTTTGTTTCTCCAAAACTTGTCTCCTTCTGCATTTTGCTTGATTGTTAAATTTTTAAATATGCAAGTGTAATTTACAGTCTCATTCCTCTTAATGGTAAAAGTGGCTTGGCTTCTGTATGACTCAGAAATTCTGTGAAGTGCCTCTGTTAAAATCAGAAGCATTGCACAAAATGGAAAAGATAAAGTGTTGGGGTTTGTCTATCACACAAAGTATTTTATTTCATATTTGCAAAGTGAAGCATAAACACATTAAAATTAATCTGTTGTACAAAGCCAGAACAATCCACAAAAAATCTACCTCGTTGAAGGGACAAGGGATAAATTAATCAAACAAGAAAATACCTCTTCAAATAGTTATTTCTAGTGTTTAGCACTTGAAGAAAAGGAAGATGGACTATTTCTGGGCTTAAAGAGATTGAGTTCAGATAAAGCATTCCCTGCCCCTTTGTAAAGACTGGCACTGGATCTCAGCAAGCTCATGCGCAGTACCTCCTCTTCCTTGATCAGAATGCTAGCTCGAAAGCTGGCAAGTGGGGACATGGCAAGCTAAGTGGAGGGTGATGACCCTATCTGGTTATATTAGACATCCACTGCTGTCTATGTTGTTTTCCTGTTCTAGAGCCTTTTCTAATGTAAAATTGAGGTTTTCGAAATCAAACACTGAAATTATCATGACATAGGGTTCAGCCCCTGGAAAGGAATACAGACTAAGCTCCTTTTGTGGTGCACATAGTATTACAACAATTCATTAGCAGGAACAGCTGGATTTTATAAGTGATTATTCCACTTTTAAACCCCATTTCAAAATTGAGTTACGTTACTAACCATACAATTATAGAAATATCATTAGAAATATTTTACAGTCTAATCACAAAGAGGAGTGTTCTTAAATACAGGACTTGGAGCCATGCGTAACTTTCTTGAAAGCTCAAGAAAGTTCTGATCGAATGTTTGGTGTTGATTCTTCTCCATTCATAGTAAAAAAGTGTAATCACTTTTGCAGCTAGAAGCATTCAGAGAATAAGCACTGAGAATAGCTTAGATACAATCAAAAACCACTGTCAATGGAATGAGGTGATATTTAGTCAAGCTGTCAGAACCCTGAGTGTGCTACCATCCCTTTCTGTCCCTGTGCAGACCCCCAGCACCTTCACTCCCCCTGTCTGCAGCCCAGGACCACGTTTCAGCCCAGTCTGGGGCTGCCAGTCCCTGCACCAGAGATGCTGCAGCAGGGCAGGTCCCTGACCTTGCCTTCTGGACAGCCCTCAGTCCTCCACTATAGCCAGATTTCCAGACTTGTCCCCAAGCTTCCCTAGCTGGACTCTAAACATGACTGATTATCTCACCTTGTCTAGGACTATGGATGGACCTTCTCCCATTACCACACCAGTCTTGCTAGATTTTGTTCTGGTCAGTAATTTCACATTCCCTACTTGTGCCACGGTTGCCGTTGCTTGACTCCTGGCTCATCCTCCCTTGAGAAGCAGCTCTGCTATTGCTAACCCCTTAGTAGGGTGGGACTACGAGGTAGATTGCTTTAATCAGAGAAAAAAAAATTATTAAATGAGAGTAAAATGAGAGTAAATATTACTGACTAGGTTGTGTAACCAATGACAAGCAAATGTTCAGTTAATATTTCCTCCTGTCTTCAAGACACGTTTGTGTACAGAGATATTTTGATAAGCCTTACTGTGATTTTTGTTGCAACAAGTGGATAAAGACTGTCATCTTCACTGTCATCACCCTGCTCTCCAGTCTTACAAGACACCTCTCCACATCATGTCTAATGACTGCTTTCTCCCTCACAGCTCTCATACTGCTGCCATATCAGGACTTTCACCATGTATAAGCATTCGGATCAACATCTCTCGTTTCTGCTATTAGAGGAAAGTCCTGTGTTTGCCTGTCCTCTTTGAACTTCACAGTGCTTTACCATAACAGTATTTGGCTTGTTAATGTTGCTGTTAAACTTGCCATCTCACCTTTCATGCTACAGCTGCATCTGGTATTTCTGCTACCTAAACCTTTACAGTCTCAGACTAACTTATAAATAAGTCATTGGCACTTGAGACGAATAACTGGTGCAGTCTGACTGTGAATTTGGTCTATATACTTTCCATTTAATTTTGATCAAACTGAGAACATATCTCAGAGACTGCATTTCTCTAATGAACTGTGGAATTAAGCAAATGATAGATAAATACTGAAGGCAATGATGATTCAAGTTGTCGGAGAACCAAGGAATTATCTGTTGCATTCTGGAATTCACAGCTACATTCATGATGGAACATGACTATTGCAATGGAACACTTCAGCCTCAGATATTAGGAGTCTGGTAAAATTCCACTTACTTTTAGATACAATCCTCCACACTGTACCCAGAGAATTAGACATGAAAAAATGGTATCTCCAAAAAAGTACAAAACCATCTTCATTAAAAGTAGAAATACTAAGGAGCTGTGCTTCTTACTTCCCATTCCTCTCTGGAGTTTTCATGCAAACTGCACTACAAGTGGAGGACTCATTTCCTTCACCTCAGGATGCATTCTTAGCCAATTCCTTAAATTCTCATATCTTCATATTCTAGAAGACAATACATAAATTTGTTTTCCAAAAAAAACCCCAAAAAACAAACAAACAAAAAAAAACCCCAAACCCAAACCAAAACCAAACAAAAATGACACAAAACCCACAAGTAAAATTGTTCTTTCTTTGAAATTGGAAGGAGTTTCAGGATATGAAAGGAGGCAGGTGGTTGGACTCAATGATCTTAAAGGTCTTTTACAGCCTAAATTATTCCAAATATAGTGATGCCAAATATTATAATTCCCAGCTTTTCTTCCAGAGGATCACAGCACTATGTCAGAAGGTAAAGAGGATGTAAGCTTAACTTGACTGAAGCTGTCAGGACATTTGCCATACAAAACCTAGTTGTATCTAATTTCATAGCTCCCACAACATGTTACCTGTTCTTGTACTACCTATGACCTAGTTTCCACTACTGAAACTTGATGGGATGAATTCCATGGCAGGAATGTGGCTATCAAGAGCTACAGACTGCTCAGAAGAGACAGGGGAGGAAAGAAGGGTGGAGTGGCTGCCCTCTGCATCAAGAAATGGATACGGTGTGAAGAGCTGTCCCTGAGGAATAGCTCTGAGCAGGTTGAAAGCTTGTGGGTAAGAATTTGAGAGAGAGGCAACAAAGGGAACCTTGTGGTTGATCACTGTCAATAGGACCCTACTGACGAAGCCTACTTACTCCAGCTACAGAAGGCATCATGCTCACAGGCTCTTGTCCTCCCAAGGGGCTTCAACAACACCGACATCTGCTGGGAAAGTTTCTCAGTGAGCCGTAGGCAATCCAGGAGACTCCTGGAAAGCATGGAGGATAACTTCCTGACCCAGGTAATAGCCTTAGCAGAGGGGATGCAATGCAGAACTGATGGTCACAAATGTGAGGTAACTGGGGCTCACTCACAAGACTGGAGGCAGCCTGGGCCACGGAGATCATGCAGTGGTGGAGTTCACACTCCTGAGGGATACGGGCAGTGTGAAGAGCAAAGTCACAACCCTGAATTTTACAAAAGCAAACTTCCAGATGTTCAAGGACCTAGTGAATGGCACTAATGGGAAACTGTCCTCAGGATAAGGAAGCAGAACAGAGCTGGCAGGTCTTCAATGATGCTTTCCATAGAGTGCAAGAGCTCTGGACCCTCAGCTATAAGAAATCAGACAAGAAAGGCAAGAGACTGGCATGGCTGAGTTGAGACTTGCTGGTCAAATCAAAGGGCAAGAAGGAAATGCACAGACAGAGAAAGCAAGGATAATTATTCTGGGAATAGTATAGGAATGCTGCCTGGTTATGTAGGGATGAGGTCAGGAAGGTCAAGGTGTGGATGGAGCTGAACTTGGCAAGGGATGCAAAGAGTAATAAGAAGGACTTCTACAGGTATGTCAGATAGAAAAGGAAGGTCAAAGTAAGTATAGCCCATCAGATGAGCAAGACTGACAAACGGCAAACAAGAAGCCTGAGGTAAGTTTTTTTGCCTCACTCTTCAATAGCAACCTCTTTCCACACCTCTCAAGAGGATGGACAGCAGGATGGGAGCTGGGGGAACAAAGTGCTTCCTGCTCTAAGACTAGATCAGGTTTGTGACCAGCTGAAGAACCGGAATGTACACAAGTATTGGACTAGATGACCTCTAAAGGTCCCTTCCAACCCAAACTATTCCATGATTCTATGATTATACTTCCTTTTGCTTTGGGTACTGCTTGTTAATCACAACTGGCATGTTGCATGGGAATATAGTGAATGGAGTTAAACAAATATTTCTGTGCCTGAACATAAACAAAGTAGTTCTGAATGCTGTCTGCCTCTGCCTATGATGGAAATACAGAAACACAGGGAAAAGCATTCAGTCCATACAACCAGACTAAACGTTGTCAAAAGTGACAAGCCCCAAAACACCGGGGGAGCATCAGGTCTTCAGTCAGGTGTCCTTCTTCAAATATGCTTGACTGCAAACTAATGTAGCCATAAGCCTCTTTACCAGAATTGCCCTTCAGAGCAAGTTTTTCTGATAATAGTAGAACAAAAACACACAGCAAACTAAATATAAAAGTTCAGCTAATATAAATCTAAAAACGCCACCTAATTTTCATCCCTTACACCTACCTATTATACATTAGAAATCTGGCAGAGAGCTCTGTCAAATTGAACTATTGAACTCAAAGTAGCAAAAGGCCCTCCCCAGGCAAGACATTTAAATCATTTTCAAAGTTAATTTCCTGCTCCCAGACTGAGAACAAATCTAATCGGGTTTGCTTCATTCTTCTGACGAACAGGAAAATGTTGCCTGCATACTCAACAAGGGAAAGTGTCCTAGAAGGCAGCCAGAGAACCTGCTTTGCAGCACCAAAGAAACCTCCTCTGCAAAGCAATGCATGTGGATCAGCATGTGAATGGGAATTCTGATTTAACTGTCAGGTCTTCCTGGTCTCCTGCTAACCCTGCTTTATAATGAGATTATGAACTGTTTACAAGCTAGTAGTGCTCATGGGAGACTGAAAATAATCAGAAATCTGTGGTATAGTATCGTATAATGCATTTAAACCCTGATGGTATGCACTAGCCAAACTCTCACTCAAGACCAGGATCCACACACCAGGATCCAATCATTAATTAAGACCACCTCAACCTAAAGTACTCATTAACCTCCTACAAACAGCTGTGGCTGCAGGGCGGGCAGAAGCCCTATAAATCAGACCCTGGGAGGAGCCAAAAGTGGAGGTTCTTGGGTGCTGCTCTGAGAAATCATAATCCAAGACTCAGAAGACTGCGAGCTCTGGTACAATATAGTTACAGGGTTATGTTTCAGATACTGGCTATACTTTTAAAAAGACCCACCTCTGGTCCCTCTGGATTCCTGGTGACCAAGAATTTTCCCAGGTTCTAAGGATATTTCCATGAAAACTTCTAAAAACAAGTAACAAAACTTTGATGAGCATTGGAAAAAACTGAATAAGATTACTAGATGAGTAAAGAGAGTTTGTAGAAGAACAAACAGAACTGTATATGCACATGGGAACAAGAGTATATACATGTTTATATGACACAGCAAGATAAAACAGGGTTAATTCACATCTAAGTCACTGTATTATCAAAGGTAGAAGACACATTATTAATTTTCTAAACAGAAGAATTGTCAGATTCTATTTCTGCATGCATTTTTACAACTCCATAGGAGAAAAATGCACAAAATAGCACCTGAGTTCCTAAGAATTTCTCATTTATTTTGAATGAAATAGTTGTGGGGTGTTAGTTTGGTTTTTTGGGTTTGGGGGGTTTTTTGTGAAAGAGCTGAAATGTATTTAAGTGGTTTAACTAAATTTTTTCCCAATTTCAACATGTGATTTATGACTTTCTATTGCTCTACAAAGCCAAATGCTATATGTAGAAAAAAAATGAAAATACTGTGTTGTCAATTTAAGTTTATTTAGGAGTCATAAGTTTTCAGTTCGTGCAAAGAGATTCTATTTTCATTGCTAAAAGCATAAATCCTCATTAATATAAATTCTAGTGTTTGTGCATCAGATGTAAGTACAAGGATGCGTAACTTCAATGGATATAGAGTTCTTAAGTACAGTATTTCTACTAAATAAGAAATAAAAAAGTAAATTTCATTAAGCTAATATTACAGGGTTGAACAATCACAGCCATCACAATCTCACCATTAAAAAATAATTAGTTCAAGTTACTGAAATTTTATTTCTTTAAGTTGTTGAAAACTAACACTGAAAAACTAGGACATTTCCAAGTAGTCTGTTCATATTAGTTGATTTACTCAGAATATATCTCAGTTTCTTTACTCATTTCTCTCTATTCACAAATTCTTCTTTCAGCATCCAGCTTTAACCCTAGTGATTGACAGAAATTTTCCTTTCTGTTGAGCAATAATATAACTTAACATACAGAATTAGTCCTGCCACAAGAATTGAGATATTTAGTGCCATTGCTTACTTCCTTAATTTTACTTTCTCCAACAAGCACACATAAACTCTTGCATAACCAAAAGATGTGTATCTTCAAACTGCTCCTCAGTGAACCTTAAATCATCCACTGAACTAAAATTGACCCTCCTTGGCACTTAGCAAGATGGAAATATTTTTTCAAATATGCTGAAACAAGCTCAGTATGAGCAAACTAGCATGCCACATTTTCAAGGATCACTTCTAGAGCCCTGCTATGACAAATTAAATTGCCTAAGTGTTACAGATAAGAGAGGGAAACCAGGAGCTTAACTGAAAACTGTAGGATACTTTTCTCCCATATTGTCCTTCAGGTGTATGTAATGAAAGAAGAAGCATCCCAGTTTCATTCCTGTATCTTCAGACTTTCTCTGTTTCCTTCTTTTTGTAGACACTACGTTTATCTTCCTACAAATCTTAGACTGTGCTCTATGTTTAATATGTATTATCTGCAATAAAATACGAAGGATTTGTTTAGTTAGTAAAAACACTGTCATTAGCATTTCCCTGCCCAGTGGTAAAAACCTCTCATTTAAGGTCTTTTTTTTTTTTTTGGTATGTGTGATCTTCCTCTGTATTGCAAATGTTTCACTAGCTCAGACTGCATTTTGATAAGAACTGTAATTTGAGCAACATGAAAAGATTCCATTTATGTATCTGCTCTATTGCTATTAATGGAATATTATATTACCATGAAAGAAGCACTCTAAAGTCAAAAGCCACGGTGGATTTTTTTTTTAAATATTTTTATTGTCCAGCAAAAGGTTTCAGGCTCCTTCTCATTCTATTACTTAATATTTTGTGTGCTCAGCAAAATTGTCTTTAGCTAAAGTTACAGGAATGATACAGTGTAATCAGTTGATTTTATTCTTTAAGAAACTTGAATGGCTGTGATTTAGAACAAGCCCATTTATGTAATAGTGTTAACAAAACAAGTGAAGACAAATCCCATAATGTCACCATTACTGTGCATCATCAGCCAGGTGATTGTACCACTGGATATTTTCATCCTCTGACTTCAAAACACAGATATTTAACAAAACCAGATAATTCAAAATTAAAATCAAGATGTAAAAGAAGGAACTAATTGACTGTTTCAAGCAATTAGGAGAGAGACCACAGTGTTTAATTTAAAAAAAAATGGGACCCTGTTAACTATTTAAATAACTTTATGAGAGTGAATGCCTTTTGGACAACTTTTAGCAAATCTCCAGACATTGAACTTTACTTTTTCTTATGCTTCATCACAGTACATTTCTTGGTAAAATTTTTTTGGTAAGTGTTTAATTGTCTTGCTTTTGGAAGCTGCAGTTTCATCCAATTATTTCATAGGATACATTAGGGAAAAAAAAAGAAACCTCACTGCTTTATCATTCTTCCAGACAGATGGTACCCACAAAATACCCAGTAGCATCAATGAGATGACTATATTACAAAAATTCAGGGAAGATTAATATCTAATGCTTACCAAATGATCCACAGCTACATCATCATTCAAGAACCAGGCATTAAAATAAGAACAAAATGACAATACATACAACATATTCATTTAGGTCACAGGCCTAAAGAGAGATAAGGAAAACAATTCCAAGTATTCGTTCCTTAACAGGAAAGAGGTGCAAGTGATCCACTCATAGAAAACAATGCTCTCATCTTGAAAATCAGTAATTGTCTTGGGGGCGGTTTCTATTCCCTGATTGTCTGCCTTATGCCCAGAAATGGTTGCTGTAGCTCTAAGGTGGGTCCAGGGAGGGGGGAGCCTTGGGGCTGTTGCCCGGGCTATTTCAGAGCCTCACTCTGAGGCGTCTGTGGTGCCCTGTGGACAGCGCTGTCCCTTAGCTAGCTTGGGTTTTTTGTTAGCTTAGGCACGAAGTTTTTTTTCCTTTGCCTTACCCTGGAGATGGCGGCAGCAATCCTTCGTCAGCTTTTGCTTTTTCCTGAACTGTTCAGTTTGGTTTAGTCCAAGGCCTGAGAGAACTATCAACGGGAGAAGTGGGGGACTGGTGGGGGGCCAAGGAGCTGCTCCATCCCAGCCCCAGACCTCGGAAAAGCCAACCCAGCGAAAGAAAGGACACTAAATCTGCCAGCTTCATCTGCTGTGAACAGGAGACAAACATCAGAGATTCACCAGATTCCCATCTGGTTTTGCCCGAGCTGCTGTGAGGACCCTTTGCTTTTTTCCTTCCCTGAGACAAAAGCCGGCACTACTTTTTTTCTCCTCCACGCCACATTGCGACCATTGTCATTTTATTTTTCTCTTTCTCTGGCACTTTGGGGTTTCTTGTTCTTGTGTGGCTGTGTGTAAGGGGAGGGGGGATGGGGGGGGATGGGAGGGGTTGACAATTAAATATCTAGCGTTTATTCACCATTTTTTCCCATGCCGTATTGGCACTCTGTCAATAAACAGTTGGGGTGTTTTTCTATTTCATACACTAGTGTTAATATCTCATTGGTAGAAAGGGATCGTTGGAGGCGTTTTTTGTTAAAGGAAACATTCACTCCAGAGTGTTCCTCTCCTAAACTAGTTTCTAAACAACGAAAAACGGCCTCCTAATTTTCAGAAAAAGGCTGCTTTTACTGCTCTTCTTAGGGTTAGGCTTCAAAAAACCACAAAGCCTGCATCTCCAAGGACACTGCAGCTGCAAAAAAAAATGCCAAAGGGAGCATGGCACTTCCACGACACTGTTCCCTCCATAACTTCCTCCTTGGCACCAGCAAAGTGTTTCCCACATCTGCCTCAGAAAACAGCTGCTTTCACTACTGTGCTAAGGGTTAGGGTTACGCTTAGGGTTTAGGGGTGAAAATAACAGAAAGCCTAAAGTTCCAGGGGCACTGCAACTACAAAAGGCAAGCCAAGGACTACATGGCAGTGGCACAACAGTGCTCCCTTCACACACGTCCTCTTTGTCACCACCAATGCGCTGGCAGCCTCAGCCTCAGCAAAAGGCTGCTTTTACCCCTCCACCTAGGGTTAGGGTTAGGATTAGGATTAGGGTTAGGGTTGGTTAGGGTTAGAAAAACCCCAAATCCTGCAGCTCCAGGCACACCAAAACTACAAAAGACATGCACGGTGCTGCCCCAAAATTTCTCCCTCCACGCCTATCTTCTTGGCAGCAGTCATGTAGTGGCCGCCTCAGCCAAAGGCTGATATTAATGCTCCACTTAGGGTTAGGGTTACGCATAAGGTTAGGGTTGGATAAACCACAAATCCTACAGATCTAGGGACACTCTAGCTCCAAACGGCATGGCAAGGGCAGCAAGGCCCAACATTTTTCCCTCCAAACCTTTCTGCTTGAAAGCAACCTCAGCCATGACTGCTTTTACTGCTCTAGCATTAGGGTTACACTTAGGGTTAGGATTAGGGTCAAGAAACCCACAAAGCCCAGAGCTCCAGGGACACTACAACTACAAATAGCATGCCAAGTACAGCAGGCCTTGCCCCAGCATTACTCCCTCCCCACATTTCTGCTTGGAACTAGCCTCAGCCAAAGGCTGCTTTTACTGCTCTCCCTAGGGTTAGAGTTAGGGTTTAGGATTAATATTAATGTTTGGGGTTAGGGTTAGGGCTGGGTTAGGGTTGGAGTTAGGGTTAGGACTAGAGTTAAGGTTAGGATTAGGGTTAGGTTTAGAGTTAGGTTTAGGGTTAGGGTTGGGACTGGGTTAGGGTTAGGTTTAGAGTTAGGGTTAGGATTAGGTTTATATTTAGAGTTAGGGTTAGTGTTAGGGTTAGGGCTGGTTTAGGGTTAGAGTTAGGGTTAGGGTTTGGTCTTGGGTAGGGTTAGGGTTAGGGTTTGCCTGGGTTGGGTTTAGGGTTAGAGTTCGGGTTAGGGTTATGGTTAGGGCTGAATTAGGATTAGGCTTAGTGTTAGGGTTAGAGTTAGGGCTATGGTTAAGGTTAGGGTTATGTTTAGGGCTGGTTTAGGGTTAGGGCTTGTGTTAGGTTTAGGTTTCGGTTTACGGTAATCATTAGATTTAGGGTTAATTTTTGGTATTAGTTTTAGTGTTAGGCTCACGTTTAAGTTTAGGTTACGTTTTAGGGATAATTTTACGTTTAGGGTTTGGGTTAGGGTTACGTTTATGTTTTAGGCTTTAGGGTTAGGATTTGGGTTAGTTTTAGATTTTAGGGGTTAGGTGTTATGGTTAGGTTTTGGTTATGGTTATGGTTCTGAAACCCTCAAAGCATAGGGCTCCTGGGACACTGCCATTACAAAATGCATTCGCAGGTCTGCATAGCTCTTCTTCCACATTGTTCCCTGCACACCTTTCTCTTTGGCTATAGCCATGCTATGGGCACCTCAGCTTTAGCAAAATTCTGCTTTTTCTCCTCCACCTCTTGTTAGGATTAGTGTTAGTATTAGGGTTGGGATTATGGTTAAGTATAAGTTTAGGTTTAGGGTTAGGTTTATGTTTAGCATTAGGGATATGGTTAAGAATCCCACAAAGCCTAGAGCTCCCGGGACACTGCATTTACAAATTCATGCCAAGGGCAGGACTTCACTGCCCCAACATTTCTTCCTCCACGAGTTTCTTGTTGGCACGAGACACGTAATGCACTCTTGGTGTTCGTTTTCTATTTCACTGATCATCTGCTCTATGCTCAGAAATGGTTTCTGTAGCCTTAACATTCCTTCTTGCGACAGGGAGCCTTGGGGCTCTTTTTCTGTCTTTTCCAAGGGCTCACGCTCAGGCATCTTTGGTACCCTGGGAACGGTGTTAGTTTGTTGCTTATCTAGTTTGATGTTTTTTAGCTTAGTCAAGAAGTTTTTTCCTTTCCCTGGCCTTGGAGACTGAGACAGCAATCCTTGGGCAGCCTTATTTTTTTCCTTAACATTTTGGTTTGGTTTTAGTCCGAGATCAGAGCATTGATGGGAGACTAAGTGGTTAGGGGACTGGCAGGAAGCCAAGGGGTCTCTCCATCTTGTCCCCAGACCCCAGAAAAGCCAACCCAGTGAAAGAAAGGACACTAAATCCACCAGCTTCGTCTGCTGTGAAGAGGAGACCAACGTCAGAAATTCACCAGGTTCCCATCTGTTATATTTTCCTGAGATGCTGCATGAACCTTTTGGGTTTTTTCCCCTGAGACAAAAGCGGGTGCCATTTTGTTTCTCCCCACCACGTTGTGGCCATTGTTTTTTTCTTTTCCTGGTATTTTGGTTGGGTTTTTTTCCAGTGTGGGTGTGGGGGGGGGGGCAGGGGTGAGGCTCTGACAATTCAATATCTTGCATTTACTCACTTTTTCCTGTGCCGTGCAGTTACTCTGTTTGTCAATAAAAGGCTGGGTTTTTTCCACTTGCATCCACTAATATTCATTTCTTATCAGCAAGAAGGGATTGCTGAAACCCTTTTCTTTAGAGGAAACACTCATTGTAGAGTGGTTTTCTCCTAAACTTGTCTCTAAACCGAGGCAGTAATGAAATCACTGTTGGCTTCAGTGGCACAAGATCCAAGCCAAGACTCTCTCTACTGTATCCAAAATATCCTAAATCCTACAGTGGAATTATCATCTAAAAGCATAATTTTTTTTGTGAATAGCTTGGTGATATAATTTATTGTCAAATGTGGATTGCAAGAAATTAAAGGTTTTCATCATGCCCAATAGAGTCATAATTCATATGGGCCAAGTGACACTTTCATTTGAAAGGCAGATGTTGTGTTTTGTGAAAGAGTAAAGAAGGTATTTAGAATTCTAAAAACAGTCTTGTCAATAAGAAAGGATATATTTGCTATTAATGTCCAAAATAACACTGGTGTACACTAAGCAGAGTAGTAAAGATAATTGAAAACAGATTTATTAGCAATTCATCATAAATTATTTTAAAATATTTGTGCTTTTTATTGTTGTTTTCTGTTATTACAACAAATAGTTTAACCAAAACCATATCAAAACAATCTGGTTTTCGCATTTCCCCCACTTCCTTACAGGAGAAACACCAATTAGAATGGTGACATTTTCAAGGATCATTATACACTCTGTCCAGTGCTAGGCAAGTTAGTATTAAGGTGTGTCTGTGGCCTTGCTAAAGATAAATTTACCTCTAGACTGAGATACCATTTTGAGATTTTCTCACAAAATACCGTTTTCAAAGAACAATCAAACAAACATACAAAAGCAGAGGAAAATTAAAAATTAGGAGTGGAGTGGGAGTGAAATAGATGCAAAATTTTAATTTGGAAGGATACAGACTATTTCATTTTGAAAGGAAAGTAATTTTTGGTCAAGAAGTAGCTAGTAAAACATGGAAAGAAACCAGAAATTATTTTTTAATATTATTAAACTATTGTTAAATTATTTTTGTTTTATTATTTTGTTGTAATTTATAAATTTTCAGTACAGTTGTAAAAACATGAGATACAAGGCTTTGTGGAAAACTATTGGCTTTACTGACCAAAAAAAAAAAAGGCTTGTATAGTTGGGGAAAAAGGACAGCTTTAAAGCACGTAATTGGAAAAAAGGCAGAAGGCCTACAGTTGAGTTGGTCTGAGCTTAGCTTGATTATCTTAAATAATTAGACATCTTGACAGAAAGAGCTGATTGGACATGGGGAGAAGAGGAAGGAAAGGGAGGAAGAGGAAGATTCTATTAACCCTAGCATGACAGAGAAACTCTTGCTTATGAGACACTGTAAAATTAGCCTTAGATATAATGTGGTAAAATTTGTCATGTGCTAACAAATTACAATTTCTATTGAGTTCATTACGTGTAATGCCCAATAGAAATTAAAAATAATTATTATGAAAAATAAAACTATTAAGTTTTGTTCTGTGACTCGTGTTTTGAAGACCATAGGGAAGTCTGTTTTATTGAAGCTATACCTGTTTCTCTAGTACAAGATCTTTCTGACAAGTCTTGCTTTACTCACATCCTTAAACTCTCAATCACAACTACATAGCATAACGTAACGTAACCTAACATAACATAACATATAACATAACATAACACAACATGTCTTGGGGTGACTCTATCATGTGTATCCCCTGTCATGCTCTATGCCCAAAAAGTAATTTTGTGCCTTTTCTGTGCCTTTAAACTGAGCTTGAGGAAAAAAAACCAAATGAACTTTTCAAAGCAGTTTCTCAAGGACACAGAGATACACTCCTCTGCGTTCTCTGGCTGCAGGAGCAGGAGGGAGCACCCTGCTCGCTTTCCTTCAGCCAGCTGGGTTTTTTTCCCTTTTTTTCCCCTCTCGGCGTGAGACGGAGAGTTGAACTTTGGTTTCCTGGGACTTTGGTTTTTCCCTTCTTCTCTTCTGGACTGTTTCAACAACATCAGAACACATTCAGGAGAATTTCCTCCCCGAGGCCCAGGAGGTGGGCCCACGCCCTCACCGACCAGCTCCGAGGAGGAGAGAGACCACACCTACAGAAGGACTCTGAAATCTTCCCAGGTTTCTCTCTATAGCGAGAGATTTCATTTCATTATTTAGCATCATTATCCTTTTCCTGTGTGTTTGTTAAAATAAATAGTTTTTATTTCTTTCACTTTCCTTCGAGGAAAAATTTCCTTTTTTTCCTGAACCTGGTGGGGTGAAGGGTGGTTGTAACCTGGTTTTCTCTCAGGGGATATATTACTAGATTTTGGCCAAACCGGCACAATAACATAACATAACATAACACAACATAACATAACATAACCAAAACAAAAATCAAATTTAATTTATTAGTGAGTAATTTAACAACATGTAAGGCTAAATTTAGTATGAGATCTCCTGAAACAGGCTGAAGGCTAGGGGACAGTTTGGTAGGGTTCTGGGAGTGCATGCACTTCCACAAAGTATCTTCCAGTTGTGATAGGTTTCATCCTTTATCTGATCAGCTCCTGCAATTTTGTTTCAAAAAATCTGTGTGCAAAGCTTGTCTCATATCTAAGGGGAAATACCTCCAAATTTCCTATTTAAAACAAATCTCAATTGTGATAGACCCACAAAGAAATATGAAAGCATATTGGGAATACTGTTTCCAAACATGAATGAATTATTAGGAGAGACTTCAAACTTGACTGAATGCTAGAATAACACAGAAAAATTTATCTGTCCTTTTCCTCTATTGTACCCCACCTTTAGAAAGGCTGGCACCAGTGACACTCCTTACCATGGACCTTCAATTACACCTTTGAAATTTAAAATTACTGTGCCAATATTGATTCATGGGGAAAGGAACCAAGTAATGAAAGCAAAACATTATGTAGAAGTCCTAGGGCCCACAGACACAGTAATAGTTCTGTAAACACAGGCAATTATTTTTATTTTTGCATTGGTTGTATTTAATGAACAATGGTCATATTTAAATGGTTTTAAGTTCAGCTAACTGGATAAGACACAAATCTGTATTTAGGTGAGGTCTTCATTGGTTATGCTCAGAAGCAAATAATGCTCAGACTACACTTCTGGCAGACGTGCTTGTAGTCAATCTGATGAACAAAAACATCAGAGGGCGTACAGCATAAATTAGCAAACTGCTGAGAAAAGTGTCTCCAGAAACTCCATTCCAAGTCTTAAGAACAGAGTCTAAGAATGGAAAATACAGAACAAGTTACTTTTTGGTATTATTTTTTCAATTATTAGTATTGTTACTTTATTTTAAAAATGTTTCTTACATTATAGAAATCTGGCAAGTCATGAGGGAAATAAACAGTGTCTCTTTATTTTCCCAATTAAGTTATCCTTATGATAGACTGGGGGAACACATCTGTCAGTGTCACAGTTTGCATATGGTCTCTGAATTGTACAGTTGTTCCATACAGTACTATAATTCCTTTTGCATTTTAAGCTTTTAGTCACTGTCAGTGATTCACTGAAACTTGATCATGTTTTAGTCTAGAAAAAAAGACTATGAAGTTGTCTGAATTCAAAATAACCCATACCACTGCTTCATATGCTTACAACAGTGCTTACATTTTCTGTGGGTTAATCAAGCAAATTTCATGAGCACTCTGATATAATTAATCCAACAGGGAACGGTAGTTTAGTAACTGAATATCAGTTATTGCCAGAAAGGCTGAATTCTAAATAAATCCACTTACAGTACAGTTAGGGTGGGTTCTGGACTTCTATTTGTAAAACATGGAGGGAAAAAAACATGCAAGTAGAGTCTCAATAGTAAATGTGTGGTTCCACTATGGTGCATAAACAGAGATCCACTAGGTCATTTTTCAAATAGCAATATTTTTTAAAATTGACGTCTCTTTGGAAAATGATCTGTTGGATATCACCTACATGGAAATATCAGAAAAACAAAAATACATTCTATTTGGAGACAGGACAGCAAGCATACCAAAGAAGGCAAAGAGGCATACCACAAATGCACAGTAATTGTAAATTTAACCTCTGCACAATTTTTACCCCTTCTCTTTTAAGATTGCTATCATGATCTTTTCTATTTCTCCTGAGCCCCAAGAACAGGCCTTTGTTCACATGTGCTCACATGTGCTCTATCAGTTGAGGAAGAACGATTATGAGTGTAAATAAAGCCAATCAGTTCGAAGCAGGTACAAGAGCAAGTGCACAAGCAAAATCACTGCAAAGACCACTGGTCTTTTGGGCACAGATTTGTATCTTGCAATCCAACTATAAAACGCTGCACAAAAGCTCGTTCCTCTTTCAGATATTCCAAAAATTCCCATGACAGTCAGAATGAATTTAGGTATGGAAATAATTTTCTTCTACCTAACTGGATTCTGAAATAGTTGCTTTGCAAAGCAAAAGCTAGGACTATTTCAGACCAGTGGTTCTGAAAGAAAAAGCTATTTCTGAACATAAATCCTGCAAGGAATATTCTGTTGACAGTGGTTATTTTGCCACTCAATTCTAAAATGGTTGAATTCAAAGTAGTTCTATGCAATAACTTCAGAAAACCTGAAATAAAGAAACAAACAAGGTTAAAAGGCTTATTGAGGGTATGATATATAAGATGGCAGTATTTTACTGAATTCCTTTAGTAAAGTCACTTCATATATTTGTTTTCTTTAAGCTGTGGCAGAACATTCAAGCCATTCTCTGCCATAAGCAGCCATCTGTCACATCACTGTCTTTCATATTTTCTTTGATTTCTGTGTAATAGCACGCACTGACTGAACATATGGCCTAGAAGGTGGACAAATAACCCCCCTGGCTAATATGAACTATTCAGGGGTGTTTGCTGGTGTAAATCATTACACCTCTCATCCTTCCTTCAAGCAATCAGCTGTTAGCTCAAGAAACCATCACAGGAGGCTCCAGTTCTATAGTTTCTCCCTCACTACTCTCTGTAAGCCAGACTGGCCAAGGCAGTAGTTAATCTGCCTGTCTTAATCTTCTCCCAGAGAAGGACAAAGGTCATTCTGCTTTTCATCTACGTACAGCTATTAAAAATTACAGCCCTACTGAACTGGATGAATCCAGAAGGGAGGTGTGGAAGAAGAAAAATTCATTAAAGGTTTTCAATATTTTACCAGGTGCCTCAAATGTTCTGCAACAGTCTTAATTAAGGACAATATTGAGGAGAGATGGCTAAGTAGCAGTGGGATAGCTGGACACTCTGAACTGCAACACCAAAAACAATTAGAGGAAATGCAACCTGCTGACATATTTTTATTTAACACAGATGATGCTGGGTTAGATGAAAGAATAGGGTTTTAAAACCCACACAGATCTGGTGGTAACCATGATAAGCTGAGGAAGGAATAGCAGGGAAGAAAGAAAACCATTCCTTACAGAGAGGGGAGAATTCCATCTTTCACTACAAATGTTTTAGAAGAGGGTGTCCTTTCCTGACTTCTACTGTTGCAGAATAATGCAGATCACTGTTAGTGAAAAAAGTATTTGTTCAGCCTTTCTTGCCCAAAGTAACCACACTCTTTTTCACCTATTCATATCAGATTATGATTGTCTTTTGCATATTTGTGAAAATTCAGCCCATGCAAAAAGTGACTCAAAAAGGAAGCAGAAAATACCGTGCTTAAAAGAAGCCATCTTTATTGGTTTGTTTCCAGGGTTCCTTGAACTGCACCACTTCCTATCAGCATTATCCTGGAGATTCATATCAGTAGAAAATGGGCTTAGGGATCTTCAAGTCAGATCTCTTGGAGAGGACTGTTGCAGTTCTGTTGTGTTGGGGTTTGGTCACAAACACAAATATGTCATGGCATACTCCTAATAAACCCATATGAGAACAACATAATTAAATTAACTTGATAAGATCACGAGGCACATGAATAGCTTATTTTTACACTTTAGGAATAGGTTTTATATATACACCAGTAGAGGAAACCTCACTTCCTTCAAGTTTTTATATTACTACAATATATCTGGTGCTGGGCACTTTCCTGGTCAGATCTTATTAGAGTTTGTTACATCACTTGTTCAAGTATTTGAAATTGCACGTAACAAATCAAAGGCAACTTAGCAACTACAGTCTTAGTCCCTGTCAGCTATGGGTGGTAATTTTCTTCACATAAAATATACAGAGCCTATTAATACTGTAGTCTTATGTGATTTTAGTAGTGATCTTACGAAGTGTTTGAGGATCTAAAGTGCAGCAAAGAAATGACTGAGAACCTTGTTACATCTCAGACAAACTGATAGGGCAGCCCCAAAATATGACTACAAACTTTGAAAGTCTACAGACAGTTGCAGATACAGATGTTTATTGTCTAATTGAATAGCTCCAGATTCTTCCCATTGTTCCAGTTTGGTAGGTTGCTAAGAGTCTTTCAAGACACTAAAGTTTTTTGCCTTATCTTCTCCAATGCTTTAACCTTCAAGACAATGTAAACAAGTCCGAGTTTTGCTCTCAGGTTTGTCAGGAGCAAGTTCATTCACTGACTGAATAGAGCTTAACTGTCCCTGCCCACACCTGAATACAGGGAACATCATTTCCCGCATCTAAATCGTTTTACCGAAATCATGGGCCAGTTTTTAATGCTAATTAACCTTTTTGACCAGCTTGCCCACAGCAAGGCAATTAGAAACACAAGTTAGTGGTCGATTCATTTTGATTTATTTGATGTGTTCTTCTACTTTTACAGAGAATTTGTAAACCCCCTAGATACAAGAGTCAGCTTCCAGAGAAAAATAAACCTGACATTCCAAGGTTTTCACTCAGTGCAGTCACCTTCCTTTTCGTGCTTTTTTTTAGGGCCATGTCATAGTCTTAAAACAGGATGTGTCCTTCAACCTCTCTCTTAAAGATTTTTTTAATCTTTGGAGGGGTTTTAAACTACTCCTATTTTGCCTGCCCAAAGCAGAAAAAGCAGAATCTTCCCTCTACAACTGTCTTTATTCACCTTTATGTTCAGCTATGACATATACCTACCTACGTTTTTTATGTGGAACCTTATACTGTCTTCTAGAAAATCAGTCTTCTACAACTTTGACATGCTTAAACCCATACACACACCCTTCCCCACGCCATGTCCCCACTTTTAAGTGTATTTAAGCCATGGATAATGGCAAGAAACGGAAAGATTTAGGCAAAATGGCAATATTTTTTAAAGTGTCAGCTTCCTGTTTGCTCAGAGGTCAAAAAATATTCCTTACACCCTTTCACCTATGATGACCTGTGAGCCTAACAGAGTTACTTCCTAGACTCTGAATAAAATGTATCTAAGGTAATTGGATGGCAGTAATGAGAAAACAAATTCTGCTTTCCTACTGCTGTCTTCCAATTTTCCTGCTGGCCTTATTTTCCATACATTGATCTCCCACAAAGTGACGGGTATAGTTTAAAGTGTTCCTGTTAATATCGATGACAAAAAGAAAACTGTTTTCCCTAGTAAAAGTCTGGTTTGCTTTGCCTGTAGGAGAAAGACCAGCAAATGGATGGAGTGCATTTTTTCAGATACCCATATTTGTGAATGAGTCTTCTTTCTGCACATGATGCTGTAACATAAAATCAGTAGAAAACTATCTGTTTCTTACAGGCAACCAGTTTTTCTGAATGCTTGGTTGAGAGTAGGGGTACAATGAATATACAGTGCTGGGGAGAGGTATTGAGATTTATCTCTTTTTTTCTGTTTCAAGAGTTCTGCAGGATCGGGAAGCTGATTTTCCTCTCACCAGCCACTTCTTTTCTTAGAAAAGACGAGTAAAGGAGAACTGCCATAGGTACAATTAAGTTGTTGTTTTTTTTAAAGGAAGCATCCTTAGTTCAAATTCCTCAAACCTATCAAAGTGCCTGCCTCACTTAGAAACCAGTGGAAAGTAGGTATTTGAATCACTGGAGATGATGCCTGCCCGGCACAAATTGAAGTCACTTTAAGCCTTTCCAGAATGGGAATTAAAGCTTCAAAAAGTGGCATTCTCACTATTTCTCTATTAGAATCATAGACTTGTAGTGCAATTCAGATGTGAAAGTAGGTCTCCAGTTTAACCTTCCACTCAAAGCAGGTCCAGACATGGAATCAGACCTGGTTGTTTAGGGATTTACCTAGTCTGGTCTTGAAAATCACCAAGGAAAGAGGTTATGTAACATCGCTGGGCAACTTGCTACACCGCCAGGCTATCCTCGTGGGGAAAAAGCTTCTCTTTACAAACAATCTAAACCTATCTTTCAACTTACAGTTTTACTTCTCATCCACCCACCAGGAAGCACTGTGGAGAGCCTGCAGCTTCAACAGCCTCCATGTAATCACTAGGGTCTGCTCTTTTGTTCCCCTGAAGTCATCTCTTCTCCAGGTTGAGCAATCCCATCTTCCTCAGCCTTTCCTCACAGGGTGAGTGCTCATCCCCGAACATTTTGGCAGCCTCAGCTGACTCATCCTAGTTTGTTGAGGTCTTTCTCGTACTGGAGGCCTAAAATTGGAGGCTGTGTTATAGAATCATAAAACATACTAGGTTGGAAGGGACTCATCAGGATCATCAAGTCCAGCTCCTGGCCCTGCACAGAACACTCCAAGAGTCACACCATGTGCTTGAGAGTATTGTCCAAACGCTTCTTGAACTCTGTCAGGCTGGTGCTGTGACCACTTCCCTGGGGAGCCTGTTCCAGTTCCCAACCAGCCTCTGGGTGAAACACCTTTTCCTGATATCCAGCCTAAACCTCGCCTGACTCAGCTTCCTGTCATTTCCTTGAATCGTGTCACTGGTTATGAGAGAGAAGACATCGGTAACCTGCTCCTCCAGTTCTCCATAAGAGAATGTTAAAGACCCCAATTAGGTCTCCCCTCAGTCTCCTCTTCTCCAGGCTGAACAGACCAAGTGATCCCAGCTGCTCCTCATACAGCTTCACCTCCAGACCCTTCATCATCCTCGTGGCCTCCTTTGGACACTCTCTAATAGCTTAATGTCTTTCTTATATTGTGGTGACCAAAACTGCACACAGTACTCAAGTTGTGGCCACACCAGTGCAGAGTAGAACAAGGTTTAACAAATGCCAAGAAGAGGAGGATAGTCTCTTCCCTCTGTCTACTGGCCATGATGCTCTTATGTATGCTGTGAAGCTGTTGGCCATCTTTGCTGCCAGGGCATACTGCTAGCTTGTGTGTCACCATTCAAGAGCTAAACAGTTTTAAGAGCAGAGGTTCTCCCCAAGCAGACCCAGCCTGTACCATTGAAGAAGGTTCTTCCTTCTCAGGTGAAGTGCTTTCCATTTTTCCTTTAATCATATGAGGTTCTTGTGGCCCACTGCTCCACCCTGTCTGGTACCCCCCAAATGACAGCTCTGTCATTGAGGGCAATCCAGAAACTTACCTGAGTTATTTAAAGAAGGATTTGTCCGCTGACCCACTGAGAACATCGGGTTTCCGACCACAGACTCCTACAACAATGCCATCATCACTTACCTCTCCTCTGGTTTTGACCCATGAGCTCTCTCTCAGCCTGTCGTCTGTCCTATACAAGAGCTCCCCATAACTGAGCTGCTATTTCATGCAGAGAGCACCTCCTCCAGCCCCCCTTCTTCTATCTTCCCTGTCAATATTTCCTGAAGAACTTGTACCTGTCCATTGCAGGTATCCAGCTGCAAGCTGTTCCAGCATGTCTCAGTCCTCCTTTGCATCTCTCTTGGCAAACAGGCACTCACCACATTTTGTCAGGTGGATCCCTTTGCTCTCATTCTCAGGCTTTAGGACTTCTTGTGTTTATAAAAACCAATACCCCATCTAAGACACAACTTCTACAGGACTGGCCTATTCCCCACCCCCCACCCAAGCTGTGCCCCAAACCCTTCCCTTAGATCAAGGTAGCACCTCCAGGGCTCCCACTGTCCATAGGCTCAGCCCAGGACCCTGCAGCCCCTCTCGACATCCTCAGGATCTCCCCTGGCCAGATTGCTGGTGACCACATGGATGAGCAGCAGGGGAATCAGTTAGCAGCAATGCAGAAAAGGGGAAATTAAGAAATGTGAATGTGTTTTTATGGGGATTTCTTAAAATGCTTTGTTTGAGGATTCATTAAGGGGCTAGATTTCACTTTCAGAAAAATATCATCTGTTGGAAAAAAACAGCTGTGGCCTTTCCATCTTCATGGCGTCTTCTCTCATATAACAGAAAATAAGACAACAGGAAATGGTCTCAAGTTGTGCTAGGGGAGGTTTAGTTTGTATATTAGGAAACATTTCTTCTCTGGAAGGTTGTCAAGCGTTGGAAGAGGCCACTCAGGGTAGTGGTTGAATCACCATCCCTGGAGGTATTTAAAACACGTGTAGATGTGGCACTTAGGAACATGGTTCAGTGGTGGAGTTGGCAGTGCTGGGTTTCCATTGGACCCAATGATCTTAAAAGATCTTTTCCAACTTAAGCGGTTGTATGATTCTATGATACCTAAGAAAAAAATTAAGAGCACTTAAGAGATTCTATATCTGGCCCCAATTCTGTTTTCAAGTTCATGGGGTGTAAACCCAAAGACATTTCATCTAGGAAATGCACTTTAGTCAAGGTGAAGGTTGTCCTCAGTGAAAACCTTTTATTTAATATGTAGCTCTTCTGGCTTTATATGAGTGTTACTGAGAGCAGAATGTGATTCCTTACAGTCATCCCCATCTTTTTTCAGTGCCTTTTTTTTAATCCTCAGCTTTATCAAGGCCTTTCACATGTCATGCTGATGTTTACAGAATAGCCACAGAGAATCTTTATTTTTAGTCAAGGCTCTCCTTTAAAACACCTTGCCAGTATAATTGTCTGTGTTTGATTATCTAATCTATGAGCAGATCAGTCCTCTCAGGAAAAAATGTTAACTTGCTCCCAGGAGGCCAGGATAGCTGTTATACAGACATATATCTGCATTCATCTCTCTTTTTGCATCTTTGTCATTCTGGTAAAAAAATTTCTTAGCAGCAGAAAATACTTTGTATTTATATCCTAGTTTCCATCCATGGATCTCAAAGCACTTTTCCAATATGAACAAAGATAATTGTTAATTAAGACAAATTAATCATCGAGACAAATATGCCTATCAATATTTTTTGTGTAGGGCAGTCAAAGTACAGGAAGCTTAGATGATTTGCTCAAGGTCATATTGGAGACAAACAAGAAGATTAAGGAATAAAAAAAAGTTAGGTTGTTAGAATTGTTAGATTATTTTCAATTTCAAGCTATAAGCTAGAAAAATTATTTGTATTGTCACAAATATTTTGACATTTTAATTAAAACAAGCAAACCACTAATCAATTATTATTTAACCCGTTAAATCTTTGGGGGGAAAAATGAAAGTATATCAAGGTACAAAATGACCTTTTTAAAAGCATTGTTCAAGCGTGTATCCTTAGGACACATCCTATAAGGAGACTGAGAAGCTAACACCAAGATTTATGTCCCAGCATCATCATCACTAGCGTATGCAATCTGTGTGCTGCAAATATTTATGTACCTACAGGTAGACAGAGATGAAGCAACTCTAATATCAGTATTAGTACACAAAACTAGGAGCTATACTTCAAACAGGAGTGGGAGGTTTTTAAATTAAGTGTTTGGTGTTTGCTACATGGCAAGGCCTGAGGTCTCAAGGGAAACTCACAGCACACTCATAAAAGAAACACAAAAAAAAAAAAAAGAGGTGGTGGGGGGGAGAGAGAGCGAGAGAGAGAGAGAGAATACTTGGCCTCCAGCTACAAGTCCAACAGAGCAAAATTGTCCCTTTGGTCCACTGCCATGTTTGCCAGCCTTGCATAATTATTCTATGTATTCCAGACTGTCTCAAATAGGACTACATGCTTGTATTTAGGCAATCCCAACCCCCACATCCCAGTTTATCCTTCTCTCACAACTCAACAGTGACATATAGGTGCCTTTAACGATACAGACACTAATATAAATAGCTGTTTAACCAAATGATTCCCATTTAGCAAAAATACTTTCTTTATCAAATACATGGTAAAAAAAAATGAAATGCACAGCTAGAAGTCTCTGCAAAATCCTAATATCCAAACTGTATTTCATGATGATTATTAAAACAGTTTTATGATGTTCTTCTAAATCTCTGTCAATCACATCCTTACCCTTTAATTCAGCTAACAAAAATGGAATTATTTTTGTGAGCTTTGTATCTGATAAACAGAAAAATACCAAACTTGAATCAATATGCTCTCTGTTACCATAACCACCATACTGGGGTTATAGAAGAAAAAAGCCTTCTGCTTTTTACTGTCCTTGTTCATGCAGTAGCCAGTTTGCTGATTAGAAAGCAGATCATGCTTTCCTCGGCATTTACCCAGTTGCTGTCTGGACTGAAAGGTTACAGAAGCACACGTGGCTCTGCAAAAATTAGAAAGGCCAACAAGTCACATATTCTCAGTGCCTGAGGAAGAGAAAATACTGTTCCCTTCTCAGAGCTTCTTTCCACCTTCAGTCTTCTGAGGCAGTGTCAGACATAAGGTATCAACGTGCATTAGCAACTTTGGAGATTGACAGTTTTATTCATTTTCTTTGTCAGACTCTTAAGTGCAATGTAGCAGACAGCATATGAGATACTTCTCACCTACTATGTGTACCAGAATTTCCACCTGGAAACCTAGCCCCACCTTTCTATTTGATTTTCATAAAATGCAAAAAATATTAAAGCTTGAGACAAGCTAAATTTCAATTCAAACTGACGAAGTTAATTGTTTGGATTATTTTTTTTTCAATGAGACCATATTCTCTAGTCATACATCAATCAGAAATGTTTTGATTTTCAGGAACCTCCCTGATTAAATAACACAACAAACAACCAGGAAACCAATGTGCTGAAAATGCTATTGCTCAGTTTGTAACAGGGCTCTCCTACACTGTCCTTGGGGAAAAAAAATTAGATCACAGTCCCAGCATCTTCTATTTTAGTGAGACTCAAAATTCCATAAGTCTGAATGCCAAACTAGTCCTTTGGCTCAAACTATTGCAAAAAACAATATACATCTATGTGTGTCTGCTCAAGCACTGCCTCTAGCAATTGCACCCAGTGTATCCCAGGCAAATCAGCTCAGCTGTCACAAACAGTGAAGTCAGATTAGACCAGCAGAATTCCTACCTGTACAGACCCCACAAGAGCAACAAGTCTGACATGACACTGAAGTTTTCCACAGGACTCAATCCAGACAAAATGTCTGGTTCAAATAGTAGGCTGGCTTTGGCTTCAGGGGTTTTATACAGCATGAGATTAATTGTGAGCTTTGTCCTTTCGGAGTCCGGACTAGTCAGAATTCATCAGACTGGGAAACAGACCATAATTAACTGGTGGAGTTCTCAACCCTTTTTTGCTATTCCGCAGCCCCCTTCAGGTGCAGAGTCCATCACTGTCAGAATTTCTGCATGCAGTCTATATCTTCCTTCCTAAACCAGGTTGAGGTCTAACAGTGAGGTTAGTCTTATCATCCCAAAATTTTCACCCTTAAAAATCCTATTCAATCCCCTGCATTTGTCCCAAACCACCTTGGTAGTTCTGTGCAGCTCCCTAATGTCTCCTCTATCTGTGTAAGGTCTGTTACTGACTGGATCAGTCAAGCACTTGGCTTAAATCTGGGCACTGCCAGGATTCACAGTATAGGGACTGTTGTGTCTGCCTTATCTGTAGCATCAGATCTGGAGGGTATATGTTCTGAAAACATCCTCTCATCCCAAATTCTTAAAAAAAACCCATGAAAAGCTTGTTACAAGTGGTCATAAGTGTTGAAGTCTACGATCTTTGTGTTTACTATATTAAAACCTATGCAGGGACTGGGTACTGAACACTGGTCCCAGGAACTTTGAATGTCCACCACATCAGAATGTACATCAGTAGCAGATAGTTACTTCCCATTTAGAAATATTTGTTCACTGTATTAACACAAGATCCATAACAGTTTGATTTCTTTACTTTGTGAGTGTGACAAAGAAAATTGAATACGTTTTCTTGGATGAACTTAATATATTTTCCTTATCACTTTTAAACTCGGCTTAAAAGATGATACAGCAACTTTCAGGTAGAAAAGGAAAGGCTGAAAAGCATGTAATTCAGCTCACAATGGATTTTACAGGCCTCAATGGAATTAATTACTGAGAACTTGCACATGTAGTAATTAATTTCATGCAATTCAGCACCATCTGCAGATGCATTATTTCCTTTCAAAGCTACTATAATTTGATGTAAAAGAGAAATTGCTAGTAGTTTTTGGGCAGCAAAAGCTTTTGTATCTTGTTTATGCCAAAGGAATTAGATAAGGAAATTAAATATTATTTGAAAAACATAACCTCTTTTCCCATTAAAGAGAAAATTCATCTCAGTTGTCAGTAAGGGAACTGCTTGCAATTACCAAGATTTGGGAAAAAGAAACTTTGATTTAGGACTGGTTTTCTTGTTCAAAAAAAAATTGTCATTTTTTTTTGGCAGCAATGACTTATCATTTGCAGGTGAAGTGTGCAATTGCATCAACCTTTGTACCAACTGCGAGCAAAACCTATTAAATATACATTGCTCTGTTGAAGTATATTCCAAAATTATATTTTTTGCTTGTAACATATATAAAAATCTTTAGCTACTTTTCTCTTCATTAGCTTGTATACAACTTGCTCTGGAACAGAAAACAATTGACTGCAGCAAATGACATGAGCTGTTTTTCTCATATTCAAGGGTGGGGAGGGTGTATCCTTTTTAACTCCTATTGAGAGTACTGAGAAAAAAATTCCATCAACCAAAATAAATTTAAATTAGACAGTGTCTTGAAGCATTGAAGAGTATCCCTCAGTTGCATCTTCAAGGTCTGTAGAATTTATCGCCAGAAATACTGTCCAAGAGCATATTAGAACAACGTACTCTGCACATCAGCTGAACCATCACTTTTGTACATGAAACTCTGGAAAAATCAATCCTGACTTTTTTCAGGCATTCATGTAGCACCTAACACAAGGGCTGATTCTGCTGTAATACTGTGACTGGGAAAGAGTATGTATTTGGGAGGGAGAGGCTATCCACATAGCACAGTTTTTGTTCTCTGACGTGTTAGGCAGCATGCATTGTTCTTTGGCAGTAATAATAATGAATAGGTTACAGCCCCATCAATCTATGCCCACTTAACACAGAGTCACATTATCACAGAAGGGTTCCTGTTTTGAAAAAAACCTGCAATTATTATTTGCATTTGTTAGTACTTACAATATTCAACTTCAGCCGAGAGCTCCTTGTTCTCTGTAAAAAACAAACACTGTGGCAATAGAGAGTTGAAAGCACTAGTCTTATAATTGCACGAAGAGGCACGAGGCCGGTCAGGCTCTGTATATTTCCCTCCTGCTGATGGAAGCCTGGACATGGTTTCCCTCCCTGAAAAATATCCATTGAAGCCTTGTGTCTAACAAGCAAACTAGATAACAGCATTAAAATTGCATTTGGAGCTAAAGGAGATGCCATCATGATAGTCACATAATGGGAATAGTATAGGGCAATACAGGTGATTGATTTTAGAGCAATCACTTACCAAAGCAAGAAGCCGCGAACAAGCAGAAACTCTTTCTAATGCAGTTTACAAAGAAAACACGAAGGCTTGCAGGCAACAAATCTATAGTCTTCCCACAACAACTGCTTTTAAACAAGCTGGGTATCTTCACCTAGAGAAGCAAAGATGGTGAATCATTAAGCAATTACAGTGAGGTGTCCTTATTTTTGGACTCAGCTTTTTGGGTATGTACTGAAATAGAGCTTGGATTTGGATATGTAAAGTCCCCAGTCCTTAAAAAAAAATAAATTTGAAAGCATGAACATGAATGTAATATTCAGGGCCTGAATAGGGCAATAAGGTTTTCCAAAAATGTCCTTGAAATCACACTTTTAAATCTGCCAGAGGAATTGATTATTTTTGTACTGTTCTTACTGTCATTGCATTCACTGAAAAGAGAAGAGATGAATAGTTTGAGGGAGGGGAGACAAGAGAGATTTGCTCACTCTGCAGCCTTAAGATTTCCTCAGGCCTGGATTGACAGTCATTTCCTGATCTTTATGTGATGTTGATCACAATAGCTTATCATCACCATTTAATGTCCTATATATTCTTAATGAATATTGTCATTCTTCTTACTATGATAAAAGGGCAGAGTCATGTAGCAAAGGCAGAAAACATCATGGATTTAATACATTTGCATAGAAAGATCTTCATGCTGTGACAGAAAAGGCTCAGAATGTATGCAGTCTGATGATTAAATTGGGACTTGCTAAAACAAGCAAACAAAAACATCTTGCAAATCATTCTTCCTCCAGACAGATTTAAGATTATGGTCTCCCAGTTCTTGGTGCTGCTGTACATGTACAAGCAATTCAACCTCATCAAAGTCTTGATTTAGAGGGCTTAAACTCATCTCATTGCTCACTTTTTTGACTGAAACAAAATTATTTAGACTACTGAAATATTACCATTATTTCTGGATGACCTTAAATAAACAACTGATGCAATAAATTCATAGTTACTTAGTGAAGATTCCATTTTTAGTTAAATAGTGTTCAAGGAGCTCATTTCTGTTAACACTTTGTGGACTGTGTGGGTCCTTTTTTATGATGTAATGAATTACCCATTATTAATATTATGAAACTTTTTCTTATGGAACTGTGTCTTTGGAATAGTTGAGGTGACAATATTATAATCATAAACCCATGACATGTGTCCTATGCTGTAATGAGTTATGTCAGAGCTTTTTCCACTTGCTTAAAAGCTGTCTTATGGAGGCCCTGAACCCTAGAGCAAACATCTTGTGGGGATTACGTGGCTCATCACTATGTATGTTGACACAACAGTTAATTGTTCAGTAAATGAGGTAAATAAACCTTTGACTGTCACATATGCTCAAAGACTGATTCTTTCAGTCTCTGGATACTGTAAATGGTCATATTTTTCTCAGCTCGTAGCCTTATTGCAAACTAAATCTGTCTGTAATATCTACTTCATGAAGCCAAAAAAATATTGGTGTAAGATAGAAGTGAGGAGCTGGAAGTTTTTATTGGTCTAATGATATATAGAAGTACATTAAAGAAACAAACATACAGAAACAAGTGTGTGAGAAGACTAGCAACACACAAAGGAGCAGCAATCTATTAAGAGGCTTACGTGGTAGGCTCGCTCTTCTTATATGAGCCTTTGAACTGTGCCCCTCTAGTGCATATCTGATTCAGACTTCTAAGTATGTACAAGTAAGTCTCCATAAGGCCATCCTTTCCACTTCCCTAAAGCAACAGACACAAGAAGATGAAACAAAGCTGGATTGAATTATCTCCTGTTTTAACTTCCTTCTTCTCCCCCTTAAAAATTCTCCCGTGTCACTTTACACTGTAAATGCAGTCATAGTTTGGCACAAAGGACTGTTTCATAGTGGTTCCAGTAGAAAATAAGTATCCTGAATGCAAATGTTTATACATGATAGACTCTGATATCTTCTCTGAAAATTTTTCTCAAGTTAAGTGAAACACTTTGCATTAAATGAAATAATAGCTATTTTTTAAATGCTCAGGCTTCAAAGAAGAGATAAAAATTTACACAAGAGCATAGAAATATCACATTTTACTGAGTAAATCAAAATCCAATAATCACTACTACATCTCATTTCTCCGTATCACTGCAATTCTATTTCCTAGATTGCAGCTGCTGAAAAATACAAAGGCATTCAATATCAGGTATCAATATTACCAAAATTTAAATCTGCTGAGAATAAGGTCATAAGACAGAACCACAGAATCACAGAATATCCTGAGTTGGAAGGGACCCACGAGAATCATCAAAGTCCAACTCCTGGCCCTGCACAGGACCACCCCAAGGATCACACCATCTTTGTATAAGGAGCATAAAGTAGGCATAAAAGAAGACTGGAATATTCAGGTCACAGGACAAAGTGATGAAGGAAATATCTGCAGAAAATATTACAGCAAACATTGCTCTAAATGCAGTATTAGATCATGCTGCTCCATTGTCCTGTTTTCAGCTGGGGTACAGTTGACTTTCTTCCTTGCTGGTATGGTACTGTGTTTTGGATTTAGGATTTTGGATTTAGGATAACAGTGGTAAAAACACACGGATGTTTTTGTTGTTGCTAAGCAGAGCTTACTCTAATTCAAGACCTTTTCAGTTTCCCATGCTCTGCCAGTGAAGAGGCGCACAAGAAGCTGTGAGGAGCACAGGTGGCAGGGCTGATCTGGACTGGCCAAAGGGATATTCCAATACCAGGCAATGTCATGCCCAGCACATAAACCTGGGGAGATGGTTGGGAGCTGCTGGCCACTGCTTGGGAATGGCATCAGTTTGTGGTGGTGAACAACTGTACTGTGCACCTGTCTTTCTCGGGTTTTGTTCCTCTTTCTCTTTTTACTTTTATCATTACTATTTACTTTGTGTCAGTTATTAAACTGTTCTTATCTCCACCTGTTGGTTTTATCATTTTTCAATTCTCCTCTCTATCCCATGGAGAGGAGGGAAGAGTGAGCAAGTGGCTGTGTGATACTTAATTCCTGGCAGGATTTAAACCATGACATCCATCTTCTAGCTTTTGTGAGTATTCCTGGTGATAGGAATTATATGCTTATTTTTAATATATTTCAATTTTTAAACATAAAAATACTTAAAATACTAATGGATTATGTAAAGTTATAGACAAATAAACAAATAGAAGCTAATATCTCTGAAGTCTATATCCTTAAAAAAGTGAGGTAATACAATATCCTTCTGTCATTGAAATTTTAGAAAACAAAATGCTTGAGATAGTATTTATTGCTTTGGATTCTATTTCTTTTGAATTTGGTAGATTTTGACTCAAACTTCACCATGCACGTGATCTTGAAATAATCTTTTAGATGATCTTGTCACACTTTACGGATACACTGCACAGCAAAACAAGATGCCTGCAAGATATTTAGGACTTTAGATAATGAGTTCACCCACGAACACTTTTAAACCAGGGGAATGTACTTTGATTTGTCTGATGGTTTAGCTATTGCTGTGGCAATTCCCGACGTCAGTGCTGCATTTAAGTCAAGGGCAGTGGCAAAAGGAAATCAAGTTTTCCACGTTGTAGAAAAATAGCCAGAAGTTGACAATTCTGCTGGGAAACAGGAGCCCTGATGTTCACAAATTTACCCAAAGTCTGTTTCAAGCCACCTCAGATCATCAGGTGAAGGTGGTCAGTGCAAATAAAGTACAGTGCTCTTGCCAACAGCACACAAGAGAAACGTAGCCAGCACAACATCCCCAGTAGCTGCTGATTCTCACAACCTGGAGGAATTCACAGCTGAGTCCAGTGAAAAAAGTCCTCATCACACTGTTGACAAAAGAATATACTAATGATCCTAGAACATAAAACTAAGAGTTTACAAACTACTGTGATAATTTAGATATTTAAAGTTATCCTAACTTTAAAATAAAAAAAAAAAATTGAACGGAACTTCATCCAAGGATAAAGATGCAGTAAAAGCAATCTCAGACTTACAGTATTTATGGGTAAGAATTTGTGTACGGCAGGGGAAAGATAGAAGAGATAAAGGGAGAAAACACAGAGTAGGGAGCTTTAGCCAAATTAGTATAATGAGAATTCTCACATGAAAAAAACCCAAACCAACTGGAAATCTAAGATTATAATTTATTTTTAAAAAATGAAAACAACCTAATATTGTTGTAAAACATTGTCATGTCTTGTGGAATCAAGAGAAGTAGCTTATCCTGTATGAAAACATGAGCAAGATTAAATCATTCTGGAATAGGACTGCTGTGAGAATGCCACTTGAAGAGGAGGTCCTCAGAGTTCTGCTTTGCATCCAGCCTTATTCAACAATTCCATTTGTGACCAAAAATGACAGAGTAGACTGGGGTTTTTTTAAACTAACAGGAGGCTGGTGGGAATGTGTTTATTTTGGAGGCTAGGGTTCAATTCAAAGTGGTCTTGACAGGGTAGACAAATAGCCCAGAAAATAATCTAGCATGTGAAAATGGAAATAGCTAACCACAGGCTGCAGAACCATTTATTGGTCCTTTGGAAACACTTTCTTTGCTGTATCATACCTGTTCTGCTCAGCAAGAGCATGAGTTCAGTTTTAGGAAACAGAACAATTAGAAAAACTTCCAAGTATCAGATGCATAAAGAACAATCTGTTAAAATAAACAAAACAAAATCAACCAAAAAAACCAACCAATCAAAACAAACAAACAAACGCACAAAAAACCCAAACCAAAACAAATCTTAAACCTGATGTTGTTTGGCATAAAGTAGGAATGCTTGAGAAAAGAATTCTGAAAATAGTCTCCAGTTCCCTAAAGGCTGCAGCAATAGGGAAGAAATTGATCTCTACTCAACATGCATAGCTGATATGAAAATACCTGAAGTTACAAAGAACAATAATAGAGGTAAGACATTAGTAAAACATTTTATGACCAGAAGTGAAATACTTTAATAGATCACCTTGAGTCTGTGGCATCTTCATTGTTTGAGGTCTTTAGCATAATGTTGAGCAGATCTTAGAAAACAAGAAATGGGGAGAAAAATAGGTTACCTTAGGGTAAGGCAGTTGATTAGGTGACCTCCTAAGGTCTCTTTCCAATAAACTTTTCAAGGTATGGCAAATTTTTAAATTATGCCCTTTTGTGAATACACTAAACCCTGTGCCCGTTCTATCACCTCACTCCCACATATTTTCATCTCGTATATTTTCAAGGAAACTTTGGCTTTGCACCAACCACTTTCATCTCACACATCTTCTTCAGCAATGAAGCAGGGCAATAAAATTTAATTTTTCTTACAGCATCGGAATATAGTAGTTTTCTCTGTATTTCAAAGCCATTCAACCAAGCAGCAAGAAAACTGTCTTTATTTTTACGCCAGACATACAATTTTTGTGCCTTTCTTAGTTGTTGCCATGCCTGACAAATGCCACTTCCAGACTCCAGGGGCTTCCTCCCTGCAGAGCACAGCACCAACCAAAGGCTTTGAGGGATGCTTAAGATCTTTCTAACCTGTCCTGTGGAAGCAACGGCACCTGAAGCAGGGTTAGGATAGACAAGCATTGCACATACTTTTCTGGTGCCAGCTGCAGCTTGCTAGCTCATGGAGAAGAGTGATGACCCCAGCTGCAGCTCCCATGTGTTGGTGCTGCTGGCTGCACTGGCCAAGCACTCCTCCTGTCCAGGCACTCTGGGAGCTCCATGATTAAGAACTCAATTGCCCCCAATTTACACACCTGCACATCCTCACCTAGCTGTAGTCTGCAGTCTGGCCCCGTGGCATTAAAAGAATGCACATGAGGGAGAGAAAATTCAAATACTGCCTCTTTGTGACAGAGTATAAATAAACAAGAATGAAAGATTTATAGTACATTAAACATTGGAGAATTCAACCACTATAAATATAGTGTACTCTTGAAATAATAGTGACAATTTGGAAGTAATTGAAGGATACTATGTGTAAATGTGTCTCTATATACAGGCAGGTCTGTTCACCCCCAATTGTAGAGAATAAATAGCATGCAATACATTTTATACCAAAATGACACTCTAGAGAAAACAGAGAGCAGAAGCAGGATAATGTGACAGAAAAAGACAGACAAAGGACACCGTAAAAATGCTCAGGGGGGAGAAAAGGAGAAAAAAGAAAAATAGGACAATGTGCTAAGGAAAAATCCAGGCTGCAAAAAGGAGAAACAAAGGTTGTTTGACGTGGTATACTAAAACAAAGAAATTAAATGAAAGGGATAGGTGTAACAGTGAGAAAAAATAGGAAGACGTGACAAAAGAGAGTAAAGGTAACAGACTAGTATACAGAAAAAACAGTTAATATGATGTGAATATAAATAAACAAAATTTATTTATTTTATAAATAAAATATTAGCTAGTTCAATGCTAAAAGAGAAGAAGGGAGGACTCAAGGGAGAACTCAGCATAGACTGGACATTCCTTTCTTTAGACAGAGAGACTTATGTAAATATGACACGTGAGCAAGTCTACAAAAATTGAAATCTTTTAGGAAACAAAGGGGAAAAATGAGGCAAAAAGCTTTGCACCAATGACATAAAACCCCGGGATTTTTGGAAATGAGAAAGACAGTGGTCAAGGATTGTGTCCCTCTACCCCAGTCTCCTGAGACCCCACCTGCAGTGCTGCATCCAGCTCTGGGGTTCCCAGCACAGGAAGGACATCGATCTCTTGGAGCAAATCCAGAGGAGAGTCACCAAGATAATTAGAGTAATGGAATGCCTTTCTATGAGAAAAAGCTAAAAGAATTGGATTTGTTCAACCTGGAGAAGAGAAGGCTTAGGGGTGACCTGACTGTGGCCTTCCAGTATCTAGAGAGGGCCTACAAGAACGATGGACAGGGACTTTTTACAAGAGCATGCAGTGATAGGACAAGGGAGAATGGCTTCAGACTGAAAGAGAACAGTTTTAGATTAGACATTACGAAGAAATTCTTTACTCTGAGGGTGGTGAGGCACTGGAACAGTCTGTCCAAAGAAGTTGTGGATGCCCCATCCCTGGAAATGTTCAAGACTAGGCTGGATGGAGCTCTAAGCAACATGGTCTGGTAGAAGGCGTTCCTGTCCATTGAGGCATTGGAACTACATGATCTATAAGGTCCCTTCCAGCTCAAACCATTCTATGATACTATGATTCTATGATGGGGTATGGGGAAAGGAACACAGCTCACGGCACATACTTGTGAATATCTGGAAGAGTATAACTCCTGCTGCTAAAGGACTTTTCTTTCTTCCTCCAGTGATTTTCCATGTGCCCATTCATTACTAGTGGCCCAAGGTAATGTGTACACAGAAGATTAGATGCCATAGAGCATCCAGAACACTGACATGGGGTTGGAGACATGACATACAGTCTACAAGAAATTTTTTCATTTTTAAAAGTAGCACCTGGAGCACAGGCATATCCTAATCTTGTCTCATCTAAAATAGCACTAGATAGTTAGGCAGCCCGTGACCTACTTTTTAAGGGGATAGGGCCTGAATTTTTTGGACATAATTTCTGCTGTAAAGGTTTTACAGTTTTGTGAATAGAGCTGTATAAGGTCATTTCACAGATATGTTCTTAGCAGCCATTAACAGGCAGAGAACACTACCTTGCCACCTTATAACCTGTCTGTATGTGATGTGACTGGGAAGATGCTGGTAGGAAATTGCCATGACTTTTACCTTCTCTGCTACTTCAGAAAACTGAAAACCTAGCTCAAATTCCAAAATTCTTCGTAAACCTACAGCCAAGAAATAGCTCCTAATTAGGTCACCTTGCAAAACCACTATTCTTTCCCAGAGGACAAAACTGGTACATGCATCAAATATGGGGAGGGAGGTGTTTAAAACATCGTCTCTACACATAAGGGCTACATATAACATGTCTGTCTCTTACCTTCACTGTGTCATGCGACAGGAATTTTAGATTACGTGAGCCTGTGCTGGAAGAGCAAGGACTACTTCTTGTTTAGAGAAATTAATCCATACTGAAAATCAGTTTAAGTAGATCCATATTTAAATTTGGCCATGTCTTAAGTAGATAGGAAGGCAAACTGTTGGTTAAAGTAGTAGAAAGCAAAACACTTTGTACCAAGAAACTGAGCTGCAAAACTGGGACTGACAACCCGTGTGGGTAGTAACACTTTAGTCATCCTTGTAGGACGAGAAAACATCATCTGCTTGTTAGGTGGACATGAGGACACATTCCATTCTCATTAACCAAGTCTAACGAAAATTTGTTCTCTCTGAGCCGTAGATAGCAGGAGAATTATGTATGGCTCTCACGCTATTAGAGGCTTTGAAGCAGACAAAACAAAACAAAACAAAACAAAACAAAACAAAACAAAGTCCTCTGCTTTACTAGGTAGTTCTGCCATATAGGTATTTTTCTCAGAGCCTAGTCTGAGATGCTGTTCTGATAAAAAGTGAGAACAATCTGGGAATCACTGAGAGCAATCCATCATCCAGGCATGAAAGAGAAGGGAGTTAAGGTCAATGCAAGACTGTTCTTTCTTTTTCCTAGCGCACCCAGTCTGTAGAACAAGAGAAGTATTTAATATTAAGGGATGAGAAATTAATACTTCCAGGAATAAGAATTCTCCATAAGAAAGGTACATAGAAAATAGTAGTTTTAAGTTGTTTCACAGGTAATGACCTTGCTCAGCAAATCCAGGGCAATGTCTGTGATCATCTCGTTGAACATGTGGCATTTGAGACTTGTTTCTCCTTGCTGACTTCTCTCACATAGAAATAACAACAGGATACAGGAGAACAGAATGTACATCATCCTCCTCACTTGCACTTTTCAGAAGAAGAAATTGATCTCACATCTTCAGTGGAGACTACTGATTGTCAGTATTTTATTTTTTTTCAGCTTTTCTTTATTTCCTTGTTAGAATCTTTTTTATCAGATTAGCATCTATTTAGCACCTTCATACCCTTTTGTTGCTCCTGTTAAAAGAGCTGGAGCAATATCTGTGTAACTAATGTCAGATACACAACGCAGGAGTAAAATATAGAGGAATGCTGTCATTAAAGTCCTCAGAATGCTGCATTTGTGCCAGAAATATATACTCTACATCAGATGATGCATTCTTCTTTCAATTTTAAAAAATATAACGGATTTTTATTACATTCAAAAAAGTTTCTAACATATCCAATATAGTGAAAATCCTAGAAAAAAAGCCCTCCTTACAAGCAAAAGTAAACTTGGCTTTATGGGCTGTTAATCATGGGATAAATACTATCGAAGGAAGAGGAAAATGTCTTTATAGATTTTCAGTAATTTCACATCTACTTTTGAATAAAATTGGCAAATAACAAAGAGTTGTTAAATACTTCAAAATTAACCATTTCTGGTATTGAGGCGTATCAGTGATTATGATGTGCAGATTTCATAATAAAGCAATAAAGACACTCACCTTCTAGATAGTAATTAGGGGAGTGTCGCTGTTTTCCCCACGGACGAGTAGAGAAACGACACGAAGTCCAGGCAAGGATCAATGAAAGAAGAAGTTTTAATGAATTTTCGGAAGACTTTTATATGTTAGTTCGCAAAGAGTATTAAGTGGCATAAGATAATTGGCTTTCACCCTCCACCCCCTAAGGGGATTGGTCAAGTTCTAAGACACACAGCTCTGAGTATGTTTTCCAGTTAGAACCATAACAATTCTACCAAAACAATCCGCACCTGCAAGAAGTTTACAAAACGGTAACACTGTTTTGTCTTGCTTGCATGGGAAAGAAAGAATTCTCACAAAATGCTGCAGAGAGCTGAAGAAATTCTCTGCCAGAGTTTTTCAGCATCCATAGGGGAGATTGGTAGAATATGATTCTAAATGTGTGCATTTGTCTGGCCTAGTACCTTTACCCTGTTGTATCTGAAATCATGGCATATTCAAGAAGATAACTCAGTGAACAGACTGCAATTAGTATGAACACCAAGTCTGGCTATTTTGTTGTAGAGTTTTAGGGCAAATTTCTATTTTCCCTGTCAGTCAGCAGTTTTAAATTCAATTGCATTTCCTAATTATTCCCAAATCAATTGTAAGTAAAATCTTATTAGTTGCATGTAAAATGTATTGCTGCATTTGGGATCTCAGTGAAAAACTGCACTCTCTCTTGCTTACTACAAGAGAAATTGAAGGTGTGCATAAAAAGGTGAATCGTTCTATTGATACATTACTTTCAATTGTCAGCTGAAAGATTAGGACTTTCTTTGAAAAACTGCTTCCCTGATGATGCTCTTGAGTCAAAAACCTGCACTTCAAACTCCTTAAAATATACATCAGACTGCAACTTGTGAACTGGTTCTATTTGTCATCTGCAGAAATAAATATATGAGCCAAAGGCAAAGAATTTTAATTTCAATGCATGGTAAGCATAGTTTCACAAGCAGCTGAGATTCATGCAATGAGACAGAGGGAGTAAAACCATGAAGCCAGTAAAGGCATTCTTATGTCTGTGTGTATGATTCTCGGGGACTGTTAGAGGCCAAAAAAAGCATGACTGGCTGCCTTGACTTCCTCTGTGAAAAGCAATAAAACAGTAACCACAGCATGGAAAAGGTCATTATTGTGAGAGTCTTTACTTCTTGTGTCTGCTTTTGATGCTTTCTCAAAATCAGGTTTAAGAAACTCTGCATAATATTTCGTCTTAACTCAGTTCAACTGAAAAGTGCAAATGGCTCCAGTGGAGAGGCAGAGTAAGATACCTGCTGTCCACAGGCAGTGCAATGATTGGATCATATGAATCTGCCATTGTAAGCTGAGACTTTTTAAGTGCAATACAAATTTTGCCTGCATTTTGAAATAGGTTATTTATATTTAGAAATTCAAATTTTGTTTTTAAATTCCTTCCCTATTTATATTTTCTGTCAAGGCTATTCTTAGCTATGTTTGCCTCTAGATGGAAGATATTACAGACCAAGAAAGCTTGAAAATTACTAGACTCTCCAGATAGTCATCACAAAAGGTGACAAAGATGTAAAATTGAGCTCCTCTTTGGAAGAGACCTAAAGGATACGGAATCTGTCCTTGAAAAGGATCTGGAGCAAATATTGTTAAGAAAAATCCCATGAAACAAAATAAAAAATTCTTCCATTTGTTTTTGTTTGTTTGGGGCGTTTTTTTGTGGGGGTTCATTTTTTAATTAAAATCCAATTGTTTCTTCAGTAATATACTTATTATAAATATATTAAACAATTTACCAATTTACAGAGTAATAATACTATAGCACTTTATAGCTGAAAAATTAAGAACATAATGAATGGTTGAAATCTGAAGTAACCAATCTGCAAAACAGTAATGCAGTAATCCTTATGAAACAATAATAATTATAATCACGAGAAAAAGAGGAAAAACAAGGAATATAAATGCAACCTCAAAAAAGGCTTTTTTTATTTTGCTTTAAAAATATTGCAGATTAGAATTTACTTGTTGCTAAATGACATGCTACTGGATAAAACACGTTGATCAATATTCTCTGATATTTTCTAGGAGCTACATTGCAGTCTTTCAAGATGAAAAATGTCTTTGAGATTTATAATGCATTTGTCATTTGGTGAAGGGAATTCTACTCTCCAGTTTATTTGCTTTTTGGCAATCAATAAAGCTATTTGTACAAAAGTCCCTTTGAATTTGTCTAGTCTGGTATTTTCATTTCTGTGAAGTAAACAAACACAGGATAAATAGGAATTTGTATTTTAGCTATTCTATTTGCTACTTGAATCACCTGAGACTAATACTTTCACAATTTAGAAAAAGTTCAAAACGTATGCACGGGGTCACTTTCATTTTTAAAAAAAAATCTTGGACAGCAAAACCTGGTAACCTTTACTGAAAAAACTATAAGGTTTGTAGCTTGTAAAAAAGTGTTAATATAACTACTGATGTTTAATAGAACTTAATACTTTAAAACCAATTTTCATTTGGCTGTCAGCAAGTGTCTGCAGACTTCTGGTACTTCATGTTTTGTGATTAATTTGTAAGACTTTAGTAAACATGAGTTTGAAAAATTGGCACCAACCTCTACACCAATATTCTTTAGCTCACAATATGTCTGAGAAACATTTCTGCTGAAAAATGGATTTTCTGACTATTCAAGGATACATCCACTTTATATATCGGCCCTGATGCAAGCTCCACCGTCATATCCCTTCTTTCTGCCTCCTCTGAGGTGTTTTGTATTTCAGTGACAAAAGCCTGCATCTAGACAGCATCCATATGATAACTCCTTCTCATTCTAGTCATTATTTTCTACTCAATCATGTCTGTCTATTAGGTATTACTTACGTCTCATTTTAGTCTTTTGCGTCATGCAGAGATGCTGAAATTGTATAAGGGCAAAGAGACTAATTGTCTTTTCACATCTGAGACTTGGAAAGTGACAATATAGTCTTCCTAGGTTATGTTTGCTTTCCAGTAACCCAAAGACTTCAGCAGTGGCTTTTCTTCTGAGGCTTATGCAATCACATTTGTATATGACCTAGTATGTGTGAACATAGGTACATGTGTGTGCAGATACATCTTTTGTTGGTTTCTGTCAGTAACTTTCAACGTGCAACAACTTTCACATTAAGATGACAGAGCCATAGGAATTTTAAAGTCTGAGAGATTCCTAAAAGTCAGGAAAATTAGCAACCAAGTGAAAATCAGGGAATGGAAAAGGCTGGAACGCCTCTCTTTACCTTTCTCGCCCTGCAAACTAGCCATGGCACACAAGGCTGCTTGCCTAGGCAGAAGGGGCAGGAGGGATTTGTGTGTAGATGTAAGAGTTAGGAAGGAGCAATAAAGAGGGAGAATGAGGGGAGAGCTATGACATGGCAATAGCAGCCAAGGGCACGAGACAAAAAACTGCTACCAAGACCTGGGAAACTGAGCACCTTCGTATTTTAAAGTCTTCATTTCTTCTCTGCTCGAGATCACAGTTAGCTGACTAGGTAGCTGGATGGCAAAAGGACACAGTTTGAACTACTTCATAACCCAGATATTTTAGGGGATCTGGGATATCTTGATTCTTGAGCCATTAGGACCCTCACTGATAACGGCTCATTGATAAGACCAGCAATAAAACAGAAGGCTGGGATGACTATAATGAATGTACATAGTTAACTAGAATAAAGCATTTTGATGGCTGGTATTTTTAAATAATTGGCTCATTAACCTTAACTATATCAACCTTTTCTCTTTACCAAGGTTAAATAATTGAATGGAAAGACTTCTGGGGAAGTTGCAGTCTTACGCAGAAGACAGCCACTTGTTCACATGGTAGAAACCTGCTTAAAGAACCCGTTTAAAGAAGGTGTTTGTAAAAGAGGAGAAATATTCACACACATACACACAAATCAATACTGTTTGCATTTTAAGTGTGAGAAAACACGACAGAAAAACAATCATGCAGTTCTGAACAATTTTCAAGCAGTCGTCATGTATTTTATGATGTATTTATTTTTTCAGTGATAGAACTTATCAATTTCTGCTTTGTTGCAGCAAAGCTTATTCTGTGTCTAGGCCTCTTCACGCCTTAGCTATGGTTCTCAAAATGGTTTCAATGACAGAAGAACTTGAAACTCCTCATCAACAAACAGGTCCCTGTGAAACACACGACCACTGAAATTTTTATGGAAAACAAAAAAAGTCTTATTCTAAATGAAACAGAACCAAAAAGATGCTGTCCAGTGGTCATAATACATGAGGCTTATAGAAGCACCAGTTTTGTATTCTGTGTATCATCTGCATGTCACCAGAAAAAAGGATTAAAATGGACTGGTGTAAAACCAGTACGCACCAACGTGGTGGCGTTGCAGGGACAGTGCCCGCTGGTAACCGCTACGCAATGCTCTTCCCAGGGCAAAGAGCTAAGAGCTGCCATCACTGCTGCCTCATTCACCTCATCAGTGGGCTGAAACCAGTTCCTTCCCACTTTTGATGACATTCTCAGCTGCTGAGGGACTCTGCAGGCCACAATTGAGAGAGCAGTTTACAAACATCTTTGGGTTGTCAGCAGAAAATCATGGTGTGAGCATCTAGAAGAGACTTGAAACCTGAGAAGTGACAGTGGTAGGAGGTGCAAAACTTTGAGAAATATTATGGATTTCTCCCTTCCTTAGGACTAAGGTGTAGAAGGTTGAATTATTCATGGCACACTAGGCTCAGCAGCAGTACAAGGAGAAATGATGCAGACAGGGGGAATATTAGAGAAGTCCCCTTGGACTGGAGGGAATCTCCTAGGTCAGACAGCGTACTCAAATACATACAAAGATCCGAGATATTTCTGGGAGATCAGTGCAAACAGACACCTATAGTTACATGGGATACATATGGAAATTTAACTAAGAAGTGGTACATCCATCATCTGGTGACCTTACTTGATACTCCAAATAAAGCTATCAAATTGGAGAAGCCTCAATAAAAAAAAAAATCCAATCCTCAGCTCATCTCTCCCAGGATGCTTCAAAGCTGTTCTTCCTATCTTTTTTTTTTTTAAGTTGTTTTTGGCTCTCAGTATATCTAAACAGTAAAAATAAAGAATCAACACCACCACTGCAGTGGTTTTGGAAATCTGTGCTGTATAAATGATCAAATTAAAAGGTAAAGGTCAGAATAGAGTTTTGCTAAAATCTGGTATCTAATTGGAAAAATGTTAACTCTGAGCTCAACTAAACTCCCTGTTGTGTTTCTTCGGATTGTATCTAGTGTTTTATTTATGTGTGGAGTTGTGCTGTGATTTTGTCTACTATGATTTGTGCTTGTTTTTCAGCCTGTTCTTGCATATTTGACATTGATCTAATCCTTTCTGCAGCTCATCCTCCTCCACTTCTACCCTAGCTTGAGTTATATCTTGAAATATGAAATATTTCCTGTAAATAATTTTTTCTTGAGCGGGAGGATTATAATAATGTTCAGAACATTGATCTCAGTTAAACTTAGAGGGCAAAAAGTTGCACAGAGAATTGGGAGTTTACCCCAAGGCATAAAACATTAAATCTCTCAGAAAGTTGGCAAATATGTAGTGAGGGATGTATGTATAATATTGAACTGGGTGTTGCAGTTCAGTGGTTAAGAGGCAAGGTCCAAAGAATGGCTACACAATGAATTTCATTTCTAAGTTACTTATTATAAATATCATACTTTCAAAATGGCCTACAACTAGAAGTGCTCTTCCTTTCTGGATGAATAGTAACTAATCTGACTGTTCTCTATCCATCTGTCTTTAGACAGAACTCCGAATATCTCAGTATTGAAGTCCTCTAAATTTTGTTCAGATAAGCACTTAAATACACCAAAGTGTCCAAAATATTTTGTCACTTCGTTTATTTCATCATGACTTGAAAATACTCTAAAGAAAGGACTTCTTACAGTAGAAAGTGGTGAAGAAGCAGATACTGTCTACAACATACCACACACAGGCACTACAACCATCAAGGAAACCTTGTATTCCCTTCTAAAAATGCACTGAAACTGGAACGATAAAGAAAGTGCCTTCATATTCTAGGCAATCGATATCAGTTTCTGTAAAATCAGGGGAAATCTTTAATCACTATTGTACTTTTCTGAGAGGAGACCAAATACAACCTTATAATTTGCTTACAATTATAATTTTCTACATAAAACTGAATTTATCATAGTATGAAACAACAAAGGTCATGTAAAAGCACAGATTTCAGCAGCAAGGATGATCATAAAGCTATCAGACATCCAGACCTACAACAATTTTACTCTTCAAGGACACAATTGGAAATGCACAATAGTCACTCCAAGCTGCCACTATGGAAATTGTGCACTACAAAAGAAATGGTGGCTTTCAAGTGCCTATTTCTAAGTACCACTGCTTTTACGTAACATAAAATATATACACACATTTTTCATATAAACACACACAAAAATTCTTTTAAAGGAGATTTTCAGAAGGTGGAAGTTGAGAGGAGGCAATCCATTATTTAAGTGCCTTTTAAAACAGTAGAAATTTTCTAAGACGCAGACTGTCAGTTGCAGAGGTCAGACTAGTTGTATGCCTTTTGGTGTATTTATTCCATTTGTCTTAAGGTTTCTGTTCCAGGAACCACCACAGACCCTGGGACTTTCACTTGACACCTGCAAGTCAGCACTCCGTATCCAGTATGAAATCAGGTTTGCTGAATTTTGTAGCCAAAGAGGAACAGAAAACATTTTTGGTGATATGGAGACATAGAATGACGTTGCAGGACTTCAGAAATCTCCCATCTATGTCTATTTTGTCTTAGGCAAAAGCACTGTTGTACAAAAGTTCATGCTCCAGGAAAGGACTGCTATAGCAGATATAAGGACACACCCACCACCACCATAGATCCCCATAGTGCTGTTAACACAAAAAGAGTAACTTTGGAAAACATCTGCAACATACATATTTTCAACAAAAATGTTTCTCCCAACATATATGTTAAGATAAGTAGGCAGACAGGCAGTCACACAGATGAGCAGACCTACACTATAAGGTAGGGACTGTGAAAGAGAATACAGAATTCATGCTTATAAGGAGATTGCTGTGGAGAGAAAAGTATAAATTCATACACTTTATCCAAATCACTTACAGTGGATACCTCCTACAAAGATTTTTGTTTTACAAAACAATGGTGACATTATACTTCTGTAAGATTTTGATGAATGATAGATATATCAACACAAATATTCTGCCTACTGTGCACCTACCTGTAAACTAAAGTATGAATACATTGGTTTCAAACCTGTTTCCTGCCATCAGGTTAAAAATGCAATTTTCCAATACAAATGTAAAATGAAAATTTCACCTAGAAAATGTTCAAGATTTGTTAATCAGTTTTTCCTTCATGAAAAGGGTTCAACAGTTATGGGAAATACTTGAAAAATCTTTTCTTTAAAAGGACTTGAGTACTTAAAAGTGTGTTCATCATGGTTTATTCATAATTGCTAAACATCATAAATACTTCATAAAACCATAGTCGAACATTTAGATATAACTTTAACAGGTCATGTTTAGCAATTACTGCACAAAAGAAAAAAAACCCTGAAGATCATTGTTCCCTCAGACTTTGAGGCCATGGATTCTCTGCAGATCACAACAGGGAATTAATGAATCCATTCTGGAGATGAGTTTTGAGAGGGTATTTGAAGAACAAACACTCCTACTATAATTGAGTTACTTCTTGGTTTCCAGAGTGAGTAATGCATACTCAGATGCACAACCAGATATTCCTCTTAGCTCCAGGACCTACAGATATAAACTCAAGTCCATGATGTGAATATTCTTCTCTGCTCTAGAAAAGATGCAGCGTACAAAGACCATTGAAAGCAAATAATTCAATGGACAAGAAATAAAATGTGTTCAACAGGTGACAATAAAACGTGTGCAAGAGAACTTAGGCAGCAACCTGGACTTGGTTGTTCAAGGGCTTGTGAACCCAGTCTTCCTCAGATAACATCACCAGGTATGTAGTCTTCGGTATTCATGCACTATTACTTCTAAAACAATCTTACTAGGCACAAACAGTAGTGTAAGTAAGTGGCCTTTGCATTTATAAAATGAGAGCAAGAGAGGACAAGTTCTGGCTTTACCTGATCTTTCTGAGGACCAGTAGCATTTCTGAAGGGGTGTCAGGAAGAACATTTTTATTCCATTACAAGGCTCCCTGTTCTAAGGACAGTTTTGCTGAGTAGTTTTACAAAATTCTAGTTGTTCATCTGTTTTGTTTCACAACTGATTTGGACCATGCTATCAAGCTTCTACCCAGACACAGCAGATCTGTGTGAATTTCCTGCACAACTTGCTCTGCAAGGAATCGCATGTTGAGCAGTCAGTGGTATCTGCTCCCATACACATGCCAAATGTCAAAAACCTAAAGCAAGCTACCATGGCTTGGGTTGCCTCCCAGTAGCTGAAGGCTGAGCATGTGCAAGGGTTTCCACACAGCAACTGGCACTTAGCAATGTGCTCATATTCGAAATCTTTAAACCATTTCTGTTCTTTAAAAGCCTCGATCATGTAATGCTCTCAAAGTGCTTATAATATCTGTCTCTTCGACTCTCTCTTATTGCTTTAATAGCTTAATATAGACTTACCTAGCAAGTGCATGAAAAGGCAGAACACATAACAAAAGCAGAAGTATAAATTCCTCATCTACTCTAGGAAATGATACTGGTTTTATTTTGCCTTACTCATTCAAGTAGCATGAGACCCTAGTGTAAACAAGGACAACAACATTAAAATGTGTTTGGTAGCATTGGTCAAACCATCTTAGCTCAGAGTTTGACTTTTTTCATCCAAACTATATACTAAATGCTGTCATTAAGACAACCACCTTTCATAGGAAGTTTCATTTTTCAAATGTTGTCAAGACCATTATTGCCTATACAGTATAGTCATGGAAGCTAGGATGGCTTCACCAGCAAGCCACAGATCACCAAAGGCTTTCTAATGATTTTTTTAATGGGGGAATGAGGGAAAATACGTCAGAAAGCTAATATCTTTCATATTTGTTAAAAGCACCTGTTGACCCCAACAAGAAGCAAATGAGAGACAGTCTCAGAGATTTCATACAAACCTGACATAGAAATTTCAGGCTGTGGTTACAGATGCCAAGTGAATAATCCCATCAGATCAACATGCATAGCCCTGAACATTATCTGAGCAGAGTCCACTTTGCAGTCTAAGAGTTTTGGTAATGTGGCACCATGCCTGTGAGCCCAAAAAGAGAATCACAGCTGCACACAAACATGCTCTGCTCTCAGACAGAGGGCTACAGCTTCCTAAACTCTTTCAGCCAGAAACACTCAGAAATGGAGCTCTGGGAGAGACCACTGAATTTGCCACCTAATTTCTGGCAGAATCAACTGTATCTAAAGCCTTCCTACAGCTACTTATCTATTCAGTTGTTATAATTTGAAGACAATTTCATTCTTCAGAGTTTACTGTGTGTTATATTACAATAAAATAGGTCAGCTGAGAGTGTCTGGAGGGGAAGTTCTTTCCCTGGAAAAATCTGGTATGATCAGATAGGAGAACTGTCTGAGTGTAGCATGGAGCACATGGGGATTGAAAGGCATAGCCATTAGAGAGGCTGCAGCATGAGCTCAACATGGGGGATTCCAGACACTATCTGGTTAAAAAGACCGCAGCTGGGCCTTAGAAGGAGAAGCAACTAGGACACTTTCCAGGAGAGCCAGAAGGGACTACAGAAAACATGTTGCTAAGCAGGTATCTAGCCTGGGAACAAGACCAGAGGAAAGCTTCCCCCCAGTGTGGGCAGAGGGAAATGGTAAGAAAATTGAAAATTCTTTCACCTGGCAGATCTAAGCATTCCTCACTCAGAGTTCCCAGTTCTAGTTTGTATTTAGTAAAGACTACCTTGGCAAGTTGTAACCCAAACAGTAATTTTTATTCACTCACTGAAGTCAACAGTCCATCCTGATCACACTGGCTGGTGCAGGTTCCCACTGTGCATACTTAAAGATATACAGCTCCGTGGATTTCCCGAATTTCCTATTCATGTTTTTCAAAAGAGTAATGGTTTTTATTCAAGAAAAGATTCTGATGTAAATTCTCATTACTGTCTATTAAATCAAATTACTACTTCTTCCTGCTCTCAAAAGATGTGGAGACCAATAGACACTGTCTTTTCATAAGAAATGTTTTACACATGATCCCATCTATCTTCTCTGTAAAGTCTTCTTTTGTACAGACTCATCAAACCGAAGGTTTTCCATCTTTCCTTGGTAGTCATGTTTTTTAAATTTAGCTGTTTTCCCAACTCTTTCCAGCCTGCATACATCCATCTCAAAATATGGTGCACCAAATTGGCACAGAACTTTATCTGAGACTACAATATGACTGGCTGTCAATGTACATGAAAAAATAGGAGTGATAGATTTATTTCTGACATGATACATAAAATAGAAAGCTATTTTACAGTTATCAGAAATTATTTATCTAGCATGTAAGGGGTCTTTCACTCTTACTGCAAAATAATTATCTCCCTGCATATGATACTGTTATTGATATTTTAGCACATGGTCTTCCTGCTATTTGGAAAAGTACCTGCCATGTTTGTTGACTGGTTTGCATCATAACATACAGGACTGGAGCTCCTGCATAGAAGGACCTTCTCCATTCATTCAATTTCCACCTTAATGTTTTTTATTTTGCAGTTAGATTTCATCTTGCTGATGCCAATTCACATTTCAAATCCAAAGGTTAAAAAAAATCATTGGAAAAGAAGAAAAACAGCTTGTTCCAGGTTTCCTTTTAAATAGAGGTGTGAATGGACTTAAATGTACAGAACTAGTGAAGACTATTGAGAAAGAGGGAGTGAAAGATGAAAAATATCACTAAATTAAGAACTTAATTCTCAATATACATTGCCATCACAGGCACTGAATGGCAGAGGATGTGCAGGAAAGTTGGAGAAGGAGGTGGCATCATTCATACTACTCAGTTCAGCTAGCTTCTACTCATGCCTCTGAAGACATTTGTAAGGCCCTCCAGAATGCTGAAAATAAATGGTTTCTCTTTATTCCAGCACTCTAAAAATATTGGTGCAAATATTGACTCGCATTGTAGTTCAGATTAGGATTTTGTCATATTGCATGTGATAAACTTTTCCAGTTTGACAGGCAGCAATTGATAACTACTATCCCACTACAGTTTTTCAACCACTTGTGCGGCAACTTTACTGTAATTTCATCATGCGCAGTTTCATCATATTTCCCTGGAAGTGTCATAGGGGATATCATCAAAAGCCTTACTCAAGTCAAGAATTATCACATCTTCTGCTTCTCCTTTGGTCCTCTAAACCAGTTATCCTGTCAAAGAAGGAAATTAGCCCGGTTTGCTGTTATTTGCTCTTAACAAATTCATATTGGCTGTCTCTTACCACCTTATTTTTCTCCGGGTACCTTCAAATTGATTGCTTAATAAATTGTTCCAATAACTTTCTAGCATTGAATTTAGGGCCCTGTTGTATAATTCTCTGGAATCTACTTCTCTACAGATAGGTACTATGATATCTGCCCTTTCCCAACCCACTAGAGTACTTCTCTACCTGGGAGATAAATGCTGGTGGTGTATTCATCTCTGATGATTTACTTCTAGAAGTATCTACGCTAAAATTAGTATTTCAAAGCAGAATATTTACAATATTATATAATTTTAGCTGCAAATGAAGACTTTGCATAAACCCATTCTATGGAAATATCATTGCCCTCAGGAGAAGTTTCTATCTATTCCCTACAATAGTATTACTTCACTCAAAAATAATGATCTAACTGATTATAAGTGGATTTATAGGAAAACACGAAAGACAGGAAAGAGGAAAGGCAGGAAGAAAGGAATGGAGGGAGACAGGGGAGAAAATATATTTCCCACAACGTTAATACATGCACGTAAGAAGCAGCATCACAGGATGACTCTGAGAATGGCTTCTAGATAAATCTCCATCAACACAGTACCCTAAAAAAACAATACATTAAAAAAATGGACAAACTGTTTTGAAGTAGAGCACATGAAAATAGTGAAACTAGTCTGTCTGTCCTTGCTTCTGCTTACTTATGTGCGTGACTTTTTGGACTGCTTCAAGGAGGCTGATCCAGATAAACCAAACAACAACTTCCTCCAAAATATAGCTCTCTCTACAGAAGTGTTTTTTATCAGCTTAACATGAAGTATTTGAAGCTTTGTGTATGTTCCTGGAAACACCTATGAAGTAAAGAGTTGCCCAGATTAAAAGAAAAGAAAACCAGCAGCTTGAAGCTAAAATACTGTAGGCTGATTTTCCAGGCAGCTTCATTGTTTTTTAAAGCTGTCATTCTGGTTTTAGGTGAGAATTAAGTACTCTGCATGGAAATGTTTCCTAATCTAAAGAACCTTGTGTACATTTTTATTTTTGAACATAATCACTGGTGAATATTATATACTTTGTGCATTTTCCTAACTCTTCTTATACATAGTTTTATCCACAAAAATAATAACTGCTGTTTGCTCATATTGATGATGAACATTCATGACTGCAAGACCATCATATGTTATTATCTTCCTTGTTCTGTGAGAAGAGGATTCTTCCCGAGAAATCCTTTCACTCCTATAACTGCCGGCCATAGAACTATCTAAAGTACAACAGCGGTAATATTTCAGCAACATAGAAGAGTCAATGACGAAATTCTCTCTTAGTATTTAATTGAATATACTCAATAACACTGGCAACTAAGTACTGGCTGTACTTCAAAATGGTCTTAGGTAGGTTGAAGCAGAAGCACATAGAGAAGTGCAGCTCTGTAAACACAAGGTAAACATTAGGGCCATTTATCGAATTAAGGGGGAAAAAAAGAAACATTGCAAACATAGCTGGCTTTCAGCATTTCCTTCTCCTTAGAACAAATTTGTCCTTTACAGATTACAGTAAGTTGTAAGGAGAATAAGATGTCAGGGAACTGCAAGAAATCCTTCATGAAACAGGACAGGGAAACAGTGACAACTGGCAAGAAGTGAAGACAACTGAAGTGAGAGGGATATTTCTAAGAGGCACCTCTGTTCACAGCACGTCTCCTGTGGGTATAAAGAATGGCTTGATAATGAGCAAGGCTCTGGTTCCAAGCCTGATTAAAGGAGTCAAATGCAGTTTTGGTCCCCTGTTGTTCCATTTTCTGGAATATGCTCCCATGTTTCATTGCATGCAGCCTGCACATACGAATGCCCACAAGACCTTGCCTGTGTCAACTACAGCATTCTTCACTTGCTTTAAAATATTTGACATGAAGCATGTTAAACCTGTCCCTCTCAGTTTTCTCTGGTGAGAAGAAACAGAAAGCTATGTTTAAGGGGTCATTTTTTATTCCATTTACTGCTAATGATGAATATAGCCTGTGCAGTATTTCTTCAAAAAGACAAGTTTTCATCCTGTCTCATAGCACATCACTTCCTGCTTTCTAACAGACTGCTACAGTTAGGAATATTCTCTGTTTTCAAACTGCATCCTTTTTAGCTCTCTCAAGTGTCTTCCTCTCCCCCACAAAATGTTACTCATTGGAATTTCAATCAGATCACTCTCTTACCTATTTAGATGTTCGAATCGTCATCAAGGTGCCTTCGGATCCAGGATTGCCTCCAAAACCTGGAAGTTGCCTGTCTAAGTGTGAAAATGAGTGAAAATATGAACCTTACAAGTGATATTACAGCTAGTCATGGAAATAATAAGTGGGAAAGTCAAGAAACCATGGTGAGATTACTGGTCATTATGAAAAGCTCATCAGACAACCTAGCCAAACACAGGCAAGGCAGAGGCATGGATGTGACAGATGTGACACAGGTGTTAGATGGTACTGTCTGTAGAATTGCTTAATATAGCTAAGATTTTGTGCTACATGTGGAAAAATATGAATTTCATACTAAACTCCAACAAAAAAAATGGATGTAACAAGAAATTAAGTTCATTCTGACAAGCTGTATGAGAACCGTTCTGACAGTTCCAATGGTGCCTTGCAGGACCAATCTCTTTACAGGAACCTCTCTAGAGATAAGTAGCAATATTTGAGGAAGAAACACAGTGAAGTTACAAACAGTTCTTAGAAAACACAAACAGGGCAAATAATGAAAGAAGCATTTTGCTAGGGAAAAATGGGACAGGACAAAGCATGAAAGAAATGGTTTAAAAAAAAAAAGGCAGAATGTTTTTGGAAAATAAAAGGCTCAGTTAAAAATAAGGAAAAAAACCCCTAAATAAATGACATGCATAAGATTAAGCTATTTGGAAGCATAGACAAACCAAGAGTACAAAAAAAGGCTAACTGACAACAAGTGCCAAGGAAAAGCCAGCAGGATAGAAGGAACGTTTTGACAAAGTGCTAATCCCTGCTGACCATACAGATCCAAGCAGTCCAGGCACGCTGGAAGGACAGGACAGCTTTCAAGGCAGAAGGGAGGAGATCACTACAGGGCCAGCAGAAAAAGGAGGCAGAAGGAGCGTTGGTGTAGATCAGAAGAGTTGGTGGTGCAGACAGCAAAACTGCTGAGCTGTAAATAGCTAGAAGGACAAGTGTGAACAAAGCATCAGAAGTACAATCCTTTGAGCTTTTGAGCAGAGGTGATGGTCTGTGACTGGCAAAGCACAGCTGCTGTGTCAATCAAGGCTACAAGGCTACCTAACTAATTCAGGCAACAAGATATGAAACTCATTGGCAGTTTCTAGGGGAAAAAAAACTCCAAACCACAAAGAATAAGACTTTTAACAGATTCAGACAAGTTATAAAGAGAGTTTTAGAGGAAAAGTATAGCTTCAGATCAGGTACTGCTTGGATGTACTCATCCTGAGTTGTACAAGGACAAAACAAGGAATAGGGACACTTCAGCAGTATGAGAAAGAAAATAAGCATAATTTCCCTGATTTTTTAAAATTTATTTGGAATACTTTATTGAAAACCTAACAAAACTTATTAATCTTTTTTTGCTGAGGGTAAATCTTCATTTCTATAGTGTTTGACTTATGTGTTTCAAAGGGTCCTAGCAGAAACAACACATCCATGAAGAGCAGCTTAAAATGCAGAAATGCTATTCCAGTTTAACAGGTTCATATAAACTAATAAAAAAGCAGACATTTCAAGGGGACTCATTTTCTCTGTTTTTTCTCCTGCTCCCACATGAGCTTAATGCAGTGTTAAAAAAGACAACTTCAGTTACCTCGTTCAGGAGTGAATGAACTCTGAACACATTAGACATTCATGCTTGATTTCCTTGAATCACTGACTCTAGTTGGTATTCAAGTTCTGAGGCTAAAAATATAGCAAAATTAGACTTTTCACTAATTTCCACAGTAAAATTTCAGTGCATGTGAATTGGCATCAATGCGAAGTGATGCACAGTGGTTTGGCTACTGGACAGCTTTATGAACAATTAGGATGGAGAGCAATTACTGCAGTGCCACTTGAATGTCAACACTGTATCAATTTTCCGTGGCATGATTGTGTTATGGTCACACTTTCTGGAGGTATTAAATACGTGTAAACCTTCATGGTTTTCGCCTTAACTTCTACCAGCCAGCATTTGAATGCAAATCAGCTGCAGAAGATTCCCTGGAGTTCTTCTCAGAACAAGCATGCTCCTTATGTGCTCCCTCAGAATGTAAATGTCAGTTAGATCACTACATAGGTCAGACAGCAGCTTTATCTGGAAATAGTGTCCTCTTTCCCCACAAACTAGGATCAATGCTCCAAGTGCCAGAAGGTGGAGGCCAACATGAGCAGCAGAGCCTGCCAACACCCTCAAAACTTGTAGGTTTGTGTGGCGCATTTCTGTGCTGTCACAGCAGTCAGGACAGAGAAGAAATTGTAACTCAATTTCATTATATCTTCATGAGTTTCCATGGTGATGCAGGGACAAAAACCTGCAGTTACTCCTCCCTGCTAGCAGTATCTTGGGAGACAGAGGTGGAGGCATATGGTGAGGAGCAGGAGGCTCACAAGCATTTCTCTGCTCAGCAGCATTGCAAACCTGTACAGGGTGATGTGATACAACAGACAACCACACAATCCAGTAATGCCAGAGGAGCTGTTGCTATCACTCATCAGTACTGGGGTACCTTTTCATAACACTTACTTATGTGTGTACGTTTATTCCAGAAATTATTTGTCTCTAAAAGGAAAATGGAAGTCCAGCTAGCAGCAGCTTCAAAAATTAAACTAGAATATTACCATTAGCCTATTTTCATCTGTTCAGCCACCTGACTTAGTCAATAGGAATGAGACTACTTTTGCAAATATTCATTATTTAGAAAAGGAGCACAGGCAGATCACACGGCAAGGTCTTGCACCCTTCTGTTTTCATGTCATGATTATGACAGAGAGAATGCCTCTGCAGAACAATGTAATGGGTTAAATCATTTTTTAAAATATGGATGATATTCCCCTGTAAATCGATGAAAGGCAAGGGTCTGAAAAATCACAAGACTCAGCTGAATTCTACAAGCTACACCTGTCAGGATGCTCAGCACCCTGGGGGATTTGGTTGAAGTATTTTAAGACAGTTTTAAGAGAGGTTTTTTTAACCTAATCTGAAAGTTTATAACCTCATGCTAAGGACTGTTGAAGATTTGCCATTCTCACTAATAGCTCTGCTATTAGATATGTTTTGTAATTTGGTTATTAAGCAATCAAATAGATACTCTTGGAAGAAATAGAGTCCCTTACAGCTCTTTGAGACAGCACTATGGATTTCATGTTATGTTGAATATAATTTGCATACTTTGGGTGCTATTTCCCGCTTGTCCCTTCCTGACAGAAAACATTAATATCACTGAATCTTTCAGCAGGGCAGAGAAGAGCTGCAGAAGCAAACACTGCTTGTTCCCCAAATTAGGCGCATTTGAATGATCCATAAAGGAAAGTTTTTAAACATAAGACTAGTGAGTGACACTTCAGCTGCAATAAGATATATACATTGATTCTTGCACCCACTAAAAAATGTAAAAATAACAAATTTGGCATTCCAGCTTATGTTGTTGACAGTATAATAATGCAATCAAAACATCATTGCAAACAAACATCCACCCTTTAAGGTTATTTATGAAGGACAAACTACTCATAAATATGACTACAAGAATTTCCTAATGTAAATACTTCATCAATGTCATCTGAATAAATTACAAAATGCAATTAAACAAAACCCTTTTTTTTGAAAATTAAATACTTTGTAATATAACATTAATTTTGTAATAGCCACTGCACATAACTGTTTCTTCAATAAACATCAGCTGGAGAATGCAGAAAAATTTTGTTACCACATCACAGACCAAAGAAGCAAACACTGAAATATGTAAAATATTTCTAACAAAAACAAAAAAGGTGTATTCAATGTTCTTAGAAATATGTATAATATTTATGATGAGAGATCACAGAATCAAACCAGCCAAACTAGAAATTAGGCCCTCAGTGACTAAATTCTATCATCACAGTTCTATTGGAGACCTATGTGCTGAAAATCAGAAACCTCTCTTATTAAAACCAGTTTTCTTATTTCTGAGAAAGAATGCTTGTATTGGTAAAGGTTAGGCCACTTGGGTAGGTGAGATTTATGAGCCCAAGAAACACACACTGAGCCAGAGTACATGGTGTTCCCACTAAGAGCGCTGCTGACCCCCTGTACCAGCACAATATGGTGCAGCCTCCAGCAGCAGAGAGGACAAAATTGTGTAACTGGCAAAACTGTACCATTTATTTTCCTTTCTTTTTTTTTTTTTTTTTGTAGAAGAGTATTTTTGACACTGATTTTGAAGCAAAGATATGAAGGTGCTTTTTGAACATGGCACATTATGCCAAGGGAAATGATGTGCAAACAATGAACTTACTCTTCCTTCATTCAACATGGAATATTATATTATTCTGAAATTGTGATTTTGGTTTTTTGGTTCCTGACTTGGCCCAAAATGTCGTTTTGTTATTTTACCAGATAGTCCCATACTGCTCTGTAGGGGGAAAAAAATCTTAGTTTTACTTGTGTACACTAGTAAAGCATCCTAACAAACTGGTACATGACACTGCTGTTTTTACAGGACAGCAATTCCATTTGACCCTCATCTTTTTCAGCCACTACTGCAACAGATTGTGTTGGTGCGATTAAGAAACCATCTGCCAAGCAAGAGTTTTACCCCAAACTATCCCACTGCCTCTGGATGACAGCATTCACGGTGAAGCTTGGGAATGGCTGAATATCCAGGGTGTTTGTGGCCTGCTGCCTCGCTTCTGGAGCAGCTTTGCGCCCTGTGCGGACACAGGCAATAATAATTGAGTTGAAGCCCTGCTTACTTTGTAGTGCCTTGACAATGCCTCTTCACCCATGCAGGTAAAACAGGTTCCCACCTGTGGGAAAAAAGGAGAAGATTGACAAGGAGGATTGTAAACAAGCTCAAGTGACTTGCAGCTGGAGTGTAGAAAAACACATACATCATACTAATTGTCGTTTAGTCTTACATATTTGACAAGTACAACATTGGTGTTTTTAGATAACATAGGCCTGTGATAGATGTAGAGGTACCCTATCAAACATGCTTGAGGTTCCTGCCCTGCTGTGGGAAGGACCAAAGTACAATGGTACATTGCACCTGTGTGGATCCCTGATACACAGGAGGAACCAGCAGTTTGGGTGATCTCTAGCATGGACCGTGGTGCCTGCGTCCCTGCTTGTGTGCCTCTGTCCACATCCTGCTTCAGGCATCCCACAGTTGGCAAGGAATGAGTTTACTCTTTGCATTCCATCTGCAGTTCTGTGGTCATCCCAGCGTCCTGCCCATGCCAGCTCACACATCTCCCATGTTGTAATTCTTATCTGAGTCTCCCTTTAGTGGTCCAGATGTTCCCATGCACTGTTTCTTCATGTAAAACAACCTGTTAAGTACTCCTGGGATTCTGAGACCCTGTAAATCACAGATTCTTTCCCCTGCCCGTATTGCATTTCTACCCTTTCAATTTATATTCCCCTGAGAAGTGCTGCTAAAGCTACATGTGTAGAGATTAAAGGCAGGATCTGCTGTGACTTACAGACATCAAAAGCCAAGAGCAGTATGAGATTGGAGTAAATTGCACGTCACTGGCTTTTGTTAGCCTCCAAAAGCCTCTTATTATCATTCTTGCTGTAAGTGTTCACTCCCGCTTCTCCGGTGATTGTAGATGCCCATCAGAGGTGATAAATACTACCTCCCAAAAGAGCACAGGTGATTTAGTTGACATGCAAGAGCAGGAACTGAGGCGGGTGGGCTTAGTGACCTGTGAAAGCTGTTGTTCGTGACACATCACATGTTACATTTCCTGGTTAAATTATTGTTTGCAGAAACAATTTCCATTTGTCTGAACCTGGACTGCAAACAGAAAAAAAATCTATTGCTGGTAGTTTAAATATGCTGTAAAACCATGCTCTCACCACTCTCCTCTCCACGCAGTTGTACTGGTGTAAAACCACACCTTAATGCTTATATACCTCTCTCACTCTCAAGTGGCAAGTAGCCATTCCAGGGCAAGCTACCTTCAGAGCAGTATAACAAAATACACACTCTCATAAAATTGCTCCTCTTGAATGCATGAGAATGAGCATACTGTGTTTTTTAAAGGCCCATCCATCCTAGCACCACATCTCTAGCACCAGCTGTTAGCAGATCTGGATGAAGAAGTGTAAGACTGGAACAAGAGCAGAGTATTCCCCTGAGTGCTGTCCCATCTCACCAATTCCTACTGGAGGGGGTGTCCAAGCTTGATATAGTTTCTATATTTAGAAATTTAGGTTACAAACCATAATATAATTTTATCTAATAACTCGTAAACTGAGAAGACCAGATATAAATGGCTGGGGTTTTTTTTTCATTTCTCTGCACAATTTACTATATTTTACAGAAGTCATCTACCTGCAGTTCTAATTCTAGGTTTCCCTGCTGGTATACGAGATGGCTTATGGGTCGTTCATTCCCTTCATATCTAGCTCATCGCTCTCCCAATATTTCATTCCTTTCTGTCCATTTCCTGCAAATTTCAGAAGTATTACCTTGTTATTTGTTCTGCCATGGTGATCTCATTTTGCTCACTCATCTTAAATCTTCCTTCTTTTGTTCTTTAGTCCATAAGTGACTTTAAGTCCATAAGCATAAAACTCTTGAGCAATAACATATGTGCAAACACCAATATATTTTCTTCTGTATGAACAAATGAGGATTAAGTATTTTAGTATGTTTCCAGTGGGACTCTACGGTATTCTTGAATTTATTGTAGAAATGACCCTTAAAGATGCCGAGTGCTGTTTTGTTTTTACAGGCCAATTAAAATAAATACTTAGAATATTTTGGATGCTTTTAGATACCGTTTTTATGGTTTTTTCCTTTTACTTCTGATTGTTTGGGATAATAACAAAGTTAAAGGTATTTAATTGCAAAAACTGGTTTAAATATCTTCTTCAGTGAAGACAAGATATGTGTTATTAAAGTTTACAAATTAGCACACCCTTCTTGCCAAATTTTATGTATGTAAAAGAATTTAGTTAATTGTAACTGAATGTTGTGCTGTAGACAAAAGTTTATGGCAAAACTTGGAGAAAAAAGTAAATAATTAGTGACAAGAACATGATGTGTTTAGCATGATGATGGTGACATGAAGAAATGGCCTGGAGAATGAGAAGTCACACAAAAGAAGTTTGTAAAATATTGGAGGGGTAATTAACTTTGCATGAGTTTTTATTTGTTCATACTAAATATTCTTTATTAATTTCTGCTGGATGCAATGCCTTTTATTACACAGATAAAGACACTAGCTCCAGTATGTTATCTGCATTTTTGACCAACTTGTACAGAGTCAATCATGTACAGACTGGGGGTTGGACCCTTTTTGGAGAGATTTGTCACCAAATGAGTGTTTTGGCCATTCAAAGAAACACTGTCAAAGGTATTGGCAAAAGCAGGGATTAATAGGAATTTGTGAAAATGTGGCTTTACAGAGTTCGATGGCAAGGTTCTAGGGACACTTCACTGGTTAGACAGTTCTGTCAAGGCTTAGCAGCAGCTTTTGAGATCAGGCCCGAGGATGGGGGAAGAAGGGGAGGGGGATGCACCACCACAAAACTGACCACTTCCACACAGCCTAGTACTTGGCTTGAGTCTCTTTTCCTAAGGTAGTCATCCAAATCTTTTAATAATTATTTCTGTGAGCTTTTGATGATGAAATAATTTGAAATCACCGGAGGTTTACTTTTCAGGGCTCTAAACCAGAGTTCTTCTAGTATTAGGCTACAAATAGAGGACCGTGGGGCATTTAGGGTCTCTGTCAGAAAACATCTCTACAGGACACGGTTCTGGGAACTACTCCAGAAACACACTTGGCTGGTGAGAGCACGGTGCTAATAACACCAAGGTTGAGGGTTCAACCCCCATACAGGCCATTCACTTAAGAGTTGGACTTTATGATCCCTGTGGGTCCCTTCAAACTCAGAATACTCTGTGATTCTATGACTCACACCAAAGGGCAGTACAGGAATGAACACAGTATGTATGAGATTGGGATTATTAGGGGAAAAACAAGGAAGTAAATTCTTCTACAGTGTACGTATACTCAGTGACTTCTCAAATATACTCAGGGGTTTCCAAAGAGGGCCTTTTCATGCAAAAACTTGGTATTATGGGAATAAATCAGAAGATGCAAGTAGTGGGCAGTATACTTTGTGGCATACATTTGGACAAGAGGAAAAGGATAGTAGCAAATGTGAAGATAAATGAAAAAATGCTTGCATGAGCACAGTAGAAGTACAATAGGAACAAGAATTTTGAAAACATTTACAGAAACCTATGGTGATCTCTTCAAACTGAGTTTGTTAACAAGAGAAAATTAAATCAGATATGACATTAGTGGGTTATGGGTTTGTGGGTTTATGTTCCTACAGAATATATAAAAGTATAGAGGAACCTGTGCGCGCTGTTGAGTATTACCATATTATCTTACTCTACTGTTTCTGTAGACATTTCCTGTATATATATTTTTGTCTAGTTTCAGCACTATAGCAAAATAACAAATTTCAGAAAAAGCACGATACCAAATTCCTCTCAGGCTGTCAATCTAGTAAGTGGTAGCAAACCCACCACTTGCCAATTCCCAAACTCCATTCTGATTTATTTCCTTTTTGCTGCTCTTATATGCATTGGAGGTTATGCTAAAACTAAAAATGTAGCGGAGTAGCAAATACCTATCCAAACAGTCCAGTCCGACAAATTCCTGTGTGGAGCAAGGCACAGGAAAGAAAAATTCAGAAATTGCCCGTTAGAAGAATGAAAGGCAAAGTAAAAGGTAAAAACAAATCGCTCTTTCAAACAATCCAAAAACTCAAAAACAACAACAAATAAAACCTCTAAAAAAACAACAGCAAAAACCCCAAAAATTGGTGGTCTCTGCTCTTTGACAAACCTTTGTTCTGTTCATAAAGAGCTTAGACAAGCGTTATTCATCATCACTGGATTTCAGGGTGGTAAACCAAGACAGAAGAACAATATTTTGTTGACTGGAGAAAACAGTCTAAAAATTTTGGAACAACTCTTTACCCTTGCCGTGAGTTGACACTGACTGGATGCCAGGTTCCCACCAAAACTGTTCTATCACTCCCCTCCTCAGCTCGACAAAGGGAGAGAAAGCGTAACAAAACACTCATGGGTCAAGTTAAGGGCAGGGTGAGATCTCTCACCAGTTACTGTCATGGAAAAAACAGGCTTGATTAGGGGAAAAATTAATTTAATTTATTAACAATCAAATCAGAGTAGGGTAATGAGAAAATAAAAAAAAACCCTAAATATTTAAAACACCTTTCCCCCAGTCCTCCCTTCTTCTTGGTGTGAAATTCACTCTCAAATTCTCGACCTTACCCTAGTGGCCCAGTGGGACAGGGAATGGACATTGCAGTCAGTTCATCACACATTGCCTCTTCTTCCTTCTCAGGGGAACTCCTCACACTCTCCCCTTACTGCAGTATGGGATCCCTCCCATAGGAGACAGTCCTCTAGAAACTTCTCCAACACTGAATCCTTCTCACAGACTGCACTTCTTCACAAACTGCTCCAGGGTGGTCCCTTCCATGGTGTGCAGTCCTTCAGGATCAGTCTGCTCCATTGTGGTCCCCATGGGGTCACAAGTCCGGCCAGCAAACCTGCTCCAGCGTGGGCTCCTCTCTGTCCATGGATACACAGATCTGCCAGGAGCCTTCTCCCATGGGATCACAGCCTTCTTTGGGCATCCACCTGCTCTGGTGTGGGGTTCTCTAGGCTGCCGGTGCCCCTCTGAATCCCCGTGAATCTCCATGATCTGCAGAGGAATCTCAGCTCCAGTGCCCGGAGCACGTCCTTCCCGTCTTCTTCACTGACCTTGATGTCTGCAGAGCTGTTCTTCTCACATGCTCTCACCCCGCTCTCCTTTGGCTGCAATTTCTCACGCACCGTAGCTTTTCCCCCTTCCTATGTTATCCCACCACCATCGCTGATGGGCTCAGCCTTGGCCAGCAGCGGGTCCCTCTTGGAGCTGCCTGGGATTGGCTCTGTCAGACATAGAGGAAGCTTCTGGCAGCTTCTCAGAGAAGCCAATCCTGCATCCCCCCCCAATACCAAAACCTGCCATGCAAACCCAATACTAAACTAGAATATTTTACAAAAGGGTAGGATTGCAGAATATTATGTCATATCTTTCATTAGTTTTCTCCTTGCTTTATATGCCTTCATAAATGTGAGATGTTGTAACAGGGTTGTTTGGTTTGGTTTTTGGTGGGGTTTTTCCGATAGTGTTGCTTTTTGAGTTTATGTTTTGCTTAATTTAATCCGAAAGCACACTTATCCAAATTTAACAATTACATTCCTGAACATAAGGTCTTGTTATGTGATAAAACCAAGAAACTCACTTATCATAGTGAAGAGCTGAATGATCACCTTGTAAGTTCATCTGTAGAAACACGAACTGCGGAGTAATCCAATTGTTCTTAAGGAAGTTTTATTCCGAAAAAGAAATTACTTTGAAAAATCAGATTCCTCATATTTGGAATCCAACTCTATTAAGTTTAATAACAATATGAACCCAAAGTTTTCTGTAAGACTTTAACTGGGAATTGAGAAATCATGAAGATTATTTTCTTCTCATTGTAGTATCTTTTAGAACTGAGTCTTGGACTCAGACTGAGCTGCATCTACTTCTTTTGAAAGAAAGAAATGTTGAGGATGATTTCTAAGTGGTGTTGCCTTTCCCTGGTCTTAAAATTAAGAGCCAAACACAGTTAAGGGAAAAGGGGTTTTTACCTCAGTATTTATTTAAGGATCCTTAAGGTGCACCACTTTGTCCAGGTGGAATGCGCCGAAATGCACCCACACAACAGACCGCGTATACAATTTCTAGACCTTGCAAATTAGCATATCTATCAAAGATTCCCCAGTGAGAGGCTTGAATGATTAGTGTGATAGTCCCTCATCTTGAGGAAATCCCCCCTGGATGGGCCTATCTCAGTTTACAGGACGTGTTCTGGAGAGGACCTTGGTTTCTCGGGATAGCGTAGGGCTTTCTGGCCTCCAGCTGCAAGGCCTCCAGGATGTTTGGTCTCCTGTCTTAACAGAATATTAGGACTATGCTAAATTATCGGGCTTAAGGAATTACAAGTATGCATGCTAAAAGCACTGAGGAATACATAAAAGCTACATAAAAGGCTATATAAAAGGTATAGAAAAGAAAAGGCAAAAAAATCATCATGGTGTCAGTGGGACCAAAAGAAAAATACTTAATTTTTAGCAGACATTGTCTGTATTTCTGCTAGTAGTAGCAAAATCCTGCCACTTGTCTAAAACATTCATTTTTAAGACCTTCTATTGTCTATTCAAAAGGTATTATAATTAGCACTTATCTGTCATTTTGAAGTCTAATTAGTTAGCCTTGCATTCTTATTAAATTATGAAGAGTTGAAGGTCATGTCATACATCATTTCCAAAGTAAATGTCCCCTAAGTTTTTAATACAGTCTTGAAATTTACCACTTTTGCAGATATGACATTTGGCATTAAAGATTTCAACATCATTAAAATGCTGGTTTAAAAGAAAGTTCCAGGTTTTAAAAAGTGCATTGATTTTATTTCATAAGGGGAAATTTGATTTTCCCCTTTATAACCATTTCCTAAAATCACTGAATACCATGATTCACCATTTTCAGATGTTTCATACTAGCTTTTCTCAATTACTGTATTGGAGTTGCTCCTGTGTGTTTTGAAATGATCAGCACAGAAATAGGTCCAATTACCTATCTGTGCTTTTCAACATTTGCCTGGCCGTATTTGATTAACAACACAACTCCTCTGCTCCCTGCTCCACCAATTACAGAAGCAGGATGCTCAAATGGCAATGGAAAGCCCAAGTGATTTTCTGTGCTGAAGTAAGGTGCAGAGCTGTGAAAGAGCGGGCAATCTCTGAGGTGGAGAAAAAACAGAGGTGTGGGACACAGTTTCCAAGTCTCCCACAAACTGACATGGGGAGAGGCTCTGGGTCACTCATGGGAGAGAGGGGGGAGCCTGCACTCTGCAGGTCTTACTTGTGAGTGTTCCCAGGCAAATCATTGTCTTGTGAAAGGAGGAGATTGAAGTCAACAGACATTGCCTTCAGATTTTACACCCCACAGCTTTGCTCAGACACTGCTAGGCCCTTACAGCCTTGGCTGGGGAGTCCTGGCAGTTCAGCACCTCCTGGGTGTTCCTTAGCCCAAAAGGCAGCCCAATGGCACCTTCTCTCTGCTACAGACAGACTTCTGGGTGTGAACAGAATTTCACATCAGCCTGAGCACATGTCTGTGCTCACAAACTGCATCTCCAGTTTTGGCACAGGCTGTTAGGGGAAGACTTTACCCTTGAAAGAAACTTTACATTCGAGAATCAGAAGCAAAGTTTCGTCAGCTTTGGTGGTTTGACTTATTACAGTTCCTATAACTGAACTCTCACCATTTGTTTAAACTGAATGCAAATATTTGTGCAGTAGAATTGTTTCATTTTTTAAAAATAATTTAGAAATAAAAGTCCATCTACGTTCTGATTTGCATTTAGTTGGTGCTTTAGACATTACATTTGGGTCTCTATCGGTATAAATAAAGCCAATAGATTTAACAGGATAAGAAGAATTTGGGGGTTTTCCTGTAATTTCTTGGTTTTGCAATGCCTGGCTCACTAGTGGGGTTTTATTTTTAAGGCTTCACTGGGTGTTTTGATGCCAAGGTAACATAACGACTGGTAAAAGCATGTTCACTTGCATCACACCTGCCTTCATTAGCAGCATGTTCAGAGAGAAGAGGAGGAGATGAGGAGGAACTCAACAAACCAAGTTGCAAAGTAATAAATCCAACTGCATGTCGATGTGGTGAAATCTTAGAACCCCTTCAAAAGAAGGTTGGCATCTCTTCCTTTTCTATCTTAACAAACTGACAAGTGTCTCGATTGCCTTGAGCAGATATTTCAGCAATTATTTCAGAATTACGGTCCATTTTGGGGGTCAGCCACTTCTTGATGGCTACAGCTGAAAAGTTACCACTGACAATTATTAACTGGTTCTAAGTTTACAATTTATGATGGAAAATAGGCACACATTGAGGAATACTGATATTACATTTTTCTCAATTTCTATGTGGAAATAAGAAGCAGAAGAAAGAAAAGTTTAAAGCTGTGACACCTGAGAAGAAACATGATTTTTTTCCTAACACAAAGGAAATTATAGGCTATTTCAGCAACTCAGAAAGAAAAAAAAAACCAGAACTCCGTAAACCTTACCTTTAGAGCCCAGAGATATCAATCGGAAACCCAGAATCTGATAACAGAGAACGTTCATCTGCTGCAGTCTCATTGCTTTGTAAACACAAACTCATCTTTACACTTGCAGTTAAAACAAAAAAACCAAAACAAACAAAAAAACCAAAACCAAACCAAAACCAAATAAAACCAAACAAAAAAAAAACCCACACAAAAACAAAAAACCCCCACAAAGTAAAAAAAAAAAGCCAAAACAAAACAAACAAACATAAAACCTCAAACAAAATCATAATCTCAAATAAATCTCAGTTTAAACTCAAAATCAGCCTCAGGTCTTACTCTGTCAACTTTGACATCTCAACTTCAGGCAAGAAAAAGAATATTAGGTAAATATATAAGGGCACAAATTTTTGCCTGTGGCTTGTGCATAAAAGTTTTTTTACCACCATGCCAGAGGTAAATGCAAGGTAAATGATGTAGGCCACCCTAGAAGCAGGGAAAGCTAAGTCCCCATGCATCTGTTTAAAAAAGAAAACAGGCATTCTGCAAAGCAAGTTGTAGTTCTCCATCTGCTCACCTGAGAGGCTGAGGATGACATGAATGTGCTGAGTCTCCTTTTCCCACATATGATAAATTTGAACTAAATAGTTATTGACATTTTTTAGGACAAGTCAGAGTCAAAGCAAACCTGGTTTATGTCTTAGGCCTAGATGAGCAGTGTAACCAGGGGACAGCCATTAATCATCAACAAATTACAAAGCAATCACAATGCCAAGACAAAGGTAAAATCAATTACAGTGACAATTAAACTGGTCAGATATCAGACCTGAAAGCTTTTCAGTTAATAAATGTTCTCATACAAGACAGCAGACTGTAGGCTTCCAAATTTTCAATTAAAATCCTAGATTTCCCTGGAAGGAATAAAGCTATTAGTCAATAGAAAATATTTGTATAATAATTTAACCCAAAAACTATACATAGAAATTAAACTAATGAACTAATCGACTCCCTTACAAAGAATAACTGGTAGTTAAAACAACAAAAATACTGAATGTTACAAATCTTGCAGTAACAACAGATAACTGCTATTATATCACAAGGAAGATAAGAACAGAAGTAATTGGCACCTTCCTTTTCTTTAAATTGAGTGATAAAAAGGCAAAAGAAAGTGCGGATTACTTAGTGGCCCTGTTCAGGTGTCCAGATTGTGCCTTCTACTCCTGTGCCTGAAATGATGCAATGTCTAGCAAGACTTTTCCAATGCACAACTCTGGGGAGCTAAATTTGTCCTTCCATTAATAAATTATAGCATGAGTAGTGGGATTGAAAATGTTCGAGTGAGATGATCTGAAATAAGAATTTCAGGTACAAGAAAAATCAACAATCAAAAGGGAGAATGAAGATCCTATCATGTGGGAAGGATCTGAAAGTCCAGGAAAATGAAGAGAATTTAGATATCAGTTTTGCAACCAAAGCTCAGGCAAGCCATCATGCTGCTATAAATATACAGTGTCTGGTTTGAAGATAAATTTTCATCAGTTATATTGTCTGAGAACATGAAGGCAGAAAGCAGATCCCTCCTGAGAAAACCATACTGGAAGACTGAAAAACTGCTGGCAGACTGCAGTGGGTTGACCCTGGCTAGATTCCAGACACCCACCAAAGCTGCTCTATCACTCCCCTCTGCAGCTGGACAGAGGAGAGAAAATACAGCAAAGGGTTCATGAGTGGAGATAAGGACAGAGAGAGATCACTCACCAAATATCATGGGCAAAACAGGCTAGAATTAGTGATGTTAATTGAATTTGTTACTAACAAAATCAGAGCAGAATAATGAGAAATAAAGTAAGGCCTTAAAAACACTTTACCCCCCACCTCCCCCCTCCTTCCCAGCTCTAATTCAGACCCTGCCACGGTGGAGGGAGACAGGGAATGGGGATTATGGTCAGTTCATCACACATTGTTTCGGCTGCTACTCGGGGAGAGGAGTCCTTCCCTGCTCCAGTGTGAGGCTTTCCCATGGGAGACAGTTCTCCACAAACTGCTGCAGCGTGGGTCACTCTTCCATGGGGTGCAGTCCTTTGAGGACTGGCTGCTCCAGTGTGGGTACCCATGGGGTCACAAGCCGTAGCAGGAATCCTGCTCCAGCGTGGGCTCCTCTCTCCATGGGCCCGCAGGCCACTGTCAGGAGCCTGTTGCACAAACCCAATACATAGACCCAAACTCCCCAATGCAGTTTCTCAGCTGAAAGAGGTACCTCCTCAAGAACCCTACTCAGGCACTTCAGATAGGGTCTGGCTTTCTGAAAAACAGCAGCACTAATTCAGCCTACATTTACGTTGCTGCCAAGGGACAGCCACCAAAAAATGCTCTTCTGGTTCAGCTCATCAAGGATCCTTGGCAAGTCACCCACAGTTAACATCAGCTGAAAAATATTTCCTGCTCTATGGATGAGAAATTTGTGTACACAATCAAATCAATTTTCTAACAAAGAATAGCAACAACAAAAAACCTAAACAAAACCTCAATCCCATCATGTTTTTAGTAAAAAATAAAATTTCATTCAGTCTTTTATCTAGGCCTTACTTCTTATTTGATTCCTAGGATGTCTCGCTCTCAGAACTTCCCTAAACTATGGATCAAAATGAAAAGGTTTACAGACTTGAAAATTCACTGTGGTTATGATCTGTTTTGAATTCCCGACAAGGCAAGGTCATTTCATACCAGACAGCTGATGGCCAGTGCATTCATGTAGAACGACTTTTTTAACAGACTTACATTCCTTGTCTCTTAGAACTAAAACCTCGTATTAGTGTTTTGGGTTTTTTAATGATTATTAAAAACATTAAGAAAACCTAAATGTTCATATGAAGACGCATTTAAAGAGCAACTCTCAATAGTAAAACTTGAAAAAAGCTAGTTGTCAAAATGCAAGAGAGTACAAAAATGCATGGAAAATGCTCTTGTGCTCATACTTTCTGACATGAAGTCAGCACAAGCAGGTCCATGCCTTCTAAACCTCTGGTGTTTTTTTCATAAAGTAATTATGGAATCCATTTATCACTTTGTAAATGGATCTGCTTATTAATTGAACCCAACACAAAGAATCCTATAGAATAACTAACTACATACATAACTATTCATTAAAAGTTAAATGCACTGAACCTAGATTATCATCAATGACAAATTTCACTGTGGGCCAAAGCTCATATGGTTATTTTCCAATTTTTAATGGGAAGCTTTTCAAAGTACATATATATTTCACTATAAGTCTGCAATTTCAGTTTAACAACCCACAGAGAATAGTGACAAAAACATTTATATTTTTGGCCATGTAATAGGCTTTTTCTTACTAAAAAAAAAAAAAAATTGCATTATATATAGAGATGCGGATACTATATGTTTTTAATCTGTTAGGTTCAACAAATGTCTCACATCTTGGACTAAAAAATATTAGTTTAATGCTTTAATCATGTAGAAAATTTATCTGAGATAATCTATAATGCTTTAAAATACTAACTTACTAGGTTATTATTAAAACCTTTAACTTAGACATTTCACTTATCTCCAAATATTAATCCATTCATGTGTTCGTGACTAGTCAGAATTAGGAGTAGTTGCAAGGTGTTAATCTGTTTTTCCAGTCAGATATGGCATCTTATTCAGGTTGAGAACTTATTTTTGTTGCTAGGGGTGCCAAAAGTTGAAACAGCTACATGAGTGAGGCATTGTACCCGGCTCAATAAACCATGAAAGGTTTGGCCTCGCTCTACATCACATATGTGCCCTGGTCTCCTTTTCTCTTCCATTAAGCAATATCTCTATCTAGGTGGGTTTCTGCTTGTCCTCTGGACTGAATCTATTCCAGGCCACAGACGTGTCCCTTCCATGTAAAGGCTAATGCATAAGCACGAGATGACCTTCCCCATTTTAGAAGTCCTTTACGTTTTCCGTGTTCTGTAATTTGCTTCGGTAGTTAGTTTATTCAAAGTTATGTCTTCCCTGAGCTCCTATAATTAATCTTTAAAAACTTTTTTCTCATAGAAGTAAAATTACCAGTTCAACATAACAATACAGGATGTCTTTGAAACATGAGAAATAACATTAAAACTGGGAAATATTAATATTGTTTCTTTAACTGAATTTGTGTCCTTCAGCTTTCTGAATTTCTAGATTCTATCTACAGAACAGTAAAAATCATAACTAAATGTATTCTGTGCACATGTATATATATTCCTTATTATATGTGAAAAACATTCTTTTAAACATTTTACAGCCATTACTATAGGCTTGTCTCTCAAGCTTTCAATGTTAAAACTAGACTGCAATAAACAGAAACGGTTACTCTTATAGAGGGAAAACACCCACCTACTGAGTGAGACAAGCTACAACACAGAATCACTCTCCTGCCCACCAAGGTTCTGCAGGATAAACTCTTTCTTCCAGCCTTTCTTTCTAGTACAGGAAATTTTAGAGTTTCCCCAAGCCACAATAAAAAAAGCTGAAAAAGCTGCTGTGCACTCCCAAGATAACTACCTACAAGTACAGGCAAGGTCCCTCCTCTGCTCCAGGGTACCTTCTCCCCTCGTTGTCCACCGCACCTGCATCTCCAGGGATCAGCTCTTGCAGCGCAAGTTCAAGCTTTGCCTAGCAACGAAAAGCACCTCCTCCAGACAGAGAATTTGGCCAAAAGAGCAGGCAACTGCCAGAACTGCTGCCTGTTCTTCTCTGCTTTAGAACCCAAGACTTTTTTTACATAAGAAATACTAACACATGGATGTATGTATGAACAGGATGAGAATAAACACACCATATGCTCTTCCAGGTCTCTTACCCCAAGTTTGTAAAGTCTTTTGCATTACAGGGAACTGCTAGGTCCGATATGGTTCTTTACAGGTCTCTGTTCACAGGCAGCTTTGTCCTTGTGCTGCATCTTGGTGACTCTGTAGTTCTGAAGCTAATTTACTTGCTGTAGTCTTGCACCTTCAATAGTCTAAGAATGAAAGCTCCTTGAGCCACTGACTTCTTAGCCAGACCACGTAAGTTCTGTGACAATCCCCCAAACACCAATCTGCCAAATAAAAATAAATTGTCTTGACATAAATGTTGTGAAAAACCTACTAGCTAATAGAATATCTCCTTGTTACAATGAAAAATAGCAGTTGCATTGCAGCTTGCTCTTTTTTTCATCTCTGAATGGTAAAGGTTCAGGAGACTGATTTCTTCCTGAAGAGCAGGAAGGTCATTCTATGAACTAAAAGTTGTGACGATTGGACAGGCTAGGGCTACATTAGGTTTTGATTACTGGAAATATTAAACAGACAATTAATGACACAGAAGGAGTTTTTCAACTTCTTTTACAGCAATTGCAAAGGTGTTTCATGAAATTTAGATACATTTACCATTACATATTTGGATACATTTCTAAAAATTACACGGTGATGCTGTAGACGTCACATAGACAGTGACAAAGAGAAAAAATCGAGTACATTAAAGAAAAGATGGAAATATAGGACCTCCAGAGACTGCAGGGTTGATAAATTGTTTGAACTACAAGACAGAATAAAAAGAGGAAGGTGAGATATGCACTGATGATTAGATGTGAGAAAAAAAATTATAAACAAGTCATAGGCTCCAACATGGCTAGAACCTGTTTGTAGATTTATTATTGAAATGAAAGCCTGGACAAAGAATGTTGTGATGTAGAGTGTGTCAAAACCTATTGACAGAAGAAATACCAAAAAAACTAGATTAAATAATGCAACAGGTAGCTGGAACCTGCCTAGAAAGTTTACTGAGGGTCAACAGCATTCTCTGTGAAACAGTTTAGACTGCAGAGGTGGAAGAAGAGCAATTCAGCAGCTAAAAAGATCAGAAAGTCCAGTGAAATATTCACCCTGAAAAACAATGTCCAGCCAGCAAAATCTGTGTTGTATGTTGATATAGATAAAGGCATATGTTCTCACTCCAGATTGCAGTGTAATGTTGGAACAACTTGACCTCATTTTAAATGAGTTAGCTCAGGTACTGGAAGCAATGTAAATGCTATGCTACGCTGCAGTATTTATTCTGCAAGGGCAAGTAGAGCTCTCTTCTTCTATGGGTGGCTTTCTTCTAATGAGTTTGCTTGCTACTTGCTTATCAAAGCAATCTAGTTCACTGAAAGCTATTTCCAGTATCTCTGCAGTCTTTAAAAGGTACATGTGCCCAGATGTCACAATAACGTAAGGCTGAAACAAATTTTATTGAGACTATACTACAGTTTCCTATCTGTTAAGGAAAAGGCTAATGAACAAATTCTACAAAGATAGCGAAAATAACAAAATTGTCTGAAAAACTATGTGAGGCCAATATCAGCTACCCAAATAAATTATTGTCTCTGTTCAAGGCTGAAAATCACCCAGGCAAAGGAGTGGCTCAGTTATATTCTGTGAAAAACCTTTCCTGGGAGAAAATGGTCTTTGTCCTGATTTCAGTTCTTACTACCAACCTCTATAAGACAGAGGAACTTGAAGTCATTTCAGCTTCCCTGCAGTAATTTCAGCTTTACCTGGAGTAACTCTATAGTAAACTTAAAATGCAGAGGTTCCAAAGTGGAGGGACCACATCTCTTTGCCAGGGCTGGGCACCTCTGGCATTAAGGCAGATCTCTACTGTATCCCATCACGGAGAAAAAAAAGAAGATTAAAGATTAGGAAGCCTGCAAATATCAGCTTGCTAACTGTTCTTGCACCTTATTCTCACATCAAAACACGCCAAGGGATTATTCCTGGATCCCTAGTCTATATGCTAGCTCCACTAATTGAATCTGATTTTATAATGGATAGATCAGTTTTCTCCTTAATACACAATAGCAAGACATCTACTCTGTAGGCAGATGTCATTATCAAAGACAAATCAAATCTGCAGTAATCTGCTTCACATTTATGTTCACCTTCTCGCAACCTTAAGCATTTTTTTTACTTGACTGTTAAAGAATTTCTTCTTTGACGTAAAAAAGTGTTATACTTCAATTGGCTTTAAGAGCCTTGCATTGTTTTATCTTAATAAGACGTATAAAAAAAAATCCCTCTCTAACTGTATTATTTTCATTATTAGTGAGAAATCCACATTGCTACAGCAAAAAACCAACTGTCTTGGTGCAGCTCAATTTTGACTTGCAATTAAATTCTCTACTACTGCAGAAATTGGCATCTTCTAAGACATATTTTAAGATAGTCTCCATGACAAATATTCTTGAAACTGCCTTCACAGCAAGGTTTATATTGATGACAAGAAAAAGTAAATAGAAGAAAGGATCAACATGAATTTCACTCATTGTCCTCAGTATTTCCTGCAGAGAAGGACATGGGGTGCTTCTGTATGAAAAATTGGACTTGAGCCAACAATGTGTCCTCACAGCCCAGGCAGCCAACCTTATCCTGGACTGCATCAAAAGAAGTGTGACCAGCCGGTCAAGGGAGGTGATTCCCCCTCTCCTCTTCTCTTGGAAGGCTCTACCTGGAATACTGTATGTGGGGACCCCAGCACATAAAAGACTCTTGGAATGAGTCCAGAGGAGGCCACTAAGTTGATCTCAGGGATGGAAAACCTCTGCTATGAGGACAGGCTGAGAGAATTGGGGCTGTTGAACCCAGAGAATAGAAAGCTCTGGGGAGACCTTATGGCAGCCTTCCAGTACCTGAAGGGGACTTAAGGCTGGAGAGAGACTTTTCACCAAGGACAAGTAGCTGTAGGACAAGGCAGAATGGTCTTAAGCTGTAGGAGGGCAGGTTTAGATTAGGTATTAGGAAGACATCCTTTACTGTGAGGGTAGTGAGGCACTGGAACAGGTTGCTCGGAGAGGTTGTGGGCTCCCCATCCGATGCTTGGAAGTCTTCAAGACCAGGTAGGATGGGTGTTGTAAAACACTCAAATCCTGTCGGAGGGCCCCAGCCAAGTTATCTTCAGCTACCTGTATCAGACTCACCGGAATGTAAGCCGTGCTGAATCAAGAGAGAAGGCACTGGAAAACGGAATAACAAGACAGCAAGAAAGTAGATGAAGGACTGTACCATCCTAGACTAGAACCAATCAGGTTCTCTGAAAGGTGCATGCAGGGCACGTAGACAACATAGAGAGACCAACTGGGTCATGCGTGATCACGTAAACTACAGCTGCAAGAATGCATAAGAATAGTGTAATGTAAACAACACATGGGCTTTGGTGAAATCATATTGATTCATTGTTCAAGAGTCCCGTTCTCCCGCAGATGGGGCTCTGAGCAACCTGATATAGTGAAAGGTTCCCTGCTCACATCAGGCGGTTTGGAACCAGATGATCTTTAAGGTCTCTCCCAACCCAAACCATTAGATGAGTCTATGAATTTCTTCCCAGCAACACATAAAATTTGTGAGACTAATCTTCCTCAATTTAAAATAGGTTATGTTAATTTAAATAACAGTTTATGGTGTAGTCAGTCATTCTGGCAAGGGAGAAGTCTTACTTGTGATGTCCAATGTGGCAAAATTCAGTCAGAACAGACAAAATTTAGAAAAAACAGAAGAAACTGAATATCAGATCTTATAATGGAAATTGTCAGTCATCTATTTCTGTCACACAAAGATGTATACACATACAGAATCATAAAATAATCAACCTCTGTATTTTTTTATTCTTTCCTACAATACAATATCCAGCTGCAATATGACATGAAAATGTTGTTATTGTAACAAAATGAGCTGAGACATATACTCTAATTTGAGTTCCTATTGTTTACACTATTTCTATGAAATCAGCTTCCTAGATAGTTGAATTAAAATTTGTGTCAACATGGGACAATTAATGACTGCAATCTGAACTGAAGAAATCTTGATACTTTAGCCTGAATGAAATGTGGCAATACCTATTTTCATTCAAGAGGCCTTGTTTTTGTCATTTGCTCTTGCTTAGTCTTAACCAATAGTAGATTCTCTAAAATTGCTTTATGTAGAAAGAAAAGAAAGAGCTGTGAAATGTTATCAGCTTGTAAACTATTTGCTGAAGGAAAACATAAAATGGGCCTGCTGAGTATACACTATTTCTGCATTTTGTTCCCGAAATTACATACGAAGGCAGTTTATAGCTAAACAAGGTATGTCCTTCTTAGCAATTATATGCTGCCATAATCCCATTTGCTGGGGTAAAACCCATTTTATGGGGAGACAAAGAATATGTAGGCATATACTCTGATGGCATACAAAACATCCCAATACAAAACATGCTACTAAAATCAAGTTGCCACTTTGAGTTTATTGCTTTCTCACTAGCATTCACTTTACATTTTTCTGTGAGACACTATGTAAATTCAAGATGAGTTTATTTCACAGTGTTTGTGAGAGGAAAGATCCAGACTAGCAAACAGGAGACATGCAAGCGCATTTTAAAATGTAATCAAATTCACCGGTAGAATAGGGATTTCTAATTTTAGAAATATGGTTGGTGTGCCCATTTTAGACAGGGACCTATAAGACATTCTGTTGAGTGTCAGATACTGATACTTAAATAAAAGGGTCATGTCTATAATCTTTTTTCAGCTTTTCAGAATACACAGCTTCACAGCCCTTTAGCAAGATATGGTTCCATGTTAGAAGGAACCTTTTTCAACACACTGTCAGGATTTCATTTCTGGGAAAGTGGAGAAGTAGGTATATTGGTATATTTCACAGCTCAAGGGAATTATTCACAGTAAATCCTGGGGCTTGTCAACATCTTATGTCTATCTAGATACACAAAAACTTATTCACTTGGCCCTATCCTAAAGGAAAAGAAACTCCATAGCTTCTACTGCAACAGAGCTGGGACAATTTACCTGAAACACCTGACTCTGCATGTGTGTGTAGAGGTCTGAGTACCAACCCCAGGAGTGAGGCTGCAAAGCTCAGGGCATTCAAATGGGCAGATGCAAACCACTGGAAGACCAGGGATCTGAGGCCAGCTACTGGGATGATTGAGTGGCTAAGGTCAGCAGTTGGAGTGTGTATAAATATATGTTTATGTATACATATACACACCACTAGCAGACTTCAATCCTGACCAGCAGGAGGACAGGAGCAGCACTGGCAGCCCACACTGTTCATGTTTACACAAGACCCATACATCCATGCAGGTGCAGGTAGGTCACTACTTTCCATCTGTGCTGACCTGTTGTCTGGGTGCACATGTGTGTGCATGACTCTCTAGAGTAGTGAACTCAGCCTTGCTGCTGGCTGAACCTGGGCACAGGGAACCCCAGAAGTCCCACAGCTTTGGGGTTAGTGAATACAGCAACCATTGTGCTGCTGGAGCTGCTGTCTGCAGAAGTCCCTTGGGAATTTCTTGCCATCTGACCACAAGGTTTCCAACCCAGCTCATGCTACTCAGGATTGCATTAGCCCCACTGAGTGCAGGACAGATGGGTCACATCTTGAAGGAGGACATTGCCACAGTCATTTCAGGTAGACTGCTGAGGACTGACAGCTTATGAACTCTAACAACCAGGTCTGAGTTAAGAAGTTCTAGATCATCTGGAACATCTAGTTCCCTAGAATACGGTGTTTCATGTTTTGTTAATGAAAACAAAACTAATACTTGATTTTTTTTTTTTATTTATTTCAACTGGTTTTTTGGCAAATCCCCACTGAGATAAAACAGCTAGTATAAAGTTGTATTCTAAGAAATACTGAAGAATATGCATTCATATTGATATCAGAATTTTTAAAAAAATTAACGCTTTAAACATCCACAAATAATTTTTATATTTAGATTATAGAGATAAGAATCTTGTAAGCAGTCTCTCAAAATAAGGCAATTATAGATATGAGATTAGCACATTACTTACTTTCCTGAAAGCAGTCGCAAAGTGGGAATCTGATGTAGATCAACAGAAAACCCACAAGGAACCTAAGAGAAATTTCGTCTCAGTCAACAACTTCATATTTCTAACTTTAAGGTCATTATGTTTCAGTATCTGAAACTGCTGTAGGTTTATAGAAATATTTATTTGTGACAATTATTTTAGCTAATAACCAGAAAATTTTATTAGATTGTCAAGTCCATCTGCCTTCAAAAGCAGCATTCTTTCTACTGACAAGGGGACAGATCAGATAGTAAACTAATAGCTTGCTCTTAGCCAAAAAGCAGGGGAAAAAATGTATTAGCATGTAATTGTCTTTATTGGAGAAACTACAATCTAATTCTAAAAGAACAAAACAGGACTTTCAACAGCAGCTTGTCTTCTGTGCATTTTTCTCATCTGCTTGTTTGGGGTTTTCTTTAAAGAAAAAGCCTCATAGATGCACTGTGAATACTCACCTCACCTTTATTTGACAAATAACCTTGACAGTTATTCATGGAACTGCATTGAAAAGAGACTCTGAACTTAAAAGACACTCTGGGCTATAAAACCACATTGGTATTTTGAGTGGTCTGTTGACTGACACTCCCACTGCATGGCTAAGGCCATGCATTAAGCCACATCTCTCTCTATGCAAACACAGCCCAGCCCTTTTAATTTTTTTTTATTTATAAATGCCATCTATTTTATAAGATATATCCTATAGCTATCAGTTGTGAAACCATGACAGTATTAACATATTTTCTTTCGTTTCCCATTTCTATCCAAGACTTTAAATAATTCTTTACTCTTCCTCAGATTAATTTCTTTTGTGTTTCTGAACCCTCAGCTCTGTTCTTTCCCTAGACAGATCTCTCAGACACTTGTACCCATAATGAGCACTTAACTTTCCCCATCTTTCTCCTCTCCACCCACTCTCCTAATCTGCCCTGTTTGCTTCTTTTACCCTTTCATCTTCCCTGTTGTCAGTGCTGTCTTTTCTGTCCTTTTTCTTTGCCTGCCAAAGGTACCCTTTCATCACATGGCTGTGCTAACAATTCCAGTTATTCTCAATGGAGAGTATCTTAAATGGAAATCAATCCCTGAGTCTGTTTTACATGTCATAGAAGAACTGATGTTGAGAAGAATGGGTTTTCTCTTGACAGTTTTCATAGGCACAAACTTCTCTTCATTTACTGAGTATGTTATATTAATAGGAATATCTGTTTCTCCAGTAGATCCTATTGGGAGTTTCCCATCTAAGATTTGATGAGAAATGTAAACCAGTCCAAAACTCAGTTAATGTGGACGAACATACATTACTCTCTCAAAACCAGAAGCTCTCTGTGAGGGCTGTTGATAATCTGGAACTTGGTTAGCCAGAGTTTAAGCTTGTTTTTTCTCAAACTAAGGAAATTGTTTACCTTAGGGCTATTTTATACTCCAAGCATCATAAATTATTGAAGTAAAAAAGAATCTTTCTCTCCCTTCTTCAATCCCTTTGTCTGTTGGGGTGCTTCAGACCACTTGGGGTCCGCCCGCTGTCCATCACGGCATGCCTACCCAATGGGCTGACGACTCGGAGAGCGAGGACCAGTCCGTGGGCGAGACCCAGTTCTGAGCCCGTACCACTTCTCCAGAAAGTTCTGATAAGTTCGGTTGTTAATAGGTTTGTTCTGTAAATTCCCTCTTCTGTAACTTAGCCATTGGTTCTGTGTCCTCGGGATCCTCCTCCGGGCTTATCCTCTATTGGTTTTTGTTCTGTACCACCCCTGTTAGAAAAAGCACCTGTAACCTTGGACCTCGGCCATTCCTCCCCTTTGCTTTCAGAGGAGTAAACTCCTGGAAGGTTTCACGGACTGGTCCTCTCCCTTGCCTCTTTCGCCTCCAGAATTCCTGAGAGACTGAGACCTTCGGGTCCCCTCGCATTTGGGTGCCCTGCTGACACAGAGCCAGTGCTGCCCGACCACGCGGCCGCCGAGACGCGACGCTTTTCAGTGCCTGTCTGCAGGAAAGGTCACTGTAGCCTCATAAGGCGGGACGAGGGCCCCTGAGGCAGACCCCTCTCGCAGGGCAGTGACATTTGTCTTCTTCCTCATTTCTGGACACAAGAAAGCTCTTACCATAGCTTCCATTGGGCCAGAGCTGTCCTGTACTTTTTATACCAGTAAGACAGAAGCAACTACTTTACTTTGCCTTTCAAGGCAAGAGCTTTAATCAAAATCCCTGCTGAATGACACTGACCTGAAAAGCAAGGATCCTGACTCACTAATGAAATGTCTTGAAGCAGTCTTACCGAGGATGAAACATTCCCATGAAACTGCAGAGAAAAAAATTTATATTATATTTTACAGTTTAAATAACAAGAAAATATACCAAATATATTAATTTTCCGGTGATCAACTGGATGAAATATGGAGAAGTTATGTTCATGTAACTTTTCTTCATTCATACCTTCTTCTGTGCTAATTGTTTCCTGAGTGTGTCAGCCCACCAGCTCTGGCTTCAGAATAGCTTGTCCATGCACATTGATGTTCATTTGTTCCCCATCACTGAAGAAAGAATTGGAGAATTTGAATGCTTTGTAGTTTTTCCTGGCAGAAGAGGGAAGTCTGTTTTTCTGAGACTGATGAGGTGGGATGGAGGAACAGTTTTATTGTTGCGTTTTCCTGATAAAATGTCATTCCTTACTCCACTGGCAGCAATGCTCCATCCATCTGTGAATACCATCCAGTGTAACTTCTTTTCTTGTGCATTGTTCAGGATTTCACTGTCTTCCTAACCCCATTCAAAAATGAATTGGAGAATTTATTCTCACCATCTGTCTAGTTAGAGAGCATTCACTATCTTGTACTACTATAGCTGTGGAGAAAATGTCATTTAAAACGGCTTTAACTCCAATTTATTTTTCTCTGGTTGTCAAGCCGTTTTCTTTCAGGTGCTAATGAGAATAGCAAAAGCAACTATTTCCACTAGCTGCTGAATCCTGAGCACCAGGTGGTTCTATGCATCTACTCCTCTCTGTAGCTAACAGTAGCAAAGGTAGTAATTAATTGGTACTTTGCTGCTTTTTCGACCCTAGGGCACAGGACTGCATTAAAAAAAATGTTCCAGCTTTTCTTCTTTTGGTTGGATTTTAATTTTAAATCTCAGTAAAAAATAATATTTATGAGACTAAAAGTAGCAAAGAATCAGGACAAACATAGCTTGGATTATGATTGGCATAAAGAACAATTGACTGGGGTGACCATGACGTGAGGTATTTCGTACTCTGGAGGAGGCTTTTCTAACAGCATAGTAATTGAGTCAGCACTCCTTGCTTCTCACCTTTTGTTTATAGTGTCTCTTGTTACTTGATGGGTGAGACAGAGTAAAAGGATTTCGCTGAATACATGGTACAGTTTAGAGATCATATTTGAAACCCTTTCTCTTTTCCATTTCTTTGCTGCTGACATATATCAGAACAGTGATCCAAATTTCAAAACTGGCTCATTTTAACCCAGCTGCTATGACTCAGTAATTGACAGAAGGCTGCTGCTTGTGACTGCTACAGTTAAAGGCACTATTTTGTAAAGAGCGTTCTCACAAGAAAGCAAAGCTACTACTCTAATTGAGTTTATCACTGACACCAAAGACAATTTATTTTTACTTTGAAGTCAGTATGTAAGATCTACTTCAGGGAGAGCTGTGAAACTTGTTAGTGCTAGAAATCACTTTTCTTTAAAAGGAAGAACTGCCTTCAATCTCTCTATTTAAAGACTCCACTACCACCACACCACAATGACCAGTGATCACAGGCAAGTTTTTTACATTCTTTCTCACCTCCAAGAGTTTCAGCTTTTCTTTTCAGAGTCAATAGTTTGTCTTCCTCATTATGTACTTAAAAATGTCTTAGGCATCAGTGCCAGCTGGTTCTTGCCTTATTCTCTCATCACTAGTACTTTTATCATATAGGTCTACCCACTTTGAATTTCCACTTACACTGTGCCTCAGTCCCAAAGTACATTAACACTTCTGAAGGTCATAAAAAAGGGAATATTACGGAGCAGTATCCCCAGGGTGAGATGGACAAGACTACCAATTACCACTGTCCCAGAGAAAAGAACAAACATGACTTCATTCAATACAAAATGTAGACTTCTCTGCATAGAATTAATAAGAACATCAACAGACCAAAAGTAGGGACATTAACACTGAACTACTTAAAATTACAGACCAAGTCCAAACTCCATTGAACTTAATGGCTAAGCTCTTGGCTGACTTCAATGAGTTTTGATGCAACTGCTGCAAATTAAGAGCTTCTACATGCCCAGCATGAAGGAACAAGAGCTCATACAAAAGTATTCAGCATAAAGATTTTTAGCAAGCATCTCTGACTTCTCAGCAGTGAGAGAGAATGTTTCCAGACATAGTTGTGAAATTGTTCTGGATTTATTCTGTGATTATTCTTTTATGAATACATTTGCCACTTCTGCTAAAGACCCACTCTTTTCCAATTACCTCAAGACTGAATGGGATATGCATGCTATTTAATAGTCCTCCATCTACTGTAACACTCATGTTTACATCTAGGCACACTAATCAATAGGAGATAAATCAAGGTAAATATCCTCTCTACAACCAGTCTTCTCTGTGATGTGAAAAAGGTGGTGTGTATTTCCTGGTATATTCAAAGGCACCTTTTATTTTGCAAGGTATAGACAAAAAATGGTATTAAAAAGGACTGAATTATTTTGCATTTTGAGAACAATCTATATAGAAAAAAATGGGTATTCATGCTAATTCTTCCAATCATCTTTTATGTTTCAAGATATAAAATGTAGTTTCATGTTCAAAACAAAGTTTAGTAAATGGTCTATGTCGCTTCAACATAAATTCACCATTTAATGTCTAATATGCCTTAAGTGTTGCTTCAAAAATATTCTGAACATATTCTCTCTAATTTATGATTCACCAGCAAACAAATACCCTGTAGAATGTGAAAATATATCACTGTGGGAAAGAATAGTAAGACCTTCTATATCCTGTTCAGCAGAACCTCTGCAGATTTCAGAAGACATTCATTTTAAGGAATTGTATTGCTATAGAAACTACAAATCAGCAATGTATATTATTTCTGTTACTTTGTGCATCTCAGAACTTAGGGACTGACCTGGACAGTTCCAAAAGCACAATGCTGTGATATATGTCTTTACCTTTTGTCCTTTTTGTAAACAGAGAAAAGCCCCAGGGAAGGTCGTGCCATCTTTTACTACTCACAGCCTTGGAATAAAAATGAATCTGGTGCAATTTTATTAACTCTATGCTCTTTAAATTTTGCTAGGTCTTTGGGCAGATGCAGATTGAAAGTAATAGAAGAAATGGCAAAGATTTCATAAATATAGTACTCCATTAACAACTTTAGCAAAACTTTTCTGTCCTTGGGTAAGCAGACAGAACAAATTTCCGTGTCTCTCTTCTTCCCCAGACACATTCAAATCATTCTACAAGAGTATCTTCCCAGGGCTCTTGATTAAAATTAGCAACATGATGACTCCAATTGTTACGTGTCTGCAGCTCATCCTTTCAGAGCTTATGCTCAATAGGTCATGTCAGTCTGTGATGTAACTCCAAAGAACACGAGATTAGCACCAGCCATGGTACCGAAAAAGTTCTCAGGACCGATACAAGTCTCACATTGTCAGTTTTCATCTGCTATTCCCATGTAAAGCATGCTGAAGCACTGAGCTGTCAGCTGTCAGACAGGCATATTTACTGTACCTCTTAAGTCCTTCCCAGATTCCTACCACAGATATTTAGCTCATGAAAAGTTTGGTTCCTACATCTTTGATATTTTTATTATGTAGTGTTGGTTATGACTAAGCATGTCTTGTCTCAGAGTATTTTTCGCATTTATAACATACAGCAGAGCAGCCACAAACCCAATGAAGCCAGCAAATTTTCCTATAATGTTAATTTCTGACTGTGAGCATGTACATTTACATACATTATTTTCATAAGTATAGTTATTTTTATTTTCAGAAATCATAGTTATAGGCACTAACAAAAAAGATATTTAAGTCCAGATCCTACCTGAAATTTTTAAGAATTTCTTCACACAAATCCATTTATGTGTTTCTACATAAGGGACAATATCTTTTTGCCTTTGTTTGTAAATTAAAAATTAAATTATTGAATTATCCGACTGTATATCCACACTTTTACCATATAAAAACTCTGACTGTATATCCACACTTTTGCCATATAAAAACTCTACACACAAATTCAGAAAATCAAAATGTACAAGGGAAAGGTAAAAATGAGGAACTTTTATTTCGTTTTGCATGGAATAGCTTTTGGTACGTTTTTCTTTGAGGTTTGCGATAAAGCCCGTTTGAGCCCTATTAACATAAGTCATGTTTTGCCTGATTGCATGGAAAAAAAGCCATGCATGAACTTACTGTGCCAGATCGTTCACTTTTGGGAGCAGGTTTACCTTGATAACTGCAATCTGCTCATTTCCAAGTAATTTCAGGTTTCCTTATGAGTATTTCACATAACACTAGTATGCATCAAATAAAAATTCAGTGTGTAGTTATACAGGACATGTCAAGAGGGACCATGTTTTATTCTTACCCCTCAAATATTAGTGAATACAGTGTTCTGTCAACTAACCCCTGTGCTCATTTAGAAGCAAGGCTCTGAGAAGCAATCTGCATTGCAGAAAGCTTCAGTAGAAAATTATATAAGCAGAGATGATGGTTTAAGGTCTGTTTAGAGTGAATTTGACTTTCAGATACTCTCAGGAAACAGAACATCACAGAGCAGTAATACACGAGGAAGTTTCACTGTAGTAGCCATATATTTAAACTTCATGAGTTACCATCACATAACACCTTGCTTCCAGTTGCATCATACATTTCAAAGCTTGGCTGTGTACTTCTTCACATACAAAAGTCCTTTTTCAAGCAAAGGGATATTTTTCCTTCTTTTTTTTTTCCTTTATATTTATGCCATGTTTCCTTTTAGCTAATAGCAAAATTCCTTCAACATGGGCAACAAAAGCTTCCCTTCAAAACTTGTCCCTCAAGTTGTAGTATTCATTCACACTCATAAAGAAACAGCAGATGAAATTTCATCTCTGAAAATATTGAATAGAAAATATCTCCTTGCTAATATGGAATCTTTTCAGCAAATTGATTTTTAACTTACTCTTAAAGGCCAAATTGTTTCCTATGTGTTTGAAATTATATTGTCTTACTTAAGATGTGAGAGTGATTTTTGGCGGGCTTAGAGGTGACTTTAATATGGTAACTCTCATAGCTAGTACTACCCTTTAATGTTTCAACCAAAGCAAATGGCATTGAAAGACTACTTCAACTGCTAAAAGCAACTAATATTGCAATGAATATTTTCTTTCGTAATTATTGCAAGATACACTATAGACTAATGTCTTGCATACCACAAGTAACCAATTGTTAATAAAATGCAGATTAGCATGACAACTAAATCACATGCAAAGACAATTGTCTGTGCTGTGAATTAGCTCCAAGCATAGGGTCACATTCCCGACTAATACACTGCCCCAGTTTCTGTTTTCCAAGACACAGACATTTCAAATCACAGAGATTTAAACCAAATAGATTTTAAATTTTGAGCACAGGTTGCTCCCCTTTCACAACCAAGCTGAAGAATACAACCTCAGGCTGAAGGAAAGGTCGTTCTTTAAGTATTCACACTATGGAAGTTGTCTTCCTTGCCCTTCTCTCTCTCTACCTGTAGCCATGATCTCCTTGATCTCTTGGCCTAGCAACAAAAATAATCTGAGTCTTCACTTAACTAATACAAAAAAAAAAAAAAGGTGAAGAATTTTCTGAAACTTCTCGCTCTTGAGATATGATTTGCAGCAGTGCTACCAGGAAAGAAATGGGAGCCTCTGACCAAGTGGAAGATCAGAGAAGATGTGTCCCTTTTCAGCAGTGATTACCATGTCCATCAGGCTGCCAGCACTCTCTGATCATTCAAAGTGAAGCAACACAGTACACAAGAGAAGCAACTGGGAAATAGCAGGGAATATATGAAAATTAATTTTTTTTCTTTGCTCTAATGGAGAGATAACAGCTACGTGAACACAAGCAAATATCTTGAAAATATTTTCTTGCTCTGTATAATAGCAGGTAGGTAGGCACAGTGCTGTCCTCATCACCCAGTGAGATACCATTTCTCATTTGAATTTGGATCTTTGAGCCAATTTATATGAAATTATTGTATAGAAAAGAGCAAACCTTGTTACATAAGAGACAATTAAGTCAACAAAAAAAAGTTGTCATGAACTCCCATATAGTGGCTTAGGAGCTCCATTGGAAAAGAAGGTACAGATATCTCTAGTTTACCATGTTATTCTGTGAAATTTTTGGCAAAAACAACTGTTATAGTAACTATCATGGTCCTCCTATAAAGTGAACTTGCTCAAAATGAGTTATCTAATGAACATATAATAGCTTTCTAGTATCCTGCTCTGGTGATAATTATGGCTTCAAATACTTCTGTGGATGTGAATATTAGGCAGCTGTCTGAAGAAAAGCTATAATTTTGATAAGCAATCTCGGGTTTTCAGGTTAGCATGATTTCTGTTAAGTATGATGTGATTAAGGAGAGTTTTTATCTTTTTTCTTTTTTAAAATACTGTACTTCTGGTGTCCTTGTCAGTCTCCAACAGAAAAGAAAATTACATAGCTCAGAATATAATTTTATGACTAGCATTATAGAAATATTCATCCTGTATGGGACTGCTCTGCCTTTCACACTCCACACATCAAGTTTAGCTACAAATTTACTCTATTTTCCCTAATACAAATTTCCCTAATAACAAAAGATTTATTTTGCCATCTGCTTTTGTATTCAGTATATTAATTTGTAAAAGCAACGTGCTGCAAAAAAATGGATTGCTTTAAGTAATACAGGGATAGAAATGGAATTTCCCATTAGGACTTTAATTGCTCATTTCTTCAAAACATAAGCTAGCAAATTGTGAAATAAAAACCTCAGAAATGATTGACCATAAGGCTGATACTGAGTTCTAAAACCTGGACTCGAAGTGTAAGACTTCATTATGTAAATAGGTCCTTTCAGGTTCAGCAAACAATTGAGGTACTACCAGGACCAGGCTGCTGCTCTGATGTGTGAAATGTGACCAGCCTGCAGAATCATTGCTCTCCATGCAATGGGAACACCTACCCAAGCAAACTTTAATATTTTTATGCTTTATTGTGGAAGAACTTCCCACAGGAATAAATTACACACCGTACCCATAGTGCAGTGATTGTAATCACTGATCAGCTGAATATCTCTGCATCCAACGCTTTTAGTAACACAGATTAATCTGTGCTAGCGTTAGCAGAGAACCTTACCTGGAGGACCTCAGGCCAGAGCATTAGGGATATTATTTTAAGGCCTACAGAAGTTTGGCTTCACTTCAATACTGACACAAAAGGTTGCAAATTTAAGTTTACTGTAATTTTGCCTTGGTGCTACACTAATTATTGACATGCTGGCAGTGAAACTTTGAAGTATTATGCTGTTTTTCAAAAGCAGGAATCATGGGAACTCCCAATACTTTTAATCTTGGGAGATGCTCAGGTAGAAAACTCTATGGATTACCAGGAAAAGTTCTGATATTCATGATTTGCAGTTTGCAAAACATTGAAACAGACAGAGAAAGCAGAGAGTTATCCATGCCTATCAGAGCTTACTGTACCCCTCAGGCTGCAAATCCTTTAGCATTTGATTTAGAGCAATTGTAGGATTTGAATTGAAACATGCACTTATCACTCACCATCCACACTTAACACATTGAACGGTTCACTTCCCAGAGCAGGTGTGGTGCTCACAGACAAGGATTGTTTTGGAAGCCTCTACTTTAGGTACATAACAAATGTGCTTCATCACCTCCTGGGAGTGGGAAACATAATGGTCCAAAACAGTGTTTGTCCTTTTGGCAATTTTAAACCGCATGCCCGATAAGGACATCCAACTGAGGTGACTAGACTGAATTCAATCCAAAATAAAAGACTCAGGATAGAGCTAATGTGGCGGCCCTGGCAGCAATGACTTCGATATGTGGTCTGCTCCTACTCAGCCAAATGACTTGCAAATGGAGATACAGCCTTAGCCTTTCAAGGGGATCATGGGACTCTGAAAACAGACAGGTTACATTGCCAATCAAAGAAGTAATACCCTCAGGTTTTAATGAGGATGCCTGTGGTCTTCTCAGGCTGTTCTCACCCACACTCCAGAGAATGATGCAGGTCCTGGATCCTTATCCAAACATGTAATATAACTATGTATTAATTTTCCTTACAGTTACTGATAAAAAATTAATAAGAGCTTGCACACTACTTCAGGAAAAACCAATATGGGAATTTCATACCTAATCCAATACAGAAATGGACTTTTAGTGTAGACTTCTTGGCATCTGAGTTTTCATTCTAATTAAGGTTAATTGATAATTAAAAGAGAATGCTTTTTTAATAAGAGTGCACTATTGGACCAGTAAAATCAGTGCAACAAGCAGAAAAATCACAATTCTAGGGGAAAGAAAAAGACAAATCTAGATTTTCAGAACTACTTATTTTAAATCGTATTGATGTCTGTACATTCATAGTCCCCACATCAGATACTTTCCAAAATACTGCCTGATAATTACATTAGGTAAAATAGTATTAACCAAAACTGTTAAGCAAGACCTGTACAAAAAAAATCAGTGAACTTATATAAGTTTAGAGGTACATTATGCATAGATTAGCTGTAAAAGAAAGACTTTAATTCAGCCCAAATACTTGAGCTACAAAAGGAAATGTATCTCATCCCTTTTCTTATGCCTTCCATTTATTTCTGTGAACCTGACATCTTCCCTGGTGGCTGCTTTTCTGCCGGGGACTTCTCAGCAATGTGATTTCCCACAGCATGATTGTCTGGCACAATATCTGCTCTGACTCTCACTCAATTTGTCCCTTATGCTGACTTTGTATGGGTTACCTGATTCTGCGTGTTATCTGAAGTGTATATGCGTGAAACAATGCTAATAGTCATCAGACCTTGGATTTTCAAGTTTTCAGCTGAGTCACCAGCCACTCCATTCCTACTTGTGCTGTGGTAATCTGTCTTTTCAATAAGGTTTATTTTGTGCATTTTTTCTAGTTTCTACATGTTATATATTTCTCTGTGGCAGACTTGTGAACAACTGAAATCCTGGCAATAAATTAGAGAGGGATTAATTCTTTTGTTAACATTTATAATGAAAGGCCAACCCTCAGCAGGTCAGTTGCTTCTCAAGTAAATTAGGTTATAATCCATCAAACAGATGTCAGAACCCCATAAAGATAGGAGCATATGTGTACACTGACAAATTCATTATGTGAAAATCATACAGATGATGGCATGAGAATATTTTGTTCTTCCCTTAGGCACCATGTATGAAACATATTTTCTGAATTGCAGTTTGCCATATTTTACTTAATTTGTGGTAATAAATAACATTATCTGTAAGTGGCATACCAGTGGCGATGAAAGCACAGCATGTTCACTTCTTGTGATAATGACAGCATTTGCCAAGACAAGGCAAAGGCAAGCCAAGGACCAGCTGAAGAAATCAGTTTTCAAACTTCAAGTCTTATGTCACCTTCATCCTTTTGTGCACTCCCAGAGAGACATCCAAGCACCCATGAATTTTCTCTCTGATCCCCGCACAAGGGGAATCCCCACACAAAGTCCCAGGCTGTGGTGAAAGGACACAGGAAAGGAGCTGAGGTGTGTCCTGGACACAAATGGCTCACACTCACACTACTTTATGTAGTTCTAGTCTGATCCTCAGATTCCCAAAAGTACCTTGTTCACTAGTAGACAGAAAGAACCGACTACGAGCCATGGGGCCCATTGAACACACAAAGCACTTGTAAACAGCAACTAGAGTAATCCCATTGAGTAGGCCCAGAAAAGTCAAAAAACCTGAAGCTCCTCACAAAGGGACTGCAGAAGTATTCAGTCCCTCTCCAGACACTGCCAAATATTATGCATCACTCTTATCTGGGACATAATTAAAAATTCAGCTTACATACTTTTGTAGCCATATCATGACCTAAAATGGGTGCCTAACTTAGGTACTAAGACTGAAAGAGCACTGACATTCAGGAGAGCGATGACGAAATGCACTGTTAACCCTGCTGTACGCTGGCTCCCTATGGAGTCTCTCTGACTGGGCAAATGTGGTCGCTACTCTTCCTGCTTTGGACACCATAATGAATTTATTCCTTAACTGCATAGGGAATGAGGGTCTAGCACCTCTGGTTAGCAAATAGTCCAGATCATAAACACCATCAAAAGGTGGCTGTCATGCTGGCCACTGCAGTTATCTGCACCTGATGCAATGGGACAAAACCAAGAGTGTCACTTGTTATACCCATTAACTCTACAAGCTATGAACCAATGGTATTAAAAGGACTCTAAACACTACGGGTAATTTTAACCAGTTTGCTTCAATTAACGCACGGCCTACATTTTCTTTTTGAAATTAATGATATCTCATGAAAATTATTGCGTTAAAAGATTATACAAACAGCAGCTGCACGGAAGCATTTAAATTCTTTAAAAATTTCTATACAGTTCATTTCAATGACTTGAACTATTTAGAGTAAATATTTTTCTGGAAAATCAAGCAGCATCATAGAAAAATGCAATGGTGGTTAATAGAAAATAGAGACTCAGGCACTCGGAGTTCTAGATAATTGGCACTCAGCTGTAATTCAAAATTATATTGTAAATAAAATTTGAACTGTTCCCGGGAACCTAATAATTATTTTTAGCTTTCTGTTTAACTGGAATAATATCACCTATGGATGTTTTCTTCTAGGAGATTAGGTTTTGGTTAATAAGAGACATTAAATCCATTTTACATGAAACTGTTAACAAGGTTTTTTTAACTTGTTTCTATTTTGGGCACCTTTTGAGGTCTTTTGTTTGTTGCATCAGATTCACTTTGAATTAAAACACAAGTGGTACTCCATGAAATGTGTGATAAAAAGCACCTGACAATTTCAAGAGGTTAAGTGGCCATGATCTATGCACTGTCTGTACTGCAGCTGAGAAGAAGATGCAGTTTGACACTGTATCTAATTTGCTGTGACATTCAAGTTTTACGTGATGTTCAAGGAGATGGAAGTCCTGACTCTAAACATATCCCAAAGTGTGCTGGTCTTCTGTCTGTTACCTTACTAATGAACCATGATTGAGTAAAGTAATGAAGAGTTTACAGAGAGCCCCAGGAAACCAATTTCCAATTTCGCAACCAGCAGGCTTTAACTTCACTGCAGTCTTTGCTAATTCTGTCTAGGAGGGGACTTGGATAATAAATGCCATTTCTGCTTTGTGAATCAGACAGACTTTTCCAGTCCCTGAATACTTACTTGCTAATGAATGTCTCTTCTACAGATCCATTTTATTTCCGTCTGCAGTTGTTAAAAATAGGCTGAATAACTAAAAAAATGATTACTGAGAGAAATGAAATTATAATCACTGAAAATCAGATGCACTGTTAGACTCATGGTGAGAAGGAAATTTTAATCTTCAGTCTGATTTGGGATGAATCATGGAAATAGGTGTAAGAAAAATACAGAAGGTTAATTTCGAGGGGAAAAAAAATCAGTGTGAAAATCTTTTATACATAATGTCTCTGTGTGACTGTAAAGAACCAGTGCTTCTACCTACCCTGCATACAAAACAGCTCCATATGCAGTGCTTAGAATCATATTTGCAACAAAGCTATTTCTCTGGAGCCAGTATCCTCAATGTTTGTCACACAAGGCAGTTGGAAAGAACAGTAAAATAGGAGAGAAATCAAATGTCAAGAGAAAAGGTACATTTCTAAGGACAAGTTTGTTACATATTTCTCTGCTGAACAGAAGGGTTTCTATAACCAGGTCCCTGTAAATTGCAAAGGCCACGTGTTTCTTTTTTCCTCAGTAAAATATAATTTTAAAACAGTTTTCAAAGACAATAATGCTACTACAACATTTCAACAGTTATGTCTGTAAAAAATAATGCAGAAACACTTCGGTACTATATCTATAAAAATAACTGCAAAAGCAGTCTCTGTATTTCAGCACCTTTTAACTGAATTAATGTACTTTACATAAATTGCAATCTAAAATGCTACCTATTGTGCAGAAGGGTGTTTTCCTTCTGTTTTCTCCTGATCCTGAGGCTGTGATTTAGAGAGCTTGCAGCTTTATCAGGAGATGTAATCTTGCAATCCTCAAAACAGTTTTATCTGTTATTCGTGCTTGTGTGAGTACAGGTTGAGACGATTCAAAATCACAGAGCACTGTAAATTATTTTCTTAGTGAATTACACTATTGTATTGACAGAGGAATTACTTGAGATATAATGATTAAAAAATGCATAAAAGTGAAATTGTGTATTCTGTGGACAATGGAGCAAGAAGAAAGCTATAATCCAAAAGTCATAAAGTGTGTGTAGGTAGCTATGCAGCTCCCGTGGCTGAATATGACTCATGCAGCTTTCATGAATTCTGGGTGCTGCTTTCAGTTCTCTGTTCTAAAAGGCACTTAAATTTGGGGTGTATTTTAACATTTCAGAGCCTGTCCAGATAAAATATTTGAGATCATAGCAAACTGCAGTCTGTCATTGAAAGAATCATACTCCATAATTATCAACAAGAAAAGAGCCTTTTTTAGTCTGGTTACATAAAAAGTAAAAAAGCATTACCAGGAGAGCATCAGTCTGGATTTCTGCCTCCAGTGCTATTATCTCAGTCAACCTTCTACTTATCTTAGTTGAGTGAAGAATTCTGCATTACTTTGGGTCCTGTTGGCAGTGAAGCACAGTATTCCATTTATTATCTCCATGTACTTAATATGCATTCTAGTTTCACAACAAATCCTTATGGTTCCATAATCTACAAACAATATTACTGACTAATAAATCAAATTTTGCTTTCCAAGTTTAAAGCATAAACAGTATGTTCACTAATGAATGGAATTTCATTAGACTCTCAAGAATCTAAGAGAAACACTGTTAGAAATTATAATAATCTTCTTAAAAACTTTTAAAATCTTAGGAAAATATCTTCAGGCAAAAGACGTGTTTTTCTAAACAACTAAAACACTGAGCTATGTGTGCAGGCTACAAAGGTGAAAGAACATAGATGGAAGAAACAAGATTGAAAGAAGGGAAACCTGAATCTCTCAGATTGTCTGTTATCTTTCAGGTGAGCAAAGGTGAACCATTTGTTTTAAGAGCTTGTAGAAGCCAAGTCCTTAAAGGAGTAAACTTCTTCAGTAAAGAGACTGGTGCAATAATTTTCTTTGGCCAAATGAAATTGATTCATGTTATTAACAGTTGCACAATGGAAGTCTCGATATGTCTTTTTAGAAATACACAATTATTAAAAAAAAAGTGTGAGTCTACTTCGTATAGAATTCCAAAACCACTAATTGAAAATGCATTATGAAAAGGAATGCATGACTGAGGTACTTTTTCCAGTCCAGTAACAGATTCAATGACATTTGCAGCAATAGCTCTCTATTATCCACATTGTATTACTTGGTAAATTTAGCAGAAAGAAGACGATGGGAAAATATGAACACAAGAAATATGAAAATAATGAAACTTTAATGTAGCACAAAAAGTGTGACAGATGTAATACCACAAAGAGTCATTAAATACTTCCCAGTCCATCTCTTTTTATCTCTCTCATCCTGTCACTATCAATTATTCCTAAAGTTTCTCCATGTTCCTGCAAGACTTAAGGAAGCAAATTTAATTTATGGGTTTTGCTTGTTATCTCTTCATCTAAACTGGCTACTGACACTTCAAGATGCTGAACCATGTGATGCAAAATCTCTTTTAGTGGAGGAAAACATAAACATTTTATTACATAAGCCACGACCAATTTTAGTATTTGTTTGTTTCTCGTGTTCACATCTTAAAAAACATGTCTAAACAAAGCAATGGTTGCAGTTCTTATCTAATCTCCTTATCATATACTTGCTTCTTGTTTTTAGGCCCACAACATATTTAAGTAGAAGTTTTAGTAGTCTTTTTAGCATGGATCAATGAAGATGAAAGAGTGCCTTGAGCGTAACTCATTTTTCCCTGTCAGCTGTGGATAACGAACTAATACACTTGAAATAAAGTTATACTGGAACAGCCTGATCTTTTTAGGCTTATTTAAATTAATAAGTACTATGGAGTCTTTAAGACCTAATTTAAAGTGGTAATAGTCTACAGAGATGCAATGAGTTCACCAGTATTTTGTATTGTAAACTGAAGCAGTCTACCATATAGAATGAAATCACTTTTTTTTGGATAAAAATAAGTTTCTCATTCTGAAGACAAAGTAATGCCAAAACCAAATTAAGTATCACTTAATTCTACTAATTCTTCTCAGCTCAAATTTTTTCTAGTAAGTATAACCCATGAAAAGAAAAACAGTAAATAGTAAAATATTAAGAAACCCATTTTCATTTTAGAGGTCCAGGTTATTCCAGACCAATTTATTTGAATACTTAGAGGGGTACATTATGTATGGGGGTTACATAAGAGCAAGATTAGTGTTAGTCTTATTTCTACAGTGCAACAGATCTGTTACTTTCTCAGCTTAGCAGGCTCAGTTGTGGACATTTGTGCCTAATTTCTATTACCATTTAAAATATACTCTTACAATAGCCATTCAAATGAGATTCAAGAGCACATTACAAAATAATAGGGAACATCTTATTAGATAATCTTAAAAGAAAATCTCATCATAAACAAATTAATATTTTACCATCTTTGTTGCATTTTTAATGCACATAATCTTTTTTTAATGACTACTATAATTAGAAAAAATTGAACTAGTTCTATGTGAAATAAATTTTAAAATTCTGGGAAATATATAGAAGAAATATAACTGTCATAAATTAAAATTCAAAATCTGCAGAATCCCAAAGCCCTTTGTACCTTATTCAAAGCACAATGTTATATATACTGTAAAAAATTTTGCTACACGGAAGCTGCATGATTATGAAGAATCAGAAAGATTCATGGAATCTACTCTGTTGGCAAATTTGAGATATATAGGAAATCAATGTCTGTTGCCTATTTCAGCTAGAATGATATCCTAGACATTTTCAGTTCATAGGCTGGCGTTTCACTATGCAAATCACATTTCTGGTCATGAGAGAGAGAGCAGCTATTTCCAATAGCAATTACACAAGATATTTTAGACTGAGGTAGCAAAAATGGACACTTTTTAGGTTCCTGCAGTGGACAACAGGATCAATTTCAGGAATTCCAGAACTAACTGGACTCCACTGAATTTTTATACACAAGTAGGAGTTTCATTTTAAGCATCATAACCTTGAATAGAATCCAACTAATTTCGTACCGTTCTACTGAGCCCCTTGTTGTACTCCGTTAAGTCCCCTGGTCTGACACCCTATTTGAGGTTACATTTTTTAGCAGACAGGCCTCTTTAGTGGAACTGATGGGCCTCAATTGTTGAAGCTTTCCCCTCCCTATCACAACAACCACTGTTTGTTTCTCGGGTTTTTTTTTTCTGATTACTCAATTTCAAATATGGTTTCAACAAAGGTCATAAATGTTATTCCAAAATTTAACTGACTTGCCAGCTTTTTGACAATCCACATTTCCTCAGCATAAAGAATACTTAAAAACTTTCTCTTTTGAGAAATCTGAGAGATTCCTTACTCACCTGTACCACCTGGAAGTTGTATAAAACCACCTACACTAAGCATAACTTCCTCAATCTTCTTAGAATAGCAACCTGACAAAAAAGAATATAGTCTTGTAAGTTAATAAAGCTCTCCACGTTACTGCCCTTGCTGCTGCCTGCTTCACTGCTTTCATGACTCTCTTCCTTTCTCTTAAGAGGATAAGTATTGACATTCTCATGCTGTGTAGTGCTCTGACCTCGGCTAGTTGCCAGGTGGCCACCAAGCCGCTCTGTCACTCCCCCTCTATTAACAATGCAAGGGGAGAAAAAAATACAAAAAGCTCATGGGTGAAGATAAGGACAGGGAAATAATATTACAGGCAAAACAAACTCACCTTGGGCAAATTAGTTTATTGTCAATAATAGAGTAGGAAAACAAAAAATAAGAAGAAGTTAAAAAATTCTAAAAAAACCCAAGCGTCCCCCACCCTTCCCTTCTTTCCCTGTTCAACTTTGCACTCAATTTCTCTCCCTCCTCACACTGAGTGGCCTGGCAGCATGGTGAGCAGGTGTTTCAGTCAGTTCCTTACACATCGTCTCTGCTGCTCGTTCTTCCTCACGCTCTTTCCGTGCTCCAGCACGGGGTCTCTCCTGAGGAAGAAAGTCTTTCATGAACTTCTCCAGTGTGAGAGCTTCCCACAGGATGCAGTTTTTCATGAATGCTTCAGCACAGGCCCTTTCTATCAGAGACAGTCCTTCAGGAACAGACTGCTGCAGTGTGGCTCCTCTCTCCATAGGGCATCAGGTCCAACTGGGGGCTCCAGCAGAATCTCTGCTCCAGCACCTGAAGAATCTTCTCCCCTCATTGTTCACTGACCCTGGTGTTTCCAGACTTGTTCCTCTTACACGTTCTCACTTCTCTCTAACAACTGCCGCTGTGAACCCTTTCTTTTTCCCGCTTTCTTAAATGTGTTATTACAGAGTTGCTCCCAACATCACTGTTTGGCTCAGCTTTGGCCAGCAGCTGGCACTAGCTCTGTCCAACATGGGCAGCTTCTGGAATCTTCCAACAGAAGTCACACTTGCAGCCGTCTCCCCTCCCACACCCCTCCACTATCAAAAACTCACCATATAAACCAAATACACTCTGAAATGCAGGCCAGATATCTGTGGGTCCTCCTGAAAGAAGTGATTTGTATTTTGCTAAGCTCAGAGCAATATTCATCTCAGCTCTCCAGGATGACCCTTCCTGAAAGGCTTGAGCCATCCTTGTCTCTGATGGGGGCTAGAAACCCATAGGTTTGAGAGACAACTCTGTATGGACTTTTTTCTTACAGTGATATCTTGGAAGACCAGAATGGCTTTCGAATTTAAAAGACTGAGTTCTATTTTAGAATATGAACTAGCATAGGTTGCTCTTAAGTGAAAAATACTCTAAGGAATTGTATCAGGTAAAATATGAATAGCTTGTTATTTTATACCATGCTGCTCTTGGATACTGTAGGCTTGCCCCATGAACCTCTATTTGCTGACTTTTCTTCAGCTGCCTGACTGAGTTTCTGAGATGCAGCAAAATCTGCCCAATCTTCTCTGATCCATGGGATACTTTTTCCACCCTCCATGACTCCTGAAGCCCTTCTATCCCCTCCTTCACTTTCCAGTAGCCTGTTAGCGTCTGTACAAACTGCAAGCACCCACTTCATTGTTGTGCCTCTCTGGTTACATCTCTTTCTCACGTAAAGCCATTCCTGTGACCTTCTATCCTTGGGCAGCTTCTGTAAGAAAGAGCAACCATTCCTTCTGGGGAGGCTTGTGCCCTATCCAGTCCTGTTTCTTACAGGAATACTACATGAAACCTGAGAACAAGGTTTATATGCTTTTGTCAAAGACTTTTAGGAAGTTTTTCTTCCTTTATAATCTTCCTTACTATTTTCAGTCCTTCTGTCGGTGTGGACATCTCACAGCTTCTAACCTCTGCAGCACTATGTTTTGAGTCAGTTCTCTCTGTTCATCTTAGAAGCTAACACAGTGATGTTTTATGCCCCCAAACAATGAACATTCATCACTTGATGAATGGAATTTTGGTTTTTTAAATAAACTAAGAAATGTGAAATGAGATTTTTGGTACTAATTCCAGACAGATAACTAAAGAACAGAGATGACATACAAATACTCTCTTTCTCAAAGTTAAAAATGATCCCTAAAAAAATCAGCAAAGTGACATGCTACATTGAAGAAAAAATTGGTGAACAATTTCTTGAATGCTATCTACCTGACAGACTACCCAGTTAGGGGGTTTACTCCAGAAATATGAATTTGCAGATGGAAAAACCTTTCCAGCCCTTTATGCAAAAAGAGGCATTTAAAACTAAACAACTGATATGGTTCATTAAAAAAAGAAGTGTCAGAATATTTAAAAGGCTATTATAAATGTGGATAAGCATGAAATCCATTTATGGATATACCAAACACTGTTGTCATTTATTTTTCTCTTTGAAGAGGTTAAGAGATAATGATTAGATTTAAAATTCAGATTCTAAAAAAGGTGTAAACTTCTCTCCTGTAAGATCCTGAGACAGCATTCAGGATTTGGTTACAGCCTCAGAGAAGAGCTAGGTTGTTTTGCAGGGAGAGGAGCATTGTCCAAGGGGACAGCATGAGCCATAGCCTCCCTTGGGTCAGGTGCCAGGATCTGTAGGGACTCCCCATGGATGAGCAGCACAGCAGGGCCTGTGAGCCAGGGGCCATCTCACTGCTGCTTTCACAAAAAGTTTTACAAGTGCAATAGGGTTGGGCATACATTCTAATGCACCAGAAGCTGGGGGAAAAATAAAAGAAAAAGAAAACAAAAAAAACCCTGAAGATTTCTAAAGGGAAACAATATTAACCAGACTGCAGTTGTTTGCAAGCTTATGTCAGGCCAGTCAATGTTAGATACGAATGGTACCTGGTAATGCATAAAGCTTAAAAATGTAAATTCTTGCCTGTAAAATTTTATATGAGAGAGTGACTTTTCATTTCCCCACATTAGTAGGGAACTCATAAAATGGTGTTGTTACAGAAAGATTTAATTAGTGTGGACGTTCTCCTTGCTTGAGCCCAGAAGATTTCACCCAAGTTAGAAACCCTGTTAAACAAAGCATTTACGCTTAACTTTGTCAAGGCAGTCAGAAGAGAGCAGTAGGTTCATCCCATCTTGACTGTATAATTTTCCAGAAACATTGAAATTGAAATTTTCAATCAACTCCTAAACACTAAAATTGTCAAAAGACAGATATCAATACCGAAGGGTCATAAGACTCAACAGAGAACAATCTAAGACCTTCTCTACTTAGGAGAGGAGCTAAGCACATGCTTAAATGTACACTAAAGGTTTGGTGCAAAAAAAATTCTGCATTTTTTCCTCGATTGTATTCATATTCTGGGCACAGTCTAAGTTGGTGACTGTTACCAAAAGTTAATGAGATCATTGTCCTGGGTCCCCTTAAGTCAATGGATTTGAATTAGTCAACTGAGAAACTGTGTAGATATGTACTATCAGAGAAACTCACAGCCAAATTATCTTTTCTGGCTTTTTCTCTTTTGCTCAATTTTTTACATCAAGTATTTAATCTAAAAGGTCCATTCTTATGAATAACAATATTGTATAGCAGACTAATGCATAATGCAGTTTTTGTATTAATATTCTATATTCATATTTTTCAATATTCACATTTTTCCCATGGCAACTGCTGTATGGGTACAGTGTCCTATGCTACTGAATTGTATATCAAATAGTTTAATAGCCAAAGATATTCTTTATGTGTAACCCAAACACTATTTCAGTGTTAATGAGTATGTATCTTAGTGAACATAATGTTTTTTAATTAAATGAAAAGTGCAAAAAAAATCTCAGTTTAAGTATGGCCAAAGCCATGACAACCTAAGGATCTTCAAAGAACTTTTGGGGAGTGAAGGCATGGCTTGTTGTCCAGAAGTTTTCTGACCTCACAAATCTGGGACTGGCTGGGTTAAGTTTTAAAATATATTTTAATCATTTTCCAGTGTAAGATGTAAGAAAAAATTCACCTTTTTTTTTTTTTTTTTTTTTTTAAGATCTAGAACTTCAGCTGTGCACAAAACAGCAGGAGATGGACTGCTATTTGTAGGTGCTTTGTGAGGCAGTCCCTATAGTGTAAATTCCCAAGTTGTCTATGCTTTCTGTGAAGACGAGGATATTCTTTCTGGTCATCAGAGCAAGGTCTGAGTGCAGGTCTCCATTTAAAATTAAGTAACACGTTTAACAGCACTGCAACCCATTGCTAATCCTTGCATAGTTATTTCAGTCCTAGTCTGAGTGATAGCAAAGAATGGAAAAGAAGGGAATACAGAATATTTTTTCATGTTTTGAATGCACCCAACATGATGACTAATGCCAAGTAAATAAATAAGTAAAGGCATACTGAGATTTCACAGAGAATCAATACAAGGAGACCTGCTTTGAAGCAGAGGAGAACTTGCCTCATGCCATGAGGAGACTTATTTGAGCTGACCAAGAGGAATGAAGTGCAACCCCGGCTGAGATTACTTTGGCTGCATATTTTATTTCTACAAGGTACATAGGCAGGAAAGAATAGGAATTTGGCAATCAGAAAATAGTATCAGAAGGCTTGTATTTAAAAAAAAATATATATAGCAAGAGAGAAAACTACAGGGGGAAATAACTACCCGAGGATTCAAACTGGTTTTGTCCTTAGTGCATGTGTCTGTAGCAAGGCTTTGCATGTAGAGCAAATTATTTGACAAGCATAAAAAATGAGCTAAGAATCCAGAAACCCCTGTGGTAAATACAAACTGACAGCATCCCTCAGATGATAGGTTTGAAACAACCTTTAGTCCCTTACAAAAATGCACCAGGTTTTTCATGCTGTTCTGAAGCAGAATGTTTACATATCTTAGTTCATCCATCACCAGAGTAAGAGGATAGAGAGTAACTCACAGCTGTGGTGCAAAACTACACATCTTGGTCTTTGAACCAGTTTGGTATTTGTAGCTTGGGTTTTCAGTGCACTAAACTAACAGTGAGTAGGCTGTCAAGCACATTTGCAAGTAATAGGGAGCTCTTGTGTAAGAAGCTATGTACCAATTATTCCATTGCTAACTATTCCATTTACTCATTACTGTCAACAATTTTTATTACATTCTGAGGCCTTAAAATTCTGCACTTTGTTTCTGCACTGACTTCTGATGAAAAGGGTAGAGATTTTTTGGTACTTCTACCTATATACTGTAGTGGGGGGAAACTGACAAGACAGCTGAAAATCTGGAAGATACTTTACAACTTCAGAAGTCATGAACACTTTTTTTTCCCTTTCTGTATGTATGTATGTCATTCACTAGAGCTATAGGAACTGCTCTGACTAAAACATTCTCAGTTTAACAAATCCCCAACCAATCTAATAAAAGAGTCCAAGAGGATCTGGTCTGGATCCCATGCAAATGACCTCAGGATTCAGTGCTCTGGTGCAATTTATCAAATCCACCCTTACGGCATGGTGATATGCTTGGTGTAGGACATGGTCTCCAGTCCTAATCAAATGTGACTGGGGCAAGTGCAACAGTACAAATGCCTCAAGACAGACAATGCACAAAGTCCCCCCACAAAGACAATTGCACAGACTACAGAAAAAAAAAATAAAGGGGTAATGTTGCTTGTATTCATTTATTAATACAGGCATGTGAGTCTAAACCTGTCTATCCAGCAAACAGAAATGAGAACAGCTGTGGAATTTGATCTTCTGCACCTTATATACATGTCTTAGAACAAATGTTTGTTCTTTCTTTCTTTTGTCTACAGGAAGACATGGGCATGTGTAGTCAGACTGCAACATCTATCTTGTGACACGTAATCTCACATAATCTCTCTATTTGTAGTTACCGTAGAAACCTTGATCAGAATTTACAGAACAGTAATGCCAAGCAGCTAGAATCCTGAGGATACCCCACCTCAGAAGTTGCCTGTGGAAATACTTGGCAGGGAAGCCAATGATAATTTACCTAAGTAAGAATCAATGGGATCAATGACATTCTTTTAGAATTATTTGGGCCAGAAAAAAATTTTTGAAAAGCAAGACTTTTGACAGGAAAGAAACCCTCCCTTCTAGTCGCTTCTGATAAGGGACTCCACTTCTAATGCAATCAGCAAGCACTAGGGGAAAAAAACTGAACTCACTATTCAATAGTATATCTCTTTTTTTGGAATACAAGAATCAATTAAGTATTTAATCAGTATTCTTTGGCATCTAACCTTGATTTATAAAGAATATTTATTTTCATTTATATTTAAAAACTAGTTTAATCTCTCTTAGCAGATAGATAAATGCATGAATAGGTATATTCTGTTAAATTAAAAAAAAAAAGCTCCACATAAAGTGCTGTGAAAAACAATGTTAAAATAGATGCTTTTTCTCCACTATATTTTGTGAGTATTGTCTGCTGTAATACTTTTTTCACTGGCAAGTCTTAGGTGTGTTATCCTCTACAGCACTTCAGAAACTACTTTGTAGAATATAAATATGACAAATCTTCCATTCTGTGACATTTGAATAAATTCCAAACACCTTTGAAGTTTTCATGACCTCCTTTTGCAAACTCTTTGAGAACCATAGATGAAAAGTAGTCATGATGCTAGATAGATATTATCATCTCTTTCTTTCTGCTCTTAGGGACAACTGTCATTTATTTTCACCTATTTGTCACATCAAACAATATTTAAATTCCAGATTTGCTAGATGTTCAAAAATTGTTTCCATCTGCATCTTCGAAAGTCACTCTTTGTCTTGGGCCAGCATTATGGACAATTTCCAGAATCATGTTGTGAAAAGGACAGTTTCAACATCTAATTATATTGTATATTGTTTGTCTATGATGTCTTTGTATACATATATTTATATAATGATATTTTTTGGTAAACTAATTCGTGTTTCAACAGCAGTTTCAGTTACCTGCCTGTAACACTCTTCCAACAGTATTCACTGTCACATAATAATACAGTCTGTCCAAAGACCAAGGACTTGATAAAGAAAGTAGAGTCCATACAGTGCCACAAGCACGTTCTGCCTACACGTCAAACAACAAATGGCAGATAGACACTAATATGCAATGCAGTGTTTGACTCAGTATGGCACTAATTTCTAATTAAAGCTACACCTCTCTTGATTGAACCATGCTAATATCCTGCTATTTTGGCAAATAAGCAAAGCAAATTTGTGATAATTGTGTACAATAATCCTTGTAGATGTACCCTAAATATGATTTTTTTTTTTTTTATGACCATGAAAGAGCAAGGAACTAACTTCCCTATTTGCAAGACAGAACATATGAGGCAGGGAAAATCATTGCCATCCCTTATCCTTTAGTTATTACTAAGGAGCACCAGCTAACACCTAATTTGTTAGTAGTTGGCTAACCAGAACATGGTTTGCCACATGAACTTTCAGTAGGCTGTTCTCATTTCTTTTACCCCAAGAGAAAGAAATAATCTCTAAACTCCTACTCCTCTGCAGGCTAGGCACACCCAACATGGGAGTACGCTGCAGCGTTTTGCCTAACACTACAAACAGAAGGGTCACTTACTATCATTAACTGTGTCTTCTGCTGTATTTGCAACTATACTTTTGTTGAGTTCAATCTCTGTTATTAAAGAGAAGATATTTTCTTAAGCCTTCACTGATTGACATGGAAGTGTCATTGCTAAAGAGAACTACACTGGGAAAATGGATATTTGTAAAATTGTTTGCAGAGTAGCAGACAGAAAATAAAATATGCTGCCTTTATTTTGCGTATAGCATACTACATTTCCGAAAGGAGGGCTATGAGATCACTTATGATTTTCTTATAAAAAATAATGTAACCTTTAATGAACCCTAAATGTAAGATCATCTCGTCTTTTTGCCCAAGAAATCTTCAGATGTCTTGGCACTGTCCTAAAATTTGTTGGGGAACAAAAGCAAATAGAAAGTTCTGCTGGGCATTACTGAGTAGAGGAAATGAAATCTGTTTGTGGGAAATTAAACTACAATTCAGAAGATGAAGTCAGATAAGCCAATTCAACTCCCTATGGTTTAAAAATGATAAAATAAATGTAAGCAACTACCGATGAATTTGTTTAAGCACCATCAACGTCATATTATATCTTGCAACCCAGGTATAACATCTGCTTTACTATACCCATTCCTTTCTAGCATTTCAACTTAGTGGTGGTCTAAATTTTATTGTTCTGGACACCAGATGGTAAGAAATAATTCTTTGTTAACAGTATGATCTCTTTTACCAAAAGCATTTTTAAATTTCCTTCAAGACACATTTTGAACTTTCAGATGCTTCCACAGCATGACTACATACACCAAGGACATAGGTCAAGAAGGAGCAAAAATAAGCTGAAAGGCAGACTCTGTGCAAGTCCAAAGAGTGACAAGCTGGTGGTGAATAAATCTAAAATAGAAAATAAAAAATTAAACCAGTAACTGAGGAAATTCTTCTCCTTTGTTCACACAGGGGCCAGGTGAATGTACAGTTCAATCTGCTTGGGCAGCAAAATATAAGACCCTGTGGAAATGGGCTTTAAAATTACAGCAGGCAGTAAATATGAAGAGAGGAACAGCGAACTATATGAGCTAACAAATACTGCAGGCATGCGAGCAAATAGCAATGTGAAATTCTCTCTTTGCATCTGAATGTTTTAATGGACCAGAAAGGGAAGTTCTGAGGCAGTCTTCCTCTTGGAGCAGAGAGAGCACAAACCAATTTTATATTAGTTGTCAGCTTGATAAACTTATGAAAGGAAATACACAAATCCTTATCTGTGATTGCTTTGAGATCTCCTTAGTGAACAAAGGACCCATCTGCTACTGTGTGTCCTGTGTATGTTTCCATCTTCTAAAATGACACCAAATTACATGAGCCTTTTTTTCTTCAGTAGGTAATTTCAGTCTAAAACCAACCTACACTGTAAATGGCCATTATAAATTAGGGTGGGAGAATGCAATGGCTCTAGTGCACAATGTGTGAGTAAGAAACTGAGACAGGGAGAGAGACCTACTGCCTGACAAATACAAGAATTTAGAAATGTAAGCCTGGGTCTACCAAGCACAGTGGGACTACAGAAAGCAGTATCAGAAGAAGTAAAAACACAGAGTGCAGGAAGCCACAATTTTTGTGCTAGGCACCAGAAGCTGTACACCCCCAGCAGGGACTCACCACTTATGTCTCTAATGGAATGATACCTCATGGACTCCATCCACACAGCTAGACATACCTATCCACCAGAACATGGGGGATTTTCCAAACTGCCTGTTGAGGATACTCCTTTGCCCATGCGAAAGCTCGGACATGGTTTGGAGTTTGACTGGAAGAGCGTGAGCTGACCCAAGGCCAAAACCATGCCAGGGGCTGCATGCTGCAAAGCTGGGTACATGTGCTCTGTTGTATTCCCTAACTCTTCACAGCTTAATATCATAGATGCAGACACTGGGACCAATTAAGCTGGACGCTGTGCTGCATTGATAGAGATGTAACATTGCCCTATGGAGCTCCTATAAATTAAGAAAAACTTCATAACTCTTATAATTTTGACAGAGTTTCTGAAAATATTAATTGTATATAGAAACCATACTTTTCAGAGCATAAAACACTTTCCCTACTAGGTAGTTGGGGGGTAGGGGGGGAGGTGATAATGAAATAAGCCCAAAATTTTGATTTCTTTGTTTATTATCTTAGAGTTTATTTCAATATCTTTATATCTTAGAATGTGAAGAAAATAAATAATAAGTAGAGAAAAACAGTTGTAGTTTTTGTTAGAATCTATTTGACAGAAACATTCACTGCTTCATCGCTGGACTGTGGATATCCCAAAATGAAATCTGCTAAGTTTTAGCAAGACAGCCTCTGGGAGACTGCAAGAGTCTTCATGGATTGTCTGTTCTGTTATGAAACAGTCTGAAGGTTGATAGAAGATTTCAGACACTCTCTATTTGAACCATGTTTAAACAAGTGTTGTGGGTACCTTTCTGATTTTGCCATCTTGGCTACATAGGCCCTCAAAGTTAAGAAAAACATTTTTCCTGTGTGATGCACAGTTTACAGTTTGTTAGATAACCAAAGTAAACCCAACTTGTATAGAAGTAGCCTGTATTTGCTTTGAACTACTACAGCCATCCCAGTGGTTGCAATTCCTGTTGTGTAAGGCCTGACTGATTGCAAAGTAGAGACTCTCTGATGTTTTCCTGTGCTTTATTTCAGTGACTGAAAGAAGTCACTGAAGAAGTTACTTTGGAACATTGCTTTTTCTAAGACTCATGGAACTAGTGCTTTTATTCGCTTGCCACTCGCCAGATTAAGATGTCTCTGTAAGGAATATGTTATTTAATCTTGCTTTGGAAAAGCCAGAGATCATCAAAAGATCTCTGACAATATTAAAAAAAGTATTATTTAGATGCAAATATTTATGTTTAAATTACATCCTTTAGTATTTGAGTACCAAGATAAGATTTTTCAACTGATGCAAGCAGAGACAAAATAATGGTGCATTTGCTTCTGAAGATTACCAAGTAAGTGGAATTTTGATTGACAAAGCAGAATAGAAATATTTTATACTATGAATAACCTTTTTTGTTTCACTAAGTTGCTCTATGTCTAAATTTCATAATAGCTAATCCTGTCTAGAAAGACAGTTATTTAATTATTTATACTTTATCTCCCTGAGATTATTGCAGAATTTTACTTTATGTCTCCTAATAAACATGTTGAATGTATATAAAAAAAGATATATAATACATTTTTTATACTAATTGAACATAGCAAATTTTGATGAAAAATCAGGCTGGAAGAGTGTTGCATCATGAGTTTATCATTTTAATAAAAATGTGCTTCTCTTTAAATTTCGTTAAAATTAGGCAAGTATTACGAAGATAGATTTTACATTATTTATGTTTACTCTCTTCTAACTTAACAAAAGTATTTTTACCACTGCTGATAAAGTGAAGAATGAATTTTCATCACTTCAAAATGCATAGGCACCAGAAAATGTGCAGCACTGAATTACAATGACATACAGTTTCCTCTGAGACATTATATGGTATATCATCGAATGTCATACAGTAAAACTCCTTTTTGCTTCAGGGGATCATTGCTCATCCTTATAATTAAGAAGACCAGTAAAGTTGGTGTTTCTGGACTGGAATGGGAGAAGTTAAACTTATTCATGGTAAGTGATTCTTTTAGTGGAAACTGGGTTTCATTATAAACATATAGCCCTTAGCCCATTTGTAAAAGAAATACGAAACTATTGCTTGGGTGTTTGAATAGACCTGCATTTTCTAGAGCCAAATTTTGGGATGAGAAGCAATAAAACTTTCTTATGAATTCGTGTATTTTTTGTAATATGCTGTAGCAAACCCACCACAGCAGATCCACTGCAATGGGCTTTTCAGCCCACCTATAGAACAGGCTAATGCCTTGCTCCATGAAGTTCATGCTGGCCTGTGTTTCCCATTAGACTGACAGACTTGCCCAGTTGTCATGGTTTAGCATAGTTTGGGTTTCTAGTTAAAGAGGGGCTCCATCAGCCACGGAAGTGACTCTGCTACAAAGGGTTGCTTACAGCTTCCTCTAGACATGACAGAACCAACCAACTAGCTAGTTTGAATATTGGCAACTTTTTGAGCCACTTAAAGAGCTTGACACGCCTCTGTGATCCACATTTTAAGAACGAACAAACCCCGGGAAAGTCTCTCGGGCTTCCGGCTTTTGAACAGGTAACTGGGGGGCCCGTGGCACGGCCTGGCAGGGCTGGGCCCTGCTCGGCCAGGCCTGGCCGGGAGAAAGCCACCCTGGAGCTGCATGGCCCTGCTCGGCCAGGCCTGGCCAGGAGAAAGCCACCCTGGAGCTGCCGGCCCTGTTCCATTCGAGGCTCCGTGCGGGCCAGCCCCGCCAGCCCCGCTCTGTGCAGGCAGCCTGTGGCGTGGCCAGCCAGACCAGCTCTTACTGCGGCCGAAATTCATCTGAAGCCTCTTCCCGGCAAAGATCATGTTACCAACAGAGATAAGCGAATTCCAGGTGCAAAGCCCGGGTGAGATTAACTCTTTTAGTGCTGTTTCTTGCAGAACAGATAAAGCCTGCTGAAATCAATCCTCTCCCAAGTCAAAGGAAAAGGAAAAGTGAAGGCGTGTAAAGAAACACCATAGAGACACTAAACTCAGTAAGAAAGAAGAGCTGAAACCCTGAGAGAGAGGAGAATGAGGAGATGCTTCAATCCTAGAAGCTGAAATTCTATTGCAAAGCTATCGTAATGGACTATGGTACATCAGAATACTCATAATTTCATGAAAGCATGGGGGGATAGAGCATTCAAACTGTAATCATAAGCACAAGTACCTGTGCTGAAATAAGTTAATGTTGAAGTAGCTGTGATTTGATGAAAAACTTGAACAGAGATCTCAGAGAAGAAGACCTCTGTTTCTAGAGATAAAATGCTCTCAGAGATGGTGTTCTTACCTTTCTCAAGCACTTTGATAAGTGAAGAGAACTTTTTGCTTCTGAGCAGCTCATCCTAGAAATGATACCCCATTAGCTAAGATTGAACCCTCGGAAGCAGTTGAGAGGAAAGCTGTAAGTCGAGGGAAAAAACTTTCACATGCAAGCAGAAAACCGTCCCACGTGGCTGTTTTGCTGTGACATTAAAGCCATGAGAGACTGTTTCTTGTGGAAATGTCTCCATAGCATAAGCAAGAGAGACTCCTCTCCCTAAGTGAACTGAAAAACATTATTATAGAAGTGGTAAACTGACTGAAAATCTCAAGGGTTGTTTTGTTTGCGTTGCCAGTGGGAGAAGGGAGAAAGGTGGGGGGAGAAGAAGTGTTCTAAAGGTTTAATCTAACTTTTTTTTCCCTTTCTTTTACGTCTGTCAATAAACTTCCTTATATTCTTTTAAGTTTTGTGCCTGCTTTACCTTCCTCCTAATTCTTATCTCACAGAAAGTAAATAAGTAAATAATGGATATTTTAAACCAAACCACTACACTAAATTGGTGTTTCTGCCCAGTTTTCGAATTCAATCCGCTACACCAGTGCACAGATTCTATAGGAATTTAGGTTTAGGCAGTATGTGTTGACTATGAGGGCAAATAGAAGTAGGCAATTCTGAGTTCATAACAGGTTCTGGTAACCTGGAGCCATTAATGAAAATGCCAATTAACACAGCACTTGAAGTGGAAGAGCTGAGGAAGACACACTTTGCTAGCAAGCTTACTTGCGTACTACCAGAACCTCAGCAACCAATTGCCATCACCACTGAACTACTGAGGACCCCGGAGGGAACTGATGCGCCAAATGAGATGCTGCCAAGTGGCACTCACCTGAAAAAAGGATTGGAGGTAAGACTAATGAGATGATACCAGATGGGCAAATTCAGTCTGCACCCACAGTAAATGTTTTAGCTGACTGTTTGTCCGTGGTCTGGAATGCTGACAAAAATATTAGTCTTTTAAGTCTTGTAAATGTCAACAAATCCATATTTCCCAAGTGCTTCTCTTCCTCTATTTCTCTTTGTAGCTATCTGTTGTGTTACAGGAAGATAACAGCAGAACTTAATAATGAGTTAAACATCCTCCATTTACAGCTGTATGACAAATCAGAGAACTTCAGTGGAGATGCCTTACACAAACACTTTTTCCTTTCCAATAAATGGGGAACTGAAAGCAGCATTTTACATTGGGATTTTTCATTCAAGCTTCAATTCCTTGAGAGTAATACACTAATACTGCTAAATTTAAAAGCAAGAAAGCACTTCAATTTCAGTTGCAGGAAACAGCAGGTAATATTACTGTTATCTGTTGGAAAGAGCTCAAGGTATTCTAAACCTTTCAGTTTTCCTCTTACTTCCCCTGGTTTTAAGCATATTCTTGCTTGTAAAACTCTCCAGCTATCCCAGAGGTGGACTAACTTTTTCTTGGTTTGCTCTTCTTCTAACTTAGGTCAAGTTTCTCCCTTTTTTGGTGTATTTCATTTCTTTGTTTCTGGGGATTTTTTTAGAAACTGGGAAACTGTTTCTCCAGTTACTAGAGCAACAAGATTGATTCAAAGTCTTGTTCCTATTTCCCTTCTGGACTAAAGAGAATTGAGGCACAGGAAATCTATTGCTAACCACTCTCATATCTTTGTTATGTCTCCTACATGCTTTATTTGATTTCTAGACTATTTCTGCAGTCTACCCACTGATATTTTTGTCATCTCCTTAGCCTGGAATCTCTCCATAGCAGAGATGTCTTTAAGAATATTTAGATAATTTTTTTATTGGAGAAGCTTTGAAGAAACCCAGAGGTATGATTACAGTAAATATCAATATACAGAATTACATCTCACACTACCACAATTTGCATGTGGTACTAATATTTATAGCTACAATTTCTATTAGCAATTAGACTCTAGTAATCACCCTTCTGTGAGCCTTCTAGCTTTTACCAAAAGTGCCTTTCATCTAAAAATGATGGGACTTTGAGATGGTTGACTAACTTCTTTTCTACTGCCTGTTTTATTTTAAAAATGCTTTATCCTGGTTTGGGGTAGTTTCATCTGTAAATAGCCATCAAATCAGGTAACTGGGTGAATAACAAGCAACATAAAATCTTTATAGGCGTAGAAATTTAGGGACAAAATAGGAAAAATCTAGTATCAAGATTGCTCAGCTAGGTCAGTGATAGTGACTGAGAGATGGTGAAGGTGATTAGAAGCTAAGGAGAAAAACCCAATAATGAGACTCCATCTACTACAATATAGACTGGATAGACGTAACTTTTCAAGTGTGAAATCAAGACTGGTTTTCAGGCAAAATTACAGCTTTGCTGTAATTTTAAATTTACTTTCAAAAACCCTGAAGAATAAGTATCAATTATCTATTGAATAAATAAGAAAAGATATACAGACACTGTAGCACTGCTTAATTTCAAAAAGAATTACATTAAAAATGAGAAAAAATTCTAGAGATTTAAAAAGAAAAAAAAAACAAGAAACAACAAAGCCAAGACTGCAACATTGGCAGATAGCACATTAGAAATTCAAAACAAATGTGCATCATTTGCCAAAATGCTTGCAGGAACATCACAAAGAAGAAAACCAGCATGGCTAAACAACACAGTAAAGACAGTTATTTAAAATAAGAAGGAACACTTCAAAAAATTGAAATTGTGTCGCAAGGAAAAAAACTAAAAAGTGGTTTAAGTACAGCATATCAAAAGGCATGAACACATTTACTAAAACCTTGCTCCAATATGTTTATGGTTAGGCAATCCTCTCCAGGGATGCCTTTGAAGAGATGGCCAAGGTATAAAAAATAGAGAAAACAAGACCACAACAGACACATGATATTATTCTTTTCATCCAAGTTTACCAGCAAGCAAGGTAAAGCTTAGGGAGACATCTGTGTGACAGCACTTAAATAGAGGATTTATCTAGAACTGGACTGACAGCAGAAGGTATGAGCAGTCTTCAGAATGTTTGGGGTTTTTTTCTTCATTTTTCTGAACATCCACATTCCACCAACATTAACTCAATGGAAGTCTCCTAGGTTTGGAAATGCAAGATTAATTGCTTATTTCTAACAAATTTTTAAGAATTTTCTATCTAAAAAATGACAATTTTTGTATTTTTAGAGATACTTTTCGAGCTATTTCTCCTTAAATGGTGTGGTGAACATTGTCTATATAGCTGTTTGAGGAGAAAATGAGATTGTCAGGCCTATAAATAAAAAAATGTGCCACTTACAGATGTTAAAGATCTTTACAGCCTTATTTATCAGAGATACATTGAATCATAGATAAGCCAATGTTTCTGTGAAGCAAAGGACTGTCCTAAAATAAAAAGTGCGTTTAAAGCAAATGGCTAGGGTGGGGGAAATGGAACCAGCAGCTTATCGAATGTGTTTGTTTAGAACTGATATGTAAGTGTTCTAAATATTTTCACAGAAGTTCTAATGTAAGGAAGAAGTTCAGGAAGAAAGTGTAATGGAGTGTAATACTGTTTGTCTACTTATATAATGTGTATGTTTTGATAAACAGATACATCTATGATATCTTTGTAACTAGTAACGTAAAAAAGTAAAGAACTGCCTTCATCCTCTGGATATTATTCAAAAGTTTTTCCCTGGACTATTAAAGACTAACTGTTTTGCTTCTGTGAATGAGAGGATAAACATCTGAAAAAGCTGTAGAAGTATTTCAGATTAATTTTAAAAATTGGTAAAACTGATTACACTTTTATTTTATGGTTCCATTAAAACAGTGGGCAACTAGAACTAATCTTACTGTGGAGGAGAAATAATGCTTTCCCTTAATTAAAGTTTTTTGCATATACTCAGGCCTTTTTCTTGCAGTAAGATTGTCTTCATATAAAACTAATTTTCTCAGTTCTATCAATAGAGCCAAGGCTTTACCCCAAGCTAATTTAGCAATGTAGAAATCTTTGAGCCTGAGAGCTTGAACCAACTCAAAAGTGGAAGGACAGGAACACTCTTGTTCGTCTCCCCTGTTGTCAGAGCCAACACCGGTGAATTTGCTGTTTAAAAGCCCCATCAGAAAGATGACTTAGCCTTTTTTTTTAATATGTCACAAAAGCCTAGTAAGAAGTGCGACAGAAGGGATGAAAAGGAATAAATAAACACATGTAAGTCATGTATTGTACTGAAATAATGTCACTGTGCATGAATTTAGAAGTAACGTGATAAAGAACCTTGCAAAGACATGATTTAATTACAAGAATAGCACTCTCACAAACGTGTAAATAATACTGCTATTTTCACACCTTTTAACATATCAGTTCTACTTTCACACAAAAGTCTCAAGTGGACCTTAATTCCTTAATGCCAGAAATTATTTTTGAAGTCTAAAAATGCAATACACTAGGACTAGAGAAGTGACATTACATATGTAATTAAACTAATTCTACAATGTAGCAATGAAGACTTTGTAACTCACTTTTGTTGGTCTTGCGCTGGAAGATATGGCAATTAGGGAGTAAGAACCAATAAATCAAATTAAATCCTCCTCTTAACTTTACTTGCATTTAAACGAACTGACTAAACACCTCTCCATCTTACCAGTTGCAAAGTAAATATGTCCAGCCAAGAACTGTTGTTTTTCGTAAACAAGATGCTTCTGAAGGGAATCTGTTTTCACATTAGCTATGACTTGTCTGAAGAAGACAGATTTCTTGGGAAGGAGTAACAAGGGGATGATGGCCAGTTTTCTCTCTACAATTTCCGGGGATTCACGCCTTTGGGTACAACACAAAAGAAGCTTGTAATGGACACAAATGAGCAAATAAGCACAGTATAGCAGAGGGGAGGGGAAGCTAACTGGTATGTTTAAAAACTGTTCTAATGTTATTAATATTTTATAAGAAGACCTGGCACTAAAAGATCCTTTCTCATTTTACCTAAACCAGTATTAATATTTTAAACCTTGGGAAAACTTTCTAAAAGTAAGACTAATCCAGCACTGGTATCATTTGTAATTTCAGTAGGGACATTTTCGTAACAGAAATTTTAGGGGGTAGTGGATTGTTCAGTTTAGCATTTTCAGAAACAGGTAAAATATAAGTCTGTCAGGAACTGCTTAAAAAGAGTTGGTTCAGCTCTGGCCCATGAGAAGGATTTGCCATTTTCCTTTCAACCCTCTTTTCTACATGAAATTAATTCCAGAAATAGTTTTTCTTAATTTTGAGCAATTATATAAGGACTGAAATAGAAAAAGTGATTCTTTGGCATCTTATAATTGTTAAAATTTGTTTCATTGGTGATGAGATGTGAAATGGATTTCTGTTGCAAAGATGGTTTTAGTAATCTAATTATTAGACTCTACCATATGTATATATATATATATATATATATATATATATCTCCAAAGTAAGAAGATTAGAGTTGTGGTACCTTGTAGTCAAGAACACTCTTTTCACCTCCTTGCTACTATTATACACCTCTTTTCAATTTTGTTTGCCTTTCTATTTCTTCGTTTGTGTTTAATTTCCAGTTTGATTTAGCAAAAAATGCAATTCAACAATATCAGCTGCAGGTTATTCAAGAGTCTTTTAAAAGTAGTATATACTTCAAGGAAATGTCCCGAATTTATATGCTTGTGTTATTAAATAAGATTGTGTAATACTTTGATTGCTTTTGAAATTAAATTTCCCTGTGTAAATAAAATCTAGTAGATATATATGCTGTTCAGTGAAGGAGGGGGCACATAGCCCCTTTAAAGCACAGATTTATAGATCTTCTGCACAGATAAGATATTGATCCAAACACTTTGTTATTAGTACTTTTTCTAGTGAGTGGCAAAGATATCCCATTTCACCAGACAAAAATATGGCTGTAGATGCACAGCGACACAGAAAAGAAGATGGGGATTTTGATTTATGAAAGAAAAAGAGTACAACAGACAAATAAAATGAAATAGAAGATTACAAAAAGGAAGAAATAAAAGCCCTAACGGGGAGCAGGGGGAGTGGACCACAGAACACAAGCCGAAAACAATCATTTTTTGTTATACTTTGTTACAAATGGAGAGGAGAGCTTAGAAAAGTCTGCTGTTGACTCAGATTTCTGGCAGTAGCTCTGTTTGAGGCAGCCTGCACCCCAAATGTCTCTCATTCACAAGTTTTTAATAATGACAGATCAGGTCTATTACAACCTGAATTATTGAATAGACACAAGGAAAAACAGACATGAGACTTTAACAGACTTCTTACTACACAGGATAAACAAAAGAAACACTGCTAGTAGGTTCATAAGACAGTGCATGATAATAAATGTACCTATATTACAGCTAGTGAAGAAATAGTATAGATTAGGAGCCAGTGTCCCTTACCTAGGAATGATAGTGGTGTACAGAAGCCTCCTGTCACTCAACTTCCAGAAGAGTAACTCAAGGCTGATGTCTCAACTTCAAGGAGCAGTCCCCAAACACTCAGAGAGTGTGTGAGAGATTTCTGATTTTATGAAAATTATAGTGGTCTTTTATAGTTTGTAGAAGTGCTGTGTCTGTCAGTCACAAAATTTTCCTTATACTTTCTCATGCATTCAGGGCAGGATGTTTATTGCTGGCTAAGGATGTTTTTCAGCCAAGATAATTCACCACAAGGCAAAAGATTACGGCTTGACAGAGCCATGGGGGGAAAACAGATAAGCTTTTGCTGTATCAGGGTGAAAGGTCCTGTCACATACTTGAAAGAAAAGAAGCAGCCTCAGCCAACTCAACTGCCTCTCTTACTACAGAGTACTGGGCACATAGCTCTAAAACTAAATACTGTGGAAACTATCCAAGGAGGACTGGGAAAAAATTGCCCCAAATCAACAGGGTTTTCTTGTTTTCTTTAGCCCAGTGGCACTAAAAGTGCCTACCTAGGCAGAGAAAAAAAATTGAGAGCCAACTAGGTACTTAGAAAAGCATGTCAAGGGAGAACATTGAACAGCAGGGATCTTACTGCTTTTCTGGTCTTCTATATTATTCTTAAACAACTTCCTCAAATTGATTTTCTTTCTTTCCTTCTTTCCTTCTTTCCTTCTTTCCTTCTTTCCTTCTTTCTTCAGCATGGTTAATTTTTCAATTTGAAGAGCTATTGGTATAAAGCATGCCTCATTAGCTCGTGGGAGGTAGTAGTCTCCATTAATTCAGTTCTCACTTCATTTGCTTTGCATACAGTTATAATTAGCTTCAGAATAACTCTGGTAACTTCAGCAGATTTATAGCTTCAGTTTTATTCTGCATTTGGCTTTTCCCTCTTGTTTCAATGTGTCATATGAGTTTTAAAAAAATCAAAAACAACCATGATTCCTTTAGGGAGTAATTTAATGTTGCAATTTTAGAGTGACAGTCTGTTTACATTCGTCTGTCTGTTCAGCTACATAAACAGTTAAAACACTAAGATTTACATAATCTCCAGTCACGTTTTCTTACCAATAGGCAGAAATTCACACTGTCTGACATGCATTCTCTGGAGAAGCAATCCTATGGCATGTATGCCAATCCCTCACCAGAGTGGATGTGGCAGCACAGTAACACACCCCACTCCCCATACTGTTCTGAGCTAAGGAAGGAGTCGTGTCAGTGTTTTAGTAACGTCCTAAAGCCAAAAGAACATTTGGTCTATTCCTTGGGGACATACTGCTGTAGTAAGGATTCACACGGAGCGCTACACAATTCAAATTGGCTTATGATGGCTGTCAAAGCAGCACTCCTATTTTAAGAAGGGCAAAGAGTTAAAGACAACAGAGACACAGCATCTTCTGACACCTCTGTGAGGTTGATACCACAGAACCACTGAATCGGTAGGGTTGGAAAGAACCTTTGGAAATCATCTATCCCAACCCTCCTTCATATTCACATATGAACTGCATCAGTGTATTTAGTACATCAGCCCACCCAGGGCCAAGCTGATGTTTGATTTCTTCTTGTGGCAAAAGCACAGTGCTTTATACCACTATATTGGGCCATATTGAGTAAGAGGAGGGGAATCAAACTCTTCAGAAAAGTTCCAGAATTACATATAAATTATAGTTTTCTTGGCACATGCCAAGGTACCACCACCAAGAAAGATGCAAACACTTCCAGGAAGAAGCCACAGCCTCTTCTAGAGATATCCCTTAGGAATATCTGACATTGTAAAGAAGTTGAAGTGAAAAACATATGTGGTAAAAATAAGGTGTCCAGTCCCTCCACAGACACCATTTGAGAACTGAGCTGGTCAGCATTGGACACGGGTGGGGGTTACAAGTGCAATGTTGAGAGCAATGCTGCAAAGACTGCTGTTTTCCTGGCTTAAAGACAAGTCAGTCACAATGCTCTGGAATCTGCGTGCATCCACAACGTGCTTAGCCAGCCGGAACTCTCTGCAAAGCCCACTGAGAGCTCCAGTACTTCCCACAGAAAATCAGAAACCTATGAGTTAATGTTCTGTAACTCTTGTACTTTTATTTCAAAAGCCAACTAGCAGACACCATCTAAAACAAAATCTGGCTGTAAGGAAGTTCTACCAATAAGTTGCCAGTGGTTCAGTTTATGGTAAGAGAGAAGTAAAGAGATATTGTAAATGTCGATAACCTGCCAAAATCCTATTCTCTTCTCTGCATGGACTACTAAGCTGTGCCTTCCTGTAGCAGTCCATATGCTTACTTGGTGATACATGATCTTGGAGAACAACTCTCCCCCACGGTTAGCCAGCATGGGATCATTCTGCTGAGCCAGGATGGTGGTGTTCCTGGCTCACTCCAAATATCTCTAAGCAAAATGTTTTACTTGCTCTTCAGTACCATCATCATTACAGCTCAAAAGTTAGACTCCCAGGGATGTGATCAGTCTACATCACTGCCACCAGATGAGCACCTGGCAAGCCCAAGCCCAACACTCAATATCCTTACATCTGCCATAAAACCCATAGGCAATTTCACCCTGCATGCTCACAGAAATGATTAAATGATATGCCTTCAACAGCAGACCACCTTGCAGAGCAAATTGTTGATGGGGATCCAAACATGCAGAAAATTGAGCTGACTTAGTATGTGGAAGACTCCTAGCAGAGCCTCATGAGCAAAAAGTATCAGAAAGTATGTTTGAGCAGCTTGCTGTGCTGATCAGATTTCAGACAGGTCCTGGCATCTGGAAGGATGCGAGAATAGTCTATTTTCCATAAACCCTGGGTCACCTGTCCCAGATGGTTGATTTTGTGATATCATTCCTCCCATACAAGGATATTCCCTGAGATGACCAGTTAAAGAATTTTGTATCATATTGGATCTGCTTCATTGCGAGCACAAAAGAGAGTCAGACTATATCATTGAGGAGATGGCTATGAAATCATTTGCGATCAGTTTTGATGTAGAAATCTCAAGAGTTGCTCGTATGTCTGCACAAATGCAAGACATTTTCATTCTAACAGCACTTTTTTTTTATTTGTCAGATAAAGTCTCTGGCCTGGAGAGATTCCAGAGAAAGATGATCCAAGGACTGGGAAGGCTGCCATAAGAGGAAAGTCTGAGAGAACTGGGTTTGGTCAACACTGAGAAGAGAAAGGGAGACCTTATCACCATGTTCCAGTATTTAAAGAGTGGCTAAAAAGCCTTTTTAAAAGAAGTTACATGGAAAAGAGACAGGACAGCTGTGGCACTTGGAAGTCGTGCCCTGCTGTAACAATTTCCCTGTGCAGGAAGACCATTCTGAGTGACACACTTGGCACACAGTCAGAGGCTGCTGTTTGCAGCAGAGTAGAAATGCCTGAAACTAATTTGAGAAACTATTTCCTGGGCGTGCAGGAGCTGGAACAGCCCTGTGTCAGTTTTCAGAGTGGTGATCCTGTTTTAATCATCCCAATTATCCATCACACAAATGCAGAGGTCTTAGGTGAAGTATCTAAGGTTACCCATGCCTCAGTCTGTTGCAGCACCTTTCTTCTATAAACAATAAAATAGATCATGGCAGACCTAGCAGGATATGGGCACTAATTGCTGAAAGAATCCATATTTTAAGCTGGAGAAAGCTTTGCAGAATTTTTATAAATATTTGAAAAATACTATTTCTCCCTGATTAATGCATCAGTACTGTCTCTCTTCACATTTTCTAGTTAGAGCAAAGCAGTGAGATGCACAAAGCCATAAGGAAATGTTTTCAGCTGAATTTTCTCCACCTTTCCTAATTATTTTCCATTTAACAATTCAGTCAAAAGACTTTAAAAGTTGGATATAATAAGGTGAAGGCTGCAACAGTAATAGACTGTCTCTGAGTTTTTTGAGAGATGCAACAAATTGCTTTAAAAAAAAATTACAAGCAATGCTGTGAAAGTTCCAACATCTGGAAAAGGATTTGTGTCGCTAGCTGCCATGAATAGTCTCTAATTATACCGAGAGTCTTAACACCAAGAAACAGGGGTTTTCAGCACCAGACTGTGGGCTGCAATCAAATGCACACAGTGAATTCCAGCTCCAAGAAGTTAAAGATGCATTGAAAAGTCATAATGAAGTGTACAATTGGAAACATTTATCAGTGATTCTGTTCCAGCACAAGCCAGGCAATTGTCTGAAATCACTGGAAGCTGGTCTGTTGGCTATTCAAAATCTAGATTGAAGAGCTGATTGAGCTTGCATATAATTTTTTTAACTTAAGCTTTCTGACTTCAAACCAATAGGAGTGCATGCTGCATGATTGAGAGAAGCTTTGACTAAGCGCATCCAAATTCTACCATTATATCCTCACATAGTCCAGATTTTGAACAGTTCAAGCTTAATTTCCCATGCTGAGCAGACGACAGCAACACAACTGGAGGGCCCAGGGCCATTCTTCTTGTTCTTTTTCATAATTTAACATGAAGCAGAAAAATAAGGCAAGAAATTTGGACCCAGATCCCCATGGCCTCTCAAAGCTTTTGTAGTCGGGCTTTGTCAGCAGAAAGACTCCAGCTGCATTCTCCCATGTATTTTCCAAAAGTGTCATCAGGAGCCTGAAATAATTACATTGCCTTTTGCCACCTGAACATACAATTCCCTGATGGTCTTATCCGCTTCATGTTTCCTTTTTTTGTTGTTATAAAGATCTGTTACATGATGAATAAGTACAATACTATTGAAATTCTTCTGTCAATTGAAAGCATCAATCTGAACACAGTTCCTTCATTAAAAAATCACCTTTTAAGATTAAGAAGTGTTCTCTTGTCATTAATAAAGAAACTTTCATGTAAGAGAAAGATGGAGATAATGTTTGGGATGCCACCAACTGAGTGTATCTCTTAACCAAGAAAAATCCAGCAATTTTGCCCGAATACCAAAAGCAGTGGATATACAGGAATGGAGGTTACCCAATATTGTTCTTCATTTAATGGAAAAATGGGTGGACAGATCATCAAGGATTATTATCTAAATGATGGTTCAATTTTGGCATTATTAAAACATGAAAGAAGGAAGGTTACCTATGATGACAGAAAGCTTTCACTTCTGCCCAGACATCTAAAGGAGAGGCCTCCTACTATGCAACACTTCAGCTGTGATGAGTTGATATTGTGAATTGAAACAGAGAATAGTCTACAGAGAGTCTGAAAAAGGCTCTCAGGAAGCCATCCCTTGACCAGAAATTCTTTCCTTCCCTTTCACCCTGTCCAGATGCAGCTGAGCCCATCTTCTGGCTATGCAGGGCTAAGGCATCCTGACAGAGGGGCTCTTACCAGGTAGGTCCCAGTTCAGAACCAAAGTCACCTCTCATTCTTCCCCAAAGCCTCGCAAAGTGCTCCTTCTCCAAGAAGGGCAGGCAGAACACAGCCTTTATAAAAGCACCATGAAAAGCCAAATGATAAATCGATGTTCTTTCAGTCTGAAATTAAAACCTATGTCAATTGTAATGGCAGAAATATTTGTTTTAAATTGGACTCAAATTGCTTTCAGCAAAAAGACATTTGAAAGCATCATGACCAGATTGAAGTTTCCAAAAACATAGCAGCTGCCAACATCAGTAATCCCTGGGGTGCAGTAGAGAACAAAAGAGCCTCCTCCATTGAATTTTGCCTGCAGAAAGCCACTGCAGCCTGGAGTGGCTGGATGTGTGGAAAGAATATATTTTTAAATGAGCATTAGTACCTGAGTAGGTTGAAATATAAACATGAAAAAAGTCTTGATATTTCAAAGAGTATGGAAGTCTACCATTCATTCTACAGCTGAATGCAACCTAAATTACAAATCTGCAGATTTTTGCCCTGCCAGGATTCAGCTGTACGAGTGCTTAATCAGTCACCCCAAAAGTAGGACAAGGCTGAGAACTGCTTTGCTTTCTCCAGGGATTGTGTTGTTGGCATTATCCTGTAACGACACAACAAATTCTATAGACAAATTTTGCTGCAAAAGCAATTTCTCTCATTTTCACCTTAAGAAAACCTGCACAGTAATTAACTTCACAGCATTTTCATTTGGCAAACTAATACAGCACATAAAATAAAATATTCATTAATAATAGATTATGAAAACTGTAGTTAAACTATGATCAGCTAATGTAATAGCTAACAGCTATAAGAATATATAGGACTATAAGAATATACAGGGCATGATTCTTCACAAGAACAGAATATTTCAGTCTAATACTATTTGAGGGATTTTGGAAAGAATAACTAGTAAAATTGCAAAGAGCCCTCTACATAACGGACTGCCAGGGGTGCGGTGAGCAGTTTTTACAAAATTTCAACCCATACTACCGAACACTTCTAAGAATTATATCATTGATAATTTCTCCAAATGCAAGTAATACATTTCTTCTAAAGATTTCAAGGGCCAGTCAATGGTTTCTTCTCAGTGAGGACTCAAACTGCAAGGAAACAAAACTGCATTACAAATAATAAAACCCGATGGTGATGTATGGTAGAATATAGAATGAAATCACTGATAACTGTGCTGAATCAAGCCTTTTGTTTCCATGTTAAAGCTTTACTCTTTTACATTGTCTTTCACGATCACCCTAATTTCAATTTGTTGTTGATTAATGGGAAACAAAACAGAAGTCTACTTATGACATTTGACCATGATGCAGTGGATTTTTTCCTCTCTCTTCTTTCTTTGCATGTATCAAAATTTGCTAACTAATTTCTGCCAGAAAGAGAACTTGAAGCTCAATAGACCTCTGGTCTAATTCTTCAGCTTTCATATGTTAACTACCTGCAAAACCTTTTAGTCAGGAAAGAAAACAAAGGCAATAAGAATATTTTTTCCCAGGCTGTTTTTTTTTAAAACTATGTAGCTCACCTTTCGTAATTATTCTAGCCATGCAGTCTGAATTCTGCTGGAAAATAAACAAGAAGCAGAGAATTGATATGTCCTTTCTGAAAAGAAGTGTTAGAAACAAGAATATAAGGACTCCAGAATGCAGAAATACATTTTGATAAGGATAAAAACCTACTTCAAAGAATGTTACCTCTTTCTTCCCAAGGGAACAGATTTTCTAAGGCATGAGTCTGAATATGAGGTCAAGCTTTCTTTGAAGCTCCAGTGTATGACTTTATGGTCCAGATTCTGGCCTTTCCACAAATAGAATGCTTAAGGTTCTCTTTGGCCTTACAGACACCTGATTCAGGTGTCCATAGGCACCCTTGCTGTCTAAATTCCCCCTGGTAGACCATGGATAAAGCCAATACAATAGTCCTGGTTTGAGACAAATTCAGAGGAACGTCCAAAATGAATGTCCTCTGATAGAAGACAGGTTACAGCCCCCCTCCCCCACCAGGTTCAGAAGGAATTTTCCTCGGAGGAAAGTGAAAGGGAAAAAGCCATTTGTTTAACAAACACAATGCATGCAGGCACGGGGAAAAAAGAGAATAATGCTAAATAATAAAACCTCCCGCTGTGGAGAGTTCCTGGGTAGATTTCAGAGTCCTTTGTGAGTGTGGCTTTCTCCTCTCCGGAGGTGGGGTTTGGCCTGGGCCCCTCTGGGACTCAGTAGAAAGGCCTCCCAGTGAAGATCTGGTGTTCTGGTGTTCTGAACAGTTCCAGAAGAGAAGAAGAAGAAGAATCCCAGAGCTTCGTACTTTAGCTAATGAAAAAGGAACTAGCTAAAAAGCAAAAGGAATGTAACTCTCTTCCCTGCTGCTGAAGTGGAGCAGCTGGGCAGGAGAAGCCAGTGAGCTCATCTGTGTTTTGAACACAGCACCAAAGGAATTCCACCAGCTCTCCCCCTTCTCTCTAAAAGGCACAGAACTTGTGTATGGCATAGGGCAGACGATAGGGAATACAGTATCATACAGTCACCCCAAGACAACAACCAAAATTGCCTACAGAGATACTGAGATTACCAGCCACAAGGGCATCAATGTAGATGCCCATGACAACAGATCCTTCCTTCCATGTCCAAAATCTGCGCAGACTGTCAATAGTATACAAGATCTATAAGGGAGACATGCATTTAAATGGTAACCTATATAATATAGATCTATAAGAGAACCAGGAATATAGATGGTAGCACCTTTGGATGAGGTGAATGTCCCTCCAGCCTCCCTTGGCTGGGAGCAGGATGCAGCTACATGTCACAGGACATGCAAGACACTTCCAGAGGACATGATGCAGGATTCACAAGGGATCTTTTCCTTCTGGAGAGGCTGCTCGAGCCCAGGCAGTAAATCTCCCACCATTGAGTAGCACAGTTGCTGTTACAAGGTAGCTGAATCCTGCACTAGAATCTTCATGCCGGAGTTTGGAGAACTGGAAGGCTTGTGGACAACTGAATTTGGGGGCGATTTTGGATTAAATCCCAACATAAAGGTCTGCATGGCAACTCACCTTCCCCAAGTTTCAAATAAGCTCAAAGGGTTCTAATTCATACTATAAATTTATCACCAGAGTCCCAAATATTGAAACCAAAATGTTCATAATGAATAAATTTAAACCTCAGCTCCCAAACTTCTCTCTTGTATTCATGCCAACTGTGTATCCTATCAAAGAGAATCATCTCTGTCCCCATCTGTGCATCTAGTGTTTCTCAGCTAGTGATGTATGAAGCCTTTTCCTTTTTTTTACCATGAAAAAAGCACTGATGTTAATCTCATCAGAACCAAACACATCCTTTTTTTTTGTTTGTTTCAAAACTTCTAGTTACAAAAAGAGAAAAAATAATTTCTACAATCATGCAGTAAAAATAGATTTTGCTTACTGACACCAAAAGTTTAGGAACTGGTATTTAAAGGACAAAGTCTATGCAAATCCTTCTTCAGACAGCAATTTCAGCTGCAAGGGCAGAGAGTACTATCTGTAGTCATTTAGAACTGTTGCATGTAATCACTGTAATCGTATCACTCCTTAGATCCTGTAAATTGAGGAAAACTAACTGAAAAAATTCACTAAAGGAAACATAAATATGAACTTATTCTTTGGGGTTTCTAGGAACTCACATAATTAACTTTCATCACGTACACACTTCGGTTACGTTTTCAAACATAAAGTAAAAAGCATTAGAAGTGAGTATTGTCTAGGTAAGAGCCACTTCTATCAGCAGAAGAACAGAAGAACTTTATTAGTAGATACAACATGCAACTCTTTTGGATAGTAAGTGGGAGATAAATTTCCCATTGGTGACATGGGATGAATGTGGATTACCTGTTTAATCCTTATATTGACTAATAACCAGAATTCTTCTTATCAGAAACTACCTACAGTCTTCTAAAGGCTAGAAGTAGCCAGGACATCTCTCATTTTCAAAAGAAAATTAAAGTTTTATAAAAACAGCAGGATAGAGGGATAGTTTACACTTTTGATATACCTATCACCTTTTCTAAACTATCATCAGAATACCATCCCATGAGAAAAAAAAATCCCTTTTTTTAAAAGCAAATAGCTAAATTATATTAAAATCACCTGGAACTAGTCAGCCAGCTGTATCTTGATGCTCACTACCAAGAGAAAGTTGCTCCTACACTTGTAAAGGATTCCCAGAGATATTCAATTGATCTTCCTAACATCACCTAAACCCAGTATAACAGTACAAATCAACAGCAAAGCAGTGAAGAGTGGGAAGCATTAGGTTTCTAAGCCTTAACTTACACTTGAATTTCATCCAGCTAAAGACAGAACTGCACAGAAGTGAACTCCACTCCACTCCAAGGGCAAGTAGCATGATTTTTCCCTAGAAAAGAAAAGCAGAATGGATTTACTCCAAAGGAAGATAATCTCAACAGTTCTGCCTATTGATTGCTAACATGAGAATTAGGGCAACCCCCCTAGCCAGGAGGCACAGAGATAGTTGACTGCCAATTCTGCTAAAAATTAGCAACTGGACATTAAAGAAGAATTTCTATCTGCTGAGAGAAGATCATAATTCACACTTAGATTTAACCTGGATATACTGCAGCCTTTTCTAATGAAATAAACAAACAAACTGGACTGGGATTTATATCTTTATCACTATGTTGCCTGACGTCCTTCTTGGCTGGATACTTCTTCATCCCCAAAATCAACTGCCATGTTAATTGCATTAAAAGCAAAACATTTAATAGACTGTTAATGAAAAGAGAACAGGAGAAAAGGCCACTGCATAGCCAAGACAGGCAACAAGTTGAGCAGCAAGAGGAGATTCTATTTAGTGCAGAGATAACATTTATTCAGTCTTATCTAAAGACAGCTTTCATTTATTTTCAAACTCCCAAAATTAAATCATTCACTGTTTGAACAAAAGAGCTGATCCAGAGTTTCCCAGCTTAAAAACATGATGGGCTAGCAAAGATCTGACATTTGAAACTGCCAACTGCACAAGGATGTTTGGTAGCACTTCAAAAGTGTCTGTGGTACTTTATACACAGTTTTTTGCGGGGGGTGGGGGGGAGAGGGTGGTGTTGTAGATTTTTAAACTTTCAGTCTTAAATGCAGCAAATTTGCTGTGAGCTTTACATGAAAGAAAATCACATTCATAACTTGTGTGAGGGTCTTGGGATTCAGTGTTTCCCATTACTCTTCCTCTCCCAAAAGCAGATACCAGTTCAGGTACACTTTGTGTGGTGTAAAAAGGTGCCTTTTTTCTATATTTCCAATAAAACAAATTTTTTTCTTCTCTATTAAGTAACACAGTCTATAAATACTTAACTCTATTAAATCCATTATGATCTCAGGTTGAAAGACATCATCCCTGTCACTTTCACTTCTGCATCCTCTCTTTTTTTACATGGATTTATGTAGTTATCTTTCCTAAGAAAAGAACAGTTGGCCTTCAGCTGTTTGGTTCTCTTCAAAGGGTATTTGCACATTTCATAAGAACATAAAGTAGGGGGTTTTAGCACAGTACATAAGCCTTTTCAGTTCTGAATATTACTAAACTCTGAACAAAAGACAATGGGGTTTTAGCTTATCAAATGTCTTTCAAAAATAATTCAGTATAAAAATAACCTGTTACTGTGGAACTCCATCATTGGAAAGGCTGTCCCCTATGCAGATGGAGAGATCAGATCAAACAAGCTAAAGCTAACTTCTTCAGAGCTGAGTGACCGATCATCCATGGGCCTCTGTGTGCCCAGTATGCAGCACAGAAACTAAAGAAGCCCACTGTGAAAATAGTATGAACAACCACAGACACAAACATAATTCCCATTTCTGTTCTATTAACAAATTGTATCCTGATGCCCTTGAGACCAGATTTCTTTATTGGTCAAAGGCAAGGCTGGAGAATAGCTTTAATTTTGGATTGCTTACTACCTGTATGCAAACACACAGAAGCCATTTAACAGAGTATTTACTGAGATACAGAATATTGCCTCATCTGAGCAGATCCAGACACTCATTTAACACTTCATGCAGGTCACAGTGCTAACAGGATTCTGAGGCAGAAGGTGCTGCCCAGCCCTGCACAGAAATAGCTGAATTTGGTGCAGGCACTGGCTAGCCAAGCCGTAAGCATTTGACAGAGACACGGTTCGGAGAAATTTGGTTTTCTCTTTGGAGATGGACAGCACAGGACCTTCTCAATCCATTCTGATCCCCCAGTTCTGCAGTTTGTAGAGTTGATCACACCCCCCAGCCTGATGTCTCTAGGCATTTTCAGCCCTGAGCTCAGGCTGGAAACATTCCTGCTTGCTCCACATTCAGTGCCACTTAGTGGCAGTGTGACTGAATTGTTGAGGCCTGGCTACCTTGAGTATCCTAAGGGCAGCCCAGCGAAACTGTGCAAGCTGAAACAAGTGGCCATGCCCCTAATGATTTGCCATTCTGGTGTCCATGTGCTGGTGTGAGACTGGCCTGGGCTATTGAGCATCTTTTAAAATACATAGTTCTGCCCAGACCCAGAGCTGCTGCGAAAAGGACAGGATCCTTTCATGTAGAATGTTTATCCAGACATAATACTGTTCCTGTAACAAACTAGATTGCATGTAGCCACACACTTCAAATTTGCATTTCAGGGCATGCAGGTGATGAGCAGGTGCCAGGAACATATATTTGAACTCTTTAGAAAGTTTTTGACATCCTAAGGGCAACCTGGTTTTTGTCTTTTAACATTTTCCAACATGTGATTAAGATATTTCTAATAACATGTTCCAAATCTTCACTGAAACTCTTGGAAGCTTTCTTGCTTTCTTTGTTTTTATTGCATGCTGCCATACTATATGCAAACACTGATTTGTCAGGTAGTTCATCTTATGCCATGCTTGGTCTCCATCTCAGTTCAGATTTCCTTGCTTTTGAAAATCTTCGACTGCGACCTCCTTTTAGGACAATTCTCCTTCTTCCAACAAATTCTGTTAGCTGTATTTGAAAAAGGCATCAGTGATGCCTTTACCATGATCTTACCCTCCTCTTGTATTTTGTGAGGTTTCACTTGTGCATCCCTCCTTCTCATCTGTCTCCGTTAATTGTTTTCATATAAGCCTAAACTTCCTTGTAGGAAGTTTATTAGGATTTAGAGAAGATTTCAAGTTATTTCTTTCCAGGGAGTCTTTCATCTGGGTTATTTGCATTCAGTATTACTCTACACTTTTCTAGATAAGCATTATTAGGAGTTTTGCTTTCTTTCCTGTTGTCTGAAGAAGCCAGGTGTGCATCCAACACATACCATATTTCAGGTTTATGTGTCCTCAGAAGGGCACATAAATTATCTGCTGATTAGGCACTTACAGACCTTGTCTGCCCGTTCCAGGAATGAGACTGCCTGTACTAACAGTGTTAAAGCTATAAAGACAAAATCGTTAAAATGGTTTGGGAGAAAACAAAGGAGTAGAATTTCACAAAAAACTTCCTCTCTGGCACTCCCAGTTTTTACTCTCCAGTATTGACTCTAATGGAATTTTATCCTTCCATCTGTCTATATATACTGTATGAGAAGCTGGGGAGAACTTAGACTGAGTAAGTCAGTGTTGCAATAGTCAGATGCATCTGTTGGTGAGAGACCCCGAACATTTTCCCCTCTCTAATGCCATCTAAGAAGAGTTTTTCTCTTTATCCATGCTTCAGGAGCCCTTATGGAACATGAGGTTGTATTCAGAAATCCTAGCACTAAAAATATTTTTTATTCCACCTCAGAAGCCAGCAAACACAAAAAGACTATTTGAAGGACATGGAGATTTCAAAGTCTGGTACCATTCCATGTTGTCAGCAAAGTTAAGCTAAACATTTATTTTATAAAGTCCTTACCTCAGTTAAAACAGTGTCTTATAATTTTGGGGGTTTAACACAGAAGACACAGTTTAACACATGACCCAGTACATTTAATAATAAAAGCACAAGATACAGAAGTAAAATGACCGCTATATAGGATGTATTTGTCCATCACTGTTCATTTAATAAGGTTTGATTCATTTTCCTGGCTATGAGTGGGACTTATTACTCCTCTGTTAAGCACAAATTTTATAATTTGGAGGACGATACATTGCAGACCTCAGTATCTCTGTGTTCTCTTGAAGACATCCCAGGCAAACTAATGATTTTCATTTCAGACTCTCATTTCCCTCTGCACTTTTCATTGCTATGAGAGCTTTGTAATGATCACAAAATGCTTACCCAAGCAAAATAAAACTGGAAGTCATCTAAGGTACCCAGAATTCTACTATACTACCCTTGAAAATGTGTGTTATTCTTTTCAGTGTTTTGTTGGCTTAATGAAATGTGACTGTGCAACCTTTTTTTTTCTCTCTCTCATCCAAATTCACACTACCATTAGCAACACAAAAATTATATTTTCAAGTGCAGAAGCAAGATATTCCTCTTTCTCTAGCTAACCAAAGTCAGCTTCATGTCCATTTTTAAGTCAAAATATGTAGCAAAATTTGTCATGTGCTTCATTACATACACCTGCCATGTTTTTTATTGCAAAATGGAAATTAGTTTACAAATTCTAATTTTTGCTTTATTATCAAATGCTGATTTCTGATTTCCTAATGTTTTTGAGGAAAAGTTTTCTTTTATATTTTCACATTTTCACCAGGCTTTTCTTACGCAAATCTTTCCATAAAATCATTTTCTACCTGCATATTTAACTGTAGTTTGCAGGTTTTTTAAAATTTAAATATTTTTAGATATTGTCTCTTATGCATTGCAATTAATGGACACCATTATATATTTCTAAACTGTGAAAGAGGGTGTTTTCTTATGGCTACGAGTTTGCATCAGGAATAAATCACACGAAAGTGAATAAACATTTGAGATGCAAATTAGGTCATAAAAATAATGACAAAGAAGCAATCTAATTCACACACACACATAAAATTGCTCAAAACATAACCAACCATCCTCTGAACCTTTTAACAGACCTGTCAACATAGAGGTTAATGACTGTGAGTTCTTTAGATATGTACTGTTTCCAGGTTTATTATACAGCAATAGATACAATTCATAGACAAGCAATACCTGAGATGTTATTACAGTTGTCAAACTTTATTGCTTCCAATCCTTGTCAAAGGCAATTCAACACATTCTCAACACAAAAATAGGTATTGGACACTAATATTGTTATAAAAATAAGTTCCATGTCCAGTTAAAGGATTTGAGAGCATGCTGCAAACCTGGTGTTGTGAGTGTTAGCCCAGTGTAAAAAAGCTATTTTAAGCCTTTAAATTTTGCACATTAAATGTTTAGGAAGATAACAGTGAGAAAAGATCACAACTTCTGTGTCCAAGCTATTTCTTCATAAAGCTGTCAAAATACACATAAAGAACAATTCCCTTATATGACATCTGTGAATATTCCTTTCAATAATAAATTTATCTGTACTCTTTTTAGTGTTAATAACTATGGACAAAAAAATCTTAAAGCTGCAAAATAATATAGGAAAGGTAATAAAATGATCTCACTAACGTGTATATGGTACAAAGGAGAGATGTTGAAGTGAAGACTGAGCAAAGAAAGGAGACAGCAGCAAGTAAACATTCTGAAAAAATCAGCCATTAAAACCACTGGTGAAAATGCTGCTGTTTTGTTTTCCCTGCAGCGTAAAATTTCACTCCTGAAATATGCTGTCTTCTAGGTAGCACAATTTCTAAAACCCATACACAATAATTTGCTTGGCAGTCACAATTTAGTGATCCATTAAAGACTTATCTTTAGGCTCCAGTTCCCTGAACCCATCAATCAGAGCTAAAGCAATAAAAGCTTGCTGAGGGCAGAAGACTTGGGGCTCATTTTCAGAGCAGCTGAGCACCCTCAACTGTCAAAGTCATAGGTACAGGTCCCCAGCACAATAAAAAAAAAAACCTGCTTCCCACATTCTGTATGTTGGTTTCCTTCACCTGCACTGTCACTGAGCAGAGAAAATCCACTTTAGTGTATTTCTCAGTAAGTCAGGTCTCACATTTCCACAAGTAATATGCATGCCAGTGTGTTAGGATCAGAATCAGGCATTCAGCAGTGGTAACATACTTTGCTCGGTCACAGCAAAGAACTTCCTAAAACTACAGTAGACAAGGAAAGAGCAAGGAGGAGACAATAAAGTTGTACTATCACGAAAAGGAGTATTAAGGAGAAGCTGGACAGTCACTTTCCCTTGCCGCTGAACCAGCATCCTTCTACGGGGAATAGCTGCCAATGATCCCTGAAGAAACTCTCTTCAACAACGTTGAAACTGTGTGGGTTTGCTGCAGGGTCTGAATTTTCATTACGGAGAGTTAGAATGACAGTATTTTCATTTGCATTTCAAATATGTCTTTCTCTTCCCCATAGATTTAGACCTGTTTATACCAAGGACTATGACTTAAACCAGTTTCCACATACAAACTGAAGTTCAGATCCAGATTTCATGCCTTAAATTCAGATCCAGAACTAAGAACCACTGTTCCAAGTTCGAAAATGTCCAAATTTAGTAATTTTATTCAGTACACGCATGGTTCCAGACCACCCCAGGTAGGAACTGACCAAGCTGAATCGGTTTCACCAAGCTACCAGGGGCTACACTGAGGCTGAAGATCTGTTCTTGTCAACCAGCAAACTTTTCTGAACAAGAAGCTGGGATGTGATTGCCAAGACTCCTGAGATGCACACAAGATAGCAGTGTTGCCAGCTCCCCCACTGTTGCTATTTATCTCCTGATAATAGTATTTTTCTTCAAGCTCCAGTTCCTGAAATGAAAGTCTCAGCTTTCATTACAAAAAAAAACAAAACAAAACAAACAAAAAAAAAAAAAAATAACACCACCACCAACAACAACAACAAAAAACCCAAACATATTTCTAGCTCTTTCTGTTGCAAGGAAAAGTTGGAAAGTGAGACTTCAGAAGACCTGAACATTTTAGAAACCCCAAAACAAATATTATTACTTGGAGGTGTTTTATTTGGATTAAATAAATTTACTAAAAAATAATCTGGGGAATCTGATTCCCTGTTTGTTAATGCACAAGAATGGTAATGATGAGAAATATACAGAGGGTCCCTAATGCAGGTGAATGAGACACCAGCAGAGATGCAAAAGATATTTTGGTCTTTTCTCTGCGAGAATAGCTCTAAACTAGTCAGCAACAACTGCCACTGGGGAGACAGCTGCTGAGACTTGCCTTCTTTATGTTTTATTTTCCTTTCAGAGCAGAAAAGAAAGCATGCATGGTAGGCCTGTGTGAGCTGCAAAGCTTGCATCATCTATGTAAGCAGTATAGCCCTAGCTGGAGACTGGCTGGAACACAGCTAACACGTGTGGAGAGGGCTGCAAAGGGACATAAAGTACACACTCAATTTATTACCGACCAGCAGCACTGTAAAGACACCAAACTCAAACACAAGAAATTGTTTGGTCTCTTGGATACCGAATGCCAGGGAAACAAGAAGAGTGAAATGGAAATTCCTGTGGATAAGCAGAAATGTCGTTTAATTGGCAGCACTAAAATTAAAAAATAATCATTTTTATTATTGGAATGGTAAAATCGTTGGGATAGGTCTGAGGAAAAAAGGTGTCAGTGGCTGGTATGGTGTGCTACGTGAAAGAGAAAGCATCTCTTGTGGAGTAAATGAGGGCACTGCACAACAGGTTCAGCACATATGGTTTTATGAATCTATGTGTTAATGAAGGTCAAGAGAGTCTAATAACAGGGAGTGCTACAGACCACTAAAACAGCCTGGTTAAGAGGATAAGTCCATCCCCCACAATGAGAAAAAATAAAAGCTGTACACAGAGGAGTTTTGGTTGGGCAGGAGACCAAAAGCAGCCAATGGCAAACAGCATTAGAGCTGCTGACAGGTGCAGAGCATAGTGGCCCAGCACAAACTCCCAACACAGAACTTACACAAGTGGGGTTTGTTTGAGCTGAATTGATGGACTAAAGGGATGGATTGATCACATGCCTGTGATAGGAGTAGTTGCCTATTACTAGCTGTCAAACTGAATTAAGACTACTTAGGGCACCACTGTCTCTTTGTTAGAAGTTCCTCCAGCTGAATCCTGAAATTATTACAGAAGATCACCAATTGGTTCCAACAGCAATCAAGAGTACATTGGTTTTCAGTGAAATCAAAGCATTTGCTTATTTTATCTTAACTCACTGTGGCAAAATACGGCTGCCCTTCTGGAACAGTCTTCAAAGAAGAACCACCTCATTAAGCCTGTACTATGTGCCCCAATGTGAGTTGTGCTTTCATTACGTCTTTTCAGTATCCCATGGAGCAAGTAGGTGGTGTGCATGCCCCTGTAGAAAACATTGGAAGACAGAAATAGAGCAATCTCCATTTTCAAAATGTGGTTGCTTATAATGAAACCAGAGGGAAAAAAAGAAAATGAGGCAGAGTGCAAAACTCTCAGCATCAGATAACACCTAGGGATCTAGGGATGCTCCTGGGAGAAATACCTTGATCTGACGGATCTGACAACCCTGTGACACATCCCAAAATCCGTATATGCTGTTAATGTCAATGTGAGGTGAACAGGGCTTGAATCTCACTCCACTGACCCTATATGCTCCTTTCTGCCACCAGCAGGAGAGCCTGAGCAAGGCAGCTGGGGCATGGTTCTGGGCCATAAGACAAGAACTTTTTCTAGTCCTGTCAAAGGATAACCTGAATCTGTGTTGCAGCAGAGGCTCTTTTAAGAATCTGGAAATTCCATAGCACTGCACATTCACATACAATCACTAGAGTCATATTCTGTTGGGATGGTCTCATAGGTCTCCCTGCCTTGGTTTATGCAGAGTTAAAAGCTTCATTCTTAATCAGTATTTTTAAGATATAATTACATGAACTGGATTTTTTTCTGGGTATATATAGTCCTATAGTAGGTCGGCATGGCACTCTTTTTTTTTTCTTCTTCTATTCAGATTGCAATAGAGAATGGCTATGCAAACTGTGGAAGACATAAACCAGCTTATCCTAAGCCATTTGGGGTTTTATTTTGCCAATTTGTATTCTTAAGTACCACCTCCAGGCAGAAATTTGAGAAGAATGCTTTGTGTTTGGTTTATTTTGTCACAAGGTAGATATGGATTAAGTTTTTTAAACATATTTATCTTATTTCCAAATACCTTTCCCTTTAATGTGCCCAAACTGGAGTTGCCCCATAAAAGCAGATGTATGAAAGTTAAAAGCCATCAGTAAAAGGAAGAGACAGTGAAAAAAAATTATCTGCCAGTTACAAGGTTCTGGGGAATGCTGCAGAATTCACACAGCAATTCACAGTCATTAACTCCTTCCTCTGCCATAAGTGCATTTGATGGAGCTCCAAGAAGTATGTCAAGGTCACGTTTACCCAATTCTAATGAAGCAAAGCAAAAGTCACAATTTGTTAACTATCCATTGGGAATAAAAGTGTGATTTTTTTAACAGCTAAGTAATTAAAAAGGCAAGTGTGTTCCATATTGCAAGAGTGTTACTATATTAGATAAGGGAATGGTTCATGACCATGTGACACTATTAATATGACCAAAAATTGTCTGGTCCCCTAAATTACTATATTTCCCTCAGCAGAATGTTAATTTCAGGTTAGTAATTTTAATTGCACTAGTATCTGACTGCTTAAAATTTCACTTCATGTATTTTTTAAGTTTCTCCTCTTTGAATTTTTCCTCCTACTCAGAGTTCTGTTTATTTTAATTGGGAGTTACTTATGCCAGATTGTGTACTGACTCCCCATGATTTTTTTTAAACATGCAATTTTTTTCAAACACACCATACTGTGGAAAGAGTTGCTATAAATAACAGAAAGAATTTAAAATCCAGCCTCCCTTGAATTGAGGATCTCTCTCTTCAAGATGCAAAATGATCTAATAGTTTTGTGGCACTACCATTTTTTGTTTGATTCTGTCACCATTTCTAATGCTGATTAAAAATGTCTTTTGCAAGCAGTGCCACTGAAATCAGTGTAAGAAGAAAATGATCCATTTTACTTAGTCATCTGTTTTCCACAAAGGTGGAAACATAACATGGCTACTTTATCCAGTGTGGAAATACAGTAGGAGACAATAATTACATAACTTCTCCTTTTCTATTAATTTTGCTACAAAAATTACAAAATAGCTTTTCTTCTTTCCCATTAAAGACAATATTTGCATTATAATTTTTTTCTTTACCGGAAGTTTGTTTCCTTGGTAACCAAAACCTTTACTACAAACTTCAAAGAATGACTAGAAAAGAAACTAAATAGTTAATAATGTTGATTAAACCAGGAGCACTTACCAACAGCAGTCATAAAATGATACCTAAGATACCGCAGTTTTTCTTAATCAAATATAGGTGCTGGTCAGGTGAAAACGCAGGGAAGGCAGGTGACAAGGTGAGAGAACTGACAGAGAATTAGTGCTGACTGGGGAAAATTTGGTACCAATTTTTCTAAGACAAAATGTTTCCTGAATTCCTGGGAAAGCTGAACTGAAAAATATGCCAGATTTTTTTCTGAAGATTTTTACTGATCACTTATTTATTATTGCTAGTGAGGTACTTACTTGGTACCCACCGGGTGCATACGCATGTGCAGGTACAGCAAAGGTGACAGCAGTGTATCCTTCTGGCTGGTGGCATGTGACCTGCCACTTTTTATCTTAACATTTTGACATCTCAGTTAACCGAGTATCGGCGGCCCTCCTTAATAAAACAGAGCCCCGAGGGGCTGGCACCCAGTGTAACCACCTCCTGCCTTGCTATGGCACACCCTAACGCAACACTGAACACGTTGCTTTAGGGATTGCGTGAAGGTGTTGTGATGGCCCCCCTCAACTATGTCAACAGCTTAGGACAGAGATTTCCTCAGAATAAAAGATCTCACTTGATTAAAGATGAATTAAAATCACTACAGACAGAAGTATGTAGGTAAATGGCCATAAATTAGGCTTGTACGTTTTACCCGGAGCAGTAATGACTGGAATGCTGCCTATGGTGTCTTTGTTACTCAGCCTCAGTTTCAGTAGGCACGTGAAGGGAAAATGCAAGTTAGAGAAAAATGCAGAAAAAATCATTCTCTCCCAGAAGGCAGATGACTTTTCATTGTGGCTGAATCCTCATGTCAGGAGCAAAGAGAATTTTTTACCATTTTCTATTAAGTGCATTTGCATTTGGAATTGTTTTCAAGACAAAATGCATAAGAGCCGTTTAAATAATAGCAGTTAAACCACAAAATAGCACTGATATTCTTTGATATATGGTTCTAATTCATAAAGGAAACTGATGAATTCACAGATTTTGTTGAAACTTAACATGTACTCAAATACTCTCTTTAGTACAAGTACTGAATAGCTCTGTACTTCCAGATAATTATATGAGTCATTCTGATACCAGCAACTGAAATAACTAATGACAATCACAATATACCATCTACCAGACATTGTAGCAGGCAGATGTATGTTCCTTAAGAATCAAGGAAAATGTAAAGGTCTAGCTTTTTCGACAGGATATTAGATAAACAGTTGGTGTTTCCAATTAAATCACAGTCTCGGTGATTTGTCTTACTGTAGCATTTCTAAAAAAAACATATAAACGAAAGGTTTTACTGGCATAGAAGAGAACAGGTAGTAAAAAATGCACGCTGACTTTAAAACTTAGAAGGTACAGGTGAAATCAATTCTCCTCATGAATGGCAGGATCTGCAAGAGCAGCTTTGGTTACAGTTTTGAGAGGTAGTAATAATGGCAAGATTTAGCTAACAGGAAAAGAGAGAAAATAACTCCATAATCAGTTTACCATTATTAAATACCCATATAAGAAGTAAACAAATTTTCCTCTTTAAGAACAAGTTTAAATTGCATACACTACAGATATCTCAGCACTTGGAATTCTTAATTGATAAATGAAGGATTAAGTGTATCCAAAAAACATTATTTTTATTAATTCAGATGCACTTAATGCATCTCAGTCCTCTGATTTTATTTGAAGGAACTGAATAGCAGAAACTTTCCACTATATCATGTAAACATAGCTCGGAAGAGACTAAAATATTGTGCAGAACTGCAGAACAAACTACCCAACACAACTTTTACAAAGAATATGAGCAAGAATAAATTTGCTTTGCAACACTATATCTGAGTAAGCTACAATACCTCTTGTACTAGCAATGTACTACCCACATTTTCCTATTTCAGTTGAAAAGGAAAGGTCTGCTATTGTTGCAAGGTCATGATATTGAGGAACTTTTTTGTTTGTTTTTGGTTTTGACTACTGTGAAAAAATATGATTGAACCAGTAGGAAAATATGCAATTGAATGATCAGACCTGAAGGCTCCATGAAGTATATTCATGATTAAAATTGCTACTTCTTGCAATGGATGGGGAACTTATGCCAAAACCCTTCATAGCCTTTGAACCTCAGGAAGTCTGAAGCTTTTGAGGAGACACAGTTCTGTTTTCTGGCTGTTTTTTGCAAGGTAGGTGTTAGAATCCTAAAGGAAGCATCTTTAGTATTTTGTGTACACAAAATTATATACAACTCTTGATTGTGGGCTTTCAGAGGCCCCTGAGAAAATGGTTAATCTTTGTTAAAGCTCTTGAGCGTTAGTGGCTAATAGAGGCTGGAGGGTATTGCAGAGTAGTTATTAACCTCATTGTGATCCGGTAACAAGTTTTTCACAGTATCTGGTTCTTACAGTGAGTTCTTCCCTAAGAAAGTACATTATTAATAGGCAGAAAATCTACAAAGTGCCATAGCATTTGAAGGCAGGAGAGTGTGCTGGCATCATCCGGTCTTCATGACAGACAGAATTCCAACACCATATGCTTTCATCTGCAAAACGCCTACTTCTGAGTAAAAGTGGCCCTTAAAATTATCTTCCTGCAGAAGTCAAAGTCATTTGCAAGTCTGCTTCTTTTAAACAAGCTCAGAAGTAAGATTAATGGAGTAATGAAATTAACTCTGCTCCAAACCAGCTTTATATTCTGACTCTTCCAGCAGGTTCTGAATTTCCTTGACTCCTATGCAAACACAGTCACGGAAGTCAAGTCAAAACTGTTTATCATCTTCCCTATAGCAAACACAAGTTCTCTCTTGCTGTAGCAGCATTGTTCTTTTTGTGACATCTGTAGATTAGACAATGTCAAACATAATTTAAAAAACAACAATATGATACTTAGCTTCACGTTTTTTTCACTGTTTCTTCAATTACTTCATGTCACTTAGCCTGAAGAATTAAAACATATCCTAAAAAATACCTCGAAAAAGTGATGCTTTCATGTTGTATCACAAGGTTTTGCTATTAACCTTATTCCTGTTCTAATTACCAAAATTACACATTACAGACAGACTGAAATCCTCCACAATGTCTAGAGGTGATTCTACAGGGGAGGCACAACTCACTGGTACAGTGCACTCATGTGATCTTTTGTTGCTCCTCTGGTAATGAAGAATCAGTGGTAAATCAATTAAAAGTGCTAAAGTTATTGGCAGGCTAAAAAGTGAATACTGACAAATGTGGCAAATTGAGAACCTCTTTTTGGTATCAAAGCAAGAAGGGTAGTTTAAGGAAGGTCTAACCAAGGGTTGAAAACTAGTGCGGAGATAGCCAAGGACAAAGTCATTCTATGCGTGCAGCCCACAGGGATGTTAATTCTCACTGTTTTAAGAAACCAGTAAGGGATGTACACCAAAAATGTGCTGCAATGTTTAACTGAGGAATGAACAATACAAATGCAGACTTCTGAAATGTGACATCTCTACATTTTTGTAGATATATATATGTTTCTTGCTGTATTTTTCATTGCAGGGCTGGTAGAATACCAATAACATAGGTATGTTTATTTTTTTATACTGAGTTCGCATGAGAAGCTCAATATCTGAAAAACAGCTATGAAAACCTATCATTCAAGCTGTATTATCCAGGACACTTTGTAGCTTTCCAAAGTGGTCTAAACAGGACAATACAGACCCAGGGATAGATTGTTATTTCTTTTCTTTGACTGACACAAAAGGCATGCAGTGGGAAGGAAATTGTGTTGTGAATCACACACCATCAAATGACTGTGGCATACAATGGGCTCCATATATCACCAGCAATATTTAAAACAAACAGATTTCATAGCATTATCGGCCCATCAGGAAGTGATTCACCTCCAGAAGGTCTTAATTTTTATTTTGAAAACCCTGCCAAAAGGGTTTTGTCTTTCTCTTCCATTGCAGCAGCTCAGCTGCTTGCAATGTGTTACACAACTGTTTCACTTAAACCCAACAGCTGACCTTTGTTATCAGAGCTATATTCAGAAACACTACTTCAGCCTAAAATTGAATGAAAATCTATTTTCACCTCTTATACTGAGTAAATTTGCTTCTTCACTGGGGTAAGACTATCAGAGGCACACACAGCTTAAACGTATTATTGATTTGTAGAAATTAAAGCCAGTTTCACATAGCTCTGGGCTTCAATGAGTCATAAAACCCCATCAACAGTTAGTTCAGATTTTTTTGTTCCTGGAAGATAGGGATGGGTTCATGTGAACTGACAGGTGGAAATATATTCAGTGTGAAAACTTCTAAAGGAATTTTTGAAGTCCGACTGTTAGCAGAGAGAGGTTGATTTTAACTAACCTACAGCCAGCTGAGTACAGAGACCAATTTGTAGAGAAATGAGGTCGTTGCATTAGGGAAGTCTGAGATTCAAACCTGCAGATGTTCATGCTGAGTGCTTAACTGAACCTCTGGAGTCCTCAAAGCTGTGCTTTAAAAAAATATTTGGGGATTTTTTTCTTATGACACTTCTATCTCATAGTAATGCAGAAAATGCTCAGACCACAATCTCCAGTTCAGTAATTTTTTATCTTTCTTGTTTCAGAATATCTAAAGATGCTAAGGTGAAAACCTGATTTAAAAATGAAAGAAAAAAAACAACTTTGAGAAATAAAACCATATATTTCTTAAAAACAAGTATCTTGAATTTGTTCATGGTGTTTCTATCACGACTCAATACCCTCCTTTAGCAGATATTCCATTACATACAACTATCTAAAAAAAGCCATTAGTTTTCTCACAAAAAACATGTATGAGATCATGTTCGAACTCAAACATGTTCAGATATGGAAAATGTTGGTTCCCTAATATACCAGTAAGCAAAAGCTATAAATACTACCACCGAAATAGTCATTACTCAGACACTGATTCTCAGTGTCCCACTCCATATCAAGAAATTATCAGGGATTCTGTAAACAGTGAAATGCACAAAGCTATCCAGCGAAGAGCAAAGAAGAACCCCCAAAATATTTTTTTCTAGAATTCTTTATAGATGTTTGCCTCGTATCACCAACAGTGCACCCGTCCAAGTTGTGAGCAGCCATGAGTTCCTACAGAAGAATGCTCTGGGAAATGGTGTTAAAGGCTTTAGTAAAGTCCAAGCAGGCATCATCCATAGCCTTTCCCTTATCCACTAAGCAGGTCAGCTTGTCGAAGAAGGAGATCAAGTCAGTAAAGAAGGACCTGTCTTTCATGAACTCATGCTGGCTGTCCCTGATCCCCTGGTTGTCCTGTACATGCCACATGATGGCGCTCAGAATGATCGGCTCCATATTCTTCCCCTGCACCAAGGCCATACTGACAGGCCTGTAGTTCCTGGGATGCTTCTTCCAACCCACCTTATGGATGGGTGTCACACTGTCTGACCTCCAATCACTTGGAACCTTCCCAGTTAACCAGGATTGCTGGTAAATGGTGGGAAGTGGATAAGTGAGAACTTCCGTCAGCTTCCTCAGTACCTTTGGGTGGATGCTGTCCAGCCCCACAGATGTCTGTATGTTTAGGTGGCGTAGCAGGTCACTGACCATTTCCACGTGGATCATGGGGGCTTCCTTCTTCTCCCCATCCCAGTCTTCCAGCTCAGACAGCTGGTATCCAGCTCTTGCTACTAAAGACTGAGGCAAAGAAGGCATTAAGTACCCCAGCCTTTTTGTCATCCTTTGTCACTGTGTTTCCCTCCACGTTCAATCAAAGACAGAGATACTCTTTAGTGCTCCTTCTGTTACTGATATATTTATTATTAATAAGACATTATTTATTGTGTTTTATAGCAGTGGCCAGATTAAGTTCTAGTTCGGCTTTCACCCTCCTATTTTTCTTCCCACATAACCTCATGACAACCTCATGTTTCCTGCCTCTTCTTCCAAAGGTCACAAACTCTATTTTTGTCCCTGAGTTCCAGCCAAAACTCTCTGTTCAGCATGTTTTCTGCCCAACCCTAATGTTTAATTCTTCTACCTTTCAGATAGAGACCATCCACAAGATCTTAAAAATCGAGTGAGTTTTCCCTTTTCCTCATTATACATTAACAATCAGTGCAATGAATGGATCTAAGAGCATCTGTAAAATGGCACTCAAGGGACAACAGGTCCAGGTTACACACACAGTTTTCAAAAACTCTCTGCTCATATGAGCGATTTGCGCACCTGTGTAAATCATTGCTTTCTCAGCAAGTACATTCCTGTAAACTAATATTAATGTCAAATTTATAGTCATGAAAGCATGCAGACTGAAAAGAGAAGTGTCAGGCATTGATTTAATTTCTTGTCATGCATATTTGCATAGTATTTACAGATTAATAAATGAGACATACCTTGTGTAAATCAATAGCTACCCTGCCTGTATAGTGTAAACTTCATTATTCATGGTCTTATACTATGTTGAATGAAACATTAAAGATATAAGTAAAACTACTATGGATTGCTTTGAAGGACATAGGGAAGGTCATTGACTTAGAAAGATAGTACAGGGACGTACATGATTTCACAAATTTTACTCTCTGACCTTTCCTCCATTCTTTCATGGTTTTTTATCTATTCCCCATTCTGTCAAACATAGATGAAAGCATCTCAAAGGGTCATCGTGAGAGGTTACCAGTTAATGTTTGCAAATGTCTGAGAAAAAGAACATTATTTTACAGGCATGGATGCCTTCTAGTTTACAGTGTCATTAGGCCATTCCATAACCTTGTATGTCCATATGAAGTGATCATTTCAAAGAAAGGAGGCTACATGATAAATAGAGAACAGCATTTGCAACCTATGTCCCCATAGAATTTTATCACCATACATTGATATCATGATTAATTTGTGATTACTGTTATAGATTAAGAAAACATAACTTTAGCCTCATTCTGCTCCCTTTACAGAAACAAGACTCTGTGGAAGATGCTCCATGTATGGGGAAACATCTAGTAGTCCTGTAAGTTCATTTCTGGAAAGCACGTTGTGTACAGGTAAGGTGAGCAGGCAGGGAGAAGGGAGACTTATGATACACTCCACAAAACACAGCAACAGCTTTGTCCCAGAGGAGCACTGCCTGCAGCAAGAAGTTTGGTCAATCTGAAGGTCATACTGGAATGACTGCTCCTGGACAGCTGTGTGATATAATGGACATCGGTCTAAAGTTGTCCCAGCTAACACACAGGACAGAAATAGCAGCATTCACTGTGACAACACTTAGCTCCTAGCCTGCTTGACAAGGCAGAAAAAAATAAAAATTTGGGATTGGAATAAGTTCTGTGACAAGAAAAACAGGAGCTTTGTAGTCCTCTCAGTCCACAGCCTGTTCAAGCATCTGGCTTTCCTTCCTTTCCTCCAGGAACTAAGGCAAACCAGTCCCCACGGCCACCAGATTTGTCTCCCGTGGACCAGGAAGCAGAAATCCCTTAGATCATGAAGCTGGTTGCACCCAGTTAACTCAAGGATCTCCCCCACACAAAAAAGATGAATGTGTTCCTCACCAGCACATCAAGTATTTCCAGAACCCCAGATTCTAACGGAAAAATATCAAGTCATTCCATTCTTTTCTTACCACACCATGAGCATCTGCTGCATTTTCTTCCTTTCTTCTTCCGTAGTTGTTATCTTTGTGTCATCGTTATAACAGAGATGGACTGAACTGAGATTGGGAATTGTATTGGGTTTGTGTGGCCAGGTTTTGGTAGCGGGGGTTTACAGGGGTGGCTTCTGTGAGAAGCTGCCAGAGGTTTCCTTCATGTCCAGCAGAGTCAAACCCAGGGAGCTCCAAGATGGACGTGCTGCTGGCCAAGGCTGGGCCAATCAGAAATTGTGGTAATGCCTCTGTGATAACATATTTAAAAAGAAGGAAAAAAGTAATATGATTGCAGCCTGAGAAGAGCAGAGTGAGAACATGTGGGAGGAACAGCTTTGCAGACACCAAGGTCAGTGCAGAAGGAGGGGCAGGAGGTGCTCCAGGTGCTGGAGTTGAGATTCCCCTGCAGCCCGTGGTGCAGCCCATGATGAGGCAGCTGTGCCCCTGCAGCCCATGGAGGACCACAGGGATGCAGAGATCCACCTGCAGCCCGGGGAGGAGCCTCATGCCAGAACAGGTGGATGCCTGAAAGGGGGTTGTGAACCTGTGGGAGGCCCGTGCTGGAGCAGGATCCTGGCAGGGACCTGGGGATCCATGGAGAGAGGAGCCCACGCTGGAGCAGGTTTCCTGCTAGGGCTTGTGGCCCCGTGGGGTACCAATGCTTGTGCAGCCAGCCATTGAAGGACTGCACCCCATGGAAGAGTGACCCACGCTGCAGCAGTTTGTGGAGAACTGTCTCTTGTGGGATGGACTCACATTGGACAAGTTCATGGAGAGCAGTCTCCCATGGGAGGCACCCCACAACAGAGAAGGGGAGGGACTCCCCTCCCTGAGCAGCAGCAGCAGAAACAACCTGTGATGAACTGGGGTCGTAAGCCCTATTCCCTGTCTCCCTGCACCACTGGGGAAGGAGGTAGAGATGGGAAGGAAGGAGGGGTGGAGCTAAGATGTTTTTTAGATCTGTTTTTACTTCTCATTATCTGGCTCTGATTTTGTTAGTAATACGTTCAATTAATATCTCTGATTCTACTCTGTTTTGCCTTTGACAGTATTTGGTGAGTGATCTCTCTCTGTCCTCATCTCCACTCATGAACCCTCCATTATATTTTCTCTCCCCAGTCCTGGCACCCAGCCAGAGTGAATACACTACAGGAATACCATCATGCCATAACACACGATATGTCACCGATCTACTGACACAGTTCTGTGCCCAGATTCTATACATATTATGTTTGAACTTTTCTGGTTTTCAAATCTTCAGTAAAACCAGTAGAAGCCAGTCTACTGTGTCAGGGCAAGTTTCTTTAACATGGTATTGATCAAAGTTGCATTATTTCCGAGCAGCAAAATGTTATCACATTGAACCTGGAACCAATTTTGCTTTTCCATAAGTGAACAAAACCAAAGTTGACAAATTGTTGGTGTTGAATTCTGTTAAAGAAAAGACAACCAGTAGAGACCAGAGAGTTTTTCAGGAACTTGTCTTTCACCTGAACTTGTGAGCTGGGAAGCAGAAGAAGGATACTGAAGGGGTAGACTGTTCTTCTACTGGAGAGAATGCAGTGGAAACTGTGAGCCCTCATTGCTCAAGCCAAGCACAGAAAGCTGATGCTATAACTTTGTGAAGATAAAATGCGACCAGAAAATCCTCACCGTGCCCTGCCTGATCCTATAAAACTTGGGACATTGCACCACAAGATCAAATCTTCTATAGTTGACAGTGCTATTGGTCCTTCATAATATTAAAGAAAATAAATCCTCTAGGAAAAAAATAAAGCTCACATAAAAGCATGGTTTAAATTTTGGGTTACTTCTCGAACACCTTTTGCTCACCCTGACTGATCTTAGCCTGATCAAATGGAAAACAAATCTCCACAGAAAAAAACACAGCTGTCTCTCTGGGCTGTTAGATTGTTTGGAGGGGTGGAGAGGGCACTCAAAACTTTAAAGTGTTGTTTTCTGGTTCTCTTTTACCTCCTCCTCAATATTAAAAGAAAAATTAGCATAGAAAAGGGGGTGAAGCCCTTCAAGCTTGGAAGATAAAAACTTCCAACTTTCTTAGCAAAATGAAGAAGTTAAAAGAAGGTTAAAGAATACTAGGGGTAACAGACACAGGAAAATTCACACACAGTGGTTTCTAAAATGGCTTAAATATAAACTTACAAGGGTATCCAGTCTTAATATTCTGTCCTCAAAGATGATTCTGAGGACATGAGAGGGGGAATAAATGCAATAAAAGGAATCAGAGGTCTTCTGCCATCGTTTATTCAGGAGATAAACAAGGATGAAATGGATGAAAGGATGAATGGAGCAAGAGGTGGGCTGTCTGGCAGTCATAAGCATCTACAGCTGTGCAAATGTAGGAGGTTGAGCAAGGGATGGGAAAACAGGATGACTTCACCCATTGGATCCTACCACATTTGTCACATAGAGTGAATGAAAATGGCAAAAGAAAATGGAAAATCTCTCCTGTGGGCAAAATACTAGACTGTACATTGACAAAAACCCAACAAAGGAACTTGAAAACATTGCTAGAAAATAAGGGGCTGAGAGGACAACAGGATTGCAAGTGCCAAGCTAAAAGTCAGAACCTAGACACCTAAAGGAATGAAAAACTATTTTTGTTTTTTAAAAGTCACTACAGCCTACACACATGCACAGACACCTTTGCAGGAACCCACCATTGCTAAAATAAAACACAATTGCAGCAGAGAGACACCTTGTTGGGTACACAGCCAGACTGATCCTGTTCCAGGTGATGCACAGAAGTCTCTCAGAGGGGACAAAAAATAGGATTTCTTTTTATCCCATGATCCTAATGGCTATTTTTGTTATTGTTCTTCAGCAACAACAACAAAACCACTGGAAAGCTGTACTGAACAGCAAACTAAAACATGCCTACAGCAAGAGACAGCTTTTTAAACTTCCATCTCACTAGTGCTTGTCTATATGAATAATGTCACCATGTCACTGCTTTTCCTGCATTCTATTACAGAATATTCTTCCCCCAGTTTTATTATGCTATTCTATTTCAACTTGATGAATTATCTATATTACATTTTTTGAGAAATATTCCCTCTAGGGACGGACATACTTAGTTTAGAAAGTTTTCAGCAGAAAGAAAAGAGAAAGAAAAATAGAAACTTCCACATCTCCACTTTTTTTAAGCTACTCCTGGGACTAGGACATAATTATCCACATTCTGCAATTGCCAGTCAACTCTTAGCTGAATGATGAAAATCAGTGGTACTAAGAAGTGATGTTTGGGCAAGTCTAGGCAGAAGGAAAAAGGAGTCTGTTAGCAAAGAGCAAGAATGGGAAGCTGAAGTCGCAATGTGAGGGCCCAGTTAAAGAGTTTCATTTGCACCAAGTTTGTTTTTCTACTCCTTTCTCCATGGTTCCAAAACCACTTACACATTCAGCCAAAGACAACAGGCTCAAAAACCTTCTCTTTGAAAGTGGCACAAAGTAAGAAGATGGCTATCCCCACAGCAACAGTTATGGGGGTATGGACAGGCAGGTATACTCTGGATTAAGTAGTAACACAGATTTCATGTCTGATAGAGACCAATTTAAGGTTAAAATATGTGACTCTATGGATATAGTTTTCATTTTGTCCTCATCTCCAACTTGAGAAATAAAAAGAAATAGAATATGCTAAGTCACATTCACTTTTTGGGTATAGTTATTAATGTATTTTATTGTATTTCTGCATTCCAGCAGGCTTTAACAAGCATTGCTAATAAGATGTCTTCTCCCTTCTGCAGTGCTAACTCCACAGGCCAAACATGCATGGTTTGGCTTGTCTGCTACTCTTACAGCAGTCTATACTTTCATGTGAATATATTAACTCATTCCCATGATGCCAGCCTAGAATAGAAATTCAATGCTGAACATGTAACCTTCTGTTCTGTTGGGTTGCTGCAGATATGCTTTTATGCTCAGAGATCTGCTTTGTCACCATAGTAATTTTGGACAAGGAGACCCTATAGACACTTTTTTTATTAAAAACAAAACAACAGCAAAAAAAAAAAAGTCATTTTGAGAACATAAGTTACACCAGCTGAGCTAAGTTTTAAATAAACCTGTAACTATTAATATGTGTTCTGCTACTGTGAAAATCTTTATAGGACTAAACAGTCCTTGAGGAACTGCAAGCCAGCATTGCCATGTAGGATGATTGTGGTACAAAACCTCCTACTTACCCTTTCTTCATACTTGTTTGTTTTATTTCTGTTGACTACTAACTGGTTTTTAATAACTGTAAATACTTAAAGTTCAGGAGTGCTTCTTTGTTTAGAATTAGGAAATATCTTCCTATGCGTTAAGTTAGAACGTAAAGCACTCTGCAAAAATCTTCTCAATTCAGCATATATGACAAAAACTTCACTTGTTTAGTGCTATTTTCTTCTTTTACTTTTGAAGATATGGCTCATTGCTGTTTCATTATGTAAAGGAAAGGATCCACCTAGAGACCCTGGTAGCTTTCCGTTTCTAAGCAAGTGTCCAAGGCTTAAACTACACACTGCAACAACGGTTCTTACTGAAGACCCAATATGGCAAGTTCTAGACCTGTAATCTAGCTATAATTTTGTCTCATCACTTGTTTCAGGACATTTCTCTCATAGGGAAATTTCACGGTTCTGGTTCATCATTGATTTGGGACTCATGGGTGTATTTCTGAAGTGGCTATACGTTCTTGTTTCCCAGTTGCTACTTGGCTACAATAAAGAGAAGACAAACGCCACTTCTCTAGTGACTTTTCCTTAAAAAAGCAGAGAATGCAGAGGTTCACTACTGTTTCGTTGAGAGAAGTTGTTTACATACTCAAGGCACATATATTGCTTCTTTCAAATTGTAGGCACAGATCAGTTGTATGACATTATAATGGACACAAAATTATCATTTTCCCCAATTCACAAATGGGGAAAAATGCTTCGTGTTCAGGAGGCATGTCCTCAATTTTCATTGCCCAGCACATACAAAGACAGTTAAACAAAAAGAGAAAGCAGTTAGCCAAATTTTAAAAAGCATGATTATGCCAAGGATTATATCTGTTTCCTGAACGTGTAATGCTCACTAGTTTCTTTGCATGGCAGAGGAGGAGGTTATACATTTTGGAAAAGGTTCATACATCAGCATCAGCATCCATTATCACATTTCCATGAGTTTTCACACACATTCTCTTGGGATGACAAATTATTACACCATTTAATGTGCTTAGTCTTTGTGGCATTAAAAAGATTATCATATTTTTAGCTGAGAGTTTCATTACATATAATTTTGACACTTCTCATCTAAGTTTCACAGAGGGGAAAAATAAAGTCTGAAGGTGTCTTGCAACTGGTTTTGTTTCTTTTATTTTCAGCTGGATGTCTTGTTAAAGATAAATCAAATTTTGGTTTATCTATGACTGGAATGAGTCTGTTCTTCGGGTCTTCAGGCTACTCACTTTGGTACTGACAGTCTACATTTACACCATTCCCCTCAAAAGGAAAGATATTTAGTCTTGCAACTATTTGGAAAGAATCCTGAAACATCATTATACACAGAGTCATTCTTTTAATTACAAGTAGCCGAAAGCAAAAAGAGTGGTGACGGAGCGGCCTAGGGGTAGAGCATTTGGCTAGATGGTTAAGCACTCAAATTTATTGGCAACTGCAGGCTTCCTCAAGGAGATTGTCTATTCTGAGGCCACATTTACTCATTTGGAAATAGTAGGGGAAATCCAACTGTTGCCTTAAAAATTGAAAGTAAAGGAGGAGGATCTAGCCCATTCTTAGGGGAGGCTCCATGCCTTTAAAATTCATACTTTCCTTATACCTTGAAATAACCTGGTTCTGATGACCTCCAGATTACATTGCACAACCTTATTTTTTTCAGAACTTTGTACAGAGTAGAATGGGTGAGACTGAAAATTTTCAAAGGAATGATTTTTCAGCAGGAGTGCCTTTCAGTGCTGCACTTATGATAAGTTCTATATTATGTCAAAAGTTCTGGGTCCAAATGAATGTTTACTGTTCCAAAAATCTAAATCAATACATAAATTCAGACAATATAATGAATTGCAGGTTTCAAAACAAATGTACTCTGTTAAAGTTGCATTTACATTCCAAGTAATGACCATCTCACTAAAATCTGAGTAATTGTCAGATAATGACTGTATCACAATACTGCACTGAAAAAGCAGAAATTGAAAAACACAAAAATTTTATTTACAGATTCCTAAAAGATATTTTTTAAGTGTTATCAACTTAGCAAGAAATTTCACAAACATGAACACGCAAAAATAAATTGCTTTATATACAGGGCACTTTTCTGTAGTCTGATTTCTCAGGTTTCTTGGCCAGAAGAAATTAGAGGCACCAACTTTACGAATTTCATGACAACCATCAAAAGGTAGTTCCAATTAATAAAGGTGGTAGGCCAAGATAATTTAGAATATTTCTATCTTGTAGAGGTCCCTGAATAACATTCAAGTATGTGGTGCAGTTTTAAAGAAGCTAAGGTATTACTGCCTTCCGTAATCAAATCTGTCCCTCCCAACCCTATATTCAGTAGCAACATCTGTTCTCTTTTGACCCATGATAAGGTAATGATCTCATTGTGGCCTGTGCTGGATGAAATTATCACAGTTTTGTAGAAAAGTAATTTTTCTCAAGAAACAACGCTACACACTGAAAACACACAGAGCATATAAACCAAAGCTAATTGGGCACATAATGGTTCTTGAGTCGCAAGGTTAAGTATTGAAAAGCAAGGAGATAAACAAATCCCAGACACCAGACCACGGTGCATGCCATGTTGTAACTGATGTAACACACTGCTCAGCTTTCCTTCAGAGAGAAAGAAGTTTCAGGGAGTGAAGTAAAGCAAATCATGAAATACCTTAACTGAAAGAATAGTCATTGTATTAATTTGATAAAATGCTGTATCAGAGAAGTCCTTTAAATCTTGTAAGAATTTATTTTAGGACTATTTCACAGATAGAAACCACGGAGGTTATTTCTGTATGTAACTGTATGTAACTATATTTCTGTATGTAACTATATTTCCAGAACCAGCTATTCTGAATGCTGGATCACAGTTTAGTGCTAGTAGGTCAGGGCCTCACAGTTTTGCAGGGGTTTTGTCTGTCAATAGAGTTTTACTTGCAATATTTAAGTCTTTATACACTACCCAAACAGTCAAACAAGTCCTATCAATTTTACTAGGTTTACTTATTTTCCCAAGATGTTTGCGTTTTTTCTTTCTTCTGTTGTAGCTATTATTTTGATTTGCAACTGAAAGCTATTCTTTAAACACAGAAAATTTTGCTGCTTCCTAGTAATACATATTTAGATTCCCATTCATTTTATTTAGGAAGTATTGTTGGTATGCATTTTTTTAAACATTCAGGGATCTAAACCCTGCTCTCAGAGACTAAGACAAATGGTCACAGATATCTCATTTTGCCTATCTTTCATCTAGGACTGAATTCTCTTGTTCAGTTTGGAACAGAAACATTCTTTATGCTATTAATAAATTTTCTTGTCAAATAAAACAATACAGTAATTGTCATAAAATCAACTACAAGAATAAAGAACTTTGCTTCATAACAATCAAACCCAAGAATTTTATAGCAATGAGATAAAATAATTGCTTGAATCATTCCAGGATTAAAATAGTAATTTCATTACACACATATAAGTGATGATTATGAAAGGCTCACTAACCTTGAAAATTTAAGCAAAACTGGGAATCCTTTCTAGGCCCCTAAAATAGGTTTTTGAAGGCTATAGACTGAGTGTTTCATACTTCAATACAAAAAGACTGCTTGTATCTCTCACCTTCCCTTCTCTGCAGAGTATATTTATGCAACCTGACACAGGGTGACATAAGTACCGTATTCTAGAAATATGGGTATATGTGTGCTACTACATAAATGTGAAAAAAGAGAAAATCCAAACAGCCCTTGCCTTGCAGATGTAAGCAGGCATTCCACATAACATGGCAGGAGATGCTGTCTTTGCTGCAAAGTACAGAAAATAAAAGAAAAATAAGTCAGTAAGGCTGTCATCCAAAATAGCATTTGTATGCCTGAAATGCCATAAACCTCTCAAATTTTCTGACTAGAATCTTGCACACAGGTGCCCACATCTTTTACTGCTTAGAAACTCTGTCACTGTGGCTGAACAGGTTATTAACTGAAGTCTGTCTTTTGGGTATGGGGGGGATTTTCTTCCAAAGTGAATATCCTTGAATCTAAGCCCAAAAGAGACTTGATCTAACAAGCATGCAGTAATTTTATCCTCCATTTTGCTGCAGAATGTCTATTACTAACAGGCTAACAGTGAAAGGAAAGGAGTGGTGCCTTCCTTTCCTTTTGCTGCAGCTCTATAATTAGGATACCTCCCAAAAGCAGAGAGAAGAGACACCCATCTGACAGTTTTCAGTCTAAAGGGGAGCTGATCATTGCTCCTCTCCCTTCCAGAGAGGAGGCATGTGCATCTATAAAAGAAAGAAAAAACCTACGCTAAACTAAAGGCATTTTTCATGTCTCGTTTGCAGCAAAATGCAAAGAACTGAGACACAATATGGAGAGCAAGAGAGGGGAATTCTGATTCTGGAGGGCACATGGGGAACATGATTCTGATTCCAACCCATGCTCACAGAACTACTCATCCTGGAATGAAAAAATAGGAGTAATCCAGATAGAGGTGACTGGTTGTTTTCCTCAAAAATAAATTGGGGCTCTACAGAGCTTATCCAATGGTAAGATGGTCAGTCTTGCAACGTTAGGTTTAATGAGGCTCTCTGGCAAATTATTTGATATCATATCCTTCTTTTAAACTTACAGATGGTAACTACGGATAGCAGACAGTCAAAAATCATAAGAATGAAGGGCGGGAAAGTGACTAAGCCTGGTGAGATATTTTGAAGCATTCCTAGTGCATCCCTAGCATTTGTTTCATCTCTTCTTCAAAATCTCTGATGTCATCAGATCCTTAAAGCAGCCTCTTCTGTAGTTCTGCAATTTTAACAGTGAGAAAGAATTTTTGATATAAACTTTCCAGCCATCTCTCCTTCAAATTAAATTTCTGGGTTTTTTTTCTTTTTCCCACTGACTATGTGGAATAGTTGATCACATGGATCTTTATAAAACTCTTCAGCATCTCAGAAAATTCTCCAGTCCCTCCTTTGTCTTTCAGACTTTCAAAATGACAGCCACAGCTCTTTCAACCTTTTTTTTTTTGGTTTTGCTTGGACTTCATAAACTTCTCGTAGCTGCCAATGATTTTTTTCTGGATGCTATCCAATGTGTTTACATCTTTTCTGAGGTTCAGTATAGAACACTGGACATGGTTCTCCAGATAACCTCACTAGCACGGAGTGGAGTTCAGTAATTACCTTCCCTGTCTGACATAATCTCTTCCTTATAATAACAATTCTGGGATGAGATTAGGTTCCTGGCAACAACATCGTTTCTTAGCCTGTCTTATATGCCTCTTGCATTATAATCCCCTGCCTTTATCAGAAGTGCTGTTGTCTACTTATTTCCACCTTTCTGTGTTTGTGTTTGAGACTTCCCTCTGGAGAGCAGTGCTTTGTGTTCAGGCTCATTTCATGTATTGTAGATATCAGAGCTCTTCTTCAAACTGTGAGCTCAAAGGAAGGATTATGGAGACACTGTTTTAGTCTGTTTTCCTTATAATAATTTGGGTGGAGATTACAGGCATTTCTGTGATTTCCTGTATGTTCTTGTCACGGTCAAGATCTAATCATAACCCTATTTTCTTATTCCTCTTGCACTTTTCACCCAGCCAGCCACATTTTCATTGTCTCAATTTTTTCCTTTTTTTTTTTTAATTCTTATTCTCTTTTACTTGGATGAAATTGGAGAACAATTAATATTTTTTCTTTCTTTGTTAGTATAAAGGTAACATTAAAGTTAACAAAACTTGGTAACATGATAACATGAAAGTATTACAAAATGTCCCTGCACTAAGAAAGAAAATAAACATTTGCACCAAAAATTGAAAGACAGACAAATCTGGGCTCAAGCCTATTTAAAAGATCATTTAACTAACATAAGAGACTTTGTGGGTTAATTCATGTCACAGGTCTACTTAATATAATGTAGATATTACCTTGTCATCAGGGAAGATGTCAAGGAGCATATGTTACCTCTCTAGGTCACCAACAAAACTAGCTGACCTGTTGGAAAGTGTCTTTCAAAGGGGAAAAGACCACAGATATTGTAACAGTGGAGCTTTTCACAGAGCCAAGCCAGGACAAACCGTCAGATAATTTTTTTTGAAAATGTACATTTTGATTATTCTTTAGACAATTGTTTTGAAATTAAATAGCACAAAAAGCCTTCAAGAGTTTCTAACCAGCAGGGGGGAAGTTATTGCAATGCCAAAGGAAAGGGCATCTGGGGCAAAAAAAAGCTAGAGTGAAATGACATATTTAGAAGAAAGGAGAACGGGCAAATTCCAAAAAAACAGTATTTAGGAAGTCGGATTTCAACATATTGAAAAAAAATCAGGATATAGTCTCCTCTTTGAAGGAGGAAACCTGTTAAAGAGACTCAGTTCCTCAAAGAAACTCTTAATGGTTAATACATAAACAATTCCACCACAGACAAAAGAAAAGAAGGACAGGCAACAGACTGATGTGATTAAGCCACGGGAGATTTATAGATTTCAAATGCAAGGAGGATGTATACAGATATGGTGAGAAGCTCAGCTTAGACAAGACAAAAATCAAAATTTTAGCATGACAAGAAGAGAGAAAAAATGAGGAGGAAACTGGCAAAGAACATGGAGAATGGAAATCTCTATATTTCTATCTTGGGGTGACTCTATCGTGTATCCCCTATCATGCTCTATGCCCAAAAAGTAATATTGTGCCTTTTCTGTGCCTTTAAACTGAGCTTGAGGAAAAAAAAACAAACGAACTTTTCAAAGCAGCTTCTCAAGGACACAGAGATACACTCCTCTGCGTTCTCTTGCTGCGGGTAGCGGAGAGGGAGCACCCTGCTTGCTTTCTTCAGCCAGCGGTTTCGGTTTTTTCCCTCTTGGCGTGAGACGGAGAGCTGAACTTTGTTTCCTGGGACTTTGTTTTTTTCCCTTCTTCTCTTCTGGGCTGTTTCAACAACATCAGAACACATCAGGAGAATTTCCTCCCCGAGGCCCGGGGGGTGGGCCCTCGCCGACCCAGCTCCGAGGAGGAGAGAGACCACACCTACAGAAGGGCTCTGCAATCTTCCCAGGTTTCTCTCTATAGAGAGAGATTTCATTTCATTATTTAGCATTATTATCCTTTTCCTGTGTGTTTGTTAAATAAATAGTTCTTATCTCATTCACTTTCCTTCAAGGAAAAATTTCCTTTTTTCCCAAACCTGGTGGGGTGAAGGGTGGTTGTAACCTGGTTTTCTCTCAGGGGATATATTACTAGATTTTGGCCAAACCGGCACAATTTCTCATGTTTGCATTTGAAAATTTTACACACCTGGAAGTTTTCCGTGCTAGTCTTTTTCTCCCTTGCTGCATTTTTGTGTGTTTTTCCTGTACTCTCATCCCAACATGAAGAACAGGGGTTTGCATCAGCCTGTCACACATCTAAAAACCTTCAGCATGCTCTCCTTTGATCTTCTCTTCTAATCCTTAATTTCATTATCTCTTTGCATTTTCTGCATGGGATCACATCTTCATTCAGTACAGCAGTTGTTATTCAGTATTTTGTTTTAACCTTCTTGTTCAGCTTGTGATTCAGATTTTTTTCTTCTCTTTTTTTTATTAAATATACATACAAAGGTTTTTCCCAGATCACAAAATTGTTTATTTCCTTCTAGATTTTTCCTTTGAGATGCACTGCATTTGAACACTTTCGAAGCATTAATTAGTTTCTCTCCACAATGCAGTTGTTGTGAGATGGATGCTAAGCTCTTTTCACTGAATAACTGGGACTTGAGGTACAGATAGTGAAGATAGAATTGTTAAAGCATTCATTAATCACTGATCACCAAGTTTAGCCAAATAGGAGTGTGATCCTTCAGATTTTATGCAAGCTCAATGCCCAGTCAAAATGTTAAACATTATCCACTTGAGCAGATTGGTCCCTCAGTGTAACACACTGGAAACACACTGTGGTCCAGCAATTTCACTGACCCCGTGCCACACAGCAGCTCTCTTGTAGAAGCAGGAATAAAACCCAGTTTTCCAAAACAGCACTCCACTTCCTTAATCATCAATCATTGCTTATGTAATTAAAGATAATATCTCTGTGTATAAAAACCAAAAGTTTTACAGATAACCATAACCCTGGTATGCTTTATCCTTGTTTTGTAACTTTTGTAGTAGTCAGACCATCTCAGCAGAGGTTTGGGGAGAACAGAGGAAAAGTTTTGCCATCCTTCTGGCATTTGGTATTACAGCTTCCCTCAGAAAAAGAAGATCCTCCAAGGGATATGCCAGTAATTTCAGACTGTATCATACTCTGTCCTAAGCAGACACTTGACACAAAACACTGAAAATCTCTGGACAGTCTGCAAAGATTCCTACATTCAGAACAATTTTCGCCAGCATTGGAATCTGCTCAACAAATACCTTACCAAATGCCAAGACTTCCCAGTATGCAAGAAGTTCATAGTCTTTTTGGAAAATGCTAATATAATAATAATAATAATAATAATAATAATAATAATAATAATAATAGTAGTATATATGTATGTATAATAAAATATGTTTTAAAATTAAGTGTATATGTATAATACACTAGTAATAAAGCTAAATATCAAATAGTGCCTGAATTGCAAAAAAAAATTATTATAGCTCCTAGAAAGAGATTATAGCTTGAAATTTGGTTTAAACTTAAGATACCCTGAGAAATCTCTGGGTTATTAACAACAGAATAAATCCTCAAGCCCCCCATATAGTTGTCTTTGTATTGTGTCCAGACCAGGTAAGATTAAGTGTTGTCCTGGTGTCAGACTTTTCTTGATGGAAAATTTCCATGCTGTTCATATTCCACAGTGCCAAGCACAGATGGATTAGTCATAGAAGCAGTGTCTCACTGGAAACAGATTCCCGACTTTCGAGTCAGAAATGTAATTTGCTCGTAGCTATGGAAGGACACATTTCTCCCTACCAGAAAGTTTTATCAGTCGTCCGGATTCACAAAACCTGCTTATCTCACATGGTTCACAGCCCAGCCATCTGGGGGGCTGGGCAGTTCCTCTGCCAGCTTGTCTCTCCCACACTGTCCTAAATGGCAAAAGTCAAAACACAATGGAAACAGCAAACCCTTCCTGACCTGTTCAGCACAACAGAGGAGGAGTCTATAGGGGACTGCACAATGCTATAGGGGAATGTTTCAGTCCCCTCTTCTGACTGGTTACCCCGCCTTAAGGCAGATGCTGGATGTGGCTGGAGCCCAGGCCCTGTCAGCAGCCCAGGAACCACAACACAGGACAGGTCAAGAAAAAGGAATCATCGAAGGCCTGGCCAAAGCTGAAGAAATCAGGGTTTGTCTACAGTGAGCAAAGGTACTGTGCAAAGGGTGAAGAGGCAGGAGCAAGTGTTTCTAGGCAGGTCAGCACTCACAGCCAAAATGAAGTGAGTTTTGAAGCTGGAAGAAAAGCAAGGCTTAGAAGGTCATTTCAAGTGAGCTGGTCTCTAGTGGCAGAGGGTTCAACTGTCTTGAACACATTTAGTATTTAATTTAGTATAGGCACAGCCCGGGTGTCTTTCAGCTGCTGTGACGTAAAACGGCAGGGAGCTGTGCTTACATGGATTTTTTCAATGGCCAGAATAGAAGAGCAAGAAAACTCTTCATAATTTTACATAAAAGCTTTTCTTCACTATAAAGCATTAAACCAAAGTAGAGGGTGGCATATTTGAATGTTTCCATATTTTTGTGCTGTGGCTGCAGGTACAGTAACTGGAAAAGAAAGAAAATCAGAAATTATCAGATTACCTTGGGTAAAGTAAATTAACTGCATCTTCCTTTCCAGCCTGATCATACCCACCAAAAGACTTGAAAAATAACATTTTATTATCTTCGTTAATTATTCAGTCCTTCCCGTGATTCTAATATAAGCCAGTGGTAACTGAAAATAGCAGAAATCCAAGATACATTATTTTTAAATTATGTATCTAGACCACCAAGTACAATGAATATAGGAAGCTTTGCAGGTTTTCTTAGACTGATTCTATTTCAATCCTTCTTGGCATACTGCTGAAAAATAAAATCTCCTGTCATAACAAAATGAGTGTGCAGATCTACCAACCTCATTTATATTCTTTTTACAAATGCCAGGGGAAAATTAGACATGTTGTCTGGTTTCACCAGCATTGTTCTATGTCAGGTGTTTGCAGCCTCTAAATCCTTAAAAAATTTGCAGAGAAATGTGGAGACCCTTGTAGAGCAAATTTAAGCCTATTCTAACTTGGGTTTTGAGACATTTTCAGATACTCTTAGAAGAAAAACAATTGACCATTACATTTTAAGTTGCAAATCAGTGCTCAAATCAAAAGAAAAATATGTCACCTTTCTACTTCACCATTTAAAAAAAATGGTTCAGGAAAATTATAGCTGCCAAAAAAAAACAGCAGTGACTTTTATCTCCATGTGATCCAATCTGTTCACTGCTTCATGATGCTTTTGCATGACCTAAAGCTTGAGATGTTCACACAGATTTAGATCAATGGAGAGCCACATGCAGACACAAACATGCAGGTCGCTCCTGCCCATCACAGTATGGTAGAACCTTGAGGTTATCCAGCAGAGCTGGGAAGGAGCCATTAGCATTGACCTCAAGTCCTGTGCTGTTTCAGCTTTATGAATCAGAAACTGATTGATATTTCTACCTGCAATCTCTATAAGGCATCGTTTCATATTCCACCCAATCCTATAACCAGTTTCTGCACTAAAATGTGAATTCTGCCTCCATTAATTCTTTTTTTTTCCAGAGAAATTATTGTTCTTTCAATGGTCTATAATTTTCTGCATGTTTTTCTTCACAACAGAAAACTTACTATGCCTTTCTCTGTTCATATATGGGTTCTTATATACTCCTATCCAAAACCAAGGGAGTTTATTTCACAGACACACAGAAAAGATTCTGAAAAGCTGCCTGATCTTTTCTCCAAGCCTTGGAATCTCATCCAGTTCAGACCGTTTCATCCTTTTCAGTCACTTCTGGCATGCATCCTCCAGTCCCTCCTTGATTTAGTGAAATACTACCTCTCCTCCAAGTATTGCATATTCCTACCATCCCTTGGCCAGCAATTCTCTGCATGTTCATGTCCCCCACCAACCCAGCCCCACTCCGTGTCATCCCTCTGCAGCCAGACGTAGCTGGTCCTGCACCTTCTTCCAACCTGTGCTGTTCTTCAGTTGCTTTCTGCCCCTTGTATCTTCGTACTGAGGAACCCTGACATCATCTTCCACAACCAGATGTACTCTGCTCACCTCCTGCAGGATCCACCCACACACGTTATGGAGCTCCAAAGTTCTTTATAAATACGACCCAAAATTTAAAGAAAAGTACACCGTACATTTACTGCAATATATACTTTGCAAGGAGAGACACAATAAGTGCATTGTTTAAATATAAAGTCTGATTTCCTTGTCATCTACAGAATACATTAATCCTGAAGAACAGCAGGCAACACTGTAGGAAATAATGTAGCAATATTTTTGCAGCCACGTAGGAAATCACAATGATGGACCATACAGGGTGGGCAGATGGTTTTATTTTTAAACAAAACCAGTTTCAGTTGTTGATACTCATCTTCTCCTATCCACATACTCACAACTCTAAAATGTGTGAGCCCAAGTCGCTTGTCCAGCATCCAGGCAATAATGTATATGCAGGTGCTGTGTCTAGGAGTCCTTGCAATTTCATGGGGAAAAAGGGACTCCAGCTGTCAAGTCCTTCTTACATCGTCTGTGCTCCTCTCGTGCTGCTGACCATGTACTGGCTTTAGGCAAACCTTTTTGTATCTGTTAGGAACCGTCAGTTTCTCCATGCCCACCTCCATTAGGATTTGCTCACTTTGTCTCCTGGTCCTGGTGGGAAGCTGCAGGTAGATGTGTGCTGAGATCTTGCTGACCACCAACACACACCATTCTCATAGTCCTTCTCCTGACTTTCCCTCAGTGCTTCCACACCCAGACACTCCCAGGTTTAACCTTTCTATAATAATTACTCTCTGTGACACCATCTACACGAGAAAGTTTTTAGTGCTCCAGGTTGCATGACGTATTTGGAAGAAGGCTAGGAGTTCAATAATGGTTACTTCTTCAGAAGAGAGTGCCTAGAATGACTTTTGGGCATGTAAGGCAGTTTGAACTTGTACCCAAAAAATGCATTATATGGAACTCTGTTCTGTGAGTTGGATATGCCTATTGTACCAGTGCAAACAGCCCACTATGAGTAGTGGGGGATCATAGGAATACAGACTGAGATTTTTCACTTGCTGCTCTCAAGATTCATTTAGATATCTCAGAGACTGTGCAAAATCCCATCAAGGGAAACACATTACTTTTAAATAAATTGAGTTTTAGGAAATTTCCAGCAATAATCAGTTTTACTTTAGTACTGAATAAGACAGAAATATTCCTGTAAAACATTCTCAAGCAATTCTGTCCACAGAAGATAATACACATCAAGAAAAAACAAACAAAACCCCCCAAAACTAAGACAAACAAATGAAAAACCCTACAGATAGAAAACAGCTATACATACAGGTTTCCCATGTGCTTACAATATTCAGCCTAATACATAGAAATTTTGAACAGAATAGGAAATAATATTATGTATTAACCATACAAAATATAGAAATAAGTGTTAACAGGCAATAGATGACTCACCTGATATATTTTTCACTTGGTCCTGAGCCCATGCATTTCCCCACTCTCAAAACTCAGTGTCTGAGTTTCAAGCCGCCTGATACTGCCTAAACATTACCATGGACTGCTTTCCCCTCAGTAGCTCCCGCCTTTACCCCAAGCTGTCACTTCCAAGTATTAGCAATAGTACTGCTATAAATTTGAAGTGTACTTTACTGGGCATTATTTCACCCATATTGTTCCTCTCAGACACTGCTTCTTAGAAGAAAAGGCCGCAGACAATAACTTGCCCCTTAAGCAGCTCACAGAACTGATGATGTTGAATCTCCAGCACTTAAAAAATCAATGACTTCTCTGTCACAGGGTAGTTAAAGATCAGGCTTCTTATAACTCCAAGCTACCGTGGCTGCATACAGCATCAGCACACCAACAATATTATTTAAAAAACAAAAAACAAATTGAGAGTCTAGACACTTTTCTGCATGTCGTTTCAGCTGGATGTATATATGTTAAAACAGTATGTGGGTGATACTTACTTACCAATTCTATTCTGTTCTATTATATTCCTTTCATTTTATTTTGTCTCTGCAATTTTAAGATGAGTTCTTCCTTCCAGCTATAAAAAAAAAATTCTTTTTATCTTTTGCTTTATTTCAGTTTGTCCAGTATTCAAGGCTGTTTGACTGAGCTTGTTCACCACCATGAGAACAATTATATTGACAGAGAAATGCCTCTGACAAAAAGGTATTAATGCCTCTGAAAGTATAGCACTAAGTACATTGGTATATACCTCAGGCTTCTCTGGGGCTAATAATAATAATAATAATAATAACAACAACAACACAGAGTTGTGTGATGCTCCCATGATGAGAGCTCTGGGCTCTAAAAGCAACTCATTAGTTCAGCTGCTTTTCCAACCTCCCCTGCTTTGTCATTCCAAAACAGTAGCCCAGCAGTGAGCTGCCATGGCAATACACAACATTTTCTGGAAGTAAGTGAAAGACAATGCTACATCCGTGAAGAAAAAAAAAAGGCTTAATCTAAACACATCAGCAGCTCCGTGCATGGCCAGAGGGCTGCCTGCATTCAATCCTCAACCTGAATTTTGTCTTGAGAATTGGTAATGGGAGTCGTTCTTAGCTTCATGTTTTAGAAAGCCATGGTCACTTTGGGCCTTGAAAGTGGCCTGGTTTCATACTTTTACAAACAAACAAACAAACAAACAAACAAAAAAGAATTCTGAAGAAACTGTATTTTTTAAAGAAGCATAAAAAACACACAGTGGGATCCGTAGAAATTCCTGTATGAAGCAGGCCTTTTGCTAATATAATGCTTCTTGTATAAACTGAATTGGCCCACAACAAATTTGCACAATTTCATTAAAAGTTATCATATACAATACAGAGATTATAATATGTAATAGAAAAAGATATCTAATTGATGTCATATCTATATAATCAATACTTTTTTTACAATAAAGTTCTAAATTTGTATGGTTTAACATAACAGCATAACTACATTACTTCCAAACATGGCATTTAATAGCTGCATATGCATGTTTTTAAATATTTTTGATGTTTTAATCTGTATACACTTGCACTTATGTGCAAGACTTGAGGTTTGTGCAGTGTACCAAAAGGATTTGTGTCAGCTAATCTCATATATTTAATGGCAGCAGACCTTCTGCTGAAGAAGTTATGTCTTCAGATTACAGATAACCTGTTCCATTGAAGTGGCTGTGATTAAGGATTTGCACAGTGTCAGAGCAGTGGCAGCCTACTATATGTTGCAGTTCAGTTATGCGAAATCAAAAGCCTGTGCACACTAGAAGAAACAGTCCTTCAATCCTCTTATGAATAAATAACTTACCTTGTTGTGCAGCTAATCATACATCACCTTGCAAGAGGAAAACATCTGTAATGTCCACTTTTTAAACACTGTCCACATGGAGTTTTCATCTGCTTGGTTAGCTCATGCTGTTTTCAGACATTTCATAACAGTGCAATAGAAGTTAAGACTTTTTTGTTTCTGCATAAAGAAGGACTGCAGAGCAAGATTACATCTTACCATTACCAGAAATGGTGTGTGTTTGCCTCCATGCAATGCACTGACAAATAAAACCCATCCCAGTAGCGTCACAAGTCTGTACAGGTGTAAGGGAGTGCTGCTTTTCACACAGCGCTCTGATTTATCTCACTGCTATGAAAAAAAGCCACAAACAGCAAGGCAGTTTAAGGGTGACCACATCCTCAAACACAGAGAAACACACACCATTACAGCTGGGAACAACACAAGTGAAATTTCTGCATGTGGCTGTGCCGCTCTTGTAGGGCTTGATCCCACCCTCCCTGCTCACGTCCCACTGACTGAAACAGAGGTGAGGAAGAGCCTGAGGGGAAGAAGATTTTACTCTTTGTGGACATAGGTGAACACTCCATCTTTATATCCTGTATATAAAATTATCATGAAGCCTGAATAGTTGTGCTTCGTGTGCACAAACAATAGTAGATATTTGTATGGACCTGAAGATGAGCCCTTTTAAAGAAAGGTGTTACTATGAAGAGAATCCTACTTAAGACTTTGAATATTTTAATAATGTCAGTCTTAGGGAGAAAAACATTATAGAGTTGACAGTACTATGTGGACCAGCCAGAAAAAGTGTTTTAGGGCTGAAAAATTGTCTTGTATTATTCAGTGAGGCAATAAAAGTGACGAAAGTCCCTCCTTTTTGCTGTGCATTTCTGGATGAGCTTTGCCAGAACACATGATCAGAAAGATATAACAATTTAGCATTGCAAAGAAAAAAAGCGCAGTGGATCTGTTCACATTAGGTTGCTTGCAATGAAATGGCAGTAACTATAAGAAGGAAAATTCAGGAGAATTTAAGACACATTTTACATAGATATAACTGCAGGATTTTCCCTTTTACCTCTGAACTCACTGGGCATTAAAGGTGCTCAGCACCCTGCAGGAGCAAATCCTTTCCTTCCTCTGCTTGCCATGCATCTCTGCCTTGTAGATATTCTCTACTGCCTCTATGACTTCTTTCTGCTGCCCTTTATTCCTGAAAGAAGCTCTGTTTAGGTAGGTACTCCAGTGCATGTCACAGGCAGCTCTGCGCACACCTTAACTGCTGGTTTTCTTTTCAGCGCATGCACGTGTCACATTTTCTGTTGGTTTTGTCTAAACACAGAAGTGCTCCCATTTCAAGTACTTACATACACCCTTTCCTGCAATCCCTCTCGGCTGCTGGAGCAAAAACACAGCCGTATTGGTGGACACAGAGTGCTCCAAATGCTCACTGCTGGCTCTACTATTTACACCAAAGACCAAGCAGTGAGCACGTGTCCAGGAGGAAGCATGTGCAGGATGATTGCCCTGCTCTGTGCCAATCTTCATCAGAAATTTTACATGAGATGATTAACTGTCCTACACTGCACGATGGACAGGCCTGCTTTCACCCCAGTTTTTGGTTTGTGCATCAAGACACATATAATGCTACTTTTTGGGTGTAAATAAAAAATATGGAAAGAAATCCAGATTTCTATGGCTTAAACTAGCACACTTTATGTCATTGCACATTTTAATGACATTTTTCTGGTAAAGTGAAGGTTGACAAAAGTTCACAGTGCCAAGAATCATGCAAGCGGAAACTATTTACCCCAGATCTTCCACCTTGCATAAGGGCAGCAAAGTCTCTTAAAACAATTTGTAGCAGGATTATTTTATGTCTTGAGTAGGACCATCTATGCCCTCTAAACTAGTAGGGCAAAAACAATCCCTGTGGCACTGGAAAGAGTGGAGTGAGTGCAGGGCTGGCAGTTGGCAGCAGGGAAGTCCTGAGCTGTAACTAATCCGACACAAGCAACTGATTTATTATGTGGCCTTAGGCAAATCCCTTCATTCCTCTGCTCTCATTTAGCCATCTGTAAAGTGAGAACAGCAACATGCACTTTGCAGGGATGCTGTGACCATGGGCTGCACTTGTGTCAGTGACTCCCAGCCACGCTTTCCAAGGAAACTTTAGCCCACCTGTGCAGAAAGCAAAGCCAGTTCGTTCCCATGGTGCAGGCTCAGCAGAACAAAACCAGAATTGTGTAGAGGAAATTACCAAAGTAGAAAGTAGAAAGTAGAGAGCAGAGCCTGGAAAACAGAGGCTGAAAAGATTGCATTGCATTCAAAAAGGCACCAGCTTCTCTGGGATTTACTGAGCCTCTGGTGGATCATAAATATTTCTACCTCTGTTTAGAAGTTTTGGCAAAGTCCATGAGGTGAATATTTTACCCAAGGTAGAATATAAAAGCCATTTTATGTGACTGTGATTCTGACAAAAGTCAAAAGGGAACTTTTTATGCAGACATTTGAGCCAACATTATCAAATCCATAAACAATATCCATTTTCTGTGTGTCATGTTTCTCTTCTGACTGGTTCTCACTATAAGCAAAGAGCCTTCATTTTTTACAGAGAACTGCAAAATACAATAGGTATTATCAAGAAAAAAAAACAATTGACGTAGTCTATCAAAGCTTGTCATGTTTTAACTGAGTCTCGCCACAGTAAACAACAAAATGTTGCCACATAAACAATGACAGCAGCTGAAGGAAGATGTGCTTACAAGATAAAGTTGAGGCTTCTCCATAATAAAGCACCCACTTAAGCAGAGAGGGGTGTACATGATCATTGCTTGGAGCATGTGGCTAGCAAGAAGGTGTTCCTACAGCCACAATACTGGGCAATAATTAGACATATCTGTCCATTCTCCATCCCTATGTCACAAGACACCTGTGATATGTCTTCTGACTGCCATTCTCTGCCAAGCCAATTCTCTCATTAGTTTAGTTAAACACCTTTCCATGACAGAAAATAATTCTGAAACAGCAGCATCAGTGTGTTACACTCCCTTCTTGTTACAAAGCCAGCTATGAGCACCATGGACCCAAGAGCAAGGTGCACAGGTGGAACATTGCCATCTATTTTGGCCATTTCCCTGTCCTTAATGGCTTGATCTTACAAAATTAAAAAACTAAGAGACCTCCTATTTTTCTTCTGGTTGTTGCAGGGAATGCTAAAATCACTGGGGTGAATTATTCCAAACAGCTAGTCCACAGTTTATACAGCCTCAACATTTATTCAAAGAAGGAAGAAACATTTTCAGAAAAATGTTTTACATATAACTGTACGATTACCATCATGTAATTGTACTGAAACTGCTCTTTGATGCCACTCATTTTTGTCCTTTTTGGAAGCTTCTTTACAGATTCTTTACTTTGATCCCTTTCAATGGCTTATGAATGATCTTCTGCACTTACCTGACAGATAGTGCCGTGACTCAAGTGATTCCCATACAATTAAGATAATTACACCTATTAATCTGCCAATACCCCTACAGCTCGTGCTCCTGCCTTCAGTGTCATTCATCCCATCTATTTACAGAGTCATCACCTGTTTTTTCCCACAGCTGAGTCACCAGTACGAACACAGTGCACTTCAGGTTTCTTTGAACTCTCCTGACATCAACTCTGTACCTGTTATACGATTTTTGAGAGGAGATCTGTTGGGACTTTCTCGTGGTAGATTTATAGAAAACCCTCTGTTTCTTCTTTCAACTAGCATTGATTCATTGGGGAAAACAAGGTGGAAGGCATGCTCCTCACATGCCTGACTAGGTCATTTGCACAGAATAAGCCTTTTCAGAAATCTACCAAATTAAAATTACTTTATTGCAGCAGCGAGTGGCATAACAAATGTCCCAAATCACACAACCATCAGACTGGCATTGCAGCTGCCTAACAACATTAGAAGACAATTACCATTCAAAGCAGGGAAATACCATCTGACAGCATGAAGGTTTAACCAAAGACAAAACTATCCATGTTACAACCAATCACCCTGCATCACATGCTGTGATGTTTGTGTACACAGACCCCTGTCTAAGTTAAATAGCCCTTCTGCTGTAATTTTGTCTGCAGTGGGAACTCCATGTTAGATTGTGACAGGAATAAGAGAGACTGTGGGGGAGAGAGATAGCTGTTTTCATTCTGTTTTACTCGATGTATTAAGTGTAGTTTTTATTACTTTGGTTCAATAATTTGTAGTAATTGTATGCAGTGCCTTCAAGATACATTTGCAGGATGTTAGGACTCTAAGTAGAATTTGCTGTGCAACTGAAAGGGAATGATCTCAGACCTGACTCTTTCGTCCCTGACTCTTTCGTCCCTACACAGAGGGCTAAGGATAAGCCAGCTGGTCACCAGGACATCAGGAGGACCCAGAGGGATTTGGGAGTGTCACAGAGGAGGATAAGAATAAATCATTAGAGGCCTTTGTGCACAACCATTGGAAACCCAGCAGGCCCAAAACACAGGAAGAGCTCCTTCATCTGCCACAGGGGTCTGAGGCAAGCCACTGCAGCACATGAGGCTCTTCTAAAAGGTTAAGGAATTTATTTTTCATGTCCGTGAATGTACATGGGCCTTGGGAATACTTTCCATCTCCCTCATCAGTTCAAGCCTGCTACACATTAAAGTACATAATACACATCTAAAGCCATTGCCATTGCCAGGCTGACTCACAGCTCTCTGCCTGCTTTTCCAATTTCAAAACATTAACCATCTTTGAAAAATGTGCAGAAGATGTATTTGACACATATTCAAAAATAAACTGCTGAAGGGATAAAGGGGTGGCTGTGCAGGGACTTCTCATTATAATTCCTACTATAAAGAGCCTAGAAAACAAGGAAAATTAAATTGTTGAGCAAATGTTTCAAAACTGAGATGCAAAAGGAGGTGAAGAAACTGGTACTTTAATTAAAACTGCAGGTAGTAGCAGCTATTGTCAGTGCATTAATCACAATCTCTAGTACAGCAACAACTGATGCCTTCGTTTTGTCACAAGGACACACTCAATAGCAAAGTGGTGCTGTACCAGCACGAATACTGTGGAATAGATGCAGTGGTTCAGGAGGCTGTTGATCCTTCCTGGATTCCAGAAGAAAGAGATTCACAGCTGTAGTGTATTTATGGTAAATTGTGACACCCATGTTGACCAGTGGAAGAGCAGTGGCATTTTATCCATTCTTCTTCCCTTGTCCTTTTGCTCCCAAATGATGGAAACAAGAAAAATATTTCCCCATTTATCCCAGACTGACCAACCAATTTCTTAAACAAAAGGCAGGTAGCCCATAGTCACAAGACCCCGATCTTTCCAATGCCTGAGTTGTCTAATGCTGTTCTGAAAGAAGAGTCTTGCAATTTAGGTATGATGCTGATGAAATATTACCACCATTCCTCCTGGAAGTGGATCAATTTATCACAATGTTGTTGGCTTTTATTCCATAAATTCCAGGTACGAAGTGAAAAATAACATGGTGCTAAATATTTTGCAGTAATACATTAATATACTTACTTGATTTAATACTACCTACAAAAAGTTTTTAGGAGAAAACTGGTATTTTTCTACCATTGCGATATTCCTGGCAGTTGATAGAAATGCAAAATTAAACAACAGAACTTCCTTTACTTTCACAGACTGTGATTCTTTCATAAAACTTTTAAATATCAATTATGTCCCATCACTGCAGAAGTCAGGCTGAACTAAGTGATTTATGCATAAAGAACCTTATACAGTCAACTACTGTAGAGTGAGCAACTCATCTGTTCGATGTACTTGCAAAGTACTGTTATTTTTGCACATATTTTACCATTTCATTAATCTTTCTGATGCTTCATATTTTCTGTCATGCAGGCATCTTGTTGTACACGTAGCTCTGTGTGACTTTCATAAAACGTGTAGTTGAACAAAATAGAAACTGGAATCCAAGAGCAATTGTTTATGGATGGGCCTGTAAAATATCCCAAACACAAAATGAAAACAGTGGATTAATGCTCTTCAAAGTCACCCTCAAAAATTTGCTTTCCTTTCCTGTGGAAAATAGAGGAAGAGTTCTCATTCCAGTAGAATGGCTGGGTGTGGCTTTTGAAGAAATGACATTGCAATAGCTTGTTGGGCCTTTCAGATTAAACTGATGGCTTGCCTAAAAAACTGAAGGCACTCTTCCTCATCTGGAGCAGGGCTAGAGATACTCAGGCAAGACTCTGAAAACTCATTCTCCAACTCAGAGGGGCTGGAAATATTAAATAGCCAATATATGGTGATAGAGCTTGTGAGCTCTGGTGAGAGCTGAAGAAAATTTTGTCTGCCTTGTTTTTAGTCCTACAGTCCTAGCAGTCAGTCATTTTATCACCAGGTACCTCTCAATGCTGGTGTAACAGCAGCAGCACCGTGGGCAGCACCCACGGCTAATGGAGAGTGGGGAGGAGCAGAGAGCCCTTCTGGATCTGTCATTTCCCTCCTGCTGCAGGGAAGCTGCCAAGCTCCTAGGCTGCAAAGATAAAGTCAGGAGAAATGAGGAGCAGGCTATGTCCCAGTGGGTGGCACAGCAGAGCTCTGTCCCAATAAAACAAAAGACTCTGTTGTCTACTCAGAGAAGCCACAAGCTATCATAGCAAGATGCTGGAATTCACTGGAAGTTTTGTGAGTCTGAGAAATGGTCTACTAAGTCAGAATCCAACATGAGAGCTTCAGAAGTTTTTTTGGGCTAGCTTATAAAATATACCTGCACAGCAGTGAAAATGCAGATTCATTAACAACTTCATTTCACATTTTTAACTGAGGAATGAGAATCATATTCATGGTAGATGATTATGATGGCAGAAATACCATTTTATTTTGCTTTTGAAGAGTCCTGAAAGTCTAAACACAAAACAGTACACAATGTAAATGTTAAAGTAACAAAGAAATTCTATGACAGAGAAGAATAAGCAATTTCTATTTGGGCAATATCTAACAGAGCAAAGAGTCAACGCTTGGAAATCCTTTGTGTAGTCTTGGGTCTTTGATCATCCAATGGAGTAAATGAGTTGAGGTGCATCTTTAAAACCCACCTGTAAAGGATTGACACACACTGACACCAGACAAAGCTTATCGTACATCTAAATCTGTTATCTACAAAGAGCAGTTCCAGCACTGTCATACCCAAAAAAACCTCCCTGGAAAACCAGGAAAGAACAGGTTTTTCTGCCAGCTTTAAGATGAGCATCTGGAAAATATGTTTTTCTTTGGGCCTGATGCATTGTTATTTATCCAACAGCAGTATGGCTGAGCCCCTGAGCACTGCAGTCTCTCTGGACCCTACAGGCTGCTTAGTGCCATGTCAGTGGATGTGTGACCACTCTGTGCTCAGTCTGACTCAGCTCCCCTCTCTTTTGTAATTGCAAAATTGGTGGGGAGAACAGAATGTCACTATCTCAGTGTGTTGCAAGAGGTTGTAACCAAAACTGAAACAGAAATAACCATGCAGGCTTAGGAGCCCTGTATCCAGCACTCACCAGTCCTTCAGAGGATAATGAGGGACCAGGAAAGGAATTCATCAGAAAACTCTCATTGTAAGGACACAGCCTTTTATCAGAGGTACTTCCTCTGCGATGTCCTTGCATTCTCTGAGCACAAGGTACTTAAAGAATATCATGTTTTATTGGTCATCCCATACTTAAATTCAGCTAATGGATGGTACCAATTATTCAACCAGTTGGTCAAGGAAAGATTTTAAATCATGCTGCAACAGAAATGACTTGCAAACCCATACTTTGCAGATTTTATGCAAGTGCTAGAGCATCACAGCTTACAGTTCAAAGTCAGAAAATACTTGGAAAAACAACGAAGAATGGTCTGATGCCACAGCACTCTACAACATGCAACCTTTTACATATATACAACACATAATGCAGCCAAACAAAAGCAGTATTTTTCATCCACTTCCCAGTGATATCAATGAGGTACCCATCCAGGCAGATCATCTAGGAACACATGCAACTTTCAATGCACAAGCAATGTAATGCTACTTTCACCTTCCCAGCAGGGTAGACAAAGCTCCTGCTTTGGTAGATTTGGCTGTAAATAATGGCTTGCCATAGAAGACAAAGGAAAATACAGTATAATCTATTAGATAAGATGTATTAGACCAACAGGTTTCCCACCCTTCATCAGATGCAGGGGAGCTGAGTGGCCAGTGCTACCCCCTGACAAGACACATATAAACACAGGTCTGAGGGCAGAGATGGCAGAAAAGGGTAGTAACCCCCTTATTTTCTGAAAGGGCTGAGGTAGGATTGTGTGTGAGATGGCCAGTAACACCCCTATGGCAAAGAAAGGTGAAGTCTTCATGATTATTCTATTACTTGTGTTACTATATACTAATGACACAGGCAGGTTTTTTTGTCCCTATCTCCCTGCTATGCTGATCTTCTTCCTGACTTGTTCCTTGCACAGTTTTCCGGGTTTTGCTTCAGTTTTGCCTGTCTTTGCAAAGCAGAAGAGCACCAACATCTCCTGTGACTTAGGAAGAACTGTAAAAACCCTGATTTGAAAGGACCTCTGGGTCTGCTGCCTGGATGCTTCAGGCAGCAAAGGATTCGCGTGCTCTTCAGTTATGGTCTTCTGTGGCTGAAGGGATCAGCAAGGGGATGCCACTCTCACTGGCTGGTAGCACAGCTGCTGAAGCATCCTTTCACAGATTTTAAACATCAGGTCTCTCTTCTATAGGAGCAGTGTTGCAATAAACAGCACATGCTGTGCCTCAGCTTTCAACCTTCCAGCTGCTGAGAACAACTTAGCCTGATGTCTGGGGAGGTTACTCTAAAAGTGTGTACAACACTGCATTACAGAATTATGTCATACACATGTATAATCCTGCAATCATGCATTATATAAGGTAACCATGTTTGCATGATGTATCCCAATACACACACCTCTAAAGTCCTATGGAAGCATCCATTAGTACAATTCAACATCAGATACTATAGAACAGAAATTATTTTTGTATTATTTATAGCTTTTTAAAAAAATTATACAGGTTTATATTATCCTTACAAAATGATACAGTTATGCACACCAATGTGAGTCCATATGCATATACCTAAAAGATCACGTATGTATATATGCTGTGCATATAAAATTACACACAGTGTAGATATAGATATAGATTATATAGATAGATATAGATACACATTCTCTGTAATATGAATGTCTTATTGTATGACAAGAGACCAGAACAGCTTGTTTCCAGTGAAATTACAGCTAAGGTCCTTAAGCACATCTCTACAGCTGCCAGTGACTGCTGAGCTCAGATACTGTGACCCAGGAGACATTTCCTCTCATAGAGACAAGATACCACAAAACTGCTGGTGGCTCCCATCTTGCTCCTCAGCAAAGTCTTCCATCAAATTGAAGATCTGGCAGTGTTTTGAAGGTAGCAGTATTTCAAAAGCAGCAGTACCATGCAAGTGATTCTACTTTCCTCCTTCTTCGCAACCTTACATACCACACACTCATACACAAAGCAAATAATCTACCCCTATATTTGTGAATGTATTTCTCTTATGCATGTGTACATGCACACTCAACACAGAGTGGTTGTACAGGAGTTCAGGACAAAAGGGTTTTAAAGCATGTAAATACATATGCACTCCTACATATGCAGATTATCCAGGACTCTGCTACTTATAAGCAGCACAAGTGCAGATGAATGGAGAAAACTGCACAAATCTGTGTTTGTCACCTATTTTATTTCTTTATAACATTTATAGAGAATTTTGCAAAGCTAATTCTCAATCGTTACTTGCCATTTTGCAAACATGTTTAACATCTGCTGCATCAGGTAAATGTGTAGCTGTTTACCTTTCTGTAGAGATCATGCTGATTACATAAAGGAGCAGGTGTATTTCTTGGGTAATGCAGCTGAAACAGAAATATTTTGTCCCAGGGGAAACCAGCCATGATGTATGAAATGTGCTGAGGATACAGGATCCAGTGCTTACTAGGAAAGTCTCAACCAATTCCCTTGCAAGGTGTGCAGCCTCTGAACATCAGGAGCATCACCAACGGGTACCTGAATGTGCTGTAATGAAATTATTACAGAAACAATTGCAGACTCTGTGCTTTTAATGGGGAGGCCAACAGCATTTTTTTTTCTCAGCAAGAGAGACTAACTAAACCCTTTTTTTTCTCTCTCTGTCTCACACAAATGGAAAAACTTTGCCTAGAAGAGCCCCTTATATGCTCTTCTTTCCTTTGGGAAGCATATCCTAACTCCATGAGTGCATGCAGCAGGTCAGTTCGTGGCTGTGCAACTTCGTTACTGTAACGATTATGAACCATGTCAAAATCTACCACTTTCTGCTCCTGGGCCAGTACCATCATTTGTTGTAGGTGCTCTTTGCCATATTTAATCTCAAACTGCAGCCCACACCCAACACTCTCTGCCCTGCTGTTCTTGGCTGATCGGCATTCAGGTCCCACGTCACACTCACATCTGCCACTGCATCTTTCTTCATTTCAGTTTAGCTTAGCTCTCCTTTCGTCCAGACAAAATATAGCACCTCCAAGCCATATCACACATAGGCAGCCTGCCTTTGGATGAAGTTACCTCACTGTATTTACTACATAATTTGGTAGCTTACTCCTTAGTGGGCTCTGCTCTGGCTGCAGGCAGATCTAGTCAAAGTATGTTAATTAGCATGCAGTCAGACCTATGAAATATTGGCCTTGTAATTACAATCCATTGAAAATTTTCATCTTACTGAACCGCTTTTGAGCCCATCTAAATTGCTTCCCATCAGCCCAGCGGGGTTGCTGGAGAGGTAGGGACTGGTAGAGTACAAAGAGGGCAAACCTCGCTAACAAAACTCTCCCTGAGAGTAGTATGCAAATGAGATTTGTTTTATCCTTTATAGTCAGCAACTCTAAATGCTGTATGGCTTCCCCACTCATTAGAGCAAAGGCATCATTCTGGATAAATACATTGCCCTCTATCCCTGTTGCTTCATTCCTCAGTAAAATTCATACTCTGGAAGGACTGAGCAGTCAATATTATTCACTGAGCAATGCAGCACAGAGGAACAAGGCTCTTGCACAGAATACAGAGTCATGCTGCAGCCTTCTCGCTTCTGAAAGCCAAAGTGGTTTCCAGATGTTGTGCTTGCAAACTCTGCTCACAATCTGGAAATTCATGAAAGGGCTTTAGTTCAGAATTGCACAGAAAGGGCAATGAAATACTGCCCTGCTGGCACAGTTCAGCGTTAGGTGCTGCTCTGACTTAATAAATTGTGAGAGACCACAGGCTCCTGCCTGATGGAGAACTTCCTTGGTGGGTTTTTAACAGCTCTTTGATCTGAGGCTTCACAGTGTGATGCACAGATTGACTGAAAGACACAATGATGTTACTGAAGTTTGAATGTTGTTTGATTGCTACTGAATTGTACTAGCTCCCCTTGTCTCCTGTGTCACTTAATTTGATCTTTCTTGATCTTCCTCCCTGACATTTCTAATCACATAGCACACTTTTGTAAAGGCCAGGGGTGTGGAGGGGGATGCAGGACATGGGATTGTTTTCAGCCTTTTGCAGATCCAGTGGCCTACCACAGTATTTCTCTCTTTTGCAGTGGTGCTTTCCTGGAGTTTTCCTCCATTCTTCCATCACATTTGTACAAGTACATTCAGAGATGAGAATTCAGAAAGAAAAATATAAGAGCACAGACCTTGCAGGAGGTGAGTTTGTCATTATTCTCTTTAATGGCATTGATTTCCTTTTCATTTTCACTGCTGAAGAGAAAGGAAGAACTGTAAATAAGAGAATAATGCTACTGTCACTCTGACATACTATAATGAACAGCACAATACGCCTTGAATGAAAAACACAGGAAAGCAGTTCTGCAAAACTACCATTTCCAGGGTCATAGGTGATATATTTACAGAGTTTTAATTTTTTTCTAGCTTATAGTGCAATGTAATCACAGAAATGTAGAATCAGAAGATGCTCAAGGGGTTCTGTAGGACAGCCCCCAGTGAGACTTTTAATGTCCTCCTCTGAGGATAGGGGAGTTTGGCATCTCCTACACCTCTCCTGGCATGCGAGGACCGAGGCTCAGGTGCAGAAAGCCAAGTTTATCAAACTGCAGGATGAGCTGCACCTACCCAGCATGTTCCTTCTGTCCCTACAGCAGTCCTTGACCCATGTGGCAGGGGCAAGCTGAGGAGATTTCGGCCCAGAACAGACCACTGTTGCACCAAAATAAGTCACCCTAGCCCCTAATCAACTTTTGGGCAAGCCAGAGGCAGACACCAGGCTGAAAACTTCTGATCCACCCTATCCCTCCTTGTACCACACACGGTTCCCTGTCTCCAGACCCCCACACATCCAATTTGTTTGCATAAGCTCAACAAAAGACATTCTATGACCATGCATGCTGCATTTACCCTAGAGAGAAACCTTGTCCTAATATCAAAACTAAATATTCTCCTAATGTAAATTAGACTAATTTATTCTGGTCTCTCACCAGAAAGTAAACCATGGCATAAATTACTAGTTCCAGAGAGATCCTGTTTTGTGCTCCTGGTCATACTTTAAGATAAAGCCTGACCCTAAGCAATCTGAGGCATATTTTTGACATAGGACTGTCACAACATAATCCAGCAAGAGGGTGAGGACAGAAAGCTTTTCCATTTCTTAATGAGAAAGCTGCTTGGAAACACCTCTTTTGGGGGTGATGCTGAGATACAGGAGAGTAACTTGCTGCAGTCTTACATTGTAGGGTTAGAGACAACCTGACATGATGACTTCAAAAACTTGATCTGGTGATGAATAGTGCCAAGAAAAAGTAAGTCTGTTTTAATTAAAATATTTCCTGAAATAACTGTTGGGAGATATCTGAGTTCATCAGTGAGTCAGACACAAAAGGAATGAAGCTATTTGCACTTACTCAACCAAATCCCATTAAAAAAAAAAAAAAAAAAAAAGGCAAAAAAGCACTTTTTTTAATGAAAAAAAGCTCTATTGCAATGGGAGAAATTGGGCTGGGAGAGGAGCAGGGGAATAACCAGGGAATTAACCAGGTTAAGCTAACTAATAGTGTTTTTAAAAATTTAAACATTTTTTAAAAGAAAAAAAAAACCAGCCAAAAAACCCCAAATCCTCAAATGCATTTCTTTGCATTGTAGTAGAAGCCCAGAGGATATTGTGAATTCTTCTAGATTTCAGCAGACTATCAGTCATAGTGATTTTGTCCCTCTCCCATTTAGCAATCAAATGCTCATATTTTACTTGACCCTGGACACAGTTCTTTAATCCTTCTTATAGAGAAGGCTTTACTGAAACAGATTGTTGTACAGCCAGGTCTTTGGTATTTCTATTGCTGTATTTATCTCTCCATGCATTTCTGAATGAAAATAATCAGAGCATCAGCTTCCTTCCATCTGCACAGAAACAGGAAAGGTTGCGCTTCACTGCTCAAGACTGACTTATAGTCCAGTACTTTAAATGAGGCCATTTGAAAGAGAACTAAATGTCTGAAAATGCCATAAACTTCCTCGAAGAGAATGCATTCTTCTCCAAGTTAAACTTACTTGCAAGGCTGAATTTACAGGTAACTTTAGTATAGACTTGCAACAGAGGGAGGGAGTAAATGCCATGGTGCCATGCTGAGAAAGGCCTTTATGTGAGAGAAAAAAATACATATGTGAAATTCTGAAGTACTTGAAAAGCGGTGAATCTGAGCGTTAGTGTCTAGAGAGGGAATTTATGTGACACGCAGATTTATCTGCCCTTATGAGGTCAAGTCTTTTATACTGGTGGCTTAACAGTAGGAGTTTAATTTTCATGCTCACAGGAGTTTTATGACACTGGCTTTCTGAATATCTCTCTGCCTATCAAGCACTCACAGACAGGAATAAAAATCAATGTATTTTTAACTTACTTACATGGTACATTTGTTACAGATTATGCCATTTTGAACACAGACAAGAAGCCTCAGAGCAGGACTGTGAAACAGACCTTCAGCCAGAAGATGAGTTTTGCCTATAGGAAAAAGATGCACAAGAAAACTTAAATGAAGACTTGTTGTATGTCAGACAATAAAAACACAGAAGGAAAACCACAAGGAGAAACGAGTTAACTGTACACCAAGAAATGCAAGCTGGGTCTAGTCAAAGACCATCTAAGGAGAACCTAAAGAGCTGATACACCAGACAGTCACTGGCTCTTCAATATCACTTCCCCTGTGCTTGTGCCAGACAGTGTGACTGTGGGCTACTGACCCGGTCTCTGTAGAATAAGCTCTACAAGTAGCTGGGATATTTTCTATATTTATGTTAGTCATCAAAGAACCAAAAGGGCAGAAACGAGGAGAGCAACCACTGAGCAGCAGGATAGTCCAGGTCCAGGGCAGTAAGGCAAGCAGGAGGTGGTGGGAGCTGCAGGGATAGGAGCCTGGTGCTCTGGGCCATGCTGAGTGTGCAGAACACAAACAAGAAGAGCTTCAAAAGCCTGATCATCACAGAGAAGTCCAAAGTAAAGCAGATATTGTCTGAAGTCACAGCAGCAACCTAAGGAGCTGTGACAGATCAGCTGGGCCTGGAGCAGTAGCCCAGCAAGGGCCAAGGAGATGTGAGATTGTCATACAGAAAATGGGCTCCAACTCTGGGAGGTCAAGTTTGTAACAGGGATTTGCTTGGATGATTGTAGGTGAGTAAAAGATCATGCTGACCCTAGTTTTGTCAACTTGAAACACTGTCTGCTTCACCAGGTGAAGTGGGCTGCACAGAATTTCCAGGTCCAGTGGGAACACACCAGCACAGGGAGGTACCAAGGAAACATCACCATCTTTCCCATGCACTGCAATTCAAACTTGGGTACATCACTCTGAACCCCTTTCCCAAACCAGCTGCATTTACAGCATAAGTAACTCACACTTGCAGTTCGTATCTATTGGTTGCTTAATCTTTAATGCTTCTCTTAGGGAGTTTCTAGATGTCAAGACTGCCACCGTGCAGATGAGGAACCTGGTACCTGGAAAGTGGTGCAATGTGTTTTAGAAGCAGAAGACAAGCAGTCCAGCTCTCCCTCACAGCAGAGCCAATACAGCAGCACAGTATTAGCAGGTAGCTTCAGTGACATGAAATTTTACTGATGTAAAGATGTAACCAAATACTGTAACCGAATAGCTTGTACGTGTCTGCCAAAACCGAACTGCCTCTCACTCCCGTGTGCTCAGAGGCGTCACAGGCTCCTGAACAAGAGGAGTACGTCAGCACCACCTCCTGGCAGCCGAAAACTCCAAAGATTTAAGAAATAAAACGGAAGCTAAGATAAAAACTCCCATCTCTTTTTATGAAAGACAGCAAAATCATGCTGTCCAAGCACTAATGATAATATTTCCAATTCCCATAATGGTCTTTTGGTACCAGGATACATCCCTGCTGTTTGGGAGTGATGGTCCCGTCAATGCATTGAATGAATACAGGGCACCATGGCAGGGAGAAGGATAAGACATAATCACACAAAGATGCGGAGGCGAAAGAACGGGACATCACACAACGATCAATATGATCATGTGAAGCCATTTATTATCAGAAGGTTATACACTTATATAGCATTTTCAGTTCTAAATACGTGATGATTCGAACATCGCACAGTCAAAAGGAAGCATAATGATTGGATGCTTGCTACTGTTAGCATGTTGCGTCTAAACTTTTGATTGGACACTTGCTGTGACAACTACCCTCCATATTTCAATTTCTCACATCCTTTCTGTTCAGCATAATGTAGCAATCTTGTTTGAACTAAATTATTGTTTCAGCAGTTCCTAAACTATAGTCCTTTCATTACTGAGCTAACTTATTGTTTCAGCAATTCCTAAACTATATCTCTGTTATGCTGTGGTCAATACATCTTTATTTCATATCCTTGAGTTGTTTCTCTTCTTTCCTCCATCCTTGGGTTGTTTCTCTTCTTTCCTCCATGGTGTTATCAAAGATAGCATATCCTTTACTCAGCTTGATTCAATGCTGGGAAAGCTGGATTGTGCATTCTCAATGCTGGGAAAGCTGAGTAAGATTAATTCAATGCTGGGAAAGCTGAGAAAGCTGGGTTGTGCATTCCCAGTGTCCGTTCTCCTGCAAAAATTCCTCAACACAAAGACACATATCTCTGACACATTAGCATAAGGTTGAAGTAACCCCAAAAACACTCCTCACATCAAATGTTGTCATCTGAAAACCAAAGCACTCTGAAACTTCAGTGGAATGGCCTGAAAGAGGATTTGGAATGTGTACAAGCAGTCTTTGCAGCATCTGAGTAAATTCATGCTTTACTTGCTCCTCACAGCAGCTGCAGCTGAGACTGTGGTCTCCTTACAAAAGTCAGAAAGGCAGTGTCAACATTTGTCTTGAGCAGAGGAAAAGCAATTCAAAGACAAGTGCTGGCAGCTTTCTTCAGACAGTGTTGGATCCTGTACTTGAACATGACGGCCTCGCAAAGGGCAGCGTGTTGATCATCAGCACTCTAAAAGGACCAAGACAGCTCTCTAGCTCTTTCTTTGCCCACTTGACAGTGCAAAATGATGATGTAGGAGGGAAATCACTGATCGTAAAATGCTCCCTGACTCTGAAAAACCACATGGAAGAAGAAAGGAAGAAGCACTTGCAATACTAAATGAAATTATATTATTCTTATGTCAGTTATTCAAGATGTGAGATTACTCAAGCAGAACTGCTGGTAATCAGGAGGACCAGCTGGCAAATTGAAACCTGTTTATGTCTATGAGAAAGATAAAGGTCCTAAAACGGATGGGAAATAAACCTTATCATTTTTAACTAAAACTGAAAAAATGGTTTTGGGAGAAATCCTGGCTTTAATGTCTCAGAAAGAAGCTGCAAACTTCAGCATTTCATGAAAGGTAAACAACAAACTCTCAGGATCTACACAGATGGCTTCTAATTTGGAGGTTAGACAATTAATTTTCTCACTTCCAGATTTCAGTGAAAGGTTATCAGGAGCCCTCTTCTTTTCTTGGTTTATATAGCTCCCTTCATTTTCTTGTGGCTAAATACAACTTCCGATTTACATCAATAGAAGAGCTATTTGCCAGCATTAGCAAGGTCTAGCATTTTTTTTTTCCTGACACAGAAACAAGAACTTTATTGTAAGAGTGGATTAACCTATTTGTAATTTTTAAATGTTTTTAAGGATAAAATCTGCTCATTCCCTAAAAAAGTGTCACAGGTGAATTTGTTTTTTTGGAGAGTACAGAATGGCACTCCAAGGATGGACTTGGACCCTCTGCTCTTCAGCTTTCGAAGAAGAGTCACCTGGGTAAATCTTACTGCAGAGCTGCTACAGGCTATCGTGTTACATTCTATTAAACCCGGCAAGAGAAATGTTCAAAGCTAAATCTCACGGATCCACCTTCAAAAAGTTAGGTTGTTGAGAGAACAATTCAATATCTAAATTTCTCGGAATCAGGAGGCGGGAATATTCGTAAGTGAGACGAGTCACAAATTCTTTGTCTCACCTACCACTTCCCAAGCATACTAACTACAATGTATACCATCTTTATCCAAAAGTTAACTGAATTAGTCTATTTTACTAGACAGAAACAATCAGAGGGGGTGTGCTACACAGCACACATACCCAAAAGAAAACCCCCAGGTCAGCTTTTGCTAAAGTACAATACTTTTTGTACCTTCTGTTAAAGCTCAATATCTCAAAGCAATATCAAGCTGATTTCTCAAGTGGATATTCAGCCCCTATTCCAAGTTTCAGAACTTCCTCCATTGTTGATACTGACCCTTAAAATTAAGGAGGAGAGGATGGATCATTCCCAGAGTTGTCCATGGCTTCATCTCAGCTGGGCACTTGTTGGTCACAGTGAAGACTGTAAGGTAGAAAGCACTTGTATTTACCATCTGTACCCAAATTCCTCTCAAATTGTTCAATGTTTTCAAAAGCTGGGGAGGCAGTTTTGCTTTGTTCTGTGCAGCAAGCTCTTATGCAAACCAGAGGTTTCGTGGGACAGAACTGAGACAACCTTCTTCACTAATGTGCTCAAAGCAAACAATCATCAAAAGACATCAGACTCCTCATTGCAGCAGATGCTCCTTTGCTATTTGTGTATTTAAACATATGATAATGTATAGCATATGTTTGAAGAAGGAATATAAGCATTCATGCTCCCAAGCTAAGGGATAGTTATTCAAACCTGCTATAAAAAGCAGTATGAAAGAATTAGTATTATTCATCAGTTCTATAAAGAAGAATAACTATCACTGTTAAAAGGCCTAGACAGATGGAAACTAGTTCAGAGGAAACTGGTGAACAAAAGCACAGATCCCAAATGCTTTGCTTACACCAGTTTGGTAAGTTATAAATAAATAATTTCTTAATGGCAAAGAGACAGCTATAATGGTTATTTTCTCTTAAATGGAGTATAAAGATCAGCTGAGAAGTTTGGCTTAATAAAACATGCCTAACTTTTGCAATCAAATTATATAATTCAAGTTAAAAACTTTTAATTAAAAGTGCTTTATAAATTGCATTCATTATGTATGTTTGCAGTGATATATTTCTTTGCCCTCTGGAGCAATCTGTTTTTCTTCGTTTCTTTTTTTTTCACTTAATAAATTATCCTCATTTACACAAAAATGTTAAAGCCAAACTCTTTATTAATAAGATAAATATGGACTTCAGTAACAACAAATTATGTGGTGTCACTATTAAGTGATCTGCCCCTTCCCAGACTAAGTTCACTGTTCAACACTAAGGCTCCAAATGTTTTGGCAGCTGCTTTTTTCTGCACAGCACAAGAAATGTTTAAAGCAAAGATTTCAGGAGTTACTCCTTTGGGATGGTCTAGAACAATCTGGGATTTCCTGTGCCTTATTTTGAAACAGGGCAGTGAATGCTTTCCTTCGCCGCATTGGTTTTCTTCCCACAGTGCTGCAGCAGATTAGGATGCATAGGAAAGCGAGTGGCAGGGCAGACTGGCTCTGTTTCTTAGCTGACATGAGCAACTTGACATTTAAACAAATTTAGGACATGAGCCCCCAAATATATTGTGTTTTCTCACAGATTTTGGCTGCTATACCAGATGTCCCATCCTTATAGAGACCACACAGAGGCAGCTCAATGGAAATGGGCAAATACTGCTTCCGTGGTAGAATTACAAGCAGCAGTACATATCCAGAGATAGCAGAGTGTTGTACTTTTCTTATAAAACCTTGCAGAATATTTTTTGCAAGAACAAAAATTCAGGACATGGTCTTAAACATTCCCAACTCTGGCATCCAGGCAGCAAGGAGAAAACTACTACCTGATGCAAAACCAGGGACAATAAGGACACAGCTGAAGGACTAGGTTAGGACAAGTAATGGCTAAAGATCCAGGAGACGATAGTAAGCCTGAGATTAGCTAAGAAAGAGCACTGACTTCAGAGTACTGAGGAGAAGACCAGGATAGATGTAGCAAAGAAGGATCTCTAACCACCAAAGGATCTTTCTCTTCAAGATGCAGAGCATAATTCTAATTTCCCAAACCTGGTATTAGCTATGGGCTATAAAGCACCTTGGAAAGGGCGCTTTTCATTCTCCTTTACTGCTGGTAAACAGGTGATGACAATCTGATACTGCTATCAGTTATTCTGCTGCTGAAGTGACAAAGACCTGTGCGAGAGAAAGCTCTGATTCTGTCAACGGACAGTTTCTCATGAGAAAATTTCTGTTATTTCAGTCTGCCTTCTGAAAACCCAAGACTACACAGACTTTTCTTCTGAAGAATCAATCAGGTTGCAAAGTCAAGGATTTAAAAGTTAATAAATGGTTGAATTAAGGATTTATAGACAGCAATCACTTTGTGCAGATTCTCCATGACACAGTTAATAACTACAGGGTCAGAAGAAGCCAAGGTGCAAACGTCAACACTTAGTTGGATAAATCCCTTATTTACAGACATATATTTTCCAGAGTCTGGATGCTTATCTTAAGCATGTTTTTTTAATACTTTCAGTGGCAGTTGTTGGGTACTCAGCAGCTTTGAGCATTTAATTTAAATGTATTCAGTCAAGTACTAAAATGTGAGACCTTTCCAGACAGCAGCCGCGTGGGAAAAGTCAATGGCCAAGCAACGGCCAGGAGTTTTGTGGCGGAGGCCAGGAGACTCTGTCCCTCCAGGGCAGTAGCACTCCCTCACCTAAGAATTTGTTTTTTTCCTTATTTACAGTTCTCTCTACTTCCTTTTCAGGATTTCCTTTTTCAAGGTGATTTTGTGGCTCAGTGACCTTTAGGATGTTTGCCGTGATTTTGGGTAACAGAGGTGTGAGAGGGAAGAAGAGGAAGCTGCTTCACTGCTGTTACATGTGAAGGCACTCCTGGTGTGAAGGGCTTGAAGGGTTTGAAGCTCTCTGTGGCCAACTTTCGGGGGGTTGTCATCACACTAGCATGCCTTATTTGCTCTACAGACACAATGGATGGTTTATAGCCATTTCACAGGTGTTTACTATCTTCACCCTTATGGAGACAAAGCAGGTTGGAGAGTGATCAAATTGTAGCCTGAGAAGAGAGACAGACAAGGTTGTAAAGACCTGCACAAAATCACATGCTTAGTTTCCTTAAGGAGTAGGACACTCCTTCTCTTGGAAGGACTGTTTCTTTCTGTCCCTGGCCTGACCTTACAGAAAAAAAGCCCCACAATTTTTCCTTCTTTACAGACATTGATTCTAATACAATGTTGTGGTGGGTTGACCCTAGCTGGATGCTGGGTACCCAGCAAAGTCACTCTGTCACGCCCCTCCCCATCTGGACAGGGGAGAGATAAAACAATGAAACACTCATGGGTGAAGACAAAGACAGGGAGAAATCACCCACTAGTCACCAGTTAGTAGATATGGAAAATTAACTTCCTTGAGAGAAAAACTGAATGTAACCACAAAGCTAATGGCTGCTATCACTATGTTTGTTCATACTTCCTGATGACATCTTTGACATGATGCTTAGCCTGGAATGGAAGATATATAAATATGTATTTCACTTGGCAGCCTGACCTAGATAAACAGTATATCACTTTCATGGATACAGGACTTAAAAATGTCTCTGGAGACTAGAAACTTGCTGGCCTTTTGTGTTCATATCACTTCAATCTCTCATATGTTAAATAATTCAACCGTATATTTTCTGATTGCAAAGAGCTAGGCTTGACTCACGTTTTTTTTAAGCAACATGAGCCTGCAGAGCAAAGAAATGGTAACAGCAGGCTCCTGTGTGGTGAATCACTTTTGTGACAGCATTTTGTACTTGCTGTGAGCATGTGCTACACTGGCACCTATTTATATTTTATTGAATAAGTCAAAGTGTGAATTCCAAAAATAAAACCAAAAATGTTTCGTTTATGGGGAAAAATAGTTATTCTCAAATATGTATGCTTATTTTTGAGGACATGAGTGAGTCAACAGCATGTCTAACCTTTACTAAGGAAGGGTATCTGTGTTATTCAAATATTTTTTCTTTTCCTCCAATAAATTAGAGGATGGAAGGACAGGTATCTCTTCTTTGCACAAGAGCTTCATGCAACACAAAAAGTATTGAACCACTAAACATGGATTCATTAACTGTTTTCCCGGGAGAAGCAGTATGCAGTATCTTTGCACTAGGTTTTACATTGTGCATTAACCCCCATCAAACAAAATATTTCTCATAAGCACATAGGAGGGTCACTTTAGTTCCACCTTAAGTAGAAGACGGACTTGAAAGTATTTGGAAGAAGAACACTGGTGACACCCTGTCAGTACTAACCACATTTTCAAGATTTCTCTGGTTAGTCTTCCAAATCCATATGAGCTGCTCTAGAGTAGATCTGCAGAAAATACAGCTGGAAGAAACCCGGAGATATCACTCAGCTTGTGCTAAATGGGAGGTTGTCTGACCCTTGCAGGGCAGGCATTGCTGTACAGAATTACACCCACCAGGCAGACTTTCCCTGAGCACAGCCTTCTCCTCACCAAGGAGAGCAATGGGGCCACCACGCTGGACATGATGGACACAGCCATGGTGCCTGTGTCCCCTTCCTGCTGCTCTTGTTCCATCCCGAGCACTGTGCCATCGCTGCCTGCCAGCTGCCCATGTTTCTCAAGGACCTGCTCATGTCTCCACACCCTAAAGGAATTTCTTACTACAAACCAGCATCAGAGACTCTGTACATTGGAGTTAAGACCAAAGGAGCAGTGAACATGTGTGGCCTAATAAATACTTCATAGCATTACAAACTAACAAAAATTCTTAATTCTGCCCCCACATTTCTAGGCAGCCTTAAATGCTGACATAAGTAAGGTAACCTTTGCTTTTTCAAATAATGGCTATTCTAAATCTATAGCATACAAAAGCACAGTAGAAAGTGTTATTCTTAATATTTTTATAGGGTGGTGGAATTTTTTTTGGCTAGGATATGTATGTTTAAGATTTAGACTACAATATGTGTTACAGTGTTCAAAGGGCACGTTCATCTTGTGGTTTGGCAAAAGCCCTGCTTGGAGACATACTCAATGTTTTCTTCCTTTGACAGCTTTATGCTCATGTTATCAGCATGTTCATCTTCTCTTGAGGTTTTAGCATTCTGAATGTTTATGGTACAGTGTCTTCAAATCAAAATAATGAGACACAAGCAGGCACCATCTTATATATGTCACTGTCAGTAATTGACAGGGACTGCTTACATGCAGACCCTCATGGCTGTAACCCTGGCAAAGATCTTAAACTCTATATTGAACTATAAGTCTAAATTTAGAACCATTATGGTCCTTCATTAATAATAGCAATACCCAGCAGTTGGGCATAGCAGTGCCTTTTATAGGAGAACCTTGAATGCGCAGTGAAAGCACTAAACAAGTCACGAAACACCCTTAGGTAGTTCAGAATTATATTATCCCTTCAAGAGGTCTTTTTATATATTTTTTTCAATATCTTCATCTTAATGTTTGAAAGGAAAACCAGGTTTGCTTAGCTTAGCTGTTAGTAGGTTTTGTGGACAATTCTGCTTCTACTCATAAATTTTAAGGCCGTGTGGTATAACTACGATCATCCAGTCTGGCCTCATGGATAGTACAAGATTGCTTTCTGGCCAGAATATGGACATTTTCCAGTTATGTAGAGCAGTATTATATCCATATCCTTAATACATACATTATTCACTCTATACACATATGCCATACAGAGTCTAAGTAAATCAGTCCTGTTAGAATGAAATCAGAGTTTCTGGGACCTGTCTGTCTCTTACAAATTCACTTCACAGTTGATCTTCCTCAGCTGAGTACATGTTACTGCCAGCACCCACACTGCAGCACGGTGGTTTACGGACTGGACTCTATTCATACACCTCCACAGCTAGGCACTGCAGAGGTTTGTTGCAATTAGTGTAGCATTCAGCCTGGTGTCTTATTGCCCAGAGTGAATTACATCCTTACTGTGAGCAGAATATTGAGTGTTCCACAATAAAAGATGATGGGTGTCTGCAAGGAATATTTTCTAACAATTACCCTGTGCCACGTGCTCCCCATTAGCATAGCAATGAACCACTCTCTTCTGAAAAAACGTGAAAGAAAACCTGCCACAGAGGTTTTCTCTTTCCTTTTATGTTTAACTTGTTTCAAACACGCATGATGTGAGAACAAATTAGACAAAGCCATTATGACAACAGGTGAGTACATGCATAAATTCACTGGAAAACAATAGAATGAGTGAAAAAAGTCGAAAATAAACAGCAAAGGTACAGGTACACCAAAAGTATGCATACATACCACAGCAAATTGAAACTGCTCTTTTACTGTTTTGCTTAATTCTATAGAGGAATAATTTTATTAATATCCCCTTCAAGGGACATATGTCATGTATAAATCACTGGGCACTGTATTTTTGGTGTTCAAAAGTGTTTTCTATTAGGATAGGATTTTTCCTGTTAAAAAACCTTTTCCTAGGAGCCTTTCTGTCTATTGTTGAAACAGTGGCTGATGACATATCAGTGAAAAGACCCTCTTTGGACAGCAGACTGTGCTTCTAAATTTATGTCTTTCTCATCAGAACCTGGTGGGATTTAAAAGTAGCAGTGTAACAATAATATTACAGGTATGGGGAGAATGATCTTGTTAAATTGTTTGCAAATAAAATCCAGGAAATGGAAAGAGAAGATATGAAGTAATGATGGGGGAAAATGCTTCCTACTCACAGGATCTTGCCAACAAATAGAAATGCTTGAGGAAGGTTATTGTACTCGGTTGTAGAGATATAAGTGGAATATATCTTGGCAACATTCTTTTGTTCCGTACAACGAAACAGAGTAGCTGTTGTTTACCTGTGCTATCAGAGTCTCATATATGGAGAACAGAAAAAAATGCATGTATCAGCTACCAGTTTGCCTTCCAATAAACCCTGAACAAGAACAGAAACACAACGAGGCACATGTTAAATCAATACTTTCCATGTCCAGCAGAAAGGAGAAATGTTAAATATTTTGTTGTTGAACCAGCTGTAATTATGATAACAAAGAAAGGGACAGGACAGGGAAAAGATGGCACCAAATTTAAGGGACATAGAAACTGCGTACTTTAAAGGAATTAAGAAAAGAAGAAAGAAACTCTGTCAGGCTCATGCATCTGCGTTACACCAGCAGCCTGAATACAAGGTATGCAGGTCCGTGCAAGGAGGCTTGCTCTTACCTGCTCCCACAGCAAAATCTCCTGCGGTTGCTGAATCCTTCCTGCCCACTATGTGAAAAGGGGTTTCTTGCTGGGAATGCTCTAGTATCCCTTCTCAGCTAGTCCTGCTAGTTGCAGACCTCCTCTGTCCCTCAAGGAGAGGGGGCAAAAGTTACTGCAAGACTGCAAGCATTTACAGGATCTCTGAAAGTAGCTGGTGCTCAGCATTATTTTAACCACACCATCTGCCACCTGAGGAATCATGGGTTAAATACATATATTTAACAACTGTGGACAGAAGGGCTCAGGTAATAGGCCTTGCCGAATGAAAGGCTAAAACCGCAAATTATTCCACTCTGTGACATCAGAGTCTTGACAGCTATTTGTCAAGGCTGCTGAGTGCCTTTCCTGACAGGTCTCTTTAGGAGAGACTGGTCTTGAGAGTAATGGAGGTTGCACTAACTTTTGAGGAAGGCAGGAGTACAAGAATGCAATGAAATTTGCATGAGGGAGCAAAAGCAAGGGGGAAAATCAATTATATGAAGTAACATGGACTTCAATGCTTCAGTCTCTGTGCATTTCCATGTAGAAGCATGGGGGGCAGGGTGGTGGTTGGATGCATTTGCATTTAAAATGTCACTGCTCTCTTTTTCAGGTAGAGAAAACATTGATTTTCATTCTCTTTAGAATATATTTACCCAAAAAGCAAATCACCTGTAATACAAGACACATCTTATTGCCCCTAACACACATGCACACAGTTCTTATTCTTATACATCAAAGACCCTGTCATTGATTTTTTACTGAGAGCTCCCATGAGGTCAATGAAAGCTGGGAAAATGTGACCATATGTTTCAGTCTCGCCCTTGGTTGGGTAGTTACTGACACCTTCTTTATCCAACATTAAAGCTTCTTCATCACATTTTATGTTTCAACAATATAAGTTATTTTAAAGTAATTGACTGAGATAGGGATCTCTGGAATTAAGATAGGTGTAATTTGCATACACATCTGCTTTGCTATAAATTGCTGGCAAGGAAATGCAGTATCTAAACTTAAGCTGCTTTTGTTATTCCCATGTTATAGTTAATATGCTTGCAGTGAGGAATCTGTGGAAAATGAAGAAGGAAGGAAGGAAAGGAAGGAAAGGAAGGAAAGGAAGGAAAGGAAGGAAGGAAGGAAGGAAGGAAGGAAGGAAGGAAGGAAGGAAGGAAGGAAGGAAGGAAGGTTGCTTCAACCCCTAAATAAAAGCAGAATGACACTACCAAAACTTGAACAAAGATCCTTATTTAATTTCTATCTTTTTTATTTGATCTTTTGCATTATAACAACAGTGTAATTACAGCTGAGTTTCCAGACATATAAAAACATATCATCATAGAATTGCTTAGGGGGAGAAGACCTTTGAGTCCAGCCATTAACCCAGCACTGTCAAGCCCACCACTAAAACATATTCCCAAGTACCACATCTACACATCTTTTAAATACTTCCAGAGGTGGTGACTATTGTTTCAGACCTTCAGCTTAGCCAAATTACATTGCCTGAACTGCATGGTAGGAATCCTTTAAGTGTTGCTTGTGTAAGACTCACTCAAAGTTAATTAAATCCAGCACTGAAAAAAATTCAGGCAGGTCCTACTTTTATCAACGCAATTCAAGCTGGAATTACCCTGCACCCTGGCCATTCTTAGGACTTTTCTATTGTAAATGAAGCTAAATATAAAACACCTGTTTATAATGCTGGGCAAAACTCTCTAAATTGCTATCCAGCATCAAGCAAAATTAGAATACTCCCTTTACTTCCCCCCCACCCCAAAAAAAACCCCTATGCTTTTGCAGTAAGTTTTCAGATAATTTGACTTTTTTATATTCAAAAACAAAAACTTTCTCATTACTTTATTTTTAGTATCATTAGTGAAAGGTCTGTAACAGGCATTTAGTGCCAACAAATTTAAATCCTTATTAGCAGATGCTGTGAAAAATCCAAATCTCTGCTTTAAGAATCATAAACTTTGAGAAATAACAGGCATCCACACTAAACAAGCATGTTGCAAACCAAAAAGAGAGGGGGCACAATGAGAGGTTAGTAGTGGTTGTTTCCTGTAACTGCTGTTTGAAATGCAATATACCTTAGCTTGGCAAACCAAGCTAAAAAGGATATGAATGTCAGAGGAAAATAGTAAAAAGGCTGCAGGGAGGTATGAAGATGACTTAGAAAGAAATGAAAGACTCCAGAAAGGAAATTAAAGGCTCTGAAGAAAGGAGAAGGCCTGATGGATAGGAAAACTTGAGACCCCATGTTAAAAACAACCATAGCCCCTGGTTAAGCAGAAGCTGTGAGGGCAGAAGACAGTCTGGGACCATAGCTGTCAGGTTAATTGCACATAATCACCTGTGTTACACTGTGCACCAACCACTTGTCGAGTCTTTCCACTGGCTTAAAACATAGATTACAAACTCTTCAAGAAAGAAACCATCTTTTACTGAAGATTTGGTAATTTTGCAGTTAGCACAATGGAACAATGGTTTCTGGTCTGGGTGTCCCACAACACAAGGGCAGCTATTAAATGTAGAAATTGTACAGCCCTCTGCAGTCATCCTTTACACTGTGTGGTTAATGCAGTGATTTTCCTCATATGGCCGACAGACTCCGAGGAAATTCATACTTCTAGGTCCACAAAAAGTGACTAAAAGCAGCATTCTATTATAAACAGTCTAATAAGTAGTCTATGCTGGAATCCATAGCTCTCCTGGAAAGCACTGGAGCTTTGAGAAATAAAATAAATTGAAAAAAATGATGAAAACTTGAGGCCTTGTATAATTTTGCAATAATCAGCAAAGGAGAAATAGAGACTCTGCCTTTCTGGCCAGCACGTGCCTCATGCCCTGTTAGGCAGCTGAGCAGCAGAGAAGGTCCTATGAGCTGCTGCCAGTTTCTCCCAGAGGGTAGCAGAGGGGTATCCCCACAGGTGAGACCATACAGACTGGAGTAAGAACTCTGCCTGGGGTCTTCATAATGTGCATAATCTCTCTCTGGGTTTTTTTGCATGGCTATAATTTGAGACCTTATACTATTTGTCTAATTGTGCATACACTGAAGGTTGTTTCCTTGGCAGAGTGGATGTTCAACTAGGATTTAGGATGTACCAAGGGCTTAAGAAAGGGAAAAGAGCAGAGATGATTGTGCAGCCTATTATATTTGGCTATCTCTCATTTTAAGGAATGGAACCCTTGGAAAGCTGTTGAGAAGAGCAGGTCAGGTTGTTACAGGCTCATTCTTCTCAACACACTTTGGATTCAGGCTGCCCATGTTCCTTTCACAGGGTCAGGCAGAGACATCCCATTAGGTAAAAGTGATAGTTACATATCCATTGAAACCTGCCTCTCATTTTTGACCTGTTTTCACCACTGATTTTCATTGTTTCTAGCTGTTTTATAAATGCCTTCTGCTTAGTACCACCATCCTATGAGATTTTTTCCCCCGGTATATTCTGAGTAATTCTTCATTAATTTTTTTTTTAACATTGCTTAATTTTAGTCATTCAGAAGAGGCACGATGTTTTCGTATTTTTTCTTACGTTTCAGGGGAGAAAAACCCAAAAAGTGGTCATTTTTAAAAGGTCTAATTTTCAAATAGGAAATACCAGGTGAGAAAACACAACAGAATCCAGCTGCAAAGATTTCTATATACCGGTAAATAACAGAAGATACAGGGGCACTCAAAATAGATATTTTGAATTATGACATTATAAAAAAGCAGGTATCTAACCTGAAAGGATCCTTTAGAGACAATATAATCCATTTCGTACCTGTAACCAGGGTCAAACGTGCCCACATTGCTCCTGGCACATGCTTGTCTAAGCTAATCTTAACAATGCACCACGACTGTGCTCTCAAACCTCCCTAAGCAACCTGTTTCCACAAATATGTACCCCTTTAACATTAGAAAGATTTAGGGAATTTTTTTTTTGTTTTACTGTTTCATCCAGACTTGCCTTGCTACACTGAAAGCTCTCCTATCCAGAGAGAACAAAAATTAGTATTTGGGAGACTTGTTTTTCTCTTTTTCAGAATAACGAATAAAACCCTTCTATTTCTAATAAGATAAAAATAGGTACCAAGTTCTCATTCCTTCAGAATTTCATTTACCCTCCACAAACACCCAAAGATTCATAATGACTTGTGATTGATTTCAGCCAGTTCTTACAATATCCTGGCACAGGTGTTATGATCCAGATAATTTGTTAAACTGCTTTAAGTGTTCTCCCATCTGTCTTTCAACTGGTCTAACCTGAGCTTTCATCCGTTTATTGCCTGTCTAAATAGCAGTTTGTCAAGTGATAATCTGAGAAATGGAGCTAAGAAAGACTTAAATATTTCCATATTTTACTTTCATCTGTCCACAACTTTCTGTCTTCACTGAGTGGAATGGGTTTTTTCCTGTCGTTGTACTTATATGATTGGTATTTTATACTGCACGTTCTGGCTTTGTATATCTTTGTATGTTTTAATTTTTCCGGATTTTTCCTTTCATTCCTCTTTAAATCTTTACAAATCATCCTTAGTAACTTGGCCAAATCTCCACATCCCCACATCCACTCTTATTACACTTAGAATTTGTTTTGAGCTAACCTTTTTCTTATAGTACTTCATATTATTTCTCTTCATTGAAATTATTAATATCTGAAGATTTAATATAGCTTCTCAGAGAACTGCCAACTATTCTTAACTCCTTTTTCCATCTCAGACTTGTCTCCTGTGATTAGCAATACCACTGCAGCCATAAATCTGAAACCACATGCAGAAACCTAACACAACCTTTGCACGTAGCAGGGAATGAATTTCAGAAGTGAGAAATGTCTCACAGAACAAACATGAACTCCTTCTATATATATGAACTGGGGAAAGTCTCCCTTCAGATGGTACATGAATTTGACAAGTTTTGAAATGTGTAATGATGGGTTAATGTTACTGCATTTAATCCCAGAAGTCAATGGTGAAGAAAGCATACTTTAATAAAATATATTGCTACAGAGCAGGAAGATGCATGGAGAATTAGAAGCCATTTAAAAGTTTAAGAGAGCTTTTCTGAAAGGCAAGAGTCAGCCAATCTGAATGGCAAGAGCTAACTCAAAAAAAGGTTCTGTTGTTTGGACACTATATTCACCAGAGGTCAGAGTGACATGCTTTTACTTTAAATAATGAGCGTTAATTATTAATTTACTTAACAGATAACAGACAAAGGTATGTCCAACTTACATGTTTCACATAAAATTTGGTTGTTCCCACGGGTACAGAAACGAGGCTCACTGAAGTCAGTGAAAAGCCTCAAATTTACCTCCGTGATCTCTAGATCCACCTTTAATACATATGAAAAGATAAAGTGAAGTGAAAAGCTTGAAGATAAACATAATCAAAGCATGACTGAAGAGTTCTGCAGTCACACAGACTTGTTAACCAAGTAGAGGTACATGGCACTGCTGCTCAGATATAAGGGAATAAATAAAGTCTATCCCATAAGTCAGGTCTGAGAGAAGAATAAATAGGTGGTGATGTAGAAAGATCTATGGACCTGTTTATCCTGTTAGTGTTGAGCCAAGCTATGACTGTTGGAGAACAGATCATTCAAGTGACTTTTATACTGCTGTATAATGGACTGATTAAATAGGCTTACAAAACATTTAAGAACATAGAAAAACTACTAAAGATTAACAAAAAAGGCTTGACAAAGCTTTGGGAAATGGAAAAAAGTTCTGAAAGGATATAGAGGACTCTGTAGCAGACATCCAGGAGGTTACACTTCTCAAGTCACTGACACCCTCAATACAGGAGACTTACAAGGGTGTATATACTGGTGGCTTGAAAAGAAATCAAAATCCAGAAAGGCAAGCTGTAATTTGTCAAGCATCTTCATAAAAGCATGGAGATTTGCAGGCTGCATGCTAGCATGTGAATATGCTTTTTTCAAAAATTAAATGGTAATATCTTTTCTACTTGAACATTAAAAAGGTGATATTTAGAGCAAATCTCATCTTCTGGAGATCATCACAGTTCCAGATAGCAGCAGATTTCAAATTCCATAGAATCTCAGAATTATTAAGGTTGGAAAAGACCTCGAAGATCACCAAGTCCAACCTTTGACTGAACACCACCTTTTCCACTAAACCATAGCACGGAGTGCCACGCCCAGTCATTTCTTCAACACTTTCAGGGGTGGTGACTCCACCACTTCCCTGGGCAGCCCATTCCAATGCTTGACAACTTCTCCCTTTAATAATTTCTGCCTGATGTCCAACCCTCCCCTGGCACAGCTTGAAGCCATTTCACAGCATTGTATCTATTTTCAGATAAAGCAAATTAGTCAGCTACCCATCCCAAACAAGCAAGGAGTTTAGTGCCATTAAAAAATAACTTAATGCAACCCAAAAAGTAAATAGTAACAAAAGACAACACTACTCTGAGAGAACAGAAAATGCATTGCTCCACCAACAGTAGCCCAGCATTCCCCCACTAGAGTAACTGCCAAAATGTATTATTCTTCTCTTGAAAGACAACTTATTTTAAAGTGCTAAATTGAACCAGAAAACTGAGGAACATGCAGCTTTCCCTTCTGCAAAAAGTTTCATAAACTGCTATCTATAGAGGAGCATTAGACTGTTCTAAGCTTGAAGAGAGCACAATGGTAGGAAATGGTAAGAAACAGATAGATTTTTCTTGGCATTATTTTGATTCACAAATTTTGTCACGAGGTACTCAGAAACAACTGAGTCAACATTAAAGATATTGAGAGACAACTTGAGTTTTAGAGAAGTTCAGGACATAAAGGTACTTCAAGGGAAAACACAAAAAGAGTAATGACGGCTTAAAAAGTTTCCTTTTTTTTTTTTTTAGTGTCACAGACCTTTTTAACTTCTTGGAGAAAAGAAATAATTTAAAGCCATTTCTGTGGCACCACATGGTTGCAGTGTGAGGCTTGCACCCAGCAGCTACAGGGACTTCCTATCCTGCTGCAGGATAAAGGCCAAGCTCCTTTTACTTGCATAAAGTCTGAACTCAGCATCTAACAACATCTAACAGCAGTTTCTAAACGTATATAAAACATCTACATTTCCACTTTGCTTTAAGCTGTGCTAGAGATACTTCTGAAACAGAGAGACAATCTTTTATGGTACTTGTTGCCCTTGGAAGAGTCAGAGGGGGAACAACTTGGCCCAACAGCGCTTGTACAAGAAAAATGGAAGGACTGAAATGGTCTTTTCCTTTTCAAGAGCATTATCTATTATCCAGTCTGTCCACACGAGAGTCATGGTCTACTTTTTACTCTTCTTTTAGATCTATTTCTTCCAAAACCAACACATTTGAATTTAGCTGTTCGAAATGCTTGTGTTCAGCCCTCTGTCTGTAAGTTCCAATGCCAATACTACCAGACTCGTGACCCCAGAGCTTGGTTATATGTTACTGGAAGTATTTGCAGTACAAAGGGTTACGCTGAAGGATTTGGAAAGATGGGATGTTCTAACAGTATGGTGGTACTTACACAGCCAGTTGTTTATGAGCAAATTAGAAAAAGGTCATACCTCCCCTGGGGATGACTCAAGAGGAGCTCTAGGTACTGCCAGAGCACAAAAAGCTGCGGGTTACCTCTTCCCAGCTGACATTTGGCAGCAGAGCACATGCTCTTCCAGGCATTTGCATTGCAAAGTGAACAACAGGCACATAAATCACTTAAAATCTCAGCTGTTCACCTGACAATGCAACAAAGAGTAGATGATTAACAGCACTAAGCTATGACTAAGCGAGAAGTGACATGAGATTTACTCCATGTTTTACAGTCAATAGTTCACTTTGGTTTTCATCTCTGCTTTGCTTTGCGTTATACTTCGTTAATTGCTTCAGGAAATGGTTAGAGTCTACAGGCTGCCTGGAAATTGGGAAGTTTTAAGAGAATGTACTGAAGCACATTGATCTGAATGATACGGAATCTATTCTTTCCCAACGGCGCATAGCGACTGACCTTACCTGATTGCACAAGCCTACCACTCTTGCATTAATAGTTTACAGCTGGTGGTTCTAACTTTCATCTGTTTTATATATACCATAAATCTTTTAATTGAGAAGCAGCTAGCCAATATGTAGGACTCTGTAACATATTGAAATGCCTCTGTTATTTGAAACTGTGGTTAGCTCCTAGGGATGGGTTTCATTCTAGGCAGAAAGGTGCTTTCTGCTGGAATAAGCTGTTAGAAAAAGCAGTGACAGGTAGACTTCTTAATTAAAGAAAAATACACCCAACAACATCTTTAGGCAAGTCATTATGATTATATGAACACATGCACCTACCAGTAATCTCTACTGAATGCAAATTATTGCCCTAAATATAGTGCTGATACAGGACACTGCCAACACCTATCTCTGTCTTTTAGCATTTAGAGTTACAGCATATCACAATCAGTTGCTTCACAGAGCATATATAAGATTTTAACTAAAAATTATAAAATCATAGAATGGTTTGGGCTGGAAGGAAGCTTGAAAATCATCTAGTTCCAACCCAAGCCAAAGGCAGGTGTGCCACCCACTAAACCACGTTGCTCAGAGCCCAATCCAACATGGCTTTCAACACTGCCAGGGATGGGGCATCCACAGCTTCTCTGGGCAACCTGTTCCAGTGTTTACCACCCTCACAGTAAAGAATTTTTTCCTAATAGCTAATCTAATTTCTGTTTCAGTTTGAAGCCATTCCCCTTTGCCCTATCACTACAGGCCCTTTTAAAAAGCCCCCTTTAGATGCTGGAAAGTTGCTATAAGGTCTCCCCCAGAGCCTTCTCTTCTCCAGACAGAGCAACACCAACTTGTTCAGCCTGTCTCCACAGGAGAGGCTCTCTAACCTTTTTATCACCTTTGTGGTTCTCCTCTGGACTCATTCCAACAGGTCCACACCCTTCTTATGTTTGGAACTCCAGAGCTGGATGCAGCACTCCAGGAGGGGTCTCACCAGAGCAGCGTAGAGGAGCAGAACCACCCCGTCACCCTGCTGGTCATGCTGCTTTTGGTGCAGCCCAGGACACAGTTGACTTTCTGGGCTGCAAGTGCATGGTGTTGAGACATGTGCAGCTTCTTGTCAACCAATAGCCCCAAGTCTTTCTCCTCAGAGCTGCTCTTAATACATTCTCCCCCCAGCCTTTACCTATGCTTGGGATTGCCCCAGCCCAGGCACAAGACCTTGCAGTGCACCTTGTTGGACTCCATGAGGTTTGCACAGACCCACGTCTCAAACCTGTCAAGGTCCCTCTGGATGTCCTCCCTTCCCTCCAGCCTGTCGACCACACCACACAGGCTGGTGCAGTTGGTAAACTTGCTGAGGGTCCACTTAATTCCATTGTTCATGTTCCCAGTGTAGTTGCATTGTTTTTCCTTTGTTCCTTAGCCAGTGGTCTCAGATCCCCCCACAACTCAGTGCTTGATAAAACACCCCTATGCATTCTTTGCAATCAGACATGAAACAGAGACACAAATTCAGAGCTGTCCTTTATCATTGCAGCTTTGTCTGAGACATATATATTTAATGATTGGGGGAGTTTCATCTGTCATATCCATTATTTCTGTGCCACTATATCTAAAAAGCATTTCCAGATGATCGAATAAAGTAGCAAAAGTTCTGTTAATTATTTGATGCAACCACTGTCCACAGAAGAGGGCAATTTTTGTCCTTGCCATTTCAATCACTTGAAATAGATATGGAAAATTTGAGATTTTAGCTTCTCAGTTTGCTTCTGAAGCAGCAAATATCAGCCACCGTTAACTATGTGCAATGTACCTGAATACAAATGAGAAAGGAAATTACAAGTAAATTTTATCTATATCAGTGCTACCAGAGAGCACAGTAGTTCACTACCCATACGGAAAAGAACAGCCAGAACAGAGGCTACCACTGCTTTTCAACAAGGTAAAGTCCACATGGTCTAATCTTAAAAAAAAAAAAAAATTCCACTCAAGTTGTAGTGGCAACTTGTAACAATTTGTAGTTAAAAGAGATCAATATACATTTATCTGCTTCAGTTCTCCATAGATGAAAACTGATGAGAGAACAGTCATTATTAAAGCAGATGTTATGCTGAAGAAAAATGGATTAGGACTGCAATTTTCAAAGAAGGGCTTTCTGTTTACTTCAGAAAACTTGTGCCTGCAAATGTCCATGAGGCTGTGATGTTTTGCACACAAGTTTGACAAGTTTAAATTGGGATGGTCAGGACAGGGAAAATTGAGCCATGAACTGTTTTTCTCTTCATAAGAAACACTTAGGAGAATTTCAGCATGTCCTGCTAGAAATACAGCTATCAGTACACAGCCAAAACCATGCTATGCCCCCTGGCAGGAGGATAAGTGATGCCTGCAGTCCTGCTGGGGGAGGTAGGGCAGCCCCAAATCCCAGCCTGACAGACAAGTGATGCACAGTCTTCTCCCACCTTCCCTCCTCCCTCATTTCCAATTTCAGTTATTAAAGCTTCAGTTTGCTAGAAGATCAGCCTGCAGTTTCTCTGTAAGTTGCTTGTCCAGAGTGGATTAGAACAGAACCATGGAGGAACAGCTTTGCTGGGCTGCAGCTGGCAGCTGAGCAAAACCACAACTGAGCCTCCCCTCTGCCCAGCTGGATTCATCAGCCCTGCACCCCTGGGTGGAAAATTTTCATTGCCAGAATAATCCAAGGGTCTGAGAAACCAGAGTTTTCCCCAGGCACAGGAGTCTACTACAAGTAAATCTGTTTTGTAATAGCAACCTTTTTCATAAGTTTCAGAAATAGATTTCTCAGTCAAAAACACTAGAGTGTTGCTCATCTCATAGATATTTTGAGAGCTTGCAGGTAAGCCTGGAAAAGTTTACAAATTCCCATTTTTCAATTCCAATACCTGTGACTTGATATGATTTTGTATGTGAGTTTAAACAACGTTTTATATTTTTAAGGGAACCTTAAAGATGCCCAAATATGCACTCTCCTGGCTAACAAAATCCATGTTTGTTGTCATTTTGCATACCTGATTTCTGATGCTGTGGCACAAACTAGTTGCTTTCTTTGGGAATTAGACACTAACAAAATTTCCTAATGAGTCTGTGCTGTTCAAAAACCCAAAATAAACCAAGACTCCAGAAGCTTACACATATTTATTTTCACTTCTCACTAACCTTGACAAAGAATTCCTTTTCCTGCAGTGAACCCTGCATACCACCAAATTCTGAAGATCAAAGGTCTCCTTTATGGTGATAGTGCTGCTTTACTGTTTCATTCCCTGTAAGACTGACTCTAGAGCAATGGAGACTCTTCTTTACCCACTGGAATAATGGCATCATGTTGGCATAATACTAAACCTTATCAATAAAAAAGTTTTAACATATACAAAGAAATACTCACTGTCCTTGCCTTCACACCTCTTACCCTGAAACTATGGACCTAATCCCTGAGAAAGGGGAAATGTTCTGCTCCATATTCCTCTTTCTTATGGATGTAATTCATAACACAGTTAAAAGACATCTGAAATGGATCATAACTTCTACAACAAAACATTGCATGCTGCAGAGGAAAAGGTCTCACATTAAGAAGTGTTCTTCATCTGCCTGAAAGTTTTATTCACTTCAGGGTGGGGTCCCAGTATGTCTCTAACAAAATCTTATTTCAAAAATGACTCAGCTTCGCAGACCAATTCTGCATGAGCAGCGTCCAAAGGTTTGTCACGTCTTTGTCATTTACATGGTGTTGTCGTTTCACAAATGGGAAGACGGGTATTTCTGACTCCAGCTAACCCAGAGCTCCCTCTGAGTTAATCCAGAGTCATACACACCCTCCATTGCTGAAGTTTTCACGGGCTGCATCCTTTCTCTGTGCCTTTAGTGTTCTTCCACAGATGTAAGCGGGGGCTCAACTTGGCACCACAATCCAGATCTTATTTGATGATTCTTTTGTGTTGGGAAAGTCAGAAAAAAATTCACTTCAGTTTTCTCCAGGTGCATCTCCAGGGCAAGAGAAAGAAGAAAATATGCAGGGAAAAAAACATAGGAAATTCATCTGCAATAGGCAAAACTAAATCCAAACCTGTGTACACACAGGAAATGAAACTGCTCTGTAAGAATTTACCACTTTTTTATACATTAGCTCTCCAGAGATAAACTGCCCTTTAAGACATGAATTCTGGGTATCACGGGTAACAATGAGAAAATGAAATTCCAATTACTTGCCTTGGACACTTTGAGAAAAACTCAGAAAACAAACACACCATTTCTACTGTTCCTAGCAGCCCTACTTATACACAAGGGGCAGAGAGAATTTGTGATAGAGGGGATCCTCTTCAAGGTCATGTCACCGTAATGTTTTGCATTTTTATTTTCCTTTATCTTGAGGCTATTCCACTTCCAGTCAGTGCAGAACAGGGCATGTTGCTACTTAAAAACAAGTAACCTAATACAGCTTTATTACCAGGCTCTGGGAGCCTGGGAAACAGATAAACAACGACTCAAGAAAAAAAAGCTTTTATCTACTTAACGTAGCAAGTGAGCATATGAACAGAGGCCACGGCGAGTCTCTGATGGAAAGCAACCAACTCTGAACTCTGGTCCAATGCAATGGTCACAAGAGACTTTCATGGCAACTGCAGCATGTTGAAAAACAAATTTAAAAGAGGACATTACATGGAAGAGAAGCATACAGGAAATATATTTGCCTGTTTGATAGAAATGCAATGATGGAGAAAAAAATGAGTACATTTCCTCAAGATGTAAAGAAAGGACAAGATAAAAACTTCCAGAAAAAATGTTAAACTGGAAAAAAAACTTACCAGGAAAGAATGTTCATGCTTAACTAGGCCAGATGTTACTTTATGTTTTTAGCCAACCTTCGTCTTCATTGCATGTCACACATTAACACACTCACCTGGGAAGAGTACATGTTTGTCTACTTACAGTCGTTGCATGGAACAGCTGCAGAGCACTTCCCACTGCCAAAAGGGTCCCCTGGGGCCCCCACTGGCTGGAGAGCCACTGGTGCCTGGGTCACTCAACCCAGCATCACTGGAGATACTGGGAGGCAAAGGGCATCCCCTCTTTCCATTACTCCTCCTCCTCCACCCAGGCCGCACAGCCACTCACAGAGCTGTGCTAGGAAATGGATTACAGAAATAATCTGGACTGGATTACCCTCTCAGATGAGGTAGGGGAAGCAGTGGTGTAATGGACTTTACTTCCAATTATCTGTTGAAAACGTTTTTTCCTTTTTCCCCCAGTAGAGCTGTAACGAATGTGTAGGCAGACTACAGCTTGAAAAGGAACTTTGTGGATATTATGCTTTTTATGCAGCTGTGCACATACCTGCTGGGAATTCTGCTGTGGCTGTTTTGAACTGAGTCCTTACCAGAAAGGACTATAAAGGAGTGTCTGAAGGAATAAGCTATAAAGAACAAGCTAGAGAAATACATGGAGAACTCTTCTCACCTTTAAATACAAAAGATAGAACTGCATTGCATTATCTTCCAGTAAGCAACACTTGCTGAATAATTATATTTTACTGTACCTTACTCCTTTAGTATAACTTTTCCAGAGAAATGAAGAAAATGTGTGATTGTAAGCAACTGGCCTCATCTGCTCCAGTATATTCCACAAAGTAGCATAATTTATAGTCACCATTTATTATTAACCAGATTACTTTATGAACAGTAAGAGCAGAACTCGTCCATTTTTATTCTCCATGGCAGACGATGAAGCAAAGAGGAGTGGCAAGTGTTAGAGCAGCATCTCTGAATGACCCACCCCCATCTGCTCTGCATGAGGGAAGCTCCAGTACTGCCTTGCAGAGTCTGCAGTCCAACACCAGAACCCTTCCAAAACATCTTTGGCATTTTACCTGTAAACACACAATGTTTTTGAACAGTAGAGGGTAGGGAAAGCGGCAAGGAAGAGATTTCTGCCTGGCATGAGAAGAAGCTGCCCCAAGGGCCACCATGCCAGGCCCAGTCAGAAGAGGACACCTCCAGCACTGACAGAAATAATTTACAGCTCTCATTCGCTTCTTTCCTCCCCTCATAAATAAGACAACAGGCATCTCAGTGCTGAGACACTCCCAGACTGCTTGAAAACTGCTGGCATTTCATAGCTAAAGGAATCACATGATGAAATGGGTCATTACATAAAGCAGATGCTTTTATTGTACCACATTAACTTCTGTGTTATTCTGGAAAAAATGCTTATGCTTGGGCTGAGTGCGTGCTCCATTCCTCCAAAGCCAGCCACTGAGCTTAAACCATTTGTCAAGCATTAAGGGAGTCAGATACACAGTATCAGAGGTCACTGACTGCCTCATACATTCATTTGCTATAATTTTCTTTTTTTTAAGCAACCAAGTCACTTTTTTACAGTAACCTGCAGTTGGTACCTGGCTCCTTTTTCTATAATGTCAGATAGCACTTATGGCATCTGTCAACATCTGCGGCTGCTCCCAGGGTAATCTGGAAGGTGACCCTCAAGGAATAATGGTCCTGGTCAAGGAACGGCTTAGGTTGGGGAGTTTTTAGGTTTGGGGAGTTTTGGCCTAGGTTTAAAGTAAACATACTGTACTTGTATTTAAAGTAACCATACTGTACTTGTATCTGTCACCCCAGATGATTTTTCCAACACACAGAGAAACACCTTGTGGGATTCACAGAGCAGGTGGTGCACAGGGGCATCTGGGTAATGGGACTGGTGCTTTTGTTTTCCAGAAAAAACACAGAAAATATCTTGAGAAGGACAAGAGATCGCAACACAAAGTATAAAGGGAGATAAAGGCATGCTCACTTGTTTACACAGCATGCTCAGTGGCAAAATCAGATCCTTTTAGCTTCTAATCAGATGGATGCTTGGAGCTTACCGCTTTGTTTCTGCTTGAGGAAACTGTGCTAATGCACAGGTGAATATTCTTCCATTTAATATATGCTTTCAACTTCTGGAAATACAACCTTTAGCATTTCAACTGCTCATATCAAAAGTCATTTTGATGTCAGATCAGCATTGCTCAGCATTGCTTCATTGGAAGGGTTGTTTTTCCCCAGTACTGAAACACATTTTTCATACCAAAGGAAAAAAAATAATGCAGCAAAGGTAGAAAGAGTGTAACTCCACAGAATTGCTGTGCAGTGAGATTCTTCAGACTAACGTTATTAAAAGGATTTTGTATTGGGGTGTCCACCCTCTTCTTTTTCAGGTTTTTTAGAATGTACCTATAGATTTTGGCATTGCAATGGGACAGACATCTATTGCGCCACAGAAGCAAGTCACAGATGTGCCACAGTCCAAGGAAGAGGCTTAAAAATAAAGGTGCAGCAGCTTCATACACTACAGCATTGCCCTACGTCCTAGGGTACCCTCATCAGGTCTTGTCAGGGCCATGTGTACATCTCCTTCTCCCTTGGCATGGACACTACAGAGACAAGGTGGAAAAGCCACTGTTGGGTGAGAACATAACTCCCCACCACCACCCTCTTTGCACCAGGAAGGTCTGGGTAGTGAGGGAAAGCTTTCCTTGTGAAAGGGAAGATGATCAACACAGAAAAATAACTGCAGAAGCCAGAAGTCTAGCTTCTTTCAAGCATCAGTAAGCCAGGAACAGATTTCCCTCCCCATTATAGTAATTTGGTTTTCACTGTGCCTGCCAGACCCATTTCCTCACTGCAGCATTGCCCCTCACAGCTGCCCAGGCAGCGGACAGGACGGAATGCCTTGTGCCACCCGTGCTATGAACACATCCCAGCATTTTCCACCAGCTGCTATGTCTTCTCTTGCAATAACCTCAGCACAAAACACACTGTTTAAGGTTGTCCAAGCCATCAAACGTGGAGCTGCCTTGCTGACTCTCAGTGATACAGGCAATCCAGTCCTATAGGACAGAGGAGTAGCTGCAGATAGGCAGGATCGAAAGAGGCTGGCATTGAGAGGGAGGGCCAGCCCAGGAGCACCCTTGGAGAGCTTCATCTGGTCTCGGCACAGGGACAGAGGATGAGGAAGTTGTAGGGAGAGGAAGGGCTGCCAGGGCTGCCCCTCTCAGCCACAGCCCAGGGGTCAATGCTGCAGCTCTCCAGGCACTCCAGGGACGGAGTTCGGAAACAAGGTTGTTCTCATATCCCTGATTTTCTAGGCACATGCCTCCGTTACCTATGCATCAAACTACACTTCTTGACCTTTTTTGGCCCTTTCTAGTTTTTCTCCAGTAAGTTAATAAATCACACACAGTGGGGTACAGGAGGGGATGGGAACCGTACGCTCCTCTTCACCCAGGCTGAGCAGCATTAGGTTAGACAAGTCTGCTTCTCCTGTGTCTCTCCTCAGATGAGGTGGAAGTAACTAAAAACCGTGGGTTGGTACTTTTTAAACCCTTCTAATAGAGGGACAGAGTTCTTGTGCTCATACCCTTCCACAGCAAAAGAAATTATACCTTAACCCTCACAGTTAAATATTTATTTCTCCCCAATACCAAAAACTTTAGTGACTAACCAGAACCTTAAGCTTACTCCAACAAGGAGATTTAGTAACTGCTACTTTGGACTATTGAAATGTAAATTAAAATCTCTTAGGGCAGTGCTCCAGCAATTTAATTTCAGGCTGTGCAGAGCTGTGGAGGAATGCCAGGAAAAAAATCTCCCTTCCTTTGTAGAAAAAAAAACCAGATTAAAATATGGAAGCTGGTTTGCAGTCTATTGTGCTGTCATTCCCCACATGCTACCTGTGCCAAATAAAGGGCTGGGAGTCAGGCAGTCGACAGTAAGTCTCAGAAACATCAATGAACTTTACATGCAGCCTTTACACTTTGTACTGGTACCAAAAACACTTGACTGCATGAGTCCTCAGGGGTAGAGCTGAAGAGAGCCAGTGCTTTACCCTGTGAGACGCCAACCATCCTACCATCTGCACTAGAGTAAAATGGGTAAGGCTTACTCCAGAAAGCTTATGTGGATGAAAAAAGAAAGTATTTCATCTAGAGCTGCTGAAATTTTCTGATCCAGAGGCTCGGACTGTGCAGTGGGAATCTGGGTGCTGAGGTAAGTGTTCATCTGCCAAACACTATGATATGAGATAAGTAACACTAAACTATAACCAAACTACTTCCCAAGAGGAAAAGATCAGTCTTTTCCTCTCAAAACAGTAGAATTGAAAAGGGGAGGAAGCCTGGAGGGGTGAAATGCTCTTTAGAAGCCATTAGAGGTAAATACAGAATAATTTAAAAGACCAAATATTCGTCCTATCTTCTGCCTATCCCACGCTGTTGCCAGCATGCAGGGACATTTCTATGGAATCCAAGGGAACACACAGGGCAAAAATGTGATCTCATCACTCTGTGGCAGCCCTGCACATCAGGCTGTCCAGGCCTCTTTTCCCAAAACCACTACTAAACAAATACTCCCCAAGTGTAATGTTAGGAGTGAGAGGCTACTCCCAGCACATCCAACTCCACTGTGCCACCAACCTAGAAACGTGGGAGACACATCATTTGCTAAGGTTACAAATGTCAGCACACTGGTGCACTCTAGGGAGAAAAAAAACAACCCAAAACTGAAATAAAACAGACTGTTAGCCTTTAGGTCTCTTACTTTTTTTAGGGGAACCCACCACCACTTGTGTAAGAGACATCACAGCTATTTTATCCCATCCCATGCAAGTCAGATTTGCCAGCCACAGCCACGAGAGGACTGAGCTATGTACGATGCCCTGTGCTAATTCCCTCCGGATCAGCTTAGGAAATGTCATAAAAAGGCCATAGCTGAAGGGAGAAAGCAAACCTGTGTATCCTGACTGCCTACATTAATAAAATCAGAGAAAGGTACCATACTGCATCCCAAAAAGAAAAAGATGTGCAACAAGGTGTTCGTTTAACACTACTGACTGTACCAGAGCAAAATTCTTTCTCCAGAAATTAGGACAAAATAGAGACAACTGCTCAGGGGTCTCAGTCTCGTCATTCCTCAAACTCACCCCAGCACTCTGTGACCATGAACCTGCTCCATTTCCCAACTCACTTTATTGTAAGTCTCGCTTCACTGCTTTTTGGGTCCCAAAGGTCCAAAAAAAGGCACTCAGGGAGAAAGCTCCAAATCAGCAGCGCAACCTATTGCTTTACATAGTGCAAAGGACACATCCATGCAAGGCGAGACTCTGTCCTTACCTGTAACAGTAACCTGGCAGTCCTTCTGCAGCAGAGGGTATGTGGTTCCTGAAGACAGCAGGGCTCAGGTGGCTTCTCCCGCGATGGCTGGGAGAAATTTTGGGGAGTCTTGAAAGCAAGATCCTTAGATGTGCATTTCACCATTGCCACCTTCAACAGCAAAAATAAGTCTGTAATCACAGTAAGTTTGTCTTACTGTGGTGCAAATTGAATATGCTGGAAGTACAGGGCGAAACGAATAATCTGATTTATCACAACAGACACCAGTCCCCATTTATAAAAACTTGAATTTGTGCTGTACAGTTGTTCTACAAAAAGCCTCGGTAAGTCATTCGCTATCCAATAGTTACATTGAGTTATCACAGGAGCAGCCATTACTCACAGTGACAGTCGCAGCACAACAAGCCCCTGTCGAGAGCACGTGAGTTTCTGCCTACATGAAACAGATGAACCTAATGGATATCCGCCCGGCTGAGCCCTGCTCCCGCACGCAGCCACGAGCCTGACTGCACACAGGGGCACAAATCCACCAGAAGTGCATCTCGCCAGCAGCAGTTACTCTCTGCATAAGAAAACTGACATTTTGCTGCTTTTCTTTAGACAAGCCCGTGGGTTTTTTTATTTTGGGGGGTTTTGTTTCTTTGTTTGTTTTTGTTGAGTGGGTTGGAAATAAAAATAACTCCTACTTAAGAGTCACCAGGCACATCTGGCAACACATGGGGGGCAGGAGGTAGGGAGTAACTTTTCAAAAGTGATGGGAGCAAGCTTGGCTTTGATGTTTTCCATCAGACCTGATCTGCCTCACACACTGGGGCACAGAGATAACCAAAGGTCTGGCTATGAAGCCTTCTTTGGGGAAGAAAGGGGCTGTGCCCGGTTCTGGTGCAGGTTAGATCATTCTTGGGGGCTGTTCTAATCCAAACCTATAATCTTATTTAACTGGCTCCACCTATTTCATCAAAAATCTTGAAAGGTGAGTTTTCTAAAGCTGCTACCTGAGGGAGATCAGAATTTCTTCCATGGCTATGTCTCTTGATTAAGAGATATTTCCTGGCTGCAAGAAGACATCGCTGTGTTTGAGCTGATCCCAAACTATTTTTGTTAAAAACTATAATCAAGCCTTACAGTGAAAAGATTCATTCCCTAACCAAGAATAGTAAAGAACAAACAAAATGCACACCAGTTATTTTTCTACTCTCAAAGTTGCTTCATTGTAATTTTATAACTATTTCCTCCTTCTTCTAAAAAAAGTAATGGAAACCAGTGTCTGAAAGCAGAATATTCATCTTCTGGTTTTTTTACTCCAGTTTTAGGCTTTTGTATCCTCACTGCATATTAGACAGGAAAGAAAACCCCAGTAAATAGCTAGTGAGATTGATTTCTGGAAATTTTATTTAATCTCTGGGGTTTTTTCAGCCCTTAATACAACACAGCCAGTAGGGGACAGTCACATTTTGTGTTAGTTCGTCTGATTAAGGAGAAGAAGTCGGTTCCTAGTGCCGTGCATTTAGCAGGGGATTAGATGAATTACTCCAGTGTGAGTCATCAGGGCCATACCTGTCCTCCATCAGTCTCTGCACACCCTTCAAGCAGGGAGCTGCATGGCATAGCCCTGCACCCCTGCACCCCAGTTTCTGCAGTGCCACCACCCCAGAGCAGGGTGCAGCTGCAGCCACTGGTAGCTTCTCCAGTCCCATGGTGAGTTCTGCTCCCGCAGAGACAGGAGGAAACAAGGGGCTGAGAAAGTCCTCCTCACCATGGGCACCAAGGAAACATTGCCACTGACAATAAGGAGGAAAAATATGTCTACCTGGACTCATTTGTTTGGAGCTTTGTTTAAAAGGAACACAAGGCAGATGGGGACAGAATAAATCTGCACTAAGAAATGTAGTGGGATAACAAGTAAGATGACGACACTGACCTCTGCTCTTCAGGGAACACAACTGCATTCTTATCTAACAGTGTGTCCCTTTAATGATAATACACTGTCAACAGTTCAAAATTGCATTAATATAAAAAATAATTTCTTACCTTCAGTTTAAATGACAAAGCTCTCTATTAAACTGAAATCCCTACTATCTTCTTCCCTGGATGTGTATATCTAATTTGCAACTACATTATTTCGGGGATTTAAGCTATAAATGACCCCACCCGATGCTGCAGTACTTTTACCCCCAGAGGGGTGGGAGGGTGAGAAGCAGGTTCTCTTCTGAACCATTGCCAAACACCACAGCACAGCAACTTCAGTACCTGATCAGGCAAAACCTCTTTAAAAAGGCAATAGTTATTTACACAGACAGTGAAGAGCCGAGAGATCAGAGCTCTGTTGTGTGGCACAGCCACAAGAAATTACACCATGTCTCTTTGCCCAAAGATGAAGAACAGCACTTACAGAAACCACAGCAAAACTGTGGTTTCAGTAAGTCATCCTCTATCCATCACAACATCTGCAGCTACCTTTGCAAGGCAGGCGAGACAATGATAAATACGGCGTGAGGGCATTAAAGTGTGTCTTTTTCCAGAGCCACAAATAAAGCTGCCTGCAGGATCTGCCTCCCCAGAAATAAATGTCGAGGAGAAATCCAGGGAAAACAAAGGGAGCTGGTTAATTGAGTGATGCCAACATCACACAACAGACATGATCCTACAGAATGGAGCATGCAGTCCCAATCTGGCACTGTTTACAAACACGATGCAACTGGCATCATTTCAATACTGCTGTAACAGGTGAGAACACATACAGCCTGGGGAGGAAATAGCATTTTTATTGACTGACAGATTGTGGTACTACATTACATTGAACATCCCAATAAAAATGAAGTGAGCCTTGCCTAAAATATGGTGCTGCACCGTGCAAAGGTTAGCAGTGCAGTGGTCATTTTATCAAGGTTAAGGTTGTCCTGCAAAGCTTTGCTGGAACAGCTGTGTTGGTTATGAATGTAAATAAATAAGTAAATACAAATTGTATCTCAAAACTTAGGTCTGCTAACCCCTAGAGCAGGTACAGATATGCTTTTATCAGCTTAGTTGGGCTGTTTGAGGAAACTGGGTAACAAAAGCAGAATCTCTATCAGTATCTCTGCTGCCGGGCTCAGCAGACACACGGTGCCAGCACAGCTGCTGCCTCCACGATCAATCACCCCAGCACAAGCTGCATGAATGTATGTACACACAGTCAATGTGTGTCTGCAGGTACATATCCTCACTCTCAAGTCTGGTTCCAGCTGTGGCCTTCAACTCTTTCTGGAGCACACACAGTCTTCAGCAGCTGCTGGCAGTGCTGGCAGTTACCCCACTGCCACTTCCCTTCAGGCTGCGCTTCTGGCCTGCCTAAAACCAGACTGAGGAAATACAAAGCGGATAAAAAGTTCTTAGGCACAAATTTGACACTTAAGATTTTTCAGAGATCTGAATTACATCTCTGCTAATTATACACCTAGTTTTTCTCACTCTGACAACTTCATGACTGACATTTCTTTGCCTCAGATTTCTGCACTGGCGTTCCACCCCTACAGCAACCAGTGCTCAAGTACTCATTGAGTATCACTACTCATCAAATACCATCGAGAGTAAATGGTCTGTGTTGCTACAATCAAGGCTTGAAGAAGGCTCCATGAGAGATTTTATCACATAAAGACCTTCAAGGGATTGTGTAGACTGGCCAAATAAGTCTGGATGGAATGACTTTCTTGTCTTGCAAAAAGATTTCAAAGGTCTCAGGTTTGGGTTTTTTCATGCACCTTGATGAAAAGTGATTTGGAAAAAAATTAGAGATCATATATTTTTCAGAAATTACTCCTATACCCGTCAGAATATGTATTCCAAATTAGAGAGACGTGAATTAAATCCCCCTTCTGCTTCTTTCAGAACAGGAATTTCCTTCAAAAACCATTCCCTCTGAGAAGAACATTTTACAAATAAGTTTAAAAAATAAATTTGGAAGTTTCTTATATTTCTGACATTAAAATTTTGCTCTGGACTATCAGACAAGGAGGAAAATGATAGCAACTCACACTTAGGTTAGAAACATCTATATTTAAACTAATCTTTCGCTGAAAGAAGACTCAGTCTAGAGTGCAGACAGAGCTGACCATTTCATCACCTGCTTCTGCTCATGTATGAAGGTGGATGGCCTAAAACCTGTCCATTCCTATCCCTCAAACAGCAGCACAAGAAGGAAGCTCTTAAAAGCCTTGACCTCCCCTCCCATGCCACTTGTGCCTTCCGTGAATCCAAAGTCTGGCTGTTCCTCTCCTGAATGACAATGCTGATATCAGCTTCTGCAGCTGAGCAGCTCAGAGCCAGCCATGGCTCCTAACCGGACAGGCAGACCTTGAGTCTGCCAGGAATTTTGCTGAAACACTAATGAATGAAAAACTGGAGATATTTCTCCTTCTTGTTGTGTCAGCAGCATGCACGTGGGCCCTGCAAACTCTAAGGAGCAGTAAGGAAATATCAGCAGAGTATTCACTCATCTGTCACTCCGCCTCTTCAGACACTGGAAGCTACTGGTGCTAGCAAAAGCTTCACAGTCTCTCCTGCATTCATAAATCTCGGGGCTATGTAAGCCTAAGTATCCCTTAAACTCTATCTTACGTTTGGACAGACCCAGCACAGCATTTTTTTCATGAAATGCACGTTACACAGAGCCGTAAGTAAGACTCCTTGGATGAAGCACAGTTGGAACATGTTCTGGGGAAGTAAATATTTCACCACTAATTATGACGCTGCTCAGGAACAAGGACAGAGAACATCAATACTCAGACAACTAAAGAAAACATATTTGCTACACATGATTGCCCTTGTTCAGTTATAGCCAGTAATTTCTCCTGAGATTGGGGCTTTGGTAGCAAATGAATGAGTGGAGATGAGAGTGGGATCAGAAAATAAATCACTGCCTGGGAAGCTGCTCTCTTAAGCAGAATACACTGATATTTCTTACAGGAGAGAAAAATGCTTACTTGGCTTCACCTATGACACAGGTAAGCCTGGTGGGAGCAAACAGCAGAAGGAATACCCTGCCTCAGGTGTCACGCTGTGCCATTCAGCTCACACTCCATCCATGGTCATCATTGCTCTTAGTTTTCAGAAGCCTGCACATTCTAGAAGAAACAGGCTGTTTCCATTAACAAAACCCTTACAATGTGTTAAACAGATGGAAAGCATGAAATTGTGCATGGAAAAGTTGGGGGGACGACTACCAACAGTGGTTTTCAGTTTTTAATTTCTTCCATAGTCTGAAGGAAAGCTAACCCATATTATCTCTGCAGTTGCACCAGCCAGTTCATGTTCTTAAAATTCATGGAAATAATAATTTTCAAAACAGCATTTAAAGGCCACACTGTATTCCAAGCCTTTTTTTAATCACGACACAGAAAAATCAGCAGATCACAACAGATAAAGCTAGAAGGAGCCAAAACTCACTGAAGTTGTAAGATACCTCCAGCAGATCCAGAAGGATTTGGTCCAGAGTTTGCCTTGTAGTCTAATACCCTAAAGGCTGCTGGCAATGACAGAGTACAATTTCTCTTTTTTCATAGTGAGAGTCACATGAATTGATAAATACTGCCTCATTTGAAAGCTGGGTGCTTAGTCCCTCGTTCTAATAACACTCTGCAGACTTACGACTGATTAATTGACAGGCATTTGGGATACCTAGGGATGAATATCAACAACGAAGTGAAATGTCAGCAAGTGAGTGAAATATATTGCAAGGCTTGTGTGGATTATGAGAAGCTGTATTATCAAACAAGAGAATGAAGTCAAAGGATAAGCAAGTGTAGAATGAGAGCATGCAGCAGGATAGTGAAAATTAAGTCCGGGGAGATAATTACGTAAACGTAGATTTTATGGCTGTACTCAGATGCTCATCTTTTCTTGTATAACCAGTAGGTTCGTTCAAAGATCGTGTTGGTAATCAACTCGAGTAGAAGTGACAATGTGAGGAGAAAAGGGGCTGGATAGTGGAATGGTTAGCTTGAAGAAAAGCAGAATTACAGTCTCCCTGCTGCCTGCAAATGATTTAACGACCTCAAATGTGATCCATAGAGGGCTCCAAATGAAGCTGTCTTTTGAAGTTCAAGAAGTTTCACATCTGTTATGTTCATTTACAGACATAATTGTGACCAAACTCATATATAAAAAAAAACATTTTGTCTGTCATTTTGGGCTCAATTTGCAATCCTTTTCAGTAAATATATATGTGTATATCAGCAAGTAAGCGATAATGTCCCTTAGGTTAGAATTGTGACATCAGTGTCACCCAGAAAACAAGTCGTGTTAATTGCCCAGCTGCAGTGCCATGAAAAGAAACACATCTATTTATGAGAATTACCTGTTCTTACATACCTGTTACTGGGTGCCCCATAAGCACCATCTTACTTTTATAATGAGGCTGGCCCGAAAAGAAAACGAAACAAAATGAAATGTTTCATATTTCACCACAGAGTTTTGTCTGTTGTAAGCATGAGCTGGAGCAACTGTGCATGGCTTTGGGAGGGGACAGGAGAAAAGCACAGTGATAAGATAATTGCTGTGAATATCCGGTGTTAAACCACCATTCCTTGAGATGCCTGATTTCCCAGCTGTTCCCCAGGCACAATACTCTGCAATCAATGCTCCATACTGCATGTATAAATGAAATTATGGGCTTCCAATTTGCTGCCTCCAAACCGCTAAGGAGTCCATGGAGTGATTTTAAGATGTCCAAGAATTACAAAAGCAAGCTCCTATACTCTCTATATAGTTTGGGAAGGAAGCTTTTTGGTCCACAAATTGCTAGAAATTGAAATTCTCTAAGTAAAGTCTTTAAACAGGCTAATGGGAATGATAATCACAATCATGAGGCATGACCTGTGGTCTCATAAGACCAGCACAAGCGACTGTGCCATCAGAGGCTCCCTCAGCCTTTCTGCTGCAAACACCAAGCCAGAACCTGAGAAGCTTTTGCAACAGCCATCTCGTTAAAAGGTGTGCCCAAAACTCATAATTTCAACAGATGAGAATTTCCCTACATCCATAACTTTTCAATAGTAATAATAATAGACAGAGGCATATGCCATTTGCACAAAGCACTTCAGTCTTTGTGTTTCGTAAGCTCAGAATCGACTAGAAAATTGAAAAGAAGATTTGGTGTGGTGAGAGCTTACAACCAGAATTATCATAAATTACAATGAGAATAAATGTGTATTCATTTTAAAAATTGTAAAGTCTGATTTCACATTTAAGCTATTGTTTCATTATAATGGTTTTTAACTACCTAGAATTACATATTGGTTACTATTGTTCAGACCATTTTATATAAACACACAAGGAAAATGCTCAGAAATAAATCCCAGGCACTGATTATTTTTAATAGTGCAATGCTTCTTCTGTTGTAATTACTTGGGTACAGTGCCTATTAACCTATTCAGCATTCCTAGAGAAATTTAAGTCAAAATCAATCTGATTTACTTTAAGGTAAGGGCTTCCCATCTCTGCTTTCTCTCCCCCTTCTCTGCTCAAATAAATATAAATGTGTGTTAGCTATGCAGAGAATCAATGAAATTATATTAAATTTTCAATTCAGCCAAGTGTCTGCAAATTCAACTAATTATTTATATTTTGAGTCTTGGTGCTGCGGTTATTGTAAAGCTCAACAGTCCATCTCTTTAATATAACCAGTATCTGAGGTTTTTACATGTCTATTTCATTAAATTAGAAACATTTTGTGGCCTAGTTAAGTGGTGTAGGCAGTTTTCTAAATATTTACAGGAAATTGTGAAAAATTATTTGGTCTCCTGAAATGCATTTTATAAAGTAGCGTATTTTCTATAGGTGCCAATAGCTTAGTACACATGCTTTAAAAATATTTGGATGTTTGGAAAACCATTATTGACTGAGTTTACTTCCCATAGGACTTCTGTGAAAAGCTTTGGTGGAGGTTGGAGAGCAGCAGGTTCTTTCAGACTCCACACAGCAGGCCCTGCTTCAGGAAACTGTGCGAAGTACCCCCAAAATAACATCATTCTCCCTATTCCAACTGTAAGAAAGCAATTAGCTGATGTTAGCAAATCCTGACTGGGACAAGAAAAGCCCGCCCAAAGAAGTTGGGCAGTGAATTTCAATCTGTAATATGACAAACATTGGTGGAAATACTTCAAAATCAATTTGAATCCACAAGGAAGAGTTCACTGCAAAGACCTGTCGTCTGCGGTTGCTACACACCCCGCGACATTTATCAGAGGAGTGCAGGTAACAACTTCACTTCTCCTTGGCAGACATCCTGCCTCCGTGAACTCAGCTTTAAAAATGTCAAGTGGATTGTACAGTACTCATTTCCGGTTTAAAAGTGTCCATTCTTAGCAAAAATGACATATTGGTAGAGAGAGAAACTAATCTGCAAAATGATTTGCAGGGATTTCAGCAGAGCAATTAGGGGAATTTCTGGACTACAAACACTGTAGTGTGTAACATGAGATTTCATCTTGACTGATAGACCTGTCAGGATTTCCATCCAAAAATACAGCTGTGTTTCCCTCCTTGCCACCCCCCTTTTTAATGAATTATGTGTGACATTTTCTTCTTTCCTGTATTTCTTATTAGCACCTTACCCAACTTTAATCCATTTTAATCCTCCTGTTGTCCCACTGAGCAGAACAGATGTCCAGCAGGACTGGAGAAAAAGGGACAAGTTGATGCCATATCTACAGGGTGCAGGAGCCACCAAACAGAAATGCAAACCAAATTAAACCTCTAAAACATACCAAGTGCTCGCTGGGCAGGGGGAAGCAAGGCTAACCAATGTTAAATTCTGGTGCATTGTGCCATCTGGTGCACAGCCTGCGTTAGAAGGGTCCTTAAAAATCTTCTAGTTCCAACAGCCCTGTTGCACTGGAACAACTTTCACTGGACCAGGTTGCTCAGAGCTCCATCCAACCTGGCCTTGAACATTCCCAGGGATGCGGCATCAACAGCTTCTCTGGGCAACCTGTTTCAGTGCCTCACCACCCTCACAATAAAGAATTTCTCCCTAATATCTAATCTAAATTACTATCTTTCAGGTTGAAACCATTCCCCATTGTCCTGTTACTATGTGTCCTTTAAGAAGTCCTTCTCCATCTTTCCTGTAGGTTCCCTTCAGATACAAAGGCCACAATTATGCCACCCCAAAGCCTTTTCTTTTCCAGGCTGAACAAACCCAATTAGCCTTTCCTCATAGGAGAGGTGCTCCATTCCTCTGATCATCTTGGTGGCCTCCTCTGGACTCAGTCCAACGGGTCAATATCCTCCCTGTTCTGGGGACCCCAGAGCTGGATGCAGTGTTCCAGGTCTTTCTGACTGCACGGATGCTGCTGCTCCTGATGAGAGTTCACTCTTCCGTTCTGCTGTTTGCTGTAATAGTCAGTTCCGACACAGCCATGCCAGCTGCACTGGGAGGGAACACAAGCACGGATAAACAGAATATTCAAAATAATTAGATACCCACAACACTGCAAATAACTTAAATAGGGGTTTTCACACTCTGAAGAGTGGGATGGAGCTGCTCATGGCAGATTTTTTGTGGCTGCATCTGAATGACTATTATAGCAAACAGCAGAACAGAAGAGTGAACCCAAAGTGGGAGCAGCCTGCACCATCCATGCAGTCAGAAGGAAGATTTCATTTCCTACCCTACTTATGCTGTGCTGCAGCCCTTATACACAGACCACACCCAGCCCTGACAGCTGAAACAGAGGTTATGTTGTGATAGAGGAGTGGGAACAGTTCCAGGTGCACTGTTGGAAGCACAAAGATTTGAAGGTAGTATCAAATGGCAGATGGAAATCTAGCATCGCTGGATCAACATGAAATCCACAACACAACAGAATTAGCACCTAGGAGCGTCCCAAACACCCAGAACTTTTAGCATCAGTATGCTAGAGAAGGCTACCTGAAATATTTGTTCCCATTATAATCCAAAGTTATTGCTCAGGTAAAATACACCTTTACATATCATGTACCTGAAAAGAGAATTTTCGTCATTGCTCATTGTCATTGCAGGCAAACTTGGAGAAACCAGATGAGACAGTCTTCTCCACGTGCTACACAGGAGGAGATACAACACACATGGCATAGACTGATGCAAATGGGCCAGAACAGGGGTAAGAAGGGATGGTTCCCTCCACCTCACAGTGAGGAAGGTAGATAATTTGCCACAAATCACCAGGGAAATTCAGGGCCACATCTCAAATTGAACATCAACTGTCCCAGGCTCTGCAGCACAGTTTCTGAGTGGCAAGAAAGGAGATGTTCAGTGGGACAGCCCTAGGAGCAGCAGTGGGGCAGTGCCTGCTAAGCCAACATGAATCTGATACATTTATTAGGAAGAGAAAATAAATTAGTGAATAAATTCGCTTTTGTCCCAACATACAAGTGTGTGCCCATAAAAAAGTGTCCCTGCCCACTGCTGGCATATCACAGAGAGATTAAGAGTTTAATGGAGCAGAAAAAGATGGTGTCAACAGCAAAACCTGTTACTGCAGCTGTACCCCTTCAGAGCATTAAACTGCAAATTGGGTATTTGCACCCTTCCCCACAATTTCTCAGGGAGACCATACTAAGGAAACAACAAGAGAAGTCCAGATATAGGCTCAGCCCTGCCAAAACTTCATTGTAAATGGAGAGAGGGGTTTGCAATCAACTTGTAAATCTGGAAATATTTGGCCTTAGGCTCATATCTGTCATTAAACTGTGGCAGTTTCTGGTAAGCAGGCGAGACCATGTTTTTCTCATCATAACTTACTGGTCTTGCCATCATCTACCAGTTCACTAAGGCAAAATCCTATTCTACCTAACTCTGATGGCATGTGAACCTTCTCTTTCAGGCAGGGTTACCCAGCTAGTCCCTATTTACCATCCTTCATTATGCAAGGTGGATACTGTACCTGCTTGCACACCCTGAAGATGTGACTACGCAGTTTTTCATTACTGTCTCTGAAAACCATTCTGTATCCTTTTGTCATGCAGGCAGATAAAACTGTTCCCTCCCTCCAGGCCCTATAGTATTTTAATTTTTCAAATCTTGAGTAAAGTAAATAAAAAAATATATTAAGTGGCTCTTTTTACTGCTACTTATACCTAAGATATGCCATTTTGTGGTGCATTAACAAGAAATATGTATGCCAGAACAAAGAATTACTAAGTTTCACCCACAGTGCATTGTGACAAAGCGTTTATTTTTGGCTGTATTCAGCCACCACCTGTGGCTCACAGTGCATCCTGACAGCTGCCACTGGTGTGTGACCTCCTGAGCAGGCCTTGTTAGCACAGTTTCTTAGCCTATCATTTCACAAAAAGAAATTACTGTGGAACAGCTCCCAAATGAGCACCTCTCCCTGCAACTCAGATTCAAGGGATGAGGCAAGAGACAGAACATCTGCCAGAGAACAGGACATTTGTATGTTGATCAGCAGTGGAGAGCAAATAAACCATGTTCTGAAAACAGAAAATTGACTTCCTTCAGATGAGGAGAGATTGTAAGCATCGATGCTTACTCTGAAAAGGAAAAGCAAGTGACTGACTCTGCATACAAGAGTATGCAAGTCGAAGGCAAGGTAGCTCCCCAGCCTCAATACTGTTCAGCAGGCAGAGGAAACACTCCCTCTCCCACAAAGGCTGGGGTTTCTGGATGATGGAAACACTATCTCTTCAGTGTAGGCATTACTTCAAGGAGAAAAGTTAAAAAAAAAAATTAAAAGAAAAATTGCCTTTCTGACTTTTTTGGTTGGTACCTTTTAGGCTCTTGGATGCTGTGTCCTTGGAACTGAAAGCTCAAATGTGACTGCAGAAACAGAATTTTTTCGTTCTTCTTCAGCCTTTTGTCAGAAACAAAAGCATTTGCTTATTGATCTACCTGTAGAGAAACACAAAGCAATACTTCAAATATCCATTCCAAATCAGAAACAAAAAGTAAAAGCCAAACAACTGGGTGCCTGCTCAAGCATCATAAATTTCTTTATGTGACTCTGTTTCTCTAACAAGATTCTTTTCCTGAAAGTACTATTTAAACTTGAAAAAAAATTCCTCTACTTTAAAGCAATTCTGGAATGGCAGAAAATAATTGATCAGAGTACTGTTTTGAACATGTTTCAAGTGTTCATCATGAAGTTTCTTGAATGTATTTGACTGGTAGCTCTGGAAATAAAACCTAGGGCTAGAAAGAGCAGAGCAGGAAACAGAATAAGCTGGCTGTTTCACTCCAGACACATCTCTTAAGCCTCACACAAGGGAACATATCTGGAGTGGGGAACACAGCTCTGTCATTATGTCAAAGATGAATAAAATATCCAGGTATACATTTTGGATGTTCAAGTATTGAAAAACTGTGTCATTAATTATTAGGCTGCATGTAAAAAGAGAAATTAACAGAAAAACGAGTTCTCTTATTCCCTAGTCAACCAAATCTGTCAAGCAAAAGTTATTTTCATTGATTTTTTTTGTCTGTGTAATAATTTTGTATATTACAAATTGTTAACAGTTAGTTATGATTATAAAATAATTATTAAAATATGAAACAGATCCGTTTTATGGCATCAATCCAAAATCATTTGCTGCAGCACATAAGCTAGTATATGAAATGTGCTGAAGCCAGGGTTTCACTCCAGCTATAAAATCACAAGACTAGAATACAAAACAGACCATTCAAATACAAAGACTTTTATGAACCTTAACTACCTGTGTTTAGAGACTATGAGATCAGCAATGCTCAGAACAAGAGGAAGTGTTTACAAAGTGTACACAGTCCTACTCTTTGGTCAATCCATAATAACAAAAAAATACTTTATATTTGGGGTATTTCATCCAGTCTTCAAGATCTCTCATAGAGGAGTACAATGATAAAACATGGGGCTGGCTTTGTCTTTCACAACACTGAAATCAATCAAGTACCTGTATGCAGTTCAGAGGGATGATAAATCGTGTTTGTCACACCTACAACCAATTTTCTGTGGGGAAAAAAAAATCTATCAATTTAGAGGAGCCTAGATGTCCTATATTTATTCTTTCCCTGAAAGCCAGAAGTGAAGACAGAACACATCTCTCCTTTATCTTTTTTTTTTTTTTTTTTTTAATAAACATCTTTGTAAATAGAGCCTTTCTTTTTAGAGCTAGATTTCTTACTACAGCTGAAGCTTCTGCTTGAGGCAGAAGCTATTTGAAATGTTGGAAACAGCACTCTGGGCTCCATGTAGTGACCTAGACTATACTTCATAAAATGAAGTTTAATTAATCTCAGCATTTATCAGGAAGCATGAAAAAGGTTAAAATGCCTTAGATTTTTTATGAAAAACAGTATCACGAAAAATCCTTCCTATTATATCTGTTTAATTTACTACCTCCTTCTACATATATATTCTAGTTACAAGACATGTTTTCTTTCTTTATTGGTAAATACTAGGACAATATGAGATTTTAAATTAGAAAGAATATGTGCTGTTGTGAGCTCTTAGTTGCAGAATTACTTGTTTCCACTAGATCTCCTAGATACATCACTGAGCTATATAATCCTAATAAATATTCAAGCAGGTCAGTCTCAAATACAGATGCTTACCAGGCAGATGATGTTTCTGGAGCTAAGAAAGCACAGGAGAGTAATTTTCTCTGCATCATTTCCAGCCGCCTTTGGTTACCTCCAGTCAAAATTACCAGGCACACAGAAGCGTTCATGCAGGTTCAGCATGAGAGGTGAACTTGTGCCTCTGGGTGTGCAGTGAGACTCATTAGTTGCACTGCAACAGTGACCAAATCAGTCTCTGGAGCACTGGGACTGAAAACACAACCTGAAGTGTGGGGTAGAAGTAGACCACACACTAAAAAGACACAAGAAGAAGAAATATGAGAGGCACAGGAGAACATCTGTGTGCAGAAATATCAAACACAGCAAGACTCTTCTGTCTAGAAAAACAAGGACAGCTAGAACGTTCTATTTTGAGAAGGTGAAAACAACAGTTAGTTGTTGTTTCTCGTCATACAACATAATGATTTGACCAGGCACCCAGCTTAAAAAAAAAGAAACATTTTTTTGGTATAATACAAAATCACATCATGGAAACACAAGAATGCCAAGATAAAAAAATGTAAGTTACTTCAAAAAACTGCTGTAAAATTCATGGACTACCCAGAGAAGGATCACTTCCCACTTGTTTCCTTCCTTTCCTAAGCATCCGATGAGTTGCGGCTGCCAGGGATGAGGTATGGACTAGAAAGCTATAGGACTCACTCAGCCTCATCAGGTAGCAAAAATTCATTTCAATTCAAAATGCTCGGTGAGTACAAAGCAGCAGCAATAGCAATGAAAATTTAAGATTTGCCCATCAGAATAAACAACATACAGAACAGGCAATAAGCATATATCAAGCTTGTTATTGCCGTTCTATGCTATGAGAATTAGAGCTGGGATTGAGAGATTCCAAGTAGCTCCAGTACTTCTCACCTGAATTACAGAGCTACTCTCTAACCAAAGGTCTTTAAAAACATAAGGTATAATGACTAGTTTGTGTGCACTTACTTATTGTTATTTGGACTGAAACAAGCAAAGAAATCCAGGCTCTAGATGCCCTTGTGATCACTCATAAATGCAATTCAGGGCACTAAACCCCGACGCATTAAAATAACCTTTATAAATAATTATGAGCTGACACCTAAGAGCTAACATGGCTGAAATGACAAATTGGAAATGTCATCTCATGATGTGCGTTAGCCCAGTGTCACTCAAAGCCAGTGTATTTTAACTCATACCAAATTAGAATTGCCAGCTACTGTGGACTTTTCTTTCCTTGAACAAGGTAAGGCTGAAAGGCCTGCCAAGAGAAACCTGACTCTAAAGCATTTCTTTTGGAGTAATCTATAAACCTTCTGCGTGTGCCATTAATGTTGGACATGGGGGCAGGGCTGCTGCGTGTCAAAATGCTTCCATGGTGGAAGTGAATGCTTCCATGCCCTGCTTTGGAAAACAAACCAGGCTAATAAAAATGTCCATTATAAACCAACAAAAATATCACAAAGCTGAATGAAAGAGACTTGGATAACATCAGAAACAAGACCTGGACTGTTCTTTCTCCAAAAGTCCCTGGCAAAGGAGCAGGTAAAGCTTTCTGAACACTGAGAAGAGGAACAGCATGACTAAAGGCCTTGTCAGATACCAAAGCATCCCTCTCGTAGACATATATGAGAAACAGCCACATTCCTGTGCCTTTTGTTATCATTGCAATGCCATATCAATAATCCAGAATTAAGAGTCAGAAAGTGAAAGCTCCTATTCATACAAGAGCTTCTGCATTGTCAAAGATCCTGAAAAAGTTTGTGTACAGAAAGAGAACACAGACAGTAAGGGAGGCACAGACTTCATCTCAGGGTTATTTTGCATATAATTTGATTTCATGTATTTTCTCACTTTTTATTCATTGATTTCAAATCCTTCCTCAGTATCCAATTGCCAGCTCATATTGGGTAGGCAAGTGGCCAGCTGAGACTGTGGACATAATTAACATCTATTTTAGCATCCCATCTCAAACCTTCAATTTATGCAACAACACATAAATGTAAAAATATCTCTGGTCACAGTCCTTTCCATTTTATATTGTCATCATCCGCCCTTCATATTTGTTACATTCACTCATCACATCATCTCATAATTTAAACTCTAAACTGTTAGGGACAAAAAATATTCTGCCTTCCATATTCTTATGCAATGAGACCAGGAAGAGTGAGACCCTGACAAAATAGCTCCTTAGGAAATCAATACGTGTAATAATATTATTATATCTTTCCAACCATTTCTTTATCATTTTGAAGTTTTTTTGTTTGCTATATATTTTTAGGACTATCAATGGAAGCTGCTGTCTGATTTGCACCTCTCTGCATTTTGCACTATGTGCCCCTTACAGCACACATCTTCCATAGGAAAAGTGTGTTGTAGCAGCAGCAGAGTAAATGAATTTGAGCAGGGTTTGTCCTTCAGGGGAAGATGCCTAGGTTTTGTCACGCTCCATATTTTTGTGGTGCTCTAAAGTCACAGGACAGCAATCCACAGTACACAGCACCTCAGTATTGCAGTGGAGATTAGGAATGGAAATTGTGTTCTCTTGGAAAAAGCAATCTTTCATTCTACATCTAGTGACCGAAGTGCTGCAACTCAGGTGGCTTGTTATCATTTTAGCAACTTCCATGTTCCCACAGCCTGATGAAGGAAGCAGACGGATCTTCAGACGTTCCTGGTACATATTTTCCTTCTTTCCAATTTGTTGAACACAGAACACACAAAAAGAGACAATGGTAAAATGAAGTTTGCCTGAATGTTTCCATTAAGCCAAAGCTGTTTCTAAGAGCAAACCTGACATTAAAACCCCATCTGGGGAGTGTTTTCAACTGAAAACCTGCTCAGAGAGCACACGCACACAAAGGGTCTCCTGCCTACCAAAGGGAAATGCTTGTGGGATTGAATCACCCACTTGTTAGTAACAGTGAATAGGAACAGCAGCATTTTCCTGTAATAATGGAACAACACCGTGCCCTGAAACAATCACTTTGTACTCTTTGGTTTACAGGCAGGTTTAACGTCACAATTCTTCTGACAGTGTGATTCTGTGCATTCACAGAAACGAAAATCTATACAGTTTGGGGGATTTTTTTGAGGCGTTTGTATTCTAAAAACCGTGAGTGTTAAATAAAGTCCCTCAGATGTTACCCACGAGACCTCCAGTTTTTCTAGGTACCTGATGGCTGTTGACACACAGAGCCTGCAGCCCATGGCCCGTTTACTGCACAACCGGTTCATGCAGGCAGAAAACAAACATACTGATGCTTTTAACCCTCCCTTTTCTATTCCAAAGCCACCCTGTGACCTCAAGGACCAGGCTGGACTGCTTTCAGTGCTAACAACTGTTCTGAATCATGAGCAAAGCAGGACTGATAGCCAACAGAAGCCTTCTTTACCCTGGGAAGTTAACACTTTACCAGTCACTTACAAACATCCACTGAGAGTAGTTCAGAAGTATATCTTTAATTATTAGAGTTCAGTCTTCCACCTGGCAGAACAACATGCAAAGTAATCCATGGCTTTAATAATTTACCCTCTGCAGCCACAATTTGGCCATACAGCTAATTCATGCTGTAGATTCTGCTCAGTGAAGCACCACAAATTATACACACAAGCCGAAAAAAAAAATAAAACCACTTCCAGGGAGTAGATTTAGGTTAAGCAATGTTCAAGGATTTGCATGCAAGATTTTCACCACAGTGAACCATGAAGACATTAACACCGTGATACATTAGATGCAACAAATGCATTTATTTACTTAGACCACAGAAAAGAGCCAACTTTTCATTCCCAAAACAGTCATTCAGCAACTGTTGAAAATTAAGACTCTTCAAAAGTACCCAGGAATAGCACGTGTTGGTGTTGTTTGTTTGATTTTAAATGAAGTATTTATACATTTGGATTTTAAAGGAATGCCATCAACCTTCAACTTACTGGTAGAGACATGAAATGAGATACTTCCAGAATATTTCTACCATTTCATTTTAGTTCACAGTATTAAAAACATTAGTCCAAATCAACTTGATTATCTCCTTATGCAGTTATAAACTGAGCATTCAACTTGTCAATGAATTCTTACATGAATTCAGCATGTGAGATCTGAGTTTTCTAAGCAGCTGGTCAATGCACACAGTAGAGCCCACCCGCCTGTCAGACCCAAATTCCTATCTTCAGTTGAAAAAAGTAATGAAGAACAGTTTAGCCTGATAGTAGGAATATCAGCCCTGTTGAGACGTAATTGCAGTATGAACCTTGCTCAGTAAAAGGGGTCTATTCACTTGTTTATAATGTCAATTTAACAACTGTTAAAAATAGTCCTTACTAAAGCTTGGGATGCACTTATTTAGACAATTCTTCCAGATTTATGGACAACATCATCTATTAGTGATTAAATGTTCTCTATAGTTATGGTGATTAGGAAGGTGACAACTGGAAGAATAACACTATATACAGGAGCACTACTTTCCTTTCTAAGACCTTGCTGTTTCAGGCCACGGAAAGTTCCTCAGGTGATTTTTGTTAGAGAAAATGATTATTGCAGTAATTCTCAATGAGGAAGATGCAGACAGGTTTAGGTCTACTAACATGAAGGGGAAAAAAAGTAACTTATCAGGAACAAACTTCTTTGCTGGCAATAACTCCACTGAATTAAAAAAACTTTAGTAACAGACTGTAATTAAGAAATGCAGCATTTTTTCAGTTTAAATGTAATTAAAACTTTTTTTAAACAATTCTTACTAACATTACCACAAAATATTGAATCACTACAGCTGAAGAGTGCAAGTGAAATTTTTGAAAGAGCATTAAATTCTATTTAGGAAAAAAGCATTTCTAGAGCTCGCTGCTTGATGAAAAATAAGATCAACTACCAACTACCTTAGAGAAACTGAAACTGAGAACTGAGAGTGCTGGTGGCTGGCATTACTGCAGAGAACTGGGTTTAGTGCTCTAAATCTGCACAATAGACAATTTAATAAATATTGAACTTATGAAATAATCATGCGCTAACAACACTACTTGCAAAAGTATGACAAGTCTGTTAGGGTACAGCTGTTGTTATTCAGACATAAAACCCATTTATAGGAAGCACTTCAGCAGAACCAGTTATACAGCTGGATGGCATACACAGAGATATGATTTTTCCCTCCCAGGTAAGTATTTAAGCACCTTAAGGAAGCGTCACACAGGCGAACTGGCTTTAATAGTTTTCAGCTACCTACCGGAAACAAGTGTCTCTCCTCTGCCCTCTAATTTGATACACGCTGGGAGCACACATTGCAGTTAAAAAGAGTGAATATCCCATCAAACTTGCTTGACAGCCAATTTAGATATTCCAGCTTGATGGTTGTGCTTCAGATCACTTTGGCCTTCAGGTTGGAAGCAGTTTAGCAGGCTGAATATTCTACTACTTTCATTTCTGATAAGGAGAGTGAGGTTGGTTCGGCTTTCCCTCAGAAGTGAAGTGTCATTTATAAATGCTCCAAAACAATTCAGAAATCAAAAGCTTTGCCTCTAGAACTGGCATAAATATAGTCATGAGGCCTCCCCAGTGTAACTACACCCCCCTGGATAAGTTTAGAAGAAAAGTAGTTTCTTTACTTATCATTTCATTTGATAGGAACTTTAGAAGGGCAAAAGGAGGAGTTTATTTCATATGGCCTATGAAGGTCTTTGGAATTTCCATTGTGTAGGGACTTTTTTCCTAGGTGATGCATGAAAAAAAATTGAAGTGGGATTCTTTAATCCAAAACTGCAAAATCCTGAGGTTTCAAGGTAAGGCCTTAGATAGCTCGTAAGAGGGAGCTTAAGCCAAAACACAGAGGCAAGAGACAGAAAAGCCACGAATATCAGTGATGAATTTAAAAAGGACATTCCAGTGTATTTTTCCACTGCATAATAAATTTGAAATCTTTACAAAACAAAATTATAACAACCTTTAAATAAATGGTAAAAAAGGGAGAAATATACTTTTAAAGGCTCATTTCTAAACACACCAAGTAGAAATAGGCTGGGAAAGGAGTACTGCACTCCTCACATATGCTTGCACTCACCAGATTACTGTGGCTGCACTACCAACATATTTGACTACTGTAACTCTGATTACACACCCTACAACTGATTTGAAACGTGTATTTAAATAATTATTTTTATTTTTATTATTTGTGTGTTGATTCAGATATTTGTACTCGTTGTTCTTGACATACTAAAGTAGTGATGAAACTGAGAAGTAAGACCATAGGTGAATACCTAAATCCAAGTGAAAAGTTTCCCCAACTGTGAAAAATTGTATTTCTATTAATGCTAGGTCCTGGAAAAGGAAGTTTTACAGCCACTCCTTAAGATATCATAATAGAGAGAAAAATTTGATCACTGTAGATAAAACCACTCATCAACAGTGCTTCCCGATTTAACAGAGACACAATGTAAGAAAATCCTCGCCTCCTTCCTAAGCCACAGTTGACAAGGATTCTCCTTTTCTTCCATTCAAAGTCTTATAGTAAGTGCAGTTATTGGTTTTTACCAACAGCATGTTAAGAACTTTACGTATTTTTAATTATGCTCCAATACCAAAGATCTGATTAGAATCAAAGTCATTCGGCAAGTTTCCTGATATTTTTCTACAGTCAACCATTTCTCTGAAAACTGTAGCTGGCCAAGCCACTGACACTTCAAAGACCTGAACACCGAGTGGCTGAATCACACATTTCTGACTCTTCTGTCTCTCTTAGATTGCTTCTATATTCCACCCAAAAGCACTACAGCAGCTGCCTGAACCAAGGACACTTTCAACTTAGAAGATTACATTGTTATTAAATCCACACATCATAGACTTTAATGGCCAAAAGGGCCAGCCAGGCCATCTACTTTGAACAGCGCAACAGAGACCATTACATTTCATCCAGTACTGCACGCACCCATTTGACTGGTTCCGTTTGAGCAAAGACATTTCTGATCTAAACTGATTTTAAGTGAAGTTCACTTTACGAGTCTGGTCACTGAGCATGGCAGAGACTTGCTGTTTGCATAACACCTACCATGATACAACTCTGATCCTGAGTAGAATGCAATATTCTTCTAAAAAAATAAACATTGTGCCATATCTTCTTCTACTATACTGATGTCTTTTTCATTATCCCACGTTCATGAACCATCTTAATTAAAGTTGACGATTATATGACCAAACATCTTTAACTTGGCGTAAAACTTTCAGCTAGAAAACAGCTTCTCGTGATGCTTTCATTGTGGTTGCAATTTTTATTCTAAGAGAAATTGAGAGTTCATACATCTTACTTTTTTCCATCCTAATCACCAAGTCCTGCTCTCCCTCAACTGATACACGCTGATATCACCTTCAAGTCTCCAACTACTGATCTACTTTTCACCCTCCCTAACCCACTTCTAAAGTCTTCCACTGCTTCCTCTGTTAATAAGTTAGTATTTAGGTATCTATTCCTACATATTTCACAGCTGTAATTCACTCTTTACATTATCCCAACCATTTTTCTACCTGTTTTTCTATCAATTTACCTATATAAACACTTCAAGCTCCTTGTGGGATTGAATTATACCCATTGATCATAACCTTTGTCCAATTCAAACACTGTAAATCCTTCAGCACTTGAGGGATTTAAACAAATCTCAGCAAATAAACGTGTTAAGGGGTGAAAGTCTTTTTTTTTTCTTTTTGTCAACTAGATACCACAGGTAGAAGTTTTGATGTTGAGGTAATACCGTTACCAAGAGTACTTTATGAGTACAAGCAGAAAAAAAAGTGATTCTTCCGTGGGTTTTTAAAGGACTTCAAATGGATATGGATTTTAGAATATGCTATATATGCTTTAAAAAAAAATAACAACTGAAGTATCATGATGTGAAATACACCCAAAAGAACCACTAAAATATTGAGACCTTGAATACATCTTTCCAGCTGTTTTTCTGATATGTACTTGGGGAATACAAGGAAAGCATCTGTAATTGCTTGCAATCAGTAAGCTTACCTGAAAGCTCACACACACCACAAACTCCTGGGGAGGGAGCTGGGGAAGGGGTGAGAATCAAAGCAGAAAAAAACCAAACACCTCATGGGTTGAGATAAGAACAGTTTAATAACTGAAACAAAGTTTAAAAAAAAATTACTGTTATTATTATAATAGTAATGAAAAGGAGAAAGAGGAATAAAACCCAAGAGAAAGAAGTGATGCACAATACAACTGCTCAATACACACTGACTGGTGCTCAGCCTGTCCCTGAGCAGCAATTGGTGATTCTCAACCAACTCCCCTCAGTTTATACACTGACCACGACCTTCTGCAGTAAGGAATATCCCTTTGGCCAGTTTGGGTCAGCTGTCCTGGCTGTGCTCCCTCCCAGCTTCTTGTGCGCCTGCTCACTGGCAGAGCATGGAACACTGAAAAGTCCTTGATTTAGAGCACGCCCTGCTCAGCAACACCTAAAACATCAGTGTGTCATCAACATTATTCCCATACTGAGTCCAAAACACAGTACTGTAACAGCTATAGGAAGAAAATTGACTCTCTATTCCAGCCAAAACCTGGACAAATTACATGGGCTAAAGACTGTGTGAAATGTTCACCATTTTCAGGGGAATCTCTCAGGCACCTCCATTTGCTCTGCTTTGGCTCACGCTGCCAACCAGTCTGAGTGCGTGCAAACTGGGTCCCTTCTGGAAGAAATTCACACAAAAGGCACATTCTGCACATTCCTCTACCTGCTAATGACCACTCCAGCCATAGCATAAGGCAAAAACTAGTCCAAAGTAAACGTCCCAAAGCATGCAGAGAAGGAACACAGTGCGCTCAGCACCAGGCGTGCGGCTGCATGGATCGGCTCCTATGGTGCCATGATGGTGGTGGCTGCTCCCCCCATTCCCCTTGCCAGGGCACCACTCCTCACCTCAGCAGAGCACTTTTAGTCACACTCAGCTGGGGAGCTCCTCACCCTTCCTTCTGCTGAACATCTGACAGTGACGTTCTCTTCATCACTAGATCTTGAAAGGCTTTGAAGTCAGAGACTGTTTCATTGTCTTTGATGCCAGCACTTCACTTTGGGCCAGGATTCCTTTTGAACCATCCATCTCCAAGTTGAACTGTGGTACATTTGAGATCAGATGCTGGATGGAAAGAAAACTGCTTCCTACATCAGTATGACTGCTGCACAGGGCTATGTTCTGGCACAGCGCAACCCCTCAGAAATGCAACCAAATATTATCTTAGCATCTCCTTTACTGACGCAGAATACTGAAGTGTCTTCTCCAGCAAAATCTCAAATTTTAGATGGGCATCTCCTGTTTTTATTCAAGAAGCAAAATATAATAATTTATTTTAAAGATCCACTTAGAAGAGTTGAGACTTGCAAAGAGATCCATCTGCAATGTGCAGAAACACATTTTCTTTTCCACTTGTAAAATAGGAATTGGAATTTTGGGGGGCTTTGGTTATTGGTTTATTTGTCAATTGGGTTTGCTGCTATTTTTGACTATTTCATAATTCTATCAGGGTCCCTTTTGTTTTCAGAATCCTTCTAACTGTAACTTTAATAGCACTACTACAAGGCAGGAAATGTTTTCAAATGAATGATTTACATATTCCTAGTGATTATGCCTTTCTAACCTCAAACAGCTCCATAATCATGAAACAAGTGATTCTTACTGAATTTACAAAGCAGTAAGAGCTTAAAGCTCCTCGGTGTCCAACAGCTCAAAAGCAGGATTCTCTTTTGGATTTTTCCATATTATCAACTCCAAAATACTCAGCTTTCAAAGGAAACTCAAAATGGTCAAAATGTGTGAAATACAAAAATAAATTGCCATTTTCTTCAAATAGCAAAAAAAGCATTAATTTCAATCCGTTGCTAGTTACTTGCAATTGTATGCTATAATCTGTACATTTTTCTGCTATTTAATTATAGCCCTCCTGACTAACAAAAGGAAAGAAAATATAGTTTAAAGGAATTTGTAGTACTATTAATCAAGTAATGTAAACCCATGATAATGAAGTAAGCCAATAAAGCACAAAGGCTTTACCCCATACTCTTATGTTTCTTGAACTTCAGTTTAAGATTTTTCATTCAGAGGACTTGTGTGGTTATATTCTCTTCGTTGTAACAAAGACTTATTTTTAAAAAAAACTTCATGCTTGAATTTCTAAAAATAAATTTATCCTAATGTAGCAATCCATTACAGAATACGTGTGCAAACAACCCATTCCCAACATAGATTTCAAAGCCGAAGCAAAGCTCAGAAAGGAAGAGATTGAAGTTTAATGTCTATGTCAGCAAGATCAGGGCTGAACCAGAAATTGCATTTTCCCTTGGCTGGGAAACACCACCTGCATGCACCGCCTTGATGACCTCATTGTTCTCCCAGCTGTTTCACTTAGGAACATAAATCTCATTGCAGGTCTGAAAGAGTTTCACTTCTATTGAAAGAACCCATGATGTCCACTGAGGCACCTCCAACCCAGGTATTCAGTAATGCAAAATCAGACAACAGTTACCACTTCCAAACACACTTCAAAACCCTGAAGTTTTTTAACCATCTACTACAACCCATGGACTTCCACACATCAGGTGGGGCGGTGCCAGGAGCTTAACCAGCAGGAGAAACCAAGCCCATGGCTGTTTGTTACTCCTTGTTCCTTGGGCCCAGGACAACCACCCTGGCAGGACGCAGGCACGGAGCCTTTGCCCAGGGGGATCTCTACAACTCCTTGAATATAGGATATCCAAAGGAGTCAAAGGTTTGGTAGTTCACATGAAAAGTCCCTAAATAAACTAAGGAATACTTCAAGGAAGATAAAAGGAACAGTGAACCTGGTGAATCCTCTTCTAACAAGAAATGACCTGTTATATTTAAAGCCTGCTGTTGCACTACCACTGTGCAAATTATGTCTCTTTAAAAATCCACTCTACATATGAGAAACCAGATTTACACCTACTCCAAACCCTTAACAGTAATCAAAGAGTCTTTAGTCCAGTCACAGTCTTAATAGCCTAAATCACCCAATTATTGTAGAGAAAATAAAACCTCTAATACAATATAAACAAAACCTTTAACATAATATTATTAGCTACTCACACACTTTCTTGTGTCTATCCCTGGGGTCTTTCTTGTGTCTGTCCCTTTCTCTAGTGCTGCATGCACCTCTCCATGGCCCCTCGGGGTCCTGAGACCAACATCACATAGTCAGGGTCCCATGTTGCTCATCAGGAGGTGCAGGATGCTGATGGTGGGGACTTTCCTTCTTCTTTCTAGAACTCACCTTGTGTAATGTACCACATTTCCAAAAACATCGTACTTGCTGGTCTTTCTTCATTGTCTGGCAATTCCACATTACAGCCAAATAATTATTTATATAGTGTTGTATATTTGTTCTTTCTTGTCTTATCCCTAGAAACTTGTTTTGCACAACACTTTAGGTTGTATTTATTTAAGGATCGGTGCTTGGCACTTGGATGATTTGTTTATACCCATGGAGACTCTGGCACCTAAAATCATAGATGAATTAACTCTATACAAAATAACTACTTATTACTTCCTAGCCATTAGCGACAGAAATATATGAGAATCATTATAAACACAGGCAGCACAGCAAGCAAATGTACAAAGCTAGGCTGTCATTTGAGAGACAAAGCTGCAGCTACAACAAAGCTTCAGGTGGGGCAAGGCAAGCTCAGAAAAATGGAGGTCAGTGAGTCTTCATGCCAAGGCCTCACAGAGTTGGTGCAAGTCCCTGGCAACGACAGTACTGTGTCTGTGTGGTTACAGGCGGCACTGGTAGCACGGTCAGTCTCCAGGGAGGGCATAACGGTGTCTTGAAACTCCTTATGCACCGGGTAAAATAAAACTGAGGTCTTTTAAATCCCTGTGAGGGTACCCAAACAGCATGATAGAAAATACCAGCTCTGCTTGGAGCTCCCACCCACCACATGATGGTTGCTGCTGGACTGAAAGCAGTTTGTGTGTTGGGTGACCTGGGCTCTGGGGGAATGGGTGGAAGTTAGGTGACCCAAAGCTTCATTCAGATGGCTGTTTAACTTAGCAGGACACAGGAGGCTCCAGCCACACTCAGACACTGAGGAAACTTTAAAAGGAATATATGCTAAGAAGCTTTTAGCTTCTTCATGATGAGTCAGTTGGTAGAATACCTTTTTTTGATTACTTTCTTACATACAGGTGTCTAAACTCTGATTATGTTCTCTCCCAAGCATAAAAGCCAGCTCTCAAAATTTAGTGTCAAGGTACAAATTAGGAAGCTGATTTCCCTCAGCTACTCATATAGAAGAGACAGACAGACTCCTCCAGAGGGTAATTTTGATCGTAAGAATTCCTACTTAATTACCATCCCAATATAGCTAAAAAGAAATTCCAAAAAACTTTTGCTTTGCAATCTTTTTATTAAGATGATACATAGAAAAGTGACCCAAAAGGAGATAAAAATACTTGAACATTTTGAAGAAAACCAAAAAAGGTAAGTCAGACAAAAACTACCTAGTAATTGTGAAGAGAGTTTCATTTCCCATCCTTAAACACACCATATAAAACAGCTTCCTAAAGCAGTAAGAATAAATACTGGATGCAATTACAGCTTTAATATTTGTCTTTCTTTTTTTCAGCCTACTCAAAGCACTAAATGCTTCTGTATTCCAGGTGGTGAAGTGCATATTCCTCAGTATAGGGACAAATCCAGCTAGAGACGGGAAAGAATGAAAGAAAGAAAAAATAACACAAATAACACACAAGTAACACAGCTGCTTAGTCTTCAGTGAAGTATGCTTCCAGTCCTTCCAGTTCTGTATCAGCTGTTGCATTTGAAGAGGTGGGAGTAGAATTTGAATTTATGCTTTCCTGACTATTATTTTTTTGTTGAAAGTTTCCTGAGTTATTGAATTCCTTCTTCAGTTCTCTACCACCACTTAATAGCTTCTGACTCTCTGTAAAGTACTGATTAGGGTGATTCAAAGAAAACCCAATGTCATCAACCTGCACATAAAAGGAAAGGAACACCAAGTTATTACATTTATTTCTAAAAATAATCTTTTTCATATCCAATAACAAATTAATCAACAATTTAATAAGTTCCAATTTTGTTGAAGAAAAAAGCATCAGTTTCCATATAATATCTCAGTAAATGTTAGCATGACACAGATCTAGTTTCATCAGAAATTTTCTTCCTTCATTGTAGAAATAAAATAACTTTGGCATATTCAAACATTATTTTACACAGTCTTTACTACAGTAAAATAACACCCCAAAACATCTAAAAACATGTAAGTAAAATGGCATCTCTTTAGAGATGCAGGACTATTGAACCTACACCTTAAAATGGACTTTCCCCCCCAAAAGAGGGAGTGAGACAAGTCTAGAGTGGAAATGAAAGTGGAAAATACTACTAGAAGTTGTAACAACTGCACAGTATAAATCTAGACCTTAAGTATCAGTGTGAAACTGCAAATGGAAACAGGTAGCTTCACTTCTTTCCCTGGTTTCCCCAGCAGGCACAAATGCAGTATTTACAAGGGAGTGGGCTAAGACAGAAGCTCCACAAATCAAGCTTATCTTTGCTCCATCACTGCCACCATCAGCATCCTGACTCTAGACGCAGACCCGGTACCACAGAACATTTAGTCTTCAGTGGAAAAGAATACAGAACACTAGCATAAGGTGCAGCATATCCATATTACTACTTTTTACTTAGCAGGTGCATTCTTTCAGCTCTGCAATTATTTGATAAATGAACATTCAATTAACGCTCATCAAATATCTCAAATCAACAAAGCTTTCAGCTTTAAAAGGAAGCTACTCTGACATATTCACCACAAACCACAGTTATAACCTTTGTACGTCTTTTGGGAGGCTCGGAAGTTAGAAATGCTTACTCTAAAAGGTGCTTTCACCTCCTATTCAAGGCAACCTGCACCTTTCATCTGCCTGTCACTTCATGTGGATTCTAGGAACATTTTAAGAAAAATACTGCTCTTAAAATACCTTGGAAGACTTACCAAACGTGGGGTACATGAAAGACTAAGAGTCATATACCAGTAAATTTCTGCTTCCACTATATTCCTTTTTTCCTAGGAGGGAGGGGCCAATTCAGGCATAATAAGCAACTCTGCACACACACAGAGTCTCCTGAAGACATACTGTGGCTAATTTAATATGCCAAACCCCATCAATTCAAATTTCAGCCGCTTGTGAATAATCATAAAGCAGAGGATCAATGTGTGCTCTAAATGGAACCCTGATTAAATGCATTATCACTGCCTAGCTTAGCTCCATCAGAAAATGGCGACATGGATAACAAAATCTAATTCAGACACGAATTAGCAACTGTAGTCAGTGACCTTGCTTGAAAAATCTTAAAAGTAAGTAACAGTCCTAGCACTCTAATTTGGTACTCCAAGGCATAAAGAAAAAAAACCAAAAAACCTAACCCAAAGTCATCACTGAATTTCATTTTAGTCTTATCTGGATGAGTTTCATCCAGCCAGCTTTCATCCATGCTCCAATTTTCATTACATGGAAACTAAATTACTTCTTTACATGAAAAAGGCTTAAAAAGAAGTGATACAGTGAAAAACTGGCTTTCCTAGTAGAAGCTCTTAATTAGCTCTGGTTTTTTTAACCTTAAAATCTCAGTTCTCTTCAGACCAATTTAAGAGTCACTTTGTAACTCTTAATTTTATTCTAAACTCTTCTCTCCCCAATAACTGGAATAAGCTGTAGAAGCAGCTCATTGTACGAATGGAGCCTACAACCATGTTTTCAGAGGTGATTGATGGTATTTGTGGGTTTTAATTTGTGGGTTCTTAAAAGCTATTTATGGGTTGTTAGTTAAAACTGTTGTATGACTCCACGTATCATTTTTCCTTTTCAAACTTGAATGCTACTAAAATAAAACTCTACCAGATGAAGCTTAGACAACTTCTAATTAAAAGAATTCCGCCCATTCAAAACATCATCTTTTTGTGAGAGCCTAAAAAGAGAAAGGGGAAGATTTGTTCATCATCTTCATTTGTGATATAATGATATAAAAAGAATTCTGTTCTCTGTTATTGTCAACACGGTTCAGTGAGCATTTCTCTGAATAAAAATATTCTGCTGTGGCTGGGAATTCACAAAAAATTTGAACACAAAAATGAAAGTTTTTTCTACATTAGACTGATCATATTACTTTATATAAGTTGTACAATGTTTTTAAGTAATATAGATCAAAGCACATTAATTTTAAAAGCCTCATCATTAACTTAGTTGAAAATTAGCTGAGACTTACTACCAGAAATAGAGAAAGCAAATTTCTCTAACAGCTTTGCCAATTCGCACCTGTAAATCTATCTGGAATCCACCATACCCAAAGAAAAATGTATTTTCTGTGCAGTCAAAACTTAAGCTTTTAACATGCAAAAGCTTTAAAACTTTAAGCTTTTAACCAAGCAAAAAGACCTGCCACTTCAGACACCACTGTATAATCCATCTAAGTAGGTGATACTAACATACTAACACAAGACTTTTTTTGGATTCAGCTCATTTTGCACACACTTGGCTCTCACACAAACTCCAGTTCAGTATTCCTGCTATGGGAAATACTGTTTTGAAAATCCTGAAATAATCATTTTGCAGCTATAACATCTTGGGGTTTTAACCAAGTACTTTTAAAATGACAGCTGATAATGTTACGGCTGATATAACAGAAAAACCATGCGGAGCAATCATGGGGCTACAGCTTTCCTTTCTCACACTAACTGAAGAGTTAACAAATTGCCTACATGAATATTAGTTCCTGCCTGAAGACAATGCACTGGACCACACAAATGATGTCTGCTTGTTCTGTGGCTGTGAAATAGTGAAACCAAAGTTCAGGAGACACATAGCATTGAAGTTAATAAGCCCAGGTTACACAGAGTACACAGAGCATCAGCTTTTTGTTAGCCCGTGCTATCTGAACCAGCAGCACTGAAGTGCAAGGACACAACCCCCATCACCCATCTCCCAAATGATGTATCTAAACATTCTCACTCTAGTCCAGCTGCATGTATTAGCATAGTCTTACTGCCAAGCACTAGACTACTGAAGCTGACTCTGTGAACACTGAGAAATAAAATCTTCAACAAGTCTCTGTTACAAAGTCATTCATAGTCAGTCTAACCCAAATACACACCATGACTTTTAAGAATTGCAGGCAACACCAGCAGCTCTTCCTAACACACATATCAGTTTTCTTGGTAAAATTTTTACATAGTTTAAGTTAAAATTCTCCATGTGAACAAGTCCATTATTTCTATGAAAATTTTACATAAGATTGTTCCCCTGCTCAAAGAAACAATCAATGTTATGCTAATTGATTCTTCTGAAATTTCCTTCACTGAAAAACTCCGCTAGTGATATACAGGAAAGCAAAGGTTTGACTGAAAACAAAGGTCACCAGCTTCAAGACACATCTTTTACCATCTCATAGAAAAACATTAAAAATTAATAAAGCATATAGTTGTGGAATAGAAAAATCAGTCCAAGCAGGCTGAGAAGTTGAGCAGCTAAATTCTGTAAAAAAAATTGCCATCATAAGCATGTGCCATTCAAACTACAGTCAGTGTCTGTGTATTCTGCTTTCTCTCACTGAAATAATATCAAGAGCAAAGCAGAAAGATGATTGTGAGTGCAAGCAGCAAAGACAGATATTTATATTAGCACAAAATTGATAAAAAAATAATGCTTTTCTGGAATTTCCTATAGAAGAATGGAAAGACAGCTTTCCTAAAATGCACAGTACTGATTTATCTTTTGATGAATGTTGACCTTGGGGTCTATAGTCATCTTGGGTAAATATTATTTCTACCGACATGAGCTTACACAGGGCAAGTGTTACCTAAATTTAAAATTGTACATTATTTTTAATTTCTTTCCAGATTATTAGACTTGTTCTCACATTTTCTAAGACTGTTAAGACAAAGTGTTCCTCTCAAAATACAGCTGCCAAAACAACATCGGACAGGCTCAGGGTACACCTTTGCTATACATTCATACATTTGACTGCTGCAAACATGTGAAGACAGTGAGTTCTACTTAGATCAATTGTGAAAACTGGTAAGAACAAAAAAGTCAGTGGTCAATGCCTCTGGGTGGGTCATCTAATCCTCATCCGTATCCTTAGTAAGGCTGTTCCATAGTCTGCTGTTTGAAAGGAATGTTTACATTTTTTGGTTTGTGAAGAGAACAAAGCTGTAAGAACAGCTATGCTTCATTGGGTTGGGGTTTTTTTTACAACAAGGAATCTTGAACCAGTGCAAAAGCTGGTTCTTTAAATCAAGAGTGTGGCCATTTGTTATCTTAAAATTTTTTTGAGAAAATAGTAAGATAACTTTGCTTACAATTAAGCAAATAGAAAAGCTCTGAGAATGTTCATCTTGATTTAAAAAAAGAATCCCACATGACTACAAATGTGAAAAAATACCAAATAAAAATTAAGAACCATGCAAATGCTAGGAGATCAAATTAAAAGGTTTTAGACCCTTTCTGTTTATTTTTTAAGGTGTATCTAAACACATCAAACTTGCACAATGCATTAAAGCCTACAAATTTGATTAAAAGCAGGATATTGAAAAAGCTAAATGACTTGAAATAGACAAATATTGCCCTTTTCAGGAAGATAGCATTTTACATCTTGTTATGTTGAGGGCATTAATAAAATCAATATATAAATGCAGAAAATTACAAAAGAATATTTCAAAATGCTGAAAAGAAAACTAAGAAGGCAAAACAGCTAACGCTGGATGTGCAAACAGAAAATAGTCTCTGGGCTTCATTCATGAGTTCCAAAGCCTTCTGCAAAGACAAAGTCGGTGGTAACAGCTGAACAAAGAATAGTAGCTACTCACATTATGGGTCAACTCGAAGTACTTCTGACAGGCCAGCTGGTAATGCATGCCCTTCACCAGCTCCAGGATCTACACGGAGGGAGAGGAACATGACAGAGTCACAAGTAGCACACATACATCTTATTGATACTTTCAACAACAAGGAATTCCACAACAGCCTTGTACAACAGCTCATGGACATTTGCAGCACATGACATTTGTGAATCCTTCTAATAGCTGACAACATTTAAAAATGCCCTGGCTACATTAAAAACAAGATGAAACCACAGGAAGTTACGCCTGACCCTTAAAATGTAATTTCAATACTCTTAACTTCAAGAGTAAGTTGAATCTATATTTTGGTAATATAATTGTGACAGTTATTGTCAAACTATCATATTGCAACATCTCTTCCATAATTGCAGACATAAATCCAGTAATTCAAGTGGCTGAAGCATGAAGCAATCAAGGACACAATTTGTATTTTTATTTTCCACATTACCAGTTCATGCAGATGCACAGTAAAATACTACTGTGCTCCCATCAAGAAAATTTAATGCAAATCCTTTAGACAAGTATCTGTGAGAGGGGAATGCTTTTACCTTCAATCAGATTTGCCCTTTTTGAAATGAAGCTATTTCTAGTCAAGCTCAGCAGAATATGTGAGTGAATAGGCTGTTTTGAACACGTATTAGGAAAATCATGCCATCTTTTGTAAATACAATTTTCTTTCCAATTCTACTTCAAGTAATCTCTTCTGTGCTGAATAAAGTCCCATTCTTATCACCAGAATGCAATGCTGGTTGAAATATTTTAAAGTTTCATTACCTCCTCCCTCCTTTATATAATCAAAATGTATGCTCTCTCTGCTTATCAAACAGAGAAAATTGCTGGAATTAAGAGATAGCCTCAGTAGAAGGAAAAATAGTTTTCAAGAAATGTTAATTTCAAGCCATTTCCCAAGGTTGACCTTTGTGTCAAACACAGCAATATACAGCTTAAATCCCTGCTGTACTCATTATCGGATGCTGCCGTGTATTTATTGACAGATATATAAATAAATTACATTTGCTGAATGGATAAAAACAGCAACACACTGCCAGGAAAGTACTTAGTCCCATTATTTCTCTGTAATAGCCCAGCTGATTACATTTCTATCCCTCTTGCCACCTCCTGTTAAACATTCTGTAAAAGGGAAAGGCCAAGGCCAACTAGGCAATGAAGTCTGAAATCTGGCACTATCTGTGTACATACATTTATTTCTGGCTTTTTTCTCCTCTCTCCTTGAAATTGACTGAACAAATTAGTAGTTAAAGATTGAAAAAACTCATCTATTCTAAACACTTCCATTTCATATTGCCTTACATTTTCTTGTTTGTTCCTTACAATATAATCTATGCCATGCAAAAGAGCCATCTCTATTTTGAAGAAAATGCTAACCATAAGTATACACTTTCTTAAAAAGTATTTTTCACCTAATATGGAGTAATTATCAGAAGATCTATTCATCTGTTGGTTAGTCAAAAGAAACATTCATGATATTCTGGAGCATTCAGACCTGTCTAACCTGAATTTTCCAGTTGAAATAAGTCAGCTAATTCAATCTAGTTCATAAAGACTTCAGGTTTTCTCAAAATTCTTCTTTGTTTAATCAAGATTACATGTAATAAAATTATATAAATAAAAAGTTTTCTAAATTTAGGTGTAAATACATTCTAAATCTCAGAACCTTAAGTGAGCAAACTCAGGTATGGACAAATTCTTAGTATAAACCCCAAAAGATTAAAAGCACGAAGCCTTTCTTATAACTTCAGGAAACTTTTTGAAATAAATGATCAGTTAAGAGTCTAGGAGACATTCCACCGCTTGTTTAACTTTTGAATTGCAGACCACAGTTACAGATGCTTTTTGTATCAATGATGCCATTGTTCAACTACCCTGCAAAGCAGAAAATACGAGGATTACCAAAGCTAGCTTTTAATTAACAACATCCTCTCACAACAACTGAGAGGATGAGAGATCGAGCTGCTGCTATCTTCTCTGACAGTTCAGCAGGAAACTGTTAACTTCAAGTGGCAGATACCAGATGAGGGATTGCTGACCAACAGTGCACAGATGATAGCAGAATAAAGGGGCACTTACAAATAAATTCCAGTTCTGAGCAAACTTTTGGAAATCACAGCCATCCTTGACAAAAACTTTACCCACCTTCAAGGTGGAGATGAGGACTTCATTGAATCGATCCCGCTGACATACGAAAGCTATAAGGGTCACGTTACCAGAGCTGGCCTTTACTTCTTAAAAGAGCAACCATGTTATTTCACAACATCTCAGTCTTCATTGCCCAGCTACACTGTCGTTTCACCACAGAACTACCGTCCCACTCCCTTGAAAATACCTCAGATCTCTTACAGGCTACTATTAGGTCACCACACAGGATTTTTCTGCTGTTCTGCTATGAAGACATATCTTGGAGAACAGCTGTGAGAGGAACCCATATCAGCATTTCTCCAGTGAACTTTGGTAACTGGGTGTTCATGCTACTGCTCTTCCTGACATTGATAGAGTGCTCCAGAGACCAGATGCTCACCACAACATTCCAGAGGGCTCCATCCAGTTTGTTAAATTTATCAATGTATGTGATGGTACTGGTAGCCATCATTTCACTCCTGCTCCTCTACACCATGTGACCTCCCCAGCTTGGAATGGTTGGCCAATTTCAGCCAAATTTGACAAGCAGAGATGAAAAAGCTAAATGCTGATTAAAAGTTGTGGTTGGTTAGAAAAGCCAGACCAATATTTGTTGCTCATCCAGAAAAAAAGAACATAAAACAGTTATAATTCAGCTCCTACTCATTCTGGGAGGCAGCCACAAGGCAGACAAATAGTAAGCCTGATAGTTAGCACATATGTAAGTTTTAACTAGCCACATCATGAGGGACCAGGTTCACCTCCTGCATACATGAAAGGGAGAAGGAATAAGGGGCACATTTAACATATTTAAAGAAGAACAACTTTAGTAGATGAACTTGCTTTATCAGGAAACAATTTGCTAAGAGACGAAACAAAAAAAGGTTGAACACTGCAACAGAATGTACCCCAGCTAGAAAGGAGTCCTCTGTGTGAGAGAAACTAACAATCCTCTATTAAAATAAAACAGATTTACCATCCATAATAAATATTACCTTTTCTACTACATTTGTGTATGTAGAGGCAAAAGATTGCTGCTGGGAATTAAGCTTTGAGTGGAGGTCTGTTTCTGGGAAATACTAGGGAAAAACAGCTGCAAGCTTGCTTCCATTATGGACACAAATGTAGTAGAGGCCTCTACATACATTAAGACATTTACACTGCATTGCTTTATTATGTAAGTAAAGGTACATACTCAAGGACTTTTCCTGTTAGTCCTTATGTGCCTTTTTCTTCACTGCCATCTGCAACTTGCTTTTCTGATGTTGCTCTACTGACTGCTAATGAGGCTGAGACGATGTTTGGCAGCTGTATGCAGCCACCTGCTTTTATAGATCCTCAGCACTCAAAGTAAAGATGTCGCAGAGCAGGATAGTCGGGGCTCTATAATTATCCACTGTTATTTTTAACTTACTCAAAGTCAGTTTGGGTTTGGGTTTTTTACATCGTGGAATTAACTTATCACGAAAATCTTTCTACTATAGACTCAGTTATGTATGCCTAATTTCTAACTTTCCCTGGAAAGTTTCTTTAGCTACAAGGGAAAATATTTTTACAGACAGCAATAATCTAAAACTTTTAAAATATTAGATCAACAGTGAAAGTATGAGGATTTTTTCACTGTGGTGGTCTTGGGGTGGGTTTTTTTTTGCAGGTCCGGCAGTTTTTTGTTCAGTATTTTGATGGGATTTTTTTTCATTCATATAAACATATAGCCATATCAGAGGCATAAGACAGACTGGCTTATTTATTTCCATCTCTGTGAAGAATCTCCAACTCACCAAAACACTAAATCTGTTGAAGAAGTTCAGTGAGTGACTTATTCAAAACCTTTAATTTAACCCAGTTACAGGAAAAGAAAAAGATCTTTAAATTAAGAGAAAAATTTTACTAGAAAGAACAAACCTTCTTCTGAAGTTATCTGCGGTTCATCTACATAAGCATTTTTCCCTAAAGAAATGCGTTTACTCCTAATAGAAAAGCAAAAGAATTACTCTAGACTCTCTGTTTCTACTGTGGCTCATATAATAGCCATGAGGAACAAGCTTCAAAGACAAAGAAGGGGCTTGTTTATGGGCCTGGAGGGAAGACATGTGAGTACTCTAAACCAAAAGATGAAAACCCCAGTGGGGGACCAATTCATAAGTGCATAGCTAAGTTCAAAATAGATGTTTCTATTATGCAAAAATTATGCATCATCCTGAAGATTTTGGAACAGAGCAAGGAACAAGCATAAGAGGTCCTGAGCCCCAGAAAAAACATACCATTTATTACAATACATAGCTGAAAGGTCAAGCTCTGAACCATTCATTAAAAATAGGTATCTACCAGTTTGTAAGGGAGCTCTTGTTGGACCTGGAGTTAACAGAAAGTCTAAGAGTCAAAGGGTATGGTTTGAGTGAATGTCAATCTTGAGACCAAGCTACTGGAAATGCATTTACATGAAAGCACTGAAAGACTAGTAAACCATCCACCCCTAATATCTATTCACAGAGCTAAAGGAAAAAAACCATTTCTGATACTCAGCAAATGTCATCAGCATCCGAGAAGACTCCTAAAAGCCATGGTCTGGACTGAAGGATCCTGAACTATCATTAGTCACACAAACATTACTGGACCATGCAAACAGAGCAACAAGGAGGGGCAGCAATAATGACAACTTGGAGACAGATGGGAACTAATTTTATTCCTCTTCTCTTACTGGCTATCTCAAAGACTGTCTGATTACTTTCTGAGAACCCAGGTACAGCCGACATTTTATTTTATTTTTATTAGGTTTGCATGAAGGGTGTATTGTTTCATGGATTTTTCGGTTTAACACTAGGAGTGGACACTGAAGAGCCCTTTATCCTAATCACACTTAAACACCACAGAAGTCATGGACAGTACAACGTCCATTTCTGAGCAAAGAAGATGTTTATGGAGACAGTTTTTCTTAGTCACTTTTGATAAGAAAATATAAGACTACTAGTGAATCTAAATTCTACTTTGAAAAGGAAAAACAAACAAAAAACGCTAAACACATACACACACAAAAATAAAATCACAATTCACATTAAACAAGGAACTACATTAAATATAAAGATACTGCCTTAGTGTGCAAATTTGCTGAAGAAATAACCTCTACTAAATCCTACCCACACATATAGCAAGGCATCTAAGCCAGTAAATCCTCACCAATCTTTCCAATGATTAGCAGGATAAAAATCCCAGACCAGCATCAATTCTTGATGCATATATAAGGAAAAAAGCCAAAGGATAGTATCTCTAGGGCCTGTCAGATATATAGATGCTTATTGATATAACCCAGGAGAAAATATGGAAAAAAAAGAAAAAGGAAAAAACATTCCTAGGAAAAAATATGGGTATTTCAAGAATTTGTCAAGAATTCCTATGAGTGAACAATAAACTCTTTAAAACTATTCTCTTTTAATTTGTATCTTAATTAATCCTTCCAAGGGAGACTGCTGTAAGTGGAACTTTCCCGTTCTTTTCTATCTAGCGCAATAGTTTGTTGATGTCTGACAAGCAGTGGTGACATTCCATATGAACTAAAGACAACAACTTAAAGCAGGTTTTTCCTATAGACCTAAAGCAGGTTCCAGGCAGTTAATACCAGAACTTCTTGGTCTCAGCTTAAATATCACCAGTACATCTTCCTTCAATGAAAATGATGACAACCTCTCACTGCCTTAAGCTCTCGCTAGAGCAAGCAGTGGGAGTCACAGTTCTTCAGGACACATCTCAAAGTTCCAATTCCTACATTGTTTTTGCTATATAAGATAGATTTTCAATTTAAGTTTACATTTTTTAAAAGCTTATAAAAATTTCTGCTTAATTTCATTAGGTGTTTTATGTGCTTCTGTTGTTCAGAGGAAGTTAGCACAACAGATAATGAGGAATGTATGGGTTTTAGAAGTTTATTACAGAAAAGAATTACATTTGTGTACTGACTACACAGCAGTCGTCCACAAGTCACTGCAAGAATAAAATAAATTCACTAAAACACTGCCAGATTCATTTAAACTTCTTTTCTAATTACAGTGCAGTAAAACAACACATAAGAAAACTCTGCATTGTATCCACTATAGTAATAAAGCGACTCATAATATTAAACAATAAAAGGTGGTGACGATAATCATCACATCAGTGGGAGCACTGCAGCCAGAAAGCCAAAATTCTGGTATAAACCTTTTATAAGAAGAAATATTTCACAATACACACTGACAAATTGCATATGGTATTCCAACAAGAAAAGAAAGTAAAATTGAAAAGCAGTGCCTTATTAAGGAAAGTGTCAAGCAAAATATGCCTTACCTGAGTTATTCCACTGGGAGGGATCTTGTATGACTGCAGCTTTTGCTTCAATAGCTCGGGATCACTGTGGCGGAATGGGCACCCTGACAGTAAAAAATAAGCAAGCTCACAAACAAGGCTGTTTACTCAGGAGTTAGTGCAGTAAGGCTCTCAAGAGACCAGCTAAGCTGTTCCTAATTGTCTAACAGCTTATTAATAGGAAAGTTAATTACCCATGTGTACAATTGCTTACTTTTTTTTTTCTTTAAATAATTACTCTACTGCAGTTATCAGGGCACCACAGGCTCAAGAGTCACATAAAATATCCCACCATAAACAGGTCACAATTCTCATTCACTGACAGGAAAAGGGTTTAAGTTAGTTCCCTACTAACAATGATAGCATTGGTACATTTAATAGCTGTGGAAAAAACTCAAGAAAATAAAAGTAATGAGAGACAATTGGTCTTTAAAAGCATAGTCCATTGTAAAAATATCACTTTATAAGTACCTTAGAAAGTTCCACCATCTAAGTAACGGCAGAAGTTTTTTGTCCCAGAGTTTTGAGCCACAACCAAACGAATGACTTAGTACTAGCATAACAGTGAAGCCAGCGCAGGTTTCCCATGTTTAGTCATACAGCTTTTAGAGCTTTTAGGAGCTTTTAAAATACCCTAGCAAATTTCAGACTTCCTGTACAATTGATCCATATTTCAGAACACCTCTAACTGGTCATTTCTTAAAGCATCTGCACATTTAAAGTCTCCTTGAACTGCATGACACAATGTATATAAAAACAGCAGTTATCAAGTCTGATCTAAAGAGAACAGTTCAAGACCACTATAGTCTGGAAATTAAATACATAATTTAAGAGACCTCAGGAGGGAATAACTTCTCTAGCCAAAGGATTCTGCTGTTTGTAAACACTTGGGGTTTTTCTCCTTAAGGAACTCACCATGATAATCCCCTTGACTTGGTGGATTGGACATGATAATCTTCATGCAGCTGTATGGGGTATAATCAGTCCTCTTTCCTTCTTTCCCATAGTTGTGGCGAATGCTGTAAGCATAACCCTTGTCAAACTGAATAAAAACAGAAGAATAAATTCGTACATATTGGGTAGTAATTCTATCTGCTCTGCAAATAGAAATGCTGAATAACAAAATAAATTTTCCAAACATACTCAGACTGAGGAAAATGAAAACCTATTTGCTTGCTGCTAGCTTTGGGGTTTATATTACATGAACTTGAATTTGTACATATACGTGTTTTACAGACACATCACAAGCGAAGTGAGTAACTGCATTGATTTAAGGTCTTTTCAGATGATTCTGTAATGGCTTTAAAGATAAGATGATATAAAGAGGAAAATTTTGAACCCCACAATATTATTAAATGGAGAAAACATGGTAATTTAAAATCTTTCACAAATGTCCATATATTGATTGCCTGATCAGGGAAAAAAAAATAGAAATACAGATTTCTTTACTCAGGTTCACATTCTTATTCTCCCAAGGTATAATGCTACACCTATACTTTGCTTCAGCACTGAAGTTCAGTTCTTCAGATTCTAAAATTAAGTATACTTTGCTTGTATAAAAAAGATTTTCTCTTTTGTCTACCAATAGACTATCAACTCCTCCAATAAAATGAAATCTTCTAAAGTAATACAGATGTAATCAAACATTTATCTTGACAGCTGAGCACAAAGCTATCAATATACCATTTTAGATAAGTCCTATGGAGACCATTCAATTACATGACTTCACATCATTTTTTTACATGGTAAGAGGTGACCCGTAGTAGAATAAGATTACTTAATATACAGATTCCATTAAATTGCATTAGCTACTGTAAGACATCAAGGAACATTTGTTCAAATACCATACTTCCAGTTCTAAAAACCACAAATACGATAAAATAATGAAGCATCATATTTAGAATTACACCTCTTCAGTCTCTCTTCGCCTCAAAAAAGAGGTATGACGGTACGTAAAAGGAAAAACTCTGCTCTTGCTCAATTCAAAATTACAGCATTAATCTTAAATTCTGCATCTAAATATAGACAATTCCCATAAGAATTTAAGTTTTCTTCTCAAAAACCACTTTAATTTTTTTACTCTGACTCTGGTATTTTACTAATAGAAGACAATGTAATATATTGAGAAAAATCATTCAAACATACAACTGCTAACACTAGTACTGCAAGGATATTCTCATTTCTACCAATAAAAGTAGTTCCCTATTTGGCCTGTGGATGTCCAAATAGTACTTCAGAATATTCATATACCTATGAAATCTCTTGACTGGCCTAAAGATGACAAAAACAAAATAGAAACATAAATGTATTTTTCTTCATATAAAACACTTCAATGTTTTTGAAAATATAGTTACTTGAAACTCTGCAACATAATATGCAAATATACATGATAAATGTGTACAAAAATATACACAAACTTTGAGAATAAAATCCTAAATTGCACCTGACTCAAACAGCAAAAAAACCCTTCTCCATCAAGATGCTGCTCATAATCAAGTCAATGCATGAAGAAGACTAAAATTCAGAACTTATCCCTAATAAGGCTTAAGACATCCAAATCTCTGAACAAACATTGACTAATTAATCCATACTGTGCATTTGACAAAGTGACTTTACTCTACTTTAAAAGACTTTTGAAAAAGCAGGAAGGGGAAGAAAAGAGAGAAAACAGCATTTTGTTTTCTTGCACAGCCACAGGCAGGATCAAGCAGGTGGGAATACTCCTTCCTATCTAGCCAACCTTTCTGCTCAGGAGACAAAAGAACTGGTTGGTTGAATAGCAAATGAACACTACTTTTTCTAGCAACAGAGTTGGGCTTACCAACTCATCCTTAGAAAGAATTCTCTAGGTGTGCGCACACACTTGGAGGGCTGGGGAACAGTTCCCCACCCCCTGGCAGGGCCCCAGCAGCTGCTGGCCAAGTCCTGCTGCTCCTCCCTGTTGGAGCTGCAAATGGTCTGGTTACTCCTGAAAAACAGCAAAGATCACATACAAAGATGTGTGCATTTTAATTTCCAATCTCTGCATGAACCTGTTAAACTGAAGATGGAATCTGTGATCCTGTAGCCACCTATTCTTCTGCCCAGAAGCTGTGGGATCTTCCCTCCTTTTCAAAAGATGAATTAAAGCACATTTCATCTTCTTAACAAAGGATATTTGAGCAAGCAATTAAGTTACACTAAATTTTTTTTTCAAGGGTAAAGCAAATCGTGAACGCTTCAGGATGTACTGCTTAGTTTCCTAGAAAATTAACACCCCTCTTTAACAGTTCTGTATACTAAAATCTTGAGCTATACTTTTCACATCATTTGCCTTAATGCCCACAGAAATTACTTTTAGTACTTAACTCAGTACTTTATGCTGAGAAGCAGCTCTTGCAGAAAATAGAAACAACAGCTACATAATAACACAACACGGCCTTGGGACACGTTGGATTTTTTCTCATTGCTTTCTTGTAATTCTGTTTGGTTCTCAAGAGTTTTTGCAGTGGCAGATGGCAGAGAATAACACAGCTATGTGGTGCAAGTTGGCACATGTGGAGTTCCATGCTTCACTGAGAGCTCTCTCATCCTTGTGATTCAGCTTTTCTTATCATTGATCAAGGAAACGGGATTTTGGCAGGGCCAATATCTGACAGGCTGTGCGGCCATCCTCAGCAGGAAGAAACCATGAATTGCAGCATTTCATTACAGAAAACACATCCTGCAGAACAACCTTCTTTCTACAGTGGGGAATGAACTCCATGGTCAGCCTCATTCTTTCCTAGTATCATTACTCTACGATGTGCATAAAGGAAAAAAAACCACAAGGAGCAACCCCTTTTGCTAGAAAAAGCACCAAGGTAAAATTAAGACATGTTTGAAATCTGCAGAAACAAGAAGGCAGAGGGATCTGTTCCTTCCTGTTTATTCCAGCGCCCCAAATTGAAGAGGTTCAATTTAAGTTCCTCGAAAAAAATAAATTATACACAGCACATATCATGCATGTAGGTGTTTGCAGGGTCCTTCTAACTGCTTATAAATTGCTTGGTTTTACACTATTTTAGAGAAACAGCTTAAAAACCTGTAAAACTACTATTACCATCTATTCTAAGTGCAATCTACTAAAAGGGCATTATGGCAACAACCTGTAAAAGGTCACACTCAAATCAAGTGATTTGAAAAATCACCAAAATTTTTTAGTGATTTTTGTAAGAACTTTTGAGGATCTTACTGAACCCAGATATGAACTTGCTAAACAGTAATGATGCTGCAGGAGCAAGTACATTTCCCTTGTACTCTGCGTGACAGTTTCCACTGAGATGAAACTAAAAAATACAAAACTAAAAAATGATTCATCAAAAAGCCGGGTATGTTCTACACATCCCACCATAGTCTGTGCTAAATATCAACAGAAACTGCCAAAGTTACTATGAAACAGTAATACTGAAGCAAGATCATTACATTATTGAGATGACCTACTGCTGGTCACACTTGACAGCAAGGATTCTCTGCAACTTTTTAACTGTAAGCCCACATCAGGACTATCTCATTTACTTTGCCTCTATTTAACTCCCTGAGCTTTGTAAAATCTGCAACACATTTATAATTTATGTGTGAGGTGAATGGGCCATGGCTTTGGCAAGGGAGAAGGAGATTAAGAAATATGTCTCGTTTAAGCAATGAACTGATTCACACTGAAGCCAAGAAGCTGAGGCAAAGGCAGCCCTATCAAAAATTGTCACTTGGAACGTGCAAGTATAGGCATTAGCAGCAGTGTGAATTTTTGTTTCAAAAAACTGCAAGTCAACTCTCCAAGCTTTAACTTGATCAATAAGTTTTTTAAGGACTTTGCTTTCTTTTAGGCACGGCTCTAGGATGCACGTGACATCAGCAGCAGAGCACTTCAGACCAGACAGGTAGGTAGTTTTGGGGTTTTATGCACCAGTGTTTGTTGTAATGAACTGACATGTCCATTGTATGATACTGAATATACTAAAGATGATACCGGGTATCCTGGTGACACTGAGGCTTTCTTAGACAACTTCTCCCTACAAGAAACAAAGCTCTTAGTACTGACGAGTGGGACAAAACCTGTAGTCCAAAGCCAGAATCAAGGAGGCTTGGGAGACAGTTCACTTGGTACAGATAAGTGTACTGTAGCAAGGAACTTACATTTTGCTTTTATGTGGTACATTCACATGAGTATCAGGGTAATGCAGATTAATTTGCCTAATAAATGCTAGTTAAGACACACGTACTGTACTAGATATCCTTCACTAGAAGATATTCAAGTTATAAATTACAGTATAAACAAAAAGGGATAGATATCAATACAGATATCTAAAATCTATAAATTTGCATGTGGTATACCCTAATACCAGATTACCATGTTCCAGATAGGAACTTAAGGAAAACCTATTTTCAACAAGTTCTGCTCATATAAATGCATACAAGATCTTTAGATATGGAATGAGGATGTACCTCAAAGGGACCATTTCGCAGGTGTATGTTCTCCTTTGAAGGAAAGTTTTCAGTGGACAAAGCAGGAAAGCATGGGTCATGTCTGCCACATAATTATCAGTTTGATATAACAGAATACACTTTCAAAAGAGAACTACAAGAAATTACATTCCCCAGGCACTCCAGCCACTGAACAATGGGCATCATGCCATCACTGACAGTTACCTTCCTTATATCACTTGCCATATTTGTAATTAGTATCTGTAAATAGAACTAGATTTGAAATATCAAATCTGATATTCAGCATGCATATTAGGATGGAAAATAATTTGCTGACAGGTCTTGCAAGCCCTGTATGCTCAGGTTCACACTTCCACAAAACTTTCATGTTTCAGTTAAAACTACTTTTATATATTCATATAGGATTTTATGCACCTATTCCTTACAGTACTGGGAAATTTATTTATTTAAAGTCTATCAACTAAGCAAAATGGCACACTAACTTTGTCTGGTTTCTTGGCTGACTACTTGATTATTTCCAAGTCTGCAAAATTCAAAGAAGTAATGGCTTAACACCTCTTTTTTTAAACAGTCATTGGGTAATTTCCCATCTAAAATTGTTGAGCCTATATAGATAACAGCTTCAAACTCATAAATTTATCACACACAGTCATGTATCTGCTGAAATCATTGGTTCTCTTCTTCATCCATTTCCTAGGCAGTCACTCAAATCATTACTGTTGACACTGCTTGGTTGGCATATCTTTATCCAAGCAACTTTTCTTTTTTTAAGCTCATTCTTAAAATAACCTCAACTTAAGATTATCTTTCTGCAAGCACAGTTGTATTTAGGAGCACAAATAAATGCTTCTCTATCTGCCAACAACAAAAATTTGTCCTAAATTACCACCCTGTAGCCCAATTTCTACCTCAAATGTACAGATCAGAGACATCACCTAAAATCGAGCTGGAAAGCTACTACATTGTGTAGCAGTCAGCACAGACCACCAATTCACAGCAGTATAAAAAACCTTTTCTCCTCCAGTTCCAGGATTTCCAAACTACATGAGGCAAGAACCACTTAGCCCTGGAGATGGTTTCATCTGCTATAAGAACATTAGAAAGTTTTTTTATAAGTCAAACACCTTGTATACTACCCATATGAGCACAAAGTGTGTGGGTGATGAACTAGCAAAAATCTGATACCATAGGTTTTTATTTACAGCAGCCTAAGCTTGCCTTAGTATAATTTAGCTAAATATACAATTTATGTACACAATTTCTTCACACATTTACATGCACCAAGACTTTGAACCAGGAAAAGTAAAACATAAACCACAGCAGGCTGTCTTCTGCCTCAAGACACGGCATCAAATTATCAGCACAACACATCTTAAAGCCGTCTCTGTAACAATTTGATTTTTCTTAGGCACATGCTTGGCCACCTACAAAAGATTTTATTACCTACTTCAAAACACTGCAATATTTCTTTCTTCATCTAAATTATTCTGATGGTTCCAGTTGGGATAAAGTTAATTTTCTTTCGAGTAGCTGGTACAGTGCTATGTTTTGGATTTAGTATGAGAATGATGTTGTTAACACACTGATGTTTTGTTTGTTTATAATTAGTGCTTACTCTGAGTCAAGGACTTCTCAGTTTGCCATGCTCTGCCAGGGAGGAGGTGCACCAGAAGCTGGGAGGAAGAACTGATGGGACAGTTAGCTGCTTATTTTTGGGGGGGGGGGGGGAGGAATTGTGATTTTGGGGGGGGAGACAGGGGTCCTCTCTCTATTTTTATTTTGATGACTATGAAAGTTAAACAGAAGTAGAATAGTAACTAACGGCATCTGCAGAAATAAGATTCCACTCCAGACATCTAAATCCAGACATGTGCCATTATTATCAATGGTGGTCAATGCAATCAGAGGAGTCTGGGGAGCAATTCCATTTGCCCTGGAGGCTCATTAAATAAATCATTCTCTAGACACTATTGACTATAAAGGCTAGATTTCTATTGGTCATAATGGCAGCTTATAGTCCTAGTGTAAAGAGAATGTATATCAAGGGGAAAAGAAATTTAGTATGTCTGTATCAAAACTGAGAGAAATTCATACTCTTATGTATACCACAGCACTGTGTATTACAGATTCACAGAGAAGATGGATGAAGACTGGCCAGGGGCCCACAGCCCAAAAACTAACTTCCTACTGCTTATTCAAGCTCTATCAATTCCCTAAACAAGAATGCTCTCATATGATGTTCTATAGTTTTATTTGAATTTTACCCTAAGCCTCATATTTTTAAATGTGGCAGCATCACTCAAAGAGATTCAGTGATGTAGACTGAAAAAGATCCTTTCAACCAAAGTGACAAAGTTATCAAAATTTGATACAACTGTGGAAAAAAACCCCTGCCTTTTCCTGAGATATGGTTAAACCTCTTGGACAAGGATCAGTGACAGAACAAAAGGATATTAAGTCTCAATCACATGTTTCAGGATGTCAGCAAATCCTCAGTATAAGTGCAGATTAAAACAAATTGATTTATTTGCTAGATAAACTGATCATTGGAAAAAAAATCAAATAATTCTTAAAATAAAATTACAAGGAGACAGAGTAATGACTAAATTTCCTCAGGCTGATAAGTATTCCTTATGTCTACTCTAGAAACATATACACTTAACTTTTTTGAGGCAGTCATAAAAGAATGACAAAAGCAAGGCAATAAAACAGAAAACAGTACATGGATAGTTGATGTTTGTCAACCCTTTTGAACATAGAGCAAACTAGATATTGGAGCTCTCCTAACAGCATAGTTTGGCTCAAGATCACTGGCATTCTCTCTAAAAGCCCTGCTATAAAAACAGATTTTTTTATTTATTAACAGGACAATAAAAGACAAAATCTCATTTTAAGATAATGATCAAACAGAAGTGCAGAAAACCAGGTATCAGCCCTTGCTGTCATAATAAAGAGAACTGCTTACATATAAAGAACAATTTATATTCTGTCTTATGCAAAGTTCACTATAATCGGGACATATTTCAACTCTAGGCTGCAATTATGACGAGCTTTTCTGCATTCAACAAAAGAAAGCTTGATTCAAAAATACACAAGACTATTTTCCTATCTTTTTTTTTTTTTTTTTTTTACTAAAAGATGACTTGACTGCAGGGAAAATGGGAACAGAAGAATAAAGAAGCTCTACTACCAGACTGGTCTGAACTGTCTGAGAAGAAGTAACACACATCTCATTTTTAGTGCCTGCTGTAAACTTCTAAAAACAGGGAAACAACTGTGGTAAAAAAGTACAAGAAAGGGCCCAACTACTGTAATTGGTTTTTTTTAAAAAAAGTTTGTTAGAATTCACTAGTATTGCCCCAGTTCTCATGCCCCAAATTCAAGTCCATTAAGTAGATGAAATAGAAAAAGAAAATAAATTGGATATTAAACAGCAAAACTTGCCATAAAGACCACATGCTTCCACTCCCACATGTACAGCAGGTGACCAAAAGAAAAACAGGAAAACAGAATACAAACAAACAAAAAAAATCCAAAACCCCCCAAAAACCCACAAATAAACCATATTTGAGGGACATTTTGTTTTTCTCCTTTGTGAGTGGACACAAGAAGGGATGCAGGGAAGAGTAAAAGCTTAGCACACACCACATTATGTGGAATTCAGTTCCACAGCTAAATAGCATTGTACATTTCATACAAAATCAGAATCCAACCTTCTTTCAAGAAGTAGTAGCATCTATAATGTTGAAATACTTAAGCCCTATCATAGTAATTTCCTTTTCCTAAATCAATATATTAAATTTCCAAAACATAAATTGCACATAGAACAAATAATGTATGAAGAGCTGTTCTGTCTTTATTCATGACATTCAAGAGATCTCAAAGACATGAGGCAGAATGTTAAATCAATTCTGAAAGCAAAAGTACATTTTTATTTATATCGTGCTTATTGTGATCTATCAGCAGAGTGCACATTTGATACAACATGCTGCTTTTCTGGATGACTGAATATGAAATACAGCCATGATTTACTGACTGAATATAGACTGAATATGACAGGTATATGATGTTACACGAACTACATGGACATTATCAAACAAAAGTATTCAGAATTCTGGGTTTTGTTTTTGGAAACAGTTTATACAATTACAGGATACCTGAATATTTGATAAAATAATTTTAAAGTATTATTTCAACTAAGAGTACCAAGATCAAAAAAATTTCTATCAAAACTTTTCTGTTCAAAAAGCACAGGAACACAACTGGAAGAGACCTGCTGTGTCATTCAGCTTGTCCTGGAAGGTAATAAAAAGATATAGATGAAAAGATTTGCATCTCAAAAACCGCTAACCCCTGTCCCAGAACTTGGAGTAAATAGCCAAAGAGCTTAAATACATGACCAGCGGTGTGTGCAGCAACGTGCAGCGGGTATTTTTCAGCAGATGGCTAGAGGGAGCTGTATGGTTAAGAAGGTATTCAAAAGAGTCTGCTAAAAGCTCTGTATTTAGTGACACTCAGATACTTCACAATCCCTAAACTTAGAAATTTGTCAGCCAGATAGGTAAATTCATCTATTACTTTTCTTAAAATGTCATGGAATGATTTCCTTGCTGCTGCTGCGAGGGCCAATAAAACAGAAACCTCTTCTGACAAGTACAGTCCATCTACACTGATAACAAAGTGCAAGACTGACAAGTGGTTCAAAACTACGAAACGAATCTTAGAAAATTAAAGGTCTGGCTTCAACATTCATTTTTATACATACAGTTCTAAAAAGACACTACATCATGGAATATCTACAGCAATGTGTGTTGCTGAGAATAAAACAAGCCATAAGAGAGCAGATTCTGATCTAAATTAGTTTTAGTACAGGAAAGATAATTATTGCTTTCACTCTCTTCAAGTGAAAGATATGCAAGAACCATATCACAACCAGCTCATACATTAGATTATTAAACACAGATTTCTGTGTCTAATATGTAACAACTACAAAAAGTGATCCTATTTCTTTTTATGGTAGCAAGCACAGTTAAACATCACTAAAACTATGCCATCACTGTTAATGTCCTGGAAGAGAGATTATAGCTAGTGCTCTTCTCTATCCCCAAGACATGTCACAGGCTGAAAGACAGCCCAAAATTTTCCCTTTTAATGTAATTCAGAAGATGAAAACTGAAAATCATACATTTTTAACAGGTTAAAAAAACGCTGAACAAATTAAAGCACTTTAAAGTGCATAATCATAGGCAAATGCCACCATAACTTGGGCGTCACAACAAACACTGCAGAGTTCCAGCTTTAACTAGAATAATTGGGAAAACTGAAAAAGGGATTGAGTTTGGAGCGAAAGAGCACACATTTTTACCACGACTTATTACTGTGATTCCTCAAATATTTATGTGCACACTATAGCCTTCATGTATATTATGGTCTAATACCCTTCAGTGTTTTCTAGTACCCCATTTTCAGTTGGGGTCCATTGGAATAACATCCATGAAACAAAAATACGGCAAAAAATAATGGGTTTATACCAGGTCCATTTCATTTAAGAAATACTGCTTTAAAACTTTGAATCTATTGCGCAAAAACTAGTGTATTTTTTAATTAGAAGTTTCTGTAACAAAAATACTATCTTATGAATAAAAGTTATAAAATGAAAGTGAAACAGACTTTTGCAAATATTCCTAAGCTTAGATAACTGTAAGAGACACTGATATGCTGATTTTTAAGTTAAGGCTTGAAAAAAGGAAGTTTCAGAGGGAAATACACAGAAATATGGTAGAGTTTAATATGCATCTACATTAGCTACAGGGCATAATTAAAACATAATTATGTCCCAAAGACATTTCCTCCTTAGCATCCTTAACTTCACTGACAAACCTGTAAGCATCTTGGGTTTAAAAGGTCAGGCAATACTGTTTAAAGTAAAATAAATTCTTACAAGTAAAAGGTAAAAAAGTAAGGGTTTGCTTTGTTTTTATTCCTTCTAGTGCTCATAACTCCAACGTGTCTGTCAAAAAACAAATTATAGTACAAACTGAAGGAAAATAGTACCAAGTGAAGTTACAGATTATTCCCCTGCCAAAAGGAACTGGTGCAGCATCTAGCATTGGAAGGGGTCTGCATGTTTATTTATGTATTTCTGTTTACATAAAGCTGTAAGTTAACAGTACCTTTTCAGTGATGGTTACATATATAGCACATGGGCAAAAATGGTGAAAAGAAAATCACTTTCATCTTACTTTCCTTAAATAAGTGGAACATCTAATCTTACATTCACATCTGATTTTTCACCATCTGACTTCTTATGTGTCAACTGGAATTACGATGTGTTTCGTTTATTTAATTTGGAACCAAAAGTAAAACAAACTATACGAGAAACAGCCACAGAACAAGTCTGTATTTTTCTGTTTAGTGAAGAGGTTAGACCAGCAATACCTACAAACTTGCACATATTTGTGTGAGGATTGTGGACAATGTAGATGTTACTGGCAAATCTCTTTGCAGAAAAGTCAGAATTTTTTATCCATCAGGAAAGCAGAAATGGTATCAACTGCTTTGTAAAACTTGTACTATTAATCATATCAGGCAGCAACATCCGCAAATGCAACATGGCATGTTATTTTAATGACAGCAATTTCATACTATTATTTATATCTAAGTCCTAATAAAAATCATTATCTGATGCAAACAACTTTAAACAATTTTGATTTGATCTCACGATGCTTAATTAAACAGGAAGCACAGCTATCTCTAGCTCTGATTAGATGAGCTAATTTTCTGCAGTCTTTCCAGAATCACTGTGTACACAAGACTAAACACAAGTAACACTGACAATGCTAATAGGGACTTCCCTCTAGCCACAGTTATATCTTTACAGGCCTTGCTAATCATCTCTACTTTTGATACAGTGAGTAAGGAATCTTATCCCAGTTCCTTCCTATGATTTGGCAGAATTTAACAGGATTCTGCAAGAAGTTATTCAAGTACGATCACAGAAACATAGAGTCATTTATGTTAGAAAAGACCTTTAAGTCCAACCATAAACATAACACTGCCAAATCCACCACTAAGCCATGTCCCTAAGTACCCTCCTTCTTGGAATACAGTCAAATGCAACCCCTGTGAGCGTGCTTTCTCAGTCCTCTCACTTCCAGAATCCATTACAGATCTCCTTCCTACTGCTGTAGTCAATAGGCACACAAAACAAATTGACAAAAGCAAACCATGCAGACCAGTGTGTCAGTAATACACCAACAGAACTCAGATGACCTTTCAAAATTCTGAAGCACTCCACAAGAGAAGGGAATAGAATGTTAGCAAGCATAAGCAAATGTGCACTGGATACACAGGACATGAAGGACACAAAGGACAAATTCCCACCTATAAAACACAACTCTAAATAACAATGTATGACAGCAACAATCTTGCACAGACTTAGCACACATACTGTGATAGCCATAAAGCCAAAACCTACCTAATTTTAATGGTCACTGAAGCTTATTTCCATTCAGCTAAAGAAGGATATTACGTTTTTATGATTCTAAACTCCATGGCCAGATCACAGAGGTTTTGCAAGAAAATCCTAGTTGTCAGGCTCAGCTCCAACCGTTCATATGGAACCAAATGGTGAAGAAAAATAGCTGCCCACAACCTAAGTTCTCAGGATTTTCAGTTATTTACATCTAGCTCCTCACTCTTATTAGCAAACTACCATAGCCAAAGGAAAACAAAATCTTTTTCCAGATACAACCAACAAGAATACAACTAATTCAGCTTGACTCAAATGTAACACCAGCAATCCATGCATTTATAGCTTGAAGTCATGCTTTTCATTCTCATGCCTAGCTGTATAAATTTTTACTATAAAACAAATTCACTCAAAATGCCTCTTCTGCATATTGCTTATTAAAATACAAAAGGGCCTCCAGACTATTCTCTTCAGCCAAGATCAAGGCCGCTAATTGATCTCAGCAGCCATCTGTCTTCATGTGAATACCACCTTCAAAAACAGTTACGTCCCATTTGAACAACACATCTGTTCTCCTCCAGGCTTCAATTCGTATGCAAAAAAACCACTAAGGAAGTTGTATGAAAGGAGTAGATCTCCTGATGTTTGACTCACTGATATTAAGCTGATTTTTGGAAACCAACATGACTAACGTTTTAACTTGGTGTTCAGTGCATCAGAGGCTGTTCAGTTCCTAACAACCATCTCAACATACAACTCAACATCTTGGTTGAGTCACTTCGCAGTAGGGCACAAATACTCTGATTTCATAGACTTGTCTTTCTTTTCTTTACCTGGCTCTTTTCTTTAGCCTTTGGGGTTAAAATTCAAATTAAATATTAATTTTTACTTCAAGCCTACATGTCTAGGATGTAGGCCTTGGACCACCTACTGTCTTGAAACACCCCTAACAAGTGCACATTACTGTATTTTTCTTTGGACTTGCATTAAAAGAAAAGGTTTAGTGTAAATTAAGCAGTAAGTTTGTGAATAAAAATGAGTTGTGCAAATGAAAAATGCATTTTCATGTTTCTTCTGACAATTAAATCACTTTTAGCCTGCTATTAAAGAAATTTCAAGAGCTAATTTTGTAGAATACAAAACACATTTTGAAACAGACCATAACAGTATTTTTACTTTCTTTATACTATGTAAGTATAGCCATTCAACATACAATAATTTTATGAATGGAATGTAATTTTGCCAAAACACAATAAAAATTATCCACTCAAAATCTTTAAAACTCGCTTGTTCTATTTCACTACAACCAGAGTATGAAATCATAAATTCCAAATAGTCCAAGACAAATACAGATAGTAAGTGGTTCTACTGAAGCTAATTTTTACAGTCATTGGTGGAAGGAAACAAATCTTTTGGATTTTATGAGAAGTTTAACACAAAAATACAATTTAATCAACAATGTGAATATCTAGACCCCTGATAACCAATGAAACCAACAACAATATTCTCTACTATATCAGCATTTTGTTACCATGACATAGTCCTCCACTGCTACAGAGTTCAGGAAATAAGATCTTACTGCCAATTTATGCTGAACTTTTATTACAATTTTGTTTGATATATCCTAGAAGAGAAAACAACATTTTCTTGAAGTTCTGTTGTAGTATTTATACATCTCAGGAGAATTCAAGCCTGGCCATCTATTTACATTACAGTACTACTGATGTACAATTTTTTTTTAAATGAGATTTTAATCCATATAGAGGGACTTCAATTTTATCTTTATCTCTTAGATGTTAAATATTGTGGCTTGCTGTCCAAAATGTCACTCTAGACAGCAGGTCTGTAAAATTTAAATAATTCAAGAATAAAAATAGCAGATAACATTCAATTAGAGAATTACAATTAAAAATGTGACAGAATAAAGATCCTTTTCTGATTTATGAATCAAAATGTTCCTAAAAATACCCAATATAAAGGGGGCAAGTAAGAAAAAAAAAATGTAAGAGCAAAACAACCCTCAAATCTCTAGGAAATGACAAAGTAAAATACCAAAACCAAACACAACCAACTGACTGGTAGAGAAAATATTCCTCAGGATTTGAGCAGGTGGAGGTTGTTTTAAAGAACCACCACATCATCCATGCATTATAAATTGCACTGGGGATAGTTGTATATGCTTAAAAGCACTGACCTGAAGATTGCCAAGTGCCTACTTCTATTCTACTTTAAATACACAGGGCTTTGTAAATAATCTAATTGTATAGACTTACAAAGCATTAGAGCATAAACACTTCTTAATTTACAGCTATACATTATATTTGTTTATTCCGCACTATCTTGTCTCCCTCTAGTGGCTGGCTCTCACAAACACGTGCTTCCACCTGGATTCAGCCCTGTCTGCAGAATCACAGGGTAATTCAGGCTGGAAAGGACCTCAGGAGGTCCCTAGTCCAAGCTCCCCCTCATGGAATTTCTGGTTGGCCTTGGTAGAAACATTCATCACCAGCTGTTGGCAATCAAGGTAAAGGCTCACTCTTGAATCCAGACTCGATAACCTCCTAAGATCATTTGGAAAAGAAATCAAAGAGCCAGGAAAATAAAGTCACTGGAACTATCTCTGGATAGTTCACTGGAATTTATTCATAGGAATGTATCTTCATCCCAAAGTTTCACTGTTTTTTAACAGAGTCGGAGACATATTCCTTTGCATATTGATGCAGTATATGGCTGTCACGTTACCTGTCCTCAGCTTCCACATGACCACCATGTGTGGAAGAAACATGTAGAATATATTAATAATTGACTGAAGTTCAAAAGCTTCAGTGTGAAGGGTTTGCTTCTTTACCAACAACAGACTCTGAGCAAGGTTGAATTTGAGTAAATTTTCCTTTTGCTTCTTCCAGCAAAAGATCTGTCATGAGGAAGGGATGAAGAGGCATACTTAGACAACCAGAAAACAACCTGCTCCTTGCCATTTGCGACCAGCCGTGATACAAAACCACGTGCCCCATGAAACTACAGTGAGTTAATCTGGAACACTGACTCAGGACGAGTAAGAGGCTGAACTGATGCCTTATCAGTTCTTCCTAGACACAGAGACTAGACAGAGTAAAGGAACAAAAGTAGGTATTTATTTGAAGGGCCTTCAAGGTACACCCTGGGGAGCCGGAGGCTATTGCCAAGATGGACCCCAAGATGGACAACAGGTCACGAGTTCTTCACACTTTTATAGGTTTGGTTCATTTGCATATCAGGGTCAATTCTCTAATTAAAGCCCCAGTTTAATGATGTAATTCCCCTTAGCTACCCCCCCTTCAGAGACTCCTTGGTTTACACCCCTTGGGCTCAGGATGGTCCAGGTGTCCTTGAAGAGCAGTCCGGAGAGGCTTTGTTGTGTCTAACGAGCATGAGAGAGCAGAAAGTAACAGGCTACAAGAAGCTTCAAAGTTGCACACTAAGCAGTACAGGATTTTAAAAAATATAAAAGTTAAAACCTAAGGCATCATTGCTAGCCTGAGTGCCACCACATCTCTGAGGAAAGAGTCCCAGAACACGGGCTAAAGAGCCATGTCTCATTTTCCGTAAGAAGTCACAAGGACAAGAAAGCTGTTCTGTCACAAGGATAATTTTGTAAATATAGTAATACTTCAGTTTTGGAGAGTTACTGAATAAATAAATAAACCCCCACACTCTTGCACAATTTTAAGATGGGCTTCAACAGCATATGCAACAATAATAAACAACAGTGCAACATCAAACTGCAGTATCAAAGGAATTACTTTTCAACACAGAAGTGTATAACTAGCAACTGTTACTTCTGCACAGAGGTAAAAAATCAGAGTACTAGAAGAAGGCATTTTGTACCACCATACACCAATTACTGCTAAGAAAAAGAACATGTGTCACGAGTATATTCAACAAAGGAAAGCAAAAAGTGATGGGCTGCCTTAAAGCCTTCCATCTGTATCAAAACCTCAGATCCAGGCTATTAACTAAAGATGTAACTGAATAACACCTTAAAGAAACTGATTCTGCATTCCTTCTTTCCTTTGTTTGAAATACTGCATTATTTTTCAACTCCTCCTTTTCACACTCATAGGTGAATCATACAAAAGTATCTGAAAACAATAACAATCTCCACTACAATGATCTCTCTTAGAGGACTTTATTTCCAACTATGAAAGCATTTTTACATCTGTACTCAAATTATATAATTTATCTTGTCATCTTATTACCTTTGTGTATTTTTAAATCACAATGGAGTTACATCTTTCCCCCCCCCTTTTTTTTTGACAGGGTCAAGAGCTACTTTTCAAGCAAGAATAGTGAAAGATTCTATGAGAATCACTATCTGTTTAGAGTAAGATTACAAAGAAAAAACAAAACAGTCTTAAAATAACACTGAAGTTATAAAGCCAACTGGCACAACCATTCAGTCAGAAGTAATGCATCTACTCCTATTTGGCAGCTGATCCTTTCATCTGAACAACAACAATTTACCATTTAGGCACTCTTAACCTAGCAATTTGCAGAGTCATTTTAATTGCAGTGCCTAAATTAGATAATGTTTTATTTTGCATTCTGCATTTGACTTTGTTGTGAACATGCCAATACACGACCATTCCCTCCCCCGTCCCACCAAGAGAGCATCTCTACCAGTTTCAGCACTTTCTTTGCAGGTGTTACTTGACTTTTTTCCCCACTGACTACATGGTTTCACACTTCATTCATGCTTCACAGATTCCTCTCGAGAGGTAAAATATAGTTTCTTAAAAACTTTCTAAAGTGTTTTTATCAATAAGCCCTGAGGTACGCGTGAATCAGTTACTCAGTGCACAGGAGGAGGTCTCTTTGGTGCAAATTGTCCATGTGCCTATGCTCAGCCTGGAGACCATGCTTAGCCAGTTCACTGCTAATGTGTTCATGGTAACTTCCTTCCTGCTGAAGACTCAAGTTGTGTGCCAAGAATTCTTAGGATTGAGAATTGGCATAGATGTTGCAGCTATTCAAGACAAAAATGAACAAACAATTTTGAAATCACAACCATTTCCAGCAAATTGAACACTCCCTCTTTGCAATATAAGAGTCAGTAGGTAATACATCATTAACCTTAATCTCTACAAAGTATCATGCATATATCTTCACAATGCTCCAGTAAAATGAAACAGTGTAATTAATTATCTCCACTCTACAGGAAAGGAACAATGGCATGAATGCCAGAAAATAAAAATGTCAAATGAAGAAAATAGCAATACGAATTGTATTAATCTTCCTTTTTTCAGGACATTAAACCTTGTATGACACTACTGTGAAAAATCACAGGCCACCAGCCTCAGTTAGAGGCATGAAAAATTAGTTTTCTTTTTTATCCCAGTTTGAAGCTGGTTATCTAGAACTTGAAAAGAACCAAAATTACATGGAAGTAACAGCCTGCTTGTGAAAAATGCAGTAACCAAACTCCTTGTTTGATTCACAATATGCTTTCTAACTCTTGAAGCTAAACACAGGATCATAAAACTTCATTTATTTCTAGGGCCTATAAACAGAGATGGTTTTCTATAGTAGAAAGTCATAACCCTGTGACTGGAAACAGGATCCAAGGTGCATACATGTCCTCATACATGTGCATGTACATATTTGGTCAAAGCACAAGTAGGTGGAATCAGATGTGTTCTCCCAATATTTTTTGAAAACAGAAATAACAAATACGTGTCTTTATACTGTTACTGTTATACTGTAATAGCTTGTTTTTATTCTTTCGGTTCCTTTAAGCACAAGATATGGCAACTGAAAATTCTGGATTTTCCTGAATTCAACTAGTCTTGTGGGTTGACCCTGACTGGACATCAGGTGCCCACCCAAGTCTCTCTATCACTCCCCTCCTCAGGTGGACTGGGGAGAGAAAATACAACAAAGGACTCACGGGTCAAGATAAGGACAGGGAGGGATCATTCACCAGGTACTCTCACAGGCGAAACAGACTCGACTTGGGAACAGTAATTTATTACCAATCAAACCAGAGGAGGGCAATGAGAAATAAAAATATATCTTAAAACACCTTCCCCTCATCCCTCCTGACTTCCGGGTTTGACTTCTGGTTTTCTCTACCTCTTCCCACAGGTGGTGCAGGCAGACAGGGAATGGGAGTTCACCACACATTTCTGCCGCTCCTTCATTCTCAGGGGGAGGACTCCTTACACTCCTCCCCTGCTCCAGAGTGGAGTCCCTCCCACAGAAAACAGTCCTCCGTGAACTTCTCCAATGTTGAATCTTCCCACAGGCTGCAGTTCTTCACAAACTGCTCCAGCATAGTCCCTTCCATGGTGAGCAGTCCTTCAGGAACAGCCTGCTCCAGTGTGAGTCCCTGTGGAGTCACAAATCCTGCCAGCAAACCTGCTCCAGTGTGGGCTCCTCTCTCCATGGGGCCACAGGTCCTGCCAGGAGACTGTTCCAGCATGGGCTTCCTACTGGGTCATAGCCTGCTTCAGGCATCCCTCTGCTCTGGCATGAGGTCCTCCTTGGGCTGCAGGGGCACGGCTGCCTCACCATGGGCTGCACCACGGGCTGCAGGAGAATCTCAGCTCTGGCACCTGGAGCACCTCCTCTCCCTCCTTCTGCACTGACCTTGGTGTCTGCAGAGCTGTTCCTCTCACATGTTCTCACTCTCCTCTCTCTGGCTGAAGCTGCTATTGTGAAGGGGTTGTTTTCCCCCCTTTCTTGAACATGTTATTCCAGAGGTACTACCCACCACTGCTGATGGGCTCAGCCCTGGCCAGCAGCAGGTCCCTCTTGGAGCCAGCTGGCATCGGCTCTGTCAGACAATGCGGGAAGCTTCTGGCAGCTTCTCACAGAACCTAACCCTGTAGCCCCATCCACTATGAAAACCTGGCCACATAAACCCAATACAACTAATAATTAATTGGCATTCCTCTTCAAAATGTATTGCCACTCTTCAGAGATGTTCTTAAGACCTTTGTAAAAAAATGCATTTTGAAGGGTTTTTTTTTTAACCTATCTCCTTTTAATTCATATCACATTTAAGGAACTAGATAAACAGAGGTTTAGATACTCATTCCATTCATAGCTTTAAAACCATTTCTCCTTCCCAAAAAATTTGCAGACAAGTTGACCTATCTTTTGGGTCCTGAAAGAGGCATATGTACCATAATTCATTTTAGCTGACTTTATTTTTTGCCCTGTATCTTGTATAAATAGCCATGGCCCAGAGACCCTAAGTTAATGAAAGATTGTCTACCAAGCACTCCAAAATACTTCACAGTACTCCAGAAGGCTGAGATCTCACAATAGTAAATATGAAGTATCACACTCCACTCAAAACTGAGATAAGGTCTGAAACCCTGCTCTAACACATAACACAGGCCAGGCAGGGCAGGATGAGAGAGGAAGCCTGCTTCATTGTACCTGAGCTATTCAAGATAAGGAGCAGTTCACAATCCTCCAAAAATTAGACATTACATCTTCTTGACCCACAACACTCTCAAAAATATTGGCAAGAGTGAGGCTAATGACTAATACATCAGTTATACCTCCCATTGCACTGAATAGTATTTTCTCACTGTTTCCTTGAACATATTCTTCTGACTTGTGTCCCCAGCTGTTTCTTTCATTCTTCAAGTGTAAATTTGCTAAGACAAGACTACTTCACACAGAGCTGTCCAATTAATACTTTTTTTATTAAACAACAAAAAAAGGCTAACCTTGTCTTTCGGATAGTACTGGTTTTGGTCACTTGTCTGCTTGGTGAATCAATTTAGTTACATAGTACCTGTATTTCATAAAGGACACTTATTTCCTAGTAGTTTATTGGTAAGGTTTTTCTAGTCTGTATCTATAAAAAGCCTCTTTATGGTTTGCCTTTTTTACCCATAGTTCAGGTGAATACCCAACAAAACGACCAAAATTATAAGCAAAGAGAGCAAAAAAAAACCAACTTCCCACCTTTAAAATACATTACTGTACCTTTTGCCCAATTATCTACTTCAAAAAGCATCTATTCAAATCTGTAGCACAACGTACGCATTAACTACATCTCCACATTCACATATTGAGACATGTTTGAGATACTTTCATTAGCTGAATTACCTTATCTGCATCCACTTTTCCTCTGATAAATTCTTTCTTCCAAAATTCCAGGGCCTGCTCCAGAGTCAGGCCGATGCCTTTTAAGAAGAGTCCGTACTGCATCCGGCCTCCGTGCCGGAGGTGGTGGCTGTCCCGGAGGGCTCTGTGCAACTGCCGCATGCAGAGAGGGAATGACTTCACAGAGAGCTGACAAGAGAAGAATTTCTGTATAAGCCAGACTGATAATTTAATTTGTAGGATATATGTTTACTGTGATTATTAATTAGCTCCATTTAAAAATGCCAATGGCTGGAAGAAAAGATGCATGTACAGAGAGCCTTGGACTGAATTCATAAAACAAGTGAGTCCATCCAATTCAATAACCATCTCAAGAACAAAACCAGAGGACAGAGTAATACAGGTGGTAGTATCAGACTGTCTCCAGTCACAAAGTAACACAGGTTTAATTGCTGTCAGGAAAAATATATCCGCACTTGCATTACAATACTTCTTGACTCTGCTTTATTTTAGCATCTGGAATGGCAAAGTGGCCTTTGATAGAGTTTTGGGGGATTGGGGAAGGGGAGAAGATTTTCATTCACTGCCAGAGAAACACTATCATGGTTAAGATGGATGCTGAAAACACACGGTTCCTAAAGTTCAGATAAAGGAGTTATGTTTTTAATCGTCTCTGTACAATTCATGCATGGTGTTTTACATCCCATGTTTTACTTCCATTTTATTTACTTTCTTGTTTTCAAAACCCTTCCTGTAAGTCAAAAATCAAAAAACAGCATTGAAAAGACTAATACTGCAACACAGTAATCATAAACTAAACATCATAGTTTGCAAGATAGTTAAATAAGAAAATCTTGTTAAATTCTGCTTATAATTACATTAGATATTTGTGCAAGTACCCAAAATTAAACAGCAAATTAAGCATTTCACTCTGAGTGAACTTCACTCTGAGTCTGAATCCTGATTAGACGCATTTTCCGTTAATTCTGCTCCATTTTGAACTTTAATGCGATTTCATTCAACAGTTACAAAGCAAATATGAATAAAAAGAAGATAAAGGCTTTCTATTTTGTTTGTATATACAGTACTTGAATTTAAAAGGTTATACTTCAACATCCTATGTAACTCCAGAAACACAACTTACAGCATCGATTTGCTCTAGAGAAATTTTTCCAGTGTTCTTTTGGACGCTGTAATCTGGGCCAACGTAAGAATGGCTGAAAGACAAAGCAAATAGTATGGCATCATTTAAAGCAGTTCCAAAATATTTTTAAGCTTACAAATTAAGAAAGAAAATAATTTATCAGTTATGGGCTGCAAATATTTCATATCAGACAAAAACAAGAAACCAAGTAATTAGGACTCATAAAGCCAACATTACAGCAAACATAGCAAAGAAACCCTCTCTCCCTTTATCAGAAGGGAGAGGTGAGGGGTCATTTAGGAATACACAGAATAAAGTGTAACACTTGGTATTGTCACTTAGCAAAATGCCTTTTTTTCTGGAGTTAAACTCTGCATGCCTTCAAAAGACTTAAGATACGATCCTTGTAAATTAGTTACAAAATCCCTCTTGCACAAAGAAATTTGTTCTTACCCAGACTTTGCAACCTGCTTTTTGGACCAATAATCCGTATCCAAAGCCCCTGTTTACTTTATTGCCTGTAATACTGTACTGTCAACTTTTGAGTTTGGTTGGGTTCTGGTGTAAGCATTTCCCCAGGCCTGTTCTGCAGCCCTGCATATATCTTCATTCGAGAAGTCTCTATATTTAAAAGTAAAAGCTGGGCATTAGATGCTTGTATTTGATTTGAAATTACTTGGGTGACAATGTCTGTGTGACTGTCTCTGCTGCAGTGTAGGGTTACCTGAACTTAGCTCAGCTTTCCAAAGTAGCTTCTTTGCAGTATGAGTGAAAGATGAGACAGCACATGTAAATAAATTCCGGTGCTATTTTGGCTAGGACTTAAACTGTATTGATATGTCAGTAATGCAGGAAAGGCCATCCCAGATTTGCTGTTATTCTTCAGTTTTTGAGTTTTTAATTTTTCCCCACAGTAGTTTGTCCTTCAAACAGTTGTAGGCTGCTATCTGAAGCTTCTTTTTCACCGGAGTAAACGAAGTCAACTCAGCTTCTCCCTACAATTCACGTATAGGCCCAGTCCTATAGTAGCATAATGGGATTACATACAACGGGTTTTGTCCATAGGAAATTACTCCTGCTGAGTATTTTAAACAGTAGAGTGTTAACAAGCCTGTACACCCTATAAAAAGCAGGAGCTGCAAAAGTGTTCTTCTCACACATTTAGATATTAAGTTCCCATCTCTATTAAATTGTTAAAGCTTCAGCAAGTTAAATCTCTTTGTAGCCTACTGTGAGCATGTGAAATCCCTAAACACAATCCTGCATCAAATACTTTAACATTTTTACTAAAAATGTGTTCTTTTTTTCGGTCTAGTACAAATGGTACTAGAAAGCACTGAGGAAACAGAATAGAATAAAAAGAGTACTAAATAACAGACAAAATACATATTTAGTCTAGAACCATCCAGTTACAAAATACATGTTATTTCCTTTTTAAAAAATAATGGGCATGGGTTAAAATATCTATGAAGACATAATCTACAGTAAAATCACCTTTTCAGAGGACTAGCTAATTTGTAAGTCACAAGCAGATATGAATAGGTGCCAAAGCATGTGTGGGGCATTAACAACTAAACAATGCTCTATAACCTTCAGTTGTATGCTCTTTTCATTAATTTCTAAGCTTTTGCTTCCTTGGCAGAGGTCTATTGACGTACGCCAAAAATAAAATACTGCTCTACGTATTCAGATAATGAAGGCAAAAGAAAGTCTACAACTAGCTAATATTCTCCTTTCTCATGAGCAAGATGAAGCAAAATGAATCACAGATTCACAGAAATAAATAACAAAGATGACCTATTTGGTCACCTGTCTGTTCACTGCCAGAGGTTGCTTTTCAAGTTGCAAGATCTGATATATTTTGTTCATTTTAAAGGAACTTCCAAAAAGGCAACTTGGAAACATTTGTATCATTTTTTCAGTTGGTGACAAACCGGAAACAGTCCCTCCATTTTCACAAAAGCAAAATGGAAGTGATTTACCAGTTGTATAACATACATACCCAAGGTAACATAAGAATGTACAAAAAATACCAGTTAGCATAAATGTGGGGTACAGTATCCCTGTTAAAGTAGCTTTTTTGGGAACATCTAATTCATCCAACATCATTTCAATGATCTTAATGCTAAGCTGTATGTGTTCAAAAACAGCTTTCATTACTGACATCCAATATTTAAGTAAATTTCTATCCTTAGAGACATTAAAAATTCTACAAAAATAAACACCTGAGCAACCTGATCTAACCAGATCTGCATTGAGCACAGGCTAGATTAAATAATCTCCAGAGGTTCACTTCAAGCTAAATTATTCCATGATTCTAAACCAGCTCGCTCTAATTGTATGGACCTTGTCCTTTTGCAAACTACCATAGTAAGAAAAGTCTCCCATATAAAGTGGTAAAAGGCAATTATGTATACAAAAAAGAGACCTATGCTTAGCCTTTCCTAAAAATAAAGGAGAAAGCTTATATACCTACATATATATACATATATACATCTATACATCTATACACACACACACTCATACTACTAAGAGGGAGGCAGACTATTTATTCTAATGGTTCACACTTTCAGCAATCTGCTTAGGTCCATTAAAAGAACAAATTTGTACTCCATTCATCAATGACAGCAAAATCTCCCAAAAAGAGCAAAGAGCATAAAATATTTGCAACAAGGAGGGCCCATGCTCTGAGCACAGAAATTTGGAATCTGGTTTTTTCATAAAGAAGCTTAATAACTTCACACTTGCTACTAAACTTTATAAAAGCTACAACTACTTTTTGTTACTTAGAAGGAACATTACTTCTATAAATTATGTTCCACGTCATTTATAAAGCTTTTATTAAGTTGAAGGGTTACTTTTCAGATTTTTTTTCCAGTCAAAGCCAATCACACAGATGAGGTCTGTAAAAAACCTGTACCTAAGGCATTCTACCAAAACAATTACTTTAATCTGTATGAAGGAATATACTCATGCTTTCACTTCATACTACCTGAGATGACTAAGCAGAGGTTGAAGTCTCTCATCAGACTGTACGGAAGGTAGTGATCGTGCTGTCAGCTGGAAGAAAAAAGAAGTACAATTAATAAAATAGTAGCTTAAAAAATTGATAGCACAAGGCAGGAATTATGTAAGAAGTCACACTGTGTTGTTACAACTTTATACAACATTGGGTAAGACGTAATTTCTCCTATTAAAAATAACAAAGCATAGCCTTCCAGAATCTGAAGCTAGCAGAAATATTTACAAGTTAACAAACAGTGAAAAATCGTTTTTCTAAAATTACAATGCTATTAGAATTAAATAGCAAGACATCATTGAAAGTGGTATACGTTTTTCCAAACGTATTTGAACTAGAAGTCATATTGTGCCTAGACAGCCTTCTACCAGTGTAAATATAATACCTGAATTATATATAATTTACATTTGTATAAAAGCAATTTACATAGTATTTAGCACTGTGTGACTTATATAAACATGCCTCTGTGTAGTACACTGTTTTTTTTTAATGGGCATAACCTGTTTTGCAATTTGGTTGTTCTAAAATAAATACGTTTTTTTTCTTATAACACATGTGACTAGTTAAAACGTTCAATTTTTCTCCATAAATAAACCTAGCAATCTATAGATCAATAAATACATGTCACACTATCGTGGAATACTAGTTAACTGGTGTATTAACTAAAATAACTAGAAAAATATGTGTATTAAATTTGCTTAGTACCTGTATATAAGGTGGCTGCCTTCACCTATAAAAGCTACAAACATAGCACTTTGGATAATTCTGACATATATCTAACAAAATATTGAACATAACACGCATTTCATGATTCTGTGGCTGCCAAGTTAGGCTGTATTTCGAAAACTAACTGTGAACAAATTAGAAATTTTGAGATATTTCACACTGTATAAATAAGCATCAAGTTCTTAAGTATTTTACAGGTAACTCAAAAATAAAATGCAGTATTATATATACTAATTAAAAATATGTAATGCCTGAAAGACCACCCACTCATTACATCTATTTCAAAACCTTTGCTGCTAGGTGGAAGTCAGACTGGGATCAAATTGAAAACTTGCACCTCGAGCTCGCAATACCATGCCCCAGCTAAATGAGAGGAGGTTTGAAGCAGCTGTCTGCCAAGGGAAGTTGAAGCTACTGAACACAGGGACAGCAGCAAAGGAGGAAGGGGCCATTTCTGCTGCTGAGGGAGCCCTGGACTGCAGCAATCACTGTCTCACAATGTGGCTCTTCTCAGTCCCAGATAACCCAAATGTACTCATCCGATCTGACTGCTGCAGGAAACGTTAACCTGGCACTCTCAGCAACCCATTCATCTTCCTTTTAAAAAAGGCAGCTATCTCAGCAGTAAAGCATGATCCACATTCCCTTGCTTTATGGAGCTAGACTGAGATGCATATGATACACTAAAACTTCAGTAAACTCTGCATTTACTCAGAAGTTTTTTTAATTAAAAAAACCCCTCATTTTCCTACCACTGAGTTTTAAAGGCCGATATTTGTATTGTTCTATATTCATGTCCCCTATAAAGTAACCCTCTAATTTTGTTTTTAACACAACCAGAAAATCAGAAATTATTTCTGAAAAGAACTTGGAAGCCTTCTAAACACCAAGTTACTCCACAAGTTATCAGAATAAAGACTGAATCACCTGAAATACCATCTGCTTCTTTTTCCATTAATAACTTAAGAGACACAGAAAACAGTATTTGTGTGCACACTCAAATACATAGATATAATTTTACATAAGACAAGCATACACTATTTTTCTCTATGCAGTACTTGAAATATTGTGTTTAAGCAGAAAAAAACAATGCATTTATGACAGGACGTTTATTAAAGCCTGACTGGACAGTGATGTAAGCAGCAAAAAAAAAAGTACCATTCAAAACCTGAAGAAGTATCAACATTATCATCAAAGTTATATATACAATAAACTACGTTTCTGTGTAAGTGCTATCAGTTAACAGAAACACTGGTTTATAACTAATTTAGGAGACTTGTAGTAATTGAGGCAGAACCAAGACCTAGTGATCTTTAACCAAGATTTTTCTTGACATCGCAATGAAAGAATATGGAAGGGGTGGCCTATGCTGGCTGTTTCAGGATCCACCATTAAAGGGCAGAAAAACATAATCCCTTGAAGTCAAAGGAGAATCCACATGGCCAATATTTTTCTGAATCTGCAAATCTTAGGAGAAAAATGACTCCCCATTTTCCTCTATTATGTTGCCTGGACAAGGTAATGTTCTCTACAGACCATAGTGTTCTGAAAATAAGATCTAACACTTTTCAAATCTTAGAACAAACACTTTGTCCAGTTGTTTCAAATGTTTATCTTCAGGAAGATGTGGAATCCTCATGACACTGTTTTTTTCTAACAAACACTGAGGATAGCTTTCCTTAAACATAGTTGAGGAGACCTCATCAAAATATTTGAACAACTTTAATTGAAAGAGTACATTTTCCTTCAACTTGCCTGGATTATAAAAATAAAAGGTAACATTTTCAAGTATAAAGTTACTCCTTATAACCTTATGTTTTTTCTAACAGAGCCACAGTGTAAATAAAAGCAGCTTTTACAAAGGTCATGGTAAATTAATGCTAGTGTTTTTAAACAGCTAAGAATTTTATGAGCTTTTTCAACAGCTTTTTTCTAAAAGACGATCCCTATTACACATTCCAAATTGAGATTCTGAAGACTTTTTCCAACCACTCTGAAAATTTAGACAAATTCCTGCAAGCACAGCCTTGCCTTCACCTCTATATGGTACTCAACATAAAGATCATCATACCAGGGGAAAAAAAGGCAAAAACATGACATTTGATATTTTAGATATATGAAAGATATCAAAATGTTGTCAAATAAAGAGCGTAGCTCCAAACTCTAATCATGTTGAAGCAGTTCAATTTACAGAGAACATAAAACACTGCTGACTTAAGAAAATTCAAGTCCTGAGGCCTGGATCGTCAGAGGAAGGGGCAGAGTGAGCAGCAGACAAGGACACACAGACACCTCAGAGCTAAACTGAGATGGTGACCTTATAACCTCAAGTTCAGCAATAAGACTGAGGGGTAGTTTTTCCAGAGCTCCCATTGCTCAAGACCTGGCTGGACATCAGTCTGTTGCTGGTAAGCATTGCTTGTGGGGTTTTTTTGTTCTGGTTTCCTTTTTTGTGTAATAAACTGTTTCTACCTCAATCCACTCCTCTCACTGGTCACAAGACTGAAGAGATCAGTGTCTGCCCCTCCACTTCCCCTCACGGGGATGCTGAAGACCGCAATGAGGTCTCCCCTCAGTCTCCTCTTCTCCAGGCTGAACAGACCAGGTGACCTCAGCCGCTCCTCACACGGCTTCCCCTCAAGGCCCTTCACCATCCTTGTGGCCTCCTTTGGACACTCTCTAACAGCTTAATATCTGTCTCATATTGTGGCACCCAGAACTGCCCCCAGCACTCGAGGTGAGGCTGCCCCAGTGCAGAGCAGAGCAGGACGATCCCCTCCCTTGCCCAGCTGGCGATGCTGTGCCCGATGTCCCCCAGGACAGGGTTGGCCCTCCTGGCTGCCAGGGCACTGCTGGCTCATGTTTCCGCCGTGCAGGACCCCCAGGTCCCTTTGCACAGCGCTGCTCTACAGCCTCTCATTCCCCACTCTATGCACACAACTAGGGCTGCCCCACCCCAGGTGCAGAATCTGCCACTTTCCCTTGTTAAACTTCATATGGTTGGTGATTGCTCAGCCCTCTAATTTGTCAAGGTCTCTCTGCAGGGCCTGTTCCCAACTTACTGCTTGACCTATCCATGCCCAACAAATGCACTGTAGTCTATTTGTTCCCATTAAATGCATCACCCAGTTGAGTATGAGCCCTCACAGTAGCGAAGTGCAAGAGGTAAGAAGTTAAAAGCTAGATGGAAACAAAGATATGAGTAAAATATAACATCATAGTAGTACCTGCAGCAGTAACGCCTCTAAAGGAATGGTATACAATTAGAAATTATCTTCTGTGGAATGAAATAAAATTACTTTCTGCTCTGCTAATCCAACACTACTTTACCTATTCAGGTCTTTCTCTTGAACTTTTTGAAAGAGAGACTACCTTTAGCGATAGCTATTTAATATTGATAGGCACTACACTTGTTCAAACTAACTCATTAATAGTAGACAAACTTTATTCAAAGATCTGTTTGGCCAGCATTTTAAGACGTTTTCTAAATGTAACCAATCTAACAGAATATCAAATTTTACATAACCAAACCATACACATTTTTTTTTACTGACAACACTGTAGCCATGGCATATCTGAGAGTCAGAATTACAGATCCCAGCTTTCCCCCTCCACCAGGAACAACTGCAAAACAAGAGAAGACAGTAAGACACTTTCTTTGAAAGTTTTTACCTTAATTCCAGATTTTTTTCCTTAAACCTAGTTTATCTAGATTAGCTATCCTTCTAGAGTATCCATTTGATCAAAAGAAAAAACAATCTTCAGGAGATGCTACAAAAGCCTTTGGGAAAATTTCCTCTCCTCATTCCCATTTTACGATAAGGAACAGGTTAAAAATAATGCTGTAGAAACATTTTAGTTCTACTCAGTTAAAGATTGTATCATAATAATCACTATATTGTTATAGATATACTACACCCATCAGAGTACTCTTTACATATTTATAGGATCAACACAGAGTCATAGGATGGTTTGGGTTGGAAGGAACCATAAAGCTCATCTAGTTCCAAACCCTCTGTCATGGGCAGTGACACCTTCCAGTAGACACAGCCCCATCCAGACTGGTCTTGAACATGAACTGCACAAATATCCAGCAAGATTACCACAAATAACAGGCCTTTAAGTCTCAGTTCCACTTACAGAGTCCAACTATAAGTGCTTCTCAAAACATTTTATCAAGGCCATGCTTTTATATAAAAAGTGAAACTCTACTATACAGTGACATTTCAAACAGAAATCGCTCATGTAAAATCTCTTTCCCACTGCAATCTGCCTTCAGCAACAAAAACTAGTTTTCATGTACATTTTATTCAGCCAAAATAGAGGAAGTAATAGTCACGAAAGACTTCTTAATGCATTTTTCTCTGATTAGAAGCATTGTTGATGAATAGAAGCTCTAAAACTTTATAACAACTTCATTTTCAATGAAACCTGAATTTTAGCTGGCTATTCTCTAAAATGTAGTTTTAAAGGATATGAATTATACAGTAAGGCATTTTAATGCACCAAGCACCAAAAACGCTTGCTTTAGATTAAATTTCAGATACAGTGTCTAGAAAGGTTTTATACTTCTGAGAAAGCCTTAATATTACCTTGGTTTGCCTTTATTTATTTTTTTAAAGACATTTCAGAATGATATTACATGGTTTGTATGATTTTGCACAAAGAAGTTATGAGATGCAGATACTGCCAGAACCCAAGAATTCAAGTTAATTACATTCCAGAGAAACACCTTCAACATCCAACTAAGTTGCAGGCTGTCTCATACCAACAAAAACCGATTGATTTTGAAACATCAGCTACAGTGCTAATGTTGTTACAAAATGTCACAATGCAAATGCTGTGCAGCTGGGGAACCTGAAATAAGAGAGCAGTGTTTGCATGCCAGTATGCTGCTGTACCTAGACAGTTGACATTTTAACACTGATCAATTTTATTTTGAAAAAACCTGGGGTTTAACCTTTCACAGCATCTTACATATCTCCAGCATTGTACAAAATTAATAAGTAATTTTTGCCAAGGCTTCTTCAGCTATTAAAAGCTATTTCAGCAGCACTTACACTGAAATATGCTCAATAAAACTATACCAAAAATTAATGTTACATCTATTCCACAATTGTTAACACACAACCTATATAACAGCAAATAACGTTCTTCAAAACTAACAAAACTATGCAAAAAATGCTTTTGACATTATCAAACTTTTTTTTAAAATGTGTCAATATAATTTAATACATAAAGCATTTGGATTATTTCCATCTAGTACCACCAAATTTATGGACGAAAGGAAATAAATAATACAGACTAGCATTACTGAGCTTCTAGTATAAATGTAACAATTCTGACATTTCTAAAGCACAGGAAAAATTTCCCTCTTGAATCTCTAGTGGATGACATAAGTGTCAGCCTTATATTGTAAGGCTGAAGTTGGTTTTGTGGGTTTGTTTTTGTTTTGTTATTTAATTACATAAAACTCCCCACCAACTCCTCTCTCACACACACACACCCCTTCACAGTAACACAAGCCAGCCAAAAGAAAACCACACAGAACACAAAGTGGCCTTTTATGTTTAAGAAAAGCAAATCAAAGGCAGCAATTAACTTATTTAAAAAACAAACAAAAAAAGGAATTAAAGTTATATTATTAGCACTGTCATTTTCTTTTTGGACTCTAAAAGGCAGGGCACAATAGTTATCAATGTTGCTTAGATGCTCTATCTGAAAATTTAAAACCTATAACTAGTATAATTAAATATACATTATGTTGTAAGATATATACTCTAAATTATAAATATAACATATATAACATCTTTTTTCATTTTGCCAGTGAATTCAAGCTGCCAAAGGACAAATTTTCCATAAGAGAAGAAACAAATTAACAGTTGTGAAAAGTGTCCTTGCTTGTCCTAGATATTTACCTAATACTTTAAGAACTCTGAAGAAACCAAACTCCACTAATTTCAGCTCAGCATTTGTCAAATGCACTCAGAATAATAATTAATGTTTTCCTGAGGCACTTGCTTCTGAAAGTAATTGATTTCTTTTTTCCATGTGGAAGTGTCTAGGTTTTCATATTCACACTGAGGTATAAATAACATCTGGATTGGAGTCTCATACTTAGTCTTTAAAGCAAAATTTTTCAATAATTAAACCTTGTTTAATTGCTAAGCGAACTGTTGCTGGGTTTTGCAGTATTACTCGTGCATATAATCATTTCATTTGCATGTGAGGATGACAGCATGTAAATGAACTCATCTCTTGTACTTTTTTGCATACTAAAATAAGCTGAAGTTGACAGTTATGAAGATGCTCATTAGATATTTTCCTCCAAAAATAAGTTATTGATTCCATCTTTCTTACAATAGTGTATAGTGTGTTTCAGGCTTTAATTTTATGTAGATTGAAGCAGACATTTAAGAAGTTACCTTGTCAGCAAAATCCAAATCTTCTGTTAAATAGTACTGCTTCCCATAGTTGTGAAGGTTCTTCAGTGATTTTATCAAGTGTTTCACCATTGACTTGGCCTTTACAGAGAGCTTTCTCAACTTTTAATTTAGTTCTCAGTCTTTTTTTTGTATCAACTTCCAGATACCTAGTAATTTTCAAACCAAACAAACAGTGTATTGGAACACTTGCCTTTGCAGCAAGCATGGAAAATGTAATAGTTTCTTTTATTTCACTTTATTTCACTATGAACTTCTGAGTTCTTCATCTCTTCATTACAGCTTACTATTCTTTGGCTGCACGCAGATCTTCTGTTTCTTTCTCTGGCATTATTTATGAACAGAAGTTTGTTGCTTTTCCAGTCCTTCTCCCAGGTTCAGGGACTGTGATTCCAGTACTCCAAAGCAACCTGGAATGTGTTCCTCAGTTCAACCATACAACGATGCTTTAATTAACTTGCATCCATGGAGCATTACAGTTCAACTATACAATGATGCTTTAATTAACTTGCATCCATGGAGCATTACTGAAGTGGGAGAAGGGAACTCAGACAGCAGTGATTTCCCCAAGGTCTTAATGCTATGATTTTAAAGTTTCACACACACACCCCGTACCTCGCTCTTCATTCACGAGAAGGAAATTAAGAAAGCCAAAATCTCTTCATAAAATCTCTTCTTGGTAGAAGCTACTAGTCAATATCACACAAGAAGCAATTGGTTAGAACGTATGAAAGATTATTATTTAAAGACCCTCAAAGTCACTGTCACAAACCATGGCAGGTGTTTCACAACACAAACTTCATCAGTCTAGCACTGTGTTCCAAAACTGCTTTAAGAACAACCACACTAGCAAAAGTTCTCTGATGCTGAAGACTATGTAGTCAAAAAGAGAAGAAACAACTCTCTATATACCCATCCAATACACTTGATTAAAAGCTCACTTTCCACAGTCATCACTACTACTACAGGGCTTCTTCAACGTAGGCCATCATAAAAACCTTCAGTTAAAAACTACTATGTGTTTTATCTTTACAAACCCTATTACTAAAGCCCTATGCACTGCAGGAAACAAGTGTCTGCTACTGTATAAAAATCAGTTACTATAAATCAGTTTTATTACAGAACTTCAGAAGAGAGATTTAAATTTTTGTAGTAATAGGATTTCACTACTGGGAATCGATTATCTGTCCAGTTCTGGGCTCCCCACTACAAGAGATGGACATACCAGAGAAAGACCAGCATAGGGCCACGAAGATGAAGGGACTGGAGCATCTGTTATGAGGAAAGACTGGGAGAGTTGGGACTGTTCAGCATGGAGGCGGGAAGGCTCTGGAGGATTCTACCATTGCATATAAATACCTGAAGGGAGGGTGCAAAGAGGACAGAGCCAGGCTCTTTCCATGGGTGACCAGTGACAGGACCAGATGAAATGTGGACAACAAACTGAAACACGGGAGATCCCATGTGAACATCACGGAACACTGTCTGTATTATGTACTGTGTATTTGGTTTTCAACAACTGTGATTCACAATGTGGCCGAGGTTTGAAAGCACCTCTGAAGGTCATCTGGTCCAACCCCCCAGGTGAGCAGGGTCATCTAGAGCTGTTTGACCAGGACTGTCCAGGCAGGTTTTCAGTATCTCCAAGGATGGGGACTCTGCAATCTCCCTGGGTAACCTGCTGAAAACCAAATACACAATACATAATACAGCCCATAACACAGTACCCAGTATTTCTGAACTACTAGCCTTCCTGTTTTGCATACAAGAGCTTCCATTCTCTAAGCAGCCTCCAAAGTCCACATTTTCATCTGCAATGTAGGGAAATTTTAAAAATTACTCATGATTTTTCTGACAAATTCTAACAAGATTGTCAAGTCCTTTTTCAGGAGGATGAAATGAAGGGGGTTTTTTGGGAAACAAGATCATTTTACTCTTAGATTTCTTTCAGGTAAAAATTATTAACAAAACGTCTTAAAACCACTTGTTTTCAGGCACCAGGATTACTTACTGAAGTCAACACTAATCAAGGCTGTGTTCTTATTCAGCCCTTAAACACTAAGATAGAGACACTAACATCTAAGGAAAAAGCATACTATTGCAAAGCATTTTTTCTGTGTTTAATGAGCTTCTCAAATCTCCATGTATTTACTTTTTTCCCTTGACAAATTTACTATACAATTTCAAATAAGTTTAAATAACCCTTAGGAATTCCATACCCGATCTTTCATAACAACCAATATAGAAAACATTTTATTACAACAGCCTGGATGACAGCAATCTCTTACTTTCAAAACTCAGAAGGCAGCATTCGAATTTCAATTGTTTTATTCTCTCAGTATGTGGTACTGCTTGAAACTAATCGTTTGTTGCTAAAACTTAGAAAAATATCCATCTTTTAAAAGTAAAAAGGTATTTGGAATACTTTTGCTCGGTTGTGCGTATTTTACAATATTCATTAACTTTTTTTAAGAAGCAAAATCAAATCTTGCCAGCCATTAAACCCCAGTTTCCCATATGTTCAAGTATCAGTGATTACATTCTTATCTTTAGTGAGTAGAGCTAAAAACATGACAGGCACTCAAATTTCATACTGCTAAAACCCAGCATTAATCTGAGCCTACTTATCATCATTTTCTAACATTTTACTTCATCTCAACTCTTAGTTGCTCAGTAACAGCAACGACACTTCCCAAACATGAGTAAGAGTTAATGTTCAAATATTTTCTTTCCAAAACAGAAAAGGACATTCATATTAAGGAAAACTACTAGCAACTCCACCAACATGCAATGCTCTGATTTCCTTAAAATGTTCTTTCCTTTAAAAGTTGATGACTTGCATTTACAATTATTACAAATATTTTACTTCTGAATAAACAAATACACTCTGACATAAGAACACTTCCCCCAGGAGTAAATTTCATGAAGCAGAAAACCAAGCCTTCAAAAAAGCTACTTATTTATAAAACATAAATATTGCTGCCTTAGAATTTAACTATGTAAGTGGGACCTCCATTTGACCCATATTAAGGCCTGTGGCTCAGTGCCTTTCAGAGCAGAAGTGCACACAGCAAGCTGCTGAAGTGAAGCCGAAGCTGGTGGCTTCAAGGCCCAGGGATGTTCTCCTTCCCAGCCCCTGGCAGCCAGGCTGCTGCCAGCCCCTGACCCCAGCCAGGCTGACCATGTACTCCTCACACACACACCCCGTGCAGACACTGCTGGCCACCTCAAGAACTCCACAAACACAAAAACAGGCACCACACACACACACAAACAGCACGTGCACAGACAAACCACACAAGATGGGCTGGGTTATTCACATGTGTTGGCTGATTTCAGGCATATAAGCCTCTCGTAGCTGGCCACAAACTGTGGTCTCCTCAGAGGCCGCCTCTCAAGCCCTGACTCTCCCTCTGGGCATCTTGGACACCAGACCCTCCGGCACCAACTCCCAAACCCTCTGCTCTCTCCAGTATCTTGCCCCCAGACCTATGGGCTTCTGAAACTACCCACCAGCTCCACGGGACTGAAGGTTGCTAGGACTACACACACAGAAAACAGAGAACAAGCTCAACCAGGAAAATAATTAGGAATAGTGGTTAATACAGATTTTTTTTATTAAGCTGTTACTGCAGTGATAAGGCACTGGGCACAAGCCTAATTATCACAGATTTCTTTCATTCCCTTTTCCTGCCATTGGCTCTTCTGCTAGATGATCCATAACCACTTATACACAATCCCACAAGTCTCCTCAAACATCCCATAATAAGTTTGCTCTTTTCCATGACACACATGATAATCTTATTTCCCTCAAGGCTTTGAGCTGCTTCCTCAATGGTCCATCAACCAATAGTCTGAGGTTAGAGTGATCCTGCTATCTACACTCATCTTTAAGTATTAGAATTAATAATTTTTGCCCATCTTACGCAATCTTACCACATTTAATAGAGGAATAAAATCCGTAAGACACTAAGTCCTAACAAATTTCACTGTAAAATACTGGGTGAGAGACACAATTATCTCTCAGAAAGCAAAACACTACAAAAAACAAACTGTTAGAACAGCAGAGACTCTACAAGAAAAATGTATTATGTCAATTAAAGGAGAATTTTAAGTTTGTATTCGAACACCAAAATAATAGCAGGAAACCAGCCCCCTGCTCAACTAGCAACGTAACTGAAAAGATAAGCAGACAAATAGATAACAATTAACTACTTACTGAGGTGTATGGACTACTTCTCAAGGACGGATTTCAAGAATGGGATATTAGCAATAGTATTAGAACCATATCTCTCATGGTTCTCAATAAGCCTGTATTTTTTTCTGACTACTAGTCATCTGGAAGAATGTCTGGAAGGTGCTCCTATTAGCTAATACATCTGACTTACTGTGAGATAACTAATGAAATAATGAGACCCTGAACAAATGAATATATATGACTGCAGCACAAGGGTTGAAAAAAGACTACGGAGTCCAGCAACCAAAAATACAGGATTAAAAAACATAAGTTGTGTGAAGCCAGATGAATGTGTAAAAGAATAACCAACCCAAATAAATGCTAAATCGGGTACTGAAACTGCATTTCAGAAGATAAGACAGGCTACTTTATGGTAATGTCTTCAAACACAGGAGGCACTAAAAAAGAGTTTTTGTTGGGGTGCACTATGTGCTGGTAGAGAGACAGGCCCTGAGGGCTGGAGAGAGAGCCTCTTTCCTGGACCCAGAGGTGACCCTGGGAGTGCATCCAGGTCACCGGGGATGGGCTGAGAGAGGATTGTGGGTTTGTGGACAGTGCTGGGACTTATGAGACAGGATAATTGTAGTTTGTGACCTTATAGGGCATTGTTTACCTGTTACCATAATAGGTAATATCTGTGCAATACCCCAGGTGATTGGGGCACACTGAGGTGAACATCTTTCTTGTTTATATGATGTTATATCCTGTTTGTGTGCTGGTATTTAGGGAATTCTCACTGCGCAATAAACGGCTTTGCACTTTTCCATCTTGTGTGCAAAGTCCATGCCCTTGCGTGATTACTGCAAGTTTTTATGAAGAATGTACTCTCCAAGCATCAGTCTTTGAACATATCTCGTATCCATTTTCTGAAGCAAGAACAACATATTGTTAGGCAAAACCTGCTAGCAAATATCCTTTGTATTCTCGTATCATTCTAACATTCTTCAAACCACAGTTTATGATCCATTGGGAGCCATGAAAATATACAATGGTATTGGCCAAGTGTCTGGCAACAGACAGCAGAAGTTTGGTTTCTCCTAAGTTACAGCAGTTCAGCACCCTCGGGGCGGAGAAATAGAGGATGTAATTACCACTGGCAGAGGCTGTAATCAGTAGTTCAAGTATTTATATTAGCCAAGGAACTCTTGCTGCTAGCATCAAATCTGTTTCACCATGGCTGCTGAGTAATTATAAAGCCCTAAAGGATCTCTAAGCTGCTCACAACTACTTGCAGCGTGCTCTCATAACAGAAAATAACCTGTGTAGAGGAAGAGTACATAAAGTACATAAAAAGCTACTTTCTACATAGCTCAGCAAAGCCATTGTTAAATATAGTATAAAAAAAATAACGTCAATATACAATTAAAAGTTAGAACTTATTAGATCCAAATACATATCATATCAGTCATGTTCAGGTAGTTTATCAACACAGCAACAGCAAATAAAAATTAAAAAATCACTTGCTAATGATAGCTTACTAATTCTTTTACAAATTGGTTTGTCATAACCCTTGGACACCAAAATGGCTCCAAAGCCCTCACTAAACTGTGACCAGGTGAAACTGAGTGACACTTTTATATATATATCCATTAGATACTTTCTTATTTCTTGAAATAGTGTTCACAAGTCCTACTAGGAATACTTCCTATAGCAGTCAACATATCACATCATCCCTATTACCATAAAAACACAGATTCCAAACCTACACAGTTCTTTAATTTTGCCTTTTACAACATTTTCTCTAATGGTTACTGAAACTGAAAATCATGTGGAAGCCCACTGGCCATTTTGTATAAGAAAATTAGCTTCTTTTCACACTAACTCGTGACTTCAGCATGACTAAGCCTGTACAGAATACTCAAGCAAGAGAAAAATTATCTGGGGCAATAAGGTTACCGAGGTTGGGAAAATCATATTGTTTTCACCTATGTGCAAGAGATAATGGAAAAGGTTAGGAAAAAGCAGAAAACAGTTCCCACAAAATGCCAGAGCAATCACAGTCACCCCTCAGCCTATACAGAACATTGTTTTAGAAAGCAAAGTTAAATGAGAAATTATTTGTCTAAAATATTATCTCTTTTCTTTAAGGTCAACTCACTAAGTCAAAATAGAAGAACGCATGCAACAAACATCTTTATTTTCCTTTATTCAAACTTTCTGTCCCTAATGCCTTCAACAAGTGACAGAAACAACTGTGTATTGTCCAAGTGTATCACTCAGAAAATAAGACTTTGACTCCATTTGTCCAGCTCTAGCTCTTCCGATGATTCCAGGATACACTGGTAAAATGAGGAAAGCACAGATGACTGGTGTAAGCTTGCCCAAAAGACAGTATCTGCCTTGTTCTAATGGTTTAGGTATGAGCAGGACAAAACAAGAAGAATGGATGAACTCATAAGAGCTTTACATTCTTACATTTGGGCCAAAATGCAGAACAATGACAGCACCTCAGGTAGCAACAGCAGGTTGGCTTTAGATACAGAGAAGGTCAAAGAGACAACATCACCAAGGAGGCCACTGACAGCTTATGCCAAGTGTCTAAATTAGAATGTAACAAATAAATAAAAATAATAGCCCCGAATAGCAGGAGGTGACTAACCCATGAACATTCAACACTGCCAAAGGCTGAGCCCAAGAGGGAACCACTACACACAGAAGCCAAGCCACCAGCCAAGACCTGACCCTTGCTGGGAGTGCCCTGTTCAGCGCCCATGGTACCAGTCACAGCTTGACAGGAGGAGAGTTCTTTGATGTGACTTGCTTTTCTTCACAGAATGTGAGAGCTGGTCATAGAACCATTTGGTGGGTAGACCTTGGCTAAGGGCCAAACTCCCACCCAGCCTTTGATACTCCCCCTCCTCAACAGGAAGGTGGGAGAAAATAGATCTACAAGTCTACAGATCACTTATCAATTGCCATTGTAGGCAAAACAGACTCAACCTGGGGAAAAGTTAATGTATTGACAATTAAAATAGATCTGGATGGTGGGAAACAAAGACAAAAAACCAAAACACAACCTTGCTTTGATGCTCCTCTTCTTCCCAGGCCCAGTTTCACTCCTGTATTCCCAATTTCCTTACCCAGCCCTATCAAGTGGTATAAATGGAATGGAAAATTAAGAGAGTAAATAAAAAAGAGTGTGCAGTGTTTTAAGAGATTGCAATGTTCTTAACTGTATGCTCAAAAAGACATAATAAATTGTCATGCAGGTTTTCAATTGTATTTTTTGTTTTTATTAGCCAATTAATATGTCTTTTGCTGTATTTTTTAATGAAATAATCTATATAAAAACAAAAAGTACAGAAAACTTACTACCAGTGAAGCAGTATTAAAGATGATCGGCTCTTTTGTAACATCTAGCAAGAGGTTGTTTTCTGCCAAGTAAGGCCAAATACCTCTTATTTTCAGAAAGAGCCACTTCAGCTCTGTCTCTGACATCCACTGCCACTTCAGTTGCTCTTCACTGAATGTCCTATCTGTAAAGTACTCCAGATGAAGAAGGCAATGTGTGCATGAACCATATAATTTTGTTTGCCTGAGACAGTCTGAAACTTGGATAAAGACAAGGATAACAATTTCCACCAAACCAGTCCCCCTTTATCTACAGCACAAAGTGATACTATATGGAAGCATTTGCCTTGCTCTTGAGCTGACAATTGCTAGAGCACTTTTGAACAGTGCCAAGCTACCATGGGTCAGATCAATATTTTTCAAGAATATCACCACTATGGAAATACAACAGGATAGTAAGATATGCCAGCCTTGCACCAAACAAGCATCAAAGAGAGCAAAAGAGATCAGAGAGATCAAAAGCAACACGCAAGGAAAGTCACAGAATTCCATCAGGGCTTCTGGGTAGAAACAGGTGATAGAACACAAGTTGTAAAAGCTAAACAGTCATGTCTAGGCGCAACAAAATTTACAATAAAAACCAAGACAGTCTCCATAAAACATCATTGCTTAACTCAAATATTACATTTCAAAACCTAGAAAAATCTCAAGTTCTTTTTGAACCAAAACACAGCAAAGATGTTTAAAATAGCATGCTTAATTTTTGCATATAACCAAATACTCAGAAACCTGATTCTGTGAATTCCCACATGTGTTTTCAATAAAAATCCAACTGTTTTTCACACAGTGCTAAGGGATAACCAAGTACACAAACACACCCACCAAAAAAACAACCAACAACATTTGAGGGGCCTTATAATTTAAAGCTGCATAACCAGATCATAAGAGTTGATTAAACTATATTTTCAATTCAACACAGTACACAAGTGTATATAGCACTGCTATTCTGACTGAAACTTCACAAACAAGGCTTAAAATTTCAAGTCCAGGAAACACACAGAAAAGAATTTTTATCGTGAAGGTATCACTAACAGGGTTAGGATTTATAAAGTCAGATCTCTACTACTATGCCTCTTATTACTTTTATTATTTTGAGAAAGACCATTGCAAACTGCAGGAGGAAACATTGTTACAGGAGGAAAACAGCAAAACTGAGCTACATAGGAATCGCTGCTTACAGACAAATTATGTCAGAAAATGTGTCAAATATTTTTCAAAGCTATTTTATTGCTTTATCTTGCTGCAGGAGCAGACAACTGCAGAAGCATTCCAAACTGATACTTTTTTTTACTCAAGCCTCTACTTCTTCACTGGTTTACCAGCTAGAACATAGGCAGTAACAGGGTTTCAGATTGTTCCTGATGTGTGAGACAACCTAAATTTATACTGCCATTTAAATAGGTAGATGGGAGCTGAAGTAGAAGCAAATCTGAACTATGTTTGCACTATATTTAAGTTTACATGCAGAAAAGCCACAATATGTAGAACGATTTTCAGAATATACTTGCCTCCACTTGTGCTAAACACACAGAGCTTTCACTAGAGATACCACCACAAATCCTAAGGATAAAAGCATTATGTTAACATGGTACTCTGCCTCTGTTACTACTTTCATCTACTTCTCAGAGTTATCAGTCATAGCTTGTCGTAACACAGATATGGTGTGGAAGGTAATAGAGCCACATGTCACTAATTCTGTTATTTCTGCAGTGAGCTGCACAGTTACCACCTAGCATAACTATTTTTTAAGGCTATGGCTCTACAAAGAGTAACATAGTTTGTTTATTTACTTTTATTGTAGCCTACAGCAGAATTGTGCTTTGGTTTTTTCAAGCTTGCTGCAGAATTGGATTTGTTGCCAGGCAGGGAACTCACAACTCAACATAAGCTAGATCTGACAATGAAGAGAATTCAACTAGAACACAAGTCTGAGAGGAATAAGATTGTAAGATGCTACATCCTCTCCTTCAAAAGTTTTAGACATAACCTTGAGATATTAGCTAAAACCTGAAATACATCTTTTCTACAAGGAACCTGACACGCAATTTCATAGCGGTGCTGACAAGAATAAAAATCTGGGCCACTGTAGCTCCAGAGTACCAGGAATAGGCTGTGCTCTTCTTACAATATCGAATGCAGGACAACACTCTAAATATCCAGCCAGTAAAATGGAATCTACAGAGATCCAATACACAATATTTGCAAGAAAAAATCAAACACACATAGAGATCTTAAACCAGAATACTGATGAATATAACCACATCAAGGCAAAAAACAAAGCTCTAAATACAGGATGACTCTTACAGCCAGCTGTCCACTGACGATGATACATCCGCAGTATTTCAGGTTATAGAGGACTTGAAGGAAATTGCTCAAGTAATGACCTCAGAAAGCTGAAAAGACAGGCAAACAGAAGCAGTTTTCAAACCAAATGAGTAGCCAGTTAATTAGTAAGAGTTTTCTGCTTTTTTGGTAAATCCAAATAGCATTATTTTCCAGGATCAGCAGTAGTTGGTAAAAAAATATTCAGAGAGAAAGAATCACTGATCTTTTAAAGATGACAAAAAGCTTTTGACATAGATTATTTAAAAAGGAACATATGCCCATTTAGCAAGAATACAATGACATCAGGAAGAAATTTAAGACACTAAGGAAAGAAAAAAAGAACAAAGAATTGACAATAGAAATCAATGGCAAGCAGTCTCAACAAAAATTAACAAGAAAAATGTAATTGCTCATTTATGGTCAGATACTTGGTTTAGTTGATGCTAATTCTTATGGAATGAAGTCTAATGACTGAAAGATTAACCTGCATAGTGCTAACATCATGGACAAAACAAAGTATTACCTAAGACACTGAAAACTTTGAATGCACCAGATGTAAAAGACTGAGCTACAGATCACAAATACACAGAAGCCTACTAACTGTGAATGACATGCAGATTCACAGTGAATGACATGAGTATTCTGCTAAAGACATCAACAGAATTTTTAAGTGTTGATTATTTCTTAACTTTTGCTTATTAGTTCATACTGACAGATACAGGCAAATTAATCACAGAAGCAAAAATTAATGACATTTTGCGAAATGCTTATTCGCATTTGGTGCATACCAAGGGAATAAAACCAACCTTGTTTACATACATTCTGCATTAGTCCGAACACAACAGAAGTTGCTTTAGCATCAAGAGCTCAGCCCCATGTCCCGTGTCCTCCACAGAGGATGTCGCTATCCATGGAGGAGGCTGCAGGAACGCTGTCCCAGCGCTCCCCATTGCTGTGCCCGCGAGGTGCAGCCATGGCCTCGCCCCACGGAGCTCCCGCCCCGCAGGGAAAACGCTCCGGCAGCTGCAGCCTAAGCCAGCCCAGGGCAGGGGCAGCCTCCCAGAGCTCACCCCATCACCTGTGTGCTGGCCAGAACTAAAACTGCCACCGTAGCTTATAAACAGCTCAAAAAACACGAAACGGATAAAGCCACTCCAAGTTCCACGCTTGGTGGGCAAAACGCCCAACTGGACCACACTACATAAGCTGTGGAACTGCAGCAGCCTGGAGAGAAAATTCACACAAAGCATTTGATTTTAAGTATTTAGTCTGAGCTTGCTTTCCTGAAAGTGAACGTTTCCTTCAATTCGAGCCCAACACAGAAAACAATACATTCACAGAGCTCACCTTAAAGAGCTGAATAAAGACTTCAGGAGGTAAAAAAATCTAACTTGAAAACTGACAGAATTACCCAAAAGTATTTTGAAATTCCCACACTTTGCCTTTTGAGTCCTGCAAATATAGGAAACTTTTGAGTCCAATTAGGCAGTCACTGAAATATAATTGCTATAGCATTTCCAAGTAATATTAAAAGTGCATAGTTTAATTATGTTTGCTAAGCGACAGGACACAGTAAATAAAAAAAGGAGTATTACATATTGACTTTCCAAATTTCCAAAAGTAAACAGAAATCAATTAGATCTTAAGTATTTTAGCTTCTACGAGTAATGCCACAAATTAGAGACAAACGCAAGTTTGAGAGCAATTCTAACCTTCACATTTTTCTCTCATCTTTACTGATAAATTTCCAGACATTTATGCCTTATAAAGATTATTTACGGAAGCAAAGAACTACCAAGTAGTCAAAAAGGATTGAGTAAGGGTTCTACCAAGAAATGTCCTCTCATGCAAGTCTGTGAAACCTGACGGGATGTACCCTAGGGTACTGAGAGCTGAAGTTATGAACCCACTCTCCACCATTGCTGGAAGGCCACTCTAATCAGGAGAGGCTCCTGACGACTTCAAGGCAACTCCTCCATCCATCTTCTGATGGAGCAGTAAGGATGAGTGGGGAACAACAGGCCAGACAGTCTCACTTCAGACCCTGGGAAAGTCACAGAGCTTAGTATTCTTGAAATGCAGTTATAATTAATTTGTTTTTAACCAACCTGGCTGCCTTCTGTGACAAAAACAAGTAGTTCTGTGAGTAAGGAACAGTGGATGTCATTCGCCGTGGCTTTGACAAGACTTTTGATACAGGATCCCTGTATCTATGCTGCAACTTTATAGTCCAGGTTAAGTCAGATGCCTGAAAAGCTGTTGGAAGGTCGTAGCAATGCTAGCCAGAACACTGCTCACTGTAAAAAGCAAGTAGCTAAGGATTCCATTTACAGTAAACCTGAGTAAGCCAAGCCTGGACTGTGCTACACTGCATGTGTAGCCTGGGTTTCAGGGCCATGTTGTGCCACCCATATTCCTTGGCTGCAGGAGAAATGTAGGTGACTAATTGTAATTGAAATTCACCAAGCACAACTGAGAAGTCCTGTACCTATGACAAAATGGTACAGGATGACGGCCAACTCACTGGAGAACAGCTCCTCTGGAAAAGAGCTGAAAATCTGGTAAGCAGTAGGTTCAACTTCAGCAGTAAAGGCAGGCAGAAAACATAAAGGGTAGAATTTTACTAAACTTGCCCCAGTTTATCAACATCTTTCTTGTGCTGCAAGCCCCCTGTGGCAGGACGTGTCTACCCCCTCTCCACCACAGATGGTTGATGCATATGCAAGAGATAACCCAGGTGGGTCACAGGCCCAGCATGGAGTCATGTCTGGTGCCAAAAGGGCTCAGGCCCCCAGCTAAGAAGCAACATCTTAGTCTGGAAAGCAAATGTGGGAAGAGATGAAAGAAAAATAAATATTCTTGACCAAAAGACATGGTTCTTATGCCTATAAAAGCCCACACAATTACCACGGAGACAGAAGTCTTCTACACACAGCCTGAGAAGCCTTCTACTCACACGCCCTGAAAGTGTATGAGACTTCTGCCCAGAACCTGGATGCAGATTCCATGGTTACTTTCCTGGGAACTGAGGGAGAGGATTTCGATGTGTGCTCCACCAGGATTTGGATGATAAGAAACATTATATCCTAAGTTATATTATTTCTTCGCTAGCAGTAAATTTCATGTATAATACTAGTATTCCCTTTTGTCTTATGCCTGTGTAGTAACAGTCTGTTTTAAGTCTTATGTCTGTTAGTTATGTGTCTATTAATAAATAATTCATTCTATTATAGACTGAATCAGCCATTATTAAAGAACTTACAAATGAGAGTGGATCTTGGGGTGCTGGCCACCTCAATAATGCAACTGCCTGCCGCCAGAGGCCTGGGTAAAAGGCAGAGACTTATCTAAACCCACAGCATCCTTTAATAACACCCCCAAACTAGACGCAATATTCTAGATGTGGTCTAATAAGTGTAAAGTAAAGGGAGAATTCCTTCTCTCTACCTACCTCCTACACTTGTGTTGATACAGCCCAAGGTACTGTTAACCTTCTCTGCTGCCAGGGCACTTTGCTGGCATACACTGAGCCTACTGTTTGCTTAGATGTGAACCACACTAAATCCAAACTGCAATGCTTGTACTAGAAGTTTAAGCAACAGCATCACGCAATCCATTGTGGTTGCTTTTGCTATGCTATTTAAGTGGCTGAAGGAACACACATCAGTGGCCAAGGAAATCCTTGGTGACTGTGACTTAGATTTCAATAGTGCTACCCAACACTCAGAAAAAAAAATGTAAAGAGAAAAATTGAAGAACTAATCCTGAGCTCAGAGTAATCACATGTCAGATGAGAGTATGTTACCATCTGCTACACAAAGTATTACATTTCTATGGTGAACCATGTCTTAAAAATACAAAAAACCCCCACAACACACACAAAAACAACAGCTGCTTCTTTTCCTGAGAGGTTCTCTGTGGCTTCTAGACACTGTCACAAAAGCAAAGGACGTTATGAAAGAAAATAAAATGGATTTCTTTTTTTCAAATATCTCATATCCTTCTCCTGTTCATAATAACACTCATGCCTGGGGAAAAGTTGTCCACCTGAACAAAGTGCTCACAATGACCCTCATACAGCTTCTGCATAGATTTGCCAACAGTGCTGGCAGAGCACCCTGTGCCGAGCAGGCCAGGAGCTTTCATTCTCCACTACTCCACATCTACTTCTTAACCCCTCAGCAGCAGAGCACGGGTTTATGCTCACGCTCTGTATGGGGTATTCTCCATTGTAACAACTGAATTCAAGTATCCCACATCCGCCCATGAAAAAATCCAACTCTTTTAGGAACCAAGTACTTCATTTCACAAGAATTACCCATTATCTTGGAACCATTATAAATTCCCAAAGTCACAGGTCTAAACACAGTGCTGGTTTGAAAAACGTGCAGCTTGGAAAAATTTTTTACTATTGCCTCTCTAATTATTAGTTCAACCGTCTCTGTTCTTCTTGCAGGCTCTAACAGCAGTATCCTACGACATAAGAAAAATACGTAGATGAATAAAAGTGTCTAATAGTTTTCCCCTAGAAAGGGTACTAATAACAAAAATCAGGGATTATTCCCCAGCCTAAAAATTGGCAAAAGCACATCACCAGATGATCCATTACACTCCCCTCTTCATTCCTCCTGAAATAACTTAAGATCGAAAGTCCAACTAGACTTACTATTTAAAACTGGTTAGTCTAACACTGGCTAGCTGTACTATGAATGATAAAAGTACTGAGAGGGAAGAAAGAGAAGGTAACTACAGGCATTGAGACGCCTGCTCTCCAAAGCCTTTTGTTTCTTATACAGGAACATCAGAGAACATACCAAATTTAAAAGCAGATTACCCCAGTATTTTCATTTGTTCAGGAAAAACAATCTAGACAAAGAATTTCAGTAAAGTTTAGAAGCATAATTCAAAAGAAATAGTGTAATTTGCCTTTGAAATCACACTTATTAAAATGTCTAACAGCAAAATGTATTGTGTATGACAGATAAGAGACTGATTTTAAATTTAAATATGTCCTAAATTAATTCATAGCTCTTATTTTTTCATTTACATCCTCCTATTACATTTCTTTTACTTATTTGCTCATGCAGTATGAGATATCATCAACTTTTATTGAAAAACAGGTATTTGCTTTCTGTCACCAAGTGGTGTCACATGCCTAGCATTCTACAATAGTGCGTGGGAGACTCAGCTCTTCCAAAAATTACTTTAAAAGCCTGTCATCTGGAGTAAGAAGTGATTAATAGTTTTATTCATTCACTTTGACAACTGGTGGCATTCGACTCACTTTGAAAAAAAGTAATTCTACATTTCCACCATCCCCAAAGAGGATTCTCCTGATTCACACTTCAGTTTTTAAGAGAGAGGGTGGACGGCAGTGTGTTGGGATTTCCACATTTTTTAAATTTATTTTTACTGTCTATAAATCAAAAGGATAGAGTAAAAAGAAATATAAATAATGTCTGGGATTAAGAAATCTGGTAACAGAACAACCTTCACCTCACTTTGGCATCATAACTGCGAAAATAACAGGGAAAAGTCATGGGCTTTTCTGTTACTTAGAAAGCTCTAAGCAGTACATCCAAATTTAATCCATTTTTTTTCATGTGTACATATATAAACAAGGGCTGCAGTCATTAATAAACCATGTCATTTTGCTTAACTTGTGACAGATGGTAATAAAAAGACCTTTGCTTTCTGATATTTGTTCAAGACTACAGATTATGTAAATTAAACATCAATCCTTACAAACAAAAAAATACTACTATTTACATGAAAAGGAATTTGTTTACATAAGTGTAGAAAAAAGTTACAGCTAAAAAGATCTTTCAAAGCTACATGTGAATTGAAACTGAGCATCTTTATTGGTCTGTTTTTCCCTGATACTTCACCTTACTTTCTGCCTTTCTACAACTCAGACACTGGACAGCTAATTCAGGGTCCCTGCAAAAATCTACAGAGCACATGCATGATTTTACAAAATTTCACGTGGACCTAGAGACTTCCAAATACATCATCACCTTCCAAAATCCATTTTTACAACAAAATATCTATAGTGTAGTGCTTTACTGCCTCCTCCCTCAGACAGATGAGATATCATCAGACAATGAGATGATACAAAACAGTTATGTATGTTGACACTACCAAACATACATAACTCATGTAGGATCTATGGAATAATCCAACAGGAAATCCAATCAAAAGTAACCCCAAATCAACCGACCATTCAGAATCCAATGAGAATAAGCCACTAATTACCCTACTTTAAAACATCCGTGCAGTCAAAATATTCCCCTGAATACAGCAGTACTCTCCTGAGGCAGGTAAGTCGTTGGCCACTAGAAGGGAAGTGATGACCCAGTAGGAGCCTGACAGCAGAGCACAGGCAATGCAGAGGCACCTGATGCTTTCCTGGAGATTATTGTCCAAGTAATCCAAGTCATTATCCAAATAAGGACCTGCTGCAGCTTCTTTTCAAGCCAGAGGTGCAAAATGAAGTCACAGCTGGGAAGGAGGGGGGCAGGGTTCACCAACAGGCCCAATGTTACTACAGCCAAGTTTAACTACTCCAGATCATATTTGCAGCCTAATTAAATCATGTTTCTAATATTTCAGGAAGACAGTACTCCAAGAATTCTAGTGATACCCTGTGCAGACTGTCCATAAGACACCAGGGTGTGATTTTATTGCAAAAATTCTATTGTAAAAAATTTTATTGTAAAGAATTTCAAATATACTGCCTCTGAAACATACTCTGCTTTCCTATTACTGGGAAAAAGTTATTCTGACAAATAATCTTCATTTACAAGAATTAGAAAAAAAACTTCCTCTCTAGCATAGGTATGCAAATCGATGTAGCAATACATTAACAGATGAAATATCCTTTGGGAAACTGCAGTAAAATGGAAAGTCATACAATGAGACCGCCCAGAAATCAGCTGCAGCAACACTGACAGTGACTAGCATTTCTAAAAATACTCACTTCATCTATATTTAAAAGTTTGAAAATAAATATTCAGTAAGTTCAAAAAGCATATTGCTACTTTTTTCTTAAAAATGAGTTCAAAACACTTGAATTGTGTAATCAGTAAAATTAGTGGGGCTTTTTTAAAATTAGTTTTACAGTAGAATTTCTTTTAAACACATCTTGGCAAAGGCATTGCTGAGATAAAACTTGTACATGCTTTATTCTGACATTCACAGCTTAAAGGAGTGCTCCAACCTCTAAAACGATTCTCTACATTAATCTACCAAGACCTGATATGACTACCAGGTGTTCAATTTATTTCAGGTCTGATTTTGATCTACCGACAGTCATTTCCCATTTTTCCTTCTGACTGAAAAAAGGATTTAAGATTCAGCCCTTCCCCAAAGGTCAGCTGATCTTTACCATTAACAGGAAGGGCAACGAACATGATAATGTCACATGTGCAATGTACATTAGGATATTATAACACTTTACTCAGGAGAACAGCCATTCTCCGTATTTCCTTGCAAAATGTGTGAAAAAAACCCCATGTAATTGGAGAGGCAGTCATCACAATTTTTAGTGATTCAACACACCTTTTTGCCTGCTCCATAAACTTGCTAAGCCAGAGTATAGCGGATGAAATTAACTCCAGGTAGATACTGCTACAGCTATCACAAAGTACCTGGCTGTGGGTCACAGGCTGCCATAAGAAAATAACCAGGAAAAATGCAAATTTGTAACACAGCGTCATCCTGAGATACAGACTTCTGTTTACTCACCAAGTGCATATGCCATTACAGTTCATTCTCACTGACTAAAGTGCATCATTCTCAAATTACTGCTACCAGCATATTCATAAATGACATTTAACAGGTGTCATATTAACTGATGAGTTTTCAGGTTATCACATCTATCACACAACACAGAAATAAAATTGCACTTGCAACTAATATATTCAGTTCCAATTCTTTTCTGAAATTTGGGGAACAACTTACTTAATTAAGCAAGCCTTCCACATGCTTCAAATACTGAAAATCTTGTTTTGTTAGCTTGACTATCATGAAATATGGACGTGAATTTGAAGATTGAAGCATTTTCACACAAATCAAATCAGAGACGACCACGTAGAGACCACAGCAATTGTTTATGCTGCAAATTTAGTACTTAACAAAATCTTATACTCTGTACGAAAGATGCAAGGAGTCAAGAGAAGAAATAGAAAGAAAAAACACTGAATACAGTCGAAGCTCATTTAGCCTCCTAACATTACTCATAATTACTTTATGCTACCAACCTATGTGGTTTCTGGAAGGAACACATGTACTTCAATTAGTAGAGGAGATAGAACACTGAAGGATGCTAGGAAGTATTTTAGAAAACAGAGAGCAATGGGACAATGGCCAAAAAAAGCCACAAAGAGAAGTCCAGTAACAATTCCACGTACAAGCTTCAGTCTTCTCTTGACACACACACTAAATAATTTCCCTTAATATCAATTCTCCCACTCAAAATATCACCATTTTATTCAGCTGACTGGTGCCTTAGACAATGACCTTGTAATACTCAGAAATGAAGACCAGCTGCTTCTCTGCAAAATTCTCACTGCAAACTTTACCTGAGAGATTCAAAGTCACTGTAATCACATTTTACCTTACACTGCCAAAGTTATTACCTTACTAACCTTGTATGTGCATATTATAAAAATCATCCATTTATGTTACAGTGAATTACTTTAAGTTAACACTGGGAACACAACACCTGAAATGAATTTCAAGTGACAAGACCATCATCAATCATACTTTCTCAACATTAATGCCACCACATAAAGCCTTCTGCTCCACTGCTTAAAAACATGGGTGTTTTAGGACGAAAATGTTTCACAGATGGTGCTATGTATACTGATACTTTTCCTGAATTAGGAGGTTCTTTGTACATATAGCATAAATCAACCAAAATAGCGTATTTGACTAATATTTCATTTTAAAAGACAAATCATTACAAATATTAGTAATGAAACTTACTTGATCCCCTTAAATTTCTAATTATTTAAAAGACTACATGCCAAATCAGGAAAATAATCAAGAAAAAATATACAAAATTAGAAAACACCAGTGAGGTCTTCCTTTTGCAATGGGTCCTCAAAACCCAACAACTTTATTTGTAGACATTTTGTCAGATTACACAAGATCATATTTCAAAGCAAAAAAGGAAGCAAAAGGTTTCAAGACTGTATGTATTAATATTGGAATCAATTTCTTATGGCACCAATTAGTGCTATTTCTAGGCTATATTTTAATTTGCAAACAGTAAGATCTTATATAATTTTCTGACAAAGTGTTTTCACAAAAGCAACTTTTTTGCTGTAATTCAGAGACCAGCCAAGTTATTACTACAATTGCTAGGCAAAAAAAGGGGCAGGATTTAAATAAAAGTATGAGAAATCTATAGCTCAGTTATGCTAGCATAGATGATTACAAGTCTTTGTAAAATAAACTCTTCAACACATCATAAAAGCACTCACACAGCAGGAATATTTACACATTCTCAAGCATCACCTTATGGCTTTAAAATGTATTGTTCAAAAAGCACTAAAACTTTAGGACAAAGCATTTTCTGAATGTAATGTTCATTAAGGTAAAATGACATAAAGATTCAATCTATTTGATTCAAACACTGCTGGAGGAATTCCAGTCAGAGACGGGTTTTTCAGTACCTAAGATCTCCACGTCTTGAATTTATCGGGGAGCTGTTTCAGAGGAAGAGCCCAGGAAACACAGAAGCTAACATGACTGTGTGAGCTGGAACCAGAGTGCTGAGCCTCCTTTCCTCCAGTATCCAACCTTACCAGAACTACAAGCCTCATGACAAAATATGAGAAGAACAGCCATAGATAACTCACCCCAACCTAATGGCCAAACTCCCACCCAGATGCTGATAAAGACAGAGAGATTGATAAACAATTACCACTGCAAGCGAAACAGACTCAACATGGGGAAAATTAATATCATTTACTTCCAGTTAGACTCAGGTAGTGAGGAGCAGAGACAAAAAGGACTACACCTTTGCTTCCCTCTCTCATCAGCTGCACTGTGCTCCTTCACCCAAGATTCGCACACCTCCCACCCTGAGGAGCAGGGGTTGGACAGCAGGGGCAGCTGTGATCGGTCCAGAACAGCTCCTCTCCATAGGTCCTGCCTGCCCACAGTTCCCCCTGCTCTGGAATGGGCTTTCTCCCATGGGATGCAGTCCTTCAGGAACACAAAAATGCTTATAGCATGGGTTCTCCACAGGCTGGGGTTCCTTCAGGAGCTCTCCACCTGCTTCAGTGTTGGTTCCTCCTTCCGTCCTGTATCTGTGGGTCAGCTGCTTTTTCCATCCTCTCCCCCTTTTGTCCTACTGCAGATTTCTCTGAAGCAATCCTCTTTTGTGCAGTACTGAGTCCAATACAGCTCTGATATGGGTCTGTGGGTCTGAGCCATGACACTAAGATGAATATTCTGATTTTTTTAAAAAAATCAAAATTTAAAACTACTTTCCTTTCCTCAAACATGAGATGCATAATTTTGTATGTTAGCGTAAACACAGCGAAAGCTTCATGTATAAAACATTAAGCAAACTTCTATGAATTTAAATTGTGTTAAGTTATAAAACAATTGTAGAGCTAACATTACAGCTCACATGTTACAGAAAATGTTTAAGCTTTCTAAAGTTTAATCATCATTAATGGCACAAGGAAATTATTTACTATCAAATGGGTCAGAGAATACATAAAGAAGGCCTTTGCAGTATTGATTTTGCACATAAAATTAACATCTTCAGTTGTACTTGGAACTGCCAAGAGGGCCTGACTAATATCAACTCCCCTTTTTATAAAGCCTCAAGAAATAGCCACAGTTGGGATGTCAAACTTGTTTTTAAATGATGAAAGAGAACATCTGAGTGCTTCATGGGCTTGACTAGTAAGCGATTAAAGCATAACTGACTGAACTGAATTTCTGCCAGTGTCAACATAAAACTTTTTTAAAAGTCAGTGCTATGAATTATTTACTATTCTCTCAAAGCTCGGTGTCAACACATCAATTCACTCTCATTCCGTTCCTCCCCTACAACCCCAACTAGAATCACTCTAACATGCAGGATGGTGACATACATCTGCAATGTAGTGAGCAATGCAAGAAGGCTAGGCAACCACCCAAATTATTCAATGTCTTGGAGCCCCAGGAAGAGCATCTTTAGCACAAGCACATTCCCATAAGGTGTACAATTTCAGAGCACCTTGGAAAAGACAAGGCAGGCCTCCATCATAGTATCACTCCTGCAGAAGCATAACTTCTTCCAAAAACCTGTGCATGTGACTACTTGGAGTAGCACCAAATAAGCTCCATGAAGCAAAACATGGATCAATTACAAATAATCAATAATACTGCACAAACAACCCATACTGGAAAACCATGCTGCTTTAACATTGAAGAACTGCACCACTAATGAGAGCTGTAAGAAACTACATGCTTGAAAAACCATCTTTCCAATATCTATAATCAGGGTATTTTGTCTTAGAAGTATACAGCAAACCATCAAAACCAGAAGTATTGCCCAAAGTCACAGAATCACAGAATCAATTAGGTTACAAAACACCTGTGAGATCATTAAGCCCAACCTATGACCGAACACCACCCTGTCAAACAGACCATGGCACCGAGTGCCACATTCAGTCCTTCCTTAAACACCTCCAGGGACAGTGACTCCACAATCTCCCTGGGTAGCCCATTCCAATATCTAATCACGCCTTCTGTGAAGAAACTCCTCCTGCTGTCCAACCTGAACCTCCCCTGGTGCAGCTTGAGGCTATGTCTTCTCATCCTGTCACTAACTGTCTGGAAGCAGAGACTGACCCCCATCTTGCTAAAACCTCCTTTCAGGAAGCTGCAGAGAACATTAAAGTTTCCCCTCAGCTTTTGTTTCTTCAGGTTAAACAACCCCAGCTCCCTCAGCCATTCCTCATAGGACTTGTGCTCCAGACCCTTCACCAGCTCTGTTGCCCTTCTCTGGACACCCTCCAACCCCTCAATGTCCTTGAATTGAGGGGCCCAGAACTGGACACAGCACTCAAGGTCTGGCCTCACCAGTGCTGAGTACAGAGGGACAATCACTGCCCTGGTCCTGCTGGCCACACTATTGTTGATACAGGCCAGGATGTCACTGGCCTTCTTGGCCACCTGGGCACACACTGGATCATGTTTAGCTGCTGTTGACCAGCACCCTCAGGTCCTTTTCCATGGGCAGCTTTCCAGCCACTCTGCCCCCTGACTGTGGCACTGCCTGGGGTTGTTGTGACCCAGGTGTAGGATTCGCCAGTTGGCTTTGTTGAACCTCATACCATTCATCTCTGCCCATCAATCCAGCCTGTCCAGATTCCTCTGCAGAGCCTTCCAACACTCCAGCAGATCACACTCCAACCCAACTTGGTGCCATTCAAGAACTCACTAAGAGTACACTCCCTCATCTAGATCATCAGTAACAATGTTAAACAGGACTGGGCCCAATACTGAGCCCTGGGGAGCACCACTAGCGACCAGACACCAAATGGATGTGATCCCATTCACCACCACAGTTGGGGCTTGGCAATCTAGACAATTTTTAACCCAGTGAAGTCAAAATATCCAACAGGAGATACAATTTTTTAACCTAATTTTACAAACTCCTTCTTTAGAAATAGCATTCAAGCCTAATTCAGATTATCGCACCATTACAGTCTTTAATTCTCAAATTCTAATACAAGGAATGTCCACTAGAAAGTGCTGAGAAGAAAGTGAAAATAGCCAGATGCTGCAAAACCACCAGAACATACTCCCAAAAGAACACACAAGTAACGCTTACCGAAGTGGTAACTCATTAAGAGACAAATTAAATAACAAAACAAGTGATGATGTTCAAGGCTTTATTACTTCTTAATTAAGTCTGGCCATGATGCACAACTTCTGTTCAAAGTCACGAAGACCTCTGTATTGCCAGAGTGCCTGAAATGAAACACATTTCTACTGCCTAAGTTCTCCTTTGCAGCAGACGCAAAAAAGCATCCATGTCCTACAAAAGCACAGCTAAACCAGCTGTACTAGCAGAACTAGAATTGTGCTACTGCGTCCTAACTTCTGCCTCTTCAGTCCAGATATGGCTGAGGAAAATTGCTAAGATTATCCTCTGGATTTATATACACACAATCCTTTCTTTAGAATTGTATTCTTACAGTTTCACTGAAATGTAATTGATGTTTATGGTTTTGTTTCAGTGAAAACGACACTAAGTATCCAGCTACCAAGTATCACACTTCAGTTAAGCCTCTGGTGTAACAGAGTTAACATTAGACTGACCTCTGTAAAACATGCTGGAACTTTGGCCTTCATTTCTAAAGACTCAAATTAATAATATTCCCAGCATCTCTCAGCAGTGCACTGTGCTGGCTAAAATTAGCTGAAACAGTTTACAAAATACAGTTTCTCAAACTAAATTAGTAATCAAACCCCCTCCCCCCCCCCCCAATTCAATTAGGAGCTTTGGAATAGGACAGAAATCACTAATCTTTTATTCCTTACCTAGAAAACATGGTGAACTTTAATAAACAAAGCTTATATACTAAAAGACTAATGCAAACCTGAAGCACTGCAATAACTTCAAATACAGCAGTTCTGTAGAAGATAGTCCTCCTAGGTCATGAGTGTTCAAATTGCTAAACCATGACTACAAAGTATAACACAAAGAAGTACTTCTTTCCTATAAAGCAGATATTGGCTTTAAGAAAGTAATCCGGATGAAATTAATAATATGTAAGATAGTGTGTGTGCTCTCAGATTTCTGCTCGAACTAAGCAGTCAGGGACTACTCATTGCAGTTCTGTTTTTCAGACTTCTCAGCTATTCACACAAGACACAAATTCCAGCAGTCCACAAAGCTTCTCAAAAGTATTTTGAATAGATGCAGATAATCTGCATATTTAGCCACATTTCTGCAGAATACATTCTTTTTTTTTTAAATCCCACACAAGTGTTATCAGCTTTCAGCAAGAACATTATGCATCAACTCAAATACAGATATCTCCAGTTGCAGCTGTATTAAAGAGTTCTAATGAAAATGTTCACATAAGACTATCACAATTTCCACTGTACATTAAATAATTCCACAGACTCCAGTTATATTCAAAATTTATAAGATCCCAGTATGCTAATTTTCTAATTTGTTAAAGGAATGCATTTTTACTTCCCACTGTTTGTTTACTAAATGTTTGTGGTCAACCTTGGTTTTAATGTAACATAACAAAACAAGGCTTTGAAAACATTTTTAAAAAGCAATGCAAACTGCCTTTATGTGATTCTATGCTGCATTTTCTAGGACTAAAATTTTGTGCATTAGGCATGATCACCCACCTTTAAGCCCCATGAAGAGTCTCATATTGTAAAAAAAGCAATTTCTGAGTTGATCACTGAATTACTAACAGAAGAACATTCACATACAGTGTTTACCATAGAGGTCCTAACTAGATGTGATACCTCAAATATTCATACAACAAAAACTTTAGCTTTGCCTGACATATTCTGGTTTATCCTCATTTCAGTTCACAGAATATTCTGAGTTAAAAGGGATCCAAAACGACCATCAAGTCCAACTTTTAAGTGGGTGACCTGTACAGAGATTGAACTCATGACCTTGACATTATTAGCACCATGCTCTAACCAAATGAGCTAATCTCAGTTTTTACTAACAGAAAAAAGAGACAAAAACCCACAACTATTTTACTTGGTCCAACAAAAAACTGTTGCAAAATGTTGTGGGAGAAAAGATAGATACAAGAAGAAAAAACAGTTGTGTGCACAGGGGTAACATATTGAGTGAAAGGGCATGTTACTGTCTCTGTGAGAAACAATTTTTAAAATCCTCTAGCACAAATTTCTTTAGAATGCACATCATTTGAAATTAATGTACACTCAGCTCACAATGAACTTTTTTAGTGCTGCCAGTACTTGTAGTAAAGTTTCTGGTATTCTCCAGATGGAAGCATATAAATTTCAAAACCAAAAAGGCTAATTGTCCAAGAGCATCACCAAACAATATAACAAGAGTTGTAAAAATCAAACTTTATCTGACTTACCGCCAGTGCTTTAGACAATTTTGTTCTATAGTTATTCAAAACAATCACATCAATCTCCTTAAATGGCACATAGGCAAAGCCATCTTTAATAAATACTCTTCTGGCTCTAAATAAATCCACAGCATCTGCAAGTCCAACCTGAGAAAGAAGAAAAACCCACATTGTGGAATAGCAAAATAATGCAGTAGCAATGTTTACAGCCCTAAGATTCAAGATGAACCAGTAAAACTTCAGTCATCCTCTGCCTTTTGACACTGTCTCCAGACAAAACTCAAAGACTGTGAAATTAAATGTTGACTTAGGAATAGCTAACCATTATTTTGGTGGGAAAATATTGCTTGCTTACAAAAAGTCATGCAACCAGGCAAAATAAGCTACTTTAAAGTTTGCGTCAGATTATTGACCCAATTACACAATTTTGCATCACTTACTGATTTGGTATTTGAAAATGGGTTTCTATTGGCCTTCTGTTTCAGACATCTTGAAATACTTGATTCATGTAAGCTACATACAAAAGGTTTTGTAAACAGATCTGGAACCAAACCAACTTTACTCCAAAGAAATAGTGGGCCACATGAGAAATTTTTTCCTCTCCCCTTGCTCTCTTGCAAAGCAAATTTCTGACTAATACAATCAGACCAAACCTAATTTCAGCAATAGATGTTTGAGAATATCTCCATCCTGAACAATTTGACAGCCAGGTAAATTAAGTCATTTGTCTGGGAAATATTAAAACTGAAGTTCATTTTTGTGGCAAAAGTAAGGGATGGCAGAAGAGGACAGAAGACATTATTAGTAGTTTGAAGCTTCCTTTATGTTCCCAGTCCTTGCCTCCACCCTTATACTCACATGAAGTAGAGGAATTCTCATTAGTCTTTTAGATTCTTGGATTAACTGTTAGTATTAGATAAACTTAAAATTAGTAACTCTGCATTTAACTGAGAGAGAATGAATGCAGATCTGTGGGACTCAGCAATTTTTACTTACCTTATAAAACATTTGTTCTTTTACTTTAGACATATTAAAGCCAGGCGTTGATGCACACAGCTCATTAGCCAATTCATTTTTCAGGTCTTCCCCAATCTAAAATTAAGAATTTGTTTTAAAACTCTTTAAATACTTTAGGATAAGGCTTTTTTCTTTTATTACCATGAGTTAAAATATTACTTAACCTGTAATATCATCAGTTTAGTTGAAAAGAGGAAAAGAATTACATATTCAGCAAGCGATCACTAATAATTAATCAAGCAGAAACCAGCAAAACACTAGTGGTCAACAGTGTTAAGCAACCTTCCCTCTGAAGTAGAAGGGCAGAGTTTAAACTACAAAAATTTTAAGCATTAACAAGAACTATAAAACACACTTTTTAAAAGTCAACCTCTCTAAAATAAAACTTGTGACAATCCTTGCTTGTCTCTAGATACGCATTAAAACAACGCAAGATGACTAAATGGCAGTTAGTAAGGACTTGAACAACTTAGATTTTTAACAAAAAAAACCAGTTTCAGCTTATTTTTAAGTACACATTTAACAAAACTATATCTAATCTTATATTCAGGAATTTAACTTTCCTTTTTCTAAGGAGCGAGAACAATGGTATATTTATTGTCCTCTAAATGTTAGTGCTTTTGCAGTTCTTGAAACAAGTAAGTAAAGCAGCAATGCTCTAATTTAACAACTCGAAGTATTTTAAAATCACAATGTTACACTTCCTAGCAAAAAAAACTTAAATAGTGCATATACATAAATTCACATCATAGAATCACAGAAGATGCTGAGCTGGAAGGGACCCATCAGGACTGTGGAGTCCCAACTCCTGGCCCTGCACAGCACAGCCTCAAGAGACACCATGCGCCCAAGAGCATTGTCCAAATGCTTCTCGAACTCTGCCAGGCTTGGTGCTGTGACCACTTCCCTGGGGAGCCTGTTTCAGTGCCCAACCACCCTCTGGGTGAAGAACCTCTTTCCTGATATCCAACCTAAACCTCCCCTGACACAGCTTCAGGCTGTTCCCTCAGGTCCTGTCACTGGTCACCACAGAGAGATCAGGGTTTGCCTCTCCTCTTCCCCTCACGAGGAAGTTGTAACTGCAATGAGGTCTCCCTTCAGTCTCCTCTTCTCCAGGCTGAACAGCCCAAGTGACCTCAGCCACTCCTCATATGGCTTCCCCTCCAGACCTTTCACCATCCTCACTGGCCCTCCTTTGGACACTCTCTAATAACTTTATATCTTTCTTATGTTGCGGCACCTAAAACTGCACACATTTGCATAACATATTCTTGATGAAGTATAATGGGAGTAGTCCCTGACTGAAAGGAATTAAAACGTTAAGGAACGCAGAATACCTTCTCAAAATGTAGATGGACAGAAATGTCCCCAAAGCACAACACAATGTGTGACACTGTTCTCCATAAACTGGATGTGTGCTCCAACACCTACAGTGAGCTGATGTAAGATTGCAGTCAAGGTAGTTTTTAGAGACTGATCAGGAACCAATTCCAGGCCATCACATGCAATAGATGTGCAGACTCCAAATGCAAGATAAAGTCACCCAGTGACTTTTCTCTCCATGGGAAGGGATGTGCTTAAGCAGTTTTCTTCTCTGAATGGGACAGAATATCTAATTTGTTGACCAACGCTGATATGCAGTTAAATGGGCATTTAAACAAAATTTTTTCCTTCTCAATTGAAAAACCCAAGAAAACAAAACAAAACACTTTTCTTGGAAGTCATAGGAAGGACCCTTTAATTTCAAAGCTGGAAGAGTAGCTTAGTGAAAAACAGTGATTTGATACATGCATACAAAATGGCCAAGGCAGCAATGCTGAGAAGGCTTATGGTTACCCTGTCTGCATCTTGATGTAATCTGTAGTACTCTCTCAGGAAAACCAGCTTTAAAAATAATAATAAAGATGTCAGCACGGCAGAAGAATGTAGCTTTGAAGAGAGAGGAAATACACAATAGCATTATATTTCTGCATGTAAAAATGTAAAGCTCAGTGAAAAGCAGCCTGTAAAGAAAGCATTTTTCTTTAACAAAGTAGCTGTATCAAAAAAATTAAATGTGTTTCTGTAAATGAAAAGAGAAAATACTTCCCATAAAATATTCTCATTAACAATTTTATTCTTGTTAGACTTTGAAAAACTCCTGCTTTTCAAACATGACACACTGAAACTATAGACAAATTTCACACAGTGGTACCAAAACTCCATTATTCCTTTCAGATGATCTATTTCTTGTCTAAGTAAGTATAAATCTAAGTCACTGTATCAGCCTGCAAGCCTGCCTTTCACCTACCAGAGACCTAAGTTTTCATTTTAATTCCAAAATAGTGGCTTCCATTTTCAAATGTAACAGTTTTATGCATTCTTAGTAGAATTTCCTTAAGATAGTCCAGTGTACTGTGTCATTCCAAACCCTCACTGACCATGTCTTTGAATAAAAACAGTACAACATGTATAGCAAGAGTGGTTACAATTGCATTATTTCTTCTAGGATATCTTACTAAAAATAACTCCATCAAACCAAGCCAAGGACAGAGTGGTTTCAGGTTTTTTTTCAAAGAGCTATTAAAACAGTCCAGAAACTGTTTTACAGACAGGCTAGCAATACTGGGGGGAGAACAAGAACAGGGAAAGGCAAGGATTCCTTTTTCATTTGTTCTTCCAAAACAAATTAGCTCAATTTCATCAACAAAACCATTTTTTTCAGTATTACACTTTATTTCAAGGAGGATTTATTCCAAACTTCACAAATTGTCTACATCATTCTTTATTAGTAATTTGACCATATCAATTTTGTACAGATGTAGTGACAGTCATCTTGGATTTTCTTGCATGTCACTAGCAAACAATTTAACATTGTTGGGGTAAAAGTGATCCTGGTGAATCCCCACAAAAAATTAGGTTAATGGGCCATGACTAAAGATTTAGATAAGACTGTGGACAGTGTGACCAAAAATACAGTTTTATAAGAAGTTGTATTTTTAAAATAAACACAAATATTATTCAAAGCACTATTTATTATATAAATAAATAATATACATAAAGCTGTAAAATAATTTACTTCTTAGAGCCTCAAATCTCTTATAGGTTAGGCAAACATTCAGCAGCCATACAAACACTTTGCTCCTTGCCTTTTCACTAAGTTCACATTGCCTTCATGTTTTCAGCTAATAGAGAAAAAGAGGAAGAAGAAACAAGGATAATCCTAGCCCCCAACTAAAGCTGGGAAATTACTCCAGAATGCATTCAAAAATAAAATTGGCTTCCCTAAAGACTGAAACATGAAAAATAACCTTCCACTGGCATTACTGATTTCACCATTTTCACATAAAATTGACTGAAGATGCAATGCAAAGAAATATGCTCCTCATAGTCTAAAGTCAGACTCCAGCTTTCAGCCAGGCCATGCCGGTATCTCTGCATCCAGAGCATCATGAAACATGCATCCCAATTTTTCTTGGTTCACAGAAGCTAGAAAAGCTTGTTTTTTACTGTTGTTTTTGGGGGTTTTAATTATTTAAATAAGAATACTACAGTTTGTATATTTAATAATTTCATCCTAAAATAGCACCTGCAAAAACACTTTCCAGTAATCATTAAAAAATTACATACACTTAAATACAGCTTTTAGTATTCTAATGGAGACTGGAAAGATAAACAGGCTGCTTAACTTCTGGCAGAACTCAGTGATCTTCACCAGATAAAATACTGTGTTGCTCAAATTATTTTAAAAAAACCAAAACAGAACATACAATTCTTCTGAGGGTCTCACCTGGTGATCATCTGACCTTCCACATGGAACTGATTAAACTCACCTCACAGAAAACAATTCACTGGTTTTGCCTTGTTTGTTTGTAGCCAGTTTAGTAAGCTGCTTATCACTGTGTCAGACTTTGCTTTGCACAAGCAAAGAAAAGGAAAAGGATCTTCCCTTTTCAGTGACAGTGGGTCAGGTAGCACAGCTCAAAACAATTCAACTGTTCATTGTAAGTTTCTGAAACTTAGGAAAAATAAAGATAGAAAAAGAGAGGAAGGGAAACAAGCAAGTACTCAGGACAAGTTGCATTATTTCTGGTTTTCTTGCTTCCTACGTGCAGTTTATTCACTGATTTTTAATCACAGAACTGTCCTGGAAACACAAAGACACATAAATTTAGATTAAAATATGAATAATTTAATACGCAGGGCATGGTTAAACAAACACAGTCAGTGAGGTAGTCCAAAATCTTCAAAATAAATTTGATATCCCTACTCTGTTTTAATGAAGAGATAAAGATGCATGCATACATTATACTGCTATACATGTGCCACTACTTAATTTTACTAAGTCTCCCAGTAAGGAACAAGAACTCCATGCACAAGTCCTTTCCTTTTCCGAGACTCAGCTTCAGGTATTTATGGGCACATGCCACTGGTGTCCTTAGAAAGTGAACTTCCTAAAATTTGCTTTAAGTCACAGAGCATCTGGTACTCAAGTGGCACAACACCATTCCCAAAAACAGGCAGTGTCAATCAATACTTTGCTAAATTGCAACTTTAGGCATGAAGCAGAAAAAACCAATCATTTCCTAATCAATCTTCTCCATTATCACACATCACACTACAAACTAAGCTAGCACCAGAACACCAAAGTATTAACCTAGATACCATTAAATTTGAGAATATTAATTTAAAGTCTAATCAGCCAGTTAATGAATACTAGCTTGATTAGCAAAGGACACCATTCCCAGCTCTCCTACCAATTAAAAGGATGAAGAGCCTTCAAGAAAACATTCCAGAGGCTCGTAAATCTGTCATTCAAAAACCCGATGATTATCAATTTCATTTTGGCCAAGCACAAATTAATTAAGAAGAAAATTTTATCTTCCATAGTACTACAAGTTTATATTTTAGCTCAAGTTCAGCCCGCTGGCATACCTAAAAATATAAAGGGCAGCACTTGGAATTATTATCTATTCTTATCCCTCAATTGAAATATTGGGCTTTTTTTTAAGAGTCAAGAGTGGGCACAGAAAGAACATTTTATAATCTTCCTCACTATTCAGCTAATTCATGGTTTCCATAATCACAGAGAAACTCAGTGACACAGGTTCAGTCTCCTACATCCCTGATAAAAATTCTCCTATATCCATTAAAAGGAAAGCTGAACAAAACAATTACTACAGAAGTACCTAGAAGTATAGAAGTAGAATTAGAAAGAAACTTGTTAACAAACGTTTCTCTAGATTCAATCCCAAGATTAGCAGGAAAGAGTGTTTCAAAGTTAGCAGACCATTTTCTGAAGTTTATGTCCAAAATGGCAGCTAGTAAATTCTACTTGCAGAGTAATTACATCCTGCAGAAACCATCCTATCAGCTTTTATGCTGCTGTATTAAGGAACAATATAAACATCTCCAAAGCTACTGCATTCACTGCTATGTAAAAAATAAATTCATTTTACAACATTATTAACTTCAACCACCACAAAAGAACTTAAGACCTTGATTATTCAAAGAACATATTTTCTTCTTGGTCAACATATGGGTATCATTTTTTAAAATACACTATTGATTTCCCAATTTTCTCTGTTCTCATTCCCCAAAAGAATATCTAAAATGTTTACAGAAAAAAGAGGAGACACTTGATGACACCTTTCTGGTTGTCTATACTAAGTTTCTTCCAAGAATCCAAAATTACCAACTGCTAAGAACTGAAAATCTATTAGGATGAAGTTAGGATTTTCTAAACTTTTCACCCTTTCCAAGGCTTTAGATAAATGGCAGTCAAGTATGACCTGGTCAGCTACTGAGTGCTAGAGCACATTATCACACAAGCAGTGTGGGTCCTCTTCCCACTTCTACCTTAAGCTGAAGAGCCTGGTGTACAAGATCCTATTTTCCACCATAATTTTGGCACAGCTGCCACTTTAATTTTACTTTAAAAACCCAGAGTTACAGCAGAACATCTGCCTCAGGATTCAGACTGTATTCCAAATGTCGCCTAGTTGCTGTCAGCTAGATTAAGAGCAAGAATGTTTTTATTCATCGTATCTTTACTGCAGCCTTTTCTGCAATTTTTATTTCAAAGCACATAACTTTTTTCAAAGCAGTTAGAGAATGTACTTCAAACCAGAAAGAACATACACAGTACCTAGTACAGAAGGATTCAGCCTTACAGTGGACTGTAAAGTTCCTATTTAACTCAAATGATGAAGCACACAACGCCATTTAGTAAGAATCAGAGTGCCCCAGTCCACTAAAGGGGCATAAGTAACTGTACATTTTGTGGTGTAGTTTGACTTTCGTTCCACAAGTCAATTTTAAGCAATAAAAAAGACCTTCTAAGGGTCCATTTAGATTTCTGCAGATAATCAGCATCTGTTTCTAATCAAACTGAGATGATTGCCAAATTAAAACTTTTAATTAGCATTTTGCATCATTTACAAACTGTTGTTCATTATGTTTATGAAGGTGAAAAAGGACATCCCCAGTAGCTATATATTCTTTAATCACATCTATTACTCAATTCTACAATTTTATAGAATATCACCGATACCATATGTGCAAAGAAATACATGCAACTAGAATTACCGCAGCAAAATGCATCCGTTTTCTCCATAACTAAAAACAAAGTCATGCTTACAGCTCAAGGATCCATTAGAGTAAATAAAGAGCCTCCCATACATCCTGCCAGTGCACAAAAAAAAAAAAGAATTTTTTTTAAAAATCAAGCTTTATTTTGAAAGTCTGTGAGAGAATATTACCACTCATTTTAAGCTTAAATGCTTTAATGAAACCTCATCCCATCTACCCATCCCTCAAAATGTTAGCTCACTACAATACCCAGGCTGCTTGGCAATCAACCCAATTACTTTTGGATGAGAATAACTCACTACATTTTTTAAAGCACTAAAAACTAAAGTACACGTTTCACTGTCTTGTTTGACAAAATCCAGCACTTAAAAAAACACCCTACTCCTAAACCTTTCCACATACAATTTTGTTTCTGTTACAACTCTAAGCATGGAGTTAAATGACAGAATACGTATTTTTAGCTTATTTTGGCAGTAAGGCCCATTTCCCACTTAGGCATGCATCACTTATGACCCTTGCTGTCACCTGTAAGACAAGCATCACCGGTTTTCAAGCAAAGGGACAAATACAAGATTTAAGCAGCAGAAAAGTAAGATACAATTCAGAACCATTTCCTTAGCAAATGCAGACCATAGCCTACTTGCATAGTTATTGTCTTAGCTTGGCATAAGTTTCCACACAGCAATATAGACTCCAGATAGTTTCTACTTTTAAGTATTTTCCCCATCCTGTTTGGGAAAGGAAGAAATACTGTTTGATGCCCCTGAAATGAAAAGCCATAAACCATATCAGAAGAATATTCTGGTTTAAACACCTGGTTTCAAAATAGATAATTACACTCACAGCCCTTTAGTGGCTTGACACAATATTGAGTATTCTTTCAAATGTATCTATCCTTAATAGGGACAAAAACTAGTCCCCATTCTCATCAATCCACATCTGACTTTAGGATCTTCTGTACCAAATAAAGGCAGTCAAAAAGCATTTTTTCAAGAAGCTGAACTACAAATATTTCTACAACTGCCCCACTACCAAGATAAACGTTTTTGAAGAAAGCATAATAGTGATATCAGAAAGTCTCTCATAGGACTACTCTGATCATGAAAATGGAAATTAAAGAAGTTTAATTTCTAGTGCTTAAAGCAGCTAAAAAAGCACTTCAACTGCATCATCAAAGAGCTACTGTGGAAAAAAATTCCATCACTAATGCATTTTGCTCTTTCCATTTTATTTTGCAGTTCTTATTCCTTCCTCTCGAATGCCTGCAGATGCACTAAAGACCTTTAGCTCCCCCACCTGACTATTCCCATCTGCCATTCCCTCCCCATTACTATGATCCAAAGCATTTATTAAAATAATGTGCTTTATAACAGCACCTAAAAATTAGGACATCTGATTCTGCAATAACTGGCTGTTACCCAAAAAATAAGTCATCTAAACTAGAAGTTATTTAAAAGGCCATAATATTTTTTATATTTCAAGAGGCTATTCAGAGGTAAGAAAGTTCAATTTAAACATGATTTTTTTTTCTGCTCTGTGGAGTGGAAACAGCAACACAGATGCGTTCAAGATTAAATACACTGTGCTTAGAAGTTTATTTCTTTTGCACAATGCAGAAAGATAATAGCGAACAGAAGCATTGCAGAAAATATAAATCCAATTATACAACATCCTTACACCACAGATTAAGACATGATAATAACTATTAACTTTCATTTCTTCTGGAAGCAACAAAGAGGTACAAACAGTCTGAAGAAACCAGAACAGTCAAAATGATGACCAGAATATCACCAAAAAATAAATTTAGGATAAAATTTTGCATTCTACTCCACTCCATATTCCACTATGTAAGATCAATTGCTGGAAAGGTACAGCAACAAATCAAAGCATCCAATAGTACTCAGGAAAAAACACAAGACAAGCAGCAATCCACCTGCGACTCTCAAAAAAACCCAACTGTGTTAAGCTGATTTCACTGCCTTTATCACAGTGCAGCAGACCTCAGGCGCACAGAAAAAAGCAGGTGTCATATTGTCTCAAACACCCTTGAAGTCACCAAAAGACACTTTCACATGCAAATGACCAAACAGTTCCAAACAGTTCCACGGAATCTTCTACAGTCTGGGTTCAAAACTCATTGGAAAAGCCATGCATGGAAGAACCGAACTCAAAATAGAAGGATGTCTTAAGCCAAGTTCCACAATCAAATCAAAATTTAATACTTCAGTTCCTAACCTGTATATTAAAAGGGGAGCAGATCACATATTGAAGTACCATGAAGCTAGGGGCACTGTAAGAGCACTAGAGAATGGGATCAGGGAAGAAAATCTGATCTAAAATTGAAGGCTGTAAAAATGGCAAAGGACACTCACAGAAATGACAAAACACCACACAAAAAAAGGCTGAAAGAAGCAACAAGAAAGCATCATGACAGATAGAAGGCAAATACAAAGAGAAGGGAAAAACAAACAAACAGGAAAAAAGCCCTATCTTTCTCAACTAGTGGATAAAACAAGAAGAAATATGTTAGGTTTGACATTAGTTTAAAAAGGCTAAAAGGAAAGTGAAGCAGCAGAATGATGACCACCACTGTGAGACTTGAATATAGAGTTGCAGGGAACTTTGCAAGCAGAGCTGTGACATTTTCACAGACAAGGCAAGTGAAACTACTGTCATTTTCAAAATGCTGTTGAAAGTGTTGAAGGGAAAAAAAAAAAAAACAACAAAAAAAACCCCAACAAAACACCCCAAAAAAACCACACACAGCACTTTGAAAACAACCACAGAACATTTTGGTCCACCTGAGCAGAAGAGACCCGAGGACCAGCCCCAGGGAGAGACAAAGTGTGACTGGTTAAGGTGAACAGGTTTTGTGGCAAGTTTTCACAAGAACCAAGTGGAAAAGACCCAGAAGTTCATTAGATCTTCCAAATCAAAACAAGATGTATCACAGACCTACAGCTGCAGACGCTGAAAGGACAGATCTTCCATTTGATGTCTAAGAACAAGTGGCAGGTCCTGGAGAGTTAAAATTATGCAAGGCAAAGCAGACAAAAGGCTGAAACTCGGATTGAGGGCTTCAAAGGAGATATTTCTGACCATGTCAAGAACAACTTTGTAGTTGAAGCCCAAGTACCACTTACCTGTAAAACCATTTATTTTATATAATTCCTTCATATACTGAACAACTTACTTTGAGATTAAAATATTTTCTTCAATGACTTTAAAATATTCACAAATTTCCCTTTAAATATCTTTAAATCTGTTAGTGCCTTTTACTGCCAGAAACTGTCAGGCATCATTGATGCAATTACTCATTTATAGTAAGATTTTAATACTTTAATCTCCTAAATTGATGTAAATCTCAGCTGCACACCTGTGTTTGCATATTCTCTTTGATGGGCTCTGTCACCTTAAATGTCAGCATTTACTCCTCTTGAGTGCTGCTTAAGGATTTCCAATGCTCCCTATGTGACTGACTTTGCACCTGGATTATTTAATAGGCCTTGAGTGCTGAAAATTACATGCCATACATAAAAAGCTTCTGTATTTATCTGGATGATGGGAGTACTGTCCCTTAAAAACCTTTTCTCTTTCCTTTTTTTAAGACTTAAAAGTGTAGAACAGACTAAAAACATTCTGAAACACCTTCAGAACCATTCCATTATTCTCCTTTTACTGTGATAGAAAACCAATCCACGTATCAGGGGAAAATACTCTTGAAGCAGAGATTTATTCTTGCTTTCCTTCCACCCTCTTCCTTTCTCGACATTTTATTCAATACCATGCACTCTACCCCTTGCTCGTGCTGGCATAAATTGGTAGGTGTAAACAATAATATTCCAGAGTACTGTAAAATTTTGAGCACCAAACCAATGTTCCACTAGGCTGGGCAGCACCAGTCCAGCCATCTTCCACACTTGTCAGAGAGGAGACTGGCCAAAGCTATTCCTACAAGTGATTAAAATGCCATCTACATGTTAGTAGTTCAAAAAAGTGTCTCAAATACAAATTCAAATCAAGCTTCATTTTTTTTCCCAAGAAATTCAGGTCCCAGAGGCTTCTTACAGAATACTAAAGATGGACTAACTTAATCCAGTACCAGCTTTGTAAAAACTTTCCAAGGAAGAACTTACCTAACCTTCAAATTTCCATGATTTATACTAAATGTAGAGAGGCTTATTTCTTAATCACAAACATTGTAAAAATTTTGAATTGTAATAATCCTATACATGTTCAGACATGTTCATCATACTGCAATCATCATGTTTAGCTTGAGTAGCCTTCCTTTTTCAAGTGAAGGGCATCTTCATAATCAGGTAAAACTCCCCAGAGCAGGAATTTACTAATTTTAATAAACCCTGTGCCACATATTTTGCTCCTTCAGCAATACAAATGTCAGCCACTGGACACAGGAAATCCTATTATAAAAATTAAAACATTAGTTTTCATTAAATTTCATTTCTATTTTTAATTTCAGAAAGCTCTTGATTGAAAATTTATTTAATCATCAGAACTATTATCATATCAAACTCTCTATAGCTGACCTTCATATTAAAAAAAAAAAACCTTTCAAATTTGGTATTTTTTCCTTCTAGTTGCTAACAACTTCATTCTTTCAAAAATTTGCTAAATAAGATCATTTTATTAAGTATTCAAAGACCTTAAATATATAACGATCTTAACAACTTCTTAAGTATTATCCATTGGTGGGATTGAAGATTTCTTGATTCTATAAAGCAACAGCTCTCAATCCATAATTTACAAAATCTCAGAAATTAGTCTGCAAAACCCCTGCAGAATATATATGTAAGTCTCACTTCCTCATGCATGTAGACAAACAAGAGAAGGTGAGAGGTGACACTTACTGGATTCTCAATTTTAGGTTCACTTTGTTGGTGCTGTAAATGAAGACAACTGTGACAAAACTGTACAAGGCAATCCAATTATTCATGCTGCCACAAAAGAGTTGACCAGTCTTTTTAATAAATACTGAGAATCACTTCTTACAGTGGTTCTTAGAATTGTTAACATTGCTGTGCCAGACTACGCCAAGGTCAAGCTTTAGCAGCTCCGGCCTTTCTCAGATTACAGTTCTGAAACCAGAACCATTATCTAGAAAATGCAAGGCACCTCTCTTCTCTTTGAAGAAATTTAACTAGAAGTTTCTTAGTGCACCATAAGCAATTGAAAGTTCTATAATAGAACTTCTATCCATTTACCCATACAGAAAATGGATTGTAACATCAGAACTTCCTTCCTTTTTCTGAAGACCATCCCCTTTCCTAATAGGTAGAACACAAAGTTTGATTTCCATCTTGTTTCACGCCACAGTAAGGCATGGAAACATTGTAACTTCTAACAGAGAAGCATGAAGAGAATAGTTCATCCTAATTTTCTTCTTAAAGCCTTTTACAAATAGAACATTGAGAAAAAGAATACGGCTTTTAGAGTGCCCTTACTTTTGTAGTGGCCTCTACATAGCTCCATGGCGTTTAGACCTTTTTCATATACATATGGAATTCCTTAGTAATATTCAAACGTTTTACACATGATAGTGCAAGGAAGGATTAGTTTTGCCTAAATTCCCACAAGAACTGGAAGCAGGGGGTGGAAGTAGAAGCAGGGAAGTAGATTTTCAACGAAATGATGCTTCGTTGCCTCAACAGGAGTAAGAAAGTAATACATTCTTAATCATTTTGACATATTGAAGGCACATTCAGTAGCACACAACCAAGCCATACTCCTAGCTATTTCCAGCAACCTGCAAACATTAATTTATCCTTACAAGCCTGAACGCTGAAACTGTGACAGAAGAATATGAGGCTGGGAAGTAAGCAACAGAAATACAGCTCCACAAACACACCTCTCACTGAAAGGTCTGTTGAACCAGAGAATGGCATTTCTAACAGTCTCTCGATGACACAGGAAAGCCTCTGTTACTCTTAACACTGCACAAATCCTATTTTACCAACGTGCAATGATGCCAGATATTTCAATCCAGCAACATATAATGTACGTCAGCCACATATCTTAGAATATTTAAGTTCTTCTAATAAGAAGTATTTTAAGAGAAAGGCTTTTTCAGTAGAGTGATGATTGCACATTAATTTTTATTAACTCAAGTTTACAATGAGAGCTACGGGCAAAGCTGGAGTTTCCTAAAGACACAGTTCATAGCTGCAGTGCAAAATATTGTTAAAATCATGAATGCAGACACTGCAGTAGACATTTTCCTTTAATCCACTCAGACAAACAAAGCAGTATATAATAGCAGGAACTCTTTTGTAATATCCCTAAAACACCAACAACAGTTGTTTGTCTAAACAGATTCTGCATTTTCAAGGTTTTTCATCACTTGTCAAAAGAAACAGAATGAGTTTAAGTCAAAAGGGAAAAATTTTTGAATCTAACTTCTAATGAGAAAGCAACAACTGTAGAATTAGAGCATTTACAGAATTTTGGATAACTTATATTCTGCATTCTCCATAGCATGTGCCTAATGGGCAAAAATCAAATTGTCTATTAAAAGAAAATAGGATAATTAACATGTATGTGCATGTATAAAGTCTATGTTACAATGAAACTTATTTAATTTTACATCATTTCTCTTAAAATTATAAATAAGTCCTTAACCACAATTTGTAGCTACTGTATTTAACACCAGCCTTTAGTTTTTCATTATTTAAGCTAAATCATGGTCTTGGTTATACACCTATAGCTCCAGTAACTCATATAATATGCACAAACGAGAAGAATCAAAATGGTTTTTGGCATGCACAAACATGCAACCATGTGTCCCCATGGGGACAATAACACAGAAAGCTACATTTTTGAGCAATCCATACAGGATTTTCATACTTGGATTATTAGATTTTAACTGTCCTCAACAGCTATCATAAGCATTCATTGAATGCACTTATTTTTCATTTCCACAGTTTTCCAGATGTCAGTGTTCACAAATGGAACAATGTACAAAGTCCCCAGGTCACTGTAGTTTGCTGTGGTTCCTATAGCAAAAAGCCGCATCTTAAAAAGTAGTTAGTGGATTGCAAAGGTTCTAGAGCAAAGTTTATGAATAAAGACGTATTTTGGCCACAATTATTTTTCAACTGAAGTCAATAATGTGATGAGGACAAACTGCACATATAATTGACAAAAGGATCAAACACAGCCATTGCTTTCTTATTACTGAAACATTTAGGGTGAACTACTACACAATTCACCAAGAAAGCAAGGTAATTTTAACATGAGTGTTATTTGGCCGAGATGGCCAGATAAGGCAGATAAGACCTTATGTGAAGAACACATACTGTTCTTATCTGAAGAACACAAACTAGGGACAAATGATGCATCCCAGAGTCCTGAGAGAATTGGATGATGTAGTTGCCACACCACACCCCATGATAATTGAAAAGTCATGGCAATCAGAAATCCCAAGTGAATGGAAAAGGGCAAACATTGTACCCATCTTTAAAAAGCTTAGAGAAAACCCTGTGAACTACCAACCAGTCGGCCTCACCTCTGTGCCTGGAAAGATCATGGAAGAGATCCTCCTAGAAGCTATGCTAAGGCACATGGATAACAGGAAGGTGATTTGGGACAGACAGCATGGCTTCACCAAGCCTGACCAAACTAGTGGCCTTCCATGATGGAGTGACTACATCAGCAGACAAGGGAGGGGCTACAGATGACATTTATCTGCATTTCTGTAAAGCCTTTGACACAGTCCCCCACAACATCTGTCTCTCCAAACTGGAGAGAAATGGATGCAATAGCAGAACCACTAGATGGATAAGGAATTGGTTGGACATCTACACCCAGAGGGTAGTGGTCAATGGCTCAGAGTCCTGATGAACGTGAGTGACAAGTGGTGTCCCTCAGGAGTCCGTACTGGGACCAGTGTTATTTAGTATCTTCATTGATGACATAGGTGAAGGGATTGAGTGCACCCTCAACAAGTCTGCAGATGACACCGACCTCAGCGGTGCTGTTGACACACCTGAAGAACAGAACAGCATCCAGAGGGATCTGGACAAGCTCGAGAAGTGGCCCAAGGGAATCCCAGGCAGTTTAACAAGTGCAAGGTTCTGCATCTGGGTCAGGGCAATCCCTGGTATCAATCCAGGTTGGGGGATAAACAGATCAAGAGCAGCTCTGCCAAGAAGGACTTGGGGGTGCTGGTGGAGGAGAGGCTGGACATGAACCAGCCATGTGCACTCGTAGTCCAGAAATCCAACTGTATCCTGGGCTGCATCAAAGGTATAGTGGCCAGCAGGGCAAGGGATGGGATTGACGGCCATAAACTAAAATGCAGGAAGTTTCAACTCAACATGAGGAAGAACTTCTTTATGCTGAGGGTGGCAGAGCACAGGAACAGGCTGCCCAGGGAGGTTGTGGAGTCTCCCTCTCTGGAGACATTCAAAACCCACCTGGATGTGTTCCTGTGTAACCTGCTCTAGGTGACCCTGCCTAGGTCAGGACCCTATCTAGGTGGCAGGGGAATTGAACTGGATGATCTCCAGAGGTCCCTTCCAACCCTAACAGTTCTGTGATTCTGCCCCTCTACTCCACTCTAGTGAGACCCCACCTGCAGTGCTGCACCCAGCTCTGGGGTCCTCAGCACAGGAAGCACATGGACCTGCTGGAATGAGTCCAGAGGAGGACCACCAAGATGATTACAGGGACAGAACACCTCTTGTATTAGGAAAGGCTGGGAGAATTGGGATTGTTCAGCCTGGAAAAGAGAAGGCTTTGGGGTGACCTAATTGTGGCCTCCAGTACTTGAAGGGAGCCTACAAGATGGAGAGGGACTTTTCACAAGGGCCATGTGGTGACAGGACAAGGGGGAATGGCTTCAAATGGAAGGAGAGTAGGTTTAGATTAGAAGTAGGTTTAGATTAGGAAAAAATTCTTTACTGTGAGGGCAGTGATGTGCTAGAATAGGCTGCCCAGAGGAGTCATGGATGTCCCATTGCTGGAAGTGTTCAAGGCGAGGTTGGATGGGACTCTGAGCAACCTGGTCTACTGGAAAGCGTCTCTGACCACGGCAGGGAGTCTGTCTTAGGTTACAATATAAGATGTAACCAAAAGTATGTATTCTATCACCATCTGCTAAAACCAGGTGGGGCAGTGTTCTTTGTCTTTTCCATGACACATCCCTAGTAACTCCCTCTGGAGTGGTATCTTCTGTTAATGGGCCATCCAGCCTCACTGCATGACTCATAAAATTACATCATCCCACTGTGAAATGCTCCGCCCAGGGGAAGGAACCAAGCCTTCCTTCCTGGATATAATCTGAGGTTTGGAACACCACAGTCAGCCCTTACCTACCGGATTCCCAGAGGACAAAAGCTACATAGCCACTACTGGACCTTCTGAGGAAGACCAGACCCTTCTACAGGATCACCGCTTCGACAGAACCATATCTGTATCACTTCAAAGAGGACTGCAGCCACCACCTAATCAGACTGCTACCACCACCCTGCCTGTCAGGGTGTCAGGTTGCATCCTGACTCTGTCAGTTTAAGCCAGTGTTTCTGTATTATTGCCTTGTTATATGTATTAGTAAAGAACTGTTATTCCTACCTCTCATATCTTTGCCTGAAAGTCCCTTTTTTTCAAAATTATAATAATAATTTGGAGGGAAGGGGGTTACATTTTCCATTCCAAGGGAGGCCCCTGCCTTCCTTAGCAGACACCTGTCTTTCAAACCAAGAGAGATTTGGAACCAGATCTCTGAGGTCCCTTCCAAACCAAACCATTCTTTGACCTATGATCTAATCCACCCAAAATTTTGATTCAAAAATACCTATCAGCTTTTGTAAACCTTAACTTACCTGTGTAATCACACGTTTTTTCAGTTGTGTTTGTAGACTGAAGCAGACTGAGCTTCTCTTGTTGTAGCACAAAATTTTATCACTTAATCCTCATGCACACTACTCTCCAAGTTCAGAACTTCTGTGTGGTTGGGTTTTTTTAAAACCATAACTGCACTATTTTTCAAACACAATTGCTAAAACTATCTTAATGAGAATTTTAAAAAACAACAGGCATGTGCAACACAAATAGAGAAAATAACATACTTACAGCTTCAAATGATAAATTAACGTGTTCCAGGAATTTCTGCATTAAATTGTCAGTTAGTTCATTGAAGCGATATCGGAAGAGATCCATTTCTTGTTGAAGAAACCAACGCCTGAGATCCTCACTGCAAAAAAAATAGTAAAAAAAACCCCATTTTTTGAATATGCATTATTTCTCTGCTTGGAAACTAGACCTCAAACCTAGTGAACAGAACAGTGACGCTGACTTTGGCATGTGACTCACAAACTGAGAAGCTTGGAAGTGAAGGCAGGAAAGCTTCAGTAATGCACACTCAATCAGAAAAGACTTGTGGAGAAACAATACTTTTTACTTTTTGGGTAAAAATATTCAATTGTAGGTAACATGCTCCCTTGGTATTTAAAGCTTTTTTTCTACAACATGGCACAATATTTCTTCATTGTACAATTAATGTGATCAGGCAAATATATTTTGAAGGCTACTTCTTTTAATTCTCACTTTTGGTGTATCTCTAGCTGAAGAAACATGCATACATCTCAGATAATATGACAACACTGCACTCTATTCTAGGCAACAAATAGCCTGGAAACAGACAAAATGAAAATATATGGCAATGAAGTTGTGTGAGGAACACAAACAGAACATCTAACTCTTGACAAAAGAGAAAAAGGGTTTTAGCAATTGCAGGTGAACAAGCAGGAGAACAAACAGGAACACAGAGACAGGAGTCAGAAGACAGAGTAAAACAACACTGAAGCCAGTCTAAGTACTCTAAGCACTCACGTAACTCTTCACATCCTAGTGCTCAGATTCCCAGGCAGCAGCACATTACTCAAAGCTACCGCAAGTCGGTACCAGAGTGCCAGTAACAAAGTCACCCTGTATGTGCAAGCACAGAATGCAAATATCTCACTACCACAGGGAACTCTCTTAAACTGTCCTCTGAGAGATACCCTGTGGGCCACTGCCATTGGAATTCACAAAGCACAGAAATACTGCAGTCTTACATGCTCTCTTTACAATATTTAAGCATCTTTTCCCATAAGGGAACATGTAAACCACAACAGAGTTGTTTGTGGTTCTGTGGACAAAACCTCTGCTTGAAATATGGCTTGAAGAAAAGTAATTATTATTCACAGTAATTCCAGATGGAAAAGCTGTTAAGGTGCTTTGTAAAATATAACCCTGTGGACAGTTTCAGTGCTTGGGATGTAAAAATAATCTGTGCCACTTAAAATGGAAGTTAATGCTTTAATGACTGATCTGTTGTAGTTCTTCTGTGGCCATCTTGGACAGTAGTAAAATCCTAGGATGTGTCAATTTTTTCCGTTTTCCTAGATTTACACTGCATTTGTTTTCCGAAGGGGGAAACCAACCAAACAAAACAAGAACACCACACACACACACAAAAACCAAACAAACCACAAACACAATTATGTATAACTGCTTTGGAGACCAGCCAGTCTGTTGTTCCTTTTCTTCAGGAAAGGAGATCAAAGACTATAATCCCACCTACCCATAAGTTACCATAACAAGAAAATATTACTTTATCTCTTATGCAGACATCTATCTGGATTCTTCCTACATCTGACAAAGTAGCTGACGAGCTGACTTCACACTACTGTATATGTCCAGCATATACTTTAACACTGACTTTCCTAGGATCATCATCATTACAGCACTATTTACATAATTTCTAAAGCCAAACTATATTTTATACTCATTATTCACATGAAAAAAATTGTACACTCTCATCTCAAACTCACACTAAGTAATAATACTTATTATCAAAACCCCAAGCTTAACTGAAAAGCAATGTCACTGTCATTAGATAACTAACCAAGCTGCTGCTGAAGCTGAGGGAGTTGCAGGTCATTGAAGTGTAGATGTTAAGAATATCTCCTCATTTTTTGCCACTTAACTTTCTGGTGTGCAGATTACTCAACAGTTTAAACCAGTTCATAGATTCCCAACTATTAAAATAATATAAAAGAACAGTCTCTTTCATATAGGGAACAGCACTTGAGGGGCTAGGGCTGGAATAGAAATACTCTTCAACCCAAGGAGGGGTAGGAAAAAATCAGAATATTTGTTAGGAAGCATGAACATAGAAGTACTTTAGGAAAGGCATGAAAATGCTTGTAAATCTGGAATTTAAGACTAGTAGCTGACATTCCACAATTAATACAAGAGCTCCAATAACTTAACATTGACTTATGAAAACTACAACACCAAAGGATTACTCAGAGTTTTAAGTTTTAAAGACTAGACAACAAGGGGAACATGGGTACAGACAACACACAAAAAGAAATGCTACTCAACATAAGAGGCAGCAATTTAGCACACAAGTCTAATTTATCAAATAGAAAAAAATGTCAGGGAGTAGTGAATAGGCCTTGCTAAGTTTGAAATAGAATTTATGTCCTTGTTATGTGACACAGACACAAATCAAACAAAAAAAAAAAGGCACAAAAGTATGTTTGAAAGTTTCCTAGATAAAAAGAGTTTTGCTGTCAGAGCAGAGGCAAAATTTATTTCTTCCATCTTAAGAATGTAAAATCAAAATTATGCTCCTGTGACTTTCAGAGTTCTTCATAGCCAATTTGCTGAAGTGAAGAGAGATGCAGCAGACAAAAGCAAAAATGCACGGTCGTGTCCACATGCAAATAAAATTATCTTTACCTCTGCATCTGCCATGAAAGCAAATGAAACAAGATTATTCTATTTCCTGGTCTTGGCAGATCTAAGTGACATTAGAAGAGATGCGAAAGAAGGGTATGGATGAGACTGTTCTCTTGAGACTGTACATATCCTATCTTATGGGAATAAGCTTTAAAGTCTTGGATTTCAGAAGGCAGAAGAAGGAAAGACAAGAGATGATGACTACCTTACAAATTTAACTGACCAGAATGGTGGAGCTGGTCCCTTCAGTTCATATGAAAACCAAATCAAAACAATCCAATTTACAAGTGAGGACTACAACAGACTAGAAAAGAAAAATCGATATAAGCTTGTACCCCTGGGTGGCACTGTTGGCCAACTGAAAACTGAAGAAAGCACTGTCACAGGAAAATGCAAACACATGTACACACAGCTGCCACAGGAACTAGTCTGCAGTTATGTCTATTTAAGTGCATTTTTTCAATCACTCCTCCCTTAACAACTTTCTTCAATTAACCTAATGATTTGTGCCAAGCTTATTTTTCTGACCTAGTACGATAAAAACTTCAAGTACAGTATATTCTATTTGCCTCCCAATTTTATCTTTTCGGGAACAGGCCAGCTGTAGACAATATAAATATCCCCAATGTAGTTGCTTTTCGAGAGAATAAAGAACACTGGGTACAGGCTCCCCTCATAATTCTTAGAATGCTACTTTCCATTTTATGAGTGAGTACTAAATCCACCTCTTTGAAGAAAAGTGCTATCGGAAACTGACTAAAAGCTGCTTTATCAAAATGCAGTAAGTATATATAAACAGGAACATAACATGGCATTTGAAAGTTGTTTAAAGGGTGCCCCAGAGATCTATCCAAGATCTCTCCTCCCTCTAAAGAGGTCTTTACCCCTAGATTACAAAGCCAGGCTCTTTTCTCCTGATTCTGTGGCCCAAAGTAGATTGTGTTCATTTCTGCACAGTGGTTCACCTTCAAAAAGCTGCCCACTTCTGCCCTGCTTATAGCCTAATTTTTAAGATACTTCCCTCAAACACAGGGTTTGAACAGCATCTCCAATTTATTTACTAAGCAAGAACTTCAATCAAATAACCTCTGATAAAAGACACAAGCATCTTCTTTTAAAAACACAGCTTGCAGAGGAAAAAGTAAGCATCTGCATCTATCATTAATTCTAGGAGATTCTAGAGCCATTATAGACAAATAGGGCAGGTAAAGATCACATCACTGACAAAGGCAAATGTTTAGCCAAGTCTCTCCTTGGTTATTTCTGACTGAGGCAGCTTTTCACTCAAGCCTGCCACCCACTGTCAATTTACAAGTGCCTTCCTCCCTGCTCGGTTCAGTGGACAAAGCCTCAGGAACTTCACTCCTGAGCCCAATACCTAACCTTCAGGCTTTTGCTAGGTGACTTGTGTTGCCTTCTGTAAATTTGACCCAAACTCATTTTCCTGAAGTCACAGACCAACCGAAAAATAGATACCTCTTGAATTCCAGATCAGATTCTCACCATCAGACAATTCTACCTTCCACAAGAGCAGAATTTTCATCAAATGTTTCACTACCAACACCCTCAAAGTGTCTCATCTTCCACAAAAAAAGTAATGGTCTAAACAATCTAAATAATAACCAGATGTTTAAAGTAAAGTTTTGGCTTTGGAATTAAGACAAACTGATTATTCAAAACGCCACTAATACAAAACACTATGTTTTCAGGGGCCTTTTAGTCCCCAGACTACTTGAGGATACTACCTTTTAGGGGGTTTTGGCAAACTTACAATACAGGTAAAGCAAGATATTTTCTTGTGAAAATCAGCAGGACTAGTATGACTAAGGGAGTTTATTAAAATACAACAAACATAGGCACTAGAAAGAAGGCAATATTTCACTTGTTAAACACAATCACAAATTATACATGTAGAATATAGAAGGGCAGAAGGGATTTCAGCTGCAATTTTGTTATTCAATCTGCTCCCTTCTTTCACAATTTCAAGCTACACTATCAGTCACTGCAGTGAAGGCTGGTATTGATCTCCACATCCACAACCTGTTCCTCATTGTACATGCATCACGGATCTAGCGGGCTCATTGATCACACACATTGACAAACTGTCTTCAGCACAGCCCAGATGTCTTTTGAAAGGTCAACAGGATGGGACATGAATGATCTAGAAAATTTCAGGGTGTTTAAAAGTCACCCAGGGCCTGTCATGGCGAGGTTTCATCCATCTGGAGGCAGGCTTTTGAGGCCTCTGCTACTTCCCACTCTGATCAGATGTTCTGCAGCAGGAATCCAAAGCCATTTCAAAGAAAAGCCCCATCCATTCCAGCTCCATATCCCGGCTTAGACCACAATCTCTCCTGCTCACCTTCCCTGTCCGTTTTTGCTTACAAATCTGTATCCACAGCAGCACTTCAGTCATGTCAGCTATCACAGTATCATAATATGCATTCTACCACATTCACCTAACTAAAATGAACTGTATTGCAGTCTTAAGTGCAACTGAATTAACAATTCAAAACAGCACACACTTCGTATCTGCCGGTTTTAATTCTAAAAAGACTGCAGTGATAAGGAGTAAAGAGTTCAAACCAATGTATAACAAAACTACTTGCAGACATAAAGCACTGACAACCTCTAATTTCATCCAAAAACTACACAGGAAACAAAAAGAATGCATTTTACAGGATCAACTTTTTGCTTGAAATTTCACATAACAAAAAAATGCAGTGCAACCAGCCACAGCAATGACTTTGGACAAAAAACAGAGGCAGCAGAGGAAACCTCAAACTCAGATGGTAGTTTTAGGCCATCAGAAACAGTGCTCTCTATACAGTAATAAAAAGCCTGTTTAAATAGTCAGGTCTTTGGTCAGTTATCAACAGTTAGCATACACAGAAGTTAAACTATGTTATCAATCACTGCAAATGACTGACAAACACTTAATACTGATGTGCTTTCATTAAAAAAAAAAGATATCACAAGACTCAAATCAATGTTATGTGTTTAAAAGCCCAAAGTTTCTAAATTTTCTTAGTTATTACAAAATCCAGATATTAATTCTGATTCCACATATTCCTTTTCACCACAGCTGAAATCAGATTCCTAGCAAAAAAAACTCTCTTTGAGCCTACCTCTCTTTTTAGTAGCCACACAACTCTAAAGCATCTATAATGTCTATAATAAAGCAGTATCTGTAGACATTTAAAATTAATAATAAGAGTACAGCATAATCCAAAAAGTACTTACGACTGGCAGTAAGCAAGGCGTAGTATGAAATGAGAGATATGATCTTTTCTTCTTGCCTCATAATCATCCTCAGCCAAAGCCTATAGAACATATTCTTATTATTTTGGAGAAATAATCTCTCCCAGATTAAAAATTTACAATCAATTTACCATTGGTCTTCAACAGTGTATTAATACTCATCTTTTAGACAATAAATGCAAACTTATTGAGGAAGGGGGTTACCCTAAAGAAAGAATTATATACCTTCAAAGAAGAACTATACCTCTGACAAAATGACCGAACTGCAGTTTTAGAAATAGCATTTCATCACCTCTACTCTTAGTCATCATTCTTGAATGGTGTAAAGAAAATAAAGTGCAAGAGAGTTCCACGTTTTGATCTTTACTTACTCTGTAGGGAAACTTCAGTTTCCGGAGCTCAGCCTCCAGCTTGGTTTTGTATAAATCAGTACCTCTTAAATAGCTCACACCGAGATTTTCAACTACTTTGAGCACTGGGCAAAAAAAGAAGAGGTCCGTGTTAGAGACAACATGCTGAAATCGATCTAAATGTACCACAGCTTGGCAAAGGCCAGAGGAATTGCTTCTTGTATGAGGAGCAAAAAGGTGAGAAATATGGAGGATGAAGTGTGGCCCGTGAGTCCTGAACAGCTGGCCCAGTTCTGGGATCCATACTGTCAACAAGGAAAGGGAGACAGCTAACTCATGGATCAGACTCAGAACATCGGTTTCAACTCTAATGGAAACTTGGATCCAGCAATTTTCAGGACTTCAGGGGAACCCCTGGCTGCCAGCCACAACGATCTGAAATGCAGTACTGAGACATCAAATATGTCACAACAACTACAGAAAGTGAAACGTGCTCATAAAAACCCCCAGCGTAAACCAAAACTACACAGTTCCGACAGCTACAATGAACCCTCATTGTAAAATCTCTCTCAGCCATCCGAAACGCCCAAAGCAGCGCGTTTTCCCTTAACGGGAGCTCATGGCAGCACGAGCAGCCAGCCCAGCTCCCGTTTATGTCAGGGGAACAGAGCATCCAGGCCCGCCAGAAATGCCCACAGCCATGGCAGGAAGGATTCAAAGCACCGAGCGAGGGAAGGGACGGGAGGAAGGAGAAGGGAGAGGGGGGAGGAGGAAGATGGAAGATGGAAGGAGGGAGGGAGGGAGAGACGCTACTCACGCTTCAGGCGATCGATGGCAAAGCTCTCAAACTCCACCAGGGAGATGCTTTCCGTGGGGGGCTCCAGGTAGAACTGCAGGCTGTGAGGGTACTGCTCCCGCCGGTCTCCAGCCAGCCGCGCATGCTTCTGCCTCGCTCGGCTGGAGAACTCCATCTCCGGCGCCCCGGGACTACCTCTGGCACCCTCCCGACCGCCCGAGCCCCGCTTCCACCGCCCCCGCCAGACGCGACCCGGCCGAACCCCGACCTGTGCCCGCCTGGCCCCGCGCCCCGGCTTCCCGCGCTCCGCTGGACCCGCCCACTTCCGTACATAACCACGCCTCCTGAGCGTCCATTGGCTGCTGTCGCGATGTGGGCAGGGCCATGTTGGCAGTGCCCACACCCGCCATGGCGGTCCCGGCACGGGGGGAGATGCTGGCAGTGCCCACACCCGCCATGGCGGTCCCGGCACGGGGGGAGGTGCTGGCAGTGCCCACACCCGCCATGGCGGTCCCGGCACGGGCGGGGCGGTGCTGGCAGCGCCCACACCCGCCATGGCGGTCCCGGCACGGGCGGGGCGGTGCTGGCAGTGCCCACACCCGCCATGGCGGTCCCGGCACGGGGGGGAGGTGCTGGCAGTGCCCACACCTGGTACGGGCGCTTCCGGCACCGGCATGTTCTACACTGCTTTACAGTTTTATAGCTTTGTCATTCTTCCAAGAGAACTACAGGATTTGCTATTTTTGCCTCTGTGTTGGCCATTTTGCTGCATCTGAGGTTATGTTGTTTTATGCCCCTGCCACAAAATGCCACTTACTTGCCAATTTTCCTGGAACCGCAGCCTGCCTCTGTACTAGCAGGTTAAGCGTGGTGCTGAGCTCCGCTGAGGCGGGATAATCCACCTTCAAAACAAGGTGGCCACATCCAGACCGCCTACAGTGCATACTCCTATGCTCGTGCTAATTCTCAAACTGTGGCGTCTCCTCTTTGGTCTGGGCCAAACCTCTGTCCCCGCAATATCTGAACGTTTTAGTAGTATAGAAAGTCAAGTTTCATTCTCCAGAAGTCCTCTGTAATTTTCCAAGGGAAAATACGCTATTGATATATTTTTATGTATTTATATTTTTGTAACATTTAATATTTAACAGAAAGCAAGTTCATATCTTTTTATATATAGTAAAAAAACTTTAACCCGAAGCAACGTTGTTTTTCAAATACCCCACTGCTCATCCCACACAGTTTCTCCCCTTCGCCACCTGGCTGCACTATGAGCTGCTTAGGAGTAAGGAGTGCATCTGCCAAAATCCTCCTAATATTTGCAAGAGGCGGAGTTTTTGTCTTTGATCAGTGTGTTAACACCCTTGAGATCTTACAGAGCCTGGCAATGCACTGTCCAGGGCAGGTCAAGGACTTCCATCAGTTCCCACATTTGCTTGCAGTGCTGTACCCAGCCTGGACCAGAGGGGGAGAAGTGTGACAATGCTGAGGAGCACAACAGAAACCAGAGATGCTTTTCATTTTAATTTCATTTAATTTCTGCTCATGTTTTAGGTTTTGGCACATAAGCAGCACTACACCTTTGGAAACCACGGTATGCAGTTTGCTGTCCATCACTAATTCCACTGAGCCACGTCCTGCTGATTTTTGACAAGTCAGCAGCTATGTATACATCTGTTGTTTTCTTTTGTTTGTTTTACTTCTAGGGGTTTTTTCCTTTCTTGCTGAATATTAATCCCCAAATTGTCTGTAATTAGGTGAAGATCTACCCTGTTTGGTTTTGTTTTTTAATTCAGTTTACTGGTGACACTAACAGCATTGCAAAAATTGATACCTAAGATTACTTCAGCAGAAATTAAGAATCAAAATTAACACCTATATTACTAGACTTAATTATTATATTACTAGATTTAAATAAAACTTACAATGCAAGACCTTACCCTTTCACACAAAAATAATTTTCTTGGGAAAAGAAAATAGACAAGTGAAACCGTCCCAAATTTCAAAACTCAAACTTTCTTACTGATATGTCTATTGAAACCTACAGATGGTAATATTTCTCACTATATTTTGGTTACTTTTTTCTAAATATATTTCCACTACTCCCACAGTAACATTACCACTGGGGGCTGATTTTTGAAGTATTTTTTAAGAGAATTATTGATGTCGTAACAACCCACCTCACAAATGTTTTACAACAACATCCATATGCTCAGCTGTCAAACTGTCCCCATCATGCTGTGCAAACACAGTCCAATTCAGCATACCCCAAACTGTTCTGCTACTTAATTAACGCACTGTTGGGAGGAAAGGGTTAAAAGTGGAAGAATGGCAAGGAAGAGGAGGAGGAGGAGGGTGGTAGATTCACTCAAGTGACCTTGCAGCTGGGAATGTCAGGGCCTGGAGAATAAAAATGTGGTGAGCCCCTACTGCTGTTTATACTCTGTTTGGGGAAGCATTTCTGCGAAGAGATAGCGGTGTTTTGAGAGACTTGGAGGCACTCTCACAGACATGCTTCAGCTCCCTGGTTTTGGGAGAGACAGGGTCAAAGCTCAGAGATCACAAAAAAACCCCAGAGGAGATCACAGCATGTTGGTAAAACTACAAATGCAGGGACCCTCGATAAATAGGTGCAAACAGCAGGCCTGCCTTTCCACTCGGATGGACTGAGCCTAACAGTGCCTGCCTTCCTGCTTGTGCATCTCTGCCAGGGTGTTGCCTTGGGATCTTCCAATTAGTGAGGTAATGCAATAAATTTACTCTTTGCATTTTAACTGTGTTTTTGTGCTTGTTCCAGCTGCTTGCCTGTGTCAACACAGACATAAAACACACACACAGAGACTCTTTATTTGCATTAAATATATATCATTGCACAGTTGCTACTCTCACTTTTGTTATATTAACTAGCAGAGTGCCTAATGCTAATCTGCCAGAGCCCAGTTGTTCTTTATTTGCTTAACTGCATCTGCTAATAAAAGGGTAAATATGGTGATGCTGATATGTAGTCTCTCTTTCAAACCCCATTCATCTCTCATGTCTGGGATGTCTGGATCTCTATGGATGGCGGTGATTTGCACAAAATGTCCCTTCTCTGCTTCCAGCTCCCTTTTCAGCTCTTATTGTTAACTGACAATCTTACTTACTGCATGTATCATCAGCCTGATTGACTTCTCATACAATTCTGTCTTCAAATGTATTGTATTAATATCTTGGAGTTTTGGTGTTCTCACCTCTTAAAATGTTCATCTTGAATAATTTTTTTAACTTCTGTTTGTGCAAAAATATTTATTTACATATTTTCCCCTTGTCTAACTCTATTCCTTTACTGATCTGACTTTTTCAGAAATCTTTTCTTGTAATCTGTTTGTGTAATTCCTAGCCCGATTCCTATTTCTTTTTTCTGTTTCACAGTTCTCCATTTTTTTGCTACTTCTTTAAATGTTTGATGTCCAGGTTATACCGGGATTTTAGTTCTGACCACAATGCACAGATACCTCTGTACTTACTATAAATAGCAGGGTAAATGTTCTGAGCTGGCCTTTAAATTCCTGCAGGCTGTGAAGTGAGTAAAGCATGAATCATGCAGTGAAGAGAGGTTCAGAGGGCTGCTTTAGCTGGAATATGCTCTCAGTGTTAATTTATTTAAGTGGAGAGTTACAATGGTCACATCCCTTGTGACACTCTAAATCTCTCTGGCTCCACTTACACAGGGCTCACGAATCCTAGATTTATTCCCCAAATCCCCTGTCCAAGACTCTAGTGCAGAGGCAGAGAAAATCTAGATACATCTTCACAATCTTCTTAAATTTATCCTGACAAGTGGGTCATCCACCTGTGCCTCTCACTGCATGCTTCTTCTTCAGTATGTTTAGGCTGATGTAGCAAATACGTTCATTGCATCTTTCTTCTGTTATATATTGTATTTTTGATTCCTTAGCATAATTTTTTCAGGGTATATATAGAGGCAAAATCTGCCCTGTCCCTGCACTAGGCTTTTTCCAAAAGGATGTTATCTTTGTATTTCCTCATAAGATGCTCCATGTACTTGAATTTTGCTTGCCATGCTGGGGCTTGGGGGAGAGGGGGAGTTGACTTTTTTTTTCTCTTGTTAATCTTCCTCTGGTAACTTTTGAGCATTGAATCAATGTTAAAGAGAGGGGCTGAAGTATCAAAGATAAGATGCACTCACATATCTGAGAAATTAGAGCCTGAGTAAAGAAAAGAGAGGCAGATTCATATTTCTACCATGGAAAAGAAAAACAGAACTCGATCTTTTTTTATGTGTGGAGCAGCAGCAACAAGACAATTAACAGAAACATGCTGGCTGGTCAGCATAAATACAGGTTGAGCTCAGCCACCGCTCCATCGTCTCCAAACAGATGGGAAGGTTTGAACTACCCAGAATCAGGACCAAGAAAGTAGAATTCATTTCTAGACTTAATTTAATCTGCTGCATAACGATCTCCTCCTTCGTCTTCCTAGTATGTCTATCTTTATCATATTTAAATTGTGAGCTTCTGAAACACACCAAGAAGTTTTTCAAAGTCTGTCTATTTGAAGAGATACTGATGTTTTCTTTTCTTGGATTTTTATTACCACTAAACTAATTTACAAGAAGAAAATGCTTTTGTGACATACAACATTTAAGATTTACTGCATTTCTAATACTCTTCTGAGAATAATCAAATTTCTACCTGTATAGCAGTGAAGAATAGGATGCTTTCCTATCAAGTAATCTGTAGGTAATTGAAAGATTTCATTAACCCCAAAAGTATTGCTATCCAACATAAGAACTAGACATAGCTATGTAACTAGGATTTTTAACTTTTTTTATCAGATAAAGAATTATTTGTCAGGATTCAGAATAATACAAAAAAAGTTTAAAGTATTTTTACAAGGAAAATTTCTTATTGTCTGAAATTTTTTAAATATTATTCTGCCTCCAGTAAAAGAAACTCACTGCACTTGAAGGATTTTGTTCAGCCTTTTTGGTGTTTGATTAGGGGTATAGTATAATAGAGACTTGGCCAGGAAGACTTCCTGTTTTAAGCCCATGACTTGATGATGAAAAAATGTCCTGTTCAGTCCTGACATATACTGAGTGTTCAAATACTCAGCCACTTTGTAAAACAGTCTGCAAATTTCTAACCTAACTGTAAGTAGCCAGCTGCCTTCCAATTGCTAAGAAATCTTCATGTTAGACTTACTCAGCGCACTTCCACCATTACATATGAAACTCCCCAAAATAAACATTGGGGTGGGATTTAGTCTGCCTAATCTAGCCACTAAACCCACACCTACCTTTTAAGCTCTTCTTTTAAAGGGAATAGTGTTCCAGAGAATACTTGGAAAGAGGTAGGTATCCTGCAGGCCTCCAAAAGGACATCTAGACTGCCTAAATTTAGGTGCCTACATAGCTGATTTGTTTTCCCTCAAGTTTGTTTGAATTTTTTATTTGCTTGTTTTGTGGGTTTGGGTTTGTGGTCTTTTTTCAAATATGAGTGATGTTCAGGAGTGGAAACTTAAGTATTTTTGCAAATTAGGGGAAAGAAGTCTCCCTTGCATGTAATACGAGGTCCTCTTCCCCATTAGGAATAGATTCCAGCATGAGGAGTTAGAGGTAACTTACATTCCCTATGTAAGCAAAATTCCAATTAATTGAAAGTCGCCTAAGCAAGACATATGAGATGAAGATGATTAACAAACATACCAGCCAATTCTTGAGCCACCTTCCTACTGTAAACTAAATATATTACTTTGTCTTAGTTCACATTATTTTGCCTTTGTGTTACTTTTGCCATGCTCTGTAATTTCCTTTGGCTGAAACTTTGTGGAACTTGAGCTAAAGAAGTAAAACCGACTAGGAAAAGTTCCAATTAAGGCTCCTCTCCCCATTAAGTATTGTCTAAAACTGCACTGGTTTCACCAGAAGCAGAATATAGCCTCAGAATGTAAAACCCCAACCCCATCCACCAGCACTGTGGAAATCAGTTCTTTCTGTAATGCTCCTTAAAATTCAGGGCTTGCTGGTAAAACTGTTCATTTCTTTTCAGACTACAGAGCTAGAATAACTATTGGCACCAGTATCTTGGCAGTCTTTCTTCAGCTCACGTACATGAATATGCAGAAATCTGGTACACACATTGTTATTTTGAAAACTACATGGCACATTTGCATAATAAGTTTCAGAAGCTGAGACTCATCCTAATAGCTTTTGAATAACCATTAAAATTGCCTACAATATAGCCACACTAAGTACAAGGGTTTAATATGTTTATATTTCCAATTAGAAAACCAAGTTTATCAGTTGCACAGCTATTAACAACATATTGCTTTAAAAAACACAATTCTATTAGATATATTGAAGACCTGATATTTTTATAACAAATCTGGTAACAGTTAAACAGCAAGGGTGGATCACAATCTATCTAAATGAATCCAGCTGGTATACTTTATATTTTAGGTGGTATTGACGCATGGAGAAGCAGATAATATATAGTAGCAGATAGCATATAGTGTTACAAATGCTTTTAACAGTGGCTGCGTTATCTTTATACATATTTAATTTTTATGGACCAGTAACTTACATGGGTGCCTGGATGGTATTACATACTTAAGTGCCTGCAGTTTTGCCCTCTCAATGAACTGTATACAGTTAAATATGGGTAAAAATTACGGCAGCTATGTAATTGTATACTGTGTGTTGAGTACATGTGGTATTGCACCTTCTCATCCAACGCCAACTAATCTCATCACCTTGCAGAAGCGAACAGATGATACTCTCAGGGAACAGACAACAGTGTTAATTTATCAACAGGCCTCTGGGTATCTTGGTTTTTGCTTTGTATACCCATGGCAGCCTACAAACTCTACACAGGGCACTGAGAAAGCCCAAGCTGTAGGAGGGGAGTACAGAGCAGGCAGTCTCAAAAAGAGAGAGACAGACACAGGTGCCCTCAGAAGTATGCTGGTTACACTACCATCCTTAGCTCCTAAGTCACCTCATCTGCCATTCCAGTCACTTAGCACAACTCAGTCCACTTTGACAGTTTCTGGGCCCCAGGAACTCATGATGCTCTTTTCCACTCTGGTCCCATCTGTGTGTGTGTGTGTTTCTCCCCATATTTCCTTCTCGTGCTCTGTCTTCTGCATAGGCAGCACTTGGGTTACTGCCTGCCCAGATCACCCAGTTCCAAATATGTGCAGGCATCCCCCACCTGCAGGCAGCAGTAATACAGTAGTCAGAGTGAGAGTAGTAACCCCAGCAGCCTGGTGTCCTGCATCACACCACCACAGTTCACTTCTTGCCCTCCCTCACGGCCCCACAGCCAGTCCTATTTCTTCCCACACTTCTTTTCACCAGCATCACACTTACTAACTGCCTGATTCTGCATCTCCAGGCACTCGCCTTCAGCAGTTGCAGATGAAGTGATCTAGACCCTGTTCTTCACTATGGCTCCACCTCAGCCTTGCTATCCAAGGAGTTTACAGTGTTGGAGGAAGAGAAGCAGACCTCCCATCTCCCACCCTTCTGCCCCTCCAAATGTAGGCATATGCCAAGTAGGCAACAGTGACACCTTCCCAATGCTGTCTCCTGACAGTACTGAAATTCAAAGGAACACATCAGACAAAGGGCTTTTCTGAACATTCAGTTATGTCATGTGTAAAACGCAGAGAGAGGGTAATGACATTTTAGATAATTAAAAATGATACATTTACAAATTATTGGTGTTGGAGGCAAAAGACTAGCTTAATTTCTCATTGCATTTATCCTTCTTCATAATGTTTTACTTCAGTGATTTTTATTGAGCATTTTCTTGAGTTTGGTGTAAAAATATATACATTCCCTCATAAGGGTTCTGTCTCTCTCAGTTGAATTCACTAACTTCTTTTTTTTAAGGTTGCTATGACAGACTCTTCAACATTCAAGGGTAATAGCCTGAATATTGACGAGTTTTCACTAGCAGCCGAAGAAAAGATCAGGAATTCATTCTTCCTGACATTTTTGATCTTCAAACAAACTGAAAAAAATGCCTGGCTGAGATTTTGCTGGACCAACCAAATTTTTATATCAATTTGGTTTGGTTGTTGGGACTCTCTACTAGCCTGTTTGTCTGCCACAGTTTTACTTTGAGATTTTCTTTTCCATGCTGCATAGGACTGAAAAGACAGTTGGCTAGTATCTTTGGATATCTGTAAAAACTACTTCAAAATGAGATAGCTCTGGAAATTCAACAGTACGATTTCTATGTTGTTTTTGTGATTGACAGATCGTTTTCCATCAGTGACAACTGTCTATTTTAAGTTGTGCTCTAATGATGACAGATTGACTGTAAGGTGCTTACTCGTGGTCTACAGAAAGAGACTGATCACACAATTAGAAAAAGTAGAATATGCTCTATGATTTAATTTTTCTGCTTTTTTTTTTTTTTTAATTAGGCTTTATAGCCAGAAGGAAATATATTTAAATTTCCTATATACAACAGGTCATGGAATTCATCCACTGTATGGACCCATACAATTAAAATTGGTCTAAGGCATCTGGTTCAGGAAAGAGTGGATCTTGGGATATTTCAGTTAAACTCAAATCCAGATTTTCTGGAGTAAACTTGAAGTAAAAGCAGGATCTGGTTGTGCCAAAAGTTTGTAAAGTTCTTGTGCTATGGTCACAAGAACATGGACTATATATCTAATATTTGCAGCAAGACATTGCAAACAGCCCTTCAGATCAATAATTATTTATTCACATACAATAGCAAGACTGGGGTTGGTAGAGACCACTATTTATTTTCCTTATATTTACCAAAATGTAAGGGGTTTTTTTTTCCTGTAGTCTGGCTGTAACATGTTACAAAGAAAAATTTTATTGTCTTGTTGCTTTTAAGTAGTCTTTCTTAAGTATAAATTGCTTTCCTCTCCTGCTTGCAACAGAAGACTTACAGTGGGCAGGCCCGGTAAACAGAGAGGCAGAATATTTCCACTGTGATCTGTACAAAGAAGTTCCAGAGTTGTCTGTATGTTTTCCAGTTGTTCTTTTGCTTTTATTGGTGCTAGTTAGTTCCAAATTTCTTGCCTTATTTTCCTCCTTATGAATGTGAACATAGATTTCGTTTTTCTGTCTACATTGACATGATGTCAGCCTAACAGTACATTATGGGAAGCTGGAAGATTTATTGGCAGAAAAGAGCCTGTTGGAAAAAAACCTGGGTAGTGGTAATTGGAGAGTGAGTCAGTGTCTGGAGTCCAGCTGTGCTTACTACTCAAGCCTGACTAGAGCTGACTTACTCAGATTTCTTCAACTATCTGAAACTGGCTTTAAAAAAAAAAAAAAAGAAATAGACTTTATATATGCTGGATACATTTTTGGCTGAGAACATTTGTATAAAGGCAGCAAATTATCTTTCTTCCTTCTTGTTGTTGTTAGTATTGCAGTGGCGTGCAAGAGCCATGCTCTTGGAGAAGTAATTCATTATACACGCACAAATCAGCATGTCTGAAAGACGGTGTGGCATCAACAGCTCAAAATGCACCAAAAATAGTTTGATAGGCCATCAGTTCTGTGACTAATATTGCAAAAAAACCTGCATCCTGACCCTGGGAGGCAAAGATTTGTTATTTCTTATTGCACCCATTTACAGTGGTTGAAGCTTAAGAAGCACAAATCAGTTCCTCGTTGGTGTTATTTTAATTACCAGACTGTATTATGAGGCTTGCTTCACCAACATCCCAAACACTGAAGTTCTAACCTTTAAACAACACATAATTTTGAGGAAAATGGCATTTAAATGTCCTTAGAGAATATCGTCAAACTAAATGCTGAATTTAAAGCAGATTTTATAAAATTAAGGTCTTAAAAGTAATTTTTATCATAATTTTTATCTTTTTTTGCCATACTAATAACGAGTTACTTATAAGTTCTTCACAGATTAAAGTAAGAACCACAGTGTTACAGGGGATATTTGTCATCTAATTGTGTTGCCAAGACTGAAAGAAAGAACCCAATTGTGAATCATTTACATATTTTAATTTCTTTACACTTTAATAATTCCTGAAAGTTTTGAAACACAATTAAGCATTTTTCATTTTTTTTACATAAGATTCATGAAAACGAATATTTAAAACAAAAGAAATAGTACAGATAAGCTATTACAATTTTGGACTACAGACACAGAGGCCAGGATGAAAACAACAGTACTACAGGAGCCACAAAAAAAGTCAGATTGAAATTTCTGAAAATAAAAATCTATAAAACACTGAGAGTCTCATTTAAAACAGCAAAAGCCTTTTGACAGTCAGCTGGAAGAACATTTTCAGGCAACACTCACATTCAGGCTGAAATTTTGCCAGGAGTATGATATCTAAAACAGCTCATATTAAAATCTGGTGTGGTTGACCAGTTTCTTATCTCAGTTTTTGGCTTATTCTTTGCAATTATAATTGTAACTAAGTAGCCCAGCATTTCAGGAGAGTAAACCTGACAAGATAGTGTGTCTTGTATTTTTTACAGGTGTTTATAACACTATTTCTGGGGTTTCAGATTGACTTGGGAATTTAAATAAACTAAAAACAGAGGAGAAAAAATAACAAGCCATGTTACCCTTTCCTCTCTGTCCCCATTACTCCACACAGATGTTTCACAACTATTCATTCCAGCTCTGTGTAGCTATAAAGCTAGCAGTGTCTGCTGGGGTGTAGAGAGCTGGATTTCTGAGTAGCTTTGTTCCAGATGGGAATACAGAGTGACCCACTCAGTCTGCAGAAACAGGTCACTGGATAAACAAGATCTCCCTGAAGTATCTGGGACCTGGAATAATTCCTAAACTCTCTATACCATTAGAAGTACAGCATTCATTCTATATTTAGGTTTCTTATGGATCACCATTTTTTCTTTCCCCTAGCTTGCCTACAGTCCTCTGCTCCATTTCACACACAGCCTCACCCTCTTCCCCATTTGTGTTTCCTAGGTCCTCCTTTTCTTCCTCGCTGCCTGAAGATCACAGTACATGTGAGCAAAGCGTGCACACTGCTTGGTTAAGCGGTGGCTATCAAAAGTGACAGATAATTTCAGCTGTCTTGCCCCTGGGTGAACATACACCTAGGTCTCTTTCTTCTACTTCAACTGTCAATTTTAAGGCATGTTGAATGTTTACCATCTCCAAAATGTTTATCTATCTATATTAATTGAAATTTACCATTACCAGCTGCCAACTCAAACAGAAAATTCTGCCGCTGCTGTTGTATTTGCAACAGCCTGCAAAGGCAGCCAGCAGAGATCAGCCACATGGACAGCATTTGCCACTCAAATAGTGAGTCCCTGTCTTTACCACAAAATGTCACATGGAATGGGGACAATGCTGGTAAGCTAATATGGTGCCTATCTTGCAAATCATAGCACACTGTTTCTGATGAAAAATAAGACTTTTTGTCATGATATTTCTTTCTCAGTTCTCTTATAGCTTAGAGAAGAAGGTAGTTTATTGTAAGGTCCTTAAGAATTATGACAATTAGAATTCAGTTGTATAGAACTTCTGAACAGTTTATCCTCTTTATTTCCTTAATTTGCCTATCCACAACTCTTTAGCAGTTTCATTCAAGATATCCAGATGTCCCAGCTATCTCAGAATAGTGCAGATGCTGCTGATCTGAAGGCAGTGCTCAAGAAAGTAGAAAAGTACACAGGAATTTTAGTCCTTAGCACCACCTGTATATGTTAGCCTAGAATTTTCCAAGTTTCATAGGAAAAGTCTTTCCTGATTTTCATGAAGGCATTTCCTTCATTACTGTTATGTGAATATGAAAATAATAAATAATATCTTCTTATTGTAGGGAGGCAAAGAGGAAAGTGAGAAGTCACATAAAAATAAAGAGGATGAAATGGTTCTGAATTTCTCTAAATGAGAAATAAGGGGGTTCCCTGGATGTGAGCCAAGGTTAACTCAATTCAGTCAGTTGGCTTTCATAGGCAACATTTTTGCATCACTGTAATTATTCTACCTTGAAGGCAGCTTTAAGTACTACAAATTCACACATGAAGGAAAGCATTTAATGACTGAGTCCTTTTTCTACATAACAAAAACATGTCCTCTTGACATTTTTCTTTCAAAAATGTTTGAGTTATGTGATGTTTTAGGAGAGAAATCAGCTTTGTCTATTTTTCAAATGCAAGAGAGACAAGCTCTAAAGGCAAAGTCAACATAATAAATATAAAATATAAAAAATAACTCCTACCAATGCTAAGGATACTGATAACCAGTCACAAGACAAAGAGCCTTGGTACGGAAATAAATCTAAAGCAAGCAAGAGGACCACCATGCACTACCCCATAACTAGGACATTGGATTAAAGTGCCAATATTCTTTCATTGCCATCATCACCAAGGACATCAGTTATATAAGAATGTGACATAAATATGGGAACAGATAGATATCCTTCTACAAATGAAGAAAAAGTGGGTTGTTTTCCATCTGTAGTGTTGAAAAATGAAATATTGAACAACCTGACAAAAAAGATTAGTAGCCATTGATCCATCTTTTACAATCACTTTCTACCCTTGTCTGCTCACTAACATCACGGCAATGCAGAGCACAGGTGGGTTGTCTTTTCACACAGGTATCTGCATCTGCACAAAGTGCAGGAGCTGCAAATACAGGAGCAGCCCAAGCACCTACTTAATGTGATCTGGTTTTGACAGTGATTGGTTCCAGATGATGCAAAGGAAATTTCCACAGAAACCACGAGGTAAGCAGTCATGGAAGAACTGATGTATAAGGACAGTTTCTTCCCAAATTTACTGTTTAGCTGGTTCATGCCCTGAAAAAATGATATCTGATGCCCTTTCCAAATTCACTCCCATCACCTCAATAATGTATATCCTGTTTAGTGAAGCCTGTCTCTTTCTTTCTGTACTCTGCTGCATACTTCCCTCATCCCCAGGGCTTTAGCAGTCCGTGCACCAAGGGTCCTCTGACACCACAGCTGCACAGCCTCTGCTCAGACTGCAGAAAATGAGCTGTGAGTCCACAGAGAAAAAAGGAAAATAAATATTCTAGGTATGGTGTGCCAGGATTATTAGCAGCTCAAGGACTCAAGAGGGAAAACATTGGCACAGGAAGGTATATAATTCTGAATTAAAACACAGAGGAAGGCTCCTTGGCCCAGGGACTATTCAGGAGCTTCTTGGTCATGCCATCAGTGCCATGAATGTCAGTGGAGCTGGTGGTAGGTGGCAGCTCAGCAGCCCTGGGCATCCATTGCAGGGAGCTGTGGGACAGCCTGCCCTCCCCATCGTGACTGATGCCTTGCTGGGCAGCAACAACCCTGGGTACCATATCTGGAGCAGTGAGTATATCCTTAACCTCAGAGGTCATTAAAACCAAGCTGATTTGTGAGTCCATAAGCATTTGCTTAATACCTGTAAGTTGGGCTTGTCATGCTTGTGTAGATCATGGGATATGGACAACATGCCCAAACAATCCAATTCAAAATAGGGACCATAACAACTGATGTGCACTTATTGCTGAAACCTGCTGGACTCTTAACCTCAGTCCTTATTGAACAATCAAATCCATGGATTATGTGTTGTATAAAACACTGGTGGATGACTATGTAAACTGGGAGAAATTGCACATTTATGAGTCTGTGTTGCAGATACCTGATTGAAGCAAATCTTTTTCAATGTGCTGTTTTAATCTCTGTAAACCCAGCCAATTCCTACCACTCGATTTGCTTATACTGCAGCAATTTGACCCTTGGCATTTTCAGCAGATTCACCACAGGTCACCAGCTGCAACATGTGTGTACAGTTTATTTGAGTAGATAGCCCACAGCCATGTCTATTTTGTTTTAACAAGCATTTTTGTACAGTTACACTGACATAGCAGTCAGCAGGATAATATTTCATGAGGTCACCTTTTGCATTAATATTTTTTTGCATTAGTAACGAGAATTTCCACAACAGAATGTTGTTGCTAATTATGTTCACTCAGCCAATTTAACCACCTAAAGGCTAAGTCTAATTTAAGCTAATTTACTTGGCTGCCTCATTGTTTACTGCAGAGGGAGAATAGTCTCAGAGAGCAAAAGATCTCCAGTGTATTTTTGATACTTCTACTATCCCAAGATGAATCACCCTCCAGCAGTCCTCCCTCTTTCTGCTGAGTACAGAGGTAGTCAAAATGAACAAATTTTAAATGGATGCCCACCCCTGCTTTTATGCAGTGTACTTATGAAGTTCCCTGCAGATGGACTGCAAAGAAATGGCATTACATAGACACAGCTTGAAATCACCGTTAGCTGATGTGAATGAGTGGTTTAGGTCACTTAAAGAATCACTATCAAAGGTATTAGCAAAATCAAGTGTAATATAAATTTGTAAAAGCATGACTTAAAACTTGGTGGCAAGTTTCACTCTATTACTTACTATATAAATGAAGTACACAAAGGAAAATTGTATTAGGATCCATTTAGATGGAGACCAGGGTCACAAAAGGGCAAGAGGGTAAGGGAGATCCTCCCACTGAGACACAAGGCTCAGAGTTGACCCCTTACTTTCTAAACTCCTGATGGAGCCTAGGTGTGGTTGAGTCCAAGCTTTACCTCAGACTTGGTCAACAGCTTATATATAAAGGGTTTAACAACCCTTAGTAATTGAGTAACTTAACAATGTGTGATTCAATAGGATTTACAATAATCACAGCAGTAGCTTAACTACAAATTTGAGATGGCAACATTCACACTAAACTTGCGATAAGGTATTAACATCCATTCATACACACACACACAACAATTACGTACAAAGGTACCTGTTAAAAATTCTCCTCAAGTTTGGTGAAATACCTCAAATAATAAAAGAGTTGGGGATGGGTATTACTAGTCCGGGCTCCATCATCAGCTTTCAGCAATGATCCCCCAATCATCTTGAACTTGAGAGTTGGCAAGCTCTGAGAAGCATCCCACTTAGAGGGAGATGCTGCAGCCCAGGGAAATTCTAAGGGCCTCGCTCAGGACTGCAGTTTATAGGGTGACAAAAGGTTTGGCTGTAATCATCTGTCAATCTCCATCCTGGCTGCAATTACTATCCAAGATGGTAATTGCTGAACTTTCCTCAGTAACAATATTGTTCCACTTGGGCTATGATTCAGACAAAATCATGTTCCAGGGCTATCTGTTAGAAAACAGAAGTTTCTAAGGCAACAGAAGTTCCTGAGAACAGACAGTGTTTCTGAGAGCCTCAAGGGGAGCTTAACTGCCCAACAGTCATTAATCAAGACCGAGGCCTAACAAGAATTCCTAAGGTTGCAGAGTGGCCTGGGAAGGAGGAGGGATGCACCACCACAGCTGAGACATTATTTCAGAGATGTAGGCAGAAAACTTGAAATTTTCTACTCCAAATCAAAGCCCAGGTCTCTGTCTTTTGCAGTGCTAGTTTTAAAGTTAAATGAAGTTGGTAAGCACAGAGTCTTTTGCATCGCTGTTCAGGTCAAGGTATTTCAGTTTCCTTTGTGGGTTTGTTTTGGAGGGGAGGGAGTTGGGGTGTGAAATTTCAGTAGAAGCCATCATCACCAAAACCCCAGACCACAAATGTGGCCATAAATATGGTTTTACAGCTGGTCATCGTATTTAAGAGGGATACAAAAAAATTGGAGAGTGTAACAAGTATAATCAAAGATCCAAAATCAAATATATGTAATAAAGTGGGGTTGTTTACTTTAGTAAAGGAAAGACTGGTAGGGGAGAGGGGCAACCTGATGATTTTCAAAAACCATCATGAAGGAAAAGCAATGATAAGAGCAAGGAAAATTTCAAGGTAGACATCAGGAAAAACCTTCTCTGGGTGAAGAAGTGCCTGGGAGAAATTGCCAAGTTTTCATTACTGGAGCTTATTAAAACCAAGATAAATGTCTATCAGGAATGACTTAGGCATAGGTGCTCTGTTCTAGCAAGACAGAAATACAACAAATACATCCTTAATCTGTAATATTTCATTATCAAAATTTTTTCTTATTTATAATAAATTTATTTTATTTCAATGTTTCTTATGACAGGAACCTCATGAAGTTCAAAAAAGAGAATTGCAACATCCTGTACCATGGAAAGAACAACCCCAGGCACCAGGCCCTTGAGATTAACTCAGCTGGTGAGAGCATGGTGCTAACAACACCAGGGTTGTGGGTTCACTACCTGTATGGGCCATTCACTTAAGAGTTGGGCTCGATGATCCTTGTGGATCCCTTCCAACTCAGAACATTCTGTGATTCTGTAACAAGAAGCATCTGTACCTGCTGGGGCAGCACCTGCTTCCTGCTGGGAAGCACCTTTGGATAAAAGGACCTCAGTGTCCTGGTGGATATGAGGTTCATCATGAGCCAGCAATGTGTCCATGCCACAAAGGTGACTACTGCTATCCTGAGCTAGGATGGAGGAATGCTGCCAGTAGGTAGGGCAGTGATTTTTCCCCTACTTAGCACTGGTGAGGCCACACTTGGAGGAATACATGTCAGTTCTGGGTCCCTGCTTAGCTTCCACTAACCTCTCTAGGAATTAAGGAGTTTCATTAGCCTTTCTATGAGGAGGAAAGCTTGAAAAGTAATCCTTAAGGAAATCAAGTCTCAGGACATTCTGGGACTGAGAGTGTATGGAATGGAGGGGAGAACAAATACAAGGCTTTTATTTTATTGCTGGGCCTCTATAGGACAGACACCTTTTGTAATGGATACTGTGTCAGAAGAAAGGGTTTAGTATGATGGGGGGTCTCAGAACACAACTTGGGCTCAAAGAACAGGTTCTTTTCACTTTCTGACAGCAGAATTTGTGTTCCTATGGACTTAGAAACAGGAAGAACAGTGTATCCCCAAATGAACAGTAATGTTAAGAGGAATGGACTTGGAATTTGTATCTGGTAACATCCTCATGTACAAACCTTCACATTTTCAAAATAAAGAAATCTTATCTCTAATCTAGCAAAATAACCATATGTTTGGCTAAATACAATTTATAACCCGAATGATATCAGAGCGGGATCACTCTTCTCAGCCCAAATTATTTTTACAAGTCAGTCAATGGTGGGTTTCCCCATATTAGTTACTGCTGCCTCTGAAGCCATGGTCTGCTTATTTAGCAGGAGTTCAGAGATTCACAGTGCAGCTTGGAGGTGAAGAGTGAGCTGTATCAATTTCAACAGAGCCACTGGCAGGGAAAGTCAATCCCTCTGCTGACAGGAGCTACAGAAAACCTCCTTGTGCAAGGAAAGCTACAGTGCTCTGCCTGGTTACTGTGCCTTGCAGGGGACAGCTATGCTGTAATTTCCTCCTATTTTCAGGGACATTTAAGTTGACATCAATTTTATCAATGTCTATTTTCCTTCGAAAGTTTAAGTTATATACCTGACTCCACCAGGCATTTTGGAAAATACCTGGTGAGCTCTCCTGGAATTTGTAGTAATGGGCTGTCCTGGTTTTGGCTGGGATAGAGCTAAATTTTTTCACAGTAGTTAATATGGGTTTGTGTTTTGGATTTCTGCTGAACACAGGGTTGATAACACAGAGATGTTTTGCTATTGCTGAGCAGCGCTTGCACAGCGAGGCCTTTTCTGCTTCTCATACTGCCCTGCCAGCAAGAGGCTGCAGGTGTACGAGGAGCTGGGATGGAACACAGCCAGGACAGCTGGCCCCAACTGACCAAAGGGATATTCCATACCATATGGTGCCATGCTCAGCATATAAAGCTGGGGGAAGAAGGAGGAAGGGGGGACATTCACGGTCATGGCAACTGTCTTCCCAAGTCACACATGCTTTCCTGGAGATAGCTGAACACCTGCCTGAACATGGGAAGTGATCAATGAATTCCTTGTTTTGCTTTGCTTATGTGTGTGGCTTTTGCCTTCCCTGTTAAACTGTCTTTAACTCAACTCATGAGTTTTTTCACTTTTACTCTTCTGATTCTCTCCCCCATCTCACTAGTAGGGAGTGAGTAAGCAGCTGCATGGGGCTGAGTGTGCACACAGGGCCCTGCTGCAAAGTTTCTCTTGGGCCTCCAGCTTTCATCTTTTTCTGTCCAAACTTTTCTAACATCAAGGTCACAAACAAACTTTAGTGTTTGCCTAATCTTATATATTAAGTGATCCAGAGCTACACTGAGAGCAACACTCCCCAGTCCAGATGGGAGCAGCTATCACAGTGAGATGGTTGAACCAGGCAAGCACAAATGGCAAGGAAAGAGGTGTACCTCAAACATTTTCTCTTGTATGGGTCTATTTTAATGGCTTTAGGCACCAAAACTAATTCCTGTTTCAAAGTGTCATGATTTATGCAGGATTAAAAAAAATCAACTGCCTTCAGAGGTCTTTCATAGAAAGGTCAAATTTTTGAGCACTCAACCCAGTACCAGGGAAACCTTGGATTCCAGTCATATGGCAGCTGGACAGGGTCTGAACTCATAACATCGAACTCTCTTAACATGTTTATGAGGGTTCTTTTGAATATGCACTACCAAGAAGGGAGTAGACAAAAAAAGTTAATGGCATGTAATAGCATAGACCTTGTATTCTAATTGCCTATCTATGTATATATTTTCTTTCATTTCTGAGGTGATATGTGTTCTTGAAGGACTCTAACATTATTTCAAAGATGAGGTCTGGGACGCCAACTCTAGCCATCTGCCCTACTCTATAGGATATTGATGGTCCTCAACCAGCCCTGCATAGCTAAAACTCTGCCAGCTTCATGGGCAGCACAGCAAGGGCAAATTAGAAGCCAAGGGGCAGTGATGGGCATGGCTCCTTATACAGAATATGGTGATACAGTCAGAAGGCAAAAGCCAATCAGGTGATAAAGAAACAGAAAATGTGCTAAAAACTTATATAGTGCAAGGGCGAAAAGGGCAAAGAGTTAAGTTCTCACACCACAGCCCACTCTTGTCATCATGTTATATGAGCTGTCCGCCCCCAAGGACAGTAAGACAAGAAGAGTGAGCACCATGTGCCCCAGCAGTCATCATCTGGTAACCTTCCAACCTCACACAAAGCATGAGGCAGCATCTTGGCAGTTCTTTATGCTTACTTGCCCAGTGCTTAGAGCTACAATTTGGAAAACTCAAATCTAGTTCACATCCCTCTTCTGACTGATTCAACTTGTATCTTTTATCCCTCCTGTACGTTATCGTTCCAGTATATTGGCAAAAACATGATTCAGATTACTTGGGCAGAGAGAGAAAGTTTGACCAAATGATATCTTAATTAATGCATTCCCAGAGCAAATTATTTCCTTATGAAAATTCATTTATTACTAACTATATAGACCAATTTCAATACGCATAAATTTCCCTCCAAGCTCATCATGTTGTATAAACACAAAAAATTCCAAAAAAATCTACAGTTACTAGAAGGCAAATGTAAAAAACCACAGCAGTATGGAGTAGGCAGCTACTGGGATGTACAAATCAACTTCTTTAATCAAATAACTCATAATTGCTACTCTTTTCAGCAGCTATTTAAAACAAGCCTATAGAATTTTAAGATATAGTACATAATATGTTGAGAACAACAGAAATAACTGTGTAGGCATGAAAAGACTCATCCCTGCTCTCAGGACTCAGTATATTTATTAATCCATTACTAAATTACTACTTTTCTATTAACACCTGGCTCTTTCCAGGGGATATGAAAATTTTAGCTATTCTTGATTAAAATGCTAAGTAAAATCTCAGAAAACAAGTTGTTATGCTATTTTTATAGTACAATTAACAACTTTGCAAAACTTTTGCATTTTGTCAGTTGTTACAATCTGCACTTTTAGTCCCAAATAATTTTCCCTTATTAATTGGAGGCTTACTAAATACGTACCCCAACTATCTGGCAAAGCATTTGACTAAACTACATGCAGCCAAGATATGTTCTCTAGCTCTCCTCCGTCTACTCTGCTTCCCAAAAACATCCATGCTTCAGTTTTCCAAGCAAGGTATCAACAAGTTCCCCCTGTGCCTTTTGAGTCCCTGCTCCAGTAGCTCCAACAAGAGAACATAACCCACTGAGGCTGCTTCATCCTCACCCCACATGAGAGGCTCAGAAGTAAGACTGAATGGGGTGTGCTTTGGTCAGGCCATACGGCGTGGGGGAAGAACTGTCTAATTGTGATTTAAAGTTGTTGTCCTCACATGAATTAATACACTCCAGCTCCAGATTCCAGTGTTCTAATGAATAGTGTTCAATGGAATTTCAGAGAAAATTAGATCTTCACTAGAAAGCACTGAGGCAGAGCCCAGAAAGGACTTTTATATTGTCAGCCACAAGAGAGGGAGGGAAGGAAGGAAGAAGGAAAGAAAGGAGGAAGGAAGGAGTGAAGGAACTGTAGCCTTATATAAAAATATCAACAGTTTATTTTAACATTGTTTTTTACTCAGTAGGGTAAAAAATTGGCACTTATTGTCAGTACTTAAATCAAATACAGGGTTTTGTTTGCAGCAGATTTATTCAGTTTAATTCCATATGAATTAAAGGAAAATGCTATAGATTTCAAAGCAAATTCACCTATTATCCTTGTGATGGTTTTCTTGACAATTATGCCTGAGAATTTTCTGACTGCTCTAATGCAAAATATCCAGCTTCACTCTTGAAGAGCATCCTTTTCTGCCATCTTCATTTTATACTTTAACAGTTTTGTTGATGTTTGTGTAAGGAGGGCAATAAGTGAGGTTCCATTTTCATAGAACAGATTCTGTTACTTTTTGTAAATATACTTACAAAGGTGTCTGGGATAAATGCCCCTAATGTGGTGTTCCACATTTAAACTGCTTTCCAGCAGCAAGTGCTTGCAAAGACACTCACCAGAATGCAAGATTTGTAATGCGGAGAACTAATGCTTCCAAAAATAAGGATACAGAGATGTTGACCACTTAATACAGTAAATTTACACCTTCTATCTAATAGAGTATATTTAAAATAAGGTTATATCAGTCTTACATAAGATATTAACTTACTTCAACAATAGTTTGGACATATGACTCGTACACAAAACTGATTTTCCGACTTTTACTAATGTGACAATTATGAATTACTCTAGTCCCTGAAAAATTTCTCAAGTAATACAAACATGGCAACCAGGGAAATACATTACATGCCTAGCTACAGGGATCCACATGCATATGGTTTTTTTCTCTGATTCCTGCCACTGCAAATTTCGACTGCTATTACACTGGTAAGTGCATCTTACTGACTGTCAAGATTGGACCACAAAATAGATAAGGTCACACAAGGTACTTCTCAAATCATTTATTTCCTATAAAGCCTACAGTGACTCAAAAGAGAACTTGAAAAATGTGGGGGAAACTAAATGTTGATGAATGACAGTGTATCTATGAACAATAGAAGGAAATTACTATCTTTTCAAAACCCATAATTGCCTCTGAGAACAATCTCAACTATAGCTTACTGCATTCTGGTGATTCCACTTCCTGAATGGCACTGGTTTAACATTAGGAAGGCTTTACACTTAACGAGAACATTGTCCTCTAATTTCACATAAGGATTAAAATACCATTCTGCACAAAGTCTGAACACCGCTTACAGATGACACTGGATAGCAAGAAAAACTCTTCACAACCTAGGTGTCTGGGTAGCTTTAATTAATTGTATGTATTTTCATAATAAGTTCTCAAGACTAAAGCACTGAAAGTGTTTGTCTTCTCTCCTCTGACATTCTTAGACCTCCTGTTGAACAGCAGGCTAATTTCACCACAGTAATGATTGCTGCTGCTATTTCCTTTTTCTTTTCTCTATTAGACATTTCACAGTTTTAAGGAAACAGTTAATTGGAATTTTTGATTTCACAGGATTATTGTCACCTTCCCTATTTCTATTTTATCTATTTAAGTCTTCCCAGAAATGCTGTCAAAATTTTTATTCACAAAATACACAGAAGTAAAAACCCACACTTTTATAAAATTTTTAAGTCAACATGTGAACACTGTGGGAATGGTGCCAAACACCTGGCATCTTAACCAAGATTAGAACAAGAGAATATTAGCCCTAAAGGCCTTGCTAATTTGTGTGTTTGCTGAGGATGCTGTGAACAAACTATCTTGGTAGAAAATCCACCATTTGAGTGTGTGTCTTACTGTGATTGAAAACAATAACATGCATGGAATCCTTGAGACAAATTTTTGGTGTTACAAAATTAGCAGAGGCCCTGGGGACCAATCAGAAGGTGATTCTTTATCTGTAATGAAATTAAATAAAAGGGAGCTCCCATGGCAAAGGGACACACAAGAAGGAGAGAAAAAAACAACACCTGCATGTGGTGGTGCATTTCCCCCTCCTCCTTTCCAGGCTGCAGTGTGATGTGAGAAATGTTTGTTAGGCCTTGGCCTTGAAACAGCACCTGGGCTCAGCTCTTCCCGAGCTTATCAGAAACACTGCCTTGCTCCCAGGAACTGCTGTTGTCTAACGAGCTCCTGTTTTCCTTTTGATCAGCCTTGGAAAATATTTTTTTGCCTGAATGGCATAACACTGCTATTCTCACACTTTCAAATAAAGTGCCGACCCAAACTGTGGCCAGGATGAAACATTGTTATGACTAAAGCCCCCTCTCTTGTGATCCTAGAAACAGCAGTCCAAAATGGGCCCCTTTGAGCTCTCCTGGGCCACAGCGGGCCTGCAACCAGCACTCTCCCTCTGAGTGGGACGCCTCTCAGAGCCAGCAAACCCTCAGGTTTGCTATACTTGGAGGACCACTGAAAAACAACGTGTCCCTAGGCCGATACCCTCACTCCTCAAGGCCTGATCCTTCACCTGTCAGGAGATGCAAAGGCATCCAAAGGGAGTATTTCACTGACCTCCGAGGAGAATTTTTCACAGGTACCTTGCTTGCACTGACTATTTCTGTCTGTGTACATGCCCCTGTGCATATGCTGTAGCAAATCTGAGAGAAATACGGCTTTCTTAGGTGTTTAAGTACCTTGGATACCTAAGTAAGCTAGGCCTGTAAGTAAGGTTAAGTTACAGTTATAAACTTACTTAAATGCTTCTAAGTGTTGTTCTTTTGCTAAGTTGTTAAACAAAAGTTATAAGCTAAGTGTTGCTAAGTGTTGTTCTTCTGCAGACTTGCTAAGTATAACTTTGAAGTTATAAGTTAGGTTAAAGGCTGCTAAATGTTAGTCCTCTGTTAAATTGTTAAGTTATAAATTAAGTTTAAGTTATATGTTAAGTTAGGTATAATTGTTTTTCCTATGTTGAATTGTTAGGCTTAATGTATAAGTTAAGTTAAGGTACTGTTAAATTTGAGTGCTGTTAAGGTTTCAGGCTGTATTCCTTTTTATCCTTGGCCTCACTGTCTTTTGTCACACACACCTAAACCCACTCCCCTACACACACCTAGATAGTTCTTGGTTCATTTCTGTTTTGAATGCCTGGGTTTTGTTTGGTTTATTGTTGCTTGTTTTCCCTTGTTGTGCCTTAAATGTCCTGTAAGTAGTAGAGTGAATCTTGCCAATGAATTTGTCATGCTTTGTTGCTTAATATTAAATCTGTCTTTTGCTCATACCCTTGCCAAAGATTTTTTTAAGGGGTCTCAAACACTCGTTCGTAACACTGCAGAGCTCAACACTATAACACTGCATCCGTGGGTTTCCCATTGCCAATATATTCACTTTTTTACATTTAGATTTTTCTTTGCATTTGATCTCATCCTCAACACACATACTGTAAGGTACATATGTATATATATATAAAGTGTGTGCGTGTGTATGTAAGTACATATACAGATAAAGTTTTCTAGGTTACTCAGATTCTTCAGCTCCACTGATTTCCAGGCAAGCTGTAAGCCCTCAGTTTATCTAAAATGCATAAAGCCTCTCTTAAATGGTTTTAGGTGAACTCTGGTGCCTATATGTAACACCATGAACTTGAAACTTACTTCTATCACTCCAGACTCTGGAAATTCAGATGTAATGTTCCAATCAACAACATTCCCTGAAAATAAAGTAAAAATAAGCCAATAGTTTGCTTGACCATAGCAAGCACTTTGTTCTCCGAAATACTTCAGAAGGGCCTATATGTCCCACAAAAATTTAATAAAGGAATTAGTTCTTAATAAAAAAATATGATTGTCTAAGCCTTCTTATCATCATTAAGACAGTTCTCATCAACTACCTTCAGCAGCAATGGGACTACCAAGGACTCTCTGTAAGAGATTATTTAACATTTCTACTGATTAATCAGACATATATGATACTCATGTAAAGCTTGCTGTTAACAGATGACTTTATTAAAGGTTGGCAGTACTTTCCTGTTACAGATCCATTGATTTGTCTTGCAGTCAAATAAAATAATTTCACTGTAGGTAACTGCACCATGCTGCATCCACAAAAAAAAAAAAAAAATACAGGCTACATCCTCGTGTTAAAAAATGCCTTGGAAGTAATCACAGGAGAATGTACAGAAAACTGTCTGAATAGGAAACCTTGATAAAATGCTATGGCAAGAGGGATTAGCATGATCTTTTAGGGGTCTGTAAGGGAAAAACAAACTAGAAGGGAGAAAGTTGTCTTACCTCTGTATATCTAACACTATAACACCAAGATTTGCTTGCTGATTTTGTGTCTCTGTTTACAACATCAAAATACTTCAATGTTTGTAGGTGTGTCACAGAAAGTGATCTAGATGCTGAGAAGTTAGCATTGTGGTAGGTGTTTTAGGGGGTTTGGCATATCTAGTTTGCTGAAGAGAAATATCACAGATGATGTGCATACTGGTACCTGCAAATGGAAAAGATATCCAAGAATAGGTGCCAGTCAGTCTCTGTGAAAAGATGTAGTAAGATCCAGTGACTGGAATGTTAATTTAGACAAATTTAAAAGACATAAAAAAGTTTTAGTTGCAAAATAAATCCCACTGCTAGCTGATCTCATCACAAGTCATCAATTAATGTATAAGCTAAAGCCTTGAAATTCATGAATGTATCAGTTCCTTCATTCTTCTCTTTCCTTTGTGGGACATGGTAAGAATAGTTTCCTGGATTGCTCTCAATATACCCAGTAAGACAAGCTGGAATGGTTCAGCCTCCCTGAATTATTGGGGTTTTACAAAGAGGTACCTGAGCATTGCGAACATGACAGGCAGGTCATAGTACATGTTCTAGTGTTACACTTCACAAAAGCATTACCCCATATATAGAATTGAAAGAACAAAAAATTAAAAACTAAAATTACTTAGAGCCATCACTGAGTTACTGACTAATTTAATTAGGGAACTTAAGACAGGCTATGTTTTCTCTAACCTTATACAGCTGTGGCCACAGGCTCCCTTTTCCAGTCAACAAAGAGAATGGAGGGAGCAGTCCACCTGGGATACTTGACACCCACCTGAAGGTGAACCATACCATACAAGTGTTTACAATGTAGGTATTAGGTGAGATGAATCCCAGCCACACCCTCAACGTCTCCCATGATGAAAACAGGGATGTATGATAAGGCACACTTCCAATATATTACTTTGGTATTAGGCAGGTAACAAATTTCTCTTAATGTGAGGGCTCTCCAATTCAAGGCCTTTTGGAACAGAGAAGCCCTGGCATCACACAGGCTCTGAGACTATGAGCCAGTGTCAGCATTAACAAAATGAACAAATAAATTTCAAAACAAAAACCACGCATAAAATCTTACTATTCTTTTGGGATGTAACTGCAAAATGTTCTAACCCAAAAAGTATTTATTTAGGCACAGGCAACACTAGACTCTAGAAGAAAACTGTCACCTTGGGAAGCACAGGACAGGCATAGAGAGCTCTCTGTTGTGGAAGGCCAATATCATCAACCCACATTTGGCAATATCTGAGTGTTACTTGGCCATCCTTGAGCAGCAGGAGGGCTGGGAGCACTAAGAGCAGCCACCCCAGCCACGGATGTGCTCTGCAGTATGGAAAGGAGATTTAAGGCAGCGGACATCTTTTGGCAGTTTAACTTAAAAACCCAACGAACCAAAAAACACCAGGAAAAAAAAGGCTAATAAAGGTTCAATCTTCAGATTTTAAGACTACCACGTCTACAGTTATGCCAAAACTTATCCTGTTCAATATATAGTTGCTGGCAGACCACGTACCACGGTGATAGGCACATCTTGGTCAAAAAAAAAAAGGTGCTACCCACAGGAAGGCAGCTGCCCTCCGTGATAGCCTAAGGAAAGCCCGTGGCTGATCACACGGTTTTGTTTTCCATGGAGGATGAGGTCAGGAATGTCGACGTATAAAGAGTGGACCAGGGCGGAAGGCACCCGTGGGCCAGGAAAGATCAGGCTTGTCCAGATCTTTCCTCAGGAACCCAGACGAAAACCCCTGAAAAGCAACTTCTCCCTCGCCTCAAGCCCAACTCGGGCGAACAAGAACCCGAGCCCAGCCGCCGGGAGCGGCTGCCGGGCAGCCCCCTCACAGCGGGGTCCGCCGCGGGGGCGGGGGCAGCGGGCAGGCGCCTCCCCGAGCGGCGCCCCCGGTCCTGACGGCGCTTCCGGGCGGGGGAGCCGGGATGTGCGTCCGGGTTGGGTCGGCCCCAGCGAGCGGCTTCCTCTCGCCTTCCCTCCGTCTCCTCTTCCCTGCGTCCCTCCACCGGCGTGCCCTCGGAGGGAGCGCCGCCCGCCCGCCCGCCCGCTCGCTCGCTCCGTGAGGGGTTGGTGAGAGGGGCCGCGGGCGGGCGGGGATCGGGGCCGGGGCGCCCTGGGCTGGCGGGAGCGGGACCGGGGCCGTGGGTGGGGCCGGGGCGGCGGAGCCTCCGCCCTCGGCGTGGCCCCTCGGGCAGGGCCGGGAGGTGTCGGTGGGATGGATCCCTGCGCGGAGACCCCCGGGTGGCTGCCGCTGTTCTCGCCCAAAATGGCCATCTGGCTTCCCAGTGCTAACGGGGCTTGCCGAGCTCCGGGTAGCCGGGCGTAGGATAATGGTTAATACGGTCAAGTAACATCATCTCTCCGGGCGAGCCGAGCGAAGGCATCGGGTAGCCCCCGCTCTGCCAGCGCTGCCAGCACGGGTGTGAGCGTGGTGACGGGCAGAGCCTTTAAAAGGGGAATATTTTCCTCTCTTTCGAAAGGAGGGTGATCTGATTCTTGGGAGGAAATTTGCCACCTTGCAGCTGCAAAATGTTACTGTGATGATATTCCGGCACAGCAAAACGTGGGGGAAGCTTAGCTTTTATCAGGTGGCAGTGATGAAGTTGCAGCAAGTCGGAGAGCAGTCAAGGGAGACTTCAGAGCCTTGGGACAACTGGTTAAGGGAGCAGGAACACAAGCAATGTTCTCTTCTGGCCTTCCAGTCACAGGGAATGAAATAGGAAGAAAGAGGAAGAGCCTGGTGTTACAGGCAGAGTTTTGGTTTTCTGGTGGTGGGTCAGTCTACACAACAACCACGCCTGCTGGCAATAGATGGGGTACACCTGTTTTGAAGGGGGAAACTCCTTTCGCAAGAGTTAGTAGGACTCTTGCTTAGTTAGTAGACTAGATGTGAAGGGGGAAAGGGATAAAACCAGGCTCCCTAGAGAAAAGTTTGGGGGAGACACACGTTTGAGGGTTGGAGATCCAGAGAGTGGTGGTGAATAGATTTAAATCCATCTGGCAGCTGGTTGCTAGTGCTGTTCCCCAGGGCTTAGTGTTTGTGCCAGTCCTGTTTAATATCTTTACCAATGATCTCAATGAAGGGATTGAGTGCACCCTCAGTCAGTTTGCAGGTGACACCAAGTTGGAAGGCTCCGTAGAGGCATCTGAACAGGTTGGATTGATGGTCCAAGGCCAGTTGTGTGAGGTTCAACAAGGCCAAGTGCCACACCTGGGTCACAACAACCCCATGCAGAGCTACAGGCTGGGGGCAGAGTGGCTGGAAAGCTGCTGGTTGGGGAAGGACCTGGGGGTGCTGGTCAACAGCAGCTGAACATGAGCAGGTGTGTGCCCAGGTGGCCAGGAAGGCCAATGGCATCCTGGCCTGTATCAGCAGTAGTGTGGCCAGCAGGACCAGGGCAGTGATTGTCCCTCTGTACTCAGCACTGGTGAGGCCACACCTCGAGTGCTGTGTCCAGTTCTGGGCCCCTCAATTCAAGAAAGACATTGAGGGGCTGGAGGGTGTCCAGAGAAGGGCAGTGAAGGGCAATGAGGTGAAGGGTCTAGAACACAAGTCCTATGAGAAATGGCTGAGGGAGCTGGGGTCATTTAGCCTGGAGAAGAGGAGGCTCAGGGAAACCTTATTGCTCCCTGCAACTGCCTGAAAGCAGGCTGTAGCAAGGTGGAGGTTGGTCTCGTCTCCCACGTAACAAGCAATAGAACAAGAGGAAATGGCCTCAGGTTGTGCTAGGGGAGTTTTAGGTTGGATATTAGAAAAAATTCTTCATTGAAAGGGTTATCAAGCATTGGAACAGGCTACTCAGGGCAGTGGTCACATCACCATCCCTGGAGGTATTTAAAAGATGTGTACACATGGCACTTAGGGACATGGTTTAGCACTTGGCAGTGTTGGGTTAATGATTGGACTTGCTGATCTTTGAGGTCTTTTCCAACATTAATGATTCTGTGATTTTGTAGTTCAGTGCCTCCATTTCTTCCTCATTAAAAAAAAAAACAAACACCACCAAAACATCAGTGATACATCTTTGCAATAAGCCAAATAAATTATTCTCTACTTCCAATTTTTATTACTTATCAATTATTAAGTGTCAAGCCAAAGCTAGTTAAATAACTTGCCTGAGGTTACTTTAAGCAATCTGTGACAGAAACAGATATAAATTGTACTATCTATATACACCCTAATCTGTGTGATCATCTTGCCTCTTGCTTTCTATTCACAGCATTTTTATGAACATAATAGCTATTTACTTTGTTGACAGAATCAGTAGTTTCCTGAATAAACCAGAGAGTCACCTGAGACGCAAAGATGTTGGAAGAAGATATGGAGGTGGCCATCAAGGTGGTAGTAGTAGGAAATGGAGCTGTTGGGAAGTCCAGTATGATTCAGCGATATTGCAAGGGGATTTTTACAAAAGACTACAAGAAAACTATTGGTGTAGATTTCCTGGAAAGACAGATCCAGTATGTATTAAACAGATGACATACTATTGATTTTTACCTCTCTCTATTTCTTTTTTCTGCTGTAATCCTGAAATTTATGGAGGCTTGGAAAACAAGGCCTGCTGTTTCTGAAGCACACTAAAGGGAGTTGTTTTCTCTTTTGCACTGTGGACTGAAATTATATCCTTTATTCTCCATCCAAAATTTAAAATGATAAATAAAATCTGGAATCTCTGCCATACCAAGCTCTTTGACAAGTTTGCTTTGTATTCTACCACCTGTTGATTATTTTTTAATATTTTTTTTTGTGAATTCTTGTGGAGAAGTGAAACTGCTTATGATAAAACAATTACACAAATTTATTAGCCAATATCGAAAAAAATTACTGTGAAACAAATAGTTAAGAGTCTTTATGCAGTATAAGCAGGTAATACCCAATTACGTTTGAAAAAGTAGAAAATTTATGGTAATGAGAAGTAAGAAAATTCTATAAATTCTGCAAACTGATTTAAAAGACAAAAGCACCATTCTTCAGGCACCTAAGTTTTGTTTTGATGTCCATCTTATTTTTCATTGTAGAGGGAAATGTAGAGGAAGAAGAGGAAAGGAAGTGGAAAATGTAATACAGATTGTCAGTAAAGAGCATATAATGTAGTTGAGGGACTAATGCCATAGTATGTTATGAAGGTGAATGATTGTTAATAGTAAGTTACATTATGTTTAAATCCAGTTAAATTTGATTTGGATTACACTTATAGTGTAGAAACAGAAGTATTTCTGTGTCAATTGTTTTGATTTGTTCCTATTACTGTATTGATCACAAAACTGTCTTGTTTATTTCAGAGTTAATGGTGAAGATGTCAGGCTAATGTTATGGGACACTGCAGGTCAAGAGGAATTTGATGCAATAACTAAGGCCTACTATAGAGGTGAAAATACCATGTTTTTGTTTGGTAGTTGTTGGGTTTTTTGGTCTGCACATCTCTAAAATATTTTGCTATCTTTGCCTTAAGAATTTTAGTTATTTCGTGTGTGAAAAGCATGTTTAGTTCAGCTTTTTCAATTCTTAAATATTTTTTCTCTTTGCGCAAGTTCCTTGTCTTAATTATGTCTGCTTATGCAGTAGTGCCCTTTAGAAAACAATGAATGAAATGAGACAAATACCTGCACAGAAACTGGACAGAATGTAGACGTTCAAACAATCAGATGCAAATGTGTATTTTCCCTCTGAAAGTGTTTTGTTACTTCTGTGAGACACAAATTTGTAAATATTCCAAAAACTGTGGATGAGGCACATAGTAATTAATCGAAGGGGGGAAAAATCCACCAGTCATCCTAGAAAGACAGTTCACAGAGCACAGCAGTTCTTTTGCTAGTATAATCTGCCTTGAATATGCTAAACCAAGAGCAGTAAGAAAAGTGTGTTTACTTCATGAAATAAACTGTATTATTTGTGTAAAGGCAGCTTATCTACTTAACCAGTTACAAATTGCATACTTAAGCTTTCTTTGCTTACAATTTAACAATGGTTCTGAAAATATTTCTTTTTGGTTTTTTTAATGGGAGAGATATAAATTACTTGGCAAAGATTCCACTGTTCAGTTCTTGCAAACTAATTACCTGGTGGTAGGGGAAAAATATACTGCTATGGTATTACTTCATTTAGAGATAAAATAATGATTATGCCAAGCTGTTTCAGGGTGTTACAGTCTTGCGATCTTTTTTATGTTTCATAATCAATTTGTCAGCTAATAGGTGGGTTTTTTGGTAATATTTCTTGTTGTTGCCTGTAATTGATGATTGCTATTTCCTCAGAAAGAGATTTTTTTTCTTTTGTCATGTGGATATAGATAATTCTTTTATTTTACAGCTGACAAGTTGAGTGTATGGATTTTAGATGGTAGTACTTGATTCTCTTAGAGCTTCCTTTTTACTTGTCCTGGCCTTTGGTCCTCTTGTGTGCTTTGCTCTCCGCAGTTGTTTCAAGCCAAAGACTTTATCTCCTGATTACTGGGACTGATAGGCTAGAATATGGAGTGTTGAGAAGAGCTCAGAGTACTCCTGCTGGCCTCACTTATCACAAGCAACCTGGTGGTTTAAAAACAAAATTAAAAATCTGTATGAGTATTGTGAAATATTGGTCATGGCTGGTGCCCAGCATAGTGCTGTTAGATCTCTGCCTCGGAGTTCTTTGTGCATAAGTTCTTTGCTGTGAAGTCAAGCACAGTCATCCTGTACACATAGTAGCAGCATGATGGGTATATAATAAATGGTTCAAGGTGTCAGGTGCAGTGGCTGCTCTACACTAGACTTTGACTCATGAAGGACAAGGGAAATTGGAAGAGCTTGGAATGCAATTTTGGTCAAGCTTCAGCAATCACACTATTATAGAAACAAAAAGTCAAGCTTACTTTGGAAATGCAAGGATTTTATTGCTAATTATTGCTGATAAGGGGAGGACACAATATGGGTAAGATAGATGCTGGCTGTTAATTTGAGGTTTGCTTCTCCCACAGGTCACTGTCCCGCTCTCATTGCACCAGGGCTTATGTATGTCCCTGGGACATTGTGTATTGTCAGTTCTTCAGTGATCAGCTGTTCATCCATGCTCGGACATGAATGCTTCAGAGCCTGTCTCTGAGTGTTTCTTGTCCAGGGACCAAATTCATTCAGCCTTGCAGAGAAACAGAATTGAGCTGACAGTGGATTCGACAGTGTGGTTTTCTATATGCAGGCAAATGTGTGCAGCCAGTGTAGTTGCATGCCCATGATCATACAGTGCAAGGAGTCCAGCAGCCTAAATTCAGAGTTGAAGGAAGCACTGTATGTACTTAATAATTTCTTTTTTGTATTGTATCATGCATCTTCTCACCAGTTTCTATGTGATTGAAGTCGAATGTTTCTCAAGGCAGTATTTGATCACTTCTTCATGCATGTATCCTCTTCCTTCTGCTACCACTAGTATCTTGAAGATCCTTTTTAGTGATCCTTTTTTTGATGGAAAACAGGCATCTTGCTCATTAGTGTGTTACTCAGTTGCTGATTAGTCATATCCTCAGGATCCTCATTTTGTTGCACAATAGTTCATTCTTCATAATCAAGCCTTCCTAGCATTGTTTTAGTTTGCATTTATTAATCCCTTTTGCCTGTACCAACTGTGATAATGGAAGGCCTGCAATACTGTCCTGGTCCAGTTCTTTTAGATACTGTTAAGGAGGCATTAAATCCTGCTGAGCCTGTTAAAGACAGCCAGGATCCACAGAAGTTAGAGCATCAGCAGTAAACAAGAATTTCTGGATGATGATACTGGATTTTGATCTCAATGTGAGATTGAACGAGTCACCATCAGTTTTATAGGGAATATGTGTTTTCTATCGTAGCCTGGAAAAGCTGAGGCAAAGAACTGAGTGAAATGAGTAGGGTCAGGTATAAAGCCCTGTGAGAGTCCCCTCATGGCAAGGAATTTCCTTACACTTTTTCTATTACAGAGGCTTTGTACCATTATGAAAGGAAAAAAATGTGGTTATGGAGTCTATGGGGATAGGATAGTCTGCTGAGGATCTTTGAGACCAGTTCAGCTGACAAGCTCGTGCTTTACTTGAATCAAGTAGCACTAGTCTCTAATTTTTTTTTTTCTGAATTACTCTAGGTATAAATATTATGTCAGTGATTCTGCAGGCAGTTGGAACATTTTAAAATATAGAGGGATTTTCAATGCAGTAATTGCACACAATGTCATTTTCTTTAGTACTTTAAAGTAGCTTTATGGAACAGCTTCTTACAAAAGAACTTTAATTTAAAATATTCATTGAGAACATTCTTAGCTGTTATGCTCCTGTTTGACACTATCCTGAGCCTTTGCTGCTGGTGTGTTGTACATAATCCATTGTATGAGAGAGGTGGGTTATGTCTCCATTAGCAGTGGGTGACTGAGATAGTAATGTTCCTGACTCCTGAATACTGTCAGTGCCTGCGTAAAAATAGGTGTTTACATGGCTGAATTCTAGGGTTTGTCTTTTTTTTTCCTTCTTAGAGCTCTTGTATGGACACTACAATTTCTGAAATTGTTTATGTTTGCAATAAAAATACTGAGTATTTAGCAGATTTCTTGAAGATGAAAAGAATTTGCCTATTGAAATCTCTGCCCTGCAGTATCTTCTGTTGAGCTCTGTTGCCATACTAACTTCTGCACCATGCTGAAGCATACTCCAGAAAGATCACATTTGATACTGTTTTGCATTGAACATGAGACGACACTACTTCTGTTCTTCTCTTCTTAAATAAGCATCTTACAGAGTTACTCTGTTACTTAGGTCTGATACTTATAATCCAGTGATCAAAAACTTTGGCAGATGTTTGGCAATACACAATGACATAAGTGTATAGAATTTGTCATTGTTGATGACACTTTGTTTTACTGTTGTTTGTTACAAAAATCGTGAAGGTGTTCAAAAATATTTCAGTTTGATTCTTTATTAAACCCTGTCATATAATTCCCTTTCAAAGCAAATATGGTCAAGCTGAGGTGTTTTTACTGTCCTTGGCCACTGCATTCTACCTGTACTATATGTAAATTGAATAAGGTCTGACGTGGTATGCTACCTTCTCTTTACCTACCACATGCTAGGGCTTTTCCCTCTAAACTTAATATTACCTGTGGTAGCATTCAGAAGGAATGGGTGGAAGGAGGAAGATGAAGTGAAAGCGTCTTTGTTTGGAAACTTCACAAAGGATTTCTTGGTCTTAAAACTGAACAAAGTGATGCTTACAGATGGTGGGAGTATTTTAATAAATGCTCTCATCTCCATTAAGCTTTGTGAGACAATAGGCACATGCAAACTAACCTGCTTTGAAAAGAATGATGAATTTTACACCTATTTCACAGGAATTGCATCAGAATAATTGCATACTTTAGAGTGTGGTGTGGACAGTATGGAAAACAAACAGTTTTACAGCACAAATAATAGGGAAAATGATGGAAGGCTACATTGCTACTTTTTTACTGGTAGAACTTCAGTTGAAGTTCTTAGGGCAGTTCTTACTGTTCTGTATAAAACCATAGCAGAAGAGTCTTGATATGCATGTGGAAGAATGTTAAAGAGCATAGGAAATCTTTCTCAAGATAGACTGGGAACTTGGCTTTTAAAAAGCTAGATAAAAGCAAACCTAGTAAGAGAACTTGTGTGCTTTGTGTCAAAGAAATACAAAGATAAACAGAATACAGGAATCGGGGATACTTGGTGAAACTCAGACATAAAACTCATACTGATCCAAAATTTTTCATGCTATATGATATTAATTTGAGATGTTCACCACAAGATTATACTAGAGTCTCAAAACCACTAGCTAGCTATTATTTCACACTCTGTTACTAAATAACAAGTGTACTGAAGACATATAAATAATGAAGTATTTCTGCATGTGTTTATGTGCAAAGACAAGTAGTTTCTGGAGAATAACAAAGGACCACACATTAATATTTCAGCTGTGGAAGTACCTTCTCAGTATCCATGGAGTTTAATTATTGTTTATTTAGAAAACCATAACAAAAGGTTTTATATCATTTATCATAGTGCTCTGATAGAATGAGTATTAATTAGAAATACACTTATTTTCCCCAAAAAGCTACTAACAATTTACTTGAAATAATCACAATTTCATCTGAAGACTTCTTGAAGTTTTCTGGTTTTCAAAATCCAGATTACTGTACCACAAAGAATAATGTGAAATGTGCCTTACAGATGCTGCATACAGAAAAAAAATTGCCTTCTGGCCTCCATTAGTCTGTCTGGAAAACAGCAATAAACGAACCTCCCCATCCCTTCTTCCAGCCTTTCCAGATCTCCTCCTGTTCCTTTCCCCTGCATACATTCAATATGCTGGAATTAGCTTTAAAGGTAACAGACCCATAGTCATCATGGAGATGGCTGTAATGATCAAAATAATATAGCAGTGTATTTTCATTTGGGGAATCTATGACCACTGGTTTGACACAAGCTGGTGGTAAAAGTGCATGTTTATAGGAAAAACTTGAAAAATCCCTCGTATTTTAAATATGTTACAATTTATTTTTTTCTATTGTTTATTGGTTAATTTGCAGGTATTTGTAATTTATTTGTATATTTCTAGGAGCCCAGGCTTGTGTTCTTGTGTTTTCTACAACTGACAGAGAGTCCTTCAAAGCAATCCCTACGTGGAAGGAAAAAGTTGTGACTGAAGTTGGAGACATTCCCACAGTTCTTGTGCAGAATAAGATTGATCTTCTTGATGACTCTTGCATAAAGAAGTAGGAGTTTTATTGTACTGTTTTTAAAGATCCATACGTGCCCCCTGTATACACAAGTTTTAAAAAGAGAAGTCTGTGGGAGTTACTGGTGAAGACTTGGAGTATCTGGGTTGTCCCACCTATGCCCTGCAGCCAAACGTGCCTAGAAGCACACGGGGCGGGTGTTGCTGCATGAGTGTAGATACTTGGGCAGATGTGCTTGCAAAGTTAGGAGCTTTCTGTTTGTTTCATGCTGCATCCTGAAGCCAAAAGTAATAGAGGAATGACATGAAAAGTTTGGTTTTGGCATAATATGATTCATGTAGGTTTTTTTGGGTTGTTTTTTTTTTTTTAAATCAGAAAATCTAAAACTATAAATTTTCTCTCTTCTTAAAATTCAGTTACTTTTAGACTGTGCTGTGCACCACTGAAGGCACATTGTCTGTTTGGCCGGTGAATGCTTGCTAATATTCTTTGCTTTCTTTGTTTTTTATTATTCATTTTTATTAAAACATTATAATTCTATAGAAACATGTATGTGGTAATATTCTCAAACTGAATGGTGCTGAATCATCCTTGCTGTATTTTTCTTTACAGATTTTATTGTGATTTCATTCTGCCCTTGTGTATGTGACCAATTTCATTCTTGTCATAAAATCAGCTTAATAAATGCTAACTTTTATTTACCACAGCATATCATGTAGAAAATAGTGCATGATCAATTGCTCATTCTCCACTTCTTTGATTTCTATCATCTTCTTGAGAGATTTAAATTATTTCTTCTTTTTTGTTGTTTCCTGTACTGGCTTTCTTTATTGTCTGTTTGCTATCATTGATGGCATAAATCAGCTTCTACTTCTTCTGCAAAGAATTCTGAGGATTTTTCAAAGGAAAAGCAAAATTGCATTTGAACTCCTCCTTTATTCATGGTATGTCACTTAGGTTTGGTTCTCAGAATACGGTGTCTGCCTCAGTAACATAATCTTTCTGATGATGTGATTTTCCTTAGGGAAGTATTCATAAGTTTCTTTAACGTAAGTTCTTCTTCATTTCACAGAAAAAAATAATTCTTAATTTCATCTGTGCACTCATCTGATTGCATAGCATACTGCTTCATTAAGATATACTTAAGGATTACATTTTTGTTGTTGTTTAGACTTTGCAGTGATAGTGCTGTTAATTACAGCCTCCTTCCTTTTGGTTTCACCAACACCCTTCTTCCAACCCTTGGGAGGTTTTATTTAATGAAGTCAGTAAATACTGAAAAGAATTCCTTTGAGTCATAAAGAAACACAAAGGCATGTAAAATACCTTCTTTTTATAGTGGAGACAATGTAAAGAAATTAAGGATTAGGTATTTTTTGACTGTCTTGAATTTCTCAACCCACTTTGCCACGTTTAACTTACCACGAAGCATTTTGTTTATAAGAGTAAATGCTGACAAATGAACCAAATATGGGCTTACAAAGTCGTCTTGTGTTGTGCAGTGAGGAGGCGGAAGCACTGGCCAAAAAGCTGAAAGTGAGGTTCTACCGAGCGTCTGTGAAGGAAGACCTGAACGTGAGCGAAGGTAGGAGGTGCCGCGGTGGGGGCGTGTCCTGCCGCTGCTCCCTAGCACCGAGCATCCCCCGGGCTGGCGCCGGCTGGTACTTACGAGTTGTTGCACGCTGCTGGCGATCCCTTTTGTGTTCCTTAGCAGCACGCCTTAAACATACCTAAAATTACCTGGTATCAGTGGGTTAGGCCCATTTCTTTGTACACATCTTTTCCTTCCACAAACGCACACAGCTGCAGTGTGTGCAAGTGCCAATGTGTTAAGGCTCCTTAGTCCTAATGACTGTCAGTAAGCACGAGCTTTTAAAAAAATGTATGTAGAAGTTCAATTATTGCAACATACAAGTTGTTGAACAGATTATTTTGTAATTGTTAATAGTTAATAAATAATTTATAGACGCAATTATTTTATATTTTAGTCATATTTAAATAAAGTACTTTAAGAGATTGCATCTCTTGCAGTGTTTTGTCTACTGGTGATATTTGATTAGTTCCTAAGTACCACTTTTTAATGTACATACTTAATTTCATAAGAGTAGTGTTAAAATTTTGAGTCTCTGTCTTTTGTGGGCTGGGTTTGAATAATATCTACTCCCTAATGATATACTCTTGTTTAATTAGCCAAGATTAATAGCCAAGAAACTCATTGTTTCTTCTCTATTAGCATCATTCACCATGGGAAAAATCTGCAAGAGAAAATTTAAAACTCTTCTGAATCATCTTTAAATGAGTTGAATTACAAATGTAAATAATCATAACACATCTAGGTTCTGAAAATTCTTCTTTAGTTGTATATTTTTTAGATTCCTAGGTCAACTTTTTATATGTCAATAGAAATGAGAGTAGCATTAGTTAATTAGAAAAAAGTAGCCAAGTGTTATCAATAGACTTGCTTTACATGACTACTATTATTCTAAGGCTTCTTGCAAAACAAAAAAAATATATTAAATTCTACATAACTGCAAAAAGTTCCAAGTTGCATGAATTGAAACACTTGGCAATATGTGTGTGCCAGTTTTTTTATAAGAATATTGAGATGTTTCTGTGCAAGACTTCAATACTGCAAACTGTAAGAGCTGGGCAGATGCTGAAGTGACCTGGATTCTGCCCAGGCACACAGGCCTGCCCAGAATCACTCACCAGGTTGTGTTAAACCTGGGGTGTGAAATGCACTTCTGTCACCATGCAGAATTTTGATATAATGGCATGATGGTAATTAGGATAATTTTTAAGCATTCTGTGATGTACCTTTTTTCTTTTTAACTCTCCAGTTTTTAAGTATTTGGCTGATAAATACCTTCAAAAGCTCAAGCAACAAACAGCTGAAGACTCAGAACTAGTACATACAAGCAGTAACAAGATTGGTATGTATACTATAACAAAAAAACCCCCCCCCAGAAACAGTATTTTGTGCCATCAAAGCTTATGGTCTCATCTGTTTTCTTATGGAATTAATACAAGGTGAATCAGGGTCTAATTATTACCTTCCTATCTTAAGATATCATCTCCTTCTGTAAAATAATTTTGTAACTCTTTAAAGTTACAAGATGGTCAAACTGATGGTCAAAAGTTCCTAGCTGATGTTTGGCAAGTAGCCTTTTACTAAATTAATTTAAACAAGATTGTGCAAGGATTTGAGAAGGATGCTTTTTGGGTTTTTTTAATGTAATTAGCATTAGCATTGCTCATCTCAGTGTGGACTTAAAAGACTCATGGGGAAAGAATCTGGCTTGTAATCGGAACGTGTTTGTAAGTTGCCTTCTGTAAGGAAACACTGAACTTCTGTAGTCCTTCTTTAAAGCATTTCTGAGTCAGTTAATTTATTTTCCTTAAAGCACTCCCTTTTTTCTCAGGCCTTTTACTTACCTTTATATCAGCAAAGTTTCTGAATTTAAAATCATGTTTTTCTTCTGTTACTCAACTAACCACAACTTTGTGCAGTTAGTAACATACGCATACATGGATGACTGCATATGCTGCCCTTCAATTACAGAGATGCATAGCAGCTTTAAATACTGCCTGGCTAGTAATTGCCACTGCCTCTGCTTCCAATTTAGCTGCAAAATTGACCCAAAAATAGATAAAGCTTTTAAAAACTAGTGTGTGCATTTGAGGTGCTCTACTATGCCTTAGCAAGTGTTGCATCTAAAGTGTTAATGTATTATGCTGCAAGCGGTAAATAAATACAAATACTTCTCTTGTCTAAATTCTGTAGGTGTTTTTAATACAGCTGGTGGAAGTCACTCCAACCAAAATTCTAGCACTCTTAACGGTGGAGACGTCATCAACCTTAAACCCAACAAACAGAGGACCAAGAAAAACAGAAGTCCTTTTAGCAACTGCAGTATACCTTAAACCACTTTTGGAGGAAATTAAGCAACTCAGAGAATTGGATGAAGTTGTGCAATTGAATACAGAATAAAGCCAGCTGTAGAGGTATTTTTACCGGTGCTTTAGCAAATCTTGTGCCTCCTTGACAGAGGGTGGATTTAGATGAACTTGCTGATGCCGTGGGTTTTTTGTGTGGCGTGAGACACCTGGTGGCGACACACAGAACCGCGGCTGCCTCGTGCACCTTGTACAAATTAGGCGAGCTTTTCCTTTTCCAAGGAATTACTTACAGAGCTATGGACTAGGTATTGCTGAATTGCAAAGCACATTTAATATAAGGATAATACTTACACATATAGGTACGGACTGTAACTCTATGGCCCAAGGTAATGTAGCAACCTTGCAACTAAATTTCAAATAAAATTATAGAATTGGTTAGTCAGGACACTACCAAGATAAATGAAGAGCAAAAAGACACTACTTCATTTTATGCCTGACCATGTTAATATGGATTCTGGCAGTCCTGTGGGTGCAAGATCCTTGCGTTATATATATGTGTGCTAAGGTATATATGTAAACATTTGGGATGCATATCTAGGCTGAGTTCCAATGTGTACGTTACTTGGAGATCAGCTAATGATCATCAAATAGCATCTTCCAATTGTCCTTTAAAAATGTTGCATTTCAGATGAGGCTTTCTAAGTTGCCACTGTGTATGTTTCACTTGCTATACTTTGGGCCTAAAAGCTTAGATTTAAAAATGTATGGTGCCAAAAATGCTCCTTTTTACCTAATGCTATGCTCCAGATGTTTTGTAAGTTTGTTTTTCTCAGTCTTAACAGGTTGAACAAATAACACTAATAGCTATTCAGAAGGAACATATAATCATATTCTTGTTCAAATTTGGTTGTTGTATCCTGTGTTGTCTATGAAAAAGGAACTTTCAAAGTGGTGTTACAAAGTATTTATCTTATTTGAAAATTTTCATAGCTACCATAAACTAAGTTACAAGAGTCCAAAAAATTGCAGCTGATATATTAGGGAGGCATCCTTGAATGTTGTCTGAGATTCAAAGTTAGCTGCTAGTTAAGGAAATCTAATTCTGCAAGATCAGAGACATGGCAAAAAATTTTCAAAGTACTTCAGTAATTTTACAGAATTGATTTAAATGTTTAGGAGCCCAAATCTAACTTCAAAGTTATTTGGGCTAAGGCTCCTAAATCACTAAGGTGCTTTTAAAAATGCTAGGCAAGATACCTTCTATTTAGCAAAAATAAACACTTTCTTATCCTCTTCAAGAGCATGCATGCCTTTTAAAAACTATCCATTTTGTTTACATGTTTTTGTAGGGTATGATATAATTTTAACTTTCTAAGATTTCTACAAGTCTGCCAGTGACAAATGCAAAATATGCTGCTTGAAAAAATATTCAGAGTTTTAATAGTTTTTTAAATGGTGTATGAGAGTGAAAATTGTTTGAGTGATCCTGTATATTTTTGAAAGAAGGACTTTTCACTATGTGAATTCGTGTAGGAAGCTTGACTGACTTTGTTTCTAAGTCAATGAGTATGAAAACTGAAATGTATTCTTATTCTCACTGTCTGCAGGGAGAGAAGTGGGTGGCAAGTTATGCACAAACACTAAAGATCTCTGAACTCTGTATTTTATGTTGACTGTATTAGACTTTCTACCGAGTACCATTGTTTCTTTGACGAGCTGTTAGAGATCTCCTGTTGCTGGCAAGAAGGTGGCCTTCACGGCACTCCATCCCTTTTGCTATTGCAGCAAAACCGTGTGTTCTTCACTGTAATGTTTCCTGTATTTTCTCTTGGGTAAAGGCCTCTATTTTTTAACAAGTGTATTTAATCACTGTATGTATAAAGGGAGTCAAGTCATATCTGTCTTAGCCGTTTAAGAAGTAAGGTACTTGGGATAAGATGACTGAACATCATGGGGCCACCTCACAATTTAGGGTAGAATGTATGCGTGAAGAATTTTGACAACTGTTTTTAATATAGAAGCTTTTACATTTCATTGTTTGTCTGCAAGTTTCATGGGTTTTTATTCATTTTTCTTGAAAAAGAAACAAAACCACAAAGTGTTTGAAACATCTTTTTTTGCCTTGTTTGACTTTGTACAGCATACTGAAAAGTAAGTCTTTATTATGTATAATGACAATTTGTACTGTTATGTGTTATACTGTAACACACTGAACAATTAATATAGGCTGTTTGTATTTAGGGTATGTCACTATAAACCACTGTTTTCAAGGACTCAGCAGAAATTTCCATAGGTGGAGACTTGACATACTTGATAAATTCAACATATGTTGAAATGTAGTGCATATACTTTAACGTAGGAGTAGTTATTTGCAGCATTTGGTAACAGTGAGTTTTCATTTTACTCCCATCCTAAATCTAAAGTGGCTCTTTGTTATGACCTTGCAGTGCTTGTTCTCCAGTATGACTGAGATGGAAACTGCCCAAATTAGCATTTTTCTGGGAAGTGCCCTGCATGTGCGCTGCTTGAAAATTTGGATTCTTTATTCTGCTGGGGTTAGTGTGTAGATGTAAACCAGATTACTTGCATATGGCAGGAACCCTTAGGTATTCACATCACTCTTCAGTGGCACTAACGTTTGCCTTTTGGAAGAAGAGACATGCCCAAATGTTTTAGCACTTGTGTTGTCCCTCATGAATAATTTTTATTACAAACATTACTTCATTCTCCACTCAAAGTGTTCTCATTAAAACATCGTATGTTTTAGTTAGCAAAACCTACAGGTGCAGAGCTGGTAATAAAAATGTTCTTCTCTTTACATCCCTGTGACTGCATGGTGGGTGAGGCTGTAGCTCTGTTATGCCCGTGGTACCCTGGATTAAGAGCAAGAGATGGTCATGCCACAAGACACAAAATTCATTGCCCTCCTGTATATTCTTTTTATATCTCTTGAATAGCTAATTGGCTGTATTATCTGAACCTTGTCACAATTCTTTGCCCTTGGCTGATAAAGCTACCACTAGCAGGAAACTTCAGTAATTGTTAATGCTGTAGTGAAATAAGGATTCACTAAAGAGTATGACACTACAGCTTTGTCACTTCTGTGTTGTATCCATTCAGTGAATGGGTGTTCTCCCAGTACGTGGGGCGTCGTTAGATGCAAAGCAGTAATGCTAGGGATGTATTTCCAACTGGAAATAGCAAATCTCAAAGTTGTATGACTGATCACACTAATTTTTGTGCTTGTGTGTGTGTGGTTAATTTAAAAAAAAAATTAAATATTCCACTTAAGACAATTTTGAAGCTTTCTTATTTTCAGTGTTTCTTAAGGCAACACTTTTGTAGTCAAAATGCCTGAATTACCACACTGTCAGTCTGATTTCCTGTTTAATTTTTTTATGCTTCAGTAAAATATTTTATTTTTTTCATTCTTGGGCTGCAGCACATCTGACATGAAGTTTTCCTTTGCGTCACTTCTGTAGAGGTGGGTTAATCTAAAGAGCATTGAGCAGCTGAACACGCAGCACTCTGGGGGGGTTATGCGTGGTACATGCACAAGACTCAGCAAGCCTGCACTTGAACCTGTTCGTGCACCCTTCAGGCTGAGAGCTGCCAGGTGTTACCAGGGTGAGTGATCTGCCCTTCTCCTCTGTGGGAGTCCATCGTGCAGCAAGCCAACACACATGCTGCTCCCATTCCAGTGACAGTACCTGAGCCCCTGCTGCTTTTCTGAGTGTAGTCATAGACCTTTGGTTGACGTTGCAGTACCTGAACACTAATTGTACCAAAATTAGAGAGCAAGGCTGGTCCACCAGGCTTGAATTCATCAAAACAACCTTGCCATCTTTTTGTAGGAAGCAAAAAATCTTTCTAAGGCACAAATAGTATTGAGAGAAGAAAATAATTCTCTGTTAAATATGGCATCCAAGCAGGTAATCAAAATTATAGAATGAAAAACACAGCAATGATTAAAGATGAAAGGTGCTATAATGGAGTAAGAGAAACTTGCTGATGTTCCATGTTGAAGTGTTCTATGTGAGTCATCTCAAGCCAGGTGAGTCCTAGTACTGAACTAGGCTCATTCTCAGGTTTCTAGTAGGATGATAATACTGATGAATAGTTTGTCAGTTCTGCCAAACTCACTAAAGTTGATAAAAAAAACCTAAAATTACTCTGGACCAGGAGAAACACCACTCTCATTACAAGGATTAAGATGCATTGTTACTAATAGCTTAAATGTAACTGGCTAAAAGAGGAAATGTACATAACTGGTTTTATCACCATCATGATCTAAAGTAAATGTAACAGATTTGTAGAAAAAGAAGTCAACATACCATAAATCCTCAAGCAGAAAAACCAGTGTTTAAAACTGAGGAACTTGTGTACGCTGTTCTGTAAAATCCCTACAAGTTAATTCTGCTGTTCTCTTGTAAGTGACACTAGTTGCATCATGCAACTTAAAACATGTTTGTTTGCTTACTGTTGGGTCTGATATAAGTCACTACTTTTGTGGTTATATTAAATTGTCAGTATATTAAATCTCAAAAATTGCTATAACTACAAGCTGTGCAACCTCAATCTGATTGAGAAATGTGTGCTTGATTCTTGTGTGTGTTGCCAACAGCTGGGATCCAAGGCAGCACATGAGATCCTCAAAGGAACAAGTGTGGGCACCCCAGTCTAATATAAATTGTGTTTCTGAGCTCTTGCCTCTGATTTTTTTACCATGTGGTTGAAACACAAAATAGGGATTCCTTTCTGCTCTTTCTGGTCGTTTTGCTTTTCATGTTTGGTCTGGCCAATAAACTGACAAGGTTTAAGCCAGAGGTTGTAGACTTTGGAAGTGGCATTAAAGTATTATTAATGTATCAAAGATGCCTCTTGCATTTTCTGAAAAGAAACAGGTAAATAGTCACTGGTGATTGTTGGTTGGGGGGTTTGCATTGTTTTGGTATTTTTTCTTCTTTTAGTAAAACCCAAGTCGGCATCTGTGTCTGCCTCTTTACCCAGGTATCTGAAGAAAGCGGAAGTAACATACTCCCGCTTCCTCTTGCATGCAGTTTTGAATACAGAGAATCAATGTGCTTGCTTAACACCCTGATAAGGATTAATTGGCAATGTTTTAGGCTCATTACAGAGGCATTGGACTAGATGACTTCATAGGTCCCCTCTAACCCACCTATTCTGCAATTCTGTGATATTGCAAGTGCTATAAAAAAGGTATCAGTACAATAAAGAGGATCTAAGAAAGAAAAAAAAAAAACTGTAAACTTTTTGCCTGAATGACCTTATAATGGCCTCAAAACCCCAAATATTGAAGGAATATTCTAAGCAACAATAAGCTGTGTTCAATTTAAGTGCTGCACAGCATGAGTTCTGAAAACAACCCAGGCCATGTATTACTGTAAAGGGTTTTAATACTGTTGAATAGGTGGAAGATTTTTTAAAGTGGAATTATAGAATTAACATCACCAACTCTTAAAAACTTTTCCCAATCTCAAAGCTGAAACTTGGACTGCTTTCGAAGCACCCGCCTGAAGTGCTGTTTCTGCAAATTAAATGCAGTGACAGTGACCTCACAGCAGCTGAGGTTTCCAAGAAGCGCAGCTCTGAGTTTCCCTGCGGAGCACCTGAGCCCATCCACGGCGTTTAAAACCACAGGGCTCCCGAGCATTGGTTGTGCAGGAGCCTGATGTGTGGCACCCTCACCGTTGGCTGGTGCCCTCATAGACAGCATCCAGGTGTGACACTCCAGCTGTAACACCCCAGGCACTGCCACCAAGGCAGCTGTGGTTGGTGGCATCACTCAGACCCTTCTGGCTCCCTTCAGCTGAGCTTTAACCCGAGCCAAGTTCAGCAGGATGGTGGCTGAGCCACAGAGCCCCCGCTCCCCTCAGGGCACTACCACCCTTGGGTGAAGTACTGCAAGACTGGCTGCAGGGGATTACAAAATTCCAGGCACACCCTAAAATCTGCATCTTTTGACCCATAGCCACAGAGCTCGGTGATGATGAGCAGCAGTTACTGTGAATGAGAGGGTGGAAGATAAACAAACCCAAAAACCACTCACACAAAGAGGTGAGTAATGCTGCATGTACAAAGTACTGTCCTACACAAGACACAAAATGCGGTGTTTGCCAGGTGAGAAGTCAAATGTTTTGCTCTGTGGTTTCATAGACGATGCAAAAGTGGAGTAGTAGCTGATACGATACAACTCCCCTTTTCTATTATCTTTTAAAAGAAACACACAGCAACCTCAAAGCTACAACAAACTTGTGGGAGCAGGATGGGTCACCAGGCAGGGAAGGGGCACTGCAAGAGTTGGCTCATTTCTAGCATGGCTTATGATCCCTGAATGCATGTTCTGCTTTTCACTTCCTCCGTTACAAACTGGAGGTAGCTGTCTGTCTCTAGAAAAGTATTGTGATCAGTTTATTCAAAATATTCAAAATGTGCAAAATTATAAATGGTAATGAGTAGGACACTGTGTTGTTTATGAAAATACCATAAACAGTTTATTAATTGTTTTGATTTATTGCCATGATTTGTCTTTTGTCCCCAAAAGTCTGGTTCACATACTACGTATACAGCAGAGAAAAGCTGAAATCTCATGATAGGACAAAACAACTTTAGTTTAAAAAAACCCCAGGAGAATGGAGGAAAGGCTAGATTTTCAGTTTCTGTCAGTTCAGCAGAAGCACAGTTAAAATTTGCACTAGAGCAGTATCGACTCTACAAAAGAACTGATAGCATTCCTTATTGCCAAAAGAAAATGCCAATGCTACCAAAACCCATTAAATGCTTGCACCTGGCAATCAAAGATACCTTGGTGCGTGTGGATGTGTATATATGTGTGTGCTCATACAGAGAATTTTTTTCTTGGCTTCTGTGTGCTTTCTATGGGCACTTGCTCATCCTGCGGTTTGCCAGAAGTAGCCAGGAGGATACGTTAATCCTGTTTGCTGTTGCAAGACTGCCGAACAGATGATTTCTGATGCTCCAACAATGTGATGGACTTTTCGGAATTTTCCAAGTTTCTGAGCAGAGTCTCTAGGCGCCTTTTGATTTTCTTCTGATCCTCAATGGCACATCCAATGACCACAGACTGAAATTTCTGATCGATGGGTCCTGCTGGCACGTCGGACGTGCACGCACCGTAAAGGGACATTAAGCGCATTTTGGCATCTTCCAAATCATCGAGGAGTTTATTGACGATCTCATCAATCATTTTGGTGGCGTGCAGTAGGGACTCCTGCTGCTGCGCGTTGCGGATGGTTTCTACGGAAACCTCCACAGTGAGGGTTCGGCCCATCAGACGATTAGCAGTCAAATTCAGTTCTTCTCTCTCACCTCAATCGAAAACGAGAAAATATCCTTGGTTACAGGCAAATACTTTCCTGTGCAAATAGCATTATCAGGACACTCAAACTGCTATAACTTAGCAATTAACAACTTTTTTTAAAGTAAGTGACAATCAACAAGATTTCCAGAAGCCAGAAATGAGCTTTTTGCATTTGCCCAAGTCATACTCATTTCACAGAAGCCAATGTCTGATTTGAAATGAGGCATTAAACTCTACTAAAATTGTAAGCAATGTTTTTCCACTGCTGACACAATGCTTGCCATGTCACTTTAAAGCAAAATATACAATATTATCAGGAAACATTCAGTAACAGAACTGGCTCATTAAGGACTTCTGTGCCATTCTGAGGGAGAGATTTAGACAATACCCCAGAAGGCTATAAAGAGAAAACTAGATATAATAAGAGACCATGAAAAACTAGTTTTCTATTTTCTGAAAGTACAGCTGCTTTTCAAAAATATGGACACAACATACTTGATATGTAGGCTCTTGAAGAGCCAGTAAACCAGCAATTTAAAGCACCTAATAATCAGGTTTAGAGAATATATTTAAAGCCATGAATCACACAACTACGACAATGATCTTAATCATCAGGTTCTTGCAGGCTCTACACTTTGTAACACTCATGCCTATCCAGTAGTCAAAATAATTTTCAACTATATTAAATCATCATCATCAATGTCTCTCCCTCAGCAGAGCTATGTTAATCTTGATTTTGAAAATGTATCAGTGAACTGAGTATGAGCTTTCACATACACTCATGGTAGTCCATCCACCTGAACAGCATGAATTTACAGTCAAGAAGAGGACATCTCAGGATAATGGGTGACACTTCAACAACCTCAGCTGGCTCCAATGCTGCACGTTTACCAGCAGCAAAGAGAGCTGCTCACACAGAGCTGCTCCCTAAAAGATGGGCTGATTTGAGTTTTGGTCAGTTGGAGGGTACGGCAAAGCAGGTTCTCACCTTCACTGATGTGCCTCATATCCTGGCTGTTCTGTATATTGTGGATCATTTCGAGCAGAATTTCTTTCTCTTGTTCCATAGCAGATGCTGCATCACGGAAAGCCTCTACCCTGTACATGGTTGAACCAAACAAAATGTTTAAATAATAAAATAGCTGTTCACCTATATAGCTGCCAAGAACTGTTGCTTTAAACTTCATCTTAGAGTAAGTACAGTCAGTTCTTAGTTATCCATGACACAGACTTTCTAACTTCACGACCTTCTCCTCTGTCTTAACTTCACTTTTCAAGACTCAATATAATTTTAAAAAACAAACATATGGAGAGGCAAACCAAAACAGTAATTCAATCAGACTTAAATCTTTTATTTTACTGACAGTGCTGTTCTGTCCTACTCCATGGTTAATGTGGATACGCAGAGCCTGACAGTACTACAGCCCTTATAGCAGAAGTCCTGTAGCCTGGCAATTATTATCAGCTGCTTAACTAGCAGAGAAAGGGACTGAGTCCCCATCAGGGAACTTGGCAGTGAAGGTGGCAGCTGCAGAGATGGAGGCAGCAAAGGGTCCTGGCTCCCTTGTGCCACCCCCAGACCAGCAGAACCTGTATAATCCACCTGCAAAGCAACAAACACTCCAGAAAACTGAAACACGCCAAACAACCCCTTTTACAAAGGAGAAAATCCTGTGAGTGGGACAAAGCTGACACATTTTTATTACCATGACAAGGGCTTCCCTGACACAAGTGGTGTGCCTTGGTCACTGGGAGAAGATGCTGGACTGCCTGCCCCCTCTGTCACTGGTGCTTTTCATGGAACGATGCTCACTGTGATTCACACAGGGAGGAAGCTTCTGTGGGAGCAGCTCCTATTTCTGGGCTTGCAAGGAAGCACGAAACTTGGTCCCTCCTGAAACCAGATCCCTACCCCAGTCCTGTTATTGTGCTGAAACTCACATGTAATGCAGTGAGGACAAGGGGAAAGTCCACCAGAAACTGCTGTCCCTGTAACTATTGGGTCTTGGTAAGGTGTGTGGTTCCGTGCTCACAGCCTGCCCTCCTTGTGCATTACAGACCCAGCTCGCCGTGGGCAATGTGAAAATGCCGCACGAGAAATCTGAGTCCAGGTTCTTAATTCATGTCTTATTCCCCACCACAGTTTTAAAGAGGGGGCTTTTGCATTCAGCTGAGTAATACAGAAAAGAACACTGGAGAACTCTAATGCAACACTTTGAAGACCTGGTACCAAAGAGGGAAATATGCCATTTCGTTGGCTTTTCTCTCAGACTTGAGGGTAGGGGCTTGCAGAGAACTTTCCAAGCTGGCACTGGCTGCAAGAGTTGCACCAAAACCATCAACTCTGCATTCACAGCCCCCACAGAAAAGCAAGAATATCATGTGAACCTGGCTGATGGTTTGAGATGCTTGCAATGCACAGCTCAGGAGGTCTAGCTGCATCACGAGAATCCATCCATCTATCCTGAAATGTTTATGAAACCTGGCCAGAAAAGGGGAAACAAACCAAAACATTGTTAAGTCTCTTAGGTGCTCTGCATTCTTCAACATTACTGGGCACTGCCCTGCCAGCAGTGGCTCACTGCTGTCTCTGCAGATGAGGGTGCATCTCCTGAGACAGGAATGGAGGTGCTGCTCCCTCCTCACAGGCTGGCTGAAGGCAGGTAACTTCAGGAGAACAGCAGTAAGAGAAAAGAGGGTGAAAGAAAGCAGAAGAATGGGAGCATTTGAGGATACAGTCACTCTTCACATGCAGCCTGTTCATGAAATGGTTCTGTTTTACAAAGTATTCAGCCTAATTTAGTCAGTGAAAGCACAGGCTTCAGGCCTTGCCTTTAATGTTCGTTCTGAGGAGGAGTGGGAAAAGTTAATGCAATGCAAATTCATGCCAAGAGCAAATACTTTTAATTATTATTTTGGACTGGTTAGTAAGAGCAATGAGGCAGGTGGAGTCATTTCATACTTCAGATGTCTGCACTTTATAATTTAGGAAGTCTACCAATATTTCCAAAATGCCTTGCCATGCCTTTTTAAAAAACTAGTATTTTCACAATTTAAAAAATGCATTGTGGTTGCTGGAAAGTTGTAAATCAAATTTTGAAGTGCAGAATTTCAATTTTGATAGTGTTTTTAAATCAGATTCTGTATATCATTGTACTGACTTAAAAACTAAAGTTCTGCCTTCAGTAGATAGATCAGTCCATGATTTCCATGGGCTTTGCTGGGTCCTAAGAAGAATGTGGAAAAGCTGCATTGCAGAGATGTATCCTGAACTGGTACAGTTCTAAAGAGAGTGCCTAAAATATCACTGCTTCCAAAGGCCAGCTTGGTATGTGAGGTAGGACCTAAAAGCCAAATTGTTAGAATTAATGTTGCATACTGCAAAAAAAGAAAAAGATAGTTCACCAACTAGAGTTTTGATTGACATTAATTTACTAAAGGTAATATAACCAAATCTTAAGAACTATTTTACTTCCAATAATTGCTTCTTCAGAATTATTTTTACCATTTTTTAAACTGCAATATAGAGTGCCACACAGCAATGGGACAGGGTCATTTCAGAACAGTGCTCTAGTGGGAAAAAAACCCCAGAAAACAACAAATAAATGGAAACCAGTCACACCAATCTCAGAAGATAATGTGTCAGGATCACACCTTGCAGTCAAGTTCTCATAACTTTTTCCTAAAATGCACAGTTTCTTAACTTCACAGGTTTCTGTAAATCTTTCCTTTCCTTGTGTGGGGGACCCAAAAAAAAGTTGGAAGATTTAAACCTCTAACAGAGGTGACTGATGTGGGAAGGAGTGGAAACACAATCCAAGTCTCAAAAAAACCCCAACCAACCAAAGAATAAAAGGCAAAGAAAAAAGAACACAAAATACTCATATTTATGCCCAGTTATCAATTATTTTGATGCAGCAGTATGGTCTTTTTTCTAAGAGATGAAAACCTCTGATCATATTTTTACATGGAGTGTATTTGTTGCTTTGAACATCAACTAAATATTCCATCTATTACCTAACACTGAAAAAGACATTCCTTACTTCTGATTTTCTCTGTGAGCAATTAGCTGTGCAATGCCTTCCTTTGCTACATACCATTTACATGAGCAGAGCATTCCCCTTCGAAACAGGTGGACCAGCCTGTGCTTTTGTTCCCACATGAGAAACTCGACACCTGCTTGCTTAGGACAGCTGCAATAACTCTGTCCTTTAAACTACTGACTGACTTAAACAGCCCACTGTTACAGCCCACGTGCTGGAGGTTCAGATAGTTTTCAAAGGAAATAAGAAACATCTGAGGATTGAGCAGCTTTTTTCCTGAAATGGAGTTGAGCACACTGGAGGGAGACAAAACCGGGGGTTTCACCATGGCATCCTCAGCTGCTTCAGCTGAGTGTCCACTGCCAGGTGAGCAGTCCTGTGAACACTGAAATGAATGGTGGGGGAATATGGTTGATCCAAAGAACAAGATAAAAAGTACAAAAAATGAAGATAAAAAGTACCCAGCAAAAATCTGACTTACCTCATGTATCATCACACCTAAAACTGTTTTCACTTAACACAACCAACAGAACACAGTGACTCATAAACAGAGCCTCTGGTCTCGCTTCCAGCTGCTCCCCAGATATCTTGGCAGTCACGGCAACACGAAGGTCCAAGCCCTTACAAGGGGCAAACATGCCACCTGCCCCCCTTGCCACCTCTGCCTCGGGCACTCACTCCCTGGCAGCCAAATTAATTCCCCTTTGCTGCTCGCTTTCCATACAGAAGAAAGCCCCTCTGCAAATGCCTATCAGGGAGGTACAAAAATACCCCATTACTGTTGGAAAATAAGCTCTCACAGTGGAAAGAAAGGGGAAAAAGGGAAGGCTGTTCAAACTGGAGCATTTTACAATGGCTTTAAACTGAAAGAGGGTAGACTTAGATTAGGTATTAGGAAGAAATTCTTCACTATGAGGATGGTGAGGCACTGGAACAGGGTGCCCGTAGAAGTTGTGGACTCTCCGTCCTTGGAGGTGTTAAAGGCCAGGCTGGATGGGGCTCTGAGCCACCTGGTCTAGTGAAAGGTGCCCCTGCCCCTGTCAGAGGGTTGGAACTAGATGGTCTTTAACATCCCTCCTAACACAAACCGTTCTGTGATTTCCAGAGGGATGAGAGTTGCTTCAGTGTTCAGCTGACCTTAAGCAACTTGAGAACTGAAGGTTGTTGAGGGTTTTAATTAAAGGCTGTTGTTCAGTTTGACAAATTTTCACTTATTATATTTACAAGCAACATCTTGAGGGTCTATAGCAAAACCAAACCAGCTGGAGAAGGAGAAAGTTTGGAAGCTTTTCCTCCTGTCGTTCAAATAAATTTGAAATGAAGCATGTTGATTAGTTGTGAATGGAAAAAACCATAAGACTTGAGTGACTTTTATCAAATTAGTTGGACTTTTTTTTTCATGATTATTCCACATTTAGAATTATGGCTGTCTGAAAGAACCACAGCAAACTGGGAAGTTTAATTGAGGGTTTAATTGCTGGCTAACCAAACTGTCTGCTTTGTTTCAGAGTCACTCAGCAAATTTAAAACACATTTTTGCATATTCTGATGCTAATTTTTGGATTATATATTCATCATGCGCCTAGACCTGGATATAAGCAGTGAGACTTGTTTGCAGACAGTGATTTTGTTTAGTCAAATTCTGAGAAGTCTGCGAAGGACTTCAAGGAGATTTAATCAAGCTAAGTGAAAGGCTAATATAACAGCACATCGAGTCCACTCCTGAATAATGCAAAGTAATGCAGGCAGAAAGGGGAAATAAAACTCCTGCATCCCACAGAGCTCTTCTAATTACAGGAAAGTCCTAGAAACATTCTGGGTGGTTCTGTGAAAGCTGCTGATCAATATGCAGCTGTAATGAAGGAAAGGGTGTGTTGAAACAGTACCAGAGGAGGTGAATCAGTGGCATCCTGCACATCCATCCACCTCAGAAAGGACACTGTAATTTAGCAGAGCTGAGAAGACAGGGAAGATGATTAAAGGCAAGGTATCGTCTCTCATGAGGCCAAACTGGGAAAAAAGTCAAATGGTATTATTTAGGGAACGTCAAGTAGCAGAAAAAGTCAGGACATGTCTTGGCACAACGATGAAATTCACATAGCATTTACAACAACTTTGGAAAAACACACCTCTGCTGCGGAATGCAATGCTGTTCACATTATAGTGACACGATTTAATACACTTCAGAGAAGAGGTGAACACCAACACAAGTAACAAGACATCCACAGCTGAACCAGTAAGTGCAAAGGGAGGTTTGGAAGACAAGAAGCCTCACATGCCAGCATTCAGCACTGCAGCTTAAAGGCTTGCCAGAGTCTCCGAGAGCCCGAATGACACCACGTTTTATCCTCGGATTTCCTGCATCATCTTCTAATGAAGCACCTGCCCGCAGATGCGGGATGGGGGCGACAGGGTGGAACGACAGACACGATGCACGGCGGGCTCGTACAGCACATCCTCTGTCTGCTAAAGGCTCCCCACACCCCGAAGGGTGACAAATCCGAAGCAGCCCTTCGCGCTTTCTCTGAAAAGCGTCTACTTTCATACATTCATATACATATTCCTATTTTCGTGTATTTCCAGGCCACGCTATCTCACCTTAAAGCACAAGCTCCCATTTTTAAATTTGTCCCCCATGAAGGGGAACCCTTTTTCCCTCGGTCCCCTCAAGAAGCGTCACCACCCCCTCCCTCCCCCCCCCCCACCCCGGCCGGCGGAGGGCTCCGCGCCCGCTGCCGGTCCGCGGTGCGAAGCCACCGGCTGCGGCCAGACGGCTCCCCGGCCCCCTCCCAGCGCCCGGCCCCGGGCCCCACCTGAGCTCCAGCTGGTCCAGGTTCTCGAGCAGGCGGCTGGAGCGGTCGGCCATGGAGGTGGAGCGGTAGAAGCGGCCCCGGAGCTGCCCGCCCGACTGCTGCTGCTGCTGAGGCTGCTGAGGCTGCTGCGCCCCCTCGCTGGCCCTGGCGCTGATCCTGGCCTGGGCCATCCCACCCGCCGCTGCCGCCGGCGGAACCTCGCTGCGGCCGCTCCCTCCCCGCGTCCCGCAGGCGGCGGCGGCGGCCGAATGCCGGCACCTCGCTCATGGCCAAAGAAGGAGCCGCCCCGCCGCCGGCCCCCGCGGCCACCCCGCCCCCGCGCCGGGCCCGCGGGCGCCGCCTCACGCAGCGCGGCGGGGCCGCCTCGCCTCGGCCGGGGGCAGCAGAATCACAGGACGGGCCAGGTTGGGACGGACCACACTGGGTCATCTGGTCCAACCTCCCTGCCCCCTCTCGAGTGAGGGAGACTCCACAACCTGTCTGGGCAATCTCTTCCAGTTCTCGGTCACCTCCACGGTAAAGAAGTTCTTCATACTCAGATGGAACTTCCTGTGCCTCAGTTTCTGCCCATTGCCTCTTGTCCTATTACTTGGCACCACGGACAAGAGGCTGCTTCATCTTCTGGACACCCATCCTTTAGGTACGTAATCACATTGATGAGGTCCCCTCTCAGTCACCCCTTCTCGAGGCTGAAGAGGCCCAAGCTCCCTCAGACATTCCTGGTGAGAGAGATTCTCCAGACCCTTGGTTAAGTTAGTAACTCTCTGCTGGACCTCCTCCAGGAGCTCCATGTATCTCTTGTCTCTGTCCCCACACGCCTCCCTCTCCGCACACAGCGATGGAGCAGCTGAGCTCACCAGCGAGCTGGGGATGGATGGGCTGTGTGTGGGGATGAGACCACAGCAGTCGAGTGTTCCCTGTTGTGACCGACACCGCAGCGTCACCTGCCCCACATAGGTGCCCAGCCACCGGACACCCCGACACTCGGCAGCCGTGTGGTGCCTCTGCTCCTCTCTGTCATCATCTGGGGCACAGAGAGACCCCGGGCTGCCCCATTGCTGTCCCCGCTCCCCTTTGTGACAAAAGCAGCAAAACCTGGACCAGCCAAAAGCAGCATGAACTCTGGCTGTAGTTAAACCAGAAGCTATGGGAGGAATAATGATGTTTTCAATACCTATATTAACTTTGTGTGAGATGGGAGCTGTTGGTACGAGTATCTGCATTCCAGAACTGGTCTGTATGGTTGGTTCATAGGTTTGCTCTTTCATGAAAGAAAACAAGAAACTCACAACCACCCGTTATTTTTATTTAAAGCTAATTAAAAAGTGAACTACAAAACTGAAAACAGTGGAAAGTGCAATAAACAGGAGGAGAAAAAGTAAAGAAGGTCTTCGAAAATCCAGCAGCTTGAGAATAGTGAAAAGTTAAACCAGAGACAGCCCTTACTGCAAGCAGAACCTGAACAGCATTCCTTAAAAAAAAAAAAAAAGGTACTTCAGATACTGCTTCTCATAGTGCACCTTTCTCCTGCCAACTGCAAGAGCCCCCTACTACTTACAGAAAAGAAGCTGTTTCACCAGCTGTTATTGTCCAAGATTATACAAAAAGGCTTACTGGAAAGAAAAGTGTTTTATGTTCTTTCTGTGCCAGAAAGAAAAGATATATCTATTTCATGGCAGCCAAGGTAGTGGATCTACATCTAGTAATGACTTGTCCCAAGAACATATTTAACTTGACTGCGTGAAATGGTACCTTCTTTATTACAAGCACCAGCAATTCAAGTCACACATAAGCTTTACTTGCCACTACTGTGAATATTTAAAAAGGAATTTGCTTATCCCAGAAGTCGAGGTTTGGGCAAATACCCCATGGCTCTAACAAACCAATTTTTGGCACCCAGCTAAGAGGGATTTTGTTGCACAGGGATACTGTTTTGTATGCTTATCCTGCTGTGATTCAAAATAGCTGTTTTCTCAGGCTCGTCCATTCAGAATGATATCATGTCCCAAGTACTCTTGTTAAATTAATTGCCTGAGTTTTCTTTGTTTTACGTGGTTGGATAAGCAAGGCTCATTGCCTGTGAGATCATGGAAATAACTTCATTTGAACAATTTTTCCATCCATCTCTCTACAGTCTCTATAGAAGATAATTAAAAACCATTTCCCACCCCAAACAGAAACCATTTGTAGCCATGACACGCAGTTTGCAACCATTTATTTCCTGGGATCCTTCTATTCTTCCCATGCCAATTTATTAAGCATCAATTAGATTGGGTTTAAAAAGCAGAAATCAAAGTAACTGAACAGCTCCGAACATTTTTTTCCTGGCACAGGTAAATGGGGGTTTAATTCCACACAGGTAGAAGCTACAACAGCTGAATCACAGGCACAGAACAGCTGTAAGCATCCAAATATATCACACTTGACTTAGCCTCTCTAACAGCAAAAGGACACTTTGCACTAGAAGAGAGAATAGCAAAACTGTGGAAACAAAATGCAAGTTTAAAAGCAAAAATGGTCTTCCAGGACAAGTCTTGAAATCACTGCCTGTGAAAACTGGGATATTTTCCCTTTCGGAGACTTGGAAAGACCTTGAAAACTGCTTTTCCTGCTCTCTAGAGGAGTAGATTGCCCCCACCTCCTCTATTTTTGCAAAGGTATGTAAAGGGACAGTTGGCATCACTTTTCCAAAATAGTAACTGGTTGGTCTAGAAAGATTGGAGTCCATCCTCACAGGAAGGAAAGTGATTCACAGCTGAATTGGGGGAGTTTTGGGGACACAAAAGGCAGGAATTGGGTCCTTTTGGGCCACAAGGCAATGGGAGGAGGAAGGGTCCCCACACCTGAAACAAAGCACGTATTTCACCCTCCTCTTTGCCATCAGTGGTGAAGCATGATCAGGACTGCTGGCGATGCCATGCCAATGTCCGTCTTCTCCCATGTCCCCACATCTGTGGTCACGTGAAGGACTGCACAACCCTACTCCAGCTATGGGCACCAGCAAGAACATGAGGAGAGGGTGTGTACCCCATTGTTCCTCCATTCCCACCACAGCAGTGAAAACACTGGCTGTCTCTTGTTTAAACTACAGCGTTGTGAAAAATGGATGCTGATTGCAAAACAGAGCAATGAACAGAAGTCTCATTCACATGCACAAAGTCCCTTGAGACAGCAGAAAGAGCAACTTTCCCAGGTCTCAGACATCTGATGTATCTGTAGAAGTCCCAAAGCCAGGGAGATGACCTACACCAAAAGCACTGCAAATTGTAACGCTGCTAAACAGCACCTTAGTTGCAGCTTTGCCTTATTTCAAACCCTGATATATACCTTGTCATATACCCTAACACACACACATGAGCTGTCATGGAACAGGATCAAAGAGAAAGTCCACACCCAAGAAATGCCATGCAGGATTATTTTCCTGCCTTCATCTACAGGAACTTAGTATTTTCAAGCTGAAGGAGGGGAAATTTAGGTTAGATACTAGGAAGAAATTATTTTCTGTGAGGGTGGTGAGGCACTGGAACAGCTTGTCCAGAGAAGCTGGGGATGCCCCACCCCTAGAAGTGTTCAAGGCCAGGTTGGATGGGGCTCTGACCAAGCTGGTCTAGTGGGAGGTGTCCCTCCCCACAGCAGGCATGTTGGAACTAGACGATTTTTAAGGTCTCTTCCAACCCAAACCATTCTGTGGTTCTGTTAAGAACCTTCTTTGTTCGCAGGTATTCTGGAAACACAACAGTTCCCAGACATGGCTGAAAGATGCATCCATGGCTCAGGCCAGCCAACCAAAACCAGCCTGCAGTCTCCCCAGCATTGTAACAATAGCAATAAAGATGGGCCAACCTGACTGTTCAGGGTATGTTTTCAATCAACATACATGTCTGCTATCACAGTAGGCTGCCCCCTCACTTCACACCTGCTGAACCTGTGCTGCTGTGTCTTTACTGCTGTTAGCAATGCTAATTAAAACTAGCCCTGGGTTTGCCTCTACACGCCGTAGTCGTTTTACTGTGTAGGCAAGCCCCAAGGTCCCCAGGCCTGTCAGAAGTCTGAATGAAGCCCTCTGTCCCAGGAGCAATCTGAGAGCTGCTATGACCATTTTGGGGCATGCAGCAGCTCATTCTCACTGGAGCAAAGTCGACGATTAAATGAGCGAGTGCATTCTGTACAGCTGCAGATGCTCGGTCGATTTGACAGTGGAGCTCCGAGCAAAAAACCAAAGGGAAGGACTACCAGAAATTAGGATACTGCAGTCAGTGAAGACCAATATGCACAGATTTTACAAAGGGAACTTTACATTAAATTTCCATGCATGCAGAGCTTTGCCGTTCAAGTACACACTTGGCACATACTTGCCATTTGCCATAAATTTTCTGACTTGTTTACATCCACTTTTAGAATGTCTCAGGCCATATTATTTGACCCAGATTGTTACTACTGAGCACCAAACCACTTGAATTAAGAAGTTCTACAGGAAATTTGAAGGGGTTTAGAAGCACCAAAGAAAAATGCAGATGCAGACTTTCATAAAGCTGCTTAGCTGGAAAGAATTGCCAGAAAGTATCTTTGTGCTAATGTCAGCCAATTTTTCTGAATTAATTTTGAAACAATTCATCATTCATCCTCCTCGTCTCCTTCCAATTTACAGCAGTCACTGTAAACATAGCCAGGACACTGCAAGCAGATGATAGAACACTTTCCTTTTAAGAAAGACGATGGCGTAACTTCATACCTCTATAAACTTAACTATATTTGGTAAAGATTTTGTAAAGGTTTGCATTCCATGACCACTACTGGAACAGTGGTGGTCATTTCTGTATTCCTTGAAGAGCTAATAAAATGAACCCACCACCCAAAAAATACATACAAAGCAAGTATCTTAGAGTCAGCTAATATCTCTCTTTTTAAAAAATATCATTAAATAGCAGATGCAATCAGGCAGATATAACACTTCAGTGCTCCAGTGACTTTAGTAACAGTTGCACTGACTTATTTGGCATCTCATCTTGTCTCTGAATATGACCAAAATGGGATTTTGTTTGATAAGAATGTGGCACACAAACCACCAAAGAGTTAAGAGGCTTATACCAATCTCAAGTTGTCACGGTTTCAGTTTTGTAAAACTAAACACATGCACCATACAGAAATTAAGAGCTAGGGGTAGTCAGGTAGAGAGACTTTTTCCTCATTAAAGATAAATACAAGAAAGCACTACTGAATTACTTTAGACTAACGAAGGAGGAACTCAAACATCACCACAAAAGTAAATTCTCTTGAAAAGGGCATGACAAATCATTTCTAGTACAAATGTAAAGGATACTGGGCAAGCCCCTTTTAACAGGCTGTGCTTGTAAACGCAGGCAGATTTCTCAGCATACGGAGGACAAACCTCAAAAATTTCAGCCAGTTAAACAAGACTCACCAGACAAAACCATTAAATTCTGGAACACATTTACAAGACTACTTTTCCAGCTGAAGGTGTTCAACCACAAGATGTTGGTAAGTAACAAGTCACATGTCTGTACATGCAGCATTTTAAGAATCCAATTTTCTCTGCTCTTCTGGTAACAGAAGTATCACAAGCCTGTGATGGCAGAAAATTTCACACAGAAAAATTTGAGTTGAGAGAACCTCAAAAAGACCAAAATTTTCTTCAAAATGAGACCAAATTTCAAGAGGTTGCTAATGCTGAAGACTACTTTTATCATAAAAGTAATAGAGAAACTGGAACTCTATTTAGTTGTTTTATAAAAGCCAAAGCAGCAATGGTTGGGATTTGCTACTTGTTTTGGTAAGCAGATGACAAGGCCAACACAATGTGTTTAATAAGTGGAGCTTCAAGTATACAGAATATGTGTGCATACAGGACATTCTTTTTTTAAATGAAACTCATTAAGTCATGGCCCATCAGGAACAAGCAAACTTTATGACAGAATAAAATGTTTTGAGAAATAAAGCACGTAATTAAATTCTAACATAGCAGACACTGGAGAAGACTATCTACCCAGGTTTTAAATACTGTTGAGCAAAAGAACTTTCTCAAGCTGAAACATCCTTTCATGTGAAAGGAATGTGAAACTTTAGGATCTACATGAAGAAAAACCTGCCCAAAAGCTTCTATAACTTGGATGGAGATGGTTTTCTGTTGATGAAAATTGTTTTCTGTTTCATTCCATCCTTTAACAGAAGTACTGGGTAGGAAAAATTCTGGAACTGATTTAGCTTGAGTCAGTAGCTAAAGGCAACTCAAAATCTCCCAGAACAGGGCTTTCTCAGCAGCAGTATGAACTACACACCTAGATTTGACCAAGAGTACAATTAATCCAAGACTAGCAGTAGGCAAACCAGCAGCAGGCACAAGGGAAAAGCACTAAGAGGTCCTGTTCACCCTGTAACACTTGGGAGTCACACTCAAATGCACCATAAGTGTTCAAACTATTCTCTGGCATTTGAACAGTTTCTTCAAGATGTATGATTGCTAATGAGTGCTGAGATACCTCACTATTAATTCTACTTGCTTCAGAGATAGCAATTATATCAGAGTTGTGATTAGAAATAAAGCAGTGTCAGTCTTCCAGCTTTTCTAAGCATGATGACAAACAGCTGTAGTTATGCTGACTCTTTGGAATAGTGAGAAAAATGCAGCCTTCCCTACATCTTATTCTTTACAAAAGTATCTGCTTGCATAATGAGTATTTAAGGGTACAGCAGGTAGAAGCAAACTCGCAAGGTGAGTGAATCATAAAAAAGAATTAAGCTGGCATTTTATTACATTGAGATTTCTTACTGATTGACAGCAATCAATAACTGAAGTACAACAGGCTGGTAAAGCTGGACAGTTTGCATAGGTATTTTTAAACAAAACTGAAAAAGATGACATAGATAATTTTAAACACAGAAATAATTTCACTTAAAATAAAGACAGTACAAAAATAATTAGCACATTTACATTCATTTATCCAACACCACCTCTTCATGAACAGAAGAGAGCAAAGTATATAGAAATATTACAGTTTAAATCCTCTCACATGTATTCCAAACAGAAACTAGGAAGTTTATTTAGATTCTGTTCCCTTAAAAGGTTGTTCCTGCCTCAGGTAAGGGAGAGGCAATGAACTCGTCAAACTTTAAGCCATTAAATCCAAATACTCTACCACTATTGAAAAAACAAACACATTTATAAAAATAAAGCTGGTAAACTAACTGCATAGCCTGTGGTCCTGATTCTGACATACATAACAAACAGGACAGAGACAAAATTATGGCCTATGAAGTGAGACCAGCCACAGGCAAGAGTTAGGCCATATGTTCAACAAACCAGGGATCTAAGCTTCTCTTTATAACAAGATTAGCCAGGCAAATCTGAGATAACTGGACTTTACTATTTTTATGTGTTGCAAAGACCACATGAAAAAGTAAATAAAGACAATGACATTTTGTGACAAAAAAAATTAAATAAAAGAACCAATTAAAAAAAAAAAACAACTGAACAACCAGGAACCCCAAAATACCTAGTAAGACCAGCCTACTAATTAGGCAACACCTTAAACAGCTAAATTGGAGACACTTAGTCATCACCCATTAGAAACAAATATGAAAAGGCTTAAAAATTTATTTTTATCAAACATAACACACTGCTGTGAATATGAATAAACTTCAGCTGTTCATGAGTATGATAGAGGACATTAGATTATTAATCTAACAATTCCAGATACAGATGCTTTTAAAGTGGCATTTCTGAACCCTTGTAAATATATAAACAAGCTTCCATTTTTGTGAGCAGTTCTGATGGCATGGTGTTAGTGTACTGAAGTATCTTCATTTACATTTCCTCAAGGCTCCTTTTGATAGCTTCTTGCAGTTCTGCATCTTGCAGTTCTGCATCTTGCAGTTCTGCATAAATAAAAAAAGATTATAATCTTAAACTGCAGTTGATAACTAGCCATAAACACAACTACCTTAATATTACTACATAAAGCACAAACTTACTTCTGTGGGCAATGTCAGTAGACTGCAAAAAAACCCCTGAGAAACAGATGAAAATATTTTCTCTCCTTCAGTTGTATACTATCTTTGCAACACTACAAAATATGGAAAACACCTCTACAACCTTCAACTGTATTAACTAAGAGCAGCCCAATGATTAGTTTAAGACCATAATGCAACTATGTATTTACTGGTCAAAATAATAGCAAGATTAGAACCCATATGTATGCACCAAGAAAAAGAAACTAAGTATTGGAAAAAAACCACATACACATAACAAGCAGAGAGGTTTCAGTATTTTTGTTCCAGTTCCTTAGCCAGAGATGTGTCCATACCTACATTCTGACTTGGCACCAGTGTTGTCACTCTTACTAGGTAGGCCAGACAAGTAGATAAAAAGTCATTATCAACAGTAAGAACAGTCTAGATCAGGGCTGTAACAGTTTTGATGGTGGGGAGGAAAATCGCATTGCACTCATCTGGCTTCTTAACAATCTCAAACAACTTTCATATTATTCAAAAAAGAAACTCTGTTTTTGCATTACATTTAGGTTGTTTTGGGCACTAATTTCTTGGTGTTAGCGATCAAATACCGTAACTTAGACAAGGTTTGTATGTAAAGCAAATATTAATATCAATAGTATAGCTGGAAAAATTAAAGCAGCTTTCAGACACAATGTCATTCAAGAAATTATTCATCTTCTGCTTTAAGAGGACACAAGCGCATCCTATTAAAGAGCTGTCTGTTCTCACGAAAAAGGAAACAGAATTTTAAAACTTTAATAATTGTTGGGCTGTTTTATGCAAGGCTGAGATTTGGAACAGAGATCATATCAATGACTGCTCTCCCATGCACCTGGACTTTCCTGTAATATCCAGAACTACAGATAAAAGAGTGTTTTTTAGAGAAAAATATTACATGGTCACAGAAACAAACAAAAACAAACAAACAAAGACAGAAAACCACTTGCAAACAACTGCTTGCATTAAAATATGTTGTTAGTTAGCCACTAAGCCTGTGCAAAAATCCAGAATAAGGTCCAATAATAAGATGTGACTCATCTGAAGCCAGACTGCTTCATAAGGTCAGATGGCTCTACACTGCAGCACCAGAAGTGGGACCTCCTGTATGCACCAAATGCCACTGCTACCCCAGTGCTAGGGAGGCCTGAGTGCACCAAACTTTCAGTGCTGGAGATGAATGCTGGACATTTAACAACAGCATTTAGTAACAGTTGGTGAACTTATAACTGAACAAACTCTGGGAACATAACATTCAGTTATCAGTTTTATCACTGAGCTTGTACAACTTTTTAGTTTTTTTTCAGTTTATTTCCATGAGATGGAGGAGCAGAATCAAGCCTTTCAACAATAGATTATTTTCAAAATAGACTGTGGTCTGTCACCAAAAATGCATGACTACATTGAACACCACCAGTAAGCTCAACAGCAAAAGGATGAAAACAATTTCAAATAACGTAAGATAGGATGTGAACAGACAGATGTGCTGCTGATTCAACCTTGTGCAAAAATCTACAGCTCTTTCAGGAGACCAGAGTGCTTTATTGTGAAATGATACCTAATCTTCAACTATTTATTCAGAAGTTCAACTATTTAGTCAATAGTTCTACTCTGAGACAACAGGCATATTAAACTGGTACAAAGTGAACCCAGTCAAGTCTTTAATTGATCAGTACCCTGGTGTCCCAATAAAACAGATTTTTAGTCTGCTGGCATACTTTTCAGGTTAGGAATTTTTTTTATTTATAACTCATCACAGCATTCTTCACTACTCAAGACCGTCCAGCATAGTTTAGAGAGTATTCCTAAGAGGTCACTTGCTGTAAAACTGATTGTAAGTTTAGTTTCTATATACTCCATAATTAATAGTGCTCTTGAACATAGAAATGTAAAAATTAACAAACCTTCCTGTTTGTTTATTTCTTCTAAGCTCCTCTTCACTGTTTCTTTCATACCTTCATCCTCTTCACTGTCTGAACCTTAAATGCACAAATGAAACAAATTACACATTGCTTCTAATAAAGATATTAACAGCCTCTCTTGCATTTCTCTTACTGTAACACCAACTGATTTAAAGAGTAGACTTGTTATGATCTAAAAAAAATCAAGAGAAAAAAGACATTCCAGTGGTAGTTTAAGACAGCAACTCAAGAGATAGTTTTCAGCTACCTTCTTCCCCTTCTCCCCATAATCTACAGGCAGATTTCTTCAATTTTTTATTATGTTAAAGCAGCAACAAGAAATAATAGCTGCAGAAGCTACTGTGTCTACTGCATTTGTGGGGTTTTTTTGTAATATTCAGTAATTAAAAAATGACTCACTTTCTATAAATTACTCACTTTCTATAAAATATATCAAGGATTTAATTATGGGAAGAAGTGCCTTAGCACATCTCTGCCTACACATGACTGCATCTGTATTTTATTGCCCAAATACTGCATTTGAACAATGGAGTGCTAAAACTCAACTGAGCAGTGCAATGCAGCAGATGTTGCTGTTCAAGTCTCATATAAGCAGAAAGTTGATACACTTAGTTTAATCTGTTAATTCATCACAACCCAGCCCAGCCAAAACTCCGCAACCTTTCCCTTTCTTAATAATGCTCTTCACAAGGCTGGTTTCCAGCTCCAGAAGGACGGCTCTATTTTGAAGTGTCTAGTAGGGATTTGTTTACCTAAGGTGGTGTGGGGTTTGTTTGGTTCATTTAGTTTTTTCTTGGTTGTTTTTTCCCCATTAAATAGAGCCTCAGTAAAGTACAGGTTAAAAACCAAGCCAATGAGTCATGTTATGCATTCATTCTCCTCCTGCTACAGGCTATTGCTATTTTGGGAGATGGTCTCTGTAATGAGGTCTTACAGTATTAGCAATCAACAAGGTATCCTACAGTCATACCAACAGAAGCACTCCCCTTAAAGTCATCACATTTATGAATACATCAATGTACTTCTGATTACATTAACCAGCAAAGAACATTCCGATATGGCCATCTAATTTACTGACTGTGTGACTTCTGGCATTTTCAATTACCCAGCTTAGGTACTCAAAGTGTCAGGTACACTTTCCAAAATTTGTTTTCAAACCTCTCACAGATAACCTGTTTGAACCTTGCTGACTTTCCCAATTCCAGGAATAAAAAGATTCCAACATCTGGTGTCAAAACAGTGATCAGCAACCCAAAAAAAATGCCAGAAATAGACCATTTTAACTGCAGTGTATATTTGTCTATCTGTCTTTCTCCACTCACTTGGCAGACTGACTGTGAACTCTTTTTGGAGCTGCCTACTATTTCTGAGCAGAAGAGATACTAATTTTTACATCATTTTCCAAAGCAAACAAAAAAAAGGAAAGAAAAATCCACACCCCCTCCTCCCCCAAAAGCAGTCACTATAATTACTAATGAAAGGGAGGAAAAAGTGCAAAGGAAAGGCTTTTCACAAGTGGCTTCTCCCTTATTAATTATCCTTTTAATCTTCTAGTCTGGAAGACATCTCAGACTGCTCTAAAAAGTTTTATACCTGTTAGAGGTGGAACAGTTGAAGCAATGACTCCCTAACTCAGTTCTTGGCATAAGTACACATGACATAAAAACACTTCCAGGGATAGGGCATCCACAGCTTTTCTGGGCAACTGGTGAAGTGTCTCACTTAACTCACTGAGTAAGTGATTTCTTCCTACCATCTAATCCAAATCTTTCTTCTTTCAGTACAAAATCATTCCCCCTCATCCTGTCACTATCTGCCCACATAAAAAGTCCCTCTTTTTCTGAAGCCCCCTTTAAATATTGGAAGTCTCCTCAGAGCCTTCTCTTCTCCAGGTTGAACAACCACAACCCTGTCAGCCTTTCTTTCCAGCTCTCTGATCATCTTTGTGGCGTTCTCTGGACCAACTTGGACAGATCCATGTCTTTCTTGTGCTGAGGACTCCAGAACTGGACACAGCAGTCCAGGTGAAGTCTCATAAGGGCAGAGTAGAGGGGCAGAATTCCCTCCCTTGACCTCCTCTTTTGATGCTGCCGAGGATGCAGTTGGCCTTCTGGGCTGCAACCGCACACTGTTGGCTCATGTCCAGCTTTTCATCCATGAGAACACCCAAGTCCTTCTCCACTGCTCTGTTCTCATGCAGTTCTTCTCCCAGGCTGTACTCATGTCTGGAATTACCCCAACCAAGGTGCATCACCTTGCACTTGGCCTTGTTGAACTTCATGAGGTTCTCATGGGCCCACTTCTCAAGTTTGTCCAGGTCTTCCTGGATAACATCCCGTCCTTCAGGTGTGTCAATTGCACCACTCAACTTCATGGCATCTGCAAACCTGCTGAGGGTGCCCTCGATTCCACTGTCTGTGTCACTAATGAAGATATTGAAGAGCACCAGTCCCAAAACGGAGCCCTGGGGGTCATGACTTGTCACCGGCCTCCACTTTGACATGGAACCAATGACCACAGCTCTCTGGCTATGTCCATCCAGCCAATTCCTTATCCACCGACAAATCCATCCATCGAATCCACATCTCTTCAATTTGGAGATAAGGATGTCATTTGGGACTGTGTCAAGGCCTTACAGAAGTCTAGGCAGATGACACCACAGCCTTCCCTTGTCAACAACTGCCGTTGCTCCATCATAAAATGTCACCAGACTGGTCAGGCAATGTCATAGAATGGTAGAGATTGGAAGAGACCTCTGGAAGTCGTATTGTCCAGCCTCCTGGCTCAAGCAGAATCATCTATTGCCCAGGACTATGTCCAGATAGCTTCTGTGTATCACTGAAAAGACAAGTGTAGTGGGGAGCTCCAAACTTGTTAGATACGACCTTACTGAGTAAAGTGAAAGGATCACCTTCCTCAACCTGCTGGCAACAATCTTCCCAATGCACCCCAGGGTACTGTTGGACCTCTTAGCCACCAGAGCACATACTAGCTCATGGTCAACTTGGTGTCCACCAGGGCCCCCAGGTCCTCTCCTACACAGTTGTTTCCCAGCTGTTTGACTCCTGGTCAGCATATGCTGGTGCTTGGGGCTGCTCCTCCCCAGATGCAGAACCTCTGCACTTCCTTTTGTTGAACTTCATGAGGTTCACTATCAGCCCACTTCTCCCCTGTCAAGGTTCCTCTGGATGGCAGCACAGTTCCTCTGGTGTACAAACTGCCACTCCCAGTTTTGTGTCATCAACACACTTGCTGTAGGTATACTCTGCCCCATCATCTAGGTCATTAACATACATTAAACAGGATCAGTCCCAGTACTGGGACACAGCTGGTTCCTGACCCCCATCTGAACTTCATGCCATTGATCACCATATTCCAGGTCTGGCTGTTCAGCCAGTTTTCAATTCACCTCAGTTTTCTCATCCAGCCCACACTTTATCAGCATATACTCCTGATACGCCTGGCATCTTCTAACGAAGAATGTTTTATTTTAAGAAATCAGGCATGTCCTGTCTGTCTTGTCAAAATGCTCTGCACATGCTATAGCTCCCAACTCCTCTGGTGTCAGAGGAAAAGCAGTTGCCCAGTTTCAGAGGCAAGACATCTTAAGACATCTTAAGATCTCTTGTACTATTCTCTAGTACATTTTGTCAAATGCACATCAGCTAAGAACCTCTGATTGCACCTGTTCTTTCAAAAGAAATCCTACTGCTCACTGTTGTCCTCACATACTGACATATTCCTGCTGGAAGAATGAGAAAACAGGACAGCAAACTCTGGATGAATATAGAGCTCAGAGTGATTTTTTGACATTTTATGCGTCTCTCAGAAACCTGTTCTTTGGAGAGACTGGTAACTTTCACAGAATGTAAGCACCACCCACTGTCCTGCCATCACTGCACCACAGCTTGAATTTGGATTAGTTGCCCACACGGCTCAGAGTAACTCCCCCCCACTATGTCTGATCTTCTTCTTTTGCAACCTCCCTGGTTACCACCATCCCTTTCATAATTTTCATTAGGTTTACCAGCAGAGATTCGATTTCTCTTCCCTAGCCTTCATCCTGCTCCCTCACCACACAACACACCTCCTGTCTCCTATGTAGTCTCACACCCCACACCTCCCCTTCTCTCCTAAAATACTCCTTCTCTTAGTCTTTTCAGTAACTCCCAATCTCACCTGCCTCTTTCCCATTCCAGTGTACAGTGACATTCACATCACACTGTCTCTCCAACCACTGACCCTTTTCCTTTTACAGCTGGTGTCTGGAGTTTTAGTGCTACTTTATGGACACCATTTGTTACCTCATTTTGGGATCCTAGTAATTACTTAGCCAAAAACTTAAGATCAGTACCCCACCCTTATCTTTGTTAGCAATCACATTTGGTACATGCGGCCATGCTGCCTTTAAAATACTGTTCCCTTGGCTTCTAGAATCTTTTCTTTCATTCCTTCTTTCCTATGTCCCTGGAAGATCCTTCCCACATACTCTTCCCCAATACTTACTGCTCTAATCTCTCTTCATTAAGGTAACATCATCTGTAAATGCAAGTACAGCTACTCCCTGCTGAGGGTTACACCATACAAGACCTCTCTTCCTCCATGCAAAGCAAGCTTCATTCTATGTATCTCTGCCTACAGTTGCTCATTCATCTGCTCATTCAAGAGTAGGACAAATAAAAATAAAGCTCTCAAGCCATCACTCTCCTCCAACTGTACTTCTTGGGAACTGTGGCCAATATAATAATGGTCACTCAGACTTTCATCTAACCTTTATCTTAGACACCTCTCTCAAATTCAAAATCAGATTTAAGCTAAACCTCAAGAATTTTTTTTGTATGATCTCAGTGGTGAGGTCTTCCGAGTTCATCCAGTGGCCTACAATTATTGTTCAGACTCATTACCTTAGGTCTCTTAGGTACATTGCTTTCTCCCTAGGGCATATACATACGTTCACAGATATACACAGGAGATGCCCCTGACATACCAAACCCAGCAGTAACTTCCTGTTGTAGCTAAACACAAGGTTACAATTGAAGGGTAACTTTCTTATCACTCTGTACTGCAATAAGCTGTGGCTGCTATAATAGAGGAATATATTCTTACTACAGAAACTATAATTCATTCATGGTGCATCACACTGCAGATGCTCATGCCCTTAACATTCAGTTTCACATTCAGGGAAGTGGGGGCTGGAGGCTGTGGCCTAACTTCAGTCATTTGCAACCTGTTAACTAAAGGTTTGGAAAAAGCAGAGACAGGACAGATGTAGCATTCACACAGGACCTCAAACTGGACCACACATGGATTTTTCACCCATGAAAATCTTGACTACGGAGAAAGAAAGCAACTATTCTCAATGTCTTCTATAAATTTGTTCTTATGTCCTCCTAAATTCTTTTGTTGGCTGTATATAAAACAAAAGCTTTTGGGCATAGTGGGAGCTAGGAAGCTTAGAAGCATTCATCAAAATGAACTGAAATCCTGCTCTTCCAAACGTAAAAGCTCTCACAGAAGCTGCATTTGGTAGTATTTAAACACTTCAGGCAAGAGTAGCAGATTGAAGACCAGGATGACAACTCCATTTGAGCACAGTGAAACGTACTTTATGGGTCAGTGAAAAAGGTACAGTGGCTATTTGGCAGATAACACTACATTCTGATTCTGATACATTCTGAGCACACCACTGATTTTGACAGGCTCATGAGACAGACTAGCTCTTCAAAAGAAAGGACAAGAAATACTTCAAAAAATTTGCTCTTATTATTTAAAAGAGTCTGTTTTACATAAGAGCTCGGTCACTGAAGGATCTCATTTGAATATAACTGGGAGAGATACAGTTGAGCTAAAGACATCAACTTACACAAAAATAACTTGTGAACCAAAAAGCTGTGGCATTCCTGTCAGTGTCCAGATGGATATGACGACCCCAACCTCCCATCATCTTTGCCCTCAACATTGTCCAGCACTCATTAAAAGTGTACTTTCTGTACTTTCAACACACAGGATATCACAAGACATAGACAATGAAATAATGATATTTTTCTGCACACTACAAATTTTTTGTTACAAAGGAAGACATTGAAAACTCTTCTCTTCTGCGCTTCCCAAACCACTCGATTAACATGCATGAAGCTCCCATCATGTGTTGTGGCTTCAGCATAAAAACAAAAACCTTCTTCATTTATGAACTCAGGCTTAGCAGCAGCAGAGAACAACTAAGAATGCCTACTCTTTTCATACCTCAAAGGAAATTCAAGCATCTCCTCCAGCCAAGGGTTTTCTATAGTACCATACAGTTGGTATCATATTGCAACATATGCAGGAACTTTTATTTTTATTTATGTATTTTTAAATGAATGCAGTACCGCAGTTCCCACAGCAGGTGTGCCAGTAAAATGGTTCACAAGATGCACCTGTCAGATTGCCACATCCAAACACAATCCAGATGCTCAGAAGCTAATGATAGCTCCATGAAGGTGATTTAGGGAAAGAGCTTTTTAATTTTGCAGCTCATCCAATACCAACAACAGTCTGCTAGTTTTCAACATGATTCTCTGTCATGTTTCTCACTTACTTCTCTCTCCAGAATAACAGCCATAGGCTTGAGAAAGTCACAAAGCAAGCAATTCTTGTTTGCATTTCCTTATACTCAGCTGCTTTTCTGTAACAGGTCAACAAGTTATACCAGCCTATGATATGCTGTATGACTTTCCATCTCAATCCTCCAATACTGGTTTTGCCACATTAAGACTTGCAAATGATGGCTGATGCTGCTGAGCCACACACTGTGTGTACTTCATAAACTCTTGGTAACAACATCATCCCACTATGCAGCGAATACAGACCTATTACCAACAGTGAATTTTCTAATATTCTGTTTTAATACAGGAGGGGGAGACAAAGGCAGCTCTTGCTGTCTGGGTCTCCCCTTGCTGAAACTAACTAAAAAAAAGGGACAATTCTGTTCCTTACAAGTTTCCTAAGGAATGCCAACAGCCAAAGGAATCATGTGTCATTCCATCAGTTTCCTGCTCAAGGATTTTTTTTTGTAGTGACCACATGCATAATGTAAGTGGAATGCACAAGGAGCAGCCAGCCAGCAGGTTAAGGTTTGCAGCCTCTGGGTGGGGCCAATCACCATAATAGTAAATATTAATGTAGTAAAGGACATTGAAAGAAAGGTTAAATTAGGAAACTTTTGAAAGCAAGACCAATATAAAAAAAATACTGGAGTATAGTTTATACACAGAAAAGGGTTAGGTCATCACCTCTAAGCCAGTATATGCCAGTGAATAAAGCTATACTAGAAAAACTACCCGGGCAGGGAGCTAAAGTACCCCTATATAGCAAAACAGTCATTCCCGTCTCCTCACGGTCTCATATCTTCAAGTTGCACAACAAACTATACCAGAAGTGAAGCCCATACAGCTAAATCAACTGCTTGCAAGTGCAGGGACACTTTCCAGAAGACCAGGTTGCTCAAAGCCCCATCCAACCTAGCCTTGAACACTTCCATGGATGGGGCATCCACAACTTCTCCAGGCAACCTGTTCTAGTGCCTCATCACAGTCACAGTAAAGAATTTCTTCCTAATATCAAATCTAAACATACTCTCCGTTTAAAACCATCCCCCCTTGTCCTATCTCTCTATGCCCTTGTACAAAGCCCCTCTCCATCATTCCTGTAGGCTCCCTTCAAGTACTGGCGGGCCACAATTTGGTCGCTCCGAGGCCTTCTCTTTTTCAGGCTGAAGAGCTCCAACCCTCCCAGCCTTTCCTCATAGGAGAGGTGATCCAGACCTCTGATCATCTTAGTGGCCTCCTTGGGACTGACTCCAACAGGTCCATGTCCTTCCTGTGCTGGGGTCCCCAGAGCTGGATGCAGCACTGCAGGTGGGGTCTCACCAGAGCGAAGCACAGGGACAGAATCCCCTCCCTGGCCCTGCTGCTCACGCTGCTTTGGATGCAGCCCAGGACACGTTTGGCTCTCTGGGCTGTGAGTGCACATTGCTGGGTCATGTCCAGCCTCTCATCCACCAGCACCCCCAAGGCCTTCTCAGCAGGGCTGATGTGCATCAGATCATCTCCCAGCCTTTATTGATACCAGGGGAGGTGAAGCTTTATGGAAAACTCCTCCTCACTGAGAAAATGAACTCCACTAATGAAAGTGACAATTCTGTAATTAACTACACCAAGAAATTTTACTGGTATGATTGCATCTGGCTGGGAGCACCTCCACAATCCGCCTGAAAAATTTAAATCAGCAAATGCCTGGGGTGGCCAGAAAACTCTATTAAGCACCTTTTCTGTATCAAAACCACTTAAATCAATTCCAGCTCACCACAATTTTTTTTCCGGAAAACTATTTAATTATCCTATTTTTTTCCCTTTAATCAATCAATGCCAATTCATCATTCAGAGATAGCACTCCAATCTTCTTGGTGGAACAGCAGCACCATGTTATAGCTTTCATAAACTTGTATTAAGACTAGCAGTGTAATTTTTCAGAAAACAGTTTAGGGCTAATTCAGAAACAGCTTTCTGTAATATGCCCTGAATTTGCAACCCCCCAAAACCACAACAAGAAGCCAGAAAAAGCAAAAATGTCTACAGAGAAATGTCAGGTCTTCTAGGAAAACATCAAAGTACTTTAAAATACTGACAAGTATTAACACTCCATCTCAGCTCTGGTACTCTTTGCATGAAAATGAGCTGGCTCAATCCTCTCTGATTATCCTATATAAAACCAATGTGATCATTTTAGCATGCCATTAGAATCTGGCACTTCATAGAACTTAAAAACTTCCATTGAGATTTTTTTCTCCAAATGGATGTGTGAGTCATGTGCCAGTGAAGACAATTATCAAATGATAGGAAGTAGCCAGGAGGTCAGAGTTAAAATAGGCAGAAGTATTTTGAGAAATAATGATGCTTTAGCAGGGTCACATTTGTTTCAGACACAGCATAAATCAAGCCAAACAGATCTGAGTACAAATTGATAAATATGCACAGGAGTGCTCTGACTTCCTCTTTAACTAGAAAGGAGTTTTCAGACTCAAACATCACTTTTGTCTCCTGCTAGAATAAAGAATACAGGGATGACAGAGTTTGTTACACTGAATGAAAATGCTTAATTAAGTCTATTTTCAAAACATGCCCCAAGCATGACTTTCTGATCTCTTATTCATTGAAATACCACTACAATACAAGAAGCACCAAGCAACAGTTTATGTGACCAGTGTAAGCGTTCCATTTTTTTTATTGGAAAGAACTATCAGTTTACTTGAAAAATTGTGTTTAATGTTTACTTTCTACCTTTTGTGGTATCTGAAATGCTGTTTAGCAAGGCACACATCATGTCTCCTTCAATGTGGTGAGGATTCAGGATGCGAGCTGGTCGCTGGGTCATTTTAAATTGGTTTTCCAGTTCCAGGAAGCTTTTGTCTCCAGAAAGTACAGTGAAAGGAATTTGCTTGGGCAGGTGCTCATCCAGACGACCAGCCTATAGGGAAACAAATGACAAGTGTTGAACAGAGATCATGTTTTTATCTCATGGCATGTGGCTGGCTTTGTGCAAGACACGTCTTCATTGGAAAGTTTTCTACAGCAATTTATTCCTGCTTTTATGACCCAAGCCACGTTACACCACTGTGAAAGGCACTGTTTCAAAAGCTGAATGCTCATTTCTTCTCTATGTACAGTAGATACAGGTAATGGCTACCAGAACAGTACAGATGGAGTATGGAACAAATTCCTGAAAAGTAGCATTTTAGAATTGTCTGCACATAAAACAAGTAATCTGTGCAGAGCATTTTAAGAGTAACATAAAAAGCATAATGAAACATAAAACCACTGTTGCAAAAATGTGCTTATACAATTAGATAGTAATTTTATCTAACTGATAAAGTACTATATGGCCTCAAGCTGCACCAGGGGAGGTTTAGATTTTCACTGAAAGGGTTGCCAAGCATTGGAACACGCTGACCAGAGAAGCAGTGGAGTCACCATCCCTGGAAGTGTTCAAAAATCATGTGGATATGGCACTTGAGGACACAGCTTAATGACGGTGGTAGAGCTGGGTTGATGGCTGGACTTGATGATCTTAAAAGTCTTTTCCAATCTGAACAATTTATGATTCTATATTAGGAACATGAGTCCCCATGGCATCCCAGATTCCTGTCCCTCACCTGCACATCCCCAACCCTGCCAAAGCCCAAGGTCTACTGAATAAAGGCACTGCTCTTTGGCAGCTCAACAGGGTCTGTGAAACTGGCACCCATGCAACTCCATTGTAAAGATGGCTCAATATTTGGGCTACTTGAAGAGAGACGAAGGAGTTACATATCACTCTTGAACAGAAACTGGAAGAAGTGCAGGTTTTTTACTCTTCATTCCCTAACCAGCTCCCTCCCCCTCCACAACAGACTGTTGTCCTATTTGGCCTAATTTTTAAATCACTTCTTGACCATGTGTCTCCACTCAATCCAGGTTTATCATTCTTTATAGTGGACACAGAAGTCTCATGGAAAGAATCTAAAGATGTCATCTGCAATCAGTACTTAACATCAATAGCAGATACCGTCTGCCACCCTTCTCTGGGTACAGGACACAACAATAAAGCAAGCCTGCCCTAACTTACATGAACACAGAGAGCAAAGTCTGCTGCTTCTCTTCTGGTACTGCAACGTGGATGAAGAAAGAAACATCCAATCCTCTTAAGATAATTGTAAATTTTGCAATGTACTGGAGGCTTCCAGTTGCTGTATCCTCCTATACAGTGAAGAGGAATAATATTAGTAATAATAAAAACCAAACATGAAAAACAAACAAACCATGGGTTTGGGCAGAAATGCCTCTATGAATTAAGAATGCAAGAAAGCAACAGTTTACGTTGACCAATGTGAAAGCTAAGAAAAACACATAACCAAAATTCCCCCAGCCCTCTCGTACTTCAGATAGAAGGCAAAAAAAGTAGCTAGCCTGATACTACTCATTCGATTTTGTAAGATTTTTTCTTCAAATCCTGACATACTTATCTTCTAGATATCATATGTTTTTAGACACAAGGATGTGTTTTTCTCCAGTTTGAAGCACAGTTATGGTTAACGTGCAGAATCAGAAGAGCTCTGGAAACATAGTACAAGTAACAGAAATGCTTCTCTTAGGGAAACCTGTACTACAGGAGTAACAGAGTCAACGTGCGCTATAACTGCCCGACATGTCACATGTCAGAATGCATTAAAAAGAGGATCCAAGAACTGGAGACAACAGCTGAAACAATGACAGAGTCCTGACAAACCCTCAGATGCAGTCAAGGATAAGCAAAATGACGCTACAACTGGGAAAAAAAGTGCAGGAATTTTCTAAACAGTATGCTAAGCATATAGTTATGGGCTGAGAAAATAGCTGGATAATAAAGATGAGCTGAGTAAAGTGCCTGCTACAGACAAAACCAGTACCAGACTTAAACAGATTGCAAGGGAAAGGAAAGAAGCAGGAAGTCTTTCAAGAAGAGAGGGAAAACCAGAGCAGCTTGCACCATAAAAATACATATGACACCATAAAAAGGCCAGCAAATGGAAGGACAATTTGATCAGAGTGAGTAAGAATTTTGTAACATTCCAATGGCTAAGAAATAATGGTTCTGCAACACAGAGGAAAAAATGTTGCATTATCTGCTAGATGATAGAGTGGTTGGATGTGAGAAAGGATTTTGAATGGAAAGTGAAAGCAGTCATTGATGGCACTTCACGTGAGGACATGAGAAACCAATGCTCAAGTAAACAGGCTGCAGAGGATGGTTGGTTTATGCCAACATGTCCACCTGCAGTCTGACAAAGAAAAGCAGTCCTCAGTAGATTCCTCCTCTTCCCCCCCCGACTCTGCTTTTCAGCCTAATGGCAAGAAGACAGTATCAAAAATGACCTCAAAGATTTATTAAGAATCTACACAGAAATGATTTAGTGGTATCTGTCCATGAGAAAAAAAAGCTATTTGCAAGTTGTTCCCATCTGCTATGACAGCCCTCAGTCACTGCTATTTGGGAAAGACTTGTAATGGCCAGCCCTGTTTTTTGGCTGCATTAACGTACAACATAAGCATTTGACCAGGGCAGCTGAAAACAATGACAGACCTGCATTTATTCAGTTTGTTAGCTCACAAATGCATGAAAGACAACTGAGTATCTGAAGACAGAAACAATAGAGTCCAGACAATACAATGGAGGAACTCAAAGCAAAGCTAAGGCTACACTACAAACAGAAATAACAGAAATAATGCAGATATATAATACAAAAATAATAATTAAAAATTCAGAAATGTTGTTTGATAAATGCAGGAAAAAATGTATTTTCACAGGTTAAACAAACAAGAATAGCATGCCTCAAGTAACTATGCAAACTACTATTATGAGAGGGTACCTACAACAATAGATCCATATGTACCTGGGAGCCTTAGTGTTACCTGGCTCAAAACCAATATAGTTGACACCAGTAAACTGGTAAATGTTTCTCTAAGATTAATATGGCCCATTTTATCCACAAGTAACTCTTCAGCATGTCTTTTTAGTTCACATGCTGCAGGGGCCATTCCCACGAGGCAGCCTGCATGCAGCAAATCCATTTGGAAGTAAGGAACTGAGTGGTGCTGATACGGGCTGTGCTGTGCCATCAGGCACATGTGTTTGGAATATCTCTGGGCACAGAGTCTTACCCAGCACAAAGGTACCTTTGGGTAAGAGTATTGTATTAGTAGGGGTTCCTAATGATAGACCAGTAACACTATACTATGATTAGTTCTTCTTCTTAAGCCAGAAAATAGAAGTTTCTGACAATATAGCTCAGACATCCCTAGGTTCAACCAACTTTTTCTTAATGAATCAAAACCATGTTTTAACCTTGGAAAATAGTAACAGCACAGAAGACCTTGTCATAGCAAACAAGCTTAAGTCAACTAATGACAAATTAGTTTTGAGTAAATTAGGTAGAACAAAATGTATGACGCAAAGCCAGTGTCTGAATTAATGTGGGGAAATTCTTCTTTACTAAATAATTCTTTATAAAACCCAGACAGAGTAGCCAGTCATTTCTTCCAGTCAGATTCCTAATAGTTTCTTATTTTTATCAGTACAAAAAGTTTTTCCAAGGCCATGTAGATTGGTTGAATAACTGTAGAAATAAACAAGCTCTCACCAATTAAAAACTACAACCAAACCCCAAATCACAATGGAATTCAAGGAGTGCACAGGTGAAGTAATATCTGCCCAGATGTTCAAGCTGGACAAAGCCTTAAAAAAGATAGTAAGAACAAACAACAGGTTGTTCAGGCATATAGAAAACAGAATGTACATAAATGAAGTAACCAAGCAGCATGGATGAAATAGAAATCTAGGACCAACAGGTATAATATGGAAAGTGTAAGATATCTTTTATCTTGTTTATCTTGTGAGACCCAACCTGGACTACTGTGTCTAGTTCTGGTGTCCCCAGTATAAGAAGGACATGGAACTGTTGGAGCAAGTCCAGAGGAGGGTCAGAAGCTGATAAGAGGGCAGCTGATAAGAGCACCAGCCTTATGGAGACAGGCTAAGAAAGCTGGAGGTGTTCAGCCTGGAGAAGGGGTTGTGTGGAGACCTCACAGCAACCTTCCAGTATTTCAAGAGACCTCAGGGAAGCCAGAGAGGGACTCTTTGTCAGGAACTGTAGGAGGACTGGACAAGGAGTAATGGGTACAAACTGAAAGAGAAGAAATTTAGGTTAGATATTAGAATTAAAGGTTTTTACTGTGAGGGTGGCTAGACACTGCACAGGTTGCTTAGGGAGGTCTTGGATGCCTCAACCCTGGCAAGTGTTACAAGCCAGGTTGACAAGGCCTTGAGCAACCTGGTCTAGTGGGAGGTGTTCCTGCCCATGGTGGGGGATTGGGACGAGATGATCTCTAAAGTCCATTCCAATCCCTTAACATTCTATGATTTAAAACCCCCAAATCAGTATTTTCTGTGGCTTGTATGTGCACAGGAATGCTGTTACAGAAAGGCCAAAGGTAATGACAATACAGGTAAGCGATACAGAAGTAATGCTGGAGAAGAACACAAAACTCAGGAGAATAACTGGCTTTAAGAGGGAAGATCAGAGGATTTGTACCTAAAACTCCTAACAAGCAGATACCAGATTACAGGTCCAGGAGCACAGATGACTGTTTGAATCCCTAACACTTCACATTAATGGCCATACTTGGTCTGCCTTCATCAGCTAAGTGGAAAATCTGTTTCTAAGAGGAAAAAAAAAGTGACCCAGGCATCAACAGGCCTTTCTGTCCAACCTGAGCAGCATGACAACTCTCATCTTTCAGAATATTCTTGATTGTCCTCTATGGGAAGAGATAATCAAAAACACTTAGCAAGGAAGTACAGTGCCATAGTGTGTACCAAGTGCAAAACATACCTGACCTACAAATCTGGTAAGATGACACCTGTGTTCCAGGCCATAAATATTTTGAAACTATCCCTTATCTACACTTTACCAAAGAAATCAATGTACCACAGACAAAAAAAATATGAAGGCAGATACAGAGAAAACCTGTAGAAAAAGCAAGAAGTGGACAAGAAGTTGGTTCAAAAAGAGTCAGATAAGCAAAAGTATCAAGTTGAAAGGATGCTACTGGCAGACTTTATAAAACAGTATGATCTTTAAGGTCCCTTTCAACTAAAACCATTCTATCATTCTATGAAACTCATGACAATGTGAGTTCCATCAATCACTGGTATCTTCAAGATGGGACGTACACCTATTGCTGTACAGGATGACCAGGGTCACCCTTTAAAGAACAAGCCAGAGACAGAACAAAATTAAAAATGTAAGAATGCAAAATCATACCTTCTGGAACTAAAAAACCAAATCAAAACAAAAAAATCCCAGCCTTATGAGAAGGACTTAGGAGTTAAAATAATCTCTGAGTATTATGGCTGTTCTGATAATTATGAAAATATGATACAGCTTAAGTAACTTCATGAGGGAAGCCAGAAAGACTCCTAAACAGTTCCACAATTCTGGAACAATATTCTAGGAGCAGTGGAAGTTTAAACTGAGTTTGAAAAGTTCAAGAACATTTCTGTTACAGCCTGTGACACTGTGACTTTAGAAGCTCCAGTGGCTACTTGCTCCTGTTCTTCATTCTCTCAGATTCAAGGAATCTCTACTCAAGTACATGTGTAGACTTGTTCATCTTATCTTTTAATTTCCTCCAAACATTTTTTACCTTGAAAACCCCAGATAAATGTCCCTTGGTTCAGGTTAGCTGGCAGTTGTGTGAAAAAGCTTCCCCAGTTGTCCAGATCCACCAACACAATGTGAGTCATGGTACTCAGGTAGTCAAGATCAGGAAGTTCACCATCTTCAATGGGATAAAAAGGACAAATTTAAAATGCACATGACTTTCTGGTCAACCAGCATGCTTTTGAAAATTCTTGTCTTCATATATGTAAGTGAAAAGTTACCAAAGAAAGTTACAAAACATGTTATTTGGTGACTGCATAGATTTTAAAATCAACTGAAGTAGCATTTAATAACACACTAATTAGAGAGAAGAGCAAAATCTGGCTATTTGATGGTGTAGACCTGGATAGTTCCGTGATAAGCACAGAAAGCTGCTGCCCTGTTATTTTAATAACTCATTTAATATTCAACTGTGCACCCCCGACTATGGCAAATCTCTGTGCCATTCAATTGCTTGCATGCATAAAAGCACATAAAATGTTTAGATATGCACTTTTTGCTGTACTTCTAACATAAATGTCAACCTCTTAATCAAAAGCATTATGATACCACTAGTAATTAAGAAACACTTCCAATTTCTGAATACAAGGTACACCTTCAGCCTTCTCAATATCATTCTTAGAACTGATAATGAACTTGAAAAAAAATTGCATGCTTGAGGAAAAAAAACAATACATACTGGGAATATAAATTCTCAGCTGATACTGCTTTTTGGCAAGCTAAGAAAGCTGAGATGATGGTGATATAACAGGACTGCCCACACAGAAAGCACTAACAGGTTCATAAATATTTATATACATAAAGAAGGCAAGTTTATTTTGAATGTGTATGATAGATAATTTTTACACTTCTAGGCGTTAGATCCCTAATTGGGGTATCCTTGATAGACCTCTTCCTTTTAACACCAAATTATGCTCCCAACTAATTTGAAAATCAAATGTTTCAGTCTCAGGATTCTTACATCTGCCTTTCTGGTTTTTTTTCCAAGACTTCATACATATGGCATATAACAACAAATTGTGGAGTCTGGATTTTGGAAATTCAAGTACTGAGAATGCATTATTTGAGAAATAACAAGTACTAAATTCTGAGCTCATTTATAGACTGAATGTAACTAAATGGTATGTGACATGTACTGACAATGAAACAGAGTGTGTTAAGGACAGCAATACTTTTCTAATGTTGAAAGAAATTTTCCACATACTTTCACCAAGTTCTTCAGACTGTTCTGAGTCCTCATTTTTTATTTTCTTTCCCTCTATTGGGCCCCGCAAAGGAGACAACTGTGGTCTATCCTGAGTTTTGGATGGAGATGCTTGAAATTGCTGCCTGTGAGGTTTTCTGACCACACAAGCCTCACTTGCTGCAAACTTGAATACTGTGTCTTCTGATTCTGATGCAAGACTTGATAGATCAGGTTTCTGCAAGAAGCAGTGTTTCCCGTGATAGTGCTGATGCGCGCTATGAAGATCATCAAAGTTTTTGTTGCATGCAGCACATCTAACAACATACATCTCTCCCTTAGGTTTCACTGATGTGTGACTCTTGAGATGACTGTTCATATCAGCAATATTCTGTGCCGTTGCAGAACACAAGCAGCATCGAAACCATAAGTTTCCTTTTTGCAGCATGGCTTTCTGACAATTCTCATAATCATTCCTCCTGTTTATTTTGGAGACGTAAGTTGTCCGGCAACCACAGGTTAAAAGGTCTCCTTGTTCGACTGGGAGGAAGTCCTCATCCTTCTTTATTGATAGTTCCATCTGCTCAGGCACAAATGTATAGTCCACGCTATGAATCTCCTTGTAATGGATTAGAAATTCTTCCTCTGTGTCGAAGAAGAGATTACCACAAAGGCCACAGAAGTATTTAGTCTGTATCTCCTGATTATGATGCTCTTGGAAGTGTCGCTGTAGCGTTCCTACTTTCCGAAAATGACTTCTACATAAGCCACACGAGTACCTGTGAAATGCGTGGCTTTCTAAGGACATGCAATGCTGTTTAACGCTCTCTTCAGACTCAAACATCTCCTCGCAAATGCGGCACTGCCATTTTCCCACAACAGGAGCACTTTCAGGGGAGAGTTCCACAGGGCTGGAAATGCAGTCTTTATCTTCACCTGCAGAAATGCTCACTGCGTCGGAAGCAGATGGCATAGGTTCATCTTCTACAGCTTCTTGCTCATAGTAGTAACTATGTCCACCATGAAATTCAGTTATGTGTCCCATAATATCCTCTTCTCTAAGATCTACAGAGCATGCTCTGCACCAAAGAAGAAAATTAGTCAAGTGTGCTCCTCCATGGAATCGACTCATATGCAGGCGGATAATGCTTGAATTTTCAGCCAGCTTTCCGCACACAGCACACTTGTGACAGATCCTATTTGCTGATAAAATGTGCTTTTCTACTGACTCTTCTGTAAAAAACTTTTGAAGGCATTCACAAAACCAGGCTTTTACTTTGCAAGCACTACCTTGACTTCGGTTTGCTACTTTATCTTCACTTTTATCTTTTAAATAACTCTTCCGTTTCGAAGGAGTAGACTCCATTTCACTGGTGGACTCATTTGGACTCAAATGTCTTTTAAGCAGTGGTCTTGACCGATCCACAATGTGGCACAAATGGGACTGATTTTTATGTTTTCCATTGACATGGCAGAACATCAAGATGGACTCTTCCAGTGTAGTAAAAACTCTAATGTTATGTTGAGTGGTTTGTTTATGTTCGGTCATCTGATTCTTATCAGCAAACAGTTCATCACAGTTCTCACAGTGACCTTTCATTTTAAATATCTCTGCAACTTGGGAGATGCTTTTCTTTGACAGTGCCATAGGCCCAGAATTATGACAACGTGTTCTAGAATGGATTAAAAACAAACAGGTTATATCACAACCTGAAACATTTTTAAACTTTCAGATGTACTCAAAATACTACCTAGTAGCTACAGCAATAAACGGAAACAGTGTACTCTACGTACTTTAACCCACTTACTAGCTTGCCAACAAAACCATGCAATGTATACCTAGTCTCTGAACTTTGAAGAGAATTAGGTGCTAATTTCCAAAGCTACCACTTAGATTGATGCTTATGTTGTTGACTGCACATTTTCAAAATCAAATGCTGTCAACTTAGAAATAGTGGAACAGAGATCAACTTTTGTTGCTCCGTTACAGAAAATCAAAAAGGATCCTGACACTGACCAGCTTTCAGCAGTGTGGGGTAAAACTAAGGGGGCAGGCTTTTGATTGTTTACTCAGGAAGTCAACATTCAGATGGTCCTAGCTGCCCTGAAATCCACTAGTACCACAAAAAGCACGTCTGCATATCTGTCATTGATCTATGGATGTTCACATTATAAAGACAACTGCTCTTCACAAACCTGAAATGAGCTGTTAATTCCATATGTGAGCGCAGTATCTTGAAGCAGGACATACATTTCACTTGGAAGGAGACCTCTTTGCACAGAGATATCAAGAGGTTCTTTGCAAAGGATGGAAAAGGTACTGGATGGCCAGATTTCACTGCATCTGTAAAATGTAATCGTAGAAAGTGCAACCACACATTGGAGTTTTTCCATAGAATTTCAGCTCTCTGACAACATAATTACTACTGTTACTTGTTTGTCACAGGGCTCAGAAAGCAAGTTAACAATTGTCAGCTGAGCCACAGTAACTGTGTAATGGAAGCTGTAACTAAATCCTGAATTTTTTAAACTTCTGTAACTATCTTATACTTGAATCTGTTTGCATCTTGCTTTTTCATATTCGGTGACTGACTTTACTTCCCTTTTCCTCCTTCTACAATGCCAGGTCAATATCTCTCTTAGGAAGGTTCTTACCTTCTTCTCCACCTATTACCAGCTTACTTAAGTCTACTCTTACCACATATAATTTTAAGCCATAGAGTATTTTTTTAAAAAAAGCACGCAATTTATTTAACAAGTTCTCATATACTCTGACCATCTCTTTCTCTCTTTCCCATCCTTAATGTTAATTCTTAAATTTTTAGATGCAGGAGTTTCTGTTGTTCTGAGTATATGCTCCACATGTAACTTCAGGTACCAGCAGTATAAGGAAATTCTATTGAGAAGAGAATGGGAAATGGTTTATGGATTATATACTGTTCATGTTCTGCACCTTAGCACGCAGTAATTTGAGCTTATGCCTTTTAGCTAACTTCACTGGCCATGCTGGTAATTATTAATCATGAAGCCTTACTAACGCAAAGCAAAAAAATGGAGTGCTCAAGTTTTTGTTCTGAGTTCAGCACTCTCCATCTAAAGAAGCAAACGCTAACTTGTGCTTTTAATCTTTTCAAAGCAATAGCTCACCAGTAATCTTTTTTAAAACCTATGACCTGAATTTAAAAGCATCTGCAGTCATCACATTCAGAATTAATAACCTATTTGAGAATAAAAGTACATTAGAGTGACAATGCATAAAGGAAACTATAACCATGCAGCTGATTGTCACTTCAGTACATGAAAGCAGCAGTACTGACTCGACCTTCAGGGGATTCCTTCAAAGCCAGCCTTTTCTGTACATCCCCTGCAGCCATTCTGGGGGAGGGCAGAAGTGAAGGTGAGAAGGTGATAAATAACTGTATGAATCCTTTCGGCCATGTAGGCTTCTCCAGTGCTTCTCCAGAGCTACAGTGTCTAAAATACGGCCGCTTATCAGTTTAGGTAACACTGAAGTAAATGCTTTAATGCCTATTGCTTATGTCAGAAAAAAAATGTCAGTACAGCTATGCTGGGCATTAACCCTGTTTGCAAGACCATGACCAGATCTTTCCTCTGGACTCTATTCATGGTTCAGGATGCTGCCAGCTCACAACATGACCCGTATTTCAGCCTTCAGCAGCCATGCAGTCTGTGCAAGCCATCAGACTGGCAGCAATGTTCCAGCTAAGCACTCTAAATTTGCAATTATATGGAGAAGAATTTTTCACAAGTCTTTGCCATCAGGAATGCAAAGGACACTGACAAGAAAAATAGCCTCCAAGCACACTACAGACAGGAGAATAAGGAGAAGGAACACAACAGCTACTCTGACTGGAACTGAAAAAGAAATTTATGTGTTTTGGTCTGAGTCTCTATCAACATATTAAAGGTAAACTTATTCAGGAAAGTAGTTGCATGGAGTCACTGGAGGATGAGAAGCTTATAGGAGAGACTCAACAGCATCTCATTACAGCAAGCGTGATAGAGGAAAAATATGAATTTCAAAGCATCACATTTAAGATTTTAAAAGAAAAGTAAGAATTCACTAATAACAAACTTCAAAACCTTAAGCTATTTTAGGCAGCAGAAAAATGTAAGTCACTTCCTATCTTAAGGATGAATTATCAGAAAAAAATTAAAAGCAGTACACTTAGTACCACTTAGTAGCAACGTACCGCTCTGCTCAGAAACCTGGAGGAAGTGGTTCTTTTGTGACATATGCTGCAAACACTCTTCTCTTTTGGTGAAAAGGAGGAAGCAGTTTGGGCACGCAAAACACTGAATATGCTGTGGAGGAATACCTTTTTTATGCCCATCATTTTCATTTAGCTGGAAGAGAAAATTATCTGTTTAGGAAAAAAATTAAGTCAAGAAACCAGTTCCAGTTCTCATGTCCTCCCATTCCTCTCTCATTTCTGTGTTAGTATTTTCACTTTTAGGTTGTCAGCTACCACATCAGTATTTATCTACAGCCTACTCCTTTGAACTTCAGCTTACAAGACACAAGGAACTGGCCAAAGTACCACTATCAAAGCCAGCTATTCATCCACCCTTACTACACCATCAACTTCTCCATCCCCTTCTTGCATCACTGGGAGCAAGCACCTTCCCAGGGACTATGGGCTCATGTCAGTTCTTCCCTAATCTTGCTAACCTCTAACTCCCCAAAATGCTGCTCCTCAGAGTAGCCTGAAACATCTGTGACTTTTGTAGAAGTCAACTCCTTCCACCTGCTTTGCCTTCTACATCAACTTCAGAGCTCTGCCTTCAGGGCAAAAATCCTTTAGTTCTGCTTCTGATATTTTTGCTTCCTTCTTTCTACATCACTCCAAAAATCTTCATTATATGCTTAGAGCTTTGACTAGGATTATCTCCCTTACACATCAAAGTAATCCTATCTTCTTGCTGTCTGCAAGAGACACTCACTGCCTTCCCCCTACCTTGGCTGCTTCTCCTGCTAATGTCCCTGGGCACATCAGAGGCACACAACTTTGAAGCAATGGAAAAAGAGCAGGGACAAATGACGATGCAATCTTTCAGCTTGTCAGGTATGACTACGTATCAAGAGTTATTACTACAAGAGAAATTTAGTCTGGTTTTCAGAATGTCTAAAACCTCCCCAAATTTAATGCAGCTTTTGGAGGCTAGGCGAGAATATTTGTTATCAAAACACCCAACTTTGAAAATGCTATCCATTATCCAATTCAACACCAGACTGCTTAAATAAAACCCCCATCTCCTTTCTGCTGCTTCTCTTCGCTGTCACTTATTTCACCCTAACTTCTTGTATTTACCTTTCATAGTTTTGGAAATGCAAAAAAAAAGGGAATACCTATCAACAACACAAATAGACGGACAAGAGGCTCAAGACAGAACTATGGTCCTCCTGAAAGCATACCAAAAGATACAACCTAATGGTCACATCTAAAGGGAATACTGTCAGGCTACACCAGGTGTTTGAAACACAGCAGAATAAGAAAAAACTATCTTGAAGTAAGAGAGGGAAGACAAAGAGGGTTAAAAAAGAAACCCAACAAAAAACGCCACCAAAAATCAATACATAATTTTAAGTCTTAAACCCTCTACTACATTCAATCAGGTGAGTTACTTATCCTTATGATCTTGCCTTAGATAAAAGATGATCACTGTACTGCTGAGAGGTTGAAAATCTTTCGCAGCATATCACACAGGCAACAGCATTATGTGGGGGTCCATGTAATGTGACTGTTGGGTCACAAGGAGAATGATCAAACCTGGAGAAGAAGAAATAATTAGCAAACTAGTCCCCTCTAAATAGTCAAATAGCTTTTTTTTAAATGGGAAAAATTCTTTCCTTTGAAGCTATGGGACAAAATCCCTATCTAACCAACCTAAACTGTAAAAATTCCTTACTTCCCCTATCATGAACTGTATCAGCTGAAGTATCCTGAAGTATAGCTGAAGTATGTACAAAGATGATTTTCCCTGCAGCCTACCTGTTAAAATGGCCACTCTGGAGAGAAATTATACTGCTTTTAAGAGAACGACATAGACATTTTTATAATTTATTTATTTTTACCCCCCTGTACTAGTTCTGGTTGGGATGGAGTTCATTTTTTGTAGCAGCTTGTATGGTTGTTGTGTTTCGGATTTATGAACAACAGCATTGATAGCATAGGTAAGTTTTAGCTATTGCTGAGCAGTGCTTGCACAATGTCAAGGTCTTCTCTGTTTTTCAGACTGTCCCACCAGCAAGGAGATGCTGGGAGACACAGCTGGGACAGCTGACCTCAACTGGCCAAAGGGACATCCCATAGCATAAGACATCATGCTCAGCAATAAAAACTGGGTGGAGGAGGAAGGGGAGACAGTTGGGAAGACAAATGCCATCACTCCAAGTAACGATCATGTGTGATAGAGCTCTGCCTGTCGATTCCTTATTTTGCTTTGCATGTGCGTGCAGCTTTTGCTTTACTTATTAAACTGTTTTTACCTCAGCCCAGAGTCTTCTCACTTTTACCCTTCCCTCTTCCACATCCCACTAGGGTGAGTGAGTGAGCGAGCAGCTGTGTGGGGCTGAGCTGCCTATGGGGGTTAACCCATGACACTCCCTTCAACTTCTCACCATCTTGCCCATGGACACATTCAGTAGTTAAAAGACAGTATCTGCTGGAATTGAACACAGGCACACTGAGTACTGACTAGCAAGATCAGCTATGAACAGACAGCCTACAGCTTTTGCTCCTCTTTCCCTACGTTAGGGGCTTTTCATCTTACCATCAAATTGTGTAACATAGCCTTTTGCTTTATTTCAAGTTTAGATGAAGATACAACTAAACTGGAGTACAGAAATCTTACTTCTCAAAAAAACCTCATATATTAAAAAATGCTCAACAAGAGGAAGACATCAATTCTGAATGAAAAAAACAAACCACACACACCAAGTAAAAGACCAAACCAACAAAAAAACCCCCATGAAGCTCATCTATATGAACTGTAACATATTTATCAGCTCTCAAAATGAAGCTTCGTCAGTACAGGCAGTTTAAAGCAGACTTGATGCTGACGTCCTAAGTTGGAGCATATTCTTTTATTATTATTCCTTGCACTGAACTCTTGCAGAATATGCCCTTACCTTTGAAGGTGACCTAGAAGAAGATGTACATTATCAAACTGTCTGTTGCAATGCATCACAGGACAATATTTGGGACTGCTGTTGACTCGAGTCTGACCTGCCCTCTTGTAACCACCCCTTCTTCCACCGTTAACAGAGCCAGGTTTCAGACCTGTGTTACAAAACAAAGCACTTAACCAGAAGCTGAATTACAGAGGCTTAAGAAAACAAACAAAATAACACACAAGCCCTAAAACATCCCAAAATCAAATTGTAGTGATTCTTAAAAGTAAACTAACAATGCACTCACTGTCCTTCAATTCTACTACAGTAAGTCTGCTCTTTCACTGTCTCTTCAATTCCCAGCAGTATAACTTTCCAAACACTTTGACACCCTTCCTCCAGGTCCTCCAGGCAGTATTTTGAATTGATTAAACATTGTGAAGTTACACTTACTTACATTTTCCTAAGCAGCAGTTCAACAGTAATATTTTTTCTTCCTAGCACCTTTGTTTATAAAAATAATTAACATTGCCTTGGTGGTTTTTAGACTCCGTATCTTTAATTTTCTAAGCAGCAAAGAGTTTCAAGAATACCTTTCCTGTAAATAAGTGTTTAAGACTTTCAAATGATATGCTATAGCAAAACTAATATTGTAGGATTTGGTTATGCACAAGGCACCCACAAGCTCAACAAAAGTTTCACATGTTCTGCTCTGTAATGCAGGACTTAGAAACCATCACTCAAACTTAGTTTTCTATTCTCACCTGGCATTTTTAACCACTGGTCCACACATAACCTGGCAGCTTCTGTATCACTGTGTTCTCGAATAAATTCTAATTCTTGCAACCCATGAGCATATTGGGAATCAACTTTCTCCTGAGGGAAAAAACATACCAGACAATGTTGGGATCAAATTAGAAAAAAAGAAAAGAAAAAGATTAAGTATGTATCCCAAAACTGACATATGGGTTCCTAAAAAACACACCCACAAAAACCTAAGTGAGGGGAAAAAAAATCTTACAACTCAAATGGCTTCTATTCAATACAATAAAAATGAAATGTCATAGAAAAAGAAAAGAAAAAAGCATTTTCACTTTGAAGACTAAATTTAAAGTCTGCAGTTTGCATTACCAGATGAGGAAAGAGCCAACCAGGAGGAAAATATTCTTTAACAAAAGGATCTTTCATCCTTTATTCTCAACTTGCTTTAAACAGTTATCCCTGACTCCACTTTACAGTTGAAAAACTGTATGTGGAGACATAAAAATTGTCAAATTCAACGTGGAGGAGAGAGAATGGGGATGTAGGCCTCCAGACATCAAGACTACCTAACCTAGCCTTTTACTCTGTTGTACTACAGTTGCATAGTCTACCATAGACTATAACAAGCTGTAACTGTAGTACAATTATGCGATTTTAAAAGCCATTAACAGTGTTGACAAATCAGGTTGGGATGTCAACACATTTCACCAACTCTGGATTTACATTTGTCCCTGTTCAATTCCATGAAGTTCTTGTAATCCCATTCCTTTGAGATGTCCAGCTCCCACTGAGAGCAGCCCTACCATTAAGCCTACTGACTATATCTCCCAGTTTGTAATAAAAGTAAAAAGTACATTCTTTTCAAATGGCTGCAAAGTGCAACTAATAGGACTCAACTTTAAAATTATGCCTTAAATGTTGAAAATTTTATCCTATTATGAAATAACTCTGATACAGAGATTTAATGTGGCAAACAGCTTCCCAAAAATCTCAGACAAAAGCAGGTAAATAGTGAGGCTTGCTGCATGGTGGTTTGTGGTAACTGTTACTTTTCAATTAATTGAAATATCAGAATATCAGAATAATTGATGCTAAGGTTCCTCTGCTATATATACAAACTAGAAAACAAGTTTTTGCCACTGGTTTTCATTCATTTAATTTTTCCCCCTTTAGTAACTCCAATAAGACTAGAAAATTGATCAGTTAAAAGCCACAGAAGAGACAAAGTCCATGCTGTGTTTCACACGATGCCCCACAAGCAGAAGTCTAGTTGCTAGTTCTAGGTATGCCTCACCAATTTTTTTATTTACTCAGTAGTGAAAACAAAGACACTTGTGACTACAAGGCCTTTATTATGTAATTCTTCCAAAATAAAACATATCCAATACCTTAAAGGCTTTGTTTTTCTCTTCTTTTTGCTGTTTCTCTACTTCAACATGGCGTGCCAGACGATCCAGGGTTGATGCAACTCGTTCCTTCTGATAGTCAATGTGATCCTTACGCTTAGTATTTCTCTACAATTGGAAAGTTAAACTCTTATTTGGTGATTGTTAAGTAACAGACACCAATACAGTGACAAGTGATGCCCAAGTATCACAACATAGTTCAGTAAAGATACTCTTATCCTGAGTTCCACGAGCTACCTTGCGAATTTTCTATTCCTTTTTACCAGCATTTGTAACTTGTGTTAAAAAACAAACAAAAACAACCCTCCCCTCAACATATTCAAGGCAATTCAACATAAACATTAGCCTCACTAAGCAGTACAGGAACATGGATGCTCAGAAGCCTACAAGTCTCCAACAAATGAAAAATTAAGTAAGTTCTTCTAAGTAAACAAAATCCCTCCTGACTTCAAAGCCAACATGCAGCCCATCTAAAAAACTGAGAACTGCTATCATTCTTGCTCTAGCACTGCCTGCTATCTTTGGAAACGCAGGTCAGTAGCTTTTTCTAGGCTAAGGGATAGACCATATACTGTAGTTTCCTCCTCTTAGACAGTCAGCTCTAGAAATCACCCCTGTAGTGTCAGCCTGTGCATGTACAAAAGATCCACCTTTCCTTAAGAATCAGGTTTATTACAAACATCCTCTACTGCAACACAGGAAAACAAAAGTCAAAAGATAGTCACTGCTGCCAAAACCAGCTCTGGGAGGGTCTATCAATGTCCCTTTCAAAGGCCTTGCAGAGCAGGCAGAATAAGTTTGGGGGACAGATAAACTGATGAGCCTGCTTCTGACTTGTACATTCTTAGAATGGATTATGAAGGATTAGGCTGAGCTAAGACCAGACTGTCACTGGAATAAGGTCATTCAATCCATAAATTGTTCCTTAAAAGTTATTTCAGAAAGAAAAGGCCTGTTAGTAGACCAGATATGTTTCCAGGCTAGAAACTGGACACCCCGACTTTCCAAGGCCAAATGTAATGTGACGTTTTATTTTCACACACTTGTTAAGATGACTGAAAGACAAATAAAAGTACCAAGGCCATTTCAAGGCGGAAAAAATGGCTCTGGAAAAAATGAAGTGTTGGTATTCTTGCTTTTCACTCAACAGCAGGCAGAAAAATCAAAATACTTCAATACTGGTTATTTAGTACTTGTTAAAAATACATCTAACAAGGCTTTTGTGAAGAGTAACTGACAGGAAAAAAATACAGAATACCAATTATTTTATTCAACCAAGATGTCATAAAACACATTACAACATACTCACATGAAAATAAGAACTACTGTTAGGTTCTTCATCCTCACTGCTGACAAGATCAATGCATTCAAGGACAGGCCTTAAAGGTCCCTCCTGGAAAAAAAAAAGTGTTAAAAATGCACACACAAAAGCATTAAATTGTCTTCCTCAGAGATAAAATGTACCATCTCTGCCATATACTGGCAGTTTCGTCAAGATATTAACAATCAGCTATGTAGGGCAGGCTAGGAAGACCTACTGCCTGATGATGAGTAGCAGAGAGAAAAGCAGCATGGAATCCTCTCTGCTGCTCTTAATGCATCTCATGCTTTACATTCTTCCACCTTTCAAGGCAGTAAAGCTGTTCAGCTGGCCAGGCATAAACAGTCCTCTGTCTCACTGGGGAGAACAGGGATGAAATCTTGGACAGATGACAAAAGCTTCTATGAATCAAGCTGCCAGCCTCCAATTACCCCCAAAGAGTGCTTAACTTTTTATGATTCAATAAAGATAACATGGCTTTCTAAATAAAATATATTTTAAAAAATCTACTTCAGATTTGCTTCTGTAGAATCTGACAGCCTCTGCAATACTTTTAAGAAATTAAACCTTTATTAAACAGGTGTTAGCAAGTAAGAGCTCAAAGACACACTCAGATGACCTGACTGTCCAATCAATTCAATGATGTGTTCTGAAATGTTCAGCTCTGATCCTAATAGCTGTACTTTCTTCAAGGGCAGAGATTTTTCTTATTTTCTTACTCCCAGGGTTCAGCAACTAATCAAAACTTACAAAATTGACAGCTGAAATACAGAGTAACTTGCTTTCAAGCCTAGAAGTTCAAGTGATCAAAACAATAAATTTAACACAACTATTATTACACTTGTTTAAATGTCTTTTGCACATATTAAATGTTATTTTTCCTTCCAAATTCTGTGCCTTTTCTATGCAATTTTTGTGTACTGCTCACCTCCACATAAGACGAGCCCTAAACTGAAAGTTATGAGAATTTTAATTACTTTATTTCCATCTGGTTCAACTAAATAGTAATGCAAAGATGGTGCCAATGCTGAGGATTCCATCACTATAGGGGAGTTAAGAAGCTGAAGATCAGAGAGTTTCATGCTACTTGTAACTCCCCACAGGATGAGTGGGGGAGTGAACCTTGGCACACAAGAGTCTGCGATTACACAAAAACAACATGGACAAGCTCTCCATGAACAGCTGAAAGCTGGGGCCTCTCTAGCTGACTATACTGGCGTACTTGGTACCCAGAAAGACAAAGTATTCAGATGTCCTAGCACTAAGATATGCTCACTCTTCACATCTTATCAGCAGATCCTTCACATTCAAAAAAACTAAAAAAACACCCCCCTGCAAAAAAACAAACCAAGAAACAACCAACCAAGAACAAAATAAAGAAACACCCAACCAAAAAAACCCCCAAGCCCCCAACATGCTTCACTTCTAAATTACTTCTCTAAACAATCCTCAAAAGCCATTCTTCTCACAAACCAACAGCCATGCCACTGAGCAACAAAGTCACAGCTACTTCCATTAGTAGAAGAATTTCTAGGTTTTTAATTCTCTAGGCAGCTGTGGCATCTCTGCTGTTATTCACAGCTTTGCCTGGAAGCACCAGCTTAAAGTCAACAAAACTGCAATTTCACTACACCATGTATGCAAAGTACCCAATTTAACTGTAAATACAATCAAATTTGTTTAACTGGTGACTGGTAAAGATGAAGCCTCGTATTCATCTCCAAGGACAGCTTCTTCTCAAGCAGTTCTGTGAAGCTCATTTTTATTGCTTCCCAAAGTTTTCTCCAAAAGCCCTAAACTGTGATATCTCTTTCCTGCCCTTCCTCATTTCACTCGATCTTCGGATAATCAGGCCTAGCTAACAGACACCTTGTCCACTGACACACCATGCAAGGTGCTTTGTTTGTTGTTTTTAACTTTATGTGCATTTAGATCAAATACCCAGTTTACTTAAACAGCACAATCAAACTTCTGCATAATTATACACACACTAGCATACAGAAAACATGAATGTAGCTTTCCTGTATGTGACAACAAACGTCTCTTTGACAAATAATTATGTCAGCATAACTGTGTATACGCATGTAAACATACTTATTATTATAGAACAAGTTTACATTAAAACAAATTTTTTAAAATTGACACAAATTGCACTATTTGTGTTCTAAATCTTTGTCCCAGAAAACTTCCACCTTTTAAGACTGATGAGAACTGACTAACATTGTGAACCAACATGCACATAACAAGTTTTGATTTTTGTAACCTAGCAAATACAAAAATTCAAGTCCCTGGCTGACTTGGGATGGGTGCAAAAATAAAAGAGTTGCTTCCTAACACCACTACCATTTTATTCAGTTCCTGCTGTGATGCAACTAAAAGCCAGAGAGACAAATACTTCATTTAGAGTATCTAATAATTAACATCTTAGGGGGAAAGGAAGCAAAACCTTTAAATGGGAACTACCATGCTTTAGTGAATCACTTGATTGGGTATATTAACTAACTCTCTTCTAAGTCCAGTGCTTTTGGTGCCAACTGGAATTATCTGTCTACCTGTTCACAGGGCATTAGACCTGTGAATTTCTTCACTCTTGCCTTACCCTTTCCAAGTAAACAAAATGGGGGCAAGACCATCCTATCTTAAGAAAGTAGGAGCAACAGCTTGCACTGCAGGTTAAATTATATTTCTCTGATGGTATGCAAAACTTAAAATGTAATGATTTTAAATGGACAAAATAAGTTGCAATGAAGAATTAAAAGGTGGGAAATTACGGAAGAATAGTTTTAAGTTTCCTGAATGAGGGTGAATCAGATTATAAAAGCTGAAAATATCTGGCAGCAGCAGATTGACAAAAAGTCCTTATTTGATGGAGAAAAAGCGCAGTCCTACAGTATGAATTCAAACACCACAGTACAAGTGAACGAAATAGAAAAACAAACAACCCAAAACCACAAAGAAAAAACAGATCAAAGAAAAAAAACCCACACCAAAGCCACATCCAACTGTCAAGGAAAAAAAAAGAGAAAAAGGAAGAAAAACACAGATCACATGGCCTACAACTACTTGTTTTCTATCAAAATGAGCACAGGTTGGGACACCCCAGTGGCTTCTCTAATTCAATTTATATAGTACCATCTTGTGCACTGGGTCTTTAGGACATGCAGGTAACCAGGAGGCATCCATCCGTAACATTGAAGAAGAGTACAGGTTTCCAGTCATACACATTTATTATATGGAAATGGGATGATCTAAAGCTAGCCAAGCAGTCTAGAAATCCTTTAGCAAAGTCCAAAGTCACCTTCACTCAGAGGAGCAAATGAGAGATCGGAAGACATATTGCTGATATGAGGTGATGACCAGGGTCACACACCTTTCCCCTCGTATTCATCAACTACTATAGTAAGCTCCTCACCCCAGGATATAAATCCTGCACAAAATTTGAGCAGAGTCATCTTCCTATAAATAGCAGCCTCTCTTGGAACCAATAGTCACTGGGACCACAAAGGATCCATATTAACCACAAGCAAAGCCAAGGAGAAAAAAAAGGTAGCCAGAAATTCTGATGTTAGTTCTTTTGTTTCAGTTCTCTTTCAGTTACTGCTCTTGGTGCTCCAGCAGCCCTTCAATCATTACACATTCCAAGCTACACTAGCTTCCTTGTTCATTGCCCAGTTTGAAGAAAATGAAGCTTATTCAGTCATGATCACAGAATCATAGAATGGTTTGGGTTGGAAAGATAATCTCATCCCAACACCCCTGCCACAGGCAGGGACACCTTCCACTAGACCAGGCTGCTCAGAGCTCCATCCAGCCTGGCCTTGAACACTCCCAGGAATGGGGCATCCACAGCTTCTCTGGACAACCTGTTCCAGTGCCTCACCACCCTCACAGAAAAGAACTTCTTCTTAATATCTAATCTAAACCTACTCTCAAGCTGAAGCCATTCCCCTTTGTCCTCTCACTACACGCTCTTGTTAAAGTTCCTCTCCATCTTTTCTGTAGGCTCCCTTCAGGTGCTGGAAGGCTGCAATTAAGTCACCCTGGAGGCTTCTCTTTTCCAGGCTGAACAATACCAATTCTCTTAGTTCTTCCTCACAGAAGAGGTGCTCCATCCCTCTGACCATCTTGGTGACCCTCCTCTGGACTCATTCCAACATGTCCCTGTCCCTCCTGTGCTGGGGACCCCAGAGCTGGATGCAGCACTGCAGGTGGGGTCTCACCAGAGCAGGGGGGCAGGATCCCCTCCCTCGCTCTGCTGGCCATGCTGCTTTGGATGCAGCCCAGGACACACTGGAATTTCTGGGCTGCAAGCAGACATTGCCAGCTCATCCACCAACAACCCCAAGTCTTCCTCTGCAGATGCACATGAATACTTTTGTGTATATAATGAACTTTGAACTCATTAATCAATTTTGCCCAAATCAACCAAAAGATTAAGACGTCTCAGAGATACTCAACTACTCACAATTTTGGCAAAAAAAACCACCTATCCTTCATACTCGAGCACCTAAACACCCCCACAGAAAGTCTGTATGTTGAACTTCGGCTTTAATTGAACACCACACAAAATGAGCGGGGGGGGGGGGGAAGAAATCTAGTTATTATTCAGTACACTGTTCAAAAATGAGACAATTCTACAAAAAAACAGCCACTAAAAATACTGGCATCATTTAATCACTTGACCTTAGTAACAGGACTTGCTCCTTCAAGAAAAACATCTTTAGATGTGTAGATGTGGCTCCTAGGGACATGGTTTAGTGCTGGGTTAATAGCTGGACTCAATGATTTTAATGGTCTTTTCCAACCTAAACAATCCTATGATTCTATGTGACCCTGCCATCCAGCACCACTTCACTGATGACAGACTGAGGCCAGAATGAAGGCAGCATGAAAAACATTCTGCTTCTCTCGGATATCCAACAGATAAAAGTTGGTTAAAGTTACGTTCACATAAACCATGTCAGCACTAGACTAGGTGTTGTACAATAGAGAGTGCCTCACAATTTGAGAGGATTATTTAAGGCCTCTAACCCATTATTTCCTTCCTTTTCTAAATTGAGTACAGTGATTTCGACACTGATTTGCAGAATGAGCAGTGATTTATTCCATTAACTTAACTGGGACTATTCATAAAGCAAAATGCTATGCAATACTATTACCAGGAAAGTTATCTACAGTCCCTCATATATCTCACAGATCACTGTAATCTCCCCCTCACCTGCTGGGATACTCAAGACCATATTTTCACTACACGACCAACTGACATCATCTTATACTCTTCCAAGAAAGGGCATTTAAGATCAAGTTGTTATCGTTGTTAAACGTTTAAGATCAAGTTGTTATCTGCCACAAACATGCACAAATGAAATAATATTCAAGAGTAATGCTTTACATCGAAATATAATCATCAACAGAGTCAATGAAGACTCCTCTCCTGTTTACTGGACTACTGAAAGTGTATTTTTTCCAACAAGCAGTGTGTTTCCACTACAAGATCTACTTACTCCAACGAACTCAATCTCATCTTCACTTTCAGAAGCTGGTGATTGACTCTTGCGAAGGTTGTCAGAGCTACGAGACTCCATTATCTAAATGAAAACAAAACATACTATATAATCTCACTTTGTAAGTTTTGTTTAACTATACAGCATTTTCCATTTTATGCCTTCTTCGGCTTTGCAGTCTATCTGTATTCAACAAGTCTCTATCATTCACTCTCAATTATCAGTGACACCAGAAAAAGTGATAAACGACTCTGACTCGAATCACGCGACTGTATTTTTCCAAATATGTAAAACGTTTTTATCTACAAAGCATGCCAATACCTACACTCCTCCAGCAGCCATAGCTGCAGTGTAGCAGCCCAAGGACATGCCTGAGCCTGAAACCCCAGCAAGAGCCGAGACCCGAGCTCCAGCCCAGCGGCGCTCAGCCACCGCCGAGCCGAGGCCGGCCCGTAACAGCTGCGGGCGACCTCGGGCGTTTTCAGCAGCTGCGCCTGCTCCGGGCCGCTCTAGGACCGCGGCAGAGGGCTGAGCGTCCTGCTCCAAAACAACGGCGGGGTCGGCGGTGCTGACTCACGTTCCCGTCCCCGCCCGGCCCCGCGGCACAGGGCTCTGCGGGCTCCGCACGCCGGGCCCGCCGTGCTGCGGCTCGCCGGGCCCTCCCGCGCCCGCTGCGCTGCAACCGCCGGCCCCGCGCGGCGCCCCGACCCCGCTCACCCGCCGCGGGCCCCCGCGGGCAACAACGCCCCGAGCCGCCGTGTCCCCGCTTCCTCTGCGGCCCGGGGGCGGGGCGAGGGCGCGGCACGGCTCGCCGGGATCGGGAGGTGCTGCCGCTGCGCCCAGCGTTCCCCATGGCAGGTGCCGGCGCTACCGCGGCAGCCCCATGGCGCACTCCCCCAGCCGGCGCTCCGGGCTCTTTCCTTCTTTTGGGCTCTCTCCCTCTTCCGGCCTCCCCTCGTCCGCCTTCAGTTGGGCTGCATCGAGTTCCTGCTCGGAGGGGGAAAACCCGCACTCCGCTTCCGGGGGAGGAGGAGGAAGAGAAGGCGGAGGAAGAGCGGCTATTGGGGCTGGCAGCCAGGGGAGGGAAGGCGGCAAAATCGCCTTTCTGGGCCGGGCCGGGCCGGGCCGGGCCGGGCCGGGCCGCGGTCCCGCGGTCCCGCTGCCGGTGCCTCCGCTGTGCTGTGCGTGCTCAGCCGGCCAGTGCTCAGCCACCTCACACGGTGCTTTATCCAGCCCAGGCACCTGCAGAGATCCTTTGTGAAGATCTCCCGGAAGGCGTTGCCGAGGGCACTGCTGCAGTCCAGATACACAATGGCCGTTGCTCCACTCATCTACCAGGGCCATCAGTTTATCATAGAAGTTTGTCAAGCTGATCAAGCCTGATTTCCCCTTGGTAATGCCATGCTGGCAGCTCAATGATTTTCTTGTCACTGAGAGGCCTGGAAATGGTTACTGGGATTGGCTGCTTCATTACTTTCCCAGGGATCAGGATGAGGCTAACTGGCCTGTGGTTCTTCCTGCCTTCCTCCTTCTTGCCCCTCTTGAAGATGGAGGTGGCATTTGCTTTCCTCCAGCCTCAGGCACCAGCCCCAGACACCATGATCCATGAAAGATAATTGAAAATTATCTCACCATGACATCTGTCAGTGCCCTCAGTACCTGTCAGTGCATCCTGTCAGGGCCCCTAGACTCCGCACACATATGCCCAGTTTGCTAATGTATTCCCTGGGTTGATCCTCTCCAACCAAGGGTACATCTTCCTCGGTCCAGCCTTTCCCCCTGATTTTTGGAACCTGAATTCCTGAAGGCTGGTCTTGCTAGTGAAGACTGAGGCATGTACTGCATCACTAGGTCATCTGTCTCATTTAGCAATGGGCCCACATTTTTCTTAGGCTTCCTTTTGTCACCTATGTACTTACAGAAGCCATACGTGTTGTCTTTGACATCCCTAGCTAGATCCAATTCCAGTCATGCTTTATCTTTCCTAACTTCATTGCTTGAACAATGTTTCTGTATTTCTCTCAGGTTAGCCATTCTTGCTTTCACCCTTTATATGCTTCCTGTTTGTGTTTGAGTTTGACCAGGGATTCCTTGTTCATCTACACAGGCCTTGTGGCATTTTTGCTTAACTTCCTATTCACTGGGATGAACTGTTCTTGAGCTTCGAGGAAGTGATCCTTAAATATTAACCAGCTTTCTTGGGCCTCTCTTCCCTCCAGGGCTATATCCCATGGGGCTCTTCCAGGCAGATCTTTGAAGAGGCCAAAATTCACGCTCCAGGGCTGTGAGCCTGCTTTTTATACTTCACCCTCCCCTCAGGATCCAGAGCTCCACCATCTCATGCTCACTGTGGCCAAGGTTGCCTTGAACTTTACATTCCCAACAATCCCCTCATGGGTATAGGTCCAACAAAGCATTGCTCGTTATTGGTCTTTGTTGACTCCTTTATGACTTGAAAGAAGTTACCACTGCACTCCAGAAGCCTCCTGGATTGCTTATGTCCTGCTGTGTTGTCCCTCCAGCAAGTATCGGAACGGTTGAACTCCCACATCAGGACCAGGGCTTGCGAACACGAGGCTGCTCCTATCTAGAAAGGGATTGGGAGATTTCTCCATTGTGGTGTCTTGTAGACATTTCTTTGCTTACATGCAAGAGCTGAAGGTGACCTCTCCTAAGCCCCATCTTCTTGATTTTGTGTTCTGTTCCTGCCCCATCACCCCATGCCCTTTGCTTTTCTCTGCGTCCATCAATCCCCCCCCACAAGGCTGCTGGTTACTCTCTCCCTTAATTCTTAGTTTAAATCCCTGCTTATGTGGTCAGTGATCCTACTGGTAAAAATAGCTTTGCCCTGCTTAGTGAGGTGGATCTCATCTCTGTCAAGCAGACCGTGATTTGCAAGCAGGGTCCCATGGTCATACAACTCAGATCCTTGTCACCAACACAGGTTCTGCCAACAAGTATTGACTTGTCCTATCAGCGCCCCCTCACTGCCATGATCGAGAAAACATCACTCGGACCCCCATGTCCGTGATTCTTGCTATTTATCTGCTACTGCTCTCCTGCTTTTTCATATAGTTACTTCTTGCCACCCAAAGTAAAAGTCAGTATGAATCACCTTTACTCAGTGCATTGGCTTTGAGTGAGCTGAACAATGTAAATGTCACTTGTGAGTTGTGTGTCAGTATAAAAGAGCTGCTTGCACACCCGCAAAGCACTTCACTGGTGTGTGCTTATCAAATCCTGTAAACACAGGAGAGAAAGAGTTCAAAGTTGCATGTTAAATTTTGGTGTTATGTGAGAGAATAAACAACTATCAGCAATAACATATCACATACTGTAAGGATTAATTAGTGCTCTTATTTTTCTTGAAAACATAGAGTTACTACTGTTAGTTTTAGGCCTCTTTCCAAATGAGTATAAAAACAGCTTTATGACAGAAGATAGACATACTGAGCTGCTAGTTGTATCTGCTAGTTATATACTCATTAACAGTTGTACAACTTAATCACTCTTGTTGGACTGTATAAACAACACTGATTTGTCTAGTTTTATTTCATTATTAAAATAATGGAAACCTGTCTGCCACTTGGAAAGTCATTGTTGCTGCCTAAACGTTAGTATTTTGCATTTGTAACTTGAATTTGCTAATAGAACATTGATAACAGTCATTCTGTTTGTAGATTGCATTTGCACTTGATGACTTTTGATTCTTGAGAATAGAAAATATGATGAGCTGTAGTAAAAAGTTACTAGGGCAGCAAGGTGGCATTATTTTTCCAAACTCTGAGACCCTATGCAAATGATGCTCATTTAAATATGAATTTTTCAGTAGTCATTCCTGTAAATGTTTACTCTTGCAATGACCAGTCCAAAATTCCTCCTTGTATGTAAACAATAAAGTTAAGGGAAAAAAATAGTAAGGGAATTGCCATGCAGTAATTTCCAATATGCTAACAAAACTCTGAATTCCCAAATTTGTGTATTTCATCTAATTCCTGTGAAAAAACAGTTTTCAGACTTTGGGCCAGCTTAGGAATATTCTTATGCAGAACTTGTTGGGGAGGCCAGGGGAGGTGAGGTAAGAAGAAGCAGGGTTTTTTTTGAGTTCTTCATGAGATCTCCAAGTCCAAAACTCCAAATGAAGTCTAGATTTCATATAGGATATGGAAGCTGTTTCAGAGCAGACTATAAACTCAGTAATGCTCTCTAGAAACGAATTCCACATATTCACTACGTGCCCTTAATCATAGAGTAAGTAAATAATATTAGGAAGAAATTCCTTACTGTGAGGGTGGTAAGGCACTGGAACAGGTTGCCCAGAAAAATTGTGGATGTCCTATCCCTGGAAGTGTTCAAAGCCAGGTTGGATGGGGCTTTGAGCAGCCTGGTCTAGTGGAAGATGTCTTTGCCCATGACAGGGAGTTTGGAACAAAATGATCTTTAAGGTACCTTCCAACTCGAACAATTCTATGATTCTAATTCAAAAATATTTCAACATTCTTGCTTCTCTCGTTGCTCCCTTAAGTGAAACATTGATTGCATTTATAACCATTGATTTCCCTCTTGTATCAAAATGGCATACTGCCACTTACTCTTGATCTAGAAAATTTAGATATCTAGTGGTTTTGGTTTTTTTACTCCTATCTTTATACCCTAATAACAGGGGACATGAACTCAACATGCATTAAACTCCCTGATTTATTCAACAGTATCCTTTTTCAATAAGATTTTTATCCTACTCTTCACATATCTCAATGTTTTTCCCACCTTAGAAAACAAGTGCTCTTCTGAGCACTTCATGATAAACAGTTACCAAATTTTTTTCCATGGTAACCTTCAAATTCAATCTAATATGCAGTAATAGAAATACATAGTTCAAATTATTAGTTTTAGTATTGCTTATCTTTTCAGTAGTAAGTCTCCAGTTACTAAATGCCATACAGTCCAATGCCACTACAGCTGTTAGTTTCTTCTGCAGCAGCCATCAGTCTTCTCCCATTTTGAGGACTGTGAATAACGTGTCCTGTGTCACTTGTATCAGAAGAATTTTACACTTGGCAACACCACACATTTACATATCACCAGTTAATTTTTATTTTAATGAAAATTTTGGGAGAAGCAGCATTATGCTGTTCTGATCTCTCTTTCTATTACTTCTGAAGTTTCTAATCTGTGATTATCTAGTCTTCAATTTTGTGTTCTCAGAGTGTGTCAAGGTCATTTTGAAAAACCAGTTGTATTTTTTTCCTTTCTGGTCATACTGCAAGAGATGTGGCCCTTTTGTTAACGGTATAGTTGTGTAACAGCTACCTATCTCCTTTCATCCATTGTTTCTATACTTTAGTAAGAGGAAGGAACTGTCTTTTTGCAGCTCGCTCACTTTTTATCCTTTGTTAAAACATTAAAATATCTCCTCCTTTTTGTTATTCCTTTTGTCCAGAATACCCGCCTATCTCCCTGGGCTATGCCTGGGAGCAGGCCCTCCACCCTACCATGAAACTCCTCCTATACTTTTTGTGGTGAGCTGCCAGCCCCACTGGTTTTCCTTCAACAACTTACAAAGCCAGCAGAATAGAAAAGCACAAAGTACAGCGGGATTTGCAGCGCTGCACCAGCCGCAGGGAGAGCAGCTGCTCACGTTCGGCTCCGTCTACCTGCCCAAGGGCTCCGACACCTCCCGAACTGCACAACAGCTGCACATCAGCTGTGACAGCTTTAAGGTTAGAGTGCCCTTGTAAGGTGGGCCAACTCCTTCCCCAGGTAAAATGACAAGCTTTACAGAAGCTGGCTTCAGAACAATTATTAAAGAAAAAAAACCAAAAACGAGTGAGAGAAAAACCCCAACCTTGTATGTTAGAGTGTACAACAGAGGCTGAGGTAAGAAAAGGCCCAGAAGACAGTGAGCACAATAAAACAGCACTAAGACATAGTAATGTTTCCATTTATTTGATAGAAAGTCGCTTCAAAAATATGATTAACTATATACATTATTATATATGCTGTACATACAACTACATATACAAAATTTACATAATAGCAAACATTCTTCTGTTACATTTTATGGATGGTATTTAATAGCATGAGATAGAACTAACATATTTCATACCTGCTTTCATCCTGATCTCATCTACAAGGAATTATTAGGTGAGAGATGAAAAAGGATAGCAAATCACTTAACTTATACCCCAGCCCACACAAAAGTCTTCTCCACAGTGCATTCAATTAGTGCCTTGCTCTAGAACAGTTAGATTTGCAGCACTTCCCTTCAGGGGTATTTGGCTGATAACCTTATCTTCAGATTTTTTTTCCAGTGTTCACCCTAATATTATTTCTATAATAATATTAGTGTGTAACTCATATGTCCTGAAATCCTCCTTAAATCAAGCTAGATTTCTTCAACTTTATGTCATTTCATTTTTCCAATCTGATTCGTTAGTTGCTTGTTTGCTGTGTTTGAAATAGATTCAGCTAATAGTACTCTCTGTTCTGGGAGGAGTACACTCAAACAGGAGAGCTATAGTCCCAAGCGCTCCCTCTTTCCTGTGTCAGCACACTGTAAACCTGAAATCAGTCAGCAAGGATAAAAATCATAGAAACGTAGAATATACTGAGTGGGAAGGGACCCACCAGGATCATCGAGTCGAACTCCTGGCCCTGTGCAGGACACCCCAAGAGTCACCATGTGCCCGAGAGCATTGTCCAAACACTTCTTGAACTCAAGACAGGCTTGGTGCTGTGACCACTTCCCTGGGGAACCTGTATCTTCCCCTCCTCCTCCTTAGGCTGTTATAGGGTTCGTGTGACTGCCAGCTGCTTCCTGGGAGAAGCACTGTCACATCTCAAGGGGAACTGCCCAGATACTGGGATTTTTCTGGTCCCACGAGGAATATTCTGCCTGTCCACCCTTTCTCTAAGCAAGGGGTAAGCAGACCAAAATCAAACCACAGGAAGCAGAAGCTGGCAACTCTGCCCTTAACTAGTTGCTTCTAATGAAGTGTCCTCTATTTCCCAACTGGAGGGACCAGGCACCCTTATCCTATGGACCTGATGGTCAGGGAAGAAGAGAGAGTAAGAGCTGCTGAACCAGCAGAGTACCAGCAGCAGAATCCCTGCAAGAGAATGGCTTCCACAACTAAATAGGCTTTCCTGGAGGACTCTTCCCTGAGCTACAAGGGAACATGGCTTCTTCCATTGCCTTTCCTACTTTGAGAGGTTAAAAATTAGCTGTTTCTGTCCTGTGGATATATTGAAAGTTGTAGTTTCATGGCTCTAAGAAAGTTTTTTTTGTTTTCCAAGTTAGTAGCATCCTTAAATTTCTATTTTATTTCTTCTTCTCTGCTCACATGGCCCTGTGCTTTCTACTCCTGTGCAGGCCACAGTCTTCATTTCACTAGGAAATCTATCTATTTTCTCTCCATATCACTATATCGTTTTTGCATTAATATACGATAGCTTTCTTTGATCGGTTAAGTAGTTTTCCCTCAGCTGTCAAGGTGAAAGCAAGGGAATTACGGTTCCTCATAGATATTCTTTTGGTAGTACTTTAAATAATGGTTTTTTCTAACTAAGGGGAACTCTACTTGTATTCTTCAGTACAATTTTCTTTTTGAATTACTGCATAACATGCATATATCTTATAATACCTTAAATCCAAAGATATTAATATGGCTTCATTTTTTTTCTAGACTATGGGATTTTCATTTGTTTGAGAAAAAAGTTCTCAGACTTCTATCTCTGTCCACTGTTGGACACTACCATATATCTAGTACAATTTAGATAATATTTATTTTTTTATTTTATACTACTTCTTAATCTCCGTTGAGCATGTGAGCTGGAATGAAATACCTTCTGTTATTCCTTGTCTGAGTTCCTGAGATCCTGTCCACAACCCTGGTTGGGAGAGGGCGCTGGTGAGCTGCTGGCGAGTTGAGACTCCACCTTAGAAGAAGTGGGTTTGGGACACTCCTGCTGACCTTCTGGGGTGGGAGGTGGAGGAGTCAGGCAGCTGTCACTTTGCTGAAGTTGTGCATTAGCAGCTGGTGAATCATCATCCTGCTGGTCTTGTGTACTAGGAGGAACAGCTGAAGAGATGATGCCCTGAGGAGCAGCTGTTGAACCACTGTTAAAACAATTTATAACTAAGTTTGAGATTTTAACATTAAATGTGCAATTAGTACTGTTCTTAGTTTCCAAGCTGCAGAGGTTGTTTACTAGCTAGTTAAATAGTTTTCTTCATTCACATTCCCCTTTTCCTTGTTTCACCTCAGCTTCATGGATCTGAGATGGAAACCTGTCTGTCTCATTGGATTTGACTCCAAATTTCTTCTCTTCAATCATAATTGTACTCTGGGGAAAGGTGGAGGAGGAAGAAATAGCAGCAAGGGAGGATATAAAAGCCGCAGTATCACCAGTTTTTAAAGTTAGTAACTTGTGTGTGTAAGTGGTTACTAAAGGTGCTGCACAACAGAATTTTCTCTACCCCTCTCTGTACTTCATTGCCGGAAGGTGGACTGAAGGAGTAACAGTGAGATTATGAGCACTTTTAAATTGTCTTACTTTTCTTACAGGGAATATGTGTGTCATCTGAGCTAAAGGAATCACCAAGTTGTCTTGATTACTTACATGGTGCTTAACTGCTTTGACAGTAAGGGAATGCTTAACAGATGTAAAAAAAATCCATTATAAATGCATCAGTTTAAAAGACACTATTCAGGCAATATCTGAATTGGTCACAATGGATGTTGGACTGGATTTTACATAAGCACTGTTCAATAACAGACATAAAGGCATTTTTAAAATACTAAGTTTAAATTGGAGGGTCTATATGCAGTATTAAATAACAACCCAGAATTGTTTTAGTATAGTCAAGGTCCTCCTATCAAGGCTTCAGGAATACTGTGTACATTAGAAGACTCAGGAATTAGCAAAATTTATGGATCCATCTGATGAACAAAAAGATTTAAAATATTTAAGATTTTAATACTTTCAAAGAAGACAAAATCTGTGATTTTGTGCTGTTATTTTTCCTGCCTGTGTTAAGGACAAAGAAAAATACTGCAGTGCATCATTGCATACTGTATGTTACAAATACACAGGACCTTTGATTTACAAAATCTTCTCATCTCTAGGAGAAAAGCATGAACATAGTAAACTTTATTTTTGCCAGGCTAAGGCATTTGTTTATTGTTTCCAGATGGAAAAACCTGTGTATGTGGATTTTTCTAACAGATATTCTGTAAGCATTTCTCAAGTAATAATTCACAGACCACTGGTGGTCCATGGACTACTACCAGATGGCTTAGGAAGGAATTTTAGAAGCAAAGCACTACTACTTTTCAAACATTTGTGTCACAACATATTCAAATATCTTGGGGTGGTTTTATTTGTTGTTGGTTTTTTTTTGTTTCGTTGTGTTGGGTTTTGGTTTTTTTCTTATGAAGTGTCTTACTGTTGCAAATACAGATTTTAAAAACATACAGGAGATAAGTGAACCAGGAAGAAGAAAAATGTTAGTTCACTATAAAAAGTCTAAGTAAGCACAAATCTCTTTTCTCTGTCACCCTATTTTAATCTCTTGTCCTGTTTGTTGCTCATTTTTTACCGTGTTCTTGAGGAGAGGCTGAGGCAGCCGGGCCTGTTTAGCCTCAAGAAGGCTCAAGCGGATCTTATCTATGTGCACTAATGGCTGATGGGAGAGTGTAAAGAAGATGGAGGCTCTTCTCAGTGGTGCCCAGTGGCAGAACCAGAGGCAAAGGGCAGAAATGGAAACACAGGACATCCTGTCTGAACATCAGGAAACACCATGAGGGTGGCGGAGCAGTGGCGCAGGGTGCCCAGAGAGGTGGTGGAGTCTCCCTCTTTGCAGATACTCAACCAAACTGTACATGGCCCTGAGCGACCTGGTCTAGGTGACCCTGCCTGGAGCAGCAGGGGCTGGACTAGCCAACCTACAGAGGTCCCTTCCAGCTCAGCCATTCTGTGATACGTACATTTGGTGTATGTGGGAACAGTACGGTGCAAATGGCTGACTTGACCAACCGTAGACATGAATTTGGTTATTTTATATTAGTTTCATTCACAAGGCAAAAATGCCCATAATATGTAAGATGTTATTTAATAATTCCTCTGACCCAATAGTTTAGACTCTTTTGGCAGTAAAGGATTGCCAGCTTAGCTCTTTTGGCAGTAAAGGATTGCCAGCTTAGCTCTCCTATAGTACTCTTATCAATATGTACCAAAGAGGTGTGATTTTCCTTATATTCACTTGTGGGTTAATTGGGGCCCAACAGGTGACATGAAAATGGAATTGACTGGTCTCTGGTGAGACAGAGAATAATGAGAAAGGTAAATAATGCCAAATCTAAAATAGACATACTGAGCAAAGCAACTCCATGTGTTTACTTCTGTATTCTTTTCCTGTAATTTAATAGTCTTGTGCTGCTTTGTCTGGAACCAATAACTATTTTTGTGCAGTAATGTTAAGCTGGACTGCTTCTGTATTATGTAATTTTTGTACAAGGTTATGGAAGTATTTACTGACTTGGTAGTGCATATACCAAGTAGGTAAATACGTATTGTCATCTGAATTTTAAGACTGCTTTTAGATTTTGTTACTATGAAGTAATATACAGAATTACACATTGCAGGCATTTTTTTTATTTGACTTACCAAAAGCTATGTTTCTGAAAAGCACCTGAGTTAAGATCTTTGCTTAAAATTGGCTTCTTGGTGCAATTGTTCAGTTTTTGTCCCATCATTCGTCTTATTAAAGCATCATCTGTGTTTGGAAACAACTGTTTTGTGATTCCTGCAAAATAAAGAGGTGATATATACATGGAGCCTCCAAATCAGGGAAACAAGAGATGTGTGATCTAAAATATATTTCTTGCATCTTTTAAAGTTCCAGCTACTTCAGCTTCCACTCTAGTTACTTCACTGTCTTTACAAACTCCTTCATAGATTTTGCACATGCTAGCTCCTGTTTTTCTTTGTGCCTTCCATATTGGTGTGCCTGCTCTTGGCAGACTCAAAAGGAACTCCAGGGCCACAAGGGCTTCTGTAGTGAGTAATTTGTGCTTGCTAATCCTCTGTCCTTATGTTCTGTTCTTGATCAGAGTCCTTTTCCTATCCTCATCAGTCCTTATGCCTCTGAATCTTACTTTTTTTTTCCTCAGTAATTTTCATTTGCAGGTGATGTCCCTTTTTCTAAAAATTTCCCTTCTGTTTTGCCTGGCTACATTTTTTGAATGCAATAGTAACAGGACTCAACATGAGGAATGCAATTCCTGCTCCCTTCTTTTCCATCACCTTCCCTCCCCTTAATTTCCCTGCCCTTTCATTTCATTTTATTTTGAAGTCCTACAATTTCCATCTTCTTTAAATAATCTGATCTACTAACTCATTTTCTACGGTCTTAGAAATCCCAAGCTTCCTTCTAATTTTTCTTTTTCTCTTGTATAATGTTGACACTTTTCTGTTGAAATTCCAGAGTATTCTCTTCTACCTTAACAAAGTTCTTTGATTTCTCTACAGGCTTTGTCACTGAATTCTCCCCAACATGCTGTATTCCATATCCTGATTACCTTCTCTGCTTCCCTTTTCAGTTTTGCCTAGACACTAGTAGGATTTAGAATCACAAAATCATTTAGGTTGAAAAAGACCATTAAGATTGAATCCAACCATTTTTCTCATCCCATTAAATCTTTTTCATTTTTCTTATATGTCATTCTGAAACTGTCTCATCTTACTGCCTCTAAATATATTTTTACCATCCTACACACTCTTTCCTTTCATCTCTCTTGATTTTGGGCCTTTTTCTCTAACAAGGTTCTTACGGAAAAAAGGTTTTTGCAACTGATAACTTTTGAAACTGCTGGCTAACTTCAACAAAACTGTACTAAGGTACAGGAACTGGAGCTAAGCTGAGAAGGGAACCAAGAGAACTGCACAAGTCCAAGGGAATGGCAGTGGGGGAGGGATTATAGTACAGGAATTAAGGCTATATTGTTCTAGCATTTAGTTATAGGTGTGCATCCAATAAAAATTTGGCTTCATATGCTCACAAAATACTGTTTTCTTTAAAGCTGCTACTTCCATCTGAAATTATTTTCTGTCCTATGCACCAAATATTTTCTGCCTTAAACCTCAGCATAAACCAAATTTTGTTTGCTTCTCTGATCACTATTTCTGTCTTCTATACAGTCTCATTTTGCCTCTAGCGCTATTTAAAATGTCAGAATTCATAACATTCACTAAACTTCAGAACACAGCAGACATAATTTTAAATTTGATCCAACTGTGTCCTCTTTTTGCCTTCCCTTATCTGTTATCATCACACTCAAAGTTTGACTGTTGCAGGTTAACCTTGATGCCTTAGGATTTTAGCTTTTATGTTTTTCATATCCTGTAATTCTTTAGTGTATAATTCTAAACTCCATATACAGTGTTAGCTATGTTCTCCCATTTTGGTCAGACAAAACAATTCCTCTCTAGGCCTAAAACTCAAGGACACCTTCCTGTCTCAGGCCCTGAGAAATGTAAACAATAGTGAGTTGGGGGGGAGCAAACTTGGGGTAAATGACTTCATTACCTAAAGCTGTAATTGGAGGATTAACCCCCGATATGCAAATGGACCAAACTTATAAAAGTATGAAAACCCGTGGCCCCCTCATCCAGTTTGGGTGTAGCCCCTGGGGGCTTTGACTGCCCTATTGTACCTGAAGGCCCTTCAATAAATATAACCACTTCTATTCTCTTAATTTTGTTTAGCCTCTGTTTTTAGGTAGTTCCACCAAAGCATCAACCTTGCAAGGGCTAAAAAAATTTACAATATCACTGTGCCTGAGCAGTCACCTGAATAAAACCCACAAAATTCATGCAACAGAAATACTACTACATAGCATTTCACTGGCAGTAATTTTAACAGACGGTTCAAAAAAGCATGTAGCTGAAGAAGGAAATAGGAAACAGCTCATCACCTGAATAGACCAGCTGTTAAGCATGACAGCCCCTCCCTCGGAGAAAGCCCCCTGTCAAGTCAGAGCCACATTGAGTAATGTTAACAAGTCATCACCTATGATTTCCTGAACTTCATTCTGATTCATAGCTGGTTTGGCCGCTTTATCCTTTGAAGAGGAGGACTTTGCACCTGTCAGGCTGTGTGTAGCCATGTATTCATGTGTATAAAGTGCTTGCATCAAGTCATTAATAAATTTTTGAGGTTTGCTCTTGTTGCAAAGTGCAATCTGCCACTTTTCGATCTTGAACTGGAAAACAAAATCAGTCATAGGCATAACTATTGCAGTTTTCTAGAAATATTATACAGTATTACCACTGAAATATCTTTTTCATTTTCTATTTTTAAACCACAATTTCAGAAGTAATCTCTGCAAACAGTGTGCTTGAGATAACACCACACTTGCATACCACTCAGTGTTTGGGACTATACACACAGCTTGATTGTTTTCCAGAAGGAAGTGTGGGGCAGACTAAGGACCCCATGCATCCCAGCAAACCCTTCACCAGGCGATCCTTATTACTCATTAGCAGAGACAGGACATGTTCAGACACAGCAAAATCCTTCTGCTTGCACTCCATGCAGGCTGGCTGTGGTCCAATTCTGGCATGGTTTCTGTACTGCCTTGGTAGCATGGCACTACGCCCAAGCTAATATTCCTGCCTCCGAGCAGACATGCCCTAAGAACTGTGACATCTGGTCCTGGGCTTTGAGAGTGGCTTCTGCATGCAGCAGTGGTACAGCCTAAGAATTTGAACTCTCCTAATAGGCAATTTTGAGCTACCTCTACAAAGTAAGGCAGGTTGCTTAGAAAATTAGGTCTTTTTATTTCTTTGAAGATGTTAGGTCAAATTTTGTGTATTGCAATATGCAGTCAAAACATACCTTGATAATTCTTAACAGACTTCTTTGGATTTTAGCACCCTATGACAACACACAAGAATGATTTGCATGGATTAGCATGAACCAGTGTATAATAATGTTTATGTAAATTGAGAATGCAGAAGCTAGAATCATTCTTTTGGTTGTGCCTTCATTTTTTTCATGTACAGCCTCTGTGCCTTAGATTTCTCAATCATGTTCTGGTATAATTGCAGAGAATAGGGGAACTTCTTTACTCAGTATCTCTGTATACATGGATTTCTACTTAACTGCTGGCCAGTGTCTGGAACAGGAGCAGAAACACACCAGCCTCCAATTACAAATTACCAGTTTGAACAGACTGCTGTTATTCCTCTTAAATTATCTTTGAAATACTACCATTCCCCTTTGGCATCCAAACCATTAGGCTGGAAGTTATCCCTGGATCTTGGTATTTTCTTCATGTATCCACATTCTGCCCTTAGCCACACATATGCAAGGTCACTGAAATTAAAGCGAATTTGAGAGTGTACGGGACACTGAGTGAAACCTAATGCTTCTCATGGAAAGAGCATTCTGCACAAAAGGAGCTCATTAGTCATGTTATCAACGCAATGATGACAAATTATTTTACTGATGCTGATTTTTTATATTATGCTGTAGCAGTAAAGTTTATAATGTATAAAGTTTTATGCCTGAAATTGCCTTTTAACTGACCTGTTTTTCAGTCTGTTGCTCCTCATCTTCCACGTTCAAAGTTATTGGTGAGCTGGAGTTACTATGCATAGCTGCATAGGAGTCTGCAAATGGATTGTGAGATGCCTTCCAAACAGCATGTGGATGCAGACTGGATGTAGATGATGTCACTCCCCCTTTGAGCAGCGCTTCAGCCATCCCTACCAGTTCCTCAAAATGAGTGACTGCCTGTGGCAACACTGAAATCAGATGAAAAGCGAGAGGTAAAATAGCAATTGAAGCTTTCAGACTCCAATCACATAAGCAGGTATATTTCTGCAATTAGATTCCTGTCATAACGCGAAAGACTCAAAGTAGTCAGCAAACACATTTCAATGAACTTTTTTCCTCTTCTCTCAAAGGCTTTCCTGCTATTCTGTTGTCCCCACCCATGAAGATCTGGCCTCAGTTTCTAGAACAGATCAGTTCAGTGCAAGGCTAAGAGGAACTATTTGTTTATACCCATCATGGCACAAATCAGACTATTTTTCTTTTCCTTTTTACAATCTCAAAATCTCTACAAGTCCATAAACTTACTGAATATGGGCTAAGTGACGTCTGATTTTTTTTCTTCATAGAAGTTACACAGACTGCAGAAGCTTTTCCCTTTTTTTAATCTATAGAGGATATGTTTTAAATATTCTTTCCTCAAAGTAATGTTTTCAAATATAAACTTTTATTGCACCCATTAAGAAGAATCAATGCAGAGCAAAAAAGATGCAAGAGATGACATATCAGCAAGATATAGAATCACTACATTACAAAAAATACTGTAAAAGACTAATATAGTTGCTCAAGATGCAAGGAAAATGGACTTAACGTGTGAGAAAAGTTGTTAGGTGCTAAGAAAAGGTTTACAAATAATATTTTAAAAAGTGGAGATGAATGATTCAAACCAAGATGAATAACATAAGAAATGCAGTCAAGTGGGCAATGAAACTGGTAAACAGTTGCCAAATCATCTGACAATAAAAAAAATAGATACCAGACTGTCTAGGGATGGTATGGTGTAGCTGGCAAGGGAAGGAGTAAATCCTCTTTAAACCTTATTCATTCACTAACAGTTTGAAATTTTGGATTCAATTTTGGCTGCCTCAGAGTAAGGGACAGGGACAAGTGAGAGGCACTTCAGAGACGATCACTAAGAGATGAAGAATTAATTTACAAAAGGACAAAATATTTCATCTCTGAGAAAGAATTAAATTCAGTGCATCTGAAACTAACTCAGATTATCAGTAATGAGGAATCACCAAAGTAATTAGAAATCAAGTAATTTCAGAATAAATAAAATATCAATTGATCAAGAAAGACTGCTAGTAAATAAGGTTAGTTGGACTGGTCAGTGAAGTATTTGAGCTTAGCCAATGGTTACACAGCATACAGAAAGGTTCTCTTGGGAGCAACTGGCAGGGTTAGACAGATTTCTTCATTTCCACTCTATGATTGCATGGCCTCTGTGTGAGACAGTAAGTGCTGCTGGAATTAAATGTTGCCATGTATCACAGACTTTGATGCTAATGGTAGGCCTTGATCATGTCAGGTGCTTGAGCATCCATAATTCCCATACAAATGGCCTCTTATAAATCAAGCTTTTCTTGACCTTCAGGCTTTCCTCTTCATCAAAATACTCCCAATTTTACCTTGAAGCATCACCAGAGACTGCCTTAGGCGGCAGTTTTCTCTCATGGTATCTGTCAGCTTCCTCTTGAGACTTTTAATTTTGGCACATAGTTCTACCTTGGACAGTTGAAATAAAGGCTCTTCATCATCACTGCTACTTTCACTATACAGAAAGTTGCTTCCTGAATATGGTTCTCTCTGAAAAAAAAAACCCCAAACAACTGTGATATCTACAGCAACAACAACATAAAATCAGAGCACCAAAACTAACATTAAAATATCTGGCTAAATCAAAAAATTGCCTTGTATAAACAGACTCAGTGCATTTTAATAAAAGCTGTTACCAAACATAGCTATTACTACTCCTATTAAAATTAAAAATGAAAGATCAGTGTAATATGTAACTGTTAGGTAATATGCAACCTTTGTCTCTGTTCTCTATTCATCAGTTTTCCAAAGTAGCATCTTTTAGAACTGTTAACTTCACTACAGCAAAAATCCTATGCCCCCCTCAAAAATACACTAAAGATTTCTTCTGCTTAATACATTAAAATTGATGAAAATGGATGTTTACCTGTTTGTTAATTAAAGATGTTTCAAGTTGACTCAGGATGTTGGCAGGAGCAGATGCCTGCAATGATTTATTTCTTTTTACATGTTTCATCATCTTCCCCTGTAAACAAGTGCATAATAGTGCCTTTGCATTCCTATAGAGCCTTTCATTACAGTATTTCATAATATACCATAAATTTTTATCCACTGTGCACTTGACATTCTTGGTTAGTATTTTTAAAAAATGTATTTGTAACTTTGTTAACTTTTATGTTTTCCTTGCCTGTATTTTGTCACTGCAGATCTCAGCACAATGCACACCTCAGAAAACCTGGTCCCTTCCCTTTTTTGTGCACTAGTCAGATTTCTGTCTTATGGGGGAAAATGCAGTGGAGCTACAGAGCATCAAAGTCTTGAATAACACTCGTCTCTTGACATAGAAAAGGACAAAATCCATTGGCCTAAATAATTACTCTGACAGGTCATTGTGCTGACGTACCATGTGAAGGCTGCCTGTATTCCTACCTTTACTATACATCTTTTGTGTGTTATATCATGAAGAATCAATAGTTACAGTCCGTTTCATTCCTCTACAGACCTACCAGTATCAGGCACATAAAGACAGAAACTCACCTTTTCTTTATCCAGGTCACTGTCCTCACTTTCTGAGAATATCATTTCTATCCTCTTCCTCTTGCCTTTTCCAAGGACTTGTATTTTTGTAATTTCATCTGCTCGTAATATCTTTTGCATCATTTCCACCAGCTCTTGGGGGTCATCTGAAGTGATGGAAAGGAAAAAGGCCAAAGCACAGACAATCAAGCAACTATACCTTAAAAGCAGATTTCATATCAGACAAATGTTCTGGAACTGCACTCACCACTCATGTACACAACTTTCACCAGGTGCTTTTCTGTCTTTCTTTCTCCCACAGGCCAGTTAACTAGTACATGCTCATTAGGTTTCAGAAGTCTTTCTAGTTCATTGTCATCACAGGGAAGGTCCTGTATCCATGAAGTCTCTCCAATTTGCAGTGAATTATCATTTACAAAATCAAACAGTGTGAATTTTTTCATTGTTAAGTGGCTTTCTTGTCACACAGACACTTCCTGAAGGACATCATAGGAAAAATAGCAGTTACTGTGTCATGCCACAGGGATGTTACAACACTTTAAAAAGCCCCAAACAACCCTCCTTTTGCTGGATATTGGTAGTTACCTTGTATGAAAATATCCTAAGAAAGTGAACACTAGCCAAGCAGCGAGTTGTGTCCCCCTTGAAAGATGGGAGATGGTCTGTTTAATAACTGTACATCAGACAGTTGCCTCCACAACTATGCACAGAAAACAGCTTTCACTCACAGAGTCCTGGCTCCCATATTACTTCTATGTTCAATCTATCTCTGGCTGGGATCTCTGCTACTACTACATTTGTCTCAATAAAATTTTTAGTCCAGCCTCTGCCTAAAAGATACAGGTGTGATAAAAACTTTCCCTAGAATGAAGGAAAGTACTAGCTATACATGCTATTAAGAGACACGTATGGTTATCATCTCATGGGCAGGAAGACAATTGCAGCCACAGAAAACCAACCCAGAACTACCCAGGACAACTGAGTGGGTGGGGTATGACACATCCTGGCAGTGGAAAACTTGATGTACAAAAGAAATGACAGGCTAAGGACTGGAAGAGAGCTGGGCTGCTTCATGAGGAATAACAGCAACAAGGAGAACCCAAACCCAAATATACAGCTAAATAATTTGCTTCATAAAACAATACTTTTAAAGCAATAGGCCATTCTGGGCTTTTTAAAGCACTGAAGTTCTATACCAGGAGAAGGGAACAAGTCATACTTTGAGCTTTATTTTCCCAATTAGGCTGATAGCCTTTCATGAAAGTGTAAACTCTACTGGAAATGTAACCAGTTCATTTAAGTGTTGCCATTATACTCAGAGAAGATATTTTCTGCTTTAAAATTATTAAATCAATACATAGAAAATCTGATTTTGTCAAACCTGAATCTTCTTTCCAGCAAACATACAGTCAATCCATGAAGGTGGAATACTTTCACAGAGCTGAAAATTCATGAATTCCTAGATGTGACAGTATGAGTTGCGATTTACTTGGCCTCAATCAGTCAGAAGCAAATTTAGTGCCTCATGCAGAGGCTGTCAAAAAGGTAACTCAGAGCTAGAAAAGGGGAATTACATGGGGCTATTATGTCAAAGTGAGAATATGTGGCTGCAGTGCTCTAAGAAGTAATGTCAATTTGTTTGCAGAAGCCCAGTTTGCCACTATTCCACATGTCTGTGCTGTGCCTCAACAGAGCTGGCCTTCCATACAGGGATGAACTTGTTAATTTGTAAAAGACAACTGCAGTCTTGTCCATGTTTACTGATACAATGGGGCAAGCAGCATAAGAAATCACCATTAAAAGGAGGATTAAATCATGCTTTTATGCTGGATGTGTTGAGTGTGATAGCAGTAGGATTGTTAAATATTGCCTCACTGGAGAAAGGAGACTGTGTTTGCAAGAATTTACATTACTTTTCTTTGAAGATCGGAAAACATCCATCCCATGCAAATTCTGGAAGAGGAAGCAGCCTGCATAACTCTGCCTAGCCTGACTCACCAGAGGCCTCATTCTGCCACTGATCCATGCTGGATGGATCCTCATACCACAGACAGGGATCATTCAAATGAATAAACATATAGACAAAGCAGAACTCAAAGGAACAAAAGTTTCAGCACTGACCTCACTACAGACAGGTGAGGTCCAAAATGGAACTGCATGTTTGTCTGAACAACAAAATACCAGATTTAAAACAGGTGGTGTATGCAATCACATTGGGCATCAGCATTCTTCCTTCTTTTTCAAAATGCTTTTGAGTATATACTTCACTCAGTTCAACATTTCTCATCTGGCTCAAAGATTCTACTTCTGCCTCTGATCAACCCAGCACAGCAATCTCCACCACCCGGTTCTTTGATTCTCAAATGAAATACTTTGATATTTCCCCCCTTGGCCTTGGCAGTTGTGAGCTATTTCTTTACCCTCCTAAAAGCTCACGTAAGAGCAACAGAATTGCAGCAAAGTTACAGCTGCCAGTGTGCTAAGAATAACAACTGATTGACTTTTATATATTTTTCAATGTTTCCCTGCAGTCCTCTAACAGCTTGTCTTTTGTCTCTCACTTTGTATTGAGACAAATATTCTCTGAGCCATGGGACATTCTTGTGGTCTGAACTTGTACAGGGTTAGCAAGCCAGCCCAGGATTTCCAGAGGTACACTGAATACACAGGCTGTTCACAGCATGCAGGGCAAGTGATGATTCCCCACGGCACTAGGGCTAGTCACATACACACTGTGCCAATACCATGCACATCAGTACCAAGCCCAACAGCTTTTGGAAGGTATCAGACTTGCCTACATTGTTAAACAACTTAATGGACTCAATGGACATACGGACTTGGGTGTTCAGAGCCCATGATGCCACTGGTAGACACTGTGAAGCACACGGGCAACAAAATATCTCGCACAGCCTTTACACCAGGCAAGCACCTGGATCCATGAAAACACAAAGTGCCACTCTAAGCTAAGGACAATTTTTACCATGGTCATGGCAGGACTTGGAGCTCAGCAATTTATCTGCATTATCTATAAAGTTCTTCTGACAAGATTCTTGCCTGTGGTCAGAGGGTGTACTAATAAACAGCTAAACCAATTTCACTGAGGGCCTTAACAGCTGCCATATTCTCTCAGCATGCGGAGAGAAGGAATGTTCCTGCTGTTTACAAAGGGACCAAGGCAGGAAAGCAGTTGAGGAGCAGCAACAGCAACTGGCCAGGCCCCCTTCTCTCTGCTGCAGCTCTACTGGACATCAGCCTAGCTGCTTGTGTTACGGGTAAAATGATGAAATCATTACATCGCCAAATGAAAGGAACAAAGTGTAGAAGCTGATTGTTAGCATTTTCATGTTATGGAGCAACGCCTTCAGCTCCTGCAGTAGACATTAATCAAACTATGTCTTTCTACAGAATTTATTGTGACAATCCGTGGGCCCTGGGGACAACACCTAACTGTCTGCTGGCATCATCTCTAGCCAGTGATTAAAGGGAATGGAAAGGTAGAACAAAGTGTCACTAATAAGGGAGAGGAATAGTGAAACACTTCACTTTCTGGAAGAGAAGTCCTGCAGTGTTTTCTCACCCTGACCTCCCACAGGAGTCAATGTGAACCTTGTCCAAGTCAGGACTGCTGGAGATGCTTCCCTCTAAAATTTGCCAAGGCAGATCAAAGGCAAAATATAATGCATCATCAGAAAACAAACAAAATGACTTGGGGACTGGGATTAACCTTACCAAACTTTTACTGCCTTAAAAGTGAGAGGTTGTCTAGCCACATTTGGCGCAGTCACTGCAGAAAGGGAGGTGATTCATCTCACCCTATGACACGTGTCTGAAAGACAGCAGATGACTTACTGTCTGGGAGAGCCTATTTCTCTCCACTGACTACTCAGTGACTACAGAGTTGGTGTGTCTCCTTGCAGAAGCTGGCCTGGTCCAACCCATCTTGTATTAGCTTTTTCTGTTTTTGAATAGATTTTGAATAGTAGGATAGATTCCAGCAGACCAGCAGAAGCTATAGAGAACTGAAAGGGTGGCATATGAAATCTGTTAAAGTGTATCTGGTTCTCTGTTTTAAATCTTTCTAACATAGTTCTGCAAGTCATCAAGTAAGATTTCTGACACTGAATGCTTTGTTCAGTGGTTTATTTGCAGGATACATTATCATTCGCAGGCATTACCCTGTGTGCAGCTACTAACCACAGAGACAATTATTTGACCCTTGAAAGCCACCTACGCTTTGCAAGTTATTTGATTCTGGTATATACTCCATTTGAAAACACTAACTACTGATTTGAGAAATACTGACGTACAAATTTATGATTTTTCACTATTCTAGGTCATTTGTAGAAGGAAAAAAAGAAAAAGGAAGTAGCCACATAATTTTAAAGTTCTGCAGAGGAATCATTAATTGGACTCTTAATTTTTACAAACATGTTAACACCCCATATACTGCACAAATGCTATAAATTTGTACACATGATATTGTTACTAAGCAACACAAAAAGCCAGAACCAAACCAAACCAAACCAAAAGCACCTAAAAACCCCCAAGCCACCAAAATCCACAAAGGTCACTTAAAGACATGTCTCACCCTTTGTCTGACACAGTCTGTTCCATTCAGCCAGAGAACTGGCAGATGGCATGCTGAGATCATTATTTCTCTTTTCTTTCAGTAAACACAGTGCAAAGTATTACAAGTTTACAACATGAGATTGTATACCCACTTGATGGGTCTGATTCTGTTGGCTTAAAACAGAGCTTTGACACTGGTTTCAGCAAATCAAGGAACTGTAGCACAGATCCATAATCATGGTAAATGGTTAGGCCTGCTACAGAGTCGCCTTCAGCTGGTGAAGAACTGATGAGACTGGTAGAGAAAAACATGAGATGGGCCCCTGCTTATCTTATACCTGGCTCGAGCAAGGCCGAAGGACTGAATGATGCCAGGGGTGAAGCGGAGGCCTCACACCCAGTGGTGTCTCAGAGAAGCCCCAGAGGGAACCTGAACCTCGGTAGAGCCACGAGCCTCCTCTCCACGTGCATAACCAGCCTTGTTATAAATGTGGCCCTTTAAGGAGACAAGGATGTACTCAAAGACTCTCTAATGAAGGTCAGACAGCCTTTACTGCCACCTCAGCAGGTGGAGGAGGACCAAAGTGTTTATTTTACCTTTTGTGCCAACTATAAATTCTGACTGAAAATAACCAAGACCCTCATTAAGCCCTATTTGCATATTAACTTTCACATCCTAAGAATGCAAATGAAGAGAAATGAGAACATGCCTTACATGTACAATCATAACCATCAAAACTCCACCTATAACACAGAGGAAAGGGTGGGGTTGGGGCAATGAAAGAAAAAAAGAGAGAGCGGGAAACACCTCTGCTTACTTGGGATCGGTTGATGGACTCTCTCTCCTCCTCCCTGAAGGGATGCCTCTAGGTGAGCTTTGTGCCTCCAGTGCATTGTAAAGATCTGTGAATATTTTTATATCTCTATCTACATATCACTAATAGATCTCTGTTACTATTACCTGCTGTAGTGACACATTGTAGTTGGTGCAATCCTATCACCAGCAATCCTGAACCTGCTTTCCTGTTACTTCAGGAAGCTGTACTTTTTGTGAATCTGGATTGTGAAAGTTTTTATTGAACTCAGATCTATAGTATTGAACTGGTAAACTGCACTATTTGCAAATCTGTGATCATGCAAGTTCTTATTGAACTCAACCAGGCTGGTAATGCTAAATCAGTTCTAATCAGAAGCTAAGCCCAGCTGCACCCAACCCTTCTGATTTCTGAGGACCAGGTGGAATGCGAGGGGATTTATTTTGGGCCAAATGTCTATAGCCTTAATGCAACACATAATAAAGCTAGTATTTTATTATGTACTAACATTTTATATTATCTACCCTCTGAGTTCAGCCTTCAATTTTTCCTTGGGAAAAAAACCAAACCAAAACCCAACCTTAACTCGTCTTCAAATTAATCTACCTCATAAAAACCTATTTATTTCCAATTCAGCATGATAAGTGGTAGTGACAGGTTTGGTTTGTGTTATTTAGACTGTGACATTTTACATTGAACTAGTCAGAATATTAAATACAATGTTGATGTAAAACTTGGGCTGCACTGAAGTCACAACATTTCCAATAGCAAGTGTATGATGGAAAGCATGACCATATTTAAGTAAGTTATATGCTCTGTTGTGGGTTCTAATCTTTTTCACCTGAAACCAGTGTAAGATTTACTAATGGATTCAGTGGAATTAGATGCTGTCAGAATACAGAAGTGTGTTACTGCTCAAAAGATTTACAGTACAATATCTTAGTCATTTCTGGGAAAAGATGATTCAAAAGCACAAATCTGCTGCTCTCAGCTGAGAAATACAGAGTACAGATTTTCCAGAATCATCAGTATCGCTGTGTTCCAAATTCAGCTGGGAATCTGGGGGAGCATCTATCAGAACACTACTGCAACTCTAAAGACTATAAATGCACAGGAATGATCCCACTTATCTTCCACAGGAAGGACAGAATGATACGATTTTAATCCTGATATTCAAGAGGTCACTTCCTCCCTGCAGATCACTATCCTGGTGTGACTTGCTATGAAATAACCTGAGATACTTTTCTAAGAAGTGATGCTATTCATGGTAAAGCAACATCTCTGGCCTTATTTACCCAGATGGCCTCCTTGACCTTAAAGCCTCAGCAGCATTTACAACTGCCAGGATTACACAGAGAACTTGGTGCAAACCTTGTATCACACTCTAAAATCTATTGAGTGACCCAAGGAACTAATGAAGCCATTCTTATTTTTCACAATAATGCCTTCTTCCTAGGTTTTAGCAACCTAGGAGTCCTATAAAATAATATTAATATCTAAATATGCCAAAGACCTTTGTAGGACTGTGGCTTAAATCAAAAGCTTGAAGAAATCTATTGGAAAAGCTCTGATTTTTGCATCAAAATATTAATTTTATCTGTTAAATTGAGTGATAGGAAAGGCTGAATAATGAATTTTTAAGCAAGTATATTTTATTTATATAGAACTTTTGTTCTAACCAATAATTTATTCAATCAGTGAAACATGGCATTCATTTTAATGGATTTCAAGATTGGAAGCTAGCATTATTACTGGGTTTTCAGTATAGGATTCAGTTCTAGATTAAGATGCTTACATTTAGGTGTCACTGGTGCACCAGGTGTCTTAAGTTCTTGCTGTAATCACTGGAGATGCAGGGATCAATTTGGCTTTCTAAACAGGTGTCTAGCACCAGTGTTACTTGCTTGGCCTTCAGCTGCTACTCTAGAAGTACGACTCTCCCACAGGTCTTTTATCACAACTGTCATCCTTTTGGAGATGTCTCAGCCTTAAGCAACTCCAACAGTCATAAGAGTCAAGCCCCTGCTGAACACAGTTAAAGCTTCCCGGAGATCAATTCAGCTTTTTTCAAGTGCTGTAGGGTTCAGTTCAGTGGCCTAAAAAGAAATGCACGGTGAAATCTTAGATACCATAAATTATTATGCCTGGCCTCCAACTGCCTCTTCTGATGGGCACAGACTTCACACAGGGCTTGGACCCTCTTCCAGGCTTATGATGGTGGTTACTAAATGCAGGCACCTCAAATGGCACTACACACAAAGTCAGGGAAATGCATTGTTCTCTGGGCCTCGATGATTTACCCAAGTTTAAATAGGAGCCTAGACATCTCATATGCCTATAAACCATGTACATTTATTTATCTGTATTTTAATCCACACTCAGATTCACATTAAGGTAACAAGATGCCAAATAAAATGCAGGAAGTTATCTTAATTCTACATGACAGATTAGTATCTTTATTAAATAGCTGTTTCACAGCTGACAGATGGAGAACTAATACTCGCTTCAATTTGTTTGTTCGTAAATGCCATGCACAACAAAATGTATTAATATACAGACCAAGAAATAAATCTCTTTATTTGTTGAACTGGATGAAATACCTATGCTACAGGAGTTTGAATAATCACAAGAAAGCTCTTTCTTTGCAGGTTAATATATCCAAACACTTAGAAGCAATAAGTAGCCTGGAAGGAGAAACAGCCAGCATAGCTCTGTAAAGTCATACACTTGGCCATGCTCATTATGCCCTGGCTTGGGTAATCCAATGCAACCCATCTTAACAGCTCCCAAACTATAAACATTAAAGAACAGTGATGCATCACTTATTTTGTCCAAAGATGTTTATGTGATCATTAGAGGAAGTTTGCATGTAAATCTGTGCTGAGGTGCAATAAACCTGCACTTGCTCCATGCAACAGCCCAAGCAGCCAAATAACCTTTTCCTAAAAGGCTGAAAAAATATTAGACATACTTTCCATATGCAACTCATGCACTTTCGAATTGGATTTATTCAAACAAACCCTCTGAAAACCTGATATGAGATGTTATAAGAGGATGCATCTTACTCTTTTTATAAGGTAGTAGAAGTTCTATCTTTCATTCTACCCCAGAGCATTTCTGTTGGTGGCATTCTCCCTTCAACTCTTAAAAGCAAAGAAGTGAAATAGCAGCTAGTAAATTCCAGGCTTGATTTTTGGTCAGTATTTAATAACTTAGCAGCATCTTTACTATCTCTACTTATATGTCTTTACTGGCTCATAGGTGAGTGATCATAGATGAGAAGTCATGTCTGATTATACTCAAAGTGCTTGCTCTTTTACTCCAAAGCTCTTCCCCAACTGCTCTGGTTTTGCAGCATTGTGGTAGGTAGGAGGAGAAAAAAAATCTGCATTACTATTAAAGGTCATGAACTAGAAAAAAAGATATATATATTGTCCTCTTACTTCAGGGAATATTACTTCAACTAAGAGTAATTCTGCATGCACTTAAGAGAATTGACAGCAAGGCATCTTCCCTGCAAGGAAAAAAAGCACAAAACTTATTACCACTATTTCTTCCCTTCCTGTAAAACTGAATGTCTTTGTACCGTATGTAGTTCAACCTTACTTTATAAAGTAATATAACAGTGGAATGACCAGTTGTATATCAGTTTGAAACAATCCTTAGACAACTTTCAATTATACAGTTAAAATACTAATGAAGTACAATTCCCTCTGGGATGTAAGGCCACATACGGATTGACAACTGCTACTTTAAACACTGCCAAAAATGAATACAGAGCAAATTTCAACCAAGGACAAAGGGGCACACTGCTGCTGTAATAAAAGAAAATGCCATAGGAGCTTCAGCAGTATATTCCCATCTAGGCTCAAGATCAGCCTCTCTGTCTACAAAGTCAATTTATGCCCACAGAATTCCTGCCAGCATTTTTCCAGCAACACTATGAGCTGTGAGTGTACAACCGTATGGCTCATTCAGCGTTTGATTTACATTCAGTCTAATAAGCAGAGAGAATTTAAATAAGCAAATTGTTTGAGCTGATGAACCCACAAAATAAGGACAATTACCTCTACATATATAAAGCTGACAAGAATTTGGTTTTACATGGTCACCTATGGCACCTGCAGAAGGCAAAATATTCCAGTCACGGAGGGGTTTAGTCTGTAGCACTGGAATCACAGAGTTTGGTCTTGGGTAAATCATACAACCTTTAAATTTATAGTTCACCTTTTCTTTTCAATGAACTGGAAATAATAATACACATTTACCTAATTTCAAAGATATTGTGAGAATTAACTAATGCTAGCCATACAAAGCACTGTAAGGAGTAAACAATTTAGCAAGTTTTACAGAATGAAGATTTGCAATAACCTTGCTGAATTTAGAACATATCCTTTCACATAACAGATTTCTTTTAAATGGGTTGCCTATATCAAACCAGAAAAATGCTATTATTTCAACTGAAGAAAGTATTTTATAAGGTTTAATCATCTACCAGAAACTCTCAGAACATTTCCTATGGTATGTTTAAGCTGCTAGGGTAGCATTGATGGCATCACATAACCTGTGAGTAGAATATTGAGGGGAAAAGTCAATTATTTCATCGAAAGACATTGATAACACTCAGATAGTATGATGTCTTCTGTATTTAGTTTGCTTGCCTCTTTGGTTTTGACTGTATTTACTTTGGTTCTTGTTTGATGAGGAAAAATCCAAATATTTTGTTAGAAAGTATTAGATGATTAGAGAACCCTTCTAACCAGTTAAGTAGTCATTTAGGCAGAATATTTTACTCAATTATAATCAATGAGTACAAACACAGTCCTTAAAGCATACCAGTGAAAAGAGATGATCTTACCCTTTCACTCACTCAGCTACTCTTCTGAAATCATTTCATGTATCATCTCGTATTCTTATGTCCACATCACCAGATCCAGCATGTGACCTTTTTCCCCCAGCTCACTGATACAGGGAGTCTTACAGCTGCACAATGAGGTCCATAACGCCTCAGTCTGCAGAAGCAGAGAGGTGCCTTCACAGAGCTGTGGAGTGCCCTTGATCCCATGGCTCACACTGGGGGAGGTCAGCAGACCTCTGCAGACATGGTTTCTCCACTCAAAATGCCATCACACTTTCTTTTTGCAATTTGTTTTTCTGCCTTTCAGCCTAACCTATGGCACTCAACTAGAATTTTTAGTTTCTTTTAAAAGGTGTGGCTGAACATCTCCTAAATTATCAAGGAATATGCACTGGCTCAGAGACTGTACTGCAATTCTGCAAGCAGGAGAAGGGTAAGGGAAGAAAGTATCTCCTCTTTCAGCCTTCCTGGGCAAGACTGCTAAGTCAGAACAGGCTATCATGAGAGATCGGCTCAAAGAATATTTGAGGTCAACATTGCCTTGTCTCCCTGCAGGAGCGCTGCTGCTGCTACAGCACATTCCCTGTTCAACTCTTACATTAAACTGCAGGACTTTGACACAATTTCCATGTTGTTTCCCTACCTCACGCAACTTTGGAAAATAGGTAAACTGTATGCAAGAGTAACTGCAACCACAGAAACATCCTCCTGTCCCTTTCCACTTCCAAACATTTGCTGGTCACCTCTTCTCTGTGGGGTCTCTGAAGCAGAACTTTCCTTTTTGATCCCTCTGCCCAGGTAATTATCACCACCTCCTCCCTCAGCATTGCTCAAGTGAAAGGCTGCTTCCCGCACTCCCGCCAAAAGCTTCAGCTCTGCCAGTGACTCTGTCACTGCTCTGTTTGCCTGTGATCCCCATCAAAACAAGCATCTGCAGGACACTACATCCCACCTGCTCGCATCTCTGCAAAAGTGCAGCCACATTATGTGTACTCTGAAATGGCAGCAGGACCCCTTGCTTATTGCAGGATCAATAACTGCCTTCTCAGATGATAAAACACTTAATTCCACTTCTCAACAACTTCTGACCTCCCCTCCCATTCCACTCCCTGATATCACACATAGTCTCAAGACTTTGTTACCTTCTTTTACTTCTCCTCTGCAATGGCTTCACCTCCAGTATTTCCCTTCTGAGGTCAAATCTCAGATGAGAGGTTTTGTTTTAACCTTCTCTCTTCATTTCTTTTGTCTTCTCTGTTTATCATCCTTAAGATTTAGGAAAAGTTCCCTGGAAAACATTCTGTAAAGAATCTTAGATTAAAAGTGTGATACATATAAAACTTCTCTTAAATTCCCTTTATTACTATTGGGGAAAAAATATGCCCACATGTAATTTGCTTATTTTTAATGTGTAATAACTTCAGCAATTTAAATTTATTCACTGTGGAAGTAATATTTTAAACACACTACCATAACCTGCAGTATTTAACAAGCACAGAGCAGTAATGAATACAGGGACAGCCAGAGCAGCAGTTTGGTGTACATGTGAGACAGTTGACTCAAAAGCCTGGAGCAGAAGCTCTCACAAAAATCATGCATGTCAGCATTTCTTGTACTAAACTCTACTCTCTTTTGCATTTGAAAAAAAAAATTAAGCAGCTGTCATGAAACTTATTATATCCTTTTGGAAAAACATTATCCTCAAGACACCAGTGAGCTCTAACTCTTAGAAGTGAAAAGCTATAAACCTTAAACTAAAAAGCTTTCACTAGAGATTTGTCTGTCAGATGATTTCTATGCACTGTTACCTGGGAACAATGTGAAAAGAACCATTCCCCCTCAGTTCTCCATGATTCACTATGCAGTCACTGCCGTGCTACTTTTGCTCTATCATCCCATTCTGAAACAATAAATCAGTGCAGAGCTAAAGGTGTCAAAAAGTTTCCTGCTCTCACAGTATCCTGCAGCGTGGCACTGCAGAATGATGCCAGGGGGATCACACCAATTTGCTTCATGTTTCAGTAAGGGAACTTGGACAATTTGAATAATCTCCAGGTAATCTGCATTAAAACCATTTTACTGCAGTGTACTGCGGTATTAGGAAAGATTTCAATATTGCACCACGTGATGCAACACAACCTTACAGCATTTGGCAGTTTCTAGGCAGTGAAGGAAAGCTTCGAATCCATGGCTGCAATGTAGCAACTTTCCATTTTACAAAGTAATATGACGGACTATTTTGGCTCACTCTGTTGGTGTATAGCATGAAATGATACAAAATTCCTGGAATAAATTATTACAGACCTAACTCCCTTTTTTTTTTCTTTTTTTACTTACATTCCTCCCCCCCCCCGACCTGGTATCATGAGCATCTTTCAATGATAACAGACTTCCTTAACCTTAAGGGTACAGTAAATTGTTACAATGTTATCAGCCCAGTAATAAATTAATTTTAATAATCTAGAGATTATTTTCCTGTTTTTATTTAAGGTACCACAGATAGATTTCCCTCTCTGTCTTTCCAGCTTGCATATTTTTTAGTTTAACTTAAATTTACACATATGCTTTTCTGTATGTTCATGTCAGTCATATAAAGCAGTAACATTTCAATGTTTCTCCCATATTTACACAGAGATTTTAATTATTTCTATGAAGTTTTGGAAATGTCCTTCAGATTTATGTGCTCACATCAAAGATGCATGAAAAATCACATAAGTTTTGCCTTGAATGAACCTTTTCCCCCAGTAACACGAGTAAATGCAATATTGCAAAATGGTACCTGGCTATATTTTCAGCAAATTATTGTGTGTGTGTGTGTGTGTGTGTTTAGCAGCGTGAGGGAGTTTAGAACTGCATTTTCAAACACCTCTGAAAGACTCTTTTAAAGTCTGGAGTACCACAGTAACAACTACAGAGGTAGCAACAGCAACATAGGTGAACTCTTGTCATCACCTGCATTAGCAACCTGCACATGGCAGGATTTGGATGCTGCCTGCGCTGCACCAGCTGCGGCCCGGCGCTGAGCGAAGGGCACGGCGCTGACATTGGCTGCAGCGCGTTGCAGTTTCCTGCAGTGCGAGGGTCGCTGCAGGTGCTGCTCTGCACAGCCCCGGCGCCTTTCGCGCCGGGCACGGCCGGGCAGCGCGCAGACTGCCCCGTTCCGCCCGCACCCGGCTGCCGACTAAATGCCGGCATCGGGGACACGGGGCAGCACCGCACGAGTGCCCTGGTCACCTTGTCGGGATGGATCTCATTGTCATTTCCCAATCCCTTCCCCCCCACGAAACCGGCCTCGTCCGACGCCTTGGGTCCAGGGTACGCCACCGACCCACGGACCGGCGCGGGCGCTCGCCGCTGCCGACACCCAGCGCCCCTGGGTCGCAGCCCCGCTTTTCCCACGGGGGGTCCCCCGGTACCTCGCAGCAGCCATTTTCCGCCTCCCTCTACAGCAGCTCCAGCGGTGATGTCACCGGCCGAGTCCCCTCGGCGGCGGGATGCGCCGCTCCTCGTTCCTTCCTCCCTCCCGGCACCGGCGGTACCTTCTCCTTCTTCTTCTTCTTCTTCCTTCTCCTCCACCTCCTCCTCCTCCTCCTGCCGCCGCCGCCCCGCCCCGCCGTGCCCGCGCCGGCTGCCATGCGGCGCCCGGCCCCGCCCCGCCCGCCGATGCCCGCGGGCGCTCCGGCTCTGCCCGCCGCGCTCCCCGTTCCCGGCAGCCGTGCGGGCACGGAGGGGCAGCCCCACCGCAACCATCGCCGCGGCGGCGGCTGCTGAGTCACGGCCTGAATCTCATCCCGCTCCTCCTCCTTCTCCTCCTCCTCCTCCTCCCCCGCGCCGCCGCCTCCCGCCCGGCTGCCGGCTCCAGCAGCGCGGTGCCGGCGGCGATGCCCGCCCCGCTGCCGGGGGGAGAGGCTGCCCGGCGCTGCCCGGCCCCCCGCCGCTCGCCGCAGACCCGCGCACGCACAGCGGTAGCCGGGCGCTTGAGCCATGATTGCCGCGGCTTTCCTGGTCCTGCTGAGACCCTACAGCATCCAGTGCGCCCTCTTCTTGCTCCTGCTGCTGCTGGGGACCATTGCCACGATTTTATTCTTCTGCTGCTGGCACCGCAGGCTCCAGAAAGGGAGGCATCCCATCAAATCCGTCTTTTCGGGTCGCTCAAGGAGCCGAGGTAAGAGACGCTGCCAGTCCCCGAGGGCGGCGGGGGGTGTCCCGGCCCATCCCCAGGTTTCTGCCGGCGGAGGGCCTCTCTGGCACGGTTTAGCCGGGTAAAGGCTTTAAAGAAAATTCAAGCCGAGCCCAGGACTGCGGCAGCCTTGTCTCCACCCATCCCTTAGCGAAACCTCGGCTAGCGGGAGAGAGGTGAGAGGCTGGGAAGCCCCCCAGCCCTCCCCGGTCTGTCAAAGCGCAGCAGAACTTTATGCTGAACTTCTTCCCGATGAATTAAATATAAATGCCGGGCGGAGCTGCCGGCTGTGCCGGGAGGGCCAGACCCGTCCCGGAGTGTGCGCCAAAGGGCGAGTGGCGGGGTAAACCCGTTAGCCGGGGCGAAATGCGAGGTGCAGCCGATGGAGCCTGTGTGTTTTTCTGCTTCCTTTCCAGATGCTGTCATGAGAACTCATCACTTTCGCTCTGAGGTAATTTATTTAGCACGCAATTTCAAGGTCAGAAGTTGTTCTCTTTACCCGAGTACATATTGTCGTGGTCTTTTGTTAATGAAATCCCATAGTGAACTTTTCATTTTGCATGAAAGACATAATGTCCTCTTTCATTTCTTGGTTTGGTTTTTTTTTCTTCCCAACACAAAATGAGCTCTTCATCTGTGTTACCCTAACCGGCCTGCCGATTTGTGTCATTCCCAAAGGAATTGGTTACTTGGAGAAAAGCTGTGCTTACTGTACGTGCCAGACCTCCCTCTGTCCAAAAGCAGTCTTGAGCCCAGTTATTGACTTCGCGGTAAATAGGTGCAGAGCTGGTGGGTTTGTGACTGCAGAGCCTCTGCTCGCTTGCTTTGCCCACAGCCCTCACCTGCTCCTTGTCAGGGAAGTTGCCCGCTTGGCTTAGATGTTGCCGCGGGAGATCCCAGAAGGATCCAGACTACAAGCCTGCTTGGCAGGCACCTCAGTGTGTGACTTTGTATTCAGAGGTCAGGGGAATCAAAACTCTTACATGCCAGTGCTGAAAGTATAACACAAACTCCAGTCACTTCCTAGGGATTCTGAATGAGGAGCATAATTGCTGGGAAAATGTGAAAAATAATATTTGTTCTAGTACCCACTTTGTTTCCATGCTGCCCTGTAGAGCTCCTGTCTAGATATTTCTCTTGCCTGGTTTCCTGCTATTGACTTAAGGCATATCTTCATGCCATTGCCTATTATTCTGAAAGCCTTGAGAGAGAGTTTTGCACTCAAACGATATTTTGTTTTAAATTATTTGCATTTTTCCTTACCCTGCTGTGGGTGTGAAAATTATCCAGTTATGACTAATGCTTTCAAAAGTGTGCATGGGATACATTTTTGCAGCATGGCAATATTGGCAATATTGGTAATTAGTTTTAAATTCTTAACTAATTTGGGATTTGTACACACTATCACAAAAAGATGCCATAGGGAGTGTCCTGTCTTTAAATCATGGAAAGCCTGAGTTTGTTGTTCAACAGTGCTTCAGTAAAGTGAACAAACAAATGTGTCCCTCTGGAAATCAAAATATTTTTTCACTGTTTAGTTTATCCAATATGAAATGCTAGGTTTCCATGTAAAATTCACTCAGTCCTGAGCGTAGATGGAGATGAAATTTAATGTTTTGAAATACGTGCCATCCTGCATGGTGACACTTCAAAGGGAAGTTGGCAGAGTAATTTATTTTTATTGCTTCAGCATGTGGTTATTTGTTTATCATCCAGTCAGAAGCAGACAAATTTAAAATATTTCCTAGAAGAAAAAATATTTCCTAGACCATTTAGTGAAACATGCTAGAGTAACTGTTATATTCTTTCATAATTTTCTATATTTTGTTTAGATGGAGTAATAGTGCAGCTGGTGGTCTAAACTGCCCTTTTAAATAAGTGGTGGAACTGTTTTCCCCTTCATTATCTGATGAGACTTTTGACAGAGAAACGATGACTCATCTGACATCATTAAATTTTCATTTTCCAGTATTTTTTCCAAGTAAAATGTTATTTTAATGAATCTAATAGAATTCATTAATGAAAAAACTACAGGCATGATTCTATTAAAAATATTGGAAACATTATCTGAAGCAGAATTTGACATTCTGTATCTATATCATCACAAAACATTATGTACTTCCAACTGCAATACGCTGTTGATGAAAGCAAAGCATGATACATGAAAATACAGGCTTTGCATAATCCCCCCTCTCTCCCCACCATATGAATGTAAAAGCTCCAAGTTTCATAGCACAAGGTACATCTGCTAGCTTCCACCATGCTTAGTTGTTTGTCAGGTGCAGTTATAAATAGTGTTTCTTAATTATAATAAGAGATAATGAAAAATAGGCTGATAGTAAACAGCAGTGGGTTGGCATTCATCTCCTGAGAGCTGGGTTCGGATCTGACTTCCATCACATGTGAACGTGCAGGTGGTCTAGCAGCAGTGCACAGAGAATTATAATTGCCCTATCTACAGAGCGCTTGGCAATTCCTGCATGATTGACTGCCTGCCAGGAAAGCCTTAGATTTGGAAAAATAGATGTGTGCAAATTTATGTTGAGATCCTTTGCCACAGCCACAGCTCTCATGGCACATGCCTTCATTGTCTTTATACAGTGAGAACTATTGAATCCTTTTCCTTTAATACTGAACCACACACAAAAAAAATAAGACTGCACACTATGGGAGGGTAGATACAAAATTTGAAAATGTATTTATGATCCTTTTCAGCTCTCCTGTTTTAAATTTTATACGCCACTGGTGAATTGAATCCACAAAGAGTTCATTTTTGTGGGCCTTGATTTTTAATGTCTCTGCAAAACATGCCTCATTATTATACATCAGAAGTCTATGCAGATATTACTTATTATAGAATGAACTTTAACACTTGACCCCCTGCCTCAAAAGGAGGTAAATTTGCATGAATCATTATGAATATAAAGTAGGTTAAAGTCTGTCTTTGTTAGAGGTGCCTCATACCAGAAAAAATTAACCAGGAAGATGTGAGAGTTTATTGAGATAATGCAGTGATGTCTCCGCCTCCCCACTAACACTTACTACCATCTGAAGTTTGTCAGGCCTAATTTTTAATATATTTTTTTATTACAGTCCTTTAGGTTCATTATGACTGTAACTGCTCTTAAGATTCTTCTGTCACCCAAGTACTATAGAAATTCCATGAAGTGACAAAGGAATCACACCCAGAATGGTTAATGTTTCTAATCTCAGGAAGACCTAGATATGCCACTGCTTTAAAGAAAATGAGTAAATTTCCAACAGAAATATTCATTGCTACATGACACATCAGACTTTGATGTAGTTGTTTGCACTAGTCTGTCTTTATTTTGAGAATTAGTTGTAGAATAAAATGTCTGTGTTGAACCAAAACCAGACCAAAATAACAGTAATAACTCAGTGAGAGTTTCACCAAAGTAGGGACTATGTTTAATTGTTGGGCCTTTAAAAAAATTATTATTATTATTATTATTATTATTATTAATAATATTAATATTAAAAGTGTTAAGGCTATCAATAATTCACTGATTCTCTTGTGCTCTCTGTAGAAGTTGTTTTTTTCGTGAAGTAGAGGAATTTTCTCTGAGTACTTTGTGGGCTTGGGCTTGATACATTTCAATGTTTGTCATTTTACGCTTTAGAAAGAGGTCTGAAAGCCTTTTTTACCTTTCAGTTTAAAAGCATTGCTTAATGTGTTGGCGTTGCCACTTCTTGTGATTTAAATTTCTTTCTGAATTAGTTTTTCTTATAGTTGAAGCCTCTGGAGTCATTGGATTATGTGAGATTTTTACCTTTCAATTAAAAAGGAAGTAAGCTTCTAGCCCTTAGGCTGAAAGGAATTAATCCGAATGGTATAGTTCTTAATGTCTTTTGATTTGGTGGTAAGAACTGTTGAAAAGGAAGGTTCTCATTCAGGATCTATAAATGGTTGGGTTTTATGAGATTGTGAAGGGATAATTGCGCTAATTGCTAAAGTAGCTGTTTTCATATTATTGGGGAAAAATGACCAGTTTTATAAATATTTTGCCTGAAATTTTCTCTGAGCTTTACAGTTTTCCTTTATCTTACCTTTTATATTACAAATACTATGACTTCAGGAACTGAAGGTATCAGTGTCAGCGGGGAGTTGTGTCACTTTGTATTTATTTGATTTTGACTCACATATTTTCAGCAAGTTTCCTATGAATGCTTCCACTGAGACCTACAGGTATAAATCTACTAGGAAACAAATCAGTACAAGTTTTACAGTCCACTGTAAATTCTGACTTCACATAACCCAGGTGGAACTAAACACACCAGTAAGACAAATAGGAGTTGACACTAGACTGTCTGGGAGGGCTGGCAGTGTGTGTTGACCATGTCTGTAGCAAAGGAATAGCATTTGGTGGTTTGAGTTTTGCAGACCCCACATTTCCATTTTAGTACGCTGAACAGTCGCTACAAGGTTGTATATATTCAGTCTATTGTTGTGACAAGACTGATAGTGAAATAGGTCATCCAAGACTGATGACAATTTTTAAGAGCAAATGGATTTTCTAAATCATCCATTATGGTACAATGGATGCAAAACTGTAGTACAACAGTCTCCAGGAAATGTATATATTATTTTGTCGACACAGATGCCCAGAAAATTGTTCATAAACTTATCCCTAAGTGTACCTTTGCCATAATCATGCCCCTTCTGAGGCTGATTGTGAAACAGTTGCCTAAAAATACAGTTCTAGTTATCTTACAAAACAATAATGAATCGTTTTTGAAGTTTTTGAGTTGCACCATAATTCATCCTGAGCATTGCAGTTATTTATAAACTGCTCCAGATATGAACAGCTCCGCTGACACAAGAAATCAGCAGACCCTCCAAGCTGAATTTGAGTCTTCTCTTTGATCGGAGGGAGTGCATTCAAGGAGCACCAGAAATGTGCAGGACTAGCCAGAAAAATACATTCATTCACCTATTGAAAGGATGTTTCATTGTCTTTATGGAGCTGAATCAGCCTGAAAATATTTTACTTTTGTGTTTGACATGATTTTCCCCCAGGATGTTGAAGCTATTTTTCCATTAGCTGTCTAGGAGTTAAGGAACAGGTTCAAAGGAAAATAAATTAGAGACAAAAATAAATTGTTTTCTTACATGTATGAGAGCACTTAGGTATGGGAATGAATGGAGAACTGTAAATAGAGGTTACGCTGTATAAGGACAAATCCTTCTGTCCATTTTTCATAATATATCTAATAATGTGGCCCAGACAAAGTATGCCACACTGAGCTGTCACATGGCAAACTAGGTATCACTGAGATTTGGTTTACTCTATGTCGTCTGTCCATCACTCTTTGCCAGCTTTAGTCACAGCAGTGCTGCCTTTAGATAGCATCGGTCTGTGCTGAGGAACAGCCTGTTTGGCAATTGTATCACAAAATATATGGCAATTGTCTGGTTGCTGCAGCCTGTTTCGCTCGAGTGTCTGAGCTAAACTAACTCCAGAGGAGTTAACTTGGGTGCTTTTACTCTGTACCACAACGTAGTGTACAAATGCCTGATGTATTTATATAGCCTTCTGGTTGTCTGTATCTCTGCTCTGGCATCTGATGGTCTGCAGAGCTTTGAAATGCTGAGGGGATCTCCTCTGATCGTCATCAATCACCTGATAAAGTCCTGACATTATGTCATGTCCTCACAGTTCTCTAGCAGGACAGGGAAAACCACTGCATAAAGATGCACTACCTCATAAAAATACTTACTCTTTAGTTTGCCTTTAATACAGTTATGCCAACAAGCTCATGGCTATCCTGTAACTATTTAGATACCCAGGTTTCTCAGTATCTACTGTTGTGTCTGGAAATGTGTGTTTTAGATGAGCTGCAGATCAGTTGTGCTGTGTGCCATTTAAGTGCACATAAGCAGAGCCCTGGTTTCAAGGGGATGCAGGGGGAGCACGGCTTGTGGCCGTCAGCCTGTTTACAGACACATGGTGCACATGTACAGAATGGGAACTTCTAGCTGCTGCCTTTTGCCCTAAACTAAACTCAGACTGAAACCATGAATTAAAATAGCTGAGGTCGTACTTGCAGTGAGCACATGTATTACCACATCTCCTGTAGAAACTGTTCTTACACAGACAGAAAGGATCATGCAGGGCTCCATAGATCACACACTGCTCAGAAAAGCTTAATCATCTGCACTGACTTCTCAGTTACTGTAGTTAGATTACAAGGGTGACAGATCAGGTTGTAGATGCTCCCTCAGAAACAGCTCAGCTGTTTAGGCTGAGGGTATTAAATGCAAGAAAGCACCACATGAACAGGGTAGTACGACCCTTGGGATTGTGGCTGCTCCAGGGCTATTATGTGTGTTTTCCTTGGGCGTGGAAACCTCAGTCACACGCTCTTCCATTTCCAGACTGTTTTAAGTAGAGACACCTTTGATGTGCTATGGAAGGATGTGCAGAGCATAGGGTGAAGTCACCTTGATGTTTTCATATAGGATCTGATTCAGCTGAGCTGGCTTTTTGGGGCCTGGCCGTGTCAGACATGTGAGGATACCGTCCAGAGCTGCAGCCTCTCACCCTGCTCCATGTGCTCTGCAGCCTGGAGGAGTCTCAGGCTCTGGAGAGTGGGCACGTGGGCTCCTCCAGCCTCCCAGGGCAAGGACTCAGCTCTGTGTGGCAGAGATGCTTTAGCATGTCAGGCTCACAGTGGAGACAGCTGATCTTGACCTAGTGTTAGCAAAGCTGCCTTGGTTTTGAGCTCATTCCTTGTGCTTCTGGTTCACCAGTGAGCCTGAGTACCTGTTATCTGGATCCTTGTACCCAAAGTGTCAGCCCCTGCTGTGCTCCCTTGTGCCCTACTGCCTTGCATCAAGGAGAGTCAGAGCTTTGCTGTTCCTGACTCATCAGTGGGAATGAAACATGAGTTGCGGCTGAAGTGTGAAAACACCGTATCAGCTACAGAAAGTAACTGCACTTGATGTTTGGGCAAAGACACATTTCTTGCAAGTTGTGCCAATGTCCTTATCTCCCCTGTCCACTCAGCTGTTTAAATGCAGCACTCGGCTTCAGGACGGATGGGTAGGTAGTAGAGCAGACTGGAAGTGAAACACAGATCCTACAGACTTAATTGATGATTATATAAATTGATAGCAAAAATTATACTGAAATGCATAATCATGTCAGACTGAGGTATTGTATTTATCCTTCTTCCTTGTTCTAGAAAGAACAAAATGATAGAACCAAGTTGAGGCATCATTCTCTTCTGATCTGCTTTCACTACCTCCCTTCGTGTGAAAATAGGAGTTGGAAAGTGAATTTGTAAAAACAGCATCCCCTTATGCAGCCCGATAAGCTCCCTGTAGGCATTTACAGCTTATAGTCTATAGAGCTTCTCAGCTGACCTAGTGTTGATGTCTGCTTCAGGATGTGCTGAATGGTTCTTCAAGCCTCACTGAATGTGTCAACTAAATTTTTCTATTGGTGATAACAGGAAGCAAAGACTTGTTCAGGTATGTCGTTGGTATCTGAATCTAGTTATCTTAATAGATATCTGAATTCCAGCCTAGGTATCTTTTTTAAAATGTTTTCCTGCTAAGTCTCTCATCAGTTATGCATCTATTTTATAATTAAAGAAGTACAGATACATCTTCATATGCTGTGGTGGAATAAATTCTCCTACCAGTTTGTGTTTCAAACGGGCACACTGGACAGAAGAGAGTACTTTCTTTGTATTAGATGTTTGGCAGCACTGGTGTGGTTTAGCAATCTCTGTTATTTCTTATTCAGCTTCTTACTGTATTTTTTAATATTTAAAGCTAATTCCTTCTGGCAGATCCTTGACGTATACTGGACACTGCCCAAGATGAGGAGACACGATGAGATGGAAAATGGAGGAAGCAGGGCTGGAAAGGGGACATGCTAGGGGAATGCACTAGTATATTTTAAATTAAACCTTCCCTTGCAGACCACTGATCAAGCAGTACGCTGATTTTTTTTTTGTTCTTAAATAATTGTTGCCTTCCTACTGTAGGTTTGCAGTGCCCTGAGGTAACAGGGAAGGAACTGGGACAAGCCATTGCAAAGCGGCCGTGGAGAGCTGCAAGGCTTCTTGTCAGAGAATGATAGGGCTGCGTGGAGAACAGGCCAGCTTCTGGGGCTTATAGCTTTAGGCAGGAAAGAGTATTTAAAGGGTATCTTGAGGCATGACGGGGTGTGCCATTTGGCTATTTGCTTGCAGATCATCAGATTTTCCTAATGTTACAACTTACCTGTGCTTTGATAGGAATCCTGACCTTATGTCAGGAAAAACCAAACATGTCATGCTAAACAGCAGTGTAATATAGCATGGGTTATTAGACACTGTATTCTAAATTCACACCTAAACCTAGCTTCACACAAGGGCTCCTATGTATTTACTTGGGGGGCCTGCTTAGGAACTGGAAAGCAGATTATTGATGTTCTATTTCATGAACTCGGTTGTGAAAGTAATCTTGTTCAGGTTATGTAAAAAGCAATTTCTTTAAATGCCTTTGAACGTGTGGACTTATCTTGGAATATTACACGTGCCAAATCACAGTCTTCAATATCTGAGAAATGGTTCCAGCACTGCTTAGAGTTTAGATTTTAGAAGATAAGAATAATATCTCCTAAAATAAACATAAGGCATGCGAAGCAGCATCAGTGAAAGCTTGCTAATGAGGGAGTGGAATGAGAAATTGAATGTAAAATCTTATATTTTATGCTTTAAATCCTGATTCAGATCTTTATAGGAGTAACCCTTTGTAAGATTAAAAAGAATTAGTCCAAGAGAACCACACACAAAAAAAGGTTGCAGTCTACTTTTTTAGTTCTGATAGAATCAAAATAGAATGAATGGAGTCGCATCCTCCTTGGGTGTTAGTGAAGTAATACACTCAGTGAGTGTAGGTAATCTTCCTGTGATAGAAGCAATTACTTAGCAATCTTTACTATAAATATCTTGGGGAACTTAACTTGAATCTTGGATTTTGGGTTGAACTTGCAGAACTGGCAGTTAAATAAATGTTGTGCGGTTTTCTTTGGTTCTTTGTAAACTGATGATATGCGGGACGGAAATCTTTATGGAAGAGGAAGGAGGGAAATAATGCAATCTTGGCCACTTTTTAATTTAAAACCATTCGTATGATTCAGATGCATAGATATAAGCATCTGAATAGATAGATATGTTTTTCTGCGTAGTAGAAAGAATATGAAATTTCTCGCTTTCACTGTGCAGGGAAATTTGATACAATAAAGTTATCTAATTAAACCTGCCTTTTTAGTTGAAATAGGTACTCCAACCATAGGGTTTAATTCTGTGTCAGCCTGTCTGTAAAACAGCTGAGAATGCTGGCATCTTGAGAAGGGTTTGACTCTACTCACACTGATGTCTGCAGGCCCTAAGATGTTGTGGGTTGCATAGACCTGAAAGTTTCCAAGCTTTAAACAGCTGGTAACCGACTGGAGACTATTTCTTGAAGGCCATTAGTTGACAGTGGTAACAGATGACAATTCTCATGCACATACAACCACTGTCCAAAACCTTAAAAGCAAGAACACAAAGCTGGATATTCTATCTGAGCTTCTTTCGGCTTTGATATTCATTAGCTCACCTTAATCTACAGGAATTACTCAAATATCTGCAAAGGCCTTTGCAAACACACCTGAGTTCTGCTGTCACTGAATTGTGGCCTAATGCTAGCTAGCACTTTCTCTGTGATTTACTGAAGTTCTGCCAGAAGGTAAACTGGGCTGCAGTCCAGTGCCCACTGAAGCTAATGCAAAGATTTCTGTTGACTTCATCTGGACATCAGATAATTTTACTTCTATTGATATTAATGCTTACTGACTCTGAGAACCCATACTGGCTGGAAAAGGTGGGTTCCAAGATCAGAATTCTAACAGCCAATATATTCTATGTAAAATACTTATACACTGGAAAAAAATGAAAACGGAATATGGTTTCTTATCAAGCATAAAAATAGAGATAACGTGATGAAGGCAGTAGGGCTAGTAGGAACTAGAATGGAGAGGAGAAGGATCTGGTGAATTAATACAATTGCACATTGAAAGAATGGAGGAGACAGATTTATATCACTAAAGCAATAATGCACACATGGGGTAGCGCTGCTGTATTCATATGGTGCTCTTAAAGAATCAGACAAAGAATTAAAAATAAATACAGAAAAATGAAAACAGTGAAAGAAAAAGGTTCAATGCATTATTCGAAATGTCCTTATCTGTAAATTTAAATGAAAGCAAAAGTTAGACAAGTTTTTTTGGAAATGTCAAATTCCTGGTTTTTATGATAAATAAATTAGGAATGAGAATAAGCAAAAACATAACAAGGATAGCAGAGTATAACATATTTGGTTGTCAAATACCAGACCATACTGAAGAAATGGGGCAAATAAATACACATGATGTTGTTAAGAAATGCAAGGTTGAGTATATTACAGAGAAAAGTCCTTAGCCACTTTCTCAATTTTTAGGTTTAAGATCTTCAGAAAGGGCCTTTTGAATGTCTTTTAACAGTTCAGAGAGGACTGCTTTCAGATGTGTAGCCTCATTGGAAAGAAGATGGGATGGGAAGTGTTTAAACAGAACAGAAAAACATGTCCTACTGTTATATATATATCAGTAATATGAATTTATAGGAGTACTGTACTGAATTACGGGGATTCATCAAGAGTGGTATCCATGAATAAGGAAATGTAAAACTCTCACAGGAAAAAAAAGTGATGGAAGAGACCAGAATAATTTCATGTAGAAGGAGAAAAATATAAGGAAGTCTGATGATAAAATATGTATGGAATGACAAATACCATATTGAAAGCAGACCAAAACCTAGTCACCATGGGTCTGATCCATCCTATTTAATTTGGATACTCACAGTTTGGATGTCTTTGAGTCAAGTGGTCAACTTGGGCTCTGGTTATGGCCAATGGAGAGAAATGGGTGCTGTGAGGGAGTGGTTCATCTGGCCTGCTGGCTTTGGTGGCTTGAAGGGCAACCCGGGGAGGGGATGTCTGCTGAACTTTGGTCATGTTCATGTGTTTCTATAGACAAGAAATGAGTCACTGAACCAGAGGTGTGAAGTTAAAACTTGGCTGGGTAAGATATTTTTTTACAGAACACCTTACTGTGAAAGTAATTTTACACAGTGTGCTCTGGCATGCAGTGGCCAGGCTGGCAACATTCATCATCGATTTGGGTATAGACAGAATAGGTTCTTTCAATACATTCCAGAGAAGAAACCAACCAAACAATCAAACAACAAAAAAATCAAACCAAAAAGCCCCCAACATTCAGAGAAAACTTAAAAGGGTGAATTTCAGCTAAAAGAGGCTGATCTCCCCAGCCTGCTTCCTCATACAGAAAAGCTCCTTTGAGACCAGGTGAACTAGCCTTTGGCTCTGCAACAGCCTCCAGACACACCTCTCCATTCCTGTTTGCTGTAGAGCTTGATTAGGAAGATCATTCTTCCCGGATTCAAACAGACTCTAACTGGAAGGATGCACATGAATATTTCTGCAGAGAAGATCATTCCAGGTTCAGTTTGCCTTGTGTCTTCCTCTGATATGTCTAAAACTGGTTCTGGTGGTTATGTGAGTTGTTTCTTTAAGGAAGAATACTTTAGGGTGAATCTTTGTGCAGCTATTTTGGTGTTTGGAAGACAGGTTTTCTAAAAATACGTGTTTGAAGTTTTGTTTGGTTTGCCTTGTTTCAGAATGTTACAGGCACAAAAATGAGTCAGGCAGTGGGTTCTGGGAATGAGCAACTCCCTCCCAGTGCAAAGAACAAGAAAAGGTTTTCATTGCCCGGTGACACAGCATTCACATGATACTGGAAACTACAAATTGCTTAACGGTGTTAGAGCAACCTCATTGTAATATCCATGTGATTTTAAAATCTCCAGCTTTTCCTCAGTGATTTGGTCTCAGGTGGTGTACTGTACTTCCCTGAGCATTTTGTAACACTTTTCTGCTCATCTGTGAGCACTAATTTAACATCTAAAATAGTGCTGTCTTTGCCAAACAAATATTTGCATGACTTCCATGTTTTTTATTTTGATTGCTGTATTAATACAATGTTTTTAATTCTGGGCTGAGGGATAAATAACACAGATGACACAAAAAGCTTCTGTTTGTTTCACTGTTTAGAAGGAATCACTGGCCATCCTAATTTTACACTGAGCATAGGAGTAGCAGCTACCATATATTACATCACTTTTAATGCCCGTCTTCGTTTTTGATTACCAAATTTTGAAATTTTCCAGATTTGCGTCTCTGCTCTGGCAAAGTCTCATTTCAGGAATGAGTAAGCATTTTGGATTTTGGTCTAAGGACTCTGCCCTTGTAACTTTATCTTTGTAGATACGGAATTAATTTTCCACCCAAAATCATGATCCTCTGCCTTTATCACATTATAATCCTCCCCACAGCAACCATTTGTGATACTGCAGGCAGATTATGACTTCAAGAGAAGAATAAGCTTCAGCAAACACGAGCAGATGAGCTCTTAAAGAGATAAAGATCCCATTTTCTTGCTAGTAATAAAGAGCAGAAATGAAAAATACTGAAAATATCAAGGCGAAGCATTGTCTATAAACAGATTTTTCTGGAAATCATGGGTGACTTTTTCATATTGAAACATAATAATCAGTAAACCTTGACATATTTTGAGGTGAAGCCACTCGGTGAGACAGACTCACATACTTAAATCCCTATTTGGCATGCGTTTCTAAGCACTTTTAGAGCTGCTTAGCTTCTATCAAATTCTTCTGTTACATAAACGTACTTTCCCAAAGAGTTTTATCCAGCTAATGGGATGGGAGTGTGGCGAGGGAGCAGTGCAGAGTATATCACCAGGCTTTGGCCAGTAGCCTTCATGTGAAAATAAAACATAATGCATTTAACATTTAGGAAATCTATTCTGATTTCAGAACTTGGAACAGATTTGCTGGGTGTTTTGGTCTCTTAAGGAATATTTGCACTTGCTGTGGAATAATCCCTGATGCACACTAGCATTTTTTCTAAAACAAAATTTCCACGAGCAGTAAGCTCTGCAATAGTAGGCTCCATGAGCTGTATTTTCCCCTGTTATCCCAAATAGTCCCTAGTATCATGTTGAATGATACATTGTAAGTATCTGTTAGCTATTTTACAGTGTAGAAAGGAAACGGAGCAATAAGCTTTCCCACTGCAACAGTGTGGCAGTCTCACATTTACATCTTTGAATGTTGGGAGATCCTTCTAAATCTGCGCAGATCTGCTGGCTGCAGTGGCTTCCACTGTACTGCCTGCTTTGGTTGATGTGGACAGGGTCCTGCTCCCATTCAGATATGGGGTGTCAAAGTCTGTCCTTACCTACAGTCTGAATGATTCTATTGCGTCAGCAGAGTAGGAGGGATCATAAAAAAAGATTCAAGAAATTTTGGCTGTACCTTTGTATCAGGTGTATTTCACAGCCCTGATGCACCACGTACATGAACCTTCCAGACTCACTAAGTAGGTTTGGGGTCTATTTCTGTCCCTCCTCTCCGGTGTCCCTGTGTAGAAGGTTGTTACTTGGAAGTTACTTCACCTTCAACCTTTTTTACATCATCTGTTGCATGCAGTGTGTATTTATAGCAATTACTAGCATGTGTATGTAAGTGTGCATTTGTGTCTTTTGGCCATTTAAGGGTGTATTTACTTAAGAGAGAACACCTTTAAATAATGAAAATAGCTGTTTGTCTGTCCGAGTGTCCAGAACAGACTGTTGCTGTCTTCCCTTGCAGTCTCATGAACATTAGAGGAGGAAATCCAAATTTCACAGAGCCATACTTTTGATTGTTTCAATTTACCAACATAACAGCATTTTAGCATAACTCTTCTGTGCTGATTTCCTAATTAAAACAACAACAAAAAAGGCAAAACAAATCACAAAACCCAAAAGCTAATGGAAGAGGGGAGAAAAAGAACAGCAGATTTATATGGAAATGTACTGCTCCCACTAGTTTTCTGCTGGTAGGAATTCAGGATATTTAGATTCACAGCATAGATTTCTGCAGTTTTATCTAAAATCTAACCTTGCAGAAGTTTGATTCTAAAATGCTGGCTTTGTTGCGTAAGGACTTCAGCAGAGGTGTTCTACTAGAAGAAAAAAGAAAGTAGAAAATTAGGAATTGTTGCATCTTTTCTTCGTTTTGAAAAGAAATATGGTCCTTAAACTGCAGACTGTCACTAGGGATGTAGATTTGGCTCACTTGTTCTGAAAGCTGATGCGACTAAGTGAATGAATATTTACAACCTGGCCAAGTTTAATATCAACCAACATTGTACTCAGTACAAATGGCCCTTGTCAGACTTGTGCATGCTCACGAGGGAACTCAGTGAAATGAGAGAATGCTCATTGTAAATGCTCTGCAGGTACCAATAAAGGGATTGCATTATACATGTTGCCATTAAAGGAATGAAATTCTGTAAGGCCATGAGCCATTCTGGATGATGCTCAGAGGTTTTCCCAGAAAGCCTCTAAAAAGCATTTCTGAAGGGCAGTTTTTCCTGAGTTTATTAATTTGGCCAAATACACCCGTATTTCTGAGGTGATATAAATTGTTGCCACCTACCAATTTTTCTTCACTTTCATTCTCAGGAAAAAAGTCCACGTTTTCAGCCCATGCTCCCTAAAACCATTTCTCATGAGGCTAAGAATTAACCTGGAAAATTTTAATTATAAATTTCAAATTAGAACTTTTTAGTTATAAATAACTAAAAGCATGATCTTATGAAGAAAAGCAACAGGAGTTAGTGCTACTGGCTGTGTCTATGATACATATAATTGAGCAATATAAATCAAATGTGATATTAACAGCACTTGGCAACATCTCTTTATTGTTACATACAGTATATATGGACATTATATTAATTTAAGGTGAGCATGCCTGTACCTCGAGTCGTTAAGATCCTGTGTGATTTTGCTGTTGTTACACAGCTCCATTCCTGGAGATGCCAAACACAATGGTGGCTTTTTCTCTTACAGGGCTTTAGATCAAGTCCTCGCCATGCCAGAAGACGTGTAACCCCTCGCCTGGAGGAAACACAGCCTGTAGTGGAAGCTCACCATCTAAGTGAGCAGGAAACTTCTGTAAGAAAAAGAAAAATCAAGAAAAGCAGCCGGGTCCAACCAGACTTTTACCATTCTGTTCAAGTTACCCCAACTCGAAAACCTGTAAGTATTCTACCTTTAGCGATAAATAGCACTCAAAGTATTTTATAGAGGCATGTAATATAATTCTAATTTTTGGGCTATTCATATTCTATTCCTTGATTTAAAAACGTTTTCAGTTCTCATATGCAGCAGCAAATCCAGATAAAAGTTTGTAAGACTGTATTTAATGTTGATGCATAACTCTAAAAAATAATCTAGTTCTGAAAAAGGGGTTTTTGTATTTTCATTTTCTAATTTAATATTTAGACTATAGACTATAATCAAATTAGATATTTAATTTGATAGTTATATAGTGATTTTACTTAACAGGTTTTTATAGCACATGTGCATTTTGTTGAAATTTCTTACTCAGGTTTATCAGTGGTGCTATGTACTGAACCAAATTTCATTAGTAGATCAATTTTTGAGGTCTCTTCTACTTTATACAGTATTTACAATCTTTCTACTCAACAAAACTTAGATCAAATCTTAGAATTCTTTGTTCCTCAGCTTGATTTACACACAGTTCTTTTAATACTGATAACCTGCTTTTAGTATGGGGATTTGACTGTTTGTTGAAACACACAGTTCCTAATGTAAATATGCATGAAGACCTATTCTGTCCTGCAGGCATAGTGCATTTCTCTTTTTAATGAGAGCTCACTGCTTTGATACATTTTCTGACTAAATTTTCTGTGCTTATATTAAGGGGCTCGAGCAACTTCTGTAAAGTCACTATTATTAAAAAGGTAACTATCGAGCATACCCTAAAAAAGATTATCTCAAAGTTGCTAGAACCTAACTGAACCTTCCTAGATTGGTGTTAACTGAGCACCAAGACTTGTCAGTGAGCTCTGAAGATGGCTTGAGGAAGCATTCCTTAGTGGAATTACATTGCCTGAGAGAGCAAGAAACTTGTGCAAAGAAAGCCATAGCTGCCAACAACTGCCGGAATTTTTGCCTACGATCTGAATTTGTTTCTCTGCTTTCACTTCACTAGTCCCCATTTTCCTCTGTTCTCTCATGCTTCTATTCATTATTTATTTTACACTGCTCATGTTTCTGTGGTTTAATTTTATCTGATGGATCTGTCTTCTACTCCTCTTAAAGGATGTGCTGTCACTTCTCAACCATCTCCCTTTCACTCCCATCCTATCTTACTTTCTAGACTACTTTGTCTAGCTCTGTTACTCTTACTAGGTCTTCAGCCTTCCACCAGGCTCCCTCTGTTCACTTTTTACTTCTGGTCCTTTCCCTGCTTCGTTGTCCTTCCTTCACCTCTTCCATCATCAACCGTTTTTTTCCATACCACTCCTCCTGGGGTTTTTTTATTCCCTTTTTTATTTGATTGTTCATATTTTTTTCCATGGTAAGCCTATGCCAAGGGTAAGCCTGCCTGTCACTGCTGAGGCTGTAACCAATTGCCACTGCTTACCAACACTGGAAAAAGAGCATCAGTGCCGCTGAATTAAAGAGCTAAAACTGTAGAAATGGTGTAAGCAGCAAAACAAGCGTTGAAGAATGGATTAGTTAAGATAAGAAAGCCGTGCTTTTTCCCAAAGTCAGTAAAGTGTCAGGGACTTCACAACCAGCAAAATAAAAAAAAATGTGTAAGAATAGAAGATGTGCAGTGTTACTATATAACTTCAGTTTCGTATCATTTCATGTGTCTACTGTGTCTGCTAAAATCTGCCACTGAAACAATAATAAATCCCAGATTTAGACAAAACTTCTCTCAGTGCTGTCACCATTATGTCACTTCCCTGAAATTGCTTTTGCATTGTATCTTTTATACAGTTATATAGTTCTTCTGATAGCCTTTCCTTCTACAACCTTGATGAACTCACATTTCTACAAAAAAAAAGAATAAATTATCTTTATTAGAATACAATCCAGAAAACATAAGTCACCAATTTAATTTCTCATGGACATTGCAAGTTATTCTGAGTGTATTATTAATGCCATGGTGACAGGGTGAGTAAGGTTTATGCCATTGCCATGACAAATCACTGCAGTGTTGTGAAGTTCCAGGCAGTTGTCAGGATGTCCATGCTGCAGTTTATCACGTCTGCCTTCCACTTAGTCTCAATGTCTTGAAGTTGAGAGACTTTTGACCTTCATCTTTGCATGGTTTTACATGATTCCATGCCAGAAATGCTCTTGTTAATCTGCATAATTTCTTTCCCCTTTCCCCTCCTGTTATTCCTAGCTCTGCCCACTTGAACCACTCTAAATATATCATCTGTCATGGTGATGTTTACATTATGGCCATATTCTGCTTAGTCATCACTTGACAAAAGTAATATATGGTATCTGCTAACCAGAAGACATAATTTCTCCTCATAAAAAGTTCTCCTTTTTGTTTTTTGCTTACTCATGCCTTTTTGTCCTTATTTTCTGACAAGAATGGTATCTCCAAAGTAACTATAAAAGAACCATATGGAAAGCATTTCCTTTGTTCCAGGAAATTTTAAGTCCTGAAATATGTTAGCTTGTGTTGTTGTCATATTAAGATATACGCATAAAGACTTTTCAGATATTTCATTTAAAGCTTTGGTGGATATTTCGATGCTAGGCTTTCTTATCCTTGCTAATTTAGGCTATTTTGTATTTGGTTGGGTTTGTTGTGTCTAAATCTTGTTTTGCAGTTTCCTAGCTGCTGCTATAATTATCTGAATTTGCTTGTATTATTTCTTACTTCCTGCATAGCAATCTGAGATCTTTCCAGTATTGTTCCTGATCTTGTCAGAACTAAATTAGTTGTAATTGTTTGGATGGGAGTACTCCCGCTGAAGACAATAATTGCTCCACTTGAATATGTACATGAGGAGATGTTTGCAGAAATAGAACGTTAGATTTCTCTGAAATTTTAATTGGTTTTTTTTTTTTACACCTTCCAGGTCATTCATGGGGACATTAAATATATTTTGTGCTAATAGTGATCCTTGCCAAAAAAAGTTTATAAGGCATTTTCACTTTTATTCGTCTTACTCTAGTGCAACATGAACACAGTGCAGTGGCTTACCCTTTTAGGGCACATTGTTATATCTCGTGCCCTGTAGGTCACCCTCTCATTGGTGGCTGTATTATTTGTGCTGACATTCTCTATAGGTGACAGTTCTACATCAGCTTCATATGGAGGAGGGTACAGATACCTGTTACTGACGTGTACTTTGAATTTTGAACACAATGGAGCACTCTTGAGAACAACCAACCATGTTTTCTAGTGTGATTGCATGCAAGTCAAGGGAGTGTTACATATCACTCCTTTCACTAACTGGGTACCTGATTCTGTGTAGGTAGTTACGTTTTCTGAAGGTGTGGAAGGATGTACAAAAGTCTCTTGTTGTGAGCTTGCTGCTGTCTAGCAATATTTCTCCAGGGCAGATTTTAAACTGAGGGCTCTATTACAAGCATTTTGCAAATATTATCTATGTTTTAAATAGTGGTCTGCTCTGAAGCAAAGTATAAAACTCTGAAAATTGTTAATAGGTGGCCTTGAGTTTGTGTAAACATAGGTGGCTCCTGAGCTGTGGGGTCAGTTAGATGTACAGTTCTGCCAAACAATGTTTGTGTGTCTATGAACATAATTGAAAAGAGATGCTGTCAAAGCAGTCTTTTAACATCTCTGTTGTTAAACAATTTGAAGGGCTCCTAAACTGACCCACTCATGCAGCCACCAAGGATTATTTACTATCTTGGGATGTGGTACCAAGATTTGCACTTCTGTTTGTCATGATCACTCTAAGAGTGTTGTAGATGGACTACAGAGATTGGGTCATAAATGAACCTATTTTCTTCACTTTCCGATGTGAAAGCCCTCTTTTTACTCAAAAGCCTTGTACTTTACACAGCCAAAGATGGTCTATTTTGCCCCAGAACTGTAGCAACAGCATATAATGAGGTGATTATCTACTGAATAGTGTTACCAAAAAAAGTATCTCTGAAGTAACCTACAAAGAATAAACTGATGACAAATAATGGTCTCAGAAGCACTGCTGATTGTAGGTATCCCTCAGAGTCTCCTAATTTACCTGTTCCTAATTATTTGAAGACCAGCCTTTGCTGAAGCAATTTAGCTCCTTAGGGGTGGGTGCAGCATTGCTATGAGTCACTACAAGGAAACCAGAAAGAGGTCAGATGTCTGGGAGGTCACATGTGAAAAAAACCTGATGTGAGCAGCTTCATATGGCTCCACTGAGACTAATCCCATGGCTGAAGTGAAACTTGCACTGTAAAGACTGATGAAGAAACCATGAAAGCAAAGTTTGATCAATTTTTAATGCATGTAAAACCATAAGCTATCCCGTTCATGGTCTTTTCAGCTATCCTGGTTTTTACTCATATGTGTTTAAGCCTTGAAACTTATGGGAAAACCAGTATTAGAATTCTGTCTGAAAAACACTTAGGAGTTTTTTTAAACATCTGATCCCAAATAAATTGTAGAAGCCTCAGTATTTGTTGACACCTTCCTTGAGAATATTTTTTTTATATGGATAAAGTTGTTCTACAGGGCTTTTTAGGACTTTTTAATATATCTCATTAAATAATATCCATTTCATTAATTTCCATTTATTCTTACTCTGATGTTATGTACTAATTTTCCAATACCATGATGTCCTTTACATGCTATTTGAATGACCTAAAGCATATGAGATGCAAAAATTGTCCAGCACCCTGCACAAGACTTGGTTAATTCCAACTATTAGCTATTTAATCTATAGATTGCATTCATGTCTTCTCTCTTTTGGAGACATCTGCTCATGCTGGATTGTGTCTCCTGTGAATTGCATTTAGAAGCAAACTTGGCAAAACATTATCATACCATCTTTCACTTTCAGCATTTTTATTAACGTTAAATTAATGTTCTCAAACGTATGACAGATCTGTGAGCTGTCAGGTTCTGCACGCATGTGGGCACACACACACATGCACGGGTCCTCTCTCAGGACAATCTGAGCACAGCCATGATGAAGAAACACAGGGAACATGTGAATGCTTATAAAAAGGGAAACAAAACCTACATTTTTTCATTTTTAAGACTGCTGTGGTTTAACCCGGCAGGCAGCTAAACACAAACAGCACCACAGAGCTGTCTGCTCACTCCCTCCAGTAGCATGGGGGAGAGAATGAGAAATAGGTAAAACTTGTGGGTCGAGAGAAAGCTTAATCAGACAGAAAAGGAAGGGAAAATAATAATAATTATGAAACAATGTACAAATCAAGTGATGCCCAATGCAGTTGCACATCACGCGCTGGCTGATCCCCAGCCAGTCCCTGAACAGGAGGCTGCCACCTCCACCCCCAGCTCCCCCCAGTTTTGTTGCTCAGCATGGTGCCATATAGTATGGAACACCCCCTTGATCAGTTGGGGTCAGCTGTCCCAGCTGTGTCACCTCCCAGCTTCTTGTGCTGGCAGGGCAGCATGAAAAAGAGTCATTGATGTAGTGTCAACCCTGCTCAGCAACAATTAAATCATCAGTGTGTTATCAATATTATTCTTACCCTTAATCCAAAACATGGCACTGTACCAGCTTCTAGGAATCAAAATAACTCTACCACAGCTGAAACCAGGACAAAGACTTAAAATATATTGATGACAAGCTCCTGACAGTGTATTAGGTGATGGTTTCAAAAAGTTTTTAACAAGATTTAAGCACCTGGTGATCTTAAACTTTTTTAAAAATACCTCAAGGAGCCTATTTTAGGTGCTAGGATCTTTGCAAATATGACTATTAATGCTAAATCCAGTCATGTTTGAAATTAAGAGAAAGCTTTCAGTGGCCATTAGGTTGACTTCGAAGTTAGTTCTTTTTCCAGGCATACACATGCCGACCAAGAGACTGTTTACATCTCTTTTTTGGACTGCTGTGTTTTATTGCTTTTCTGATAGCAAGTAATTCCTCACTGATAAATTCCTCATAACCAGTTTTGCCCAAAGAGTTCATTTTCCCGCTGTTCTTCTAGCTTCTGTGACCTCCTCCCTTGCTGCCTGCTCCCAATTTCCTCTTGGCTGCTTTTCCCTCTCCACCCTGCAGCTCATCCATTGCATTTTAGCAATTGCCCATTTCTTCCGCTCCTTTTGCCCAGCTCCTAGGCAGTTTGGGTTTTTGAAGGGATTTCTTAAAGGTGTATTGCCTTGAGTTTCACTAGGCCTCAGAGGCGATTGTATTACTATCTTAAAACTACTTTTTCCTAAAACACAACAGTGATATGTTAAGAATTAGATCTGGGATTTAAAATTATTGTTGTCTTTCTAGTGATTTTTTTGTATAGGTGAGTTGCTACAGCTATCAAGCATAGTACAAAAGAAACACATTAATTGCAATAGTGCTAATAATTGATGACACGTATGGAAAAAGACACAGAAATAAGCATAGCAGTAACAGTACAAATCTGTATTTAGAGCACCTTAACTGACTTCAGTTAAGTTAACTGCTAGCTCTTATTTGGAGTGTTAAGGTCATTTGAATTGATTGTCCCCTGTGGTGGCAGATCATGCTTGTTTTGAGTGTATTTGCTTAGATTTAAAGTTACGTGGTTGAAAACTGCATCAAATCTGTGTTATTTTTCTGTACACCATTGCAAATCATCCTGTATCTGTGGGCAAAGCCCTCTAATATAGCAAGATTTGTCTTGATAGGTGAGCTGATTCCATACCATTTTTATTTTGTCTTAGTCAGTTTTCATTCCCAGGGCAAATGCTTATTTAGTGAAAATGGGATGAGAGCTTAAACCAGTCTAACTCTCTTCAATCTAAATTGTTCGAAGAGGGTAAAAGTGCACCCTTGGTCCTTGGAGCTGAAGCTAACTTGCTACTAAATTAGAAGTGAATGAGAAAAAAATATTCTTCAACTGTTGTTTCAAAGAAATAGAGTTGTAAAACTCTGGCTTGAAAAATGTCTAATAATTTTTTTTGCCACTGTCATTTTGCCATGATTTCTATTAACTGAGATTTTGTGTTCATTGATAAAATTTTACTACATGCATGCAGCATAGCCTCAGTGAGAAATTAAATTTTTAGCTGTTCAGAATTTTTCTTTTTTAAATCCCAGTGTCCTTCTGTGAGAGCTAGTAATAGAAACCTAAGCTGCTAAAATGTGCTAGCAGTCTTAACTGTAAGAAAAAATGTTTTATGTATGTGATTATAAATGGTAAATTCTGTACAGTAGCTGAAAGCAGGTTAAAAAAAAAATTAATCAGCTCTGATCTTGTGAATAGTGTTGTTTGCACAACTTAAAATGACCAGTAATTGTCTCACAGATGCATAGTAATTATAGTCTAAGTGCAGATGTTTCCTTTTCCTTCACTGCCACAGGAGTCACTCTTCAGAGTTGTATTGTGTAACATCCTACTGTGGCACATAAAAGTACATCTTTATATAGCAGGGACTCCCTTATCCATTTGTATTTATATATAACACTACACATGGGTATGATGTTAAAAGAATAGTTTGGCAGAGGCAAGTATTGAGATATTATGAAGCACTGGAATTAAGGTTACACGTGCGGTTTTAATTCAGTGGATTATGCATCTGTGTTGTCATACAGGCTTTAATTGTGTGATGGTGTACGGGTTTTTCACAGGATGTACTCTGCATTCATCATAGGATGGAAGTGCTCTTAGGATGACTCTTATGTGTAGGAGTTCTGCTGCAGAAGTTGTAAAGCGTATAAATGAATAAAACAGGAGATTGCAGGAAGACAGAGGATCTCTTATTTCTTTTAAAAAGAGTGAGTGCTGCCTTGGAGATTGAAGGGTGGGCACAGGGTCACTGTAAATGAGCTGAACAACTGGTTTAAAACAGTTTTTTATCTTCCATTTTCTAAGTGCCTGAATCAAAGTATGTAGTTTGGTTTATAGAAGTTCTCAAGCTGCCATTCACCACTGAACTCTGTGTGTGCTGTAGTCTGAGTATTATTGATACGTAATTTTAATAGCTCTTAAAAGTCAGAACCCTGGTATCCCAATTTGACCTAGGTAAAAAAATTGACCTCCTGCTTCAGTTTGCATCCTGTGTAATGGGAGTGAAGCAGTCAGATACTACTGTAGTGATGAGCACCACGAAACAGTCTATTAAATAATAGTTCCTCCCTCACAGCAGTATTTGAATAGCATGAAGTAAGTTAAGTTCTAGGGCTGCCCATTGAACTGAGCATAACAAACAAAATACTGAATAACTGTTTCTGCAGTGAATATCACCCATCATTTGCACTAAATAAGAGCAAGACTTTTATTGAGACTGTTACTGAGAATGCAATAGTGTACGATCACATATTATGACTACATCATAATATACAAATAAACAGGCTGAACCAAGGCTGCATGGTGAACCTTAAGTCTGGGATTTGGTAACATTTTAGTACTTAACTTTTCAGCCTTAAGAAAAGTATTTTAACAGGAGCTTCATGTTTAATTTCCTACTGTTGTTAAAAACAAACTGGAAAAGCTCTGCTGTGCCCTTCATTGGCAGGTTTTGACACTTCAACTACAGTATGGAAAATTCTGCTGGATTTCAGGGAGAGACTGATGGCATTTGTATTCCTAATATGAATCAGTAACACAAGGGAAGAGGTATTTTTTTTCTAGAGTAACTCTCAGATATTTGCTCATGGCCAGAGTTGGGGTGAAATTTCCCTTTCCTTCCAGGCTCCTTAGGGCAATGTGCTTTCCTGTGCTCATTCTTCCCAAGTGTGGCTCTTTCTGCCATGTCTCCTCCAGCCTGCTCCTGACCTGCCTCTGCCCACTGCTAACTCCTTCCTTGCTGGCGAGTCCTCACTCCTCTGCTGACCTTGGCCCTTCTGCTCTTGCTCTGTCAGTTCTTGTTTCACTCCTTCGTGTCACAGCCCCTCCCAGGTCTACCTGGTCAGTCCTCTCATTGCTCTGAGGCACTCGTTCAAGCAGTCTCTTTGATTTCTGTGCCTCCCTGCAGCCTCTGGTTGCGTACTCCATTCCTCGGCTCGTCTGTCTTCTCTGAAACGTTCTCACATACAGTTCATACCCTCCTTGTTCATCAAAATACCTTGTTCAAAGCCTCCTGCTGAGGCAGTACCAGTTTCATGCCAGCACGTCAGATCCTTAGCTCTCCCCCAGTCCGCTTCCTCCAGCGCTGATGGTTGCTAATCCCAACAGTTACCTTGCAGGTCCGTTTCTCCTGTAGTCTTTATCCACAGAGTCTGCTGCTCCCTTGAATGCTTTTCAGCTGCGCCTCCCAGACTCTGACAGTCTCTGTGTTTGTCCCTCAGGCTGTCAGTCCCAGTGTTATTTCTCCAGCCCTTTCCTCCAGCATGCCGGTTCCGGTATTTGTCCTCTCTGCATTCACATCATACGGCTTCTTCCTTTTGCTGGCTGAGCGAGTCACGGAGAGCAGAAAAGGAACAGTCTCCTGCCTCTCCGGTCTAGTGCCTGCCTTCCCCTGCTCTCCATGCCTCTTGTCCGCACTGCCATCAACCTGAAACCATGGCAAGCAAGGATTAAATGCAAAGATTAGTTTTTCCTCTGGATCTCCAAGCTGGAAGGATCCTGGTCAGCTCCTTGGTGGGGATGGTAGGTGTCCCGAGGGTGGAGGTAAGAGCTGTGAGGGTGAAATTTGCTTGGTCATTCTGTGATGGTGAGGTATCGGTCTGGAAGATCTAAAGAGATCTGAGAGAGTCTTTGTTTAGGGGGTGCCAATCTGAAGGGATTTTAGATTATACACTGAAGACATTTTAATTGGGAAATTTGAACATGGCCTTGTTAAAACAAATAAACCTGGTAAAATAACATTGGTAGTTACCTGAACACTAGGAATAGTTAAATGAAACTATTTACCTTTGCAAAGAAGAACTACTAGCAGGTGAGGAGAGATTAAAAGAAGTTAACTTGCTCAGCAAAACCAAAAAAAAGGTGAGAGGAGATAGAATGCAGGCTATGAATACATTGGGGAAGCAAAAAAGGTTATTTAAGGAAATGAACGTTGTTGTTGCAAAAAAACCCCAAAAGAGCAGGAATAAGGTTGTGGTGGCAACTAGAAGATCACTTGTAATCAAGACAGCAGGAGGTTCTGCAGCAGTTTTCCTGTCAGAGTAGTGAGATCAAACCCAAACTTTAAAAGCTTTACTTTATACTCCCTGATGCCAGGCATAGCAGATGATATTTATACCTCAAAGACTTATCACTCTGACAAATGTAGACAGATTTTTAACAAAGATGGCAAAAGACTTATGTCTAGCTTAAAGCATATTCATATTTGAAGTATCCATCCCAAAGCCTCCAGGCTTCTCAAAAGAGATCACTGGGATATGTTTTACTGTTTACAAATAACTACTGGATGTTTTCATAATCTTGCTTTCAGGCTTCTCAGTCAGCCTTTGACTAAAAATTTTCAAGAAAATTAAACCTTGGGAAGGGAATATTTTCAAGCAAACTTAAGATAAGGAAACTCAAAATCGATTTTATAAGAGAGAATCTCATAATTTAATTATTAACAGTAGTGTGTGTAATTATAAGAATATGTATTTTCGTATCGTTAAATGTTTGATTGCTGGATTGCTTCTTCAAATTTAGTTCTAAAACATGGAATTGAAACAGTTTGAAAACTTGTTTATTTCTATAAGGAGGGAAACTTATAAGTCAGGAGTGTTAACTGTTATTACTAAAAGAAAAATATCAGTACTACTGTTTTAGATTTTCTTAATGCCATTAAAAAAAAAATTCTTCTGTCCTCTTTTTATTTTTTCTTGAAAACAATCTATGCCCATCAGAGGTTCAAAAGCTACTTAGAACTTTAATTTGCTCTTTGCTTTCCAGAGTGTTTCCATACCCTGCTATACCTTCTATAGCAAGAGTAATTTAGTTTGCTATTAAAACATAAATATATAATATAATACAGTCCACAATGAAAAGTTTAGGAGGTTGAGAAAAGGATTTGAAGCTAGATGATTTATTCCAGACTCTTCTTCTGTTACTTGGTTGGCCTTGTAGGTGTAGTAGGCAGAATAAAACTCCTTCCTCAAATCTTAGTTATTTTGTCATGTTATGTTCTTTTGCATCTGGCAGACCAGGGGGATCTGAGTCTGCCATATCTGAATAAAAACAAAATAGCTGCAATTAAAAACTAACACAAAATTTATTTTTACGTAATGGGAAGTTTTTTTCCAACAGTTATATTCAAAATTCATATAAGGTATATACATTTCTTATACAGAAATAATTCGCCATTTTGAGAACATGAAATCCCGACAATTTAGGTATTAATATAGGAAGCATTAATTTTGAAACAAGATAATGATAATGATAACAGAAGAGGACTTATATTTTCCTGATGATTTTAGCATAACACTTAACTAAAATACCTATTCTCCATGCTGTGACTTCTCAGATACTCAGAGCTCAAAATGTTATTTCCACATCTGCAAAACCCTCAGTGCCTTTCTGTTGGCTTCTATAATGTAGGTAAGCTATTCCAAGATTAAATTCTGCAATTCATATTGAAAAAGGAAGTAGAGGAAAGAGATGAAGAATAAAGGAATGGATTTAATACATAACATATCATGGCTGTCATGTTGATGATATTATTAATTTTTAAGTAACATTCAGAAAGAATCCACATTTTTGTTAGCAGTTTTACTAAGAAGCTTTTCAAAAGAACTAATGGCTTTGACACAGTTATTAAACTGAATATTATTTGGCCCCACTTACATGCAGGTCTTGGTTACACTGCAGGAAGTATGCTTTGCTTTTCAGCATATTCATTTGAAAAAGAAAAAATAACAAGCAGGTTTTCCTTACTCAGCAACACACTTGTTCTCTCATGATGGCTATCTTCCTTGGTGGATGTTGCTGAGATCTGTGAAGATTACTTTGACAGTATCTGATTCCTCAGCTCAATCTCACAGTTAACAGGGAGTTATAAATGTGGAGTATTTACCAACTTTCTGCTCCTGAAAGCAGAAACTCTACTTGTTGTAGTGTAATGTTCACTGATTTTTTTTTTTTTTAGCTACTAGAAGATGGTATCACTTCAGACCAATAAGTGCTTGTAATTTGGTGTATTTCTGCAGAATTCCTACATGTGCTGCACAGTGGTTCCTGTTGCTCCCATTGCACATGTCCCATTCAGGGACTACTTCAATATTTTACGCAATTACTAATTAAAATAGAATGTAGAAGCAGTCGTCAAAGCAGGGATCAGAGTCCAGCACTTCCATCTCCCCAGAGAGCACTGCGTGCTCCGATGTAGAGCGGCTATGCTCCCTCTTCCTCTTTTCCCATTCTACATCTAGAAATCTTAAACTTTTTTTTTTTTTAAACATTTTTCTTCAACCAGGAGGTTGTTGAGGAATAGTCTTCAGACTGGCTGCTGGGAGATGAGGGTCTGAGCCTAGGCCTCAAGCTTCTTTTGATAATAAGGAAAAGACAAACAGCCACTTCACTTCCCTTAGAGTTCAAAAGAAACTCTGTGCTCTCTGCTGTTATGAAAGATGACTGAGGACCAATTTCAGAAGAAGGTTTGGGTATGCCTTATGTTTCTGAAGAATGAGATGCTTCATCATCCCAAGTGACCAGTTTTTCTGACTACTTGGTTCTACCAAAAGCTCAGTTTTGCATCTTGTCACTTTTAGATATGTAAGTAGGTGGCTATCCAATAAACATAGTTTGATGTTACAAAACTGTATGAAAACACCCAAATGCATAAGTGGATCTAGCCCTTTATCCATTTTGAATTTCATGTCCTCAAATAACCTATTTCTTCCAGGAAAATGGCATCCATAATGTTATTTTCAAAGTGAGGGAATGATAGAGATTGACCTACTAGCATCCAGAAAATGCCCCACCTTCTTTTGAAAGCCTAAGAAACCATCAGAATTTCCTTGTGTAAATACAATCAAAGACTCAAAAATGCATGTGATAGAATAAACACTGAATGCTTATTTCCATCTTGTCCTACCTTTAGAAAGAAAGAATGTAAGTTCTCTCTACAAAGCAAGTAGATATTGTCTTGGTGTTTGAAAAGCCTACCTGTTTGCAAAGACAGTTTAACACAGAGCCAGACCCTGAGTGATCAGGAGTTTCATATTTTTCAGATGTGTATTTGCCTTCCAGCTTTCTGCTTATTGTTTTATAACATTAAATACAAACCCTGAAACTCTGCAGTAATTTTTGTATTTCCTGATAACATAGGCACTTGGAAGTATGGATGTCCTCTTAAGTGAGTGGCACAGAACCAGAGAAAAATACTAATTTCCTATATCTGCATCTCCACTGGTGGTTTTTTTTAAGTTCATCGTCATTGGTTTACATATCCTTGTTTGTACTTTCATTTGTGTGTCTGTTTTGAATTTTGATCATTTCTGACAACATGCAGTCCCAAGGGACTCACATAGCCTGATTACATACATTGGATGTTTTGTATTGTGCATTGCATTATCATCTAATCAGGTTAAAATGGTAAAGATTTACTAATGGGAACATTCAGTTGCCCTAGATTTTGTCTTAAATTTGTTAAGTTATTTTACTTTAAAAGTTGATCCACTTTAATATCATTCAGTCTGGGATGTTAAAGGACAAAAATAGCCTGTTACTTTCAATTGATAGTCTACATTATTTTAAATTAGAAGGAATTTTGCTGAAACACACTGACTAAAATCATTATTCCAGTGCTTCATTTCTGTTGATATTTATCCATTTCCCTCAATGAATATAATAAAAGAAAAAAAGTATATTCCAGGAATTTTGAGATAGTTTAGTGTAAGTGAAATATAAATAACTCATAACTAAACTGAAAATTAAATGTCAGTCAGTGTTGACCTGTACTTCCCATAGCTTCCAAAAAGCAGCATGAAAAGGCTCACTGCAGTGGACAATCTTCTTAAAGATAAAATGTGAAAGTACAAGCTATTTGATTAGAATTCAGCTGGCCAGCACAATCTCTGATGTGTCATAGGGTTGGGGAATTTTTGCAATATGAAGATAATTTGGTATCAGCCTTGAGGCAGCTTTTCCCAGCTGGTTTGCCTGACTGAATTTAAAACCTGACCTCGGCTAATGCTTCCTCACCCAGGAATGACAACATACACCCCACCTTGACCCTTTCAGCTCCTATTTACAGGTGGCTTACCTGGTCTCTGATGGTGTGCATTACTCTACAGCACTTGCCAGCTACACCATCTTCCACTCAGTTTCCACCTGATCTTCTGCAGTGCCTCACCTATGACAAACAACACCGCTTTCCCTCCTCAAGGGAAATCATGCCTTGGAACTTTGCCGAATCCCTCTTACAAGAAGTATACTAAATGCTTCTTTGAAATCACACCGGTTACTGGAAACCAGCTCGCTTTTACAGCACAGTCGCAAGCCCGGCTCTCAGGCGGCTGCTGCAATCACCTGATTTCGCAGAAGCCCGTCGGCAGCGGCAAAGGGAGCTCGGCTCTCCCCTCCGCTCCCGGGGACTCGTGTGCGCTGCGGCACCCCCGTGCGGCACCGGCAGCGAACCGTGCCGCGGCAATCCCGGGCTTTGGCTGCTGCCAGCTCCGCTTGGCTGAGCTCCCGGGACACCGAGGGGCTTCGGCGCCCAGGCTGCCCCTGCACAGCTGCGCTGCAGATGGAGCCGCTCCTGAGGAGCAGCGACGGAGGCTGCAGAGACGCCTTCGGGCTGCTGAGCGGCAGCAATGTGTAATCGGGAGGCAGAGAACAGGCAGCTATAGCAACAGGGCTGTGACCTTAGAGGCTGTCAAGCTAAGAGCAGTCAAGCTCTGACCCTTGCTAAGTCCCTAAGAGTAGGCTAAGTAAGGATGATCAATATTTTAGCGGATATATAAGACACTTCACTCACGTAGCCCCCAAAAAAGCATTATGTATTATTACTCTTACATTTTTCACTTGCACACAGCAATGTGCTTTATAGAGAAATAACAGAAGGGCCTTACATATTTTGATTTTAACAGAATATAACAGCCTTTTTTTATCACATGTCCTAATTGGCCAGGAACCTTTTTCAGAATAGTACAGATATTCTGCATTATTTCCTGTTTTTAAAACTGCTTAATATGTTGCTCTGATAATGGAATGCTTATTTGGGATTTACAACTCTATCATGGAAAACGTGTATGCTAGAAAGATAGAGTCCAGTGGGATGAATGGTACACATGTTTTGAACAATGCCTGTGCAAAAAGGGAACAATTACGGAATTCTTGTCAAAGCTGTTAATTTACTCAAGCAACGTTGTTCAGTTCATTATAAACATCTTTGGAATAGCAAAGTCAAAAATACTTATGTGCTCAATACCTGAGTACACGTTACTCAGAAGTATCTCCACGCTGAGTAAGAAAGTAAACTGTAATTAAGTTAGAAGTTGACATTTCTTAATGTTTTCTAGATTTTGCTGTTATGAAAAACGCCTTTCTGAGCTTCCTACATTGTTCTGAAAATGAAACACCATGGTTCTTGAAGAATTAAAAGCTAAAGTGGGTTTTGATTATTCATTTGGTTACTGCATGTATTAATTAAGGTAGGATAACTTAAAAGCAGATAGCTAGTTGTAATGCACTTAGATGCCAAAGACTGCTCTACCATTGCCTGTTTCAGTTTGATTTCTCATAAAATATGTGAGTGGGGTCTTCTCACATAGCTTATCTTCCAGTATTGTAGCAGAGCTGATTAAAAGGCAGACTCCTTTTCCCTAAACTTGACATCTCAATAGACTGATGGTACACAATGAACAACCCCTTCACAGTGCTTTTGGCTTCTATGGGTAGGAGGAGATGTTATCAAAAATAATAATGGGCTATGAAGGCCTCTTTTGAGAAAAGGAAATTCTACTGGATAAAATTTATAGCTTACTTTCAAGTATAAATCTGAGAGTTGAGAGATTTTCCCCCAAAACTTCAATTGCCATTGTACTTTGTTCTTACATGTTTCAAGCTGCTACATAAATACTAACAAGCTATTGCTATAGCACCTCACAACACTGCGTTTGGGCTTTTTCCAACTTTCATATTATAAACTAGAAATGCAAAAGGTGAAGAAGTTGAAAGTCAGGATCTGTCTCTGTGGGTCTGTGTGATCCAAAGATACTGACAGTTGCTAATGAGCCAAAAGAAAGTACAGGCCTGAAGCAGGATGGTCAGAGCTGGGATTAAAGGCAACACTTTCTCTTCTATGGCAAAATCTGGAGCTAAGGACAGGCTCAAAGGAACCTAATCCCTGACTAAGCACATGAAGGGCCCTGGTAGCCCCAGCTGGTACAGCAAAGTGCCCTGCAGCAAGCTGAGCACTTCCAGCTCCTATCAGGAAGACACCTATATGTGACCATCCTGCTTTATGAGATCCAGTTTTAGCTTATTATACAAACTGACAGCAAAATATTCTCTGCGCTAAAACTAATCATGAAGGCAATCAGAGCTGGTATCAGACATCTCATGTTTCTGTTTTTCTGCACTTACCTTTTGCTCTCTCCACAATACAGTGAACAAGCATTCGGTTAATTGGTTTGATGTATTCATTCCCTCCCTCTCAACTCTCACATTTTGAACGTCACCATGAACTACTGTAGAAGGAGAAAAGAGAATTGGGATAGAAGTGAAGGGAGTCAGAAGGAAAAAACACTAATAAATTATCTCCTCTTATTATAGCAGATTATTTAACTGTATATTATTGTTAACTCTATGCAGAGCAAAGACTGCATCATGTTGTTTCTCTGGATTATGCAGATTCTGAGTTTTAATGAGTAAAATACCCCCCATGACAACTCACAGTAAAAAAATTCAGATAGCAACAATAAATTTTATCAGATCTCAATCACGGTACAAATTTCTTCTTTAAGTAAAGGTACTCTTTAAGCCCCTTAATAGAAAAAATTAAAATTAAGAAAAGGGCTACAATACAAGCCTAAAATACTATCTGGTTTAGTATCAAATTTGGAATCTAGAATGGCTGAATGGAGCCGTTGCTGTGTAACAAAATATGCTGGCTTTAAGCTGAAAGAGGGTAGATTTAGATTAGATATAAGGAAGTAATCCTTCACTATGAAGTTGGTGAGGTGATGGAACAGGTTTCCCAGAGAAGCTGTGGAAGTGCTCAAGGCCAGGTTAGATGGAGCTTCGTGCAACCTGGTCTAGTGGAAGGTGTCCCTGCCCCCAGCAAGGGGGTTGGAACTAGATGGTCTTTAAAGGTCCCTTCCAACTCAAACAATTGTGTGAGTCCATGATTCTACTACACCTGTAAAAGTTGACAACAGCACACACCTAAAATTGACATAATTGAATGAGCATTATGTTGCACTTTTGAAAGGCTGTAACAGTAGCTCCCACATGAAATGACAAATCAAACCCATCATTTTCTTGTCTGGTGCCTTGGAGAAACCACAAATCCTTACAGAAATCAGAAAATACGGAGTAGAAGGAATAGCACCTTGCTGTCCATTGTGTCCTGATAACCCGTGTTTAGTGGTGTACCTTAAATTTCAGCATGGTGCCGAACTGTTACTGTTCACACATCTCCGTTTCCCACTTAACCACAAAGAGGGAAGTCAGAAATGGCAGCAGTCCTCTCCCTGCACTGCATCAGTGTTTATTTACGTTTCTGGAAGAGCTCTTTACTGAGTAGCTGGGAAGCCTAAAAGTGGGTACAGTCTATATACGCCGAGATCAGTCGTTTGTTTGCCGAAGCCACCTGGCAAAGTGTGACCAAAGGCTGCCCATCGTGCCCTGCTGCCCAAAGGGGCTGCTCTGAGAAATCGTGTTCCTTCTTTCCCTGCTCCCCTCCGTCCCCATTAGCCAGCCGCGCCGGGCTGTCCCCGGGAACGCGGGGCAGGAGAGGGCCCGGGGCGATAATAAAGAGCCCGGCCTTGGCTCCCGGCGGGCCTGGGTCTGTCCCAGGGGCGGATTTACCAGTAGCTCGGTGATGGCAAATTTTCCCATTGTCCTGGCGGGGGAGCCAAACGCCATCGATCTGTAGCCGGGAAGGTTGCTGTTGGGTTTTTTTTTTTTTTTTCGGCTGTTGTTGCTGCTGGGTTTATTGTTGGGGAAGTGGGAGGCTCATTTGCGAGCTGGTTGCCCGGCCGGAGGCCACGGCTCTACCCCGACATCCCTCCAAATGCACTCCCGCTAAAGACCGGCTATTTTTTGGAGGATCACCCTCGGCACTCCGCACGCGCACCCCTTTCCCCTCTAAATTCACAGCAATGGTGAGCGGCGGCCCTCTCCCCTATCCTTCTTTTCCCGTGAGATGCTTTTCCACGCCACGCGGGGCGGGTATTCGCCGGCGCCACCTGAGGCCCCTCGTCCCGAGCTGCTCCCCACGCACCCTGTCTGTCTGTCTGTCTCCCCGTGCAGAGCTCCGGCAACGCGTCCTACCGATGCTCCATGTCGTCCTCCGCCGATTTCTCCGACGAGGAGGACTTCAGCCAGAGGTCGGGGACAGTGTCGCCGGCGCCGGGGGACACGCTGCCCTGGAACCTGCCCAAACACGAGCGGTCCAAGCGGAAGATCCAGGGCGGTTCGGTGCTGGACCCCGCCGAGCGGGCCGTGCTGCGCATCGCCGGTAAGGCGCAGTCGGGGGCGGCCGGGCAGGGGGCGGCCGGGGGCCAGAGGGACCCCCATCCCTTCCTTTCCAGAGCGCGGCCCCGCCGGGCGGTGACTAAGCTCTTTGGCCGCCTTTTCCGGCTGGGTGGACTGATGCGTGTGGAAGGCGAGCCGAAACACGCGCAGGTGCGCCCATTAAACTTTCATGGGAAAATGCATCAGCGGCCGGGGGCTGCAGCCGCGGCGGGGGGCGGCTCAGCGGGGCCGGCGCTTTTTTCGGCCCACAAGGCCGAGGCAGCCCCCGGCCGCCCTGGGTGGAAGCGGCGCGGGACCGCCCGCAGCGCGGGGAGAGGCCGCGGCGGCCGATGATGCTCCGAGGGGCGGGGGACCAGGCGCCGGTCTTTGTCCGCTCGGGGCTGGGGCTGCGCTCGGGGTGGACGGGGACCGGAACGGAGTCGCCCCGGTGTGCCGGAGGCGCCGACGGGCTCTGGTCCGCGGCGCGGCGACAACTGATGTCGAAAATAGGGCGGAGGTCCGCATCTCCCTGGTGAAAGCTGGAAACCGCCTGTAAACGAAAGATGCGGCGGCCCCCAACCACCCCGATTATATATGCGCCTCCGTGGGTCCTCTCCCGGGACACTATTTCCCAGGGTAACCCATGCTAGCGGCGCTATTAGCGGGGGCAGCGCTGCAGAGCCGGGCTCGCACCAGCCGCAGGATGCAGCCGCGAGTGGGGGGGTTGCGGAGCCGGCCCGGCCGCCCGCGGATCTCGCCGCCGCCGCCCCCCGCGGGCAGGGTGCGCAGGACAGGGGACCGGCGGGCCGGGGGCAGGGCAGCGGGGACCGCTCCGGAGCGGGCCCGGCGGCGGGGTCAGGGCCGGGGGGCAGCGGGGGGACGCAGGCGCGGCGGTGACACCTGCGGCGGGGCCGCGCCCGCCCCGCCCCTCCGCCGGGACAGCGGGGGCTCCCGCCCCGGCTGGATGCCGGCTTGGGGTCTCTCCCTGCTCCGTCCCTGCCCGTGAGTGCAGTGTCCCCACTGGCTCCGTCAGTTCTGCGGGCGTCGCGTCCCCGCCCCGGCAGCCGCCACCCTCCTCGTCGCGGGGGGAGGCGGCGGCGGAGCTCGTCGGCCCCGCAGGCGGTGCCTTGGCGATGGGGCTGGAGCCGGGGTCTGCGGCGGGGAGGCGGCGGCCGCCGCCGGGCTGGTGCCGCCCCCTCCGCGCTCCGAGGGGCGGCTACCGAAACCCGAGCGGCCGCGGGTGCCTTTCCTCGGCAGGGCTGGCAGCGCCTCCCCCCGCCCGCCCCCCGCCCGCCCCCCGCCGGGGCTTTTCTTGTGCCGCCCCCGAGGCTGCCGGCCGCCCGGAGCCGCACAGGCGGGCAGGGCTGGGCTAGCTGCCGGCCATGGCTGGCTACCTCTCCCCTGGCGCGTATTTCTACGCCGAGGAGCAGGAGTACCTGCAAGCCTACGAAGATGTCCTAGAGAGATACAAAGGTAGGGCAGCGCTCCCCGCGCCGTGCCGCCGCACTCGCCCGGGCCGCTCGCCTCGCCGGGTGTGGCGACTGCGGACCCGGGAGGCGCTGGCGGCCAGGTGGGGAGCACTGGTGGCCCCGCGTTCCTGCGTGGGTCGGTCTGGGGGAAGCGGGCGTGGGCGGCTTGTGCTATAAATATAAATACGGTGTCACCTCACCAGTGTGTGACAGGCGTTCTCGTGTGTTTAAAAGTCGCTTTTCGAGTGCAGTGCGGACACAGTAATTTATGTCTCGATGTGTATTCGTATTTAAAGCTTCGGTTTATGTTTACCTTTTTATTTATTTGTTTGTTGATTTGGGCTAGGGCAAATAATTAGCTTGGTTCGTGTAGAACCTGAGTTTTTTTCATCGAATGCGGAAAAATAAGGAAGAAGGCATTTATCATGACGAAGATGCACGCAGCTAAATACATCTTGCTAGAAATGTAAATTACATTGATTTCTTAAGCACATCGGGATGGAAGGGATGGTTTTGGATGATTCATTGCTGTTTTTCAGTACATTTGCTAGTACTAAATCTGAAGAAGCTTACCAAAAGTGTTACAGCTCTGATTTTAATTCAAGTGAGAAAGGGAGTTAACTGTTCACACTGAACCTTCATCCCTGAAATAGTTTTTATAGCATGTCACAGCATATGCTGACATTTGCAGTACTGAGTCCTTTTGTAATGTTAGGGAATAAGATACTAGATTTCATATCTGAAGTTTTTCAGCTGTATGTCTTCAGTCAGTCCTGAAGATTTTCGTTAAATGGTTTCCACTGATGGGAATGGGAGTGGCATAGTTTAAGACAGCTTGATTTGAAGATTCTGATAAGTAATTTTATTTATTCTGTGTTGTTAGTGTAGTATTTTGAAAAATAAACCCTCAACAGATGGTTATTTTGACTATGGGAACTTGTTGGGTGTGAATGTACTTTATACCGGTGTCACTTGCAATTTCATGTGTCATTAACAGTATTGACTAATGACTCCTTTGTGTCTGTTGCCCATTGTGTCAATGCAGCTATGGAGCATGTGCACCGTTTCTGTACTGAAACGCATTAGTGCATTTCAGTTGAGAAATAATTGCCATTTGATGGTTGCCATCATCTTCAAAAGCACATCTTTATTCCGTTCTTTCCTTTTTTTAAGTCATCAATTTATATACAGCTGATCTGATTTTTGCAAAATTTTGGAGCTAGTATGACTGTTTACTTTGTGAAAAACCGCTGAGGAAACTTGTTTTTCTCCTTTGGATTACCTTTTATTTCCCGCTAGAATTAGGTTTAATAAGGTTCCTTCTCCTACCAATTACTTGCTTAAAAACCTGGGAAAGAGATTAGGCCTAATTTCCCCTATTTCAATGGGCGTTTCATCAGGAAAAGGACTGAAAGGTTTGGGTTTTTTTTTATGTTGGGGAACAGTAGAATTTTAATTAAATAAACTCTGAAAACTAATTTACTTCTCTGTAAGAAATAAAGCACATTCTGAAAGTATTTGAGTATATCATATTGTGGGAGTAACACAGAGTCCATTCCCATGCTATTTTCAGTGACAGCCAAATCCTGAAATTATTTGGAAGGATCCAATATCTGTTGTCTTAGTTCTTAATGTCTTATTTGGTGTATTGGTATGCTGTGTTTTGCTGCTCAAGGTAGACTTTATTCAGCCATTTGGAGCAAAGGTAAAGGTTTGGACTTGTTTTAATTAAGATATATTGGAAACCTGGAAAACACATTACTTTTTAAAATGTGTTTTGAAGCCAGTCATGATTTCCCATTTGAGTCCCAGTAGTATGACTTCACTACAGCAATTGTTGTTCTGATGACTTGCTATGGGAGCTGATCTAATCCGAAAAGAATTGCTACAATATAGACTTTGAAGAGGGAGTGCCATTTCTCTGAATTTCTCAGTTTTGTAAACACCTCCTTTAGTGAATTTCTTAATCAAATGTGAACTATGTTGACTTTGTAAGATGAGCTTCAATGTATAATTTTAAAGCTGATAGTCCTTTTTTTCCTTTTTACAGTCTGCAGAATGCTTCATACTCATCTAGGCCATTATCAGGGTGCCAAATTATCTATGTACCAGCTGTTGAGTACTGTAACTAGCAGAGTCAGCTGTACAAAGCTCATTGCCTGTCTTGGAAGGCTTGGGATCGTATGATGCTGCATCATTACGATGTTCAGGCAGTTTGATTTAGGAAGATAAAAGCTGCCCTTTTTAAACACAGAAAAATAAAATTTTACTCTTCCTCTGTTTCTGTAGCCAAAGTAGGCTGTGGATCTTGAACATCGTGCAATACCAAGTACCTTGTTGCTTTAACAGTTGAAAGCAGGATATTTGTGTGCCTCCAAATTCTGCCTGCTGATCATGTCTCTGGCTGTGACAGTAAATAATTAGGCAACTGTTTGCTAAATCTGACATACCACAGAAGTGCTGTTTGCTAAAGGAGAAGAGAGTGTTGTTTTCTGGTCCACGGTCAGCTCAATTGCTGGCTGTCAATTTTTTTTTTTCCTTGATTAGTGATTATTTGGCAGTATTTCTAAAGCATTTTGATGGAGGAAAAGAAGTCACATTATCTCAGATGTTTTAGAAATTAGGTTAAATCAAGCTACTTATTCAGGGGAAAAAACTACTTCTTTGTTGGTAGCACCTCTAAGAATTTGAAGGCAAACCTTTATTTTGAGAGTGGCAATAAAACCTAGTATGATTTATCTGTAGCATTTTACACATTTCACATCTTGTTTGTGACTGAATAGGAAGATGAGAAATCATTAAAATATTTGTTAATATAACTAAAAATTCAACTTTTTCTCAAAAGCTGTATTTGAGCTCTCTAGGGGGTTGTAAAGAACTTAAAGAGTTATTCTTGGTACTCTATAAGTTACCTCACCATTGCCTGGGAACAAAATGTAATAAAATTGTTAGTTGTAGCCTTCTTGATAAATAAGAAAATGTCCAATAGTATTTCATATACATTTAATTTTTAAAACATTAAATGCCATCTCTGTCAGATGGCATAGGAATTCTTTGTTCCATGCCATTACTATTTGAGCATTAAATGTCTGAATATTATGATTTTAAGTTGTAAATGCATTATGTTCATTAGATTACCTCTGCTATAAATCTGAAGTGATAAACTTAGAATCAAGATATGGATATATCATCCCTTTGAAATGGTCACTCTTTAATGTATTTTTCAGTTCAGGTAGCAGTCTTTCTTTTGGATAGCAGTTGCAACAAGCTTTTTCTGAAAGATTTTGAACAATTACATAACTAGGTTGTCTCCATTTTGACATAATTTTTGATATGGGCACATCTGTTAATGACAGTGATTACAGTATCTGGAAAAGAGCTGATTCACAGAGTTAAGTGTTGAATAAATCATAGTTATTCAACAATGTTCTTTTAACTATGCAAGCCCTTAAAATTTGAAATATATAGGGTTATCTGGGCTGTGCAGAGCTTTTGATGTTCTAGATTTATACATCTACATCTATAGAAAATTCAGACGTGACTGCCCATGAAAAATACAGTCTTGCAGTTCAGGGTTTTCACTAAATTGTTGCAAATGTTAGGAAAGGTGTCACATGAATGTTTTGTTTGGAATGGGTGCTGGATTAGTGCTTCCTTTGGCTGCTTTGGGCTTGCTGCATGGCCCTTCCTTGTGTCTGTAGGAAGGAGGGGTGAGTCTGGGACTGGGGACAGCAAAACTCAGGTGAGGTTGTTAAACTTTGGTACATTCTGTTTCACTGTTGGCATTGCTCTCCTGCTTTAAAAAGATCTGTAATACTACACATTCAGCTGAAGCACAGCAAACAGCTCTGGTTCTGTACTCTGAGAACAAAGACACTGGAGATGGACGAGAGCTAGCAGGTCATCTGATGCATTTTGTTGCCTGTGTAGGGTTCAGAGACAATGTAATTTGTTCTAATGATTGATTGAGGGTAGTGTCAAGTAAAGCTGTTATGACATTGGGGACAGGTTTTGAATTAAGATGAAAACAATAGATGCTTGTTGTCCAGCGCCTTTGAGCTGTCTTCAGGAAGGGAGCATTTGCACAGAATGGTTTTTATACATCTGAAAATGAATTGCTGCTGCATTTTAGGAATTTGGAGGCTCCTAAATGTGTTAGGTATCAGACTTAGTCCAGGGATATTCTTCTTCAGAGATGACTTTATAGAGCAAAGACAGGAGGGGCCGTGACAGGTGCTCCTGGCTCTGGAATATGCTGATTTCTGAATTTCCTTATTTATTCTTTGAAGTTGGGGACCTGAATTTTTAGTTAGCAGAAATCTTGCTCTTCTGGGCTCTTTGCTATGAACTAATTGGATCTTCTGCTTCAGGGTTCTGATTTTGAATGCAGAAGGAAATCCTGAAGTGAGTAATTGATTAGGTAGTTTCCACTATGGATGGTTTTCTTTGACCTCTTTTCACATGCTGGTAGTATCTAGCCTTGGGCTTGATCACTTTTTAATTTTTTTTCAAATGGGAAAGTTATTTTGGCTGACTAGTGGGCATGTGTGGATTATCCAGCTGCATGTCACCTAATCCTTTCTTTGCCACCGTGCAAATCTTCAGCAAGACGACACTGTAGTTTCCCATGTTCCTAGCACATTTCCTACAGCAGGTTACCCTCTTGGGAAGGAAGAATTGTAGCCAACAGAAAATGTCTTCAGTTAGGGATGGAAACATAATAGCTTTTGTGCTGCCTGAAGTTGGACAAAATTAATGGACATCTTGGGCCACCTAAAAATTTAAAACCTGCAGTTTACTCTGTTTCAACATTCCTCTTTATTTAGAGCAGAAGTTCTGACTTTTAAAGGCCTTGGAGATGAGATATTTTCCTGAGTACATTCATTCTAAATGTGGACCAGATCTTGCTGATTTGACTTGTACGAGGTCTTCACTTGAGCTAAGTTGAAGAGGTCTTGGAGTAAAATAACAAGAACTTGAATATTGGGCAATTCTGTGAGGTTTGTCTGTGTAAAGGCCTTGAGAAGTTTCTGAAGGTGAGTTTGGTGGGATACATAAACTGCAGCTGCTTCTCCATGATTTTAATAGGTACCTGTTTGGTTGACTAGGGCAGACAGAATTTGGCCATTGATTCAAGTATCTTTGGTATGTGAATCGGAGCAGAGATCAAAGGCCTGCTTCGTTGCTTTTCTGGTACTTCCCAATTCCCATTGAGTCAGCAACATCTTTTAAATAGAGCTCATAGGAATATTCCGTATTTCCTTTTTTTAGGATGAAGACCAAGAGGTAGTGAAGTATGAGGAGAGAAAGAAGGAAAATAAACTTCAGTCACTATTGTGTTAAAAGGCTTGTTTTGTCTCAGTTTATACTTTTGGTTGAGGTGTTAGTAATTGTTTTCTATGATCTACTTGGCTAATTTTTAGTGGTATTTTGCTTGAAAACCAGATTATGCTGTATTTTTTTCCTCTACGCTATTTAAAACATGCCTGATTTGAGGAATTTATTCCACCATTTCAACATGTACTTGAAATTAACTGCTTTGTAAAATAAAAATGGGCTTATTCATATGCTTGAATTTAAGTGCAAGTATTTTATAAGTTCAGGCTTAAAATAATAACGTTTTGTAAATGTCAAATATGAATGCAGCTTATTGCTGCATGCCTGAAATGTTTCCTGTAAAACATCATTAAAGCTGTTAAATTAAACAAAGCCGTGTTTTTCTGTAGTGGGTGAAAATATTCATGTACTGAATGCTTCCAGTCAACCCAGCTTTCAAACAGGTGAAACAATGCTTACAAAGACACTTCAGTCTGCTGGTCAAATCCTGAAGGGCATGTTAATAGCCAAATTTTACAAGTTGATCTGTGTAGGCAGACTTGGTGCTTTTGTGGGGAAAGAGTGGCTTTGGAAACTCACCCATGCAAGGCTCTTCCCACGACTGGGGCCCAAGTAATAGTTCATCCTTTGATAAGGCATATTCCTGCTAAAATCAGGCCTCCTGTAGGGTATTCCAATTTGGCTGTAGCTGCATTAAAAGCAAGTCAGTGTGTTCGTGGATTTAATTTTATTTTACCTGGTGAGTACATAATTTTACTGTGGACTATTAATCTATTAATTCCTTGGATTTTGTACGAGATAACAATAGCTGCCAATAAATCTGTGAAAGGGTGAAGATTCTAGGCAAATGTGTTGAGGGTTAAATTCTGCACCTCGCAATCACACAATTAGCGTAACTATTTCTGTAAGACAAGGAGGATTAGGCCTCTGATGGGCTTTCCAGTGGCATAGGCCAAAATCTGCTCTTGATTATAGCCACATGGCCCTTTTGAGCTTGGTTTGATTTTATACGTATCTTCATTGTTCAGTTTCATAGTTAACATGTGAAATTACAGTATTTAATGATGTGTTCTGCAATGCATATAAATACAGATAGGCAGTTAAGTGGGGTTCATAACCTAATTGTGTTGGAAAACTAAATTAGTTTGGCCTGAGGTTCAGGTATCCAGCTATCTCACAGCTATGACACTTGGCACCACGTGAATCTAAAATTAGTAGAGCTCTTCTATGCTGGGATTAGAGAGATGTGTGTATGTTTTAGTTCACAAAATGGGTAAAAGTCTGACTCTGTACACAGCTTTCAGAGGCATATTTTGGATATTTTGCAGATGAGACTGTAGGTGAACAGAGAAGTTCCAGAAAGTCTCTTGCTGGGTACTGAAATGGATATCCTGTCAAAGTCTGCTCACAGACTTTGCTTCTGCCTGATCAGATTACCCTCTGTGTGTTCCTCATGTGACAACTCTCCTAGGCACAGTAGAAGCAGCATTAGAAAATGAGTGTAATCATTTGGACAGACATTTTGCAGTAATAATAATGGTAAAGCATCCTGAACTGTTCAAGCAAAACAGCTTTTCTGAAAGAGAAATGGCACTTACAGTGCTGTGGTTTTTATTCAAACAAAACTTATGTTAATTTTGGTGGGAGTCAGGAACTTAGCTATTGATGTTTATAAATATTTGATGCTTTAAATTACTTTGCCTTTAGATAAATTTTTAATTTCAAGATAAAGGGTTTACATTACATCCTAGAATTAGGAAATGACTAGAGCACTTGTCTGGAGAAGCCACTGCTGTGTAGTTGTATATAACTTCTGGGAATAAGGTATTATTGCTAAGGTAGTTATGGTTTCAGAGTAGGATATTTTCAAAAGAACATATAACAATGTGATTGCCAGTCCCAATGACCTTTAATAGCAATTAGGTTCTTCCCTGCTGTTTGTGCCTTGGAAACTGTATGTTCATTATTGAGATCCACCTGATGTTGAAAACCATTTCATAATACCACTTATTACAGATTAGTTCTGCATTTAAGACTCAGTTTTTGAAAGGTTTTAAAGATTAAATCTTCTCTGGTGGAAAATTAATAATAGTTTTTAGAAAGAAAGTTGATTTCCAAATTAAGGACATACATTTCAAACACACTGAAATTTTCTTTGTAGAGCAGACGTGTTACTCAGGCTTTATGCCTTCTACCTTTTTCATTCAGTTTTTGAGAAAACAGTTGCTGAGAAACATTTGTTGTGGTTTTGGGTAGGTTTTTTTTTTTTCATTTTTCTTTGCTGGAAATTTTTGTCTACCTCCAGTTTACACTGGAGTTAAAGCAGCATTTGGCTCAGTATCTCTTTAAAGCAGAGGAGAACAGACACAGATGAGCCACAGGAAGAAAGCCAAAGTTGATTAGGTCCCTTGATGAAATTACCTTATAATTTTACCATGCTCAACAGGATACTTTTGCATTGTGTTTTTGTTTCAGTGTTTTAAAATAGAGCCCTTGTTAATGAAGTCCATATACTTCTTGTGAGGCCAGATTTATCCTACCTCTGAGAATATCCACCCAAATTCTCATTTTCTGCTGTTGCAAATGATATTAAATGAAATCACATTCATTCTCGTAGACTTTGTGTGTTTCTACTTAAATTGTACATTTATTTTTGCTTTCTCGTGGATATACATTTCCTTCAGATCTTGGATTATGCTGAGTCCAGCCATCCAACATGCTGTTTAAAGTGGGTGTATGGTAGGACTGAGCAGCATCAAAGAGTTATAATCTAATTTATAAAGATTATATTAGTGTCCTAGAAACAATACATGTTTATGCCTTGATATTTTGACTGTTATACTGAGGCATTTCTTTGCTTTGCAAACCACATAATACTCAGGAGAATTTAAAGACTTAAGTTTACACTTTGAGAGCTTGTGTGTCTCTGCAATAATTTGCAATTTAATACCAAATGTAAGGATTGGATTAAGTAACAATAACAAGTGGGGGATCATCCTTATTTTAAGACTGAAATGTACTTTGAATTTGGTGCCTAGATTTTTGTAGCCGTTTCAGTGGCAACACTGTGAATCATCTGTTGGAGGTCTGGGTGTGTGACTAAATTGTTGATGGGTCTTTGTATAATTTGTGCTGGATATTGGATTTATCTCTTTGTGTTTCCCCATCTAATACACCTTGAGTCTACTCACTTCTGATCTTTGATCATTCTGCTTTTTTTGGGAATACTTCTTCATTGGAGGTTGGGGGAAACTTTTGTTTTTTTAAAAAGACTTTGTTCCTAGCATCTGGAAGAGCCAGTGTGATTCTGTTACTCTACCTTTGGTTCCCGTTCCTTCCTTCCTTCCTTCATCACTTTTAAGTTAAATTTTAGCTGTAGGTTGGATTCCTTGTGGGCCTGCACCTACAAAGTGCAGGCAGAAGATGGGTTTCCTTTGATGTTCTTCCTGTGGAGTGAACTGTACTTCCTTGCCGGGCTGGTCCCTTCCCTTTCATGGTGGAAAAAGGGAAGACCTCTGTTCCATTCTCCTTATGCCTGCCACTGGCACAGAGAGCATTCTGGAGCTCTGGCTCTAGTCCTAGGAAGCAGTGAGGGCTTCCTTCCCTGAGCTGTAGTTGAAGCTGTAGAGGCATCTTAGAGGTCTTTCTTATCATGATGAAATGTAAAAGCTGTGTGTGTTGAATGAGATTTCTCCAGCTGTGTGGCCATGTGCTGGTTCCTGCTGTGAGCTTGAGTTCCTAGAGTCGGGATCAAGCCTGACTGGGACTTGAGTATCAGGTCATGCGCTGATGTGCTTGTGTCCTGCTGTGAGCGAAATTCAACGCTAGTTTAATCCCTGTCCGGGAAAGTGCAGAGAGAGGGAACACCACCAAGGGGACAGACAATAGCATGATCATTTCTGAGATGACTGTTTTGCTCCTGGTTTCATTACTCTGACTTGCACCTGGATGTGTGAGCATTGCTCTTCAGGGTGAGAGAGTCAGCCTGGTTTTGCGCTGCCAGTGAAAGCGAATGCTCCCACCCTGCTGTGTGCGACCAAGTTAATTATGAAATGCACCAAGAGGTTTTCTGTATCTTAACTGCATTTGAAACTCCAAAGATTTGTTTTCTATGTGTTGGCTTAATGACTTGGCTGATAAATAATTTTAAGTTGATTTTTTTGCTTTCTTCCTCCTCAGTAAATAAACAGATTATCCCAGTATTTGTCTCGATGACTAGCAGTTAGTGTTGACAAATGGCTTAGATGATACATGAAATAATGGAGTCCGCTTACAATTTGATTTTGTCAGTCTAGCAATGTGCAAAAGGGAGTCTAATTAACATTTTTTGTATTTTCTTAAGTTTTTTTTCAGTGAAAATGTTTTTACTTCTATATTTCAAGATTAAAAATCTCAGCTTCTACAAATTCTTTCCGTGCCATGGTGCTGAAGCATTTAATGGCTGTACATATTCTTCAGTGCTCCTACTATTGATGTACTTTGTGATGTGAGTGTGATTGAATGTAGTGCTTTTGTTGCATTACTGTTTTATGTAGTATGTCTTTGATATGAATTTAAGAGTTCCCTTTGATTTTTTTTTTCTTTTAGGTAGTTCTTGAATACCAAGTAAAAGTTTTATTGATCTTTATGCAGTTAACAGACAGTTTTCCACTGATAGTCTTGGTAGTTCAGAGATCCTTATTTTCTGTTTTTAATTTGCAGGGTTTTTTTATTTACTTTTTATTTGAAATTCTATTTCCTATCTTGCCATTTCTAATAATCTTTCTAATTTCAATAAGTGAGTTTGAGTCTTAACATTTTGGAGTTCTCCCAATACGAACACATTGATGTCATCAGACAAGACTGAATTTTTTTGTTTGCTGCCTTCTCCAGCTCTTTAGTAAATGTAGAATGCATTGTTGGCTTCTGGAAAACCATACCATTCTTCTCACATTGGAAGACAGCCAAAATTCAAGACTATTCTGTAAGTAATTTTTCAGGCTACAGAAGGATTGTGCACTATATCCTAGTCGGTTTTAGTTAGCTTTTGTAAATATGTGTCAAATTTCCTTGTATTTACATGTACACACACATGTAAATACATATATACATGTACATATATACATGTATATATATGTATGTGTATATATATATCTACACAGCCATACACATAGCTGTTTTTGTTTTTAACTCAGAGGAAATCAAACAATTATGGAGGAATTTGATTTATCATGACAGAAATTATCGGAACAGACTGTCCAGAGAAGTGGTGGAGTCACCATCCCTCAAGGGATTTAAAAGACGTGTAGGTGTGGCACTGGGGCCGCGGTTTAGTGGTGGACCTGGCAGTGTTAGTTTTAAGGTTAATCTCAGTGATTTTGGAGGTCTTTTCCATTCTATTACAGAACATTACATTACATTACATCACAGTTTTCCATTACATTATAAGTATTGTTCCCAGTGTTCTAGGTTTGGTTTCTTTGTTTGTTTAACTTGTGCTTTCCAGTTACTTTTGGTGGAACTGATCAGAGCTGCACCAGTAATTTCTCAAGATTTTCATTTATTTCTTACAAATTATTTGGATAACAGTGCTGTATTTTAGTGTAGGTTTTTTGTAAACAGGTTTTTTTTTTTCTCTGATACCTTAAGTCCATTCTGAATTTCTAGTTAGTTGATAGTAGATAACTGTGTAAGCTGCTTGTAGTGGATGTGTTTAGGTTTCCTGTCTATGTAATTTATTCTTTGAGACTTCTTCCTGTGATGGAACTTGGTGATTTTTCTGTTAAGGAGGCTGTGGGGAAAGGAAAAACAAAATGTTGTCTTAAAGCCTAAATACTTTCCTGGTAAAGAATTCATTCAGATACTTAGCCTTTGAATGGCTTTTTTAGTCTCATTGTCTCCCTGATTCTGGTCATCCATGAACATGTGCGTTATTGTCTGATTTTGTATCAAGATTTTTCTTTACTTTTGATAGTTACTAAGTCTCCTGCTTTGTTTGTTATCCTGATTTTTCCCACCATTGTTTGGTTAGGGCTTCTATCTGACTAAGAATTTTGCTATGCCAGAAACTTTTCCTGTAGCATGTGTCTGTTTACTTGCTGGCATTGGACATTTAGCCTACTAGCCTTCTGGTACCAGAGTAGATTATACTCCCTGATGTTCATGTTGAAAGGGATCAACATTGCAATCTCTTTCCTTTTTTAAAAATTACTTTATAACTTCCTTCCATCAGCTAGCAATATCTGTGGTACATCTAACAGATGGGAAAATTTTGGAAAAATAGAGGCACGTGTGTATTGTAAAGCAAAAACTTCCCTTAGTACCTAGTGTTTTCTCATTTTATCCTGTTAAGGTATGTATTTGGTCAATGGAGCTTTGGTTTCAGTTTCTCCTGTTTCTATGTGACGTACCTGTTATGCTTTACTCTGTTTTATAAATCTAAATCTTGGTTATTTTTAATATAAGTAATTTAAAGATACTATTATTGGCCTTTTTGAAATCCAACATCATTTTTGACATTTGAAGTCTTAACTGCATTAAGATTTTTCACTGTTTGGAAGCCACATATTGATCTTCTAAAATTTCTCTAAAACTTGAACAAGAAGACATATGGAGTGAAATCCTCACTGTTAAATGTTAGTCATCCCCAGTCTTGTCCAAAATACTGACAGTACATTCTGTAATCATGCAGATAAGTGTCTTGTTAAATTATATCTTGAGACAACTGATCAAAACAAAGACTGAATCGTGATTTCAAGATTTAACCTTTTAAAATTAGCAGTATTACTTTTTTTTCTGGTTTGGAAGGCGCTAATGGCATTTTTATTAACTTCAGTAACTACATATTTATATTTGCCTCTTCTCCCAATTGTCTTGCCCATGCTGAATGTTTCCTGATGGACACTGTCGGCTGCTTTGTGAAGGGTGGCATCCTTCATGATCTAGTTCTTCCTGTGAGTTTGTAAACAGGAATTTTCATGTGTCAGTTGCTGCTGATATTTTTAGTATGGCAACAGTTTTATCTGCAAGTGGAGCATTTTATCTCACATGCTGGGCTTTTGGCATCAGGGTAAAGCTATTTTTATGTTTGAATTGGTATCACAGTTGCTGTTAGGGTTGGTTTTGATGATGGGCTTGAATGACTCTGCCCACCCTGCTGGGCTCCCCCAGCATCCCACAGTCTGGGACCCCGTGTCAGCTCCCTGGGAATGAGCCTCCAGAGATTCCACAGCAGGGCTGGTCTCCAGCTCTCCACAGCCAGGCACTGCTGGGTTCCACCTGAGAGCCCACGGCCTGGCTCAGCCTCAGCCCACACCCAGGGAGGCTCCCAGTGCCCAGAGCTGCCCTGGTGTCCCCAGCTGGGCAGTGGGATGGGCCCTGGCTGCCAGACCTTGCCCTGCTGCCCCTCCATGAGAAGCACCCACCACCCCCAGCACCATGACTATTATGTGCAGACACATCATTTGCTTCACCTATTTGTTTGTCAATATTATATAATTTCTTCACTTGTAATTTTGTCCTCTCTCCTGGCCTCATGGTATGCGCATGCAACTTTTCCTATTAGAGTGTGGTTTACACCTGCCTGGCTTTCTGTGCCTTCCTGGCAGGCCATGTTATATCACATCTTGTTTGATGTGCTGCCTTTGTATGATGACTTGACAGAAAGATCAAATGTGTGCTTAAACATAATGGCTTTTATTATTATCAGTAACAGTGCTTAATTGCTTTAACCTAACAACCCAGTGATGGCAAAGGACTAGCCATAGAACAAGTTCATTGCACAACTTAAAAGGTTCTGAAAAGTGACTTTAACAAGACACTGAGGAGGTGGGAAGAGCTCCCTTAGGAGCTAGGAGAGGCTCACACTTTATGCATAAGTATTGCTAGTTGGAAACATAATGTTTGGAAAATACTGTGATTCTTGTAAGAAATGCTCTGCAGTGTGTTGTCATGCTGATTTAATGCGCACCCCTCAGGCCACCCAGTGTACAGAAAGCTCCTTTGTCTGGTGCAGCCAGGAAATTAAGTCTGAGGGGTACCAAAGCCTTAATGCAAACTCAGTGATGTTTAGCAGTAGGGGCATGTGTAACAAAATCATATAGAAGACAAAGGACAAAATCCAGTCCTAAATCCTGCCTAAGTTGGGATGTTTCATGCAGTGGTCCGCGTTAGCTGTTTTCCACCACTGCCGTCTTCTTTAGGTACCTGAATTTATGAGGAGTATTAGTGTATCTGCATATTCTCAGAAATACTGCATTCCCAGAGGTGATGCCCTTGTCCTCTGCCTAGGGCTCACCGTATGCCAAAGGTCAGACAGTAAACTGCCTGCATGTTTTCTGTGGCTTACTAACCAGGGAAACCTAATCCAAAACTGAATGCTGCTTCTGTATGAATTTGCATAAGAATAACAGTGATTTGAGTGTTTGAGAGTTAGGGGTAATTTTAGGCCTCTCTGAGCAGGAAGAGTTTTGATTATCTGCAACCAGAATGACAGGAGTTTTTCTCCTATTTGAGTAGGAATATAATGTTTTCCTTTTAAAACTGAGTTACTGGGTGAACATGTAGGAGTAAAAAGGCTGAAAGGAAAGTGAGTTATAGATTGGCGTGCAGGAGAGAAAAGTGTAGGTTCTGGTCTTTGCCTCTAAGGCTGTCGTTGCTTTTTGTTCATTGATGTTTATATCCATAAAAAATTCAAAGGGTGGGATGAAACACTGAGCTGTGCTCTACAGTATGGTAACACTTCCACAAAGAACCAGAGCCAATGAAATTCCACTAACTTATTCCATAGTGACAACCCATATAAAATGTAGAGCTGTCAACAAGAGGAATACCAAGAGAGGTTATGATACTGCCATTTGCGGATGTAACTAACTTCATTGAAAGCACTGGTAATGTCCTCCACTCTGTTGAGAAGAGAGGATCCACACAGTGATCTGTGATAGGAAACTCTATAAAAATTCCAGCAGAATCAGACGGTGGCAGGCAGCCTGAGCAGGTTTTATGAAAACAGCAGTGAAGACTTGGAAGACAGCTGAGATTTCCCTTGTCCATAACACCTTCTGTGCTGGCATCTGGCTAAGAAAATGGAAACGCTGAGGAACTTGGGGAGCAGCGAGCACGGGCTGCCCTCCAAGGGGCAGGGGGCCCAGTGTGATAACAAGGCTGGTGGGCACGCTGCCCTCAGGGCCCAGGCCCATGACCTCTGAGCAGGGCCAGCCTGGGGGCAGTAGCTGATTCGGATCCCCCAGGTGTTCTGAGATGTGCCCAGGAGCCTTAAGAGAATTCTGAGGGCTGATGAATCTGCAGCAGTGGCTGTCACTGGCTTTCCTTCCGTGGGGCTAATAGACACCTTGCTGCTGAATGTGTTTGCACATGCTACATCACTCCTTCCCTCCCTGCTTGATACAATGTTTTATTTCTCTCTCTGTAGAGTGGTTATTTCTAATATTGTTACATGTTCCTTAAATGAGATGTCTTTGCAGAGATTTCTTTGCAGTATCCTGCTGCTTGGGAAGGAAAGTTTGAGTTGTTCAAGTGGACAGAAGATGTATTTATTCTGTTTCTGTGGCTACCAATATACTTCCTTGGCATGGTCTGGATAGGAACTGCTGTGTATAGCCCAGGATGTTTTAGTTTAGAGGAGAGGGATCATCTGATAGATGAGACTGAAGTATGTGCTGAAGTATGGAAGAGATTCTTGCACGGTCTTGTACAGTCTCATGTAGACTTCATTACTGACAGTCCTTGACTATTTGTTTCATTACAAACAACTTTTTTTTTTTTTTTTTTAATTACACTTTGGGTTGCCACCCACTGATAGTTTTTCTGCATCTTGTCCTTATGTCATGATACCAAAGTTTCTCCTAGCTGTCAAAAAGCCCATTGCTGCAAGGTCAACTTGGGATACAGTGATTTTGAAATTTATGAATCTCCCTGTGCATGAATGTTGCCTTCATGACCTCATGCCAAATGAAATATCACTTGAGCTATTTTTGGTAGTTCTTCAGTGACGAATTTCTACCTGAGTCTCCAAGCAACAGCATTTCACCAGGACCATGGAATTCCTGTGGTTCATTTCTGAATGATGAATTTTCATCGAAAACCTCCTTTTTTAGAACTGCTTTTGGTGCAGAATAAATAAATACAGGTCTAATGTTCACAAGATTCTGATTTATTTTACTGACTATTGCCTCTTCTGTTTGTTTTGGTATGTGGAAGCTAAGAAGGCACAGCTGTGTCTTCACAGATAATCTTAAAGTGCATAACCTAGTTAATCTTGCCAAGATGCCAGCTGTCTGGTAACCTTTTCCTCCAGCTGAACATCAGGGCTCGCTGCAGGAGACCAGTTGCTGCATCTTCCACCCACTGCAAGGATAGCTGTGAAGGGGAGTAAGGGCAGCAGCAAGGTAGTGTAAACTCCAAACAGCCAAGCAATACAAGCAGTACACTTTGGGCTGAACTGCTGGGTCAGATGTTCAGTTCAGGAGAACAGTGTTTCAACTGCTGCTTGTCCAAGGCAGCTGAAATGGCTCTTCCATGTCTGCCGTGGAGAGCATGGTGGTGGCCAGTCGTGTGCAGAGGGAGTTACACTGACTCACTTGCAATAGGGTACGAGAGTTCTGCATGCTGTAATCCGGTAAAACCCAGGGCACATGATCACTTCTGCCATTCAGAAATGCCCAGCCTCACAGGCATCACGGGTTTCAAACTGCCTGCCTGCATCTGAAAGGACTGTAATTGCTGTGTGGTGTTGCAGAAGGACAAGTTGCTCTAGACTAAGATAAAACGAGAGATTACAGTGCATGAGCCAATCTGTATTAGCTGCCTCGTGTGCCTGCTCATGCTCAGTGGTGAAATGGGATGTAACTAACTCTTCTTTCAGCAAGCTCTGTGCTTCTAGGCACATCTGACATTTGCCTCAGAGTAACTGTGATATATCTGATATGCTCTGTGTCCCTTTGTTGCCTGGCCTCACAGTACCCCACTTGTCTTGGGAAGGCATTTCCTTTTCCAGAATGCCGCAGTCAGCATGGCTGATGTTTGCAAGGATTAAAGGTAAGGAGTTCAGGACAGTCATTGCAATACTTTGAAACCTGGATTAAAAAGTTGAGGCGAAACTTACGGTTGCATCAATGCTAGTAAACTAGCATGATCAGGACAATTCTGTGACACTGATGCCCACTGCCATGGAGGAGTCTTCATTCATGCTCTGAAATTCTTTTTCTCCACACTGGCGTACAGCCAAGCTCTGTTGGGAATGGTGGATGACCCATGCTCACCCTGAACTGTGCCTGAAAATTGTCTGGGAGGTGGACAGCTGGCATGGGCTGAAAGCAGGCTAGAGGTATCTCCATCAAAAACCTACCAGCATGGAGGGATTTACTTCTGCTCTCCATGAGCACCTGGCTGGTGTTTAATTTGCTACTATGGATGTAGTCTGAAAAGTGTCCTAAAAAATTTTACAACTTTAGTTTTTTTATAATTACTAGGCTATAATAAGTGTCACAGTTGGCTTCTAGTCACATTAATTAAGCAATCTAAATTCTGATGTCCTATTTTAAGGAGTATTCATAGTGGTAAGATTGGAAAAATTGTATGTGCAGATTTAGAGCAAAGATTATTTTGGATATCAAGCTATGGGGAAAATTTCCAAGTTAATAATGTGTTATTTAATTTGTTATGATTTTTATTTGTTTGGGAAAGTATGCCATCTGCTTGAATAAGAGGCTTCAATGCTTTTCCTGACCTCTTTATAAGTTGTTGCTTTTTAGTTATGAATTCAGTTTGTGTTTAAAATGGTTGTTTTACAACGGAGTATTTCATTGCATAGGATAAACAAACTTATGCCAAAGACATTTCAGGAAGGATTGAAGCAAAAAAAAACATGTGAATGTAAAGTTTGGTGGTATTACTACATGTTCCAAGCAATGTTTAAGAGGTCAAGAAAGTTGTATTTGAGCATTGAGAAGTTGGGTACTTCCCTGAGAAACCAGCAAAGCTTATGAAGTGTAGGTTAACTAAAGATGGTTGCTTTCTTCTTAGGCCCGATGGGCAAGGAGTATGCATAGTACTTGTACATATTTTTAATAAGATTTTCATATTGTTGGTAATAGAAAAGTTTCTTGAACATTGAAATATGTCAAGTCCATGCTGGAGTTAGCTTAAGTGCAGTGGAAATGTGGCTACTGGTTTAGAGGTGAAAAGGGAATACTGAACAATCTACAACAGAGTTAAAAGCTGAAGCCTTACATATGATCAGTATTTGCAGACTTGTGTTGTAGTAAAAATTTTGGAGGTTGTGAAATTGTTATGAATTGTATGTTGCTGTTATGTTCTGTCCTGTAGCCTTTGACAGAACTGACTATGAAAATGCAAAAGTAATTTTCTTTGTTACGTTGATGGATTGGGTTATTCCTCGTCTATTTGTTCCAAATAGGAGTTCATGTGATGTGAAAGATAGATAGTCCTTTTAGGTAAGACTTATTACTTCTAAAAATGTAATCAATTTGTATGGAAGAGGATTTTTTAATCCTTTTTTGTATTGAAGACATTAATTTTGTTTTCTCAGAGTTGAGAATAATAGACTTTTTTTCCCTAAAAATAGCTTAACTCCTTAAAGCAGAATAGCTGATTTAAGGCTTCTTCAGAAGTCCTTCAGAGAGCACTTAATTGTGTTTTTGTGTATACACAAACCTGTGCTGTGGCTGTGCAGCATTAAATTGTCATTTTTTGAAATGTTGTGACCATATATAGTGCAAATATTCAATTGATAAGCTTATAAAACCAGGATTTTTCTTTTGCTTCATAGCAAAAAAAAAAATTCTAAAATATCAAAATGGCATTTATAGTTTGAAAAAAAACCCAATAATATTTGGCAACTGAAAAAAAACCAAAAACAAGTAATAAAGTAATAAATCTCCTAGCTTCTCAGTGGTCCTCAGGAACTGCCAGTCACTCTCTGCTATGCAGAGACATGGGATGTGACATGCAGATGACTGCCCGTCATCAACAAAATTTTGACAGGCTGTTGGAAAGCCATGGTAGCCCATAAATGTTTTCAGCCACCAAGCTTGAGGGACTGTGACCTTTCCAAAGTGACATGGGATTGTGTCTTGGGTTCCAATGAACTCTAGGAAGCACTGGTACCCCTGAAATGCAGATCTTGCTCTCTAAGGGGCTGTGATCAGCACTTTCCTGGTGAGATTCTCTGGCTTTTGATGTGGTTTTATGATGTAGCCAAGTGCCACATAAATTGTTTTGGACTGCATGTAGAGGAGTATGTGTTGTCATTAGGGATAGCTGAAAAAAAAATATCTTAAAGGGATCCTCTCATGATTGGATTTATTTATTTGTTTGTTTATTTATTTTTATACAGCTTATATGTTGATACAGACATTTATTCCCTATACCATGGTGGGTGGTTTTGTCTGTGTTAGTGTAGCTTGAATTGTGAGGTGTATATGTTTGGCCTGATTGCTGACATTTCTTGTTCTTATTTTAGATGTGCATAATAATGTTTTATGCATGCTTCCCTTGTTTCCCTTCTCAAACAATTTTACTTTTGTTTGGTGCCATTGCTTTGCAACAGGCATGTGGTTTTGTACTTTGTAACAGATGTGTCTGGTTAAGCTGTAGGATACACCGATTCTCTTTGCATTAACTTTGCCCTGGACACCTGACTTTATGTTCAGACTCACTCCTTTGGCCACATTTAATTTGTCCTAGCTCAAGTTATACATTGTTCCCTGGTTTTATCTTTCCTGAAAACTTAAATTGCTCTCATTACCTTTTGGCAAGTTAGCCTAGCTCAGGGGAGAACAGCCACTGAATACATGAGATGCAGAGTGAAATTGGATTACTCCCCAGTCATTGTTTTCACTGTGATATGAAGATGATGGGTTAGCAGCTAATGACTTGCACTCATTTGCATTGTACCCTCTGACAGATTAGACAAGTTGAATAGAAAGCATCAGCCTCCAGAAGAAAAGATTTTAATGCATAGGGTGATAATTAGTGTTAACAGTCTAATAACAATTTCGGCTTTAGATAACTCTGTTGGTAGAGGATAGGGAAAAAAGAAAGATGACCAAAGAGCATTTTCTATATCGTACATCAAAAAATGTATGCTATGATGGCACCCAGGTTTTGGGCCGAAGCACCTGATTTCAGAACAGTTTCAGAAACATCTGATTCTCCAGCTCAGGATGCTGCTGGCTGATTTACGGACTTTGGGAAAATTTTTATACTCCTTCTCTTCAAGGCAACTGAACCACATAATTAGATGGAATTGTCAGCACTGTTTGAGTAATGTAAAGATAGCAAAATGAACAGAAAATGAAAATGTAAATAGTAGATAAAAAGTGTTGCTTTTTCAGTAAACTAGAATGCATTTAAAAGACTAAAAGAGCAGAAAAATATCTAAAAGCTGTGGTGAATACATAAATCTGAGCTCAGAATATCATGCTGTGCTGCAAAGCTTTATTTTTACTGTGTTGGATTCATTATGTTTGTGGAGGTGTATGTAGCAGGAGCAGTAAAATAATAGAACTACTTAAAAAACTGTACTGGAAATATGGCAGACTAGGAAGAGCCAGTCTTAAGAAATATATGTTAGGCTTGTACATACTTTTTCCCTTTATTTTTTAATCAGCATTTACTATATTTTTTCCTTAATACTTTTCTGTAATCTGAAATAGCATCAAATGCTTGTGGGAGCCAAATCCAGAGATCACCTTTGACATGAAATGCTGACGTGGATACCTTGTTCTGTTCCCAGCAGCACAAAACAGGCTCTCCAGGAGTGATGTGGAGTAACTGAATTTGTAGCAGATAAGATCAAAGGCAATGCGTACTTTGCAAAAGTCAATAGTTTCTTTTATACTGCCACTGCATTTTGTGGCTTAGGTTAACCTTCTGAAGTATGAGGAATGTGTTCATTGATCAATTAAATATCTTTCTAAAGCAAAATACTCTGAAAGCATGTGAGTTTGTGTGACCACCTAGCCCCAGAAGGCAAGCCCTCATTCAACCCACTGTTGATTGCTGATACAATACTCATGATAAAGTGATTTACAGACACTTCTAGAAGAGCTGATGTCTATAGTGGAAAGGAGACAATTCTTAAAGAAATGTTCTTTTGTTCGTGACTTTTCTCCCATGTTGGAGTTACAATTACATTGCATAATTGCAGTTGTCACTGCACAGGGTTAATAGAAGTTTGTAGGAAAAATTAGTTGACCATGATTTTTTATTTATCTAGATTCTTTTTTAAAGAGAAAGTAAATAGCCGTGCAATATGGGAGTCTTTTCATGTGAGAAATAAAACTGTGAAAAGGAATGCAGAAATTCCTCAAATAAAAAGGCACCCTCCTACACTGGGGGCTGAATAGACCACTGCTGTAATAAAGTATCTAAATTCAGTCATCACTTGGAGATCTTGATAAATGTCTTAATAAATAGCACTGTTAATGCAAGTCTTGTAAGGATAAAAAAAAAGGTAATATTTTCATTAAGAGTTTACAACTAACAAAGAATCAAGATGGAGAGGATGAAGTGTGTGTCTCAGTCTGCATTATCTGTATGGGCCTGTATTGCCCTGATTGTCACAAGTGCTTGATAAAGCAAGGGTGGCACATCCCTGCTCAGCTGTGCAGATGAGGGAGGAGATTATGTGAAAGGTTGGCCGAGTTAGTGATTTTGCTTTGCTTTTATTCATTTGAGGGAAGGGAGGTATTTCACTCCTTCGTTCTCCTAGGGATGGAAAGAAGCCTTTCTGTAAAACTGAGCAACTCTGGGTGTGTGAATCTGGGCTGTGCCAGATCTTCTACAAAGGGCTGCAAATCTGAAGACTGCCCATGGACTGCTGTACAGAAAGGAAGGAGAGTAGTATTTGCTCTCATCTCCACTGCATAGACCATGATAACAGATATTTCTACTTCTAAAAGTTGATATATTTTTGCTAGATTTTAAAAGGGCTTTATGATTATATAATGGATGAGAAAATTTCAGGAGTATTTCAAGACTTTAGATAACACAGCTTCACTCCCCGTGCCTAGTCACTGAATGTTGGTTGATTTCCTGTGTGTAGAATTTGTTCTGGAGAAGTATTTTGAAGCTAGGGTGTATAAGATGGTATTTGAGCTTGAGTATAAACTGGTTTTTGACTTTTTTGGTGATGAATTACTGTGATGCATAGCTTAAGACTGAGGTGCCCAAAACTGGTCATGCTCTGTAAAATAACAAATGATTTTTGTTTGTTCTTATCTGTTAGTGGTAAGAGTAGTCCACAATATACAGGGTTTTTTGGGTAAAATGTGTAACTAGCCTGGTTGCATGAGTCATTTGCAGAGAAAGGTATGTTAACTGGTGCTGCTGAGAGACATTTTTAAAGGCCCTTACTCATTAAAAAATAATAATAAATTACGTAAGCATTACTTCAGACATGGGCTTTTAAAAATACTGTGCGATACTTGTTACAGAAGACTTAATATTAAATTATTCCATTGCAGTTTTGTTTTTCCTTATTGCGCTTAATATTTCAATGTATTTAAGTTGCTTATGTGTGTAGAATTGCACTCCTAACTCTTGCTGGCAGAATGCTAGGGAGTATCACTTTAAACAGTGAGACTAGCTGGAATAAAAGAGCCTGCTATGTCTATTGTGGTGTCAAATACGAACATGTAGGATATGGTTGCAGAAATCATATGACTCTGATATTTTCCCCCTTAAAAAATTCTTTGAATTCTTTTTGGCTGATCTAGATGTTGTAAGACAATTTGTGTGAAAAACTAAAAACCAAACTTGGACAAAAATTTTGACTTTTATCTGGTAGGTGTTCTGACTTTATACATACTTTTGGATTAATGTTGTTATTATATAATTATAATGTTGTTGTTATATATGTTGTGTATGATTTTCCTAAAACAAATTATCTTAAATAAAAAAAATCTTCAAATGCCATAAGCTGAGAAGAAAGCAGATATAAATAATAAGAGGTGAGGAACCTTAGTGAAAAAAGTGCACATCATCTCAAGTTCAAACTATAGGGCATCATCTTCTAGTAGTGAATTCTCTGAGGCTGCTAGGTCATGCATATTCTGCATATTTTTGTAGTAATAGTGTTACTGTGCAATTGCTTTATGCTGGGGGAAAAAAGAAACTACTGGACCAAAATCTCTGCTAAAAAGATTTATTATGATTTTCCTTATTTGAAGTTGAAACCTGGCCTTGTAAATACCTGGATTTTATTACAAAAGGAGAATTGTTCAACACTTTTTTGTTTGTGGGGTTTTTTCTAGTGGTTTGCCAAGTACATGGCACCAAGGAGTAAAATATTATTTTATTTTTTTATCATGAAAAAGAAATGGGAAGACTTTGAAGAAATATTTCTGTTGGGTATTTTTTTGCAAGATAGAGAATATGGTAAAGATAGTGAAAAAAAAATATGGTGAAGTGTACTATGCTGACCTATTTAGTCTGTTTCTTCTCACTGTGATAATCCTGGATTATGCTCAGTAATTCTGCTAACACTATTTACAAGAAACTGTGGTCTTTTTTTCACTTTCCTAAGATGGTTTGAAAGTAACAGAACTATTTTAATAGTGACGGATAGTCCAGAGTTTGAAACGTACTCATGACTGGAGAACAGTAATAATTGACAAAAGAATTGGCTTTTCAAAATTGGAAAAAAATGAGATGTTTTCAAGGTGAAATATCCCAGAGAATTGAAAATATTGTGAAAATTATTCAGATGGAGGCAACAGGGCTTGCAGCCCTCCCCCAGTGCTTTCTTTTTGTCCTGGAATAAGCACCTTTACCTTTTGTAACCACGGTAGCCCCCTTGCCTGATTTGAGTGATTAAAAGGCTTGTTTGCACTAGATTTGAGGTTAAGATCATAGTTCTCCCCTCCTTGTAGCTGCTTTGACAGCACTGGAGTAAAACAACTTTTGCTGTGTGAGATGTTTGTTTCCTATCTGTGACTGTTTCCACCTTCTGTCTTAGTGAGAAAAAGACTCTTGGTTTTGTTCATAGAAACATGCTGTAATATTTAATTAGTATTGAATTAAGTTTTTATTCGTGTCCATGACAGAAATTATTTTTAATGTTCTCTAAACAGTTCCCCACGCTTCCCAGGTTGTGCTTGAGGAAAAAAAAATATATATATACTAAATATATATACTTGCATTTTCTGTGATTTTGAGTCAAGGCAGTAACTTTTGAAGTTGACCAGCTAAATATTAGACACCATGCTGTTGTGCCAGTGCAGAATGGCACTACCTCCTTCTGCACATCGAGACTATGCATTTTTGGATAAAGAGGACACTGACATTCTGATTTCCAATTCTGCTGTCAGCTGTTGCGCTGACCAGTCAGCAATAATGAATTTTCAATATGCTACTGAAAGGTCTAGGAAAATTGGAAGGCAGAAACTGGCAGGTAAATGTGATGAATTTATTTTGGCCTTTCTGTTGGATAAAGGGGAGCTGGAAAAGTCAGAGCCTGCCAAACAGAGCTTCCTGGCAAGAACAACTGCCCTACCTCAGACCTTTGGAAAAAACACTCAGTATGACTAGATGTGATACAAAAATCTCTCTCATTGCATCTGGGAAATCGTTTGCAGCCTGTTGCCATCAGTCCAGAGACTGGAATGTTCATGTCCCTGCAACTGATTTGCATCCTGGGCCAAGGCACAATAACTAAGATTGACTGTCATTGATGGTTCTCTGTGTCATCCTTTTTTGTTCCAAGTCTGGTGATTACATAGGATTACAGTGGATTTTGTCTTTTTATAGTTCAGTATTATTTAATTACTGTTTTCCATTTCCGTGGTACCTATGCATCCCAGATGAACCTTGGCTCCTCACGTTCTGTTGGACTGTGGATGAAGACCTTGCAAAGAGCTTTGTGGCAACCACACAAACTGCATTGCAGATTGATACTTTCACAAAGTTCAAAACAAGCTTGCTCTGGTTTTTTTTTTTTTTTTCATTTTAGTTGTATAAATTACTCTTGTTAATCTTACAATTTTAAAAGCTTTACATTTTAAAAGCTTTTTTGCAGGGTCTAGTGGTGCAAGAAAGGTATGATCTTATGACTGGTGAAGTAACTGTTATTTCAGATTTCTCCAGTTTTATTTGAAGGAATCAGGCAGACCAAATTGGCTGGAGGAGTTAAGTTACTCTTATAAGTCATTCTAAACAGGAAATTAAGGAGAAAAAAGCACCCTGCTGTGAAAATAGTAATGCACTGTGAGCCAGCGTTGAAGTGCAGTCAATAGGAAAAATGTGTTGTGGCACTTCTACATGCTTATAGTTTGACCTGTGTATTGACTACATTTATTCATGCCACATAATAAATATGCTTGCACAGTTCTGAATAAACAGTACCAGCAATCTGCTAAGGTAGTACTGAGCTTGAGTATTAGTTGTCATCAGAGGTTCTTTTTAATATTGGCAATAATTTTTACCGGGTGATGTAATTTTTTTTTCTGACCATAGAAGTGTAGTGGATTAACAAACTAAAAGCCCATATAGTTTCTCAAAGAGGGAAACAGATTTATGGGTATAAGGTATTTTATTTCTGGTTTGTGGTTCAGGTGTGGTGAAGAAATGGTCTTTGCATCCTTTCTATCTCTTTCCAGCTGGAGAAATTTTTAATTCTTTGCTTAAGATAGTTAAGCAGTCAACTTGGCTATTTGGAGAACATTGTCCTAATTCTACAAAGATTAGATAGACTTAATGTTCTCTTCCAGGTATGTTTTAGCATGCAGAAATTAAAACCTAAGATGATTTAGATGATACCGACTTGAGTAGCTGCCTTTTCTGCATGATGCCGCACAACAGTTGAGTTCAGCTTCTCAGGTTGTGATGACTGTTCTTGACTATCTGGGGTCTGCTGGGGGGCCTTCGTGTTGTCAGATGGTGGAGTTGGCTTCCTCCCTCTTTTTACAGATGGGGGAAGTTGATCTTCCAGAGGTAGTGTAAAGACGTGATTTTAATTCTAGACCTGTCTTCAATACAAGCTGACTCCTCCAGACAATGGTGAAGTGAAAAAAATGGACTAAGTATTGAACCTTCGATTTTCTGTAGTTTTCCTAAAGTCATTTATTTCGTAGCTTAAGTCTTCATCTGTGGTGATCATGGAGGCCTGCATTTGTTTCCTGTTCATGTTTTTATTTCGGCTTTAGAAACATGGTTCTGTTGGAAGGCTGCTTGAAGCTATTGCAGGTGCTCTTTGTGATACCCTGCTGCTTAGTGAGAATTACCAATATTCAACTGCTACCAATTGCATCTTTTACCTAAGGTGATCATTTAGGCTATTTGGATTAGAATTTGAATACTAATAAAGCCAGAAGAGAAGAAGTTTAAACTTTCAGATGTTGTCCCTACTTTCACCCATCTTGCTTTTTGTAAGAGTGCTCCTCAAGGTCTGGGTGTTTAAGTTTGAGGGAGTGTGAATCAGGAAGCTGGCCTGCCTGGGAGAACACATCCCTGTTGTTCATACTGCACAGCCGTGAGATTTTTTTGGCTAGCAAAGTGACTCCTATAAAAAAACTCTGATTTCCAATGCCAGTTCTGGTTCTGGAAGCTCTGTAATAAGATGCCTCTTAAAAGTAGTTAGGTAACAAGACAGAATCCCTCAGCACTTTCCAGTTTCTCATCCCTGGAAGGGAAAGGTTGAAGTTAGTTATTTTAAATTCACTCTGATTTATTTATATGCTGAATCCACTTTCTTGGTGGGAACACATATTGCATTCTGGCACTGCTACCTCACATATGGCTCAAGAGGCTCCGATCAGGTTTCTGAACATGGAATTAATCCCATTCTCTGGCTATTTAGGCATCCCTTCCATCATCCTGGACAGTATCAGACCAATGCCAGGTTTCCACTGTACTAAAACTTAGAAGAGTCTAATAATATTAACCCTACCTCCCCTCCCAGCTTTCTACATTAAGGATGTTGAGCAGTGCTTTTGTATCTTGTTTCTAGAAAATGAGAGACAGGGAGTGTAATAACATATTATTAGATGGTAATACTTAATGGCTACAAGAGGGTTTAGGGGTTTATTTAAAAATAAATTTAAATCACATTAACTTATTTTCTTCACAAAGTCAGTCCCTACTGAAATAACACTGTGCACAATTGCCCTTGGAGTAAACGAAGGATTTTTTGTTAATCACTATTTTGTTGTTTGACATTTAATAGGTGAACAGTGTTAAAATTGGTAAAAGAAAAGGTGAATTTATTCAGTTGTAATGAGCTGTCATTTTTCCACAAAGGAATTTTAAGACTCCTTTTCTAAGACTTAAACATTATATTGATATGCAAATATAAATTGAGATGTAGCTACTTGGCTTTTTTTATCAGACGGTTGAATCAATCTCAATTACTTTGGGACCCAAGCTTTAGATACCCAAGTGAGAGGCTTAAAAATATTGAAGAATAAATTTTCCAGTATTGCTTTTAAATCCTGTTTCCTCCTCGGTTGGTAAAGCATATTCCAAACATGACTTCTCTACATTTGTTAGCTCTATGTGTCTATTACCTGTTTATGCACAGAAATGTACAGGCACAAATTCTGTGATAATGTGTCAATATCAGTCACCTCAGATGTTACCTGCTCCCTGTCTGCTAATCCAAAAAGGTAAACCTATGTGATTAACCTAGCAGTTAATCTGAGGTAGGTGACTATGTTATTATGTTGCTTATTTATGTTTCAGTTATCATAGAAAGTTTGTAAGCTTTACTTAAGAGAATGGGCAACTCTGCGTCTTCAGTCCTCTTGCTAATGTTTGCTGTTTCCTTTCTGCTGAGTTGGTATACCTCCATTTTGCCTAATGGGATATTATTTTGGTAACAAGTAAGGAGTGCATTCCCAAGCCTCTTCTCCCCTCTCTTTATTATACTACTTTGTGTTTAAGCATGGGTAAAGCTATCAAACTTGGTATCAAGGGGTCATGGTGGTTCCCTACATAATTCTGAATCCTATTTTCTGTAATGGAGCTGAGCATTTGCTCCCCCAAAAGAGCAATGCTAAGGTAAATGTTCTCATTTTCACTACTGCTGTTTCACTGTGGTGTTTTTGAAAACCGTATAGCTAATTATTCAGACAAAAACAAATGGTACACAAAGATAATTGTTGGCTTTTATGGAAAAAATGCACCTTTGGAATCACATAGTGTGAAAAGTAATGCACAAAATTGTAACAGAAAGAAGGACAGGAACTCCTGAAAAATAACTGTGCTGGAAGATGTCTCTCCACTAGGTCTCTTTTGGAAATGCAAAGCTCCAATGGGTGCCACTGAAGATGGAAGATGAAGTTTTCCTGTGCTGGGAAAACTGTCAGAAAGCGTTTTGGTTGTCTCCTTCCTGTTTGTCTCCTGAGATGCCAAATGCGTATGTAACAGAAGTGAGAGCTGAAGGACTTGAAACTCTCAAGTTTCTAACTTCAATCTCTTTTACTGTCAGGGAGATATAACTCCTCTTGCTCCACAGCTGTCAATACAAAAGACTTCAATTTTCATCTGTAGTATTCCACTGACATAAAAATATGATTTAAATATAGTATTGAAATCCATGGTAGGTTTATACTTGTCACTGCTTTTTATTGTCTTAGTCATCAATCCGTTTCTTAGCTACTTCAAAAGGGCACCACTAAAAATTGATGCTATTATTTTTCACTTATTTATGACTCTTGTTCTGAAGCATCACTGCTTGTCACAATCTGCATTTTTCAGTGGCTGTAACTGAAAGCTAAAGCTGAACCTTTATTTTCCCAGAAGTTTTATGCAACTGAAGTCAGATGCTGGGAATTTGGATTCTCATGTTACCCCCCTTGGTTGCTCCCTCTGTCATCATGCCTGTATCTTTGGGTTTGGTGGCCCTTTTGAAAATGCCGGAGAATTTTAGGATGCTTATCATACCATGGCCATGGGAGTGGGGTTTTGCCTCTGGGTAGTTTGGTCTTCTTGGCTGCACAGCTGTTGTTACAAGGATGGTGGTACTTTCGTCTTTGGAATCACAGTCAGCTCTCAGTCAGTCACATTTATGTAAATAAAGTCTCCATCTTGATCTTACTGAGGTTAACAGAAGTGTTTCTCTTTGATTGTAACATCTTTTGTTCAGACTGTAAGCTTTTAAGAAGGTAGAAGTGTACAAGGATTTAATTGTTCGTATTAGGATTAGCTGAAATTATGAGTTGTTCAGTATTTAGTCAGGTCACTAAAGAAATGCTTATGATTCACAATGGTGCAGCATGCTTGGGAAACTCATCCCACTGAAGTTTAAGGAGTTAAGTGTAAAACTGATAAACTCTGATATAGAATTGAGTCATTAATATCTTATCTTTCTACTGCATTTGTCACACGAGTATGATACTTGACACTTCCTTATTTCATCATTTGGGATCAGAATTCTCTGGGTTTTCCTTAGTATGTCTTTCTCTAAAGTATGGTGTTATTACTGGTCCTCTTGTTTTTGTGGCTTATGACACTGACTGCTGGTACTAAAACTTGCCTGTCTGGTTTTTATGATTTTAGAAGAATCTAAGTTTATGTTACAAATGGTAAGATTTTTGGCTTGGATGGTAACAGTGAAAATTTTGGTAATATGAATCATAAATGTTCAAAAGCTGAAAGTGATGGAAGTAAGGCTATTAAAAATAAAACACACCCACAAAAAACCCACAAAAAGACCAACAAACCTCCAGAAAAAACCCTGCCTTTATGAATTTGAAACTGTTCTTGTTTAAGCCAAGCTTGGGGATTTTTTTTAGTGTTGTGAATAGTCAGAACTATTTACAGGTATCAGACATAGAGATACAAAACCTATATTTTCTCCAGATCACAGAAATTTGGTATGGCTTTGAAAGAGTTACTGGGGCAGAAAAGAAATTCCCCAAGTGCAGCTACTGCAGTTAGCTTCAGGTTGAATAGCAGAAAAAGGGATTCCCCAGGTTATCTGTGGGGTATTTGTATAACAGCACAATTTACAGTTGAGGTTAAGTGATCAGGGAGGGCTTGACAGAGTGCATGTTTATTGCTGGTGACAAGTAAGACCAAAGGTACTTGGAGTGCCGGGTATTGTTTTAATGACTTGACCAAAATGCTTGTATTTACTTTCTGTAAGAAATAACTAGAACTGCCAGTGTTGGAAAAGATGATGATGATTAATTATATGAAGAAATGATGGCTTTTATTATGCAGACCCTTTGAATTAAAGGGCCAGGTGAGGTTTTATTACCTGCACTGTCAAATAGTGCCTTTTAAAGCATTTGATGTAGAAGAAGATTAAATTAAAAGTATGAAAAGAACCTCCTCCAGGAAAGAGATTAAGATGTGAAACTCTCAAGTGAGAGGGAGTTAAAAATCACTTGAAAAGGAGTTATTTGATTTACTTGCTAGATTAGCAGAGAATGTTGTAAGACTTCTAAATTCTTTCTGACTACTCATAGGCTGTGACTGAAGTCAGCACTAAACCTGCCCTGAAGTAACATTCAATTCTTAACACTCGGATAGTTGATTTGACAGCTGCCATCCAGAAGAATTTTCTGTTGAGCTTTTAAATCTGCCATGTTTTACAAGAATTTGTACATTTAAGTCTTCCATGTATTTCAGACCATTCCCCAGGTGTGTTGACCCATAAAGATCTTTCCGTAGTGTTGGGCAAGTCATTTGGTACTAAACAACTTAGGAGCAGCAGTTCAAAAGCCATAGCAACAGCATGCCTTCATCTACATGATGAATGTGTTGTGTGTGTCATGTGAAAGTTATTGCTGGGAGCTGCTGCAGAAGAGGAAGATCATAGCTGTGTTCCGTGTGTTCCTTATGCAGTGCTGAATGTATGACATGGAGGGTAAGAGCCTGTGCTGAGGCAGGAGCTGACCTTATCAAAGGAGAAAATAGTTTAAAAAGTGTATGAATCTTTCTACTGCTTTTTATAGGAGAGCATGGGGAAAAACTTAGTTATGCCTGGAGCATGATAGTCCATTTATTTTAGTCATTCTTGGCCTGGTTTGTTGTTATTTTACTTTTGTTGAACAGTGATGCAAATCTCTCAGTTTCAGTGGTGATTTAACTTTGGCAAAGGAATTGTGTGGATGCAAGGCACACCCATCATTATTATTTAAATGTTTCTATTACAGTGCCATTTCGGTAGGTGGGAGGTGAGGATACATCTGTCCTCAGCATGAAGGAAACCAAGTGCACGGGTGTGTGTGGACAGATGGATAAAAAGATAATTTAAGATGAGAACTAGGATGATTTGGCAGACTGTTGACATAAATCACTCTTATGGAAATCCAGGTTTTGGACCAAGGCATCTTTCTTGAATGGAAAGAAAAGTAGATACTTTGTGAAATTTTTATTCTGTCACTTAAAATTTCTGTATATTCTGACATCAGATGGTCTCTTTTCTGTAAGCTCTGTTGATACTTATTATTACAGGGACTAATCATTGCAGAAGATAAATAGCTAGCATTAGTACATAAATTCATAAACACACCATGTGGAATGCCATTATGTGTTTCATTTGCAACTTTAAAATGTCTCTTACAAGAGGTTGTATGGCATGCTGAGACTGTTTAGATGAAATGGAAGTTGTTCAGCCTTTCACCTGCAGCTCACTGGGGTGCTTCCATCAGAACCTTACGAACGGCTGGGCCCCAAGAGCACCCCAGCTGTGCGTGTCCCAGCCCGTCCCTACGAGGGCTGCCCCAGCTCTGCATGTCCCAGCCAGTCCCTACGGGGGCTCCCCCATGTGCCCACGGTCCAGGCCCCATGGCAGGTCCTGCCCCAGCGCTTGCACAACAGGGCCGGTCTCCAGCTCCCTGTGCCCTGCACCCAGGTGCTGCTGGCTCCAGCTGTGCCCTGACAGGAGGAAAGTTAAAAAAAAATGCAAACAAGAACCTCTCCCTCAGATTTCTTTTCTTTGGCAGCCAGTTCAGCTGCAGCATTGTTGGATAGCCAAAGACATACACAGAAATGCTGCAGTAGTCACCTAGATTTCTCTTCATTTTCCTCAAGGTGGATTTGGTTGTTCAATTGCTCCCTGTCCTTTCTCATGCCCCTTCTGAGGACCAAGATAAAGTGTTTCTCTTTCTTGGACTACTTCAACCAGAACATGTTTCCATTTGTTTTAATTTCTTCTGCCAGGTGCTATCTGCCTTACAGCTGCAGTGAGACAAAGTAACTTTAACCTTTTACTCTGTCTTGCCTGGTTTGTTGACCCCATCACTCCTGGAGCCCCAGTAGTGCTGTTACCTTTTCCTCTCTTCTGCCTTGAGCTGGAGATGGGACTTGACAGGCTGCTGGATGAGCTGTGCTGCAGACGCTGTGTATCAGCGCAGTGCTAATTAATTCTCTGATGGTGAGAACCAGGGGGAGCAATGGCAGAAGCCTTCCCTTAGTGAAGGCTGTTTTCATGGATAGAAAAGTGCAAGGGAACTATAACTTCTGTTTACAGATGCTTTTGCAGAACAAAAGCTGTTGAAAAAGGAAAAAAAAAAAGGTATTATCAATTTAAAGAGTTTTAAAAGGAAAAAGCTGGCTTTGGAGAAAGATTTTTGACTTTGGTAGAAAGAGCAGGCCCTAGTCTCTTACTGGACTAGTTTAATATTTTTTCCTCAGTTTTAAGTTGGAAGACTGTATAGTTATAAACCAAGAGCCCTTGCCTTGGAGTAGGAGTTGGTAGTATGAAAGTTGCAAATCCAAGTTAAAAATTTCAGCAAATCTTTACAGTTAGGTCTGACCAAAAGTCTGAGTGTGTCTTTAAAACAAACTAGGTACGTGTTAATAATACTTGTTAAAATTTAACTGCAGGATTTAAATAAAGGGCTTGTCTGCGCACACTTCCAGGATTCCTTGGGTGGAGGGGCTGGCTCCAGAAGAATATTTATTTACATTGTTCTTAATCTGCTGTTATCTAGTTTGTCTGTACAATCAGTTTAAACTGGAATAATATATGGTGTTCAGCTTAGGTGAGTTAATTTAAATTATTTTTTAAATTTGCCTTATTTCTTGACTGCTTCTGGAACTGGTGTGCCCTCTTTCCAATGTATTCTGAGGTTGTGAGAATTGGGTGTGTCACTAAAAAAAAAAAGAAATTTTGGAAATTGCACATTTTAAACAGTTATGGCAAAGCTCTCAGAATGGAAATCAACCCTTGTTCTAGGAGCTAGTTCAGAGGAGTTGTACATGACTCTGAGGCAGCGTGGACCTTGTAGGAACCTTCTGTATGAATGAGGGTGGGTGTATGGCTGAGCTCCAGGTTTTTGTCTCAGTTACTTCCCAAACCAGTTGAATTTTTTTTTTCTGTCCATGGGTCTTTCACCATAGTTACTAGAGTGATAAAATCCTATGCTAAAATTAGTATTGGAACGAGAGGTTCTTTGGAAAATGGGCTTTGCTATTTCGTTCTGGAATTGCATTTCTCTTCTATAAGCCCATTGCATAACAACTATAACAACCTGGAGTTTTATTTTTATTATATATACACATATATTAATTATATATTAATTTTTATTACATAAAATCTATAGTTTTACAAATATGTATATAGGCTCTTGGGCGGACATTGTGTTACTTCATCTTGCTTTGCTTTCTGCATTCTTTGCTGATGGACTTGGGTGGTACAAGGAGAAGGACAGATGGAGCTGTAAGATTATTTTCACTTACTTCCTTTAAACTTTTCTCTGGGGGGGTGCTTTAGTTTAAAACAGTTGTTGCAGAAGTGTCGCCTAAGGATGAAAAAAAAAAGTTTGCAATAGGTGCCTGTTCCTGTATTTTTTGAGTACTTTGCACTTACGGAAGACAGTCACTACCACAGTACCAATAAACTAACAAAGAAATAGAATAAAATATGTTCTTTTTCCTGTCTTTTGTTTTCTAACCTTCTATCACCTTACTGAACTGTGTGAAGACAGAAAAGTGAAATACAGTTCATGCTGTACTGCAGATGCACGTCCCAAGGAAGTGGTGGGGGCAGATGCAGCCAAGTTCACTATCAGAGCACACTGACACCCTACAGGCATGAACAGAGGGCTCGATGACTGTAGGAAAGTGACATGAATGGCTTTGGTGCCTTTATTGTTACTCTGTTTCATATCAAAACACTCAGTTTTAACCACCTATTTATTTAGGTGTGTTCAATGCAAGTTAGAGGTTTTCCAGCATACTCACAAAATACTGTGAGAACATTCAATGTCTCCACTCCTCTGTTGTACTGGTGGTTTCCTAAATATGTAGAGCTGAGGACCAGTGGGCATGTCACTGCTTTTCATTTATCATCACTTTATTTCTGTTTTAAATTTCAGATTTTTGTTTTATTTTCAAGGGATTTATTTTGAAAGCGGGTGTGTTTGTATATTTATCATGTTTCTTTCTGAAGATGTCTAAGCAAGCCACTTTGAACAGGGCATGAGCTTCCATTTGCTGCTGGTAACCATGACTCATCTGTGTTATTTTTAACACTGTAACCATGAATTTATTTTTTCTTAAGCAATTCTGATTCTTTTTCCTACAGTTCAGGTTGTTTATTTGGCTGCCATAAATCAATCTGTAAACCTAGGTTATATATCTGTAACACAGCAAGCTACCTAGAAGTGAATATTTTAACAATCACTATTGTGTTGTAACTGGAGCTGTTAATGTAGGGTGACATTCTTGCCCCTTATTAGTCAGTGGGCTTTGTGCAGCTGTTCTGGATGGCATTTGGGGAGACAAGATCCATCACACCTACAGTGCCTGTAGAGTCCTTGAAAATGAGGAATGTCTCTGCCATATGATTTTTAAAAAAAGAAAAGTGTCCTTGAAAATCATGGACATAATTATGCTTGTAAACACATCCAGAGTCCTGCTGATTTGGTTCAGCCAGTCCAGTGAAGATGTAAAGGAAAGAATTAAATACAGACTTGGGTTCTTTTTTTTGTTTTAACTTCCCTAGGAGCATTGTCTCAGCCAATCTTAAAAAATTTTTTCCCTCATAAATAATAGTTTTTTCACAGAAGCCAAAACTTTTGCTGGGACTACCATTCTAAGTAATGCTTTGCAAAATCCTGATTTCCTTAATAACCTTCTCCCTCCATAACAATTTCATGCATGTATCCCTCAGAGATATTGGAGGCAATGCTCAGCACTGTGTGAGGATTGTCCAAGGAAATACTGATCTGCCTGTGAGACTGGACTCTGATCCAGCTTTAACCTTTGTAATGTTAATAAATTTTGTATTTTTTGCTTTTTTTTTGTGGTGGTGTACAACCTCATAAGCCATTAGTCTACAAAAAGTTTGCCTCTGCAAAGACAGTGGTGCCAGGCCTGCCTGTTAGGCAGCTTTTTGCATTCTTTACCTTTTGATTGCTGATATTCAGTAGTTCTTACTCCTCTAGTCATAAAAATACAGTGTTTAAAATACACCTTCTAGCACAAGTGTCCTGCACTTTTGCTTGAAAGGTCTTGTCCTGCTGACTGGTTTCTAAGTCATCGACTGCTGCTGCAGCATCTGCCCCGATTACTCCTTGTTTCAGGTTTATGGTCTGCACAACCCTGGATCTAGTATTTTTTTTTTTCATGAGACTCACAGAAATTGATATTCCTTATAGTAATTTATAGGTAATACATATGTAGTCCCATTCTGTTATGGGGACAGTTTCAGAAGTTCTGTGTTGGGACTTTGCTGGATCACATCTGTCTGTGGTTCATAGAGCGTCTTTGCCTGAAGATAAGTTTCGTTCATACCTTCTTCATTGTTATTAGCAGAAAATATTGCCTATTTTCAGGGGGATCATTTAATCAGGTCTGCTGGTTTTTTGTAGCTGTACCTTACACGAAAGAACACAACTTTCATGAGGTTGAATTTGCTGCAGCAAGTGTAAAACAATCCTGATGTGTAGAACAAGCTGGTTGTTGACAAAATCCTATGCAATTGTAAATAAATTTCTCTTCACCCCAGGTTCTAGTTGCACTGCTACTACTCTACTGTAAAATCAAGTATTTCATATCTTGTCAGCATCTTGTGACTAGGCAGACGTGTATCTTATTTCGTTACAGTAATTTCAGACAGTAATTAATTTGATCCTTTTATTTCAGGCAGTAACTATTTCAGGCTTACAAGCCAAGCTTTGGACTCTTAGCTTTTGGAGAAATAAAGCTCCTCCTTTTAAAGGACAGGGACACTTAAAGAGACTCTTAAGTGGCATCTGACCTCGCTTTTAGTAAGGTAGTGTGGGTAATGCAGCAGTTCAGATAGGGAGCTTACTGCTCAGTGGTTGACCTATGTGACCAGGTGCCATAAACTGACCTCTTTTACATCCTTTCCTATTCCCTCTGGCTGGACTGGCTGTGGCCTTGCCTGAAAGCTGCAAAACAATTATTTTGGCCTGACAAACTCTGTTTGGGGTGTTTCTTATATGTGTCGTTGCATATGTAAGAGAAGACTTTGATTTGTCCTTAATACTGTGGTGACATACAAAAGAAGAGAGATAAACCAGGCCTGCTTTACCCAGTCCTTGGGCTGTTAGCCTTCGTGGAGGTTTGCTCTTGGTTTCAGGAGTGTGGTTCTGGCTCTACCACAGTGGGCAACTTTGTCCATGCATCTGTTGTAGGGATGTGTTTCCTTCCTATTTAAATAAGAGCAGTGTAAGTGAGAAGGCAAAATCTCCCCTGTGGCTGAACACATGATTCAGTTTCCTTTTGCATGACGGCTGCTGTGGGCTCTTCTGTGAGCCCCTTTTGTCTTCCATGGTCATTGCTCTCACCTGGTCTCCTTTCCTCAGTTCTGTGACACAACTTTGTGTGTCAGGAGCACTGCTTGACCTGGTGCTTGGCTGGCGCCTGTTAGGGGGAGCTAACCAAAGCTCATGGGGTTCATGATTGTTCTTTCTTAGCATATGATTTCTGCTTTTAGGCTGTCAAATCCCTGTGCATAAAAGCACTGTTAATTCTATATTGCAATAATTAAAAAAAGCTATTAGAACAACATCCATTTATAGTCCAGTAATATTTTCAAAGACTAAAAATATATCCTAAGTTGGATGGAGAGTGAAATTTTGTTCTGGCAGCCCCAGTGGTAGTAATCAATCCCTCTGCCTGAGACAGGCAGGTGGCATGTCACTCAGCCTGCCTCCCTTACTGTCATCTTCTTCTGTTGGCTTGTGTTCCCTGTCTTGGCATACATTAGACTTCTTAAGGTTATATTTCATGATATGTCAAGTTTGGTTATAATTTTTGGATCTTGTGATCCTTTCATCTTTAAATGAAAGAAAATAAGAGCAATTGCACTGTGTTCCTACTCCTTAACTTTTTCTGTAAATAATTAAATATTGCAAATATTATATTTAAATAACGGATGTGTAAAATCCATCATTTAGCTGTGATTTTACCTGTGACTATTTTGTTTATTTCCAGGGAATATTTTGGCATGTTCAGAGCTTTGTATTAACTTTGCTTTTTTAAATCCTTTTCACCTTGTTTGACTTCAGTGACTATGCTGAAACAACTAACTGCACTCCCCTGCCTCCCTTGCTTTAGTTTCTCTCTTTGGTTGTTCCAGTGGCTTCTCCTTGAATGGAGTCCTCCTTGTCCTTATTTTCCTTACTCCTTTGAGATTGTGATGGCTCCTTGGTGGTCTTACCTCCCATTCAGAATTTTTGGGCAGTCTGATTCATCCTAGTGACAGCTGTAGCGAAGATGTTTCAGAACTCCCTGTGTATTGATCCACAAACTTCTGCATGTTCAATCATCTTTCCCTTTTTGTTTTTTTTTTTTTTCCTTTGTGTGTGTGACTGTTGAGAGCACTTACCAGCCTCTAAGGCTGAATCATGTGACTCTTCTCTTGAGCTCTTATTCTCAGGCTACAGAGTGGTTCTGGAAACTTGCCTTTCTTTCTGTGCGTGCAGCATAAGCTTTCCTCCAGGGAGGTCTGAGTCCTGTACTGACTGCCACAGGATCCATCTTTATACTCTCCAGATGCTAAGCTTAACCAGTCATCTCAACATTCATTTTTACTGAAATCATTATCTTTGTATATTGCTGCCCTGGAATCCTCTTCTTCCACTATTTAATGTACTAGCTTCTTGTCTTTATCTCCAGTACCACTCACAGCTCTCTCTGCTGTATCATTTCTCATTCCTTAAATTTTCATGTTCTTCAGACAGTACCATTTTCAAAACTTCCTTTACCTGTAGCTCTTGTGTTTGTTCTTTATCAGCTGCTGTTTATGCATGGCAATGAATTCTCAGAACTGACCTTTTCATCTCCTTTGAAACCTTAAAATCTCCATCTGTGGTGACACTTCTCCTACCTACTAGACACTTCTCTTACCTGCTAAACAGCATGGAGCTGCTATTCACAGGAAGTTATCAGAGATCCATGAGAGAGTTTAGGTGTCCCAAACTCCAGGGGATCAGAAGAGCAAAGGTGTCCCAGCTCCTTGAATGCTGCCTTGGTGCCTTGCACTGCAGAGTAAAATCCCTGGCTGTGGTGGTGCAGTGAGATGGGAAGGTGCATTTAGGTGGTTATAGTAAATTTAATGAAGAAACAGGTACCTGCCCTCATAATCCTGAAGCCCCCACTGACCCCTTGTTCAATAACCTTTAGTACTATCTCAGGAGTGATAAATTTTGCATCATCATAATGGTACTGAATTTTTTTAATCAATGCAGCCATGAGTATGGGAAGGAAATGGTTAAGTGAAAAAATATGCCGTTTTAATTGGCTGCTTATGTGTGGAAATTCACTTTCAGAGTGGTAATTATTTCAGGATAATTTATATCTAATTAATTAGCACTATTATTCCTTTTTCTATCCTGAGTTCACAACTCTTACATTAACTTAATTGTACCAGCATAGCCACGCAGAGAAATTATGTGGTTTGCTTCTTTTACTCACATAGGTGGGTTGTTTGTTTCATTAAGAACAGAAAATTTGTGATCATATTGAACTTTCACAGCTCTCTGTAAAGTTAAAGGCAGAAATACATTTTGATACAGACTGTGAATATGTATGGTAAGTCTGAATTAAATGAGGAGATGCGGAAATCGGATAAATGCTCAGCAAATTTACATGCTCTCTGAAATCTAGAATAAGAATTTAAGGTGGAAAAGATAATTTGATGATCAGGGCCACCTGCCTGCCCAGGCAGACTTCCCTCCCTAGCATGCTGTTTCCAGTTGCTTTCCATTGCTTTTCTAGATGGTCGTACAGCAGTATATGCTGTATAGCAACCCTGTATGTGAAAAGCAGTCACGTGTCAGTATTTAATAATTTTCCCATTTTTCTACTAGAGATCATTTTGCACATCTCAGCATGACAGTTCAGTCAACTGGCTCTCTTTACATGAATGAAAAAAATGCTTTGCTGCTAAGTCTTTATGAAGTGGATTAAGACTGTAGGTATTCCCAGTGAAACAATATGCTCAAACCAGTTCAGCTCTATGGAAGTATTTACTTTAGGTTTGTGTGGTAAACAAGAAAAGCAGCCGATGAAATTTTCAAATTGTTGTGGACTTCTGTTAAAAATAAAATGTGTTATTTGGGTCAAATCTTTAGATTAAATTGGCTGGGATACTTTTTATTTGAGTATATTACTCTTTTTTTTAATGAGTTGACAATACATTCCTGGAAATCTGATAGTGGTTTCAAACCATGTGTATGTTCTTTGTCTTCCTACAACACAGAAAACATCCTAGTAGTTATTTTTACATTTCTTTGTTGTGGAAGAGAATCTTTCATTGTTCGTGAAACTGAAGGGAGAACAACGGGTGAGTGTGCTGGTGGAGATGAATGAGGAGCACTATCATATACGTCCGTGGGGTAAACATCAGCTGGTGAGATTTTTTTTTTAATGCTCGATGATTTTGATTCTTGTTCCTATTATTTTGGCATTGCATGCAAGCCAAATTACTCTCCTTTAACATAAGTGTATCAAAGAGTTTGAAGATCAGAGGACGAAGAAAGACCTACTGATTTAGCCAAACCTAGCAGCACAGATCTCAGCTCGTATCCCCTCTTTTCAAGCTCTCTTGAGTCTGTTGGTGAGTATATTCATGTACTTTGTATGCTACATTAAAGTTTCATAGTCTTAGCTGATGCTGAGGAAATGGCCTGTGGACCATGCTGTTCAGAGGCTGTGTGTGCCACGTGGAAACATTGCTGCTCTCCCTACAGTTCTGCTCTGCAGCAGTGTGGAGTTGGTACAGTCATGCGAGCACAGGGCTTGAAAGGCTGGCTGCACAGTTTGCAAAGGGAATGCTACTCTGGGTCTTCTTTTCTTCTCTCAGGACCTTTACGTGGATTCCTTGGAACATATGCCACTGCTTTTTCTCCAAGGGAGAGTATAAAAAGCAAAGCAGAAGGACTTGATCAAAGGACAGAAATACCCTAAATCAGCGTGGATCTCTATTGGCGTCTGGGGATTTGGGGAAAATGCCTGCAGTTTTCTTAGTGCAGTGATGCTTACTGCTGTGACCCGAGTTTGCACCGGATTGATGAAATAGGCTTTAGTCTCATAAGCCTTTGTTGTTTGGTTAGGCATGTCTTTCCAGTGTCAGATTTCTGTTAAAACTTGGATCACCATTTCAAAATATATAAGCTGTCATGTGGTGGTGTAGAAACCCATTTTTAATTTGTGTCAGAACTTCATTGATCACTTATGAAAAAACCCCCAAACAACCAAAAAATGACCACCAAGTGTTATGATCTGATAAGTGAGAGCTGCCTGTGCCCAAATTAAGGTGAAAACGAGACTACATGCCGAAGTCAATAATACTGATTTTATTTAACAGTATATGTGAAGTAGAGAGCTAGAAATAGAAAAGGGGGGGCTGGGGAGAGAGAGAGAGAATGACAGCAAGACAGATTAAGCTGAAGATAGTTACCACCCATGGATCCGGTGCCATCCGTTGGTCCTTCTTTACCCTGGGCTTCCTACTGGTCGGGGTCCCAAGGTCATTCAAAACTTTTCATTGTTTATACATTTTAGCAAACAAAGGAGTTAATGCTTATTGGCTACACATTTTTCTTATTCTATTGGTTAATGCTAATTAGTCTCTTGCTCAGTCTTTCTCTTCTTTTGAGCTGGTGGATTGTGAGTCAGTGGTTGTGATTTCCCACTGCAAGGATTACCTTTTATCCAGTCTGAGCTGACTGCAGCACTGTGGCCGAGTTGGCTTTCCTTGTGGCCCATAAATTCTGCCATTATCAGTGATACATTCTTCTACCCCAGCTTTGTTTACCTCCCCCTAGGCCTGAGATAACAGTTGGACAATAATACCACCTTTCTTATTCCAAGTTCCTCTCATGATGGCTTAACTTGCAGTCCAAGTTTCAGGTATCCACAGAGGCATATTGCGGGGGAGGCTTCAGTGGTGGTTAGTGGTCACAGCTGCCATCTGTCCTATCACCTGGGATGATCTTGCCTGGTGATAGGTGTATGAGCAGTTGCTTCTTCACACGGTTTGCCACAGTGGGAATTTTTGTCTGGATGCATTACCCTGGTGCTAGCCATATCTCCTTCCACCAGGCGTGGAGTTGTCACTCCGTTCTGTGCTTATCTCATGGCAAAGTGCTTGTGTGGCCTACACAGTGTTTGAGGCAGGCAATTGTAATGTTAAAGTCCTTACATCAAGCATACAAACTTTTTTTTTTTTAAATTAGTTTAAATTCTGGTTGGAGAGGTAATTTAACATGGGGTGATACAGCAAAAAGTCAAGGGGTGCTATGATAGACTTTGCAGTATAAGGTAATGTCTACTGAGTTTTTTGTTGGATGACATACAGGCTTCTATGTGTCTTGGTAGGTGGATGTGACATTTTCACATGGGCCTTCTCTCTCATTTAAAAGGAAGAAGTCAAATAATACTGAAAAGTGAATCGAATTGGAAACCGATTATTTTTGTGATAGTTTTCCACTACTGCTAGTTGCCATCTGTGCAGTTCTACTTCATTGGGCTCTTTGTAATAGTTAAACATATGTCCTGCTATAGGGCTGGAGGGAGAGGTCTGCACAAAAGGAAATACTGTAGAAGGTCACTAAGCTTTGAGAGTGTTGTTCACAGGATATTGTGCTAATGCAGTACTTACCCAGGAGTGACACTCCGGGCCCAAAAGAGCTAGACATGGAGCTCTGCGTGCTCCAGAGGACAAGAATGTTTTCTTATGTGACTTCAGTTAATCTGAGTTGGTTAGTGATGTTTTTTAAATGCCTAAATAAGGAAGTTGAATGCTCTATTGAATTCTTTTTTTCCTTCCTAAGTGGAACAGGCTTATAGGTAACCACTATTGATTCATTATCTCCTGGAGTGTCTGCTGTGGCCTGATTGTATCTCTTGTTGATTTCTTGTTTAATTCTTCAGCTATCAACTTTGAAGAGCTGGGACCCTTGTTTCATTTATGATTCTAAATCTTTTGGAATACTCATTGCTGGGACTGGGAGACACTAGAGGAAATGCTTTTTGAACTTAATTTCATGTCTCTCTTCTGATTAGTTTTGAAGTAGCTACTTAACCATGCCAAAGGGCTGACTGAGATTGTATGAACTTTGAAGTCATCCCTCGGGGTTCCTCTTGGTTTTGATGTATATGCACACGCTGATAAATAACAATATTTCTTCCATACAGTTGTGGAAATCCTTAATTTACATTCCTGCAAATCATACCAGAAGTATAGCTCCTGTTCCAGTAGTTTAAGTTTTACATATTATCTTCTGCATGGGATGGTAAAGCCAGGCAGGCCTGCAGTTTTAATGCAGTGTTTCAGGTGTAGGACAGCTGAATTCTTCATCCTCTTCAAGCATAGATGCAAAGTAGTGGCAGAAAATGGTTCAAGTGAAAATTTGAGTGCAGTTTCCTATTGAGCCAGATGGGTGTGCAATTAGCAAATTGTTGAATGTTTTCAGGACCGAAAGCGTTTATTTGCTGCCTGTTGTGGTTTTATGTTCATCTGCATTTGTAGGGTTGAGGTGTGGTGTGTTACAGAATATCACAAGCTTAAATGGTGAGCCAGTCATTCTTATAGTTTAGATTTTTTTTGTGTGATTTTGTCTGCACATGGTCTTGATTTTGATTTTGGAGATGGTTGTAGCTCTGTCAGAATCAATGGAAGTTCAACGATGGCTCATTCATCTGCACTTAGGATTAAACTCTGACCTCCAAAAATATCAAAAAGGTCTTATTTTGTTTTTAGCAAACTTTAGAACACTATTCTGTGTTGTGCCTTCAGACTTTTTGTTTCAGCAAATACCTCTTGATATCAGTTATGTCAGTCTGGATTATGAATGTTGATATTGATCAAACCCATCTGACATTCATGCTATCGTGCATGATCTGATGTACTTGGGAAGCAACTACTTTGGAAACCAGGAAGGGTTTAGAGGGTTTAGCCATAGCAGTTTGTTCATAAGCTGAAATATATGTCTGTGGCCTAGAGTGTGAATTCATGGTCCCAGGTACAACTGGTTTACTACAGTTACTCAAAGTAGGTTGTTAAAGGATGTCCGGAGTCCGTCAGCAGGAGTCTGAGGTCTTCCATGTGTCCAGTAGGCAACTGTACCCAAGCATGGGGGCAGCTTGAGCTCCCTGGACTCCAGAGAAGCCTTCTCCTCCTGGTTGACTGTTGGAGTTCTTTCTGCTAGATCTGTATCTTACACAGACTCAGGGAACTGTGCTTATTTGTTTGTTTATAGAATTGTGTCTTTTCTGTAAGAAAAAACCATGGAGGGGTGTGTGTGCAGCTGGAGGGGATTTTGCAGCTAATGGTATGATTTTATTGTTGAGTCTGTATATGAGAACCTGATAAGCCCATCTAATCATTTACCAGATTGTTGTGGGCACGAGAGTCTGAATGTTGGATTTGATTTTACAGCAAGGTAGCAACATATCTTTCAGACAGAGCACTGTATTTTGCAAAGCCTTGTACAGGAGCAAATAGAACAGTTTACATGTGACTAAGGACTTTTTTTATTTCATAAGTCTTTTGATTTCATTGCAAGTATACTACTAACGTATCAAAGGAATTAATTTCAGATTTTAACAGATGGACATATTAATCAAACAGATTATCCTGATACCTAATTGTGAAGAATTGCAGTGTTTCAAAGATAAGTGTTGTTCCAGATCACAACATTTAAACTTCTGTAATATTTTAAGTCTTCTCTCCATGAATTAATCTGCACTTTTGTTTCGTTCCTTCACTTGCAAGGCTGGGAAGCTGCTGAAATGGGTCACTGGAGTTGGATGAACAAACATGCAGCAAGTAAAGCACAGATGAAAAGAAAATATCTCTGGATTCTGTTTGCAGCTGTTGCGTTCAAGACAGCTTCATTGGGGAGCCCACTTAAGTGATGACTGAATGTAATACAAAAAAAATGCTGACATTTCCCAATTTATATTCAGTCCTTGTAATTTTTATTACGTGTTTTCCTCCAACTTTTATAAGACTTCCCAGTCGTCGATGCATTTATGTCTGTTGTCAAATTTAGTTCACATTCAGCCTACAAATTACTTTGCTCATTTCTTTAAAGAACATTTTTTCTGAAAACATCTGCATTTTTATAGTTGAATGCATAATTACAGAAATGATGTGACAAGTAAAATTTCCAATACGATTTTGTAGAAGAGAAATAAAATATTCTGTTTCTGAAATATGTTAGAGATTCTAAACATTATTTTTTATTTAATGAAGGCTGAACCTTAATGACATGGAAGCTAGTGGGGGCTTTACTTAGTGAAATTCAGCTGTTAACTTCACAATGAGGTCTGAGTTTGGTCTTATTGGACTGAAACTCCAGGAAAACCATGTAATTTCTAGCTAATCCTTAGCTCTTAGTGTGTATAGTTCACAGTTTAATAGAAATAGAGCAGGAAGGGGAATCAGATTTTAGAATAAATGGGCAAAACTTTTTATTCTGATTCATCCTTGTAATCAGACCAGCTGTATATGTGACCTTTCATCCCAATGTGTAAGAGGTTTGATTGGTTTTCAGAGGAAATGAAACTGGAAAGAGACTTAATTTCTTCACAGGCTAACTGGAGCAACCAGACAAATTAGAAGACCTAAACTGAAGTTTGTATTTCATTGCTATTTAAGTTAACAATGCAAAGCTTAGGATATGGTAAATTTGAAATTCTTCCATAACTATGTGCATATCTGATGTGACATAACACATAAATTGAAGCTTTATAGGAGTTGATTTGCCTGTCAGGAAAATGCAGAAGAGGAGCCACTGTTTTGAAAGACCCTTGCCAAATCAATGTGGACCTCATCAGAGGGCGGCAGTTGAGTGGGATACTGGAAAAACACGGGGGTAGATGATGCCAGTTGTCAAATTTCTGTTTGTGAGGGTAGCAGCTGACTGTGAGAAACATTGGGGAAGCCCAGTTTCACCTCACCGGTGTCCCCCTCTGACGGCAGCTGGTAGTGAATGCCTTGGTAACAATATGAGAAGGATCCAGTGGGACTTCTCCCATCCTTGGGTGGTGTGTGGTTAAAGACACTGCTAGCAGTGATGGAAACACCAGCACATAATGCAAGTTTTTCTTCAGGGGTTTAAACATAAATAAAAAATGTTGTGGATGTGAGCACTTTCGCTCAGGTTATTCTGGTTGCTGATGGAAACTTTGCTTGCATAACCTAACTTTCCCCTGTGGCACTGCACCAGTTGCAGATTTCAGCTATGTAGGAGTAACATAGTGAGAAAGCAGCTCCTTGTGCCTCATATTTTTCTCTGAAAAGCTGCATGTGTATATATGCAGTGGCAGCAACTTTCATCCCTCTTTGTGTATGTGTGGACCACCTACCTAAGTGGTAGTTGAAACTTCCCATCCCTAGGCTAGATGAGTTGGAGTTGAAGGAGGAGTTGTCGCAAAGGAGGAAGTGATGGAATTAGCAGAAAGTGAGAAAGAAAAATGAAATAATTTCACCTGAATGAATAAGTCTTTCAAAGTGGGGTTTAGGTTTTCATTACTTTTAAGTGAAGCTCAATTAAACAATACATTTCAAGAGTTTGTTGTCTTACTTATGAATGCCTAGCAGCACTCATTTTTGCTTGCATTTCTTAAATAGTAGGATATATCCCATGTGTAAGGATCCTTTGTGTACTGCTTGTCTGTCCTGCTGCTTCTTGGGATTTTTTTTTGAGAGTTCTTTCAACAGGATGAAACCCCATCATTATGTCTTATTTGAAATCTATTATCCAGATTTCACTGTCTAGACTCATTAAATATATGTATAATTATATAATTATATATAAAAATAGTTTTAATTCTTCCTTCTCACATGTGGACCATGTCTCTCCCTTCCTCCATGCCCATACTTTCTTCTTCTATATTTAAACTGTGTACCTTACCAGTCTGCCTCTATTTATCCACTTATTTTGTATTTGTCTGACAAGGCATCTATTCAGTCTTTCTGAAAACAAAAAAGTAATGTGATGTTTACTCCAAGACAAGTTCTTACAAACTGCTAACATTATTCCCTAAGCTGTCCTGATACATGAATACCAACAGGGACATAAATGAAATACTATGAGTTCTGATTTCATAAATCCAAGAGGAAGTTGATCAAATTTAAAAAAAATTACAGAGGGGGTAAAATATAAAATGTTGCTTTTAAGCTTGACAGATATCTCCTACTCAACAGCTGATTTAAAAATAGCACCATGATACATTAAAATGCATGAAGTATTCTTTTGAAGTACGAAACATAAAGCACTATCTGTAGCAAAATATTCTCTGTTAGAGGAAACAAATGCCTGAGAAGAATCTGGATTCTCATGTGAGCTTATTGTGAGAAAACTGTCATATTTACCCAGGGCTCTAGAAGGTGAAGATAACAAGACTTTAGACATCCTTTAGCCAACAACCTAATTTTTCAAGACAAATACTAAATGTCCATTGCAATTCTAGTTCTCTGTTGCTTTAAGTGATTAAGTATTTCACAGAGCTTTGGGTTTGGTCCTGGAACTATCACACTTGCAGACTCGTTTATCTTGACTACTGTACTGGGGTTGAATATACAAAACCACCTAGCCCCTAAGTTTATTTTTTCAGAATTTTTTAGCATTTCTACAGGACTTTACCATAGCTTGATATTTTTACAGTAGGAAGGATATATTTATTTTTTTTTTATTGTGGGAAGGGCATTGCTAAAGTATGTAAGATTTTACATGCTGTGTGTCTTAATGGAAGTTTGACACAACAGCACACAGTTCATAGCATTGATCAATACTTGTACACTTTCATAATGAAGTTTTATTCAATTTGCTCCTAAATTGGTCTAGGTAAGCTTATAATTAAGAATACTCACTAATTATATGGAAGATGATTACCTGTCAGTAAGGTTGTTTAGCCCTTCCCTATGGAAAAACCTGCAGTTTAACTTTTCAAACTAGCCTTGTTTGAACTGAGATTTTACCTTCCTGAAGACTCTTTCAGATGGCAATGGGTTTGTTGAATGTCCCCCAATTCCTAATTAACGAGCAAGAATGAATATTTGGTATAGACCTGTGGAAGGCCTGTGAGAAGTTAAGCTCAAGTATGGATGAGCAGGAACCTCCAAGATATGGTGTTTTAGCACAGACTGGAGAATTGGATTTGTTCCCGATTTCTTACATATTTTGTGATTCTGGGTAATGCCCTAAAACAAATGTTCTCCCAAGAGACCATACATTAATTATGCTCTGTTTTCTGAGTGTGATGTTGGAGACACCAGAGTCTAGCTTACAGAAGGAATATTAGCAATACCAGAAGAAAACCTATCACAAAATGAATTTTGTGTTCAGAGCTGGTGAATGAATTGGTGCTCCATATTCAACAACAACGTGAAATACATAATTGAATAACTGTTCCATAAATGAGTAGCATTTCTTCTATCCTATAGACATTAGTTTCCTAAAAAAGTGCTAAATGATACAATATGTATTATAAATAGCAACAATATGCGTAGGAAAACTAGTGCATTTGTATATGAGTATAAATATAAGTGAGTTATATGAGTATTACATGAGTTTTCTTATATAAATATAGGAAAACCACCTATCAGGGCTTTTGTAAATATCTGGGCAAATGTAGAAAAACCTGTTGACTATCTGGCCATTCATATGTGCAAACCAATATCAGCAGAGAAGCGAACATAACTTAGCAAGGCCAAAAGCTTCCTAAGAAAAGGAGATATTTTCTAAGTCTGTCACTGGGTGTAGAAACTCCAGACTTTGATATTGTCACCATTAGAATGAAGAAAGCAGCATAGAAATTGGCAGCGCATCTGGAGTTTGTATTCCTGCAGTCATTTTGCATTTCCTTACGTTGATGTGGAGATGAGTGCATTGTTCTGCTCATTCAAACTGGTGGCATCTGGTGTGGTTGCTCAGAGAAGATTTCAGGTTTGTCTTCAGGTAGAGAGGAGCACTCAGTGGCTTCTGCATGTGAGTCTCAACAACCCCAGGCAGCGCTACAGGCTGGGGGCAGAGTGGCTGGAAAGCTGCCTCATGGAAAAGGACCTGGGGGTGCTGATCCACCATGGCTGACCATGAGCCAGTGTGTGCCCAGGTGGCCAGGAAGGCCAGTGGCATCTTGGCTTGTATCAGCAATAGTCTGTCCCACAGGAATTGGAAGGGAATTGGAAGGGCCCTAGGGAAGGGATCGTACCCTTTTACTCAGCACTGGTGAGGCCACACCTTGAGTGCTGTGTCCAGGTCTGTGCTCCTCACTGCTAGAAAGACACTGAGGGGCTGGAGGGTGTCCAGGGAAGGGCAACAAGGCTGGTGAAGGGTCTGGAGTGCAAGTCCTGTGAGGAACAGCTGAGGGAGCTGAGGGTGATTAGCCTGGAGAAAAGGAGGCTCAGAGGGGATCTTAACACTCTCTGCAACTGCTTGAAAGGAGGCTGTAGCAAGGTGGGGTTGGTCCCTTCTCCCAAGCAGCGACAGGACAAGAGGAAATAGCCTCAAGTTGTACCGGGGAGGTTCAGGTTGAACATTAGGAGGAATTTCTTCACAGAAAGATTGTCAAACTTTGGACCAGACTGCCCAGGAAAGTAACTGAATCAGCATCCCTGGAGGTATTTAAAAGATATGTACATGTGGCACTTAGGGATGTGGTTTAGTGGTGGACTTGGCAGTTGTTTGTTAACTGTTGCACTCCATGATGTTAAAGGTCTTCTCCAACCTAAACAGGTCTGTGATTCCCCCTAGGTGAGCACTGAAAAGGCATCAATGCCATGTGTTGCCTTTGGTGTAATCCTGTTAGTGAACTTGTCTTCCAGAGAAACTGTCCTGATCTCCAGACACTGTAAGCCATGTAATTTTTAGGGGTTTGTGGAAGGGAGCATTGGTGTTAGAAGGATTTGGGTCCTGAATTTGCACTTGGAATTGAGGAGAAGGAGACCTTAGTTGCAGCAACTATTTTTAAGTCCAAATATTCTAATCTGAAACCTCTTTAGATGCCTCTGTTTTATAGTGTAGGTTCATAAAGTAGGTTGTCAGTCTATTAAGACTGGAGACATTTTACTGAGGTACTTTCCAGGCACATAAAGCATTTGAGACTTTGAGTTTGTTTGATGTATCAGAATAATGTCTACAGGTAAAAGCGGACAAGCTTAAGTTGATTAATTAACCATGGAGCATTTATTGTGATGATCTACAGATCAGATTATCTAGGAATATGTGCTTTCTTGCTGCAACTCCTGCTTCACCTGCATTCTTAAATTACCTTGGCTTAATGAGAACTCTTGCTGCTGGGCTCAGGGTGACTCTTTCCGTGCTGCTCACTCCTGGTAGAGGGAAAAAGCCAGACTTCCTGGTTTGGAAAGCTCCACATTTGTACTCAAATACATATTAGCGCACATAACATTCAAAAAACCCCCTCAATCACAGATCCCAATTTATTTCTCGTTGTGAGCTAAGGCCAAAGGGCTCGCAGTTTTGCTTGCTCGGACAGCAGATGGGCTGTTTGCTCCTGTTTTTTTAAAAAAGGGGTGTTGCTACTCTGTGTCAGCCAGGAGAAGCCCTGGTCACTCCTTGGCTCTCCTTTCCCTGAAAAGAAAAGGAGCTCTGAAGGTTTGAAGGGCAGAATGAGGCAGTGTGCTGCAGATGAAAAGGAGCAGAGTGCAGAGCTGGTGGGAATCATGTGCTGCATGGGTCAGTAACGCAGCCCGGAGCTGGGCTGGCAGGGCTGCCTGCGGGACAGGGCAGAGCTCTCTGGGGGGAAGCTTCTCAAGGGGCTTTCTGTGGGTTTCCTTCCTTAGCTGGTGTTTATGTGGTCGTTTGCCTGTTTTCTACTTCGTCTGAGGTGTTTCATTTGGTGTGTTCTGCTCTGAGCTCGAGCATGCTGAACACCGTGGCACTGTGTTTTTTCTCCTAGTGTGCATTTGCTTTTCTGGGAGCATTTGGTTTTTTTGATTTAAAATCAGAGTTGTGGTGTTTTGGTGACTTTTTTTCCCCTTTAATCCTGGTGTTTTTCACAACATGTCAGGTGTCAGCTTTCCTCTTATGCATTTGGGTCTGCAGTTACAGAATTTTTCTCTGAGTGTTTGTGTAGTATATATATGTTTATAAAGGAACACAGGTAGTAAGCATCAGTTCTTTTATGTATGTTGCATTTTAGTTGAAAATAGAATTGAAATGAATAGTGACTTCGTATTCTAACAAGATACAAGAAAGTGAATTTTTCAACTTTTTTGTTTTTTAACTCTCATCAAAGTAATATTTCCTAAAATGTAAACTTCTGTGTACTTGGTCAAAACTAGATGAGGTTACCTTAGGAAAAAAGACACATTGTACACATTATGAAATTCTGCAGCTGAGAAACTTTGTGTTCTTTTTAAAACAGCTACCCCTAATGGAACAGTTAAAAGTGAAAGTGGAATTCCTTTATTTCTGAGATTTTTCTGTTCTCTACATTTACTAAATCAGAGCTTCCACCTTATTAGGATAAATAACTTATGTCAGAAGTGGTGTCTTGCTAGATGAAGGCTGTGGAGAAATTTATATGTAGCAAAAGATTTTCTTACTCTGCCAGATTTTTTTTTTCCAATAGTACACCTTTGCTCTTTAGTTTCTGTTTCTCCTCTTTATTTGGGTCTTCAAGTAGAATAAGAGGCTGTAGAGCTGTGAAGTGGGGAAAAAAGCATATGCCAGAAGCTTAGAATATCTTGAGTAGTGTGGAAAAAGCATTTAGGAAACAGCAACTATTCTGTACAGAGCCGAACATATAAGTACACTGCACATACTGCCTGAAGATTTCATTGCCACAGTGAGCTGTGGCTATAAAAGTTATAGGTGTGTTAAAAAGGATTGGAAAAAAATAACAGAAAAAAATGTGTCTATGACTATTAAATGCACAGATATGAATGAGCATGTAGAAAGTCTGTGAGTCATGTAAGAGGACTATGCAAGGGCTTCACAGGCTTTCACTTATTTTTTTTTTTTGCTTTTGTTCCCCAAAACTCATTCTCACTACTGTTAGGAACTGCATACGGTGCTCAGTTTGGCCAGGATGGACTCTTGTATAATGTCATGCTGTTTTGAAAGACCTCAGTATCACACCAGAGGCTTCAAAGTCCTTGAAAGACCTTCTGTGAATTTATTTTAATTTATTAATTGTTATATTTGACTAACCTGAAAACAGTATTTTTTAACGTAAAATACAGGATCCGGTTCAGTCTTTTAGTGATGGCAGTAGGTACATAGGGATCTTGTTTTGCTACCTGAGATCATTGCTCATTCTCAGCCACCCTGCAAATAGCCTGAGTCAATGAAACAGCTGCAGTTGTGTTGTACAGGCTGAAGGGCTCTTGCTATTTTAGGCTTGCACAGGTGGTCCCAGTCCTAGAGCACTGTGACTCCTGCTCTGGGAGCTCGGGGACAGTGACCGGGCTCTGTAGCAGTTGTGCTGGCTGTGGCCCTGCACAGGTAGCTGAGATAACTCTTGTGCTGGAGTGCTGGTTAGCTTTTCTCCAGTGTGGCTCGGTAGAATGCATGCTCCCTGCCCGTAAGTGGGATGCTTTCTTACCCTGCGTCTATTGCTTTTATTATTTCTCCACAGAGCTTTGTGGGCAGTCATTGATGCTAACTGCCACGCCAGGGAGCAAACTGCTGGCAGTGGCTGGGTCCCATATCTGGGTTAGTGGACATCCCTGTTTATTTCATAGAGGGTTAAAAGAGAGCCCTTCCCCTGGCTGAAGCTGTAACTAGTCCTGTGTGTTTGAACAAGGGTGCTATTCCAGATGAAAAGCGTAATGATTGAAAAAGTTAGCTTTCATATTGTAACAGATTTTCTACTGCCTAATACATTAGTAATAATTTGATTATATAGACTATGAGTAGCATTTATAGCTCTTAAAACTTTGCCATGACCTTTTCAGTACATTTTGAGTGCCAGTTGACTTCTAGGCAGTTAGATTTTTATTAGTAGGCTACTGTCATACCTGAGGGGCTGTTGCCCTAAAGGAACTCACCTGGAGCTTCAAGAAACTTTTTCATATCATGTAGTGATGTACTGAAAAAAAAAATTTCTTTGCTATTATTTTGATTAAATATTTTGGAGCTTTTGCAGGCTATGCCATTTTTAAAATTTATTAGAAAATTAATTTTATAAAGGTCTTAATAAAAAAAAGGTTCATCATTTGTAGAGCTGTTAAAATATTTCTTTTTTCCTTTTTACCTCTAGATGAGCGTGACAAAGTACAAAAGAAGACATTCACAAAATGGATAAATCAGCATCTCATGAAGGTCAGTTGTTATTTCTGTCATGTCTGGATGACTGATTGCTACAGCAGTGATTGTGTCTTTTACTACATGTTTGATTTCAGGATGCAGCTGTGTTACATATAAGGAAAATCTTAAATTGTCAAGTTTATATGTGTGCTTTGTCTTTGAGGGGTCATGGGGGAGTTGAAATGCTGCCCAAGGTGATCTAATTGAGTACTTGAATTTGAAATTAAAATTAATCAAAGTTTGAGACTTGTTTTCTTTCTATAAGGCTTGGCTCATTTCTGGAATTAGTGTGTCATGGCTGTAGTACCACAGCTAAGGCAAATGAAGAAAAAAATATTTGAAGTACCATGCTGAGGACAGGGGAATGACCTTCAGAGAGAGATCTCTAGATCATCCTGTGGCATCAATATGCTGCTCATGGATTAGAAATAGAGGCTTTCTAGGGGCAAAAGACACTTTTCTATATCTTTCTTTTGAATAGCAGTGAACTTTGCTTCAGGGACAGAGCATATTACTTTAACAACATGTACAGATTTCAGTCGACAGAGAACTAAAAGCTGAGAGTTCACCTTCACTGCATGGCCCTTCAGTTCTAAATTTAATCTGCTGTTTCAGTGCCAGCTGTCTAGCCTAGGCATTTCTCTGGAGAAACAGATTGTATAGTTACTTGACATAACTTGCTTTGATATCCCCCCCACTCTGAGTTTGAATTCATGTAAGAGTCACATTAAATAAAAATGTATCTGCAAACTGTCAGAGTTGAGATTTAATTAATGAGTGCAATGTTCAAATAGCATTGGGAAGATCTCCTTGTATTCATGTTTAGAGAAAACCAGAGTTTTTTAGGGAACAACTTTATTATTTCTCTCTTTCTTGTGGCTGCTCTTGAGGGTATTTGAGAAATATTGGACACTGAAACAGAAGAGAATTTCTACAGGGAGGTGGATGTTTAAAATTACCTTTTTTTTCCCACATCTTTTAAAATTTAGAGATGTATGGAGCTCTTGGAAACCAGGCTCAGAATTGAAGTGGGGATCAATTTTGTCTTTAGCAAGAGACCTCTCTTGCAGAGGGATCTTTTGGTCCTTCTCACCATGACTGAGCCATCAGGAGTGGTCCTGCCATCAGCCTCTGTGCAGCATACAGCCTTTCTCTGGGTAGGGTGAGTCTGGAGTCACAAAACAGCTCATACCAATAGGGTTTCTTTTGTGAATTTGTAAGACCCAAGGGAAACATGCTGTATCTAGAAACAGCTGCTCTGAGGACCCCTTCTATGCAGAAGCCTCCTCCTTGTATTCCTGAAACATCCAAGCGGCCCCATGTCCCTGCAGAAGTCTTACTTGCTAAGGGGAAAAGACAAAAGGCAGGTCTGCAGCCTTCCTTTTCTGAATTTCACCTCGTGTTTATAAGAAATGTATCCATTGTAGAATGCTTCAGACAAATTAGATTTGAAGAAAAAAAAAAAAACAACCCATCCAGGAAGGTTGCCAGTACTCCGGCAGTAAAATGCAATATCCAAATTAACCGTCAGGCATTTCTTCATCTAATTGAGGGTAATTGTTGTCATGTTTATAAGGGCTATTCATCTTTTTGTGTATTAAAGAAGCATTTTAGAAATGCAGCTTTAGTTTTCTATGAGTTGTGGAAAAGCCTATCTGAAGCTTTTTGGAGAGCAATATTTAATACAAGTTAAAAATAGTGCCCTTTTTTACAGAAGAGCAGTGTACTGAAAATTGTATTTTTTTACAGCATCATTTTACACATTTCTAAAATGTGCACAGTCATCATTGCCGTGCTGGAGAAGCTTAAAAAAGATTTAGACTCTAAACCCATAAGGAAATGAGGGCAAAGAGTTCATGCTAAATCCTTTTGCCTTGCTTGCCAAGGTCAATGGCCTTAGGCCTTCATTTTCAAATAGTTCTGGGTTGGGTGATTGCAGAGGTAGAGATACAGATAGATGAGACAGATGGGTATTGCTGGCCTTGATTTTCATCTCAGATTGCTCACTTTAGAATTCAATTTGAGGGTTGCTAGCTCACACAAGTACAGTTTGACTATAGCTCTTCCATTAGCTTGGAATTTATGTAGCAACTCAACTTTATCTTCTGGAAGTAGTTTGAAAGCAGGTGGTGATACAGTTGTCAGATTTCTGTTCTTAGACCGTTGTTTCTAGAACAGTGATTTGCATGGAAATTAAAGTCAGTCTTTCAAATGTTCTCTATCTTAAGACGTAAGGGCATATTTAGAAAACACTATGTCGTGGAGGGAATGTAGAAAAAATAATCACAATAAATCAGTGCATTTCTAGCAGAGACAGCAGGACCTCTCCTAGTCAATGCACTAACTTGAACCTGAGCCCTCAGTTTCAGCTACCTTGTATTTAATACAAATTATATGCAACTCATATTTGCCCATTCACTGCCAATAACTTGTTTCAGACAAACCAAGATGGGAATAGTCTCATTTCAGGCATTGCAATAGGTTTGTTTGACCTGGTCACCCAGCCTTCTCTAGTAAATAGCTGAGGGAACAGGCCCTTTTAAATGTCCCCCCACTAAGGTGTCTACCTAGGGGGAAGATGAATTGTATCCTAGAAATGCTTTTGCTCCACTGACTGTAAAAGGAAGTCAGTGTGCTGTATCTGTTGTGTGTAGGGTTCAACAAGAAGCAGAAAAGATGAAATTATGAAAATTATGAAAGATCTTGGGATCCATGTGTGTGGACATGATCCCACTATGGGCATGGGGATGGATCACCTTTTAATTTCATCTTTTTTCCATCCTATTTGTGTTCTTTACTTTCTTTCTCCTGTTTCTTTTCTTTGCCCCCTGATTATTTTTTGCTTTTTTTCTCTTTTTCTTTTCTCATCTGTTTTCACATTTTCCTTTCTTGTTTAGTGCTTTCCTTACTCATTCTAGTTAATCTCCTATTCTCCTGCAGTCCTTGAGAAAGTCCTGAACTTTCACGCCTTTATACCAGTATATTCAAGAGGTTGTATTCTAGGTCAGCAGCAGTGACACTTTTATGAGTTACCATCTTTTGTTGGGGAATGGCATGGAAGCCTACTGTCACTCTTCTAATTAAGTTCTATATTTATGGGATTTACTGAGTAATCACAAACAACGAGATGACTGGTAAATATTTATCTTTCTGCTGTCTGTTGCCCATCTCTAGTTGCATTGGATTCAAAGCGTGTAAGTGCATAATATTTAAAATTCAGTGTTAGTCCCTTGTCAGTTTAGTTGACTAGTAAAGCATGTCGTGTGCTTCGCTGAAATAAAAACATAGTCATTACAGAAGTATTTCCTGCTCATGTTCTTGAGATTCCTAGTTTTAGACAGGTACATAATGTGTTATTTGCAAAATTCAGCTGTTTAAGTTGTCTTTGAATTCCACAGTTTAAGGTCAAGTGGACTGTCACTACATTTTTTAAATGCTGAAATTTTTCTTTTGAATTGATAACAGATTTTCTGAGAACTAATTGGAGCTTTAGACTTGCTGAGGCTACTGTTTGCTGTCTGATGGTGTGGCTCCAGTTTAAACGTTATCTTTTATGTCTTGTTGACATACAGACTGGAGAGGTGAGATATTGGACTTTAGACTCTCCGGCTGCTGTGGTATGAGCTTCCAGGGAGAACTCACATGCCACTGTGGTGGTGGGGTAGAGATCTTCTCTCTTCTATGAACCAGCCTCTGCTTCCAGCAAGTGTTTCACTCTGCTGCTGTAAAAATAGAGTGTAAAATCTTGCTAGAGCAGTAAGTAACCCTTGATGTGACAAGAACAGGTAAATGTGTGGCTGCAAGTTTTATTCTACTGTAGTGTTTGCATGGTGCTAAAGCACCCAAGGAGAAATCCAGCTTCCATGAAAGCCTGGAAATTCTTCCTGTCATCCTTTGAATTCAAAGCCCCAACACTTAAGAAAATAGTGAGGCAAGTGTGAAATACAGGTGGAGAATGAGATAAAAGTCAGAAAATAAAAGAAGCTGTTGATGAAAATGGAATAAAAGAAGATAAATTCCTTTTTGTTATTGGTTTTTTTTCAAATCAAATAAAAAAAATTTTGTAGTGCCAGGTCTTAGTCCTGAGAGATTAAATGGGCTATTTTGTAATACTTTGTTTCTTTATTAGAAATTATGATGTACAGAAAATAGGACTAAAGGCAAGGCAAGCAGAGACTGGCTAGTGATATAGCAAACACCCAGGTATTTTCCCTTCAAGGGAAAATGTTTTTTCCTTTTCATGGAAGAAAAGGTTGTAGAGAGCCTCTTAACTGACCTTCTAGCAACACTATGGGTCTCTGGGTGCCCGGGCGGCTCCCTGGAGAGGGATAGCTGTCCTGTCCATGGCACTGACAGGGAGCTCTGCCACCTGGTGCCACCCGCAGTGTGGGTTGGGTTTTGAGACCCTTGGTTGCCCATGCCTTGGGAGAAACATGCTGCTGATGAGAGCAGTGGGCAGCATCCCTTCACAGTCATTAGCTGCTCCAAAAGTCACTTTTAAAGGTGTTCTTAGCAAGAAGGCTTTTGTGAGTAGCAGGACAAAATGCTTTTAAAAACTATTGTTTTAAAGCCCAGTTTCAAAATCAAGAGCTGTGTTGCAGTGATAGTGCATTAGCGAGAGAGAGAAAGGCTTTTTGTTGTGTGAAGACCGAATGAATAATTCAGAGCAGCAACCTGAATTTACTGATTCCTGTGTGTCCTTCAGGCAGCACACGGTTTGCAAATGGCCTCTTAGGTCGATTGCTTTGTGAATTGTTCAGGTATGGCTGTAATGGCAGCAGGATCGACCGTTCCTGATGGAGCGCAGTCATTCCTTGCTGAAAGCTGGCACTTTACTGACACTAGTGGTTATCATTTTAGATAGCACTACTCTCAGTATCTTCTTTTTAGCCATGCAGTGAAGATGTCATTTAAAATTCCTCACCTCTGCTTTTAGAAATGGGTACTTTGTAGCTCTACATCGGTATTTAAAGGATGAGGCACCTGGTGTTAGTCTAATGGTATTAGCTTTTTAAAAAATCCTCAATTTAATACCTTTTGGTTTTGAAACATACTCAGAAAAAGCTGCTCTTTTTTTTTTTCCCCTCTGTGTTAAATAAAATAAGACTGATTCCTTGCTGTGCTGGTGCATCTAAATCAGCTTTGTATGCATTCCTCCCAGTTTATTCTGACAGATGCTGCAAACTGTGTTGGGTGCAACTTCTGTAAAATCCCACTTCATTGTGGTTGCTTTAGGCTTTGGGTGCAGCTGAAGTATCAGTATTTCCTCCTCTATTTTGGAGTTCAATTGTTTAACTACACCTACTGTCTTCCAGGTGGACAGAAGAGTATTTCAGTTTTTCTCCTAAAAGTTTCTGCAGTTGTATGTTCAGGACAATTCAAAAAGGTCTTGAAGTGTTTTTTCTTTAAGACATGATCCTTCTAAAAAAAATAAAGTAACTCTTGAAGAACATCATCAGTTAATGATGCAAAGAAGTTTTTTGTTATTTTCCCTGGAAATATGCACAATTGTAGTTTATTCATGCTGCACTGTGTACAATGTTTTTTAAAAATCTACCACTTTGGAGGTAAACCACACTGCTTAGTATAATCTATAGATGTTTGCAAAGCAGCTCAGCAAGCAAATTGGGGACTTTTTTGGTGTTTAATCAGTTTGGATGAGGGAGTAAAGTAACCAGGAAACAGTGAGGAAAAGTAGTGACAAATGCCAGACGTTAAAGCTGCAAAAGAGGAGGAAAGTGTACAAAGTTTTAAAGGCTAATGTTAAATTGCATCATGAAAGTCTCTCTGCCAGTAAGCAAATAAATAAAAAAATAAACAAACAAATTCAAGTCAATAAAAACTGTGCCACAGATTTCAAGTTTATTTGGTCCTCTCTAATACATTCAGACTTCATGACTAATTGGGAGCAGGAAAGAGAGTAATTGAAACCAGTGAATTAAATATGCATGAAATATAGGATAGCTTGAGCACATCGATATTTTTATGGCATGAAACCCTATTGAACCAGTTGAGCACATGCTTTTATGTGTGTTGGGTGTTTTAAGCAATTGGTTTATATAGGTGCTCTTATATGAAAGAATGAGTATAAGGAGAACTAAGTCTGCCATGCAATGACTGCACGATCAATTAGAACCACTAGAATCAATATGGTTCCTATTATAGACTTAATATATTAATGTATTAATTCATTCTCTTTTTGTTCAGTCCATTGTTTGCAATTAGCTCTCAGCATAGATTTTATTTAATATTATTTATTCCTTGAAGATTGCAAGAGATAAAATTCTAGCATTTGCAATTAAGTGTTGACTTTTTAATTAATCGTTAAATTATGCATGGACTTATTTTTATCTGTATACTTTTGATGTATCTGTATCTAATAATAATTTATATATCAGTTTAGAAATACTAGGGCTTGATCTAGCTCCCTTTGGGCTAATGTAACTGTGCCATTGGCTCCAGTGGGAGCAGTTTTTGCCCCAGTATGTGGATTCCAGACAGCGAGCAACTTCAAACATTTAGTCATAAATATTATCTAAGTATTTTGTTCTACAGCAATATTTCATATACTCTGGAAAGCAAGGCTTGCCCTGAGATAGTGTAGATGTGTGACTGCATGAGGACCTAAGAAGGCATCAGAATAAACACGTTTTTCCTGTAAGGAGACTTGTTCTCTGTTAAAGACATTTATGGTGCTTTGAACAGGGATATTTAAAGGTAATCACACAGTGTTCACAATCCTCCTCTACTTAGAATGCCTTGACTTTAATTGGAATAATATTTTATTTACCAACCTTAGTATTCTACCTGCTTCAGGCATGTTTGGAGTGTATTGCCTTTGGTGAGGGTTAGTTCTAAGCTGAGTTTAATGTTATTAGCATTACATTTGCATACTTTGAACAATTCCTCCCTGGAAAGTTACATTCGACAGCATGTATTACAGGCCAAGAATGGTGAAGGCAAGTTGGAAACACAAAGGGTGATGAGAACTGGGTGTACTGAAACACTGTGGCATGTCTCTGGCCAAAGATAAAACAGAAAAAAAAAAAAAGGGAATGTGGCTGCTGTTGATTGGAGGCATTGAGCTGGATCAGGGAAGTCGATGGTGGATTTTTGGTCGCTAACTTAGCATTGGAAAGACAGGACTGTGTAGCGATGGGGAAAATCATTTATCCTCATAATTGACAGGAGGAAAAATGTGGAGTTCTGCATTTGAACACCTACAAAGGAACCTTCAGTAGCCTACATAAGAAAGGCATTTCTGTGGCACAGCTCAGCTCATCCCCAAGCAGATGTGCAAACCACTCTTGCTGTTCTGTTCCCTGCCTGCTGCAGGAGTTGGGGTGGCTGCCTCTGGTGTGGACAAGTTTTGTGAGTGAAATGCCATCCAGAGAGAATTTCAGCCTGCCAGGTTCAGAAAGTTGCTATCAAAGCTGCCTAGGTAGATAGGTCTGGACTGGCTGGGAGGGACTGCTTCAAAACATAGAAAGGGAAGGTAATTTGCAAGCAAGTGGTTGCAAATCCCAGGCTTACTTTTCAAAGCAAAGAGAGAAGTAAGAAGTAAAAGGATGATAATGAACTGGGGAAAGCAATAGGTAGGGTCTCCTGGGGAGGTGATACAGGAGAGGCAGAAATGCAGGAGATCTGGCAGTTATTGAAGGTGTTTGTGTTAGAGGCACAAAGGCAGGCTACAGACAGGCAGAACAGATAGGAGACACCGTATAGAAAATACTGCTGCTTTCAAGGTGTGTGAAATACAAAGGAGCTTTACAAGAAGGAGAAATGAGGGCAGCAGGACTAAAGGTTTTTATAAAGGAGTTAATAAAGCAAGGTGGGGTAAAATCAGAGAAGTATAAGGTCCAGAATGAATTAATGTTACAGGGAAGATCACTGGAGAAGGGCTCTGTAATTATGTCAGAGTATGAAGAAAAAAGAGTGTGGATACGTTACCAAGGAATAAAAAAAGATAAATAGTTTTGATCTGTATAGAAATGTTGGAATTACGCTGGTCTCTTCATTCTAAAAAATGCTGACTTTATGAAATACATTTTAATAAGATGAGGGTGAAATTCAGATAAGGAAAGAGCAGATTGAAGAATATTCAGATAAGGTTTGTTTTCTTGCTGCACAGCTTTATTTACCCAACAGTTAGTAACTAATTGAAGTGATTTGTAACATTTTATCATTCTATTTAAGAATTCAGAGGAGAGGGGAAACTTCTAGAAGTCTGCAATTACAATAAGCATAATACCTCTCTCCCAAGGAGAAGAAAAGAATGAGGAGTTATGGATCTTGCAGGGTAATTTCTCTCCCTGGAGAGACTGTGGAACATCTGGTCTTTGAAAGCAGGTGGACAAAAGGGGAGTGGTGTAAATGGTATGTCTGTACTTTTTTGCATGCTGCCACATATAGTCTCATTATCAGATTACTGTCACAAAGTTTGAATGAAAGGATGATAAATACAGCTTGCTGGGGGTATTGCCATTAATAACTGCTGCAACTGCAGCTGGAACTGGCACTGGGAAGAGCCAGTGCCATCGGCTGTTGCTGCTGCCATGGCTACTGTCAGGTGCTGCAGCAGCATCATCTGGCTCTGGGAAGCAACACCCATGAGCAAGGACCTTACACTGAGAGGGAGCATCCCAGTGCCTGCTGCCCTCACTGTACCCCATCTTCAAGTGAGGTTTCAAGCTCTGTGACTTTACCTTTGTAGGGTGAGGTACACCTGTTTCTCTTACACTGGCTGTGCATCTCTCTGGCTCCAGCCTGTTGTCATGTCAGCAACAGCCATCTTCCTTGCCCTGCCACAAATCTTACAGGGGTCATTGCTTGCCCCGGGCTGTGTTGACTTATGCCCAGGGAGCTCCAGGAACTATACATGAGCTCTTCACCCTGCCTGTGGGCAGCATGGTGCTTAGGAGACAGGGAGGCAGCTTGTAATTCTGCCTTCTCATAGACATGCTTGTGGGAATTGGCTGCATAACTTCTGATCTTTGCATGGACAGGAGGTTTGTAGCCATCTCTAATAAAGTAGTAAGAAGATAAGTTTTCTTGGAAAATCAAGGGTAGGTTGTGATAATTTTGTTTAGTCTGAAACTGAGAAGACCGGGAGGGAGACATGATAATGTGTTGTCAGTATGTAAAAAGTGTGCAGAGGCTGGTGAGCACATGTTTTCTGAGGTCAAACTTTAAGGGAAGGGACAACAAAAACATCTGTTTATTTTATGGAAGATTTAGTTTGAAGATTAGTGAGGAAAAGTGTCCCTCTCTGTACAGCAAGTAAGTGTAGTCAAGCACTGAAGCACTTGTACTGTATTTTACGTTTCCTTCATTTGTATTTTCAAGAATAAATTAGAGAAGCATCTCTGGTGTTTTCTAGCCAAACTGCACAGGACCGAGTGAGCTGATCTGTTCAATCCTTTTTAACCTTACACTTTTACTATTCTGTGGCAGCCTTGTAAGGCACAACCCTTCTCTGGTGAAGTATTATTCAACTTCTGAGTCTTAAAGCTGATCACTGCCAAATTCCTTACCAAAGCTTATATTTTTATTGATTTAGTGATTTCAATCTGCAGTAATCCTATAGTTCCAGTGAGAATGCCTTCTTTCAGATGGCTGCCATGTAAAGTGAAGCTTAGTGATGTTTGCTTTATATTCTTTAATTGTTTATCACATTTATACCTTTGTAAATAAAATATTTTTAGAAGGGGGCAGAACAGAAGTCACAAGTGAGGCTTTAAGCAGGTTGTGAGTCAAACTTTCTTTGCTTGATTTTAGTAGTTTCCGAAATTTTTGAGTATCTTTAGTCTTATACACAAAAGCGTTGGGACAGTGTACTGATTTGAAGAAAAATCTAAAAGGATTATAATGGTGCAAAAGAGGGAAGAGAAATGGACATGCTTGCCTTGAAATCCCAACTGGTGCAAGAAGTGTTGTTGGGTGGAAGTATGAGTGGAGTGGCACGGGACTTCACATGACATGCCACGTGTGGCATCTGTCCCTCGTGCTCTCTTAGAGCTGTCCACAGAATGAAGGTTAATTCAGTGTATTAGATTCTAAAACTTGCTGGACATCTCTGTAACTTTGAATTTTAGAAATTTAAGTTGTAGCAGTGACAGAGTAGATATCCATCACTGGACATTTTATGGTAGTAAATATGCATTTCTGCTTGTGAATCTGCATGGGCTCCACTGAGGTGGATTTGCTGATCCCAGTATGCAAATTTACAAGCAGATGACCAAGACTGTGCCCAGGATTAATAGCAGTGAGGGTAGTGCTATGATAATGATAATAAATAAGTGGAGTGGGACCTGGTTTGGGGGGAGGGGGGTGTATCCTGAGTGGTTGGACCAGTGTTGGTTGGGTTCCAGCCCATTCCTCAAAATGTTTTGAGATGTGTCCAGTTCTGGCCTCCCCGGTACCAGAGAGACATGGAGCTCCTGGAGCAGGTCCAACAGAGGGCAACAAAGACGAATTAGGGACTGAAGCACCTCTCTTACAAGGAAAGGCTGAGGGAGCTGGGCCTGTTGAGCCTCGAGAAGAGATGACTGAGAGGGCACTTTTCAATGTGTACAAGTATCTAAAGGATGGGTGTCAAGAAGATGGACCAGGCTCTTCTCGGTGGTGCCAAGCAATAGGACAAGAGGCAATGGGCAGAAACTGATGCACAGGAAGTTCCACTTGAATATAAGGAAGAACTTCTTTACTGTGCAGGTGACCAAGCACTGGAACAGATTGTGTAGCCTCCCTCACTGGAGATATTCAAGAGCCATCTGGACACAATCCTGTGCAATGTGCTCTTGGGTGACCCTGCTGAGCATGGGGATTGGACCAAATGACCCACTGTGGTCCGTTCCAACCTGGCCCATTCTGTGATGGTGTTAATGGAGCCAATTTTTTTTTCCTGTAGGAAGCAGAAAGGACTTTTGACATTTAGGACACTTGTTTAAAGTTCTTCTGTACAACGATGGTGTTTCAAATATCACACACCTACTGAAATCCACAAAAGGACTCCTGGATGTGCGTGTTTATGTCCTACTGTTTGATATATATATGTAAGATTATGCCTCTGCTTGTGTACTTGCTCATTTGGGGATTAGGAAAATACTGGAATGCATTTCATGAAAGAAAATATGGGAAGCTAAGAAAAATATAAGGATGTTTAGCAAGATTTAGCAATGGCTGGATTAGTTTTTTTTTAAATTGAGCAAGAGTATATTTATACCTTAAAGCCATACAAATATTTTATGGTTAGTAGAGTTATCCAGTTATGTGGAATAATTGAAGGCCTGGTCAAAACAGAGTATGCAAAAGCAATGGATGATTGAGTTGTCTGGGAGAAATGTGAAGGTTAATATGGGAAGAAAAAAAAAAAAAAGAGTGACTGATTTGGGCTTTTAGATGCAAGGACAGGCTGTTAGAGGGCTGGAACACAGGAAGGGTGTTATCCTGATAGTAGAGTGTAAAGCATTGGCCAGATGAGAAAGTGAAGGATGAATCCAAGGATGCAATCAAGGATGAATCTTCAGTTAGAAAACATCTGTTATAAACAAAGATCAGGGATGTTGAACTCGCTCTGTAAAGGAGACTTGTTTAAATATGCCTTAGTAAAATCATAAAGGAATTTTATGAAATTGAGTAACATCAGCTGTGTCTGCTGTTTGTGAGACTTAATATCTAGAAACATATTCAAACAGAAAAATTACTCCTGAGTATGAAATAAAGAACTGTTTATTTTCTGTGAACCACAAGAATTATTTCCTGCAGAGTGGATTATTAGACTGTCCGGCAAAAGAAAAGAGTAAAAATGAGTTTTGGAACCACTACGCCTAAAACTGGATTTGCCAGGCTCTGCTTGCGAGTGAGCAGGAGGACAGAAGAGACCTGGCACAAGTGTGTGTGCCAGCTCGCCGCCAGCCCTGGCTGTGGGCCCGTGCTGTCTGGCTGGGGTGAGCAAATCGGCGTGTCCAGCGCTGGAGCTGCGGGAGCAGCACCATCTGCAGCCCAGCGCTCCGGCCGCCTGCGCCCTGCCCTGCCCTGCCCTGCCCTGCGCGGAGCCGGGGCTGCGGGTCCTGTCACACCGCTTCAGTTCTCCTCATGAAGGGGCACAGTGATTAAATTCTCTTCATTAAACTTGCGTGCTTGTTTGTTTTTTAACAGAATGCGTGACGTTTAGTATGGGATTCAGTACAAAACAAGGGTTGTGACCAGGGTGTGTGTTTGGAGTTCGGGTTTTTTCCCAGCAATGAGTTTTGGGTTTAGAGTAGCAGATTAAAGAACAGGAATGACTCGGGGAGGCTGTCAGTGTGCGTGTCAGTCTGCACGGAGCTTTGCTCCCTGATCTCTTGGCGTGACACCAAGCTGGCCATGGAGCACAGCTCAGCGCCTCACTGCCCCACGCAGCACAGTGGGGGGAAATTACCTGCAGGGGAGTGGGCCTGCGCTGTGTTGAGCAGTGCTCATTCTTTACGTGGGGGAATGTAAGAATTCTGTAGAGTAAAATAAGTACTGTTGAAGATGTTTGAAGAAGCAACTTGCTTGGCAGATTGGTCACGTGGGAATATTTTGACAAATCTCATATTTTGACAATTACATGCTTCACAGATCTTGTTACAGCCTGTTCAGAATTTTAGTGTTTCTCATAAACCATGCTGCTTGTGTCAAGCTAGTAAACCTTTATTTTTGTACACAAATACAACTTCTTGTATTAGAGGTTTTTCTATTCTTTACTCATGGCATAGGTTTATTTGTTGTCATGCAGTTAGAATTGCCACTGATTTCTTAATTTTTAAAGATGAGAGGACTAAAACATGCATGTTCTCAAAACTTACAGAAAACTGTTTCTTCATAACTAGCATTTTTAGTAAAAGTTTTCCTTTAAAAACAAGTTTAAGTATGTTTTTAGGAAGCTGAAACATTAGGGAAACTCATCAGAGTGTCAGGATCTCAACAGTGGCCACAGAAGTTTTTCAGCTCTTTGAATGCAGATGGGGTTTGCTATGGAACACTGTAGTAATAGAAGCTCTTAACTATTTCTCTGTTGTCTTGGTGAAAAGTGTTTTACTGTAACTGAAATGAGTGGGAGTTTGAAGAGATCTTTTTTCCATGGGCATTGACTCAGATTCTTAAAGAATAAATTTGAAGTTTATTGTGAAACTCACAGTGGCCTTGAGCCAGCTGTCATTTGGACTTATCTGTGTCCTCAATGGTAATTAAGGACTGACCCTTTTTTTCCCCTAAACACACCCCTTACAGTTCTAACTTTTGAGCCTTTTCCCATTTTCCTTTGGAAAATTAGTAATGCTTTATGTCTGGGCTGGGCATTTAATTAGCTTTGCTTCCAGAAGCAAGGAGAGCAGTACTTGAAAAAGACTTTCCCAGGCGTTGTGGTCTGAACAGCCTCAGTTGGATCTGTAATATTATAATTCTAGGTAACTCCTGGGTAATGACACTGATTTTATGAAGGCTTGACAACTGAACTTCAGTTATTCAAAATAAGTATGGTTCAGATTTGATTCTAATTTTGCCTGTTCTGAGAACCATAAGAAAAGGTCTAATTTGGCATGTCCTCACATTAATCAGTTCAGCTTAATTATAATATAGAAAGGGAGACTTCTGATGTTTTTAAGGAAGATACTTGATTATAGTAGTCTGCTTTCCTCACCCTGTAAAAAAATGGGTTATTTTGCAAGTGCATGAGCACAAAACTCTGCCTTGTTTCCAAGTCATGCAGCTTGCCAGGGCTACAGTGATTGCCTCACCTGCCCCGGGGATTTCCTGGTGGCCTCCAGTACATGGGCGTTACTTAGAGTTGTTCCTGCTTGATCTGATTATATTCTCTCTCCTGCGTCTTTTGCCTCCACTCTAGATTTTGCAGCACATTAATGTTTGTTTCTGCTTCTTCATACACTATTTCAGTCGAGAATGTGCACCCTACATTTTAGGTGCTGCTCTGGAACGCACTACACCCCAACATGAAAGTCTGAGGGATCTACGAGTATGCTGGGTGTGCACCCACTGTATGCACAGAAATGGGTGCAACCCTGTTTTACTACCATATTTACTTCTAAGTAAGAAAAAGGGTGTGATTCTTCTTTGTTTTAGTAGAATTATCATAGAATAGTTTGGGTTAGAAGGGACCTATAAAAGTCACAGAATCACAGAATAAGCTGAATTGGAACGGACCTTTAGGGATCGTCCAGTCCAGCTCCCAGTCCTGCGCAGCACCATCCCCAAGAGTCACACCATGTTCCTGAGAATATTGTCCAAACACTTCAGGAACTCTGTCAGGCTTGGTGCTGTGACCACTTCCCTGGGGAGCCAGTGTCTTACCACCCTCTGGGTGAAGAGCCCTTTTTTAATACCCAACCTAACCCTCCCCTGACACGATTTCAGGCCATCTAGTCCAATCCCCACCTGCAATGAGCAGGGATGTCTTCAACTAGATCGGGATGCTTGGTGCCGCATGCAACCTGACCTTGAATGCTTCCAGAAATGGGACATCCTCCTCTCTGGGAAACCTGTTGCAATGTTTTACCGCCCTCACTGTAAAAAATTTCTTCCTTATATCTGGTTGAAATCTACTCTCTTTTAATTTAAAACTCTTCTACCTTGTCCTATTGCAACAGGCCCTACTAAGAGGTAGGTATGGCAGTGTTAGAGAGAGTGACCTATGCATCTCCTGTCCATCCTTGTCAAGACCCAGCTGGTTTTGTGTGCAGTAGCAGAAGTGGCAGTCCTTCCCCTTCTACCATATAACCATAAGCAGCTAATAGTGTGTAAAGCTATAGATTTTTTTCTAGAATCAAGACAACTAATATCAATAAAAATTGTAAGAAATAGGTTTTCTGTGGAAGATGGCTTATTTTTTGCTGTGACTGATGGCAAAACCAGAGATCACTCTGTGCAAGTTTGGCTCACTAAGCACGGGCATCTAGGACTGCCTGAGATGTATAAGGGTTTTCAGTACAGGCATCTGTGGGGGACTGGCCAGCAGGACCTATGCACACCGTAGTCTTTCTGGAGAAGAAGGGAGACCAAGTGGCATAGCCCCTAAACGTAGACCAGCCGTTTATAAGTGTGGCCAAGCAGCTGAATCATGCTCTTCTTTCTGTCAGGGGCAGTAAGAGCCAGGCAGACTGAAGGCAGTGGTGACATGTGCTGTGATTCACAGAGGAGGAGGGCAAGCCTGGCAGGCTGGGGACTTTTACTGTAGAAGCAGAATGGTGGGGGGGGTCCGAGTGGAAGCTTTTGGAGGTGACAGCCATCTTCTTGGTCTTCATCTCTCAAGTGCCTAACGTGCTGGGGTCTGGGGTCAGGATTCAAGCTGTGTCTCTTTTAGTTTTAAAAGCTGTCTTTTGCTGGTGGTGGTAGTACAGAGATTCCCCAAGGCACTAGACTGCAGAGCATAAGCTTGCTGGAAAAGGATATGAAAATATCTGATGCTCATAGCAGGGAGAATAGAGCTTTTCTTACCACAAGCCTCATAGTATACGTGCCAGAAGATGAAGATCAGAAGATGAATCACTTCTGAAACAGTGCCTTACATTCACTGTCTCCTTTTCACTGGTGAAGCCATTTTGCTTTTCTTGTTTAAGTTTTGTCAGATGCACCTCAGCCACTCAGTGTTTCCCACGTCTTCCTTAAAGAATCTCTTCTCATGCCCAAATTATCAAATCTGCCACACTCACATGGGTATATTGCAAAAAGTTGCCTGAGGCAGCATGTAACCTACTTTGTGTGTGGACTTTGTAAAATGTAGGACTTACAATTCTGTGATTTTATTGAAAAGCCACAAGAACTCTTAAGAAATGCCAAGGGCTCAGCAGATCCCACACATCTGTCCAGGGACCCCCATGTACCTCCAGTATTTGTGGTACTATGTGTTTTGAAGGAGGCTGAATGTGGCAGTAAAGAGCAATGAAGTATTTATATTTGTTTCCTGTAATTTAAGAGAATTCATTATATGTGTTGAGAGACAAGAGTTGCCCAAGTGATAGTTACACAGAGGTGATTTTTCAAGCTTTTTTGAAGTGTCAGTGTAGGATCTCTTGAGGAGTGCAAGATGCTCCTTTTGGAAGAAGTGATCTGATGCTTTGAGTCAACAAGCTTGCTCACATCAGTTGCCCAAATACAGCATTTTAGATGCTCATCTGCTGCTCAGGGTTTGGAAGAAATTCCTTATTTTGTTGCCCTGTACCAGGACGACTGGCACAGTATGTCCTAAATAATGAATCCTCACAGTAATTGTCAGCCAGTGGCAGAACTAAGACAGATGCATAATGTGTACTGCTGGTTTTCCTGTTTTGACAGCTCTATGCCAGTGTTTTCACATCCAGTGTGAGTTCATCTCTGAAGTGTCTGTGATTTCAAGAAAGATAAACTGGGGAAGATGGTTGTGTCTGTAATACTTAGGAAACCTCAGGGCAGAAGAAACAAACAAAAGGTCAATAAATGAGTGCTGTGAGATACAGACTAGCAGGATAACAAAATTATCTTGCATCTAATGGAAAGAAAAGTAGAAGAGAAAGAGTGGTATTTTCTCACCTTTCAATCCAGGTACCTGTACATTGGGTAAGTCTCTTGAGTTTTATGTTGAAAAGAGTGTGGGCATTGACTTGGTGCTGCACAGATAGTTCTTCACCTGTGCTGGTGCAGGGTCTTTGAGATGTACACCACATTCCCCTGTCCTTAACCTTATGTCCTCCCATGCCTCTGGCCACCAGCCTGTGCTGTGGGTCTGTTCTGGCTGGGGATTCTGCTGGGCAAGTGCACAGTGACATGTCCTGGGTGGTGGGGCAGGCAGCCCTCTCACAGGGTTTTGTCATAAAGAAAACTTGCCTACTTTTAACAGTAGTTTAGCACTCAGATTGATATAATTCTTTGAATGTAAAAATAACAAGTCACAGTTGTTTTGGGTTAAAAATTAAAGTTCCTTGTGCTTTTCCTCTTTCAAGCATTTATCATAATTTAATCTTGTATCAGGGACATCAATGATTTAAATGGGTTCCCTTTTCTTTCCTTTCACCAGAGATGTAGTAGAACACCTGTTCACTTCAGTATTATTACAGAATTTTTTTCTTAGATTTTTTTACATTAAATTGCTTGCAGGATTTAAAAAAAAAAGTAACTAGAATTAAAATGATACTATTTTGTGTGTGTGTATGTGAGATTGTAAAGCTATGTATATGTATTAGAGTATTGGATTGTAACTTGGATTGGCTGTGTGTGCAGAGTCTGTGTAAACGTTTTGGAAAATATGTGTTGTAATTCCTCATAGAACAGTCTTCTAGATGACTTGTTCTGGCTAGTCTTCGGCACAAGCATAAATGTGTTCTGATACTACTCTCAATTAAGATGATGGTGTCTGTGAAAACAGATTGCAGGGTAATTTCATGTTTAAAAATTCGAGTAAGAAAACTTGAACTAAAAAGCATTTATGAAGCTAATCTTACGTGTGGAGACAGTTATTTGTGCAACAGGATGAATCTTAAAATTCCCCCAAAAGTGTGGCAAACCAAGTTGTTGTACAAAGTTGAAGATCTGGGTTGATTGTTGCTGCCCTCATCACACACATATGTTAGCAGTCAGAGTGTATCCCATAGGTCTCATATTGGCACTATGACTCATCTCTAGCAGAGGTGAGGAAGAAGAAAATTTCTGATGTTGTATTTTACCCTAAGCTTAGGAAGTTTCTGATCTGGTGGTTCAACGGGAACACTGGGGAGCTGACTTTAAACTGTAGCTGGAAAGCTCTCAACCTCTGCCCTAGTAAGTCAAAAATCTCTGATTCTGAAAAATTAGGTCCTTTGTGTCACGTTCAAAGAGCAGCTGGCTGAAATTGCTTAAGACATTTCAGATAAAGTTGTATTTAAACTAATGGTAAGAATCAAGAAGTTGTCCTGTGGACAGATATCTTTCAGATTTGTTGTGCCTGTCAGTAAAGGTAGGGCTTCCAGCTGTCTCTCTTGTCATTGCAGCCCCTCACTAGATCAACCTAATGTCATAGTTCTTTGGTATGGTGTCTAAGGTGGATATGTGAGTCATTGAGAGGGCTCCCTAAGTACTGGGAAACCTGGGCTGACAATACATGTTGTTAATTGGTGGATGGTATGCTTTGATTAGAAAGTGTGGTACTTTCGGCCTGACTGCAGTGAACATGCATGCTGCTGACAATATTTATCTGTTGGGTATTTTTTTACAACTCATTGAATCTAGCTTCTGTTGTCATAATGGTCATTATTTAGGTCCAAATAGGAGAGTATCTGATATTGTTTAAATTGTTAGATACTGAGTTTTTCATTGCTATTCATTACCTGTAACTTAATGCTGTTTTTTTTTCCTTTTCATTAAAGCGATGTAAAGTGTGATGAAACTGTGCAAGTGCAGACACAGATGTGAATTTTGTCTGTTACAATTAATTTGTATTTGTAAATTTGTGATGAAAGTGAAGAAATTCAAAAAGCAATGCTGAGGTATAGCTGAGGTTTATCTGTGTTTTAAAAGATACGTGTTAATATGAGCGTGAATTCTCAGGTATAAACAGGGATCTTGTATTTACTTTTTGCATTTTTCTGTGCAGGTTCGAAAGCATGTGAATGACCTATACGAAGACCTAAGAGATGGACATAACTTAATCTCGCTTCTAGAAGTCCTTTCTGGAGACACCTTGGTAAGCTTTTAGATCATAATGCAATGGTTCCAGATTGTTAATTACGCATTTTCTCTGTTTGTTAACTTGTTGTGTATTGACTGCTGTAGATTTCTTTGATATTTTCTGTAATCTGTGACCTGATACCAAAGACACAAGTTGTATTGCTGTTGGTAAAATACGTTGGTGTGAATTCTGTGGGGGAGTGCAATCTGTTCTCTTCCTTTCTTGTGGTTAGTGAGACTTTCTTTCTTAATAGGGTAATGCACTATTTCTTCTGTTTTTTCCTTTTCTTTCTGATTTTTGTTTTAACAAATATTGGATGCTTAATATCTTTTTGCATTTAGGGGAGTAACTTACAAATAACAAGGATAAAATGTCCCTGAAATTGTCTAACACACTCCTCAGGTGTCATTTCCTTTCTTTGTGAGCATTACTTCCCTTGCTTGGTATTTGTTCTCTTCATTATGTTCTTCTTTTCATGCTCTTCTTTTCATTTGTGGTCTGTCTTGTGTTTTTGCTGTCCTGTCTCCTGTCTGTTATATTCATTAGCCAAGAGAGCGAGATTTTTTGAAGACCTTACGGTTGGTGAGTTCAACAGACGCATGCGCAAATGAACAGCATGAGGATGTGGAGGATGAGGATAAGGGGGTAGGTGCCGACCCCCATAACTGTACTAATGTAGTGTTTGAAGTGTGGTGTTTGCTAATGTAAATTCTTAGTTTGGTGTGCTGCAGTAGTGGGCTCTAGAAAGGACAAAAGAACTTTTGTTGGTAAACCAGGATACGTGTGTTTATAGTGGAGGTATGGTAAAGACGAATTTTTTTTCAGCCTTTTTTGAACAGCTAAAATGCAAATGTTCAAGACTTCAGTTTGTTTTCTTTCATTAAACTGTATAAAACCATGGCGCAAATGTATACTGGACAACACTCTCCAGATGCTATAAAATAATTGTTTTAAATAATAGATAGGGAAATACCATAAATCTATTAAACTAAGACTTTTTTTAACTTGCAAGCAGTATTGTCCATATACAAGTAATTTAGACAAAGACTTGAAGATTCTTCTTAGTGAAATCAATGGCAAAAAATTGCTTTGTCTTAATTAGAAGCACCAGTTTACTGCGCCCATGGTGTGTGTGCCATAATATTGGATAATATCTTGAAATAAACTAATTCAGTGTGCAGATCCGTTTGTTAGAATTTACCACACATAGCAGTGATTTTTATCAAAGCAGGTAGATTAGAAGTCAAGCGACAGCTTTGTGTTGTGGCTACTAAAAATACAGATAGTTTGCAGGGTTTCTGTTTCTTTCAACAAATGCTGAATTATCGATTCACTATATTTTGCCTATCCAGAAGGGAAATATCTGCTTATAAAGTGTAAAATGTTGGGTGCTTGTTATTCCGAGTGAGCTGTGTCCTGCCTTTTTAGACCTTGCATTTTGGCATTTGCTAAAGCAACTCACTGCCGTAGGGCCTGAGTGCCTCCCTGGCTCCCGTGCGTTGTGCTGCAGTTGTGATTTCAGTGGAATTTGTGTGCTTTTTTCCTGGAGTGCAGCATAACTCATAATGCCACATTTTTTAATAAAAAAATATTTCCCCTCTGAGATCCTAACTGTATTTTGGGATTTACTATACGTTCCTTGTTGTGGAAAACCAAGTTCCAGGTCTGCAGTCCTTAATTCCATCCATGAAAGCTCTTTGATAGCAAGGGCTGTAATGCTTGATCCTGAGTTATTGGTGTGAAAAACAAGGGGCTAAATAGGAGATTCTGTAATGAAAATTAAAATTCTTTTTTTTTTCAGTTAATGCTTCTTATTCAACTTCATTTTCCTATGTTTCTTTTTGGCAAGCATCTGAAACTCCAGAGGGGGGAAAAAAAGGCAGTTAAGGAAGGCTTGGGCTTATCTCTGTGTTTCACAGTGATTGTCTGAGGAAATGCTCATATTCATGACTGATCCCTAGCAATTATAGTCTGCTTCAGTTTATTGCTGTGAAAGTTTGTGAAAAATCTGAAATAAGGAAGAATAGAAGGACTTGGATATGATGTTGATGGTAGAGATTTAACTGCTTTCCCATGCTGATCTGTGACAGCTAAGTATGCGTTTTCTGTGTGATTCTTCTTCTTGGTGATTTTACACTAACTGCATGCAGTTTTGCCATGTTTCCATTAACACACCGCTCATTTTTATGTTACAGTTTCTTCTTGATAGTTTTGACTTTGCTTTGAGGGAAGTGACTTGTTAGTTTTTTTCATGCTTTAAAATGTTCTACCCAAGTCAAGAGTTTAAACTTACACCCTAGGACTGTTTATGTTATATTATTCTGTTTGGAGGAAGATACTCTCTTTATTAGATGCTTTAAATAAATATGTGTAGATATCATAATGATTATGCAGTCATACCATTAAGCCATGAAGTTCAATACAGAGGTAAGCTTTTCCATCACAGAGTTTACATTACAGAACAATGTAAAGGTCCATGACATTACTTCTGTTTTGTTTTGCTTAACACATTGTAAATATTTTATAATAATGTATTCCAGTTTAGTTTCTGTAGGCAGTAGCCCTCTTGGCCTTAATAGTACTTTACAGGGAACAGCCTGCATGGATCAAAGTTGCAGTTGGGGACCACTGATCTCTCTTGCCATCCACTGTACTAAAAAATAACTACAGTTAATATAAATAGTTAAAGCACACTTTTCCACCAAAGGTATTGACTTCATTAAATCTGTAGTGCTTCAAGTGTTCTACATGGTATCTTTTAAATCAGAGTGTTTGTTCTTTTGTCTGATGAGAAAATCTCACATCTACTGTTTTCCAATTGTAGCCCCGAGAAAAAGGTCGGATGCGTTTTCACAGACTCCAGAACGTCCAAATTGCACTTGACTATTTGAAAAAGCGCCAGGTATGATGAAAATAATAAAAAAAAAGAATTAATGAAAATTTTGTAGCTAATAAATAAAGCTAATAAATAAATAAATAAATAAATATTATCCTGCTTTGTCTCTTGTGCATGTTGTGTAACAGCTATTTGTACAGGTTTGGCTTTATGTCATGCATGAGATTGTTAAGAGAGATGTAGGAAAGGTAGTTTTATGCCACCCTTCCCTGAGCAATAACAACACATTCCATGTGCTATATACTGTTAAAGAGGACAAAATTATAGGTGAGATCCTTAGGAATTGCTTATAGTAAATTTAACTGTCTTTCTTGCTGCCAGACACTAGTTGGTATGCTGGTTTGTTCACAATCTAATTTTTAGTGCAGAGTGCCGATTCAAATATATTAGAATGTTGTGTGGGAGTTCCTTGTTTTGATTGTTTTGGGAAAACTTTCTCAAACTTTGATCCCGATTAAAGCAAAACTGGTCTTTTTAGACCAATTAAAAAGGTGTCAGAGCCACCTGGGCACTGTGGAAGATTCGGGCTTAATTTCACTTGTATCTTCTTTTAGCCAGTGTATCTCCACACTGTTGTGTGGTTTTCTGCTGCTGTGAATTTCTTTCCACTTTTCAATATGTTTTAAACACTTACAGAATTCTTGCTTTCTCCCCTTACAAAGTGGCAATTAAAAAAAACCCAAAACATGTCAGGAAAAATGGTTCCTCCCTGACGCTTTACTGTGCCTTAATTATGCCTCCCCTGATAGGGGAGAATTCCCCGAGCCCTTGCCTGGGCTCTGCAGACAAACGGGACTTTTCCACACTTTTGCTCTCAGATAGTTGTTTATTAAGTCTTATCAAAAAGGAGCCAAGGCACAAGCGTGACTCCCTCTAGGAGATGCAAAGGAAAAGCCGAGTTATCAAGATAACACCGTTCTTTTAAAGGTAAATTACCCAATGAAAGCCCGAAACGAAAGATATTTTTACTTTTCTACCAATGTTCAATAAATCTTTCTGTCACATGAAAGGAACTGCGGAATTTTTCACCCAATCCTCTCAATCCACTTTTGCCGCAAACATGGAGTGACAGAAGAAGAAAGAAGAAGGCCTAGAGAACAACAACAATCCTCCATTTTGGAGTTTTTGCTTCTTATCTATTTACTATATTAACAAACCTAACACCTCTAAATTTTCACCCTGTGACAATCTTATATAATGTTCTATCACCTAATTCACACCAGTGTAGATTCTGCTTCTTCCCAGAGGGTAGGTAATTTTCTCCATGGACAAAGGTCAAAGACAGGGTTGTCCAGGGGGGTACAACCCCCTAAAACAGGCAGAGAAATATTCCCTGCGCTTTGGACTCCAACACCTCCCTATCCATCACATCCCAATGAATTGACGCTGAAAATCTTTCTGATTGGTTGATTTTAAAAAAAAAATGTTTTTGCTACTTCAAAGGTTTGAGACAATATGAGGTAGCAAACCGTAAGCAGACACTTAATTTTGTTATGAAACCAGATGTCGTTTTGCATTTTGAGAGAAATTTCAAACTTGCCTTTCGGGTCACTGGATGGTGTGTTTGCACTGAGAACTCAATCCCCCTTTGCTGAGTTCAAAGCAAACTTTTCCTGTTAACCTAAGTGAGCCACTGAACAAGTACCCTACAAAGTATATGAATGGCTACTTGACAGTCACAATGGCATTTTTATGCAGCAGGACCTCGGGACTTGTGCTGCACCATGCCTTATTTATGCATGGCAGACCATGTGTATTAAAATGCAGGAGATGTAGGGCTGTGTCATCTTAATGTTTATGGACATGCACATGCTGTCGTCGATTGTGATCTAAGGATTTTTGTGCTCTCTTTAGCCTCGCAGCTTTGTGAAGATGGCTGTACTCTAGCATGCAAAATGCTTGTAGGCCTTTGGTCTTGGCAAATTGTCAGTGGGGCTTGCAGTTGATTAAAGTTTCAGCCCTCTGGTAGATGTTTCTGAACTGTATGTAGGAGGTAACTTGCTCAGGTTGGCTGTATAACCTCCAAATACAATGCTTTATTGTGATTGTAGGGCAGACAGATCCTATATATTGGTAGTTTTGAAGTCTGACTTGAGAAATTAACAAAAAACAAACTGTGGAATACACTGTCTTTCTTGCAGGGAGTAAAGTTTGGCTTTTTTTCTCCCTCCAAATAGTTAATATTATGTCTGCAGATCAAAAGAAGGACATGCCTTTGCTTGTTCAGTTGATAACAGGGTATATGTTGAAAAGCATGTGCATGTAACTTTACTAATGTAAGCATAAAATGTCTTTTAGCTGAGTCATTTTAGCTGCTAGACTATGTGCATGCATAATACATGCAGAGAAATTAAATGTATTAATAAAGTTAGACCAAAAAATGGAATTATTGAACTCTGGGTGTGACTGTATGGGAGTGTAAGAGCAGGTCTTGTTTTAATCTATTAACCATTTGCTTATAGCACTGTGAATGAGTACAGCATCAGAAATGATAATAACTGTTGTCTTTATTAAGCCATTGGTTACTTAAATGTGATACTAAATTCCTAGTTTTATAAAGCCAGACCTGTGTTTTAGCAGGCCAGTTCTCCTGCTGCAGAATTCTTGCTTAAGTACAGGAAAGCGTGGGGTGGAAGAACAGCAGCAATAACTTCCCAGTGTCAGCACTGCCCTGGGACTGATACAGCAGCTACAGATCATTCTATTCATGTTGTCCTGCCCTGCTCTGTCGTGCCTTCCCCTTTTGGCAAGAGCCGAGGCAAAGGGCATTTGGCATGGGGAACAGATCTGCTGGCCTGGTGACAGCTGAGGAATTTCCTCATCTCGGTATGAGTGGGAGAGGGCAATTCCTGGCAGGCCACTTACAGGCAGAATGCAATTCCTTTCTACTTTCGAGAATTAAAAAACCGCAGCAGAGTAGGCTCAGGAAGTGAGCAGTGCATCCTTTACAATCATGCCTGTGTAATGCAATATGTATTTGTGATATATTTATTTCAATTTTGCCTGTATTTTCTTTCTATGATGGCAGGTGAAACTGGTTAACATCAGAAATGATGATATAACAGACGGGAATCCCAAATTGACTTTGGGGTTGATATGGACCATAATTTTGCACTTTCAGGTAAGCCTAGTTTTGCTTGACAGTGTTTTCTGTCAGATTCTTGCATAGTTGCGAGGAATGTCCACTTAGACAGGACTCCATAGATTTTATCTCTTCTCTAATGTGTTTCTGAAGGTTTTGATGATGTATCTTATTTCATGATGTAAACTGAATCTCAAGATTTTATTTGCTAATTTCCTGTGTGTGGAGTGAGAGAAAAATAGCTTCTGTTTTGAGCATCATTAAAGACAGTAATTGATGTATTCCTTCCAGCATTTGGACATATCCTTCGTGTTTTGTTCTATGGACTTCTTTTGATGCATATTAAAATATATTGAAAAGTTTAAAATATTATTTTCATTCAGGATCTGCTGCTGTGAGTATTTTAGGAAGCTCTGCTCTCAGCCTCTTGCAGTAGTTCCTCCCTTGTCAGCATTTGTTTCTAGCCCCAGCGATGGTAGCATGGGTCACACTAGGTGGCACTCTGGTTGTTTTACACTGGTGGGATTGTGTACAGTATAATGCGGCCTTACAGTGTGTGGTGTTAAATGGCTCCTCAAAAGAAGGCTTGCATAATGGCCCTGGCTGTAGATGATGTAATTCAGATGACAGATAATTCCCATTTAGTGACTGCAGCATTGTTAGTGATAAACTCCCTGCTGTGCAGGCATTTTAAATGATCGGAAATTTGCAAGATTGCACAGAAAAAGCATGGTTCACTTAGGAGTATTCCACACTGGATTTATGACTGAAAGAAAATTTCTTAAAAAACTCCAGAAAGGCTGCTAGGATCTGCCCTTCTACAAATCCTAATGAGGAGCAAAGACATGAATGGGGCCAATGGGACCCTGGTGTAAACAGGGTGCACATCTTAGCCCAGACCAGCACATAGAATAAAGGAGAAACCACTAGTGAGGACCTGGAGTTCCCTTAGCTCCCCTTGTCACATCAGTCTGTGCTCCCACACGGTTATATAAAGAAAAAAAGCTGGGTTTAAATATATTTAATCATGACCTACAGAATTAGGCTGTGATTGAAAGCTGCTCTATTTTTAGAAATTAAGATTATTAACAACTTACTAATAGAAGCTGTTAGTGGAAGTTAAACTTTTACTTGATGTGTATTTTATGTTTCTGAACCTGAATACTAGGCTTTTGCAGGATGAAATTGTTAGTTTTTCTCATTAAGTGAAGCACAGGACATCTGTCTCAATTTTGGGTGCTTATAAAAACTGATGACTGTTAGTGCTACCAGTTACAGTTGTAAAAAATGGATGAAAAGGAAAACCAATTTATATAAATTACCTTCTTCAGGTGAACTGGTATGGCAAGGATTTTCCCTTGCAAGGTAGTCAGCTCCATATGAAATATTTTGAAGTGTTTAAACTGTAGCTAAAACACACTTCACTGTGTTCTAACCCCAATAACTACCAAGTAAATGTCTGCAAGTACAATTCAGATCTTGTAGATCTGTCAGAGTAGACTATTCCATTTGGAGGGGAACTACAATGCTCATCTATTGTTGAGTGCCTGACCAATTCAGGGCTGACTGAAAGTTCAAGCATGTTGCTGAGGGTATTCTCCAATTGCATCTTAAACACTGACAGGCTTGGGGCATCAACATCATTACCCTCTATGTAAAAAAATGCTTCCTGGTGTCCTATCTAAATCTTCCTGGCACAGATTTGAAGTATTCCCATGTGTCCTGTGACTGGATACCAGGGAGAAGGGAATCAGAATGGTTTTGGTTGGATGGGGACCTTGAGAATTACCTCATTCCAAACCCCCTGCTGGAGGCAGGGACACTTTCAACTAGACCAGATTGCTCAGAACCCCATCCAACCCAGCCCTGAACACTCCTAGGAATGGGGCATCCTAACATTCCAAGGAATAGGGCATCCTAACAACTTCCCTGGGGTCTGTTCCATGATCTTCCCAGGACCAGAGGAGAGACTGACAGGTCAATAGTTCCCAGCATTGTCTTTTTTTTTTTCCATTTCTAAAGATGACTTCCCTTTTAAAGAGCTCAACCCCTCCCTCTCCAATTCCCCAAAGAGCAAGGAGGTCACTCTTCAGCCTCCCTTTCTCCAAACCAGACAAACCCAGAGTCCTCAGGTGCTCCTTTTAGGACATGCCTTCCATCCCTGCTGCCAGCTTTGTTGCCCTGCTCTGGACATATTCAAGGACCTTCACATCCTTCTTAAACTGTGGGGACCAGAACTGCACACAGTTCTCAGAGTGAGGCTGTGCCAACGCTGAGTACAGCAGGATAATTGCCTCTCCTGACTGGCTGTTTGTGCTGTGTTTGATGCTCCCCAGCATGGGGTTTGCCATCTTGGTGACCTTTTTTTTTTTCAAAATAATATCTTAAAAAATTGGTGAAAAAATTATTTTAAGAATGACTACTGTTACTTGACTATTAAGCCTCGTTAATGAATATGAAGTAACTGAAGAACAGGATGTTTAAAAAAACATATTCTTTTTCTTATTAATAGGCTGTAGGCTGCAGTCCTACACTGAATGCAGAAGGGATTTGTAAAGTGGTGTAAGACACACACCCTGCACTAGTCTGTGCTTGCATGACATTTACCGCTGTTCCACTTGCTTTGAAAAATATGGCAATTTGGTGTCATTGACACCCATATATGACTGCTTCAGGTTTAGAATGCGAAGTTCAGAAGAATGTACATACTTAGACTTCATGTTTTTTGTATTTCTTCACTTAGATTTAAAATGAGGGAAAAATCTGAACAGAGAAGTGTACCAGTGGAGTCTTCACCAAGGGATAAAGCTTTGTGATAATAACTGTATTTATGCATGGAGTAATCCTATAGTTATTGGGAAAGTTGTGATTAGATTCAGTTTGAAGTTAAGACACCTAAATCTGGATGCTTATGGGGAGCTATGTTCTTATGCAATTGTCTAAGTTGTCCCTTTAATCTGATAATCAGAGTGATAGAGGGTTAGTCTACACAGTTAGTATAGCCTAGACAGTGAGTCAACTAACTAGCTACTAGAGGTTCACTCCACTCGACTAAACATAAACATCTGTGTTGTTGGAGATTTATGAGACACCCATGTGAGTATGAGAAGTATGACATGGATCTTATGGGAAACCCACTCTCATCTGGGAAGAGGCAGATCAGGCGGGATAAACGGCTTCTTAAATGGTGGTAAACATGTTTAGCAACGGATCGGAGGCCTGGAGGGCTAGGCAATACGGAGGGTGAGGCTGATGGAGCAATTCAGATCACTTGAAGGAGATGCCTAGAGCACCTATGGAGCTGTTCCTTGTTCAGCATAGTTGCTGTGTGTGTTTTGAGGTGACCCTTCACATCCAGTAGCATATGTAGTGGGAAGCAGGTTTCCTTAGGCCTTGTGATGTATTTGCCGTCTCCATGTGGATATCTAAGGTAGCTTTAAGTGTCTCAAATATTCTAGATGGTCAATTGACTTTCTTATGTCTCTGCTTCAGGGTGTGAAACATTGCTGTTGATTGTACTAACTAGATCCCCAGGGCCTTTGATCCAGTCTCCTAAAGACAGGTGGCATTTGGGTGATATCTGAGGTGTGCTAGAGTATGCAGGACGTGTGTGGAGTTCTCTGATGAGACACCACACCTGTGAGAGACTCATGATCTTCTGGATCTGCAGCTCAAGGCCAGCTGGGATATTGCAGGATGTCTCAAAGAGCTCCAGAAGCCCATGTTGAGGAAACTAAATCCTGCCTCCACTGCATGAAGTGGTCTCTTCAAAACCTAGCCAGTGTGTAAACATGAGTATCTAGACACCTAAGTGGTGGAGTTTTAACCTGAATTACCCCTTAATTTTCCCAGCATTTGCAGAAGTAGTTAATTTCTCAGTGAGCATAAGAAGCTGTTTGCTGTGTGATATTACTGGCTCTGCTGCACATCAATTATGTGTGTTCTAATAACACTGCAATCTGGGAAGTAGTCAAGATGCCAGAGATTTTTTTTGGCTGTTGTTTGTGGCTTATTGTTTCTCTGAGTCATGGTCCTTATCTGGAGGATATTATTTCCTCAAAATAGAAAATCCCTCTGATTACTGAAATGAATTTAGGAATGATTTAGTGGAAAGACATGATGAAAAAGATAAAAGATAATACACATTTGAGGATTATGTTTCTCTTGCATCTGAATTGTATCTAGAGATGGTTATGGCTTTGTGAATTGGTACCCATAACTAGATAAATATGAATGTTATTCTGAGTTACAGCACTGACTTCTGCAGCTGCCAAGTCCAGAAAGTATCCGTTCTTCTGTGTCCCAAGTAATTACATAAGAGATACTGAAAAGATGGAATGAGAAATCTGGTGGATTATTAAATTGAGTATGTAAGAAAATAATTTGCTCTGTGGGTATTGAAAAGCCCCAATGCATGTATGTTACTTGGATTTATGCAAGCTTTCAATGTACGTATTTCACATGCTTTTAATAGTAGGTGGCTTAGTTTAAATTCAGTTTCATAATGTCATAACTGTTATAAGTTATTTTCCTGGCACCTGTAGATCATGCTAAATCAGATTATAGTATTTTGTATAATCATAGGCTGTATGTATAAATATCCAAATTAATACTTTAATGGACTCCTTCTTTAACATCCAGTACATTTTCACTGACAACATTGGAGATGAACAACTATAAATGAAAGCAGCATTTGTCCTCATACAGTCATCACAATTTTAGTAAGATTTAAATTCTGTGAAACTGATTATTTCTTTTCAAACCACTGCAAACATTCTTTAACATGTTAAATGTTTAAAATCACTCACACTTGGTTGAAAAAAGCATGCTGAAGCAAAGCAAAACTTTAAACTTTGAACTTCCATCTAGCTAAAATTAGGCCTTTGGAGCTCAGACCTTAAAAAAATTCAAAAGGTTTTAAATCATGACTCAATAGACTTTTTCTATTTCAGTTTCATCATCATTTTGCAGCTCAGGAACTGCCATTAAACACTTTTTCTTCCACTGTCCCCTGCTTTTTGCTGTCAGACATCTGCAGGATGCTGCTTTCCAGAGTTCTGGTCAGTGATGATTTTGTCTGTATGTTGAAGTACTGTCCAGCCCTCTCCAGCTGGATGGGTACTTTCTCTCAGTCCTCCTTTGGTACATGTAACCTCTTTACATTTCTCTTGCCAGCCAGCAAATACTTTTTTTTTTGCTGCTGACTCCCCAAAAACCTTTAAGAAAAAATAATTTTCGATTAGTCTGCCCCCAAGCAGTCTATGGACTGTTGATTTGGTCCAGCATCAGCAGTTAAACATTTACCAGTGTTGGTGAAAGGGTGAGACAGGTGGATTTGTAAGGCTGTGACCTTCATACAGGGTGGCCAGAGGAGGAGGCAGCTCAGCTGTGGTAGCCCATTTCAGTAAATCATGTGCAGAAGACAGAGGGATATCCCATGATAGGGGTCACCATTCCGTAGACATGCTGCCAGCTTTCCTGAGGTGGCCATGTGTAATCTGGAGAGCTGGGTCTGGCCTTCAGTCACTGCTCTCCTGGTGCTGCTCGGGCTGTGTGCCTTGCACCCCAAGGATTGAAATTTACTCTGCCTCTGCTTTAAAATAACCAGAACAGTTCTAGGTCTGATCTTCTCAAAGATTTAAAAAAGGAGCTATGTGGCCAGTTGTCCCATCTGTGACCATGTGTGATTGTAGGATAAAGTGTATTCCACGTGGTAGCTGCATTGTCTATCATTACTCAATGCAGCAGCATTACCTGTCCTTCAGCATTTGTTAGAGTACACTCTTGTGATATTTTATTTCTCAGCTGAACTCCTAGTTGTTTCTTCTGGAATTCTTCAGTGATTTGTAAAAAAAAAAAAAAGTAAAATTCCTAAGTCTTAGGTGAGGAAATGAGTGCAGAATTCTTGAAATTTCTGGGACTCGTCTGAATCACAAGCAAGGGTGAGAGAAGCATGAAGTCTCTGTCATTAATGCCATAAAACCACCAATAAGGAGCAAATTTCTTTTTCTGTAAGCCAACTCACTGGATATAAAGCCTCTCCTGTTGGTGAGGCCAGTGGCATGGTAGTTGAACATCTCTTTCAGAGTTTGAGGAGTAGTTGCTAGTACCACTCAAACAGCTTGAAACCTTTTGTTTGTGCTGGCAAGCCTTTATTTTTATCCCTGTTCTCTATCTTGTGCAACTGTAATTTTCACTTTCTCTTTGGCTTATGTTTATCTCTCTGTTATTCTGCATGTGACCTTAGGGCTGTGCAACAAAATGCTTGCTGGTTATCTGGTATGCTGTTTTAGTACCGTGAAATGACACGTCCCATTTGTGCTAAACGCTCCATTACTTGTGCTGTGCTGTATAAACACACTAAAAAGAGGGGAAAGGGATCTTAGATCCGGGAGAACCTGAAATGTATTCCTAGTAGGGTTTTGATAAAAGATACCTGGCATGGTCTGATTGGCAAAGTGGAATAACTTCTGTACAATAATTACTAACTATATGAGACAAATGATAAAGCAAAAATTAGCCGTGTACAGAGGGTGAATGGTATCATCATTTTGCAGACCAACAAATGCACAGATATTCAACAACATTGCCACTATAATGTGTTATGCACCTGTCCCATGTTAAGAACATAATGCATTTCCCAGTCACGGACATGCCTGACAAATTACAGAAATCTGTGGTTAAATGCAAACCAATACAAATCTGTGTGAGCTATTTCATGTTTCAGTGCTAATCGTTTGTTTTCCGTGTCTTAATCTTAACCTCGTTTGTGATTAAGCAGCCTCTAAGACAGGTCAAATCGCAGACAAGTGTTGGTCTAATTCTTTATTCAGGTTATACTTCTTAGGGGGTTTTGTGCCAGAAAAAGTTTGTTGTTAATCTCCCCATAACACTTTGCAGCATTGATGGGTATAAATTTGTATCTTTTACAGGTTTTGTTTAAAAAAATCCGAACGAAAATCCCAACACAAAACCCAATACCAAGATAAAGAAACACAGCAATCCCTGGTAGTATTTTTAACAGCTTTGATCACCTGGATCTCTGGCTTAAACCAGTGCTGAACTTCCATTCAGGTCCAGTCAGATTAGTGACATGTCCAAGACAAAGCCCGTGGTGCGGTCGTCACTATGTTGTGGTGGTTCTCACAGGCTTCAGTGTTAATCTCTTTTGATGCTTTAGAATATCACCTATCCATGCTGTAGCTGACAGATTTTAGAGGAAATTTCAGTTTCCCTCTTCTGAATCTCCAGTGTAATCCTGTTAACTCTGTCTCTTTCCTTGCTGAGACCAAAGTTATGACTTCATAGAATTTCAGTTAGCTGAAAGTGGTCATTTTTTCTTTAGTTACTAGCACTTTCACTTATCGTCTTTGCTTATTTTGCTTAGGGTATTTTTATAAAAAACCCCAACAACTGATATAAATGCAATTTATCAATTCTGTTGTCCTTGATCTTTTCTTTGGTTCAAGAGCTTAAGCGACTTAGAAAGTTAAAGTGACTATAAAGTTACTGTTTGGTTCTTGGGAAAAGCAAAAGGAACAGCAGAAAGAATTGTCAGTAGAGAGCTGATAGCCTTCTCAGGAATAGCTGGTAAGTATTGTTGAAGTGGTTAGTAAGTCTCAAAAATACCTATTTCTGGGAAGATAAAAAGGCATAAAGGCTACTAATTATCTGCAGAGGTATATTTGGAATGCATTTATTCCTAGATAATATTTAGAAATGGATAAATCATAGAGCTACCATAGAATATGCTGAGATGGAAGGGACCCTTCAGGATCATTAAGTCCAGCTCCTAACCCTGCACAGGACATCCCAGGAATCACACCATGTGCCCTGAGAGCCTTGTCCAAACACTTCTTGAACTGTCAGGCTTGGTGCTGTGACCACTTCCCTGGGGACCCTGTTCCAGTGCCCAACCACCCTCTGGGAGAAAAACCTTTTCCTAAACCTAATCCTCTGCTGACACAGCTTCAGGCCATTCCCTTGGGTCCTGCCACTGGTCACCACAGAGAAGAGATCAGTGTCTGCCCCTCCTCTTCCCCTCACGAGGATGTTGCAGCTGCAGTGAGGTCTCCCCTCGGTTCCCTCTTCTCCAGGCTGAACAGACCAAGTGCCCTCAGCCACTCCTCACAAGGCTTCCCCTCCAGACCCTTCACCATCCTTGTGGCTCTCTTCTAGGACTAGCTGCAGTTACACCAGGTGCATTCGAGTAAATTGACCTGGAATATGCAGAAATAGGGCAGGATTGCTGGGAACACTGATCTTGTAACCGGTGTTTTAGAACTGATTCTTGTATTTTTGCAGTCTCTTATTTTTTTTTTAATTCTACTTCAGAGGCATCTGTTTTTTTGAAAAATTGAGTTATTTTTAAGAAAAATAATCAAAATTTAAGGTATGAATGAAAGAGGATGTGCAAGAACAGGGACTCTATGAATTACTGATTGCATTACAAAATGTAATTGTCAGCTGTAAAATTACAATGTGATTCTTCTGACCTATCTTGAATTAGATATGATTTAACATTTTTATGACAGTCAGTGTGCTACTGAATCTACAAGTGTTTGGACATAACAGAGTGTACTTTAGGGACATTTTCTGTTTGGAAGAAGGTGGTATCATGCTGACTGTTAAACAGATGTAAACAGTTTAGAGGAAATATGTATCAAATCACACTCCAGTAAAGGTCAGTAAAATAATATAATACTGTTTAGAAACCTTGATACCCATGTGTATTAATTTTAAAATGCACTTGCATTAAAAATTTAAATTTGCAGTATTTTTAAGGAAATTCTTGCCCCCTGTGAAATTTGCAGAGGAAGAACATTATCAATGTACTCGTGGTAGGTTAGTTTAATACATTTTAAATTAGACAGCATGAAGATTTGCAGTTGTTCATTCAAATGCTGGACACTTGTCTTTAATATTTTGCATAATTTCTGCTTTATCAAGATAATATTTTTTATATATCTTTTAAGATTATTATACTATGATCTCTTTAACCATATATTATTACTAGGCATCTTCTTGTTAAACCAGAAGCTATATCTGTGTGAAATGAAATCAGCCTTGGCCCGTTGCACTGTAAAGTCCTGAATCATCTTTTCTGATGAGAGAGAAGAAAGAGAAGTATATATTTAGGTGTAAAAGCTGGTTTTTTGTACACACACAGGGATGTCATTTAGAAAGATTTTTTTTTAATGTGTTTTTGTGTTAGTTAAGGGAGGCTGTGTCAGGACCCAACACAGACCCATGTGGAAGTGTGCTTTAAATCAGTACGTCCTCTGGTCTCAGCTGAAAGTCACTTTTCTAAAGTAGTTTTTCTTAGCAGACTAGAATACAACTTTTTTATCGTGAGTGAAAGGAGCAGATGTCATAAGTGCACCTGTATGTTGAGCCTGCTACAAATTCAAATACAAGTTGAGGCTATGAAAGAGTGTAGTCACAGAATAAATGTCTGCTTCGAAAAGAAACATGTTAGCATTGTGTCTGTACATAACTGCCCATCTGTCACAGTATTCTGTGGTGTTACAGTATAAAATTTTCCAAGCATTACTGTCAAATTTTACCCCAGTGCCCTGAGAGTAGTCAACAGTGAGCAACTGTATCCTTGGAAATTCTTTGGAGGCTCATCCTAGTTCTTTGCTGTACTATTCATTCTAGATCCTGTCAGTAAAATGTGGAATACTTCACATTTTTTTAAAGGAGAACTGGCCTCTAGGGATAAAGCTTCTCGGTCTCATTATTGCAATTCCTTTCCAAATAAGCAAGGGAAACTTAATGGTAACACCTGATAATGCATGGCAAGTCACTCTGTAATTCTTTCTCAGCGTGAGAAACCATACACATCTGTCCTTGATGATGTGTGCTGGTTTTAGTAGATTTCACATATCCATGGCAAAAACAAAGACCAATGTTAAAAAGATTTTTCCAAATGAAGTATACTAGAGATTAGACTTGCTTGCACTTTAGAAGTGTATACTTCTACTTAGTTTTAGGTATAGTTAGATGCTTCTTGGATCTTACGTTCAGAGCTACACAGAAATGCCTTACAGGAGCATGGGAGGAGGATAAAGCTCTATTTTTATAAACAATAATCCTAAGGTCAGTTTTCTAGACAGGTTGGCTTTTATGATTTGTTTCACTTTTATCTGCCAGGAGGTTTAACTCTGCATCAAAGTTTCAGCCCCAGTACACAGTGTCACTGCCCTGAGCAAGCTGTTATGCTTTTATGATGGCAGTGAAGCAGCAGGTTATTTATAGCTGACAAATCAGTGAAAAATCACATTGGCTGCTATGAAAACTCCACATACAAATAAAAACTTGACCCCCAGCAAGCTGTCAGAGCAATTTCTGATCCTTTAGTTTAATCTTTCCATTTGGGGATCATTGGATAGGTAATAAAAACGTATGAAGTGCAAAACAAATCTGCTGACTAAATCCCTGCTATTTACTGTGCTGCTTGCTTTTGGATTTAGAGTGTAGCTAATAGTTTCAAAGGTTGCTACATACTTTTCTACTTTATCTTGCTCAAGTTACTAAGTGAAACTGGGAGTTAAAATGCATGTGAGAAATTTCTATTGCTCATAAATGCTATGTCATCTCTGTGCAAGGCAATCAGCATTACAGCCCAACGCTGGAACAGTGATGTTTATTTAAGAGGATTGGTGGCCAGAAATAAGCCACAGTGTCTAATCAGACACAGGCCCTGCCTGGGCACTGAGCCACAGCGTTTATTGCGTGTGCATTTCTCATAAGCAAAATGGCTACGTACTGAGGCGGGTGGATGTGGTGTCTGGAAGAAATTACGGTGGAAACGGCAGTTCTTAACTTTCTGAGGAGAATTTAAGTGTATATAAATACACGGGAATGAATGAAACTGTGTGGCTGTGAGTTACAGACAGCCAAATGGGGAATGTCTGTGGATGTGTGAGGGCTGAAAAGGAAGAACAGTGTTTAGATCCTGCCAAAGCTCCCTTAAGTCCAGATAAACATTCCCCTGGAAGAAAATATTTCAGAAGAAAAAGGAGAAAGAAATCAACTGAGGAGGGATCAGATTCAGTGCACGTTAAAGAAAATGAAGAAAAAAGACAGTATGAAGTGGAGATTTCAGAAAACATCGAGATTCATCCCAAGGGTGTGGGACTGGCCGACTTCTTCCCCGGGAGAGTGACAGTGGCTGGTAATGCTCTGCCTGTGAGTACAGACCTTTCAGCTGATATTGCTAAAGCAAAAGTTTTCTCGGGCGAAGCAAAGAGTGATTCTCTTTGTGGGGAGAGCTTTCATGGTGATAATCAGAGGCTCGCCAAGTCTGGTGAAACAGACACATGGTTAAGGGAAGAAGACAAGAGGAATTCAGAGAAACCCTGTGCGTGGAAAAGGAAATATTCAGAGGATGATAGCAGGAGAGAATTAGCATTCCTGAAGAAATCCAGTGATCTTTGTTACAGAAAAGGAGTTACCTTGGATTCTGCTATCCACATTTTAGGCAGACAACATAAAGAAACTGCGTTAAACATACCTTCTTGCAGAATCATTGAAAATGTTTCAGAAAGCAGTAAATCTGTAAAGTTGCATCGCTTTCTTTCTGAAAGCAAAAGTGATCCATTACTTGACCAAAAGTGGTTTTATCCTGATGCTGTACTTTCCCATTTGCCAAAAGAAAAGGCATTATTTAGCATTGCACCGACCAGGAGCAAGGTAAATATTTTGATACAGTACATTATCCTTGAAAGTTAGCTTAGAATAAGTATTTGGTACTTATTTGAGTATTTTTTTCTATTACAAAAATATCTTCACTTTGCTGTGTATAAACCTTTTACCCATGCTATGATACTACAGATATTTGTAGGACAGAACATCACACTTGATCTTTTTCAAAGGCTATGTAATAACTCTGTACTTTAGGAATATTGATATATTCTTGTGCTATTTTTCTCTTTGTAGTTTGATCTGTTTCCTAATTTAGGAAAGAGATTTTCATGTTAAAATGTTGCTAGAAGTTGGAGTGAATTTTAGAGAATTTGCATTCCGTATCTGCAGTAAAATTTGTTACCAGCTCTTCATGGTCTTGTAATTCCTTTGGGTCTTGTATCAAGGAAAGGAATATTTCTAATTCTCTTCAGTTATGGCCAGTAGAAACTGAAGAATGATAGAGCTATGTGGGCAGCTTGAAATAGAACAACAGAACATTAATCATGGTAATAGCACTCTACACCTCTTTTAAAGGATCTTTCCTCCCAAACTGCCCAGATGCCCTATTAATAATAATTACTGAAATTCCTCTTCCTCTGAGGGTAGGATTATTTTATTTTTATAGTAAAAGAAACCAAAATACAATCTTAGTTGCAGAATATCTGAAGGAAAGCAAATTTTTGGTAACCATGCTTACCAATTCAATCCATATTTCCAGTTTTGCCCCACTCATCTTCAGGACAGCTGAAATCTGTACATGTGAGTCAAATGCTGATACCAAGATCTGGTCCAAAACTGATTCCCCTTGCTCAACAGGGACATCTGAGCTTTCAGTTGAGTGAACAGAGGGAATGGGCATATGCCAAAGGTATTCGTTCCATCAAAGAGCTAACTGAGTGTCTTTTGTTTATATAATTTACTTTTCTAATAGGAATCAAACAATACTTTGTCCAAGCTTAGTTTTTAAACATAGATAACACACCCAATTACAACACACAGTACACAGTAGTACAAATAACCTCCTAATACACATAGAGATCTTTGCCCTCCTAATCTTAGCTGGAATTCAGGAACAGCTTAGGAATGTTCTTTGATTTGTACAAAACGTCACTGCTGAGTAAGAGGGTGTGAGGCCTTGTCTGTTCAGCTAAGCATGGCTGCTTTTTCCTGTATAATGAAAGTAATACAGCTCCTAATGCTGCTGCACTTACTGTTCCAACCAGGTCTATGCCTCTTGTTATCACAGAGGAAGGGAGAAAAAAGATTTCTGTTGAGCATGCACATCAACTGATACTGATAAAACACTGCACGAATATGAAACCTACTAACACATCAGGATAAATGTCTCAGTTGCTGAAATGTCTGTTCCCTTTCTCAACCCAAGATTCTCACTATAAGTAATTTTAAGAACACTGAGGTTTGACCTCTAAACAAAAGCAGGAAAATCTATATTTCAGACTTTAATTACTGTACAAAGTCATAACCAATTTCCTTCTGATTGTTTTTGAGAACTAGGCAAGCATTTTAATGTCTTATATTTCTGTCCCTTTTATCCTGCGTGAAGCTGGTATTTATACAAGTTTGCAAAGGTCCAGTTACTGGCCTGAGCTGGTATACAAGGTTTGCAGTTAGCAATCTCAGCTTTACCATTTTCTCTGCTGTAATTACAGAGATCCCCTCACCTTGTCAACTTACCCATGCTGTAATGTACTCTCAGCTTACACAGTGCCTCAGATGTGGCTGATAATTGAAAACACATTGGCTTTTCAAACTGAGGCAGACACCAGAGGAAACTCATTGGAACAGTTGGATAATTTGCACTGTAACAGAGATACAGCATTTTACCCTCTGAAACAGTATGGTCCCCTCTACTGAAATATATCCTTTGAGTTTCTTTCTGTGACACGGTTTCTTATGCATGTAAAAAATTTTGGTTTTGTGTTCAAATATGTGCTACTTCATTACCTCTGTTTTCCTGGTTACAGAACTCAGCTTAGAGGGATCTACTGCAGCGTTGCTCCTGGCTATTCATTAATGGTTTTGGGAGAAAAGTTTCTTACTCTCTGCTGAGGCCTAATAAGCATTTCGCAGGTCATAGCGTGGCCTGGGAGGGAGACAATACGCCACCATAATCGTGCATCTCTAGCCCATTATATGCTTCTGTGCAGTTTAATACATTGTGTCAAGTTTAGGCTTGCTTAAAAACATTCAGGATAAGATGGAATCAGAGGGAAGACTTCTTACTATCGGTATGAGTCTTGCTCTTCTTCTGTTTGCAATGTGAAAATGAATCCCAGAAATCCAGCACCATTGTTGGTCTCTTGGAAAGTCTTCTCCACTGTGCTCTGCTCTTTGGGCTCCAAACTGCATCACTGAAATCAGTGCAAGGAAAGGGCTTGAGGCTTTTTGGTGTTTGGATTTTGTATACTGTGTGATGCAGTGGGAATTTACAGGCTGAGAAAAAGCATGTGCAGTAGCAGACGTGAACACATTCTCCCAGTTATAAGCAAGAAAGAGTATTTAGTGCCAGTTAAGACTTTGATCCTGAAATAGAAGGCCTGTTTAGAGAATTACCCCTGTTGCTTTTTCTTGCATAACTTTTAATTCACAGGCTTCGAGATAATTTGTAGAACTGGATCTCTGGCAAACAACTGTTCAAACTCATGCAAATGCTGCAATTCGTTCTTTCCATGCTTAAGGAACAAATGTGCTCTAGTTAAGCAGTTTATAGTGAGTAAATGATAGGCTGGTGGGATATGAAAGGTTCACACAAACTTGGCTTGGAAGGACTACATTTTATGAGTAGAAGATTTGATTTCCCCTTAACTTATTTTCTGTTCTAGTATTCTTAGTTTAATAGTCCTTCTGTTTTTCTCCTATGGGAAATGATGTTAGAAATATTGATGATAATGCATAGTTGGTGGATAAGTATCTCTACTGCCTTTATAGGATTATCAAAGGAAAGGTGTGCTCTCTCCCTCTATCTTACACCTTATTTTGTTACGGTAGTATTTTACTTGTTAAGAAGTTTCAAGTTAATAGGGCATCTTGCAAACTAGAGCCCATATTTTTAAGTGCAGTAAAATATAAACATTTGATTCACCATTTCACTTAGTGTATTTTTATACTTTTAAAATACTAATTCAGTGTTTATGAAAAAGTCTGAAATGTTAGCCTTGAAAGCTGAAATACTTTATTTAGAAAACAGAAGTGCTCAGGCTGTTTTAGGTCTCAGGCTGATGTTAATGTTCCTTAACCTGTGGTGAAATGGGCTACCTCCATGAATGAAAAGCCTATTCCTTTTTCTTCAGATGGCTAACTAGGGTGCTTCGAAGATTTTTGATCAAAAACCTGTTGATGTTCATGTAGTAAGCTGAATTAATGTATTAGCCATCCAAAATTTCAGCTGTGAGCTTCCCTAGTGGTCACGTTCAGAGTAAAAGTTCTCCTTGTGTCTGTGTCCGTGCTAAAATGTTGTTTATATCTAACAACAGATACAAGTACAGTCTTCGGAAGTTACCTTGATGTTTGAAATGATTTGTTTCCAGAGGAATCTAACGTGGGCTCAAACATGCTGTGTTTGCACTCTCAGCAGTCTGAAGTGTACATAGCCATCCCTGCTCAATTAACCATGAAGGAGGCTGAGGGTTTGAGCTTAGCAGTAAGGAGGGGCTATTAGCAAATCGTATGGTTGGCTTGCTCTTGCTGGAGTGTGTTAAAAAATCTGATAATTAAGGATTACACACAGAGGACTTTCTGAAAATGACAGCCAAAAAATATAGGTTTGGGATTGTTGGGGGGTTTTTTGGTTGTTTTTTTTTTTTTATGCTAGACATCTGGCACTTCCAGATGACATCATCTCTTTCAGAAGCGTTGTCCGGATAAGCAGTAAATGGTTGACTTCATTTATATTGTGATCTGGTTGTTCTGCGATGAATAGAAACTAAAGCTACTGAAAAAACATTTAGTTTGCTTTCTTGCTTTGAAATACCAAACAATAAATCTAACCCACAGGAAAAAAGTCTTACACTACATCTGAGTTCCCTAGATTTTTACAAGAAGATTTTCAGAGTGATTACAAGTTGGTCTTTTGCCACATTGTATTTTCTGTTGTCTTTACATACACAACTCATTCCATCTATATTTCATTCAGTAAATACTCTTTGCAGGATTTTGATACCTAGAAACTTACAAATGATCACAACTGCATGTGTTCTCTACTGTATTTTGAACACAAAAAAGGGTTTTTTTTCTCTTCTGTTTGATCTTTCTTAAAAATGTGCTGAAGCTGGAGACAATAGGATGCAAAAAATGCTGTCAGATCTTCAGAGGTTATTTAGGGGCTAGTTGAACAGTTAAAACTGTTTTGCATTTTAGCACTGGTGTTTGTATTTTTCCCTTACCTAGATCCAGCAGATAAAATGGCCTGTGATAAGTATCTGAAGAACTGCTTTCACAGCTTGTGATTTTGTGGTCACCTGAATAGAAAATAATGTAATTTTTTTTCCTTATATTAAATTTATTTACAATTTACCGTATAGGTGTAAATGCTCATCATCCCTGAAAGTATGAGAGGTGGTAAAGCAGAAATTGCAGTAAGCTCTATTGCCCTGACATATCTAAGGCTCTTCCTTTAGTTCCCTGCTTCCTAGTTCTTCCCACCACCTTGTCTTAGGCAGTGACATAGCAGCATCAGTAGTCAAGCTACATATCTTTCTTCTTGGCACTGTGTTTTGTGTGGCTCTAATGTGAGAAAACCCCATAATTTCCAGCCTAGCCTGTTGGAATTCCCCCTGTCAGAGCCCAGACAGAAGATACCTTTGTGTGCAGAGATTCTGAGGCCAGGAGACATCATTATGACCATCCCGTCTGACCTCATGAATGTAGCTGCCTGGTGTACACTAGAACAGGGTTGCTGGCATTGGCACAGCTCAATTTAAGGCTCTTCTGCACCTGACTCAAGCACTCAGAGTTGTTTGTGGGCAAACCTGCCCCGAGCTGAGGTTGGCTCTGGAGTCAGAGCAGTCCTGTGTCTCCCTGCAGTGCTGGGTGTGTGCTCGTGGGGAGCAGCCTCTTCCAGGGGGGCTCACAGAGGTGCTTGTTGTCTACCCACAAACTGAGGCATTGTCTCAAGCCCTATTGCCTCTGCCCAAGCAGCTCTGCTTGCTTTTTGTAATGGCTGAGCTACAGTATTCAGGTCCTTATACAGTGCCTTGTGGCACCTGGGTTCCTGTGTAGTTCATAATAACACCTTATGTTGTCTCTTGTTTGGATAAGTGGTAAAAGGCGGTCACTTAGAAAAATGACAGCGTGCCATAGCACTTTCTTTGTCAAGGCATGTCTTATTTTTCTTCCTTTTTAGAGTTTGCATTTACATTGAGTTCAGTTTCTGTAGCATGAGGTACAAACAATATGTGTACAAATTAGGGAAATGTCTGCATCATATTTATACTGTGGTAGTGTTCTAAGGAAACTGACTGAACTTCATTAGGAGATAATCTAATGTACTGTAAAGTAGTATTTGAATATAAAATTCCCAATACTTTCCTACTTTCTCTTATATAGAGTTGATAATCCTTAGATAATACAAAACTGAACCTTCTTGATCAGAAAAAAATTTTATTTATAATCTTTCAGTCTTTTAGTCATTTCTAAAATACTTCTCAGGAAATTTTGCCTTAAAACTACTATTACCAGTTTTCACTCAGAATGACTATTTTATTACTGAATTCCAGAATGTGTACTATAAATTAACCAGTTTTAAGAGAGGAATTTCATAGCTAAATAAATTATGAATAATATAAATACAGTTATTGTATAAGTGTGACTATATACCTATAAAACATATTGCATTTTATATATACTTATATAGCATTTATATATAATAAATTATTATGGATTAGATGTAACTGTAGTTTTTACATTATCTGTGTTTTAGATATCTGATATCCATGTTACTGGGGAGTCAGAGGACATGTCTGCTAAAGAGAGACTGCTCCTGTGGTCGCAGCAAACAACAGAGGGTTACGCTGGAATACGTTGTGAAAATTTCACTACCTGCTGGCGCGATGGAAGATTATTTAATGCCATCATTCATAAATACAGGCAAGTACTCTGTTTGCTCCCTTGGAAAATGTTAATTACAGCATTTTAATGTACAAAGAGAGAGGGCTCTCTGGTTTGTGTTGTAATAGCGCTGCAGCTGTGGAGATGACACTGACTCTTCCTTGGTGATTTCCTGCTCTTTGCAGCCAAAGGATGCCTCATTAACCTTTGCATGTCCCTCCTTCCTCAGAGAAGTATTTCCAGGAATACTGTATGTATTTAATGGAGCATATTCAAGCTGCTAGGAAGTATGTTTCCAGAATTCAGTCTTCTCCACAGTCCCTTTTTGTCATACTGATATTTAAGTGTAGGTTGGGTAGAGGCAGAACTGATCACCAAAGTCCAAAATTGCACTGCTGATGGAAGCAGTCAACTACTGTATGACCTGGGATATGTCTGAGATCTGTCTTCTTCCTTGTATGACTTCATCCTTGGAGTGTAGAGCTTCTTCAGTGTTTGTGTGGAGCCCAGACCTACTCTGAGATGCATTTCCTGTAAAAGGGTATTCTCATGGAAAATGTGACCAGCTGGCTTGAGTGTTCTCAGTCTGAGAAGGGATTTGTGCTTTTGCCATGCTCTTACAAAGTTAAGCAGACACTGTAGAGTCACTGGTGGCTGCGACTAGAGGCTAAAGGGTACAGGATATTAACTTGAAATACAGCTGAAAATGCCTACTGACAGGAGAGGATTTCTGATTCTGGATTCTAAGTGAGAACACGTTTCTCTTGACAAAGCTGACTTTGGCATCAAGCTTGTCAGAGGAACAAGATTTAATCATTGGTGTGCTCACTGTTCCCTCTTGATTGGTGACATGTCTTCCTTATTGTGTATTTTTTGGTTCCTGAATTGACTAAGAAGGTTTATGTCTTAGAGGATCATGTGGGAGAGTATTCTGCCTGCTGGGCTAATTAGTGTGTACTGATTTGTCCTTGACTGCACAAGGCTTTCTGGGTTTATCATAGCACGTGTAGTTTGTACTGGATGCCCTGGAGCATATCATAAGGAAGTTTAAGAGTACATGATTTCATTGGTATAATCTGAAGGAGTGTCCCCAGTAAAGGCAAATTTGGTGTTTTTTCATGCGCATCAAGCAAACAGAGCCTGGAGCAGATTATTTTGTTCTTGGATTTCCTCTTGTGGGACCACTTGGCCCACCACAGAAGGAAGTGTGGGCAGACACAACATACATGTGATCCTTATGGGGATTAGGACATTAAAGTAAAATGGGAGACAGGTGCAGCCTTTTCCTCACAGCCAGGCTATGTATAAAGGCTGTGAGCATCATGCACAGTGCTCAAAGTCCCCAAGAAGCTGTCTGTGGCAATGCATAATTTCGTGGTAAAATGAAGCTGCGTCTGAGTCAATGAGGTCGTTTTCTGACTGTGCTTCTGTTCTGGGTAGCTGGTCAGGGAGGAGGTGCATGCCAGCAAGAAAGTCTCTTTTAGTAACATTGGCAAGACAAAAGGAAATAGCTGGCAAAAGATGAGGCTGTTTTACTCAGGACAGAGCAGCCAAAGGAATGAACATAGCACAGGCAAGTATTTAAAAAAATAAACAATGTGAAAGATGCAGAGGGATTGGAGAGAGAAAAAAAAAGGAAGGAGCTTAATGAGATGAATAATGGAAAATATTTCCCAAGCTTCTTCAGATCCTTCTATCTCTTACATAGAGCAGTGTAGCCTTTACTGCTCAAGCAACTGGTAATTGTGGTACAGATCAGTTAATAAATAAAGAAAAACTGACATCCTGTCCTCTGGCTGTGCAAATGTTAATACCTTGGGATATGACTGAATTGCTTTGCTGGAACAGTGTTTCTGGCATTACTCTGTGAGTTTCATTCACAGTGTTTCAGCAGGGAAGAACAGGCACCTTTGACTCGAGTGTGTTGCACAAAGCAAGTGATTCAGTGGCTGAGGAGCGGAGTCCCCATTTTGTGTGCTTCTGTGCCAGTTTCCATTGAGCTTAACTTCCTTCTGTAAACATAACTTCACCCAAGGATTGTGTCCTTCTCAGGAATGTTTACCAACCTTATCTAATGTGTTTTTGCTGTGAGAAGTTACAGGTTTTTGGATTCCATTTCAGATGGAATGACAGTGAGATTCTTCCACTGATTTCAGTGAGTTTCTATGTTTCTTTCCTTTTCTGTTTTGTACCATTAAAACAGAGGTAATAATTTCCAGCTCTTGCTCACAAGAGAGGAATGATATTCCCAAACAGTCATGTGGTATTTTTAACCGTGTTGTTTTACTCCAGAGACCTCTTTTAAAGCTTGGTTTGTCTTCTGAGCAATAAGTAGGTTAAACATTAAAAAATCTGCACAGTTCTGGCAGTGATTCTCCATTTGTTCTGTTTGTCTGTTTTAGTAGCTCCCAGTTTGTGGATCACAGGTGGTGTCAGGAGCTGGCCTGAGCATCCTGTGGGTGCTGCCAGCTGGTGTGCTCCAGCAGGGTGGATGATCAGATGTGCCTGCTTGGGTGGTGGGGTGGGCCCGTGGTGCTGCCACTGTGGTGCACCCCCCTTGGGGCACATCTATCAGCCCCCGCACCAGGTGTGCTGTGCTCACTGGAGATACTTCTCTGTACAGAAGTGTTGCCCTGAGATTTGCAGTCTTTTGATGTTTTCATTTCTGTGATGGAGTTTCTCACGCACTTTCTGTAAACACAGTTATGTTTGGCGAACCGTTCCTTTTTGTTTTCATTCCTTCTCCTGAGGCGGAGAAGTTTGATGGACTTTTCGTCTGACCGGTGTGGTTGGAGAGGTGGTAACCTCATCCTCCAATCCACGGTCATTCCTAAGAACATATATGTATGAAGTAAAATAAACAGCCTGGGGCTTTTCCTGGCATCTTTCTGTCCTGAACTAAGCTGGGTCTGCGTGGTTCTTTCATGTCCAAGTACGACACAGAAGCACCCTGGGCTCAGGGGAGTATCAACTCTGCAGATGGGGGATGGGGCTCTTCAGGTAGGACATGACTTCCAGTCCTGGAAGGGATTTAACTGTGCTCAGACCTAATTTTAATGGGATGACATTTAGTGCTATGACAGTAAAACCCAGAAGGCTCCAATACCCAGGCTTGTGTCTAGAATTGCAGTTGTGCTGAGCCACAGTAAGCTGGATGTTGGATGGAGAGCACATGCTTACCCATGCCAGGGCACAGCCGTGGGAGCTCCCTAAAGAGGTCCATCAGGGCAGGGCCTGGCAGACAGGGCCCGTTCCACTGCCTCAGGAGCAGGGCAGCCAGGGGTGCTCCAGGGCAGTCCCAGCCCTCGGCACTGGTGCCTCCCTGGGGGTGTGCTGAGGCTGGACCTGGCACGTGTGTTGCCCACAGGTTGGCGGCACCACTGCAGGGGCCGTAGCTCAGCTGTGGGCCAGAGGCCAGAGCACCAGCAGCTCCCAGAGGACAGACCTGGCTCACAGCCCTGGCACCAAGGCTGAGAGGCCTTCTCTGGATGCGCCATCGAGAGCACAAGCTATGTAAGTCCAACATGATCCCTACAGTCAGTGGTCCATGAGACAGGGAGGTGTCACTGTCCAGTTCCAGGTGACAGGGCAAGAGTAGCAGGCCATAATTACCTCCTCTCCAGGCATAAGTGATTTTTTTAAAATTGCAAGTATGTACCAGCTTCAAGACTTCAGGAAATTGCTGAAGCTGTGAAGGGCTGGGCGAGGAGCTGGGCTGTGACTCAGCCGCCAGCAGGCAGGGAGCCTCTCCCTTCAGCAGAGCTGGCAGCCTGCCCTCTCTTAACAGCAGGTTAGAATTGTTTCTTTTGTTTTTCTGTATTGACAGAGGATCTTAGCACCTCTTAGTCCAAGCTAGCTGAGATTTGTGATGCAGAACTGCAGGAATAGTGCGTGGATATGCCATGTCTCCCTGCTCCCCCAAGAAGCATGGGAGATGCCCCATAAGACTGGGATTTCCCTGTCATGACTGACTGTTATACCCACTGCAGCATCTTGGTGGAGATTGGTGGTCCAGTGGGTGACCCAGGTTCTTCCCTGTCTCCCTGTCCTTCCTGCACCCACAGCCGTGCTGGCCGTGCTCCACCCCAGTGTCACGCAGGGATGTGGGCAGTGTACAGGTGCTGGATGGAGCACATGCACTGAAGTCAGTCACCCGCTCTCCTGAGCAAATGCAGGATATTTGTTTTCTGTCCTCTTGAGCAATGAGGATTTGGTTGTCAGAGCTTCTCATAAAGGCCTTCAGTTACTTTCTCTCTAACTTCTACTAAGAGTATGAATGACTTGCCAGTGATTTTGTAGTGCTCTTTAAATCAAGGAAAGTAATTTTATGAATAATGGAAATGAGAGGAAAAAGTTGCTCTGTTTGAGGTACTTGGATCCATATACCATTTGATTTTTCCCACCACCAAATTTAGAAAAAAAGTAATTTTTTTCTATGTGAGAAAATTCCTTATGTTTTCAGCAGTTTCCAGTGGTCTGTGTTTATAGGGTAAGATTGAAGATTGCTTGACTGAACTCTTGAAGAGTATACAAAGTTTCCATTTACACCCTGTGCATGGTTAAAACCCTGGGAACAGGGCTTCGCACTGACCTCAAGAACTGCCTTGGGGGGGGCTCCACTGCAGGCCCTGGAGTTTGCTTTAATCATAGAATCATTGCATAGTTTGAGTTGGAGGCGCCTTAAAGATCATCTCGTTCCAACCTCCCTGCCACAGGCAGGGACACCTCCCACTAGACCAGGCTGTTCAGAGCCCCATCCAAACTGGCTTTGAACACTTCCAGGGATGGGGCATTCACAGCTTCTCTGGGCAATGTGTTCCAGTGCCTCACCACCCTCACAGTAAAGAATTTCTTCTTAATATCTAATCTAAACCTACTCTGTTCTGTGGGAATACTTGTCCTTACATAGAAAGACCGAATCAAATTATAACATTAAAAAGCGAGTTTTAATACTGAACATTACCAGATTTGTATTTAAATATATAAGCTTTCACACTGTTTTTTGAACCTCCACACCTTTCTTCAGATATGTGATCAGGCCTTTAGTGAAAGCTACAGATACACCCAGGTGATTCAAGAATATGCTGTATGGCTCATCTGTTATATCATTTGCCTTTTATAGCTTAATTTTTCATTGAAGACGTATGTCATTTCATTCAATATGTTGTGTTGGAAGAAATCTGACTTCAGGCAGTTTCAAAAGTACGTGATGTTTCTTTTGTGCCATCATATAGTGCGTAGCAAAAACCTGTAAGCCAGACTTTGAAGTTGGAGACTGACTTTAATCAGGGTGTAATGCCCAGATTTTTCTGGAGATATTACCATCTACACCCTGGGATCTTCATCCTGCAGCATTATCACCTCAAGTATTTTTAGTCACTAGGCTGTGTTTTGGGTAAATGCTCTTGATTTGTGTTTTCTTTTCTTTTTTTTTCTGTACATACCTTTTGCCCAGAAAGAAGAAACACTTATTTTTTAGAACTGTATCCCAGTTATATCCTCTATATATAGAAACAGTTTGTTTCTATAGAGAGTGAAAGCCACTCTTATTTCAGTAGGAGTCATATGCCACATTGGAGCTAGTAATCTAAATTGTAGATCTACATTGCACTCGGCAGATACATTTATTTTACAGCAAATTCAGATAAAAAGTTATACCAAAGTAGCAAAACTGTTGTTTTGATCTCAGACTGCCCTGAACCTTTGGTAAATAAGGACTACAGGAAATTTCAGTCAAAAAGTGTCTGAAATGTAATTTAAGAAATAGTAAAAATAATAGCTGTACAGTTGGCACCTGTAGATGCTTCATTAAGGATATTCAGAAAACAGACATGGTCACAGACCAATTCATCTTAGTTTCTAAAGAAAAAAGATGAAGTATAGAAGATAGGAAAAGATTCATATCACACGTGTATGTTTTTTGTAAAAATGTGTGCACTGCTTTATACATTTTATTTTTGTATTCTCACAGCTTTATAATAGAGAGTTAATTTTGATTTTACCATTTACAAAAGGAACTCCAGCAAAAGCAGTATGTTCTTGTGTAACTAGATAATAGCATTTAATGAGTAGCCTCAGTGGTGTCTGTATGATGAAAACCAGCATCTGTTCAGGAAGCCCTGCAAGCTCAGTTCCCAGATAAAGTCATGTTTTTTAAGTTCTAGTATCAGGTGTTAGGTCTGTTCTAGTAAATGAAGCGGGTCCAGCCCCTGCTTTCCAGCCCTGAGGGTAAGTGGTACAGCAGGGCTTGTTGTCTGCATGGCTGAACTCTGCCCCCCCAAGACAGGGTGCAGCTCCTTCAGAGCAGTCCTGGGTCAGTGTTGCCCCTGGAACAGGGCTCATGTATTGCCTGGGAGAGTGTGGTCACAATGGGCCACTGCCAGGCTATGGGAAGGACCAGTAACTAAAGGTCGTGGGCCCTTGCTCTGCCTTCTGTGCACTCAGATATGTCCAGTTATGTCTGGACTTCTAGGTGAATTCCAGCAACTATACAAAATGTGAAAGTCTGGTTAGTAGAAAAAGGAATAAAATGTGTTCAGGTCAGGCAGCAGTCTGACAAGCAAGCAGGACCATAGTATACACATGAAAGGTTTAAGACAAGAAAACAAGTGAGGTTATTTCATGTAATGCTGTACCAAGGCTTGCCAAGACCCCATGTCGACAATTGTCTCTAAATTTTGGCACCACCTAGCAAGGATTAGAAATGCTACATAGAGGGAAGGTAGTGATAGAGTTAAAAGGGGTACATTTTGAGCATAGGAAAAATGTTTTTACTATATTGTTAAAGAAATACAGGGATCTGATGCAGAGGAGCCTTTGTTACTGGTAAACTTTGTGCAAGACCTTAATGATGTCTGTAGTTTTAAGTTGCATGCAGTGTAGAGAGTGAGGGAGGAGAAGACGGCTACTATTCCCTGACAAACGAGGAACAGAGGCTAACAGTGACTGCATGGAAGAAGTGTAGGTACACTGAGTGCTTCACGTGGGAGGAAGAGGAATAGAAGCTGCAGTTTGTTCCCAGAGGAAGCAGCAGTGTAACGTCCATAAATGCTAGATTAAGTGAGAGAGACAAATTTTCCAGGGTCACAGTGCTTTTCTTTTGAAATATTGCTATCGTAACTCAGTATGCTTTCAGAATTAGGAAGCGGATGTTTTTCTGCGTGTGGTATAGCAGGGAGCAAGCTAGATTGCTGCCTGCTAAATAACTGTTCTGGTTTGGAACAAGCCATTTCAACCTTACCCAGGATGATTTGCTGTGTGTATATAGTTGGTTGAACACTAAGCTCCTGGCCGGCAGTGCATGTGGCATCCCTCTGATGTTAAAACGTGTTGCAACTGCTCAGGTACTGACTTGAATACATTCCTTAAGGGGAGGGATAGTAACGCCTCAATTTGCAGAAACACGTTGAACACCCTTGGGGAATGAATGAGAAAGAAACTAAATATTACACAGTGTCAAGCCTTAAAATGCTAGGGGATATGTTTTAAATAAAGAGATTAGTTGGGTCTGCTAGTTTTGGCTTGCTGTTTTGTGACTTGTACTTCATTGTAACCTGGCTTTAACACACAGAGAATTTGAGTTTGGTTGTGTTGCCCCCCCTTTCCACCCACCTCATTGTGTGGTTCTTACTGTTTTCAACAGGTTTGATTGTGTAGAATAAACAAACTTGGTGTTAAGAATTGCCAGTTTGAGAAAATATGAACTGCATTTAGGATGCTTAAAAGCATTGACAAGCAGGCATGCTTTTAATATTACTTGCCTGAGTATATTTCTAGTGGATTTACATATAGCAAGTTACCTAACCTGGAGTTGAATTGGATGCACTCAGAAGAATTCTGTGATGGCACTTGGTAAAGGCTGTATTAAAATAGTACCGGAAGCGTGCCTGCAATTTTAACATCTTGTGTTGTGGTGGTGGTTAGCCTTAGTGGGTATTAGATGGAAGACTTCCAGTCAGTTGGGTTGATTAATTTCAGATCTGGACTTAAAATGATCTCTGTGTATGTTGTGCTGGATCCTACAGCTAAGTAGCAGCTGAATAGCAGTTTTCTTTTTGCAGTAGCTGAGAAAAAAAATAAAATCTTGGGATGAAATCAAAGCTTTTCTCTTGTCATTTTAATGGGAATAAAATGTAAAGTAAAGCTTTGCGTTGAAAGGCCAGGTTTTTTAATTCGGGTTTCACGTGTTTTGTACTCTTGGATCGGCAAAGACCAGGACACCTAAGGGTGTCAGAAATCTTTGTCTAAAAGGATATGGTGTCTGAGCAGTGGGGGGCTTATGTGCCCACGATAAATCACATAGGGAAAGGTCTTGGTCTTCAGGGAATGCCTTTGGCAAATTTGTGGCACATGGAGAAATGGTTGCCTCCAAGACAGGATGACAAAATGAGCCTTTGGGAAATTGTTTGAGCTCATTACGGTACCTCACAGTTTCTTCCTTGTCGGTAGCTGTATGAATCCCCCTGGGAAGCCATCCTGTCAAGCAGCCACTGCTGTGGTCTGGAGGGAGTACTCTCAGGATGCAGAACAGAAAAATAATTTGGTTGGGTTTCTTCCTCGTCTCTTTGGTATTCAACAGTTCAAGGTACATTATTTTTGTGGATTGCATGGTGTGGGTTGAGGTTAACAGCTATGAACCTCATTCCTATTTAAATTTTATCATAGCCAAAAATTGCCAAAGTTGCTGTACCATTTCTGGTTTTGTAATGATGGGAATAGCTCTTAGTACTAAGAGAGTGTAAAATCTGTTTTTAAAGCTAATGAAAGGACTAACAGATCCTTTCTAGTTTCATTCATGTGTGTACTGAGTTTGAAACCAGCATTGCAAACTTACTGCCAAGTTGTGATTAGGGTTTGTTTTGCATGGCTAAATGCACATTTAGCTAAAAGATCTTTGATGTTGCAATGCCACAATTGTGTATTTATCTAAATCAATTGGTATGGCAAGTTACAGGTAAAGTTTTGCAGTGCTAACAAAGGTGGCACAGGCGGCTTCAGTAGGTTTATTAAATCCAGTGCTTGTCAAATCAAAGGCATGCTCAATAGAAGGAATTACCTGAATTAGCTCTGTATGCTCTTGTGGGCTAAATTAATGCTAGGGCACCTGACAGCTTTTGCTTTCTTTATTTTACGCGCAGTTAAAGTATTCATTCTTTTTCTGTTGGAAGTCTTGATATGTTGGGTTGTCTGAAGAATAGACAGGAAATGTAAATAGTGTGCCCTTGTTGTACTATCTACTGCAATAGTTTTTTTCAGATTTATTCATCATATCTGAAAACTTAAATGAAAAACTATGAAAAAATAAGCAAAGGAGAGCTGAAGAGTTCAGATCACATGAGAATTTTTCAGCTCTCGAGGGAATAAAAAGGCATTATTGTTCATCTTTATAGAGACATTGAGTGAAATCTTCAGAGATATGTAAAATCATGTGCAGTGCAGGCATTCCTGTCATACCAACAGAAGAGAACAAAACCAAAAAGAGGACACAAGGCATAACGATCATCTGAAATGCATTAGCACTGTATGTAATTGAGGCTGGTGACCTGTGGAGCTTTAGAAAAGTTTTTGCCACATGCTTGAACAAACAATATGCAGGCCTGTGTGCAGCAGCATGCTTTTTGCTTTATCACGGTTGTAAGGATAAAGCTCTCCTATAATGACAGTTTTCTAATGTAAATCTCTGATTTTCTCTGAATTCTGAAGTGTTGCCTAACTTCAGTGACACCACAGCTCAGCTTCACCCAGTGGTTTGATGCATTGGGGTAATTTTTTTTATCACCATGTCATGTGTGAATCTAGGGCTTCTGAATGAGGGGAGGTCTAGGGTATAATGGAAGATAGTGTTGACTCAGAGTTGACATTTTATGTCCTTTCCTCAGCATGGGGTTTTTGACACCAAGGAACCTGCTACAGAACCTTGTGCTGTATGTCCACATTGCGGTCCTTGATTCTGATGATGGACAAGATCAATGCCACAAAGTCATACCTCCTTGCCATTTTTAAGCAGAAATTCTCCTCTTCCTCTTCTCTAAGTGGTCAGACTATCCCTGAAAAAAAATCAGGAAAATGTGGTAGGCATATGTATTAGCAAAGGGTACCTCTGACACTGTGATTAGATCTCTTGGTCACGACTGTGTGCAGAGCACTGCAAACATGGGGCATCAATAAAAATGTGTGGGGCACAAAGAGCAGTACATGTTAGTTGAAGTCCAGCCATCATTCTCATTGTGTTGTTGACTCAGTCTTCCTGAAGCAGGTTCTTTGACAAACTGTTTTGAACAAGACTTAGATTTGTACCAGATGTGGGGACAAATTCTTCAGTGAGTTCCAAAACATTGACTCTACGCATAAACTGGTGTAAACACTTCGGTATTTTTGAAACTGTGTTAAGAGATAGGCTAAATGGTAGGCCTAATTATATAGATTAAGTAATAGATTTTGCTTCATCATCTCCTTTGCAGAGTTCCTGGGAAAGTAACAGGAGATGCATATTTGAAGATAGAGCTAAAATTTCTGTTTTACATGAAATCTTATTATTTTTTAATTTATTTCATTGCAATGTTTCTGTTATTAACCAAAGTCTCTAGAACAGATGATAATATATTTCTTGTGCTGTGCCCTGAAGTATATGTTTAGTCCTATCTGTTTCAGAAGTCGCTCCATTCTTGGTATTTTTAAAAAATTTTATTTTATGACTGTGTATTCTGGCATGGTCTCTCATTTGTTCTAGTAATCCTTCCATCCCTAAAAAATGCATGAGTCTTTCTGGCACCCATCCTTTTCATTTGTCTGTGAACAATGAAAAAAAATTGTTTAACTTCTTTAAGCATTTTCTAATTACAGCAGTGGAAAAACTAATTGGGCTGTAGTGACGTGATACACTTCACTCTGCATCTTCAGTCATGGTTTTTTCAGAGTTCTGCTTGAAACTCTCTATGTTAGTGTTTCAACTAAATATAAGCCAAGAAAGTAATATCCTTTAATATCAGGTTTTACTCAGGCAGCATGCAGAGTTTTGACTGAAAAAGAGTTAGCAGATTAAACAGTTTAAATGGTTCATGTAAATAACTTCAAGCTTCTCAGCCTTCTGAAGGCATTAAGAGTATCTTCATGTGGAATGTTACTCTGATGTATATATGTTTTAGTAAAGATAAACATTGTTGTAATTTGAGCAACTGTCATCCCAGAACAGTGAGGAGAAGGATGTGATTTCATCATTGACTAGGAAATGTAAAGTTGAATTAAACATCTTTTTCCGTTTTGAGCTATCAAATCCTCTCCAAATCTAATCTTTTATTTTAATGGGCAAATATTTTAGCTGCTAGTTTGGATCTTAAACTGTTTTGCTAGGTATTAAGTTCTGGCAATGAGAAAATCTACATGTACCTATCGTTATTTATTATGCACAACTCTTTGATTTCAAGGACTCTTTGCAGACCAGAAATATCTTCTGTTCTTCAGATACTGTTCTCTTCCTTCTCTTTGTGGTGCTAGGTGTTGTTTTCTTGAATTTATCATAATTTTGTCAGCTTCCTAATTCATGTGGTATTAATTACACTTTTTTTCCCCATCACTTCTGATACAAATTGTATCTAATTTCTAACACCTACACTAAGATCTCAAATGGCAGGCACCAGTCTTTTAATAAATTAAATGATTAATGACTCTCAATGTAGAAGCCAAACCCTTGACTTAGGTGTGGCTGCGGCAGAAGCATCTTCTTTGCATGGAATGTTCCAACTTGACTGGTGTTTGGGATGTTTATGTGTGTTTTCATGGCAGAGCCCCAGCCTGCTGAAAAATCTGCCATAAAATGACTCACAATATTATGACAGAAGGTAGAGTCATTGTATGTTACTTAAAGGGCATTTAATTTAATTTGTTCTTGGTTATGCATAAAACTACTTAATAATGCTATGCAAATTGATATGAAGTGTATTTATAATACATGATAAATAGCTTCTACAAAACTCATGTATTTTCTCTATAGCCTTAAAAAAAAAGAAAGTGTTTGCCATGATGGACGATGCTTTTAAATCCAGTGTTTACTTCAACTACGACAATTAAATAAATACTAGAGGATACTCATCACAGCTGCAATTTCAACAGTTATTATTATTTCCAGTTAGTGGACAGGTATCTCTGCAAGCTTACAGCATGTAAAAATGGCATTTATTTTTATTTAAAATTGCAAAAAATCCCCAATATTAAACAAAAAGAATAGTATGGCCATCAGTGATTTCCTGAGCCATGTTTCTTGAACTCATTTTTCTCGGGCTAAAAAAAGTCCTTTACTGAGCTCTGAGGTAAACTGCTTTTCCTGTGGCTTTGCAACGTGTCCCTCTACTACTGCTGAAGAGGAAAGGGTGATCCACAGAGGGATCACCAGGCAGCATGCTCTTGCTGTGGCTGGTGCCAGGTGCTTTTGCATTCAAGTGATAATTCTTGTCTTTTCCCTTTCATAAACCATCAGTGGACTTGTTCTCAGTCAGCTGTGGAGCCTTCTGTCTGCTTTTAGAAACCAAAGGCAAGCACTATCAAGACAGACATGAATGCCATCTTCTGTAGTATTTTCTTGTAGACCAAGACTTTAGATAAATATAGACCAGTGAATCTGTGTCAGTATACTATGTGCTAAGTGTATAATTAACTGAAAAGGCAGTATTCATTGCAATTTTCCCTTGTTCTTAAAGCCAAACTGTAATATAACCCAGTGCTGGTAGGAATCATAGGGTGGGAAAGTATACTTAAAATGTAGAGAGGCATCTCACAGAGCAGGCTCTTCTTCAGCTGAGTGCTGAAGCCATAGCACTGATGTAAAATGATGTATTATGCAAGAGCAGTTGTTTTTATTGATTTCGTTACCTGTATTGCAGTGAGAACAATGTTACCTCTTCTTCCTCTAAATGAAAGCTTTATTCTAAGGAGATTATTGTGTCAGTGTCTCTGCAGTTTGCAGCTTGTTTTCTGGGAATAGTCAAGGCTTTTACAGCTTGTCTTTTCATGTTCTGAGAGCTGGCAATCGAACAGGCAGTACAAATGATTATTCTTGGGACATTTTTATCAAGTGTGAAACAAATGTAAAGACGGCAGGAGGAAAAAAATAACCAAAGCAACAGTGTTACGCTTACAAAAACCTGATTCTCATGTCAAAACTGCTGTTAAAGCGATCTTTATTACTCATACCATCTTCATTAGTGTGGCTGAAACAGGAGATGGGGGTGCTCAGTTTTCTTTTCTAGTATTGTCTTTTATTTTTCATGGATTTTCTGTGCTGCTGAGAGCAACGGCTGATATTGGTTTCGTTGCATTGTTTTCGTTGCAGTGGAATTCAGAGAAGAAGAGCGTGAGCTTGATCATGCTCCCACTAAGCATATTGGAAGTGGAAAGTCCCGCTGCCTTAGGAGGATTATATTGCACAGCTTGTGTTTTATTATTAATTAAATGTTCTTTCAAGGCATAATGGGTGCAGTGTTATTATCTGTCTTGTAGACTTGTCTTCAAAAGAGCACAAGGAACGCAGTGATTCTAAGTGGCTGAAAAGAAATAGATTTCTATTTACAGTGCCCTTGTAGTTAGTTCAAAGACAAGATTGTATTGAGTTTCCCAAAGTTAATACAATTTTGTTATCAAGAGAATTTGGGGTGTCGCCAAATGAAATGTTAACATTAATTTTGAACAATAGTATTTAACAGTTTTATTTCTATGTGTTGCAAATATTTAAAATGTCTACTTGGTAAAACTAAGAAAATAGTTTCTCCAGAAACAAAAATGAGAAAATTTAAGAACTGAATTGTTTGCTAAAAATTGTATGCCAATTTTTTTTTCTTTTGGGGTTTTGTTTTAGGTTTTTTTCATAGTGAGTCTGGTTTTCAGTCGTGTAGGATTTCAGTAGCAAAGGTTTCAGACCCTTGTGGCTCTAGTTGACTTCAGTGAGATGAGCTTTTGCTCAGCATGTTTGAAAATCCCTTATTTCTTCTTGGTGGATGGCTGTGAGAATTCCAAAGTGCTGAAAGAGGCAAGGAGTAACACACAGAATCACGAGACCTAAAAGCCAGCTCCTACACAGAAAACTTAAAGGACAATATTAGTTTTGAAGTTTTACATTAATTTAAAACATTAAAGTAGTGATGCTGGTACAGGATTGGTACAGGATAATACGGGCCTTAAAAATATTTATAGGCAAGATTGGCTTAAGACAATAATTCCATTAAAACTTGCGTATTGTGGCTGGAAATGGAGTTTAGCAGGATGAAGGTGTGGAGGTTTAAGTGCATGGGGCTGAGCGTTACCTATAAAAGTGGCACCAAGGTATATCTGAAAGCAGGGCTTCAATGCATTTGAAGAAGACCTTTAAAGCTCATCAGGAAAAGACTGAAGTGCTGTTTTTGTGACTAAACTTTGTTACTATGTGGCTTCTGACGTGTGCTGAAGAATTTGATGCAAAATGACTGAAAACTTGTTAAAGCAGTAGAAATTAACTCCCTCCTGTAAAAGAGAAAAATGAATTTAATCCCCTCAAGGGCAATGGAAAGGACAAGGTGTTGTAATACAATGTCAATGCAAATGAATAAATATGCTTAAGAAAATAGAGGTGTATATAAGGGATGGCTGGAAACTAGCTTGTAGATGAAGAATTGAATGTTATAGTTTTCTGCTGCTTGTGTTTCTCAATTAGTGGTCTCAGTTTGTTCACCCAATTTTAGTGAAATCCTTTTATAATGCAAACTATTGCTGTATCCATCCATGCTCATGGTTTGATTTACCAATACAGTTTATTTAAAACTGGTAGAGAGTTGTAACCATGTGTTGCTGTTTTTATTTGACAGGCCGGACCTGATAGACATGAGTACCGTTGCTGTTCAAAGCAACCTTGCAAATTTAGAACATGCTTTTTTTGTAGCAGAAAAACTTGGAGTTGCCAGACTTCTGGATCCTGAAGGTAAGAGAGCTGCAGATGGCTTTGTTGCAAAACCCCCAACACTAAAATAAAACCCAGTCTGCCTGCAGGTTGTAGCGTATTTGTGGGCATTCTTACAATTATGTGATAAAGCATTGTTCTGTCTTGCTCTTTTAGATGTCGATGTTTCCTCACCTGATGAGAAGTCAGTAATAACTTATGTGTCATCACTTTATGATGCATTTCCCAAAGTACCAGAAGGTGGTGAAGGCATCAGTGCAAATGTGAGTAGGAGAACACTGCTCGTGCAGTGTGTGAGCTACATTAATAAAATTCTGAATTTCAGATCCAGAATGTTAGCTAGGTCTTCCATAGGACTGTTGTCACACTTTTGTTTGACATGATTTTTCTAGGCTGAGGTTTTAGAGTCTTAGCTATTTCAGATCATGGACATGAAAATATTTGTGCTAAGAGCTTAACTGAAAACAATGGGCCTGAAGTTGGAGATAGATTGAGTCAAAGTTCTTATTTTTCAGTTGTGGATGTATAAATTCTGCCTTTCTGATTCTTACCAGCTTGAAATTTACTAATCTAGAAAATATTTTGTTTTCAGTAGAATTATTTGGGACCAAAACTGAAGACTGAAATAATATATTTGGAAATTTTAACTGGTCTCTAAAGAGCATATAAATATTGTTTCAGAATTGTAGGATTTCAAAATCCATTTTCTTTCTGCTTGAAGACTTCAGCCTTCAAAGCTGAAGCAAAAAAGAGCTCTTAGATGATTTTAATCTCTTCTGTAATCTGGGTTTTGCTTTGTCAGGATGTTGAAGTCAAATGGGTTGAGTATCAGAATATGGTGAACTACCTCATGCAGTGGATCAGACACCATGTGACGATAATGTCTGACAGAACGTTTCCCAACAATCCTGTGGAATTGAAGGTGAGGTGTGGTGGTTTAAACTTCTTTCTGGAATTACACTTTATCTTACTGACTCAAAGCATACTTGAACAAATGACATGCTTGTTGATGTATACAATCAAGTCAGCTGTAGAAGAGTACTACTCCTTAACCTTTTCAAAGTATAATCAATACATTGCTAGCATATTAACAATCAAAAGCAAATCTTTAGCTTGTCACTGATTGTTTTTTGTAGAACTCTAGTAGAACAGTGTAAAGGTAAGCTTGTGAAGTATATTAGGAGAGGGTTTAGAGACTGAAGTTTTATTCGCTATAAATTAAAGTCGATGTTATTTTTCATGTTTCTGTAGGCACTTTATAATCAATATTTACAGTTTAAAGAAACAGAAATTCCACCGAAGGAGACAGATAAATCAAAAATTAAACATCTATATAAACTGCTAGAGGTAAGTTTTAACATGGATTGAAATGTATAGAAGTTAATTTTCTGTGACTTAAAATAACAAGTACATATGAATTGTTAAGGTCTGGATAGAATTTGGACGCATCAAACTTTCTCAAGGCTACCATCCAAATGATATAGAAAAAGAGTGGGGAAAGCTGATTATTGCCATGCTGGAAAGAGAGAAGACCCTTCGGCCTGAAGTGGAGAGGTATGCTAGTGAGTGTTTGACAGGCTTTGTTAATGTATTTTCTGTTGTTTTAACCCATACTGAAATTTGTAAATATCTTCTTCTATGATAATGTCCGTATTATTTTTCTAGATCATATATTTTTGCCTTCAAGGTCTGAAGTTCTCTACCTGCTTGAGGCAGGTCCAGACAGAAACAACTTTGGTGGTCTCAGAAGGTTGTGATGAGCAGCATCTGTGCCTCAGATCATCAAAGCACTTATATAACCACCATAACTATATATAACCACTTCCTTTGTGCAGTTAGTCAAAGCTGGGTTTATATCACTTCACTGTCTCATTTCAGCTTGATTTCATATAAGCACCATCCTCATCCTTTACATGAAATGTGTATTTTTCTTGGTGCACAGCATTGTAGGCTGACATCCTGTGTAGAGGTTGTTTAAAAAGTTAGTGGTACTTGAGAGCATACCAAGTGTTTAGATGTGCAAAGGCATAGTAGCCTTCCATGATAGTAGGCTGTGTGGCACTTTTGTACATTACTGATAACATACTGAGCACAATTAAAGTCATGATGCAGACTGGGAGCATTTTTTAATGGTATGTCTTTTTAAGTTCTGTGGGAGACACAGGTGCTATCCATTCATTAATTAAAACCCTCTTAAATGATTTTTGGGGCTTCTACCTGTGGGTAGATATGCAGTCCTGCATCTGGATTCATTCTGCTTTACTTTATGCATCCAAAGGAGACGTCTAAGATATGAATCACTTTCTAGAGAATCTTGTCACTGACTTTCTGGTGACAACAGGGTGACCTATCTCTCTGAAACTAGGTGTGAAGGATCCAGACCATTGTATAGGAAGTCCTCAGCAAGAGAGATTTCAGTCAGGACATCCCAAAGACAGTCAGAGTTGATTAAACATGTCATGCTTACGAAAGCAAGAGCATGACTGAAATGGCAGATTCAGTAGGCGGTGTTGATTCACACACCTTACTGTGCAACAAGTTCCTATAGAGGAATACAAAATTGTCCACACAATACTGAGTTTTCCCTCTAAGGCAGAGCACAACACTGGAAAGCAGCAGCAGAAATACAGCCTGCTAGATCTTGTAGGTTAATCTGTCCCAACCTGCCAAAAGCAAAGTGTCTGGCTTCACCAATAGAAATTCTGTTCATACTTGCAGAAAGCTGGATTATCTTTGTTGAGAATGTGTGTAAATGACATTAGTTTATTTCTATTTTGTTCATATGGTCTGAGCACAGTTAAAAAAACATGAACCTAACTTCCTTCCCATATTTCAGGAAGGGTAAACACACTTAAAAGTGACAGATCATATGGTGATAGTCGCTACATGGCGTGGTCACTGTAAAATGGGAGAGAGAAAATTTCATTAAGTGATTCTGGTTTAGTCACCAAGTTAAAAGTATTGATTGATGTGGACACAAGAATATCGTCCATGTTTGTTGCATTGGTTACCAGTGCATCTCATCATTATGAGGTGTTGATACAGCTGCTGGGGTGGACTTTGATTGTGGCAAAAATGTGACTTCAGCCAACGCTGAAATCTGGTAAGTAATAAAACTTTACCTGCAAGTCTGGTGAATACATCTCAAAGTATCAACACAAACAGACAATGTGTGGCCTGATTGGTGTATGGGATCAAAATTAATATGGTGTCACTGAGGAGGGTGCCAAACTGAGCTCTGGTTTGCGAAGCTAGCAGAGTTTGGCATTGCTGCAGGGGTGTGTCTGTGCCTTTGCTGAGCTCTCCTGCGTAAACAGTCACCTTATGGAATAGGTGTGGTTGTTCAGGAATCCTAAAAGCAGGGGGTGAAATACTGAAAAAATCACCCCAGCCCAAATTCTGAGTTAAGATGTAAACTTAAGAGCAGTGATCAGATTTTTCTTACTTATTTTCTGGTCAAAATAGCTAGAAGCAATTGGCTGTGAATGTGGAAGAAGATGAAGGGAAATTTTCAGGATGACAGTGTAGTGGGACAGGACAGTTAGTGAAGATGCCTGCTTGGACAGTGGAGGAATGATGGTAGGCTGAATGGTGTATAGGTGTCCCAGATTATATTTTTACGAGCTGATTAACCATGATACTCCCCTAGTTTTATTGTGCAGTTCTATTTGAAGGAAAAGGAGTCAAGCCCAGCCTGGAGGTTATTTGTACTCTACTGTTGAGCGTGGATTTCTCTCTTCACTCCTTTTTGAAACTTTCCACTGAAGAGTCTGAGAAACACAGCAAAGAGTTCTTTTAGTTCTTACTTGGTTTATGGTTATTTAGTGACACTTAAATAAAATATTTGGTGTGTCTGTTTCCTAGAGACGCCCCACTGTTGCTGCCTAGTCTGTACTTGCAAAGCTTTAATGCAAGGTAGGGAAGCCAAAAGTAAGGTAGCGTACATAGCCCCAGGTAAAATCCTTTGAAGAGCTGGCAGAATATTAATTGCTGAGTTTTAAATGTGCATACTGAAGCCTATATAAAGGAGGAGTCTAGGTGTTTCAAAAGCCAGTAGTGGAATTTCATCCCTAGAAGCTGTACATTTTGCGGGAGTTTTACCTTCATTTTTCAGCAAATGCAAAGAGCCAGAAGAACTGTGCTCTGGATGTAAAAATGAATAGCAGTAGTTACAGCTATCATAGCAGTGATTCGCTGTTCAGCAACAGCACTAGCACTCGAACCAGCGTTGACTCTAATGAGAATTTCCTTTCTGTTAATTGTGGTCCCACGCTGATTAAATCTTGTATAAGCTTTGGTAATGGAACCTTAGAAGGGAACAGGTAACTTGGCAAATGCATTTGTGCTTTGTGTTAGATGCCGTTGATTAATTTGTTTGTTTTTAAAGTCATGCAACATGATTGTAAATATAAATAACAGTACTTATTTATTCTCCTGAAATGCTTTGGCATCACCTAGGTTGGAAATGCTGCAGCAAATTGCAAACAGAATTCAGCGGGACAGCCGGAGCTGTGAGGACAAACTGATACTTGCCCGGAATGCTCTGCAGTCTGTAAGTCAGTCAGTGATTTTACTTGTCTGTGTTCGTAGACTTATAGAACGGCAAAAAAAATCTTCAGGATTTGTGAGGGCAACCTTAACAGCTGCTACTTTTATTTTCATTGTACTGTTAAGGTAGCATTTCTTCAAGAAAATACCACAAGTTGCCTAGAATGAGTTCTGTTACTTGGTTTTTTGTATGTAATTAGATAAAATGCTTTACAAACGTTTCAAGGTCAGAATAAGTTTTTAGGAAAAAAAAAGGAATTCTTAGAGCTGATGTCTCTTTGCTTTAGCTGCAAGGCTTATGACTTTCTCTTATTTATTAAGGACACCAAGCGATTGGAGTCGGGGCTCCAGTTCCAACATGAAGCAGAGATAGCTGGGTATCTTCTTGAATCTGAGAATCTTCTCCGCCAGCAAGTGATTGATGCCCAAATTCTTATTGATGGAAAATACTATCAAGCAGACCAGCTTGTTCAAAGGTACTTTACAGTACATTTGTATGAATAAATAAATGTCCCAGATATGGATTCCCATTATGGACCAAATTTTCAGTTCTTTATGTATAAACTTCATGGTCTGTCACTGGGCACCCAAGTGTTCTGGTGGGTACATTGCCCACAAATGTCGAAGACAACAGGAGCTATTTGTACTCATTTATGAGAATGAAGTCAACTCCCTGAACATGCTTTAGTGTTTAACGTTTACTGGATACCTGTGTGTAAAGATGTTAGCTTGCTTTATTGCACATAAAATACATTTATAATTTACTAACTTTGATTTTTTAAATGGGGGCAAGATTTCTGGTGACAGCTGTAAGGTGTATTAACAGGTAATAAGTGGGGTAACATTAGGTTATGTGCAGTAGTGTGTACAGTGTTGGCAGAAAAAAGCATTTAATCTGCATAATTCAGTTTTATGAAGAAGTGGCTCCAAAATTTTTTTGGGATTCTTCCTGGACTGGTTGAGATGAAGCGCATAACTCCTTGGCAGTGAACTGCAGGTGTTTGATCTACTGCAACGTGTAGTATCTTGTAAGATTTCTGGTTTGCTGATTGTTCCCTGGAATTGTGGATAGTGCATGTTAGTGCCCATACCATTTTTTCAGTCATTGCCTGATTTCTGCATTTGTTATCTGTATAGAACTATAAGCTGACGTAACCTGTACTTTCTGATAGAAATACTTATTCATAAATATTTAAATGCAACTAAAGTGTAAGAGATTATGTGAGTTAATATCACTATTCAGTTGATCATGATAAACCTTAATCATAGGCATTCACTGGGGTTTTTTTTAAATTTTAATTTAATAGAGTTGCAAAACTTCGTGATGAGCTGATGGCCATACGGACCGAATGTTCCTCCGTGTACAACAAGGGGCACGCACTGACCACAGAGCAGACAAAGCTGATGATATCAGGAATAACCGAAAGCTTAAACTCAGGATTTACAACAAACCTAACCCCTGAATTAAATGCTGCAATGACCCAAGGTTTAACACCTACTTTGACTTCTTCCAGTTTGACATCTGGCCTTTCATCAGGTCTTACTCCCAGACTGACACCAACCATCACTCCCGCTTACCCACCAGGCATCCCACCACGGTTAATTCAGAGCTATGTGACAGGAGTAGACAGTGGGACTCTGCAGACACTCAAACTGATGCAAATCAGAAAACCTCTTATGAAATCAGCTTTTGTGGATCAGAATTTAACAGAAGAAGAGGTGAACATGAAATTTGTCCAGGACCTACTGAGCTGGGTGGAAGAAATGCAGGTAGCAATCTTTGCAGAGACAGTCCACTTTTAATTATTATGTTTACTTTTTGTAGATCATGGCTAATCTTTTCTTCCTGTTTGTAAGGTTCAACTTGATAGAGCAGAATGGGGTTCAGATTTGCCGAGTGTTGAAAGCCATTTAGAAAATCACAAAAATGTCCACAAAGCTATTGAGGAATTTGAATCCAGCCTTAAAGAAGCCAAAATCAGTGAGGTACTGCACCATGTTCTTTATTTCTTTGATTACTTTCTTACCGGGTGACCCATAAACTAATGTTGAATTTTAGAGCTGTGTTTGGGTTTCACAGTCTTACCTTTATTTCTGATCTCTACATGACTTACGATGAAATCAGAATGGTTTAACATATCTAACCTTTTTATTGTCTTTTGATCTCTTATACCAAATACAGATCCAAATGACTGCCCCTCTTAAACTCAGTTATGCAGAAAAACTGCACAAACTGGAGAGTCAGTATTCAAAACTCTTGGTAAGTTTAGTCATACCTCTTCCATGTTCAGCTTTTCAGTGTGCATAATTTCTGATAAGGGATGAGCTTTAAATTCTGATTCTTGTAAATCTTTTTCTTTTCCTTTTGATAAAGAACACATCAAGAAATCAGGAAAGGCATCTAGATACTCTTCACAATTTTGTGTCTCGTGCTACTAGAGAGTTGATATGGCTGAATGAAAAAGAAGAGGAAGAGGTTGCATATGACTGGAGTGAAAGAAACCCCAATATTACAAGAAAAAAGGAATACCATGCAGTATGTATTGCTAGTATAATCCAGAGGGAATTTTTAAGTAATCTTTAATAATTAGAAAGAGTTCTAAAACTTTTTTTTTTGTCTGAAAAAAGGAATTAATGAGAGAACTTGATGAAAAAGAAGAAGTTATTAAATCAGTGCAAGAAATAGCTGAGCAATTGCTTCTTGAAAACCATCCGGCCAGGCTAACCATTGAGGTAAGTTAGTAAAACCAGCACCAAAACATGAAAAGTTTCGGGATTTAAAAGAGCTGAGTTTTGGGGGAAAAGAAGGGAAGTGCAAACTTACAGAAAATTGAACAAGACTCTAAATAAAAGGGTCTTTTAAAATTTCCTCTTCAGCATCTCTGTTATATCTATCTTCAAGTTTCCAAAAAGTAAAAGCACTTCTATGAAGTTATGGTTACACCTTGGATTGCTTAGATGAAATCTAAATGTTTCTGGTTGTGTACTCAACTTCTAGAGCTGTTGATACAAATTGCATTGAAAGACTGAGGGCACAGAACAGTCCTTGTGTGGTTTCTGTCCTGTTGGATTGAAAGAAGTTTCAGTAAGGGCTTTTCTCATCACTGGTATGTGCAGGTTCCTATTACGATTTAGGGTTGGTTTCATAACTTATTTGTCAGTGCATTGTGAAACTTGTTTGGATGTTAAAAGTCTGACCAGGTGATGTGATTTACTTCAGGCTTGAATCTAGCTCTATGTTATAGGTAAGCAATTTACAGAAAATTTATTGTACCTTTTGTAGGGTCATAACAGGTTTTCAAAAGAGAATGTAAAACACTTTTCCTTGTAGACCTTCAAGAAAAGAGTAGATACAGACAGTGGGTGGTAAAGACTGAAACAATAGAAAACTGATTTATTATAGAAGAATGAAAAAGTCAGAGGCAATGTATTTTTATTGTTCTTCAGCTCTGCGAGTTTACGTCTGCAAAAACGGGAAACATGAAGAAAACTCCTTCCTTCCTTCCTTCTCATGACATCTACTTTGAATAATACATGACATTTTATGTAATGTGGGCAATTCTATTCTTTAAAAGTATAGGCTGTTCTAATTGGTGTGATTTATAAATACACTAAGGATGCATGTTATGAATGCAGGCCATCACAGTGACAATGACTGTGCAGGTTATGCTGTCTCCAATAGTGCTATACTGGGATATTTATAAAAAATATCCACTTAAAAAACCTCCTTTTCTACAGAACAATATATGCATTAACGCATCAATTTTAAATTCCCGGAAGGCAAAGGAAAAACCGTTTTGGGCTGGGAATGACCGGAATTGAAACCCCGGGGTTGGGGGTGATTTCCCAAGGGCAGGAGCGCCGCCTGCTGACGGGAGCGCGGCCCCGCGGCTCCTCGGGGGTTCCGCGCTTTGCTTTCCTGCGCGACTCTTACACAAAATCGGGTGTCCTGGGGGGTGGGTTCTTTCTTAACTGTGTATTCAGTGCGACTTTCATATACGAATTGTATCCAGGCAAGGCTCCAACTATTTTGACCGAGTAAATAGGGACACAGAATTGTAGATGAGCTTAGACTGGAAGAACCTCAGGAGTTGTACTCCAGCTCTTGCTGGAAGCTCTGGCAGGGATTTGTTTGGCCAAATTCTGACCAGGCCAGAGGATGGCAATTTTGCAGCCCCTCTGGGCAAGTTTTGTTATGTTTGACTATGCTGTAGTGACAGAGTTTCTTTCTTACATCTAATTGGAATTTTCCTTGCTGCAGCTTGGTTTTCCAGGGTGAAGTGGTCAGATTTAGCTGTTTGTGTTTGCCACATTCCTTTTGTGTTTCCTAAATTCTGTAAAGGTATGCAAGTTTCAATTTTCATTTCCATTTGTAAAATATATCTCCTTTCCTTAAAGGCCTATAGAGCTGCAATGCAGACACAATGGAGCTGGATTCTTCAGCTCTGCCACTGTGTTGAACAACATTTGAGAGAAAATGCTGCATATTTTGAGGTAAGAAAGTAAATCAATCAGAATGTGAAATGTTTTAAGTTTCATCCATAGTCAAAAAGTTCCACCAAAAGCGCTAGTTGTTCTCTCACAGTAATTGTAGAACTGACATTTGTCTTGTACAATCATTAGATGATAAGCCACGCTCCCACAGTGTTGCCCCAACTCTGTTTCGTCACTACAGTATATCAGTTCACAGCAGATGACAATCTGGCCTCAGATTTTTTCAGTGCTGCAGCTGCAAGTGGAGACTCTGAGAATGAAACCTTGTTCTCTCCCTGTCATGCACAACTGCTGTCAATAGAGCTTCTGCGGATGATGCAGCATGGAGGGTGGTTGGTGATGGCCATGGGAGAACATATTCTAAATGTGTATTCCAGGACTACTCAAAGCAAATGGAATGTGCAGCATTAATAATAAACAGAACAGAGAACACCCTGACAGCAGACACATCCAATGAAACACCCATCTGATTATCGCATTGTCACCCATTCACATACTCAGCAAATGATGCAGTTACTTGCTGCATACACAGCTGGATAGACAGAGGAGTTTTTTTGTTGGTTTTGTTTGTTTATTTTAAAATCTACTCATTTAAAACATTTAAATTATTAGAATGAATCCTTAGTGTCTTCTGGGTTGCGTGGCTGAAGAGAAAGGGGGGTGATGAAGGGTTGAGATGCCTTTGGACTGAGAAGGGTGAGAACCCAGAGCTGGGGAAGGGACACTGGAGAAGACAAAGCAATTTGAGCTCCTAGTGATAGGGGGAAGAAACTGGAATTCTTGATTTAAGAAATGGGGCTTAAGAGACAGAATGGTATTTCCCTTCCCAATCATGCCTAACCAGGACGCTTGTTTGGGCATGCAGATACCCTTGCAGAACTGCCAAGTGTGGCAGCTCATTTCTCTTCCTGCACAAAATGTTTGCTTCAGCTGTGCTGCCTGGATTTTGCAGCTAGTTTCTACAATTTGTAGGCTTTGTCTGTGCTTTCTATATGAAAGTAATTGTAATTCCAAGGAAAGCAAGATTGACTTAATAAAATTTTTTCATTACAGGAATGGCCATTAACTGTAGGTTCAATAACCGCAGAATTAATTTTGCATGTAGCTCGTACTGAGAATAACTGGTGTTACAGTGTGTGCCTTTTGGAAGAGTTCATTAGGCATGAGATCATGAGTAGCTGAGTGTGGTACAGTGGTCACTTCAAGCAACGAGAAAAGGTTGTTTTAAAAGACAGCACTTGAAAACTTCAGTGTAGCTGATGCTGTATTTTTTAAGTTGTTTAAAAATAACCCAGATAATTATTTCATCCTAGTTTTTCAGCGATGCCAAAGAAGCCATGGAATATTTGAAGAATTTAAAAGATACCATATACCGAAAATACAGTTGTGATAGATCAAGCAGTCTTCATAGGCTGGAAGACCTTGTCCAGGAGTCTATGGTAAGACCTGTGATAGGATCCTATTAGCAGGAGTTACAATAAAACAAGAAATGTGTAGGTTATAGTAGGATATAAAATGTGCTAATATTATTCCTTTAAAGTGAAGGAAAAACTGTTGATTTTTCAGAACTTATAAATAAATTACTGTTTTTCATAACTTTAAAATACAGTTTTATGTATTTATATTTACAATAACAGATGTGGGAAGACAGTGGCTTCAGAAAGATACTTTGTTTTTGTAAAATGTGTTACTTTTAGGAAACACAGTAGAAGGAGTCAGGGGGAAAGAAAAGCATAACAGGATCAAAGAGGCAGTACTGTGTTCTGGACATCTCTTATGACCTATTCTTTTCTTTACTGTTCTAGGAAGAAAAAGAACAACTCTTGCAGTATAAGAGCACAGTAGCAGGCCTTGTGGGAAGAGCAAAGGCAATAATTCAGCTGAAGCCAAGGAACCCTGACTGTGTACTCAAAACATCCATTCCAATTAAAGCCATCTGTGACTATAGACAAATTGAGGTTAGAAACTAAAATTTCCTCAAACCAATTACAGATGTAAGAATTCAGCTAAAGTTTCATTAATTACCATGTTCCTGGAGAAAGCTGGACTGTAAATTTCTTCCACCCTAGTAAACAAGACCAAATCCTTGGGTTGGAACATTGGTTTTGTTGTTCTGTTGCTTATTTGTTGACAACATTTGCAGAAAGTGCTTTGTACAATTATTTTGTAATGCTTGGCTCATCAAATTATTCTGCTTTTCTGTTAATACTAGATAACTATTTACAAAGATGATGAGTGTGTATTAGCAAACAACTCCCATCGTGCTAAATGGAAAGTCATTAGCCCAAGTGGTAATGAGGCCATGGTTCCATCTGTATGCTTTACAGTTCCTCCACCAAACAAAGAAGCAATAGATACAGCCAACAGGTAGGGACAAAGTAAAACAACCTATTTTCTGTTAAAATCCACTTACACGAAGCTTGGGTTAAAAAAAAATCTCACAGTTTTTGTTGGGTTTGTTTTTTGTTTTTCTGTTTCATGTGCTACCTTAATCTGAAGTTGGAATTTTTTTTGTTTCAGGATCGAACAGCAATTTCAGAATGTTCTGGCCCTTTGGCACGAGTCACATGTAAACATGAAGAGTGTGGTGTCCTGGCATTACCTGACAAATGAAATTGAAGCTGTTCGGGCTGGCAATGTTGCCTCGGTAAGTGTTATGACTAGGAAGCATTCACTGGGAAGTCATAGGATGCACTTCTCAGAAATGTATAATCAGTGATTTGCAGCAATCCTCATCTTCCTGGAAGTAGCTGGCAGCAGTGGCCAGTGCTGGGTACTGGTGCAGAGTGATCTGCCTTGATCTGAGCAGTCTTTATACAGCTACATTTGGGGAAGGAGCAGAGCAATGGAAAACTACCTGCAGCCAAGTCTCGTGTTGTCAGCAGACACCTCTTGAAAGCAATGAACAGTGACTAAATTCTGAATTTTGTTCTGCAATAGACTGTCTTTCTGTATTTATGCTGAAAATATCTGGGGAGATTAACTTCATCTGGCTAAGGTTTATCTTCCTGAAAACCCCCATTATTTCCTCATAACAACTGCAACTGCTGCGTTCTTACTAGCAGTGGAACAACTGTGAAGCAACATTTAGTCTTTCAAGGTGAAGGCAGCTGAAAACTCATTCCTCGTAATGCATTTTTTCATTCTCATCCATATCTGTAACTTGAAATTTTAAATAGCTAGTTAGGCCAAATTTGTCAGAAGTGGAATAGCGATATAGATCAAATTATTATTCTTTCTGACTAGAACTGTGTGACATCACAAACTGTTACAAATAATATTTGCAATACCCAAAATGACACTTTCCCACCTAATTTATCACTGTTACTGTTGGAAAGAGGAATCTGAGATAGTTCTTGAAGTGTCTCTACTTGTCCTTGCTGTTGTTTGTTGCTGCATGGCATTAGATGGGAGAAATGAAGTCTGATACAGGGTTGGCTTAACATAGCCCATTCCTGATGTGCAAGATTGAAAAGGATTTTATGTTGAGTGTAAATTATCAGCTGTCAAGTGGACTACAGCTAAGGAACAGTAAGCTTTCAGAACCTCAATTCTTTAACTTTACCATCTTAGTAATTGATCAGTATTGCTTTTTGATAAAAAGCATTACAAGAGCTGTGTGAGTGATGCACCATTGCTGACTGTGCTTTGGATCTATAATCTGTTTCAGATAAAGACAATGCTGCCAGGTGAACATCAGCAGGTTCTAAGCAATTTACAGTCCCGCTTTGATGATTTTGTGGAAGACAGCCAAGAGTCCAAAATCTTTACAAGCTCCGATACAGCACAGCTGGAAAGGGAAGTTAATGTTTGCAAGCAATACTATCAAGAGCTTCTCAAGTCTGCAGAAAGAGGTAAAACTTAGCTTAGAACAGTAGAAAGATGCCCTTGTGAGAGAGATTTTGTTCTTGATCTTGAGATCTCTTTTATGATGTTGATATGGTTACTGCCTGTGTTCTTTTGAACAGAGTCATTTTAACAATGTGTGCAATTGCATTGTATAGAAGCTCTTAATTTTTTTTAAACTTTGTATATATTAAGCTGCGTAAAAATATTGATGTATTACATAATATACAGAATGCTACAAAAAATTTTACACCTAAGAATTTATTATGTGCGTTACAGCTCACTGCTTAGTCCTGCATTCCTTGTTTTTGAATGCTGGAAAAACAACTCGATTACTTTGTTGAGTTCATAACAGAATTAGAACTTTTTTCACCCTATTAGGGCAAGGAAAATGTCCTAGCTATTTTCCTAGCTCCACAGGATGCCTGTAGTTACTGCTCTCTTAAGTGTAATTTTAATACAATGAGAACAGAAAGCTTAAAATATCTCTTCTGATTTACTGTTGAGTAGTTGATGACTTAAAGAAACACAGTAGTGCAAAGCTGATTATTTCATTAGCATAGTTCACTTCAAGAAAGACATGGTGCCCTGTGCACCTGAAGGAGAGGATTTAATGTGCCTGATACCACTGAGTTTAGCAATGTCTCCATAGAGGTAATGCCTTTGCCTGTGCCGAATGATGACAGACAGTAATTTTTCATGTGTGAGGAGATGATTTAATGAAAAACAAAATTTAAGAGGTCCTAAAATTTGCCTTATAGCCAAAATTTCAATGGAAACTGATGGCATTTTGTCCAGTCATGAAAAGACCTGTAGAGCAATGACTTTATAAAGTGTGAGAAGTTATGGTGCAAATGACATGATGACTTTGCTGGCTAACATGTGCCTTAATTCTTTCAACAGAGGAGCAGGAAGAATCTATTTACAATCTGTACATCTCTGAAGTCAGAAATATCAGACTACGACTGGAGAGTTGTGAGGAGCGGTTAATACGGCAGATCCGGACACCAATGGAAAGGGATGATGTACATGAAAATGTGCTTAGGATTTCAGAGCAAGAGGTGAGCCTTTGAGAAAGTCTGTTTTACCTAGGAAAAGTTTTATTTACAAAACAAGCATATCCAGACTTTTAAGTGTAAGCCAGGAAGGTTTGCAGTGTACCTTGAAAAGAGGAGTCAAATATTTAGCTTGTGTTTGTGAGAAAAAAGATACTGATCAATGGCAGCTCCGTTAGTTTCCCTATTACACATGTGTTTCTCTTTAATGTTTTTCAGCGTTGAATCAAAGAAGCAAAGGAGGGCAGACCTGTACTCATAGTGATATGTAGAATATATATCAGGTTGATGTGGGATGAAAGCACTATCAATCACCTTTCATTTTACAGAAACTGAAGAAAGAACTGGATCGACTAAAGGATGACTTGGGAGTCATCACAGATAAATGTGAAGAGTTTTTCAGTCAAGCTGCTGGTTCACCTTCAGTCCCTACTCTACGCTCTGAGCTCAATGTTGTTATTCAAAACATGAACCAAGTTTACTCCATGTCTTCCATTTTCATAGATAAGTATGTATTAGACTGTCTTCCATCACACGTTTTAGTTTACAGCTTTTTCTTAAATTAAAACTGTTCGTATGAATAATACTGATCAAGGAAAAGGGAGTTAACATTCTAACATTGTATAAAGGGGCTACCCTGTGACATGAACAGGCTGAAAAACACAGGTGTGTTGAGTGTTGGTATTGATGGTTCAGTTAACAGGGGTCACTGTTTTTCAGATTAAAAACTATAAATTTGGTGTTGACGAACACCCAAACAGCAGAATCATTAGTAAAACACTATGAAACCAAGTTGTGTGAAGAAGAGGCAGTAACGGCTGACAAAAACAATATTGAAAATCTGATGGGTACATTAAAGGTAAGAGCTGGCTGATGCCTTTTCATGGGCAAATAAAAAAAAAAGACAAAAGCTATCTATTTTGTAATACCTGATTTGGTTATGCTGCACTCTATAGTGTGTCAAACATTGGCTTGTGTATTTAGTTTTAGGAGGTATTAGGATTGACATTTCAGAAAAAAGTGGCAGCTTTGGATCATTAGGATTTGGATAGTTTGAAAGCATGTTCCTGCTGTTGCAAAATGCGTTGAAGTATCTGAACTTCCGAAAGTGGCACTTGTTAATGCTGCAGTAAGATTTTCTTTTCTCTTCAGAAGGTAGCATATACTTGAGGTAACATGAACATATGTTATGTAAATTTGTTCACGATAACATTCTTGCTACTGCTTTGGTGTGCTAATTAGGGTTTCTTAGGAAGTTTGGCAGATATCTTTGAGAAATTTGAAAGATTGAAGTTCAGCATTTTTTGTTTGCTGTATATAATTCATTTTGATATTGCAAATTATAAGTAATGCTTTTTTGCTAGATAGAATGATTGGGATCTGCCTAATAATTTGTTTTGAAAGCTGTAGTTTACAAGGTGAGTGTGTTCATTTGATGTCTGTGTTTTGATTTATGTATTGTGGGAATTGCTGTTACTTAGAATTATTTTGCAGTTGATTGCTTCACACCCATTCTGGTGCCACTTGAGTATTTGAGCAAGCAGAAGTAAAATATTAATTAGAACATTTTTGATTTATTCATTTATACATTTTACGCAGATAAAATACTAATTTATAAAAAAGTGTCATAATTTAGGAGTTGTTTACAACTTTTCATTTATCACCTACTAGCAATGGAGATCTGAAGTAGATGAGAAAAGACAAACATTCCATGCCTTAGAGGATGAACTGCAGAAGGCAAAGATGATCAGTGATCAGATGTTTAAAATGCACAAGGAACGTGATCTTGACTTTGACTGGCATAAAGAAAAAGTTGATCAGTTGGCAGAGAGGTGGCAAAATGTTCATTCTCAAATTGAAAATAGGTTTGTATGATTTTTTATTATAATCTGTTCATGTTTTATACTGGTTTGTTTTGGTTTTTTTTAATTTCTGAGGAAAAAAATTCGGAAATTTATGTTAAAACAGGTCTGAATAATTTTCTGAACTGTTTTTGGAATGTACTGGGATGAAGACCTTTATTGTGCAGTTGACAACATTGCCTTACTTCTCTACTGGAAATGTCTGTGACTATTAAGCTCCAAAAGACGAACAAGATACAGACACTTACTACTTACTGATACACAGTAAAGACAAATCGTCTTTTTTCTTTAAAAAAACCAAACCTGCAGAAATGGCAGGCAGTCCTGTGGAAATACCATCTGTTTCTCCACATAATTAGTTCTGATGGGCTAAACTGATGAGCTGATTCATCAGTTATGATTGGGTTCATGTTAATTTGCTTTTAATTACTCAAGCGTTAAGTCTGGAAGTTCTTAGCTTCCATTGATTTCTGTGATAATTTTGGTGCAATAACTTTTTGGTGAAGTGCCTTTTAATTTTTTGAATATCCAGTAGAGATAGTGCTCTAAATTCAGCCCTTTACTGTCAAGTTGATACTGAAAAAAATTGCTCAAGTGCACATGCCTACTCAGATGTGCAGATACAGCAGAACAAACCTACCCATATTTCTGAAGGACATGTCCATATATGGCATTCCTGGAAATGCTTTTTTTCTTCAGTCTTCACAGTTCTATTTCCTGTATGTAAAGGAGACTGAAGGAAAAAGTATGGGCAAGTTGAGGAATTCTGTACTGTACAGTCTGAATCTATTTCCTTTAAAATGTACTTTAGTTTGTCATTATAGAAAGCCTGAACAAGAGCATTGAAGATAGTGCTGTTGATGTAAAAGTTCACACAATCGCCTGTCACATTTTGTCCTCCCTGTCTAAGGGGCGAATATACATTCGGGTGCAATATTGAAGTTATTCACTTGTAATTAACTAGTTTAGTTGTGTCTGTTTAACTTTACTGGAAGTTAGAGGGAAGATGGGCAAAAGGTGACTCATTTAGAGCTGTCTGCAGAATGGCTAGCTTAAGTTCCACCTCTGATTTTTCATCAGTGGAAGTGTGACATGATTTAAATGATTAAACAGTAGTTGTATGAGGTACTGAAGTGTCCTTATTTCTTCAAGAGAGTAAGTATGAACCACATGCTCTCCTCCCAGAACTATATCCTGAACAGAAAATGCTGAAAAATGACTGCTAATACATAGTGGCTTCTGGTGTAAATAGGACAGATTGTGGTAACTGCAGCACAGAGCTGTAAACAAGCTGCTTTCTGCAAATATTATCTCTGCTTCTTCCTAGCAGCTTGACACTGATGATCATTACACAAAAAGTATGTACAAACATTGGCTGCAGTTATCATGATCCTTTCCCTTTTTCATGGTTATTAGCTTTGAAACATGCCTAAGTATGAAACCTGAGCAATAGAATTTCCTTTGCTTGCTCTTCTTTAGTCTCCTTTTGGCATCTTAAGAGCAACACTAGAGCAGTTCAAAGTATTCATTCTAAATCAAACTGTAAAAGGTTTTTTAATTAGTATGTTTATTCTACAGTGTTGAGTGGTCACATTTATGTGATCTTTTAAGTAGAATCATAGAATATCCTGAGTTGGAAGGAACCCACAATGATCATCAAGTCTAACTCCTGGCTCTGCACAGAGCAACCACCAAAATCACACCACGATAACAAGTGACAATGTAAGGATCATGAAAGAAAATCTGTCAGTATTTCCCTCAGTGTGGAAATGACTTTAAAGAAACACACAAAACTCTGATTTTCAGATCAAAAACATGATCGGTGTACATGTTCAGTTACATGTTCAAAAAATTCGGTGTACATGTTCAGTTACTTTTCCGCATTAGCATATTTACAGGCTTTAGTTTTAGTGTAACTCCTGCTGTTTTGTGGGAAGCATGGTGAGTATGGTGAACCACTACTTGACTCCAGCACGGCACACTCCTCCTCGATTCATAGGTCACATTTGAAATACTCTCACTTCTTGTAACAGAGCTGATTGATGTAGCAGAGCCCTCCCTCTTTCTTGGGGTTTCCTGTGCTTGTGGAGTTTCAAGAAGTTGAATACACTAATGAGGGACATATAGTTTCTTGTGTATCAAGTATATAGTATCTTGTGTATCATCCCTCCTGGATGTCCTTTATGACAAATGGAAAGGCTTCATCAAACTGGGAGCCCTGGTGTTTGAGAAGTGAATTTGCTGTTTAATTAGTGTTATTTTGGTACGTTTATACTGTGAACTGTAGCAGAGCTAAGGCATTCAAAGCCTTTAAAACTGTATTTGCCTTAGTGTTGTAGATTTTGTCTTTAATAATCATCTTCTCCCCTTTGATTTGTCTTCTAAAATAAAACCAGGCTGCGTGACTTAGAAGGTATTAATAAATCTCTGAAGTATTATAAAGATACTTACAATTCTTTGGACACTTGGATTCAACAAGTGGAAGATACTCAGCGAAAGATTCAAGAAATACATCCTGAAAATAGCAAAGCGTTGGCTAAACAATTGAACCAACATAAGGTATGAAAGGGATGTCATTGTGGGAAAGCACTACTGTAAGCACTGATCAACAAATTACAGTATCAGTGATCTCAATCTTGTTTATTAATATGAGGGGCTTATATCCATCAGCGCTTACTGTAAAACTCCAAGTAATCACCAGATTTTATGATTTTGTGTTTATAATGCAGCCATGGATATATCACTCACTGACTATTGTCATTTTATAGACCAGATTGTTTGGTCCTCAAGGTGTGCAAGAACATCAAAACCTTAAAACTCTGGACTCGCCTTATCACATAATTTTGTATTCAGTGATGCTTTTTTTTATTTATGGATGTAGGAATATTTTCATGGAAGCAGAGCTAAACTCAACATCTGTCTCCTGCAAGAAGGAAATGCAGTTTAAATAGACAGGATAATGAATTATATGCATGAAAGGATATATTCCTGATTTTGTTTTAAGTTCATTCACCAACTGTTAAACCTGGCAGGTTTTTTCACTACTTCTGTACTGTAAACCTGATAAAGCTGAGGACATAGGCTCGAGCATAATTACTTTTACACAACGTGGATAGGAGCATATTAGATGTTAGATAACGTAGATGTTAGCGTAACATCTATTTATATTAGACACTGTTAGATAAAGTAGAAATGTTAATTATAATAGTAATAAAAGTAACTTTTTAAGGTGAAAATGTACATTCATATTTTACAGATGCTGGTTTCTGAGATTGAAATGAAACAAAGCAAAATAGATGAATGCCAGAAGTATTCAGAACAATACTCAGCTGCTGTGAAGGTAACCATAACCTTACACTTATAATCCTATTTTTTAGTGTCAGTATCATGTTTAATGCCAACGATTTTGTATATTTTCTCTTTTACAGGACTATGAGTTGCAGACCATGACCTATAGAGCTATGGTTGACTCGCAACAAAAATCTCCAGTAAAACGCCGAAGAATGCAAAGCTCATCAGACTTCATTATTCAAGAGGTAAATCGGTTTCTTATGACAGGAAAATGTGAGTCTTTGCTTAAAACAGAGTAAACACAAGAATTCAGTTTTGGATTTATTAATGATTAAATATGGTAATCTAAAAAAGATTGTTTTTTCTCTAGATACATGATATAACAAATATTCTTTTGTTTGTTGTGCTACATTTTGGTAACAAGACAGTATAATGCAGCTGATTAAAACAAATCACCCAAATTATAAAAAGCTGTTTGAGAATTGTGCCTCAGTAAAACTGTTTAGAACTACCTCTGGACTGGATCTTGATCACAGTAAACAAGAAGTTCATCTTGACCGTAGTAAAACCTTCCATATCAGGACACTTTGATAAATTCTAAGGAAAATCAGCCTCACTTGGGTGAGAAAGATAAATCAGTCTCCCTGATACCTGTTAGAGAGAGGAATAGTGACAAGCACGGCTTGCCCCTCTTAAAACCTTTTCTTACGGGGGGAAGAATCAAGCGACTCTGAAATCAAAACATTGTCTTCTGTTTCTTCTCCTTATGGATCTCCTCATAGATCCTTAGGATATATTTGTTCAAGTGCACCTTGTTGACAGCGTTGAACTTTGGAATCAAAATTAGAACTTTGGATTCCACAATCATAATTTTGAAATCAAAATCGGGATAGGTTCTGGAGCACTGTCTATCACTTCTTTCAAGCTTAATGGGAGTGTTTACCTCTGTGACACCTACCCCCCCTTTTTGTTTCTCCACAGTTCATGGATCTACGGACTCGGTACACTGCTTTAGTGACCTTGATGACCCAATACATTAAGTTTGCAGGTGATTCCTTGAAAAGACTGGAAGAGGAAGAGGTAGGTCATTCTCTGTCAGTCAACCAAGCAAAAAGAACATCTAGGCAACCAAAGAGCAATACACCTGTTGGAATAATTCACAAAGTTACCAGCAGATGTGGAAAACTGAAATTTCTTGTGTAGTGCACATTATACAGAAATGTAGCAGTGTTAACACTGTTATGATTCAGATAAGCAAAATCCTGTACCATGCATACATTCTACCAGTTCTTCCACCTAGAAAGATGGTATGATTCGTTAAATTCTGATGGAGATGTAGTTTAAATTTAAATACTAATACTTTCAATTTAAATACCCTAGTGCTTGATCTTTTGGGTAAAAGCAGACACTAAGATGAAGGCAAACTCACCCTGTATACCCTATGTCGGCCTTTTAATATTCCGTAGCATGCATTCTGGTCCACTTGATAACATGCAAGGAAGTTCTTTCAACAGGGAGATGAGATGCCCTCTTAATTAATTTCTGGAGTTAGTTTGACCCCTTCATTTTTTTCCTTCTGCCTTCCTACTGTATTGATTCCTTGGGTTAAAACAGCATTTTATTTACGCTTAGAGTCGGATCTTACTAGCAAAAGTAGGTTATTGAAATTAGGCAGACGAATTACTCAAAATACATGCTTGCTGCAGAGCAAACCTTCCAAACAATTGAGAAAAAAAAACCTTCTAAATTTTTCACTTTCTTTTCAAAACTGTCTCTCAGAAAGAGATTATATAGTCATTCTTTAAGGACGACATTGTTTTAGTATAAACTGCATAAATTGGATAAAGTTGGAGAACACTACCATATGGGTATAAATTTTAATGTTACTGTTACAGAAAAAAAAAAGTTCTTAAATGAATGTTATATAATTCTGGTGCTGATTTTGTCTTTATTGGCTTTTCTTGCTATTGAATACCTCTGAACCAACACTAACAATAGCATGTATCTTTGGGCATCATCAAGTGGTGGAGCAAACTGATGGAAATACATAACGTTTGTTGATAAGTAGCCGTTTTAACTGAGGATTTAGTATGACTAATCATGCTAATGGCGTCAAGGATAAAAAGTCAGTCAAAGAACAAGGATCAAGAAATCTGTGAATGTCAATAGACTTCACGTTCTTCAAGAACAAGTGGAATCTTTCAAAATGTTTTGAGTTTCAGTGTGCTCTGAGTCTCCAGGACTGCTTTTTTTGAAATCAAGTAACCCCCATCTTCCTTTCCTCCTCTACCCCCTGTCAGTCTTCTAAATCTTTGGTAGCTTCTTTGAAGATAACCTAAGCAGGTTTCCAGTCTCAAAATAATATAATGAGGTTTTTTTGTTTTTAATCAGGGTAGCAAATCAGAAAAAGAATCATCTTTTTCAAAAGAGGAATGAGGGTTTTTTTCTTCTAGGAAGAAATATTCTTCACAGACCTCTGAAATCTGTGATTGTCCCAAGATTTTCTTTTATGCCAGTCTTTCTTCCTACCTCTCAGTAATGGTATTAAGAAAGCCGAGAATAAGGAAAAATAAGATACCTTCCATCATATCTCAGTTTTATCCTGTCATGCTCAGAGTTTACCAGAAGAGAATCAACTCCAGACACCTGTGAAATCAGCTGAAGTCTTTCAACATTTGGGAAGTAATGAAGCTCTTGAATTGAGAGAGGAAAAGAAACCTAATGAAAGCCTGATGGATGTGGAATATTTGCAAAACCAGAACTCTTCCAGTAAGCCTGAATACACAGAAAATAAATTGGAAATGAACAGAAGAAAATTAAATGTAGACGGATGTGATAAAATCAAAACTGGTAGAACATTAAAAGAACAAAATTTCAGTGGTCAAGAAAGTAGCATTAGTGGCAACAGAGACAGTGAGCTACATACAGAGCAGGAGAGTTTAATGGGTTTTGGTAGTCAAAGTAAAGAAGAAAAAAATGGCAGAAAAGATTGTTTTGTTTCAACTGACATCTGTGTGAGTGTGAACAATGATCCTGGTGAAATGTTAAATGAGCAGATTGCTAATGGAGAGAGACAGAAAACAGAAGGAATGTCAAAGAAATTGCCTGAAGTGGAAATGATACACAAAACCACAGGAAAAAAAAATTCAAGAAAGGCAGGGAGTGATGTTTCAACAAAGCAACAATGTGAGATGCAGTCAGAAACTGATTTTGAGCTAATAACAAAGAAAGCTGAAGTTAGTCCAGGAACTGGAAAGCAGGCCCTGGGTATCAGCCCTTACAAACATTTTTCACAGAGAACTCATTTTGAATGTCAGTGTAAAGAGCGTTGCTCTACAGAAAGCAAAAGCCATAATACTTTAAAATCTGAAGGCAAAGAGTTTCAAGTGTGTGGTGAAAAAGTTGATTCTCTTTCAGGTGCAGGGGATGCAGCACCATTAGAGAAAGTTGCATCTTCTTCCAGAGAGCTGACAGTGCACAATGGAAGTGAAAAAACTAAGTTAAATTTGCAATCTATGAGCAATCTAGGTGTTTATTGTCATGTTGAAAGGGATACTGACAAACTGCAGAAAGCATCTCTGGATAAAGGTTACCTCCTAGCAGAAAATGAAATCCTAGAAAAATCAAATTTAAATTCAAATGAAACTAAGAATACAGTGCAAGAAATGTTGGCTGTTTCTTCAGGAAATATTTCAGAGAGTCACTGTGCAGCAAAAGTCTCTGAATCTTATCCATTAGATTTTCATGTGTCACCTGTGCAGAATGATCAACATTTAGGTACAGAATTGTTAGGAAATGCTGGTGATTTAAATGCAAATTTAGGGCTCTCAGGAATTTTTTCTGGAGGACAGCATTATTTTCCATTATCAGAACATGAACTAGCAAAAAAGCTTTTGAGTCACAATGAGAAAGTAAGCATGAAGAAAATACCACAGGGTAACATTTATGGTTTGCACAACATAAATAGAAGTGGGAAGAAGCAGAGTGGAGAAGACAGGCTAGAACAGGGTCAGAAATGTAAAGATTTATTGCTAGTTTCAGAAGTAGACAGTAGAGATGACGATGATGGCACAAAGGTCCCTCGAAAAACCACTGGACTCCAGAAAACATTCAGTGGAAAAGCAGGCATAAAAGCCTCATTTGAAAAAAAAGAAAAGCAAAAAAAAAGAGACAAAGATAATGAAGAGAAAAGGAGCACAGCTATTATTAAGGTACCAGAGTTTTTATGCAATGCAAATGAAAGAGTTACTCTTAAGAATGATTCTAAATCAATGCAAATCAACATTTGAATCGCAAAATACTTCAAGGTCAAGTGATTTAAGACTGATTGAACGTAATTTAAACAATGAATATGCTAATTATGCATCAGTGTGCATTTTGAGACGCGTAAATTTTTTAAGTTCTTAGAAATTAACTTTTATGTTTATTTTGTGTTAATATTTGCCATCCTTTTCTCCACCCAACTGATGCTCAGCGTGTTGATTAGAAAAATGAAATCTAAGATACAGTTTGTGACTGTATCTATATTTTTAGGTCTTCTTTTTCAAGCACAATACATTAGATTTTGTGTTTTTGTGAGTATAAGAGATCTGATAAATCAATTTAAATGTTTTGTTTCTATTGGGGGCTGTTCAAAATTATAATACAGGGAAATATGGAGAGGAACTGAAGAAGCTGCCTTTGCATTAGCCTTTTAGGAAATGTCTCAGATATCACATGAAAAATCAAGTAAATCTGGTAAATTTTAAGTGACCCAACAGTTTGCTTGTTTGAAAACGTTGCTGTCATTACCCTTCGTGCCCCGTTTGTATGATCATAGGGATGAATATAGGTGTGTTCTTACTTCATGTTAGCTCACACTTGGTAATTTAGCACCACAACAGTGCTAATGAAGACAAGGTATGTATAGTTTCAACCATATTATTACTGGTGATTACACATCTTCCTTAAAAGACTTGCTCTGGATCTACCAGTATATGGAGACTACTAGCCAGCTGGTTTTCCTTAGGATTTTCCTAATTACCATGTTTACGCTTCTGTGTCTGCACTGCAGAACAGCTGTGCTCTTACTAGTCTCCCAGCTGTGCCAGTGGAGGCATTGGGACTGGGGAGCACACTATGGAGTACTGGAGTTTGGATACTTCTCTTTCTGGAGCTGCGGCATCTTGGCTCTAACTCTAGATACTGTTTCTTTTCTTGGAGGGGATTTCCAAACTTTTCTTGTGTCATTTGTGGTTGCAAGCTTAAATCCTTCTTTCAGCACCTGCTGAACTGATTGAGAAATGGTAGGCCGCTTTCTCCTTGGGAACTCTTGCACACTGTGTTGTTTACTCTACCTATTTGTTCGGAGAGAAAGCCTATGCGAGCTGTTTGGTGTTGCTTTCCTCTAAGAGGCATCTGACTGAAGTGAGAGGCTTCAGGACTTCTTCGCTTTGTGGATGTCTTTGTCAAGGGTTTCATATTTGGCTAATGGTAACTTCCTGAAGCCTTCAAGAGAAGGTGATGGTGGTGGGAACTGCTCATCCTGCTTTCTGGACATACCATATATACATGAGTAAGTATTTTCACTTCTCCTTTTCTAATAGCCTTATATGTTCCATATGCTGTATTACAAAAAGTGCATTCCAACTTACCTTTTTCTTTTACAGATTTTAAAGGATAAGGAAGCATCCACACGTCAGGCATATTCAGATCTAATGGCACAGCAAAATAGCACAGTTGCTGAGAATAAAAAACTCATGGGAAAGGTGAAAACACTTGAGGAGATGTTGGAGAATATGAAGAAACAAAAAATCCAAGTGGAACAGGAGCTCCCTAAAGTGAGAGAAGCTGCAGAAAAAGAGCGGAAGAAGCAGCAAAAAGACATGGAGGAGATCTGTCTTCAGAAGACCAAGGCTGAGCAAGAGGCAAAGCAGTGTCGTATAGACCTAGAAAGCATTGAGAAAGAAAAAGCAGATGCAGAGCAGGAGTTGGAATGTGCAAGACAGTTTGTTTTTCAGGCAGAGACTCAAAGAAGTATACTGGAAGAAAACCTCCGTGCTTTTCGAAATCAAATAGAAGAAAGCACCTTTACCAGAAGAAACCTTGAAGAGCTTCTAAGAAGAAAAGATACTAATCTTCATGATTTAGAGAAACAAAAAAACACCTTGATGCAGGAACTGAAGAAAAAAACAGATGGAGAAGAGAAGCTTATGAAGCTCATCAAGCAAATGGAACAAGATCTTGACTTTAAAGGGAACCTATCAGAAATAAAGCTGCAAGAAAGAGAGAGAACTGAATCCAGAAGGAAGATTGTTGAAGGCACATTCTCTGTAACTAGAGAAACTTCCCTGCCAACATTCACAGCTGGGCAAGGCAGCCAGTGTAGGATTGATTCTGAAATCACGAGTTTCCAGAAGAAACTAGAAGCCAAAAAAGTAGAAGAGCTTAAACAAAAGATAGATGAGCTGACTCTTGCTAACAAAAAAGCTGATAAAACTATTAAAGACCTGAAATATGAGCTGAATGAAACTGAGCTTCAAAAATCATCAACAGAAGAAAAGTCTCGTTTATTAAAAGAAAAACTGGATAAAGTCAACAATGAACTTAAATGCCTAAAAATTAAGTTGGAGGAAAAAGACCAAGAAGAGCAGAGATATTTGCAACAGTTGAAAGAACTGGAAAGGCAGCTACAGAGAACCACAGGTAAAGCTGAAGAGGTGATGCAAGAAAATATGGATCTTAAGAAAATTAAGATGAACTATCAGGAGGAGCTGAAATCTGTTCAGCAAGAAAAGACACAGCTAAAAAGAGAAGTAGAGGAATTAACCAGATCACAGACAAAAACTGAAATCACTATCAAACATTTAAATTCACAAATCAGTTCTCTTCAAAAAGAGAAGCTGGCAGCTGAACACAGAACACAGTCGTGCAAAGGAGAAGCAAATAATCTTCAAGACCAATATAAGAAAATTAAAGAACAGTTGCTTGAAAAAACGAAAGTAGAGAAAGAAAACCAGCGCGAAATTCAGATGCTGAAGAATGAATTAACCAAAAGCAATCAGGTGTCAGAAACATTGAAACAACAGATAGAAGACCTTAATAAATGGAATACTGAAACAAAACTAGTGATGAAGCAAATTCAATCCGAATCAGAGAAGATGGCTTTGGAAAAACAAAATATTCAGAGGAAAAATGATGCGTTAAAAGCTCTAGCAGATGGGTTCAAAGAACAATTGCGTACAACAAATGAACAACTGCACAAACAAACAATAATTGAGCAAGAATTCATATGTAAAATCAAAAGCCTAGAAGTTGATCTTGCAAAAACGAAAGACTTAGCTAGTGACTATAAACAAAAATGTGATAAACAAAATGCTTCCACCCTTAGCATTGACCGGGAGGTTAAAAATTTAAATGCTCAGATGAATGCTTTAACTATGGAAAAGAGAATGAGTGAGCAGAAGATAGCGCTACAACAAGCTCATATACAAGAACTAGGTAGCAAATTAAAAAAATTGCAGGATGAACTCCATCAGAAAACTCTGGATGAACAGATGGCACGCAAGAAGATGATTCTGTTTCAGGAAGAATCAATTAAGTTTAAACATTCTGCAGAGGAATTTAGGAAAAAAGTGGAAAAACTACTGGAATCCCATAGCATCACAGAAAAGGACATTTCTGGTATAAAACTGGAATGTGTTGCTCTTCAGCAAGAAAAGCATATGGCTGAGGAAAACATCATGTTGTACAAGAGGCAAATGGAAGATCTGCAAGAAAGGCTTAAAAAATGTCACGAACAACTACAGCAAGGGAAGCAGGCTGAAATGGACTATCACCAGAAGTGCAGGAAACTCGAGGAAGAATTGGAAGTGCAGAAGCGCATGGTTGAGAGCTTGAAACAGAAGATGGATCTGCAGGTCAGGGAGAGTGAACACAGGTTTCTTTCATTTCAGAATGAAGTTCAGCAAAATAATAAGCTCCAAGATTCTGGATTTAAATTGAGCTGTGAGAGAAGAGGGAATGATTTCAATTACCTGAGTGAGACTGGAGCTAAAGAATTTGAACAGCCTCCTCCACATACAAAACCAAGCTCACCTTTGTTAAGGCAGAAACAGGAGAGATCAGGTTTTAAATCTGATCAAATGGAAGAAAATACGTTGTATGTGAGTGCTGATGACACAATACCAAGAGAGGTGCAGTTTCAGATGTCAAGCATAAACCAATCATTAGAAGATTCAAGTTCGCAGTCTTTTACAGAGTTTGTTTCACAGATGAGTACACAGTTACAGATAACTTTTGATAAAACAAGCCAAATCTCTGGAACATCTGAAAGGGACACATTGAGAAACAGGAACCTACACAGTTCCAGGCAAACCATTAGACATGGAGAAGACACAAAACATGAATTAGGAGTGGTAAAACTGCATCCCTTGGAGGTACACACTACATTTTCTGAGGGTTTGCCTTCCTAATGCTGCTTTTTACTAGTCAGTTTGGTTGGTTGGTTTTAGTTATGCTTTATTACTATTCTGTTTAATTTTTCTGATGTTTCTACCTTGGTGAAGGGAACCCCTTCTGTCTTATGTAACACAAAAAGCTTAATGTTAGACCTTACTACCAGCTTTGTTAATGTCTAAGAAAGATTATTTGAAAAATTTGTATTGAAAATAGGAATTCACATACACTGTTGTATCATAATTGGTCAAAGTAAGCCTTGATTAACAGCAGTAAGCTCTTATAGAAACAAACAACAGTTACTGATGCTTAGTCTAGTCATATTCCTGTTATTGAATAAATATTTGAAATGGCAAATGCTCTTCAAAACTCAAGCTCTCTACATATCTCTGCTCGCCAATTCTAGTAGCGGTTCTCCTTTCTGACTTGCATTCAAGTTCTCCCTTTGGTTTCTCTGGTGGTGGATTTAGGAGTGAATTATGTACAGCATAGTCTGCAGTTGTATTTCTCACTGTGTCAAAAACTTCCTATTTACAGATAGTGAAGAACAAGCACTATGACATGCATGTTGAAGTCACAACATTAAACCAAGAAAATGACAAGACTTTTGGTAATGAAGAGAGAATGTTTCAGGGATACAAAACTTCCGAAGGGTTTAGGAGAGAAGACTTTGCAAAGATGAGCTCTTTCTTAGGAGAAGAGGTTTTGAGAACTGTTGATGATGCTACTCAGCTGGAATATTGTACAGAGGAATATGATACTATTAAATTTCAAGGTCTCCGACATGATGTAACTGCCAGACAGTTGACTGAAGTTAAACTTTTAGACAGGCTCACTGTTGAGCAGCTCATTTCAGGGAAGAAAACTATTGATGAGGTTCAGAAAAGTCTTGAAAAATTTTTAACTAAACCTACAGCTATAGCTGGGCTGTACCTTGAATCCAGCAAAGAGATAGTCTCTTTTGCTTTAGCAGCAAAGAGAAAGATCATAGGAAAAGCACTGGCATTAGCATTTTTAGAGGCCCAAGCAGCTACTGGTTTTATTATTGATCCCACAACAGGTCAGAAATTCTCTGTTGATGATTCAGTTGTTAGAGGGCTTGCAGACAGTGAATTCAAGAGTAGACTGCTTGAGGCAGAGAAAGCTGTTTTGGGTTATCGCTGTTCTGGGAAGGTGCTGTCTGTGTTTCAGGCTGTGGAAGCTCAACTTTTAGAAAGACAAAAAGGTAAAAATATCCTTGAGGCTCAAATTGCAAGCGGAGGGGTTATTGATCCTGTGAGAAGTGTTCGTGTACCTCCAGAAGCCGCCGTGCAGCTTGGCTTGCTTAATAACACCATTTTAAAATTTTTGCATGAACCTTCAAGTAATGCAAAATGTTTCCACAATCCAAATAACAGGAAAGCTATGTACTACTGTGATTTGCTGAAAATGTGTTTGTTCAGCATAAGCAGTAAATGCTTTCTGCTTCCAGTTGGTGAAAGGAAAATAAGCAGCCCATCAGCAGAGAAAAGTCATAAAAGTTCTGTAGTAAATGTTGACGCAGGAACTGAAATGACTTCATATGAGGCTTATCAAAAAAATTATATTGATAAAGCTACATATCTTGAGCTTTCAAAACAGGAATTTGATTGGAAGGAGTCTACATGTTTTGATTCTGATGGCAATTCTTTTCTTTTGCTTACAGATCTTAAAACGGGTGTACAGTTTAATATTGAGGAGACCTTAAATCAGGGTAGAATTGACAGAGCGTTAGTCAACAAATACAAGGAGGGCTTAATCACAGTTAATGAGTTTGGTGATATTTTAGTTAGCAGTTCACAGCCAAATAAGGATTTAAACAGTCCCATTGCAGGGTTCTGGCTTTCTGAAACCAATGAAAGAATTCCAGTCTTGAAAGCCTCACGCAAAAATTTGGTAGATAGAGTTACTGCCCTCCGATGTCTTGAAGCTCAGGTTAGTACAGGAGGTATAATTGATCCATTTACAGGAAAAAAGTACAGTGTTTCAGAAGCTTTGCAAAGGGAGTTAATTGATGATGGTTGTGCCAAACAAATCCAGCAGTGTGAGCTGATCTTTACTGGGATCATTCATCCTGTAAGGAACACTATTATGTCAGCTGTTGAAGCTGTGCATTTAAGTGCCATAGACAAAGAAATGGGCATGCGCTGTCTGGAGTATCAGTACTTGACTGGTGGCTTGATAGATCCAAAATCTCATTCCAGATTAACAATGGAAGATGCGATTAAGAATGGTATTATTGATGCTATCACAGCTACAAAGATGAAGGATGAAAAATTGCACAATAAAATTTTAACATGCCCCAAAACTAAGAAGAAGATAACCTACAAAGAAGCTTTAGATAGAGCTGTTTTTGATTGTCACACTGGGCTGCGGTTGTTAGAAGCAGCTCAGCCTATGAAAACAGGAATTTCCAGTCTTTACTACAATTCATAGTGGATGAAAGACATAAGTACTCATTCTGGGCTCTGCTTTAAAACCTGTTAAAATTAAGGAAAAGATCTGTGATGGCCTTTATGGAAAATCATAAATGGTGTTTTCTAGCATTAATTAGTTGCTGTAAAACTAATTATTATGAACAACTAATAAGCAGAAACCACTGAAACTGGAATTAGGTATTACTTACTGCAAAACTGAAATTTATAGATAGGCAGATTCATAATTTCAAAATGCAGTCTATGTGTTCAGTCTTTACCGGCAGGCTTTGTCTGTCATTACCTTACATGTAGGTAGTGTAAATGAGAAATTATACTGAGGGTGGTGAAGTTAATATTCGTGCAAAGTGGGTAGATTTAGGTGAGACAACAATCATATTCTTACATTAAAGATTGAAAGGGATTGCCCATTTTTTGAGTGAACACAGTGTAGTATTTCATATGACCTGTTACTTAAAATTACAAATCAGTTTGCAGATACCATTTGTTTTTCAAGAGTGGCAATAAAATATACAAGATTAAATCTGCAGTGCAGTAAGCACACATGCATCAGTATTTTTTCTCACACTGGTATTTCATTAATTTTAATGGACTGTTTACACCAAAAAGTTCTGTGCCCTGTCCAGAGTTCTTCTCTCATTTCAGGTTATTTTTTTTTTAGAATTGTTTTCTGCTCTAATAGGCAAATGAATTACAATAACACATCAAATTTTAAAAAAATCCATTGAAATAAAGTGTTTTCATTTCTACTTGTGATACATGGAAGGGCTTAAGCATGTTTTCTCAGTATTGATAAATGTCCACCTAACAGATTGTATTTATATGAAAAGGAGCATGTTTTCCTGTGCAGAAAAAGATTAAATGTCTCAGTATTTTACTTTTATTTTTCTTATTTCTGTAGACATGAAAGCAATGTATTCTTCCTAATTGTAATTTGGTAATCCATGTGCATAATTTGCAAAATACTGTTACGCTGTGCTGGTTGTACATATCCTTACCTGAGGGTAATGCAAAGGCAGCAGTTCAAAGATAGTTTATATGCAAATGTTCTTTAGATTTTATCTGCTGAGTAATAGCTGGGAAGCTATGCTTTTTCTTGCTATCCATCATTTTATAATGATTGTATGTGTGTATGAATAAGCACCTTTATCATAATTACAAATCGCTTGAGGTATTATTTTGTTAACGTCTATAATTATGTGGCATTTTTGTTCCTACATCAAAGTGTCATAGTAATGCATGTGCTGGTAAATAAAAAGAAATCGTTTTATGTTTATGTGGTGATAATAATGCCATTGTGGTAGAATTGTGTTTCTACGGACATTAATGTTAAGTATTTCAGCGATTTACATTTACATGTTTTTTTACAATTCATGGCACTCATCAGAAATCAATGGAAGAGGAGAAGAAGGAACATGTTGAGAAAGCTGGAGATTTACTGAAATGGGTGTCAAACCTCAGCAAGACACTCAGCAAAGAAGAAGGAGAAAAGGCTGAAAAGACAGATTTACCTAAGCAGCAGGTACACAGATGTCTTTGATAAAGCACCACTTCCTCTTTTTAGGTTTTTGCATGGATTAAAATGCCAAAATAATCTATAAACACTTTTTTTCCCCCCTACAAATCACCATCCACATTTTCCTCAGGACATAATTTCACATTTGATTGTGAGTAGAGAGTTGGGTAAACAAACATCAATGTTTAGGGACACAAGCATATTACTCAAGAATAAGCTCCCACTGCTTTTTACAGACCTAGCATGTGAGATATTCTGACACTGCAAAATATCAGTTTAGAGAAACTGGACACTGCACACCATTTCTCAGCCTTGGTAGAGGGAGAGTGCATCCTGTCAGGACAGCCTTTTGGGCACCAGGAGGGAAAAAGTTGGTAGGAGGGGCCTGAGGGCCGAGTTTCTATTTATTTGCTTTTCCAAAGTTAATCTGAGGGGTCCTCTTAAGGGATAGTCAAAACTGCTGTCCCAGGAAGTACAGCAGGTGTTGACTGAGGCCTCTTGGTTATCACACTAGTCCACAGACTCTTGGAATGGCCCATCTTGATGCCTTTGTATTTAACAGGACATTGTCACTGTGTACAATTGTAACTCTGGCCATAAATTTCCATCTGGGAAGTTTCCTGTCATTTCTAGGGCCTCCTCTGCTAGGCTTGCCCCATGAAATAGCTTAGTTACACCTAAAAAGGTTTCAGTAGGTGACGGTCTACCTGCACACTGAGCAGCACAGGGGCAGAGCAGTGTCTTGTCCACACCCCTCAGTAAAGGGCTGGATGTGTCATCATGCAAACATAATTTTGACCCTCTTGGCAGCCTGTTCCTGTGTTTTTATTTTGCTGATGCATTCTGGTGCCACAGTCACTGGAGCAGCATGTGCATAAACCCAGCTTGCTGTTGGGAAGGTTGGCAGTGATGACCACTGCAGCTCGTAGCTTGTTCAGAGTGGACCAGTGCTAGCTCTGAGTTTGTCCCTATATCTACAGGAGGAAATAAGCTTGTATTGATTTGAACACATTGATTGGTAAATTACTAGTAGTTAGGATCAGGATTTGCAAAAGCCTTCAGTGCTGGTCCTCTTCTGCCCTTGTTAATGACAAGACTGCCAACCTTTATCAGTGTTGGGCCAGCACTCAAGTCCTTAGGATATCTCAGCTTACCACGGCAGCTGTGGGTGTTGTCTCCCCTGTCCAGCCTGAGCCTCCACTGAGTAACCTGTGAGTTGGCTATCTTGGCTTCCTGTGGGAGATGGTGTTTGCTGAGGGTCTTTGTTTCCCTTGTGAAATGGCCTGATGAGGTAGCTGCACCTTTCAGAGGTGCCTGGGTTTGTGTCTCCACTGACTAGCAATGGTGCCCTTGACAAGTTGTGTAGAAACATGTACAAACTGATGATTTGGTAGCTAATGTCAGCTGAAATACATTTCACACAGAGGATTGGGGTGGCTGTGGGGTGTAGTCAGGTAGTGGGAAGAGAAGCTGATGCCAGTAGTGACAGGGTGCACACAGCAGCCACAGTGACACTGGCTCCCCGAGTAAAGTGGATCTCGTGACCCCACCTGGTACTTCAGCCTGCTCACATCACCTTCTTGCATAGTGCACGCAGTGGTTCTCTTGGTTCCTGTGCAAGCAGCACAAGTGGTGAGACAGTGGCTTGCTGGTGGTGATTGCAAAGGGAGACTGTTTGGGCCCTTTGATACAATGTGTACAAGGACAGAATTGGTTGTGTCCAAGCCCAGGTGAATGAAAGGCCCAAGCACCTTGCCTGAGATCTAGCACCTATGTTGAAAATATCTCTAGCTTGCAGAACTCCCTTTTGATGATTTGCCTTTATTTAATCAAAACGGGTGCTTTTCTTTGAAGAGGCTTCAGGGAGTTTCTCAGGAAAGTTAGAAGATTAAATTTCCACAAGTTCCCTTACCAGAACAAGTCCTTTAGTGGGGATGACACAGAACTGATAGTGTGGAGAATATTAATTAATAATTCATTTTTTCCAAGTGTCTCATGTTGCATTTGTCTCTGTTATTGAATTTCATGAAGGCGTGTGGTCTTCTGATATGTTTTTTCAAAAATTTGTTACCTCTCATTTTGGTGAGCAACTTCTTGAACATGACCATCGTACACAACCTTTATAAAGCTGCTATAAACTGTGCCAATTATAATAAGAGTTTTTAAATGATTGGTTAATTTTCCATCAAATAACATTTTGAAACATTTTATTTGTTTTGCCCAATAGTTTTCTAAAAATAGCTTACTTAATCAAAAGGCATATCACCATGACTTACCCATATGTAAATGATACAATTCCAATAAGTAATACTGCTCTAAGGATAGCCAGTATTTTAAAAAAATCAAGCTGTTATATTATTGAGATTAGCCTCAGATACAAATACAGTTTTGTTTGTTTGGTTGGTTGGTTGGTTGGTTTTTTTATGTACATAATGAGGTCTTGAACACAGGTTATTTATTTTTCAGATTTCCCTTCATGAAATGTCAACCAAGAAAGAACAAATAGCTGAAGCTCTGCAGACTACTCAGTCATTTTTAGCTAAGCACAGTGAAAAGTATGCCATTTTTTATTTTTCAAATAATGTAAATTCCTTGAATCAATACATACTGTTTGCTTAAACATAAATTATATCCTCATCTTATAGTTCTAATTGCATTTCATGTACAATTTGGGGGGTTTTTGTCTTCCCATTTGGTGAAGCTTGATGCAATTTTGTTTATTTCAAGAATTTGATTTGGTTTATATACCTTTGGTCAGCTTAAAAAGATTAGATATTTAAATTTTCATTAGAAGTCAAAATAATTAACAGATCTGTAGTAAATGAGTATTTGAACTACATGTCACAAGATTATTTCATCTGTGTCTGCAAACAGATGGTTTAAGCTACTAAATTGCTGAGATACCTTATGACTCCTTGCTGGTTATGTTACCTGTCTTGACTGGTAATCGGTAGACAAAGGCCCATGCAAAGGTTAAATGCTTCTTTTCCTGACAAACTGCAATCAGATTGTAGCTTTCTTAAACCTCTTTGTAATTAGGCTGCATTTTTTTCAGACTACTTGTACTAATTTCTGCTCCCCAGTTTTAAGTAAAGGTAGGCAGATCACATCCAACAAGTTAAAAATTACCCAGAGGTCTCCTTCTTCTATTTTTTTTTTTCATAACAGAATGACAGATGAAGAGAGACATGAAATGGAAAAGCAGGTTAGATGCCTCCAGGAGAGCTACAGCTTGTTATCCAATGAAGCTTTGAAGCAGCTGCAGGAAGCACATCTGGGTGATGAAAAGATGGAAGAAAAGGTAACAAGATTGAAACTTAGATTTCAGTCTCTCTTGAGATTTACTGCATGGTTTTCAAGCCACACATGATCAGCAAAAGAAGAAGCTGCAATTAACAGTGTGTGGAAGGAACTTGATATTTAAATGACTGAAGGTGTTGTGTATTTGCTGTGAAATACTGTATGTGACCTTACCTGTGCACATGAGCATTCTATTCATCAGACTTCTTTTGTGAAGAGTCTTAATAATGTGTGCCTTGCATGAAGAAAGATAAGCAATTCATTCATCTCTTAACTCTTCTCTTAAAAGCCATTCTTTGACTGCTAGATAAGTCTGCGTTTCTGCTGCAAAAATGACATCGTAAAATAACATGTTAATCTCTCCCATATGTCACTCAGAACTGTCCTGGAAGAGATCTACTTTCCATTTTTCTTAAAATCTTTCTGGGTATGAAAACAGGAGGACATAATACAACTAGCTCTGAGACGCTATGAATATATTTGTTAATGGATATTGGTCTTAAATATGGAGTTCTCAGAAATTATCTTGAAAGCGAGTGTTCTCATATACATATAGAGGCAGAGTCTGTGTAATGAGTTCAGATAATGTTGCCAAACTGAGTTCATGCTTTCCATGCCAACTAAATGCAATATTTGGTGCTAGAGTATCTGATTCCATATTGTGGAGTGTATATACAGAAATTCTGTATGCTGTAAACATGAATAGCATGGTTGTGTTGAATCACATACTGTTTCCAAATATTCTAACCTTTCACAGACATTTATAGCATGAAAATGTGCCCTTCAGGTATATGTTCTATTTGCTCTCTCTGCAATCATTTCTTCTATTGTCTTTCACTAACCCTGTTTATATGTGCAAAGCATAAGTTTTCAATTCACAGATGCATGTTGGTTTTAAATCTTTTATCACATCGTGTGCTGTTGAATGACTGACATAGATCACTTGCGCATTTGAGCTGCTAACATTCACAACATTCCTCCAGCCCTGGTAAGTACATGTTTTTATGCTTATCATGCATTCAAAGTCCAAAGAAGATTTTAAATATACAGTCCAAAAATACTGATAGCTTTTCTTTTATATTCCCTTTTAGGTGAATAAAGTCATTGCTGGTGTCATTGACCAAACAACTGGAGAAGTCCTTTCAATCTTTCAGTCTATTTTAAGAGGTTTTCTTGACTATGACACTGGAATTAGATTGCTCGAGAATCAGCTGATTCTTTCTGGAATAATTTCTCCAGAATTAGGAGTGTGTTATGATTTGGAAGAAGCTAAAGCTCATGCCTTAATTGACAAGCAGATTCTGTTGCAGCTGCAAGAATTAAGTAATGCAAAGAAGCTTATATCAGAATCATCATTAGCAAATATTCCAGTTGTTTCAGCTTTAGAACAAGGTCTAATTTCAGAACCTCTGGCTGTTAAAATTCTTGAGAATCAGCTTTCAAGTGGGCATTTGATTTTGCCATCTACTGGAGAAAAGCTGTCTTTGCAGAATGCCTTCCAGAAAAACCTGGTTTCTCCAACATTATATGCAAAACTCCTGGAAAGAAAAGACACATGTAAAGATCTCATAGACCCCAACTGTGCCGAGAAAATTTCCCTTGAACAGATGGTTCATAGAAGCATAATACATGAAGCAACAGGGTTAAGACTCCTACCTGTGAAACCACAAGAAAAAGGGAGAATTGTGTTCAAATGTGGAAGGAGGGTAACTATTTTGAGGGCAGCCCATGAAGGGCTCATTGACAGGGAAACAATGTTCAGGCTGCTGGGTGCTCAGTTAATGTCTGGAGGAATCATAGACCCTGACTCAGGGAAACGAATGACTGTGGAAGAGGCCATGAGACAAGGAATGATAGATCAGGACACTGCTTGTGGGATCCTCACACATCAGGTTCAGACTGGTGGAATCCTTTGTCAAAAATCAGGACAACGCCTGACTGTTGATGAAGCTGTACAATGCAACTTAATATCATCTACCAGTGCTCTGCTGGTATTAGAAGCACAGAGAGGCTTTGTGGGACTAATTTGGCCTCACACTGGTGAAATATTCCCCGTATCAACTTCTTTGCACCAAGATATGATTACAAATGAGCTGGCATTCAAAATACTGAATGATAGAAAGAAAATAGCTGCACTTTACATTCCAGAAACTTGTGAAATAATCAGTCTTGACAAGGCTGCAGAATCAGGGATATTAGACAGTAATACTGTATCTGTTTTGACCAATGTGACTTTACCAGATAAAATGCCCAATGTAGAAGAATTAAAGTCTCCTTGTAAAAATGCTGCAAAATGGTTATCGACTTATGAATTTCTGCCATCTGTATTTCATGACTGTGAGGAGGAACGTGAAGATTCTGCCACAGAAGACCCTGTATGTCATAATCTAGATCAAGCTAAGAAACTGTTCATGTCTTACCTGATGGTAAATAGTTATATGGATGCCAACACTGGAGGGAGACTTTTGTTATATGATGGACAACTGCAAGAAGTCATCGATATGTTGCTGGAAGGTGATAGGGCTGGGTACAATGCTGGTGTGTCAGAAATGGAGCTTAGTAACAAATACGTAAGCTCAAAAGGAATTAACTTAAAGTCAGCAGACAGTGTTCAGGGTGATCTTTCAGGTGCTGAGAATTTTTGTAATAACAGGAAAGTAAATCAATTTGATGATTTTAGGAATTATGTGTCTTCACAAGAAGATCTCCATGTGTGTAGGCCAGATGTTTGCAATACTCTTGATACTGAGCAATCAGAATATACACAGGAGATTTTGTTAACTATCCCAGCAGAACTCAGAAATGTGGTAAGCAGCACTCAAAATTCCATGAAGAGAAATGAACTCAGAGGTTTTTTGGAAGTTTCTGAGTGGACAGAACTCAAGCATAACAATCAGCAGACAAATTTAGGAAACATTGAAGGATACCTTCCAAATGACTCAAATACAAATCTTATTTCAGAAACAGCAAAAGAAGATATTTGTGTGGGAGACAGTCTGGATGATGAAAACAGGAATGATAAAATGTTGCAAAATTCCTTGAGTGTGAATGATTTGTCAGATAACAAAACATGGAGGGAGCTGGAAAGGTGCGCAGAATATGGGCCTCACATATTTCAAGCTGACAGTAGCAGAATGGTACTGGATAGCAGCAAGAAAGATAACTTTCGAAGAGGTCTTGGTTCATCCATCAGTGCAGACACTGAATATAGACTTCCAGAAGAATTAGTTAGTCAGTGTGGTCTCACACTAAAGTTTGAAGACAATGGATACGGTGAGCAACCTCTGCAGGAATATGGGGGTCCATCCCTAGAGGGCTGTCCCTGCATACATGGAAGGCCATCCCTGGAGGATTGTACTGATTTTCGGAATAGACTATGTCTAGAAGACAGCATAGACATGCGCCATAGGCCTTCATTGGGTGGTGATACTGTCATACACGATGGACCACCTCTGGGGGACAGCAACAGCACAGCACAAAGGCTGACAGTAGAAGAAAGTGATCTTGTATTCCACAAGTTAGTGCCGTGTGACAGTAGCTCCGACTCATCAATAGATGGGGGCGATGGCGTCCCACAGCTTGAGAGTAACTGCTTGCAGCATGAATTTGGTGAGGTGGCCTCTGAAGAGGACAGCTCTCAGTTGGATGATGGTGATGATGACATCTATGAAACACCTCAGGGTGATGATGATGACAGCGATGTCTATGATACTCCACAAATTGATGATGATGATGATTCCTCTGACACTTCTCGAGGTGATGAAGGGTTTGATACCTTGCAGTTGGGGGATGATGATAAATCAGAGCCAGAACTGGCTGGAAGATCAGTTCCATTAGGTTTTCTGGAGGAGAGAGGTGGACGAATAACCCTAAGAGAAGAGACCAGCTCTTTTCAAGAACTTGCAGGTAACTCTGGAGAGAATGTTCATGCAAATGTGAAAGGGCAACCTGAGAGCATAACTATAGCTTCTGCAAATGCCAAAACTGTGGAAAAAATACCTGAGGAAAGGGAAAGAATGGGGAGTTTTGGAGAGAAGGAGCAAGAGTTACCAGTTACTGTTGAGAGTGAAGGAAGAAAGGAAGGAGCCATGAGCTATTTACGGAATATATGTGAAGCGGATGTACAAGACAGGAATGAGGAAGTTGAAATGAAAGCAGAAGGTGACCCATGTGGGGAGGAATCCGAAGGTACACAGGAGGGGGAAGATTATGAGGAGGATTATGATAGCTATGATGACTCTGACACTGATTCTGACAGTGAAGAGGAAATGGATATTTTTTATTCACATCATCAATGTATAAGTAAAGGTGACCAGCTGTTAGTTTCTGTAGAAGATGTAGAAAGGAGCAATGAAAATAATCAGAATATTGATGACTGCTGCTATTCTTTAGACCACAAGACAGGATATACTTTGCATTTCCAGTCTAACCATGAAAATGGAAAACTATCCTCAGTAAAATGTGAATCAATGTCAAACGTTTCTGAAGAAAGATGTGTTAGTCTTTTATGTACAAGTGAAGAAGACAGACAGCAGGAAACAGAAGATGAATATGGGACTTTCATAAAAAGTAAACAGATGTCACAAGATACTACTGAGCCTATTCAGTCTGAAAACACCTTTGACACTAAATGGATATCCACTAAGAGTGAAGAGAATAATGAAACACAGCTTAGGGTTCCAGGTTCTCAGCTTCTTGATGGTACTGTGAAATCTGACATCAGTGTGACAGCCTGCCTACAGCAAGCTACTGATGATGACGAAAGTACTTGGTCAAATTTACTTCTCTCAGAATGCTTTACTGATAGCGTGAATAAAGACAGTAATGCCATGACAATGTTAGATTCAAATCATGGGCAAAGACAGAGAGAGGCACCATTTGCAGAGGAAAATGTATTAAATTATCTGGAACAACTAAAGGAAAGTTCATCTCAAAGGGACAATAAAATCCTTACAGATATCCCTTATGTGAGTGATAATAGTTCACTTAGTGACCCAGTACATCCAGTCACCAGTTGGAAGCATGGTCAAATAGAAAGAGGTTTTGAAATTCTAACAGAAAATAAAAGTAGAGTGAATATTATGGAGGAATGTGATGTCATGGAGCTAAGTAATAGTCCCATTCAGATGGAAAGCCTTGGGGCAATATTTGATGCAACAGTAATTAAAGCTGATAGAGAAATTCCTGTTGCAAGTAAAGAAAAAGTAAATGTTGATCAAGCTTTTCTTGACATTCAAGGTGCAAGATCAGGTGAATTTAGGAGAGATGTTAACATTCCTGCTTCTTTAAAACAACATACAACGTGCATAAAAGAAGGTGGCTATTCAGAACTTGATAAAACTGAATTCTGTTTTAGGGACATGGAAAGAGGGGAAGAGGGTATCCTGAAGGAAAAGGATTTTCTTCTAAATACGGAAGAAATGCATTCACGTGAATTTGATACTTACTCTTTTCCCCCACCTGATACAGGGAAACCAAAGGAGATTAGCATAACTAAAGAAACAGGGAGACTTAACTGTCAAAATATTGACAATGTCCTTAAAGACATTCCAGAAAGCAAAAGCAGCAATGATAGTGAAATCTCCTCCACAAAACCAGATGCTTTAGGAAGTACTGAGGATGCCAAAGAATTAGGGGATGGAAGTGACATGCTACCTACTGGGCGACATACCCATACCACTGATGTTTCTTCTGCAATTCTGAGTAGAATAGGGGGTAACTTGAATTATGGTGCCCAGAATGAACATGAGATGCTGAAAAACACAAAGGGAGAAAATGTGATGGTCAGTGAGACTTCCTCCCTTGGAAATGGTTTCAAAAAACAAATGTCCATGGAGTCGTTGCAAAAAGAAATGGGACCCTGCAAAGATTTTCAAGTAAGGGAAGGTATTTCACAATCAGCAGATGTGTCTGACACACTAATGGAAGACTTACAGAATATATTGCAAAGGAAATTGAAAATGGGACATGTTTACTGCAAGCAGGAAGGTGAAACCCTAAGTTACTCTGATACCAGAAATTTAATGCAAAATTTACTTAAAATGGTTAAAAGCACCCAGCTTGCAAGTGAAATGTCTAGTGGGTCAAATCTGAAGCAAATAAGCAATGCTCTTAGAACTACATTAATGATAAACACGCTGTGTACAGAGCCCAAGGACAGTGATGCTCCTTCACTGCTTTGGCCTGATTACAGAAGTCCTGATCTTCTTCATGATATTCTGAAGCAGGAATCCTGCAAGCAAAAGACAGCTGATCCAGATGAAAGGAAGAGCGAAACAGACATGAAAGCTCCTGTTCCCAAGCTTGCTGCCTCTGAATTTATGGAATTTTTTCAAATCTCACCTGAAGATGAAAGTACAAGCAAGTTAGAGGAGCTGATAAATGGTTTGCTTAGTAGCTCACAGGTTGCTGGTACCACCACAGAACATGAGGGTAAAGGCAAAGGAGATGGGCTTTATTCTCTTTCCTCAACAGAGCTATCAGAACTTGGATCAGAAACTGATGAAGGGAAGACATTGGCAGATAACACAACCACTACTTGGAAAAGTGATCAGGAGCATGGGAAGACAGACAGCCTGTCCAAAGGCTTTACTGAGCCTGTTTTCAAAACAAAAGAAGCAGTTGTGGGAGACACCCCCCCTAGCATGGTAAGTAACAACAGTGATATGTGCTCAGTGTCCTGTGTTAAAGGAATTGCATGGATCTTTCCAAGTGCTGGAGAGAATAATTGAACTGGAAAAATGGTTGAAAACTTAGATTAGAAATTTAAAATAAATCATAATAAACCTTTATTGCTTATTTTCAAGTCAGTTTGGAAAATCTTTTTGTAATTTTTAAAACTTATTTTCAGTTCGATGGAGTACAGCATTGTTTAAAGTTAACAGAGAAAATGCGAGAACATTCGGCAGTGCTTCAAGATATGAGAAACCACCTAGATAAACAGCAGCCTATTAGTAACAGCCTGGAAACACTAAAAGCAGAACTGGAACAGCTAGAGGTAAGTAAGCTGTTCTTTATGTTTGTACTTCAGTGGCGGGTGGTAGGAATAGCCCTTAGATTTTAAAGAAGATTTAAAATACAGTTAAAGCAATTCAGATTTAAATGCCTTTCTTAGTAACTTAATGCATCTTATATATATTCTCTTTGTAGACATTTGAATCAGGACTGGCTACCTTTGCACTTATCCTAAAAAAGGATATGAACTTGGCAGAAGAATTCTTAAGGTCTTGTAACAGGGATATTCCAGGAGAGAAACTTAAAGAGCTAAAGATAAGCTATGACTCTTTGCAGGAAGCATTTTTGGTGGTCTGTGATAGATCTTCAAAACGAGCAAAGCAAATAGTCAGCGCTGTTGACTTGGAAATGGTATGTTTTTATCGGTGTATGGTTTTACCTTGATTTTCTTCAAGGTAATTGGGCTAAAATAAAAGAATTTTGCTTTTCTTTATTTTATCTTAGTATAAAGATACATGTATCATTCAATTTAATAGGGTAGAAAATGTGACTAGACTCCAGGAGCATAAATAAATATACAACTTCCCTTTCTAGTCTAAGCTTGCAGGATTACACCAGCAACTTTTAAACCAACTGCACAGATTTTCACACTGGATCACAGAGAACAGTAAATTCATGCATGACTTCACAGAGGATACTAATGATATAGAAGAGATGAAGAAAAGTTTACAGCTGTTTAAAGTAAGTGCTCTTTATGGCAGGTGTTGATGATTCTGGCAAATGTTGCTCCTTATTATTAATTATTAGATAGGTTTTTTATTCCTTCTCAATAACCTCTATTGCTTAAAGAGATGACTATAAGTAATTACTTAAGAAGACAACTACTTGATAATCCAGTAATAAAATCTTGTTGATTTGCTTTTTCACTTGCAAAAAAAGTTTGATAAAGTTAGGATTACTGAGAAAGCTGTTGGTCCTACTTACATTTGTTGCAATAAAACTGAGCCTTTTAGATATCTAATTTATAATAAAAATACTTCAGTGATTAAAATTGGATCTTTATGCATTGGGTTCAGAATCTTTACTGAAGTTTAATTGCCTTCCAAATCAATTATATGTGAGGACACAAGATGGGAAAAGATAAAGTGCCTTCATTACACACTCCATAGAATGAGTAATGGAAAACAAAGCAGATCAAATTTTTAGTAAAGTTCATATACTTCCGTATGTATGAATAATAAACATTATTTTAGTTGTTTTAATGTGCGTAAGTAGAGTGCCAGAGACATGGTATGGTCATAGGAGCTCCACAGTATGTTGAGCTATTGGCAGCATTTGCCACATTGCTAGAAATGGTGACATTCTTGCTGTAGAGTTAAGAATAGGAATGATTTCAAGCAAATAGTTTAACATTTCTGTATCTTCAGACCTAGAACCTAGAAATGTTAAACGTAACCTGCCATAAATCCTTTGAAGTTTTCAGACAGTCAGTTTTCAGACATCCATGAGAGAGCAAAGAAATAGAGATGTGCGGTTTTTATTACTTGAGTACAAGCTGTCCTGAGGCAAGCCATGCACAAGTTCTAATGTCATACCTGAATGTGTCAGAATGATTCTGAGTTTTGATTTTCCATGGCTAAACTGTCTACCAAAAGCATTTTGGAATAGGGGCTAAGAAGAGATGATAGGGATACTTGTGGTTTATTGATACTCAATTTTTCTTTGTTGCTAGTAATTCCCTTCACTTCATTTACAGAACCGTGCTGCAGAGCTCAGCTGTAAGAAAATGCAACTGGAGTCCACTGCATTTGATGTTCAGTTCTTCATTTCTGAACATGCTGAAGACCTCTCTCCTAATCAGAGCAAACAGCTGCTGAGGCTCTTAAATACCACCCAGAAATCTTTTCAGGAAGCACAGGAAGCAATAACTTCTCAAGTGCAAAGTTTAGAGACTCAGTTAAAGGCAGTGCAAGAGCTGGGTGATCAGAAGGTTTGCCTTTCTGTGTAAACGTGTGCTGAATGTTTCTGTCTATGGATGAGGAATTTTAATACCACCATGCAATATTGAGCATATTTCTATCTTTTCCCTTTTTACTACAGATACATTCATAGTTCTACAAAGATGATATTGATCAAGTTTGGTGAATTTTTGTCTTGCCTTGGTAGGAAACCGAGGAAACTCACAGAAACAGCATATTAAATTATGAACAGACGCAGGTCTGCTCTTTCTAGCAATGAGAGAAATTGACTTGAGGTTTCTCACAAGTGTTGTTTCTTCAGCAGCTATATCATTAATTGATCTGAGCTATATTGATCACTGAATTTGCTATCACACCATTGCATAACACTTTGGTCTTGCTGAAGATTTTCTTTTCCTTTAATTTGCCAGGTCATCTGCTTATGTGACCTTTTTTCTAGATCTTTGTAGTCCAAGAACCAGATTTGTTAAAATCCATGTGCCATGGATTGTTTTGACTGAGAGATGTGTTAGAGGGACAAACATATGAGTAAATTAGCCAAGATACTTGCAGTTCTAGGCGTGGGCACTGGGAAAACTGTGAGTCAAGTTGGGCCAGTTACTTCTTCAGCTGGCACGGCTGCAGCTGGCAAGTGTAAGCAGCCTTTGTAGAGTCAAAAGAGGCTGATAAGAGCTGCAGCATAACAGCACCTCCTCTTCTCTCAAAGCAGCACTGATAAGAGTCAGGATCACCACCTCAGCCCCCAGTTTACGTGTAAATAAAAATTAAAAGTGCCTTAGTATTCTGAAGACTTTGTGTTATTTTGCCATTCCAAGAACATTTCTTTCTACTATATTTTGTAAAAGAAGCATAAAATTGAGTATAGGAAAGGCACGGATAAGTTTTCTAGGACTTTGTAACAATAATGAGCTTGCATGTTTTGTTCTTTTCTACTGCTTAAAAAGTCCGCAGTTTCTATTCAGGTAACATATTATGCATACCAAAAAGAGCTAACTCACATTCACAACTAACTTCTGTTTTGATGTCCTTTTTTTCAGAATTAATAGTGTTTATCACAGGTTTCAAGCGATTAAGAGACTGGATTTTCACTCCTGTTTGGAGATTTCATCCTTCACATATGTGCATGGCCAGACTTCTATTGGGCAATTCCATCAAACATGGTCTCTTTTACTTACAACATATTTGAGGTTTATCCATAACTTCTGTATGTTCATCTTGCTCTTTGTACCACTGCTATCATGTTTACAGCATACTTTTAAAATTACTGCTTTGCAATATTGATGTTCAAAGATTTCTAATATCTATTAGAGGGTTGGTTCCTGAAGTGAGGAATTTTTGTCTTATTGTTCAATTGTACTCGACTCTAATATAGGATGTGGCTGAGCGGCAGCAGGAATGCAAAGAGAAACTGCAGGAAATCTGTGATTTGCTTACCCAGACTGAAAATCGACTCATTGGACAGCGAGAGTCTCTTGTTATTGGAGACAGCAAGGCTGAGCTGGAACAATACCAGACCAAACAGGAGGTATGCACAATTCTAGTCAGAGGAGTTAAAGAAGACTGAGTGCAGAGGAGAGTGACTGGACTCTTTTGTTGAGTAACAGGGCTTGTCATGTGAGAGGAGAGTAAAATAGATTTGTTTGACCTACCAAAAGTAAAGGCTTAGTGGCATGCATTTAAACTGCTGCCTGTGAATACACTCCAGTTTGTGCCAGTGGGAGAAGAGAAACTTCCAAATGAGGAGACACTAGAATAGGGAGTATGTGCTACGTTTCAAGAAGCACTCTTGAAGCAGGCATGAATTTTGTTAATATATTAGCTTGAGATTGTTCCTGTTGAATATGATAAAATCATGCATGTTTATTATGCTAAACTAATGTAGCCAGCTTTTTAGCTGGTATCAGGAATTGTTTATTCCTGTTCACAGTACTTTGAAGAATTTTGCTGCAAGGTTTTCTCTTGCCTGAGGCTTTCCATTGTCTCACTCTTGTTTTGTTTTGAATTCTGTTTCTTATTAGTGTTTCTTGCAATCTCTTTGGTGTCCTCGTGTAGCAAACCCCTTTCTGTTTGTTTGCTTTCCTTGCTCTTAGCTGTATCCAGTCATCTATAAACTTTTAGTCTGTCCTGACTGATAGCAAGTTTATGATAGTTAAAGGACTTAGGGACTTGGTACTCTTCTTCTTCCTCTTTCTCCTGGTACTAGTTTACTATACTGCAGAGCTCCAAGTCAGGTTTAGTAATCTGTAAAAGGAGAAATTTCCTTATTCGTCTTGCCTTGCTTTACTTATCTTTGAAGTAATACGTCTAGTTCGTCAAAGTTGTTCTTATAGTCAGTCACTCGTACAGACACCCCTGGGGTAGCTTTTTTCAACCCTTACCTGTCTTAAGGATTTGTGGCCTAAATGGGGTATTCATGGCGAGTGAAGAACTGATACAGCATATGCCTCATTTTTTTTCCCATCGGCTGTTTGTGACTGCCTAGCAGACTAGTTGTTATTTTCTGCCTGATTTCTTGGAATCACCATTGAAAAAGTGTGTCTTAGGAGGGAATGGGGGTTAAAAATGGTCTTTTATAGATCAAGTCAGAGCTTTCATCCTCAGTGTGCTGTTTGAAAGGGAGCACAGAGCAGTCAGATACAGGGTCCTTTTCTTGATACAGCGTCCCTAGGAAAATCTTTCTAATGTACTTCCTGAAGTGTTAAAATGAGCTGCAGTTTTAGCTGCTATGTTCTATAATTGCTGCAAAATCTTTAGTCTAGAATGAGAATCAAATGTTCTGTCTTGCAGCTCCAAGATTGTTACACTGCATAAAAAGGTGAAAAATGTCATTTTTTCAGTAACTGGGTGAATGTTTTCAACAGTGTTAATTGTTGAATTAAAGCTCCTCTCAGATAATTGGGAGGCAGACTAGGAAAACTGCTTTGGGTAAATTAAAACTAAATTTCTGTCCTCTATGAAATTCAATGGATGTAAACATTCTTGAGAGACTGAAATGTTGTGATTGATTACAACTGAAGAAAAAAAATATTTGTGTGCCATTTCTGGCCTGAAGAAACCCAATAAATACAGGAAAACTTTCACCCGGGAAAGATGATTACAATTTTCTGACTTCTATTCAATTGCCTAATTTTCAGCAGCTTTATATTAGGATAGAAATGGACCAGAATTTGTCAGGAGACTCACTTTACCAACTGCAGTATAGCAGATTTACTTAATTCTTGATTTCTAAAAAATAAGATATATGTTCTTCTGCATACCTGGAAATGCAATATTTGAACTGTTAAAGGGAAAAAAGTGGCCTCAGTCTGAATAGGACTGTAAGCAAACAGATTTGCAATTAAAAAAAAGTATTAAAAAGACAAATTGAGCTGCAACAACATTGTCAGTTGTTGATGTCTTTGATTTTAATAATTGTCTGCCACGTAGTAATGTATCATGTGCAGCTGGAAAGGACCAGTGTGGTGCTTACCCCAAGAAGAGAGATAGTTCCAATAACGTTAGTTGGACAGATCTCATGAATAATTTACTTGCTCTTATTTGCTTTCTTTTTTCTCAAAAGGAGATACAGAAAGACATGAGAAGAAGTGCCCAGACACTGGCCGAGATTGTGAAAAATACTGAAACCTTCTTGAAAGAGAACGGAGAAAAGTTGTCACAAGAAGACAAGACTATTCTGGAACAGAAACTGAATGAAGCTAAGACAAAGTGTTTGCTCCTTAGCCAGAAGGCAGAAGAGTCCAAAAAAGAACTGGATAAAGCTATGACAACAGCAATTAAGCAGGAAACAGAAAAGGTTTTTAGGCAACCATTTCATACCTTTATTCAAACCTTTTTCATGTCTTATGGTATTAGTCGTGCAACTAACTGTTGTGTGGTGGGTTGACCTTGTCTGGGTGCCAAAAAGCCATTCCATCACTTCCTTCCTCAGCTGGACAGGGGAGAGAAAATTTAATGAAAGCTTGTAAGTTAAGATAAGGGCGGGGAGACATCACTCACAGTTGCTGGCAAAACAGGCTTGACTTGGGGAAGTTAATTTATTACCAATCAAATCAGAATAGGATAATGAGAAATAAAAACTAAATCCACCCCTCCTTTGTTCCTGAACTCAGCTCTGGAGTTCTCTCCCTCGTTCCCATCACTGGTGCAGGGGGATGAGGAATGTAGGTTGCGGTCAGTTCATCACACGTTGTCTCTGCCACTCCTTCCTCCTCAGGGGAAGGACTCCTCACACTCTTCCTGTGTTCCAGTGTGGGGTCCCTCACACAGGAGACAGTCCTTCATGAACTTCTCCAGCGTGAGTCCTTCCCATGGGCTCCAGAGTGATCCCTTCCGCAGGGTGCAGTCCTTAAGGCACACTGTTCCAGTATGTGGAATGACTCCATGGGCACAAGTTGTGCCGTGAGCCTGCTTGAGTGTGGGGTTCCCACAGGGTTACAGCCTCCTTTGGCCATCCACATGCTCTGGAGTGGGGTCCTCCCGGGGCTGCAGGTGGGTCTCTGGACCCCTGTGGTCCTCCATGGGCTGCAGGGGCACGGCTGCCTCACCATGGGCTGCACCACGGGCTGCAGGGGAATCTCTGCTCTGGCACCTGGAGCACATCCTGCCCCTCCTTCTGCACTGACCTTGGTGTCTGCAGAGCTGTTCCTCTCACATATTCTCACCCCTCTCTTCAGGCTGCTGTTTTTCATGCATTTTTTTTTACCCTTTTACTATGTGATCCCAGAGTTGCTACCACCGTTACTGATGGACTTGGCCTTAGCAAGTGGTGGGTCCATGTTGGAGCTGGTTGGCATTGGGTCTGTCAGACATGAAGGAAGCTTCTGGCAGCTTCTCAGAGAAGCCAACCCTGCAGCCCCCCTGATTCCAAAACATATCCAAGCAAACCCAATACATATTGATAAATTGTGGAGAGGTTAATGTCATATTTCATTTGGGTAATTAATAAACTGTTGGTTATTCTCTTATAAAATGAACAGCAACGTCTATATTAATCAAAAATTTTCTTTGATGTCAATGTATTTTAAATGGTTTATTTGTATATTTATGTAATATTTTGTGATCCTTAAAGAAGATTCCTAAATTGAAACTGCGAAATTTCAATGTAGGTTGCAGCCATAGAACAGCTGGAAGAAAGTAAAAATACAATAGAAAATCTTTTGGATTGGTTATCAAATGTGGATAAAGAAGCAGAGCATGGCCGGAAATTTAAGCAAGTGATAGAACAGAATGGAACGCACTTTGAAGAAGGAGATGTGAAAGTTTTGGAAGGAGAGGAGGATGATGTCAATGGTAATCTGCTGGAAATGCAGCAAGACATTGAAACTCGGGTGGATGGACTAGTAAAAAGCACAGATGATAATCTGAACCAGCAGTATCAGAAAGTCAAGGTATTGTTACTGGGTTTATTTATTTATTATTATTATTATTATTATTATTATTATTATTATTATTATTATTATTATTATTATTTAGGTGCTAAGTGTATCAGTCCTTATTCAACATGAGTGAACTCAATCTCATCCTTTCTGTCATAGGCTTTGGAACAGGCACTAGGAAGACAGTAATACACAATGGCAGGAATTTCAGTAGTTAGAATGTATTGCACATTTGTCACTTTTTTGCTGTTACTATAGTTGTTTCATGCAAAATAAGAGAAAGGACACATTCTACAAGGTAAATGTAGAATCTTTGTGGTGAGTCTGTTATTATTTTTTGCAGTGAGGAATTGATGCAGGCAAATAAAATGCAAAACATAGCAATATAAATTCATACCCTTTATGTGACTTTTTCAAAAGTCTTTGTGATACCCAAATGATTCATCCTCCTTTAATCCCCTGTGAATACTGATTGCAAATTGCTGCAAATAATGGTTTACTGAAATTATAGTTTTCATTCCCTACAACTTTTACACACGGGCAAAGCAGTGTTTGAATGCTTCAGAAAGGTGAGTTACATAAAATTACAGTGCAGCATTTTAAAAATAGGTTTTCCTGGTAAGATAATTGGAAGCATTTAAAATAATAAGAGCTCAGTTTTATGTTGGTTGCTGACTTATAGCTGAGAAACCAAGAACCTTTAGGTGTGAGTTGATGGACACCTTAAAGAAAATTATTATGCTTGTAGCTGATAGTATTTTGGATTTCCTTTTTTATTAAAAAAAACCAAAACACCAAACTAAAACTAAAACCCCAAAAGCAACTTAAGAAAATAAGATTATTGGGTTTTGCATACATGATATTTTTACTTCTACTTTTTTGACAGTTCATTTCTGCACGTAGTGCCTACAGAATAATTGGCCACTGTACTCATGGAAGAAAAACATACTGTTTATTTCACATAGCTATTTTTCATGGGAGTAGAAGACTTCAAGAATGAAGAATTTTTTGAAAGAATATATTTGAAATATGTTTTTCATTTGGAATACAGTAGTAGTTCCTGAACTTAAATTTTTTTAATGGGATTGAAAAATGTACATGCCCAGATTGTGTCTTGATTTTTAATATCAACTGGACCTGTTTTATGACTAACTATATTTGATAAGAATCATGGCTCTTGATTCTGAAAAATGAAATTTAAAAACCCAAATAATAATTTTTGTTCACTGAGTGTAAGAAGAAAGTATCTGTACTATGTTTGATGCTTTCACTCCTTAAGGTCTGCTTGTCTGTAATGGTAGCTATAATATAAATAATGGGGCATGGAGAGTTTTGATTTGGAAAGTTGCCTATCTTTGAATGTTTTATTTGTTAAATCCCATTTTGAGACAGAGAATCAGGAAAATTTTGGTTACACTAAGCACACTACCGTAAATACTAAGTAATAAGCAAATTAATTTTATTAGGAAAAATGTTAAAGAGATTGATAGTGTCTAGTTTTACTCTACAGAGTTGTCTTTTGGAAGTACAGGGGAAAATGCTGTGTGATATATACATCCAGGTACTGCTGAAGTTGCAGTGATATTTGAACTTTTCCATATGGTCATGGCCTATACATCTGGCAAAAATTACCACTGAATGTTTTGTAAAATTTTTTAACTGCATAGAAATATGATGACCAAGAGTCACACTTTCACTTAAATTACTGAGAAAATGTTGGGTTTTTAAATAAATAATATGAAAATTAGAAAAGTCTTTTATTATTTTGATTGTTTTACCTGTCCTTTTCTAAGGAGCCATGTGAGAAGGTGCTGGTTGTAATTTATTCTTCTTTTATTTGTAGGCTCAACATGAGAAAATTATTTCCCAGCAGCAGGCTATCATAGTAGCAACTCAGTCTGCTCAGGTACTGCTTGAGAAACAAGGGCACTACCTCACCCCTGAAGAAAAAGACAAGATGCAGAGGAACATGAAAGAGCTGAAGGCTCAGTATGAGACTGCTTTGGCCGAATCAGAACGAAAAATGAAATTGACCCATTCTCTAAGAGAAGAACTGGAGAAATTCGATGCAGACTATAGTGAATTTGAAACCTGGCTGCAGCAGCAGAACAAGAACTTGACAATTTGGAGGCAGGGGCTTCTGACTTCAGTGGTATTATGGTCAAACTGAAAAGGCAGAAGAGTTTTTCGGAAGATGTTATATCTCACAAAGGTGATTTACGCTATATTACAATTTCTGGGCAAAGAGTTTTGGATGCTGCAAGGTCGTGTAGCAAAAGAGATGGTGTGAAAGTTGACAAAGATGGTGTTGATACTTCAGCGACATATGCTGAAGTGCAAAATAAACTGGATAGAGCTTCTGATCGCTTCAAATCTCTCTATACTAAGGTAAGTTTTATTTATACTGAATAGGAATGACTATTGTAATTGATTTAGCAATTTGTGTAGACAGGAGCTAGCTGATGAAACAAACACTGGGAAAGTTGTAAATTCTTTGCTTCTTGAAGTTAGATAACATAACAAGATGGTTTTCTAGAAGATCTACTTTAGTCAAGTGTCAGACTATAAAAGGTCTGAATGGATGATACTTTCTACTTTGCGTTCTGTGGAAGAAATGAGACCAGAGTTCTTCGTTGTCCTTTCCAGCCTTAAACAGCTTCTGAGACTGTGGCAGCTCAGAATGTCTTGGGTAATGTTTTGGGGTGGAAAGAAATTGTAATAACTTTCACATGTATAATGTTTCTTTATGTTACTTGCAATATTTCCCACAACTGCTTATTTACTTATCTCCCTAATAATAAAATGAGTGTAAAAAGAGAGAGACTATGCCAAAAATAACAGGTGAAGTTTTAATTTTAATTTGTATCCTGAAGTATTTTGTCCCAATGTGACCTTTGTTGTCAGCACTGGGCATGAAAGAACTTAGTGATTTGAGGACAGCAATTCTTTTCCAGTGCTCTACCAAGTAAACATTTTATCCTTAACAATCTCAGATTAGTGTCTAACTAATGAGTATTTAGCAGTGCAAAATCCTCCATGTACCTTAGAGAGGGAAGATAATCTAGCTCTCTGTGCCAGGTTCTTGTATGGAATATGTCTGATAGAACTAGACAAACATCACCAACTAGTCTCACATGCCGGATTTCCAGCTGTTTTCAAAAAACCAACAGTGTTGTTCAATATTGATAATATTCCAGAACTATAAACTTCTGAGATAATTATTAATTGAACCATTGAAGAGAGAGTTGCTGTCAGTAGCCTTTGAATGTGCTATTTCATAATTTTCTAAAGTCATAGGTTCAAACTTCTCAGTAGAGCTTTAATGTCCACTGGTACGGTGTTGGTTTGCAACAGTGGCCATCTTTGTCTGGAAATTTTTATCTCTTTAAGGTTTTCATGCTCAGAAATGTAAATTCTATGAAGCCATGTATTTGATTGCATGATTAAAAAAGCAGTGTAAAACTGTGATCTCGGTTTGTCAAGGCAGCTCTTCATTTACAGAAGCACATTTTCCTTTTCCTGCTTAACTGGTATGAACAGGGAAGCTAAACTGACAATTGTATTGATGTGTTAGATTTCCTCCAGTTGGTTTATTGAATTAGTTTGAGTGTGAATGTAAAGACTTCATAACAAAATTTTCAGAGAGCTTATTTTTATGCACATAAAAATCCCATGCCAGCAGCTTGATTTGTCGATTTTCCAAATTCTATCCTTTCCATATATACATTTAGCAGAGTTATAAGACATGCTTTTAAAAATATTTGACAATAAATATGCAGAACAAAGTAGACCTTTGGAGTCTTTAAGGACAGAAATCTCAAAAGTGAGAATGTCCAAAATTAGTGAGATCTTCTGAGTTGTAAATGAATTTGTAGTAACCTTTTTGCCTTTTGTAAAAGCTTCTTGCTTTTAATAAATACTTAGATTGCTTTTACTTTTATATTTATGTATTTGCACTTGTGCGAGACATGATTTCATAGGCTGATATGTTGAAGGAATCTTAAAGTCAGTTCTTGGTTAACTCGTTATATAAATAAGAAAGTTCTGTGTCTGCCCACCAGATGGAGACCAAGTACCATACAGTGTCTGGAAGGTTCAGAATATAAATATTTAACGGAACTATTTATAAATATTATGACTTGATACAATCAGATTTTGCTTGTGAAACCATCTCCAGAAAGTCTGAAAGAGTTTCACTGGCGTTTTTATGTGACAATTTGCTGTAAACATTTTGGGGCATCCTAACATACAGGACTAATAGGATCTTGTTCAGATGACATTTTTAAGTGAATAAAACAGAGTGTGTGTACAATACCCAACCATATCACTTTGGATTCACTGTGCAGGTTAGGTAGATATGAAAACAGTACTCCACTGTCTGTATTTTAATGAACATACACATCTCTTCTGATTTTTTAAAAAAATTTCTGGCTTCCGCTGGCTTTCTACATTTCTGCTTTCCATTAGCCTTCAACATTTTTGGTGCCAGTGTTCTGATAAAGAATCTTTATATTGGTGAATCAAAAATTATTCTTGAAGCTTTTCCTATTCTAGTACAGCAAGTAAGATTCCAGCTTCCCACCTGCATCAGTTATTTGATCCTAAATCACCCTTTCGGAGCACAAACTGGTAAGACCTGCGTAGCCTGTCCAGCTGTCATGTCTTAGCTCAGAAATCAGTTAGACAGTAAAGTGATGGCAGGAAAAAATGATGCAGTATTACAGGAAGGAGTGTATGACTTTGAGATTGGTATGCAGCACACAGTTTAATGCCTGCGTATTTGGTTCTTTTCTACTATTTTAGTGTAGCATCCTTGGAAATAACCTTAAAGATCTGGTGGATAAATACCAGCACTATGAAGATGCCTCATCTGGACTTTTGTCAGGTCTCCAGGCCTCTGAAATAGCTGTGAACAAACAACTATCAGAGCCAATTGCAGTGGATCCCAAAAATCTCCAAAGACAACTCGAAGAAACCAAGGTGAAAAGCTGTAAAATGCAGCAGTACTTTTGTGCTAAAAGGAACTGCTTTTTGTCTGAAAAACAGGATGATCTAATATCATCCAAGTGGCCTCAGGCCAAATTCTTGCCTTGCATGTGGGCATACAGCTTCTATGGTTCTGAAATTTGGCTGTCCAGAGCAATATCTGAAAAGCACTGGGTGAAAAAAAATGGGGTACCAAGACGCCATTAGCAATGGTGACAGCAACATGTGTTTTCTATCACTTAGCAAATGATAGGGTGAAATTTTTTTGATTGAAGTTTTTGAACTAAAAAAGGATTAGTGTTTATGGTTTGCTATCAGAATAAGGCTTGGATAGGGTTCCAGGTAGAACAGTCCATTTGATTGTTGTCTGTGACTCTTGTTTTTTTTTTCTGTTCACACTTGCGTGTTACTCCATTATGAAAGGGATCATACCAGGTGAACAGTGTGATGTGAGTAGTCTGTTTGCCTGTTTCAGTTGCACCCAGTGCTATATGCCCAGCAGAGAGTGAATTTAACATAATTTGTGCTGCATAGAAAAATGGTATTTTTTTATTTTTCCCCACTGAGGGTATAACTCATGACTTTATGTAAAACTGAGTATCGGCAAGACAAGTTAGTGATAGAGCTTGTGAAGGTAAAACTCTGGCTACCTGTATAAAGTGTAAATTTGGAGAAGGCTTTAGAAGTATAAGGTGAGTTATATAAAGGTTCATGCAGTCTGTCATCTTTGAACTGTTATATTTTCATAAACACATTCAATCACCTGTACTATAAATAAAATGCAAGATTATTTGTTTTTCAATGAGCAAGACCATTGGTCAGGCACTTCCTCACTGTTTTGTCTGTGCTTGGTGAAGTATCAGTGCAAGGTCAGACACACTCACTATTGAAGAATTATAGTCAATAGCTTTTGGAAAGTACAGCTTTAACCACTTCCCTTACATCAGCCTGAGCAGTAGTTACCTTTACCTATGGTATCTTTCAAATTGGCCACTGGAGATGCCCAACACTTTGGTGCATGACAGCAAAAGGAGTCAAATCACAGCCGTGTTTAAGACAACAAAATTAAAAGTCTAAGTTGTGAACTCCTAACAATTGAATGTTTTAGGTACATTTGTGCTTCCAAGCACAAGAAGAGTAGGAATAAAACCAATTACAATTTGAAGCTTCATTTAAACTTTTTGTTCCTTATGCCAAAATGAATTATATTCTCTATAATGCAAATTTTCATGGAAGTAGTACAAAAGGAGTGAGTACTAGGGTTCTTTTTATGAAATGTCTACATGGATTACTTGCCACACAAAAGAGCACTCAATGAATATGAGTGGGAAGAAGGGAGAGGGTACAAAATGTCAAAAGATTCAAAGGAAGAGAAAAAACAGGAGGCTGAAGAAAGAAAGCCAATTAATGAAAGCAAAACAAAGAGTATTTTGAGGAAATCAGGTGTTGCAAGTTAAAGCTGTCCCTTGTAGCCAACACATGCAGCTGATAATCCAGCTAGACACAGACCTTGGCAGCATGGTGAGGTCTAATCTTTTTATGGGGATTAACTGTTCTTCAGAATATTCTTCACTGCCTCTGGCATCAGCTTGCTTGCCTTCTGTTAGCATACAGGGTTTTCTGGTACATCTTTTTTTTCTTTCTTTTTTTGTTGTTTCTTTTTTATTCTTTTTCTTTCTGCACAAGTACTAGCCTAAGCCTCTTCAGGTCTCTCTGAGACTCATTGTGTCAAATGGGTCAGCAAGATGAGGTACTGTGCTCTGGCACACTCTTATGCTCTGGGTACCAGTGCTGAATACACTGACACGACTTCTTTGTGCTGGCAGGGCACATAGGATTACCTTTTGATTCATATATTCATTGAGTATCAATGAATATCAAAAAATAAATGAGACATCCTTTCACTTTGAACTTGTATAAAGTTCAAGTGAGTCAAAAAAACCACTAGCACAGAGGCCAGAAATTATTTAAAGATTATTTGCCCTAAAGTACTCTTACACACTAGAGAGACAAAGCCACTAGAAGGTGATTCAGCCTTTTTGTCTTCATTGTCTCTGAAGCAAATCATGGCTGGGCTAGTCTCTGAACATGTGTTCCTTGGTTAGATGGACAAACCTAGGCAAAATTCAGCCATACGGTTTCAGGAGTTCCTGACTGTGAAGGCAATTATCTCGTTTCAGGCTATTCCTGTTTACTCTACAATATCAGCCTGATCCTTTGTCGGTACCACTGGTGGTGAATGTGTAACTGTTGCTGTTGACTGTGTGCTTTTCCTTCTGAATTGTTCTTAGATGCTGAGTTGAAAAATATGTTTATAATGTAGTCTATACAAGGGGTCTCTAGAAACAATTAAACAAAAGACACATTTGAAGTTACATGCAAGAAATAAGTTGAGTCAGACAAGTATTCTAAAACATATGGTAAAAAAGATGATGAATGAGCTAAAACAAGGGCTGGAAGGTTAACAGCAGCTATAACCACCAGTCAGGATTTTTTGTAAGGAGAGGTCACAAATTGAGTTAGTTTATTCCCAGCACTAAGTTTAGGTTCTGTGATGTATCTCAAGCCTTGCTTATGTAAATATCAACTGTACTGAAAAGCATAACTGATAATAGTGGAATTTTACAGGTTCTTCAGGGACAAGTGTCTAACCACCAAATTGCTGTGGAAAAACTGAAAAAAGCTGCTGAAGTGTTATTGGACACAAGGGGAGAGTTGACACCAGACAAAGATGAGATTCAGAAAACACTGGGTAAAATATTTGCTTTTTTTAACACCTCTTTTTATCACTTGCGTCTGCATGCAGGTTCTGAAAGAGAAAGATTATAGAGCTTCCACATTTTTGTGTCACTGTCCAAGTCCATGTTTTGTTGAGTCATAAGTCATTACAACACAGTAACTTTATTGTTGGTCTCTCTCCTACATTGATCCATATGCTTTTCACTGTCGTTTCATTTTTTTCTTTTTACAGAAATAGGGATTGCTGAGCAGAAGTAGTGATTTGCTGAGGATCATAAATTCACCAGAGAGACATGACTCCAAGGAACCTGTTTATAAGCAGTTATTTGAAATTTGCTTAGCTTAGGAATTATTTCCTTCCAACTTTAAGAAACTGTCCATGAAGGGGTTGATTTTGCCTGGCTGTCAGATGTCCACCCACCTTCTCTCATTCCCCTTGCTCAAGTGGATGGGGGCAAAAATTAAGATGGAAAAGCCCATGGGTTGAGATAAAGACAGGGAGATCACTTACTGTTTACTGGGCATGGACAAAATAGACTTGACTTGGCAAAAATTAACTTTCATTTATTGCCAAATAAAACAGGTTTGGGAAATGAGACATGAAGACAAATCACAACAACGCTATGCTCCACCCCACTCTTTTTTCCAGGCTTACCATCATTCCTTCCTTCCTTCCCACCTACTCCCACTTCCTCCCTGCCAAACAGTGCAGTGTGAATGGGAAATGGATGATTGTGGTCAGTCTGTAATTTCTCTGCTGCTGCTTCCTCCTCACACGTTTCCCCTGCTCCAGTGAGAGACCTCTCCGCAGGCTGAAATCTTTCATGCTAATATTGTTCCAGTGTGGATAAAGGCTGCATTTCCTTCAGGAAACATCCACCTCCTCTAGCGTGGGGTCCTCTACGTGCTGCAATGTGGTTATCTGCTCTTCCATCCTCCACAGGCTTCAGGGGAATCTCTGCTCCAGCACCTGAAGCGTCTCTTCTCCCTATTTCTTCTCTGACCTTCGTGTCTGCAGGGCTGTTTTCATACTTTTCCCTCATTTCTCAGTCCCATGCAGTGTTTTCCCTTTTCTTAAATCCATTTATAGCAGCACCACCAGTTTGGCTGAGGAGCTCAGCTGTGCCCTGAGGTGGGTCAGCTGGAGTTGGCTGAAACCATCTGTGTCTTCCATGGGGCAGCCCTTGACCTCCTCTCACATGAGCTAAAAAAACTTGTCACTAACAAACCCTTTCCACCTACACTTACTACTCTTTCCTATCAGTAGTGAGAAGCAGCACAGCATGACATTCACCACTGTCTGAAGTTTGAAGGCGCTCTCTGTGTAACACACAGCTGTCTCTTCCTGGAAACCCATAAGTAACTTGCAGAACAACAAAATAAAAAACTGTGGCTTGACTCTTTGAAGTTGGTGATGAAACTCTGTAGGAGGTACATGGATCTTGTAACTTCTAGAGAGTCATCTCAAGAGTGTTGGATGTCTAATGAAGAACCATCTCTCAGGTCTCACTATAACATAAGAGACAATTGTAGAAGACATGTCTTAATACTCTGCTATTTTATTTCTCAGCAACAGTCAACAGCTGTCTTAAGCTAGAGCTACATGGAAATCAGTTTCTAACTCTGGGCAACTACAGCTGTATGCTGCTCCCTCATTTCCCTTGTCCGGTGTGTTTCTTGGCTCTGTTTGAAATTTTTGGTCTTTGCTTCCATGTTTTTACTGACTAAAGCTGCTTTTTTTTCCTTCATTTTAATGTAGCAATTTTTGATTCAGCTGGTGAGAACTGGTGAAGTGAGCTAAAAGCTTAGTTTGGCTAGAGGAAAAAAATTGAAATACATTTTCTTTTTATCAGATGATATCGTGGAAAGATATGACAATTTGTCCAAATCCGTGAATGAAAGGAATGAGAAGCTTCAAGTAACTCTGACACGATCGCTAAGTGTGCAGGATGGTTTGGATGAAATGCTGGATTGGATGAAAGGAGTTGAAAAGAGCCTTAAAGAACAAGATCAAGTGCCTTTGAATTCTGCTGCTATTCAAGATATTATTAGTAAAAGCATTGTAAGTAGCATTCTTTGAAAGAAAAAACATCTGTTTGATAATGCAGATTTCAAGAAAGAATTAAAATCTTAGGTTGGAACCTTTAATGGATTCAAAATACTTACTGAAGAGGACGGTTGTGTCAAGTGAAACTGCCCATAAGGATTTTTGTAGCTGAAATAGACTACACTGATGGTCTAGCTGTACTGATTTGTTGCTTTATGTGGTAGACGAATTTCACTTCTTAAAATGTAGTTGCAAGTAATACAAGGTAGTTCGTGTATGTTTCAGATGCTCGAACAAGACATTGCGGGTCGCCAAAGCAGTATAAACACTATGAATGAAAAAGTGAAGAAGTTCATGGAAACAGCAGATCCATCCACTGCATCCACACTGCAAGCTAAAATGAGTGAACTTGCAGGTCGGTTTTCTGAAGCAAGTAACAAGCACAGAGAGAAGCTTATGAAAATGGAGGAATTGAAGACTAAAGTGGAGTTATTTGAAGGTCTGTCAGAAAAACTTCAATCATTTCTAGATGAGAAAAACCAGGCACTCAGTGAAACGGAGGCACCAAGAAAGGATGTTAGTGAAGTGTCTCAATACATGCAGGTACTGTAGCATTCAATTTGTATCTGTTGTGCATTCTTAGTCTAACTCATCTAAGTGGCTGAATAAGAAACAAGGCGTGTTTTTTCCCCTGCTTTGGTTGGTTAGCTAAAACCACGAGTTTAATTTTGAAGAAGTGATTGTAAAGTCTAACATGAAGAATGTCATCCTATTTTGCAGGAAGCTAGTGTAGAACTGGCACAACACAAGAAGGATCTGGAAGTTTTGAAGAAGCTTCTTGAAGAACTTTCATTCCATGCTCTTCCTGGAGATAAAGCGCTGGTATTAGAAAAAGTAAATGCTTTGTCAAAGAAATTCAAGGAGGTAGAGGAGACGATAAAGGAAAAGTAAGTTGAGTAATCAAAGTATTTCCACTTTGGCTAATAACACAGTGTGAATGTTGTGATTACTGTTATCCTTTTGCATGCAATCTCAAGATATTGCAGTTAACCAGAGTAAGTGAGGGGTTTTTTATAGAAAGAAAAAGATTCTATTTGAAAATGCCTCTGTAGTTAGTCTGTCTGGCTCAAGAGCTCTGAAAAGGGCCATAATGATAAATAATTTTTCAAATTTTGTGACACATGATTCTTGGTAATTTTAAGAAAACCCTACTTCTCACCTTCTATGATAGAACATAAATTGCTGCTTGTGCGTATTCCTTTAGAGTACCATTTGGCATCAGGCTGCAAAGGAAGACTGGAGAAATTGTAAGAGATTCCATAGAAGTTACATTTACAGTAAAACTAGATTTTGCACATTCTGCTTATGTCCATAAAATTATCTTTTTGACACTTTGAATTTAGGAATAGTAATAACAGATTGATCATATTTGTTAGTTTAATTATTAGAAGGAAAACTGTCATTCCTTTGTCTTTAATTGTCTAGAGAAGAGGATGTATCATCTTGTCAGAAAGAAATGGATACTTTTGAGCTCCTTGTAGAATCATTAAAGAAATGGATAAAAGAGACAACAGAACGAATTCCAGCAGCACAGCCCTCTCTGAATACAGAGGAGTTAAAGAAACCTTTGGAAGATACATTGGTAAGCCGTTGCAGGAGAAGTGAAATCTGGCTGAAGGAAATAAGGCATCTCTTACTAATATTGAAATACAGACCTAAGGTGTAAGCAGTCACAATAATTGGGACTAGGGGGCTTGCAGTCTGCATTTACATTCCCATTTGCTTTGTATGTTTTGCAGCAGATTCCCAAATAGCAAAGTTGTTCCTTTCTGTACATTAAGTCTCTTAAGTCCGAAGTCAGTTTTGTAATGAACAAATGACTGTCTTTCTTAACCAGAATTTAAAAGATGAATGGACATTAAAGGCACCTGAACTGCAGAAAATGAATAGCAGAGGAACTTTGCTGTGTAACCTAATCACTGCTGTGACTTCTCCTGCCAAACTGAGAGCAGTTGCCAAATCAGGTATGCTTTTGTATAATCAGATAAGCCTAACATTTCAGGAATTTTTAAAACCCTTAAGACAAAAATTAAAATTATTTCACCCTTGGATTAGCATTCTGAATATTATGGCTTGTGAGAAAACATTTAGCCATGTCTCTTCTGACTGTTGTTTGCTGGGATTCTCATTTAAACTGTCTAGCTGCTGTAGTAATTCAGCACACATTCTCATTGTTTTACTCTGCCAAAATAATGTAAAAGTGCGCTGATGTAAATGATTAATGTGTCCTAGAGCTGCTATGTAATTCCCAGATAGTGAATAAAATGACAGTATCACAGTTGCCTTCACCTCATCGCAGAAAGCTTCTGCTAATGAGAAATTGACTTATACTGATCAGTGTTCGGTGCTTCACATACTCATCAAGTCTTCTGCAAGCAGGAGAAATACAAACCTTGTTTTGCAAACACTGATGTACCTGCACAGAGATACCTATTTGATGGCCAAAAGGCTATTCTGTGGCGCCAAGCAAGCACAAAAAGGTTTGCGGAGTCGTGAAGTTTTTGTTAGAAGGGTAATGAGGAGATGGTTTATATAAAAAGTGAGCCTAGATAAACCTACTCATCCTAATATGATATCATAATTAGTATTAGTCAGCGTTTTAGTTGAAACAACGGCACAGAAGGGAATCAACTTTGTATCCCAGCATGATTTTCCTGGGCTGAAATGTGTTTTCTGTCTGGACATTCATCTAAATTCTATTTTACTGGTAATCATAATTTAAAGATAGCAAGTCTATTTCCATGATTTTTTTTTAGTCTAGTATTAAATATTAGCTTGTTTTAAAGAAACCAGTAATTCTGCCAAGTATCATTCCAGACATAGTTCAAGGATGTTGGGCGTTTTAATGGCCATAAGCACATTTTCAGTCAATTCTTGAACTGACTAGGTCTGGAAATAAATTCAAGTGTGTTGGCCTTCATTGGTCATCTGCAAGTATCTGGGAGGCTGGGGACTGACAGAGGATATCTCTTGGGCAAAAGTAGAACACTTTCTTTCTTATATCTCTTTGTAATAGCTGCCTCTGGTTCCTCTGGTTTTGGTGGTTTTTTGTTTTGTTTTTTTTTGACTTTAAATAAAAGTCTTTCAAAGAACATTTTGGAATCTTCTATTTGGGCTCATTCCCCTGCCTCTTTCTACTCCTGTGCATCCAGATAGAAAAAATAGTTAAATAGCTATCACATAAGAGCAGCTATAATCCTCCAGACCAGAACATTTGCCCTCCTTGACAAGAGCTGTACTGTGTATCACTTTATCACAGTTATAAATACCAGAGTCCAGCTAATAGAGCGTGAAGATCTACAAGACTCTGGCTGGAGCCTGTGACTCCTCTTATCTGGTTTGTTTTCTCTTGCCATCCTCCAGCTGCCACTAATGTGGTCCTCACTGTCCAGCTGGTACCGGGGGGTGGATGCATGGCCTTTTCCAAGGCAACCATTAATCTTCCTCTGCTAATTGCTCATCTGGGAATACATATGTGCAGGCGAGCGGGAAGTGAGTCTCCTTGCAGTTCTCTGCAGTGTGATCGTGTGGCCCTGCTCTTTGCTCTGACTCCATTTTACAAAACCCATTAGCTCTGGTTTCAGAGGCTCTGATATTATGTTTAATTAGTAGGGCTGCCTCAGTGAGTGGCTGCCTCCGAGTGACAGTAAGGACTTCAGGCGTAACAGTAAGAGTGCCACGTTGCAATTCTTATCATAGAGCACATGCTCAAGTCTTGATTATGACAAGGTAGGGAGGGATCAATCCAGTTGGTATCGAGAGCTGTCTATGCAGAGTTACAATGCTGATAAACCATAGAATCATTTTAAGTTAGAAAAGACCCTTAAGATCATTAGGTCCAAACATTAACCTAGCACTGCCAAGTCCAGCACTAAACCATGTCCCCAAGCAGCACATATACATGTTTTTTAAATACCTCCAGGAATGGTATCTCAACCACTTCCCTGGTGGGTAAAGGTACCGTAAGTAAGCAGTGCCTTCGGTTGTGGTGTCTGCAGTGACCACTCTGGGCCTCTTTGCTGTTTAATGTTTTGTGCTGTCCTCAGTTGCAGCATTTGCCAGCTAGTCCTCTCCCAGGCTATACCCGTTATGGCTGGGTAAAACTGCTCTCAGTCACAGGGTCCTTTCGGGGAGAGGAAGGAAGTGATGTTAGCGATGTGGATGTGAACAGGCCTCATAGCTGGGGCATCAACCTTTGGCCCTGGTCAGTTATTTAATACAGAACTGTGAACAGTAGGACTGCTTATACATCCTATATGTGTGCACACTTCTAAGTGCATGCATCTACACACCCAGCTACTCGGCCTGTGTGATACCACTTATGGTACTGTCTGGCTGGAACTTCATTCTTGATGTTGTAATGAGAGCTACGGACCATGCTGTTTTGAAGAGGAAATGTAGTGCTGGGGTTTTGGTGGGAAAAGGCCCAGATAAGCAAGAGACTTCATCTCTTTTGATCTCTTTTGATCTCTTTTGATCTCTTTTGACAGGTGGCACAATATTAAATGGTGAAGGAGGAGCTCCAGGAACTCAGGATTTCTTGAAAAATAAAGGTCAATAAAAGTTTCAGCATGTGATAAAGAAATGTTGCTTGCCAATTGCTGTTAAATATGGAGGCATTTTTTAAATGTTGTACATAAATCTGCTTGTAGCAGTCATTATTAGACAGAAATTTCACATCACCATCACATAAGACACCTACATTGACTAGGGCATGATATTATAAGTAATTTTAACAATACCTTAACAATACCTAACAATCTCTTTATTTTCTTTGAAGACCAACCAAATCTGACCTTGTTTTCTGAATCAATAAATACTTTTATAAATGTATACAAGGATGGCTATTTTACTGTAAGATGTGAGTTTTGAGAAATACCTTTCTATGGGGTTTGAAACTTTAACACCCCTCAGCATTCACAACATGCATATACACAAATATATGTATACAAAGACACCCTTTTTATATACATTTGTATCACTGTGACCAACTCTTTTGTAGAAACAAAGGAACTTTTATATAAGGACTTTATAGTAGCTGAAATGTAGCCCAGTATATTAAAGTTTTGGTCATGGAACTGTTGCTTGAAATACTGAAACAGCAATGGGTAGAAAGATTCAAATGTGTTTGTGCACTTGTGTGTATTGAAATAATGATTCCTGTGAAATAAGAAGCTCTTGCAAATAGGAACTTATATTAGCTCATTCAGAGGTAGTGTTGCCACGTTTAGAGTGGATTGGAAATAACTCTAACATATTCAGTGGCTTATTATTTGGGGAGCTATTAGCTTGTGTCACTGTTTAGAATCCATGCAGTATTGTTTCAAGGGCTTGTAACTTCTAACAGTCTTCGTGCACCTCTCTTTGCAGAACTGACAACTGTTCAACAAGCTATGTCTAATGTAAATCACAGCTATGAAGATTTGGGAGTTTTATTGAATGAAAAGATTTCAGAACTAGAAAGTATGCTTTCAAAAATGCAAAATATTCAGGAAGAATCAGCCTCAATGATGCATTGGTTGCAAAAAATGGACAAAACTGCATCAGACTGGGAAGCTGCTCCCACAGATAGTGAAGCGGTTAAAGCCCAAGTTGAGCAACATAAGGTACTTTGTGCCTTCAAAGAAATACTTTTTCTTGTATTTATTAGGCAGATGCTATGAAATAACTGATATCTCAGCCTAGCTTAATGTTGCAGAGAGTATTTAAATGATCCTACTAAGCATATTAGTCAGGCTTTGAGCAAATCTGGCAAACTGTGTCAGTGGAGTGAAGGAGCACTGTGTCAGAGAGAATGAGTTTTGCAGGTCAGAAAATAATAATTTTGGTGGACAGTTTGAAAAGGTGAGGCTATACTGATTATGCAATAAACTTCTTTGATCTTAGTGGTTTAGAGGTATATAATAGATTACTTGTAATATCTGGAGGGCTGTATCTGTCCAAAAGCTGTTTCTGCAGCTGCTGGCTCACTGACGCTCCACAGACCTCCCGGTCTCTGCAGCTGCAGCGGCTTATGTCTCTTCCAAGGCAGTGTTTCTCTTCAGCAGCCCTGTCATGCTTGTTAAGTTATATAGCTGCACAACAGTCTCCTTCCCCCTTTATAATTGATATGAGAAAACCACTGAATCAGCAGTAAGCTTCTGTCATGTTTCAGCATTGGAGACATATGCTTCCCTAGCAATGAAGGACAATATTTACACATGTAAGGTTAGTCTATAAAGGGAAACATAATGGATAGGGAAAATTCTTTTCTTGCTTGTGATTGTCTATAAACAAAGACAGAATTTGATTTAACTTGAGTTTCTTTTATATTTGGCGGGTCACCCTTAAAAATTAACCTGACCAGCTACCAACTTCCTCAGAGTTGGATAACATTCAATCTTAAAATTCAGCCTAAGTGTGAAAGAAAACCAGCTCTTTGTTTCTTAACAGAGAATGTGCAAAGCTAACATGATCATCTAACCCGCAATGTAGTAATAGAAAAGTATTCACAAATAGTTTGAAAACCAGGTGAGTGCTCAGGGAAGAGTCATCTGATGCATTGGACCTCTTACTAGAAGTTCTAAATCAAGTACAGTTTGTTCAGTGTTTATTTTTGTGGGTTCTAGATAATTAAAAAGCAGCTCCATGAGGCAAGCTTCATTACTTAAGAACATTCGTATTAGAGCCCTTTGCCAGGCATGTAAGAAGTGTTCACTTCTGTCTGCAAGAACAGCATTAATTAGGATTTGCTGGGGTATCTCAGTCTTCTGTTAGGTCTGCATTTAAAACCCTGATTCTCTTTGAACTATGGGTTTTGTGGAGACACGGAATAGTCTGTGATAGCAGGACTTCTACTGAGGTAAATGAGGCCACACCACACTCCTCTCTGTCAGTGCTAGCTGCGTTATTTCTGCTGTGAACTGTACTTTGCATTAGTCAGTTTGCCTTCTGTACACAAATAGATTCCAAGTATATGTGAATATGATGGGACCTAGTAAATCTTATTTATCTGAATTCTTCTAGTTCTGTCACTTGTTCAAATTAAGCAATAATTATTACTATCATTTATATCTCTCAGGTTCTCTCTTCCAAAAAAATTTGACTAGCAAATTATGTCATTACAGCGTGTTTTGAGATTCATAGGAGAAAAGTAGTATATACAGGCTAGATATTTATTTTTTATCTTCATGTTTGGCACCTCAGTATTATGGACTGCAAACTTTACCATTCTTCTTTATTCTCTTATTTATTTATTTTATCACCTAAATTTTCAGCTTTTTGAAACTGAATTAAAGCAAAGTGCAAACAAAGTGCAGGAACTAAAGGACAAAGTTACAGAGCTGTTGGAGAAGAACCCTGACTCTCCTGAGGCACCTAAGTGGAGACAAACGTTGGATAAAATAGGTACTTCAATAAAGCTGTATTATAGCTCAATCTGATTTGGAAGTTGTTTTATTATGAGTTTTTTAATTTATTAGCAATAACTAGTATTTTTAATACCTTATTTCCTCTTATCTCTTAAATTCTGTGGAAATAACTCCCTTTGCAAGAGTGTAGATCTGAAATAATTCCAGTGATGTCCATAGATTTTGAATTTGTGTTAGTGCAGAGGTTTGCCTCCCTGTTTGAGAGGCTTTATCTTTTTCAAATGGTGTGCAGCTAAAACTCGTCTGTCCAGTTACTGCTCCAGATACATATTTTGTTCTTCTTACAAAATATAACAAATTAAGCTGATTCTAATTTCATGTAAAGAATGGTTTGAGTTGCTGCTAGTGCTCTTCTGCATGATTTTTTTTCCCATGAACTAGTGGCTTTTGGCATTTTGTGGGTTTGCTGGATTTTTGCTGTTTTCTAAAACTGATTGTATAAATTTTGCCAAGAAAAAAAGAAAAAAAAAGAAAAAAATGAATGAAAAAAAAGAAAGTGACCATGTTTAGTCAATAGATTTTGAGACATTGCAGGGCCTAATTGTCATGAGCTTTTAAAATTTTTTTCGTGTTAGTCATATTTTAAATAAATTATAGGTCAATAGCATTGTATGTCAGTCTTGTTTCATAGTGATAGGCATTTCCATCACTACACCAACAGTAATTTTGAATCTGAGAGTTTTTCCAGTCTGTCCTGCTTGTAAGTGAAACTCTGAAAAGTTTAAGTAGCAGGTAAGGTGTCCAACATACCTTTAGTAGTGTTGAAAGGGGATTAATACGAAATTAGCAGAGGACTGGGAAGCAGCAAAAGGCACTGTAAAAAACAGGGATGAAAATAAGGAACAAGGAGAGTTAGCAAAATACCAGACCTGACTGAGCAAGCACTGACAGTATCACAGAGGGGAAGGGGGAAGTTACAAGACTAAGACACAAAGGCTGCTCTGGAAGCCACTTGCCATAGTGGAAAAGACCACAGACTGGCATAGGTGTGAACCTAAGCTCACACAGTGCTTTTGAAATACCTATGTGCAGAAGTATTCTCATTGCCCATCGTTAGGTATGTGGTTTAGATGTTTTAGGTGAATGGTTTTAGATGAATGATACAGACATTTGAAAGAGTTAGGTTTTTTCAGAGTGCTGTTCAGAGTTGAAACCTGATTTTGGGCTTCTGAACACCCTTGAAAACATGGGGCTTTTTTACTGAATAAGCAGGAAGATTTGTCTATCTAAATGAGGCACCTGAGTTATAACTGATTACAACCCTTTGCCTTCTATGCCATTTGAGACCGAAGCTTAAATTTGGGGGTATTTCATTTAGTAATATTCTAATCCAATTTTATTAGATGTTATGTATTCATTGCTCTAAAAATTCCACACGTGGCTGACTGTCATCCAAGTGTATGTGGGTCTGACTTTTAAAAGATGTTATTTGCAGAGTCACTGCAATAAGGCATCTGGAGTTAATCAGCAAGAAGCCTTATGAGAGAGCTCTGTTTATGTTTCATATATAGTCTGCTGTCTCACAATCCATCTGCTAGAACATGCATGCAATATGTTAACATTATCATTGTTAGATTCCAAATGGAAAGAGCTCAATCAAGTTACATCTGAGAGACAACAAAAACTGGAGGAGTCTTCAAATTACCTGACCCAGTTCCAGACAGCAGAAGCTCAGCTAAAGCACTGGCTTGTAGAAAAGGAGCTAATGGTCAGTGTGCTGGGACCATTATCAATTGATCCTAATATGCTGAATACACAAAAGCAACAGGTTCAGGTGAGTAGTGCCAACACACGTTTTTGATTTAAGTTTCTTCTGCCTTTTTGGTCTTAGCAAAGTACTATTTTGCATCTAGAGTAGAGCATGGTTAGTATAAGCCATTAGATTTATTTATCTTTAGGTATCAACTTATGTCGTACTTAACTACAATAATTACAAGAAAAAATTATCGTAAGAGTGAAAAGAGATCAGAACAGGTAAAAAAAAATGTGAAGGAGACATTGATCCTCTGATATATCTTTTTGTTTTGACCATAATGTGGTTTCTCTGTAGTGGAATGAAAATGTCCCTTTGATTTTTATTAATTTGACATTTTACTGTCATTCCTCATATACAGTCTGTAGTTAGAACTATCTTTTTGAGATTTTATTCCCTTAACTGTGCCAGTAGCTAACAAAAATATGAAGGCAAGTGAAATGCTGTACTCTGGATAGATATGGGGCCAAGGGTGTCAAAGACAGAAGAAAAAGTATAATTTAAAAGTGGAGTAATTTACTGACAGCAACACAGCAAACTTCAGACAAAAGAAACAAATGTGGAATCAGATGAGGTTGCAGAAGGTAGAAAATTTAATTTCAAACATTTCTATTGCTGCCAGTTATTCTAAACTGATGGGAAATTATTTGGTTTTGAAAAAAGTGTTATTAAAGCTTTAATATCAGTATTGTTTAAAATGAAGTGTTTAAAACATAGCTGTGTTCCAATACTATGTGAAATACTATGACTCAATATTGGTTTGTAAGTGCTTCAGAAGTCTAGACAGATGGTGTAAGACTATCATATATCACTTAACAGTCCTTAAAAATTCAGCCTAATTGACTTAAAAAGAAAAAGTTTGGAATGTTCTCTAAAGTAAGACCATTATATTTGTCCCTTCTTTTGCAAGCACTGAGACCTACTGTCAAAAAGAATACTGAGAACCAGTGAGATAAATTTTAAAGGTCTGACACTACACATTCAGTCATTTTGTGAATTAGCCAAATAGTCTCTGTTCTATAATAATACATTGCAACATTATGTCAGAATGCACCTTCTTTGAAGTTCTAGCTTAAGACAAATATCAAAACTGTCTAGGAAAGAAGACATTGCTGGAAACTAAACAGCACTTATTTTGCTTAGTGTTGTTAATTAATTACTGTAGTATTAACAGAATTCGTTGTTTACTTGTATCTCCTGGTTGAATTTCCATTAGATGATGTGTAAATTTGCCTCATTTTTTTCTCTTTCTTAGATGTAAATACTTGGAAACAACACAGTTTATGTAGAGGGCACATTTATTGCACTGGCTTTTAAATTTGGATGCACTCAATAAAAGAGCTTAGCTACAACAAATTCTACATGATTTTTTGTCAGAAGCACTTTTTTTTCATTAAGTAAATTCTTTTTAAAATTCTCTTTTTTTCCTAGATTCTTCTCAAAGAGTTTGACACCAGAAAGCCACAATATGAGCAGTTAACTACAGCTGGGGAAGGGATTCTGGAGAGACCTGGTGAACATCCACCCTCACATGAAATTGTAAAAGAGCAACTGGCAGCTGTGGCACAAAAGTGGGACAGTCTAACCAGCCAACTGAAGAAGAGATGTGACCGAATTGACCAAGCCATTGTGAAAAGCACAGAGTATCAAAGTTTACTCAGAAGTCTGTCTGAGAAGCTAAGTGCCTTGGATAGTAAACTAAACAGCAGCCTGGCTGTGAGTACACAACCTGATGCTGTGAAACAACAGCTGGAAATTGCTAAAGAAATGAAGGAGGAAATAGAACAGGAAATGAAGAATATAAATGCAGCACAAGCTCTTTGTGAAGAGCTGTCAACACTGGTTGGGGAAGAGTATTTGAAAGCAGAACTTACAAGACAGTTAGACGGCATCTTAAAATCATTTAAGGATATTGAGCAAAAATCAGGTTAGTATTTATTTAAAGAAAATAGTAACTGAGGCATAAAGTAAGGCAAAACTTTGTGATAGAGGTGTTGAATGAGCTGAGCCTGGTGCCAGCTGTCTATCCAGTCCAACCCCCAAGCAGTTGTACGTTAGAATTTAGAAGAATCCCCATACCTTGAAAAGGTAAGAACAATGCTTGGGATCTCTAGTGAATAGTTTGAGAGAGAATTTGGAGTAAAATAGCAAGGCTGCTTTTGTCATGTCTTCTTTAGGTGCATCTTCACTGAATTAGAATACCAATAGAGGATGCTGTTGATTGAGCTACCCAACTTCATAGGGGCAGAGTATAAGCCAAAATGATAATTTCTAGGCAAACACCAGTTAATGGCTTAGTGAAACACAATGGTAATTGTGTAAAACTGCCTGTGATAGAAGGAGGCTGGTAGTCTGCAGCCTTTCCTTACCTTATGAACAACAGAACTGAGCAAGTAATACGTTGCAAGTGGTATCATACTTTGTTCTCCCTAGCAGCCTTCATTTTAGGTTTTTAATTTCCTCTGGTCACAAGGAGCTTCAAAGAATCTCCCTAGGAACATGTATTGCCTGTAGGCCATGATTTAGACTCTGCAAGGTTATACCACTTAATATTCCCTGTGCTTACACTTCGTAGTACCATGAAGCACAATTGTGTGTTTTTTACTGCCAAAATCTGCCCGAATGGGATCCATGTCTGACACAGATAAGCTCACCTCATTTGATTCATGTCCTCCTACCTTGAGTGCTCTGCTGTATTTCAGGAATGAGTCTGCCCCTTGCAAGAAACTTGGTTGTCTGCCAGTCAAACACCACATACTAAGGACTGGCTTTCTTTAAATTAATGATCATGCATAATAGAATCAATATTAGTTATTATTTTTTTTCACTGAATGGTTCTGATAACGAATGTGTGTGCTGCCTTCTCCTTTGTAGATAACCATGTTCAGCAGCTTCAGTCAGCATATGCCAGTTCTCATCAGTTCCAGCAAATGTCTAAGGACTTTCAGGCCTGGCTAAGCAAAAAGAAAGAAGAGCTGAACCAGGCTTGTCCTGTGTCAGCCAAACTTGATGCCTTGCAATCACTAATTGAAGAACAGAAAGATTTTAAGAAGACAATGACTGATCAGATTAGTTCATATGAAAGAATTGTTGCAGAAGGAGAAAGTATTTTACAGAAGACTCAAGGAGCTGACAAAACAGAACTACAATCCCAAATTGCCATACTCAAAAATAACTGGGATGAAATGAATAAACAGGTAAAAGAAAGGGAAGATAAATTAGCAGATTGTCTGGAGAAAGCTCTCAAATACAAGCAGCATGTAGAAAATCTGCAGCCATGGATCGAGAAGTGCCAAAGTAACCTGTGTGAATTAAAAGTTGGCATAAACCCTGTTGAAATAGAGGATTCTATTGTTCAGGTGAGGGCATGGCAGAAAGACCTGGATAAACACCATGGCATGGTGGAACTATTAAATAATTCTGCTGAAAGTTTGCTCAATGCAAGTCAAACGGATAAAGAAATTGTTGAAGAAGAAACTAAGATGCTGAATCAGAATGTGAAAGTGGTTACCGAACAGTTACATAAGAAGAGAGAGTGCTTGGAAAATATGGCACAAAGACTGAAAGAGTTTCAGGAATCATCCAGGGAAACTGAAAGACAGCTTAAAAGTGCCAAAGAGCATCTGGAAGCTCATGACTCACTTGGACCTCAGTCATTCAGTAACAAGCACCTGACAATGATGCAGGCCCAGCAGAAAGCCTTGCAAGCTTTAAAGCCTCACGTCGATTTAGCAAAAAAGCTTGCCCAAGACCTGGTGGTAGAAGCTTCTGATCCAGCAGGTGTTTCTGACCTTTTGCTCCAAGCTGAATCTTTGGAGCAAGAATACACTGCAGTGAAGCAGCAAGTTGAGGATAGGTGCTCATTCCTAGAGACCAAACTTCAGGGAATTGGCCATTTCCAAAATAGCATCCGAGAGATGTTCTCTCAGTTTGCGGAGTTTGATGATGAACTTGATAGCATGGCTCCAGTGGGGAGAGATCTCAAGGTACTGCAATCACAGAGGGAGGACATAAAACATTTCATGAAAAAGTTGGAGGATCTTATAATGAATAATGAAAATGCTAATAAAAACTGTAAAATTATGCTAGCCACAGAAGCTGAAGCTTCTCCTGATCTTGTTGGTATAAAGAGAGACTTGGAAGCTCTAAATAAACAGTGCAACAAGCTACTAGACAGAGCGAAAGCCAGGGAAGATCAAGTGGATGGTACTATTTGCCGTGTTGAGGAGTTTTACAGTAAGCTAAAAGAATTTTCCACTCTGCTTGGGAGAGCTGAAGAACATGAAGAGTCACAAGGTCCTGTTGGAATGGAAACAGAGGCTATTAATCAGCAGCTGAATACATTCAAGGTAGGAAGATTGCTTTCTTACTATTATAAAATATTTTACCACAATACCATTTTATTAAACGTCATAGTGAAAGGGACTGTGCAGACCTTAGAGGAGTCTTGTTTCACAGCAGTCTGTTGTGCCTGTATTCTTTTTATCTGTTTTAAATGGGGGTCTTATGCTCCAGAGAAGCTTTCCTTTGCTACAGCTTGGCAGACATTGGGAATTTTGCATCTCAGCTCCCGGTTCCTGCACGCCAATTCCCTCTTCACCTCTCTTCACTCTCTTGTTACCTTCTGTAATCCATCTGCCTTTCTGTTTTTGAGAAACTGCATATTGTCTCCATTTGATGTCCATGTATTACACAACTTCCATCTTCACAGTGGTGTGAATATTAGACTCCAGTGTTCACATACCAGCCCACATTCACTTTGCTCATCTGAGTAGTTTGTTTTATTTTCACCTTGGTGTAGGCTTCAGCATATTTAGGTTTAAGATGTTACCTTTTGCCATTTTCTGTTCTGATACACTGGCCAGTTTTACCTCACTGAATTCCACCGTTACCTAGAAACATCCTAATAAAAAGAAAACAGGCAAAATAATCCTCCTATTATATTGGGACTTACCTGTAGCATCCTTATCCAAAATGCACTCCAGAGCTTGTATGTGTAGCTTTTTTTAATATGCCAGCCAGCAATCCATGTGCAGCTCCAAAAAATGCATTGCAGTGATAGTGAGTGTTAATTGAGCTTTGCTGCTGAAATAACTACAGGTATTTGCTTGGTTTATGTTACAATAAATGAATTTCCAGTGCTCACCAGAAAGATTTATAGATGTAAGTAGTGTTTGAAAAAGATCATAAATCTCCTAATGGCTATATAGTGGCACTTAGTATTCTGCACTGCTTTGGTTTCATTCCAATATAATATTGATTCAATTGTTTGTATGACTTGTACATTAGTTGACACTTAATGATAAAGCCAAACCTTCATAGCAGGATTTGATAAGCCGTACTGTTAAAAATTTGATGACCTCAGAAAAGAGTCATTACATGGCTGGCCCGACAGAGGGTGCATTTTGCTTGTTTAAGCCATTTTAGAAAGGAAAATTAAACCAGAAAACTTTCATCTGTGAATTTCAAATGGAAGTTATTGTGAGTTTTGATGATCTTTGAGACTGCATAAATAGAGACAAAAATCTTGAACAAATAGTTACATTATGAGGAGATTCAATTAGACTGGGAGGATTAAAATTGTATGCCAGTCTATGCTAACAAGTCTATCTCAATTTAAAAGAGAAACAAATGGCTTTTCTTTGTATATGGTTAGTAAAACACTTTGGATATTGGAAAATAGCAACAGCTCCTGCTGTGAATGCTCTTGCTTATGCTGGCTGTACAGGACTTCAGTTGTAGCCAGTTTGGGATCTCTGATGTCACCACATTTCTTGCATTTTCAAACATTAGGTGCAGCTTCAGGTCTTACTTAATGCATATTTTATACAAAGAATTGTATATATATAAATATGTATTTTATTGTAAAGAAAAGTGCTTCTGGAGTGTTACAATGTGATGAGCAGATGGTAGGAGAATCCAGTTCCCTGTGTGTTGTCTCAATGTTGTAGTTCATCAGGGCGTTGGACACAACACAGCAATTGAACAGTTTGGGAGAGACAGACCTGTGCAGACCTGTGGGGTGAGAGTGTCCCTGAAACACAAGAGCTTATGTGGTAAGAAGGCCAAAAAAACCTGGAGAGACTTAAAGGAGAACAGTGATAGCAGCATGTTTATATCCAGAAGTCTACTCTGAGACTGTATTTATATTAGATATTTATAAGCTTAGAAATGTGTTTTGCTCGAAGCAACTATTTTAGACCATGCTTTTGCTTATGATTAAAAACACAATGCCATTAAACAGGAGGTGAAGAACGATGAAAAAGTGAAGGGGTTGTTTAAATAAGTGAAAAGTAAGTGCAGAAATAAAGCAGCAGAGTGAGGAGCCTTTGAAGAAAGGAAATTGGCAGACCAGAATGGGAAATTTTACTGAGAGTGTAGTTAGTGAAGGGATACTGATAGCAGGAGGATAGGGATTGACTCTCCTAATACTTGGTGTCAGTGCTACTGGGGCATATCAAAATTACAGTAAGTAATCTCTCTGTTTATACTCTTTGCCCTTCCAGAGAGCAGTTCTACCTGAGGCAGCAAACTGTAGGGAGACTGGCTCCCACAGATCCTGCTCCACTCGCGGTGTGTTTGTGTTTGCTCATGTTTGTGCACGTACGCAAACACACGACCTGAAAATGTGGCTGTGGCCACAAAACCACTGTCTGGCTCCTTATGTCTTTAGCTCCTGTGGTCAACTACAGTCAACTTCAATTCCTCAAGAGTAAAGCAAAAGAATTGTTCTTTAGTACAGATGTATTAACATGAAATCTTCACTCTCTTCAGGGAAGGAGCTCGGGTAATGGGCCGGAGGTGGTTTTTGTGGTTTAACCAATTTTTATGTACAAAGAGTTAGAGCTGTGTGCATCTTCTTGGCATGACATTAAAATGCATAATGTTTTTTTAAAAATGAACTGGCTTTGAGTTGTATTATATATATATATGTTTAAAATACATATGCATACTTGTTTTATTTATATTTCTTCTTTGTAATGTACTTATTCCAGTCAGTACATAGTGTTAAATTGAAAGTAGTTGCCATCAGTGTTAAATTGTAAGTATTTTCTGTCACTGTTAAACTATATTTATTTACAATGCAGTTATAAAATTTGCTTTCAGTAAATGAAAATCTTCAGAGCAGTTCATTTCAAAGTAGAGCCATGGCTCTTACTTCACTTCAGGGAGAGTATAATCAAATGAAGAATTTATCTCAATGAATATAAAACACACACAAAAAATTACTAATTAATTTGGCTTTGTAAGACACTTTTTACCCCAAAGACTGTATGCAATGTGTAGATTAGTCCTGAAAGGAAATTTTGGTAAATTAGGTTTGTTAAGGTACGGTGAGTCTGCCGCCATTCTTCAAAAGCAAAACAAAAACTAATTGTGCAAATGGACTGAACCGAACACTCTGGGTTTGAGTAAGCTGCAGTGCTAGAATGTTTGCAGTTGGAGAAGCATTTACAGCTAGTTTCTCTCTGAAATAGAGAAAGAACCCAAAGTTTAATTATTTTACTTTTTGAAACTTTTTCACAAAAGTTTCTTTGTACTGTCATTAAAACTCATTCTTCATAGTAAAACCAACATGGCACTGTTACAGCTTTCATGAGTATGTGGTTCATTTGACTTCTGCTTTTATTTTTGGAATAAAAGTAGATATAGTTGTTAGAGGTTGCCTTCTAATTGGACTTTATGGGAATTTTTAGGTAGCCTGAGTATTCCTGCCAATGAGCTTGAACTAGGATTTAATTGGCTTATGTTATAGAACCACAGAATTGTTTAGGTGGGAAAAGACCTTTAAGAACATCAAGTCCAATGTTAACTCAGCACTGCCAAGGTCCACTGTTAACCATGTCCCTAAACGCCACATCTACATGTCTTGTTAGTTGTGTAGAGGGCATCTGTCCTCTGATTTTTGCTTTGAAAGCAAATAATGTTGAAAGCATAATCAGAAGTTTCTCTTTAAGTTTCTTTTTGAGCCAAGTGTTGCATATCCCATGCGCTGTTTACAAACCCTAGAATAAGATACTAAAATCTTCCATGGGATTTACTACAGTTAAGGTCTGTATTGAAATGCAATGGTAATATAAGCAACTATTAAAAGTTTTTTTAAGATTTGCATTTTGAAAGTGACTTATCCATCATACAAAAGTCTTCAGCAGAAACAGTGAAAAATGGTAAACTATTTTTTAACTATTAAAATAATTTTGCTGTTGAACAAATACAGACCAATTTCAGTTATGCACTTTCCCTATAAAATCATGCAGCACTTTCTGAATTCAGCAAGGATCTATCTGGTTTTGGTTGTTATGGGTGAAAATAACCATGGACGATAGGACCTTTTATCAAAAGCATCTAAAATTCTTTTCGCATCTTTACCATTATAGTATATTCTCTGCTGGAGAATCCAGAGGTGATTATTTGTTTGGCATAGTTGTAATGTTATATGGCTGCTCACCAGAGAGGAGGAAGAGAATTTGTCTTGCATGACCTTAGTGTTTTGATATGTAGCTGACTGTTTATCAAGTAAATCAATAAACATGAGGTGTAGTATGTTTGTATTTCTTGCATACAGTATATCCTGCTTGCTGCTTAATGCGGAAAGCTCAAGCTGATTGTAGTGAATGCACTGGGTTAAGTTTTAGCACTAAGTGCCATATGCTGTCCTTAAACTGGGGTCTGAATTGTCCCTATAACTGATGGCTGCTGTCACACAGGCAGCTCAGGTCATTAGGGGTATGGCTTCTACTGGAGTGGAGCTTCTTGGTCATGGCAGCTCCTCCTGTGCTGTTGGCAGGTTACCTGTGAGTTTCCCAACTCTTCACCTCCGTGATTATGAGCTAGAAGGGTAGGTGCAAAGTGTTGAACTGTATTTAAAAGACGTAAATTTCCCAAACTGGAATCTTTGTCCTGATAGGCTGGTTTTGAGCTGCAATAAATCCCACTGAAAAAAAATTAAAAAAAAAATAGAAGTCTTTCAGATATAGTTAGGTTTTCCCCATATTTTAATGTTTCTTTCAATGGGAGCTGGATCCTTCAGGAGTGGCTGTCCTGTCAGCCAGCGCCACCCTAAACTCTTGCCTCAGAGCCAGTGACCAGACTGAAAATAGTCGAAACTGGACTGAACGTCTCACTTTGCATGTCAGGTGGAGCAATGTGTGACTATTCCAACACCTAATCTAAACATTAGGCGAGTTTGGGGGATTTCTTTCTTTTTTTAAATAATGCACAGGTAAAGTTTCGGTGTAACTTTGGGAAGGAAGCGTCCATTGAAATGACGGCTTTATCAGCCAGGGCGGTGGGGTGCGGGCGCGGTGAAAGCGCTGCTGCCTTCCCCGAGTTTCTCCCGGGAAGGCAGCCGGCCGGAGCGGTGTCGGCCGCTCCCCCAGCTCTCAGGAGCGGGAGTGATGTCACCGCCGGGCGGGCGGCGAAGCCTCCCCGCCGCCTGCCCTCGCCAGCCCCCTGCACGGCACCGAGCGAGAAGCGAAGGCGCGGGCGGCTGAGGAGATACGGAGGCGGCGGGGAGGGACGGAGGGAGGGGAGCCCCCGGGGGGAGCCCCCAGAGCGGCGCTCCGGGCGCGGGCGGGCCGGTAGCAGATGTTGCCTGAAGAGCGAAGCGGGGCGTTCCTGGCGGCTGGAGCGGGGCGAGCCGGGGCGCTGGGCGGCCGCGCCGGGCGGGACGCGCCGGCGCTCCACGGCGGGGGTTCCCCTCCCTCGGCTCCTCGGCAGCTGCGCCCCAGAAATGAGGAGGAGGCGAGGGCAGCCCGCTAGCTGCAGCTTGTAGTCGGGACCTGCCGAATGTAAACCTGCCGTGCCTTCGGGGAACGCGCCGCGCTTGCTCGGCTCTGCAGCTGCCTTAAAGAGCTCTCCAGGATGGCATCGGGAGAATCGGTCTGAAACGTTCGTTTTCCGACGGTCTTCTCAAAGGACGCATTGGCTTGGCTACTAGAAAGTGATGTTTTCCTGTGGGACTTGTGGAGGCACCACGAACAAGCCTGTTGCAAGAGGAGGATAAGCTGCCTTTCAGATCAAGGTTATTTATAGCTACTGCCAAAAAAGTAAAGGGCTGGTTTATTATTCTTACTATTCTGGATTTAACTTATTTCCCCCCACCCCCCAGGATTTTCTCTGTGCCTTGGTCAGGACCGTGCAAGCCACTGTGGATTGTGTCTTTTTAAGCTGCCACACCATGTTTTATTTATAAAGAAGATGGGACCCTGCAAACCAGCTAAATGGATTACAGTTAAGCAGTCATGTACAGAAGATAATGTACTGCCTTCTGTAACACTTGTTTGGGAGGCTTATTTGGGAGATTTCAGATACAGATTCTGACCTGGAAAAATAAATGAAGCCTTCCACTGAATGTTCGAAATATTTGGCTACTGCTGGTTTCTGCTATATTTTGTTTTTCTGTGACGTTGGGACATTTCTTTTACTTTCTTACTGAAGCACTTTATATTTTGGAGGGTGGGAAACCTCATATCCAGGTAAAGTCAAATTTAAACGGATGCACTGATTATAAATGACCTCAGCCACTTCATATCTTATGATGTATATTTTTGTATTTATGCATCTTATGCTAAGGGCAAGTTTACTATTTCTTCAGATTGCTAGTGTTTTTTAAATGTTTGCCCTGAATCTGTGAAAACAGGGGTGTACTTGTGTGAATACTTTCAACATGGGGAAGCCACTTAGCAGGCCAGACTGTCTACGTCAGAATCCTCCATGTGTTGGCAAAGGGGAGGAAGATGAAGATCTAAATATTGAGGACTGCTACGTTCCCCAGAGGTCTATCTATGACACTGTGCGGCTGAATGAACAGATTGATTCAGGCTCCAAGGGCAGCCTCTCTTCGAGGCATTTCACAGACCGGACCTTACCCTACAGTCACAGAACACTGGACATCAGTACTTTGTGCTCCAATGGTGCCCTTACTTCTTCCAGTGTTTTTGAGCTCCGAAGCCGTGAAGCTAACAAGTTAGATGAAAAAGTGATCTTTGATGCTCTTAAACTGAACAGCGATATAATTCGGACAGCTGGGTTACCCAAAGCAAAGTCTCACACCGAAAAGAAGGAGCACAGACGATCGTGGAGAATGCTCGTTCCACCCAGCTTTCCAGATTACACTAATAGAAGTGAAAGCTCCTTTAATGAAACTGCTGATATGTCAGAGGCAGCTAGACTAGGCAAATGCAAGTGGGGTACGAATTCTCTTACCTCGGAAGAGGATGATTCTGGTTTATGCAGCCCTCCAACCGAAAGGGAAGATAAACAAGATACAGTGTTAGCAGGGGAGCAAACTCAAATGCGAAGTCTGTCTTCTGCAGAAGATATCCAAGCAGTAGGTCAGTTCAGACCATATGTCCCAGCAATTTGCAGAGAGCAGCAAACCCCACTGCTTGCAAGCATGAGTGTCCCTGTCAAAGAAAGCTGCAGACTGGCTTTGCATGACATTTTACCCTCTGGAAAAGTAAAACAAAACAATGCCCAGACATGTGAGAGTGATCAGGAAGAGATGGAGGGGAAATACTCTCACTTACAAGGCTTCAAAGAGAAAATTCTGTCACATGAAGATCCTCTTCAAGGTGATGGAAGAAGTATTACCCCTGGCAAAAATGAAGTGGAAAATGCATATGAAGTTAAGGAAAAAACTAAAATACGAGTCACAACGGTAGAGGAGGATTATGTGGATGATGTATCTCCTCATGTAGATGTTTATTATGCTAATGCTGCTGTAAATACTAGTGACTTGGATTTTGCAAAATATGAAATTTTATCTGATACGGAGGAATGCAGTGTAGCATGTACAGGCTCAAATGAAATGGCATTTTCTGTTCAACAGCTTGAATTAGATAGTACTGTAAACTGCCCAAAAGTTTTCCCAGGGAAAAATAAAGGCAATATCTGGACTACTGGCATCCAAGACACCTTGGATACAGTCTGCAATGGCCTCTTGTCCAACAAGGTAATTAAAAAAAAAATCCATAGATTTGTGAAATAGTTGTAATATAACCTTAAAGATATTTGTTGAAAACTCTAAGTTTTGCCATTATTACAAAAATGCAACTTTTTAAAAACTAATAATTAGTCAGATGCAGTAATCAGTGTCATTTGCATAGCACGCATGGGGTATTCAAGGTAGGTGAAATGTTCAGCATGGGAAATGAATTGGGGGCAGATTCTGAGGGGGTGTTTAGTCCAGCTGTTTTGAGCAGGGTTATTTATTGCCCAGCTGGTGCCTGTTACTCCCGACGTGGAATGCCTCCTCCGTGCTCTGTGTTGGTGCTCGGTGTCTGTACAGAGTGCGGTCGCAGGCAATGCCATTCAAGGGCAGCTACGGCCCATGTGTTCAGCCTGAGCAGCCTTGCTCATCAAGGTATAAGCAACAGTATCAGATGGTTGTGGTTTCCAAAGCAGGCAGATTAAAGGCTCACCGCCTCTTCTGAAAGCTGCCTTTTGCATTTGCGTGCCAGAAAGCAGATCTGACGTTACGGTAGTATTTTACAAGCACAGGATCTTGCAGTGCTTTGTGAGTGGTGGATGAGGTAAGAGAGTAAGGGAAGCTTTGTAATAAGGAAGGGGTGTTTGTCGGGTCTGTAATTTTTTTCTTCCCACTCTGGTTGAAATCTGAGATACTTCAAGCTTTGTTGCTAAGTTGTTCTGGTAAACTTTGGCCTCAGCAATAATTGTAATTTATTTTAAGCTTCTCTCCACAAAGAATGTGTGCATTTTTAAAGGGCAGATTATGGAGATCAGTCCCCTCTGTGGTAGGACGTTGTTCTCAAAAGATGAGACTTTATGGCACATAAAAGAAGAATTTGTTATTGATTCTGTGTTGAAATATTATTCTGCCTCCTCCCTACCCTACAGTCAAGAAAAACACAAGCATTCTCCTTCTTCTAGGAGCAGCCAACTCATTGCACACTCTCAGTTTTCATGTAACCACAGTCTTAGAGTTTGTAAGGGTTTTTTTGTCTGTAGGAACAAATCTCTTAGGGATGCTTAATTTATTTTACCCCTCATGTTTAGTGTATTTGCTGTAGCTTCTAGATTGACTTGTCAAGCTGGTGGAAGTGTGCTCAGCCACCTGAGGTCTGCAGCTTTAAAAGCAATCACTTGCCACAGTGTGTTTGGTGCAAAAGAGGAGAGTTGCTGGTACATTCAGAGTGATCCCTGCTTTTCAGGATGCTGAGAAAGGTTGCTTTGAATGCACTAAGTGTACACCAAAACTGTTACTGAATGCTGCTATAGAAATTGAAGGATTTAGGGTCAAAAGTTGAGCATTCTTTAGCATTGTTTATTCATTGGTTATTTTTCACTGGCCTGTGTAATTAATTCAGGGGCTTCAGGCCATTTTCTGATCTCATTGACACTTGTGTCAGTGCAGCTTAATGCTGCTGAATACAAATGGAGATTTACATCGCTGTTGCTAATGGTAATAATCTGGCTCTGAAAAAGCTTAAATACCTGCAAGAGTAAAAAAAGCAAACACAAAACTACTCAAACTGCTGTTGGGCACGGTCAAAGCCTTGGCAATTTGCAAGAGTATCCTTTGAATGAAAGCCCATTTTCCTGGGTGTCTGCTGGGATAATGTTTCAACAGCATCTGTAGTGCCTGCTCCTCACTTGTTACTATTATAATCTCCTAAACCGATTTTAAAATATCTCTTTCTTCACTGTTTCTTTGACTTAAAACTTTGGCTTTGGTCCTAATTTGGAAAAAATGCCCAGTTGTATCTCTGGGTCCGTGCCATTTTTTTGTTAGATTTTATAAATAGACAAATAAACAGGTGAGTTTCTCCAGTCTTTTTTTTTCCTTTATCAGAAGTTTTCTTTTTTTCAGCCCCCAAAACTTTCACCGCCTCTCTTTTTCTTGCTCCCTTTCCTTTCTATCTATAACTACTCATGGAAATGTATGCCATTTCCCCTTCTATGGTGTATTGAATTTACTCTGTTTAGATTGAGTCTATTCTGTTTAGATTTATTAATGCTTTTTTAGGAAGGTCCTGACAAGGAATGGCTTCCTTTCTTCTAGACACCAGTTTCAAGCAATTTTTTTGTTGCATGCTGTCATGTAAACACCAGATGCATTTTATGTCAGAAGATATCATGTTTCATGCCTGTCTTGGGTTTCAACTGCAGGTATTCCAGAAAGAAGAAATTGAACCCTTGCAAGTAAAACAACAGGAAGTAAATTGGTTGGGTCAGGGCCTTATTCAGAGTGCTGCTAAAAGTACCAACACAGAGAACCTTGAACATGACCTTGAAGATGTCAACACCCGGTGGAAGACTCTTAATAAGAAGGTTATTATCTTGTATACTATTCTGCTTTTGTTGTGTTCTGCCTTTTGATTATTTGCTTGCTGATGTCTTTCAAAATACAGGAAATTAAATATTCACTAAGAATATGGATTATATTTACTTTAAGCAATCGCTTTGTTTGTAATTCTAAGGATAAAATTTATATTGCTAATAGCCAGAGGTGTTGCTGTCATTTATAAGGTTTTGCCAAACTTTCTCTAGGTCTGTCCTGGATTTTTATTCAGGAAAGACTCACAGAATCATGAAATGGTTGGGGTTGGAAGGGATCCCTGGAGATCCAGTCCCACTTTCAGTCATTTGCATGGTTTTTCACTTTGTTGTACACTGTTGTACCTGCACGGTGCACAAAGCAAAGATACAGCCCAGCTTTGTGTGACTGGTGGAATGTTTCCTTTTACCTTGAGGATTGTATTGCTTGAGACATCAGAAAGTACCACTGCTTTGAAAAATTGGCTGTAGGTGTTTTTCTGTACTTTTCATGAGTCTTCTTCCAGCAGTAGCTGCTGTTGGAAATGGAAAGGGTGGGAAGTAGAAACGGTGCTCAACTTCTGTTCTCTTCCCGAAGGAGTGATGCAGCAGAACCAGACACCTGCAGTTCACCTATTTGCCTTCTCCTTTCCTATTTTTATTTCTCATTGATGGCATTATTGGCCCTTATTAAGAGCTGCTATTTTCGATTCCTGGCTCACTCTATAAGGCAAATAAAGACTGTCTGAAATGCAAACATCTCGTCAGTATATTTCATAAGACTGTAGCTATATAAAAGAGGAGTATCTTGTAAGGAATTACTAGAGCAGGCTAATTTACTGGGAGTCAGTCTGTTCTTTTCATTGGATGTCTCCAGTCCCAAGAGATTAATGCTGGATAGTGACATAGTGGTGTTATGAATAGTTACAAAAATGAGAGTATTTATTAGTGATATTGACAGATGTTCTACAGGTTTTGGCTAATTATTTCACAGAATTAAAATGAATAGGTGAGATCCTCTACTGTTTTTTCAGGTTGCCCAGCGTGCTGCACAGTTGCAGGAAGCTCTCCTCCACTGTGGGAGATTTCAGGATGCCCTTGAATCTCTGCTTAGCTGGCTCATTGATACAGAAGATCTTGTGGCTAATCAGAAACCACCATCTGCTGAGTTCAAAGTTGTCAAGGCCCAAATACAAGAACAGAAGGTGAGTGAAATGGTTTCAGAACCTCTCTCCTTCCACTGGATCAATGAGAATAAATTCCCAGTCTTTGGCAAAGTATAATATCTGTTCAAGTGTATTATATTACACTGGAGCGTGCTGAGGTGTTTAAAGGAGCCATCTGTTCAAAACTCAGGACTTGGTCCAGGGTTGGGAGAAGTGCTCATCTTCTGTGATGTAATACAGAGAGTGATACTGTGCAATCTGAGCTCTGGTTAGAATTATTAACATTATCTGGAAAGGATGTTAAAGATCCACTGGAAAAAGAGAAAGCGTAAAATCCAGTATTTGGCATTTGAAAGGCAGGAAATAAAACCTAGTAAATTTTCACTATAATACTTCCAAGATAAGTTTGCAGACTACAGACTTAAATACTTGGCTCTTGATCTTGATGTGATCGTTGTCGGTAATTAGTTGGAATCCCATTGGGAAATGGCCTGTGCTAATGTAGAAATGCTATCAATGTCATCAACTCTGGCATATTTTAATAATGGTTATAGAAAAAAGAATGGTAATGTAGCTGATAAAACATACAATTCATGCAGCTGGACTGTGTGGCACACTGCCACCCAAAGGTTTAATGTATAGTTATGGCCAGTCCAGGTTGTCATCTTGGCATTCCTGCAGTGGCAAAATGTTAACGTTGCCAAAGGCACCTAGGGAATGGAGGAGGGGAGGATTGTATACAGAGGCGTATTTTATTCTTCACAGAGAAGTTAATGTGCTACGCTAGATTGGTGAACCCAGTTGTATCTCGTACAAGGGATGAGTTGATTACACAATAGTTTTAGTATCTATTTTCTCATCTCTCTATATATCAGAATTACCTCTGTGATGCCAAATCTAGAAGGGCATGCAGTTTTCCCATAAATGTTCCTGTAAAATGTAAGTTAATTCTAAATAGCTGGATTACCTCAAGGGTATTAAGTAGAACTTTTTCTTCTATATGTTCACTTTTTTGGCTGCCACACATCGTTAGCTCGGACAAACCAGGGATGTTTGGGCTTCATGAAACTCCAGTGTTCTTAGGAAAACAACTGAGAAACTAAAATGAGCCTGTGTTGGTCAGGGAAGGGGTTGATGTGTGTGGTATGTGCGTCTCTTTGATTAGCATTGTTCACACTTTCATCACAATATAGGCATTATGGCTTAGTTTTTAGTTTTTTTGTTTTAATGGCTTTTCAAGAAGTCTACTGTTGTTACATTTGCAGTATTGCAGTATTTCTTAATAACCTGGTGCTTGATTGCTTTCTCTATAGCTTCTCCAGAGGCTGCTGGATGACCGCAAGCCTACTGTTGAGGCAATCAAGCGCGAAGGGGAGAAAATTGCGGAGTCAGCAGAGCCTGCTGATAGAGTGAAAATCTTGAAACAGTTGAGTTTCCTGGATAGTCGATGGGATGCCTTGCTCAGTAAAGCTGAAACAAGGTATTTGAAGTTCTTTCATGGATTTTAAAAATGTGGACATAGCATGTGATAGATGTTTAGAAGCAGCATGTGGAACTCTATGGTGTGAAGTACTATCATTCTTTTAATCGCATTATGTCTTAGTCTCTTGATGTTGATATAATGGGTCCTCTGAAGGAAAAGTGGAGAAAAATGACCTGAAGAGACCAAAAGCTCTCAAAAAAAAGTTTAGTCTAAGATGTGACAATCTGCTAGGATAAACTACATATGTATCTTCTGAATATTTTATCTCTGTTAGTTAATTAGAATGAGGGTGTTTTGATGCAGGAACCCATTTTACAATAGAGTCAAGTGCAAATTTTACACCTAACAAATAATAATGGTATTCCCTTGGAACTTCAAAGTCCTGACTTGCTGCTACAAAGAGGGGGCACTCACTTTTCCCCTTTTTTTTTTGATACCACCTACATAATTAGTGTCTGCAGCTTAGAGGTCTTCATAATGTCAGTTGCAGATGCATGCAAGGTGCTGAGCTCCCTTAGTTTTCAAGAAGAAAAAGGACCTTTAAAGTATGTAGATATATATTCCAGCAACACAGAAAGCCCTATGTCCTAAAAGACAGTGCAGTCCAATTCAAGTTCCAATTAAAAAAACTCAAATGAAATCAATGCACATAGTATCTTTGTAAACACAGACTTACATTTGTGAGTTGTTGTCAATGTGTACAACACCTGTGAAGTTAGGAACTGTAAAGTGTCTTTGAAGAAATCTGTGTTGGAAGGGTTACTGAACATGTTTTCTGGGTAAGGATTTGAGAAGGGCAGTCTTTTTCAGAGTAGAGTGCATGAGACATAGCCTGAAAAAAGTGTATAATTGAGAGTAAGAGAGGACTTGGGAAGTTGAAGAAAACAAATCTGAAGTGCACAGTGAAGCTTTACAGTGAAGAACAAATGGTTGTCTTGGTACTTCAAGTAGCATTGAACTCACTCGTATTGTCTTCTGTTCCTTCTGGTAGCCTCTCTGTAGCTGAACCTGTTTTGTTACCTCATACTAATAATAGGATTATTTAATTAGTCAACCACTAATAGACTATTATTTCCTTCTTTTTTTTTTTACTTTTTTATTGAAGGAATCTGACTCATTAGCTGGGGTAAATGTTAATGTCATGTTTAATTTAATAATATCCTCCCAGTCTGATGATATCTAATTACAAATGAAATTGAAACTTTTTCCAAGCCATCCATTAGCTGCAAACTTGTCTCCATTGCTCTTTGGCTGGTCTCTAGAAATTAAGAAGGAATTTGAGAATGATTTTGAAAACAGTGTAGAGTACCCCACAGAGTGTTCCACGGCTAACAATGTCAAGTCTACCTTGTTTATGAGCCTTGGAAAGCACATATAAATGTAGCTTTTATCTGGAATGAGATCCTTGTTTGAAAGATGATATTGTGATGTTTTCATGGAGAACAAATCTCTCCTAAAAGTCTGCTTGACGGACGTTTGTTCAGCACTGCTTGTAGAGAAGTCTTTGCTGTAATCAAGAGTCTTCTCTGACATGTAATAATCTGAACGAGAAATGTTTTAGATACTGCTTTTCTGTTTTGGAGGTCAAGTTTCTGTGCTTTATCAGCGTTGTCTCACTAACTTCATTGAGAGCTTTTATCCAGGACAAGAGATGAAATGTAGAACGAAATAATTCTGTTCTCACCATTGAAAAAAATGTTTAAAGACATTTTACAACACTGAAGAAGCATGACAGTATGTTCTCGTTCAGTAAAGCCTTTGCCTAACCTTAAAACATGTATCATGGTCAAGGGAATTTAACTTCACGCTTTAAGACAGCTGGAAACTTGAGAACTATCTTAAGTGGGTGTAAAACAATGTTTTGCTGAATTCTGTGATAGATTATTTTTAGCAAAAAGTATATTAATAAAGTGATATTATTTTTTTTTACAAAACTGGTTTGCTAGCCAAATGCCTTGGAGGTGTTTGTTTGGTTTTAGTTTTGATTTTTACTTTACCTTGCTTTTCATTGAGTATCATGGATATACGTCTGTTTCATTTAGTGACTGGTTCCTACAATGAGATTGAATTATTTCTGGGGTTTTTTTCAAAGGATTCAAGGGGCTTTTTTTCCTTGTTAAAACTGTTTCACTCTTACTTCATCACAAAAAAATAACCATTTCCTGGGTGTATTGATAGGAACCGTCAGCTGGAAGGCATCTCAGTGGTAGCACAGCAGTTCCATGAAGCTCTGGAGCCACTGGTGGAGTGGCTGACAACCACAGAAAAGAGGCTTGCAAATGCAGAACCCATTGGAACGCAGGCCTCCAAACTGCAGCAGCAAATTTCTCAGCATAAAGTAAGATACAAACCACTCACTTGCGTTGGTCATTCTGTTTAGATGCTTCTGTAAAGCACAACACAACTGGCACAGCTGTTGCACTGTACTCATTTTACCATACTGTTTCATTTCTTTTCACTTGTAATTTAAGTTTTATATATTTATGTTGGCAATACGTCCTTTTTTGTTCAATTTTTATTGAGTTCCGCTTACATTTATTTTATGTTTTTCTGATTTTCTTTTCCATTATTCTTCATTATTTAAAATAAAATATAGGCCCTAGAAGATGATGTCCTAGCTCACAATAAGAGTTTACATCAGGCCATTAGCGCTGGTCAGTCTCTAAAGACTATGAGCTCCAGGGAAGATAAAGATATGGTGCAGGAAAAGCTAGATTCTGCTCAGGCACGATACATTGAAATTCAAGAGAAGAGCAACAGCAGGTCTGAACTTCTCCAGCAAGCTTACAGCAATGCTCAGATTTTTGGGGAGGACGAAGTTGAATTGATGAACTGGCTGAATGAAATCCATGATAAACTGAACAAATTGTCAGTCCAAGATTGCAACACAGAATTGCTTGAGAAACAGCACTCTGAACTACTGGTATTTTGATTTCTGTTCATTTCTTATTTAATTCATGTTTTTAATTTGATTTATATCCCCATACTACATTTATTTTCATTAATAGATCTGGTTTAAAATGTCAGTATGATTATTCTAAGTAAAGATAATATATTTTGTTAGGTCTGTCCTAACATAAATGACCTTTATTCATAGGATCTTCAGGAAGAGATTCTTCTTAGAAAACAAAGTGTTGATTTAGCTATACAAAATGGCTTAGAGCTTCTCAAGCAAACAACAGGTGAGAACTTACATAAAACTGTAATTTGTCATACTTCTCTTGTACTTGGGGGTGCTTAAGAAAATTGAAGTGAAACTTGTAAATATGGTTCATATTTACTGGTTAAAGCAATCATAGTTGTTTATTTTAATAAAGGTTTGAGGTCAAGCTAGGTTATGTTTTGGGACCAATTTTACTTTTAATGTAAGTGAGCAAAAGCCCTTTTTTGCCTGTAGAAAATGTAGCCCTTGAATCCTTTTATTATTCTTAGTGGAAAATTATTTTAGTGAACCTGCATTCCATTCCTAATAGCGAGTTATGGACATTACTCATAATGGAGGGCTGTTTGGCAGTGGACACAGTAAATTCCCTGCAGGCATCCACAGATGAACAAGATATTAGACTACCTATTTCTGCAAGGGGAAAACGTCATCCATGGGAACTAATACTGTGGGAAAGGTTGCATTCCAGTGCTATACAATGTGTCTGTTCTGTAGATCAACATCTGTCCAGATTTTCTAGTACTTGTAAAGTTCTTGAACCCTTTGAGACACACATATGTTTGCACAGTGTGGTATTATCCTTTTCTGTTCCAAACTTTGACATTGCACGTAGTCTATAAAGAAATCTGAACATTTCTAATATTAATGAGGCTAATAAATTTCAATGCATAGTTTTTCTTTTGGCCTTTTGAGTTCTGTTTCAAATGGACAGCAATGAGGGTGAACTGTGATGTCAAAATCTACTGTAATTGAAAGTCTAGTTAGTAATAGGTAGATTTTTTTTTTGTTCTTTACATTTTCAGTAACACTTTTATATCTTTTATTTGGCCTTTATAAGAAATATTGTGAATTTAAGGGTGGATTTTTTAAAGAGTATTTGTGTTAAATATTGGATTTAACTCCTTACTTTCTAATAGTTTAGTAAAGCAGAAAAAAGAAGGACCGATCCTGAACTGAGGTAACCTTTGTAGCTCTGTGGGCTTCAGTGATGATAGGACAATTTACAACAGTTATGGATTGGCCTTGTCATCTTGTTTGAGTTATTTTATAAATTAAATACTGAGGTTTCTGTAATATGTGGTGTTTGGGATTTTAATTTTGTTGTTGTTGTGGTTTTGTTTTGTTTTTTTTCTTTTTAATATTTGCTATCACAGGAAATAACATCCCTTTGATATTTTAGGTGATGAAGTTGTAATTGTTCAAGATAAACTGGAAGGCATTAAAGCAAGATACAAAGACATCACAAAATTAAGTTCTGATGTATCCAAGACTTTAGAGCAGGCTCTGCAGCTTGCAGGCCAACTGCACTCAACTCATGAGGAACTCTGCAAATGGCTTGATGAAGTAGAGATGGAGTTACTTTCATATGAAACTCAAATACCAAAGGGTGAAGAATTAAGCCAAGTACAAGAAAGACAAAAAGTAGGTTTCAGAACCTGTGAATTATTTACTGCTCTGTGATTCGGCGAGGTTTTGTGTTAATTTACGCTTGACGTGAAATAATTTTTTGAGTAACTAACTTTGGCATCAGATCATTTGACTAAATGTAACAGTAGTTAAGAATCAAACTCCCTTTCCAGAGTCATCTGTTATAATCACTTATGAAATCGGGCTGAGGTTTATTTTTAGCACAAGAGAAGCACAACATTTTCATTTTATTCAAGGAGCTACCTAAGACTGGGAAATCTCATAAGTTGTCAAACAAAGTTATTTTAGTTCTTTAGCTGCAGCATGGATAAAATCCTGTAAAGTGTCAGTATTTTAAACATATATTACTAATTTTGTTTAACAAGATTTATTTCAAAGGAAAAAAATGTAGTATAAGCTGCATGGTGTGGAAAATGTTGAGGGGGGAAGCTTAAAAAATTATGTTAAATTTCTTTAATAGATGGGGAGTTCTGTACAGGTAAAATCTCATTCCCTTGTGTGAATATGTGCTTGAAATTCTATCCAGTTATTGTTCATTGCAGAAATAATTTTAATTCATCATATTTTGCTATATTGCATGCTGATTTCATTTGCTGATGACTTAGTTCCTTATGGAGTTGCAGTTTGCAACCATCCATTAGTTTTATTTGGATGCTTCATGAAGTACTAGCAATTCTTAGAAAATTTTCAGACAGTCATACTGACTGGAGAAATATATTTGGGTTAGATTCTGTGGAAAATTCTCTAAAGAATCACCTACCTTTCTGTCAAACAACTTACAGTATCAAAAAGCTGATACATATTAGGTGAAAATAAGTATTCTAATTTAGCCCTTTGGTTTGTGTGGAAAACATTTCAGTTTTCAACTCGTGGAGTAGTTGAAAGTATGAAAAAACTGCAAACTGTGTATATTCCTTTCATATAATGCCATGTTTAAATGGTTTAATTGTTTTAAATGGCCTTTTACAGGAGCTGAAAAAGGAAGCAAAGAACAACAAAGGCTTACTGGACACTCTGAATGAGGTTGGCAGTGCCTTCCTGGAGCTGGTGCCATGGAGGGCCAGAGAGGGGCTCGACAAGATGATAACGGAGGACAATGAGCGTTACAGATTAGTGAGTGACACGATCTCTCAGAAGGTGGATGAGATTGATGCTGCCATCCTGAGATCCCAGCAGGTACTGAAAACTGTTCTTTGGACAGTAACAGTCTCTGGCCATGTGTACTTGAACAAAAGCTCTCCTTTAATAATGTTGCTGAAAGTTCCTTATACTTGAGCAGCAAAAGGCCCATTTGAATGAAATGGGACTCCACTGTTAAGATAAGAATGCCAGAAATCTGTTAATCTGTACACCGTTGTGTCTCCCTTTCTGTTGATGCAAACAACAGTATTTTAGCTAAAATTGCTGTTACTGCTCTGTGGCTCCTCAAGTTGGATTTTCCTTAAGAACTGAATGGCCCACATCTTTTTTACATCGTGTTGTGTTAAGTAAAATATGGTCCAGATCCTGAGCCACCTTTTTTGGATGTGACACTGATATTGCTAGGTTGGCCACAGCTTTTAGCATCAGCTGATTGTCTAGCTCATCTGTGCATTACACAATTAACAGCTGGATGACCTTGTTCCAGCTGTAGTGGAGGATTTAAATAACACTTGCTTTTATTAATATCTACAATGCTTTTCTTCTTGCGGCCCAAAACCTGAGTTATTTAATATGTGGAGGTTTCTGTACATGCACAGAAGTATATATGGATACACTTTGAGAACTGGGCTCTAATTTCGTCACTAAGTAGCCTCATATTAAAGCCTGCTTATAAATACGTTGTGAAAACACAATCTTCCAATGTCTGCCTAGAGTTCAGGCATAAAAATACTGGTGGAGATTTCTACTTTTGCTGTATAGCTCCCATAAACAGTTGTAACAGGACAAGGAGAAAGTATGTGTGATAATTTCAAAATTTGCCATAAACTGACTAAAAGAGAATGTCAGTAATTCATATTTTCTTCTAAGTGAGCTTAAAAATAAGTACAGGTTTCTTTTTAAGGGGTTTGCTAATTAGTATTTTCTTGTCTCATTAACCTAATCCTCAAAAATGAAGGCTGATTTGATAAGGTGAGATAGAAGATTGTATTTTAGCTCTCCTTCAGATTTTCTGAATTCCACGAGTATGTTGCATCCTCTAGCATAAGTTGAGCAGTTTCAGGTGCAGACATGAAAAGTCCAGAGCTGCTATTTCACTAGCTAATGTTGCAAGGACACATTGCACTCTCATCCTACATACCTCTAACCTCCACTTCAGCCAACCCACATCACCACAATTATCTCCTACACACTATATCCTGTGATAAGTTTCAGGTGCTTAATACGCTTCCAGTAAAGGATAAGCTACTTCCCATTTAGCAATGCAAAATAAAAAGCATTTTTGAAAAAGCTAGTGCTCTTCTAAATTTGCCCTGGGGTAACTTCTTTCAGTGCCTATACTATTAAGAAGTTTTGGGTAGAGGACAAAGCTGCTGAGAATTCAAGGGTTTGGTAGGAGTAAGTGTGGGTTTTTTGATAGATGTTCCTGGACCAAGGCGAGGAGTGCAGCAAGAAACACAGATGGTTAGGCACAATAGCTTCATGTTGTGAATGGAACCTGGAAGACTAATAGATGCAATGCCCAGAGTTTTCAACTACCTGGGCAAAACGGTCCCAGACAGATAGATTTATCTTGGAGATAAATTCAGCTGCATGGTTTAATCTTCATTTCTCAAGACTGAAGGCATTGGTGGAGTCCTCTAGTGAAGGAGTCCTGTGTAGAAACACAAGGTCATATTCTACTTTGGGCTTACTTGTTCTTCGCTCTAAAGCAGCTGTAGAGAGTGCTTTAGAAAGCATTCATGGAGAAAATCACAGCATCATCATATTCCGAAGTCCTTCCTGGTCAGAAGAAAAAGTGCCACAATGAACTACGCTTGGTTAAACTGGAAGGGATTAAGTAGATGATTTTATAGTGACTGAAAGTGTAGCTCAGGGCTCATAAGTAACTGCCATGTATAATGGGAAGAAAACATTTCAAATTTTGGATGCAGGGAGTACCAATTTTATGCTTTTTATTCCTTTATGTTGTTTTTAAGCATCACAAATTGGAAATCCTATACCTTTAGCAAATTGAGTTTAGAGTTCTGTCTTTCCTCGATGCTATTTAACTTGGAAGTTTCACTGCCATGCCTTGATTTTGTTATTTCCATGAAATGTTTCCTCAATATTACTTGCATACCTATGAATATTTGGTATCAGGAAGTCACACTGCAGTTAGTTTGCACATCTAACAGATTTGAAATAATTTTCTCCCTTTCTATAATAAATAGATGGGCTTCTGAAAAACTTGATTGTGAGTCGTAGTTTCTAAAGCCAGGATTTAACTACCACTGGTGCTGTGCTTCATGCTAATGTTTACAGTACTGATTATTTCAGATCTTACCTTTCTAGTAGGATGTCACAATATTTAGGACGAGTCTTACTTTCTCTGACTTTAAATGAGAAATGACATATAGTGAAAAAGAATGTTGTGCTCTTTCATGTCAGAAATGGATTGTAAAGGCTGAAAAAGATTGACTCATAAAGAATGAAATCTGAGAACTGCATCTTTTGTTTTGTGGGACTCATGATTAACCACTAAGACAAGTCTGAGTTAGTGACTAACATGAATTCCAGTTATATTAAGGAGCAGGGCTGTTATGGACCACAGCCATAAGGGCACAAACCAGCATATTTTAAAGACAAGTGGGACTGAGAATGTTCAGAAAAAGACTTCTGAGGAAAGTGTGGGCATCAATAACACAAGAAGCTGGTTGTGACCTAAAACATCCTGACAGACTTTCACAATAACTCAGGGCTATATTAAGGTTCAGGTAATTTTGGGGAGGGGGCAGAGTTTTAACTAATTCAATAAATAAATTCTCAGTAGTTTCTACAATGTGCGTCTGATACATCCCATGTAATATTTCTCTATGGCTTAGGCTCAAAGTTGCCCTGATTGAGTACTGCAACATGTGTGTGCTAAGATGCGTGCCTATAAACTTGATATGAAGAGAGAATGTATGATTTATTTTTTTTAATTTGGTCTCACATTTCAGAAGACTTAGATCCCCACATGCTTCTTTTCATGCTTTTCTTTGCAAATTAGTAAGAAACAGGTCCTCTCATTACATTAGTGCTTTTAGGTAATTTCTAAAACACTTAAATGTTGACTGATTGTAGTCAGAAGTTAATCTTTTAGGAAAAGGACTGGCTGCACCCAAATGCTCAAAAAAATTTTTGCATTTAACCTGAGGCCTAGATTTGGATGAAATCTTGTCTTCTCTAAATTTGGTGAGGTTTTTGTGCTAACTTCATTGAACTGTGATAGTTTTGCCCTGTCATTTAATACCAAAGCTGCTCTTCAGATTAATAGGGTAACATCAAACAACTGTGTCTCAGGATAATTGCGACACTAGCAGTAATAATAAACACAGAGATGAAAAAGACATGTGAAAGAAGAATAAAATGAAAACAAGCAGTATAGTTAAGACTCTGAGATTATAACCCATTTTTATTTTCTTACAACTGTTAGAGAGCTGTAGGCTTTGGAAAAAGTATTTGCTTCTGTTGCTTTGTTGTGCTTACGAATTAAGCTGCTTGTATTACAATCCCTCAGAACTGTTTTGGGCATTGCATTTCATTTATATAAAAACATCAAATGGAAAGTGAGCTGTTATCTTTCTAAAAATTCAAAAATAAGCTGTTTAAGCTTCTTTCAATTTTTTGAAACAGTTATTCTGATTTCATGTCTGTAGAACTGCTGAACTAATTCTTGTCTCCTTCATTTAGTTTGATCAAGCAGCTGATGCTGAATTTGCCTGGATTGCAGAAACAGAAAAGAAACTGATGTCTCTGGGTGATATTAGGCTTGAGCAAGACCAGACCACTGCTCAGCTGCAAGTTCAAAAGGTAAGAGAAATGCATTTCCAACTGTCATGTTAATTATTGGCCGGCGCACCCTCCATTTAGAAAATGTACTGGCATGATTTAATTTTCAGTCCATCGTAATTAATGCACTTCAAAACCAGTTTTTGCTGCAAATACTTTTTTTCTTATTATTATCCTAACCAATTTTTATTGTGTTTCAAGGCTTTTACCATGGAGATTTTAAGGCACAAAGATGCTATAGATGAACTTGTTAAATCTGGGGATAAGCTTATGAAAACATGCACTGAAGAAGAGAAACAGATGATGAAGGTAAAGTCCCTTAAATTGCAGCTATAGTGGTAGATATGCAGACAGTATATAAGTAGAAGGATTCCTATTGTGTCTTTTTTTAAAATACTAATGCAAAAGCATTAATTAGAGTCCCTTCTAGTCTGAGGATTGTAATACTAGAGGAAATGCTGTTGCGTATTGCTCTCATTCCTTCAGGATGTTAAAAGAACAAATGCTGTGTACTTGCTTCTTTGCCTGACACTAATCTGGAGCCACATTTATCATCTTCATCCATAGTAAACAGTATTTTAGCCTATAGATGATTGAGTGAAGAGGTATTAGTCATCTGGGTTGATGTGTGGAATCTGGCAGTTTATCTTCTAGTTCTTTTGGGTCAGTGATGCTCTGGGTGTGAGCATTTCTGTGCCAAATTCAATGGCTCTGCACCTCCGTGTGAATCTTTACTTTCATTTCTGCTGATTTCCATGTAGACCTTGCTTGCCAAGATTATTCCATCCTGTCACAGCCCACGAAAGGCATTCTTAAGACTTTGTTTATTACACACAGACACGGAGAGCCCAATGTCAGGGCTGCAAACACGTACAGATGGATTTTTCATGTTGGCATTTAGGAAGGATTAGTTGTGGGGCTGGGATTTTTTTGCTAAATTACAGCGAGGCTGGATATGCTGTGTAGATTTAGTTCTTCCAATCCATGAAAAACAATAGTTCAGTAATTGTGTTCTGCTGCAGGATCTCTGAATAAATTTGATTTTCTCTTAAGTGAATTTAAAATAGATGAGATGTTCTGTCTATGAAACTGTAGTGATAAGGCAGAGCAGTTTTGTGTGAGTCTCTACTAAATATTTTTATTTGTCAAAAATACTGTATATCTGTGTGTTAAGGTTATGTTCTGCCCTCTGGATAGCATCTCTATGCTTAATTTACATGCAAGACATAACAAATGAAAAGATAGCTTGTTCTGCCAAAATAAAAAGCTTCTTCACGTTCAATGTCTTGCTTAAATGTAGTTTTTCCAAGGCTAGGATTTATGCACATTGTCACATACAATATTTCATAAACATGATAACACGGGCAGTTTTCCACAGGAACAATGTACAGCTAGTAGATGCTTTCTTTTATTATCACATGCCCAAATACAGTAAATTTATAATGTATAAGCCTTATAGTTCTATCACTATTATCTATGTTATTAGTGGTAATACATTCTCATTAACTAATGTATGCTAACCTGGAAAATAATGTTTTGTGGTTTCTGCAAGTTTGTAAACGACAATCACAACAGTATATCCTATTATCTTGCCAGAGTGAAAAAAAAAAACCAAACCACCAAAAAAACCACCCAACTAAAGTCCCAACAGATTTTGTGTACTGTTCGTTGCTCTGATTCAGAAATGTTGTGGAAAACTTAGTTTCTGCCAAGTGTCACTGAAGATAAGTGTCTGCAGTAAGGAAGTCGGGCTAAGATCCGCAGTCAGATCATTTGCAGCTTGACTAGAAGCTCTATGAGTAAAGCGTTATTTGTAAATGTCAGTATTGTTAAATGTATTCTAATTATTTTGCAAGTACTCTGCCAAATTCTGATCTCCCTCTTTGTTGATTCTGTCCACCTTAAACAGTGATACTGTAGAAACATCAAAACTGAAATGTTATTCACTGTAAATTGGTGCTATAATTGTCAAAGAATGTTTAGAAATGAAGGTAATAGACACATGGAAAAATATACTTTAACAAAATTAATATTATTTTACAGAAAAAAATTGAAAGCCTCTTACAGAAATATGATGCAGTCTGTCAAATGAACTCAGAGAGAAACCTCCAGCTGGAACGGGCTCAGTCCCTGGTTAACCAGTTCTGGGAGACTTATGAAGAGCTTTGGCCATGGTTAACTGAAACAGAAATGATAATCTCTCAGCTTCCTGCTCCAGCCCTTGAATATGAAACTTTGAAGCAACAACAAGAAGAACATAGGGTAAGCATTTTGCCAGTGTTGAAAAAGGTAGAGTGTTAAAAACCAGGAAGTCTTTTGCTTAGAACTGTGGAGTACTCTGCAAAATTCTTAAAACCCAAACAGGTACTCTTCTGTTGAAAAAAATAAATTAAAATAATAATACAGAGTAAATACGTTTTCAGTCATGTCTCTACTGTTTACCAAACTGTGCATGCAAGCAAGAGTCTCCAGGGAAGGCAGCAAGTGATGTATAAGCATAAAAGAGAGCTAAAGGGTAATAATTGCCATTGTACTGAGAGAACTGAGCACATAAAAGTTATGAGTTAAGTATATTTAAAAGTACACATTAATGTCAGTATTGCGACAAACCAAACCTATAAACAGAAAGAACAGATATGGGATGTTAGAGAAAGAAACATAAGGGGGGTACAATCTGTTTACAGATATGGACATATGCTGAGCTTATGTATGTATAAAAAATTTGGCTTTTGTTTCGTTGGTAACATTGAAATCAAACTTAGCTGAGTCAGGAAGATGAACAATTAGAGGGCCAAGAATTGATTGCTTGGGCACCATGCAATCCCGTAGTAACTTATCATGTCAAGAATGTTTGTTGTGTAATAATTAAAATAAATAATTGTTTACCATAGCATCACAAAATAGAGGCAACAGTGTTGTAGACCAGCCACTGTATGGGTTCTCTTACATGAATATATAATCAGTTTGGATAAAAATTAAGGTGTTTCACAGGTCACTGCTCATATCACATGGAATCAGATGTATCCCACTAGGGTTAAAAACCTGCATGTTTTGGCAGATGCAAAACCTGTATGGCCACTGGAGATACCTGTTTCTCCCTGCTAAGCATAGAGTAACTAGTGTTCTTTTTATTTTAGCTGCCTCAATTAAGTGACTCAAGTTAGATAGGATGAACCCTGACTTCAAAGTCTTGTTTACTTTGAGACCAGCTAATGAAATGTGCCACTCTTATGGACTGGTAAACACCAGGTTCACTCATTTGTCTTCCTATTATGTCCAGAATGAACAAACATGTTCTGTTAAGACTAGCTGCATCACATAAGCTTTACAAACTACCTTGATTAGTCACCGTGAACCATATCATGCTTGCTTTACTTACAGGATTGTTCCTCATGTACTTTAATCATGCTGCTTCTATGAGAAGCCTTTCAGATGAGCTTCTATTTTTGCTTTTTCCCCAGGCTATGCCATTAGCTGAGATTTGTTTGTTAAACAGAAGATGAATGTCTTTTAACACGTAATCTGCTCTGAAACACTTGTTTACTAGAATTGTTTACCCAGTAGTATATCATGGAGAAGACCAAATCATTTATTGTTCTGTTAAAAAGAAGAAGAAGAAGAAGAAGAAAAAAGTAGTTCTCAATGTGAATTGAGAACCTAATGTTTCTGTTCTGTTGTGTTTACTGATGACTATCTTTGTTCCAAGTTGTGGAATTCATAGAGTTGATTCTGTGTGAGTAACATGCAGTTAGTTTGATTTGAAATGAGCTGTTGGCAGAGTATTATCGTAAGATTTAGACCCAGAAATGTGCGCTCTTGTGGCCTTGTGTCATCTCTTTGTGCTCAAAAGTAAGACATACAAAATTATTTTCTAAAAATTTTCAAACTGTTCTTAGTTTCTGCTTTTCCTCCTCTCTGCCAATCAACATTATTTTTCTTGTGGCAAGCCTTACAAACAGAGTTACATTCAAAGTAAGTGGTTAGAGTCAGTGGGGTTTATTTTCATTGCTGTTGTGTCATTGGGGGACTGAAGAGTTGTGGTCACTGTCTTTCCAGTCTCTTCAACGTCTCCTCTTCTGGGGAGGAGAAAGGAAAAAAGCCAGCATCTGGATTCCTTTTAAGGGAAGGACCATAGTTGAAGAGAACTTATTTACACTGAGATTGATACAGGCTCTTTTCTGGGTCTTCATTAATTTAAACAAACTCTCAACTGGGAGAAGCAGTACATGTACCTCTCATGTTCCTGCACTGGAGCTATGCATGGAGTTCACAGCACTGAGAGGGACAGTGCCTCACAAGACTGGGATTTTTCTGAAAAGGGAAAGATGAGCTGAGAAAGTAAATAAAATGAGGGAAGGATGGGGCTACTCACCCAAAAAACCCCCCTTTCCCTTTTGTCAGTTCTACGGGTGCAAGCAAGGAAATCTGAAATCCTTAGACAACTTGGAAGACACCTTGTGACATTTCCCTTCCACAAGCCTCTGCACAGTTTTCACTTCTGGGGTGGATGATGGGAAGGAATAGACAGCTGAGATCAAATAAAATTCACTTACTAATTATTTGTTAAACATTGTGTAAGTTCAATAGTAGTGATGTTATGAAGACAGAGGAGTCTTGTGGCCAGAGGGAGAGACTGATAAACAAGGTTGGTAGGTCTCCACTGATCACCCTTGCTTGTCCTTTTGTCCTTTTCACTGATTTCTTTGACCCTTCCTTGTGCTGGTTTCCTCTTCTTAAATCAAGTATAATTTGAATTAATTTTCTTGCAATGCTGGTACCTCTTTCTGTGATGTTCTTCAATGAAAGGCTTTGCAGCAAGTGACCAATATCAACATGAAAAGTATGTATGTGGTGGTGTTACGCCCATGTCTGGAATATCACTGCCATTTCTGTCATTATAGGTCGTAAATATGATGGGCAATGTCTGTTGTTAGCATCATATGCATAATTAGCATCTTATATTTTGTCTGTAATCATATGTCCTACCAGAGTGTTGCACAGGCCTTTCAGTGTGTCTCTAGTTCTGACGTTTTATGCCTGGATAGTTCTGTGTTGGAATGGGAATGATCACTGGCAGAGCAGTCATTAACTTTATTTCAGCTTTACGTTAAGACGAAAGGTATTTGTTTGGAATTCCTTGCCAGCTGGATGCGTTGGAAGTGTGGACAGTTGTAATGTGGTGGTGCAAGCGTAAGAAACTGATAAGTTGTTTCATTTGTTGTAGCAACTGCGTGAGCTGATTGCTGAGCACAAGCCTCATATAGATAAGATGAACAAAACTGGGCCTCAGTTGCTGGAGCTGAGCCCGGGAGAAGGCTTTTCTATCCAAGAGAAATATGTGGCAGCTGACACCCTTTACAGTAAAATTAAGGAAGATGTCAAAAAGCGAGCACTGGCACTGGATGAAGCCATTTCTCAGTGTACCCAGGTATCAATTTAAGTTTAAAGTATAATTGGGTTCATTCAATGGAAAAATACACATTGACATCTTACTTGCATATATCAAGACTAAACTGCTGTTTTATCTGGATTTTTTCAACCTAATGGTCTGTGAATGTTCATATCACCGCCAATGGCGTTGATTTTTCTATATCTTGAGGGTTTATAATTTTATATATTGGTCAGTATTATGACTTTGCAGCTGCTGAAAAATGTTACAGCTGCTTAATTTTGAAGTAAAAAAATCTAGTGTAAAAATGTGGGATTTGATTTTCACTTTCATTTTCTCTTACTGGTCTGTTACTAGCTGATGCTTCAATTATAAACAAATGTCACTTTTGATCAGTTAACTTGGGTATAGTTATTTCTAGGAACTGGCAGTTAATGGTTAGCAATGGAACTAGTGGGTAGTTAAGCAGTGGTAGTAGCATTGGCTCTTCCCTGCAGACTCCAAAGAACTTAACATTAGATGTCACAAAATGTCATCAGCATAAAACTCAGGTCAAGTCCACAAAAACTGCATGTTCTAGCTTCATCAGCCTATGAAATGAACTTCAGTAGAGTATTGCCAAGTGTCTTATTCTAGCAACCATTAAATATTGGGTTAATTGTCATTAAATCCACATAGAAATTCTGTTCCTTGACCCCAGATTCAGAAAAGAACTCAGTAAAACTTTGTACATAAACCCCTACAAAAACCTGAATAAAAATACTTTGTTCTATACTGCTGTTTTTATAGGAAATTCCCCTTTTTTTCTCTGTTCACTGAAAATTAAGTGCTATATTCTGCTTAGGTCATAAATACTAAATAAAGAAATACACCTTGAAGACCTTACCAATTCTACATTCTAAGTAATTTCTGTCAGGTCATTATATTTAATGTCATATTCCTAGCCCCTGCAGCTGAGTTTAAGAATGTGAGGCAAAACTAAATGACATCAAATGTCATCCTGCTTTTGAGCTTGTTATAGACATTATACGTTGTATTTATTTAACCTACAAACTTTGTCATTCTAAACACCTTCCTTATTCACACCTCTGAAATATGCCTGATTATTTAGATCCTCTCTTTTTCTTTATCATAAATGCTTTGCCTTTCCTGTACGTGGAGCTGCCAGTTTGAAAATCAAGATATTTACTTAGTATTATAGTCCCTGTTTTGAATGTGATAGACATCAACATGTTGTACTAAGTACAGAAAGCAAGAATTAGAAATGCATTCTTTGCTAACACCTAGAATATAATCAGATGTTGAGAAATTACTGAATTATTTATGCAATACTAAGGTTCTTTTTATATACCTAAATGTATATGCACATGGCAAAGTGAAACATTCTAATGCCCACAGAGTGTAATTTTATATAATCTTTTTTTATGAAGATATGTGAATATATATTATCAGATCTCTGTACTATGATGTCTCTGTCAATGTTTGTCTAGACAGTCTTTGAAGAGTTATTATTTAACTCTTCAGGTTTTAAATTATATTAAATTGCTCTGTGTATCAAAGGAAGGACATAATGTATGAAGCTAGAATGAGAGATTGTAATGACTTGCAATTTTTTCCTTTTAAGTGCTAAAGCACTTTGTCTCATTCACTGAAGTTGAGTACAAGGAGTCCCATTGAAGGCACTGACAACTTAAAAATGTAATACATGTCCCAAAATTAAACCCAAATGTTGCCAATTTAATTTTAGTTTTTATAACTTTTGTAAGGTTTTGTTGCCACAATCAGTTTCTCAGAAGTCTTGAATGTGGGAAGGCTGCTTTTCTTTCATAACATATTTTGTTGGCTTGTATGATATTCACACTTCTAACAAAACACTGAGGCCCATAACGTTAGTCACAGAGTCTGATTTGAAGTGGGTTGTATGGTGGGAAAAAGTAATTATATTTATATTGCCTGTGTTCCTTGGAATAGAAAGGATGTAGCTATTTGTTTACGTAAGGTAATCTTGTTTTGCTGTGTTCTTTCTGGCATCATTTCCAAATGTTGTCAGGAGTGCTTTTCTAATTGCAAAAATAATGCACCCACAATTTATTGATTTCTTTCATTTGAAGGGGGCATGGTGGTGCAAGATATTTAGGAATCTCTGTTAATCCAAAAGCATATAATAAAGGCTGACTTTGGACCTATCCTAAAGGCCAAACCACATTAACACAGCTGTAATTGAGTTTCTGAGCACCTACCTGGGCTCAGTCAAACATGGGTGCATGTAGTATATACACTGTTGTGTGCTTTTAGTCGCAGAAGGTAACATACCTTTACTGCACTAGCAAGCACCACCTGGCCACTAACCAGTGTCTTTTTGCACAACCTTACATCTAAAGCCTTAATCAGAGGTTGTATATCAGTATGTTGGTCTCAACAGGAAAGTGCATGTTTTTAATAGTAAGATACATGTCTTTCTAAAATGATGAAGTCAGAAAGCCATGGCTCTCTAAAGCTACAAACTACTGTGAATTTCACAGGACTAAATGTAAGTGGATTCTGCCATATGTGTAGTACCCTCAGAGGGAGTGTGTCAGGACTGAACCCGAACTAAATAGTAAAATTTTTGAATTTGAGAGAACCTACCATTTTGCAGGGTTATTTTTGTAATTTAGATACTAAAAGAGCCTAGAGAGAGGTATTGCAAGTTGCACATACATATGTTGGATAGAGATATTAATTTTAAAGTACCTTTTTCCAAGATAATTTCAAATGCCCTTTTTTAGTTTGCTGTTTTGGTGTTTTGTTTTTTGGGTTTTTTTCTTTTTGTAATTTGTCTGCTGTTTCCTTCTGTCCTTTACCACCCTCCTAGTTTCATGACAAGATAGATCCAACTCTCGAGAGTCTGAAACGCATAGCTGAACGCCTGAGGCAGCCACCTTCGATCTCGGCAGAGGTTGAGAAGATTAAAGAGCAGATCAGCGAAAATAAGAACGTGTCTGTGGATCTGGAAAAGCTTCAGCCAGTGTATGAGACACTGAAACAGAGAGGGGAGGAAATGATTGCTCGCTCAGAAGGCGCTGATAAGGATATATCTGCTAAAGGTAGTAGACTGAGGAAACTTTCATGTAGTGGAAATGCAATAAGCTGCAGCATATAAAATTCTTCATTTCTGATGACCTCTAATCTGGGGAATGTTCTCCTGGAGAAGCTGCTAAAGATTTATAAAAACAAAGCATTCATTTAAAATAATTCATTGTTGGTATGACCTTTATTTTATTTTTTAAGGCCATTGTGTTTGCTTTCACTTAACATTATAAGGAGTCCTGCAAAGAAATATTTTATACTCTAAATTTTAAAATGTACACATATGTTTCTGCTGTAGAACTGTAGAGAGATTTATGACCAAGAATTGTTTGCCAAGGTAGTAATCTAGTTCCTTTGTTGTTTAGCTGTTCAAGATAAACTAGACCAAATGGTCCTAATTTGGGAAGACATCCAGACCTTGACTGAGGAAAGAGAGGCCAAACTGTTGGATGTAATGGAACTAGCTGAAAAGTTTTGGTGTGATCATATGGCTCTTGTAGCTACTATTAAAGATACTCAGGACTTCATTCGAGAACTGGAGGGACCTGGAGTTGACCCATCTGTAGTCAAGCAACAGCAAGAAGCTGCAGAGGTCAGTAGAAAGTATTTTCTTTACTTGAAATACTTTATTTATGGTATGCAGAGGAGAATATATTATTTTTTAAAGACTAAGAGGGATAATTGTGTAGAAATTTACGATAATGGTATCTCAAGAGTCTACAGTAAATAATACATATCAGTGCTTAATTGCAATGAGCATGCAACATGTGCTTGTCATTACATTTCCTTATTTGTTTGTAAATATGTATATAATAACCATCTCACTGAGACTTTTAAAAGTTATACATACTTGAGATTCCTTGGGTAATACGTAACATCTAAATGAAAGGTGTACAAATGTATGATGCTCTATGTATTATCCTCTAAGCCTGTAATTATCTATACTGATAGTTAAATGTTTGAAGGCTGAATGATAACCTCTGACAAAGAAGACACTCTGATTAAAGAAATCTAATTTAAAACTTCCTGTTTATTTTTTCCATCTCATGCAAAATGATATCATAAACCATTGTTACAATTTAGCCTGATGTCAGCTGATTTCATCTGACACTGCAAAGGAATGCTTATTTTTTAAGCATCCAATTGTAAGTCCAAGTGACTTGAAAGAAAACAAAGGTGGAATCCTGCGGTGTTCTATCTTGAAAGCAAGTTGTACATAGATGATTAAATTTAGTATTAGCAGTGTTGGCTTTTTTTCTCTTTGTAGGCTGCTAAAGAAGAAATTGATGGACTACAAGAAGAACTAGAAGCAGTTGTGAGCCTTGGCTCTGAACTTAGAGCTGCTTGTGGAGAGCCTGACAAACCTATTGTCAACAAGAGTATAGATGAGGTATGGGAAATGCAGATGCTTAGGTCTGCTATGTGAGGTGCTTGCTCAACTGAAATTGGTATATTCCCCACAACCCCAACAAATTTTGAAAATAAAAATTTTGTGGCAAAAGTGAGACACTCCTGAAGCCTTTGTGGTAAAGTAAGTTTTGCCTTTTGGGTGAATGAATCGTAGATTAGATTAGAATGTACACACTGTTTTATTTCATTGATTTATTGTTTAGAACTTTTGTAAAAGATTTTTTTTTAAAAAATACTTACTGATTAATATGGTGGGTGGATATTTCTTGCAAAAGTAATCCTAGAATAAATTTTGGATATATCTTGTTCATGCCAAGTGAGACATCTTAACTGAGACTATCCTGTTTGGATGACTATAAAGTACTTTTAATTTCTCTAGTGTTCACCAATATATGATTCTTTTAAGATATTTTTATTATAGTGATGCAAGTCCAAATGATTTAGTAGTATTTCTGCTATTAACTGTAATATTTCTTTTAATAAAAATATTCAATCGGTATTGAAGTTTACAGCTTTTATAATCCAGAACCTCTACTGAATTCTGAAAGAAATTCATTTTGCAGTGATAGAGAGAACAAGAGTGTTAACATGGAATAAATGTGAACTATTCATGCTTGTAATACAAATATTATTGATCAGTGAAGAGATAGTAAATGCACATTATGTAGCAGTAAAATTCTTTTGTCTATTGAAGTAAATTGTGCTTACTTGCAGCTGAATTCTGCCTGGGATGCGTTAAACAAAACATGGAAAGAACGTGTGGATAAGCTTGGGGAAGCTATGCAGGCAGCTGTTCAATACCAAGATGGACTCCAGGTAAGATGATGGGATATACCTAACCCAGCCTTCAGTCAGTGGGATTTAATGTGGTTGTAGTAAAAAATGTCATGTGATTAGGTAGGTGACAAGTAATGCTCTCTGGTTGTCGAGACTATTTTCTTTGGTAGGCAGGGTTTTTTTCTAAAGATTGGTTGGGGTTGGTTTGTTGGGGTTTTTTTGCATTAAAGAATACATATGTTGGGTTGTTTTCTTCATGTCCATATATTGCATTGTGTTTAGATTCACAATTAATGTCCCCTTGTTTGTTGATAAGAGCAGAGGTTTTTTGGCACCACACATTCATAGTACTCGTGCTCGCATTTTCTTGTGATAGTCAATGCTTCGTATGGTAGGCAGGCTGAAGCTGTGAAACATCTTTGTGGTCTGAAAGGAGCAGAGTACAGGTCCATATACCCACTTGTTGCTGTTTTCTTTGAGTGGCACTTGAATTTTATTCCACCTTTTTTATAAGTAAGAGTATTTGAAGCAAAAATATTACTAATATAATGTTGTTAGACCACTATTCTTAATATAATTTATCCTATCACAATACTTTAGAAGATGATTCCTTTTTAAAATTGTAGGTAAATATACCAGCAGTTTTAAGATATCTTGTACCTTGTGTTTCCTAGAACTGATGAAGTTTCAAAAAAAAAAAGAGGGGTTGTTCTATACATGACCTTTAAAGGTCTCTTCTAACCCAAACTATCCTTTGAATCTATGATCATTTCTCTTTATATACTGTTGGGTTTTTTGTAGTTATTTATTTGGTTGGTTTGGTTTGGTTTGTTTGTTTTTTCTTGGTGGAATTACCATTTTCCCTGGTTCATTTAATCTTTAAAATTGGAATTTCACATTACACTGAGGGCAGTTACTTCTCTGGTGCAGATCAAGCAGCAGAACACTCCTTAATAATGATGCAACATGTCTGTTTTGCAGTGCACCGTCGCTATGGATTTTTCTCTGGGTTTTCCTGTGTTCCTACTGTGCAGAGATTGACTAGGCAGTTAGAATCATCACCATTTGCTTTAAGTGCTTTCTGTTTCCTGTGGCTGTACATGGTACATCCTACAAGCTTGGTACTTTGTGAAAGAACTGTATTTAAGTGCTGTCTTACACTCATTTCAATAGACAGTATGAAAAGTATTATGGGCAGATTGTTAACTGCAGCTGCCTCACCCTCTTGAGCACGTTGGGCATAGTTCTCCTTTTCTCAGGGAGCCATGTAGCAGTGGGCAGCTCCAACGAGTTATCCTAGGCATTTCTCCGTAATGATATCTCCACAGATAACAGGCAGGTGGAAAAGGGCCTAGTGGAGGTGTTTTTTCCCTTGTGCAATTACTCAGATTGATGCAGCTGTTCTTAATCCATTAGAGTATTCTTGAGGTTCTGCATTCTATTGGGAGCAAAAGAAAGCATCAGAACTGCAGAGACCTAATTTATTTATTTTTAAGTCACACTGCATTATCCTATAGAGATTCATTCTAGCTCAGTTATGGTCCTTCACGGCCTAGTATGTACTGAGTGGGTAGTTCCATGTTCCTTACACAAATAGCTTTCTTCAAAAGAAGTTTGTTTGTAATCCTCATTTAAAGGTGTGTTATCCAGCCCCTTCCATTTTCATTCCAAACAGCTGTAGAACAGAGTTTGTCTTGTATTTACCTTTCAGGGGATTCATAAAAATTGCAGATTTTACACAGAGTGCTACTCAGCATGAATAATTCTGGCAGAATGTTGCTGCCAGTAGAAGTCCAGTCTTGCAGAATGTACACTCCTGTAACTGTTACATGGATATTTGTTCTATTGTATTGCAAAGAAACCTAGGTTTTGCTGGAAAAGTTATTTTCTTTGAAAGAGCAGAGCAATACCTTCTCCGGAAAAAAGAAAAGTCCTGATATTTTACTTAATACAACTTTCAAAAATAACACCATTTCTCTGCTCACATTTGAATATCATACTGTGATTTTCAGGCATTATTTGACTGGGTAGACATTGCTGGCAGCAAGTTAGCATCTATGTCCCCAGTTGGAACAGATCTGGAGACAGTGAAGCAGCAAACGGAGGAACTTAAGGTATGATCTAGCAATTTATTTCCTTTATATTTCCATTTCTCTGTATTTTTCTGTTTTGTTTAGTATTTTTTGAGAGTCAAAAGCAATTTTCATTTTCAATTTTTAGTAAAAAAGAATTTGCATGAAAATTTAAAAACATTTCATTGCAAACTTTTCATTTTAAAATCTGCTTAATTTAAAAATCTATTCCAAACTTTGGCAAGACTACATTTTTTTTATTTTTCCTGATTGCCTAGAAATACTTCTAGTATCATTCATTCTCTTTCAAAAGCTATGAAATCATTATGCACAGGATTCTTTTGCTGTGACCTTTATGTTTTCTGGTTTCTAAGATGAACAGTTTCTTTGAGGCTCTGAGAGAAGGCCTCCAGAGCTTTGCTTCTGCCATTGGAGCCTTTATTTAAATGCTCACACAGATCATGACATTCCCAATACATGAGTAAGGAGAAAATCAAAATTCCAGTCTAACTTAGTAACCTGTCTGCATGGATCTTTACTTCGGTTGTACTGCATTGGATCTGAATATACTCCTGACATTGGTATGCTGTTATGCCATGTTTAAAAACCAGAGATTTGTGATTATCAGAGAAGGTTCTTGGTTTTGTTGCTCACTTGTAGATTTCCTTGTCTGTGGGCAGGTTGTTTTGTATATTTTATGATGTAGCTTCAAATGAATCATGGCCTTACATAGTTCATATGTACACAAGTTGCATTCAGACTGTTGGCACCAGTTGTGTGTTCAAGAGGGAGTTCTACTAAAGAAAATTTGCTTTCACTTCCTGTGAAGAATAATTCCATTTGAGGTTTAAAGCATTATCACCATCACAACCACAAGAGCTAGAACATAGAATCATTCTGTGATTCTATAATCACTACTTGTGTTTCATTTATTTCTATTCTTTTTCTATGTACCGTAGCAATTTAAGGCAGAAGCTTATCAGCAGCAGATAGAAATGGAAAGACTGAACCATCAGGCAGAATTATTGCTAAAGAAGGCAACACAAGAGAGTGACAAGCACACTGTTCAAGACCCTCTCTCAGAGCTCAGACTATTGTGGGACAGCCTAGAAGACAAAATTATAAGTAGACAGGTAAATAAGCTTGGAGGTGGGGGTTTTATTAATGACTTAAATTTTTGTGAAAAACTCTGTTATATATAATGCTTATATTAATTTACACATTCCTTTTAGTTTGGAAACTAAAAGAACTATATATAATAGGATTTGTATTGTACAATTAGTTGACTTTTTTAATATTTTTGAACTTTCTTTTTAAATTCTCTGTCAGCAATGCTATGTTGAATGATTATTATTTCATTTTGGCTATTTGATGATGTCTTAAGTAGCAGTTGAAAACATGTTTATATGTGCAAAAGTAATATTAGCTGCTGAACTGAGCAATTGAATAAAACCCCATTAACTTAATATTAAACTATTTCAGTATTGTTTCCTTAAATTATCAAGCTGAGAGATGTGACAGAGAGTCCTCTGAAGTGTATTATTTTTTCTTAACTGAATCATTTCATGACAAAGAAACGGTTTTAAAAAGTTCATGCACTGAGTTGCATTTATATTGAAATTATGTTGTAAGTGATAAAAAGCTACTGATATATCTGATGAAAGAACCTTCAGACTTAACTCTGCTCTGCTTTCATGGCTTCTTCCAAGGCCTGGAATTTAAGCCTGGAATGCAAGGCTTTATGAGGGAATTGCTAACTCAGCTGTAGTTACAAAGCATTGCTTGTACTGGGTAACTGTTTCTCTCTGGTTTTCATTCTGTCTTAATGTGTGGACACTGTTCTGGATTATGGTGACTAATGGTAATGTAAGACAATTCAATTGCATTGTGAAACTATTTTATTGTTAACTTTATTTTTACTGCAGCACAAGCTGGAAGGTGCCTTGTTAGCCTTGGGGCAGTTCCAGCATGCCCTGGATGAGTTACTGGCATGGCTGACACATACAGAAGACTTGCTGAATGAACAGAAACCCGTGGGTGGAGACCCCAAGGCTATTGAAATTGAACTTGCCAAACATCATGTATGTAATTATAATCAATATTAACTGAAATGTTCTTTTGACATTTACCTTAGGGATGAGTCTTTTAGTAAAACTTCACACTTGATAAATAATTCTCTACATATATCTTCAAGATGCAGATTATAGCTGAAACGAAGGCTTGGAATAAATAATATCTTTCCTCTTACTCCTCCACATTCTTTCCTTTCTTGCATATGTCATGCAAGTGGCATAGGTTTTAGCCAAAAATAAACAGCTCACCCTAGTCTCCACTGCTAATCATCTTTCTTTGACCTAGGGGACTCAAAAGTTACTGAACCTGCTACTCTCCCTGAAGCAATAAACTCCTTGATTAGTTGTGTTTAAGACAAGTCTCACAAACTGCACCACTGTTGTATATCTTTGATTCTTTCTTCCCTCTCAGAAAACAGTGATTTGTTCTGAATTCTCCAAAACTGTATGTTAGTTGGGTTCAGCTAAGAATGCTTCTCCAAAAATCTGTGCAAACTCCCATCTTTTTCTCTGTGTTACTTACAATGTGGGGTTAAGGGGTTTTTGTTTGTTTGTTTTAGTGTTTTTACGAATCATTGTTATTTTGGAGTCCATGGCAGAATGCTTCTGGTGTGCCTTTAGTTTTAGAATATCTCCTAGTAGTAAGAGCTCTTCCCTGTCTCTGTGTGTGACTCCGTGCTCTTCATGATAATGTGTTCTTTCCAGGCTTGAAGACTTCAATCTAACCTTATAACTCTCTCTTTAAAACTGCCATTTAATTTTTGGCCTGCATATGACGTAAAAAGTACTCAGAGTCCATTTTGGATTTTGAGAGACTTGATTGAAATTGACAGTACACAGATAATGAAGGTATTTTCATTGTCTGTGTTAATGCAGCTATGCAGCTTCTGAAGGCTTTTGGGTGGTCAGTTGGAACTTGAACAGAATACAGTATCTGCATACCCTATGTGACTTATTGTTATAAACGGACCCTTTTAAAACAAAGTAAATGAAATTACAAAAGCAGGTTCTACTCTATGAACCTTTTATATTCATATAGAACAGAAGTGTTTTACTAGTGAAGAAGCATCGAGACATCATTTTTGTCTGTGCTGAAGGAGTTCAGCAAACACATGAATGAATCTGCTTCTTTTTCATAGTACAGAGTTTATAGGTTAGAAAGTTCATGCAGTAGTGCATCCTGTGGTAGCCTGTAAAAACATCCACCTCTTGAATAACTTCGGAAAGAATAGACCTTGTTCTTAGTGAGTCTCAGCAGGAAGGAAGGGATAAGATGCATCTGCTTCTGTGAATATCTTTTTTCACCCTGTTAGGGAAATAAAATAATATGGTTCTTAGCTTAGAAGAATTAAAGTAAATTTGATGTGTATTTCATATTCAAGGTCTACTTATGACTTTCTATTTCATATTGTGCTCCATATAGTTTAAGTTCCTTTTCATTTAGCTTTATATTTTTTCTGTAGTGCTAGCATTTTGATGGAGGTGAGTTTGAGTCAGACCCCACGGAAGGCAGCAGTCATAAACTTGAATTTCTTGGGTGGGGTTTACCATTCTCTTCCCAACCATTTTGCTTTTCTTTTTCTGTTTTATATTTAAGCTTTTCTTGCCCTGCCCCCCATCCTTCTGCAAACAGCATTTTTTTCCCAAATGTACTTTTTGCTTTTTATGGTTCTTACTGTGGTTGGTGATAAGAGATTTTCAAGCAGATGGAGGAGGTCTTTTGGTGTTAGCACTACAACCATCCCCCAGCTTTTACCAGGTCAAGTGTCCTGGTAGCCTGACATAATGTGAAAGGAGTTGTAGCCGTGAAATGCACAAAAAGACATTGTGGCAGTTGGGTTGTTGTATAGCACAGCAGGCACATACTATTCAAAGAAAAATCCTGTTAAAGAAAAGCATATAATAAATTTGAAAGTGAAGAAATAATTATTCCCTAGCACTTCTAGAAAACTTTAATAATTCCAGAAATATATGTTTGCAGAAGGAGTATATAATTTTTTTCCAAAATACAAAAATAAATCTCAGTATTTCATCAGAATGGTCTGTTACTGCTTTTGATTGAAGATGCCTTAGTTACTAGCTTTAATTTCTAATACCTGTGCTGATGTTAAACTATTGTCTTGTCCTTGGACTACAACTAGCTCAGTCGCTGGGAGTGCCTTCATTGAGTAACTTACCCATATGGCCATGCTGTGTTACAATTGTAGGTGCTGCAAAATGATGTTCTAGCCCATCAGTCTACGGTGGAAGCTGTTAAAAAAGCAGGAAATGACCTGATTGAATCAAGTGCTGTTGAAGAAGCAAGTAATTTACGGAGCAAGTTGGACCTCCTGAATCAGCGCTGGCAAAACTTGTTGGAAAAAACAGAACAAAGGAAACAGCAGCTGGACAGTGCCTTGATCCAGGTGAACAGGAAATGATCAAATATAGAGATAACTCAGAAAAAGTGTCTTTTTACATGAAATACACAGATGCATTAGAAGTTGGCCTAAATCAAAACCATGATGCAGATGCTCCTGAATTTGGAGAAAGTTTGAATCCAGCTGTATCTTCCACAGCTGGCCACTGTCCCTTGTAGTGCTGATATAAGACTTCAGCTTTTGGTCTACATGTTTGTAAAGGCTGAAATTTCTGTATAGGTCTATTATTTGGGGAAAACATTGGTCTCACAGTAGTTATTTAGACTACTTTCAAGATTTCTATAGTTTTTGTTTTTGTCCTTTAGATTAAGTTGAGCCAGTTTATATTTGTTTGCTTTTTCCTTTTTTTTCCTTCTTTCATTTCTTTTGATTATTACAAATATCTGATTAAACCAGTTGCCAATGTGCTTATGCATCTGAGCTAGTATTGCAATGGAGAGCATTTAAGTTATCTCTAAAATGATATGGTATAATTTAGGCCCAAGGTTTCCATGGTGAAGTTGAGGATCTGCAGCAATGGCTGACAGACACTGAACGTCAGCTGTTGGCATCAAAACCTGTCGGAGGCTTACCAGAAACAGCAAGAGAGCAGCTTAATGCACATATGGTAAGTATCAGTATTAGAATGCTTTGCAAGTTGCATTTCAGGACTAACTGTCTTTTAAAAGTGTTTTTGGTAAACACAGAGTGTGTTCTATATATCACAATGTCTGTACAGTGTCTTCAATAAATTTAATAGCCTTCAAAACAATGCTGTTATTTTCAGTGTAGTTTAGTAGCTTGTTGGGACATGCCCAAAGCTGAACCATATTAGTGTTGAGACAAATAAAATAACTTCTGCATCTTTACAAGAGGTGTTTGCAGATTTTTCAATGATTCCTATTTTTCTTCTCCCTTCTGAACCCATAACTAAATTTATGCTTTTTCTAAGATTCGAAGATGAACCTAAAAGTGACCCATATTCACTGAACCTTGACTTAAGAGACTTGATCCTTTATTCCTTATCTAACCAAAGCTGACATTAAAGTCATCATTAGCATAGAAGTAAGAAGGACTACTGGCTCATAGAGGCTGCACTTTAATTAGAAATGGCAAGCTGACCAGGATGCCTGAATTATTCCCTTCCTTTTTCTTTGAGAAACATTCTGTGGATTTCTCTGCTCCCATAGAACCATAGAGCTTAAAAAAAGAAACTTAAACTTGATCTCTTACCTCTAAAGAAGGTGGTTCTTACTGTTCCATTTATGTAAAATCATGATGTGCTATTAGGCCAGGATATAAGCCCAAACCTGGTGATCTGAACTTCTGAACTCCTGGCTCAGATGTAACAGTGATATTTACTGAACCGTCCTTGAACTTGAATATGCCTGACACTTCCAATTAGAGTGCTGCATTGTCATAATGTTAAAAATCAGATTATTTTTTGAATGATGCTAAAGATCATTGCTCACTCACCAATGTCAGGCACATTTTTTTCTTCTTTTTTTTCTCAAAAATTTGCGGGTATCTATAATTGATAAGGAAACTAATTTACAGTTTTAAAATCAGTTAAGACAGGAAACTAGGTCCAAATGCAAATAATCCTGTGGTTTTGAATCCCTATAATCCTTTTGTTTTTGCCATAAAGGAAAAACAAAAAAGGGAAAAATATAGGTGGTGGAGTTTTTTCCCCCCTGTGAGGGTGGAATATAATCGTGATTCCCTGAAAGTCATTGGTGGTCTTTTGTTTTTTCATCCTGCACTTAGTCAGATGAAGATGCAAAAATTTTCCATGGAAAGCTTAGGGATTTTTTTTCATACATTCATTGCTATGCAAATTTTGTATACTCATAATGTTTACAGATTGATTAGTTAAAGGACCTTTAAATTCAATGTTCTAGTTGGAGGAAGTCTTGACTGTCCCCAGTAATATGAACTCTGGGTGTACAACCGCTCCCTAACTGTACATGTACATTTTAACAGGATGTTATTATACTGGTGGCCATCTGCAGGCATTGACTTACTATCAACCCTTAAAATACAGAAATTGATTTCCTTTTGGTTAAACATTAGTGAACGTGTGCAGATGTGTGTTAATTCTCTCTCTCTCTTTTAATAATGTATTTTTTCTGAAATGTTGAGGCCACTTGTCATGTTGTCTACTACATTCCGAATTCAAACTTGGCTCTAAGTGATACAAACCATGTTAACTACTGATGAGAAACTGAAGGAGAAAGTTTTGCACTGTATTTTGATTTGTCCCTCTTTGGAAATGTTATGAACCATCTTCTTGAGTATGAGGCCTGTTTCTACAGATATGAATAAAAGATCCCTCAACCATGATTGGCTCACAAATGGAGTTGAGATTGGGCTGCATTTCTAGTTAAAGCAACTCCAGGAAAACAAATTATATTAAGAGATATTACAGGATACCAGTAGGAAAGGGGCTTAAAAAGATGCCTTTTTAGCTGTCCCAGTGGTGCTCAGACCATCCCCCTCCTTTTCTTAAAATAATCATTGTTTTCAGTTTCTTCCTGAAGTAGTAGCAGGAAGCAGACTCGGTGACACCACTTTCCATAGTCCTCAGAAAGAAGACAAAGAAACTTTCTGTTGTGTCAAAATCTTAAGCTCATAAATGAACCTGCTTCTTGCTTTACCCTCCTATGTGGTCAGGTACAGCCCTGTGTACAGTATCTCTTAACCCAAAGAAAATGTTTGGTTTGGGCTCTTGTCCTGAGAGTCACAGGAAAAAGTTATTTTCCTCTTATTTGTAAGCCACTTATTCCTCATCTCTTTGAAGATGTTCCTCATTTGTGAGTCTGCAGCAATGTTGTTGGTACATTCTGTTTTGTCTGTTACTGATACTGATCATGTCTTTTGAGTCAGAGGGATGCACGGGAGCTCCCAGACTTTTTCCGGCTTACCTTTGACATGGTTAAAAAAGCATCATTAGTAGAATAGTTAACAGGTAAAACATGTTGTTACCATTATTATTCCACTTTTCTTTAAATGTCTGGAATGTCTTCAGCGCTCATGCCTAGCGAGTGAAGGAAGATACAAACTATGTACAAAAAACCAGCCCTCCCAAGTTGTCCCACCCACTTTTGAAGGGTATTGGATAGCTCTGGGCTTTCAGCACACTGTGTAATGCTGACACTTTTTGTGTTTTGGCTGCAGACGGACTTTAAACCAACCAAGTTGTAGCAACTCTTCTTCAATAAGTGCATAGTACTTACTTTGCCAAGCTTTGGATCTCAGAGAAGACACTGACAGGCGATACAAGTTTTCATTTCCTGAAGAACTGGGTCCTTCATGTGCTCATTTGGCTTTTTATGAATTACATGTGTTTCCTTTATTCGTCTTAATCACACCTGCTAAATGTTGGGGGAGGAATAAATATTATACTGGGACTTATAAAGAGTATTGAATTTCTACCTTATTTATTTTTGGTTCTTTCTTTATTTAGGAACTTTGTGCTGCCTTTGAAGCCAAAGAAGAGACATATAAGTGTCTAATGCAGAAAGGCCAGCAGATGCTTGCAAGATGCCCAGAGTCTGCTGAAACAAACGTTGAGCAGGACATAAATAACTTAAAAGAAAAATGGGAATCTGTGCAAACAAAACTCAGTGAAAGAAAAGTATGTGTTTTTACATAAAAATAGAGGCATAAATAATGTATTTAAGTGTGTTAATGATCAGTGCTTTTATGGATGCATATTTGCCTGATTTTTTAGATTTAAAATCAGTTGTAGAGACTGGCGTAATTCAGTAATATATTTAGAAAGTACTGGGAAAAATAAAATTCAAGTAGTTAATTATCGATAACTGGGGAGGAGTATGGTGAGAATGGCACAAGTCTGTTCCATAGAAGTACTATTAATGCTCATTTGGTAGGACTAGGGGTTTTCTGGGTTTTGTTGTAGTAATCATAGACGTGAGAGACTGGATGATCCTTCAAGTTTCTCTCCTCCTCAGTACAGAACTACTGTGTTAATTTTTCTAGCTTTTAGCCATTTTTTCTTAAAATTCCCAAACTCTTGGCCTTTTGCCACTTACTTCAAGTGAATACCTTCTGTTCTAACAGATCAATAGCATGATTTCACTGATAGGCAACATACGTTTTCTTGTTATTAATTTCATTTTGCTTTCATTCCTTCACGAAATATAGTCCATTTGTTCTAACTCAATCAAACAAAAAGAAAGTCCATAATTGCAAACAGAGAAACTCTCTGTACAGCCCTGATAAGTATGAAGCACGAATATTTAACTCACAACTTAGCTGTATTTTGAAGTAAGAATGCTGATGTCTTTTAAGGTAAATATAAGGTAAAAATGACAAACTAATTAATACCCGATACAAGCACCTTCTCGCAGGAAGCTGCAAGGTTGGAGTGCTCCGTGAGGACAGCAGTGTAAATGTTTGAAAATCTCTGACTGCTGTCTCACGATCAACAAAATTCTGTATCCCAAATTAGTTTCTGTTTTGGCAACCAAAATGACAATTGGGCTTTATTAAAAAGAAGTGCTCTAGAAAAACTTATTCTTTATTTAGTGCAAGAGAATAAATTTGATTACTTACTTGAGGCTCTTCAAAGTGCACTACCACCTTAGATTTCTGGAATTCTACTGGTTTTGTATTGAACTTGATAAGGCCCTTTTGGATTAAGTAGTAGGAAATATGTTCTAATGTGGAAAAATTTATCTTGACACTAGGTGCTGTATTTTCTGTTATTAATCTGTTATACATAATTTTACTGTAACTCCTGTATCCATCTCCTTGAATATGCTCAAATACAGGCTGTTATTTTAAAACTCAGAAACTTTGAGTTGGAAGGGGGTTTTAAATGCTAAACTAAAATGGTTTACTCCAAAGTGCTGAACTAAAATGGTTTCCTTGGCTGAAGCCCCTGCACAATATCAGCTGCTAATAAAGTATGACCTGTCTTTACAGACCAAACTGGAAGAAGCCCTCAATTTAGCAATGGAGTTCCACAACTCACTTCAAGATTTCATCAATTGGCTTACACAGGCTGAGCAAACTCTAACTGCAGCTTCTCGGCCAAGTCTTATCTTGGACACTGTCTTATTTCAAATTGATGAACACAAGGTATGTAAAGAAACAGATGTGTAATGTTTTTCTCCCACTCTGTGGAGATACTGTAACAATGTCCAAATGAATGCTATAATGCTGGGGCTCAGAGAAACATTTAATTTGTTTTAAAATTGTATTTTATAGTCTTTCTCGCTACATCATTCTTTATCAGTTTGGGCTTTTTCAGTGTTTACCCAACACAGTATTCAGTAATTTTCACCCTTTTTTTCCAAGGTTTTTGCCACAGAAGTGAACTCTCATCGAGATCAGATCATAGAGCTGGACAAAACTGGAACCCATTTGAAATATTTCAGCCAGAAACAGGACGTTGTCCTTATTAAGAATCTGCTGATTAGTGTACAGAGCCGATGGGAAAAAGTAGTCCAACGCTTAGTTGAAAGGGGAAGAGCTTTGGATGATGCAAGGAAAAGAGCCAAACAGGTAATGGGACAACAGCTGTTATACAGCTCTTTGAACTTAGTTGTAATTGCATCCAGATTCTTGAAGAATACGGTGCTTTAAAGCACTTACAAAGCAAACCGAGTTTTAGTGTAACAGACAGTGTTGAGTTAGTGGAGCGATTTCTGTGATTCAATCCCAGAGCACTTCATTTGGGAGGTGAAAGCATCATTTTCAACCCAAGCAGTGACTTCTGTCTGCAGTACAGGATAGCCTGAAAAAAGAAAGTTACAGTATGGATTCCAGATGTGCATTAGTGCCATCTGTCCTCAAAAAGAAGTTTCACAATCAACCCTGTATATTTTAAAGAATGTGATGAACCCTTTTCACTAATGCGTGGGAGTATTCCTTAGTATTTTCTTCTTGGGTCTATGTTGTGTCCTGATTATAGTCATCACTTATCACTCAATCTCTTACATCAGTTACTAGACCAATGTCTTCTGTGTGGTAAGATATCTCCATTTATTTCCTTATAAACCTGGAAAGGTTGTTTTTGGGGGGGAGGGGAGGGTGTTTGCACTGTTTTCTTTACTTGGGAGCGTTCATGTTTTTTTCCTTAGATACGTTTCCCTCACTGGGGAACGTAAATGATAAGATGCAGAATGTGTGAGAGGAATGTAACATGTTTAAGTGTCAATAGGAAGTTCTAGCTTCTTTCTGTTCAAGGGAACATGGTCATCCGAGATTTGGTGATGTTCACAGCTAAACCACGTTCCAATGTTCACCGCTGCCACCACTCAGTTCATAGAGCAAGACGTTCTCTGGGCAATGAATTATCCCATAAGCCTATCTCATGTTTCTTATTTTCCTGCAGTTTCTCTTGTGCGTTCACACACACAGCAGTTGTGCAATGAGATGGGTTTCATCTCAATATGCATTTACAAAGCTAGATACAATGTTATTAAGATGACAACTGTGTGTGTGGAGTGTGGAAGGAGTACTGAAGGCTAATGGTGTCAAGGCCTAATTGACAGCCCTGAACAACAGTGTCTTAGATGCCTTAAAAGGTTTCTGAACTAGTTTCTTTTGCCTCCATGTGTAGGCAGCCCAGGCAAGAAGAATTTTCAGGAGGGAGAAATGACCAGCTTAGAAAAATCAAAACCCAAAGGGGATGACAGTTTGTGAAAGCCAGTTGACTCTACTTTTTCCCTGCTTTCTTCCCTGAAGTGCTCTTTTTTTTGAAACAGGAAGGAAGATCAAAAATCTGTTCCTTGCTCGTCAAGATAGCATTTGATATAATGAGAGCTTTTCTGAGTGTTATAGGGAACATCTTGGGCAGTCATCCAGATGGAAGTTTCCCCCAGTGATTTACTGCTATGGTCCTGTATAAGCAATAGCTAAGCCCCGTTGTTTCTGTATTTACTATCCATTACTAAAACTGTAGGAATCTAAATGACCAACTCATCAACAGATGTTACCAATATGTCTCTGACAGACACATACGATATGTGTACATCATGTACATTAAAGGTTGTTAACTCACTTGGGGAAGGGAGGCTAAATGCAGTGGGCACATGGTTGGACCAGTTCTGTTTGAAAGACCAGGGAGAAAAAAACACCACATCAAATTTTCTCAGTGTTTGCCAGTCTTGGTTGGGGCTTAATGTTTTTGGAGTGTTTCATGAACCAATGAATTTTAAAGTCCATGCAAATCTGACTTTTCTTTAGTTCCATGAAGCCTGGCATAAACTTATGGAATGGCTGGAAGAGTCGGAGAAATCTCTGGACTCAGATCTTGAAATTGCAAATGACCCTGACAAAATAAAGATGCAGCTTGCACAGCATAAGGTGAGTCATGACATGCAAAATGCCCAGTGAAATGTAGGTAAATCTTTCAGCCTTGTACTGTTCAATCAGCAAAGAAAGTAGATTTGTGGCCTCACTGCAATGGGGTGTTTATTCGCATCAAATTAAATGATGGTGTTGTAACAGGGTGTGAATGAAAAGAACTTTTCACAGTACCTGATGTGTGGGGAAATGGTTAACAAAGAAGAGGAAAGAATAATACAGCACCATGGAAACTTTATAAAACAAATTAATACCATTTCAGAATAGGGATCTCTGAAGAGGCTTTCTTGAAGTTCTTAAACCAAAAATTTACTGTCCACTTATTTATGTTGAGATTTTCCTTTTAATACTGCAGGACAACTTCAAAAGTGAAAAATAATCTTGTATTTTGATTGGCAGTCACTTTTTATGTCAAGACGAAATATTAATGAAATCCCCTAGAAAACACTGTTGACAGTATTAGAGCAAATACTGCTCCCATATTTCTCTTTACAGGATTCAAAATTCTGAAACCAGCTTTTCAGAAATTCAGCTGTGAATATGTAAAAATCTCTCTCATTCACTTGGGTTTTTAACTTGTAATGATAATGTAAAAGCTCTGTAATTCCATCAGACACAGAGCAAAAGCAAAGACAGGAGTCTTTACTTCATTTTTACTTCTGTAAAATTCCTAGAATAATATATTCTTGAGGATCAAGTGGATGAGTGGTAGAATCTTCAGAGACAGATTGTGTCTTAAGATTTGTCTTGGGGCAGTTTCATCAAACACTATAGTATTGAAAGATCATTCATTTTTCTACATTTTGGCATATATTTACTTTTTATGTCGGTTTTATGTCAGTTTTATTGTTCTCCATTTACTCCTGTTTTTTCATATTTCACAATATCCTCAGGGGTTTGCATATCTAATTTTTTCTTTTCACTGTAGCTTCTGGTGATTGCTTTTGCCTCTGACAAATTTTGTCATGTATATTAATGACTTCATCAGTCTGCTTCATTTTTTTGTCATCTCTCAGGTTGCATGACGTGTTGTTTATCAAGCAGGAAAATATTCTCCTTTAATATAGTGAGAGCTGGCAGTTGGTCAAGCAGAAATAGTTTTACCTGTGTCTGCTGTTAAAACTTTTAGATAAAACCTACATTAACATTCTGTTATGCCAACTCTGCAATTTCAGTTTGTTTCGGGATTGCTGCTGCTGCCAGAATTTGAAGTCAGTGATCTGAACTGGCAGGGGGGGATCTTGCTGTTAGGATAGTCTGACTCTTACTAATCTTCTAATCCTTTCACTCCTCTCTTTTCTTTATCTATTCAAACTCCTCATGAGTATGGTCAACACTGTGACTTTGCTTTGAGGCTTTCAGAACTCTCTACCTGTATTCTCATCCCATCTTCAGAAATGTTAAACCTGATAAACTTGATATGTACTTTATACCTACAGCAGTATGTTTTATCAGACCAAGCTTCCTTGAATGGTTTGGCAGACTCATTACTTCTGTAATTGATATTTTTTCTTCATCTTCTTTTATGTAAAAAGCCTGCTTGAGTTGCTTGAGTCTCATTAAGGAATGGGATGAAATTGGTACAGGGACATAAAGATTGAAGCTGGTGATCTGGAGAAAAAATACAAATGTGTGTGAGAGAGGGAGTTCTGTGAACTTAGTGACTTTACACTTCAAACACCTCCCTCTCAAGAAATCAGCTCAATTGTTTTTTAATGAGTTGTCAAACCTCCCAACACTGCAATGTCCTTCCTTGTATTTTGAGTCTTTTCCTTCCACTCCCACATATACCCTGTGTCTGTCTTTGTCTTTTCAGTCCAGCCTTGAAGGTTTCCTTGCTCCATTTAGTGAAGGATTTTGCTGTCCCAACTGAATGTGTGCTGTAAGCAATAATTTGGACTCACTCTTTGCCAGTTTTTACTGCCAAAAAAAAAAGTCCCTGAAAAAGAAAAGCCAAGATAATATGTTTTCTCTCTCACTCATATCTAGCATGTTGCCAGGGACTTTTGGGGGTTATTCATGGTCTGTTTATTAGAATTTTTTTCTCATTTTTAGGAGTCAGGAACGGAAAAACCCGCACTAGGCCACCCAAACCATTCCTGTGCTAATGCTGAGTGTTCTTACAGTACATTTATATGAACCTGGCTAATTTTATCTGTATGTGCCCATCTTCCTGAGCGGGAAGGTATCTAGCTGAACAAAATTTCACTAATTAACTTACCTGTCTGTTCCTGGCAGCTTAAACCAAAATCTGCTCTCAGTTATACCTGAAGTCAAATGAAAGTGGATATAGTTTAGTCTCAAGGAATGAACTAACTGCAACCATTTGCCACATTTAAATCTGTTTTTTCTGTATGATCTTTCTGTGGCAGAAATTTAATTGTGATTCCTTGTGCAAATCTAGTAACATTCTGCATGTAGTGTTAAGTAGTTAACATAGATGTATTGTTTGTATCGAAGTAACTATTATTAAAAATTGGTTATTTTGAAAATGGTATTTACTTTTACTGTAGTCCTAACTTGACAATTATCTTTTTGTGTTCTTGTTTTATATGGGGAAAATGAAAGAATAGTAAGGAAATACTAAATTACAAAACAAATGTTGCTTTTTTGGTAACAAAAAAGAAGAAAGAATATTTGATTCTGTATATTAGGGTTTTGTAAAGCAAACTTGTGATTTTTTTTTTCAACTGTTTCCCTGCTAGCAATTCATGAAGGTGTGGAATAAAAAATTTCAAGCATTGCTGCAATTTAAAATCTGCCATGTTGGGCTGGTGTTGTCTTTTGGCAGTGTTCCTTTATTTAATTATTTAGTCAGTCAGTTATTTCCTGTGTGGCATCAGATGAACTGTGTTTCTTGTGCTCTTCTGTGCCTGTGAAAAGCTTCCAGAGGATCTGTGCAGAAGGAGCTGTCAGAGCTGGCAGGCAGACTCTGTCATTGTCATTGTCCAAAGTCCCGGGGCACAGAAACCTTCTTGTGATTTTGACTTCTAGCACAAATTGAGTTATTGGGGTGTTACTGGCTGCTGCTTGTGCTTTGAGGTTTCCCAGCTTGTCCATGTTGAGCTAAACCAGAATAACCTCTATAGTTCTTGGGGGGCTCTACAAGTGGCTTGAAATCTTAGTTTGTAAGAATGCAGTGCAAAGAATGCTCAGTTAATGGCTCCCAAAGTAGCAGTTCTTTCATATCCTTCTGACTACCAGGCTGAAATTTGGGAATATTATGGTCAGGAATCATTGCCCTCACTGAAGGAGGGATTTTCCCAAAGTTGTTCCAGTAAGCATAGAGCTACATTTCCAGAGAAGGACAAAAGGCAGGGGTCTGCTAGTGTCAAGCCCCAGGTGTACTGTAGCACTAGCACAGAAATTTTGCAGTGAGTTTAAATTATTCTTGCAGCAACATTTACAATTTATATTGCAAATAGTATGTCAAAAACTAATTAACAATGGCCTTTAAACAGTTAATGATATATGTTTGGGGTTTTTTTCCATATATATAGGAATTCCAGAAATCTCTTGGTGCCAAGCATTCTGTGTATGATACCACAAATAGGACCGGACGTTCCTTGAAAGAGAAAACCACCTTGGCTGATGACAATTTGAAGCTTGATGATATGCTGAGTGAACTAAGAGATAAATGGGATACAATTTGTGGAAAGTCAGTGGAAAGGTAAATGAAACTCAACGAATTACTCATCAAATAAGAAAAAGGCTTCTATTTTTGAGATATGTTGTGTAAAAGTAGAACCAGACTGGCTAGCTTGTTTGATAATTAAGAATGCCAAAGCAGTAAAATATTGCAAATGCATGCTTTCCTAATGATATGGAAGAAGAGCAGAAGAGGAAGGGGAAGGAAGAGCCCTTTAAAAAGGGAAACTGATTTGAAGTTCTCTGGAGGTGCTGGTCAACAACCAGCTGAACATGAGCCAGCACGTGCCCAGGTGGCCAAGAAGGCCAGTGGCATCCTGGCCTGTATCAGCAGTAGTGTGGCCAGCAGGACCAGGACAGGGATTGTCCCTCTGTACTCAGCACTGGTGAGGCCGCACCTCGAGTGCTGTGTCCAGTTCTGGGCCCCTCACTGCAAGAAAGACATTGAGGGGCTGGAGCGAGTCCAGGAAAGAGCAATGAAGCTCATGAAGGGTCTGGAGCACAAGCCTGATGAGGAGTGGCTGAGGGAGCTGGGGATGTTTAGCCTGGAGAAAAGGAGGCTCAGGGGAGACCTCTCTACACTGCCTGAAAGGAGGCTGTAGCTGGGTGAGATTGGTCTCTTCTCCCAGGCAACAAATGACAGCATGAGAGGAAATAGCCTCAAATTGCACCAAGTGAGGTTTAGCTTGGATTTTAGAAAAAATTGATTCTCTGAAAGGGTTGTGAAGCATTGAAGCAGACTGCCCAAGGAAGTAGTTGAGTCACCATCCCTGAAAGTGTTCAAAAGGCATGTGGATGTAGCACTTGGGGGCATGATTTAGTGGTGAACGCAGTGGTGCTGGGATAGCAGTTGGACTCAATGACCTTACCAGTCTTTTCCAACCTTAACACTTTTATGATTCTGTTATTTTATGCTGAAAATGTTTTCCTAAAGTGTATAAATGATTATTTTTTGTGTGTGTGTGTGTGTGTGGTTGTTTGGGGTTTTTTATCTCCTCTCAGACAAAATAAACTGGAGGAAGCCCTGCTATTTTCGGGACAGTTTACTGATGCTCTGCAAGCTCTCATTGACTGGTTATACAAAATTGAACCTCAACTAGCAGAAGACCAGCCAGTACATGGAGACATCGATTTAGTAATGAACCTGATTGACAACCACAAGGTAGTTCCAAAAATACTGGTTTTTAATTACTGGACTGCTCATAAATGTAACATTTTAGTAATATCTTTATCTTTGACTATTCTGTAATTTTTAGAAATATGAATTAGTTTTATAACACAAACGTAGTCAACAATAGAAAATGCTATAAAACATACATGAAAGAGGACAACTCTTAGTGACTCATTGACACCAGTTAGCACTGAGATACTCTATTTGATTGTGCTATCCTATGTATTTATTAATATCATGTCATAATTCACAGATATGCATTTGCGAATATGTGTCTAGGGGCAAGAGATGACAAAAATTATTTATCTGGAAAACTCTGGGGCAAACAGCTCTTTTTTAATCTGTCTGATAACCAAATGTCCAGTGCACTTGTCGTGACTACAGCAGCCTTTCAGACCTGTGGGGCTGCTGTGTATTTATTGAGAAAAATAATTACAGTGCTAAAGTTATGCACAGATCTCAACTAGACCATGGCCCAGGAAGCTCACGTTGGAAACCTGCAGTATTTTCTTACTGAAGTGGTTTTGGACATGGGAACAAGTAGGAGATGTTGGACTCTGCCTCTGAATCCCAGTTTTGCAGTTCAGTATGTCAGAAGAAATGGCTGCTGAGGTTACTTGTATTGCAGAGGTGACACATAGGCAGAGCTCTGCAGCCTGGGAAGGGTAGGAGGTGAAGGTCCCTCTGTTCATCCACCTGTGACTTTCAGTATCTCATCTCCACTGGAGATTTTGGGCCTCATAAAGAAAAGCGTTTGGAAATAATGGTTGTCTGTAAAAATTAGCCTGCAATATGCTTCAATTACTTCTGAAATCCCACTGTCCATCCCAAGTAAATTGCAGTCAGTGGCACAGCACACTGTGATTATCTTCTTTTGAGAGCTTCCTTTAAATAACTCCATATGAGTAGCTTGTTCCATCTGCTAATGTGAACATACTCCCACATAAATATATGAATAAGCAGCAAGAGCCACAACCTTACAGTTAGACCCCCAGATGGGGATTTATTTCTGTTTTGATGGTTTTAAACCCTCTCCTTGATTGCTAGCTTTTGATCTGATCTTTTCCTGCCGCAGCAATCTTACGCGTTAATCACTGTATCAGATCAATTGCTTTGATAAAGAGTGAAAAGCCAGCAGTGGTAAGGAGACTAGATTTCCCATGCATTGCACCAGAATAGATTCTTGGGATCTGCCTGACATTTTCCTACCATATTCCAGTTTTATTATGATAGAAGAGAGTATTAATGTCTTCCTATGGAATCTAACAAACAGAACTTAGGTGTTTTGCATCACCCAAATGGAGTTACTCTTGACAGAAATAAATCTGTATTTTCATTTCTTTTCCTAAGCAGTAGTTTTTTCATGTTTTTTACCTAAGTATGCCTTAATGAGTTAAACATTTCAAATGTATTTTATGGTGTCTAGGTTTTCCAGAAGGAGCTGGGAAAAAGAACTAGCAGTGTCCAGGCTCTGAAGCGCTCTGCAAGGGAGCTGATAGAAGGCAGTCGTGATGACTCTTCCTGGGTCAAAGTCCAAATGCAGGAGCTAAGCACTCGCTGGGAGACAGTTTGTGCCCTGTCAGTATCCAAGCAAACACGACTGGAACAGGCCCTTCGGCAGGTAGAGGAATAATAATGTTGCTACATGTACTGTACGAAAAGCAGTGAAAATACCTTGCAGTTTAGTTGCCAAAAATTTAATTTCATTTTCACTTGATGTCATTCACTCTCATTTCATTTGAAAATACTCATGCATTGCTTACCTTGTCTATCCCTTTACCACAGCACATAAATAGTGCCTCTTAGCATTTATTATTACTGTTATTATTAGTCTCTACCACAAATGCAAAACAAATGTTTCAAAGACCTTACCATCTAAGGAAGTCACTGAAGTTACAGACAAATATGAAGGATGGTAAAGAACTATGCCCCTTTCACAGGAAGCAGGGGGTTGCGATCAAATTTATGCTTTCTGTGCCTTATTGGAAAGAAGTAAATTTGGGTATTGAAAACTTATTTACATTGACACAATTACAATGCACAGTGAGGTACTTTCAATTAAAAATAGAGTTGTGCTGAGTGCAGTCACGACCTAGAACAGTCTGTGTATGTCAGCATTATCTGGTACCCATCCCAAATAAATAGGTGTATCTGTAGTATTTCCAAACCTGAGATAATACGGATGTACAGCTCTCTGAAGATATACTAGCTTGGATTGATGCTAGGATGGGGCTCCTGCAGTAGCAATGTATCCACTATGTACAATATTCCTGCTCTGCTTTGCTCAGCAGACACAATCCTGAACTTACCACAAACACTAATTGTGTCTGAACATGGCACTACCCAAAGGTGAATCTTTCTTGTTTTCTTTAGACACAAAAGAGTCACTCTCCAACAGGCTGTCAATTCATTTTGCTTAACTGGTGCTTTTGGGCTGTGCAGACAATACGGTTCTCATCTCTCCAGCTGGTCCCTGAAAGCACCTCCCATGTAATTTGTCAGTGTAAAGGCAGAACATTCTCAGCTGAGCTGCAAATACACTATAAATCAGATGCCTAAAAGCATGAACAGGCTTTTAGGCTTCCTTCAGTTTTTTGGGAAGCATGAGCTGTTTTTACAGTTATGAAAATGTAGTGCTGTGTATCATTGACTTTTTAATGGAAAGATAATGTGCTGGTTCTGCTGGATGATTAATGATTCCAAATGTGGGCTCAATGTCCTTGTGTAAGCTGCAGTGTGCCTGTCAGGTCACCTCATGAGTGACCACGACTTCTTGTATCTTAACAGGCAGAAGAATTCCACTCTGTTGTCCATGTCCTTTTGGAGTGGCTGGCGGAGGCAGAGCAGGCTCTTCGTTTCCACGGCGTCCTTCCAGATGATGAAGAGGCCTTGCGCACTCTGATAGAGCAGCACAGGGTAAGCAAGAAAATGAAGAGGATCCTCTTCATTCTAATTGCTCTGATAGGTGGTAAAATAGAGGAAAGGAGGCAGCAGAGTCTATCCCAGGTAGTTCTATCCAGCATCCAGTGTTGGGTTTTGAAACTCGTTCTGTAGAGAAGCTAGAAATTTAATGTAGTTAACAGTTTGATGCCCAGACTAGCGTTGGGCTGTTGTCTGAGTCATTTTGGCTTATTAAGGAAATAATGGGCCTTTAGAAATTTTCTATAAACATTTAGAGAGAGTTGCAAACCCCTCTGTGGGGTATGATGCCCGTAATTACCACACAGACTGCTACAGTAGCAGAAGTGTATCTGTCTCCTTAGCACCATTGACCAAAATGGCATATACCTTTCTTGCAAGGTCATTTGTAAATGTCAGCAGAATAATGTTGTCATCCATGAGCCTTTTGTCATGGTGAAACAGCGTGCTGTCATACTTCACATGCATTGGCTACTGAAATACTGCAGTGGCATAGGTACTGCAGATAGTAGATTACAGGCCATCAAACTAACTTTGCAGCAATGAAATGGGAAAATGGCTAAGTAAGGATCATAGAGGTCAAATTTTCACTGTCCTAGCCACAGGCTACAAACATGCACGGTGAAGCCTACACAAAGGCTTACAAATTCTTGTAAATGCAGTGGTAATAGTACCAAGGGTGTAGTGCCCACAGTGTTATAGAACAAATTATAAGTCCTGGATTTGTTCATCATTGATCTGAAGAAAGTTATGGCAAAATTTATGAAATGGAGATTGGAAAAGCATCCTGTTTAAATTAAGTTTGATAATATTATTATGCAGAGGAGTGCATGCAAGATACACCTATTAAATGGTTCTTAACTAAGGAGTTTTCAAGGTACTTAGAATGCAATGTTTTGAAAAAGTTTTCAGTTTTAACTTAGGGTCCTGGAAACTGGGTGCTAGTCATAAGCTGGCAAATGTATGTATGCATCAAATATATGTATACATCAGCATGTGCTGATGTTGCAGTCTGACAGTGTGTTGACTAATGTTGGCAGCAGCAACCTGATGTCTCTGATGCAATGACATTTGTTTTTTAGCTGCCTTTCCTCCACATGTGCTTCACCAGTTCCCTTTTGATTTTTTACTCTTCTGAATACAGAGAAAAGAACTGAGTGAAATCTTAGGTCCGCTGAAATAATTAGAAAATAGAAATTGAAATGTCTTCCTCTGCACTGTAGATGGATTAGCAAAATATTTTTGTACTAAGTTCAAAATTTGTGCTGCCAAAGCTGTACCATAACTTGGAACCCCAAGGCAAAGTTTGTCTCTGAGAAACCTGTCCAGCTGAGAAGGATGATAGCTAGCACAACACAACCAGTCTTGATGCTAGATGTGGCCATACTGTACTTAAATTTTTTTAGTAGGCTTTAGAAGGTGTTCTCCCAACCACATTTTCTTCTTCAAGGGCAAATAATAGAGATAGAGAAATTGTCAAGCTAAGAAAGATTATGGCACTACAGTTTTTCTACTCACACAATTTTTCTTGAATAGGTTATCTCTCCTTTTAAGCTTATAACATTGGCTTCCAAGAAGACAAAAAGAAAATAAGGGAACAAGTAATATATATTACTTTTAAATACCATGTATGCATTATAAAGCTGCATGTTAAAATAAAAATATATGACTGAAATTATTACATAAATATGAAATGTATCTTCCTTTTGTCACTGTGACTCTTAAAATAGTTTTACTGCATTTGTATTCAACTACATGTAGAAATGTTTCTTCAGGACAGTATTTTATCCAAATGGTCCCTCTTTATGCCTATTTCTGATCTTTCTCTTCTTGAATACTGCACATGATTTAGTGAATCCTGCTATCTCAGTCAGAGAGGTATCTGTCACTTGTCTGCCTCTCTAGGGACTGAGAGCTGCAGTCGGTTAATGCACTGAATTGCCCGATGAGAAGCATCCAATTTCCTCTCCTGTAAATGTGTCTGTATCACTGTTGTGTCACAGAGTTCAGTACAGTTAGGGAGAGTTTAATACACTGTGAGTAGTGCGTAACAGATTTAATTCTTGAAATATTCTAGTACAGCTGGGCAGGGGAACACAATGTGGGTTTTTTGCCCATTTTCCACCTGACTCTGGCTTATTTTGGTAATCTTTCATTACAATCCAATTCAGCTTTTCCAAATCCATGTCGAACTGAAATATTGTAAGGATGCATGCGTTTTTGTGAGAGAAGGTTTGCTATTATGATTTGGGTCTTAAACTCGGGCAATAATTTAAGCTTAAATCAAAATCAATTAGCAATAAATGCATTTAAATGTAGAGCCTACATATTCCATGCTTCTAGGACAAGGTAGAAGAGATTATGTCTTTTACACTTTTATTTAATAATAACTTCATACTTACTTTGTAAAGGCACAGTATAATGTCATTATGAGTTGTTGAAGAACCTGTTTTTATGATGTTTTGGTGATTTTGAATTGTCTAGGATCTGCCTTGGCTCCTCTTTAGTTTCATCTTTAATCCAAAATAGCCCTTTATGGCCAGAAAGAGGAAGAGTTAAGCTTTCAGGGACATGGTTCTTCCATTTTGTAGCCTAATTAAAGATGTTAAAGTATGACAAATATTTTCACTAGGCACTGAGAGATATTAGCACTTCCAGTTAAGGATGCTCACAAAGACACGCAGACTTGCGTAACATTTAGGCAGAAAAGTAAAACCATTGTAGAAGTAATGGTTAACCAAAAATAAAAGGGAAAGGGGAAAAGAAAAGAAAGAAATGCAAGCTATAGAAAGAATGGGAAAAGTCCTCCTTTCAGTTGTCTTTTTTTTTTGTTGTTTCTGTCCCACATCCAGTTCTGGTCCTGCCATCATAGGAATACCAGTGACTATGAGCTTGGGTGCCTAAAGCTGTAAAACATCCTTTTGCTTTCACGAGATTTTTCCCACATGCTGTGTCTCTCCCCCTCAGCTGCTGAGTTGTCACATTTGTGTTAGTTTAGTATAGCTGCTCCTGAACTCTGTCATCTTGTCTGAGCATGTAATTATAGTTGGACATTTCCAGCCTCTGGTAGGAGCTTGATAGTTTATTATGAAGAACTACTGTAACTGACAAACCAAGTCATTGAAATGTTGCCAATAGTGATTCTAAACATCATATAGCTGGTTTACAGCACTTCTAAATGCTGTGATTTTGCTTTGTTTCTTTATTAAGGGCATGCATCTTTCAAGTGTTTAGAGCACGGGGGTTTTTAAGGAGCAGCAAGCTGGGATAAGGTTTTAGGGCTTTGTTTAGTACTTTATGTGGAATAGGCTTTTTAAACACTTTAAGCTTTTCTCATACAAGTGAAACTTGTGTCTTGCAAGTTGAATCTGCTTGAGCAGTCAAGAGGCTCATGACCTTCCAGATTATGCACTCAGATTTCTCTTGCTAATTTTGTCAGCATCTAATTAAAATTATTACCTCTGTTTTAGGAATTCATGAAGAAACTGGAAGAGAAAAAGGCAGAACTGAATAAAGCAACAGGTATGGGAGAAGCTATTCTGGCTATCTGCCACCCAGACTCCATCACCACCATTAAGCACTGGATAACAATCATCAGAGCCAGGTTTGAAGAGGTCAGTATATGTTGAACCATCTTCATCACAGCAGTCCATCTTCGATTAGAACGTAGCTGACAGCTAACGTGGTAGTTACACTGTGAGGAAGTGATCCAGCTGTTGAGAACTAAACATTTAAAATACCCCTGGTGATGGATGTGAATACTGTGCTTCCCTAGGCTTTATTTCAAAACTTACAGGGCTTTAAGAGCTAAAGCAGATGGTCAAGCTTCTTTGTTTGTATGTATTAAAGGAAATACTGTCTGACACTTCCCAAGCGAGGAAAGCCAATAGTTTCTAGGGAGAAATTGAAAAGTTGCAAAGGAAAGAAAATACAGGGCAAATGTGGAGGATTTTCTGATTACATTAGAGAGGATTTCAGTCCAACATATTTTTAATCTAGAAGATATCTAAATTATTTAAGTGGCTACAGGTAGGTTGTACCCTCAGCTGTTAAAGTGGTATTTTCTGTTTTATATTAAGTTTAAAGAAAAACAAAATACTGGTGATACCAAAGTATGGCTTCAGGAGTGCCCAGGAGGAAAACTGACACCATATCCTGTGTGATTCACTAACTCACGCATATTGTTAAAATTCTTAATATATTGCCTGAATGTGCTAATTACTGTGTTTAGCAGCGCCTAGTCCTGAGTATCTGTGGAAGAAATGTGTTGAACTAGGAATTCTAGTTACCTAGCTATTGTTAGTGATCAGCCACTAAGTTTAACACCTTTGATATTCAAACATCAGTAGGCCTAAGAAGTAGCTCTGGGTTTACAGTTAGCAGAGCAATTTTAAATACATTGTGAAGAATTTCAGATGTGCACATACTCACATATTGGTTTCTTTGTCAAGGTCTTAGCATGGGCTAAACAACATCAACAGAGACTGGCAGGAGCTCTGGCTGCACTTATTGCTAACCAGGAACTGCTGGAAGCCTTGCTGTCCTGGTTGCAGTGGGCAGAGACCACACTAACTGAAAAAGACAAAGAGGTTATCCCCCAGGAGATCGAGGAAGTTAAAGCGCTTATAGCCGAACATCAGGTAAGGATTATTAAGTGGCATGTGTCACTCAGGTAAGGATTATTAAGTGGCATGTGTCACTCACGTGGGGCTCACATCTCAGGTAGGCTTCGTGACCAAGTGCGAATCTCCTTTGCTATTTTTTCTTACATTGATTGAATACAAGCAAGGATAATACTAGGAATGAAAGAAAACCTACATGAAATGTGTGATAGTGCTGCCACCTTAGAACTAGTGTTGCAGTGTGGCTTTACTGACTGCATTTCAAAAATAGGTTTTTTAAGTGCCAGAGGGAGCTGCTGGTGTAGGCAATGCTCATAGACTTACCCCAGCTTACACACCAGAGCTGTCTCACTTCTGTGGACCGCAGTCTGGGCAGCAGGATCTTGGAGGTAAAATTCTGTTATATATCACCTCACCATATACCGTTAATAAAGGAATTTGACAGATCGGTTTTTAGATTTAGCCTTCTTTTAACAGCCAGGCCATAGTGATCTTAAAAGCTTATACTACTGATTTTTCTTATCTACAAAAACATTTATCTGCATTTATTTTGTGAGGCTGTCATTATAAGTATCTTCCTCTGCCTTTCTTTTTAACTTTGGTGTTTTGCTATTGTGTGTGTTTTTCATTCCCATGGTTACTTTTGTGTATTGTTAATTAAGATCACCTCGATCTGATTGCAGACATTCATGGAAGAAATGACCAGAAAACAGCCTGATGTGGATAAAGTTACAAAGACCTATAAAAGGAAAGCACTTGAACCCTCTCCAGTACAATCTCATATTCCTGTCCTTGATAAGGGGAGAGCAGGAAGTAAGTAACAGCGTATTTTGGGGTGTGTCACACATACCATTGCTCTATCTGTAAAGTTTACAGATTGCTAATAATCTAATAGGTTTGATTAACTTCTAGTGAAACAGGGTAAAATTCTCTTGGCTGACTTTTCTAATGACTTCTCATTTTGTATTCGTTGTGAGGAAATTTCTCAGAGCGGACATGTATTTTTACATTTTGTCCTAATCTTCATGATAGCTGTTTTTAAAATGTGAAGCCTTTCCAGTGCCCTTAAACTTCCAAGAGCAAGTACATGCTGAGTCTTTGCAAATCGACCATTATCTGAAAGTGCAAATAACTTCACATAAAGATATAGAGGCAAAATTGTGCTCTTACTGTCTATAAAATTGTATTAATCCAATTAGAAGTGTATTCAGTGGAGCTGAATGGAAAGTGAATCATCAAGTGCGGAAATTGCTTTTTGTATTTTTAGATATACTTACCCATTGTATTTTATACTTGCCCATACATGGAACCTGCTTCTAAAATGAGGTTGTTTACTTTGCAACTCTGAGAGATTAACGAAGATTTAATTTAAACTGTGCAGTTTGACTAGTGGAACCCTCACTAGCTGCTCTGGTTAAATAAAAGAGACTATAACCACCACTGGGTTGTTTCCTCGGAATGATAAAAAAAACGAAAAAGAAATCCCATTATATGGAATCATCTTGGGGTATGACCTCCTTGGGGTATGACAAGAAGGAATAATTTTAGGAAGGTCACGTGCATTTCTTGTGAATGTTTGTTTTGTTTGAACTGGGTGAGACCTATGCATTTTATCATGTTTTAACAGGAAAGCGTTCCCCAACACCAGGCATTTATCCATCAGCAGCCCAGGCACAAATTGAAACCAAGAATCCACGGGTAAACCTTTTAGTCAGCAAATGGCAGCAAGTCTGGCTTCTGGCCCTGGAAAGAAGAAGAAAACTTAATGATGCTTTGGACAGACTTGAAGAGGTCAGAAAAGCACTGTACAGAATATACATACTTTTTGCATAATTTTCTTTACCCTGGATTAAATTGCCAGTACTGTAAACAACTTCCATATTTGTTGTATTATATTGTATGACACAGCTAACTGAAAACACTGTGATACATGTGCTTTAATGTGCTTTAAAAGCTGTCATCCTCACTTTAAATGAGGAGAGTTGAGATATTTAAAATGCTTGCGTAGGTCCTCAAAGAATCAATTATTCAACAAAACGCAGATGGTATCTATCTCATTGATGTTCTAGATTGATGTATTTCAGCTGGAAAAAAAGTTCTTTCTGTTTTTTATTAAGCTGAGAGAATTTGCCAACTTTGATTTTGATATCTGGAGGAAAAAATACATGCGATGGATGAACCATAAGAAGTCTCGTGTGATGGACTTCTTTAGAAGGATTGATAAAGATCAGGATGGAAAGATTACAAGACAGGAATTTATCGATGGAATTCTTTCTTCAAGTAAGTTTTAAAATTAACGTAATGTTGAACTTAGAACAAACATCTCATGAAGTCTTATTGTCTAGATCGTCTACACTATGCAGTTTATTATGTTAGAAGGTCACAGATTTCCTTTTTGAATTTATCAAGTATTGCTTTACAATTATATTACTTGAAAATATTTCTAGATTCTAGAAACTCTTTCCAGTTATTTTACATTGTGAATTGGGTTACAAATGTCACGTATTAGACAATATTATTGTCTAATTAGTAGTTTGCTTGTTTACTGAACTCAGATTGTCATTCTTGTAGTATACTAGCTACTTCAACAATTACTTTTTGATTGATTACTCATAGTAGTAAAAAGTACCTTATATAACCTACAGATGATTTTCAAAATCAGTTCATAGGATCGTATGATTTTTATTAAAGAACTTACATGGAATAGTCTCAATTATAGAAGGAAACTGTAATTTTTGAAACCAGTGTTTCCATGAGCCATGACAATATTCATATACCTATATAATAAGGCTTAAAATGCTGAGCAGTCAAACTAGGAAAGGAATTTTCCTGGCTCTCGTGATGGATTGGTATTCCTTAGGTATGCACAGCTGGTGGTAATGTAAGTCTTCCACATCATGTTTGTGATCATGTTTCCTTTTAGGAACAGACTCATAACAGATAAGGGCCTAATACTTAAAATAATCTTTTATCTTCAGATCATGGAGTCTTTTGCTTTGAACAGTAATGATTCGGAGTTGGGCTGCTCCTAGCATTTCATTTTAGTGTTACGCAGTAGGAGAATATTGTACTGTGTATATTTCCCCCCTACTTTAGGAAATAGAGTAAAAGATCACTATATGTGAATATTGCTGTTTTGCTTGAATTAACAAAAATTTATGAAAAAAACCTGATACCACCAAGAGGTTAAATAGTTTACTCTTTTAACTCAGTTTTTATCAGTTTATTATGACTGCCAAACACTCCTGATATAATCCCTGTTCATCACCTTGAAATTTTCTTTGACCATTTAATCGAGTATCTCCGTGTGGGTTAATACTCTGCATTGTGAACTTGGTCTAAAGAAGGACTTCATGGAACACTATGCATGGATTTACATTGGGAAGGCTTTGCATTCCTGATTTAATCAGCAGTGAAATGCTTGCTTGACATCTCCTCACTATTTATCTTGTTAATTTCTGGTATTTTATGCACTTTGAAGGGTCAAAATGTTAACCCTCCCCCCAACATATCTTGCAATTTAATCTGTGCCCTTGCTTTTGTGTCTGTGTTCAAGCCACACTATGGTACTCATTTTAATCCAATATCTGGGTAACACTGGAGATCCAGATTGGGTTTTTTTCCAGAAAGATTCCTTCACTTGTTTGACTGTCGTTATTTTTTTGATAAGCACTATCTGTCACCAAATGCGTAATCACCTTTTGATATTTTTGATAAAGCCTCTCATTGTAATGGGATTGAGAAGCCAAAAAATTTAACTTGTGTTGTTGTCTTTGTCCTGCAGAATTCCCTACAAGCCGACTTGAAATGAGTGCTGTTGCAGACATTTTTGATAGAGATGGTGATGGATATATTGACTATTATGAATTTGTAGCAGCTCTTCATCCAAACAAGGATGCATACAAGCCTCTCACAGATGCTGACAAAATTGAAGATGAGGTATATTCTCTGCTTTCTTAGGTTGCATTCTATTCTCCTGGAGTAACTTTTTACAATAATTCCTTTTATTTTCACTCCTATGTAATTTGAAGTTTACTAGGTACACAAATCTTTAGAAATGTGATATTTACGGTAATTATCCTGTTGTGGTTTTTTGCAGGTTACAAGGCAGGTAGCGAAATGTAAATGTGCGAAACGGTTTCAGGTGGAACAGATTGGGGATAACAAGTACAGGGTAAGTCTTTAAAGGACCTCAGTTCTATCAGCTGTCTTCATATGACATGGTTTACATGAGGAATTAGGCTATATGAATTCACAAGAATCTTGAATGACAATTACACATTTTCTTTAAGAGTGTCAAAATTTTTTTTGTCTTGTTAGAACACGTAGACTAAAAATATGGAAAATTGCTGCTGCTTGTATTTCTTTTCGCTTAAACTACTGAAGCTGTTTTCAATCCGGAATTTTTAAGAGCTAACTGCACACATCCATACACAGGCATACATACAATATCTCCTCAAAAGCTGGTATTTTTGCCTGGATACTTTAAGTGTTTAAACTATAGCTGATTTTCTATTAGTTTGATAAAAACAGTGACTGATATTTTCTTGTGGTATTTGTGTTGTATTTCAAAAATCTTTTACCAAAGTGTAGTCAATCATTTTTACACTCTTTTGTCATTTTATTGGAACACACATACTTCTGAAGTATAAGCGAAGTGTTAGATACCCGCAGAATGATTTTAGATCCCAGAAAAATAAATATCACACAGTAGAGAAAGATCTGCTACCCCTGGATTCAATAACCAGAACAATTTCAGGTAAAATATGCAATATTTGGCTAAGAGAGATTAGTAAGTACTTGTAGATGTTAAGAGACCACAGAAACAGCAATGGGAAGGAAACGAAGGCATTGAATATTTTCCAATATTCAGTCTCTGGATGGCTAGCTACCTGCTCATGTCTCAAGTAGATACTTTATTTAAAATGTCTAATGTGTTAGTTTGCATGTGTTCTAGAGTCATGTAGAGAATTTCCTGTAAACTAATCGTGTCTTTCTTCCATTTTTCATTTCTTATCAGTTCTTCCTGGGAAATCAGGTATAAACCAGTGGAATGTGTTATGAAGTTTCTTTTTTTCCTTTTTTTTTCTTTTTTTTCCCCCCCTTTTCTAACGCATAGTGATTTAAGCTTGCAACGGTCAGTCTTCTTGCCATCCTTTCATTTTCAGCCATTCATTGCTGGTCAGCTGTGGTATTTTTTTAAATGCTATGGGGCATTCCTTGTCTCAGGATCCCTCCTCTACAATCCCTCACCTGCTTTTTTTGGCCATTTTTCTCATTAAGGAGATTACTTTTAAAGGAACCAGATAATGGTCAGCAGCAATTCCCGTAGCAAAAAATCTTGAGCATTTAAACTGCAATTGTAGAGATTACGATTATCTAATCAGTTTTGAGTTTTATAGTTGAATCCTTCAAAATTCTGTAATATCTTTTTTAGGCCATTCGATTAAGGGCTAATCATGGTAAACAGATCCCAGTGTCGTATCACTTATTTATTGCAAATTGCACAAAAAATACTTTCATCTTTGCAAAAAAAGGTACAATCTCTACACAATCAAGCAGACTGACGAAAAACCTAGCTGATTGTTGCTATTTTATGTACTAAGACAGTGAATCATTAAATACATATTTTGGAACTAGGCAAAATAAAATTGCTGTTCCCATTTAGACTAATCCTTCTCCCAAAGTGTTTTCAAGGATCTGTGGCAAGTCTATAATGTATCGGAGCTGTGTTTAAGAATACTTTGTGTCAGCTGGGTCACTGGTGAGTCCTCCCTCAGGAGGAAACGCTACCCAGCACTTTCTCCTGTGCCACACACTGATACGTAGCTTCCTGAAGTGCTAAATCAAATCTGCCCCGTAAGAATGGAAACACCTTATGCAAACCAGACATCAGATACTCTTACTGTCTTATGCTTTTAAAAAGGCAATAACAGATGTAATCCATTCTGGACACGTTAGTGTTAACAGCAATAGCCATTTTAAATCTCAAGATGTTGAAAATGTGGGTGCACTCTTGTTTGCTAGCAGAGACTGTTGAAGTATAGAAGAAAGTGCAGAGCAGTGGATAATCTTGCCACATGCCTCAAGCAATATATCTAAGCAATAATTTAAAATATTTTCCACATATAGAACAAGTCTCTTTTTGAAAGAACTGTTTGAAATTATGTTAATCCTCTTATCTGTCATCTGTACGCTCAGATCTGGGAAACATAAGCATTTCTTGAGAGCATCTAACTCTTACTGATGCAGAACGGCACCTACAGGCTATTGTCAAGAAGAGGCCTTTTTGTAGCTTAAACTCCTTTATGTTTTCCCTCTGGATATTTGAAACAATGTTAAAAACTGTTTAAAGAAAGTTGGTATCCAGCTATTTTAGGAAGGAAATCAACTGAGTAACCATGAGAAGAAATGCCATGATAGATACTATTGTATTACTGTGTTACTTTCCAGCCCCAATATCTGAATTAACCTCAGCCAGGTGGGCAGTTTCCAAAGTACACTGTGTTTGACCCTTGGTGTACTTGCCTGATGGGGTCTAACTGACTAATTAGTTTGGGACAGGGAAAAAAATAAAGAAAAGAAGGAAGATACTATCTTCAGAATTGCTAGAAAAAACTTTTGGTAGGAACAAGCCAATGAAAATAAACAGCATCAATTTGAATGCCATTTTTTAAAAACTTTGATATACATATATGAAATGGTTCTTTGTTTGGCACATATTGAATGCATTATTAAGCCCTTGCAATAATGCTCATGTGAATGTTCTTACTTATAACAAATACAATTTATTATTGAATTAAGAAGCAAGCTTTGCTTTTGTTTGGTTCCTAAAAGTAATATTCCTTTAAACTTATTCTCTCTTCTTGGCTTGAGTAGTTCCAAACAACTAAAGTCATCTAACACGTAGGGAGCACGTTTGTTGTGTGGTTTGTTCAGTCCCCTCATGGAGCAAGTAGGTACAGTTGAATTATGGCCAGCCTTCTCCAAGGGTCAGAGATTGTCCCAAAGAGGTGCATTCGACTCCCATTGGTTTCAGTGAGTGCTCTGCATGTTTGCGTGAGAGTGCACTGCACTTGGCCTGGTGATCTGCTATCAAAATACTTTAGTACTGCTGTCTAAAACGTACTGAATTCTTCTGGTTAGTTTTCTTAAGATTGTGAGGTCAACATTTTTGTCCTGCTTTCTTTGATTGGAATTTGAGTGAAGGTACCGCGTGCAGGTTTTGTTACACAGGTTTCAAGAGCGAAATATACATTAGGTCTGGCCATCAGCCCAAAGGAACAATGGACTCATACACGAACTTAGTCTGAAACAGATTGTTGTGCATCTCTGAATGGTGAAGAACCTTGATATGTAGACACAGGAATGCAGACATAATGATAGTTATTAATCATTCATTGCTTTGTTAATGTTCCCTTCCCCACGTGCACCTTGCTATAGGGAAGCAGTGTCAGCACCGTAGTGCTATACTTTAAAATATTCCCATAGATGGATCAATTGATAGAACTGTGCAACTCATAACACACTGAATTTCCAGACCATATACTGATTGTTTGAAGTGATGCTGCCTTCCTTTCAGCTGACAACATTAAAAATCAAGACTGTTGCAGACAAGTGTTTGCTTAAGATTTTACCATTGAAATAATGCAAATAGGTCTTCATTAATTTGCACAAAAGCAGACTGTAACCAATTAAATAATGTACTACTAATTTTGCTTCCTTTATGACCTCAGACATTTGAGAATCAAGCATAAAATTAAACCTGAGTTTCTTTCTTACCATCTTGCCATCTTCTTTTGATTAATGTAGTGCCATCTGATTTGAAATCTTAACAGCTTTAATAATCTGCATAAATAAATTGATTTTTTTTTAGCATTTACTAATAATTAAATATCAAAATAAACTTTTTTAAATGTCTGATTTTTTTTAACCTATCAGTGTTGAACTGCATCTGAATGACTGAGAACCTCAGACTGTCATTTGATTTTTATTCCAGTTTGGTGACTCTCAACAACTGCGCCTTGTTCGTATCCTAAGAAGTACGGTCATGGTCCGTGTTGGAGGTGGCTGGATGGCACTTGATGAGTTCTTGGTGAAAAATGATCCTTGCCGTGGTATGTAACAGAACTGTTAAAGACTTGCAGCATATTATTTGGATGCAGTCACCATTCATTGTCTCAAGATGGAGATTGACTTGTATAAAATACCAGTTGTTGTAAACATCATCTCACTAAATGTCACGTTTTTGTAAACTTGAAATCACACAGTTGAGGTCCTCTTCAGTTGCACTGATGTATGTCTGGAATAACTGTGGTGTCTTTTGCACAGTTCCTTCAGTGTTATAGTGGTGTAAGTAAGAACTGAACTTAGCCCAGATAGAGTTTATGGCATGTAAGCGGCTTGTATGACTTGGCAGAAATAGTGCACAGAAATAGCGTCCAATAAAACCATCTCAGCAACACAATAAATCAAAATAAATTGATGAGTAACACCACCATCACAAAAAGCCCTGGCCAGTGACTGTTCCCAGTCTTTCAGTCTCTACCTCTGTAATCTTGTCTGTTCCTTGGCATCTTCCCCAGAAGCACTTTGTAGAGCCCTGAGCCTTATACAAAGCAAGTGGAAAATGTTCTGGTCCGGAGGAGGTTGTGCTCCGGAGGAGCAGGGAGTGCTCTGCCACTGAGCCCTCCAGGGCATTGCATCAGATGCGCTGTGTTCTCAGTACACAGCCATGGAAAGCCCACTTCTGCAGTGAGATGGCAGCCTCTGCCTGGCACTGTTCTTGGAGAAACAGTTGGAGAGGAGCCATTTGTGAAGGGAGTGGGAGATACACAAGTCAAATAGCAGCCAGAGTAGTAAAACTGCAGGAAAATGATAATGTTCACTATCTTCACAGTGACCTGATGTTCTGTAGCTAGGTAAATACCACCCTGTTAACTAGTAGCATAAAATATACTGGATTTTCACTTATTAGGAGTTCTGTAGAATATAATAATAATCATCATCATCAATATTGTAATAGCATGAGAACAGCACGGAAGGATTCAGGAGACGCAGGTGACCTAGTGAAGACAGTGAGATTGGCTTTCCTGTAGACCTTACTCCAGTGTCAGCCTTCTCATGCAGCTTCTACTTTGGGACAAGTTTCTAAACAACTTGATACAGACCTTGAGAGGGTGGAGACCTTATATTTGTAGCAGCTGTAATGCTAAGTAAGGGATGTTAAATCCAAAAAGAAGCTACCACAAAACCCTGTTAAATCCAAAAAGAACAGAACCCTGTAAGGATTTGCAGTGTGTCACTAAGGCCTAGAAACCTTTGTCTATGGGCTTAAAAGGTACCCATAAAACTTCTTATCATAGTATCATAAAACTGATGTCATAATCTTATGATGACATATGTGACTTTTTTAGCACGGTTAAAAATAGTCCTTTTGCTTACCAATGTATTGCATATATTGTTTATTAAATGTAAGAGTAATATTATATTTTTTGGTGTTACCACAGGTCTACCTGAAATTTAACACCTGATTTTGCACTATAGAAAAGTCATTTATGCCTGCAGAGTCATACTTCTTTTATTGCTTTCTACTTCTATTGCTCAAAAGCACAGGGTAGTAGAAAATAAAATGTGCCTCAGAAGGTCTGGCTTCATTGAAGGGTTAACTTGGTTAGTCTATTGTATACCAAACATTTTTCTCAGGCCAGTTGATGACTGTTGCAACTCATTCCTAGGCTGACTGAGAGACACAATAACTGTCCAAACAGTCCTCAGTATTGTCTATAGTACTTTATCCCTTTTTCTTGGGTATATGTGAGCAGCTGTCAACACAGTGGGTCTCAAGAATACTGTTCTCTGTCAAATCAGCATCACTGGACATTGTGCCTTGGTACCTAATCCTTGTCTGGTTGAAGTCAGTGAAGCAGGTTCAAACTTTTCCTAAACCACTTCACCTAGCAAATTTGCATTTCCACCACGTGCTCCTCGTGTATTCAGATAAATCACATTGCAAAGAACTGTTGTCATATACAGCTTTAAAAGTATTGCACCTAGTCATATAAAATCACTTTAGCTTATATTACTTCTTTATGTCAGCAGATAAATACCGTTGTTACACAAGTGTATTGTAGCCAAGTCTGTCCCAACACCATTTCCTTTTTGCCTAGAAGACCTTTGAGAACTCACCTCAGAGCACTTAGGGACAGCTTTTGCTCAAGTCCTGTCTTTTGGCCTGGTGCTCCAAGTCTCTTGCATATGCAGCTGCTGTACTTGATTTCTTCTCCTGCTAACGATTTTCTTTAATGTGACCCATGTCCTGTGTCATTTTTTCTAGTTCATCATCACGGGAGTAAAATGTTACGTTCGGAATCAAACTCTTCAATTACCACTCAGCCTACTATAGGTTGGCAAACCCCTCTCTTTGTCTCCTTCTCCTCTTCTTCTCTCTCTTCATTTCCTTCCCGCTTTTTTAATATATATATATACTTTTAACTATATGCTTCACCCATCATATTTAGCTTAACATGTTCCTACATGGGCTGGTGCTTTGCAAGCTAATTTTTTGACACGCTTGAAGAGTGTTTCAAAAACAATTGTCATTCACACTGACACAGTTAAATGCTAACATGTCTTGCATTTATTCATGCAGAACAGTCTCTCATATGTGTGTTTGTATGTGTGTGTGAGTGCTTAGCCACCAATTACCTCATCATAGTTTGGGTTTTATGTTCATCATTGCATGTTGCCAAACTACATAACTTCATAGTTTTGAATAAATATATTTGCTGCTTTCCTGTAATTTGTATTTAGCTATTTCTTCTAGAACATCCAAGCAAGTATTATTTATTATGAATAGCTGTAGAGTTAGCAAAACTGCCCATCAGGTTGTGTCTATGCATTAATAGTTGATTGATTAACAATGATTTAGCACGTTGAGCATTCCATTATCACGCTGACTTCCTTTGACAGTGGTTCATTCCTGCTGGCATAAAGTATTAGAATAAGCAAGTTCTGCACATAACTCTTCTGTGTCCAAAATAAATGCATTACACAGTAATGCATTTTATTTATTGTTAAAATGTGTTGGAGTTGGCATGGCAAAAATGGCAATAAACAGCCTTGTGACAACTTTCATATCTGACTCAATGAACACCTTTCTTTGCAGCTAAAGGGAGGACAAATGTGGAGCTGCGTGAAAAATTCATTTTGGCAGATGGTGCCAGTCAGAGCATGGCAGCTTTCCGACCGAGGGGCCGTAGATCACGACCCTCTTCAAGAGGTGCTTCTCCCAACAGATCTACTTCTCTGTCAAGTCAAGCTGGCCAGGCAGCTGCCCCACAAGCTGTTACTGCAAGTACACCGAAGGTAAGGAGAAATGTACAAAACTGCACTGGTTAACAAATGGGATATAGATTGAATTTTTGGGTTTTTCCTTGCTCCAGTAATATTGGTGCTTTCTCCAGCTGATGGAGAAAAAATATCTCCATTTTATTTAATAGTCTGGGGAGGATCTGAGAAGTGTTTTCAATGTGTTTCCTCTACTGTTTGTTTGCAACATGGCAGTAGAAGAATTTTCTACATTTAAGGTGCCACTTGAGCTAACCGGCAATTTGGGAATTGCTCTGAAAGATCAACAAGCCTCTCCATTTCATATGAAAAATAAACTCTGTCATCTCTTCATTTTAGAACATTTGTCATTAACTCTTTCTGCTTAGTTTTTATTTCTACTGAGATTTGATCTCTCTATAAAAGCCTGGGTATCCTTCTCCATGACGTTTTTTTCCTCTACTGTCCTTCATATTTTGATTTACCATTGTTTCATGCAGACACCACATCATTTAACACGCAACTATGGTAAACCATGGTTGACAAACAGCAAAACATCAACTCCCTCTAAGCCACCAGAATCCTCAGACTATCAAGGGTCATCTGCAGAGGTACAGTAAGGACAGAAATTCTAGTCTAATGACTTCCTTCACTAAAACTGTCACTTCACTAACAGCCACTAGAGTTTCAGTGCTTCACAGCTGCAACATCTGTGCATATTAATACATTGTCTTTATTTTAGACCTTTGTCAAATTATTTCTTACCTTTTTTCCCCTCAAGTTTTTTGGGGGTTTTTTGTGTTCTATTTTTCATGGTTTTTTAATTTTAGGAAAACTCAGCCTCAATGAATTTATATCTAAAGCTCAAATGGTTAATAAAGCATAAAAGTATGGAATGAAATGGTTGAGTAAATGTGGAAAAGTACTTTTAAAAAAAATAGTAAAGCATTTTGTGTACTTTGCAGGTTTCTTTCCTAAAATTGTTTACTTTGAGTTCATGAAGTACTACAATGTTTCTGAATTGCAAGCACAAGATTAATAAATCATGATCCCTAGTGCAAAACCACTAAATAAAAAAATACCAAATCACTGTGAAGAAGATGGCACAAAAGTCTGAATGTGATCTATAAATCTTTACAAGAACTGAAAGTTTTGTTCAGGGGGGTAGTGACCAATCATTGCTCTAACAGGATAGCTATTTGATGACTTAACAGGAAACTAGCATGGCTTACATGGAAATTGCTAGTATAGCAATTAGGATTGTGCCGACAATTAGGCTGTACGACCAAAATTTGGAGGGGCTTTGAGCCAAAGTGTTTCCTCTAATGTCATTACAGTCAGTGAAAAGATTGCAGCTGGATCATGCTGCACACTGATGTGTCATTTGTGGGAGTTACTCTTGCCCTGGGTTGGATGGAGGGCTTGGAGAGGAGAAGCTTGTGCTACCACCCCCTCTGTTGTATCTGCTTTTCACAAATCTGCACTTTGCTGCCTATTGCTCTTCATGTGACACCTTCCTGGTGCAAAGTTTCCATAACCTCAGCATGGCTTTGCTCAAAGATGCACAACAAACTTCTCCCCCCCTCCTTCTGTGCGTGTTGTGCATACTGCAGGTGTGTCTGTGGTTACAGCACTGCAAACACACAGGGCTGTTGCTTAGAATGTTTAACAGCACAGAGTTTAGTCAGTTGTCAGTTTCTAATATATTCCTGTATTTTCTTTCCTCTCTTAGCTGGTAACTGCAGTGAAAGATTGATTGATGGTACATTAAAGGGTTTATAGACATGGAAAGGTGTTGTTTTCATTGAATTACAATGACAGGAAAGCAGCTGGCCTGATTTCATATGGGGGCACTGTATTTCTTATCTGCTCTTCCAACTGCCAGTAGTTTCACTGAGTTCTTTTATGTAAACCAGTGTGGTTTAAGATTATAAATGGAATGGTTAGGGTGGGGTAGGTTGCAGTGAATTTCTAAGGCATTCTGCACCATTTACTGCCCAAGAGAGCAGTTATTCATTTTATATGTAAACTGCAGTTCTGCTTAGGGCAAAACTGAAGAACAGGCTAGTTTTATTTTTTGCACTGGTGCTTCTAACCCAACTCCTTGCCCAGAGTGCAGCAGCTTCAGTGGAGGTAACAGTGTTCCCTTTCTCCTTATCCTCCCAAGCAGTGTCTGCATAGCAGAGATTCCCAGGGCGTGGCTGGCTGTATGTCAGGCACTGCACTTGGCTTAAACGAGGGTTTAATGTTGTGACCTGCCCTGTCAGAGCCAGCAGGTTGTCTGCTCTGCAGCACCTCAGCGCTCTTCTGTTCAGAAGTGCCAGAAGTGGCCTGAACTGGCAGCTGCCAGGCAAGCTCCTGCCGGGCCTCTGCTCTGTTCTTAGCTCAAGGCAGCTTCCAACACACTCCTCTGCATCTCAGTTTTCAGTACCTAATTCTGCCTACAATTGTATGGGGATCAAAGGCACAGAACACAGGATCCTGGGATCCAGGCTACTCCACAAACTGCATTCATCACTGCACTGTTTCTTCTTATTTTTGGATATTTATGTAGTATTTTTGTATTAATTAAATGACTATGAATACGGTAGTTTTCCTCTTATTTGCATACACCTCTTATTTAGTGAGTGATATGCATTTTGAGATCGGAGGATTCAATTTTTGTGGCTGTGAAAGAAATTTTCTGATTTGGTGCAGATTGTAAATCAAGACTCATTTCAGAAATAAGAAAGCAGGCAGGGTAACACTGTGTAGTAGAGACACTGTAAGACAGTATATTGACGACTGGAACTTTTTATATTAGTCCTATGCCCTTTTTTCTGGTTTTTTGTTGTTTTGGCTTGTTTTTTTTTTCCTCCTAGCAGAAGGTTTTTAAAATTTGGTAGCCTTGTTTCAATTTTAAAAATATTTTCATCACCTATAACTATAGCCAGAATGGTGGAAAGTCAAGTTATGCAGACATAAAATCTCAATATGTACCATCAACTAATCTTACATGCTTGACTAATTATAAGAAGGTAGCTTTTTTCTTTCTTCATATGCCTTGAAATACACACAAAGATGCTAAAATATTAAGCAGACTGTTAAAATTATTGTCGTTGTTGTTGTTGTTTTACATTTGGAATACTTCAAATGCAAACTGCCTAGAGGAACATTCTAAACTTCACATTATGAATAATGTCCATAGTGGCTCAAACCCGTATTTCAGATTCACAGTGAATCTTGTTATGATTATCATATTCTAAGCTATGTAGCACCTAATACCAGTCCTTATCTTCAGTTAAAAAAGCATTTGTTTGTTGTGTTTTGTTCCGCATAGGGAACACCAATTCAAGGAAGTAAACTCAGACTGCCAGGGTATCTATCAGGGAAGGGTTTCCACTCAGGAGAAGACAGTGGCATCCTGTCAACAGCAGCTACCAGGGTCAGAGCTCAGTTTGCAGGTGAGTGAATTGACTTCAGAGATTGATCTACCACTTGCTTTGTTTTCCACCTGAATACTTAAGGTCACTTTAGGGTTCAAGGGAGATGTCAGAAGAGTGGGAAGGAGCAAAAGTCCTTCTGTCTGCCCATTGCTGAGGGCGTGCCTAATCAGGCCCTCCATTCACACGTTCAGCTCTGGATGTGCAAAATCATGACTGCAATCTTCTTGACAATGGTACCTCCAGTGTATCTGCCCAAGGAACTAGGGAAGAAGCATTTGCTTAAAGGATCCAGTTCTTTACAGTATTCAAGTTATTCTCAATTGTGATGGAGCTAAGGGGTCACTTAGCCATGACTTGTCCATTTCTTTTGAAAGAACTGCAGGGAGCAGCTGTAGATGGAATTAATGGAATTAATTATTAACGGAATATCCCACAGATTTTTGAATCAGTATACGAAAACAGAAAGCAGTGAAGCTGTGCTCTTCCAGGATGCTCAGAGAAGCTCAGTGTAAAGGAGAGGGCTGGATGGTTAGAACAGAATACAGCTCTACTGGCTTTCCCTCACAACTTAGGGCTCTGCAAAGCATACTCAGCAGTACTGGAAAATCCTGATCAAAGAGTACATGTCTTTTAAATTACAGGTGATTTGAAAAACGAGCCACCTAAGAGTTCAGTTTCAACACGGTGTTCTTCACACGTACAGGGAATCAGATTTGTGAAGATCAAAAAAACTTAATAAGTAATTGGAAAATTATGAAAAACCACATTAATTGTTTTCTGCTTAAGATTCCTTGTTATGTTTTTTTCTTCATGGCACATTGTCTGGGCAGGCTTTTACTTAGCAGGCTTGCTGAGAGCTCATCTTCTCAGCCCTTTGATGGGCAGGATGTATACTTTGCCCTTGTTTAGTTGCAGCTTTCATCTATATGGGTTTTAATTTGTTTAAAAAAAGAGGAGTACACATTTAAAAATTGTGATATTCATTTTCATCTCCAAGATGCCTATACTTAGAAATCATGAATGCATGAAGAGACCAGATACTGAATTTTTTTTTTTTTCAATTAATAGCTGAGAAAATGGCAGGGGAAAGAAAGGCTCTGGCTGTTGAGTGAAGGTACAATGCACATCTAATAAGTCCAGAAAAGCTGCCAGGATAATGCATTTTTAATGAGATGTGCTAATGATGAATTAACTTTGTGTCAGCATTTGATCTTGCATTTGCTTCTCTTTAGTGTGAGACATAGCATCATTTAGCTTGCCTGGCAGAGGTCTAAAGTTTAGTTTGTGCGACGAGGAATTTTTGGGGTTGCCAAAGACTTAGGAAAGTACTTTGCCATCCTTACCTTTCATCCTGATAGTTATCTTCTCTCTTTCTAGAAACCAGAAGAACTCCAAGCAGACCTGGTAGCCGAGCAGGAAGCAAGGCTGGCAGCAGGTCAAGCAGCCGCCGAGGCAGTGACGCATCTGACTTTGACATTTCAGAGATCCAGTCTGTGTGCTCAGATATGTCAGAGACTGTTCCTGCTACAAGCAGACCGACACCCCGAGCAGGTTCTCGGTCAGGATCAGCCAAGCCTTCTAAAATTCCAACTCCCCAGAGAAGGCCACTAGCCAGCAAATTGGACAAGTCCTTGAAGAGATAATATGATTGGCTCCATACAGGTCTTTTCCTTTTGCGTTAAATATTTAAGTTCATAAGATGTAAAATATTATGTAGAAATTATTGTGAAATATTGCAAGAGGTGGATTTTTAATTCTGCAGATGGCCTTATTTGTGTATTTGTCTTCTTATTTTATGTGTATAATTTTTGTCAGATTCTTTTTTGTTTTGCCATATCCTGTGAGAAGGGGAAGAGTTCTAATGTAAACTAACAGTTGTACACAGTAACATGTAGAAAGTACACTAAAAATAATTGCCGAATGTACAGTGTACTGAATGTACAGTAAGTCTCTGCAACCTCAATAAAAAAGGCCTATCACTATGTCATTAGTTAACAGTAAAGGATACCTCATGATTTTTCTTTAAAAAAGAAAAAGAGAATACTAAAAGCCAAAAGACACAATTACACATTTTGAGCTAACTAAACAAACACTAAAGGATGTATATCAAAACTACTAAGGAATACAAACACACATTCACAGTACCCTTATTTATACAGCATCTCTCAGAGAACTCACAGAGTTTATTAAGCACTTGCCAATAATATGATACTCCAATACCTTGCAGCGTTTCTGTGCCATTGCTTTCAGTGAGGCCAGACACATTCTGGATATCCGAACTATTATTCTGTAAGAATATCAGTATAAAGTGCATTCATGTAAATGTGAGGTTTTCTTTTGCTTGAGTGGATGGTAGCACTGTATCATTGAACTCATTTTGTATCAAAGCAATTTTGCTTGCAGAAAGCTCAGAAATAAACATGTCCCTTAACTTTATTTCTATCGTATTTCTTATTTCACAGGAAGGTAATTTTCTGTGTTATGTTCTAGAGCATATACCATTTCAGATGACCAATAATTACCCTAGGAACACAGGCTTTAATGTTATTTCCCATTATCAGCTATCTGATTTTGGTTAGCTACTGTATTTGTTTAATAAAACACTAAATTGCACATATCAGATCATATGAAATTATATATTATTGTGTGTCGACAATTATTTTCTCCATATTAAACTGTGTCATTTATATACCATGTATAAAAGTCATAGAGAGTAATTCACTTGCTCTATTAGTCAGGGACACATTTTAGCCATTCATGGATTCATTGAAAGGATTGCTGATAGTTCAATTTCACTGGAAAAAAGGTGCAGCTTCAAATGGGAGTGCTGTAGCATGGTGGATAGATGCTGTGGTAAGTAGTGACAGAATCCCTAGAAATTTCAAATGCCCTTTGATGATATCAGAAAGACTTGGGTGGGATTTGGCCAACATGGCAGGCCAAATAGTCTAAACCTGACTGTTCATATATCAGAAAACACCATACCTTTAGTAGAGGAATTTTAGGGGAAGACTGGATAATGGCTGGTCCCTTAACATGCTGACATGGAAACAGGAGCTTGGTTGATCACATGAAGGTGATGGTGAAACCTGCATTTGCTGCTAATGCTTCTGGCAGTATTACTAAGATGATGTTATCTGAGTTGTCATAAGAGCTTCCTGCAGACTCACAAATTGACTCACGCCATCAGTTTGTAAGAAACAGATAAACAAAATAATACTCAAAAGATAATTAAATCAATCAAAATCCACTTGCATCAGGATTTCCTTCAACACAGAGTTGTACAAAGATTTGTAGAAAGCCATCACCAACCGGTCCTACCTGGCTTGGGAACCAGCACGTGTGTTTACTGATTACTGAAGCATCGGTCTCTGCCGTGGTGCTCTATCTTTCCATTTTTCACCTTTCCTGTTGCTTCTATTCATCCAGTGATTGCTTTCCTAGAACAGTAAAACAGATCAGGATGACTTCAGTGCTTTTTGAAACCCCCAAACACCCTTGGATAGTTTTCAACATTTACAGGTGACAACTGAAGTATCTCTACTTGTAAGCAGGAAAAGGGAAAAGGATAGAATTTATGCACTTGCATGGATAACTTGGCTGTAAGAGGTGATGGTGCCCAGTGTGATATTCTTGGTGCATTTTTTTAACCACAAGACTGGTGTTCAAGGATGTAGGAGGACAAACCTAACTCCTTTGCAAGAGTACAAACTTAGTTCAGTACCTTGTATCCCCAGAGCGACCTACCTACACAGGAGGTAGTGTTGGCACCTATTTAAAGCACCTTTTATATTGCAGTCTTAGCTCAAATATATTTTTAATGCTTCATTAATTATGCAACTTTGTGGAATTTTTGTATGACTACATTGTAACTTTATAGAAATATTAGAGGGGTGACCAGCCTGTGAGAAATCCAATGCCAGCTAAAACCCAAGGACAAAGTAGATCACTGTGACTGGGTAGTGATTACAAAATGGGGGAGGATGGGACTGGCAAAGTGGGAGGGTTCATTTATTGGCTGGAGAGAATCATCCAGTGTCAGAAACCAAATTAATAGTAACTTAAATAAGACTGGGAGTTCAGTTAAAAAGCCTAAATCTGCCTCCAGATGTTATGCCTTAATTAACTTCTTCCAAAAATTAACTGCTTTAGGTTGATACTAAGAGACTTTTCAAAATTCTGTTCCCTGTGATACAAAGTTCATACTTTGTATCACATGACAAAAGTCTGAAAATAAACAATGGATGCTCTATACTTCTGTGACCCAAGGACAACTCTGCAGAGTTTCATGGAAAAGGCATATTGCAAACATACAACAAAGCAATAGGTAGCTCAGTTGTAGTGAACTATTTTTGTAAAGAAAGTAGTGGTATTCAATTTCCAGCTTCCTGTCATTAAAAAACATTTCTACTTTGCTACCAGCATAAATGGGAGATGAAGGATCAGCCCTACGAGTACATCCTCACCTTATTCAGTTGCATGAGTTTTTATGTAACCTCATCATTGGAGATGCATTTTTTGCCCTTTTATTACCTTCCTTATAACGACAGGAGTTGGTCATAAGCTCACCAGCCTGCTGGGTGACCATGAGTCGATTACAACTTAGTGTGGCCTAGACTCTTACACCTGTTTATTCTGTGATTGTCCTGCGCCAGTGACGGAGCAGAGCTGATGGGCAGGGAAGAAGGGCTGGACAGCCAGTGGCTATGGGACCCATATTGTTAAGGGAATAATGTATATTTAGCACTTGGAAAAGCTGGCTCGGTTCTAGGCTCCTTTACTTTTTCATTTTCAGCTTTCTACATTTCTGTTTTGCTGCCTTCAAAATGAGAAAGTTTCCACAGAGTTTTCTGAAATCTGCAGATGAAACCTGTAGTGATCTAGTGATGCCTCCTGGCCTAGGCATCCTCAGCTTCAGTTAAGGCATACTGTGAGCTTCTTGCATTCTAATGCAATAGATGACAGTAATTCAGGCTTTGCCTCCAGCACATCTCTTTACAAAAGCGTAGGAATGGTGTTATATTTAATCTTAATTTAAAAACTAATGCATTTCATAAAAACAAACTGATGCAAGCAGCTATACCATACCATAGTGAGCAGCAGGGTTTGGACCCGTGGTTGCCATAGCACTGACAGGGCTAGCAGCACCCCACAGCTTGCACACAAGACAGAGGCTGTAGTCTTAGGTGTGTTCCTCCAAGTATGTAGCAAGAAGACACATTGCTGAGCACTTGCTGTTAATGTTCTGTAAATAACCACAGGGATGGAAAATGAGCATTGCCTTGCTCGCTGCATCTCGGTACAGCTGCCCTAACTGCTTCCAGGTGTTTCTGGTTCTTAGGCTGTTTGGTAGCACCTGAGCTCATCCTGGAGAGGAGGTATTTAGCTAGGTGTTTGTTCTGACTGTGGGTTATAGGAGGAAGTGGTGATGTTAGGAGGTTTATATATTTGTGCAAGGTGAGTGGGCTTCCCTAGTGAAACTTGTTTTCTCTGCTTAATTTCAATAATGTGTTTGCAGGCATGGAGGCAGGAGAGATGGTTGGTTTGTTTGCTTGCTTTTTTTTTTGATAGTGCAGGTAGGTTATTCATCTCTGTGGAAAAAACAACTTATACTTCCTAAAAACAGGAACATTGCAGAGGAAAAGAAGCTCTTCAGAAATGGATAAGGCAGCACCTTAAATTCTATGTAACTTGCACAAAAATGCTGGGTGACTGATGGTATTGAGGTATTTTCAAGTTCTCTGGTAAAGAATTGTTCAGAGTTTTGCTGTTGCAAATGGAGTGGTATCTGACCTGAAGCTAAAGGAATTCTGGGGGTTGTTTTTTTCCTAGTGGTTGTTCTGAACTGAAATTTTTTAAATAGTCTGCATTGCAGCTTGGGGTGCCTGAACTGTTTTTCTCTATTGGAAGGTTGAAGGAAAGTGTGATGAAAGTCAATTGTGTAACTTAGCTGGAATCCTGGCTGAGTAAGGATGAGAGTGTTAATACATGTGTTATTAGCACTTGGATGGTTGAACAGGAGTAAGAACCCCAACATATAAATCAGGCCCTGTCAGCATTTACAATGCTATTTGCTCTTCTGAGAGGAGGCAGATGGTGTGGTGATAGCTTTGTTCTCAGGGAAAGCTGATGTGGAGCTTTTTGTGGGGGTCATGATGATCTTTACAACATTTGGAAAATTATCCAATACCATTCATTTATATTTTCCTCTTTTCAGGGCTTGGTCATGGCTCTTCCAATCTTAGAGTCATAGGATAATTTAGGTTGGAAAAGACTGCTAAGATCTTTCTGTTCTTTAGGCAGACCAATGGGAACCTAGGGATCTATGAAAGAGTTTGCAATATGTGGGCTATTTTTAAAGATAATGCATTCCCATGATAAAGAAATATCTCTATATTTAAAAAATCATTTAAAATGATTAAAGTGTATGACAGGACATGAGTGAGGATGAGAAAAGCAGGCTTGTAAATATGAAATATTGGGGAAGTCCACACTTGCTTATCAGAAGAGGGGGTGTGACTTTAAGCAACACTGATTTGAAGCTTTAGAGACCAAACCAACAAAAGAAGGTAATTAGGACTAGGTAGTGTTCACCAAAGACTGAAGTAGCTAAACTGCTACTTGGAGTCGTCTTGTCTTGTGTGAGCATAAGAGGACTGAAAACTGTCTAATGTATAATGGTTACCTTTTCCAAAAAGGTACTGGTAAGCTCGGGAAAAGTGCTAATCAGTTTAGACTCGGAAAAATGATGGACACAATAAATGAGATAGTAGTGGAAGCCTGAATAAATATACTATGGAAGAGTTGGCTTTGCTTTTGGAGGGATCTCATGCCTTAGAAGCTGCCCAAAAAGTCCTTGAAAGGATCAGTTAATGTGGACAAAGGTTGAGATTGACCACGTGGCTTTGCAAAAGAGATCAGTAATTCTCAAAGGAGTGAGCACTTACGGGATCGGAGGAAAGGGCTTTCTGAGGGTAAATAGCACATTGAAAGCTAGGAAAGACAGCGTAGGAGAAGGTGCTCAGTTTTAACAGAGGAAAGAGTTCTGCAATGGAGCCCTGGACAGGTTTTAACATAAAGCTGCAGATGCTGGCTCAGAGGTTCCTGAAGTGCACATTGTTGGATGAGTGCTCTGGAAAAAAGCATCGCTGCGTTTCTGTGATTCATCGTGTCTCCTGGGGGTGTGCATTGCTTTCCACTGATGCTGAGGATCCTGCAGTGACTAGCTCAGCCCTGGCCAACTAATCTTTAGATGGCTAATTTAAGTAGAATGAATCCCACCCCAAATTAATGAGTTTATTTCAAGCTAAGAAACACTAGAAGGGATTTTCCTGAGTGGTTTGGAAATTGTCCTTCTAGCTTTTATTACTTGCACGCCTTTTTGGTGCATTAAAGGTGTTTTAGGGTACGCAAAGTATGGATCAGCATATAATCTTGCACCATTTCTAGTCACATTCAGGAAACGCAACCCATGTAAGAGGGATGGAGAATCCCATCCCATGCTTTAGGAGCTTTTGAGCATTCCTGGGATCCTTCAGCAGCAAAGCCAGGTACAATAGTGTTCCTCTCTGTGTTGCTTCCAGTCACATCTATCTCTGCAAGGCACCTGCAAATCCTGTTTCCTTTGGGTTTTCCAACTGTTCATCCTCCTGGGATCCACTGGCATGGAGGAAATGAACATGTCTTTCTTGGGACAGTAGCAGATCGTGCACAACCTCAAGACCTAAACCATTAAAGAAACTGAAGTAATTGAAAAGAATACCATGTTGACATGCTTCTCTTCCTCTCAAGTGTCTTGTGGATCTGAGGAAGATAAGTGTTTTTTTCCAAAAGACATGAGCTATTCATTAGTATGGCATGATTGTTTTGGTTATTTTTTGTTTGTTTTGTTTTGCTGTTTCCTATTTGCCTTCTAAATAAACACAATTGAGTATGGCCATGCATGAATAGCTCTTCCTGGAATGAAGAAAATTAAGTAAGTAACTATTTCTTTGAATAGTTATTCAATGAGAAATGAATGCAGAGCACAGTTTATTATACTGTAACTTAAGGGCTAAGCACAGACATTCATTTTAAAGCAAATATAATTTATTTTGTAAAAATATCATGAGATGTAGTAAGCAAACCACAAATAAATTAGGCAAGACTAAGGTAGGCAAGATGCTTGCAGTGGAGGCTATTTCCATGCATTGCTATTGTTTTTTCCTCACAAGTATATTTGCAAATACAGTTGTTCTGAGCTGTACAACAGCTCTGCAGCATTTCCTATTAAAATCAGTAAACTGGGTTTTCTAGCCCATGTGTATGGCTCTGTAGCAGGAACTGAAGTGATGCTTCCTACTGTGGCCAGATGGTGAGGAGGATGTGTGAGCTCCAACTCCTGAGCTTGGCTGGAGCTCCTGGTGATGGGCCCATGTAGGCAGAGCTGTCTCCTCACCTGAGAGACCTGGCAGTGCCTCTTGGGAGGTGATGCCTCACTAGTTCTGCTGAGGCTTGGGAAGAATGTGAGCACGATCACAGTGCTTTCAGACACTGGAACACCTTCCTTAAGTCCACTGATTAGGTCACTTGGCCAATGCAGACTTCCACATGGGACTTCTTTTTTATACACATGCTGTCTTTACCTGGTAGAGGAACTAATGAAGAAATAATCTTTAATATTTTGTTATCTCCACATGATTCAGGGCATTCATTTCTCCCCCTTTTTTTTTTTCTTTCCCTGCCCCTCCAACCCCTCTAACTTATCAGGATTTATTAAATCTTTCCAGATTTCTGAGGACGATTTTATTCCCAATGATGCAAAAAATTTTAATGTAACACTTGATAATGGAAAACGTCTTCTTAATTACCATTGGAAACTTCCACCCCTGAGTGAGAACTTAGTATTTGGTGGCTTTAAAGCTTTCCATGTGAGAGAGCTCCTCCTCCCCTCCAAGCTCCCACTCTGTTTCCAATAATGTGTGCAGGGCTCTCCAAAAATGTTGCAGTGATCTCATCCAGTAAAATAACCCTGGTCAGTACTAGCCCAAATCCTCCATTAGGCTGGAGCTGGCTATGGGGGCATCAGGCTGCCACCACTACTTCTCCCCCCGTTGCAGGAAAGATGCCCTGAGGCTGAGGCTCACTGCCCTCTCGGAGGCAGAGGGTAACAAAATGTGTCTGTGGGCAGAGATGGGGGGTGGAAGGCAGCTGCTTGGTGGCCTGGTTTCATGAGAACAAGAGGTCTGTCATAGCTGCAATGGCTCACCCCCAGCAGCAAGAGGGTTTATCTCCTCCCACCCATCGGACAGGCCATGCCCTAGTGAGACACTGGGAGAAGCAGATAATTAGTCAGGAATTTCCTAAATAACAATATGAACTAAAAAGGGGGATTACCAGCTGGAGTTGAATTTTTCAACCAGAATCTTTTCTCTGTCTTAGATATATGGCCTACTGTGTCCAGGAATGTCTTTTCATATGGTCTTTGTATAAGTCAGTCTCTGGCCCTGAATGCTGTGTTATTGAACTCTAGGGTATAAGATATGGTCTCCAGTACTACATAAATAAAAGTAAATATTTTCAGCTGAGTAGTCAAATGATGTCGAGGGAGTTTGAGTTCAAGCACAGTGATCTAATATGACTGTTAAAAAACTTAAATAAAAACTCCAAAAAAAAAATTAATTGTGCAAAGATTGTGCTATGATTGCTAAAGTGCAAAAAGTATTCAGAAGAACCTGTTGGATGGGCAATATTTTAGGCAGCTATATTAACATCAAGTCATGGTTCAGAGAGTTCAGTTTTTGGGGATTGGTGCTGGGTTTTTAGCAATTAAGTGCCTGTGCATGAGCTTACCAAACTGAGGTCATTTGGATGTATACATTGTTTGGAAGGTAGAGTTGGAGATAAAAATCAGTTGGATTAAAACACAAGAGGAGAAAGATGTCATTGGGTTGTTGTGATATTAACTTGCAAGGAAACATTTTTGCTGTAAACTCACATGTGTAGTCTCAGACTGGAGCACCAGCTGTGACTATCTCTGGAGAGATCTAGCTAACAATGCATGTCAGAAAAAATTATAGCATAATTTATTTATACCTCTCAGAATAGCAGAAATAAGGCTGAAATCCATGTGCCTGAAAACAAAAGGGTTTGTACTAATTCCAATCCTGTCCAAGGATGGTCTATAAGAGGGATAAAATGCCATGGCAAAGAAAAAAGCAAATTAAAGAATAGTTCCTAATCAAACTCTGAAATAAGTGTTAAATTCAAGGAAGAATAGATTTGTCAATTAAAGCATGAGTGGTAAGTCCTGCAGCACAAACTCTTTTCCTGGCTCTGAGCATTGGAGTGTGGGGCAAGCTTGGGACTTACTTAATCAGGCCAGGAGAAAGATGGCTAAAAATCAAGTTCCATTTAATTTTTTTTAAAGTCAATGTTTAGTTGTGTTTTCTGTCAAGGTTATTCTTCAGTTAGGCTTTCAGGAGGGGAGACCAGCCAAAAGAAAATGAGTCTCACATTCAATGTCATATCTTGCAAGAGCTATTCTTTGGCAGGGCTCTGTTCTGGCAGTAAAGCAGGAGATGGACAGTGCTTCTTCAAGCTGATACAACATTGGGAGAGCTTTTTCTGAAAGAGATGTTGCAAAATGGTGTAAAGAAGCAAGCCAGAGTTTCAGGTGGGATGATATTGGGGCATTTCTTAGGTTGGTAATTCTGTAAGAAACCAGTATAAAGCACTTGTGTTGGTGATCGTTCTGTAGTTAAAAAAAAAAAGCGGTCAAGTTACTGGAAATATGAAAAATACCGTAAGTGATAGTTTCCTGGCTAGTCTTGGTTTGCCTCAGAAATGCTTTGGTGATGCTATGTTTCCAATAAACATTAGTATAACAAAACACATTCTGTTTCCAGCACTTCTGATGGTGACTCTCCTCCCAAATCTAACTCTTTGTTGTCTGGTTTGGTGAAGCGGTTACGGCACTCTGCCAGCACTTTTCCTTCGTCACTAAGGCTGTATCGACAGCAATGACTAGCTGAGCTGGGAAGATAGACATGGCATTTCTTGCTCACAGAGTCTGGGGTTTTTTTCTTGGATTTCATGGTTCTGGGTGGAAAAATTATGATGACTATTTGGTAATTCTGTTGCCTGTGGTGAATGAAACCAAGATATAAAGAGCAATGTAAGAATGCAAAAATCAGTAGATGTGAGTACTTTGAAAAATCCCAAATAAATGCAAGCCTAACTTTAATCTGTAATGGTTTGCCTAAGGATGTATTTTCAGGTTCATACACATCTCTGCCTAGCATATCAGTTCACCTGGAGAATGGAATTCAAAATGTACTGAAACACTTTTTTCTTTTTTCTTTTTTTTTTCCTGAGGCCAACAGGTGGTTGATTTAGAATGGGATAAGTATGCTGTGTACTTCCAAACTTTCTCTTATGTTTGAGATATCATGTTATCTAAGTCTTGTTCCAAAGAGATGTTTAAAATTAAAAAGCAGATGAGATGGGAGAGCAAAAAACCACCCCTTGGTGAAGTTAGAATTGCTCTGAACAACGTGGTTCAAAGAGCAAATGTTCAAATGCTTCTTGTTTACAAAGGCAGTATGTACCAAAGCTGTCTGCAGGACAGAAGTGTTGAGTCCTCGTAGGGAGTGTCCTAAATAAAAATTAGGGTTACGGTGTCACTGCTGGTCCCTCATTCTGGTTATCTGTAACCTCTGCAGAGTGCTGCTCTGCTCTTGCCATTTTACATCTAAAGAGTAGGAAGAAGGGAAGCAGGAACATGCCACTGCTGTAGATAGGAAACAGAGAAGCAGATCAAGCCCTTTGGCTGGGAATATTCAGGAAATTAGCTGGCAAATCAGGAAACTGTTTTGGCACATGCTAATCTTCATCCTCAACCTGAGAAGAACATCCTTCTCTTTCAAGAACATCATTATTTAATTATGTCTGTTTAGGAAACTAAATTTAATCCTCCTTGTCTGAAAAGACACCCTGGCTTATCTGGAAATTTAAAATGTGATTAATTTTTCAAATGGCTACAAGTCAGTGTTTAGCCATGCAGTATTATCTGCTGGAGAAGGCATTGGATGTGCTAGCTACAAATGTACAAGTCAAGCAGTTACACTACACTGTGCCCATCGAGTGTTTCTGCTAGGGAACACAGGCTCAAGGGAAACGAAAACATGAATATGAATTCATCTTTCAGGTTAGGGCTCTGGAATGTTTCTGTTCTAACAGTGTTCTAATAAAACCAAAACATTGACTCTTTCCCAGCAAAGTTATAAATAGAAAGTAGGCACCCTCCTTCTTATACAGAAAGATAAACTGCAAAAGGAGATTGTTCACAAAATGAAAAAAACATCCAATTTAAAATGCTGACGTTTTACTCGTGTCTCAGAGCTGCTACACTTCTGCAACAAGCAGCTGCTATTTCTCCTTCATTTTCCTGTGTAATTGATTTATTCTCATGACTGAGAATGGCATGATGCAGCACAAACAAGACAAATAGTCTTTCTGCACAGTGGCCCCTCTGTGCCTCTGACAGGTGAGCTGATGGTGATTCTTAAGTCTAGATGGCCTAAGCATCTTTGGGGCTTTGCAAACCATGCCACCAGAATCCATTAGTGATAGATCAAAATGTACTTCTGCTGCTGTTTTAGAATTGCAGAACCATTTAGGCTGGAAAAGTCCTCTAAGATAATGAGGTCACACCATTAACCCAGGATTTCTAAGTCCACCACTAAACCATGTCCATAAGTTTCCCACCTACACACCTTTTAAATATCCCAGGGATGGTGACCATTTCCCTGGGCAGCCTGGTCCAGTGCTTGACAAATATTTTTGTGAAAAAATTTTTCCATCTAAACTTCTGGTTCAATCCACTTCATGTTTATTTGGGTTTGGAACTTGCTCTGCAGTTGATGTAAAGCTGGGAGGAGTGGCTGATACATCAGAGCATTGTGCTGCCATTCAGAGGGTCTTGGCAAGCTGGAGGAATGGTGACCAGAAACCACAAGATGTTCACCAAAGGGAATTAAGTACAAAGTCCTCCACCTGGGAAGAAGTAAATCCAAGCAGTGGGATATTCTGCAGTCTGACCAGATGGGAAGCAGTTCTGCAGAAAAAAAGCTGGGGCTCCTGGTGGATACCAAGTTGATGTGAGCCAGCAGTGTGTCCTTGTGGCACAGGTGCTCAGCAGCCTCTTGGGTTGCACCAGCAACAGCTTTGTCAGCAGGTTGAGGGAGAGGATCCTTCTGCTCTGCTCAGTCCTGGTGAGGCCAGGGGGGCCGTGTCCACTTCTGGCCTTCCCAGCACAAGACATGGAGGTAGTAGAGGGAGGCCAGCAAATAACCACATGATGAAAGGACTGTGGCATTAAAATGAGAGAGTGAGAGAGAGGGAGATGTTACCTGACTGGGACAGAGATGGGAGAAAACATGGAGACAGACTCTGCTCAGTGGTGTCCTGTGAAAGCAGGAAAGGCAATGTGCTCAAGTTGGGCTACAGGAAGAATACTTGGAGACCTTGCTGTGAAGATGGCTGAATGCTGAAAGACATTGCCTGGACAAGTTGTGGAGTTGACATCCTTGGGAGACATTAAAAACCTGACTGGATGTAGTCCTGCGTGGCATGCTGTAGCTGGCCATCCTCTGAGCGGGGGAGCTGGGCTAAATGATGCCTAGAGGTCACTTCAAACCTCAGCAATACTCTGATTCTGTGACTTGTAACCTCATCTTCAGAATATACAAATTCTTATTTTTAATGATATTTGATATTTATAGGATGTACTACTAAAGGAGTATTGACGAGCATCAGCTGTGGCTATGGCTCCCAGGGACCTGTTTATACAGGTAGACAAGACTTAGGACCATGAAAGAGAAGGGCAAAGAAACAAAGGGATTTGCTGAAGGCAAGCTGCAAGCCTTATCTTCCCCACTCCTTGCACAGTACTCTATTCACAAGTAGGTTTTTTTCCCTCCTACCCCTCCCAAAACACTCCGGATTTTTTTTCCAAGTCTGTATGGGTAAAGAATGAGATGTGAATGCACAGATCTCACTTATAAATATACTAGTATAGATTATATTTCTGAAACAAGTTTGCCCTCTATTCAGCAGTGGGGGGAAACAGAGGTACATTCATTCTGTGAGAACCTCTTCAAAGATCTATTCACAGCCACTCATGGGAAGTGCTACATCGCCGGGCATGTGTGAGAGAAAAAGCACTTTAATTGAATGCATGAGTATCTAACTGACTGCCAGATTGTGACTGGCCTCTGTGCAGGCCCATAATTGCACATGTTCTGCTGGGAGCAAGAAACTGCTGCAGAGACATGCCATCCTCTTACCCTATGAGCTGCCCAGTAGACCAGGCACTGCAGAACGAAGACAAACCCTTGCTCTGTCAAGGTGGCCATGGGAACTGAAAACAAGGCTTCTTGCAATACAGATCATTCATTTGGCTAAAGGACCCCCTAAATATGGCTTCTATCTGTGTACAGAGCTGTGAGCTGTAGGTACTCTGAACAGAGCTTTCAGGTTTGTGTAGGGAATGCTGGGTGTTAAGTCTAGTCTGGGGTACAAAACTACTGTGAAGGAGAAGGAACAGTTTCACAGTTTTATGCAGTGTTCTTTTGACTTTGGCTCCGTGGGTATCAGCAAACCCTTTGTCTCTGTTCAAATGTAGTTCAAACTGTATATATCTGCTCAAGGGCAAAATTTGGCTTTAGCTTCCCTACAGTGCTTTGGGATGTTATTCTACTCTGTAATATGTGCCCACAACTCTTGCTCCATGGATGAGGAAGAAGTCACAAGTCATGTTATTTTTAAATGTGGACTCCAGTTTCACCCTACCTTTGCTTGCTTGTTGTTTAATATGTTTCATTTTCTGTCCTTCCATTATTAAAAGCTAATCTACTTATGTTTTCCTCAAAAAATACTCTGATGGATGCTGACTAATAATACAAAGCATCCATAAAGAAGGTGAAGAGGATGGGCAAAGGCAGCAGGGTATTCAGGGATGCACTTAACTCTGTTCATTAAAAATACGTAAATCTGCTTCAGGAGATTTGATAAACATTGATTTTGCTTGTAGAGAGCAAAAGATAAAAAGCAGCCCCCCTCTTCTCTTTCTGCAAAATGAAAGGAACTGATGCAATTGTTCTAAATCCAGTACAATGAAGTGCTGTCGGAGCAGTGCCAGCAGTGTATTTCCTGCCAGTGTCTGCTCCTCCAATCAGTTTAATTATGAGCAATTGTTTGGGTTGTGCTGTGAAGAAATATTAGAGAATGGAAAAAAAGAACATACTTTAGGTTGCTATTTTGCAACTGATTCATGGTTTGGCAGAAACCATTAACTAGATTTTATGCTTTACAACACTGTAATAGTATCAGCGTGGATCAACCTTGCCATATAAGCACATAGAGCACAAATCCACCGTTTATTTTGACAAGGTTCTAGTTGAAGCATTTGAAAAATGCTGAAATAACATCAGCTATTGGCTAGAATTTTTGGTTAATCATGTGCCTACTCTTATCCAAGGGATCTAAGCAGGCTATGAAATCTGGCTATTGTTAATGTCTCCTATGTTTATCTGCCATGTCAAATTTTTATAATAATTTTTCTTGTGCTTGACACACTTCTCATGTCTTTATGCTACATGCAGAGGCATTTTGTAATCCTAGATCAGTTCTTTTGGAGGGGCAGACTGGGGAAAGATGGTTCTTCTCCCAGCTTGCAGGATTGCTCTCCTTCTGATTGTTTTTCTTGGGATGCTGAAGGCTTAATTAAGCTAACAGGATTGCTCTGGAAGTGAATCCTGATTAACATGTACTTTAGCTTGTGTGGAATGGTTTCAGTGCAGACTAGAAAGGGTGTTTACTGGGGCAGTGCCTCTGTGCTGAATAGTCTTTGTGCAGAGATCTTGCAGGACAAAACCCAAAATGCCATTAGTGCTGCTCGGCAGCCTGGTCAGCTGCCAGGATGGGAGCCAGCCGGGCACGGCACTCAGCTGTGGAGGGGAGAAGGTTCTCACGTTGCTAAGCCTGATGTAGCCACCCTTGGTGTCACTCCTCTGCAAGCAGAGGATTTTAGATTTCAGACATTGTGAGCATTGATCAGCAAACTAGAAAAAAGTCCCTTGGAATACAGAAAACAAAGAATTGCACTTGTGGCAAGTGTTAGTTTCAGGGGTTCATGCCTAGATCTGACATGACATGCTGCAAGAGCATGCTCCCTCCAGGAATGTCATATAAACTAGCCCAATGTGGATCCTGTTCCAACATAAGACAAAAGATGCACTTGTTTTCATATTTGCTAATGGAAAATGTTGATTTCTCCCCTCCCAACCCCCACTCCTGTGTGAGCTGTGTACATGCTTTTGTTTTCTGATACCAGAACAAATCTTGGATAACTAACACATCTCTCCTTGTACTGAGTAACCTGGGATTAAAGCAAATAAATTGTGTAAATGCTGCAGGTGGCATTTTGCATCTCCGCCAGGTTCTGCAGTCTTTACATTAAGCATGTTTCTTAGATGCAGCTTAAGCCTGCAAAGTTCAAGGGGTACAAGCGTCCAGCTGTTTGTAAAAATGTGGGGATCCAGCTGCAAACCATCTGCGACTTGGGCTGCTCCAATTCTGCTGTTAAAATATGAGCAATGGTAATTTCTAGCAAGAGAGTTCTGAATTTCAACAGAGTTCAGAAATAATAGTGAACAGAAGTCCTGTGTTTGGATCCTATGTTTAGTACTTTCTTAGGTGTCTGCTTAGCCTGAAGATCATTTGAGAGATCATATTTTGCCTGATGGGGTGCTGCACCTCAGTTACCTAAGCATGTCTTGGAAAACCACTTCCCATCAGGAAGCAGCATTCTCTGTGAATAGGAATCCTTCCTGTGTTGCAGAAGGAGCAGTAATCTTGGTTGTTCCAGGAAACAGGGACAGGGCAAACGAAACTGCTGTTTAGAAAAGTAGGATCAAGAGCATAATTGGAGATAAGGAGATAAGACCATGTGATGCATTGTAGATGTTACCAGGGAAGAAGAGTATAAAATCACTCTATTCTAGGTCAATTGAATAGAATAAAACCATGAAATATTATTTTATTCTAGCCACTGACATACTAATAAATAAGGGCAGAGGTGGGTCTCATAAAGAAATTTCCATTACCACTGATGTTTTTAAGCACTGTATTTTATCTAAAAATAAAATTTATGTTGCCAGATTTAGAACTTCTGTTTTTTCCAGCTATATTCTTAGAGTTACCCAGAAGAGTGTCGTTGATTTGAGAGCATGGCTATGACCTGCTCTGCTGCTGCCTTCTGCTGTACCCTCAGAAACAGTCAAAATGAGATGAGTGCTTACCTGGTCCTTTTACCAGTCTCATGACACTGCTTAACATTACTTGCTGATTGGAAGCTTTTTGTGCCAGGGGAAGTTGTGCTCCCCTGACATCCTCTGGCTGTTCAGTGTTGAACCTCATCTTTCCTTGTACTGCCTCATCACCAAGTTGTCACTTGTGCTAAGCTGCCTCTTTTTCTAAATAATTTATGACTACATTGAAAGGCACAGTTCCCTAACATAACCTTCATATGAATGTTGGTATTTGTTTTATTTCTATATTTTCTCCTCCCACTCTTAAAAATATTATTTTATAAAGGATCTCCCCTTTTCCTTAACACCAGCCTTTGTTTATTGTGGGTCTTTGAGAGGGACCTTGTTCAGCTTGTTTTTGGAAATCCAAGAAAACTCCTTCAGGTGTATTGCCCTTGCAGTGACTCTGGTAGTGTGCTGAGACATAACTCCCTTGTTCTCTGGGAACACTCTTCCTCAGGCTGTCACATTGGTCTGTCTGCTGCTTGCATTTTTTGCTGCAGTTTCTACTGATTCCTCAAGTCCAGAGGTGAAATTTATTGGTTAGCAAGTTAACTATTCAAGTTACAGAGAACTCTCGGGGGAAAAAAAAAAAATTAACACTACAATTGCCTCTTCTGTTACTGTCACTATTTTATAGCAATGGCTGGAGTTGGGTATTAATACCAAGGAACATTTTGGTCTCCATATAACATCTCCCAGTAAAGATTTATGTGGTCTTTGCATACAGCTTAGTACATACTTGAACTGTGGCATGGCAGGACTCATGCAGTGCCTGAGCACTGGTACCCAGTCCCATCTGTGGCATTAAGTTGCTGACTGAGGCCAAAATCACACCAGAAACCTTTCCAATTCTTGCTTTCATATGCAATTCCTGGGTACAGTTTGGGAGTTGGGACCAGTCTTCATCACGTGTTAACAGCTGTTTTGGAGGCAGTGCCTCCCCCCACCCCCCTTCCTTTTTGGAGGGTGGATTTAGTGGTAGGGATGTGAGTTGCTCCATGGCATCTGGCCTGAGTGCTGTAGAATGGTCCCAGCTCTGGCCAGTGCACATCTGTAGCCATGGTGCTCATTGCGCCGTCATGGGGACTCTGCTGGATAGCAGCCTGCAACTACCCTCGGGTGAGGGGCTTTATCTATTTATTAATTTTCCTTCAGAAAAACATCTTGGAAGACCCCAGTACATCAGCATCGTGAAGAGCTGAGTGAGCTATTGTTGATTTGCACAGATTTACACATATTCCATTTGGAGACCATCAATGATTTTCTTCCATCTCATTTCTTCCGTGTGGATTTCTCCTGAAAAACCTGCCACGAGGCAGTGCCTGTCTGCACTTGTCCCGGCTCCAGTGGCCCAGGGGCTTTTCTTGGCCTGCACAAGGTGCCCTGTGATCCTCCAGTAGTGCTGGCTCCATATGTGCCCTCAGCTGAGGGACACACGTGCTTTGGATTTGCAAGTTGGTCTTTTCAGACTGTTTCCACACAGCACCCCCCACTTTGTTCTGTCTCATCACAGAGCTCTTGGGTCTGTGCTGCTGCTGTGAAATGAGTGCTCCCATCTTCATGCAGTCCTTGTGCACAGTGATCGCAGGTAGGGTCCTTCAAAATGGTCCCACCTTTTGGATGTTTTTCACTTCTCTGACAGTGTTGCATTCATGGTGTTATTATTTCATGGCACCTACTGATTGAAATATCTTGTGATGTTTTAAAGAGCCTTTATTTCATTGTAAGGTTCTTCAGTTTCAGTGGCTTGCCATGTATTTAAAGTAGACAAAAGTCCCTGGAAAGACACTGATACTTCCTCTTCTCTCATGTCTATTTCCTTGTAGTGCCCTCACCAGAGTAACCCAGCAAGTGAGCTCCTACTCCTACAAGGGGTCTCTAATACACACAGGAGAAAGCAGTAGCCAACTTCATGAGCCTCCACAGGCTAGTCTTTTCCACCCAGCCTATTTTTGCAGTTAGTGAGCTTTAAACTCCAGGGAGATACCCCAGCAGAGCAGCACTGTGGCTCTGGCTGTGCCTGGCCAGCTTGAACAGACCAAAAGGAAGATTAATTGACTTGATCTGACAGCATTAACTTGCCACTGAGACCCAAACTAATATCTCTGTGCAGCCTGTTGGCCTTACAGTATGTAATCAAAAGCTTGTCTGTTTTCATATTCTGGCTCTGACACTGGCCAAGAGCAGATGCTTTGGCTAATGATGTTTATATCCAGACCATCTTGCTGAGAGTCACCCACAACACTGCTAAAATGGCTATCCTACTGTATGGTATTTATAGGATCTTAAATAAGATTGATGTTAAAAACCCTCTACATAGTATTACACAACAGACAGTGAAAGAGACTCTCTGGGTACTGCTATAATCAAATTATTTCAAGCTCACATTTATTGTAAATTATCTGTTTTAATTTTTTTTCACCCTCAAGAACAGTTAGCATTGTGGCCTTAGAATCCTTTTCATGGGTCTCTCAATTCATCTCTCCTTTCGTGCTGTTGGCTAGATTATAAACCCTGAAGCAGAGCTGGCCTTGCACCCTTGTGCACACTTTTAGTGTTTTAAAATCCCCTAGTTTTAGAATAATTTTTTTGTTGGTCAGGCTACATTACTCTGCAAATCTATTCATAAAGACAAAAACTTTTTAGGTCTCTCAAATGTTCTTATCAGAAAATAATAATGTATTATGACTTCAATAGCAAAAACCCATTTCATTCTTTTTCTAATTATAGACCCATTTTCCACAAGTTAAGCTATAAAAATACTAGGATGAAGGAAACTTATGGTTTTGGTTTTGGGGGTTATTGGCTTTGGATTCAAAATGAACTTCTACCCTTTGGTTAATTTTTTCCTGCTTTGTCTCATAAGAATTCTCCTTTGTTTGCAACCTGCTCTGTAGCTGAATATGTGAAAAATATGAAGATGGAGACTTTTACGGAATCACTATGACCAGTACGATTCTTCACAAGTGTAGATTTAATTCCTTTACTTTTTCTTGACTTTTATCTATTTTCTTAAAAAATCTGTGCCTTCTCTCTGTATCAGCTTTCCTTGTTCTGGTGTGGTTGCTGTCCAAGTGGAAAAAGCATTAAAAAAATGAATTCCTATATCTTTCAGGCGCTAGTCTTCTAAGTAGTACTCAGTCAAAAATGGTGGTGGTTATCATCTGTTATTTATGTTGTTTTTATTCAAACATGCTAAAGGGAGTCCTATCCTGCTGGATATGCTGTAATTGTTCCAGCTGTTGGAAATGCAGTTTCCAACAAATTGTTGGTTTGTCTAACTGGATGTCACAGCTGGAAAGCAATCCAGCCTTCCTGTCAGAAGCATCTTCTACACACAAATTCACAGGCCATGCACATGGGCCTGAGAAATCTGCCTTCTACAGATTTGCCACTTTTCTCTTGGCATCCAAAGGACTGAGATAAAATTGCCAAGACCGAGGGATGCTGCATCAAGACAACGGCCTTACGATGGTGAAGGTTCACCACCACTGGCAGAAGGCACTGCTGTACCCTCTCTGCTGGAATCAGACCATGGTGATGTTGGAGTGAGGATCTGAAACAAGTCTGTTCTTGGGGTTAAAAAGAAAGATAGACCTGAAGGGAATAAAAACTTCACTATACAAATTTCAATGTCTGATCAGTAATTAAAGGCCACTACCAAGTCTAGAAAAACAGTACCTGTTTAACTCTGCTTTGTACGCAGCAAACAACTTGAGGCCATGCTATTTCTGTAGTAATTCTGCTGCTGTTTCTAATGCTTTTGCATGGGGAGTGATCTTCTACCACAGGTGTTATAGATATTCTGCTAAACATTATCTAAATACTGTTTACTGGTAAAACCAACAAAGAGTATTGGGAATGAAGAAGGAGGTGGGACGCTTATAGGTCTTTGGTGATCTCTACTCCATATCTACTTTGCAGAAAAAGAATTCTTTGCTGTAGGAATCTAGAAGTAGGTAACATAAAACTCAGCTGTCAAGCAAAAAAATACCTGGAAAGCTTAAAAAAAAAAAGCCACTAGTCTGCTTGAAGTAGAAAATACCCTGTCCAGAATATTCTTCAGAAAAACTGCACTTTAGACTGAGCAGCAGGATTAGTTGTGGAAAAGAGTAACTACTTTGAATGACCAGGATGGACAGAGAGTGTTAAAAAATAGGCTAAAAAATGGACTATGGGTGAAGTGGATGATGAAGCTGGTGTTTCAAACCCTCTCACGAGGCTGAAGGTCAGGAGCTATAAAGAAGCCCAGTCAGTAAAGGAGGTTAGCTTGACAGAAGCATCCATAGATGGTAATGAAAGGAAGCAATTAGGCCAGCTCCTCCCGTGGTATTCTGGCATCTTTTCCAAGAACAACGAAGAATTTGGATGACAGGATTAAGTGCAGTGCTCCTCTGTGCTAAACCACTGAATGCTCCTGGGAAGCAGTGCTTACTCTGGCTCGTCATCCTAGGAGATGGGTAGCAATGTTAAATGTAGGCTGTGGAAGGGCCTGACTGTTCATCCTAAGGTGTTGCTGGCATCCTTGCTTCTCCAGGCACCTCTTTCTTCATGGGTGGCTTCAATTTTTGTTATTAATACACTTACTACCTTTGAAGGAGCTTGTTAGCACAGGTACCACCCCCAGCAGCTATCAGGATCTCTCTTGGCACAGAGGTGGATCAGCTAATTGTGTGAGTTGCGCCTGCACAGGATAACTGCCCCTCAGCGGGCTGCGGGCCAGCGCTTCCCAAGCGCTGATGCCCATTCCTCAGGAGCATGGCTGAAAACCTGCTGAGACCTGCTCCAAACCCTCTCCTGCACAGACAGCACTGATCCCTGTCCTCACCTCCACTGCTGCCTGTAGAGATGGGGTTATTTCAGTAACTTTTATCCCTCTGGGCACATTGGCCTCAGGGCACTGTCAGACCGGAGTGAGACATGCCCACACGTGCTGCTGGAGCAGTCTGTGCTGAGCCCTGCCAGCTACACAAGACATTTTGGTCTCTGTGCAACACGCTTCTTTTTCCTCTTCCTTCTGGAAGACATACATTATCTAGGGTTTTCATTCTCCTGGGCAATCCCTTATTTCCTTGGATGAAATTTATTTTAATTATTTAAAAATTCAGAGGAGACTTAGTGCTAAATACTGTCTACAGAAAATTTCATCTTTGGCCTGTTCAACACAGATGTCTTTCTCTCTGGGGGGTAAGCACCCCAATTCAATTTCAATGAAAAGAAATTCCTTTTTTGCTTTTTCCCTTTGCTTGCTCAGTTTTGTTTCCTTTTGTTGATTTTGTTGCTCACAAGATTGTTAGATTTAGCTGAGAATTTAGAACCCTACTCTTTGTGTCAACCTCTGTGTGATTACAAGTCTCCTGGGTTAGGTGCAAGACCTGCATGGGTTCCCTACTGCAGTGCTCTCTGCAGCTTCCAAATCTGCATGCAAAAATCTTTGCATGTTTTGTGTGAACTTCACATTATTTTTCTAGAACACAGAAGAAACAGCTAATAGAAGAAGAGATTGTAAAGCTTGTAACTGAGCCAGTTTCTAAAGTTAGAGTGGGAAGGTATGCAGGTAATGCATTTAAATCCAGGAATCTAACCAGCACCCAGAATAGTCTGGTATAAACCTGCTGGTAAAGAGTTTTGATGTTAATGGAGTGTCTAATGAAGGTATCATGCTTCTCACTCCCACAAGGGCCATTCCTCAGTGTCCACTAACACACCTGTTTGCTAATTCTAAACATTGACACAGGCTCCTTATTTCTCTCCACTTAGAAATGTGGCTAAAACTAAGGAGACCATAACTGAGGACAAGACCAGAAAGAAAGTAGTAGAGATAATGAAGCCATCAAGAAGAAAAGAGACACGTGGTGAATGAGAAAACAGAGAAGCTTAATGGCTTTGGTGCAAAGCTGCCAGAAGTTTGACTGACAGGTGAAAACAGTTCAAGAGGCCTGCCTTTTTGATAAGGACAAATGAAGATACTTTAGGATTTGAAGTGTAGGTAATTTTCCAAGTGTTGCTTTTATTATAGAACTGGGCTGGTTGAGACAAACATGCAGTCCTGGGGGGATGATGATGCCAGATTGTATGAGTCAGATTCTGTCCTGAGAAATAGTTTGGTAGGCAATCATAAGCCAAATGTAAAAAGTGCAATTAGATGCTAAATTTCATACCAAAGAGGAAAAAAAATAGAGGAGTTGCAAGCTGTGGATAAAGTTTTGCAGATCTCAGGGCTCAAGAAAGGTAACTAAAACATTAGTCAGTGAAGATTCTGCCAGAGTCCACTAGATAATTAGGCAGAGCAAATAATGAAACATCAGTCTTAAATCATGTTACACTATTTTCCTCTCTGTGATGGTTACGGTGACAATTGTTTAATACGCTTAAGTTTCTCTTCACAAAGTCAGGAAACTATTACCAGTTTCCACCAGTGTATCTGTTCCAGCATACCCTTTTGTAATAAGTAGTGCTTGCTCCTTAGTTTTTCTATTGGTATAGATTTTAATAATGTATCAAGAAGTAATTTGGTGCTCAAGAAGTAATTCTAGTTTAAAAAAAAACAAATCAGCAACCTGAAAATCAGCGACAGAAATACGCTCATTTTATTGAAATAGTTGTCCTAGAGCATTGTGTGCATCACTATGAATCAGCTCAAGTTCACTATCAAGTCTGTATAAACTAGTAAGGGGTAGCACCTATTCTCTCAAGTCTACCCTCATATCTGGACTTGTCTCCTACACAGAGCCATCAGATTCCTGCCTTGGGAGTCTCTAATACCCTTCCCAACTGTCTTAGTAACATCCCAAGTTCTATTTTCCATGGTGAAAGCCTGAAGGGGAAAAAAACCCAGTAGTTATAAACTACAAGTCCAGCAATGAGATGTAATGTCAGAGGTACTGTATAATGAGATGTCGGAAGTGAGTATTTTAGTACTTAATGTATTGGTGAAGTTTCAGATGTGATTCTGTGGACACTGCGCTCTCAGAAAAGATGTGGACCAGAGCTGGACAGAGTTCAGAAATAAAGAAATAGAAATATAGAGGTTTAAAAAATCTTGTCCTATGAGCTGAAGGCAGTGGTGATGTTTAGTCTAGAGAAAAGAAGACTGAGAGGCGTGATAACACTGTTTGTTAAAATATTTTAAATGATACTCCACGGAGGAAGGGAATAAATGATATTCCAGATGAAAAAAGGCACAACAAACAATGTTCTTAAATAGCAGTAAAGGAGACTTCTGTTAAATTTTAGGGGAACAGAAGGTGTTCTAATACTAAATATAGCCAAGGAATGGAGGATCTCGACAGTAGATGTGAGAGGTGATGGGAGCCCATTATTAGGATTCTGTAATAAATGACTATGCATACATTCTGCTACGTAAATATCCAAACTATGCCTGGAAGGATTTAGCTCAGTTTTTTAGCAGCTGTGGAGAGCTGCATAGTCTCTTATGGATAATTGAGGGTGATCATTCTTCCACCGTGACATGAAGAGAACTAATGAGAAAAAGGCAGAAGCTGTTGCTCATCCCATGTAGGTGGTTTCAGTCACTCAGGGCATGACACCTGGGTTTTGGTAATGCAGAAGAGGGGCTCTAGGGCTTTGAAAAGGAGGCCTCTGAAGGCAGGCATGTGTTCCAGGTAGGTGTCAGCTCTGTGGGTGCTGCTGGTTAGATGCTGCTGTTCAATATAGAAATGACTTTGCCTTGAACCTTTCAGGGTGGTTTCTGGAGTCTAAGCTTTTGTCTATTTTCTGTTCTCCAAGAGCTCTGTGTGCTAATGCCAGGGCATCCAGCTCCCACGAACTGGAGAACCCTGTTCTGCTGACGTATATTCGCCTGCTTGCCTTCCAGCTTTCACTGACACCCCCTGGGCAGCAAAGACTGCTTGGACCATGTCCATTTCTTTCCAGGATCCAGTTCCCCTAACCAGCATATCATGCCGTGGAAGTTTCTTTGAAGCAAGACACTATCAGCACTTGATGTTGTTTTGCTGCTTAAGGTCTGTTTACAATCTGGACAGTCCTTATGCCCTGTTGTTCCCAGAACCTCTCTTCGTAAACTGTCACTTTTTGCCTTCCTTCAGAATTATCCTGAAGTCTATATGCATGGGATGGCAGCCAGAGGTTGGTGGAACTGATTTAAGACGTGAGCTTATCTGCTTCATTAAATAACCAGAAGAAACCGGCTTCAACTTTCCTTTAAAAAGCTCAGTCATACCAACAGCAGAAGATTAGGGTATAAATAATCCATTTGGCAGGGTTAATACAAAAATACCTCTCTGTTGCTCAGCACTTGTTTTTGATCCATTTTCTTAGTTACGCTGCCTCACTGCCTCTGGCACCCACCATGCAGTTTCTATTTTGGGCAGCTCCCCGAGTGATGGCTCTCAGGGACCACTACGCTACGGGGCTTTCTTTTAAAACTAGATTTGTTCCTGGCATGCCTGTGGCATGGTAAGCGAATGGAGACCCCCTTCACCAGCTGCACTTTGAAATCACACACATCTCTCAAAGCAGGTCTAAGCAGATAAGACCATTTGTCTAAAGGTGCATCCCTGGCTCTCCTCCTTCCCTGGGAGTGCCTTCTAGCTGCCTGAGACCCTCAGACACCCCTCAGGCTGTGTGCGCTCCCTGCAGTTTTGTTGTCTAAGCCTCAGGGATCAGTGCAAACTTCAGGAATGAAGCTTTCCCTCTTTTCCTCCCCCCTCGTTCCTGGAGGCTGCCCCGGCCATCTGGCCGCATGACTCATGGCTTTTAGACCCAATGAGGGGCCGAGACAAAGGAGCCATTCTTCATCTCAGACTCCGAGCCCGTACAAAAGCTGTGAGATAGGCATCTCTCTCTCTCCCCTCCCGGAGACCCGGGCCCTCATTTAGCGCATGAGCCCCCGCGGAGATGGCATTGTGTCCTGCTGCTCCGCTGCTGCCATTCTTCGGCACCTCCAGCTTCTGGGTTTCCCGTGCATGCCCAGGTTGTTTCCCCAGCTGCGAGGTGTCTCCTGCCAGCCATCGTTCGCTCCCTTGCTTGGCAAGATGCTTTTCTGTTCCCAGCTGCAGCTTTGCCACTGCTGCGCGTAACTCAGGAAACAGAGCGCAGGGCAGTAAGAGGCTGCTGAAACAGGGCAGAAGCCCTGGCTGCCTCCTCGCTGTCCTTGGCCCTGCTGGACACCCATTGCCAGACAGGAAAACTCTATTTTTCTGAACAGAACCATGCTACATTGCCTAAGCATCCGTCGAATGCTTAAAAGAAGTATCTTACGTCTGCCTATTTACTGCTTGTTTTTGGGCCCTCCATGAGCTGTTTATTAAGATACAATTGTACCTAGTGTATTTTTTTTCAGTGAGCTTAACCTCTCACTGCAGGAAAAGAGTATAAACCACCCTTGTGCTATTTTTGAAAATAATTCTTGTTTGTTTTCTATAACCCCAGTTAAAGGGACAGTTTTAACTGGAAGACTCTTAGCAGATATTCTGTGTTTGTGTCTGGAAAATGCAGGTAGAAATACAGGTAAGTCTGTCATGTCAGGGCTCTCATATATAGAAACTAATGTATTTAGTCTTTGCTTCATGCGTTCTGGGCTGATCGGAACTCTGTGGTCCCAGCTGAACTTTAAATCACAGTCGGTTTGTTGCATTCCAGGTCCGAGCTGCTGCTCCAAGTGAGCTGTCTGCTGTCCTGGCAAAAATACTGAACTAAAAAAGAGAGACAAAAGAGGAAAGCAATGAGTCAGTTGTAGAAGTGGGGGAAGAGTTAGAGAAGTGGCAGAAGAGTTAAAGGCATAATCTCTTTTCCTCATATTTTTGCATAAGGTGGGGGTAAATCTAGCAGTTTAAGGCAGGGAAGATACTGGGGGAACCAGGCCAGGCAATAGCCAAGTGACACCTCAGTATGCACTGCCAGGCTTCCAGCTGTGGAGAAACTGTGCTGACTCTCATCCCAGTGGTATAAATGTTGTATGTTTTGTCAAGGCTGAAAGGAAGCTCCTGACACTTTGCTGGCTCTTAGTGCTGTAAAAGGACCAGAGTTAAGCAGGGAGAGACCAGTGGAAGCTAAGCAGAACCTCACAGCAAAAACAGTAGAGAATACACTGTGAGCAGGACAGGGTGACACCCCCAGGCCCGATGGGAAGCCAGCAAAACCTGGAAAGGAAAGACTCTAGCTCCAGTGTTTGCACGGGTGTCTCTCTGACACCCTTGGCCGGACAGTTCAGTCCCAGAGAGCCGGGTGGGTGAGATGTTTTTTAGCAGCTGTGAACCTGGTTATTGTGTGCACTGGGCCACTCCTGCTCTTTGCTATTGTTTCACTTTTCCGGCTTTGTTCTTTTTAACTTTTCCATCTGATCAGGCTCCATTGCAAATAATGCTACTGTAAACAACCACTTAAGATGGCTCCATATGCTTTAGAAATAATATCCATGTTTTCCAGTTGAGAATCAGCAGCACTGAATGAAACCTGCCCAGGCTCTTCAGCAGGCCCTGGTGGCCTTACAAACACGGCACTGGGACAGTTATTGAGTCAATCCCTGCATTCTGTAGAGCAGAGCACTTTTCTTTTGCAAGATTTCCACTCTGGTGCCAGCATTCACTCTAAGAGCATTGTGTTTTCTGTAATTACATTTACTAGAGCGTGTGCCAGTAAAAATAATTTACCAGAGTCAGGTGCAAGTACGATGTATAATTTTGGTGTGCGTACAGGTACTTTGTGCATTGTAACTACTCAATATGTATTATATATACTGATGTCCCACTTGGGTAAGTATTTCTTATGGATAGTTTATTCAGCTCCAAGAGGAAGTAGGATCTTCATTCTACTTTAGGAGTTTTTAAATTTAGGAATAATGCTCCGTAAAATTCTGTATGTGTGTCCTGTTAGTGCATTCCCCTTTCCTGATTGAAATCTCACCTCTCACTAAAAGATGTCCTGTCTCTTTTGCATTTTCACTCAGCTACCTAGAATTTTACGTTATCTAAAGCATCAGCTGCAAATATGTTTTTGCTGGTTGTGTGACAGTCCTGCAGGAGAGCCCTGGTATCTTGCTGCATCCCCCAACTGCAGTCCTGGCTCTTTGCCTTTCAGCAGTTCTGTTGCATGATTATTTTCTTCACTTCCACCGCCTGCAGTTGAGTATTTACAGTACAATCAGCAGCCAATATCTTAGTGAAAAACACAGAAAAACTTTTTCTGTTTCTGAGAATTTCTACTTTTGCACAGGTTACTCTGTCCTGAGTTCCCAGGGATATAATCAGGAATAATTTGTGTTTTCCTCACAGCCTGTTTTATGGTGTCAGAAGGGTTCTCCAGTGCACTCACTAGGTTATCTAAGTACTCACTGATACATACCTTCATCCAGCTGATAGCTCTTTGCTTGATTTATGATTTAAACCACTGAATTTTGCCAGTATTTGCCTGGAAAATCCCCTGCATGGTTCAAATTTCTGTCCATAATGTGTGCATTGTTCCTAGCGTGTGCTCCTCAATATTTCAGCCTGAGCTTGTGAACTGACTGCTTAAAACCAGCACCAGAAGCACAACAGTTGTCATCCTTGGGATGCGGGCATCTGTTCCCCTCTCCTGCCAGGGTGAACTCCAGTGCTGGAGCTTCTCTGTGGCACAGGTATTGCCAGCTCAGTGTAGAGTGTGAGCAGATGCTGGGGGCAAATGCAGCTTGCCTGTTCCCTTCCTGACTCCAATCCATTTTGTGGTGACTCTTTGTTCTACCTTCTGCCTTGTTGTCATTATAAAAATCAGTAGGAGAGCTGATTTCCAGGAGGATACCCCAACCACACAATGAAGAGAGTGAGTTTTTTGCAAGCTATAAAACACACGTGCACTCATTAAAGATCTTTTACAGCTCTTGTGGTTTAGACAAGACTTTAGACAAGATGTATTTTATTCTTGGCAGTCTTTCGGCAGTCAGTGTGTCCCTACAAGAAAGGTTATTATCAGTAGCTTTCCATGAAAAATCAATGTAAACTAGATGTATCTGATATTCAGATTATACTAAAGAGAACTGCACAAAATCCATTAATAGGTTCATTAAAATATTTTCCTTTTTTAATTTGGCTTCCAGCTTTGAACAGCCTTCAAACTTCTCCATTAGTGCTGCTGAGTCCCCTTTCTGTTAAGTTAAAAGCTGAGATAATGTGTGCTCAGAGCAAATGTATGATGCAAGATGATCAGTATGCCGATACAGCTGTGCTGGAGATTTGCAGTTGCATTTAAACCACTGTTAAATTTACACAAGCATTTCAGAGAACTGGCTTCGAGGCAGAGCACAGTACCCTCCTCCTCTTGATACAGATATCATTAGTTCTGGGAAGAATGGGAGCACCACACAGTTATTTGTACAGCAAGCACTGTTTGTTTTAAGGGATGACCTCCGATGTGAAAATAGTCTCAAAGATTCTAAAAACTTATTTCTGACTAAAATAAACAAATAAGTAAGGTCTTGTAAACCAAACGAAGAAGTATGGAACCCTTCCAGTGAATCTTTAGTAAATATTTTGCTGCCCTCCACTGGACAAGCAACAGCATATCCCCAGCAAGCACGGTGCCACGGGACGCTTTTACTTCAGATGTAATTGAGGCCGTGTGTTCTACCTCGAGTGAACATTACACGGGTTTGATTTTTGAAACTAAAATTGAATAGTTTTGATTTTAAACTGAAAGATATTAAAGATCTGGCTGGTAGAGCAGTGACCCACCTGCTACCTGTGAAGGTGTGGACCAGAAATTGTTGCACATTCAGGCTACAGAGGGTTTTACTCTTTTCCCCAGAAGAGCAATACAGAAGTTGGGGGTCGTGAATAGATACCTGGAAATAGGAATGATTTACTCCTTGCTGTACTCCTGAAATATTTTGATCTATGAATATGAGATATCTTCAGGCATCTATGCCTGTGGGTGGATTTTGTGCTTAGTCATTGTACGTAATTTCTGTGCTTTATAGCAATGATGACCTTGCCATTAATTCATTAGCAACTTTGTACTTGCTGTAGTCCTTGGCAGAGGACTAATATCAGTACTGCCTCTAGAAACATTTATTACTAAAATGTTTTCTAGTTTGAATAATGTTCGAGATGATAGCCTGAAAGAATCACTTTAGCAAACCAGGAGGCAGTCACTGGGGCTGAAGGGAAAAACATTCTTGTGAAAGTAGAGAATGAACAGTTTAGAAGGGAAGGGGATTTGCAAAAAGCCAAAGAAGTAGCAGACCTGCATGGACAGGGGTCAGAACTGGTTGCTAAGAAGGCTGGAAGAAATATTCACTATATACCTACAGCTGGGAAATTTCCTGTGTAAGGGACGCTTTCAATGACCATAGGCTTGATACATGATGTGGCAGAATATTTCCTTTGGAACTCATTATGTTTCCATCTTTACATTACAGAGCATATATCGAGCTGACCCACTCCAGCAAGGGACAGTTGTTGGGTTTGGCTATGAATATTTTCACCACTAATTTTGTTCTAACATTTTTGTATGAAATGGAGGAAGTAGAAACAAGAACAAAAAACATTAATCCGTTTGTTTTCAGTCCAACAAATTAGGCGTGATTCATATCAGACTATAAAAATGATAATCAAACATGATAATCAAACCCTGAAGAGCCTGAAACTTGGTGGTAGCTGTTTGTATGTGGATAGCCATGGATAGCTTTTTTTTGAAATGTTCATGTAATTTGCAGCTGTTGAGTATTATAATTGGAAGGATTATAACAGAACAGATTTCAGCTCCAGTCTTAGTTTGAAATCTACTTCAGAGCTACTATGCTATATTTATTTTATCCTAGTTGATAATCATGCTGTTACTCTCCTGGTTCAAGTGTTACCCTACAATTTCTCTAAATGTCAAACATCTGATTTTTTTCTTGTTTATATCTGTAATGTTGTTTTCCTGCATGGCAAAAGTTTTACCCATCACAGTGTATCCATATCAGATGGCTGTTCTTGTGGCTGCCACTAACACACAGCATTTAGTTAGCTGTGTTAGAGGAATTTTTGCATTTGATTTCTCTCCCTTTTCTTCATAACAATATGTGATTTTATTCACCAAAAGGAATTTTATTCAACAAAAAGGAACAACTGTTCGAGCTCCGGTTCATACACGACTTTTTTTTATGTTGTATTATAGGAATATTACAAGCAATTTTTTTCCCCAAGGTATCAAGTACAAAATCTGCAGGCTGTCTTTTAAGGTAAATATACACATACTTTAGCAAAAATGGCTTTTTAATAATTATGAAGTGATATAATAAACATTTCCCTATATTTAAATTTAGAGAGAAATAAAAGTAACTGAGTGTACTAACAGAACATTTTAAGCAAGAGTTTGAAATGCGGCATTCGAGAAGTCCTTTGATCTTTATTATAGGAAGTGATTTCTATGTGTTGTTATTTATTTGAATTACCGGTATTTAAAGCTCTATGCTCCAAATGCATATTGTTTTTGTTGCTGCAACTTCCTAATACTATAGTTATGCTGTTATCTATGTTTTGATAAGATTTGTGTATGTCGGTACACACATCTCTCTATTCCTCTGCCTGTTTTCTGTTCATGAACAGACACAGGCTGATGGGGAAAACAATCGTGTGGATTGGCTGTTGCAAAACCCAGCAACTGCAGGCTTGGTGCTGAGAAGGTCAGAGCTGGGCTCAAGTGCACAGTTTGAGTTACTCAGCTGGAAGCACTCTAAAGCGCTCAGCTGTCCCTCCTGTCCCTCCCTGTGGTGTCCAGAGAGGCTTTGGAGAGTATTCCTGGGACTCAGTGACCAGTCATTCTTCTTCTCTCCAAGAGATACACACGCACGCAGTGGTTATGCACAGATATGCACACCCCAGCCCTCTGTGGGGCAGATCCTACCACTGCAAACACACAGGCAGGCAGCTGCAGACGCCTCTTTACAGGGATCAGAACTGGAACGAACAGAAATTGTTTGATCAGTGGGAAACTTGTCAACTTTTACCTATTCTCACCAGAGGTCTTCTCCCTACCTCCCTGCAGTCCTAGAGGAAGCAGATTTTTGCTTTCCAGGTTAAAACTGAACAAACTGAGATTTGTTTTGACATGAGTAATTTCGATCTTTACCTTTTAAAAATAAAGAGCAAAACTCCTCCTGGCTGGTTCTTATGGTGAGAATGATAAGAAATAAATTTTTTTAATATCATACCTTCCTATGTAGAAAAAAATATCCATGTCTGGGTAATTAAATTCAGGAAACAGGAAAGAGAAAATCATCAAAACCATGTGAAAAAAATAAGGCAGCTACAATAATCTAGTGAAAGTCTGCAGAAGAGCAGAAAGCTGACTTCTTAGAGCAGACTTTCACTGTAAACTTTAAGTGTTACATTCAACACCTAAATTCACTTCTCAGCAAAACAGGGTTAAATTCTCAAAGGTTTTTAATACATGTTCATTGAAATTCTATTATTTTTCCAACAAATGGGAGGAGGTGCTATATTAATGTTCTAGCTATGGAAGATGCTACTTGCTGCTTTCTTATTGTAGATGATTCTTCAATCTAATTTTCAAAATAATTTTAATGTATATTTCTAGACCATGATTTTATATATTTACATGTGTAGCACTTATAAATCTTTTGCTCTGTGTAGAGGCAGAGTATGTTTAGACAGAGATTCAGTAGGAATACTTATAAGGTTGTCAACATTGTTTTTTTTAGTGTTCAGACAGAGTTTTTTGTATAAAAATCACTTCAAGTCTAATGCTTAAGGGATTGTTCATACTGGACTATCACTAATAGCAATCAGAATTGACAGTAAATGTCTGATTGATAGATACATATCTAATGTATCATAGAATTAATACAGTGCAATTTCAGGTCATTTTGGTTCTACTGGTGATACTCTTCAGTACTTCATTTTGCCTTTATTTAATCAATCCAATTTTAAACATAAAAATGGTCTTTTGTATTTTTTTCTCCTCATATCTGAAAATTCTCATTTGGAATTAGTTGAAAATACTATTTTTGTTACAATAAACATGCTATGATGAACAAAAAAAGGAGAAGTAACCATGCTTTTTCTTCATAATTTTATCCATGATATTTTAAAATTGAAACAGTCTGGCAAAGTCTGTTAATAATACTAAAATACAACATGTTTGTGGTTTTGTTTTCTTTTTTTTTCCCTGAGAGAAATTACCTTAAATCTCATGGAATTAACAATGACTTCTTTTGTTATACCATAACCCTCCTTCTTCTTTCAAGATACACAAGTATTTATGTGTATTATGTATTCATATGTATTTATTTCCATTGTTTACACACAGAATTAGAAGACCTCCTGAACTACATCTTTATTTAGGATTTAATTTAACATTAAGCTTAAAACTTGTCATGAAAATGAACAGAAAACATCCAAAAATGATGCTATTTTATAAAACAACCCACCAAATTTATTTCTAAATCTGTGAGTAGGTCTTTCAACGTATTCTGAAATTGTAAATCTCCTTTACTTGGTATAACGTGCTGTATATCAGTATGGAAACACTGGTACTGAGCTCAGTGCATGGCTTCAAGGTTTCCACAGCTATGCACAGCTAAGCTCTCTGCAGTCCATGGTCTGCAGAGAGACACCGCAGCTAAGTTTACAGAAATGAAGCCCACACATAAATCAAGTAAGTGGATGCAATTGTGTTTCACGCAGCTGGATAAGAAATATGTTTCCTTACAAAACACTTCCTTTTTGTGTCTAATTGCCTACGGAATAAGCAACTCCGAAGAGCTGAAATTTTTTTCCCAGGGCAAGAAGTCATTGTTAGAGCTGGGGAAGGAAATGTCTCATACCTTCCGACCAGTCTATTGGTTTGAAAGTGCATTTACTGTAGAATGCACCAGGTAGCCAAAAGAAGGAAATTATTAAAAATTACATCGAGCTTTCTTAAGGGAGAAATCAAGTAATCAATTTAGGTGCAGATTCAGAAGATGTGGGGAGCTGGGATTGTGTGTTCTCCAGTCCAAACCATCCTAAAGCTCCAGTTTTAGTAGGCAGTGAGGAAGCAGGTCCATAATTTTTTCTTTGTTTGACTTCCTCTGAGGCAGCCAACAACCCCTTGGGAATCACCAGCGCCAGAGCTGTGCATGCCCTTGGCCTTCAGACTTTCCTGGAAAGAAGAGGAGCATCTTCATTCTTTTGAGTTGCAAAACCCGACAATTTTAAAATATAGTCCAGGAAATAACCAAACCAGATGTATTTTCTATTGGCAGCACTCACAAGGTGTTTCTTGATAAGTATCTACCTCTAAATCACAATTCCACCACCAAAGTCAAACAGATGGGCAGAAAACTCTACCAAGGATCAGTTTGTAAGGATCCACCCCAAATAAACGAAAGAAATAAAAATATTTCCAGACTCTGATACTCAAACTTCTTCAGGAATTCAGATTGTCTGGGGCAAGTGAGATAGGCACAGCTGAAAAATTCAGCTCATGAAATGTAGCCCACTACAGAAATCCTACAATGAATCACAGGAAAAGCTCTCTATGTAAGTTATAAATCTGTGATTATTTTTAGGAGACAAGTCACTACTAAACAGACAGATCATTGTTTTAATTGCAACCAATACACATAAAAGCACCTTGAGATCACTGACTTTGGATGTGCTGGAAGGCAACCCATCCCAAAGGATCAGGTAAGTGGGCAACCTGCTCTTGGTAGTCTCATCCTGCTCTGCTGTGCGGCTGTCAGAGCAGTGCTGAGTGTTGCACAGACCCACAGGGAGAGTGGCCCTGGTGTCTTCAGCAGAGGTTTGTTGGAGAATAAAAGTGTAAATAGTGACCTTTTCTTCTTTGAACTTCCCAGACACATGGGTTATTAGTCTCAGGAAGCCTCATGCAGCTAAATCCTTTAACTACTCATCTTAAAATGTGCTCCTCAACGTCTCTTGATATGGTTATCTCTGCTGCATTAGAGGGCCATGGAAATAGCCATGTGAGAAACCTTGGAAATGTGATTTATTGAATGGATCTTTTCTGTATTTGACAGTAGGCAGATTCTAACAGCCCTTACATGTATTTTCCTTACAGTGTGACTTACCCAAAAGGCTTCCCATCTGGGTAGTCCATCATTGCAGCTTTGAGATTGTGAAAGGCAGTCTACGGCTTGGGTGGAACTTACAGCAAGTCAGCAATTCTGGCAGCAAAGACCATGTTGTCATTCATGTCCTGACAGAAAGGCAATCTCTGGGTTGCTTCTATACCACACCAGATCAAACACTTATGACTAGGACTGTAAAGAATGCAAGGAAAGATTTTGATGGTCCTTGGCAAAAGATAGCACTGAGCAAGAAAGAAAATAATGCAAAATTATTTCTTGATTGTTAGAAGGTCTGTTCTATCCTTTGAAGTGAGGAGGGAAACACCTGAAGAAATGGGTATATTTGCCATGAAGCCATCAGCTGACAGGTCCTCTTTTGGTTGGTGGATCAGGCAGGTGGGTCACTGTTTTCTTTCTCCTGGTACCCGATGGTGTGTGATGCTGACTGGCTCCCTGATGGCACTCACAAGTGGGTTATTTTTCTGAGAGTTTAACCAATTTTTACTAGTGCACCCTTTTCCATCCTTGTGTAATCTCTTAAGTAATGTCTTCTTTTCATTACAGTCAGTATCCTTTTATTTTTCTTATGGTGGGACTTTTGGCTTGTGTTTGTTTGTTTGTTTGTTTGTTTTGTTTTTCAAGTCTGCCAGAAGCAGTCACTTTTACTGAGAATTTTTAATAATCTTCAGGCAGATTCTCCACCACCCTGCCCCCCCCCCCCCCCCCCGCCGCTCCCACCCCCCCCATTTATTGATCTTATAGGAATCGGGAAAAAGATTCCTGATTTTCACTAGAATAATTGAGCTTTTAATTATGAAAAACTTTTTTTTTTCTTTCTTATCCCCTTTTAGGAGCTCCTTACAACTAGTCAGTGTTTTTCTCGCCAATGGAATTCAGTATTATTTAACCAGCTCCTCCCTCTAGTGGTGGCCACAGGGCTCAAAAGCGAGGTAAATTTTCATGCTTGGGTGCTCTGCCATCGACAGGTCACACAATCCTGTGTACTGGTGGCAACCTTTCTGTCTGTAAATGCAATGCTGTGGTTACTAACTAAGCCTGCTATTTGTGAAAGAGTTTACTGTATTAATTTTAACATCTTTTGTCGATCCTGAATGGAAGAAATTAAGAGGGAAAGAAAGCAGCTGGAAGAAAATTAGGTACTGTACTTTGAGTTAAGAGTGCTGTTCCTCATAAAGCTGCAGACAGTGAGTGTTTGACCTAAAAGTTTCAATTGAAAAATAAAATTATTTTATTGTTGAAATCAGTAGAGATGTAATTGCCTCCCAGTCAGTATTTGATTAGAATACTCTGCAGCTTCTCCTCAGGACCTGAAACCTTGTTTGAAGCGGGAACCTACTGGATACAATGTAGAGATGAGTTTAATCAGCAGAGCAGCGTCCGGGCCTGTGTGGGAGCAGAGGCTCCACCAGGCTGATGGACAAGGTGGCTGCAGCGCTGCGTGGTCACAGGCTGCATCCAGCAGCAGAACAGGGCTGGGGCTTTGGGGTGTGGGTTTGTCTTACTCACATATTTGTTTACTAATTAGTGTCATTGCGTGTGTACTTAAAGACAATTATTTCACGTGTCTCTGAGATAGTCTTAAAGCAACTTGAAATTCACTGTAACGCAGATAAAGCCTGCTTGGAAGGCTGCCGGAAGCTTCCCGACACAGCCAGGCTGTGCTCTCTTCCCGGCAGTGCAGGCTTCCTCTCATGATTGCTTTTCCTGGTGATTATTTAATATTAGCTTGCCAGTTCTCCCTAATTCTCTGTGATTGCCTAAGAACATGCAGCTTTCTTTATTGACTGCACAGCTGAAATGAATTTATAGACAGAAAGAGCAAGTTTTAGTCTCCACTCACTTGGTATATGAAACAAGAACATTCGGAAACTATGATTTTTTTTTTGTCAAAATGAAGAGACTGATGCTCGTAGTGAGTTCTGCCTGTGGAGGGGGCTTAGAAGGGGATTGGTGTTTAGGAATGGATCAGAGTTACTGTGTCCGTGAGCCAGCCTGGTGCTGCACAGGTCACCTCCTGAGGGGTGCATGGGTGCCCTGCTTGATGTGGAAATTGCAGGAGCCCAAAACATTTACGTGATTGCGCTTGCAGTGCCTGCCAAGGGACAGCTCTGCTATGAGAATTTACAGCCTTTCTAATGTACTCTGAGAAGAAGCAGCTTTGCAGCTCCTCACAGAGCAAAAACAAAACCAAAGCCAGAACCAAGTGCTGTTCCCAAGAGCTGCTTGCTGCAATCCCAGCTGGTTGCTGGTACTTGGCACAGACACGGGCTGTCTCTCTCCACCTCCCTCTGCCTCCTCCCTGTCTGCACAGGCTTTGTCCTCGAAATCTTCTTCCCAGATGCAGAGGAAGAAAAGGCCTGCCAGCTCTCCAGTGCTTGTTCCTCCCCAGCTTGCAGAGTCACTGAAACTCATTTGCCAGCAAATTTGCCTTCGGATGGAAATCAGAACTCAGAAAATAAATAATGCCTCTTCATTGCCAGCATGGAGGGAGTGCTGAACTTGGTGTTGCTGGAAGCCCACCAAGCCAGTGTGTCAGCAGCATTCAGCAAAGGCGTGGAGCCCCAGGCCACCAGATAACCTTTAAACAAAATCAGCTGTTCCTGAGGAGGTTTCCATGTCCACATGGAAGTGATGCTGATTTCCTTTCATAGCCCATTTTTCTTTTAATACAACTACCAAGGGCAAAAAGGACAGTCTGACAGAGTTATAAATATAGCAGCCATATGCTTCAGTTTCGATATCAAAACAAGGTACCACCTTTCTCTTACTAAGTCAGCTTTGAAGCAAGTAGGGTGAGAAGCAGAGCAGCAAAGCCAGGGTGCAGGTGGTCAGCACAATTTTTTTGATTGCCTGCACACTGTGATCCCACGAAAATCTATAAATGTCTTCCCACAGCTCTCCCCTCTGCCTGTGAAAAAGCACCTGGGCTCCAGAAATTTGGCCTTCTGTAGGACTTGCTTGGCTCCTCTCAGCAGAGAGGAAGCAAGGGCTGTGGTGTGTTGAGGATGGCTGCTGTGGGATTTGGGATTTTAATCACTCATTAAGAAGTCAACATACACTTATGATTCTCTGTGGGGAAAAAAAAATTCTCAAACTTGAAGCATTCTGGTGTCACTCTGAGCAAGCTGTCATTCTAACAGCCAGATCTAAAAGTACATGGAGGAAGCTGAGAGGTGTTAATCATTGCTGTCATGGTAGGCTCTGCTCTGGTACCTGATCTCATCTGCTCTGTGCTGTTACATGTCGTACATGTGTGATGTGAAGATTTGTGAATCTCAGCTGTCACATTTGCCAAATGCTGTAGGCTGCACTAGAAATGCTGGTTTCTCAGCCATGAGTGTTACTCAGAATACAGGCTGCTGTGGGAATTGCTGCTAGGGTTACTAATGGCAGCATCTTCTCTGTGCACCTCCGGGACTGTACTGAGCAACAGGGTACAAGTACAGTATCTTCTGCCTCAAGGTTCACCTCGCTAGAAGGTGAACAGAAAGTGCTCTGCTTCAGCACGGTCATTTAAAAATATTCAACAATAATAAAATCACTTAAGATGACAAAATGCATTTATCTATTGTTAGCAGAGTTCTAAGTTATCCAATACAGCATGGAATTGTCAGAGTCGTGGCACAAATGCACAATTTTAGTGGATTTCTATTTTCATAGGTCTCTGATTATATTTTCTTTTTATTTCCTTAATAAAGACAACACTTTTCTTCTTCAGGCAATAGTAGTTGTTTAAGGTGAGAAAGGTCTGAAAAGGGTACATGCTGGATGGAATAGCATTTGCTTTCTGTTCTGTGTGCTTTAAAAAGTCTGGAATATGTCACTACCAAGTAAGCTAAGATTAAATTTTAAGGAGAAAATTAGTACCTTGACAAGAAGCTATGCCAATTTTTCATAAAATTTTTATCTGAATTTTTTTATCTGTAAATGGTAAATATAAAAGCATGAGGGAGGAGAATGAACTTCTTTTACAAATGATACTAGATACTTCCTTTGTGTAACTCCTTTAAATCCACAGAACCTTAGGCTAAGAAACTTGTCCTGTATGAAGATACGGAAATTGCTTAAAGTTACATAATTGCTTGAAAAAGTAGATGAGATAAGTACTATAAAATTGCTAATTTGGTTGACAGGCTTTTTAATGCCGTAGCATTTTCTGTATTATGGATGCATTTCTCTTTCAAAGGGGCACAGCTCTTTGCCTGTTGTAAATTCTCCCTGCAATACTTGTGTGTGTCTCCTGCAGTTTAAGTGTATTATTAGAGTCTAAAGTTGAAATACACATAGCATAATGTCATTATCTTCAACAGAGCCATAAAATTGTTATTACTGAAGACAGCTGGTGGTACAAATGACTTTTTTTCCCTCTGGGGGGCATCTGAAAGACTTGAAACAGAGGACAGCCCACAGCAAAAGAAGAGAAGGTTGATTTTATGACTTGTCTCCTACATGAAGGTTTTGTATTGCTCTTACTGTCTTCTTTCCATGTTCCATTGTCTAATTTCAACCAAATGTGAGTCATCTCCAAGTAAGTAGCCAAGGTCCCACAAGCTTTGGGAAATACAAAACAATAAACTCTAACATACAAAAACCTAAACACCAAGAGTGGCTGGGGTTGGCACTCTGTTTCAAGCAAGACAAATAGAACTCAGCCTCTCTTCCTGGCAGCAGAGGCTGGTCAGGCAGCAAATGCCATCTCCACCCTGCCAGAGGTCTGGACCAGCTGCAGCTTGTGCCAGCTTTCCCCATGTGCCAAACTGTGAAAAGGTTGGCAGAAGGTACGGAAAGAAAACAAAGGCTGAATAGCCTGTAGGGGGGATGTGTAAGGGTCAGTGGTGACAAAGCATAGTGAAGCAACCTTCATTTGTTTTGCAGTGAGTCTCCCTGCTACTGCAGCCATTGCTAATTATGGTTTCAAAACTGAGAAACAAATTTGAAAATCCTGTGGCAGGGAAAGCCTTGGTGTGCAAGTGGTGATACCAATGGCTCAAAAGACAGCTCTCTTCTTGCTGAGTGAATACTGAATTGATGTTGCAGGATTTCTGTAGAATGACACCTTTCTGACCACGAGCTTTTTCTGATGACTTTCAGAAATCCGTTTCTGGTTTATCTGAATTATCTTCTTTTTTCTGTCACAGAAATAGAGAGACTAAAACTTTCCCTGTCTTTAGATGTAGAGGGATATTTCTAGGGAAGATTTCTGTCTCACTGAATCTGGATTTAACCTTACAAGGAAATTAAACCTATCTGATAAGATCACAGATATTTTCTTGTAATTTGTTTTTATTTTTGTAAAAGCCGTATTTAAAAACAACCACATTTGAATATTTAACTATAAACATAATTTTAGCCTTAGCTGGATACTAGAAGAAGGCAGTGCAGCCAAACATTGTTAACTAGACAATTACAGGAAATTTAGGTAGCATTTTTATGAGATTTTTTGATGGAGCTGTTTCTATTTTATTTTCCCAATATTTTTAAAGCTCCTTAACTACAGGGACTACCTTTTCTAGAAATACGTACAATTAGAAGTGTGTGAAACAATGTTCTTAGTGCAAACTTCTGCCTCTGCAGACAGCACAAGGAAGTAATGTGCCAGCAGCTGCCCCCTCTGCAGAAACTTGCTGATGGTTTATCCAGGATATTGGGATATTCTCGTATATCCTGGGCACGAGGTAAGTGTACTGGAAGAGAAAAATAGGCCCATTTCACAAATCTAAATGTAGCTGAAGCACTGACATGAAACACGAAAGACTTTTATTGGTGTAATAATATCATACTTGATTTTGTTTTCATTGAGCTAAAGCTGAAGTGAGTTTTCCATTTCCTTCAACAGGAACCAAGGGAGTTTTTTTACCTGCAGGGAAAAAAAATACAGATTTATTGGGTTTGAATGTCCAGGATTTGGTATTGGCAGGCTATAGGGGTCACTTCTGTGAAAAGCTGCCAGAAGCTCATATGATAGAGGCAATGCCAGCTGGCTCCAAGGCAGAGCCCATCAGTGGCAGCAGTAGCACCTCTGGGATAATAACAGAGTTAAGAAAGGGGAAAAAACATCAACTGCGCAACTGCAACCAGAGAAGAGAGGAGTGAAAATATGTGAGAGCAAGAACGCTTCAGGCACCAAGGTCACTGAAGAAGAAGGGGGAGGAGATGCAGCAAGCACTGGAGCAGAGATTCCCCTCCAGCCCGTGGTGAAGACAATGGTGAGATCTAGGGAAATGAGACCATGGGGTTCAGGAAGGGTTAAGATCGAGAGGCTATTTCATTCACTGCTTTGGCTGCCAGACCTGTTGCCAGGGAAATGACAGCTGAGATACTGCGTGTTCTAGATCTATCGTCCAGCTTGAGTTAAGGTGTTTCCCTGATGAACCATATAAACTTGAAGCTACCAGACAAAGGGAAATGGGGGTTTAATCCTTTTAACTGCTAGAACACATCTCTCTGTTCTGGTCTCCTTAGCATCTCTCTCCTCAGTAAGACTATCAAGAGAATGTGGAAGATAGAAACAACAACCATTCCCAAACTTTCTCCTTGGGGATGCAAGGCAAACCAAGACACTTGTCTGCAAGTGACATGAGACTCAGTTATGAGCATCAGGAGCCATGAGCAGGAAGGATCAGCCAGTCCAGGAAGGTACAGGAGAACATGGGCTTTGATGAGTGCACAGCTTTTAAAGCTGCTTTAAGAAGGCAGGTGGGGATTTTTCAGAGGGATTTTTTTTTTAAGGTATCTTATCTGTACCTTTTTTTTTTTTTAAGGTATCTCACTAATCTAGAGATTTGTGTTTCTGGATCAAGCAGAAGTCAGAGAAGAAATTAAGAAAAGCGTAGTCTGCCCTGAACCACTGAGTGTGTGCTAGTGCCGCCTAGCACTGAATGACATTTATTTCACTATCTTCACCTCAGCTCAGCAATCCTGCAATTCCTTCCCCTCTGGAGGCAAAAGTTACAAATGATTCAAACTGACTGATGTAATGGTTGGCTGAAGAAAATAAGATGAGAGCAATATGCATTTATACTTTAATAGTTGTCTTAACATCTCCATTTTCCCCATCTTATTGAAGAAAAGTTCAGCCCACAGACTGGCCTCTGTCTGATTGTGCAATGGGTGGATAAAAGAGGGACTGTGAGCTTGCTTCTGAGTCCTAGTCCTGTAAACACTGAATTGTTCATACCACAGCTGTTATGGCTAGTCACACATTAAGATTTGCTGAGCTGATGATTTCAGAGCCTGACCTTGTTCGGAGTATTTTGTAATGCCTTCTATTTTTAAATCTGTTCTTTGTGGTGGCAGATAAAGTAACAGCTAGGATTTTTCCATTGATTTATATGAGTTTTAGTAAGTTTCAAAAAGCCTTTTCGATGGAAGATGAACTTGATATCGATCTTAATGCAAAATGTTCATGAGAATGTTTTCCATGTTGGAAAGTAAAATTTTCTAATACCAGGAAATGCCCAATTCAAGACTGATTTTATTTATTATACCACAGGTTTGCTTCAGTAAATCGTACAAAGAACAGAATAGATAATGCTGTCTTAGGCACAGCTTTCGTCTGTTGTTGACTTCACTGTGTGGCTCTAGGTGTTATTTAATGATATTTGAGCTACTGTTAGAAAAAAAATCCTTTGTTTTCCTAAGGGCTTTTATCAGACAGCTATTACTGGAGTTTCTTCTCTATTTTCTGATGAGTTAGTTTTATTTGACAATACCTTGTATGCCAAAGGAGTATTTTTATCTCTCCTTCAATGCTGTGAAACTGAGGAAAAAAGAACCAAATTTGGAGTGGGGAGAGGAGACCCTACTACGATATTAAAAAACAGGCCAAAGCCCCTGAAAAATTATGTTCCAGCATATTTAGCTGCTCACTAAGACCCTGGTATTAGCTATCTGCTCATAATCACACAGAAAAGGACATGATTTCTGGTACATCTTTTGAAATAAACACAAAGGAGAGTTTTTGAATGAGCTATCCACTGGGTGGCAGAAGTAGATCAGAAAAAAACTTTCTCAAACAGGAGGGACATACAAGTCTAACCACTAAACTATTTTGTAGCAGCTCTATATCAATCTGACACCTGAGCTAGATGTATTTGAGAATAACATCGTATGAGATAGTATATTAGAGAGAGGTTTTTTTACTGTCTTCCCCTTTCTGTATGTAAGAAGAAGTAGACTTCTGGATGTGCACATTCTCATCCCTTCTTTCTTTTTTCCTCACCAACTACAGGGAGAGAATTTTCAGAGCAGAAGAGGGCCTGGACTGCCCTGCCTTCTCATCCTTTTCTTTCCACCCCTTTTGATGGAAGATGTCGAGGCTTCAGCTGGAGGCTCTGCTGTTCTGCTCCCTCCCCAAGCAGAACATGCTGCTTTGGAAAAATTACAGAGTGAGGTGTCTTAAACTTTGTCTACTCCAGTGTTGCAATAGCTAAAAGCAATTGTTAGTATTGATACAGTGAAGATCCTTCCAAAGGTATGTGTCCCCAGGTGATCCAGGTCCTTGAGCTGATCACTTTTACCAGTAGCTGTCCCTTTGTCTTGCCCGGGTTTATAACTCCAGCCAGATTTGCCAGTTTAAGAGAGGAGTTGAACCCGTTGTAAAATAGTGGGTAACTAGTTGTTAAGAGATGTAGAGGGAAGCTGACAAATTTAATAGTGATTAACAATCCCCACTCCACTATGGTTAGTAACTGACAAGGTTGAAGTGAGTACAGCGAAAATGGAGGCAAAGGGGCAGGAGTTACGGACCAGTTAACTTGGAAAGCAACTATGAATCAAGAGGTAAGCTTTATCCTCGAAAATTTTTGCAATAAAAATAAATTTAAAACACAGTGTACATGTTCCTGTCATACGTAATTGTTAGAAGCAAAGCTCGCATTGTGATCCAACATGCTTCCCGTGGGTGTGTGTGCGCCCCATCGCGATAACTGAACATCCTTCATCTGTCCACTGTAAAGCCCCCAAATCCTAAGTGACCTAAGAGATCCTGAATATAGTATTTTATAAGAATACAATATAAGGGTTTGTTAGAATATAATATTTTGGTTCACCTCCTGTTTTGTTTTGTTGTTTTGTGGTTTGTGAGTTTTTTTGTTTATTTTTTTTTTAATATGTTCTCTACACATCTGTGAGAAAGAAATATAATTAGTGGTTGTCACTGTTTAGGATGTTTTTACAGAGAATTTGGCCTTGTCACCAGAATTTGTCTCTTACATCTGCCTGTTTCACTGTCCTCCAAACACTCCTGCTTCAAAACTCACTCTATTCCCCCTTCTCTGCTCTTTATGGAGTTCCTGCCTTCTTGCTCTGCCTGGGCAGGAGAATGATGCAGTAACCAGCATGGTTAGTCTCTGTGAATACTTTTGCCCTATTAAATTCAGTCCTCAAGATCGTCTTTATTATGTGTTTTACTATGGTGAGGCTGTGAGGACTGTGGCTCCTAGAAAGACGTGCTGCCTGGCAGGTGGCAGAGCACATGGGGTGGAGCTCAGCATCTGGAGGATTATGTCTAACAGTGTGTAGGGCCATTGACCTGGAATGCTTTTAATTTACAAGGGTAGTTCCCAATAGCGTATTTCTAGCATTCTTTCTTTAGAGGACCATGAATGCCAAGTTGTAATAACTCAAAAGAGGTCAGCTATATCAGGCTCAAGTACACTTGACAGCACACTTTGCAATCTCTGGAATGAATTGGATGAAACAAACTGTTTAATCTTGTTCTGGCATGACCTATTCCCTTTTCTTAAACTAATTATGGCAGTATTATTCCACTTTGAACTCTACTGTTATATGTACACAACACCATGACAGTTTACATGTTTTTTCTGACCCATGTGGTATAGATTTTTAGATAAAACTGCTTATAGCTATGTTTTGTCTAATCCTTGAGTAAAAATACGAAGACGTGGAACCACTGAACATGCATAGTTAACTACACAAAATTCTGTATTCTATACAAATCTTACACACAACTTGTTTTATCTGTATTTGAAAATCAGTAGATGTTTCTAAATAAAAGTTAGCATTCTGTAAACAGGTGTGATACATACGAATAACGTGTTCCCTATGCTGAGTTTTTTCACTGAATAGCAACAATCCTGGTACACAGCAGCAAGAGTGGTGGGGGAAAGAAGGAAGTTTTCCAAAAGTCTGTATAGTTTTATTCCAGATGAAAAGTAACAAAGTTAGTCTGTGGGCAAACTCACTGAAGAACTGCATATTATTCAGGTTGAAATTTACTGTCAGGAACAAATTCTTCCAGCTAGGCTCAGTCCTGGGAGTTGCGGCATGGTGAAATCACAGTACTATTAAAAAAAAAATCGTCTAAATATTTCCTGGATATCACTTAGAAAATGCCAAATTTTGAAATCTGAATGAACATTGGAATGTTATTAAAACATCTCAGAAAACTAACCCTAATCAGGCCTTTTCAATATTTAATTTTGATGATGTGTAAAATGCTCAGCAAAAAATTTGCTTTGAGAAAAAGGAGCATACCAATTTCACAGTCTTAAAAACAAAGAAAAAAGCCCCTGAATACAATAAACATACAAGAAGAGAGCTCTGGTATTGTGGTTTGGTTGGTTTGTTGGTTTTTTTGTTTTAGTTCTAAACATATAGCTGAGGTTACTTAGAATTCCCTACTGTATTTAAATAACACATGGTCAAATATGTTTTTTTACCCTTGCTTTCTGTAGTAAGGAAAATTAAATCTAAGACACTCTACACTAAGCTACTGGGATGGAAATATTTTTTATTCATGGAACACATAGGCTAATCTTTATTATCCTTAGTACTATTTTTCTTTTTTTCCCCCTGTTACTATTTAAAGAAACAGCAGAAACTTAAGGCAAAGTTTAGCTAAACTCAAAATGTCATTAATTTATACAAAAATTGAACCAAGTACTCCTGGGCTACTGCTATCAGCCCAGGAGACACTGTTCTTAGGGACATTGTATGATGCTGTCATGAGCTTTGAACATGCAGTGGCTTAAAAAACTGCTTCTAGTAACTTGAGTGTATACATTTTCCAAGGAAACAGTCCAGATTTTCCGAATAAAAGATGCTGAGTGGAAGGACGTACTGGAATTGGAGAAAAAAAGCCAGGGTGTGGGAAATGTTAACTCACAGAGCAGTTGAGTAATGCCAGCTGGTCCCTGTTCCATTCCCCACTGACCTTTCTGTAAATGAACCCTGGGCTGACTCACCCTGCAGTCCCACCTCCACACCTTGTCTGCCCTCCCTCCCTCTGGGGCAGCTGAGAGCTTGCAACGGCAGTCACCTTCATTTGGCTCATTCATAACAGCAATTTGGTGTTTGGGCTTGGGGTTTTTTTCAGCTCCTATGCATAACATCCTTTTCTCTTCCTTGGGTTAAGGTAGAATTCAGCATAATGTGATGTAAAATTGCGCCCTTTCAAAAAGAAGCTAATTTTTGCTTCTGTTCTTCCGTAAAGTTCACCTTAACACTTTTTTTTAAACGTTCTTCAACTGAGTATAGACTTCTCAACTGCCATCCTTTTAATTATTTGCTCACAACTTACAGGTTTTTGATGCCAGTTTAATATGGTACACGTATTATCAAGGAAAACCAGCTCAGTATCACACAACACGTGATCTACCATCTTTTTCTCACATGTCAAAGGACAATAAACAGTGACGATTGCAAGAAAATTATTTATTTATCTTGAAAGAAAGTATTAGTCTTGCTTCACTTCATAGGTTTCCAGAAATCAAGTTCCCAAAGACACTGGGATCAGATTTTACGTTAGAGACACAATTTTATTGCACCAGTTTATTGCTGAACCTTGTGTAATAACAGGATGGACTTGATTATACTTCGAGCAGTAGCACTTGAAACGACAGAACTGGAAAGAAAATTCATGCCTGTTTTCTGAACCACTCAGGATCCAGCAGACTTGCAAAGGAGTCAGAAAATCATTGAGCCATTTCAGTGAGCCATTGGGGAGCAAGGCAAGCCTTGCGTCACAGAGGCATCATGCCACTTCGGGAGTCTATAGCTCCTCAAATGCGATTCTGTTTCATGTCCTCTTTTCTGATTTTTTTTTCCTATCTTCCTCTCATGTTTTCCTTGTTCTTCTGGCTCTATGGTCATATTTTAGCTCTTGAAAGGGAAGAGGGAATAATCCATTTACTTAGTCGGAATTTGTATGTGTTAGGCAGACTGAAAGGGAAAAATTGTTATTTCTGAAGTGCCAGAAGACTGACATCCTGGAGTTTTTCCAGGTATCTGTGTTAAAAATGCCCACTGAATCTTAGGCTTGCCTTGAGCATTTCTGATTAACTTAAATTCATAGCATCCTTTCACAAATATCTCCATTATCTGTTTTGTGTTACATTGTTATTCCCCTGTTTCTTGTACTTTGACAGCTGTCTTTATTAAAGTTATGTTAAGTGAATGGTTGACAGATTGTTGAAAATAGACATATTCAGTATAAAATTAACTTCCAGTGCCTGTTTCTTGGCGTTAGCAAGACGAGTCTAATAAAAACTGTGTGCTTAAATATGTAGTATTAGAATAGTGGACTATGAATAAAAAGCCTATGTTTCTGTTATAAAATCTTCTACTGTAACACAATGCAAGACTTGAATAATCCCAGCACTCTCATCTATTATAATCAAGATCATGAATTGTATTTTACTTGCTGTAAATTTATAGGAGTATATGAATTTTCAGTAGAAAGTAAATATATAATATTTTAATTTGATAGATTGTAGAATAATATGGGAGTACTTTTCACAAACTCCTATTATAATTTAGCAATTATAAAGCTTTTATATGGAAGGCTAGAACATGAACCAGGCAGTGTACTTAAGTAGCAACTTAATGCTGCTTGCTTAACATTGTGTTCTCATTTGCTCGCAGCTTACAGGTTTTTGAAAAATAATTGAACAAAGGCAAAACCAGGAAAATAGTATACACAGAAGAGGAGGGATCTCCTCAAAACAAAAAAGATGGAGAGGGAGGAAAGAGAGTGGAAGACGAACTACCTATTTCAGTTCTGTCACTGATTTTCATCCATGTAAATTCTATCTCTACATCAAGAATAAATTTCTAGTATTGACTAGGCTATAGCACAGGTGCAATATTTTGTGATGTCTGACTTTGCCTTAACTCACTTTGGCTTCTGTATCTTTAATGTCAGTGGTACACAGGTCATGATAAAAACAGAAATGTTATGAATTATTAACTAACATGAGAAAAATGTTGCTCTTGAAGCGCAAACAAGGATCACTCGCTTGATATTTGCAAAGGAACATAGAAAATGGAACTGTTTCATTTAAAATTAGGAAACTGAAAAATTGGGTGTTAATCTGGGAAACTGAAAAAATATTAAAGATTATCTTCTTTGAAGTCAAAAATGAATAACATAATAGTGGGAATAACACAAAATACAAAAAAATAATTGTAAGAAGAAAATATTTTTAAAATATTGGTAAATAAAGTTTATAAGGTATTGCCTGGGTAAAATGGGAATTCTTTATTGCTGGACACCTTTAAGAGTAAATTAGAGAAACACCTGGAAGAAATGATTTAGGATGGCGACTATGATTTCATGATATTTTTTCCCCCTACTGATGATTCATTGACTTCCATGCCCTCAGCTTACCTTAAGCGATCATTTTTTAGGTATTAACAGTAATGGCTGACTTCTTAATTGACTTTCAGTATCTGTTTTAATAATTAGCAGAGATTTATTTTTCAAACTGATTTTTTTTTTTTATGTTACTTTTGGGAACCTCTACAGAGTGCATCTCACAGGTATCATCGGACACATGCGGCCACAGTCATCTGCTCATTCAGGTTCAGCATTTGATTATAGGCTTAGCCTGTGGTTGGACTCAGACTGATGGGATCTAGCTGAAAATTGTTTGAATGTTTCCACTTGCTTTCTGGACTTTAGAGGAGACAGAGTACAGCTGCTCAGGTAGCACATCTGATTTGGTCAGCTGAAAGCTTTCTCCAGTGTTCCTGAAAATCCACTTTACAAAGTGTGATTCTTAGAAGTCATCCCAAGTTTGGGATGAAGTTACTCTCACTAGATCTGCAGCTGAATGTAAATAACTAACCACTTTTCACTTTCTGTCATTGTGATGTTATTTGGACGCATATTTAGGCATCTTGTGAATTCACAAACATCCTAGCAGCCACTCCGGATTCTGCGCTCCATGTATCCGGTAGTTCTCTATTCAGTAAGTGAATTTATGAACAAAATGGAGGATCTCCATAATAAATAAATGAACTTTTGAAGTTCTCTAAGTTTTGGTTTTCAACAGTTTTTGTTCTGTGTCTGTTGAGGTTGGCAATTTTTTTTTCAAAGAACAAACTTACTAGAAAACTTTGACATATCAGAGGTATATGGCAAGTAGCTGGAATGAGTCAGACATGGCATAATTTAGAAGTCATTCCCTTCTTCAGGATTAATCTTTTGACTATTTCTCAGTCTAGAAGAGTAGCTTGTATTTTCTGCTCTATAAAAAAGTTGTATGAAACTGCTCTAGAAGTCACTGTGCCCTCTCCACATATACAGGAACTGTCCGTTATTTTACTCTCCACGTTTTAGGACACAAGGCTGCAGCCCCCATCACTGACTTTTTGTCTGAGGAAAATTGTGTGATCCTTTGTAAATGAGCATTATTTCTCACAAATTTAAACCCTGGCTCTTAAAAAGATTTGGAGTACTTTCCACTTCTACCAGATGTTCCACCCATGTTTTATGGGAACAGATGAAGTCATTTAAGGATGTGAGGATGTTTTTTGATCCTTGGAACTTGGGTTATACTCTTCGCAAACATCTGAAATGTCCCTGGTGCATTCAAGAGTCTAAATGGAATTCTGCACCACTGAAGCAATCCACAGGTTATCATAACAGATGCTTTTATTTCCCCTTCCACGTCTCTATGATAATTCAACTTGAAGGATAACCATATATTCAATAAGTTAAAATTGTGAATATATTCTGTTCCTTATCTTTTTTTCCCAAAGTATCTCTTATATAATAAGGTGGATGATCTTGATCTTTTTGTGAATGAAGTCTTCTGTAAGCAGTACCTTCATGTTTCCATTAGAGGTTTGATACAGTTAAAAGTGTGGAATATGGTGGTGATCGCTGCTTCAAGCCATCCTCTAACATGAAACAGAATTTCTTTTTAATTTCTATGTGATACGCTAGAAGATCCATGGGAGATGGGCTGCTTTGTTCCAGCAATATTCCTTAAGTCATACTTTACTGCTGCTCCTCGTCATATGTGCCCACCTCTTCATTATACTTGGAGGAGACAAGATACAAAGTAATTGCTCTGTTAATTTCCTTACACTGTTTTCTCTGGACATTTCTGTTGAGTTGGTTCTTGGATTTTTTTTTTATTCTTGTGCTGCTTTTGGACTCTGTCTTTTTAAGAAGCTCTGAACTACCAACCCTGTTGTACACTGTCCCCATGATGCCTTTTTCTTTAGCTTCACTTACTTCTGGTCATTCCTTTCCCTTGGAGCTCAATCCTTCATCTCGCTTGACTCTAAATCCTGCAAGAGAGCCGTCCCAGTCTCAAAGAGTGACTCATAGTCTTACAGACATACTTGCACGTTGATTTATTATCTTTCTAACTCGATTATGAGCCCTTGCTCAGAATGAGGGCAATGACAGAATGTTCTCCTGTCACCCTGCATGGAAGGCCATTGCTTCAGGAGGTCATACTTCTTCCTACTGACATTGAACACTCGAGTATTATCCTGAAACCCCCTAACTCTATTAGAGTCCTGAGGATTCCCATGACTTGGATCAAATCCATTACCAAAACACCTTGATTAGAAACCTTAATACGATAACAGCACAAAACAATTTACTATGAAATAAAGCACAAAAAGTAAGCTGTACTTCTCTTATTGTCTGCAGTGGCAGAGGATTAGTATTAAGTACAATTTCTTCAAATCAACCGCCTGACCACTTCTTTTGTGAGGGTCAGTAACCAGTCCAACAGCTCTGCCACTCCAAGACATGGATGTCTGGAGAGAAGTGCTACAGAAAACCCAGGAGCTCTGGGGTTGACCAGTTACTTCTAAAAACTTCCGCCAGCTCTCCAACAATCCTGGAATTTCTTTTCCTGTAAGGCGGCAATCCTCAGCATAGGCTGTTCTGCTGTCTGATGCCTCTGAAGTCTACTGCACCTCTACCACATGGGTTGGAGCCAGCTAAGAAATATATTTTCTCACTTAGCTAGCCAGTGACATTTTTGTGAAACTTCTGCACCCTGCAGTACTTCAGTGTTTTCTGATTACATTGACAGTCACTCATGTTTTGCGTCCAGAAAAAAAAATTGCTTCCATGAAATTTCCATGCAGTTTCTGCCCAATACGTGCTACTTTTGATAATTGTTTTTGCATTGTGTTCTCTTTCTTTATCAGGAACCATTTACAAAATGATTTTTCAGTCAGGCTTCAGAGTTCATCTCTTGAGCAGACCCTTACAGGAATTGCCCAATCAGCCGCTGCCTTCCTGTGCATCCAGTCTTCTGCTGGCAGTAACAATGGCAAGTCAGGCAATTATTAAAGTTACAGCCTTTCCCATTGAGAATCATCTATTAATGAAGAGCAAAAAGGTATTTAAACACAATTCTAATAAACATTACTACCCAAAGGCTGTTTATTGTTTCAGTTCTTCTTGAATGTGCTAGATCAGAAACCCTAGGCTTACCTGATGTCCGATTTCTTTTTTGTAAGAAGTCACCAGCCACAATGGTTGGGAACTGTTGGCAGGGCAGCATTTTGAGGCAGGACTGGATTTTCCTCTTGTTCCTATTATATCCAAAGCAACAACAATGAAATCACTGCTAAAATGAAGTACTTCTCCATACAGGTGCTTCCCAGAATGATTATTATGTAACTTACAAGGTCAAAATCAGATTTTTGGAGCTGCATGTTATCAAGCTGTTGTAAGATAATGATCTCATCACAGAAAAAGTCTTGAGTGTTAGCCAGTGCAAATATATTTCAAACAATTTTTGCCTACAGCACTCCTAAATTCAGTTCTGAGCTGATCAATATGGATTATATTAGTTCACAAGAGAAGAAAATAGCTCATGATGTGGTTTACAAGATGCCTGAGTTACAGGACAGCTGTTGAATTAGCACGTTCCCACACAGTGCACAAGAGTACTACAGTCTGCTACACGTAGCCTTTTATCTGTGATTAATCCTACTTTCATACTTTTCTTCTTTTTTTTTTTCTCATGGCAAATTGGAGTGATTTTACCCAGGAGAACTTTCTGTACAATCCAACTAAATGAAAATTATACAGTGGGAACAGATTCTGTATTTTGAGTTATGCTCAGTGTGATACTCCGAAAATCACAGAACGGTTTGAATTGGAAGGGACCTTAAAGATCATCTAGTTCCAACCCTCCTGCCATGAACAGGGACACCTTCCATCAGACTGGGTCACTCAAAGCCCCATCCAACCCGGCCTGGAACCCTTCCAGGAATGGGGCATTCACAACTTCCCTGGGCAACCTGTTCCAGTGTCTCACTATCCTCACACTGAAGTATTTCTTCCTAATATCTAATTTATATCTAATCTAGTATCTAGCCTGCCTTCTATCAGTTTAAGGTCTAAAAAAAGGTCTAAAGGTGTAGAAGTGCCTATTGAACTAATATAGCACTTTGCACTGAAAAAACGGGGAGCTTCTTATTTTTTTTTGAATGGATAGAAACGTAATATTTCTGTAAAATCTTACAAGTCCAAGAAATGTCTATTTTCCAAGTTTAGAAATTTCTGTGCATTTTAAATACTCTTGTCTTCTGTGTAAATGATAATTGTGTATAATACTCTTGTCTTCTGTGTAACTGAAAATCAAATGTACTACCCCTCTTGTAAAGACCTGTTTCATCCATGAGAGCTATTGACATTATGTAATTTCATTCCAGATTTTTATTATTAATGATTTATAAAGACCTAATTTAAATGTTCATGGAGAAGTCTCTGCTCAGTGTTTACATAAAGAGACACGGTTCCTAAAGTGGACAGCCAGTTTAAGGGTTTGCATCACTCTCCTGGAGTGCCTACATTAGCATCATTAAACTATGAAGAGCTGTCACTTAAACTGTGGAAATACAGCTTTTCAATCACGCTTTTTTTAAGCAATGGCTTAAATGACAGGGATTGTGGAAACTTCTGTTTTGCAAATCCTGGGCTCCAGCTACTATTTTCCAGTTGTTTCTTCTCATGCATTAGCTCTAGTTTCTCTTTTACCAGCCCCAGTCCCTGCTCACCGTAACAATGCAGAATTCATTTCAGAATCTTGACTAGGCCTCTATGGTAATCCAAAGTATGTTTATTGGAGAAGTGATGGAAAATACAGAAACATTGGTTTGCCATAAGGTTGTTAAATTTCTGTCCCTTAAAATACAACCTGCTCATGCAGAGATGGTTTAAGAATGTGATGTGGTTGCTGCCAGCAAAATTAAGTAAATGTCTTGCATTGCTAGTTTTCTAAAGCATAAATTCCAAGTAGTGTGATTACTATAGAACCTGCGTTTATTAGCATTTCCTACTGAGGTGGTGCACCTGTCCCCCTTCTTGTGCTGGTGCTTTTATATTAAATCTGGTTTTGCTGATTCCTTTGCCAGTGATTCTTTAAGCAACCTTAAAACACTCATTCGTGATACCTTTGTAAAACTCGACATTGTCTAGAATGCAACCTCATTGGGGTGTGAGGTGACACCCTGGTGTCATAAGCATAGCCTAATCTCTTACTAAATTTTGCCATTCACAGGCAAACATAAGATTATCAGAACCATAAGTACACTTTACGTATGGGACATCTGCTGAGGTGTAAAGAAGTACTGCTATTTACCAGAGTGGGGTTGATCCCATGAGAATAATCTATCACAACACAGGTGTAAATTGAGCTTATTGATTCCTGGCTGACTTCCCACTATTTAGTGGCTGATTGTAGGGGTGGATAAAAGTAATAATAGGCACAGAATTTCACTGAGACTTCAGGCTAAACAAACCTGAGAACTAGAAATGATGTTTGAAGCTAGCAAAAAATATTCTTAATCTTGAAGCACAGAATATTCTGAGTTGGAAGGAATCCACATGGGTTATCAAGTCCCACTCTTAAGCAAATAGCCCATCCTGGGATTGAACCTGAAACCTTGGCATTATTAGCACTGTTCTCTCATCAGCTGAGCTAATCTCAGGGCCATAGATAAGAAATCTCAGTGTAGCTGTCTGCAATAAATAGAAATGTCATTATTTTGCATGTGATCACTAGTAACAAATACAGAAGTTGACGTAACTCAATCGAATTACATGACCTGAACTCTATTGATTGGAAATTATCTAAATATATGTATTTTTTAACCATGATGCAGAATGGTACATGAATTTAAAAGATGCTGGTTCATGACCAGTCTTTTATGCCCCTCCACTTCATTTGCTCCATTTGTCCTGCACTGAAGGAAATGGGAGAGGGCCCTGTGTTGCAGCTGGGAGGAAAAAGGGGAATTTGTGGCTGGTTAATTGGGGCTTGGGAGAATTGACCTTCACACGGTTTCTCCAGTGCTGAGTCATGCTACCTCCATGACTCACATCCTCAGGACGATGCCCTACAAACACTACATCCTCACCAATATGCACACCATGGAACTCTTCTGAGTAAAGCTACTAGTGTGCCAGTCATTACAGCAGCAGGCCTATATAATAACAAACTGTTTATTAATGTACATTTTATATTTTCCAAGCTTCTCCACTGACACAGCACAGCTATGTTCCTGTCTATTGTGTCCTTTAAAACTTCACTGAGGAAAAGAAAATGGAAAAATTAAAATTCTTCCTGAGCAAGGAACAACAACGGCTACAGAATGTGATGCTTGTTTCAGGAAGAAGAAAATAGAAATAGAAGAACAGGTATATAGGTTTTGAAAGGTACTTTTCTTCATCCTAGTCAGTAAAACTTGAATCTTCAGTATATTTAGGTAATATCAGTGTACCTCCTGAGAGTTTTCACAAGGAAACAATTTTTTGTCTACATAGCCTTGGCTAATGCAACTTGTTTGTAAAATAACCAGAAACTTAATTTGAAACCACAGAATCCTGAGACAAAGTAAGGCATCGAGAACTTTCACAGTGTGGGAGGAGGATGACACAATTTTTGATTGCCTGAAGCTAGATAGGAATGTAGTGGAGACCTCAAAATGACTAATTTGGATGCAATTTGTGCTTAGACTTTAGACTGCCTTTTTATTTAATTTCATTTTTGCATGCCCCCACTGGACACCATAGTGTTTATACTTTACGTAAGAACATTTTTTTCCCCTCTTCAGACTCATTATTTAGGAAATAACATGAAATGCTATTGACATGCAAACAGCTAAAAAAAATCACCATTTTAATAATTTACTAGTAGAAAAATTGTAATGGGTGAATAAACATGATGGCAACACAGTGATCTACTGGAGGCTGTGTTCACATCTACTTTGAGCATCATCTCTTCTACCATGACCAGCATAAGGGTTAACAAGACTTATGTTTCTATCCCATTTTTTGGTGTAAGTTAAACAAAAGAATTTTTTTGTGAAGCCTGGGAGATCACTGGTAGATTTAAGTCACAAGACCATGCTCAATTACTGCAATTTTCCACACTTTAACTGTAGATTTGGTTAAAGGCAAAGTTTATACATACAGTGTTATAATGCTTCTAAAGTCATTCATAGGAGATAGATTGGTTAGAGTATCATCAAAGTTTGTAAATGATTCATGTTTAAGGAGTCACATGAATGGTGGGAAACTTTTCATGCTATAAACAGAAATATCATTGTCATGTAAACAATGGCTCAGAGGTGCTACACTGAAAAATCCTGATTCTGTTAGATTTAAACTCTCTTAAAGTTGACATTTGCTATTATGTACTCTGTCCATGGTATAGTTATTAATATTTTTCATGAACTTTTTTAGCTAAAATAGGTATTGTCTATTCTATGGCAGTTCATTTACAGAATTTCTTAAACATCTCTCTTCTAGAGGCTCTTCTTTTAAATTGGAAAAAAATATATAGAAAACACACATATGGGCGTGTCTTCAGACTTTTTATATATATACATATATATACACATATAAATGAATGAATTCACTGACAGCAATCAAACTGCATCATCATAAAGTGAGATATACATTGGTTCGTGGCTGAGCTGCTCAGTTTCCAAAACATATGGTCAGAGGGAGGATGGGAAACATCAATGATGTTCCTTTCAGATGTCCCCAAATAGTGCCTTTCTGGGATGCAATTAAGAAAGAAAAAGCATCTTTTGATCCTTTGCTGAGTTCAGGAAGACACAACAGCAGGGTTGATTTTTAAAATTTCTGTCTTATTTGCACTTAACTGGAAGGTGAAAGCCCTTTCTGTCAAGTGCGGAGATGATTGCCTAAACTAGGTGTGTGAGTGGGCAACACAGACACTTCCTGCCTTGTTCACTCACAAAAATCCACTGCTGTTCAGTGATCCTCAAAAGAGGCTACCTGTTAAAGCCTATTGGGGCTACATTTGAGCCCAGATTTGCCTCCTGGCTGAATGAACTTAGCAAACACGAGCTTGTACACAGGCACGGGTATAAGGCAAGTAGGAAACATCTGAAAGAAGAGTGTGGATGAGGTCTCTTACCACAAAACAGATGAACTGGTCATGGGTACTGGTGTGCCCACAGTACAAATAGCCCACGATGTCTTGGAAAAGCATCAAGATGACAAGCTGGCCTCAGATCCTGAAAATGGCAGCGGCAGACGGGGTGAGGGCCTTGAGTATGAGAGCAAGGAGTCTCTGCTTGCGACTGTTGGCATCCATAAGCCATACTGGTTTCTAACGTAGGTGTCTCTTATTCACAGAGAACTAGGGAAGCTGCACTCCCCTTTGCACCTATCAGCCTCAGAGCCATGTTAGCCAGACATCCAGTCTGATGAAAACTAACACTTCTGTGTTATTTAATTAATGTTTTTCTCCATATGCGTGCTTTCACAGAAGGGCAGGGACCGTGTGACAGAGCTCTGATGTTCCTCCAGAGCTTTCATGGATGTGTAGGGGCAGACAAGAGGAACATCAATCACCTAGGTACAACCTGTACCTTGGTGATTGATGTTCCCTAAATAATTAGGGAACAATCAATAATTGTTCCCTAAATAATTAGGGAATGGTCCCAGAGGTCTTAAATATTGCTTTGCCTGTGCCAAGCTGGCTTGCACATCTCTTTCAAGTGTGGGGACTCCTGAAGTTTTTGTGAAGGTGGTGAGGGACACCACCTCCTGGTTTTAGTAACACCTCCTTACATATGAAAGTCGTGTGCTCATTGTCTGGTCATCCAATTCCTGAAGTGTTCCCACTAGTCTGTCTCCCGGATATAGCAATCACTGAGGCCAGGACTCAAAAGTCATTCTGTCCCTTCACCTGGAAAAGCAAAGCTGAATGATGGGCAGGAGTATATCACCAAACTACTTCAAACCACTGGCCTGCTCCTCTGGTATCCAACAGCTGGCTGATTTCAGACTGGGGAAAGCCTATCCGACCCGGGACAGTGCGGGACGGCGGGGGCGGCACTCGGGGGGCCGGGATGCCCGGGAGGCGCGGCAGGAAGCAGCGGGCGGCGGCCCCGGCCGTGTCCCGGGCTGGCCCCAGGCCAGCAGGGCCGTGCCAGGGCGCGGGGCCGGCGGGGGCGGCGCTGCCGGCGGGGCGGCTCCGCGGGGCCGGGGCTGCCGCGGCCGGGCGGGCGTGGGGCAGAGCGCGGCAGAGCGGCGAGCGCAGCCGGCGGCAGGCGGGGCACCGCGGCCGCGGAGGGACGGCGAGCGGCCGCCTGCAGGTCAGCGGGGTCCCGGGGGCGCGGGCGGGCTGCCCGGGGGTGCATCCCTGCGGGGCCGCATCCCTGCGGGGCCGCATCCCTGCGGGGCTCCCCTCGCTGCAGGCGCAGCCGGGGACGGGGACAGACACGGGCCAGGCACGGGCAGGTGCAGCCCTCGGGGCGGCCTCGGCCACCGCTCCGCAGCCGGGCAGCCGCCGCAGGAGCCGGGCGTGGGGACCGTGGGCGCTGGGGAGCCGTGGGGCTGAGATGGAGAAACTTGTGCCTCCTTCTTAGCGGGGGGCTGACGGTGGACTCTGTCACTGATTCGGGGCTGGGTGTTTTTCTTTTTTGCAACGTGACTGCGGTGCGTGCAGCAGATTGGACTAGCCTGACATCCTCGCTTAGTTTATTGGCACGAGATGAAATCATTTATGTCCTGCTGTGTCCTTCTGTGCCGTACAGAAACCTGCTTTATTCTTGCACTGTAACCAGCACCGGCTTACTGGTTAACTTCTTTAATAGTTTGTGGCATGGAAATACAGGCTTTACAAGAATAATAAAGTAGAAGGGTTTATAATAACTGCAATTATACTTGTTTCTGTACCTGGAAAGAAAAACTTGCTCTATGGACTACTTCTGATTATTGCTATTTGGTTGTGTAATGCTTAGATACACATGGTATTTACTGTGCTGAAAGGATCTGGTCTTCAATCTGAGGATCTAAAAGGCTGGGAAACCAGTCCACTGGTTGGTTCTGAAAGTCTTCAAGCTTTCAGGCACCTGAGAAAGCCTGGTGGTTCTGTTAGAGTTAGTAAACTTACTTGGAAGTTTTCCCCAGACCTTATTGATTGTGGTGGTTATTATATATCACTCAAATATTTATTCAAATACGTAATACTGAAGTAAAGGATGAGCACAAAAGATTTGTTTGAAGAATTGTGCTAAGTAGTTTCCTTAGAAAATTTAGTTTTCAGCATGAAGACTTTGACAGGATACATCATGTTAAAGATGTGCAAAATCAAGACAAATTTCATTTGGGGGATGCATAACAGGAGTGTTGCAGATGTGTGATGGCATCTCTTGGTAGTTGTGACTTTGGGGTTTGTATCTGGTATCAGTACTGCTCTGGGATTCTGGACACCAAAGTTCCAGCAGCATTTTACCAGTTCGGCAGGGGATGAGTAGCAAAGGTGGTCAGAGGTCTAGAAAACATAATCTATGGGAAAACAATGAAAGAACTGGAATGTTGCAGTCTAGGGAAGCAAAAACTGATGAGAGATGTGATAACAATCTTTAACTGTGTAATTGGTTGCTGCAGAGTGGTGGGAAGCAAACTCTTCTCTACATCCATTGGAGGCATGACAAGAGCCAGCTTGCTGAGCTGCTGCAGGAGAGATGAGGTTAAATTGGTAGGGAAAGTCCTGTCTAATTGTACAGGTAATTTATCATTGATTGTCCAAACAATCGTTTACCAGGAGCACTTAAGACAAATGTGACCTTGCCTTCCTGTCATCAGAGACACTAAATGACCTCTCTAGATCCTTTAAAGGTTCCATGGGTGGCAGAGGCAACTAGGAGGGCAGCCTGTGAACTCATACACTCTTGATGATGATCATGCATATCAAAGAACCAGCTTTGTGAGGTAAACACAGCTCAGTGATCCATTCATAGTATTTCACTCCCATGCCCAACTTCTGTACTAGATTTTGTGATTCTTCTCCCTTCTGCTCAAACTGCATTTGCCATTGAAGTCTAAGAGCAGTGGTGGATGATCTGCTGATGAACATCACATCTTGGTTTGGCACCATCACAGCCAGTAAACTAGCTTATTGGTAAATGTTAGGAAATTTCAGCTTAGTTTTGAAGTACAGTTCTGCAAAGCGTATCACATTGTTTCCTTCAGGTCCTCAGTAATTACCAGAGTGGCTTAGGGAGTCCATGAGGCAGAACTACTTTGGTTTAATTAATGTCTGTATTGGCTGGGATTATCATCTTGGAAAGTACTCAAATATAATCGAGTTCTAAAACGTACTTTGAAATTTGTAGTTTGTCCTACTACATTTAACAAAGTTTTGCCTGGTGCAGTTATTAGCCAAACTAATTACAGAAATCGCTGACTGAAATGAGCCTTTCTTCCCTTACCTCCGTTACCTAGAGTTTTTTGCTGCCTTGCTCAATATTTATTCTTTTATTGTGTTATTCTTTGTATTGATTATGAATTTAAATGTTAATTGTATTAAAAATTCTACCACATTCTTTGCTTCCAGAAATTAGTTTCCCAGTCCAAAAAAGGATCACTTAAGTTTTTTTAACATCCCTATTTTATAAGAGTGGGAACAGACAAGGTCTAACCAGTCTTTCTAGATTATTTGTTATTATTTTGTGTCTCTGTGTTCTGCCCTTACTATTTGGAGAGGCATTGAATAAAGCTGATTCAGTCTTTCCAGAGTCTCTTTATGAAAAAAGAGACCCTTTCAATGCTCTTAGTAATCTGTTTTATTAAGATGTCTTTGTTTCTGCCTTTTTTTCTCTTCTTTGAGCTGGCATGACCAGAGCTGAGCCCAGTAACCCTGCTGAAGACGTGCTGTTCCTGAGGCATCTTCTGCTCCTTGCTTCTCAGCTGCTCTCCATCACACCCACGGTGGCGTGGCAGGCTAGAGTGCTTGAAGTAACCAAGATGTGCCTTATAAAATGTCTTTAATTTGTGTTTTCTGGTTTGTTGCTCTGGATCCTGTCGGAGTTTCTCTGAATCACGTCAAAGGATGAATTTTGTCAGGGCACAGCAGTGGGGGCTCCCCATGGAGGGGCAGCAGGGACAAGCCTGGCCTGTCCCACTGCCCCAGCACAGAGTCTCTGGGGGGCACCAGGGCAGCCCAGCCCTGCACATCTGGTACCTCCCTGGGAATGGGATGAGGCCAGGCTGGGACATGGGTGTGCACTGGGACCCGGATTGATGAGGCCTATGGCCAGGCTGGGCTGGGCTGTGGCATCACTGGGACAGGGGCTGATGGCCCTGGGGGGCTGACATGGGGCCTCAAGTTGTGGGAAGGGACTGGTGAAGGCCTGTTGGTGCCATGAGCCCTTGACACATTTCAGAGCTTCACTGATCCAAATTTTGTGTTGAAAACGTGTGAAATCTACCCATTAGCGCAGTAGTGGGTATCTGAAGTATCCGAAAACGTGGGCTTTAGGGAGAGTAAGCCTACACAGACTGAAAGGCCAACTTTTTCATCTGTCCCAGGGTGACAGTCGCAAAGAGACTGCCTGAGAGTTTAGCTCCCCCAGTTACACAAACCAACGTGGCCTCTAGAACCAGTATTTTGGGATAGAGGAGTGTGTGCTTGAGCACCACATTGTTCTGCAGCACCTCCTTGGCCTGCCTGTCCTGCAGCGTGTCGGGCCGTAGGGTTTGCTGCCTGCTGTGCACACCCTGCACGGAGAATCCAGTGCACCTCCTTGAGCACCGGCAGCGGCCACGCTCAGGTCTGTGGATTGAAGGTGGGTGGCTCCATCAGCCAGGTCTGCTTGTAAGTAGCCAATGCTACTTGTCTGGAGTAAAACCCCATAATAATCGAGGCTTGACATTTCTTCCCTGCTTTCCCCCATGAAAATAGGCTGAGCCCTTCAAGGCTTCTATGTTCCTTCATTTAGAACTGGTCTGGCTGTGGAAAAACATGATATATGGTAGAAGAAAACTTAGGCCCGTGGGAGCATAGAAAAAATGGCTTGAGAGATTTTTTTCCTCTCGCTGGTTTCTGTGGTACTGGGATACTGTGAGACTTAGAAAAGAAACTGTTCCAAGTTACCATCAGTGTGCACAGGCATTGTTTTAAAGCTGTGCTGATTGATTTAGCCTTCGAGGGTAGATGTCAGGCACACTATTCATGAATAACAGCAGATAGACACCAGAGAGATGAGCAATGTTTATCATACTGAACAATACTGTGAGTGGAAAGGAGAGTACAAAATAAATACTTATCAACCTTTTGGAATTTTGTGTGATTTATATAGTTCCAATGGTGGATTGAGTAATTGATCTTTTTATCAGTGTGTTTCATACTGTAGTAAACCAGGATTTAAATACTAAGAAGTTAATAGCTGCTCTAAGTAAAACACACAGGCACTGGAATGAGACCCAGTCTCTATAATTAAGAACATGCAAAAATTGCAAGGAAGTTTGTTTGAACTTGATGTGGTGCAAAATAAAACTATCATTATGCCAGTGAGATTTGCATTTTTCCTTGAATTTTCTGTCTGTTCAAAACAAGCCTGTTAAGTGTACTGTATTAGCACACAAGAAATCTACATTTCCACCTTGTATATTTGTACTTTAGGGCCGCTTCATAATTCAGATTTTTGTATTCCAAGATTTTTCTCTCTCCTGTGGTTAGTTCTGGTAGCTTGCTCTGAAGCTCTAGTCTGAGCTAATAACAAAGAGGGGCTGGAGGCTTCTTAGTAGTTGTGACAGAAATAAATACAGATGTGGCAAAATGAGTGGGTTATGGAGATCACAGAGGGGAAGACAAGGAGGGACTGGGATGAATTGCAGGTTCTCTAGAGCAGGAAGGGTTGAGAAGTGGCTGCAAGGGCCCTTTGGCTGTTGGACTAGTGGTGGGGGTCTTCTGGCAGCTGACAAGGGGACAGAGGCATGAGCAGGGCTCAGGGCATTTTCAGGACAGGGAAGGTTTGGCAGAGATTTGTGGCAGCGGGATCTCTTTTATTCCCTCACACTTTCCATCCAGACCAGTTCTTCTCATTGTCTTTTTCACTGTCTCACGTTGTGGGGTGCCTTTTGTCACCTCTGCTGTCATCCATTTTTACTCAAGCTAACATTTTTTCTTTTCCTCTTCTTTGCCCCCTGCCAATCCCTCCCAAGCTTTGGGAAAAGGGCTGGGTTCTCAGTGTCACTTGTTCTGGCTGTTGGGAAGGTGATAAACGGAGGTGCAAAGAGAGGTGAGGGGCCTGTGAAGAGGTGAAGAAAGCACTTCAGTAACCTTTTAGAGAGAGATGTACTCCTTCTGGAGTCCTGCATGACATGAGAGATGTCTGGCAGGGAGGTACAGCAAGTCTGCCTCACACACACTCATGTCTGTCCTTGGAGATGGTGGCAGAGTACTGTGTAAATGGGTACTAATCAGCGGTTCAGGATGCAGCTCCGCCATTCCCATCTTCTTTGGCATAGGTAAAACCTGCTGTAGAAGTGGACTGCTTGCTTACAAGTGTGCAGGTTTGTCTGTGGGTGTAAAAGATGTTGAATGAAGAAGTGATCATTGGTGTTTTGTATGTTTTAATTGGGAAGTTAAGATTATCTGGGAGGGCTTTAAATGTGGCATATACACAGCTGTGTATGTGCTGTGTGATAAAACTTGTAGGATATTTAAAAAATATTTTTATCTGTTGAGTATGCTAGAAAAGTGTCTTTACCCAAGCTGCCTTTGAAAGGGATAAATTGAGTTGTCAGAATGCAGAGTGCCCCGTCTTCTGTGGTTGGAGTGTACATTAATACTGCCATTTGATTAGCTCAGAACTTTTTTGTATATTTTAAAGACTGCTTACTCTACCCAAAGCTCTGTATTTTTTTTGCATTTAGTCCAATTTACCCAATATACAATATTGATTTACATTATCCAAACTGAAAGTTCTTTTCTCTTTTGTGTAAATTTCAGAGCCATGGTGATGATAAAACATGTCCTAACTTGCCTGAATTCGTTTTTGTCCTACATCAAATTCCACTTCCAGAAAGTGGAAGAAAAAAACAAACCATGAACTCTAGTTTGAAATTAGGCCAGCAATTTTTAAAGCATGCCAGCTTGTATTTTCCAAAATATGTTATAACAATCTGTACTTTCTTCATTAAGTAAAGTTAATGGTTTCCAAAAGTTTTCTTTTCAGTCAAAACTGTTTCAGCATATAAAAATGATCCCAATTAAGGTGACTTGAAGACACATAAATGAAGAATGCTGCAGCTGGTATAACAGCAGGAATACATCTAGGCTTAGCCTTTAATAGACACTTGGGAAGTCTTGTCAAAAGTACCTTGTGCTTCTTTTGGTCTCAGTAGGTAATTCCAATTCCCACCCCCTTATGAACTCGCTAATTCCACAAGAGCTTGCAGGATCATAAATAGATAGGTCAAGATAAATTTGCATAGTTGTATTAAGAGTACGATTTATAAAAGTATCAGATTATTGAGCTCAGTTTAAAATTTGTGGTATAACCTTTGCTTCATTAGTGTGCAGAATTGTGTGGACTTTTGCCAGACTAGCACAGGCGTTGCCAGCAAGCACGATTAGCTTTCTAGACTATCAGTGTAATGCATACATTTGAGGGAAGATGTATGAAGTTGTACTTAATTCTTTTCCTGATACTGGACACTGTGAAGGTTCGAATTATAGGTGCAATCAGAAAAGTACTGCCCTCAGTGCCCACAAATGTATTAATTTTTTTTCTTAGTCTTTTAACCACCTGGGATACCGTGGATGGCTCTCTTGGAGCTGTGGCCCAGAGAGACTCCATTAGACAGAGATCTAAGCAAGGCTGTTTAAATCTCTTCAGTTGCAACCTTCCTTGACCAGATCAGTATGTTCCTCCTTACTTGCACTTGGGATCTGACCCTGGTTTTCTACTGTTTCCCCTTTCCTCATTCCACATAGAAAAGACAGAATAATATTCCCAGTTGATTAAAAAGGCAGAGGAGAAAATAAACAGTGTAAGCATAGCTGCAGTGTCCCGTGTGGAGAAGAAGAGACAGACACATCTGTGCCATGACTTAAAGGCTGGGTGAATTATGGAGAACATGACTTGATAGAAGAAGCGGAAATGGACCACGCAGAACTGTTAGTATTGTGAATTCACTCCTTTTTCAGCTGTGGGAAATGTTCAAAAAAAGTGTGCTTTGGGAAGTGGCTCTGAGATTAGACTTTATAACCAAGACAAAAGCCCAGGAGAAAGTTACATTATGCTGGACTTCCATTTTATCAGAGGTTTGATTACCCATGGAAAGTAGACATGGGAGTCTCTAGCTCTTAAAATCTTGGGCTTGATAGCACAGGACTGTAAGGGGTGAAGTAGATCACTCCTGGCAGAATATAAGCTGAACTGAATGTCAGTGTTTTGGAAAGAAGCTGCGTGCCTTCTTTTCCCAAATGGAATGGTATCTGCCTAATTATCACATTTTGCTTAAAGAGTTTCCATTAGGAGGGGGCAGAACTGGGTGGGTGAGAGAATGTTTGAAATATACCATGAGATTCACTGTCAACACATGGGATAGAACAATGTGGAAAAGTACAGCCAGAAACACTGGAGTTAAAGTGCAGCCCTTCATAGCAATTTATTTTAAGTGAAACTATATGTGAAAACATAATAATACAAAGTGTTAATATGTGGAGGGGAATTTTGAAAGACAACCCCCTGATTATCTTTCCTACTGAAAAGAGATTGAAATTCTCACCTACTGAAAAGAACTCCTCTTTTTCTTTCAGAAACTCACTTGCAGAGAAAGTGAGCCTCAAGTGTCAAGCCTAAAGAAACCAACCAAATAAATTAAATGGCTTTTTGAATAGTTCTGTCTGGAAGTTAAAAGTAAAAGAAAAATGGGGAAATAATGGCAATTAGGAGACCTGGAGGCATTTTTTCCTATCCCTGAAAAGTAAAATTGAGGGTTCTTCAGGTCCTGTGTAGAGTGACACAAGCCATGAGAAATCACTGATGATAGAATGTACCTAAATACTGGCGAGATGTTAAACTGTGAAAAATATACCCTTGCAGTACAATAGAAGACAAAATGATAGAGGAGTTTTTTTGCCGTTTTACTACCATGGAAAAGAATAAGGGGTAGGGAAGGGGAGGAAGATTTACTGAATAGGAATAACAGCAAATTCTTTTTAAAGGTCCCAGACAATGGAGGTTTATGTTTGTTATTCCCTGGTGAATTTTCAGTGAGGAGAAAGGAATGTAATTGTATGCCCCTGTGATTAAGTCCATTTGCTGTGCAAAGGGGCCCACATGGCCATGGCGTGCTCATGACTGGGCTGAAATGAACATTGACAAGTTTTGCCAAAAAGGGGAGGGAAGCCGGAACGCAGAGGATTTCATTAAGGAGCTCAAAAGAGAGGACAGCTGCACCTAATTTTCAGAAGCACATAGTTGTCTTCGAGGAAGCTAAGCAGTACCAAGAATAAAGATTAATTTTTATTTCCTAAAGAGTAAAGACATTCCATTTATTTTATCTCTTATTTTCTTTTCTGATCTGGATTTAAATAAGGTATCTGCCCTCAGAAGAGGTGTTTCTAGCAAAGGAGAATTTCTTCTCTGTGCTAAGTACTCACTGTTGTTGTCAGTAGTTCATGGTTTGATGGTACCTGACAGTAGTAAGAAAAAGGCATTCAACAAAACCATCGTGGAGCTGTCCAGTACAGAGCATTTCCTTTGAAGAAGACTTGATTTTCTCTGTTCTTCAACACTTGACCACATGCAGTTTTGGATTTGTTTCATGGTCACTGTATCTGATTTTTAAATAGATTTGGGTGATACGTGTCCTGCTCCTGCAGAATTACTTATAGGATGCCTTTGAAAAGTTGGGCAACTGCAGGCAATTAAATCTTGCTCAGAAATCAAAAAGCTATGAAAATTCTATTATATGGTGATTTCATTCTGAAAACTTTACTACATTAATACCACAGTAGAACTCAGACACTGATGATGGATACCTGAAATAAATATATAATTAAATAATTAACCTATTTTCTCTGAATAAACAGGAAGTACCCTTTCTCTTCTGGAAATGAATAGGTCAAGATGTTGAGAACATTTTGATACCATGGAAAATATTAATAATTATTACAACAATTGTTATGAAATAATCCTATGTCCTTTTGAGACACAGATATTGTCATACTTTTTTTCCTGGCATAGTTATTTTGTAGTTTTGTTTTTTTTTTTTTTTTGCTTATACCTTTTTCACTAGTTGATATTTTCATTCTATTTTTGTTTTCATGGAAGCTTGTTTTACAACATGACTGAAAAGAAACTGGCTTTCTGTATTTGTATATGCACTTTTTTCTCCTTTAATACTATCTGAGAACCAATAATCATGTACATGGATAGCGTTCATCTTCAACACATACATGACAGTATTTGATTTTAAAGAGCTAAAATATAAAGCAATGCTTATATAGTTGCTAGCTGTTATGGCTAAATTATAGCAAAATTGTGTGAATACTGATGAATTATATAGCCCAAATAAGAACCAAGAATGTAATCACACATTTTGGAATAAGGCTCAGAGACAAGAAAATCCATTTTAGTCAGAGTGGATCTACTTCTTACAGTTTAAGTACAAGAACGGTATATGATACTATATACACCATATTTGGCTCTTGATAGTATACCAAAGATTCCTCCAAAAATGTTTTTGTTTTTTTTAAGGAGATGACTGTTACACAAAATCAATCTGAGATTGTAAATAACCATATGAAATTATTTAGCCCATTGTGTGGATTATCTAGTGTTCAGATACCACTTACATAATTATTGAGGTCTTAAAGTACCTGCAAATACCACTATTTTTGCAGTAACAAATACAACTTCTATAAAATTACCCTGAATGGATTAAGTTAGCATTCTTATAGGAGTCGATATTTCAGTAGTTTTGTATTTTGTAAACATATTATCAAAATTGGAGGAATAGAATTTCAGAGAATACTTGTTTTTGTTTCTTGTACATGAAAAGCAATGTTAGTTGGAGGTTTGAGCATTGCATGTCATTCTGTAATGGGAAATAGAATAGCTGGTATTTAAAGTTTCAGGTTATATGATGTAACCTGTATGCTTATTCATTTTGATGGCTTCCTGATCTGTTTTGTTTGCAGACCCAGTTGTACAGACAATACTTTGTTTATTTAGGCCTCAATGCAATAAATTACAGTCCAGGTGCAGATTTTATGATCCATTGAAATCACTATTCTTTTTTTCTTTTGAGTGGAAACTGCGGTCTATTCAGTCATTTTAAGCTGAAGAAGTCACACTCTGTACAATAACTGGTTTTGTTTAAACCCACAGATGCTAGTTTTACAACTTTTAGGTAAATGCTGTATTTATTTTTACATATCTGTGTTAAATTTGACATATTTTTTACGCTTCAGCACAGAATGTAGACAATAGCCTACTTTAATGAAAAGGAATTTGTCCATCTCTCCCTTAATATTAAATTCTGTACAAAATTCTCTATATTCTTTGGCACAGGTAAGCTAACATTATTATTGGCTTGTAGCCAGTAGCACACCTAGCAGCTTCTTTAGGATTTTCCTCTTCAAGATGTCTCTGAGAAGAACTGGAGAAGTGTCTTTCTGACACTCACTCAGTGATGCTCTGTAGCACTGACAGCCAAGACTTGCCTGGCAGAGGCTGTGCCTGATTGCAGACTACCTTCACCACCAGGAGGTTGCCCTCTGGTACAGAGAGGGGTTTCAACAGCTCTTAGTCATACTGTGTTCTTACCTCTTGCCTTACTAGAGAACGTAAATATACAAATAAACCTTGATTGCATTTTTGAACCTGTCTTTCTTTAATGTGAATTAAGTCTAATAAAATTTTTTCTGTGAAGCAAACTTCATAGACTGGGAACATCATAGAAAAGGGACTGTGTTTAGAGACTTCATCTGGATCCATTTTGATTTCTTTTTCTGTACGTTGTCTAGCATAAATTATTTGGCTAAGTTGGGTATATAACTCTTTTCTCTTTATTTTTTTCCATATGTATTAAATGGTTGTTCATGCTGCAGTCTTACTATATTTTCAACAGTTTATCAATTCCACAATTTAAAAGCTAATAGATATTTTCTAATAACACTATAAAATTATTATGAATCTCATAATAATTGTGAACAAATAGAAACCAAATTATTATGTTAGTTCTCCATAGAATAAATGCAGGTTCTGATGAATCTCTAGATTTTGGGTTGTACCGCAACAAGAACCAGCAGCACCTCATTTTGTACTAACTGCTTTGTAACTAGTATTTATAAATTAACTGGAGGAAAAATGTAAAAACTTGCTATTATTACCTCCAGCATCTTTCGTGTTCTGATGAAAAATGGTCAGACTCTTGGAAATGTTGGCAGACTGTTAAGAATCGGATATAATTTAGAAGGATCACTCCCAAAAGGGAGGCTGCAGAACACCATGGTCTGAAGCATCTGTGTTGGTAATGCTGTTAAACCATGGCTTTTAATTTACTGTAGGAAATACAAATTGACATTTAACACATGCATTTATCTCCATAAACCTTCTTTATATGAGGTCACTAAGACTGCATGCATAGTGCTTTTGTCCAACTGTATAATCCTTAGCTTCCAGTGCCACAATAAACCCTAGAATCACTGCAGGTGTTTGCTCTGAAATGCTGTAAGTGATGCTCAAGATGTGTTCTTGGGAACACAAAATGTATTCGGTTTCCCTCTTGTGTATAAATTCATCTTTTTAAACAAACAAACAAACAAACAAACAAAGCTGAAATCTACCACTTTTCTAAGAGCACGAGTTCGATATTAAAAAAGAAAAGCTCATCTCAAGTTGAATAGCTCTGGAATATGTCTGAAAATGCATTTGGCATCTTTAGAAATGTCAAATTTCTGGCACAAATAGTAATGTATTCCTTTCCCTTTTTTTTTTTTAAACTTGGTATTAAAACTTATAATAATATAAAATCTGGGTTTTTTTAAATTTGTGGTATTCCTCTGAAAGCTAAGTTGTACACCTGATTAAGCAAAAAAGCACAACCTATACTTTGTTCAGGCCTGTCTGTTACCATCAATATACTGGGTAAGCAACTTGCCATAGGTCCTAGTAAATGTGCCATGTTGCTTTATTCATCCTTTTGCAACCTACATTGGTGACATTTCTTTATGGACTCTATGGAAAGTAAGTTACTCATGTCTTGTATGTTTTGAGATATGGGAACTACTTTGGAAAAATTAATCTGTGCTTTTGAAAAGAAAAATGTTCCCTCTACTGCTCTAACCTCTACTGGCCATTTAATTCACCTGTGGCTAATTTAAGTCAAGTCGGCTGATTCAGAAATGTGACACTCTTGAATTATTAAGGAATTCTAGGCCCCTTCATGTCAAAAAGAAGCAAAGAGCAGAACTGCTTGCACTGTTCTCTTGAAAAGAAAAGTAGCAAGTGGAGGGGTATGAAGGAGACAGAATAGAATCATAAGATTCTTAAGGCTGGAAAAGACCTTTAAGAACATCAAGTCCAACTGTCAACCCAGCATCATCACCATGTTCACCATTACACCATGTCCTCAAGGCACAGTCTTTGGCTGTTTACAGATGGGTTATAACAGATAACCCATATAATAAAATGTGTTATCTCTCAGAATAGTCTGTGGTAGGTCTGCTGGTAAATAATATTTAACTGTTGCTCAAAAGAGGGAGAAAAGTGCCTGATTTATTCCATTTCCCTGGTGGGAACCTAAGAGGTGTGTGGGTGATGAGTGCTTATGACTGTTTGGGATCACTGCTGAGCATAGTAGCAAGTCTCATGCCTGGGGGCCAGATGACTCTTAACCCGTATGTTGAAGATTTCTTCATAGACATAGAGTGGGAGGAAAGAATTTGCCTTCTTCCCCAGAGTAAACTGGCAAGATGGAACAGGATGCAGCCTTCCACCCCCACTCCATCCTTGCAGTGCCAGCTTGTAGGGAATTGCCTGCAATGGCAGAGGAGTAATTTTCTGCAGTTTTGTACATTGAGATTTCTAAGAACTTCCAAGTGCAGAACAAACTTGCATGGCCCTGTCTGTTGTTATTGTTGTAAAATCAAACAACTCTCAGTCTTGAAGGTAGTTCTTACAATATCCTGGAGATTTAGGATTGCACTCCTATTGTGTTATTAAAACCTTTTTAGTGAACTCTGAAGATTAATCAAAATGGTGGCCAATAGCCCAGATAGACTGGAGTGAGAGAAAAAAAAACCCCAAAGATATAGGGGGTAAAAGGTTAAAGCAGTGTTAAGTTCAGGGACTTTTCCTTAGTGAGAACTGAGATGGTTCTGCTAGGAGTGGGACAATCACTCTCCAGCATCATAAAACAGGAATGTGATAAGCTAGGCAGTTATGATATAGAGGGATGTATCCATCTACTGAGTATCACATCCAAAAATTCAGGCACACAAAAGACATGTAGGGAATATTTTTAACATGTTAAGAGAAACCCTGACCCCTAAACAGTGAAAGGGAACAGCTGGAGTTCTTCCTGAAAGGGCGAAAGCCACCGCTACTTGTTAAAGAATCACAGGCAATGAAAAGGCACTTTGAAAGCTGAAGACTTGGTGGATGTCTTCTACAGGGGCTCATGTTGCTTCTGAGCACAAGATGAATTCCTTTTTGAGCACCTTTGAAGTGTTGTAATAAAAAAGATACTATTTTGTCATGGCTGACTTAAAACTGAAAGACCTTTGGTAGACGTCACACTTGCAGGAATATATCTGGGTATTTTGTGCATGTGATGGGGTGTACTTTGAATACCTGCACTTTGTTTCCTAGTTACTCGGCTGTCTGTGGCTCTTGTTGCCAAGAAGATAGGTCAAGATATGGCAATGCCCCCCCCGAAGCCCCATTCTGCCCGCTGGGGCAGCAGGAAGGCAGGTCTGTCTGTCCCTCCCTCTTTCTTCTGTCTGCTCTTATCACCCTCTCCTTTTACCTTTATAGGCCCTGTCTGCAACAGAACAGCTCAGAAAAGCAAGCATCTTGGAGAAGGGTGATGTGCCTAAGGCATGGGGCTGTGCCTCTCTAGGGAGAGTGCCTTGGAGACTGTACTCTGAAGAGTGAGGAGATCAACTGGAAATGAGGTGCAGACATTCAGAAATACAGAGGAGGTAGGAAGGGACATCTTGGGATCATCCATTCTAGCCGCAGCTCAAAGCAGACCCAGTTAGTGTAGGCAGGCTAGGGTCCTGATCAGTCCAGGTCTGAATAACAACAAAGATGAAGATTTTGCCACTTCTAGTGTCTGGCCATCTTCCTGATAGAAAACGAATGAGTTGGGATTTCCTGTGTTCCCAAGTGTGCCCATTTCCCCTTGTCCTTCCACTGTATGGATGTGGGAAGAGCCTGCCTCCCTCTCCTCTGGACCTTTCCCCTAGGTAGTTGCAGACTGCAGTGAGATCTCCCTGCCTCTTTCTCTGCATTTAGGCAGAGAGGTTGGGGGTGGACGAGAGAGGAAGAGACACTCCCTGGTTTTATTCCTGACTCCCACTTAGACTCCCACAGCCCCAAGACAGGACTGCATGCAGCTTCTGCACCCTCACTCCCCATACCCCAGGAGTCCTCCAGAGTCCTTCAGACATCTGACCTTCCCCTAGGTTCTCTCCCAGTGACCTGTAGCAATGCTGACACCCACACAAGGAGCTAAATTACTTTCTTAAAGGCCATTCTTTAAATAATCAGAAACGGGTTTATTAGCAGACACTGAGGGATATCTACAAACAGCAGCGCTTCCTAGATCATCCAGAATAATAATTTTCATCAGTTTATTCTATGTAGATTACTTCAGAAATGTTTTTCTTGGTATTACTATTCCATAGATAATCACCTCAATATGCACTCTTGCTCCAAGACTGGGACAAAATAGATCAGAATGTTTGGATGTATGAAGTTGTATTGGGTTTTCTACGTGAGAAAGTGATTTACAACATCCAGGGAGAGCTTCGTATGGTATCTGCAGGCTTACTTCATATTTTTTCTTAATGCTATTTATCTTTGTGAAACAAAGGTGAAAGCAGAGAAGTAAACAGGAATCTTCTACAGAGGGAATACCCAGAGACAGGGGTTGTATAGTGCAGGACTGCTGCCCATCCTGCCTCTTTGCAAAGCCTTCTTGATGTGGATTGCATTCATTAGTTGCTCAACTCTGCAGCTACTTTGTCTTTAGTTGCTTGGTGGAATGAATGAAACCATATGGTAGGACTAGGAAGGAATTTTATACTTTTTAAAAGTAATAAAAATAATTGTCTACATATAATGGGCTTTAAGAGTCATCTCAGTATAAAGAAAGTGAGCTGGATTGCTTGCTGGAATATCTTTAGTCTTTTTGCAGGTGTAAAGCAGCTGGGTGTAGAAGTTCTGCATGGTTTTAATTTTTGCTTAGGATCATACTGATCTGGAAATGTGAATGTTTCTCAAAGTACCAAATTTTGGATATACTTGAAACAACATATGTTTGTTTTCCCGTTTGAGCGTGCATGTGCTAAAGTTCTTTTTTCTTTCCTCAAAAAACTGTTTAAAATCTTAAGGGTTTGATTTAGCTCCACTGAATACAACTGTAATCCTTTCAAAGTTTTACTAGTTCAGGTCCTAAATTCCTCTAGAATTTCTACTATTTCCATTCCTTTGGCCATCACAGCCTCCTTTGAGTGAATTGTCAATATTTTGAGTGAAAACAAGACTGAGTAAAAAGAACCCTATCGTTAGAAAACATAGAACTGGAAAACCTAAAAATCCTTTTTGTCTATTCACCTTACATGATTCTTCTTGGTTTGATCTCAGTGAGTTTGTATATTGTTAAAATACATATAAATACATGTTAAATATAATCAAATGTTTTAGATGGCAGTCTACTTCATAATACCTTTATATATAGTCTAAAGTACTACATTAAATTGAATAAACATCCATTCATTCTGTAGTATAAAACAATAACATTAGGTTTTGAAGCTTGAACAGATTGTTTAATCAACTTTTCCTGTGGCTATGGATTTTTTTTTATAAAAACATTAGTCTGATTTGCCTGTAGTTGAATTTTTCCAGAAGTGCTGGAAAAAGAGAGAGGACAGTTAAAGAATTGCAAAGGACTGGGCTTTGAAATGAAGTTTTGATGCCTTTGGCTAAAGCAGGGGTCCTCAGCATTGTTCTTATCCTCTCCAGCCTTTGACATTACTTATACTAAAACAAATAATAGCATTAAGTATAGTTTGTGGAAAAAGACAGTGAATAACACTAATGGGCTTGGTGCGTGCTGAAATCCAAACCTGTTTGGAGGATAAAAAGGAGAAAGGAATAGAAGAAAAAGATAAGAAGACAAAAAATATAATTTCTATTTCTCATGCTGGTCCTTACTTGCAGGAGGCAAACAACGCCCGTAGACTTATTCTTTCCTTTACACAGTAAACTTATTTTAAATCCCCTATTTTGTATTTCTTACTGCATCTCTCATGTTTTCATGGCAAATGTTGCAGTCATCACGTTGGAAATAACAGTTAAGCCAACCCTACCCTCCCTTTTTTAAAAGTGGAGAACAAAAATAAAAAGATGAAAAGAAAATATATGTAATGGGAAAAGAAAGAAGTGGGTGAGGAGCTATTAGCAGAAACGTGTGTCTTACACGAGGACCTAGTTGAATCTGGTAGCACTGACAATGTTTAAGTCCTGAGCTATCTTGTTTTTCTGAGGACTTTGAGACCACAGCAGTAACTGATGAGCAATTCTGTGTATCTCTTGTCAACTAGGCATGAACCAAAAGTAGTCTTTTAATTGCATCAGGAGTTCTTACTTGGATTGGTTCCATTTTTATGTTGCCTTTATGACTCTTTTTATCAACATTCATTGTTAGAGATTGTTGTACCTTTCCCTTAGACTTAAATTGATTTCTATAGTGGTTTCATTGCTAAATGATATATAATTATATGTAATTATGGATAATTACTTTATTATATAATTTCTAGTTATTTCATTATGTGCCCCAATGATTGTTTCCCTTGTCACTGGCCCAATTGAATTTTAAATTCCTTAGTGCAGACAAAATGGTCTCCCAAACTATTGCACCAGGTAGTAATTCTATTAAATTGTTTTCTTTTCCTGTTTGGTAACATAGATACTTATACATGTGCACAGTCAAGATTTGAACTTTTGGATTTCCTGTAGGAGTAGGTTGAAACATTTCTTATGCAGAATCCTGTTACTGTATGCAAGGTTAATTTCAACTGTACCATTTGAGTGTCAGATTTTATCCTATTGATTAGCTGTTTTATTTTTCTTGGGTCCATCCAAGGAGGGAATGTTCTGTGGAATCTCAAGATGCTTGATAAGAGAGAAATAACAGCACAGGCTTTTCACAGACAGGATTAAATCATGGTTTCCAGGGAGACTTCAAATTCATTTGTTGCAGCCAGAACTCTGAGCTGCCAAGTGTGGTTACTTACATAAGTTGCCCATCCTATATTGTTTCCCAGTCAGGCGTGTATCAGTCCAGTAGCTCAAATGCTGTGGTAAGCCTCCTTTTTCTTTAACCCGTAATAACTAATTGCTGGCTCCTGGCACACAATCCTCTTGGAGTGGGAATACATCCAACAAAGTACGAAGTGCCAGAATAAACTGGATTTAAAAATACTAGTCTTCTGTGACTTAAGATGTTGGAGCATGAATACAAACAGGTTTGTGTGCTTTACTGAATCGTGAAAAATAAACAGTCAGCCCATCCCATTTAAGAGGATTATTTGCTTTCAAAAATATAAATCTTATTACTTGGTTTATAATATGTATCAACTGCTTTCTTTAGTCTTCCATGTATAGCATGGAAGTTGGTATAAAGGCTTTATACGGTTGATGTAAAGCCTTCTTTCCAAAATCTGCTGAAAAGATTATAAATTCTTTAATCCTCTCTGCACCTTTATATAATCTGCATAATACTTTATACATCATATATATATCAAAGCTATAAATATGAAGTGTCATCTTAGTGTGTAGTACTAATTCTTGTGAGTTTATTTTGTTTATATTGAATACCTCTAAGAATAGGAATTGTAATCATGTCGGAAAATGATTGCATTGAAACTACTGGTCAATTGAATTTTTTTCTTACCTATCCTTAAAATGTCTTCTGGAGTGAAGATTGAAGTGGTTTGCTTTATCGGTAGTTTTGGTGGTGCTCTCTTGACTGTTAAGTCATCTATTTTTAATGAGAGATTTATATTGTATCTGTGGCACAAATTAATGAAATAGCAAACATAATCTTGAAGTAGTAGTTAATGCCTTTACTGAGTTTTGAGGGAGAAATACAAAATAACATTTGGACAGCAAAAAAACCCCATGCAAATGTGTACTTGAGGGACAACAGATGTATATGCAGAGGCAGGTGAGGCTGATTTCTGAAAATGCAGACGAGATGTGATATTAATGTTTCTCTGAGGTCTCCAGTATTCATTAATGTTCTTCACGTGCTTGGACGTTCATCTTCAGCTAACTCAGTTGCTTTGCCATCACCTCTGCACAGCTCCCATAGCTGCAGCTGTGGACTTGAGCAAGAGGTCTTTGCATCCCTTCTCAATTTTTCATGTGTTTCTCTAGCTCCATTTGGAGATCTCAGTTTTTTAGTCTGTCTACCAGGTAAGCTTTTAGATTTATAGAGGGAAAGCAAACAAAACTATGCCTCTTAACCTTGATTGCTGTTGTAAAAAGAAAGATAGCAAAGGGGGTGGAAATGGGTCAGATGGCCCAAGCAATGCCCACGTTAGGCCTTTCTTTTTAAGCTAGTCCAGGCATTGCTTTCTGCTTGATTTCAGGGTTAGGAAATAAAATACCTGAAACTGTGCACTATGTGTACTTTGCATTGCCATGTATTTATATATAGACTTAGCACAACTATTGCTTAGCCAGAATGGAACCATAACTACTTTTCAACCTTGTTGCACTGATACTTATTATTAAAAAACCCAAAGAAAACTCATAATATGTGTAACTTAAATACATAATTTTCTTCCTTGACTCCTCTTAATAAAACCCCATCTGTAATCATATATTTAATGTTGTAGAAAACTCCTGGCATGAATGTAATTATATGGCTCATTATGCCGAAATAGTTTGTTCCAACATAGAAATACAAAGAAATGGGATGAGGGATACTGGTGTTCTTGTCACTGTAGGAGATTTTATCTATTTATATGCACATCTTGCATTTATGTACATATATGTATGTATAAACCAAGCCTAAATTTATTACATCTTTACAGCCTCACCCTTCCCAGGAAATGCTGTTATTCTTTTAAATATTTGCAAGTACAACAACCTCCTCAGTTGTGCCCACCAAGACAAATAAATGAATAGGAACAATATGTGGAAAACGTGAATGCAGAATGGGACTGAAATCCAAGTGGAAATAAATAGAGGTTCAGATGAATTACTTGATGAAAAAAACTGACTTAGAATAGCCTCATAGACTTTTTTAATGCATAGGACTGATAGTATTAGGTAGAGATAGGAATAAATAGTTAAATGTAAATTGCCCTAACATTTTATTTGCAATTCACATTAATTTTGAAAATGGAAGGAGCAAATGTAAAAAGGTTGTGATTCAAGATTGCATTACTTTTCCACATTACTTAATGCAGGATTTTCAGGGTTCCTTTTTCTTGCTGCACAGTTCCTATAGTGTTGCATGAGTTTTGAAAATGCAAAGAATCTGCTGTATGTCCTTTGAGTCATTATTGTTGTAATGTCTTCGTATTTGTCCCTGTGTAGGCCAAACTTAATGATCTCTAGTTTAATTGAGAAATGTTTATGCAGTGATGCAATATGAGAGAAGTGTTAACTTATACTTGGAAAGCTAGCTAATATATATAACCTTTAGTCTGGTTATTTTCTCAGAATGCTGGAAAAGGTTAAAACCATACCCTTCCTGACTTTCTTCTTAGGCAATAACTAGCAATGGGAAGAAGTGAAGGAAGAAAATCCTCCTTTTAGTGTAGTTCTTCAGCAAGAAAACTTCATGCAGCAGAGAACCCCAGGTTTTCAAGAAATCTCTCTCTATGAATTTGAATAGTGACAAAATTGCACTGAAGAGCAAATATTTTTAATTCTGTAAGATTCCAAATTGCTCTAAGTTTCCTCAGAGTATTCATGGGAAGAATAAAATGATATGCTTGTCTGGGCACTGGAAAAATAGCTATGGAAAGACTGCATCAGTAAATTGCCTTTTGAGATACAGAAGGTGCTGCTTTTATGCATCATAAATGCAAAGTGGAAATACTGCCTAACCTGCTTAGACACATAAATTTTCTACTGAAAATTTAAACTGGATGTGAAATTATTCTGCTGTGAATGCATACAGGAGATGTCATTTGAACGTTTGTGTGCTTCTGTGTCGGAAAGCTGTTCTGGGAATTGCATGCCTTTGCCGTCTGTAACACACTGACAGTATTGAATTTATTCGAGAATTGAGTAGAGGCTGTTGGTTTCAGTAATGGCTGTACCACATTTCCACTGTATAGGAAACCTGAGTTCAATTCCCTTCCCAGTCAGCAGAGTTCAGTGACCCTGTTGGTGCAAATGCTGCTGCACAGCAAAATTGCACTGCCCAGAAGAAAGCAAGAAGTAAGTTGCAGGAACTGTCCAGTTGGTTAAGGTTGCCTAAAATGACACTGTGTGGGTGAGTTGCTGTGTACCAGTTTCCAAACTTCAGTGAGTTTTCCTCCTATGCACGACAAAAAGTGAATGTGCACAGGGGCAGCTGTCACCTGCCTCTGACCATGCCCTCATAGGGTATGGCTGATGCAGCTGGGTTTTATTGTACCACCTTTCTCTCCTGCCTTTGCGAAAGACAGAAATAATACTTTGTGAACTCTACTCTGGTGGAGAACAGAGTTTTACACTACTACCCCATTGGTTCAAGGGTCTGATGTTTAGTAGCAGTGCTAGGGCCCTACCTTTCATGTAGTCTCAGATGCAGAGAAATTTGCCTGAGTCTTGATGCAATCACTCAGAAATATGTGTGCTCTACAGCCCCTCATTTTGAGAGCTCAGAGCACAGCCGTTTACAAAAGCTGTTTGTTTTCCCTCTGTCTGAGATAGGCTGTTTTTCCTTAGAGGACTGTTTCCATTCACTCTAACATCCCTTTTGCTATCAAACTGGCATGTAAAATACCAAGATAAAAAGCATACAGTGAAAGAATGGCCATAATGAGTCACACTAAAGGTCCACCCAGCCCAATATCCTGTCTCAGTTAATATCTCATTAAATCTTGTGGCTTTAATTTAAACAATTTTGTGGAGCTGGGAGATAGCCAAAGGTTTGCTCCTGCCACCCTATACATCACCAGAGTTACAAAGCCAATGGTTGCTGTGCTCTGTCCCATTTAAAGTGGAAAAAGCAAACAACTATGAGGATGGCTTGTGTGCTGTTTCTCCACGAATACTCTCTCAGTCTGCCACCCTTTACTTGAGCTGGATGCAACATCTGTGTATTTATTTCGTAACCATGTATGAATTTCTCCTACATCAACTTCCATATATTAAAAGTGGTTTGGTATAACTGAGAGGTGGGAAAGCAGTTCTATGTATTTTCCTGATTATGTTTCGTAAAACCACAAACTAATCACTAGGGATAATTTGGAAAAGACAGAGGCCAAAAGTTTTATTTAAAATATTCATTCCTGGGTTGGGTGGTGGGTTTTTTTTTGTTTTGTTTTGTTTTTTGTTGGGGTTTTTTTATTTGGTTTTGGTGGGGTTTTTTTTAAATGTGTTTTTGGTTTGGGTTTTTTTTTTATGTTTCATGTATCCTAGCATAATATTGTGGAATCACAGAATATCTCAAGCCGGAAGAGATCCATAAGGATCACTGAGTCACAGCTGTTTGCAGGCTCAAACAAAATAAGGAGCAAGTATGAATCCCATGTCCCTCTGTGTTGTGTTCTGACAGATTTACCTTCTCTTACTGCTTCCTTGCACAATCTGACCCAACTCTGACAGCTCCTGCAGCAAAATTTCCTGTAGCTGTCAGTAGAGCTCTCAAGGGCAGGGAATAAAGCAGTGAGCACTTCCATGAACCACCATAGAGACAACTTTCTTCTCTGTTTCTCTTAAAAAATGGAGATAGAAGGGACATGATCAGCCCTGATGAATTTTGGCTTTTGGCAATGGCAGTGGAGAGGTCCTGGGCTGATATTAGTGGTCGCCTCTCCACGGTGGAAATAAGGCACTCGAGAAAGTATTTTCTGTAAGTAGTTTCAAGTACACTTTTTTTGCCTGTTCAATAATTTCTGTGTTGACAAGATACAGCAGCTGGGTCTCTGGCGTTGTTGGTTTGGCATCTCATTTGACTGTTAAAAGTGCTGTTCTATAATATTATTTCCAGTCTAGTAAATTGAGCATTGGAATCTTTGTTGTCTGGTTGCTTAAGCTCTGGGTTTATCCTTTTAATTTTGGTTTCTATTAATAAGTCTGTTTTGGACAACTAAACATTTATTTTGGTTTATACTTAAAATGAAGTTCTCAAGTACAGGCTTTGTTGAAAATGAAATAGAGGATTCTCACAAATGGAAAAGATGTTCCATCAAGGGAATACAATTTGGTTCTGTGAATCAGATAAGCTTGTTTTGACAACTATTTTACTGATTCCTTTTAAGAAGTATAAGTTGGACCATGTTTCACCAAAAGAAATCTTGCTGTAATGGGATGTCTTTCAACATTAAAGACATACTCTGAAGGCTGCTGTAGCATTCCTGATGCCTCTCTGTACTCCAGGACAGCCAGCAAATGCTGCTTTCATGTGTACCTCTCCCATGATGAAGTATTAGTGCTCCTGTGGAGCAGCTCCTTCCTCGGAGGCACAGAGCTTCCTTGCAGGCCCCTGCTTTCCCCTTCCCCTTCTGAGCATCTGCCTCTTCCCTGTAGCTTCCGTCATTCCTGCGGATCTGGGAGGCTCGTCCCTGAAGGTACCAGTGCGTAAGTGCTTGCTGAAGGATGAGCAGAGATGAAAGGGCATGGTGCAGTTTAAGGAAGGCATTAGTGGTTTCTGCAGGATTGGTGAAAGGAGAGCAGTGCCAGCGAGTAGGATCCCAGTGTCCTCGCCTGACCTGAAGCATCTGCGCCCTTGACACAGAGCACATTCATGTTCTATGTTGCAGGCAGTGTGTTGTTAAAATAATTTTTTTTAATTTAGTGTGCTGTTTTAATTCCATAAAAAAGTTACAGCATTAATGGTAGCTGGCCTTGTACTCTTTTAGTGAGGACTGATAGCAGCGAAGTCACTAAGTTGCTTGTTATTTTGTTCAGTCTTCTTTTTCGAAACTATACCTTATAATTTGTTTATTTCTTTTGGGTTGTTGATGGGAGGAATCAAAAGGATTTTATAGTTTGTTAGGGTCAGCACTGTGCTTTTTTATATGTATATCAGCTCTCTGTACTGTAGTCTATCTTGGTTTTTTTTTTCAGTTATAGGCTGACATTTTTCTGATATTCTAAAAACATGCAGTTGTCCTTGAGTCACCTGCTATTCAAATTGCCACATAGATTTAATTTCATGTGTTCTTCTTTGATATTGCTCTATTTGGCCTCATGAGAGACGTGTTTTACCCTACACTAAACACTTGCCATGGAAAACAGAGGAAGAGATTTTAGAATGATCAATCTTACAAACCATCAAGTCTGAAATAATCTATGTAAAATGTCTACCTCTACCATGGTAATATTTTTTCATGTATTACAAGCCTAATACTTATACACAATTCCATAGTTTAAAACAGATCCTTTTTCAGATAGCTGGAACAAGAAACTACCACTTGATCTGTTTGAATGAAGGTGGTATCCCAGTACTTGTGTAGCAGCACTGGGACAATGCATCTTATGTCCAATTCCATAGACCCCAAGGTGTGTCTGATTTCTTACCCATTCTGACACAAGGTAATGTGAATAACAAAATATGGATCTACCTTGCAATTATCTATAATCTGAAGAAGCGATTTAATAACAGAATTATTATGGTTTTGCTTTATTAACTTTGTGGGATTATATTAGGTAGGAGTAACATTTCCTGGAAGTTGACTTCTGTGCAGTGAAGTGAATTCACCCTGAAAATTGCATTTTACATTGAAGGATGAGATGGGAGAATACGAAAGAGATTCAGTATACTTTCTTTCAGAGTCTTGAAATGGATCTCTAATACAGTACTCCAAAAATGTATCTTTTATCACTGATACTATTTTTTAAAATAAACATAATGAATAAATATTTCTTAATTAGAGTAAATTTGTCAAATAATATTTTTTACAGCAATATGAGACCAAAATTGCATGTTTGCTTGACAGGGGTTTATAGTTCATAAACCGTGATAACAAAGGAGACATAAACAGAGGAAAAAAATCAAAAGTTGAAGATGTATGTAATTTATGCAGTCTTGTATGTTGCAATACACACTCTTCAGGGCTTGGGTCTGCTGGGGAAAGGCTGGGGCTTGCTGAGACCCTGACTCCTGGTGTCAGTCTCAGCCCTGGGGTAGAGGAGTGGGAATTGTCCCAGACTCCCTGAAGTAGCCAGGTGTGTGGGTTGAGACTGAAGTAGCACGTCCTCACCTGTACTTGATACATAAACACTTGCCATACTTTGGATCTTTTGGTAATGTTTTTTGATAATGGCTACTGAGTGGAGTAGCGGGATAGTGTTTGGACAAGTGTGACTAGGAATATAACCTACTTGTGAATGTGCCTAGCAGGAGAAGTGTATAAATGCACCTTGGTGAAAACTGAGCTTCAGAAAAAAGCCTGGTGAGTGTTGTTGAGCTTAGAATCTCAGTTTTGGGCTTACATGCCTGGCTGACACTTTTGGAGTCAACGGTTCATTGCAGGGTGGCCACATCCGGGCTTGCAGATTCGATTCAGAGTTGTTCCTCATGCACAGTTTTTAAACTGCAGAAGCTTGAATTCTTTTTGTAATGTAATAAAACTGTATTTTCTTTTCATTTTTTCCCATCTAGTTTTGTATCAGAACCTTGAGAATAAAACACACATGGCACAGATCCAAACATTTTTTCAGATGCTGTTAGTTCTGCTACTTCATGATTACATCTCAGCTGAAGATGGGGAAACAAGAGCAAGTAGGTGTTAATTTTTGCATTTCAGATACGTGCAACTTCAAAGCATGCCTTGAATTTTTAGTATCCATTTTGGTGTTCACATGTACACTTCTGTTGATGGTGGTTTTATTCCAACATAATTTTCTTGGTGAAAATCCCATAATATATGAAAAATACCTTAAGTATCTTATTTCTCCATTAGGAGGGGAATTTTTTTTTTTGTGTGTGTGTGTCTTGGAAGTGCTTAAGGGGGCAGATGGAACTGTAAAGCTCCAGTCTTGATTTAAAATTGAGTCTTGAGTATTTGTATTTTTGTTTCTTCAGAAGTCATGTTCTGAATAGCTTCATGTTATGTGAGAAACTAAATAAGGAAGAATAAATGTTCTGTGAGAGGAAGCTGAGATAACTCCAGTTCTGGGACAGACCTTCTTGCATATTCTTCAAAATTAGCATCTCAAACCCCACCAAACCATTTTATACTCTAAATCTGGTTTATAGAAAAGAAAACATTAAAGCAAGGTAGCTTCCTTAAAGACAAAGTGACTGAATAAAAATAGTGTGGAAGACTTGCCTCTAGCCACAATGATACTTCCAGGGTAGATATTTTTCAGTATTTTACAACGAACTCCATAAAGTTCGTTTTGGTCTCTAGAAAGACTTTTTTTTTTTTTTTCCACTCTACCTGCTCTAGAAGGCTCCATCAAAATGAATACTCTGCTTTTAGCAGACTCTAATTATATTGAGTCCCTCCCAGCTGAAATTACTCTGTGATTCATATCCCTGGACCACTGAGTGATGCGCTCTGCTCACCCTTTGCTCCTTCTCCCAGTGTCTTTTCTCTTCATCACCACCTGCATTGCAAAAGCATTTCTCCAGCAGACTGTGGTTGCTTTCAAGGAAGGTGAAATCTTGTCTTGACGAGAAGTGTCCGTGGGCAGATTTCAGGATAAGGCAAAGCTCTCCTTCCTGTGGTGCAGCTGCAGACTTTCAGAAAACAAAAGGACAGGAAGCCCCGTGACCTCATGTGCCATGAGATCAAAATAATCCCTCCTGGTTTTGGCCATGTCCTTGGCACGTCATGTGTCAGTTATCAAAACTTCTTTCACGGTGAATGGAAGGCAATTCCCTCCTTTAGAAAGTTATTCCCTCCATCTGAGAATGGGCATGTAGCATGGATAGGACTTTGCTATGGAAGTGCCTGTCTGTCCATGGCCTGTAGTTGGCAATTTAGTCTAAAAACTCAGTTTATGACTACAGCTAGGAGAGCTGAATCCGCGCCTCAGTCATTATGCAGTTACACCGTAGTTATTAAATGCTTACGTGATTCTGTATTCTGGAGGTTGAGCTCATTCACTGAATACTTTGCTTCTGTAAAAATCACAATATGCTACCAGCAACATTCAATTGAGATTCAGGATTTTATAATACTAGTTCTGTAAATGCCGTGTAGCGGTGTCCGAAGTCAATTCAAATGTATTTGTAAAAGGATTCTGTAATACTCAGAATGTAGCCTTCCTCCACAGTGTGCTTGGTTTGCAAACAAAAAGGAGTTTTTATGTTTATCATCTCTGCAGATAAGATATGAAAAGACCCAATATGTATTCATGTCTGTTGATTGAATGGAATGCAATTGCCAGCTAAGGAACTGAATTCCAGAATTTTTCATGGTTGTTTCTGGTGCTGATGTAAAAACCAGAAAGTGGTGTGGCTTGCAGATACCAAGTTGGATCTGTGTGGCTTACGCAAACAATCTTGCACAAGTTTGCCCTGATAAACTCTGCTATTTCAGCTGGAATGTGTTTCTCAATAAAGATCCTAATACAAACACTAATTGATAGAAAAAAATCATTTAATGTGGAAGAAGAAATTGAAAGTGTTCAGTAAAATATTGATTTTTATTTTTTTTTTAGGTTGCAGAACTGCTCCGGCAGATTTAGTTTTTATCTTGGATGGCTCTTACAGTGTTGGCCCAGAAAACTTTGAAATAATCAAAAGTTGGCTTGTCAATATTACAAGAAATTTTGACATAGGGCCAAAGTTTATTCAAGTTGGAGTTGTCCAGTATAGTGATTACCCTGTACTTGAAATTCCCCTCGGAACTCATGAATCCACTGAGAACCTCATCAGGGAAATGGAGTCCATACACTATCTGGGAGGAAATACAAGAACAGGAAGAGCTATTCAGTTTGCCTTTGACCATCTTTTTGCAAAATCCTCAAGATTTTTAACAAAAATAGCAGTTGTTCTCACTGACGGAAAGTCCCAAGATGAAGTCAAAGATGTAGCAGCAGAAGCAAGGAAAAATAAGATCACTTTGTTTGCTATTGGTGTTGGCTCAGAAATTGAGGAGGATGAACTTAAAGCCATTGCCAATAAACCTTCATCAACGTATGTGTTTTATGTTGAAGACTATATTGCAATATCAAGAATTAAAGAAGTTATAAAGCAGAAACTCTGTGAAGGTAAGTGATTATAAAATATTTTTAGGTGTGCAAAATGTAGCTCTGTACACATATTTTTTCATTTCACAAGCAGAATACATGATTAATGCAATCTGAGGGAACTGATACTCTTCACTATGATCTTTCGTTTTGGTCTTGTTTGTGGAAATTCCTTCCAAAATGTTATTTTCTCTGTCAAACAAAGAGGTGTATTTGGGGAAGATAGGGTGTTTTAACACAGTAAGTGTTTAATTTCAGTATCTATCCTTTTGCCCTAAGCCCAAATTTTTTTCATTGATAAAGTTTAAAAACACTAAAATATTTCAGCACTTCTCATAGTGCCAAGAATATAGGGTTTATTTTATTGATTTCCTAGTGCAGCTGATACTTATGCACAATCCAGCATTTCTTCTAGACAGGTGAGAGGACAGACTGCCATTATAATAGGAGTTCTTCTGAATACATACTTCTTCTAGTATGTATTAAAAAGCCCAGAAGAAAGACTACTGGCAAAAATCATAGAATTGTAGAGTGGTTTGGATTGGAGGGGACCTTAAAGGTCATCTAGTTCCAGCCACGATACCATGGGCAGAGACACCTTTCACTAGATCAAGTTGCTTAGAGCCCCATCCAGCCTGGCCTTGAACACTTCCAGGGATGGGGCATCCGTAGCTTCTCTGGACAACCTGTTTCAATGCATCACTGCCCTGACAGTAAAGACTTTCTTCCTAATGTCTAATCCAAACCTACCCTCCTTCAGTTTAAAGCCATTCCCCCTTGTCCTGTCACTGCATGCCCTTGTGAGAAGTCTCTCTCCAGCTCTCTTGTAAGGCTCCTTTAGGTACTGAAAGGCTGCCCTAATGTCTCCCCATGGTCTTCTCTTCTCTAGGCTGAACAACCAACTTTCTCAGCCTTTTTCCTACAGGAGGGATACTCCAGCCTTCTAATTAACTTCGTGGTTTCCTATGGACTTGCTCCAGCAGGTCCACATCCTTCTTATGTTGTGGCCTCAGAGCTGGACACAGCACTCCAGGCAGGGACTCACGAGAGTGGAGATGTCTGGAGCTGTAACCAGCTGTTATGTTTCTTAGAAGGATTTTATAGAAGAGTTAGCCAAGACCAACAATGTAAAGTGACTCTTTGACTTTAGAATGCTAACAGCATTACTGCATTGAGTTTTCTGATAATTTTGTAAGACAATGGCTTTCTTGTATATATAAAAAAGATAGCAAATTGCTTCTAAAATGTATCACTCAGACTCTATTATGTCAGTGGTATTTTGTACATGTTTTATTATCAAGAACTGATTCAAGTCCTATTTAAATTGTATCATATTTCTGCATTTAGTAAGATTGAAAAATAGTTTTTGTTTGCTCTCACTTTGAGTATCAACTTCATTGAAAAAATATGGTGATACTTTTGTTGAGGATATTAGTGTTTATTTCTTACTACATTATATGAAAATCATAATAATTCTTTGTGGCTGATGTAGTAAGGTGGTCAGTCCAAAAATTAAATCAGCTAAGTGGAGCTAAATTCTTTAATAGAACTTCGTGAAGTGAGAAATTCCCCTGAATAAACACTAAATAAACACAATAGTTTCTTTGAATAAAGTTTTAGAAGAAGTGCCATTATATTTCATCAAGATGGATTTTCAGCTTTCAGCATCAAGTTAACTAGTATCCCTTAAAGTTCAGCTGTGGTATTTCACATGATTTACAGCAGTAATCTGTGAATGTTGACTATTTACACCAAAGTGTGCTTACTCTTTCGCTTGAAGTGACCCTTTGCTTCATCTCCCTTACGTCGTGCCCTTCCCTTGTGAGATGCTTCTCTCGCAGAGCAATCGAAGCCACTTGGCAGCTTCATTTCTAACCACAGTGTCTTTAGCAGGTGAACTCCAAGCCTGGTAAACTGGAATTTTTATAGCTAAGTTGTGCATTAATTAATTAATTAATTTATTTATTTATTTACTTGTTATCCTGTTGTTAAGATTCACTTTGACTGAGGGAGAGGAAGTTCCATGAGGGCCAAGCAGCAATGGTTTGGCTGGGATCAACCACATGAAACTGCCTGAAAATTTTGCAATACTTTCTTCATGGTCTTCATGTAAATGTCTAAAAAATATGCTAGCTTTTACTCTTATGGAGTTTTAAAATTCATTATTAAATGAAGATAGATATAAGGCCACAGGAGCAGTATCTCCTTTCTGGACAAAGGAGGCTGAGGTTTGGTGGTTCTTGGAGCAAGCATTGCTCTTAGGAACAGCTTTGTGGGGAAAGGGCTCTAGTGTGCCTTTTGGGGGCTCTAATGTTTGTTTTAGAGTACATCAGGGGAAAAAAGACTTCCTGAACCTGTCAGCCAGAATCGAACCAAATATTTAAGGAATACTTAATATTTATTCTGAAAGTCAAATGTTCCTGTACTATCAATATTCTATAGCAAAAAAAAAAAAATTGTGTATCAGGAAAGAAAACCCAGTGCAGACCTCAGAAGTGTGTCTGGAGGATGCAGAGAAAACTTCCTTTGTGCCACAGACTGGGATTTAACATCGTGAAGTTATTTCACACTTTAGGAAGGAAAATAAAGCATCTGAAAACTATGAAAACACTAGAAGGTAACAAGATTTCAGAACAGGCTAGAGAGCTGAAGTGACTGGTACTATGGACTGGAAATACAACTGGCTGAGCCACTGGTTGCTGCATGCTGTATAATGGCTCAGTCAGTTATCAAAATAGTTCTGCCAGACTATCCAGAAGACCCAAAAAAGATCTACTTGACTGGGAATTTTTTATATAATTCATCAATGTGCCGCTGGAAAGAAAAAATAGTTTCTTAATGTGTAATTTTAAACATGCTTAATTCGTTTGTTTGGTATTGGTTTGGAACAGTTATTTTGGCCTTGATCCATAATAATGGCCCTCTTACATAAAGTGTTCCTATTTCTGCATTTAGTTTTTGATTTGACACCAAATTTGCCATACTGTAACTGATAAGAGATCCTTTTGTTCATTTTCTTGTCAGTGTATATGTATGTGATTATCTGTAGTCTCTGTTAATTGTGATACGACCATTATCCAGCCTTGAAATAAATGAGTTAAGAAAATAGGTCTGTGTCAACAATGCATATTTGAATAAAAAGTGCTATTAGTCTTACTTAATATCATAAGTATGTTGACTGAAATTTGTGTTTTGAGAAGAATAAGAAGGAAAGTTTTGTTGGACTTTGTATTTATTTTTTATTTTTTTGGAAGCATTGAGGTAGACATTTGAATTTCCAAAATGTAGGCAGAGTTCTTGCAATTCTTTCTTGTACAACAGACAGATAATTTAGTTTTGATTTGGAAGTCTGGTGTCATTTTGCTGTAGTGTGGAAAAGAAATCTAAGAGTTTATGTGGCTTCTTGCTGCTGCCCCAAGTACCTGTGACATGTCCCCTTAGGATGGATTGTCCTTTCTCACAACAGACAGGTTGTACTGAAAATCAGTGGAATTTTCTTAGAGCATTTATATCCTGCCTGCCCCACCAGAATGGAGTAGCTTCTGACTGCCCTGGGGTTGGTTAGGAAGGGAAGTCATGCAGCGTTTCTCATATTATGAAAAGAAGCCAGTCTAGACCTTTGAGCTGATAATTCCCTGGCACAGAGACAGGAGTTTTCCAGCCCATGGCTGGTCCTGATGGAGATAGAGAACTCTCCACCCCTTCTTTGGAATGTATTCCTAACCTCTTTCCTGTCTATGAACTGATGCTTTTCTGAAGAAACAGTGGGAAATGAATAATGATATTTATTGTACACAATTTAGCATAATTTTAATAAAACAAAAAAATTATTTTCATTGATTTGTTACCCTAATACAATGTTTGCTTCAGTATTAAGTTTCACTGTCCTATCTCTTTTTCTTTTTTTTTGTTTGAGACAACTTAGGTCCACTGTTTTTGTGTAAAGATAATTAACCACGATAACATGCAGCTAACTTACGCTTCCACAGAAAGTATATCACACACTATTTTTCCATTGACAGTAACTTCAAGCAGATTTCAGTGTAACAGACAAAACAGCTCAGAGTCCATTTTGAGTTAATTAAAAAAAAAAAAAAGTCATAGATAATTCTAACTTTGTCCATTTTCAAACTAATTTTATAGTTGGGAGGGATGCTAAATCCAAATTGTTAGTGCATTTTGGAAATCAACATCTGTAATCTTATATAATTTTGAAACCATACAATTTTAGAAATTAAATTCAATTATATTTATTAGCCAGCTATTTTAATACCCTTTAACTACAATTAGTGACATTTCAAAATAGTATGTGAATGTAATGGCAGTAAAATATGACATCTTAGTATTCTTGCTTCAAGTCCCTGAGGATCCTGCATACCACTTCTCTCATGTTGTACTTAACTGACAGTTCTCAGTTCTCTTTTTATTTCTTGAAAGGCAGATAAAAAAAAACCTAGTTAGGTGGGAGGTTATTTTTGGAAGTTTTAAGTCATATTTTGAACTGTCCTTGCATTTATTATTTTTCAGAGTCTGTTTGTCCAACAAGAATTCCAGTGGCAGCTCGAGATGAAAAAGGATTTGACATTCTTGTAGGATTAGGTGTGAAGAAAAAGGTCAAAAAGAGAATTCAAATATCAACCACTAATGCAAAAGCTTATGAAGTAACCTCACGTGTTGACCTCTCAGAATTAACAAGGTATTGAATTTTATAAATATGCTTCTATATTCAGTAAGATTTTTTTTTGCTTTAAGTGAGAAGGACTTATTTAAAATTTATATGAATGTTGAAGTACTGTCTTCTTTTTTCCACCCTTCCCCCTTTTTTAGGAATGTGTTTCCAGAAGGTCTCCCTCCATCCTATGTGTTTGTTTCCACTCAAAGATTTAAAGTAAAAAAGACATGGGATTTATGGAGAATCCTGAGTCTAGATAAGAGACCACAGATAGCAGTCACTATTAATGGAGAAGAGAAAACTTTATCATTCACTACAACAAGTTTAATAAATGGCACACAAGTTATTACTTTTGCTGCACCTCATGTAAAGGTAAGGAGTATGTCACTATCATGATGGAATACTTCTTGAAGTACACATTATTCCACTATTCCCCTCTTTGTGCAAACCAGTTTTATTGTTTTCTAGTGTAAAATGAAGGTTCTCTTGCAGTCTTTCTTCAGTAGTTTCCAGTGAAGTATTCCAGTCTTGTAAGAAAGATTGTCTTAGCTGCAGGTGAGACAGAGGAATGGAGATGGAATGACCGTATTCTTGCATTTGTGGCAGGAATACGTGCAGCCCAGAGATTGCCCTTCTTGCCTCAGGGAGTATTACTTAAATGAACAGAGAGGGATAATTCAGCAGACAAAAACTGGGAAAGATTTGCTGCTGGAGCACTTCATGGCCAAGTGGGTTTGACTTTTCTGGGAAGTGGAGGCCTGCATTCAAATCCCTACTCCAAATCAGGCTGAAGGAATTTTAAATATAAATCCTCAATGAAGGAAGGACTCCTATCCAAAGAATAGGTCTTATCTACTAAGCTTTTTCTAGGGAGAGGTATTTTATCCTTCTGTTACTGGATGGAGAATTTTTGCTTTTTGTTTCCAAATTTCCTCTGCCTTTTTATAATTATTAGTAGTCGAAATATTTTTTTTTTTAAGAAGCTGTGTTAAACTTGATTACTGGTAACTGTTAGAAAATTCAGTTTCAAGTCAATAATCAATTTGTATTTATCTATTTCTGGGAGCTGCAATGACAGATCAATATTATTCAAGCAGTCTCAAGTATCCATGAACTTCACCATGAAAACACAACTCTTGTGTTTTTTTTTTCTTTTGTGTTTCTCCATGCTTGCCTTGCTATTAAGAAGAACGATAGTTTCATGGCTTTTTTAGAGCTGTGTGTCTCTAAACACACTATAAGTATCAATATCCTCTTAATTATAATTTTTCTTTAATAAACCTTTATGATAATTTGTCACTTTCACTGGAAAATGGAAATGTTATATATTCTGATCTGTTGTTTATTTTGTCTTGCAATGAGAGCCATTGCAAATAAATAAAAATACAATCTGCAAGAGAAAATAGAAACAGAGGTGCTTTCAAAGGGTGTGTATTATTAAATGAAGTATGCTTAATTTCTGTTTAGGTCTAAAAAGGTGACAAAAAGATTTATAGCATACTGAAAGATGTACGTTTCAGCTTGTGAAATACCAATTTAGTGTGGGATTAATCTCTGCAATTGAGCATCTAGGCTATGATTGGTTGAAGAGCTAGATTGTTTTTGAAAGCTTTAGAAGCCTGGGGTTTTGTGAGAGTAATGTCTGGTTTGCTCATTGCAGTATTGGGATTCTTTCTGCCAATATCACACCATCTTTTTTTTCATAAGAGATTAAGTAGAAAGACTTTCAAGTACCAATTTGTTTTTGATGTGATTGATGATCTGAAGTGTTTGAGACATTATACCCCTGCTGAAAAATAGGCTTCTGGCTGCATACTTTTAACAAATACAGGTTTGAGCATGTTCAAGGTATTAGACTAAAAAAAAAATCTATGTGAATTATAAAATAATTCTGAAATAGGGATTGATTATCACCAATTGCCAAATTTTCAATTACAGTATTACTTGGCAATACTTTATTTGCCTATACAGTTTAGAATTATTTGTATGGAAAACCTGCAACCTTGATCATCTCAACCATTAACAACAGTTTGATTGTTGAAGTGCAGTTTTATTGTTATTTAAATTGAAGGCATTTTTAAACAATGTTGTTTTCTTCATTTTTCTTAGGCATTGTTTGATGAAGGCTGGCATCAAATTCGTCTCTTAGTAACAGAAGACTTTGTAACTTTGTATATAGATGGCCAAGAAATTGAAACAAAGCCATTACATCCTGTTTTGGGTATTTACATCAGTGGCCTAACCCAAATAGGAAAGTATTCTGGAAAGGAGGAAACGGTACAGGTAGGCATATGCTAAAACTACAGTAATTCAGTAATTCTGCTGTAGATTAACATTGCATTGGTGTCTTCTGTTTTCTTGAGCTTACTCTTCTAACTTACAGTAGACTGAAATTTAGTGTACGAAATTGTAATACTTAAGAGAGAACAGAAGTGGTCAGGAGGACTTAGCACAAGTGATGTATCCTGTGACATTGATGCTTAGTTGGTGTCACTGATTTCAAGGACAAAATTGATGCAATGTGGTTGCCTGAATTTGGGAAAGAGTGTCTCAAAGTAGGGAATTTCCTCTGTGCTTGACATTTGCATATGATTTCCTTCCATCAGTGTACGGGTGATGCTGGTAAAAGAGGAAAATTTTGGTCAAGTTTCTTTCTCCGTGCTATGCAGTTATGATAGTTTATGCTAGAAAAACTGACAGTGGTTGCATTTTATTTGGGAATATAGCAACAAAGCAGAATGGCACAAACTTTTGTTTACCTGATGCCAGTGTTTTTATTGGTTGCTTTTTAAAGATTTATATTGTATATTAAACACTAAACATTAGGGATGTCTTCTGATGCTTCATCAGAATTTACTAATCCTACATCTAATACGAGCAGGTCTGTGCAGAAACATCTTCCCAGGTCTGTTAAGGTAAAAAGAAAAAGGTTGGCTTTGCCTGTGGTATTAACTTGTTTCCTCAATGATACTGGCAGCCAGTGTAGTTTGCGCTGCATGTGTTTGAATTTATTGCCAAGGAATATGGATGGTGATTTCTGTTATTTTTTAAAAATTCTTGGATTGATTATTTTTGTTTAAATAATTCTGTTACAGTATGTTTAATTGGTTGCATATGTGAATCATTGTGAGTAGCCTAAAAATATTTCTATATATTTAATTGATTTTTAACTTTAGTGAATGCACAGACCTCTAAAGAGTCTTTTATATTTTGAATTACAGTTTGATATACAAAAACTGCGAATCTACTGTGACCCAGAGCAAAATAATCGAGAAACAGTGTGTGAGATCCCAGGATTTGTGAGTATGATAGATGAACTTTTGAGGACTACTTGGCATTTTTTCACAAATCCCTGTTTAAAGCTGACTTAATAAAGTTTTAAAATAAGTTATACTACATTGATTCAGCTGATGCGAACACATGCTTGTTACCTGGGAAATATCAAGTGACACAGACCTTGTCTGTTTTCAGCCTTATTTTTTCACAAAGTTTTTTACAAGTTGTTTTAGTTTAGGTATTTAAAGGTATAGATTTGATATATATATATATGAGTATAGAAGAATCTCAGCATCCTCAATTAAAATTTTAGATTTTAAGCATTATAGATTAATAAAACTTCTAGGTTTTTTCAGTGTAAAATTCTTTAAATATAACTTTTGAACTTTTTTGGTATACTTCTTGCTACTTGTCAGGTCATTTAATCTGTGAAATTTTGGTACATAATCAGCAAACCTGTATTTCTATATCACCTTCTCCTCTTAGAAATATCTGTGCTGAGGTCTGTGATAAATATCCCATTATCTGAAATGTTGCCAAGATTTCAAGAAGTATGTTAGAGATAAGACAGAAATAAAATCAGGATTTTATGATTCATATACACAATTAGGAAGTTTATGGGGACCCTTTGGCCCTTTTTTGGCCCTCTTTTTGGCCCTCTCTTGGTCCTCAATGATGCGCTGAAATGTAAAACATACAAAAACAGATTTAGAACCCAGTCATGACTGACAGAGCCACATTTAAGCATTCAGCTCCCATCTCAAAGCATAAGCAAGAGTTTGATTTATACATGCAGATTAAAAATACTCTCCTTTGTTTGGTGTCTGAAACAAACTGAGCTAAAGATTATCTGCCTCCAGTGTCTTACTATATAGACCCACAATCCTCATGTTGTGATTTGATTTAGTATCATTTTGCTGGTTTGACAATAGAACCATTGAATCTCCAGCATCCAGATTTTATTTTTTGTCAGTCTGGCATGGATTGCCAGCTAGTCTGTTTTTCTTCTTTTTCTTTGGGGCCAGTGTGTCTGTTGCATCCTTATCAGTGCTTTTTCAAAATTCACAACTTTCAATCAAGAAGCAAGTAGGTGACTGGATTATTAGCTGTTCGGAACTCTGTGTGTCAAGAACTAATGTGTGCAGGGACACTTTTGTAAAATTAGCTTAGAATCTTGAAGAAAAGAAAGTATTTGGCTATTTAACTGCACCACATCTTTTTGCTCTTTATGAATTAAAAGTAGGATATAAAAAGTAATCAAATGAAAAATATTTTGCATAAAGAAAGCAAACACTAAAAAGTCTGTCATATCTTATATTCTCTGCAATTTATCAAGGGAGTTGAAGCCAAAAGATTGCTTTTTGCCATTTTAGTTTCACTGGCTGTTATTGTAAATTAAATTTGGACTTTACCCATGAAATTCTGGACTCCTTCAGTGAAGAAAATAAAAATGTTGGATGATCTTCAAGGAGGAGTATGTAGTTTGTGGTTGTATTCTGTCAGAGTGTGGTTGTGTCAGAGTTCCTGAAATAAGCAGAGCTATATGTACTAATTACAGCCCAAATTAATCCCCTTTCCCAGAGATACCTAGCTGCATAGTAATTTTAAGCTCCTTCTATGATCCACGGAAAATGAAAACTTTCTCTAGGGGTTGCTTAAGCTGAAAATTGAATACAGAGGAAGCAGTCTCTGTCTCTGTGTATATGAAATCCGCAGTGACTACGTGCATTGGAATACTCCTGTGGACAGTGCAGCTAATGGTGGCTACTAAGCTATTAAGACTGACAATTTCATGGTTGCTCTGCTGAAGTATTGGGAGTTGGATTGTTCTGTGGTATATACTGGAACAAAAATCAATTGTTAGCAAGGGCTAATGCAGTCACAGGAAAGCAAGAAAAAGCCAGCCTTGCCTCTGTGCTGCTCTGTGTTTTCCCAGATGCTGGATTCAGGCAGAGATCAGAGATTTCAGAAATACTTTGGTACATTCTCTGACATGAATGAATAAGCAGAGGACATTTTTGATGAGAAGTTACTTCTTGTAAAAGGTTTGACCCAAATCTAAACATTTAGTGTGTAAATACTGACGTGGTTTAGTATTAATTCTGTCACTGTCTTTTTAAAATTGCTACTGATTACTCCCATTGACAGACCCTTAAACACAGTTAGCTAAATTAATTTCATATGCATTGACAGCAGCTGCACATAAGTCTCAGAAAGTCTAAAAATTTGAATTATAATATCTTGACAGTTACAGCCCATAAGTTATGATTGGTTTTGATAGTGTTTCCAAATAAATAGATTTTTTTTTTTAGAAAGATTGCTATACTCTTACACTTTGTTTCTTCTTGTTTCAGAATGGAGAGGTAGGCTTGATCCTAAACTACTCAAACTCAGTTTAAGGTAGTATTTGACTTTATATAAGCTTCTTAATATTCTAGGTAATATACACTTTGTTTTCAAAAGGGGACAGAGATTTGCTAAGCTTAAGAGTGCTGGACTTCCATTGCTTGAACTCTAGTCAGTAGACAAATTAAAAATATTTTTTCTGAAAAAACACAGGTTTATTAGAATAAATGGTCTGATGTTTTCCCTCAGTTTGATTTAATTGCTGCTATTTGCAGGGCTGGACACTTGCAAAGGGATGGGGGATATGCACATTCAGGTAGCTGTTACCTGCATCGTGCTAATGGGAACTCCCTGAACAGGAGCTTATCTGAAGGCTTCATATGACAGCTTCCCTAACCTTCCATGTAACTCTCAACTTGTACCATTGCAAAGGATACATGGATCTGCATTTTGATCAATCATTTGACCCCAAGAAAGAGTTCCATTCAAAAAACATCTTAAAAAGTGTCATTATTCTAGAAAATACAAGTAAAATGCCATGGAAAGTTTTCGATAATAAATACAAGATCTTTTTTTTTTTGGTAGCTTGGATTCTTAAATTTTTGCCTTTGCATAGCTCTAAGAACTTGCTGGGTTAGGGCTGATGGGTGAAGAAGAATTTGCTGAATCTGACTTCAGCACATAGATTTAGTACAGATGTACCTATAATAGATTTGATTTAGTAGCTCTCCCCTTGCCTGCCTTAGTAAAGCACTGAGGTTTTATGTGGGGTTTAATGGTGAGAAGTAAATACCACAAAAAAAAAATAAATCTAGAGGGTTATGTGATTTGGCAAGGTTTAGTGTTTACTGCTGCAGGGAGCATGGTTTGGAGGAGGTCACCTAATGGTCTTTGTAGGATGAGCACTCTTGAGACCAGGACTAGTGACCTCTAGGAGTCGGTGGTAGGAGGTGTGTCCCGCCTCTCCTCAAGTAGCTTCATAGTTGGAGCACATGCCTAGGAGGTAGGAGACTTGGGTTTATCTTCTTTTCAGGCTGGCTACGCATGACAACATGCCAATGGTTGGGATCATTATGCTATACATATTATTTATTACATAATTTTACACATTTATAAATTAAATTTTTATGCTTGAGAATTGATCACACTTCAAATTATGAATATAAATTAGCCAGGAGAAGAGTCTTTCGTGTTGTAAGATTTAAAATAACCAGACTATATGACAAAATATTTGTGAAAAAACAAAGTTACAGGTATCAGCCCAATATCAGTACTTTCTTTTTAAATTTTTATTCTGTATAAAATGATTTCATGCATGAAAAGTAGTTGGAGGACAATATTCAGATAAGCACAAATTCCATCTGAACAAGGGAGAGAATGCCAGGACCTAAGTGAAAGGCAGCCTAAGGAAAGTCAGCTTCGTGAAGTGTTACGATATGTTTGTTGACTGCCGTGGCATATGTGCTGATGGCTGTTTTCACTCTTGGTAGTGCATGAATGGTCCCAGTGACATAGGCTCAACACCTGCCCCCTGCATATGCCCGCCAGGAAAGCAAGGACCTCCAGGCCCCAAAGTAAGTCTCTGTTCTGTCTTGTTGAGCATATGTGACCTGTGTTTCCTTACTACTCTTCAGCAAATGGTGTTGCACTGCTAATTGTTTGAGAATGAAATGATTTTCTAACAAAAGTCTTTTCATGGAGAGGGGGGTTTCTTCCTTCTTTGTAAGAGAATGAACTAGATTCTTACTGGGAGAGTTCCACATTAGCTGTGCTGATGATCTCCTTTCAGTGTTGATAAAGAACAAAAATGAGAACTAGACCGGAGTTGCAAAAGTCTAACACGGCAAACTCAAATCTCCAGCATTTTGCTTTAGTACCTTTCTCAATAACTGTGCTAAGCTGTGCTTACAGAATTGTTTATAAGTGTAGAAAAGAAAACTCCCAGTCACTTGCCTTTCATTAAGCAAATGAATAAAAACCTTCTCTACTGTCATCATAAGAGGTTACAGTATGCTGTAGCTACCTCAAGTTGAAGGGCTTCTTGATACAGTGGAAAAGGTTTCTGATCAGGGAATTGAAATCCGCAATATAGAGATCATCATTATTGTTTCATGTATTTCTGTGGTCTTTTACCTTTTTTATTCTCTTTTTACCATATTAGAGAAAAAAAAAGAGAGAGAATGAAGTATTTATAATTTTAAGAGAATTGAAAACCACTTCCTGTAAAGTAAGAAGGAATGTGAAATTTCATAACTAGGATGACCTGTGCCTATTGCCTTACATGCAATTTTTCAGCTACAATGCACAGTAATATTTGTTTGGGGATAATTGAATAATACAGGTGACAAGATGGTGCCTAACACAAAAGGCTGTAGAAAGTGAGAAGGAACCCAATTTAAGATTGAATGCGTTATCTCAGTTACAGTATTTATTAACTTTTGAATACTGGACTCTAGAATCATATGAATTTAAACTTAATTTTCGTGTTTGTGATATTAATGGGGTACTAAATTGAATTAAATCAAAGCAATTTAAATATAGAAGTAACTGATATTTTAAGCTTTTCAAATTAAAAGCACAAAATTTCACAGTTAAATAATGTATTTGAAAGCAAATTTATTTTTCTCAAATCCCAAACCTGGACTTCTTAATTTGGACAACAATAATTCTTGGTAACTTATTACTAATTTAGCAAATGATAACTGTTATGCTTTTCGGAAGAGACGTTATTCTATATTCTCTCTCATTTAGTTCAGCATTACACTTCTGTGGCTTATATGTGAAAAGATGTTTTTTCACAGTCACATTGAAAACTAGTTTCCTGTTTCCCTTCTAATATCCTCCCTGTTTATATCACTTCTGCAGTTGTGACTGACCCACAGGTCTGTTGATGGTTGAGGCTGAAGAATTGGTATCTGCTTAACACTCCTGCAGAAGTAAAATGGTTTTATAGATCAAGTCTTACTGGATTTTGCTGCGTTCAAATCAAAGCTGTTAGTAAAATAAACAGAAAAGGTTAATACTCTAGGAGCATATATTGAGTAGGTTGTTAAATTCCTGCCGTCTAGCCATAAACATGAAGCCTTGGGAAGCAACTTTTCTTTTACTTTAATCTGGTCATAACAGTGATTATCAAAATAATTGCAAAGGGCTTTTAAGAGGAAATCTCAAAAATATCTTTTTCAGATAGCAATTGGTGGAGAGGAGTTTATTTTTTTGCAGGTTTTAATCCTGTCTCTTGCCTTTTTAGTTTTTTTTATCTTAAGAATTAGGCTCAGCTAAAGCAAGTGAGAGATTTCTTCAGAAAAGAACTACTTCATTAATGAATTCATTAATATGGATTGTTTCATCTATTTGCTGAAAAGTGTTTCTATTTCTGTCGATTAAAATGTTAAAAGACTTGAAAGCTTTTGAGTTGATGGGTCAAACTTGTGCTGTAACCATGTGTGGACTCAATTCTCCATGTACTGCACAAGAAGCTGGGGAGAAGTTGGGGAGAATTTTCCCCAAAAAAGATCAGTTCTTTTTCACTGTAGGAATTGCTCCTCAATAGTAGGTCTCTGGGCTTGTAAAGACTGTTTTGTGGAATGTGTTAGGGTTCATTGTGCTAATTTTAAAGTACTCTTATAATATTAAAATGCTTATGCATTTTGTGTGTTCACATGTTGCTTCTCCACAGGGTGACCCTGGGCAGCCTGGGACTCATGGTTATCCTGGTCTGCCTGGTCCAGATGGTAAGCCTGTGAGTACTAAAAACTTAGTCATATATTGTAAATGTAAAACTAACAGGAGAAAAATCATGGAACACTGATACCAGATTTTTGAAATTTAGATGATTTTGTCTCCATTCTTTGAAACTGTGAATGTCATTTAAGCCCTGTCTGCATGTAACAGTTGTATGAATATGTCAATGGTATTATTTTTGTTTCAAGGTAAAATACTGTAAATATGAGTTAGGTACTGTTGTAAAGCAGAGAACAGGTGTGAGTGCTCCTGTTGGTCTTTGCATTACTTTGCAGCAGTTATGTTACCACCTTCAGTCTTTACTCCTTAAGAATTTTTTCACTAGGTGCAGTAATCACGCAAGGGCATGGACTCCGCACACAAGGTGGAAGAAGTGCAAAGCCTTTATTGTGCACCCGAAATTCCCCTAAATACCAGCACACAAACAGGATATCACATCATATAAACAAGAAGGATGTTCACCTCAGTGTCCCCCAATCGCCTGGGGTATTGCACAGATATTACCTATTATGGTAACAGGTAAACAATACCCTATAAGGTCACAAACTACAATTATCACGTCTCGTAAGTCCCAACACTGTCCAGAAACCCACAACCCTCTCTCAGCCCATCCCCGGTGACCTGGATGCACTCCCAGGGTCACCTCTGGGTCCAGGAAAGAGGCTCTCTCTCCGGCCCTCAGGGCCTCTCTCTCTACCAGCACATAGTGCACCCCAACAACTAGAAAACTCTTCAGGTCGCCTAAAATCCTATCTGGTTTTTTTAGGGCTTGATGCTTGGTTCATGTAATTTCTCTGTAGGCTACATCAAGTAGTCCATCAAAATATGTAGATATACATGTAAGATGTTAAAAATGTAGGTGTTTTGTAGTTCCAAACTGGTTCATTTAACAAATGAAACTGGTGATTCCATTTGTAAGCAGAGTTAGTTTAACAGGAAGAAAATAGATGCTGAAAACAAGAAATGTAATTGTGTCTAAAAATTGAAAATTTCCCTGTTTTAAAATGTGGGACTTGAAACCTGACCATGGTAACCCTGATGGCCCAGATGAGCAGTGCGTACATGAATTTTTCATCAGTCTCACAAGCAAATATCCTCATTTTTTCTGTGATATAAAATGTTTTTATACTTTTGCTCTTGATAATAGCTTTTGATAGCTATTATCTTCAGAGTTTTTTGCACCAGAATTAGAGATGATAATCTGAATTGAAACCATCAGTGCTTTAAAATACTGTGTTTTGATTTTAGAGAATCCTGAAAATACAGGTTTTAAAGTATCCTAAGGTGGGGAAGTGTATTTAATCAGAATAGCATTTCAGTTGATAATTGGTGGTGCTGAAGCTTACAAAGAGCAGTTCTGATCTCCTATAAAAGACAGTTATACAAACTGTCTGAACCCAGAGTTGAATGGGAGAAGGTGTCCATCACATGCTGATTTCTGGAAATAAATCTGCGGTATTGATAAGCGTAGCAGAACTGCCTTTAATCCAGCTAAGTCTGATATTTTGAAAAATAAAGTGATATCATGTAAGTTTTAATGAAGGCAGAATGGACTGGGTATTGGTAGGGTAATGTCAGTTTCTCTCTCTCTTTTAACAAATAGATTAAGACTTCATTTCTGAAGCATCCAGTCAGCTACAACAGTACTGTTTTAGAAACAATTCGTTATGACTCTTTCATGCTTTCATGAACAGGTTTCCACTTCAAGGCTATTTATCTTCCCATAAGCCCTGAAATTTGTAACAGCATGAATAATGAAGGAGAAATAAATAGACACTGTAGACCTACTGTAACTTTGTAATCTGGCAGTTATGGCTTATTTGTTCCTGTGAGTGAGTCATAATGTGCATAGATGGGCATTATCTGAACATAAAAAAGATTACCAAAAGTTTCTCAGAATGGGAATCAAAAAGCCCCACTAAAGGAGAAATTGTATCACTTTGCTGAGGAACTTTCCTTATTTGAAGTGCTTACAGTTTAATCTTGTAGCTTTATTAACTGACTAATGTTTCTGAAGTATCAGTTGTAGTTTTTGCACTTGTTCTTTGTAAGGACATAATTGCAAACCAATTAGATCACCTGCAGCTCTGGCCAATACATTATTTTTCCTTACAGTAGATTCTTGGGAGCATTCCAGGTGGCTTTTTAGCCGTGAATGGTGAGAGACCCTTTAGATACACTGTGCAGGAAAACAGATTCCTCTCTCTGTCTTTTTCTTTCTATTTTACTTTGGTATTTGCTAATACAACTAGCACATTTTCTGTGCTGTCATTGATTTTTTTTTTGTTTGGGGAAACTTTGCTCATATGAATCTTTTTAGTTTTATGTCCTGAGGAACTCTGAGAAACAAGCTTTTAATTCAGACAGCACGATAGGCTTACAGGTAGTTGTGTAGTCAGACTTGTTTAATCAAATGGCTTTTGCATGAAAAGCTTTTCCTGCAAAGTCAGTCTTTTCTGTTCCCAAACACATTTTTATGTTCTTCTCTAAAGTCATTCCAGTTTGCCTATCTGTTATTAATTTTCTTGGAACAGTATAACTGGTCAACAAAATGTTTCTTCTCTGCGAAAGGTTTTAGGCATGCATTTATATTACTATATGAAACTGAGCTTTAGAGTAAAACATCTAATGAAACTTAGTTTGCTGTTTGTGGGCTGGCTCTTTTATTTTAATATGTAAAGTTAGTTTTAGTCCAGAAAAATTGAAAAAAATTCCTATTAATATCTTCAGTCTTACCAGAATATAATTGTTTACCTGGTCTTATCCAGTAAAATTGTTTGCTCTAATAATTGGGGAAGTGAACATAAACATGACTTATTTTCAGTCATGTCTTAAATCTTATTTTTATTAGTTTTGTTTAGACTATCTTTGTTTTTTACCTTTAATTGCAACCTCTGTTTATCTTCTGATACATACAGAAAAGATCAATTAACAGAACTGTAAAAATAGACTGAAAGTGAGAAGCATAAGTAATGAAAATACATTTTTTTCAATCAAAAATGTAATTCAGAACCTGAAATTAATAAATTGTCTAGTCAAGAGAAAAGCGCTGATAAATAAGTGCAAGGATAAAAACAGTATTTGAATCTCAAATGGAACTCATTTTAATGAACATTATTAATCGGAAAGAAGCAGCTGGAGTGATTGCTGACCCTAGAAGCACTCAGCAGCCTGACTGTGTGGTCACAAAGCCATTTTTTATTTTAAAGGATGCCTTTTTTGTACTGGGGAAAAACTCAAGAGGAAAAATAATGCAGTGATCACTTGTTAATAGAGGTGATGGGTTATCAGTCTGCTGACAGAAACGAAAAAAACCCACTTATTTGTCAGTTTTGAACTAAGAACTGTGGAGCTGGCAAATCTGGACAATTTTCCAGTATTCCATCTAGTTTCATTCATGAAAGTTTGGAATAATTTGCCTTGTTGTTACGGTATGTACAAGAAAATAAAATAAGAAATGAGGAAAAAAAAGCAATTAAAAAAAAAAAAAGCAATTAAAAAAAAAAAGGCAATTAAAAAAAAATCTGGTGAGACTGACTTTACTGATACATGCAGATACGGAGTTCATAAGGTATCAAAAGCCTCACATAATAAGTAATTTCTGATCTTTCCTATAAATTTTTAAAGTATTATAGAACATTATTACAGCTGTAGTAACTAGAGTTTATTATTTAGTGACCAACTAAAGGCCAAATCTTTTATGATGTATACGTAACTATAGTAGCAATGATGAACTATTTCAACAATACTTTTGGAATAAAAATGGGTAATAGTTTCACGTATACGTATAATTTCCTGTGCTATTCGGTGGTTTGCCTGGGATTTAAGTTCTTATAAACTCCGCAGCTACTTTTTTCAGAAAACTTTCATAGACAGAGTTGATAACCCAGCTGTGAAATGCTGCTCTCAATTCCAGGAAAAGACATATTCCTCAGTAACACTGTGGCCTTGCTATTGTTAGAGGAAATCTTTTTGCTCTGTTCTAATACAGTCATGTAACGGCTTCCCTGAGACCTACAAGTCTGAAATCAGAGCGATGCCTGATGCTGGCTTGTGCTGCAGGGACAGCTATAGAGTTCAGACAAAAGACCACATCACTACCTGCAGCAGATGCCAAAGGCAGATATGATAAGGATGAACATCTAAGCAGTGAGCAGGAAGTTAGACTCCCTTGGTACATCATCGTATCTCCCAACAGCCTGAAGCTTGGGAACTTTTTAAGCTGGATTTATGACCTTTTATTTAATGATCCTGATGAACTGTTTTTTCCTCTGGGCTATTTGAGAACATAGTGTTTAGGGAAAATACACTGCTAGGGGCTCTGAGTTATGAAGGCCTTGGCTGATGATGGAGTAGCTAATGGAGGAAAGTGCAATGAAATGCAGAAATAATAAACATGGATACATGTCTGCATAGTTACAACAGTTTCTGTTCTTTAAGATGTAATGTATTTTATGAAAAGAGTTCGAAGACTTGTCTTATAATGCTTTAGATAATTGTGCTTTAAAGATTCTCTGCAAGAAACTTCCACAAGAGGTCTGCAGACTTTTCAGGGTGTTTTCTTAACACCAAGTTAAATTTTCCTTTTGCAGCTGAATTCCGTTATGCTTAGTTACATCACCCTAAAGAGTTATTTTTACTTAGTGTTTACAGTCCTTGAATATCTTTAGACCATTGCTGTTGATCCTTTGTTCCTTCCCAGCCCAAGAAGTAAGCTTGCTTATTTCTCCCTTTGTCTTTCCCAAGTGATCCTGTGTTCATACCTTTGTTGCTTATGTTGCTCATTGACTCCAAAAGCTTTTCGTTAAGGGAGTGTGCAGTGCAGTTGTCATTGCCTTATCCATACAGCCTCTCTTTTTATTTTCATTTTGTCTTTATCAGACAGGATATGCCTACGAATGCTGTCTGAACTTTTGTCCTTCAGGTGTGCAAATGCATTACAGATATACTACTGAGGTTTCCTCTGCTATTGCACCCAGAGTTCTTTGAATTAGTACTTGTCACATGTCCTTCTTGCTCAATTTTTTCCCTTACAGGCAAACAAAGTTTCTTTTTCCAGTAAGGATGATGACAGTATTGCTAATTTTTTGTGGCCTTTATGTAACTTTTTTGACCTAAGAAGTGTGTTCAGTTTTTTTCCTTTGAATTATTTTTAAGTTATTGCCTTTTTCTTTAAATTCCAAAGTTTCATTTTATCTATGATTTTTTCAAATGCCCAGCAATCTGGGACAAAACTAACCTCAATGTCCTGCTATTTATCACTTTCCTTTCAAGGACTTTCAGGCCCTAGAAAATGATCAGTACTATTCTCACAACAGTAAACTGAGAGGGAGATTTTGTATAATCCTGATTTCAGATGAACTCATGTAAAATAATGAATGAGAATATAAACATTGTGCTGTGGAGTAGTGCTTACTGACAACATTGGTGAAACATTACAGGAAGGATTCACGTTAAGACACATACATTTAGTATTTAAATGGGTACAGAGACACAGGATGTCTAAATTCTCATAATAGTCAACAGGTACTTAACTAATATACCACAAAAGGCATGGGATTTTTATGCTGTAAGGTGTTTTGTCTTGCCCACGCTGCAAGACAATTAATGCCTCTCAAATATTTTGTGCCACTGTCTGCTAACACTGGGTGGGTGTCTTAGGAATCTCAAATGGCAGGAGCTGCCTATATTTAGGCAACTGGATGCTAAACTGAATATCAAATTCAAAGTTAACTATAATACTTCTCATGCTATTTGTGTGTCTTCTGAAAAGTTCATGAGAGAAGACCAAGCCCAGATAAAAAATATTATTTTTGGTGGCAAATTTAGTGCGTTCACCCTATTTGAAAGAAAACCTTCAGTCCTGAACTCATCAATTGAAAAGGGAATTTTCACTTCTGTCCCTTTTACATAAAATGGCAGCCATGGCATTGCTGTTCTTGCAGCTTATGTGTATATGTCACACAGGTACTCATACTGCTGGCTTTGTGATTAGGGAAAGAGGATTTGAGCTGACTTTAGTGTAAAGAATGTGTAGGCACTAGCATGTAGATTCATGATCCGTACTGCAAAAGGAGTAGTGATACAAATATATACTCAGTTTTTATGAAATCTGGTTTTTTTTAAATTTTATTTTATTTTTATTTAACTTGCCCGAACTATTGCTATGTTCTTTGTACCAGGTAGTGATTCTAATTTTTGTGACTTTCTGTGAATTTCCTTTTGAATCTTCTCTCTTCCAGCTTTCCGTTAAAAGAACACATTGACATTGTGTTTGATTTGTATTGAAATCACAATATTGAAATTACAATATTTAGCCCTGAGCTAAATGTGCAGTTTTGTAAGCTGAAAACTCTTTTGCTGTCCTCCATTTGTCTTGAGATTTTGAAATTCAGTTCATCCAGGAAATTGTCCTCTTCTACTTCTTCCCCTGCTTAGTTAGAGGGAGAAGGGAAGTCGCATTATAGAGATCTAAATTATGAAATGAAGTTTTACTTGTATAGAAGTATATCCGACAGAAAGTCATACTTTTTGTTTGTTTGTTTGTTTTTGTTTTTAAGAAGAAAAAAAGATAAACTTTCAGAGGCATTTTTTGATTTGGTGAATTGTTTCAGCTACCCAGGAGGCCTATAAGCACTCTGGGAATACTATACCATTTACAGTTAAAGCTGATTTTGCTAGAACTGCCTTGAGCACTAAAAGTAAAATGCTTGATAAAGGATCCATGTATGACAGAGACCTAGAATTCTGTTTACTTCTGTATTAAACATTACCAGCTGGCTCATCGGGCAACTGCTCAAATGTCTTTTGGGAAGAGGGCACAGCAAGGACTCTCTTGTATCTAACCCAGCAAATAATTTTAGCTCTGTTTATTATTCCTAGGAAGCTCTGACTGATTTAAAGAAGAAATCAGACAAACACATTGTCTCCCTTGTACTGAAAAGGTTCTATTAGCTCCTTTTTACCAGTGTGGAAACCACCCCAGGAAATTTGGTGCTAAGGTTTTAAGATTGAAACCCATTTGGAAATAGGATTATTACTTCTCTCAGTTAAAATTAAGATCAAATTCTGGGTATTTGAAATTGGGTAGCCCATTTAATGGGATTTATCAAATTTAGTTTTGTCTGCCTGTTGAAGTGTCTAAATCAAATAGCCTCAGAGTATTACAGAACAATTTCTCTTCTTGTTTTATATGTTTTTTCAAAAAAATCCTCTTAGGTAACTCATTTTGTCCACTGCAAGGACATGTTTTTACATGAGCTACGTAAAATTCTTATTCTTCAGTAACTTGCCTCTCTTAAAGGATTCTTTAAAGTCCTTGTTAATTTTGCATGAAAACTGGCTATCTTTGCTGTACTAATTGAATCAAATCTATCAAAACATAGACAGATGTTTTGGATTCTGTAGAGGTTCTCTTGTTCTGCCAATGTTGATTTCTAGTAAAGCATTCCTGAAATTCTCTTTTCAACTCATGAATTATTTAGTATTTCTTTGTGTAGTCCCAGTCATTCAATTTTTTTTATTTGTATAGACTGTTATATACCTTCAAGTTCATAGCTAAGTGCTTAGTATCAAGAATGGAATTTTTATTATTTAGAGATACTATAAAACTAGCTGCATAATGTATTAGAACATACCTTGTTTGTTGAAGCTTGTTTCTGTAACTGGATATAAGCCTTTAAAATCCTGGCATGTTTCAGCTATTTTTCTTAAGAGAGAGAGAAAAAAATGTGTCTACGTATGTGGATTAATTTTTTTTTTCCAGTGGAAAATAAAACAATATGTTTGTTATGCTTTTGTGTAACAATTCTAAAATAACTGATTTTAGCTAAAGGTTGGAGGCTGAGAACTTCAGCAGATATGAAAGCTTTTGAAAGCTGAAATCTAAATCCCAAATGTATGATTGTGATAGCAGTTGCTAAAATCTGTGACCTAAAATTACAGAGTTGTGACAAAACTTCTCTAGTAAGCAGGAGGATTGATTTTTCTTTAAATGGGTGTTTGGAAATGTGTGTATGTTGCTTCTGAAAAGTCACAAGTCTTGGTTCTTTTCCTTAGGGATACCAGGGATCAGCAGGAACTCCAGGTATCCCAGGAACTCCAGGGATTCAAGTAAGTTTCTATTTCGTTCCTAGAATTTGAATATCTGAGACAAAGCCTGCCAAGTTTCTCTCAATATCTCTTGTTTGTCATTGAGAGTTGAGGTGTGGGGAATGAAAAGGGCCCAAGCGGTGTTATGACATCAGGGGCCGTCTTTGGGTGAATCGCTTTGAAATTCACATGGCTTTGGGTTTGAAGGTAGGCTGACAATTAGACTGCAAATCCAAGCAGTGCTAGGTAAGGCCTGTAGAAGATGGACTCATCTGCAGCTTAGACATTTTTGTCTTGATCCAGAAGCCATACAATAGTTCCTTCAATTTTTCTGTGAATCACTAGCAGTGATCTGAAGTCTTGTCATGGTGATGGATTGCCCACAATTCACATGTCCAAAACAAGGTTTCACATAAAGCCCAGACTGATGGAGGAGAATTATTTTTCGTTGTTGTATTAATTAAGTGGTCCTTACTGAGACAGTTATTGGAAACCTGTGCTGTATTTTACTTGTGGCATGATCCAGTCTGAATGATAGTCAAGGATTTACTCATTTGTTGAATTAAATATCTGAGAGCACGCTGGGGCCAAGAGCAAGCCTGCAACATGGCATATGTGAAGGCTGTCTGACGGACAATTGAAAGGGACATCTCTGGGCTAGTTCAGGCGTGACATAATGAATGTGTGACATTCTTTTTTTTGCTGGTGTGGTCCTTGGTTAGAACAAAAAATTGTTTCAGTGTTCCTCAGTCACGGGTTATGACAGTGTGCCATGTTCATCCATGTTGGGTACACATTGCGCTTGGTTCTGCTTTTGTGTCCAGTTACCAAAAAGTTGGAATCAGGCAGCTGGCACACTGGTCTCTGGCCCATGTTGTGTTACATTTCTGTGTCTCACTCTGTATCAGATTGTATTAGTATTTGAGCTGGTGTTAATTTCTTTCTTGATCTAGGGACCTCGTGGCTTGCCAGGTATCAAGGGAGAGCCAGGAAAAGATGGAGCAAAGGTAAAAGAACTCAAACAAGAATAATAGATAAAAGGATTTTATTCTTACCTTTTATAATTTTTGGTTGTAAAGGAAATAGTATCAGTATTTTTACATGAGTATTCTCTGAGAATTGTTTACTAAAAGGGTAATAAGGAAGGACTAAGAATACTAAATTTGAATTCTGAATCTGGTCTCCTTTATTTAATAAATTTTATAGAGGCTTTAGCACTGCCAGTAACAACTTTATTGCACTGAATAACATATATTTAGAAAGTGTATCTAAGTATGGGTACCTGGAAGCACAATACAGACATCTGTGAGAATGGTTTCTTTTTAACTCTTTTTGTCCTTTTTCTCTTTAAATGAGTGTCCTCATAACCTAGGTAGGAATTCCTGGATGGCACTTTTTGTCAGAAAACACTGACTAATTGAAACCAAACCTTTTTGTGGAAAATTCTAGCTGAGGTGTAGCCAGTAGCTTGGAGCTGTAGACAGATGTGGAACCTTATATGTAGCTCCCTTCTGGTAATCAGGATAAACTTGTCTCTGGATCTTCTGCATGCACAGTGAATAAACTGCCCATTGGCTATTGGCAAGTCTCATTGGTATGTAAATATCTGTGGACACCCTTCTCTCATTTTTCTGCCCTACATTTAGAAAAGTTCTAAGCTGACTGTGATGACAGTTATTTTAGTTTTGGTTTATTAAAACTTCAAAGCCCTTTCTGTAAACAAGCATTTGTTTTCCCAACAGATCTTAGAATTTCTTTCTAAAGTTCCCAATAAGCAGGTCCTTAAATTCATCACTGTTCAGCAGAATTCTCAAATTCATGGTTAGAGCTGAAAAATTGCTTACGTGTTCTGTGCTTTATTAATCTCAATCTGATTGCTTTCAGAAGTTAATCTAATCGATCACCCAGTATTGGGCCATGTGTAAAAATTAAGATGCTGCTGGTGAAAAACTCTAATTGCCTGGCAGTGCAGGGTTGTGACAGATAGAATATTTCCTATTGCTCAGTCTAGCCTTGTTTAAAATGTGCCAAGAAATAGGGCTTCCATCACTGTTTTAAAGAACATTTCCATTGTAAAATAGGTCTTGCCATTAGAATTTTTCCTGGAAATTCAGCCCAAATTTTCATCTCTTTATTTCACCCCATTACTCATAAAGTTTCTCCAGTAGCTGATTTAAAACTGTTTCAATTTCCAAATGTTTTAGTTTATCCAATAATTGAACCACCACTTCTGAGCAGAAGTGGAGACTCCATTCTTTTTCATTAAGGAGCAATGGATGCATGGAGTGTTACTTTTATAACCTTTGCTGATTCTTGAGCTCCATTCCATTGTCTGCTTTTAATATTTATTTGTTGAGAGAGATTGTGATAGCATTAACCCACATGCTATCATTCCTGTGGTCTTGTTCCTGCCTACTGCAAATATATGACAGGCCTCTCCAAATCTGCATAGGCATGAATGGCTTTGATAAACAGCACTGAGACATGTCCTGGTTTAACCCTTGTCTTAGAATTTGAAATATTATATTAAGTAACTTTCTAAGCATAGTTTACTATTCCTCCTATATGACTGAAATATATTAAACAAATTAAAATATATTGTTCAATATTAAAGTAGATATTAACAGGAAGAAAACATTCTGATTGTCCAAAAATGATTTTGTGATTAGCTGTTTTCTCATGTGAAGTAGATCTTGTCTACTGAAACAAGCAACTAGGATTGCTTTTATTGTTTCAAGTCAAGTAGTGGCGAGTTGTAATTCAGGATTTTCTTGTTACTGCTCAAGGGAACTTGCAGACAAATTGTCAGTTAAATATCTTCAGTACCAACAGCAAAAGTTTGGAATTCCTGATATCTGACACCTCTGAGAACAATAAAAAGAACTGATATTTTGCCTTGTCTTTTCAATTGCCAACTGCATTTACCAAAGTGGGTTCTTTCTTCCGCTGAAATGAGATATCGTTTGTCAAATTGACACTTATAAGTGTATTTTGGTTTGTTTCTTTTTTAGAGAAGGTACTTAGTATCTTATTTTTTAATTCTTCACTCATCCAGAGTAAGCTGGTAAGAAATTTCATAAGGTCAGTAGGTCTTTGATATTTTCAACAAGAGGTAGAAGCAAAGCCATTCCAGAACTAGGAAATTTCCTTATTCTGTGGGAATTTGGAAGGGATGGTGGAATTATCATAGCTCCTACAGAGATTTTCAGAGTTTTTTTTCATCTTGTAAAACTAAATTGCTACTTTTGAACCTCCATAAGACTTATTAAAAGATTAGAGTAAATTTAGTCTAAAATTTAGTGATTAAGCTTTTTCTTTTATGTAATGAATTTTGTTTAAAGATCAAAAATCTACCAGTCATCATACCAATGTTAAGAAGGTGATACAGTGGTATATTACATCTTTCCACTATTTGTTGATCACAAGAATATGAATGTTATTATAGTATATTACCACTATTTTGATACAAAGACTTAAAATATGTTTGCTATTTCAGGGTGACAGTGGACTTCCTGGTTTTCCTGGATTACATGGGATGCCAGCACCAAAGGTTGAATTTAAATATTTCTTGTTACAATATTCCTGTGTTTCAGCTTGCCCTGTAGTTTAATTTGAAGGGAAAACAAGTCTATATACAATACTATGTCAGAGCATTTGATGAATTACTCAAAATGAATAGATATGAAGGTGATGTTTAGGGAAGATACATGCCATGGGACTTCATTACATAGATATCAAACAATAGAAACACCTGTTATTTCATTTCTGTTTTGCTCTATGGGATTTTATATTAATTCGATTTTACTACTACTTAGAGGATTCTTCATTACAAATAATGTTTTTAAAAAATAAAAACAATTTTATGATTTTCTTGTCATTCTACTTGAGTGACAGCACTTTAAAGGACAGTTCTGGTCTGTCACAGTGAGTTTAGTTCATGTGTGTATTCCCCAAAACAATTTTCCCTATATTTTTTGCTCATCTATGTTAGTAGTAGAATTTACCTCTTAGTTTTTCCAAATTTGTGTTTTTAACTCTTCAAATAAGGTCTTCAGAAAAGTCCAGCTCTTTTCAAGGAGCTGAATTTTCACTTAGGTTCCTGCCTATACTGAAGCAATGAGAATCACAAAGTGCCTTCTATAGAAAGTAGAAGCATTAAGTCTGCTAGCTGTGGATCATCTCACCATCAGTGTTGGACATTCTGGCCTTCTCCTCTAGGAAAGCTGGGCAAATTCAGGATTTGCCTTTAAGTCTTGAGCATATCTTTTATATCACATGGAACTCTTTGCCTTCTTTGTGTCTGCTATACATGTATACTTTATATATATGTATATATATATATATCTTTATGTAACTACTTCTATTTTAAAAGTTAATTTGCTCACATACATTTTGTCTAGGGAGAAAGAGGTCCTAAAGGAGATCAAGGAGTGCCAGGAATATATGGAAAAAAGGTAAGTGACTTTATAATTATAAATTAAAGCAAAATGCTGTTGGTATCTGTGATGGGGTGACCTTGACTGGCTGCCTGGTGCAAACCCCCAAGCACTTCTCTTAATCTCTCTTCTCAATAGTATGAGTGAGAAAATAAGATGGAAAAGCTTGTGGGTCCAGATAAGAGAGATCACCTGCCAGTTACTGTCACAGGCAAAACAGTGGCTACTTGGGGGAAATTAATTTAATTTATTGACAACTAAAATAAGTTTGGATAGTGAGGAAAAAAAAAACCCCAAACAACTAAACCACGTTTTCCTCCACCCAGCCTTTTTCCAGGCTCAACTTCCCTCCTTCATGGGATAGGAAGTAGGGAGCAAGGCTGGGCAGTCTTTAATAGCTTCTCCCTGCTCTTCCTCCTCACACTCCTCGCCTGCTCCAGTGCAGGTCCTTCCCATGGCCCGCGGGCCTTCAGGGCAAACCCAGTCTTGCATGGAGTCTCCATGGGCTGCACCTTGCTACCACAGCTCCACCATGGCCCCCTCCAAAGGCTACAGGGGCCTCTGCTCCAGCACCCTCTTCTTGGTGTCTGCAGAGCTGTCACCTTTTCTTTCCTTACTTTGTTGGTGTCATGTTTCTGTCCCTTTTTAAACACGTTCCTCAGTGCCACCCGGGCTGTGGGCTGGTTGGATCTGGCTGGAACTGGCTGTGTCCGGCTGGGGCAGCCCGGCCTCCCCTCACGGAGCCCCCCGCAGCCCCTGCTGGGACCCTGGGCATGGGAACCCCAGACAACATAATTAATATTTTCATAGCATGTATTCACAGAGAAGGTAATTCTTCATTTACAGCTGAGAAAAAATGTTCACTGCTTTTACTGGATGTATTTACATTTAGCAATATCAAACTCACGCTCTTCTTACTTGGATGTTTTGAGAACTGTCTTCATTCTGTTAGTGGATTGGTGCAATTCATTTTCACATAGCACAAAATTCATGTATTTTTTGTAAATGTGTCTATGGGGTAACACACCATATATAGGGCATATGTAATAATTATATTGCAAAGAAGTCTAGTTTTTAGTATAGATGTACATATAACCAAACACGAGAAAGGGAGAAGAGTTAGAGGAGTGAGGAGAGGAGCACATGAAAGGAGTGAGGCTGATAGTGGATGGGAAGAGAGATGTTTTAATCTGTAATTTATATAAAGCAGAGAGTATATTTTGGCCATCCAGTGTTTTCAGCTGTATTTTCACCTGTCCTTATATTTTCTTCATGTGTTTAGTCTAGAGTTTTAAGCAATTTGAAAGAGGGTCTGTGTTAGCATTTCTATAGTTTGTAGCATATTTTTGTTTATGTAATGGGGTCGTAGTTATTAATTGACAACTGCCTGTGTTAATAAAGAAACAGATCTGTGCATTTTCAAAATAAGAAATAACATACGTGAATTATTGGTTAAATATATTGAATTTGCAGCATAAACATTGAGCACTACTTACTTTTTGTTTGCTGTTTTTCTCAGGGTTCAAAAGGAGAGAAGGGTGATACAGGATTTCCAGGAATGCCTGGACGATCTGTAAGTTTTCTGAAGACGATTTGTCGTTAACTTTTCCTTGTTAATTCACCTACTGATTACTGTTAAATGTTGCCACAGGGAGATCCTGGTAGAAATGGGAAAGATGGATTACCAGGCAGTCCTGGCTTCAAGGTATGTAGAAATGTATGTTAATATCTTGATAAAAATCTTCAGTAGCATTGCTCTGTTGTAAACATACCCAGTTTATTCTGTGGAGAATTACTGGAAATTAAAATAACGTTGTTACTGGGAGATGTGGAAGATTACTGCAGTAATAAGCAGCCTTCATTGTTTTCAGTTGTTCTGTGAGCCTCAGAGGCAAAGCTTTTATTAAGATTGTATTAGTGATCATTAGAGATTGTTTATACTTTATCTCCCTTATCCTTTTGTATTTCTCTAACCCTGTGATTGTGTTAAAGAGATTTATATACAAGCATACACCAGAGAACATAATTGCTTTTGAAGGGAGCTGCAGGAAAATTAGGGGAAAGTACCTTCAGTATTGGATTAATGTTTGTGTTTGTATTCTCTTCACTATGCAGTGCTGTTCGTATTTAACGTAGAACAGTTTTTCAAGTCAACTAGGTATGTGTCTACTGTAAGAAAGACAACAGGATCTGGTATTTCTATAATGTATTGCAGTCTGTGAGCTCACTGGATGTTTTGCTTGCCGAGTTGTTGTTTGCACTGTTCTAATTTGTGAAAACATCAACTTTAGCAGTACCAGTTTTAAGTTCACAGGGAAAAGATTTCAATAATATGTGATGCAAATGCTCAATTGAATTGATCTAAAGAAGTTTTTCAACAGCAGCTTTGTTCCTATAAGATTTTTTTTTTATAATAATGAAATTATCTAGGGCTGCTCAAGTTAGTGTTCCTTCAGTGTCCAAAAGTGCAAGTGTACTTCTGAGTGCTTTTGTCTAAATTCATATTGCTGTATTTGGAGATCTGGGTCTTCCATTTTATGACCATGCTTGTGTAGAGCAGTTGGGGATGCAGCTGGGAATATCCGTGACATTTGCTGCAGCAGGGAGATATGACACAAGACCTGTGAGAGACCTAAAACCTTCCAGGCAGTAGCTGTCAATGGATCCAGGGTAATGCCAAGGGAGTCTGGAGAGCAGATCAGCTCAGAGAAGGCAGACTCGTCGGTATCAGTTGAGTTGTGTACATAAAAAGCCCCTGGTGCATTTGAAACGCATTCATGTCCAAAACATCCTCAGGGAGCTGAAAAATATGTCCTATGGAAAGCCAGTGCCTTTCTGGAGTGGGAGCAGACAAGATACTATTGGGTATCTCAGATATGACCAAACATCTGTGTGTGGGCAATGGAACTCAACTCCTGGAGTCTGGTCAGCTGAATCAATCCTCCATCAATTGTCCCAACTAGACTTCTGTTATCTGTGATATGAGCTTGGTTACTCCCCAGGAATTTGTTTCAAATGCATCCTCTCTTATTTTACGTATATATATATTTTTTTTATATATATAAATATATGTATATCTATAGGTATATACACACATACACATACACAGATATCATTGCTAAGTTGGAGGAGTAATTCTTTCTCTGGTACTGTAGAAGGTAGGAAAATTAGATATTAGATTTTTTTCTTCTCTGCTATTTGATAGCATGGACTGGTAATAGTCACAGTTAACATTAACATAAAATTTTAACTGTTACTGGTGGCAATTTAGAGTGAAGCATTATTATAGTTGCTAGAGCATGAATTTGGAGTGTACTTGCATATGTTTTATGCTTGTAAGCAATATACAGAGAATTCAGTATATTGTGTGAATGTGTGTACATTTAAACTGCAAGACATTTTCTGGACTATTTTCCGTATTATTGTACTACAAAAATATGACATGCTCATTAGTTTTTATTAATTTCATAATGTAATAGTTAATAGAAGCCATATTTTTCATTCAAACATTTTGTTAGCCTGACTTCAACATCTGCTTGCTATAAAACATTGCTTCATTCTGGGTCTGTAATCAAATTCAGAACAGTAACAAACAGGCTGTCTTTGAAGGAAATTTCTGCTGGTGCTTTCCTGGTTTTTTACAATATCCATTTTGGGAAAGAATGTGGAAAAAACATGCCTTGAAACCCAGATGCTACTCATTGTTACTTCAAGTCCAGCTTTTATAATTTTAAGTTAATTAGTGCCAGATTATTTTATATGTGTTTGTGTGTATATCTATCTCATCTATATCTATATCTTTGCCTTTTTTTAATGTGCTTTTATTTCTGGAATTATTCAGCATTTCAGAATACTTTAGTATCATACATACTTTGATAAATACTTGTGGTACTGCTCTATTCTGTAGTACTTTGAAATATTTCTTCATACCATTGTTTATACTAACAGTTAGACAGTAACAGTTTATTACTGTTTTATGCATTTTTTCTACCAGAAAAAAAACAGAAATTAACAGAAATTGCTGTTCTGAGTGAAAAGAAAATTGTCTCTCATCTCTTTTTGCAAACTGTTTGATAGCATGTGTCAGACACAGTATGAGGGAGTATTGGATTGATGACACTTCTTGCTGTGTCTTATACTTTTAAGAGATGTTTATTTGGTGAAGTCTCAATGTGTATTGGTTTTAAATTTTACTTATACTAAAAATATAATTTACTATTTAAAATTATTTTTATTATGCAAATAAGGTTGTTTTTGTAAGTCTTTTTTTTATTTTAAAGGGAGAAGTTGGGCAGCCTGGATCTCCAGGCCTAGAAGGACATCAAGGAGAGCCTGTAAGTGATTAAATTGATGACATATCCTTATGTACAGATTTGTTTTGTTGGCTTTTATCTTTTTTTTTCTTTTTAGTTAGTGGCTATTATACTTCATGTTTAATTTATGTTGATTTGAATTGGTTGATATGTCCATTTCTTAAAAAGTGCTTGTTTCTTTTCTGCTGTTCATCTTTAAATTTGATTTAATTAAAAGAAATAAACAAGCCCTTAAAGTCAGAGATGCCTTAAAAAAAAATTCTTAACCATATCGCTGTTGTGTATACTGAAGTGTATATATATATATATATATATATATATATATATATATATTTATCTCCACATTATAAAACTGTCTCATTATTGATTTCTGTCCTGTTGATGTTATGGTATAGTTAGACGTTAATAATTACTTACTTGAGGAAAGATTCTGGGTGGGTTTAACTCTCGTTTCTGCTACATGGTGTATCTTCTTTCATATACTCATTAATGGCACTTTTAAAGTCCATTTTTTCACTATGTACCACTGCCTTTCCTTTGTCCAGTTTTACTGGCCTTTTACTTCCTTGCATCTTCTTACACCATATTATCTGCATGTCTGTTCTTCTTGCTTGGCTGGGGACCGTTCTGCTTCATTTTTGCTTTGCTTGTTTCCAAAGACGTTGTTCCTCTACCGGTATTTGGAAAACTCCTCAGGGCAGCTCGTTTTACCTCCTCTTAATATCTGATAGCTGGGCTTTGTCCTCTTTGTTTCCTCGTTTAGCTCTTTAAGGCCAGCAGACTGCTTGAAGCAGATGAGCCAAGATTGAGGCTTTGAATGCTGAGAGACAGCCAGCTGTCTTCAAACCATCAGCAATTCTTCTGTAGGTCAAGAGCAGTAAATGCAGCTTAGTTGGTGGAGCACTGCCTTACAGATGAATTACATTCTGAATTACATTTTGAATTGTAAAATAAGGAGATAGAGCTGTATACTGTCAGAAATTTTGTGGTATTGAATGTAATGGGAGGCAGTCTGAGTTACATGATACTGAAATCTAATAGAGAGTTTTGATAATGAGGAGTTGGAAATAGTACTTCCAGCAGAAGAATTCTCAAACCTTTTCATTTAAATTTTTTATATATTCACCAAAACCTCCTGAAACATTTTGAGTAGACTGCAAAACACTGAGAAATCATGCCCAAGAGACTTTCTTCCCATTTGTCGGGCTTAAGTGAAAAACACACATAATCCCTCCCTTGGCTTTATTTTTTCCTCTTTTTCTGCCCCAAATAACTGTGAGGTGTTTTAACCTTTTACAGTCTGTGGTATCTTCATATGTAAGAAAGACTGGACGTGAATGTTAATTGAATATCATAAAATACAACTGAAAGGATTCTGGTATATTGTAAGTTGGTATACCGTAACAAATGTGTTGAGATAATAATGAGTTCTCTTATTGTCCCTAGCCTTATTTTGTCTCTTTTCATTTTTACAAAAGAAATGGTAGTTGGTCATTGTGATTTTTTAAAAAATTAGTCTAAGAAATGGAAGGAAAAAGGCACTTCTAACCTAGGGAAAACTAAATTTTTAATACTTTAACAGCTCTCTTTCTAGTGTGATAGCATTGGTTAAGTATGAACTATATCTACTAAAGAAATATAGATGCTTCACAATATAACAGTTTAAACAGCAATGTAAACTCATCACTAAAGTCTCATAATTTTGCTTTAAAGGGATATGAATTCGTAGATTTAAGACATTAAAGGCACTAAGAAGCCTTTTAAAATCACCACAAAATAATACAGAGGGAGACTTCCAAAATAGAAACAACTACAGCAAATTTAAACAATTGTAATAGAGCAAGCCAAATTGCATTGCATGCTTCATTCATAATCAGTGGAGGTTCTGAAGAGCAGAAAGTCTACATGCTGACCATGAAATTGCCTTAAGGTCACCATTAGGAAATGTAAGGCACTGAGTCATCCCTGCTCATCTGCCTCTATTGCTGATGTAGCACCATCCTGCATGAGCAAACACAGCGCTCCCATCTATTTAGGGCCTGGAGGAGGAGCAAAGAGCAGAGCAGTTCAGTGCAGAAATGTTGTGGTAAAAGTGTGTGTTTGGGTTGTGGAAAATGAAAGCTATCCTCATCTGTGAGATATATGGGCTCCTCTATTCAGTTGAGGGTAATTGGCTTTCACCTGTTGGAGAGGGAGCTGGATTTTGGGGGCTGTGAGTGATGTCTTGTGCAACTTAGTGCTTCTGTTTTTTCTGTTGTTCCCCAAATGTGTATTTGATGTCTGACATGTAAGCGCCTCCTCTTGGCTCCCCTTCTGTGGAATTCAGTGTAATCTTCTCTGGTGGGATAGCATTCTAGTTAGGGCACTGGTGTGGAAGAGGGGGATTGATCTGTGCTGTGCCATCCCTGTGACAGCCAAATAGGTTGCCGAAGCACAAGACAAGCCTTGGATGATCCAGGTGAAGCTGGATGACTTTATATCATTAACCAGCCACATGCAGCTGTGGCCCTGGGACAGCTCAGCAGGTTGCGTGGATACCCCACCCACACAAACATACATGCAGACAGTCTTTATTTCTTTCATTCAGCCACATTAGTGTTAGACATGGCTTAATTTGTTAAGTTGATGATTTAAAAAATAGTCATCTTATGATCTGTCTTGCTTTAGCAAATAAAAATACCATGGTTGTGAAATGAATGCATCTTGAGACAACATCTAAGGAGCAACTGTCTAGAATGCAGAGCATGGATGACCTGAACTCCCATTACCTCCAGCCTTTGAGATGTGTGGTTATTTTTTGAACAGAATACTTTCTGGTATATTATTACTGTTATTAATCCCCAAAGTTACAAACAGAAAAAGTAGGTTGTAAAGCTAAATAAATAATTTCAAACTATGTGCTTGATTTCCCTCAGTAATACCATTTGGAACTTCAGTTAACCAGACTATCCCAGTTCTGCCCGCTCTGTAGAATAACATGTGACAGTATGGACAGAATAATTTAGATAGGATTTAGTAAAGGTAGTAATCAAGCTCATTTTCCTGAGGACAAAAACAGGCCATGCTGTCACTTGAGTAGTTTAATGGCTAGTCATCTATCTTACTGATGACAGGCTGTTTTGATAAATACATTTTTTGAGGGACCAAATGTCTATAGTATAAATAAAGATTTATTTGAGCTTAATTTCAGCCTGACTGCCTTTTTTAACATAGGTAGGGTTTTTCAGAATTGGGTTTCAGTGGAAGCTCCTTGTGTTTGCAATTATGCAGATGGGAACTCTGAAGTGAGTGCTTGTGGGTAAAGCTGGCAGGACATTTATAGCACTCTTCTAGGCCTAGCATATGCTCTCCTGCCACAAGTAATATGTCTGAGCATTTGCAACTGCTCATGTTTACTCTCCAGAAATCATATTTTTCAGAAATACATCTGCAAACACTTAAAATGGTAGAGTTTTGTCTCAATATTTAGGTCACGTTGCAAGACCTCAGATGTGGCCTCATTTGTGCCAGCGATAGCAGCATAACACGACTTTCAGCTTGTGACCTGACTCCCACCGTTGTACCTATGCTCCTGGTTTGTCTGTTGATCTTTCATAACTGCATCAGGAATGCCAGATACTGATCAATGCATTCTCTGAAAAAATGTGTGTTTTATGCTACGCAATGGTAGCAGAATTCTTTTCGAAATATGTTCAAGATGCACTAAAAGGTACAGCGTAAGTTGTACTGTCTTCATAATGCAGAAATCCTGAAAACAAACTGGTATAGCCAGGTGTCCTGTGTGTTCAGAAAGTAAATATGAAGTTAATGTAATTCTACTGCATCTAATAGCTATGCTGAGATTGATAGAAACAGGAAAAAAGGAAAGAAAATTCCTGACTTAGTAATACAGTAGTATGCAGAAGAAAGTTTGGGGTCTTTTTGTTACTATTATTTTCCTCTCTGTGTCATGTAATGTTTTGCTTGATGCACCTTATGTTGATGTTATGTTAGTTTGTACCACTTTTAGGTACTAAGATGCCATTTACTCAACATTTGTATCTTGTATTTGCATTTACTTACTGAGTTATGAAACACTTAGGATAAAAGCAAACCTAAAAACTCTTTTGTATATTTGCACAGTGGGCCTTGTGAAAAAAAATCCTTTCTGAAAGTGTTGTTTTTTATGCGCCTAGTCTGATTATTGTATTTCTACTTTTAATCTCTTCATAGATTAAAGCATAAAGATCCTGTCATATTTCCAGTGCTCAAAAGATCGTGTGTTGTATGAATTTATTACTTGTGGAAGTATTCCATAGAGCACCAAATACTCATTCAGATTTTATATCACCTTAAATTAGGCACTGCTATAAAATAGTGCTCTCTTTGTAAGTAGCATATAAAAAAGAAATTATTTCCTATGTTTAAGAGGAAATGACGAGTTTTAAGAGAAATTATGTCAGTTTTTAAGAGAAAAGTGATCAGAAGACTCAACAAAGTGGTTGGTGTGAGTCTATCAAAATTTTTAGTTTCTGATCTGATATTCATGCTTTTCTACTAGTCTGAGATGCCTCTGTAGTAGGAGCTGAACTCTGATGGCCTGCTTTTCAAAGGTATCAGCATTACAGTCATAAGGGATGTAAGGACTAGCATTTTCTCTGCAAATAATGTCTTGTGGGTCTCAAAAGGACACCTATTTCTTTTTTGAAAATCCTGACTTTTACCTGTAAATAAAAAAATAAATTGTTATTTGGGTGGGGTGATTTTTTTATACATAAACAGCTGATAGTTATGATTTTGGCAGGCATATGCCATTCATCATTATTTCTTTACAAGTAGGTTTACTAAGTTCAATGCACTTTTTAGTATTGATTCTTTTTTCCTTCTTCTAATATCTAAATTGTCGAAGTAGACAGGGCAGAGTCTTGCTGATGACTTTCTGAGTGCTTGAGCTACATAACAGATGTTGTTAGTCTTGTTCTCACTTGAGAAAGGGGGAGATGACAGCTTTGTCCACACAATACTTTCAGCAATCATTTGTTAATTACATAGTGCTGTAAGCTCAAACACGTTTTTTAGACTGAATGCAGGTTTTTCTGTCAAGCATAACTTCTAGGTAGCTGTATGTATTTTGAGCAGGTTCAACCTAGGTTATCTTCATTCTGACTGACAAGTTATTTTGATTAAATTCATTCCGTACTATAATTACAGAAGAGTTAATTGCTGTTAAGAAGATAAATATGAGAATAGTGCTGTAATGGACAGGTAATTAAAAGACTTCTAGAACTTCAGGCAGGCTAATCTGAGTTCCTTTATTATTCCCAGTTGACAAAAATGATACAAGACATGACAGCATAGTTGCTGATCCAAGGCATATTGAAGTCAATGGAAAGATTCCCATTAAATTCAGTCTGGACTGGGGCCACAGTAAATGCTGTAATAAACTTGGACCCTCTAACCTAAAGCAGCTTGGAAAATGCCTGCTTTTCTAAGTTGTAAAGCTAACAGTTCTCTCCCATCTAATTCACACTTTCTGCCTGTTCATCATGATTTCTAATTTTTAAATTTATATCCTCACACAGTGCAATTACATTAATGATAATAATTTGCTATAATTATAGTGTCTTTTTTGGTTTTGTTTTGTCTACAGAGACTTGGGAAAGTATTTTTTGTTATTTTTTTCATTTAATGCCGTTTTAAATTTTATAATTTTGGAAAATCATGTAGAGAAGAGGTGGCATGCCCTGCTGACCTTTCTTTAAGACTGTTTTATAAATGCAATGTTAACAAAAGAAAATTCTTAAAAGTTGTAAGGAAATATGAAAGGAGCTCTAGTTGTAAACCCATTGTGGGCATGAATGGCATATGCTATAAATAGTTATAAATGGTACTCAAAGTACTCTGTTTTCTGCTTGTATGCTGTAGTGACCTTTTTATGTCTGCTCTGTCACTTTTCTTATGAATTCATATGCTGATACAAATTAGATGCCAGCATTCCTCCCCTATTGCTGCTGTTTTGTGAACATAGAGATAGAAATTCCTCTAACAAATGTGTTGTACCAATATAAAATCTTTCTATCAACTTGATGAGCTGTGTTACAATAAACAAGTGCTTGTCATTTGTTAAAATCTCTCTTAATAATTTGTTAATCTTTTATAAACTGAGAGTGTTAAAACAGTATGATTCTGAAAGAATTGTCCTGCAATGAGCGCTTAAAGGTACAGCTTTGTTAAAAAGTGTAGTAACTATCTTCTAAGCACAAAATTAGTGGTAGTGATGATTTATTTGCATTCCATGACTGATTCCAATGAGCTAGACCCGTTTATACACAAAACCACAGGCTCTTCTGAAGAGTCTGATTTCTTCTATGCATTAAAATAATTTGGGGTGTTTATTGGAAATTTTCATGTAGAGACTTTAAGCTTGATATTGGTCATCTTGGTTATCTGTACTAGAAAGTGAGCTTTAATTGCCAGAAGAAGTGCTTTGGCATAAGCTTATTCTGTCTAGAGTAAGACACATGTTCCACCTGTTTTTTTTCCCACTGAGGGAATGATAATATGTAGCTTGAGCCTTTAGCTGTCATGTTTTCAGCTTGGCTTAGCGGGGATCTAGGGATCTGCCTTGAAACTAAGAGTGAATGAACTTGGTGGTATGGAAGTATTCATTACACATCCAGTATACTCTCTCATGGTAATATTCCCCAAAAACACAGTTAAATGCTTGTGCATTTAGGAAACTGGAGGCTTTCACATAAATTGCAGAGACTGCAATATGCATGTGTTTACAAACATCACTACCTTTTTTCTCAGTACCAGAAACTAGAATTTCTTGGTATTAATATTGCAGTGGGTTTTTCTGTAGAAATTGGGTTTTTGGCATTTTAACATTATAGCTATGCAATTTGACTTAATGTAAGTCAAATTTTTTTTAAGTGGGAAAGCATTAGTTTACTACAACTGATTATCATTCAAAAACATTTCTGATTAATTGTTTTTGTTACTTTGAGCAAATGATGTACTGATAAATTTCAACTATATTAGTTAATGTACTACTTCTTGGACTGAAAAAAAGACATTCTAAAAAATTGCTGGACTAGATCAAATGTAGATTTTTGAAAAGTTGAATGGACAAATCCACACAATTGTAAATTGATCTTATGTTGTTTATCAGAAATGTCTTTATTCTCAAGGATATAGTTAAAAGTGTGTTTGCTGAATTGGCTTAAATTAAAGAATTAAAGCAATATAATGTGTGTGTGTGTGCCTGTAATTGGTTAGTTCGCCCTGCTGAGAATAGCTAGTAAAGATCTTGAAAGTTAAATGGTAAAATGGAATAAGTATGCCTGAAGTGCTCAACATTCACTTCCTTTGACATGTGATATTTAAAAAAGGACTCATTTGCATTCTTTTGGATCCACCTGATGTCAGTAGTAACATTTAGAGCCTTCCTGAACTTGTGTGCTAATTTCATTCAGCCAAGAAAGGCTTTTCTGAAGAAGGAAAGGCTTGAAGAGAATGTTTGGACTGGTGTATGTTGTATATTGGGCTTACATCTGACAAGTTAGTGCCAGGAAAGTTGATGTTTATACTTCCAGTAATCATTGTTTCACATGTGCTGATTTAATCTTTAAACAGCAACATCTCCTCTTATTCTTGCCATACAATTTTCTTCTTTACATTTTATGACTTAGGTAAATATCTGCTGGGATTTCCAGTAACTCTGAAGACCAAAGAGAAAGTTCCCCCAGCTAATTACTATATTTAGAAACCAAACATAGAGAGTAGAGGATGAATGAAGAAGACAATCGGTTAGAATGTAGCAGACATAAATGTTTATTATTTCAGTTGATTTCATTTGCATTTTGCTGTTCTATTCTATGCTTCACAGCATGTTTATGGTAAGTTTCTTAACCACAAGTAGAAAGAAGTTTACCAAGAGGATGTTTGACTTTCCTTCCTCTGATCCAACTTCAACAGAGTAGTAACAGTGTACCCAGCTTTCTAGCTAGTCATCATTCTTCTTCGACATGGTAGAAGCCAGAGAAAAAATTTGTTGTACCTGAGTCCTCAGAAGGTCTGATTTACAGCCTCCTTGAGAACTGTGGCCGGGGTGGTGATACAAAACCCTCTAGCTCTAACTGCTTCAGAGCTCTAAGTGCTGTATCTGGCAACAAATCTATAACTTGCGTTCTGAGAATTACCCACAATGGTTTGCATTTCACCTCATATACTCAAGTAGACATATTTAGTCTATTTCTTTGATATGATTTTTGTACAGTGAAAATTATATCTGCATTCAACCCATCATTGAATACTTGTCTCAAATAGAAGACAAGTATTTAACGATGGGTTGGTCATTTTTGTTCTGTCTTAGACAGTTTAGGTATTTGGATTAATTTAAGTTATTTTAATTGAAGCCCTCCAGAAAATACACAAGAGAAAAACAAGCAAACAACTTATAGCAGGGCTTCTTTGTTAGTTTTGTGTTCAAGTGGTAGTTGGGCTGTCAGAGTAATTAGTTACTTGTTGTGTTTCTTCTGTGTGACCGTCTTGATCAATAGCATTGCATTATTCCTGTCCACCAAGAGCTTTAAACATGAAATTGAGAAGCTGATACTCAAGTCTCAGAACCTCAAGCAAATATAGTGCTAGAAAATTAGGGGAAATTTGGTATGGTAAGTGTTTCGTTTTTTTAATCCTTACATGCTAAAATTGCTGTAAGTTGAAGCTACGGAAAGTCTTGTCAGAATACAGTCTGGCTTCTCATCCATAACAAAACAAAGCAAAACAAAGCACCATGATCTTTAATTAGAGTGAATTTAAATCCATTTGCAAGATTTAATTATTGCTTCTGCTAGTATTATTAAACCATTTTAGGAAGCAACCTTTGCCTCTTATTGTGCAAATTAATTTTTGCTTTAGTAGTTAGGTTTAGTAATTAAATTTAGTCTTAGTGATTGCTGAGTGAGTCAAGGTGTGATTTTCTTTCTTTGTGCTCTGGAAGGGTTTGGTGCCAGTCTTTTTTGCAGCTTTTCTTAGCTGTTTCTTAAACAGGTAACAACTGCCAAACAGATGAAGACTAAAGGAATTATCACAGAACTTTTTCTCTGGGAATGGATAGGTGTATGTAGAAAATGATTTTTTTTTCACCTGTTATTTACTGCCAGATTGTCAGAGCTTTTGGGACTTTCTTAGCCAAAAATGCAGGCTGGCCCATCCTGCTTAATAGCCAGCAATGGACCAATTCTGTAGGAATTTTACAATCCATTTTGGAACACAGTCCTGCTGCATTCTGTGACCAATTTCACAGAATCCTCCAAAATGAAAAAAAAAAAAGAAAAAAAGCATGATTTGTTGTTAAACTTACTCACTGCTAATTTAACTGAGTGGTTCCTTACTATGGGAAAGGGATGTGGCTGAAAACTCTGTCCTGCCTCAGTGTGACCTGTGTGAACAGAACTCTTTGGTTATGTGTTGGGTGTAAGGAGCAGAGCAGCACTAAGTGAGTGCCCTTTGGGGGGCTCTGCTGGCCTCAGCCTGCCCTGTCTTATGTGTGCAAGGTGCTCAAGTGCTGTGACCCATCATAAGTTTTTCTCCATAATTTAAGTGGTGGAGAAATTTTAAAGCATTTTTAAGGAATGTAACTGCTTGAGTATCAGTGTTTTTAAGTGTAAGTGTCAAATAGGGGTCAGTTTGTCAGTGTTTAGAAGCCTGTAAGATTTCTAGACAGATTGGATGTTGGTTTTCACAGTCTCTAAGGCTGGTGCTAGCATGACAGGCAGAGGGAGGGCATCATGGTGTCACCTGCAGGGCTGGGAGTTCAATATTTTCTGCCCACCTTTGGATCCATGAAGATTTGGCAAGTCTGATGTTCATATTCTTTTGAGGGTTCTTTACAAGAAACAAGAGTAACACCAGTTTCAGCCTGTGACAAGATATGCAGAGTTTTCATTTTCTATTAGTATTTCCAGCTTTCAGATTATAGTTTCCAAGGTCTGTGTTGTTGGCAATGCAATAAGGGTCACTCTGTTCCACATTTAACATGTGTGTTTTATTGCTAATAACTGATTTGCCAAAGAAGTGTTTGAAAACTGTGATCTTATAAATGCAAAGATCTTGGTAATGCTTTTTCCTTTCCTGAACTTAATTTAAAGCTGCTATGCTAGTCTGGTGCATAGTCATTATGTCTGTGGGAATGCTTCTTTGTGTATAGCCCTTTTTTTTTCTTTGATCAATTGCAACTACTCAGTAGTAGCAGATTCAGCTTCATTGAATTTCTTTTCCAGTTTTGTCCATAATCCAAATTTGGTTTGTGTCTTTCATTCTATTGGGATTATCAAGGATTTGCTGTAATCTTTTAAAAAGTGTTTTGACTGTTGTACTTTCATCTAAATTATGTCTTGACTTGTGCTTTTTTGCATGCCTCCAGTAAATTTCTCATGTATCATCAAGTAGGCTTTTTCAAGTAAGGATCAGTAATACATAAAGAGTTACATTTTTCAGGTGTTTAAAGGGATCATGGGAGCATGTGGATAGATAGATACCTTTTGTGTGTCTTGTTCTATTGCTATAATTCATGTAATGTCCTTTAGGGTCTTCCCAAGATCAGAATTGCAGATTTTTCAGAGTAGAAGGAACCATTTGATTGAAACATAAATCAGAGAACTCATATATGCTAGAAAAGCCATCTTTTTATCAGAAGAAAATAAGATAATAAAGAGAGTTGTACTAATGTTCTCTACATCTACCTGGGGAATTGACTGCAAAGCAGTTTGCTCATAACAGAAGAGCTGTTGGAAATACTCTATAATTTCACATCTTCCAGAGAAGAGATAAAATTTTATAATTGTGGATATGTTACCTGTAGCCTAGAAATTCCTGCTTTCCATAATAGGGCATCCTGTCCTACCAGGCACTGAAGAAATGGGAAATATTAAAGACAGTAGCAGAAAATGAAGAATAGAAATAAGCTAATATATACTCATTTTTAGACTAAAATAGGTTTTGTTTTGTTCTAGAAAAAGGTCTTCTGCATGGTTTCTTCTACTGTTTGCAAGCATAAAGTTAAACGTGAGGGGGATGCAAATAATCCTGGTACTAGCTAGAAAAAGTGGGAAATATTTTGAGAAATGTAGCTTGTGTCTTAAGTAAAAATGCCTACATCTAGTTAAACTGTATATAAGGCCCCAGGCAATTTCCTTAATGGATTTTTTGTGAGCCTGTGTGGAAGAAAATACATCTGTTTAATATAATCCAAAACAAAAATAGACACCTCATGATTAATGAAAGCTACAAGAAAATTTTTCCAGGGATTGTGAAAACATTTTCCTCTTACAGTTAAATCCATTCTATCTGCCAGATATTATCAAAGAATGGAAGATTTATTTAAATTGCTGAAACTGGAATAAAAGAGAATATTTATACAGGATTTTTTAACTGTCATAATTGAGGTTCAACATCACAATAGAAACAAATTAATGCTTTTGGGTGTTCTGAAGTCCCAGCTGTGCAGGCTGCAGCTGAGGAAGACTGCATCCAGGGATTTAGTTGCATACCAAGATGAGCTTCATTGATGATATTGAGACAGAAGTAGACATCAAGGTGTGTGGGATTTGGCTGCCTGGGCATTGCCACCAAGAGCCATTGGAATTGTGTGAGGACAACTGCAGCATCTGGCATGCACGACACAGTTTCTAGAGCAGAGTGACATCTTTTTCAAAAGGTAGATCTGCTATCCCACAGCACCTTCAGTGACACTAGAAATTATTTCAATTGTCTACATGGCATTCAAGTGTCACTTTTGGTCCTGGGGTTACCCTGCATAGCCTTCCCAGGCCTAACCAGACTTTAGAAAGCTGACCAGCTTCTGGGTACACATAGGTGACACAGGGCAGAAGATAAATGATTAAACAAACAACAGAGGCTGAATAAAGAGTAAGGACAGCAGTCCTTACCCAGTCTCAAAAAATGCTGGTTACCTGCAGGCAGGTACACAATGACATTAGCTTTTAGGCACAAAGTCAGCAGTGTGTGATAGAACTGCAGTTGAGAATTTTTAGATTAAACATGGTTTTAAACCAAAGAATTAGATTTGCTAGACTATCTTGCTGGCTTTAAATTTCATGTGATTATAGCACTTGCTGATTAAGGCTAAAATAATGAATAATATTACAGGCTTTTATGGGGTAAGGGAAGACTTGCCATTTAAGGGAAAATTTCAAGTAAAGGAGGAAGACCTTGGAATGAAGTGAAGGTAATTGAAAAAGTTGGATTGATGATGCTGAAAGAACTGAGGCAGTGCTTGTGATTAACTTAATTTTTAAATAGGAAGAAACACTGAATAAACCTTACATGAAGTTTGATGTAAAAGAAAAAGGGGAGCAAATTAACTGATTCAGAAGTATAGAAATGCTTCAACTCTTACAAGGACAGAAATCAGTAAAGCACATGAGATGGCTTGTTTTTTAGCTATTCTGGCTAGAAATGTAATGCTGCTTTCTATTGGCATTATAACTGCGTATGTGATAGATACAAACCATTTAACATGCATTTTTGGGAAAGACAAGGAAAAAGAAACTTCAGAATTACAACTCCTTTTCATATTATATATGAACAAAGTGTGCTTGATTAGCTTTGCAAAGGACATCCCCAAAGGCAGGTTTTTTTTCTATAGGCCAGTGAATCATGAATTATTCCACAGCATTGATTCTATTACTCCCAGTGGGTGGCAGTTTTCCCATTTGTAGCAGTTCCAAACATTGTTTTTCCCTTAGTGGCAGAAAAATTGCATGATGAATGTGTTTCATATTAAGTTTTGATTAAACACAGGCATTTGTGATAATTTTATTTGCAGTATGCTCCCCAAAAAATTTAAATCTTTGTCTTACAAATGGTGTAAAAATAATTGCTTTGCCTCATACTTTAAAGTAAGAATGCATTTTTTGATAATTAAAGTAAGGTTTCTTTGACAGTTTAGTTAGTGTTATGTCATCTTATTAAACATTACTTCCTATTAAAAATGTCTTATTACTCATGGGGCTAAAAAAATATATATATGCTCACATTCTGAGGATTTGTATTGTGTATGAAATCTCTGATTGGGAACAAGACACATTTCCACAGCTTGAGTTGGCTTTTGACTTAGAAGTTAGGTAAGAAACTCTTGATACCTAAACAACCTTTTAACCTTGTCTTCTGAGAAAGTGCAAATAATTCTAATTGGCATAACTAGAGATTATCCATGTAAACGGAAGAAATAGATTGGGATAGATGATGGGAAGAAACCAGTTTTAATTTTTTAGTTAATCTGGAGCTGATCCTACAGAAATTAGTCTTTGTAATTATTGAACCATGGAAGCTACACAGAAAAATAATTCGTGGGAAATACTCATTCTTTATGACCCAATTAGCCACTTCATTCTCCTCTTTTTATACCAGCTGACATGTGGAGAGTAACTGAAAATCTCCACCCCATGTTCTCTGGAAATCACTTACATCAGCATAAGCGATAGATTCATTCTTAACTGAGTGAATGTCAATGAACCGTAAGAGAATTTTAAGGTCTGGACCAGCTCTCACTGACTTAAGGGGCTAAGTTCCATGTACCTCAGTAGTGCAGTCAGAAAGGGGAAAAAACTGAAAGTATGACTTAGTTTTATGATTGTTCTTGGAGTGCTGTCTTTTTTTGTCACTTACATAAAATTAAATGTCTTGTACCAGCAATTTATTTTAACCAAGAAAGATCAACCCAGCTCAGCAGAAGATTGTGTTTCTTCTTCTAGGCATGCTTATATCATGGTGAATAATTTGTTGTGTTGGATAAGTGTGTGGAACTGTCTTACCTGAGCCCTCCAAATTGCATAGAAGTGTAACTGTGGAAAACTTTGGTACATTCAGGACAATGAGGTTGCTGCCTAGTGGGATGTTTTTTCAGCATGTATGAAATTCTGGTTTATATTACAGGTACAGACACTCATAATTTGGTTTTATATTTCACAGCTACAGAAATGAATTACTACATTATCAAACATTATAATTATATTAAATAATTATGTTAAATAATTATATTGAGAACTCACAGATAGGTCTGGAAGTTCCTAAATGTGGTGACAAACGTGCCGTATTTTCCATCTCATTATTTGTGCAAAAGATCTAAGAAGGTTTTGCACAAAAGTTAAGAAGAGTTATGTAACATAATGTGAGTGAAATCCTCAGTGTGAGGCATCGTTTTCAAGTTCTTTTTATTACATTATGTGATCTTTTCCTTTAATGATAGATACATTGGAATTTTGATGGTCTGTAAAATGCTCAGGATGTAATTTTTAACTCATATGCCATTGACCAATGAACTGTTTCTGCTTGGTGGGGTCATTATTTACTAAAAGTGGGTGTAAACTGCAAAACAATGGAACTATCTTTTGCACAGGTGTAATCCATATGGAGACAATTGGGTTATGGTTGTTACATTCATGTTATTTTTTTCCCATAGAATGCATTTGTTTTGGTGGTGTCTAGAACAGTCCTCTTGTCTTCACTGCAACATATTATTTTCAATATTAGATTAGAATGTAAAGTCTGTTACCCAAATTCTTGCTGCAGATTAATTATGGTACAAGTAAGAACATTGTCTGTCCAACAAATCTGAATAGTTTTTGCTTGAGAGAAAAAATAGCCCAACTGAATGTAGACTTCTGCTTTAAGCGTATACTGAGTTTTGTTTTAACCTGAATCATGTTCAATTAAATATCACTGGAAGAAAAATGTGATATGTACTGTAGAGCTGAATGAGCAGTGATGTTGAGGAAATGGTAGAGATCTTCAAGTGTTTATGGAGGTAGAAGCTAGTGTACATTGAATAAAACTGTATAAGTCTCTTTAAAGTCACTGTATTTTAGATGAGAAAATATGATCTGTCACGCTGATGGTCCTGTTGACCAGGGCTTTTGCTTTAACTTATGTGGGAAATCTTATGGATAATGTAAAGTGGTTTCTTTCCCTGTGTCAGTCAGGGTTTTGGGGCGAGCAAGAGCGTGTGAGCCTGCCCAGCAGCAGACATGGACTCCTGCAACAAAAGCAGTGGGGAACAACTCAACATTAGTGTTTCATTGTATCCCTAGATAAGTTTGCTTGTTCCCAGCTGGAGCTCTTTCTCCTACGTGTTTTTGCTGCTTTGAGGGGTTTTGTTGTTCTTGGTTTTTTTCCTTGTTGTTTTGTTGTTGGTGTTGTTTGTGGGGTTTGTGTTTGTTTGTTTGTTTGTTTGGGTTTTTGTTTTTGTTTTGTTTTTTCTTTTCCTTGCCCATATTTTGAACCCAAATCATTTAGGCAAAGGCTGAAAAATTTCTGATGAAATTATTCCATATATTTAAAAGGTTTTCTTTTTCCTTCTCAGGGAATTCCTGGAATTCCTGGAAATCAAGGAGCAAAAGGACAAAAGGTACTATTAGCTGTTCAAAACATAGTTAAAACCTGTACTATATATACCCATTTCAGACTAAGAGTTCAGGCTTAGAGAAGAGTTTTCATAGTGGGGATTTATGACATCAAATCATGCTGCAAAAGAAGGTAGACAATTTGTGGCATGTTTCAAAATCTCTCATTAGGTTTTATTTCAACTATTCCAGAAGGAATGAATGGTTTAAAAGAAACCATGCTAATTTCATAATAAATTGAGAAACAATCTTAACTAACTAAATCTGCATAATTAAAGAATATATAAAAAATTGTTAAGTATATGTGCATTAGTCACAGAATTTTTCCCTTTATGTAAAAAATACAGGGTGAAATTGGACCACCAGGTCAACCAGGAGCAAAAGGGTCACCAGGAGATACTGTAAGTTTCAAAATAGTGTTATTATGAACAAATAATTGTGGTGGTGTCATTCTCTGCTTGTCATAAACAAACATGCAATGGCAAATACAGGAGCAAACTAGCATTTTCAGGTTGGAAAGACAAGCCTATGGCAAATGTAAGTTTTTAGCTCAGTGACACATTTGCACTGTGGAAATTCTGACTGAAAGCTGTGAACTGTTTTTTTTCTGTTACCCTTGCCATTACTTTAAGCCTCTGAATATCTTGACAAGAGGTGAGAGTACGTTTTTATAGGTTCTTGGATTTTGAGGGTTGTTAAGGGATTGTATTGTTCAGTTTAATAACTTGTCTGTCTCACGATTTAGCCTCCCTTACCCCCTGTCCACACAGCAGCTCTTCCTTTCCTGACTGCCGCAGGCACAATCACTACATTACAGCTATCAGAAAGCCTTTTTTGTATAAAGAGAGTACACTGGTCAGTTTTCTTTTCATGAATGTAGAGGACTTTTCCAGCTACCTAAAGATCTTCTCTGGAAAGAACAGATTTCCTGACAACCAGTTATTGCAGTTGTCCAGATCAAATTTGGATGAAACACTGCCTGAATGGAAATTTCAAGTGTCCATAGTCTTAGTTAACATGTGAACATTTGCTCTCTCACCTGTGCCTCCTAACTATTTTTATTGCCTGATGGTGGAATTTTTTTCTCCATTTCTTTCTGACCAAAGTTGAACAAAATGCCAGAGGGAAGGCTGTATCATCAACTATAATAAGGCCTTGTGGGATTCCAAAGTGTACATATTTATTTAACTCACCTACCATGTTTTCTTCAAATTTTATTTAGATAAATAACATCTGGTTTATGATACACTTGAAAATAATTTATTCCTCTTTCCTGTCAACTCATTTAATGTATTTTTTTGTCACCTGATAAATTAAGTAGGAGATTGATGCATGGAATATTTGAATATGTTATATGGCATTAGGGAATTTAAACCAGAAAAGATAGTGGGATTTTCCTTGTATTAGTCACACTGAATATGTTTGTTCCAGAAAAAACAGATGGAAAGCTTGTGGATGGTCTATTAATAGCTTGGGAAAATTTTTCAGTAACAAGTTCTTCTCTGGTAATGACTATCCCTATTGCATTGCCAACACCAGCAATTTATTAATTTACCTGCCATATAATGTCAGCTCTGGAAAATAAGAGAGTAATGCTATGTTTTATGTCCTTGAATTGTTCTACATTTTTGTTCAGGACATTCTCTTCTAATTTCATATAGTTTTCAGATTATGTTCTCAGGCTTTTCCTATATTGTGTCTTGCAGTGTGCTGATTTCATTTAGTTGTCTTCGTGTAATTTTTTAAACAAAATAAGTTAAGTATGGCCTAGTAATGAAAGTGCAAGAAAGGGAACCAGGAAAAATAGATTTTACTTTTCCTGCAGATGTATACTTGACCTTTAATTATACTAAATGTATTTTCTGATTTGCCTTGTCTGATATATGTTTGCAGGTCAATGTGGATGTGTACACATAGCTGATTTAATTTAAAAAAAAAAAAGCTATTTTGTACATACTGTATTTCTACTTTGTATAAGATAAAATGAATGAGGGACGTTTTTGATGAGCATATGCCACTTCTGTAATCCAAGGACTGATGTTGGTTTCACTAGAAATGATCTAGTGAGGTGGTAGAGTGTAGGCTTTCAGTGTGTTCCGTGATTTGAAACACAGGGCTACACTGAGGTGGCAATGTGAAAGGAGCCAGAAATCCCTCAGGCACATTTCTTGTCCCTTCCCGCAATACCTCCCCAAACTTGTGCTCACTTTTCTCTATTGATTAATGTGCTAGCCAGGAGAAAAGAAGAGAAATCTGAGGAGAAGAAAATAGTCATTTCACAATGTTTTTTGGAAAAGGAAGGTAGTCTTCAAGGAATGCAAAAGAGATCACAAAATGAAGAGAGCTGTATTTCAGAAGGGAGGAGGTCAACAGATAACATCTAATTTGGTTTCAAGCAGCTAAACTGAATTAAACCTTGCAGCGAAATGAAAATTTATAAAACCTTACTTTGCTATATAAATAAAAAGAGGAAAAGGGAAGAAGCAGGCCTGATGTGCAAGTGAATTAAGACAGCATTAATATAATCAAGATTAGGTTCCAAAACCAAATTATTATTTTCTTAGTCTTGTTGTATCAAAGCTGGTGCTTAACACAGTCCATAAGCAAATGTTTAATGGGAATACACAGTCTCTTAGGTTATGAGTGTAAGCAGTGCCCAGAAACTTCAAGCCAGCTGGAGAGGAATTGGTAATTCTATTCCAAAATGACAAAATAAATGAGTTGGGGTAAACCTTTGTTTACCAAATAATATTTTATACTAGATTAACAGCATCATCTTTGATAAGAAGACTGATTTTCTATGTAAGTAAGAACAAGCATATCTACTCTTCAAAGTTCAGGAAAGTGTTGGAAATTATTCAATAAAAGTTCTAGTCTTGTGTTTGATACAGTTTATTTGTATTTGCAGGCCTGTGTCTGTGGCCTAAAGAATAGGTTGCTATATTTATTGATGGAAAGTTTCAGTGACCAGTATTTTCTTATCATAAAGTGGGAAAGAAATCTGAATTAATCTGTGGTTAATTTGTATTAATCTTTGGTTAATGGTAAAGCACACATGAAATACTAGAAAACTGTCGAAATTCTAAAAACCGTGGCTACAGAGAATTACTTTTTGTTTTAGATATTCTGAATCTTTTCTTCTATTGCAGAAACAAAGACACCCTTTTAGCAAATAAAGTTTAATACATTTTTGCAAAGTTGAGTTGTAATCTGTGTAAAAAATTATATCTGTTTTTGATTACATGTAACTTTTGAGAGAAGTCTGAGATAATGTCATGGGAGCGAACTGTTCCTACCATTTAGTACTAAATGGAAGGTGATTGTTTTTATTTATATGAAAGCAAAGATTAAATAACAATAACAGTGAATTTTGAAAATATTATCAGTTGGAATAACTGATAACATTTAATCTCTGACAAGTTAGATTTCCAGGCCTTATTGAATTGTTTGACTTTCTGTATCATTATGCTTTTATTTTACGCTGTGTCTTAAACACACTCTCATAGCAGATTGTATTTCCCAGTATTTATGCAAGTCCAAGTGAAACAATAGTGATATATTGTTTTTATTGTTGCGTGCAGTTCTAGAGTAAAAGTGAAGTGAGATGAAGTGGTGAAAAAGACAAATGTTAACACCAGATGTGGAAAATAAAATTAATGGGAATTCCTTCCTGAAAAGTATGATTTCAAAGAAAGATTTCTTTTCTAATGTATACTTGAGATTAGCTTTAAACGGAAATTAAGGAAGTCACCCTTTGATGATTTAATACTCTTTAGCTCTTATTTTATGTAGGGAACATACAGCTAAACATGCCTTTATGAACATGATTCCGTTCAAGGAGTCCAAGGGATTGTTTTGGCTTTGTACATGTGCTGAAGTGTCGTGATGTGAAATGGCAGAAGCTATTGGGTTCTAGAATGAGCAGTATAACTTTGAAGATTTTACAGAAGACGCAAAGGTGTGGCCCCCAAAGTTAACTGCTCCTGATTAATCTCCACAAAATTTGCATAAGGAGTCAAGTCATGGCAACCTTTGAGGGACACATGGTCAGAAAGGAGAAAGAGAATTATGAAATGCCACAAATACTTTTGCTGGTTTTGGAAACCCTAAACAGAAACCAGAAAACTTTTGTGTCACTTTCAGTTATAAATAAGGATGCATTACAGACCAGGTCTTGAGTTGCAGAATTTTTTCTCTCAGGAGTATTCCATGACAGCACTGTTCTTTTCTCCTGTATGTTTTTTTCCATTGCACAGTAGCCCTTCATTAGACCACAGAAGATGTAAATAATCCACTGTACTCTATCAAAACTATAGCCTGTATAGTAATAAGATGAAAGACATTGTATTTTCTGTTTATTTCACTAAATAAATGGAATAATGATGTTACTAATACTACTGAGGTCATTATTCCTCTGTTTTAGTACAGAAATGTCTCTGTCTTTTTCATAAATAAACAGGGTTTGATGGGACCAGAAGGCTCACTTGGTCTACCTGGAGCTCCTGGGCCCAAGGTAAGTGTTTGATTCAATATGCTTGTGACTTTGATAAATGACTGCTTTGTATGCAAATTTGATCTAGACAACGCCAGGATTCTGCAGCTCATTTTTTGGTGTATTGAATATTGGTGAGCAGCTGTGTGATTTTCCCTGTGTTACCTTCTATGATAGTTCAGTCTTAAGAGAGGTTAATATAATGCAGTAAATGGTGCTGGTCATCCTGTGAGGTTTTTAACAATTGCAGAAATGATCATGAGACTTTGCTTCAGCTTTGCAGTCCTGGAAAATGTTCTGCAATGCTGGAAACCAGATAATTCTCAGTATACATCTGAACTTCTTTCCCATGTTACATTTATTTATATTTTAATTGTGTTCAGTAACGTTATGTGCTGTTTCTTCCACCCGAGGAGCCAAACTTATTTCAGATGTAACTTTATTGATTTTACTGCAGCTACAGCAAGAACTAATTTCACCAATGTTCTCAAAAGCTAAAATAAATACTATAAATTCAGAATGGTTAGTGTAACCTTTAATTTAATCCAAAATGAGTTTTGGATTAAATTGTAAGTAAGCATTGAATTGTATGTCCTAGAGAATATTTAGGAATATAGAATCCATTTCCCAAATTTTGTATTTACATTTGATCCATTTCCCCTCAGACATTATTTTACATCCAAAAGTGCATATGCATTTATTTAAAATTGTATACTGACAGTAGCATTTTTTGTGTCAGTGTTTTCTATAGTCAAGAAGATTGAATACCTATGATATGACTAAAAATTAATTAGCTTTATTTTTGTCTGTGAAAAATGCTTTTGTTTTGTATACTTATGTCACTTAGAATATAAGCTGATTTTTAAAAGAATTGTTCTTAATAAGCTCATTCTTACAGACGTCCATCATGAAGTAGTCAATAATTCTTAGATTTAATGAAAATCCTCATACTGAATATATGTCTAATTCCATAGGCTGCAATAAAAGCCAAAACATAAATAAATATTTTGACTTGGACAGATCCTAGGATTCTCAGAGTTTTATTGAATAAGATGATGGAAATGTGAAGTCAGTACACACAAACTTGGGGTGACTGTGTGAGGCAAATGGGGCAGGTGGAGACGGGACAGGTGAGCAGAAGCTGGCAGATCATGTTCTGTCTTCGGTATCTCACATTTCCTGGGAGAAAATTAAACCTTCAGGCTACTTGTAATGGAGAAGAACTTTAGCCTTTCAGTCACTACCTGTGCCTGTTTTTAAGAGTCTGTTTCTCAACAGTGTCTGTTTATGTTTGCTAGTCATGTGACAAAACATAATGATGTATCAGCCACACTCCTACGTTATTATATAGGGTGATAAAGGCGAACCAGGAATACAGGGGAAACCAGGATCATCAGGAGCCAAGGTAAATATGATTCTGGAAGTATTTTAGTTAAAGAAGGGAGTTACTTACTTTTCCATGATTTACTGATTTTCCATTATTTCCCCTGGTAAGATATAAGGCAGTTTGTTTCACAGTAAAACAGTAGTTAACATCACATTGCATCAGAATTCATTTGATGACTTATTCTTACTAATTTATACTAGATTTTAGGCAATGTAAGTCAGATGTTCATTAATTCATAAGTTCAATGCAAACATTGCCATTACTTGAGATACTGTTTTTTGTCTAATTTTGAAACATCAACTGTATTAAAAGACAATAAAAACAGATACTGGAAAACTGAGGTTAAGAATTAGAATCCCTTTTGTGTCTTCTCTATGTTCACCATCCCTTCAAAAATCCTCCAGACATTTCAATCATATTCAGTTATAAAATTACAAAATATCGTAGCCAAAGTGTATCATGTTGCCTTGAGAAACATGCAGTATGTGTTTTTACACACAGCACATCACTGACTCAGAGCTATTGTATTACTCAGGGAGAACTAGGAGTACCAGGGGCTCCAGGCGAACCAGGCTACCCAGGCATTCCTGGTACACAGGGATTAAAGGTAAGTATTTTTTCCAGTTTTACATTAATTGCATCTTTTTTTTGGAAGTGCTTTTCTTATAAGTGATCATTATTAAACAAAATTCTTTCTCTAAATACATCATTATTATTAGATAACAGTAGGACACATTTAAAGCAATAATATGTCCATCCTGAAAATTTTCTTCTAAAGGATAAAGCCCTTGATGTGAAGGCATTTGTGGTGGGTTGAACTTGGATGAATGCCACGTGCCCACCAAGCTGCTCTATCACTCCCCTCTTCAGCAGGACAGAGAAAGCTGAGAAAATAAGGTGGGAAAAAGCTCATGGGTCAAGATAAAGGCAGTTTAATAAAGCAAAAGGAAAGGCCATGTGTGGAAGCAAAGTTAAAAAAAAAAAAAATTATTCTCTACTTCTGTCAGCATGTGTTGTCCGACCAATTCCCGGGAAGCATGGCTTCAGTACACATACAGGTTTGGAAGACAAATGTTGCAATAAAGAAACTTCCTCCCCCTCTCCTTTCCTTTAGCTTTTATTGCTGAGCAGACATCTTACGGTATGGAATATCCCTTTCAGTTTAGGTCATCTGTCCTGGCTGTGTCATAGAACCATAGAATGGTTGTGTGGAAAGGACCTTAAAGATCATCTAGTTCCAACCCCCATGTCGTGGACAGGGACACCTCCTTCCACTAGACCAGGTGGCTCAAAGCCCCGTCCAACAGGGCCTTGAATACTTACAGGGAGGAGGTATCCACGATGTCTCTGAGCAACCTGTGTCAGTGCCTCACCACCCTCAAAATAAGGATTTTCTTCCTAATAACTAATCTAAACCTAGATTCAGTTTGAAGCCATTCCCTCTTGTCCTGTCATTACCTTGTGCAAAGTACCTCTCCAGCTTTCTTCTGAGCCCCCTTTAAGTACTGGAAGGCTGCTCTAAGGTCTCCCCAGAGCCTTCTCTTCTCTGGGCTGAACAACCGCAGCTCTCTGTTTCTCTTCATGAGAGAGATGCTCCAGCTGTCTAATCATCTTCATGGCCCTTTGCTGGGCTTGATCCAGCAGATCCATGTCTGCCTTGTTTGCGGCCCTGGAGCTGGACACAGGTGGAGTCCCATGAGAGTGGAGTGGAGGGGGAGAATCACATCCCTTGCCCTGCTGGCCACACTGCTTTTGATGCAGCCCAGGATGCAGGTGGCTTTCTGGGCTGGAAGTGCACATTGCCAGGTCACGTTAAGTTCCTCATCCATCAACACCCACAAGTCCTTCTCTGCAGGGCTGCTCTCAATCTCTTCTCCACCTAGCTTGAATTTGTGTCTCCACCCAAGATCTTGCCTGGCCCTAGCTTACCGGTGAAGGGGGGGATTTGGAGAGACAGACTTGACGTTGTGGGGAGCTCTGCTCAGCAGTACCCAAAACACTGGTGTGTTATCAACACCTTTGTAGCCACCATTGCAAAGCACAGCACTATGAGGGCTGCTATGGAGAAAATGAACTCTTTCTCAGCCAGACCTAATATGGCATTACAGAAGTAGAATTAAATCAGGCATTTCACTTTCATAAGAAGAAAAAAGCTGAAGAGTAAAGAGACAGTAAGATAGAAGGGTGGTGTTATAATTAAAGTTTTATGAAAATCCCCTGCAGAAGTATTCCAATAGAGTTCATCTTCTGCTCCAGAAGGCACGTTTTCTCTATGTCCAGTGTCATATGTGCCAGCCTCATATAGATGTCTTACATATACTAGAGTACTTCACATGTCAGTAGACACACATGGACATGCCTTACATTGACTAGAGCATGGAGTCAGTGTCATAATAACAGTTTAATTAGTTTCATTATCACTATGTATTCAGTTCAATACCTAAGGGCTATGTAAGGCACATGTACCAAGACAATAATATTTTATGAAAGATGATTTTGTTAAATGTATGAAACTTCTCTAAATTTGAAACTGAAGAAGCCTTTGAAAAGGTCATTCATTTTATATGAAGATGCAAGTTAGCTGGAGTTAAAAGTCGTTAGTATGACAAACTTGAATTATTCAGGAAGAAAAGTGCAGTTTGGGCATCTGACAGTAAAAGTGAAGCCTTTCAGCTATTGATGATTTTAAAACTTGAAACCAACCAAATATTTTACATTCAAGTACAATACAACCAAATACAGCTGGCATAAATGTCTTCTTATGTTCTGGGATGTTCAATCAGGGAAATATTCACCATGTCAAAAATCTCCTCTTCACTACTGTTTAGCATTTAACTAAAGATTCATTTATTTTTTCCTTCCCAAAAACCCCAACCAAACACACAAAGTTTTGGCTCTTAGAAGAAAGCTGACAAAACAGACCCATTCTAATTATTTTCTTTATTAAATGCAGTTTTGCACACCCTCTAGAGATATGTCTTTTGTTTCATGAGCTGCTATATTCATGGCGCAGCCTTTTGATTTATGTGTTTAAATGTAAGATGTCAGAGTTAGAGTAAGGGCCATCTCCCATAACTTTAAGTTTCCATTTCAGTTATTGAGGAGAGATAGGCACTTTTTGGAGTACATATTTTATACCTTTGTTGTTAAGTAGAATGAATAGTTTTCATGCACTGCCTGCTTCTCTCCAATGTCAATGAAGAGATGGTGAATGAAGAGACAAGTTAATAAAACTACATACCTGACTTTTAAGCACTGTTTACACCATCTGATTGCCAATCCCCCCACTATTATTTACTTTAAACATTTCGAGTCAAAACAAGTGGGTGGAAATGGAGCTTAGTCCTTAAATATTTTGATTTAATTTAAATATAGAGGAGTTTGTGATGAAAAAAAAAAGCTTTTTCTTTAGTTTGTTTTGTGTAACTTCTGCATGCAGTAGTGCATTCAGCCGAAATTTAACCCCTGAGAAACATTGCCTCCCTTCCTGCCCACATCCTCTCCTCTCCTGTGCACTGAGTAGATAAAATCCTGCTGGATTTGCCACCTCATTATGTTGTATTTTTAAATTTTTTACTTGGTATGTGAGTATCCACTTTCATTTTCGATAGTTCTTTTGATGACAAATTCCTTTCTTAGTATCGCTTTCTGGACTTCATCAGTGTTTGTGACATGGGGATAAAGTGGTTTGTTTTCTTTCAATGTTTCAGTTTTTCTTCAAGAAAAAGCTAGATGTTTCTCTTGTAGTTACTGTGTTAAATTAAAGCACAGACTACATGTCTTAGCGGTGACTCATATTAAAATGGAGACCTTTCTTCTAATATTTTACAGGGCGACAAAGGAAACCAAGGTGACACTGGAATCCAGGTATATCAGCTTTTTTCCTAATGGAATCATCTGGCATTGCTATTTATACAAGTCTTAGATATTAAGTCAGACAGGTTTTTTTAAGATTAAGTTCCACAGAAAGTTAACTTGAATAGCAGCAGTAACTCTCCTTCAAGGAAATCTGCCCAGTATGGCCAGCATGAGTTTTCAGCTGCATTTCTGGGGGCCTGAGCAGGGTGTTGGCATTCGGTGCAGAGCAGATTCGGTGTGTGGTCCTAGCAATGGTGCAGGTGCAGGGTTGCAGGTTGTGCTGTTCTCCCAGAGGCTTGGGACATCACCCAGGACTGTCCCAGGGTGCTCTCTGTCCCTGCCTGCAGGGCCCTGCAGGATCACAGAAACATAGTCAAAGTAACTCCACCTGGCCTCTGCCTACCTACTTTACTATTAACATGTGGGATTTTCCTCAATGTTATTGAAAATCATGGAAATACCTACAAAAAAAGAAGAGTATTTTGTCACTATTCAGATCCTGACTTGGTTCCTCTGTGTTCAGGGTAGAAATTTCATTCTTCTGCATAGTTTCTGCTCTGATCTCTTTGAAGAGTAACTTTTCAGATTGATTTGTCCTGGTTTAGAATGAGGTTTCAGTGTTTAGTTCCTTGTGTTATTTTTTTGATAGTTTAATTACATGTACCAGATAAATGTATATTTTATAAAATGTGCTTCTTTTCTGAAGGGACTGAAAGGAGAAAAAGGAAGACAAGGAAATCCAGGCTTACAGGTACTGTTAAAATAGTGATCCTGCTTCAAGAGAGACATAGTGATCCTAGTTTGAGGCCATGATTCATATGTGTTTTTTAACAGTTCTTCCATCAACATGTATAGGTCTTTGCATCAGGTGAAATATATTTATGTACAACATGGTAACATATAAATTCCCTCTTAAACATTCTTAATATTTTTAAAATAACAAATATAACACATACAGAGAAGATGGAGCAACACTTCTCTCAGCTGTGCACAGTTGAAGGATGAGAGGAAATGCACATGAGTTGGAACACAGGAACTTGATATACAGGAAAAACATTTTGCTTTGTGGGTGGTCAGACACTGGAACAGGCTGCTCATAGATACTGTGGCAAAACCTGTCTGGGCAGCATGTTGAATTGATCAAGCTGCATCTGTTCTGCAAAGGAAGTTGAATCCAAGGAGATCACTTCCAACCTACATGTTTCTGTGTTCTGGGGTATTATGTCTTGAGAAACAGACCATAAGTGCATTTCTTTTATTATTGTAGTAAATCCTTAATTATAGAATATTTTTATAAAACAGTTATAAGTAATACAAAATGCAGATAACAGCACAAAATGGCTTTCCTGTAAAAGTTATGAGTGATACTTGAGATGTTAAGATTTTGCATGTACCATGCTACGCAGTTCATTACCTCCTAGACTGTACTGGGAGTCATTACTGACATCTTCTGTGCTCATAAATTACAGATGTTTCCTGTTCCAGCTGTAAATCAGTGAGATCCAGTTGTTTCTCTTTAGCTCTAGGCCAGTGTATTCTGATTGTGTCATAGTTGGCTATCTTGTTTTTCTGCAGAAAATAGCTGTTAATATTTATAAATACTTGTTAACTGCATAATCTATGTCGTGTCTAAACAGAGAAGTATTTTTTAGAGGTACATATCTAAAACTCGACTTGGAATGAAGCCACAGTTGCTTTTTTCAGAATTACGACATTGCTACAGCTGCCTGTCTAGCCAGAAGGACCTGATTCCCGGGGATTCTGGGCAGGAGATCTAGACTGTGTGTTAGTTAATACTCTCAGAGATATGTAGGTTGAAAATAGTTCATTATTAAACCTGAGCAGATTTTTAAAAAAAGAAATAGTTTAAACTAAAAGACAGGTTATTGACTTGACCAAATGTAACGTCCTAGAGTAACACTTTACAATTTAAACTTCCTGGTTTTTCTTCTTGCAAATAATGGTAATTTTTAAAATCTCTTTATTATTTTAATCATAAGGGAATACAAAGTGATAGTGAAAGAAAACATTTTTTTTTCAGACAGAATGATGCAACTGAATTGCTGTTGCTTGCTTTTTTTTTTTTGGAGAAAGCTGAAAAAATAATACAGACTGAGTCTAAAATTGTTTCCCATGCTTATCTGGTTTGGCCAGCAACCAAAAAAAATCAGTCATTTAGTAGACGACACAAGGTCTTTCCGAGGTTTCTCAAGACTCCAAGACACAATACAGGTTTCCTTGTCCATAAGAGTGAATCAGAAAAGTGAACTGCCATCTTGCCATGGGACATAATAGTCAGTAACACCATTGAACCACTGGGCAGAAATGACACCGAAATCATTTGTCAGCATGCAAAATCTGCCTTACTGCCGAGTCTGTATTTCAAAGGTCTGAAATTAATTTCTGCCTAGTAAGACAGTATTAAAAAGTTTGAATCAGGAGTTTACTTCTGCTAGGACACAACATGTTACTTCTTTGTAAAGTGAGTAAAGTTTTGTCTCTTAAATCTATATTGTGTTTATATGTTTATAATATGTATGATATATTCCCAACTTATCCTCTTGCTACATGATATTAAAGGTAATACTGAAGTGTTTATTCACCCTGATACAAATTTTTCATCATTATATGCAGCTTTCTTTTTTGTACTGTAGCAATCAGAAAATCTTTAAAAACTAACATTTGTGATTGATTACTGAAAACAAAGGAAATAATATTAATTTTTGATTCCAAGTAATTTGGCTCAGGCTGCTTTTTAAGTTTCTTTTTCGTATTATTTTTTAAAGGGAGTAGAAGGATTGAGTGGAGAACGAGGAGAGGTAAGTATTTTTGCAATGACAAATATAGTATTACAAAATTATTCCATTTGTTTTTGCAAATTATGTGATCTGTAAAATGTGTGTTTAGTCTTACTTCTGTACTCATGTCTGTAAGCAACAGAAGAGAAATTGAAAAATATCAGAGAAGAGAAAGACGTATTAGTTAAAAAGAGACAGAATGAAATATGCATTTCATTAAAAATTATTAAAGCCAAGCATATACTTTAAGAGAATTAAAAAACCAAGAAACCAACCAACAAAAAAAGGGAGAGAGGACTGGTTGAAGAAAGAACATAACTAAAGAAAAAAGAATCTTTGTGTTGAATGTTGTTGAAAAATTGGTATTTAAAAATATTAATTTTGTTGGTTATTATCTATTTATTTCAATATTTTGTAAAATAATTTTGTAAAGTCACTGTCCCATTAATCTAATTCTCCTTCAAATTTACTTAGATATTTTTTGTTCAACCCTTTTCATTAAAGCGTTTTTGCATATCAATGGCTGGATACATTAATTGGAAGTTCCTTTCTGATAATTAAATTATTTTATGCATTTTAACATATAAATTGTTTCATATGCTGCTGTGATTCTATGAAATGCTTCATTTGCAGTTTGGCTTACAGATGTTTTGCTAAATTATTGCCAAAACTGGCAAAAGATTCTTTGTATGCTATTGAATTAGTCTCCTTAAGTATTGTAAATCATGGCAATAATATATTTTTATTGGAAATTAATTTAAATAATTTCTTACTATGTATTAAACTGTAATGATGTCATTGTGTTCACTTATCAAACCTATAAAATTAGTTTATTTTCTATTTCTACAAAATACGGGTTTTTTTAGACTCTAATTTCTTAATAAGTTCCTTCAGCCTGTAAGTCTCAGCACTTACTGAGCTCTTTTCCTTTCTTTGCTTTTCTTTGCCAATAGCAAGGGTCAACAAACAAGGCCACACATGGGATGTTGTTGAGCATTAAAAGACCAAGATATACTGCAGAAAATTTTCCCCCTACAGTTTCGTTTGCTTCTTGGCAAGTTCTTCAGGCAGTTCTGTTGATGCTTCCAACATTTTCTCCTGGTGTTTTTACACTGGCTTCTTGCCTCTAATGTTTCTCTACAGTAGATGTGACTTCCCCAGTGTTCTCTGGTTCTTAGTGCCTTCTAGCCCCTTTAACATTTAGTTCAGATAGCTCAACTTGCAAGTCTTTTTTGTAAATATAGTCCATAGTGGTAAAACGAATTAAAATTAAAACAAAACAAAACAAAACACCTCCTAGCTATAAAACCAGCATGATTTCAGATCTCAGCACGTATAGTTTCTAGTATAGCCACAGGTAGCTACATAAGCACCATGTGTTTATCTCTGAGCCTTGCTGACTGTTTAAATGAAAAAAACACCTTTGCAATTATGTAGTAGAAATGAGCATGTACAAATCGACATGAGGTTACTAAGAGGATCACTTCTCTATGACTATGACATTCAAGATGACAATATCAAGAAAATAAATTACAACTACAACTTTGGAAGAAGTTGTATCTGAATTATGTATGACTTTTGAAGGTATGGTCTGCTTTTCAGGTCAGGCACCTGAACTGGCCATCTTTCCAGCAGTACTCTTAGGCACTTGAATGACACCTGTCACATTTTGTCTCATTTCTCTGTTTCTTTAAGAGCATAAACTACCTGTTTGATTTTACAGGCTAGCTCATAAAACTGATTAATCTGACACTGAATTTAAAGCTTGCTACCCTGTAGGAATTCTTGTAGAGAACTCTGGGCGTTGTTACTGATATAGACCAAGCCAGGAAGCTTTGAATTTTTCTAATGTCAAGAATTTTGATAAGTAATATAGGAAATGTTACAAAGTAATATAAATACTATAATTTAAATTCAGTGTAAGTCTATGGAGACTGTAGGCTGAAATGAGTATTTCTTAAACTTCTATTATTTGCTTCAGTACGTTTGTAATATATAATAGTCCTGTTCTGTTTACACAATTCCATCTAAAGTAGTTGGAAATAGAGAAAGAAATTTTTTGTAGCAACTGATAACATTATGCAGAAGCTTTGAAAAAATGGGAGGAAAAAACTCATAAGGGAGCAAACATGACTTTAATCTTGGGCACATACTGATGTTTTGCTGGCTCCAGAGCAGGGGAAGAGTTCCACATGAACTATTGCAGTAGGTAATTCCATACATAGAACCATTGCTTTGGTGAAGATATATCAAAATACTTTCCAGCATTTTTTTTTTTTACCTTTTCCACTGAAGCAAATAGACTACAGTTACCATCGATCAGATGGGGAAAAAAAAGAAACAAAAAAATCCCTAACTGAAATAAATTTTTCTTTTTTTGTCTTCTACACTGCAGATATAATGTAAAAGGCTTGGTTATTGTAGTAAGTTTTCAGGAACTAAAGTGGTGCCAGAATTCTACATTCAATTTTTCCGGCCTTCTAAGGATTTTAACATACTATAAAAAATTTTCTAATTCTCAGAAAAAAGTGATTAAAACCCTTCCTTCCATGTGTTATTAATGAATATTATTTTTTTTTATTAATTTGTAAGTAAAATGAGTCTTTAAAATTAAGAAAAGGTAATTTATTTCTAGTTCTCTTTGGTAATTTTATCTGAAACATCTACTAAGGAATCTGAAAACTTCAATACATTTTAGCAAAGTAGATCTCATCAATATCAAGTTAATTTTCACTGACATCACATTAATTTTATGAAGATCTTTAATAAAGATTTCTCTGAATATGTTTGTTTGGTGCTACCTAGCTTCCAAATGATCTGTGAACATATAATTGGCTTTTCATCAATTTTTCATTCCAGAAAGGTGAGAAAGGAGATCCAGGCATTCAAGGCATCAGTGGACAAAAAGGAGAATCTGGTGTCCAGGGTTTGATTGGACCTCCTGGTCTCAGAGGTCAGCCAGGAGATAGAGGACCCCCGGGACCACCTGGATCAGATGGAAAACCCGTATGTATGGGATTTCAAACTTCCCATTTTGGGTACCTTAAAACCTGCAAAGAAATGCATGCTCTGTTATTTCAACTGTTCTCTGTTCCATTTAGGCACGAGAATTTTCAGAAGAATTTATTCGACAGGTGTGTTCAGATGTACTGAGAAGTAAGTTTGAAAGCTTCTTTACTGTTGTTTCCTTGTTTGAAGTGCTAAAGAAGTTTCCTGATAATTATAGAATTTCTTGAAAGCAACTTCCATATTGCCAATTTATCCCTTGTTTTCCTACACTTGTGGAACTATATTTCCACATCACAGGTTCCATACTTTACCGTCTTGTTTCAAAGGTATTATATTCTCTTAAGAGAGGGAACTGATTTTGTATTAGTGGTTGGGGGCAATGCTTCTATTGTTACAACACTTTAAGCTATTTTTTCTTTGAATTCTCCCAGCCCAGTTGCCCATCATTCTCCAGAGTGGAAGACTACAAAACTGTAACCATTGTCAGTCCCAAAGTGCTCCCCCAGGACTTCCGGGACCACCAGGTCCAAGAGGCCCTGAAGGCCCAAGAGGATTTCCTGGTTTACCAGGGAACGATGGCATTCCAGGGCTGATGGGCATCCCAGGTCGCCCTGGGGCTCGTGGGACAAGAGGTACAGTGTGCTCGTGTCACGGTGCTAAAGGCCTTTATGCCTTGGTTTTCTGCTTCTAGTTTTGAATGGGATTAGTGCAGGGTGGAGTAAGAGAATAGCTGGGCTTGTATGGCTGAGTGGAATTGTGAACATGGAGCAGTATGGATGTTTCACAGCTTTTGGGGAACGCGTGAGAGAAGACAGAATACAAGAACGCAGGCAGATAGTTATTGTTCAGTTCTACTATAGTCAAACTCTGTTTTGATCTTTTTAGAGAGTTCTTAGTCTCATGTAAATGTTTCTACCTGCATTTAGATTATTTTTTTTGATCAAATATGTCTAGACATAGATTTCAAAGTATTTCCATGTTTTATGGTTTCTTTTCTACCAAATTTGTTTGTTTCTGCTATTTTAGGGAACAGTATTTATTCACTGGCTACTTACTATCTGTGTTGATTTTTGACATCCAACTTTTATACTCCTTTTGATTTCCCAACTTTTTGTCCTTTTGTTCTTTTCATCTCAAAAGGATTTTTGCTCCTTTCTTTATGATTTTCTTAAACATTCTGGATTCTTTTTAGGCAGGCTAAGGTTTATGCTATCAGCTGTCCAAGCATTCCAACTGATTTCAGTGATGTATTTGCAGACTTTATATTAAGGACATGTATATACTCTGGAACTAGAGCAAGAAACTGGGTGGAGTCCATAATTTGGTAACTGGTAGCATCAAAATAATCAAGAAGGCTGTATGAAATACAGCTAGCTAGTAATGTGCCAATGGTAAGCAGACCAATGGCTGGTAATTATTTACTTCCTTTGTGACTTATTAACTGTGATCTAGCACACCAAATTTATTTTGGATGTAATGATGATTTGCTTGTACTGTTTTTATAATTTAATCTCCAGTAGGAGAATATGCCGTCTTCCTCTGGAGCTGACACCAGCAGTTCTGGTTATTCCATAAGAGTTGGAAAAATAGATATATGTTTCTATGAAGAAACTGAATTTACTGGGTTGTACTAGTGCAAGAGAGCTCATATTTTGACCCTCACTGTATTTCTCTAGTGGAGATTTAATTCTGCTCTGTGTGTTGTGGAACATTTTCTATATATTCTGTATTCCACAGGAATTATGATGAAAAACTTACACCTCCTTCATACAACATATTAAAAACTTTGCTGATAGGAAGGCAATGACAGCAAATCTCTTAATTACCTACATCTATTCCCTCAGCTGATAGTGGCTGTCTGCTTAACTGTTGCTACATCAGCTCTAAATTCAGTAGAAATTAGGATAATTCAGAACCCTGTCACACTGTGCAGGTTACAAGAAAAGGCTTGTTTTAAATCCCATTATTTGCTTCTGAAATACTACATATTTAATTCAATAAATATTATCAAATGCTGATTTTTGACTTCATTGCATGAAAATGATGTGCAAAGATATGCATGTGTTTGCTAATTCACAGGACTGCCAGGGAAGAATGGTGCAAAAGGCAATCAAGGAGTTGGTGTTCCTGGGATCCAAGGCCCCCCAGGACCTCCAGGTGAGGGATGGTTCAGGTGTGCAGATTCAGTGCATGCTAATATTTTTTTTTTAAATGTGGTTTAGAAAAAATGTTGATGTAATTTGGAAAAGCTTACATAGTTTGTACACGTCTTAATTACCATATATGTTTTAGGGTAATGCCTGTCTCTTGCATACCCTAAAAATTGCGATAGAAAACTTTATTTAATATAAGACAGGTCCTGTAGAGATTGGTATCTGAGACTGCTGTTTCTTGATAGATGAACCCTGAAGTCAACCATAATCTGAAAATTGAGCCCTGATATGATGATGTGACTTGTAAGCGTTGCTTAGCGAGGGAAAATATTCTTCCTAACATTAGTGTATGCATACAAAATGTAAAGTTGAGTGTTTGGAAGATATATTAGGGCCTGATTCAAAGCCAGAGAAACAAATAGAAATAGGGGGACTGATTCTTGCCATGGTGGTTCCAGATTACATGATAAAGTAGAATAGTGTACTAAAGCAAATTTTCATATTTTCCTTTAAAAGATATTTTTATTTAAAGTGTTTTCCACATACTTAAAAAAATCTTTATAAGATACCATGTTATTTATATAATTATATAAGCAGTTTGTGACAAGGAGTGTTTTTTGCAGGAAATGAAGTTTTCTTTATCTGCATACTTCACCAAAGAGCAGGAGCATTGTGGGTCCATACTTGCTCATTTTCATTTTAATAGTAATGTATTTATTTATTTATTTATTGCATGTGTATTATTAAGGTCCTGAAGGTCCACCAGGGATGAGTAAGGAAGGACGTCCTGGAGAGCGCGGGCAGCCTGGTAAAGACGGAGATCGTGGCACTCCAGGAATGCCAGGACCAGTTGGACCCCCTGGAATTTGTGACCCATCACTGTGTTTTAGTGTAATTGTGGGGAGAGATCCATTTAGAAAAGGACCAAATTATTAATTTGTGATATGATAATTTAGAGGAATAGTTACGGTGCTTATCTTTCATGGTCTTTCAAATCTCAGGAAGGTGACCAGCAATAAGCCCATAAGAAGGAACAAAAGTACCTCTGACATTAAAGCATTAAAAATAATGTTCTCAAAGGTTATACATTCCTTTAGACAAGAAACTCCAAAACTTCAATCACTTTTTTTTTTTCATACCTTGCACTGGTTGAATCTCAAGTGTTTTTAAAGAGATTATCAGTTTTAATAGAAATGAAATTAAAGATAATAGTTGGTATTTAGTATTTAATGTCTTATCATTCTCCTTTTATCTCTTTTTACCAAAGAAAGTCCTTTGCAAAATTGCTGGAAACACCACTGGGAGCAGAATTAGGTCTTAAATGGCATTGGTCAGGTATAAATAACTGTGAAATTTTTCACATGCAGCCAACATACACAGTATTTGATTTTTAAAGAATATGGCTGGCTTTGATGTCATATGTGTGCAAATTTAATTGCCTTGTGTACATTTCATATGTCATAGCTCCAGGTGTTCTGTGAGTGAAAGCATGTATCAGATTTTTATCAATTAAGACAGATACTTGCACTCATCATGGAAGAAATGTCACCTATTTTGCCATGCATCTCTGTTTAAAACCGAGGTGAAATGCAAGGGTAGAACTACAGGTTCAAGGGCCAAAGTGTTATTGAAGATGGTACTGTCAACTACTAAATGTCAAAAGTTTCCATATGGGTGATTCAACTCGTATGAAAATACCATTAAAAATAAAAAAGAGCAAAACACTGGCATAGCTGGCTTCTAGCTATGATTTAACAAAATTAAAGATTAAAATGTTTGCACAACCCCAATGTAACAGTTCTGTGTAATGAAGTGTCAAGTTATATACCCTTTGCTGTTTCTCCTCAAGGACTGCGTTGCCAAATTGAAGAAGCAGGTCTACAAGCAGAAAGGTCTAACTGGTGGCTGACCAGCTGCAATGTTTGTTATGCTGTTTCCTTTTTCATTTTAAGCCAGCTGTGTGTAATTTTCATTGTATGCTTTGCTAATTAAGTGTATTGCTTGCTTTTACATAAAGAGCAAAGGCACAGTTCCCATGAGAATTTAAAATCCATTTCTTAAATTGAGGCAGAGTCCTGTATTGAAGTTAACCGGTGCTTCATAAATCACTTTTTCTAATGTGTTGTTTTTCTGTTGTCCTAGTATCAGAGACTGTTAATATGCTTGACATTCAAGGTAAAATAAAAGACACACTTTCCAATAACATGTATGGTGCTGTGAGTTATGAGTCTGAGAGGAAGCAAAACCAAAACCAACCAAACAAGAGCAAGCCAGAAGGACCTCTGACTGCAGTGAATACAAACAGAAGACCAGAATTCCTTACTTGTAGAAGAATCCTCTTGATTTTCAGCCAGTCTGATTCATAGCTTTGTTTATGATTTCATTTGATCAAATTAACACATATATCAAGCTTAAGTTTTAAAAGTAGTGGTGGTTTTGTCACCCCATTAGTCCTATTTGACTAATATTTTGAGAGTTATTTCTGAATGATTGACTGAGGATCTATGAGTAATTTCCAGTCTGCATCTATTATTTGGCCCTTTCTTGTAGTTTTTGATATGTCTGGCCAATTTTGATTTGAGCTCAGCTTTTGCTTTTCTGTCTGCATTTCTGTGCACTGTAGCAGTGCCCTTGTAGTTCTTGACAGGTGTTTGCTTTTCCAACTCTGGTGCGCTTCTCTTTTGAGCAGACTTGGAAGCTCACAGTTCCGCCAAGGTGGTGGTCTCTTACTCTGCCTACTTCTCTACCTTTAAAGGGGATGAACTGTTTTTGTACTTCCAGGAAGAGAGTTTTAGAAAAACTCCCTGGCAGGTGGTAGCTCCTTTATCCCTCATGGAATCTTCCCATGAAATCCTTCCCAATTTAGTTCTGAGAGAGCTGAAATTTTCTCTTCTAAAATTTAAAACGTTTGTTCTAGTACTAACTTTCAGTGTGCTCCAGTTCCTCCTGTTTGAACCCCAGGCTGTGTGCATTGATATGCATACACTGGAGGTGATTGGTCTTCTGGTTGTCATTTTGTCAGGCAGCTAAGGAACATTTGTCTTAATTTCTTTTTTTCTTTTTTTTTTCCATACAAATAAAAGAGATAGTTACTTCTCCTCTGCTCCTTCTGGTATGTAAAGTAGCTCAGTCTGGCCTAGCACGAATATTTCTGTACAGTCGTGCTCAAAGAGTACAGTCTAAGCTAGTTACAGCTTTAAAGCAAAATCTCATGTTGGACCTATTTTATTTTGTATGATAAGATGGTAAGAAAGACTGATTTAGTAAACTAAATAGTTAAGAGGCTTCATTGAATGTAAAACCAACTTCAAACCCTTGATCTGCAAAAGGAGGAGATTTGAAGCTGAATCTATTCGATTGCCTAAACTGCTGGGCTGTTTGGATGCTTTGAGCTTTAGTGCTGCTGTGTCTTTGGTATTGTGCTCTGAATTTGAGTCTGTGCAACTGTCACATTTTTACAAAAAGGATTTGGTTTTGGCAAACTGGAATTTTCCAGAGGACATGCTAGCAATCTAGTCTATGCAGGTGCCTTTTAGAAGGTTAGTAGTAACAATGTAACTTAAATAAATGAAATCAAACACTTTGAAAATGTAGTTCTACATTATTAAATACCCAGGAGCAGTATAGGAAGTGTCTTGCATCCCACTGAAATGCGTATGTTACAAGCCTAGGAACCTGTGATTTCAATTATTGCTCCTTAAAAGAGTTTATCAAGACAGAATTTAGCAAACTTCACAATCATTTAATTTTCTGACTTCATTTGATGTAGTGGGATTATACAGCAGTGTAGGTGTGTCCCAGCTTGTATCTTGATTGGATCTTTTAACTGAGAATATGAATATATTTCCAGATCTTCATCTGATTCTACAGTAAGAAGTTAAACAAATGGTATAAACTTGAGTATTATCCAGTTAATGATCCACAGGAGAGAGACTTTTATTTGCTATTGATGCAAACTGTATGAGGTTCTTGCAGATGTTGATCTTCAGTCAGAAGCTGTGAATTAAAAAATTCACAGTGCAACATGGCACCATCTAACTACAGATATTCTCTGGAAATAGTTACTAGAAACTCTGTTAACTGACACTTACTTACTCTCCTCATGATAGTCTTTAAAACTGGATCTTGGGCTAATTTTTAAGCAGAGGGCAAGATGCAAAAAGAATTTGTGGATTTTTTTTTAGTAGCATCTTGCTGTCTAATCTTGAGTTAAGAAATATTCTCGCTGGTTGGTCTAGCGCCTGTTGGTGTCAGTAGAGGAACTATGATTCACTACACTAAATTTTTAGTATGGCTTCAACTCATAATATGTCTGTGTGCATAAAGTAGATTTAATATTTACCACTTTACTGTGCTCATTGATTGCTATTGTCTCTCAGATGCTGAGGCATGTACTTGGACATAAAGATGCAGAACGGAAAAGTATTACTGTGGGAACTGGATTTCTTAATGAAAGCCTAGTGCTGTACGGATGGAGCTCAGCAATTTTCACCTCTGAGAATCATGATCTTAGAGAAGTTTGGAGTAAATACATATGGAGTGATGTGTCTATATATAAATATATATGATTTAGTAAACGACCAGATGTCACAGATGGTTTCCACATGTGCAGATTTATTTGGTGAATATATACATGTATATACTGTCTGTGTGTATGTATATGTGTGTGTGTGTGTATGTACCATTCTCAGTTCTTCATTTGTTTAATTGAAAGATATCATAGTTTTAAAAATAAAAATAAAAAAGTAAAAGGATAAAATAATAAAATCATAAAATCATAGAATAGCTTGGGTTGGAAAGAACCTTAAAGATCAACTAGTTCCAACTTCCTGCCATGGGCAGGGATATCTCCTTCCACGAGACCATCCAACCTGTCCTTGAACACTGTCAGGGATGGGGCATCCACAACTTCTCTGGGCAACCTGTTCCAATGTCTCACCACCCTGACAGTTTCTTCCTAACAATCCCAATTCTCTTTCTTCCTAAGAGAGGTGCTCCATCCCTCTGATCATCTTGGTGACCCTCCTCTGGACTCGCTCCAACAGGTCCATGTCCTTCCTGTGCTGGGTACCCCAGAGCTGGATGCAGCACTGCAGGTGGGGTCTCACCAGAGCAGAGCAGAGGGGCAGAATCCCCTCCCTCACCTGCTGCTCACGCTGCTTTTGGTGCAGCCCAGGACACGTTTGGCTCTCTGGGCTGCGAGTTGACATTGCCAGGCCAGCCTCTCATCCACCAGCAGCCCCAAGTCTTTCCCATCAGGGCTGCTCTCGATCTGCTCATCCCCCAGCCTGGATTGATACCAGAGGCTGCCCTGACCCAGGTGCAGCACCTTGCACTAGGTCTCATTAAACCCCATGAGATTCCCATGGGCTCACTTCTCGGGATTGTCCATGCCCCTGAGGATGGTATCCTGTCCTGCTAGACTGTACAGTCTATTCTGGAAATGTAGTCTTGTAAGAACTGAACTATCACAGTCCTTTTACTGCTTCAGAGCCAAGGTGTCATTGTCAGCTTCAGGAGTAGCAGCATATTTCAAGGCTGGTTGGCCTTTCAGAGGAGGAGCTGAGAATTGCTAGCTATGCATCTTTCACAACTAGAGAACCTAATTTCTCAGAAAACTCAAGGTTCATTACAATGAAATTTCTTTTCAGCGCCTCTGACTGTCCTGGCAATGAACACTGTCAGGATCTGTCACTATAGTTCATGTGGATTGAATCAAACCTCTGTGAAAAGATACCATTAGTTTTTCCTGTAGGGGAAACACATAGATGACAAAGCAAATACCTATTAATCCATATTCAGAAGAGACCATAAACCCTTTTAAGAGCTATTGCCTTCTGGGGTGCTATTGAAATGTTTAAAACTTGAATTAATATAAAAAAAATTCAGTGCGTTATTTTCTTCTGTTGATAAGTGGGATTTTCTCATAGAGGATATCATCTATGTATCTTGGAGAATCTAAGTCCATTTTTACAATGGGGAAATCATTACTATATGATTCTTGATTTTTTTCTTTTCAAGCATCTTTCCTCTCCCAGTATTTTCATAAAAGTGCTTTTTTGTATCAAAAAATATTATGGTGACATCCCAGTATATTGTAGTAGTTTGTGTTATGGTTTTCTTCCTTGGCACAAAATGCAAGCACTAGATGTTTTTCCAGAAGTCATATCTGGCCACTCAGCTAGCTCTCCCTGTATTGGCAGGTTAAAGCTCCTTGGTTGTCTGCCATAGGCTTAAAGAACTAAAGTGCTCTGTATTGATTTTCTGACACTTTTTCCCAAATTTTATGCTTGTAAAAGTATGTAGTGTTCTTCCACTTAAGGAAAAGGTAGGTGAGAATTCATCAGAAGACTTGGCCATTTGACTGTTAGAACATCATATATCCATAATGCTTCCAAAATTTCTTTCTCATGTTGGAGGCTTGTAACTCCAAAGAGTGTTTAATTTTCCTTTTTAAAACATTTTCCTTTTTTAAAACATGAACAAAAATCATGGTATCTCTGGGACACATTGAAATCACATATTGAATATAATGCATAAAGAGCAATAATGCCTAGAAACTATGTTTCAAATAAACAACATTATTGAACTGTTGAAAAATATAATGCTACCTGAGAGATGGAGAAAAAAAAGTTCTCGTCTAACTAGGACATAACTCTTCAAGGTATGCAAGGCTCTTACTCATGTGGAAATTAATGCTACCTTTAATGTAGCCAAGATGGATCCTGAAGAAAAAAAAATGGCTTAAGCAGGAGTCTGGGTAGCAAATGAAGGAGAAGGACAAGGTCATCCACTTTATTCCTTCACTCTAATATAATATGTATTGAATGAATTGTGCTTCTCCTTGTCCTTCTCAAAAAAAATTGTGGGAAAGTACACTGTGGGTATAACACCCCTCTTGATATGAAGTGACAGACCTCCCAAAAGTGAAAGCTCATGATGAATGTGACATTGATGAGCACCAGGAATCTCTTGACAGCTGAGACCAAAGCTCTGGATGAGAATTCAAGGGATCAAATAACTGTGTCACCCTGATACTATCTAACTCTTGCTCTGGAAATTGGCAAGCAAATGCTAGCACTAAACAGTGTTTATATTATGAAAGTTTAAAGATATTTTTTATATACACATTAGTCCTTTTACAATGCTTGTTAGGGAAAAAAACCCTAAAACCTAGAATTGAGGAAAAAGAATCTGGCTTTGTGTGTTATGGTCACATAAATCTCATACTGAATATCCAAAGCCATCTGCATTGGGGAACTGGATTAGTTTGCCTTTCTGAGAGAGGGGCTGAACTGGCATTCATAAAATCCGCTATAGTTTATTTTTTCCCCTTGCACCAGAGTGTCTGTCATGCCCAGGGATCCAGCAGCCAGCAGCTTTCTGCAGGGCAGTTCGTTATTACTCAGGCTAACAGAAACACAGAGTTCAGAACTCATTTACTGTTCAGTATTCACTGTAACCAGATCACTGCTAAATTATGAATCAAAACTTTTGTACACACTGGTGTTTGTTAGAGATGCTTGCCACATGCCAACAGGTGTATATACCACTGAGCTCATACAAAAGCAGCTACTGGTGGTACCCACAAAATACCAACTGGCAAAAGCAAACAGCCATTAAAAGTTACTGTCTATGTTCCTTTAACAGGTAGCTTTAGTAGATAATAAATAGGAAAACTTACTTTTTCAGTGGATAAACTCAGGCAGGGTCTGTCATGAGGAAGCAAATTTTATATATCTCAAAATAGAAGTAGATTAATATCAATTTTCCTCACAATGACATCACTGCCTAAAGGATGTCTTTGTATTACATGCTTACTGGGAAAAGCTTGAGAAACCTTGGAGTAATATTTTGATGGTAACTCATTAGTGAATCTTTATGATAAGTTTTGCTGGTTGAGAAGTTGAAAGCATAGCCCTGAACACTGCAACATCTTTTATTAAAAATTGCATGAAAGGTGAGTAAGCTAATATTTAATGTATGCTTGGTGATCAGCTGACAAGAAGTAACTTGGAGCTGGGAGTGGGATAACATCTGTGAACATTGTGGTGACTCCTACCAGGGAGACTCCAGCTCCTGTCTGTCACAAGCTGGAGCCCTTACTGTGCCTGCATATGATAAGAATCACAAGAGATGAATTGATTAATTTCCAGCAGACTGAGGGTGTTGTTGCTGAATGTAAAGCTGAAATAAGTTCCCAGCTATAACAGAAAAATGGAGAAAGCAGTAAATTGGAAAACAGCTATCAGAATTAAGCACTTTGGGATGTTAAATGTTTTTGGCAACAAAGAATGGCTCGGTGACAAGACTACATGTGGAGAATTTTGATGCATATTTGGCTTATGACAGGTTTGTCTTCAACAAGTGTTCTCTTTGTGGAAGAGTTGGTTTTCACTTGAGTTGTTAGCAAACTAGCTGACCTTCTAGACCAATTGAAAAAAGGGCTAACAGCTAATGGTGGCTGTCTTTCTGTGGTCTGAGTATTTTATTTATATATGTAGCTGGAACAGTGTAGGCTCTACATCTGTGGGAGTGCTCTGCAGCCATCTAGCCAGGAACCTGGCATAGAAATATATGTCCTGCTGACCAGAGTAAACTGGAGAGAAAATAACTGAAGCCTCCTTGTCTCCTCTCCTCATTACATGTGGCATAGGGATATGACTAGAGAAGCATGGATGTCGTAGAAAAGAACTGCTGCTTGGATCATCTCTTTTGGGAATTAACTCTCAGCTTTTAAACAGAGTAGAAAGCACAATATTTTTTAAATGAGAGTAAGGACAATGTTAAAATGAGAGAGTCAAATTCCACTGAAATTGTACATTTTATACAGTTAATACTGTTACAGTGTGATAGCTAAGAAACTAGAGGCACAGTTTTAATTTTGTACTGGGATATTTTATTTTTATGATTTGAAGGCCAGATTATATCTGTATGGTGATCTCCTGCAAAGTGTAATACATAGAAGTTTCATGATTTTTAATTTTCTCTCTCTTTCCTACTGTTCTCCTCCCCTACATCACACCCATGGCCTATCTACTTTGGCACCCATTTGTAACTTTTCCATTTACAGGGACCCTACATTATATTCTTGCATTCCTTTCATGTGATGCTTTGATACTTTCTTTGTTCTTTTTTTTTTCCCCTCCATCTGCAAAGGACTTTTTTTTCTTTAATCTCACTTTCATTTTCTTATTTTTCTTTCTTTTTGACTACATTTCTGCTTTTGTTAAGTGGCATGGCATGGTCTGTATGTGTCTTTATCCACATCTTCCTTCTACTTCAGTCTCTCCTGCTGTGTTTGCAATGCTCCCGTAAATAGGAAGTGCAAAAGCCAAGTATTTCCTTCGATCTTGAGGAATAAAGTGAGTTCTGGCAGAGGTGCAGCCTGTTGAGAGTTGTGTGCGTATTCCATTAGCACCATGGGGTTGTTCTCTCTGGTTGCAAAGTTGTGTGAGAGAGAAAAGACTGCTCAGAGGAGGGGGCAGCTGCTGAACAGATCTGCGAGCAGGACTCACGGAGCCAAAGTTGTAAGGAATCTTTGTGTGGTGGGAAGGAGCTCTGAGATATTGATGGGAAGGCTTCACTGCTTCTTTCTTCCTCGTGTCTTACCAGAGCTAGAAGGGCCTGGCAGTAAAAGTAGTCTCTCTCAGAACTAAACTTCTTGCCTGTTTGAACTTGGTTTCCTGCGTTGTCCAAACAGCAGATACATCTCAACCCCTTTACCTTTCTTTACTGCTTACAAATTGAGGCTGAATATTTCTTTTATTAAACAAGTTAGAGTTGGCTAGAGATATAATTAGATGCAGTCTAATGCATTGCAATACAATTTTGCAGTGTAAGTTATATTGTGCAGTATAATGTAGTCTAATATGATCACAAGGTAAATATGCGATATAAGTGGTGAGGCACTGGAACAGGTTGCCTGGAAAGCTGTGGATGCCTCATCCCTGGAAGTGTTCAAGGCCAGGTTGGATGGGGCTGTGAGCCTTGGGCAGGGACACCTTTCACTAGCCCGGGTTGTTGGAGAGTGCTGTTTCACGTCAGTGCGTATGATACAAACGTTTATTCCTTGCAAGATTATGCAATATGTGCATTAATAGTATACATACCACTGACTTCAAGGAAGTCAAGGAGGCAAAGTTTAACATCAGTTTGAAACTCTTCAACATTGAGAACCACCTTTTCTCAGTGTTACAGCAATTTCTCACATTTACTCTGTCTGTTGTGCCCACATGCCAAGTAAAGAAATAACGTTTGGAAAAAGTGACATTTCAATTTCCAGTAAAAATACTTGGATCATGTGGAGCTTTATAGATACATAACAAAATGTTCCTCATGCTTAAATCAAAAGTTTAAACAAGTTGTCATCTGTTAAAATGCCCTGAGAGCACTGGGCACTAGGTGTTGACAAATGGAAATTAATTTTGAGAGCAAGTGTACTTATGAGAATTCTTTTATGGTTACGGGAGGTGTTCCAGCATATCCTTGATGGTAAGCAACCACGTTTCCATGCTGGATGATCAGAAGGAAGACACATGACTGTACACTTTGGCACATTGTTTTCAGACAACCTCATCTGCTCGTTTTCCATGTACATGTAATAGAAAGGGGGATATTTGCTCCCCTTCCTCCTGCCACGGTTCTTCAGTGTCTTTCTGGAGTCACTTGCCTTAAGACTGTGGGAGAAATTCCAAGTTAAGTGACAGGGATTTCTATACTTTCACATCTGCATTACAAGTGGGGCCAGCTGAACTCTCCTCTGTCAGTCTTAACTTCTGTTTTGCAATTCTTGTGTTTGCGGAGTGCCCAGCTTGGTATCCAGGAGGTCTTTCACGTCCATTTAGGTTCAGAAACCCTTATAGTCAACCCTCCTGAGGCTCAATTCATCTGCATACAGTGTTTAAATGTGTGTGGTGTATGCTCAGCTTTTGGATCCCTGTGTGCAGCTTGTGTGAGAGGCTGTCGCTAAGCTATCAGATGTGTGAGCCTTCAGAAATTACTTCCTTTCCTTACTTTTGTTATTGCTTATCCTTTGGATCACCAAATTGGTGAACCACGTGTGTACATGTAAGTAGATGAGTAAACTCCTTGGGGCTATTAGACCTGGAAGTACTTGTAGGCTTCAAACTAGACATGTGTGAGTGCTTTACTTGTTTGTGGCCTTCTAAATAGTGGCATAAATATTGCCAAAAGCTGTACATATGAGGCAGTGTTTAATAACAACTTTGTTAAACTTACTTTTACCATATGGTCTTCGCTAACAAATTATGTTCTACCCATGAATAGGTCTTTTATAATGTGAAAATGTTTAATTACAGGCATAGATGAGGGATAAAATTTAACCTGAAAAGACAGTTTTGCTTCGAATATCAATTTAGACTATGCAACTAGGTCACAGGTCTTCTTCCAGTGAAAAAAAAACACCCCAACCAACCCAACCACACAAATACCCATTCCCCACCCCCAGCTTCCCCCCCAATAAAACAACAAAGCTAAATTCCTGGTCAATGTAGAGATTACTCAGATCGGTAACAGAACAATAAATAATTCTGGTACTCAAAGAAACATTTCCAAATGCTTCCAGCTTTTACAGAAATAATAATTGTGTCCTAGAGCATGAGGAGCTGATTTCATATACTTGTATGTTAAATAATTTGTATTTTCTTTCTCTCTTTTTAAAAAAAAATTTAAAAAATTTATTTATTTAGTTTGAAAGAACAATTAGGATGAAGTTGTTCACACTTTTCTGAGGAATGAGCAGTTACTGTCATATTCCTAGTGAACCAAACCAGATGATGCTCAGTAACGGGATTTCAGTGATGAAAAACAGAGCCACTCATTCACCAGACTTTGGTGGGCTCCAGACAAGGTTTCTGAAACAAGTACTGAAACTGAAGAATATGAAAGAAACAATTAATTTTAGGAATTACTGCACCTTTGACCAGCTTTTGCTTCTTACCATATTTGTGTACTAATTTTTAAAGAAAACTAACACCCTGTATGATAGAACTAAGCATCAGGTTAGAAACACTGGCTTGGATATTGTCTGCCTGAAAACCCTGGTTTGGGTATTTTTTGAAGAATTTTTTTGATAAATTCCTGACATCTGACTTGTACAAATTACTTGAAATGAAAGGAGGGAATTTGCTTTACTACAACATTTCTAAAACAAATGAAAAATCCCAATGCAGCTATTAGTAGTATATTTTGATGCCATTTCTTTTTCAGTTTGCCTTGGGCTTAATGTTGCAAATCATAGTAAAAAAAAATACAGCATGGATAAACAAGAGTGTCATTAGTGATTTAGTTATGTGAAGGAGATGCAAAGTTCTTTGAATAGCTGCTGAGAGTGAGCTGAGAGGGAAAGACTTAGGGAAGGATTAGACTTGGATTCTGCACTGGAGGCATCTCCCTCAGTGCTGGGGAGGGGAGCAAAGCATCCATCCCATTAGCCACATAGGAATTAAGGCTTGTGAAGTTTTCTCCTGAGACACACCAGTATGATTTTAATTTCCCTTTCCTATAAAGTGTGGACACTGAAAAGCTTTAGCAGAGAGATTTTCCGGCTTTCTGCAGCATTTTGTGAGAGTTCTGTCTTTCCCATGCAAGTAAGACAAAATAATGTTACCGTTTTGTAAACTTCTTGCAGGTGTGGATTGTTTGGGTAGAATTGTTATGGTTTTAACTAGAAAAACACTCAGAGCTGTGTGTCTTAGAACTTGACCAATCCCCTTAGGGGGTGGATGGCAAAAACCAATTACCTTATGCCACTTAATACACTTTGTGAACTAACATATAAAAGTCTTCTGAGAATTCATTAAATCACCATCCATTTATCCCTGAGCCTGGACTTCATGTCGTTTCTCTACTCGTCCGTGGGGAAAACAGCGACAATAAAGCGGGCTATGTTTGAAAACACCCATCCAAAACATAGGTGAGAACATTTGATTCCTGCTTGAGACTGAAGGGTTCTGTTTGGCTGACAGGAGCAGGAGGGAGAGAACTGCAGGGCAGCTGTGGGGCACCTGCCCAGAAGTTGTGTGGAAAAGTGGAAATGCTACTGCTGCCCCCAGAGAAGTTCGCATATCTGAATGCCCATTGCCTACGGAAACAGGTTTTGAAGGGAACCAACTGCACCAGCAGTTAAGTGCCTTAAAAGTCAGACCACTATGTTGTGCTCCCACTCTGGTGGAAAAGTTCACAGAGCAGCATGAGTTAAAGAAGGAGTGAAAGCACTCCTGGGTAATCTTTAAGTTGGTGTTTTGGCTGGGAGCTTGAGTATCTCAAGCCAAGAGGTCTGAAACTCCTCCCTGATTCCTGGATGTTTCCCCTGGTGCCTGGGTGTGACTTCTTGCAGATGGGCTGCCATGCGTTGAAGGAGGTTTTAAGTGGCAGACCTGGCTGCAGCAGAGAACCTGGAACAAGGGTCATGGCAGGATTTCTGCAGGGAACAACCCGGACCAGGCATTCTGAATGAGAAATAAGCCATGTGCCAAGTTTCTCCAGTTTGCTGGTGTCAGAGGGCTCCTGGCACATCCTCTTCTGCATCCTGGAGCCCACTGAGTCCTTTGGGCTGAAACTGCTGCCTTCATACCCCCTCTCACACAACCAGAATTTGAACTGACAGCACATGCAGTGGAGGGGGGGAGTTTCTGCCCCTCTCCTGGGGCAGAGTGGGAAGCTCTGAGAGCATGGTACCCCCAAGGGGCACCTGAAATAGTTGGAGGTAGCTGGGCCAGGCACAGACCCTGTCACAGGACCAGAAAAGCTGTTCTGTGCCAAAACCTTCTTGGTTTCACATGGACGGTGGAGATAGGGCTTGAATTTGGGCACCAGATCAGCTTCACATCTGTTTTTTAGAAGCAGTTTCACTGCTGTCTAAATACTTGGGGAACTTCAAAGGAGAAGGTGCGGCAGCTCTGAGGCTGGGCTGCTCTCTGCATCCGGCAGTGGCACACTAAGGGGGATTTTAGGATCACAGCTTTCGACTGAAACATTCAATTAGTTGTTTTGTGGGTTGGGCCAGTTCCAGTCCTGGGCCAGGGCCCAAATGAATGTCCAAAATTACTACACACATAAAGGACAGAAATCTCCATACTAAGGTTTATAATTGCCCTCCTGTAAAATTCCTCATACAATTCCATCCTGAAGGAATATTAAATTGTTATGTTTCTTTTGTTTCACAACTTTGTATATTTTTTCATTCCTGGAAAATCAAACAAAACTTTTGAAGTAAAAAGACACAAAAGAAGGGCAATAAGGGAGTAGGCGGAATAAGCCCACAAGGCAAATAAACCCATTACAATCAAACAAATAAGATGTGTATGTGTATACAAAGGGGAGATATTAAAAAGGCAGTCAGGAGACTCAAAGCGTCATTCTCTGCTTGAGCCCAAATTTTTGTTAAAGAACATAGCACAAAAAACTAGCTGAGAAATTCCATACATAAACACATAATTACTTATTATTTAATTGTGAGACAGAATCTGCATGAAATGGAAACAAGTATGGTTTAGTAGTTGGAGGAGGTTGCTATTTTCTTCACCCTCTTTTTCATTTTCTCCTTTTTTTTGGCAAAGCAAGAGATGTAGGACAATGAAACACATCATTTTTGTGACAAAAAAAGCAAAGACTGTTTTACTTATATTTAATTTCTCACTCAAATGCTTAATTTCCTCATTCATCTTCCATATTTTCTCCAAACTGGGTATGGCTTCCTCACTGAACCTATGTTTTCTAAAATCTGTGAGTTAAACTGCTCAGTTTTTTCATACTCTGAAGGATTTTGTAGATCACTACCACATTCTTTCTCAAATACATCTTTTCAGTTCTTAATCTACTTTTGTATAGGAGTCTGTGTCATCCTTATTGTCTGAGCTTTTCCTAGTTGTATGATATCCTGAAAAGCACGATGCCATGGCATGATGCAGTGGTTTTTTTTTGTTTTCTGTATTGTTTTTACTGGTTTTTGACGTGCTTTCCTCCTTTACTGTAGTAATTCCAAATAACATTTGACTTTTAACTGTGGCTGAACTTTAAATTAATGTTTTCACAAATATTCTCAAAGCCACTCTGAAGCCTTTGAAATGCAGTAAGAAATTCAGACACACCTTTCTGTATCTGTGCTTAGGAATTCTTTTTCCCCTACACCCATAGGCTTTCCCTTACTGGATAATGGTTTTCATCTTCAGGCTATTTAATTGCTTGGTAACTCTTTCTAGTGAAAACTGTTTATTGCCCTTTTCAGCCAGTCTCAGATCTGATGATCCTGCGTACGTCTCTGCCACCTGCGAACTTTGAAACAGTTGTGAACTCATTATTTGTTCCACATTTCCTTTAACTTCTGAAAATATGGAGCAGCAAATAAGACCTGAGAGCAGATTCCTGCCATCTCGGTCTATTTTTTTTTTTTATTTTTTTGCCTAGCTTTCTGTCTTTTAACCAATTACTAATCTCCTGGAAGATTTTTTACTGTTAGTGCATGACAGTTTCTTTTCGCTTAGCAAGGGGTCTTGCTGAGAAGCTTTGAAGAATCAGGCATACTCCATTCCAGTGATCATCCTTAGCTACATTCTTATTATTTTTGTTTTCTTGCTCTGGTTACCTTTCGCCCTCTAGTTAAATGTTGATCTAGTTATTTAAACTGTTTTCTTAATTGAAATATTTTTATTTTCTACTTTTCTGCTATTTATCGATACTTATTTTTTCCATTTTTTTGCTAATACCCTAACTTCCTGTTCAAAAGCTCTCCATCATGCCTGATAACCTTTTTAGCCATTTATTTTATTTTTTAATGGATCCTGTTCAATTGTTCTCAATCAAGTTAAAGGAGAAGGAGATCTGGAGGGAGTGGAGAGGAATTTTTCCCTGCTCCAAGGGTACTGAATTTACGCTCTGCTTGTTTTTTCTGTGACTGTATTTTGATTTTTGTCCTATTAATTATTCAGGAAACTTTCTGGCTACTTTTCATGGACTTTTTTGCCTAGATGTTGGCAGTCACATAGACATTTCTTGTTTTGCTTGAAATTTCATACTTTTTTTTCTACTTCCTCCCCAAGCTGTACTTTGTTATATAAATTTGTTGAAAGCATGAAAACAGTAAACAAGATTTTCTCCATGGAGTATTTTGAGACTTCTGTGTTACGCAGTCCGTATATACTATAAAATGTTAATGTTATCATCCAAGTTGAATGCATTATGAGTGTCTCAGATAACTTCCTTGAACAATAAACCCTTCATATTTCTTCTGCATTTCATTATGCGGCATAAAATACCTTAAATTATATACTTAAGGCAAGATAATTTTATCTCTAAATATAAGGAGTATTCTCTGTGTTTTGAGAATATGCCTGATAACATATTGATGTAGAGGAAAAGGAGAAATATAGTAAGATAGAAGAAATAGAAAGTATTCTTCAATGACTTGAAAATTGAAGAAATCCCACTGAAAGCAGAAAAAGGCTTATTCCTGTGGTCTGAAAGTGGGGAAAAGTGAGGCATACATACACAGGCATAAGATCAGAAATAGAAGATTCAAATAGACTTCAAATTATCAAGAGACAAAAATAAAAATAGGTTAAACAGGATGAAACAAAATGTTTTATTAAAATTCTTATTAGGATTAATATTATTAAGAATATGTGACACAAAAAGAGAAAGGTCAGTTAGTGAATATTTAGATAGCATATTATGATATGAGACTACAGAGTTTACTTTGGGAACAAGACGAAGCACTTCATTGTGCTCTTCTTGGGGAATTCATGGAGGGCCAATGAATCTTTGGGAACCGGTAAAAGGCAAAGAAATTGCATTTTATATAGTAGGAAAAGCAGGTTTAGGTGGGGAAATAGTAAATTGATGAAAATTCAAATAATTGCTTGTCAATAAATATAATAATAAATAGAAGACAAATTTAACATACTTCCTTGGATCGAGCAAGTAGCACAGTGGACAAAGGGAAACATCATTTATGATACAACTGGTCTTATGTAGGCTTTTGGTTTGCCCCACATGGGACTGTCATGAAGAAATTAAGAAGTGTGTGAGGTGGATACAAAACTCTACGGAGGCCTTCAGTCAAAAAAGTCTTTCTGGTAGCTGGCTCTTAAGGTGGCATATTAGTGACATGAAATCAGCTCTCCCTGGGGCTAGTGCCTGTGTAAATTTTCATGTGTGACATGCACTTGGCACTGTAGAAAAACAAGATGTTTTCAGAAGACAACTGATAAGTTTAAAGAAAACATGATTGGAATTTGAAATGGCATTGCTAAATTGCAGGAAGAGTGTGAAATCAATACAGTGAGTGATGGCTTGGTAATTTCATGGTCACCCTGACACGAATTGCTTTCTAGCTTCTAATCCTTGAACCACTTCTGCCTGTTTTAGGAAAATAATATAATAGCCATTCTGTCTTGTATTCAAGAATTGCACTTTGGTCATTTCTCCTCTGTGTGAAATACATCTGACCATGTGTAGAGATAAACATTGCAGACATTTGTATCTGAACTCATAATCCATAGTCAGGAGAGAGAAATAGAATGTGATTTTTTCTCATTTTAATGTAAATGTCCAAACTAGGCTAGATTAAATCCTTTCTAAAAGTGCCTGTTCTCATTTACTGAGTACTAAGGATTACTATGGTGGGAGTAGCATCTAGACTGGAGTTATTTTAAAAACAGGTAAGATGCATCCTTCTCTCTGGCTGAATCTGTACTAGAAAGTGAAATGCTGCCAACGAATGTTTTGTGTGCCAGTGAATAGCTGGAAAACTCCCTGGCATGATGACTGATGTTCTCCCATATAACTGCCAGGTTCAGTTGAGAAGTGAAAACTTTTCAGAGACCTTCTCACTAAGACGTGCATGTAGGCACATATAAACACCGTGTTTTAGATACCAAGACAGTTCATCAGATCAGACATTGCCAAGTCAGTCCCAGCTGGCCTTGTTGTCTGGGGAAGTTGCTAACTCATCTGCCTGGGAAAATTAATAAAACATTAGCTAACTAGTACAGGAGTGTTAAGGTCCCCTTCCTATTTCAGAGCTCCCATTGGTACCAGCTCTTGTACTTCGGATGTTTGCACTGGTTGCCCCCACAAAACTTTTGTCCACTTGGTACTGTTTCAAGTGCCTGTGGACAATCATTGTTCTTATCATGAGTGTGGTTGATAGCATAGGGTTAAAATGTTTCTAAAAATCGTGGTAGCTAAAGTAGGCCTTGGGAACGGGAGTGGGCATTGTCTTTGCTAAAATCATGTGAACCTGCACCTGTGTACCCACCTGTATGGTAGATGATAAAGTTAAATGTGATGATTGGTTAGTAATTAAATATGATTAAAAATAATTGTTTAATTGCAACAAGAATCATGAGAAAGGAACAACAATCATGAGAAATGTTGTGGGAAGGGGGCTTAAAACTCATGCTCGGGTGAAATCAATATACACAATAGAACAATATTAAGATAATGATTAACATATGATTATACAACAGTTATGCAAGGAAAGGGTATAAAATGTATCCATCTCGAATCCATGTCAGAGTCAGATTTGGGTCTGTACCCCTGATTCCCAGAGCTCTTCAAATAAAAGCACCTGCATATAATCATACAATGGTTATGTGTTTCTATGCTAACATGGTTGCTATTTACCCCAAATCCTACATGCATATATTTCTAGGTAACACCTAAATCATCTTCCTACTGTATTTTATTTCTGAACAAGTGAAATCTTTGTTAATGCTCTATCCAAGAAATCTCTGTTGTTCTAATCAACTAATCATTTTGAAGATATGAAGGCTTCCAGATTTTGCTAGGGCTCTCTACTTTTGGATGAAATATAGGATATAAGATATTCAGCAACCTGACAAATTACCTTTCTTTTTTTCTGACTCTCATGCCAGTTTAATCATTTATCCTCAGTGACTGAAATTTCTTCATGAGTTTCAGCTAAATCTATCCAAAAAATTTCCTTCCTTTCTTTTTGGGTGCTGCAGAATGTCTGTGCAGCAGTCTCTTGGTAGCATAAAGAAGAAAGCCAAAGTGCTACCAGAATAGGTATGCACATAAACACAGTATATTTTCTCTTCCTTCTACTAACTGCTTTTATTTTGTCCTTCTGTCCCTGAAAGCATGTGTGTATCTTATTATCCAAAAGAGGTCAGTCATTGTCTAGCCTTTTCATACATTGAGGAGAGTTGAGGAGAATATAACATGAGCCTCTGGCTCTAGTGATTTCTAATCTGCTCACTTTTAGTCCCAGAGGAACCATCAATCCTTATGTGGGTTAGCAATGCGGTGGAATAGTTTGTGATTCAGATGAGCCCTGGCAGCTCTTCTCTAAGTGGACTCCAGGCCCTTTGCAGTGGCACTTTCTGATACTTCACAAGTCAGCAGATCATTCTTTCAGCGTCCTCAGCACTGAGTCCCAGAAGCACTGCTCTTTGAAGTGTACAAGCACCACTATAAAGAAGAAGCAGAGGCCTTAGGGCATATTTTTCAAATCAGTACGGTAGATTCCTTGCAGGTCACCAAGATAGAAACCAGTTATTGGCCTCGGCTGCTGAGGCTAAGCAAGCAGCATTTCCTGCCTGAGGAGCAGCCACATTCCTTCTCCCCTGCCAGAGTTGCTTCAGATTCCCTAGATAACCTAGAGCCTTCACACTTCCAGATCTTCTTCTGCTTCAGGCAAATACATATTTCTTATATTTCAGTCAGCCCACTTCCTTGTCAAGCTCTCCTGCTGTTCTTGAGAGGACCTACTAAGAGCAACTTTTTTGATGGACTGTTTTATTTTGACTTCCTGACTTTCAGGAATTGGATGCAAAACCCAGCCTTTAAAAAGTCTGTATGAGTAGATCCTTATATTTATTGGCATCCCTGTTTGAACACAGCTTTTTTCAGAAGCAGTGGAAGATCTGCCAAGGAGATGCCTCCAATGAAGGCCCATTACGAAGGGGCCCTCCTCCACTGAAGGCCCATCATTTTTGTCCTTGCATATTACTATGATCTTCATTTTCCCGTTCTGTAACTCTGACAGGAAACACATTTGCACTACCTCTTCGCTTTCCTTTTTTTCCATGGTTTTCTTTAGGTGGTTACAGAAATTATTTTTTGTAATTAATCATTGAAGCCTAGAGTATGCTCCTACAAGACAGTGATTACAAAAATGGATACAAATAAGTGGTTATTATAATAGATATGTCATTTGGGAAGCCAAGTAGATGTTAGTATCCAGGATAGACTTTCAGGACAGAGAAACATTGAATAATTTTGATTAGAAAGGTCTTCTGGAAGTAACCTGGTGTCTCTGCTCAAAGAAGGGCCAACTTGGAAATTAAGGCCAACCTTGAAGTTAGATCAAGTCGCTGATCCATAAGATCAGCATTTTTAGGGCCCTTTAGTTATGGACAATGCTCATATTTCATGTGATGGCAGAAACCTTTATTTTATACTATTCTTCTGTACCCAAAATGCTTATTTTTATAGATATTCTGTAGATTCCTGTCATTTGATGAAGAGGCTACCATACTGGGTCTGTTAAAGACACGATGTGGACTGGACCAGAAACCAAAGTAGAAAAGATGCCCAGGAGCAACAGAAAAGGGCAGGAACAGAAAAAGTGAGTTAATGTTACAAACCCACTTACCACCAGCGCACCAATCAAGGCAGAGGTAACAGAGACAATAGATTGGGAAAGCATCCTTTTATTGACCTTTTGCATCATTGGAGAGCACAGTTCCCTCACAAATATAATTTTCTAGCTGTGGTATTCTTGAGGGAGGGGCAAGAAGAGGTAAACAAGAAGGGCTAGTCTGAACCTTGCCATGGGCAAATAATACATATACTAGAAGGGTTCCATACACACCACACATTCCTGGTACAAAATGTGCTTCAAAACAAATTTGGGATATGCGATCTGCTTCAAACATCTGCATTTGGTGGGCTTGTACAAACTCAATTGATGCATTGTCATATTTGACGCTCCTTGAAACAATAATGCTTTTGGTTACACTTAATTCTGTAACAGCTAGTTCCCTTCTGCTTTACCTTGGCTGTTGCCAGATCAGGATATCAAATGAAAATATAGCGGATACTCAGATCTACTTTTGAAACTAATAGCTACTGTTGCCCAGACCAATAGCTAATATCCTAATAGTAGAACTATTTTCTAGTGACATAGCAGCAAAAAAGCTTTGGTTTTCTTTTGATATCTCTAATTATTACCCAAAGTGAATCCTACCCAATCTGCAAGAATTTACATCATAGTGTAGCTCCATCATGGAGCATTCCAAATTTACCATGAAGGAACAAGACAACATCATAAGCTTGTCAAAATCAAAAGGTAATCTCAGAACACAGTTGCAGTCATCCAAGCCCTCAGAACTCGTAAATAACATTACTTATCAGAATTGGTTATTAGCTGTTTTTCCTCTTTCTTCTTTTTCCTTGATTGTTCAAATACACTGAGGGAAAAACAAACTAGAAAGTTACTTAGCATATGTTCTTTGGAGCACTTAAAATTGCCAGGAACCATCTAATCCTTAGCCAAATTATTTGCACAGTTTGTTGAGTTGGAAAAAGTACATGTGGCTGACACAAAATTAAGCAGCTCCTGTGTGCAGCTGGATTTGGGAGATTCTTACTTGAAATCTCCGAGCTAATAGAACTACCACATGTGTTGGCTACCAAAATGCGTCTTGTTACTTGTTGTAGGTCATTGCCTATGGAAACTTGCTTTCCTGCCTGAAGTTAAAACATAGCACTTCTTTCTGTAAACATACTTAGGAGAACTGGAAATTTCCTTACTAAGACATATTATTATTGCCTTGGCCCGTATTTTAACATGATGTGCTCTAAATTCAAGTATATTGTCTTTTTTAAACATTTAATTACAAATATACTGCTTTGCAGTTGAAACACTCCCTGAACTAATAGCAATACGCAGCAGTGTCTGTTTCTTCAATTTGTTTTTCCTTTCCACAGTGCATCAGTATTTCATAAAGGTCATCTGGATCTTTGAAGAAAACATGCTTTTAAAGAAAATTATTTAGATGATGAAATCAATAAGGATATAGGAAACCTGTCAATTCCTTACTACTGGAATGAATAAGACATACAATACATTTGGAAGCTGATTATGTGGAATTAGGCAGAGAAATACACGTCTTTCAAAATATGCTTCTTTTTAGGAGCATAAAAAGAACACAGTTTTTACTCTTGAATTCTTAGCCAAGAGGAAAACTGGAACTCTGCACTCTTCTACTCACGGTGTTCCAGGGAACACCTGGTTGTTACTGTGCACCTTGCATTTTCTTTTAATCAATTTGATTTAAAATTCTACATGTCAAAATGGCAATCACTCCATATTTACTTTTCATTCATATAAATAACAAATCCACAGAAAAGAAGCAATGCCATATTGATTTAGACCATCTGTCCATCACGACTGCTATTTTGCACTTTGCAATGACCAGTAGCAGGCACTTAATATAAATTTAATATAGATAGAGTAAGCTACACCTGCTCACTTCCCTGGAGTGAGTTCCTCATTTTTGACAACCAGTGGTTGTAAACATTTCCTGAACTGTGTGTCTCATCTGGACTGTCCTGCTACGTAGCCTCTGATGGATCTATTCTCTATGAGAAATTTTTAATGCCTTTTGGAGCCTTTTGGACTTTTGACCTCCCCAACATCCTGTGATAATGAAGTCCACAGTTTAATTTTGAATGAGATCTAATTATGTGTGAAAAATGACTTCCTATGTTTGTTTTAAACTTTCTGCCTGGTAAATAAATTGGGAACTCTCTGATTATGATACTAAGAAAAACAGTGACTAGTGCTTCTCTATTCAATTTCTCCACATATTTCATGGTTTTATAGACCTCCATCACGTCTCCTTTTTGTTATCTCTGTCCAAACTGAGAGACTATGTCATCTCTTCTCGCATTAAAATGACTCCATATCTTTTTTCAAAGATGTGCAAGGATACGTAATGGTGGAACAGTGAAGGTGATGATGCTCTCTATGACAACAACTCACAGTAAAATGACTGTGATTCCATTCCTTTTCCAAATTAGAAGGACTTTTGGCCAGAAAGTCCTTCTGAGTACTGGGCTGTTTAAAAGTGAGTCTCTGCTTATATGCATACTTTTCTCAATCGATCCCTAAAAAGACAATTTTCATGACTAGTGCATGACTTCAGAGATTCTGGTTAAATTTACACTTAGGAAGTACTCTGTCACCTTTAGATTCCTCTTTTTAGCCCCAAATCAGTATACTTATCAATGATTTTTTTCTAATCTAATAATTAAAAAGTGACATTTATTTGCTAGATATTCTAGAGAACGTCTGACCCAGTCACTACTAAAGTGGCACTGTTTTCATGACCTGTTTACATATTAATAGGTTAGTAATGCGAGTACTTAATCCATTGACAGAATTCACACCTACAGAAAATGAGGTTTCTATGTCCAGCTGCTTTGTGTCATGCAGCAAAGACGTGCAATTGACCTGGTTTGCAGCAGGGCAGCAGTGCTGACAACCAGAGCTGTGTGCAGAAGGAGTTGTGGGGACTGATGGAACCTGAACTTCTCTTAAAAGTGCCACGTACAGAGAAGTGACTGAGATCCCAGATGTGCTGTGTTTTCTTGTATTTCCAAACATGGCACTTTGTTTGTATCCAAAATAACCATAACTGCAATAAACCCTGTTTTTGTCACTTGAATGCTTTTACACTGTTTTGATTAAACATTGTATTTTATTATAGTATTCAGCAATCTTTTGCCATTAACATTTTTCAGGTGTATACAACTTATAATAATGTAAGTAATAATCTGTAAAACAAAGCAAGTACAGGGGGCAAGGGGGGAGCAGTCATTGTCTTGGTGACATTAAAATGCACTGACACTATGTCAACATGAACCTCCTTGGGCTTTGGATCTTGTTATGTTCTCAGGCCAGGTTCCCTAGGTTTTGCCAATCTTTTGGTGATTCTTGGTCATATTCCAGCAAGTTGGGGCCAAGCTTTAAGTATTCTGGAAACTGGACTTGGTTCAAACCTTAAAATAACTCATAGTTTGGGAAAATATTCATATAAAACTTACTTTCGTTCAGCCAAAATTCAGTGGATTCGTATGAGTTTTATTTCTAGTTCTATATTCTGTATGAATGGACCTATGTAACTGGAATCTGAAGCTGATGAATACATATGGAAGAAGAACAAGAGAAAAAAAGCTTACTTTAACTAAAAGTACTAGCTGGTTTTGCCCATTTCCATGAAGCAAGGAGTGAGATGAGTAATCTTCTACCATTCTACATTGTAAAATTAACAAGGTTCAAGGATCCATTGCAATATAATAGTTTTCTAGCAAACTGAGATAATGTTCTATAGGATCACACTGTGATCTTAAACTGTTCTGGGGCCACAGGGGCAAACGTGTATTGTACGCCTACCTAGAAATAATGTAGCTCATATGCTAGAAAACATCTGAAATCCGATTCAAACATTTTCTCTCACACATAGCATTTGGAATGGTTCACTTCTTGCAAGTTAAAATGTTTCTAACTCACAGAGAGGTCGTATAGACCAGCAAAAGGCAGTTTGACTCAAGTCCTACTTCTGAGGGAGGGGTGCAGCTGCAGATGCCCACAATATTGTCACCTATGTGTGTGTTAGGGATGACCTCACTGTAGGTTTGCAGCTCAGCCTCAAAAGAGTTCCTAGAATAACAAACAAACCCCAGAAGTCTACAATGCAGTCTGTACAAAAGTTCATGGTGTGTCCAGCGTGAGGCGGAGAGGTTTGGATATAAACAGGCACAACTGGTGTAGCTGGGGCCAATACACACTAGAGGGTGCTGCTAGTGTAGAAGGAAGAGACCAGCTGGTCCCAAGGACACGTAAAGGATCATGAAGGCAGTAATACAGACATAGGTAAAATTAATTCTTGTCTGCCAGCTTAAGTCAGTATGCAAGATCAGGCCTCTTTGATTTTGCATAGTTTAATTCAGAAACAGACTTAAGACAATGGGAATTTCTCAAGAATCTTTTTAAATGCAAACTTTATATCTCATTTTGCTCTGTAAGCAGCCTCCAAAAAACAATTTTCTCAAATGTAGATTGCATAGTCATTTAGTAATTTTGTAAAATTAATGCTGACTAGTAATTTTTGCAAGATTTATTGCAGCTTGTGATCCTAACAGGTCTTCAATTTAAGTTGAGAGGATGACAGGTCTGTTTCTTTGAAAATACCATAGAATCATAGAATATGCTGAGCTGGAAGGGACCCATCAAGATCATGGAGTCCAACTTCTGGCCCTGCACAGGACACCCCAAGAGTCACATCATGTGCTTGAAAGTATTGTCCAAACACTCCTTGAACTCTGTCAGGCTTGGTGCTGTGACCACTGCCCTGGGGAGCCTGTTCCAGAGCTCAACCACCCTCTGGGTGAAAAAACTTTTTCAGATATCCAACATAAACCTTCCCTGACTCAGCTCCATGTCATTTGCTTGGGTCCTGTCACTGTTCACCACAGAGAAGAGATCAGTGTCTGCATCTCCTCTTCCCCTCACGAGGAAGTTGTAACTGCAGTGAGGTCTCCCCTCAGCCTCCTCTTCTCCAGGCTGAACAGACCAAGTGACCTCAGCCACTCCTCATAAGGCTTCCCCTCCAGGCCCTTCACTGTCGCCCTGGGCCGCCTTGGAATGCTCCCTAATAACTTAACGTCTTATATAATTGGATTTCAAGGCTTTGTGATTGTAATTAATAAACACTTTCAATCATGTTCTATAATATTTATTTAAAGTCAATCTTTGGGATGTCTACTGAAAAAAATGAATGCAAGCACAGTTGACATGAACTATTAAAATATTTAGAAATAACTATTTCCTTACAAAATGGTCCTAAGCTTTTTGCACCCTAAAATTCAATAGCATTTACTCTTATTTGGACAAATTTTGAAAGAGGTTTACAGAGGCAGATAGGGGTACATACAGGCTTGAATATTTGCATAAAGCCTATCAGACAGAAAAATTTCATAATTTATATTTTTTTCCAGAAGACTTTACATGTTATTCACATATTCACACCTGACCTGTATATTAGGCGAATTTGCCTCAACTGAGCCCTCAGTAATCAACCAAAGATTTCTTGAGGGTGCATTTAAACTGCATTGCAATTGTTGAAGTCATTACCTGATCTGCTGTTTTATATGAACACAGAGACTACTTGGGTAAATTTTAATACTTGGCCAGGTCAGCCCAGCAATGAGAGAAGTCACATCAGCTGAAATTCTCTTTCGCATTATTATTCTGAAAAGTAGAGACTCAGTATTTCTCCAGCATGTATCCCTAGTAAATTAATGTTACTTGTGATGAGATTACCTATTTATGATAGTGTTAGTTAAACTTTACTCTGACATTTGTTCTTTGTAGTCCAGGATTAGATTATCTTAATTGCATTATTTATTTGAAAAGGAAGAATACTCCTCTGCTTCCAAGACCACACAATGACTTCTTCATACCCCAAATGGCACTGGATGCCTATGTGAGGACAAGTGAATTGAATCATTTGTATTAGTGAAAAAGAATAAAAAGGTTTTCCTTTATTTTAGAAAGATGTGTTATTTGAGAGGATCATGTAAATCACGTTCACTTTTTGACTTACATGTTTTATTCCTATGGCTTCATCTATAATCTTAACCTAAGCTCCTGGAAAATAATTAGCTTCTATCCTTCAAACACTTACCAGAAGGAAGCCTCCAACTCACACTGTATACACAGTAGTCACAGCCTTGCTGCCTATCCAAAGTCAGCGGAGTACGGCTATTGCTGTTTCCTAATCAGAGCTGTTTGGGGGAAGAGCTGTGGGAACTGACAGGAAGCTCATCTGGAGTCCTAGGCAATCTGCCCCAGTGTTACTACCTAGTCAGTTCAGCTGGTGTATTTCATCCCCAGACATATTAAAGCAGTTGGAAAGACTCCAGTAGACTCCAATGGGCTTACATCACACAATTATATGACTTCTGGAGAACGGGAAATTGATGGGCTTTTACTTTAGCTAGAAATTCTTTTGAAATCAATGTAAAGCGATATGGGAGTATCTTAACAGATATTCATCTTAGTGACGTATTCTTGGTTTCCCCCAAGTACTGTCATTTCTGAATATTATGGAGTGAATGGACTTGACATTTAATCAAATATTTCCTTCTCACTATCTGGGCAGGGGTGGAAGCCTTGCAGCGTGGAACTGCAAGGGCACTTGTACTGGCACGACACCGCAGCCGTCTGCAGCCTTAGGCAGTGAGGCACTCACTGAGCCCTCAAGGCACTGGAACGGTTATTTTCCTAAAATAGTTTCAGTATTCAATTTCCACTAAAGGAGTCTCCTTTCTATTGACAAATTAATTGTCTGACATAGACAATTGCAGATGTAATTTTCATTACTTTGTAAAAAAATTTTAAAATTTACTATCTCAAGCAAGTCTTAGCATTCTCTATTCCCTGAATGTCATGTTATTATCCAGAGTCCTTACCTCTCTGTAAGGAGAAGGCATGAATTAGTGACTTCTCTGTGGACAATTGGGAGCAGCTCACAACATTTAAATGGTATGTTAGAAACAATTATCCACTTTTCATTTCCCCCAGAGTGTTCTGAGCCTTCACACTTAAAAATACTCAACTGCCTTAGCAAACTCAGTAAGACTACAAGCAAAAGCTTTAGGATTGAGCCATTTGCAGTAAGTTTGGTCTTCAGGGTGCTCTTACTGATTTATTTCCATTTACAAGGTACTGTAAGTTGGGCAGTATATAAAACACTTCTGACGCAATATTAAAAGATGAAATTGTGGTTTTGGACTATTATTGGCTAGAAATTTTGAGATTCAGAAATAAATATACTGAAGTCAGAGTCAATCCAAGAAGCAATCCCATAGGCATGCCTGTTTCCTGGCCAAGCATTGTAGTCTTCCTATACTGATGCTTTGCATTCATATTTAGGGTTTCCCCAAAGGGCAATAACTTCTAATGGGACAGATTTTAATTTCTGTCTTTTATAGACCCTGTAGCTCTCTCAGGAATGCTAGGAAGATGTTTTGCTGGATAAAAGGTTAAGTCATGAACCAGCATTGACTTTGTGAAATGGATTGGTCTGAAATGTTCTACCATATATATTGTATAACACACAAAGAGTTAATACAATTCATATCATGTGTGCTGACTATAAGGAATCAGTGTTGACATTCATGCAGGCTTGTTTCTATAAGAAAGTACTTCAGTTATTGCCTTTGTCTTCTATTAATTTCCTTTCCTTTTTGCCAAGAAGCATGCTTTTTTCAAGTGAATCAGTTTTTTTCCAACATTATTATTTTGTTTAGCTAAATTTTGAGGTATTCTTAATAATCTGGAAGGAAATCTTGATAAGAAGCAAAACAGTTTTTGAATTAGTTGTCTGAAGCCATTTTTACACTCCTTTAAAAAGACCAAGGAAATATTTCAAAGGAGTTCAAAGGGAGGGAGTAGAACATTTGGTGCAGATGTGACTTTATGGTATGTGACTGCAAATGAATGGCAACGTAAAATGTACATTTTTATTATCAAATGTAAACAAATTTGTTTCTTATTGTTTCTAGGTTTGTTTTTTCTTCTTGTTTTATTTTGTGTATGAAATGTATTGATTGCATTTCAGCAGCTGGGTTGACTCTGGGTTCTGAATTAATTCATGTTTTTTATGTGATCATAAGCCTGTGTTGAGAGTTAAATATCCATTATAGTTCACTACAGCTTTCATTCAGTTGCAACTATTTTGATAGGTTATGCAGTATTTATGTATTATAATAGCACATAGCTCTGTGAACAGAGTTTCAGTGCTTTTGGACTTCCTACATGTTTGTCTTGGGTAGATATTTAATAAAAGCTGAGCTGGTGCTGCAGCTTTGAGGCATTAAGAGTCTCTCTTCTGTTGATCTGCCTATTTCCACCAACTTCATGAGCTCTTTGTCAAATTTGCTTAAATTTTGGTTACCTTGAGAGCAGAAGTTTGTGGGCAGGGTAGGATTGATAGTACGGTATATTTCTTATTTTATTTTTAATGTTTTTTACTGAGTATCTGTACAAGAATAACACACCAGTACTGAACATTGTCTGCTGTTACATGTCCCTTACTCTCTCCTCAGCTTTTGGCAATCATTGGCTTAGGGATTTCCTGAATTAGATGCAGCATCTGGACCATCATATTTTAATAGCCACTGGTGGACCTTTTCTCCATGAATTTGTCTAATCTCTTCTTTAACTCCATTTATGCTTTGGCCTTAACAACATCCTGTGGCAATGAGTTCCAAAATGTAATTACGTGTTGTGTGAAAAAGTACTTCCTCTTGTTGATTCTTAAATACTTGTTATGGGCAAAGTGCATTCTGTGCTGAGTGATAACACTGTTTTCTTTACTGCACTTGGAAGCAATCACACCCTGGACAATAGGTGTTCCCAGCAGTAGGCCAATGTGGGTCTATGTGGACATCAGTGAGAAGAGTGACAGGAGACAAGAGAATTGCGTAGAGGCCCCTGGTTTATTTGACTTTGTTCTGTCGTGAGACTGTACATAAGAACATTATGCCCTTAAACAGGAATTGCACTGCTGGGTCATTTATTGATGATGTTTAACAAAGTGGACAAGTGTTTATTGTAGGCTCTTCCTCTTCCCGTACTTTGCAAATGAACTGAAATATAAACTCCAATTTACCATACATGGTTAGATGCAAGTTTCCATTGCCCCGTGTTTAACAACGTACAGTTAATATATTATGCACTAAACACTTGTGTTTGCAACACAGATAATGCAGTTGTCTAACCCACATGATATACTTACTGTGTCAGGGTCATTTTTTTCCTGACCAAAAGCTCAGAAATAGCAGCTGCATTGAGGGACGTCATTCTCCAACCAAGCCCCTGAGCAGCAGGATCAATACATTTATTTCTAACAAAGTTTTATTTGTTAGTAAATGTTTTCCCAGCCAAGTCAACTTAAGTGAAATTACTAATGGTTTAGAACATACGCTTTTTACTTATGCAGCATAATAAGGGTATAATAATAATAATATTACTCTAACCCAATATTACTAAAGAAACCAGTGCCCAAAAGGTAGGAAAAATTTTGTGCAGCCAGATCCTCTTATTCACATCAGCAATGACTCAAAAGATTAGGGCAAAAGTAGATCTTCTGTGAGTTAATTTTGGATTATATCAAGTTGTTTACTGTTTGAACTTGCATTTGCAGTGCAATCCCACATTTTTAAGAGGAAGATTCAAGAACTAATATTACTGTCGATGACAGTCACTCTTTTCACATGGGTTTTGAAGATTAGAATTAAATTGTTTTGTGAACATACCTGGTTGCACTATAATGTGTTCTTCTCTTTAATTTTTCATTAAATGGAACACCTATTTAACATGCAATAGAAACAAAAGGTTTCTAAGACAACAAAAGGTGGCTAAAGAAGTATTTACTCTCCTTGCAAAGGAAAATTAGATATTGCCTTATGCTCAGATGACTGTCATAATATTGCTAACCAGTGAAAGTGTCTTCAGTTGAAGCCATGAAAATGCAATATAATCTATAGAATATATTTTGAGGGGGAGACATACTGCATATTCTCTCTTGTCAAATTGTAGGCATCTCCCTAAGATAGACAATAGTCTCTCTGTCTTCCTGTATATAGAAAATCCTAAAAGAAAAGATCTTCAAAGAGAAACACTTAAATTCAACTCCTATGCCAAAAAGAGACACTACTATAGGAGGTTATCCATTGCTCCTATTCAGAATTGCCCTGGGGAGGTGCATGTGTCTCCCTTTTAGCTTGAAGTTTGGTGATGTGAATTTCCTCCTTGCAGGTGTCACTTCAGGCAAGTATTGTGAACTCTTTTGCAGGTGCTAAGGGAACTCAGAATAGTGTAGAAATGAAATAGAGGGAAATTACAGCATTCACATGGACTGTGGGATTTAGCTAATGAGGATTTTCACTTCCTTCTAGATATTTTTCAAGCATTTGAACACACTGATTCATGCAAACTTAAGAGGTCAGAGTGCAATAATTTCAGTCAGTACCATTTCACTTACATTTCACATGCATTTCTGTGAAAAGCTTTCTTCTTTCAGAAAAAACTAGCAATTTTCTCCTTGGCAAAATGTTCAGTAATAAGACAGTTGTTTACAGCCTGGCTTGCACAGGGGCTCTAGATCTGTGCTTACAAATCGTCTGTAAAATACAGTGGTCAGGATAGATTAACTACAATTCACAGTGGGGTATAGTATAGTCTTCAAATATTTATAACTGACACATTACAAATACCTAGTTTTTAAATAAAATCAAGAAATCCCTGTATTAGGAAGAGCAGAGAGGGTGAAATAACACAGAGGATTTTTTGGAAAATATTTGTGAGCGTTCAGGACAGGCTTAAAACATGTAGCCATATGGTCAACATATGTATACATTAGCTGAAACCAATATGTAGTTTCCACTGTCCAGGAACATAAAATTTCTTTTGTAAATGCATTTTTATGCCAATAATTGTAAGATATAATTCTTCATATCAGTGAAACCTGGTTATTTCTGTATTGACCAAGTAAAAGAGGAATCAGCACTTGTGTTAGCAAAACTTAGATGGCATCCCATGCAGCTCAGTTTCTGAGCCCAAATTTTTAATAACTGAGAGTGATATTTTGAGAAAGAAACAGTAAGACAAAAATACTATGTCTGTTAATATATGCTAAAAATGGAGGAAAATGACCCTGCTTTTGAAAATGTATGATTTTGCTTGGGGGTTAGGGTTTGGGTGCTTGTGGGGGCTTTTTTTGTTTGTTGGTTTGGGGCTTTTAAAATTTTAAATAGTGAATATCTTTGTGCATAGCTTCACATTTTAAAGGTATGTGGTTGGTTGGTTGGTTGGTTGGTTGGTTGGTTTATTGGTTGGTTGGTTGGTTTTTTTCCTAAGCTGTTCCTTCTACATATGTGCCATGACCTGAGAGAGGTACATCATGGCATCAACAATAGTTCCTGGTATATTACTCCTGGAATTTTTTTAGTTTTTGCTGGGGGGAAATTTGTTCATTGTATGATCTTCCAGGTGAATGAAAGGTTCACAATTCTCTGCAATGGATTTAGCTACCGCATCTTTTTGTCTCCACAGCCATGACTATTTGCCTTCAGGTTACACATGTTCCTCAGGGACTTTGGAAAAGAGGTAAATATAAACTCTTAGATATGCAGATACTGATTACTAGTAAAACAGTTTTAGAAGGAAATTAATGTCACCTAAAATTTTTCAGAGCCTCAGAGGGTCTTTCTTATCTTGTTCCAAAGAACCCAAAGAGATGTTTTGCTCTTAACTTCATGCACACACCCAGGATTTTGGTTTCAAAAGTTAAGACAAACAAATGTGGCCCACAATTTTCCATTTTATTCTTAAGTGGATGAAGAATTTTTGGACATATTACCCTGAAAAGCCTTTTTTTGCAGAAAAGGTATAATTTAAGTGGACCTGAAATAGCCATAAAGCAATGTGTACCTTAGGAAGCTGAAGTAGCAGTGAGGCAGATATTTGTGGTATAAATTAGGAAGAAAAAGTTCTTCAATGAAGAAGTTCTTCATTGCAGTTCTTCAATGAAAATCTGGAATGCGCTGTGAATCAGGACAACACCTGAGACACAAGATGCTTTGAGCTGTGATCCTCTAAGAATAAAGCAGGATTTCTGCTTTTTCCCAGAATGAAACTCCGATAGGGGACATAGAAGTCTGTGGCAAGCAGAGTTATGGTCTAGCTGGGTGAAGCTGGTAAAAAGTGAAAGATAGGAACTTGTAATTTCAATGAAACAGGGCTCTTGAGATAAACAGGATTAATACTGACTTCCAGCTGCATGACTAAGACGGGGCCCAAAAAAGAGACCATCAGGGAGTTTCCCAGACATAGCTGTAGAAAAATAAGATCTGATCAAGAATCTGGAGAAAAAAGCTTGGATCCACACTGACTGTCTGATGACACATAAGTCCCTGCTACTGAGAGACAAAGATCACATGAACTGTAAAGGAAATGTTTGTGTCTGGAGATAGTGAAACTTCAGTTGCTGGAACAAACATTTGTTTGGATTTCCCTTCGTGGGTAGTGGTGCAATTCTCATCCCCACGTTTGAAGAATTTATTTCAGTTTTCTTCTCCACAGGGAGATCAATGCTAAAAACAAGTCACTGCATGGAGATGAAGAAGGGAATTTCTGTGAGAAACAGTTTTAATTATTATGAAAGTCTGCTAAATACTTAATTTGATTTTTTAGGATTAAGCCTCTCTTTCCAGGATTGCAAAACACACAATCACCACGCAAAGCTTGTTCCAGTATGGTTTAGCTGTTAGCTGTGTTACTGTGGGAAGAAAAAACTAAGAAATACTTTCTGGATTTTTAAAAAATTTTCACATAGAAGGAGATTTTTAGGTTTTCACATATGCCTTGACCTCTTCTGTTGCGTATTGCTAGGCACTCTTCTTTGACAACTTTTTAGAGATTATAAGGTTTAGTACAAGGCTGAATGTTGTCAGATGAACCCCTGTAGATTTGCCGAGTTGCAGCTGTCACTAACATTAACACTCTTGCTACAGCATTTTGTTCTGAGTATCCTTTTTCATGAGACATTTTCATTTTAGAAATTCTCAAAAAAAAAGTGCCTACAATACAAGTGTTCACAGAAACCTCACATCTCAACTTGGAGTAATTGGAATATATAATACTAAAAATTAACCTTTAAAATACGAAATGGAAATTCCACCCTTTAGAAATATCATCTTTGCTGAGAGTTTCAGATGGAGAGACAGGTGAAATCTGCGCATCAGAGCAGTTGGATCAATGTCTTCTGAGTTGGTCTTATTTCCACGTTAAGTACTCAGTAATAAGAAGCAATGATCTAACAATCTCCATGAAACAGTGCATTTAGCCATTTTTAAGAATACATTGCCATCTGGTGTACAAAATTTCAAATTTCTTTATCAGTTTGACTATTTAAAATCTAATGTCCTTGGGCAGAAAATCTTCCATCATTTGATTCTAACTTTCTGAAATCAACCTATTGACCTCAATGATCTAAAATCTACTGTACTTTCCAATGCAATTGTTTTGTAAAGTTTTTCTGAACATTTGTGAATTCACACCATGGAAACAGTACATTCAAGTTGCTACAGAGGCTACTTACATGTAGGGGCTTTGGTTCCCTGTGGCTGAAATATCTATCTTGGTTTATCTCTAAGCTAAGAGAGGAAATCAAACACAACCCTACAAAAATAAATTGTGCTTATATAAGTAAGACAGGCACTGCACTGAGGTGCAGCATCCTTACTGCTTGTACCTTGTGCAAAGGGAAGTTTATGAATACAAAAAGCAGATCTTCACCCCAGACAGACTTCAGGGGATGTTTCACTGATTTAAATTAAGCAAAGGTTTGATTCCTAATTTCTAGTTTGATTAAACAACAGATTTTCAGTAGGTACTTTCACTTGGTCTCACAATAAGCAACTCTGAGTTTGTATCAGCTTTTTAGTATATATTTTCGGATCTTCCATAAGCATTGACCAAGGCTGATCATGGTATTATGAAAGCTAGTAAAACTGGCTCCTCAAATATTATGTTTGTCACATAGTAGGCCTCATAAAATGATTTTCCTGTTAAAATATTATCAATCAATCAAAAAAAAAAAGATGTCTTGCTTAAATACATACAGTTTTCTGAAGTGTAAATACGATTCTAAAGTCTCTTAAAAGCAAGCAAAAACTCACAGCCATCCAACCCCTAACTGCATCGAGTCTGGTGAGAAATGGAGCAGTCACAGAGTGACAGAATATTCTGAGTTGGAAGAGAACCACAAGGATAATTTTAGGATTGTTTCTGAATTTCCATGTAAAGAATTTTTTTAAATTATTCTAATGAAGTTTTCAAAAGTTGCCTTTCTTTTAACAGTTGATTTGTAGTTTGAATAAATTTAAGGTAAACTGCCTGAGTGACTTTCTAACAATGGCACTATCCATGCTACTCTGTGCCTCTACAATGTCTGTCTACTACAATGGGGTCCAGCTCTCCTTGGTCATGAAAGACTGCCATGCTAATAAACATGTTTAGTACTAATCTTTCTTATCTTGGGTTTCTGAGGACCTCTTTTTCTCTTCTCATGGAATCTGAGGAACAAACACATGAGGTTACTGGGTCAGGCTCTAGTTCTTCTAACAATGAACTTTGATTTGTTTAATTCATCTGTCAGGATTTGTTTGGCTTTACATAATTACTTCCAGACTTATCTGTGATAACTTAATGGCTTACTTTTGTTGTGACCTTTTTGGTAAGGTTGTATATAAAAAAAATTTCACTGATTGCTTAAGAGGATGTGGGCAGTATTATAAAAGACATTTGTTTGATTAAATGGTAATTAAAAAGTGAATCCAATTAAAAATACAGTTATGACCAGCTCTTGTTCAGTATGACTTTTGTGGAGCTTCGAGGTCAGTTTCTGCTCTTGCTTTTAGTGGTTATTACTATTTATTATGTGTATGCTAGAGTAAGCATTGCATAAATAAAAAGCTACAAAATAGTTATTGCAATCCCTTTAGAAAAAATAATTGTTTAAAGTAAACTTCTAGTGGATTGCATTTTAAAATTCTGCCTCGTATTTACCCTGAAATTGTTTGCTGCAGTCAAATTGGAACTCGCGGTATAAATCTGATCCTTAAAAAGATGGCAATTTTCTACACAGAGAAATGCTTTGGCACATGCTGCAGAAAGCTAGAGTTGCCTTGATTTTTCTATATTCTCTTTTAGTATAATTAATACTTCAAGGGAAACTAGTCCTGGCTCTGTATGAGAATATAAAGATATGGTTGCACAAGTGTGGGAAGACAGTGAAGGTTTGCACTTTCTGATGTAAGAAGGAAGACTCCCTAGATCCCCATCTCACTATGACATCTTTATCTTATCCCTATTAAACTATGCTTTGAACCTGATTGCTGGAGAGTCAGGAAAAATAAGGAGGAAAGCTTAGTACAAATTAGAGTTGTTTAATTATAAATGTAAATAGGAAAAATTAAAGCTGTTTGATCAGGTAAAAGAATCAAGAAAAAAACAGTTTTAAGATCAAGTATAGACCTCTATTTCTGCTTCCTCAGAATGATTTGCAACATTATCTCTAATTCTATGATCACATTATAATTTATAAATGAGACAGCAATCTCTTTTTTTTCCAATATAACCATGCAATCATACCAAGTTAATCAAGACATAAACTGATGCATTTTATTTTCTCATTTGACTGCCTTTTCATCTGAGGCAGAAGCTAAGGCTGGAAAGAAGCCATGAAGCCTTGATTTCTGTTTCCACACTTTTCTTCTTGGTCAATTTTAATACATTTAAAAAGTCTTACCTTATGAAGCTTTGCAACATATCAGACACAGCTGCAACACTTACATTTAAGAATGCTCTCAGGGGAATAGAAAATTGAAGAGACATGTTCATCTAGAAACATGTTGCATAAATTGAAAGAACTTCCAGGTCATGGAATAAACTAGTTTTTTCTATTATTTCCAAGACTTTTATTTGTTTGTTTGTTTTGTTTGGTTATTATTGTTTTGTTTCTACTTAGTTTTCATGGGAAAAAATGTTTTTAGTCCCTGCCAGTCATTATGTTATTTGAGAATAATAAGTATTTGTACTTGCCTGTCAAAGATTTGTAATTAGGCTTGAATGGCAAGCTAGTTCAGTTCAGTTCAGTTGTTTGGATATTTAATGAAATAAAAGTCTTAATGGATCTGAAAATATTTAAAATAATAGTATTTTTTCTGCAGACTTTGTGCTGAAATTGGATTCCCTTTTGTGTTTTGCTAGCAGTTTTAGCTGTAAATTCATCTTGATCTATATCTTTAAGAAACTTTAATATTATAGTGCTGTTCCTAATCTGCTGTGCTAGTGCCAGATCTAGATCTCTCCTCATCTATATTTCTTCTTCTGGAGTAAAATCCTAATTCAGGCCAGCTGCATAGGTAGCTCATGTCTAGGATTTTTTGCCAGTGAAAAATAGAAAATAGTAATAAGTGCTCACTGTGGATGTGGGAGATGGGCAGTTGAGTCTCTGCTCTAAATCAAGTGTGAGCTGTAACATCTGTAGCAGGTATTCACACGCCAGATGAATCTCCCAAATATTTTTGTGCTGACCTTTGGCTCTTAGTATGCTCTGAACAAGTCCATAGGTTTAAGGTCCACTAACAAATTGGGTGTTTTCTATAATGTTACATCTGTAAATGACAGTAATTGTAAATTGCTTGAGAAGCTCCTTAGTGAAAAGCGCACCTTTCTGCATGACTTGAGAGGATGGCAGCTTTGAGACATAAGCTAATGCAACTTTGGCTGTCCCTTCCTTTTTCTCTGGATCATTTTCTGTTAGAAGAAATACGTGACGTGAAGTTCAGATGTCAAAATAGAACAGTTTGTTTCATCTCTTCTTTCCCCTTGGCATGCAGGGCAGCTGGGTAATCCTCATCTGAATGTTTGATGTTAACTCAAGTCATGTTCTGGTATGCCTCCCCTGAATCTGCTTGCCCCCATCCCTACACGGCCACTTGAAACAGAATTGTTCCTGTGGAGTACATACGGACTTAAAGACTTAAGTTCAGAAAAGGGATCTTCAGGTGTTTTTCTTGTCCCTGTTTCAGAATTAGAGAATTGACAAGATGGCCACTGAGAAGAGAACTAGATTCTGCTGTCATACCCAAGGCAAAGATGTTTTATCACACAGAACAAAATAGTTCAGCCAGTGTATTTGACTTATTTGTTGCTGTTTTTACATTTGTTTGCGAGATTTAGCATAAATGCTTAGACCGTTTTGTCGCTTAAAAAACTGTGGGTTTGAGCCAGAGAGGAACAGTAAACAAATATTTCCCTGATGCTTTTAGTTACTAGGGACCCCATGGAGGAAAAACAAATAATGCAACTTACACATGTATGGTTAGCCTTACACTAGGATTAATTTTATTTCTACTGTAATAACCTTCCCGTGTAGGATGTATGATTTCCTTTACTTCTACTCTCAACATTGTAAAAGATAGCTAATTGCCATCTAGATTGATATTAGTCAGCTCCTCTAGACCCCAAGGCTCCCAGCGGGCTCTCCGTGAGGGGAGGCCGGGCGGCCGCAGCCGGACACAGCCGGTTCCAGCCGGATCCAACCACCCACCGCGGGGCCTGGCTGAGCCCACGGCCGGGGCCGGGGCACCGCAGGGAAATGTATTCAACAAGGAATAAAACACTGTGGGACATCCAGGGGGATAGGGAGATGGGGAGAGAGGAGGAGGAGGGGACTGAGGAAAGGACAACAGAGGGAACACACAGTCAGAGGAGCAGGAGGAGCATTATAGTGGAACAGGCACACCCCAGAGGGACTCCAGCCCATGGAGGAGACATGCCAGAGCATGGGCAAAGTGAAAGAAGGAAGGATTGGCAGAGAGGAACCACTGTGAACCGACCCCCATCCCCTGTGCCATCCATCACCTCCACTAAAGGGACTGAATGGACCTGTGGCAAGAACAAGGAGAGAGGAGAAAGGACTGGAGGGAAGAAGTGGCATGGGGACCAGCTGTGTGGAGGAGAGGTGCCTGAAGAGGAGCTGAGTGTGGGAGAGGATGAGGGGTGGTTTTTCCCTTTTTTTTATTTTTGCCTTTTCCCCCCGTTTTCTGGATCAGTTATTAAATGTTTATTTCAATTGACATTAAATTCTCCAGGTTGAACCTGTTTTGCCCAGGACAGTGCTTGGTAATTGATCTCCCTGTCTTCATCTCAATCCATGGGCTTTCTCACTCCAGTCTGTCGTCTTCTGTCCCTGGTCCCGCTGGCTCAGGGGAATAAGCACGCAGGTGTGTGTGAGGGCTGGGGCCAGCCCACCATACAAACACTTTCCCAATGGCTGTTGCTGTGACACCACGGTCTCTTACACCTTCATCCTGCAGGTGCGGCCTTGTGGACAGAATTTGGCCCAATTCTGGTGTCAGTGAGAAATAACACCTCTCAGTGTTCAGAGAAATAACCCCTCTCTAGTCAGTGGCACAATGAGGATAAAATCTCTGGTTTGGATAGGCCTGAACTGTGATTGTTCATAGTTGGATGTGAATTGGAACAACCCCTTCTCTGTTGACTTCAGAGCTCCTGAATCTGGCATTGGCCCTTCTCTGTGGACAGTCTTTATGGATATAAGCTGTAATTTCCTTTATTGCTTGACTGTGAGAATGTGGAGGAATGTTGCAGGAAGTCTATTTGGTTCCTGTCACTTTTCTCCAACAAAAGTGCCCAGCACAGCTTTCCAGGCTACACTGTGTGTGTAAATACCAGAATATATTGCCTCTTAGGACTGACAGCTCTGACTTGTGTATCTGAGATATTAAATCCCTTGGAAGGGATCTACAGCTACTGGAAAGGAAGTTGTAGCCAAGTGGGGGCTGGCCTTTTCTCCCAAGGAACCAGTGATAAGACCAGAGGACACAGTCTTAAACTGTGCCAGGGGAGGTTTAAGTTGGACATTAGGAAGAATTTCTTCATGGAAAGGGTGATTAGACATCAGAATGGGCTGCCCAGAGAGGTTGTTGGAGTCACTGTCTCTGGAAATGTTTAAGAAAAGACTGGACATAGCACTCAGTGCCATGGTCTAGTTGACAAGGTGGTGTTCAGTCATAGGTTGGACTTGATGATCTCAAAGGTCTTTTCCAACCTAATTGATTCTGTGATTCTTTGAAGACCAGCTAAGAGGAAAACAAATTCTTAGCTATGCTACAATTATGTCTTCTAGCTTTCTTTGGACTAAATATTGTAAAATACTCATCTCATTATATACTAGAATAATTATTTTTTTAGGTTAAATATACTGTATGTAATCATGTCCAAGAAACTGGGAGGATTTTTGAAGGCACTGTACCGTTATTTGGAAGAGGTTCTAACCAGTATATAGGTACACTGATGTTTAATCCTTTGCATTTTGACAGCAAGTCATCTCAGGCTTTTAGTTGAAACTGAAGCTATTATTTTGGATTCCTCCTTCAGATTTCCTGATATTATGATGTTTTGGTCCTTGGTACACACTTGATATGCTTAACTTTAATTATGCCCTGAAGTACTTCAAGAGGTAAAACGATGGAAATAAACACATCCCATGTTTAAATATTGCATTTATAGAATCCAATATTAATGACGAATTTTCTGGGTAGATACTTACCTCAAAGAAGATTTCCGAAGTGAAGCTGTTTTTCTGCTAAAGCAGTTATCCTTGCTTTTCCAGTCAGTGCAAGTATTTATCTGCAGCTTTTCCGAGCGGCAGGGAAGCAGTGCGCCAAGGCAGCCTGTGAGGCGCTTTTCCCGCTAGATGGCAGAAGATACTTTGGACCAGAATGTTTAACAATTTGAACAACATAAAGAATTACTGGACTTACATACTATGTTTTGCCCACAAGTACAGGGATTTTATTTATTAAAAGTTTATCTGGTCATACATTATCCAGATGCCTTTGAGTATACAGCCCCACTCTCTTTCTACAAATAAAGTAAGTAATAAGTAAATTAGTAAGTAGAAAAGGAAGTAAATAAGTAAATTTAAATTGCAAAGGTTTGATTGCAAAAATCTCTTGTTACTTATGTGCCATTGAAATCAGAAATGCTTATAGAAATTTCTGTATAGAGAAATCTATCTAAAAGAAGCTGCAAAGAAACGGATGCAAATACTATTGTTACAATGTTTCCATTATAATATGTACCATGTTTTGAGACTGTACATATAATATAATATTTTTATTTTAAGTGCTTTGTATTAGGTAGCATATTGAGCTGATAAGCTTTTTACCTTGTAATAGTTTTCACTAACTTGTGCATGGATATTCAGTTTAACGTGGTTTAGGTGCAGCACTGTGACAAGACAGCAATTCTTGTTTTGCCAGCTCTTCCTAGAGCATTTGCAGCTCCAGCAGCTGGAATCTTCATTGCGTAATGCAGCAAATGTGCACTGCACATATATGTAGATATAGAAATCTCCCTCTCTCTTCCATGCATGCATTTATGTAAATATGGATCTGTGCTTTGACTTATTTTTCCCTAAGCGTTTCTCTCAGCATCAGACAAACTCCGCAGTTGATAATGCGATTTTTTACTGTGAATGTTTTTCTTACAAATTTGGCTTCAATATCGTCTGCAGGCTGGAAACACTGAAAAACCCAGCTACCTCTCAGGCTAAAAGTGATAGAATGTTTTCTGAAAAGGTCAGTGGAAAGCAAAAGGGTGTCAAAGACCTTGACTCCAGCTAAACTTATTTTATTGTTTTATATCCATGGAACAGATGGACTGCTGAGTGTCAGTAGAGAGTTTCCAAACAGAAAAATACTTGGATGTCAATTTGCTTTAATTAACTGATAGTTAGTTAACTTGTCCCTGTGACTTAAAAAAAATCCTAGATATTATGTAAATTATTTATTATTGAGACTAGTTGAATCACCCATGCTTTAAATATTGCCAGTTCTAACCCCCATTTTTCATCTCCTTATGATTTCCTAAACTGTAACACTTCTTCAGGGTACTATTTTATATCCTGGCTGTGCCTCAAGCCGAAATTTTTGAAAATTTTTGGCTGAGAAGGTTCAGTCATTTCCAATAAGGTCTAGGGAAGGTGAATTATTTGTTCCATGTTTTTTAAAAATAGAATCTGGGATCTTTTCTTTGAATGAGTCTTGCTGTCTGGTGCTCTGGAGTAAGGGCTTTGAAATTCTAGTGAAGAGGAATTGGTAAAGAAAGGCATTTTGGAGTCAGAATGTAGTCTTTGCTACTCATGGGAAAGTCTGTTACAGGCCTCTGCAAAACCTTTCTTGCACATAGGTTGTATAATCTCCGTGGTTTTTCTGGGTGAATGTGTCAAGGAAACATATTTACGCATCCCAGGTCTGGCAGGGAGGGCACACAGCACCCCCACAGCAGGAGGGAGCACGCTGCCATCCGTCCATGGGACTGTGGCCAGAGACAGGAAAGGATCAGGCTGGATTCATCACTCCCCATTTCATGCCTCTGTCTCAGCCACTGCATGCTGCTCCCTGCATAGGCTTTCTTAGGCACAATACAAGTTCTGTCTTTTCAAGTCTGCTGCCAGTGGGTGGGGTAACCCGGCTCAGATGTATATATTTCTAATCTGGATGAATATGATCTGATGACTCCAGTGAGAGAACTGGATATGCAGTTCTGCAGAAGGAAAATTGGGCTGACTGAGCATAAAAGAATGCGTGTTCTCAGTGTAAATTGGTTTCAGGTACAATATTTTCCTTGACAAAGGAGACATCCTGACAGTACCTGAAGGCACCTCAGTACTTTTGGCATCAGGCAGAGCCCCCAGAGTAGCTCCTGCAGTTTAGTGACAATCCTCTCCTCTGGTTTCTGAGAAGGGCAGTCTGCTTGGAATATGCCGGTCCATCGCTCCTTAAGAACTCCTAAACTACCACATATCTTTAAGAATAGAAAATCTCTTACTCTTTTAAAATAAAGGTTAAAGATTAATTTAAATGAAAGGAAACAGTTGCCAAAGGACAAGACAGTGATATGCTGCTGGAATTTAACTACGCTGTTTTCTCTCTAGCTTGTTTTGAGCCTTAGAAGGAGACTGTGTTCTTGCAAGAACTGTCTCATGCAGAATGATGTCAGCACCCCTACACTACCCTGAAATTCTAAATTCTTGCGTTGCACATGAAATAGTAAAACACAAATGATTTTTTGAAGGATGACCTTCCCCCTGTTGTGTAGTTTGAGGATGTCCATTGTATTACTTTTAACTACTGAAATGATATGCTGATACAAGCAAATTATTTTGTAACTTGTTGGAAATTGCCCTTTATTTTGGATTTTGGTTTTATGCTTTTGTTTCTTAATCTTTTTATCAGGCAGAAAACATAAACATTGTCAAACTTGTTTCCCTTAACTCATGTCTCTTGTAGAATCATTGTGCTGCCAACTGTATTTCTTAAGTGAGCTCAACCTTGCTTTCCCTGCTACCATTTTCAGATTTACTATTTCACAAATCATGCATCTCAAGAAACAATTATTGTATAGATATCTTAACAGCACTGTAGACCTCAACACCTCATAGAGACCAATTAGGCTAAATAAACATATTTTATTCTTATGGTTGAAAAAGATTCTCTGGATAGTATAATGCTATTGCTCTCTACATTGCTTTAGGGAACTTTTTCGGTGAGGTCTGTCACATGGAATGGTATCCATGTCTAGAAATAGCCTTTCTTGTGTATGACAAAATGTTTTAATATATAAAAATAATTTTGTTGAAAAGATTGCCTAGGTGGTTTGGGGTTTTTTTTCTAGTTTTCTATTTGTAAACATAAAACAGAGAGCAAGTGTTCAACAAAGGGAAATTCCTTCTGTGAAATAACATTTCCAACTGATCGGGTATCCATTACAGTTCTGGGCAGGTTAGCAGACAGTAATGCTACTTTGGGGTTGTGGTTCTAAGCAGATTTTAATGCTTTTGCTGATACTATATAAATATTCCAGAAATACTTACACTTAAAACCAGTTAAAAAATCAACTCTGTCACTTGGGGGTATATTTAGGTCTGTATTCCCTTTATTGTTGCTGTAAAAGATAACACAGCACTACTTTAAATATACGTTTCCTGTCTCCCATAAAAATCTTGGCTCTTAGTTTGCTTTCATGTTAGCAGAAGAGATTAGTTCCAAACAACATTAAGAATCAAAGAAACTCAGCAAATTGAGGTGCCTTGAAATATCTGTCAAATAAATCCAATATAATGGGTTGTTTGGTCTTGATAGCGAAACAAAACAAACAAAAACAACATCCCGTGTCTGCTAAAATTTCAGTACAATGCTGGAATGGAGGTCAGAGCTTCCTCAAAATGAAAAGGAATCTTGTTACGGGGATAAGTAATCAACCACCTGGGAGAATATAAAACTAAAATGAGAGGTGTCCACGGAGACACAGCAGTGCTGCCAAGTTAAAGATTTAAATCCAAATAAAATATTACAGTAGTCTCAGGTGATAGCATCCATAGAAGTTTGGACCTCATTAGGGGAATTGAAAAGCTTAGAGCTGTTTCCAGTAATAACACTCAATTTAGTTGGCTAAATTAAAGCCAAACTAATCTCCTTTCCATGAAGTGTTTGAGCAAGTTGTAGAAAACTCCCCCATCAGTTTTCTTGTAGGAGAAAGAGGTCTCATATAAATAGTGCTGCAAGACTGAAAAACTCTTTGCAGCAACCTAGCAATTCCCATTTACACTTTGGTGTGGTCCTATCTCTTCAGCTATTAAACAAATCTAGAGACCTTGCTGTTTCATCCTTCATCGGATCTTATAAAATGGAGCTTCTGGGGAGTGTTGGGGTTCGCAAGTGTCAGCTTTCATAAAGAAAGTGGTGAGTTCACGATTTCAACAGAAGCTGGTGGAATTTGGTTTGAAGGAACTGAAGTAGAGTTTTCCTATTCATGTGGCATCCTTGGTGTTTTTTCATTTAGACCTCAACCGCTTATAAAGATTCTTAGGAAACATTTAACTAGCCAGAGTTAAAGTGAAGACAAGACTTTGAAGGAACTGTTGAAGTAAGCAGCAAAACATGTTTGATGCTTTAGAAATCAGAATTAAACTGAAAAATCAACCACACTAAGGAAAAGCTATACTTCTTCATAATTCAAGGAATAACAGTTACAGAAAATGACTCTCTACATACAGTGTATGTGGATATCCATCAGCAAAGCCTTTTCTATGAACCATACTGACAATGTGACAGTAAAATTATAAATTTAAAATGTGTATTGGTGATTACACTTAATTAGTCAGTCTTGGTCTACTCCACCTTAAACAGTACTATTGCCTCTCACGTTTTGCATTTTTCCATTTTTCCATGACACTTCCGAATCAAGTGTCAGTGGTACAGCAAATTTGGTTTCCCCAGATTTTTTACTCTGACTAAAATTAGGACACTACAGCAAATGCTGGAGTGATATCATCGTAATAATTAGTCGTGGACACCATGGAGGCAAAATTCCCTTGTTTTGTATACAGTGTTTTAGTAAATGTGTATAAATAAATCTTGAAACATATGACATAACTGTTGTTGTTTTTTGTTGCTTACTGTGTTCTACAACTTAGCCTGGATCCAATAAAATGCTTAAGAGGAATTGGCCTCACTGAATTTTTGCATGTGTTTGAAGGTTAGCATATGCTGGAGGGCTTTGCTGAGCTGGACATCTTAGTTGTATCTTATGATTTATCATGGTTTTATTATGATGTCTAAGTTTCTCATGCTTGTCACCTTTGCTTTCACAGCTTAGATAATTTCCTACTTCAAAAATTCACTTTGCTCTTGTTAAGTAGTGAAAAATGTCACTTTTCAAAGCAAAAAGCATCCCATGGAAGCTGTGTGCAGCAGGGACGAGAAACAAAAGATGAGAAGATCAATGAGAACTCAACAGGACTGAAATCAAGAAACTGCTTTCCTGTCTTCTGAGATAAGGAGGCATTTTACTAAAGTCTCTTGATCCTTCAGTGTGCTGCCACCATCATGTCAAAAACTCTTCTGTGTGGTCCATTCAAAGCTTTTTGTATGGCTTTGAAAATATGCTAAATGTGTTCAGGGATGAGGCTAGAGTAACAGACTCCTACAGAAATGAACACATTGCACCACTAATGGATCCAGACCCCCACAGTATTCTTCTCGGGCAAGTTATGGTTACTTTTCATAGGAGAAATAGAAGATTACATGAATGGGTGCTTGAGACTGACCTATTCAAGTAACTGTTGCTCTGCATTTGTCTAAAGCTTAGGTAGACTATGCTGTTGATGAGGGCAAAGCTGTTGACTTTAACTTGCAAAACTTCAGCTTGATGTAAGTCTTGCAGGTTCATGTAGTCACTGGACATACCAGTGATTTGTGAAAAAAACAAGTTTCTGCTTCAGTCGTAGACGAGAAAAAGAATGTGGGAATGTGCTATATGGGTTGGACTTAGCAGCCTAGGGTGTGACAGGAGCAGAAAGGCTCATTCCCAGGCCATGAATGTTTCTTTGCTGGCTAACCCAGGCAGACCATGACCAGGACACTGCTAGTAATAGCCCGAGTAACCTACACATGTGTCTAAAATCTATGATTATAAATGCCTTAATAACTTGAACAGTTATATAGAAGAAATTAATTAAGAGCCTCATTTAAAAAATAAAATGACAAAGAGCAATGCCAGAAAGTTCAAAGGTTAAGCTGATATTCCATAAAAATATACCCTGAATTTTGCTTTTCAAGATAGCTTGTGTTAATCTGTGTTACATAACACAGCCTTAAAGGCACAACGATGTTGTGTTTTTGATTCAGTGGGGTGTTGTTTAGTTACAAAAAATTTCCATGACTTTTTCAGTTCCCTTATTAAAGTCTGTTTTTGCCCTTTGCTAAGTCTGCTGGTACACAAATTGAGGTACCATGAGGTAATTAAATAAATTTATTTTTAGGACACAATTGTTCCAAAGACTCATTCTAGATAAAAAAATATTAAAATTAAGCTGTACTTACTAAAAAGCTACCCTACAAAAAGCCCAAGATAGCACTTCTAGTTGAGACAAAATTTAATGGAAGCTGTGCTGTTGAAAGGAATGCACACTTGGACCCCAAATGATCACAAAATTATAATGCAATTTCATTTTATTCCTGAAATTGCTAGTCAAAGGAATTAGATTATAGGTATGAATCATGTGCCTATGGAATACAGCACATTGTGAAACTAACTTCTCATTTATGTTTTATTCCTATTGTATACAGAGTCTAGAATGCTTTGGATTTTTTTTTTTAATAACCATGTATAGCTCTCTTAAACTGTGTGAGTCTCTTTGGAATATAAGCCTGTTTATTTTATTGTGCTCTGTTTAGTTATTCTAAAAAAGAGTTACAGACATATAATTGTAGCCATCTGTTGTGTTTTAAGTCCAATCTAGCCCAAAAGTCAAAAAAGTCATGGCAACAACTTATAAAAACAAAGGCAATAATATGAACTCACTATGGTTACTGGTGAACCTTTATTTCTCCCTTCAAATGAAGTAAGTTTCCTCAGAGAATTATTTTAATATTTGATTTATTTCTTTATTAAATATGCCCACAGTATGACCAGCTTCTCTATCAAGATTGTCATGTAGCTGTCTCCTTGATTATAAATCTGTGTTTCTCCAAAAACGTGTGTTCTCTTATGATAAAAAATGAAGCTCTAAGTGAGCCAGTGCTTGCCATATATTACTTTAGCATAAACCAGCAAGCAGGATTAACATTGCTTAAGAAAATTTATTAGTGGCGATGAATAATATTTATCATATAATATATTTAACCCATACTCTGACAGATTTAAAATTCATTATTTATACATTTTAGATATTTGATGTATTAGGTTTAATAATTCACTGAGATATTTAGTAAATAGTTTCCGCAATTAACTTAATCAAAATGTCAGCGACTTTTATGAGACATTGTTAATTTTCAGTATTATTCTGTCTTCTAGACATATGGAGTTTGTAAGTGTATCACATTTTTTAGGCGAGGAGCAATGCATTGGTACTTCCACAGTGAAATACAAATGGCATGCATATGTTGAAAATGACCTCTACATGTATTGGATAAAGTGAGATAGGTGCTTTCTACTACTGCAGATTATCGACATGGTATATTTCATCAATTCTCTTTTCTCTATATTTATGGAAAAATCCTATCATAGAAATCCAGGCACAGCTATCTTTACTGAATCATTCACACACGTAGCTCCTGTTAAACAGAAAAACTGGAGTGTTGGGGGAACGGCGCTGTCCTTTGAGGAGAATTACAGACTACAGAATTCTACTGGCTTGTCATTTCTTGAGAAGGAATGAGGATGCCCGAGGAATGAAGTGCATCCTGGCTAGACCCATTCCTCTCTTCTGACTGTGAAGAGCCAAGCCTTATGCTTGCCATTAGGCAGGATGGATATAAGTCCCAGCCACCTCCAGAGAGATGGTGGCCCAATGACAAATGGCTGTCTGTCCTACAAAGTTCCCTAATAGTCACCAACAGGGAACTAGGTTGCTTCTGTCAAACCAAATTGGGCACTGGAAGGGTGAAGCTAAGATGAAAAATAACAGAGATCAGTTTCCAGTTGTTCAAGCCACCTTAAGGGAAATAAGGGGAGATGTAAGCAATGAACAATTTGTAGATTGTTTTATTCAGATAGTAATAATCTAAATAAAATGGCAGGTGGTTCACACTACTGTAGATTGGAGGTGAAAAAAGAAGCATAAATTATAGTGTCTGTGCAAACTTTGCTCACAAGTATAAATGTCATGTAAAAGTGAACTGTTATGTTTTAACATCTCATTTTTTGAGTTAATTGTGTGTGGATATCTGTGCTTTTACTCTTGATTCTTTTGTCAAATATGCCTAGTGAGCATGGGAGTGAACCACTCCCGTTGGTATCAGCCTCATACTACCATTAAATGTGATGGTGGAGACCTGCTAATTTTTTTTTTCAAAGGTGTACAAAAATATTGGTTTGTAACCTAAAGGTGCCGTATTTGAAGCATGATGGTAACCACACAGATTTGGTTCTCAACATCAACTCTGATTTTTGGTTTTTTTCCCTAGAAACTTACACTGAACAATTTCTGTGTATTTTCTTGAGCTACAGTGAAGAAATTTCTATAAAATATAATCTTATTCAGGTGTCCTTGGAATCCCTCCCCTTTTTTTGCTCTCCTACTTTTACTTTTAACAGACTTTTGGTTCTCTCCTATTCTAAGTATTTTCCAAGTCTTTATCATTAATTCTTGCTTGTCTATGCATTTGTTCATCTCTAACTGTCTGTAGCCACTGTCTTCTAAGTCTTAAAGACTGAAATTTTCTGGTTTGATGCATTTATTTTATTACCTTTTATCAAATAGCACAGTAATTAAAAATAATATTATCTTATGTCATCCATACAAGGCATTAATTTCTTTAGTACTTTATCATATGAATATTTCTCTGACTTTGAATATTATTTCATCACAAATAAATCAATGGGTAAAAGTAGGGCATGGCCATGGTTCAGGAAGTGAAAGATTCGTGTGGCTGTGGAAAAGAAGCTGTGCCAGACTGGAATCTGATCAGTAGCGCTGTCGGTAGCCTCACTCAGACATCACCCACAGACAGCTGGGGCTACCTGCAAGAGATCCTGATTCTATGGATGTTGTGTCATCTACAGCAGGTAAGAGAAATAATTTTAGGAAAAGCAAAGATCTTAGGACGTTTTCAGTATTCAACTCAGGAAACTGAAATACTGATGACACCAACTTAAATGCAAGTGGAATGGTTTGGGATGAGTTAAAAATGAGGTTATTTCTTAAAAAAATTAGTACTCCTGAAGACCAGAGGCTTAAGTTTCAAATCAGAGATCTCATCTGTTAAGCAGGTTGTTGTTCAAAACCATTTGAAAAGTATTAGTAGGATTAAAATATCGCAGTTGTGTGTTGCAGTGGTTGGAACATCAGTTTGCTCTAAACCTCTCTCCCCCATTTCAGCTCTTTTAGTCTCTGGTTAGTATTAATCCAAGCTAATGGTGCAAACATTCTGGGTGTGACAGAACAAGGCATAAAAGCATGTTCATAATTTGGAGTATTTGAGTTATCCTTTCAACTGATAAGCATATGATTGAGTGCTCTGCTGGAATGGGGCCAGGGTACATTTTGCTGCTGATTAGAAAGAGTTTGCGCATGTGCTGTAACACACACCTTTACATCCAACAGCACCCCTGCAAAGGATGGAGTTGGTGCATTGTGGACAGGATTGTTATTGCATTAAACACCCAGACAGTGTTCATATTATCCTTCAGTACTGCACAAAAACAAACAAACAAGAGGTAAGAATGACGATCTGTGAGTGAGTAAAGACAACAGGCCCATTTCCACAGTTCAAATGAAGGGAAAATCTCTCACTGACTTAATTAGGCGCACTGCCTGTCTAAAGCCTACATGATTTGGCCAACATTTCCTATCATTCCAATGCTATGACAGAAGTTGCCAGAACAATTCCAGCTGAGAAGGAGTCATGCTCCACACTGCATTCGGAGAACAAACGGAAGATGACTGCAGAACCTGAAAATGGATTCATAACTGGTAATGAGAGCACGTAATCCTATTGCTCAGCTCCTGTTGAACCCTCAGGTTTAATGACCCTTCTATTTACACATTACATGAGACAGAAAAAGTTTCCTGCCAGGTAAACAAAATGAAACTTTTGCTCTTAGCTCTTGTACATTTTGTATAGGGAACTCTGTTTTGACAAATCCTGTAAAAATAGTATTATATTTCCAATAAAAACTCTTAGTCTTTTATTCTGCTTATAATATTTTTCCTGTTTTTGATATCTGGTGGCAGACGTTTAGGTTCATCAGTTTCCTATTTGTGTATAATTCTTGGGAGACTGATATCTAATTCTTGTTTCCCAGCAATCACTCCTAATAGTATTTTTAATTATCTCCCTTTTCTTCTTGAGTAGCCTAAATCTTGACGATAACTCAGGTTCACATTGCAAGATGCTTCAAGAGGAAAAGCTGTTGGTTTTCAGGGACTTCTCTGTCTAGCTGTCTTCCTCTTGACCACAGAAGAGACAATTATACACTATTTGCTTTTTCTGACACATCTCTTTTTCTGTAAGTTTTGTTTCTGAAATACATGCAGTTTTTCAAAAATTTTTGTTGCTTTTAAAAAGTCTTATTAACTTCCCTTCTATAGCATAAAATAAAGTGCTGCAGTCAAATACATACTCCTAGGAAATGGATTCTATTTGTTTCTACTTTCACCTTTGTAGGCATCCTTTTGTGGGAATTAGAAAAAGTTTCCCCATAAAACATATGGAATTGATAAACGTGGTGTCAAGGCAATCAGTCTATTTAGTTTGGATAAAGGAGTCAGATGATGGGGCTGGGTTTTTTCTTTTTCATTGTCACATCCAGCCTGTTTGTTCGTCCCTCTCATTTCCTGCATGATGAAATATTGCTCAAGCTGTATTTGGAGAATCAGATTGAAAAGGTGTTTTAACATATGACCAAGCAGAGTAAAAATTATGGAACTGAACTTACATTAGCACTTATTGCAATAATATTTCATTAGCAGTCCTCAAATCTACTGGTTTTTCTAAAGTCTGGTGGTCATACCCCACCCCGGTTCCTTGCTCTCAGCTCCATAACACTGCTTGGAAGATGCTGGGTGCCTCTCTCACTGGACAACTTGCCTGGACAAAGTTTCTCCTTCCTTTGTGTAGCATCAGCTGACTGGAACGTGCTTGACATCTCACCTTACAACCTTCCCTCTTTCTCATGATTAAAAGCAGGGTGCATGCCATCCAGAAAATGATCCACCAGTACATCAAATAGACTTTCTTTTTCCTAGGGACCTCACTGGACTTTGGCTAGATGTGGGCTTTCTAGGCTCAGACTCCAGCCTTTCCAGTCATCCCACAGACTACTGCTTGCTCATCAGTTCTTCTGACTGAACATTATCACTGAAGTATATTTTCCAGCTTTTTTCCCCTCACACAGTTGAAATCAATGCCACCTAATAAATAGCTGGTGAAGAGTGATATTTAAGATATTTGATTTCTCAAGTATAGATATTTGAGAATGGCCTGTGATATAATTTCTGTGTATTTTCTATGAATTTTCTTGCTGTCTATTTCTTCCTTCACTTACCTTCACTTTGGATTCATTCTCCAAGGAAAAAAAATATAAATAAAAAATTTTTCCCATTTTTACTCATATGTTTGGCCATAATTATAGGTCTTTGGTAATGTAATACTGATAACTGCTTCAGGATCCAAAAGAAAATCACAAAACAATGCCACTGTTTCATAGATTTTTTTCCCCTCCCATACCATGTAGTGGTAAATTATATCCTATGCTCTTTTTCCTGTGCTCCACTTGGAAGATCCAAAATCAGCAAAGTCTTGTGGAAGGTCCCCTTGGCAGGAGGCAGACTTCTGTAGGAGGAAGCAGAGAGAGATCTGCTGGTTAGGCTGACTCCTTTGTCTCTTTTCTTAGTCTGCAAGTGTGTTGGAGAAAAGAAAGGAAGTGACATAATTAACTTTGATAATCTCTCTGGTTGGTAGACAGTCCTGGGGGAAAATGACTGAATAGTGTTAGTTAGAACAGCATTGTTCTGAGGCCAGAGAGAAGGAATGGGACTGTGAACAATGCTTTTAGCTGAGTCTGCTGTACTCCGTGACAGTCAGGCATAGAAAAAAAATTAACAATTTGAGAAAAATATTCTATTTGTTCAGAACTGCTTTAATTCATATGTTGTTTCCAGTTAAAACTGCTAAATGATTCTATAGATCTCATTTGTACATGTGCCTGTTAAACTACAGCGTATTAAATTGCACATGTGCTGGTGTGACCTACTTAATTTTGTGCATATCAAGTCCTTCTCTGAACATCTAATTACCTCCTGTCAAAATCAGACACCTAGTGCTTGTGGACCGGGCATGTACAGAGCTGCTGCCGTCTGTCAGTGTTTGCTGTGGAGGACACACAGTCCTGCAACATGAACAAGTGAAAGAAATCAGGAAACAAAGGCGAAGCTGGAAAACTGAGGGAGTATGTTTGTAGCAGCAACTGCTGCAGAGGTAAAGAGCGAGGGTGAGGGCAAGGCAGGTGGGGGAGCGTGGCCAGCAGAGGCCACTGAAGGTCTGAGGTGCTGGCAGCAACCCATGTGGCATTGCCCCACTGCCTGGCTGGGTCCCCCCCTACACTGACAAACAGCTGATGCTTCTCAGGCCAATATGAGATTTTTTATTTCAGCAATGTACAAGGAGCTTGTAACAAGTAGGAAATACGGCTCAGTGCCAGGAACTGAACTTCTCTGTGGCATCTCAGAAGAGATGCCACATGGTGGGAGCTGACACAATGCCCTTGCTGGGACAGCATGGAGACGCTCTAAGTGTTTTGGTATCTCTGGGTAACAGGGTCTGTAGTACCTGCCTAGGGCATTAGGAGAGCACTGCCAAAGAACGTGTTTTCTTATGGAAGGCCTGCATGGTACAGATTGAGGCAGATAACACAGATATTATAGTATTATACTTCTCAGAGACCTAAACTGTAAACCTTTTCTGGTCACAGATGAGAGGAACAAAAATCTCCATTAAAAAATACAGAACAACTGAAGTCATCAAAAGACAGTTAATAATGACCTATAAAATGCATGCAATCTTCTAGTCAAAATTATAAAATGTATTTAAAATATTTAACAAAGAAAGACTACTAGAGGCAAGAGTCTCTTGTAAAAGAGTGTCCTGGCAAGAGGGGCGGCATAACAGTCAATTATTACAAACAAAATCCAGGTTTCTTAATTAAAATACAAAATACTGGCTCTGTTGTGTAGCCTGTAATAAGTTATGTCTTGAGAAGACTGTAATTATGCTGGCGCCTGCTAGTGCTTGCCATAGTTAAGTTTGTCACCATTTCCATTATAAACCCCATTTTTAAGCAATTTATAATGTAGCCATAAAACATGATTTTAGATTGAACTTGGAAAAGAAATTCTTAGACTGAAAAGTTTTGTTTCTTTTTTTTTTTTTAAATACAAATAATCTGTTTGATCATCTTTATGCTTTTTAGGAGAGCACTAAATAAGCCAGAAGTTTTATGGCTTTGAGGCTCTACAGCCATTCTGTAGTATAAACATATTTTATTTTTTTCATCTGCATTAACAGGATCAGTCATTGCTTGAAAGCAGAGTTTTAGTTCTTTAAATGTCCATAAATACAGGAAAACAAACTTCACGATTCTTTACAGAAATAGTGAAGACTGAGTAGCTTTGAATTACAATGAAGAAATGAGAACTTAGTTAATCTTGGGCCTCAGAATGAATCATTGCAAAGTGCTTCTGCCATGAGATTGACCTTCCCTTTCTGTCACCCTTCTCATGCCAAAGGAGGATGTCAGAGTTAGGAGGCAGCAATGTCTCAAAGGTGGAAGCTTTCCCGGCAGGCCATTGCATCTGGTTCTCCTAGCAGTGCTCACAGGAGCATAAAGAAAATATCCAAAATGCCTGAAGGTCATAGAAAATTCTCATTGATTTGTCCCAGTGTGCACTTCATCACCAAAAAGTGATAAAGAGGAGAAAATGAGCACAGAAAATATTGGGCATCTGCTCTGAGAAATCATGGTGAGAAGGTACACCCATGTGCTTGGGCTATGCAGAAGTATGTTTATCATATGTATCATGTTAATCTAAGCTATTCATGAGCAAGACTCTTTGTTTTTATGATTCAATGCTTGTTTATAGAGAGGCAGATATATTTTTTGATGATTAGTGCTAACAACAGATAGCAAAACCTATGAAAATATCATTGTGAATACACTTTCCAAAGGAAAAGACTGTTTTGCAGTCTCAATCAGCATCTGTAGCTGTTTTATAATTTGCATGGCTTAGCTAGAATTCCTTCAGGAAATACCATTTTTTTCCAATTTAAATGTCTAAATGTTAAGGAACAAGAACTGAAAGTAGTAAAGCTAAAAAAGCAGAAACGAAGGACTGCTCGTGTGTCTCTTACATGTTTAGATTAAAATGCAGTTTCAGATGCAAGGGTTGCAATGTAAATCATGTTCCTCTCGCCTAAGCCTGCTTTACAAGAGGCTTGGATTACTCTATTTAATATCATGCAGGTCATGTTTTCAGACCTCTGGCTACATAAAGGAAAGTTTAGCAGCTACAATAATCTTTCAACTTCAATGTAAAGATTTTAGTGCAAATTTACAGCAGATTTTAGGTATGTACTTTCTCCAGTATTTCAGTTTTTCTCAACCACCATAAGAATTGTCTGAGAGAAAAAAAAGGATTTTCTAGACCAGCAGCATGAACTGTTGTTTCACTTTATTCCTTTGCTTTGCCAGTTTATCAAATTCTGGTTTGAACAGACTGCTGTAGTAAATACTGGCAATGGTTACTCATTGTTAATTAAATAATTTTCATCAGCTGTTGCCAGTTGTAATAATTTTGCAAGATCAAGGCATTAAATGCTAGAAGAGAGTATACTTGAATGAGAGAAATCCAGGAAAACAGTATTTTATTTTAAAGACTTTTCTTGATCTGTGTTTTGACCATTGCAACCACAGTGCTACCACATGTTGGCTTATTAAATAGACCCCACAATGGAAACTTCAAATAGTTTCCATGACATACTTACATACTTGCCTGTCTCAATGCTGCTTGGTTGCCACAGTCTTTAGGGTTCTTATGATGATAATTTACTACAAACACACTGATAATGTTTGTTCTGTCTGAGCTAATGTGGAAATGGTGCCAGCAGAACACCGCTTACTAATATTACTAAACAGTTAATAAAGTCTCTGTTGTACTGTCGATACTTAGCTGATTGCAATGTTTTCTTGTCTCTTTTTCCAAAAATGCCATTTTGGTGAAAAGCTTACAACATTTTGTGGCTGGTTTGTTGCCAATTCCTCAGCTGGGCCTGGCCTGCTTCCGTGATGGATTCCCATACCTGAAAAAGTCTGTGTCATGGGGATCAGCAGAACTGCTCCCTTGGACTCCCAGAGGGCAGACTTTGGCCTGTTTAGCAGACTGGTTTGCAGAGTCCCTTGGGAAGCTGTCTTTAGGGCAAATGAGGCCAGAAAGGCCAAAAAAGGAAATTGTAAAGGTGCAGGAATAGGCTGTCCCCATGTGTAGAAAGAAGAAATGGTGCGAAAGAAGACTGGCCTGCCTGGACAGAGACCTTTGCCTGGAACTCAGGGAAAAAACTTAAAAAAGGAGAGTTTATTCCCTTTGAAAGAAGGGGCAGGCAAATCAGGAAGACTATGAGGATGTCATGAGGCTATGCAGGGAGAAAATTAGAGGGGCCAAAGCCCAAATATAACTTAATCTGGACACAGCTATAACAAACAAAAAGGGTACTATAAATATATTAGCAAAAAAAGGAGGGCTAAGAAGAATATCCATCCTTGACGGGATGTGAGGGGAAACATAGTGATGACAAAAGGTGAGAAAAAGGCTGAGTTTACTTTGCATTTACTTAATGCCTTCTCTACCTCAGGTTTTAATAACAAAACAAGTTATACTCTGGGTACCAGCCTCCTGAGCTGGAAAACAGTGATGGGAAGCAGTATGAAACCCTCATAATCCAAAGGTTTAGCACCTGCTACACAGCTTAGACACACAAAAGTCCATGGGGCCAGATGGGATCCCCCCAAGGGAAAGGAGGAACTGGCAGAAGTGCTCACAGAGCCACTTTCCATTATTTACCACAGTCTTGGCTAACCAGGGAGGTCCCAGCTCACTGGAGATTAGCAAATGTGATGTCCATCTTCAAGAAGGGTCAGAAGTAGGATTTGGAGAACTACAGGCCCGTCAGCCTGACTTCAGTGCCAGGCAAGGTCATGGAGCAGGTCATCTTCACAGAAACACACAGCACCTACAGGGCAACCAGGGGATCAGGCACAGCCAGCACAAGTTCATGAAAGATAAGTCCTGCATGAACAACCTTATGTCCTTCTATTGACCAGGTGATGCTCCTGTTGGATGAGGGAGAGTCTGTCGATGTTGTACCTGGACATCAGTAAAGCCTTTGATACTTTCTCCCATGATATTCTCCTGGAGAAACTGGCAGCCCACAGCTTGAACAGTTGCATTTTTGCTGAATTGAAAACTGGATGGCTGGGCCCAGAGAGTAGTGCTGAATCCACTTGATAACTAGTCACTAGTGGGATTCCCCAGGGATCAGTATTTGGATCAGCCCTGTTTAATATCTGTATCAATGATCTGGATGAGGGAATCAAGTACACCTCAGTCAATTTGTGGATGACACCAAGTTGGGCAGATGTGTTGATCTGCTGGATTGTAAGAAGGGGCTTGGACAGGCTTGATCAATGGATCAAAGACAGTTGTATGTGGTTCAACAAGGCTGAGTGTCGAGTCCTGCACTTGGGTCACAACAACCCCATGCAGAACTACAGGCTGGGGACAGAGTGGCTGGAAAGCTGCCCAGTAGGAAACCTGGGGGTGCTGGTTTACATTTGGCTGAACATGAGCCAACATGTGCCCAGGTGGCCAAGAAGGCCAGTGGCATCCTGGCCTGTATCAGCAATGGTGTGGCCAGCAGGACCAGGGCAGTGATTGTCCCTCTGTACTCAACACTGGTGAGGCTGCACCTCAAATCCTGTGTCCAGCTCTGGGCCAGACTGGGGCGAGTCCAGAGAAGGGCAATGGAGCTGGTGGAAGGCCTGGAGCACAAGTCTTACGAGGAGCATCTGAGGCATCTGGGGGTGTTTAGCCTGGAGAAGAGGAGGCTCAGGGGAGACCTTTTTGCTGTCTACAACTGCCTGAAAGGAGGGGTTAGCAAAGTGGGGGTCTATCTCTTCTCCCAAGTAACAAGGGACAGGACAAGGGGAAGTGACCTCAAGTTGCACCAGGGGAAGTTTAGACAAAAATTTTTTTCACAGAAAGGACTGTCAATCAGTGAAACAGGCTGTCCCAGGGAAATGGCTGAGACACCATCCCCAGAGGTATTTAAAAGACGTAGATGTGGCACTTCAGGACATGGTTTAGTGGTGGACTTGGCAGTGCTGGGTTAATGGTTGGACTTAATCATCTAAGAGGTCTTTTCCAACCTAAATTATTCTATGATTCTATGTAGAAAGATCAGTTACCACATACCGAAGATTTTAGGGTGTACGTAGTCTAGCAGTTGTCCCATACACATCTTTTTCTTTCACAATCCTCTTCCAACAGCAGGAGATTACTAGTCTCTGAAGGACTGTGTGATTCATGGTAGTGATCACTTTCAATTGAAAGTACTGGAGCAGCAGCTCCTTTTTTACTGCCTGAGAGGCCAGCTGATCTCTTAGAAAAGCGGAAATTTTGCTAAACAAAGGAAGTAATTTTAAAAGAAGAAAATAACATCTGTCTACAGATATGTGAGGAAGGAAAGAAGAAATGTGAAAATGGAGATGGTGGGGGAAAAAGATTTAAAGTTTAAAAAGCTGAAAAGAAAGTCCATGTGGGACCAGAGGCAGCACATTCAAGTGGCAGACCAAATGTAGAGAGACGTAATAGGAGAAAGCATGGGGAAGAGAGGGAGAGTGTGTATAATACGAAGCACAGGAAAAAGGTATAAAATCCCCAAAACTAATTTAGACATTAAAAGGCTGCTGCACCATCCCATTGCCAGTAGAGGTGCTAAAGCCACGGCTATGGACTAGAGTAGCAAAATGCTCAAGGGAAGAAATAATTCCTATATATAGATAGGGAGAGTATTTGACTATACAAACAATAGTGCAGTGCAGCTACCTAGAAGGCATCCATTTAGAAATTAATTTCTGTATGAATCTGTAGTGGAAAACAAAAAGAACTCCAGCAAGAGGCAGAAGAGGTTCCCTGGAAAAGCACCGCAGCCAGCCTGGGAACAGCACAAGGTACTTCTGGCTGTGCTGCAGCCAGAGAACAAGGAGACCAGCAGGTACCAGTCTGCAGCTGGGGCACAATAAAACCCTTGTACAAGCTGAGCCAAGAACAATCTTCTTTAAAAGTGCTTTACTACTTACAAATGTTGTTGCTCTTGTCCAAGTGTTTTGTATTTGCTGTTCCTTTTTTTTTTTTCTTTCTTTAAGATAATTAGAGGCTTATTGTAAACCAAAGGGGATTTCTGGGAGCTCTTTGGGTTTTTTAATTATGCAAATGACAGTGATGTGATGTTGATATTATTAATTGTATATTTTGTGGTTCTCGTTTCTGAAGTGTATGTGTGAAACCAGGATTTTTATTTCCCAGTCCTTGAGTACAGTAAGTTTAAAAAAAAGTCCTCAGGCAGATTGCAAAATTATTTTTCTCAATTTTCTTAATGTTAAAGAAAAGTATAATTTTAATGCTGCAGAGTATTCTGTGCTGATAGTTTTACAACATCATGTATGTACTGTGAATAGAACAAACTTCACAAATTATTGTACTTAAAGCTGGAGCCCTTCCTGTAAATTTTAAACAAAATGTTCTATTAAATGCCATCTATAAAATGCTTGATGACTTACCTCCTAGGCTGATTTGTGATTTTGCCTGTGCTTTTGAACGCCTGCATGAAAAACTCTTTTGCTACAGGAAACTGGTTGGTAACTGAATAAATAACACTATAATCTAAGTATTGAACACTTCCACATAGTAAGTGTTACTTTGCAATGCATTCCTCTTGCAGTAGCATAAAATGAAAGTACTCTATAAATAAATAAATAATACTCTGAATAAAAGGGGTTTACAAACATCATACTTAATTTATGTCTCAGCTGCCAATTTCTGCAGTTAATTCTACCAGTTTTCACACTGTGCCCATTATAAATGGAATTCTCCTTGCATTAGAGGACATATCTTTCAATGATGCAGAAAAATCTATTTGTGCTTCATTCTTATGTTAGGAGGGTAAGAATACATCTGCCATACAACATCTAACTCAATAAAATAAAAAACTGAGTGAAAGCCAGCATACATGTTTTTTTGATTCGACATTTGGAACATTTGGACCTATGCATGCTTATGTCCAAAGGCTCAAATATACACCTTACGCCGTCCATACAACTGTAAATCTTACTTGGATACAGGTAGTATAACAGGTTTGCCAAATTATGGTGTCAGTGCCACGTTTCTGCCTCAGGAGAAGTCCAGACTACTTGCTTTCTTTTTGCTGGGGAATCTGTAGCTTTAACAACTAATTATTCTCCAGCTCTCATGAAAACTTTTTATAGGAGTCTTTCTCCATGTACCTTTCGCAGCAATAGCCTTCCAGAGAGATAACAAGAACAGATTTAAATATTTTTAATGCTGGGTCATCTGTTTATGCATAATATTGATCTGAAGGTCAAATTTAGCTGGTTATTAAGAAGGGAAAGAGCCATCAGAAACACTGTGTTGCATGCATAGGTTTCAGATTTAGACTGCAAATTTCTTGAAGAGGATTTGCATTTTAGCCTAATTTGTCAAACAGCTGCAGAGAACCGTTGCAGTGGGGAATCACCCTCTGTTGATGTGATATTGAGAACCAGAGGGATTCTGCATTGAGTAGCTATCCACTGATTTTTGCATATTTTTGAGTAGTAGGCATTGCCCACAAAAACACTTGTACCTTCGATGATTACAGTGATCTGCTGGGTAGCTATAATTTTTTTTCACCATTATAGCTAATGGTGATCCATTGGAATGCAAGATCGGCAAGATCGGCAAGATCTGGATTCCCAGGTTTCATTACTTCCCCTATGATATTTTCTCTAACATTGTTTAGATTAGTACAAACGTAATGAGCTCTGAATTCACTCATCATGTGCATACATGCCACGTTGTTTAAGAAATTCATGCAGCTGCTTCCTATCTCGTACTGCCAGGGGTGCCTGCACGGTGTTCTGCTGCTTTCCTGCCTCTGAGTCCCTGCTCTCCAGGTGCACCACTGGTTATGTGCTCCTCTGTCAGATATCTGTCCCTAAGGGGAGCTCACTTCTGGAGCCATTTTAGTCTTCCTTTTATTTTTAAAGGGCTGGGTAAGGGCTGGTCAGGTGATTTCTTATGTTGCTACCAGGTTTAACATCTGGGGAAGAAAGAATACTATCTATGTATATCTTGACATATTGAAATTGCACATGGTATTTCTTTCAAAGTTGATTGTTTCATATTGGAAATGCAAAATGGGGTCTACCAGCTGTTACAGACACCTTTCACTTCACTAACAAAGACTTTCAGTTTTAGAGCTGTCTCTCCCCTGTATGAAATACTCATGCTAAGAATGAGTGTTCATGGAATATAGGATTATGCAAAAGGACATTGTGTTTATATTAATAAAAACTTATTTTTTTATTTTTGTATTTAGTCTGGGACATTTGGTGCCTCAGTGTAGCGCAAATTAATGTAAAATAAATGCTTTTTATTTATGTTACTTGTTTGGTTGTGGCTCCATCAAAAAATAACGGGAGCTGTTTTCATCAAACATGATTACTACTATAGATGTGTTCTTACTTATCTCTGTATGGAAAGATGTTTGCTACATAAAAGCATCCTCAAATTCGAGGGCATTTTTGGCTTCTTTAATGAAAAAAAATTAACTAATGTGGAACTTCAGACACTCTAGTGGGATAATATAGGAAATTTCTATTGCTGGACATACTGATGGGCTGAGGACTTGAATCCTATGAGAAATCAATCCACTGGCTTTTATGAATGCTTAGGGAAAAAAGGAAATGTATTGCTGGAAAAGAAGAAGAAATCTTGTTGCAGGATATGCGATGGCCAAATTAAAAAAAGACATGTATGGTAAAGTCTCATGTATCATTGCAACTGACTGAGCAGAACAAGTGAAAAGAAGAAAAACCAGGAAATAATACTTTTCTTCTAACGAATAGAAATTGAGGGAACACCTTAGTGAGGGAAAAAAATGTATTCTGATTATGATTGCTCTTCTGCTAAGAAAAACAAGACTTTTGCTAAATATCTTCTTAATTTTAGTGCCAATTCAGCAGGTCTAGCATGAGATAAATCCTTTCTTGGTAGAAGCATTTTTCATTACATGTGCTGATTTATGACAGAGAATCAGCTGTATTTTGGTGATGGCTGGACTAGACTGTAAAGCTTGTTTGTGCTTAATATACTAGATAAATTGTTCCTGGCTTCCCAGGGTGTGACTATATTTGCTGTCACACTCCCAAGTTTACTCAAGGACTGTGTGATTTGCTGAGTAGGTGTCATGTAAAGGAAAACCCAGAGGGATGGATTTTATATACCTGTTTTTTTCCCCTAATTTCATGTTGACAAAAAACCTTTTTTGTCCCTTTTTCAAAGGAAAGTCTCCTCAAGGCTAAAGGCATAATTTAGCAGCAAGGAAAATGACCACTAATAATCTGAGCAGTATGAAATTCAACACGGTGATTTTGTTTTAGTGAGAGGAAAACATCAGTTACTGGCTGTCAAAAAATTCTACAATGAACCTTAACTTCATGGGCAGCAGCTTTAAAATCTGTTTAATATTCTTATTTCTTCAGTTAAGCTGTTTCCTTCTTCAGTTAATAATAGACTGTGGGATTAAATCTTAGCTTTTCATATTTACTGGGAAAAGTAGTATAGCAATTTATGAGTAAAAATGTACTTTGAATAAATTATCATTGCAAATTACAGTTTATGAAAGTTGTGATTATAACCATAATTACAGCATTGGCTATGCACAATTTGAAATCTTGCTTGCTGGATAAATTTGTTTTCATTCAGATTGCATTCCCAGCAGTTTTAGAAAAGAGTAAATCAAACCTTGCCGACGAAATTTTCTACAGAGTTTATTAAAAAGGTCACCTTTGTTTGCTAAATTTACCTAAAAAATAAACTTTTCTTGAATTAGTGAGATGCTATTTTAGTATGTTATGCAAGTTTCCTACTCAGATTTACTAAACCATAGACTCATAAGGAGACTCACAAGAGCTTCCGTATTACACCATCTATATAGCCTAAAATTGTTAAAATCAAAATTTATTGTGCAAGCTGTTACCAAAAAAACAGCCAATAGCCAAAATTAGGTATATTACTGTAGATTGGAGATACAGGGGAGAGGTTTAAAGCTCTATCTGGCAAGAGAAGGGTTAAGGACTTTTTTGCTATACCCGTTTCAAATTACAATGAGAAGCCTCTTCTTTCCCAGCAGGGTTGTGCTTACATTAGTCTTTAGATCTCTCTTGAAGAGAGCTGTTATATTTGTGCCTGCTACAGTTGGAAATAACAGCTCAGAAGCTGAAAAGGGTTGAATGGATTTACAGAAGGTTATTTTTTGCAAGTAAATTCATGGCAACACATTAATTTGATTAGTAAATGCTTTAGAATTACTTTACACTCAAGCGACTCAAAAGATGTTAAAGTTATCACCAGGCTGCTGGACAAATATGTGTTACACCACCAAGGTACAGATCAAGACAAATCTGTGACTCAGGATTTTATCTTGGGAAGAGCGCAAGGTGTACGAAGAATTCAGAATAACGAGGGAAGATAACTCTGGGAACTACAGTGTGTCAGAAGAACATCTCTTGCTAATACAGCTCCCCACCAAAGACCTGGTTATCTAAGGTTTATATAGGAATGCCTAGGTCAGCTGACAAAATACTGGTCTTCTGCTCCATAAATGCAGAAAAAACGATAACAACAGTGGAAAATTGGAAGTCTGAATTTCAGCTTTCTTAGAAATAACTGCAACCTGACACATTCCGTAATATTTAAACAGGGTGGGGGGAGAGGAATCACCAAAGATGTTATGATGTTACGTTTAGAGATGACATTGACATGAAGAATAGGTAAATTTTGTTTTTCGGCTACTGGGAAAGCAGACCTCATAGGAACTCAGAACAAGTAGGAGAAAAGTTGTTGTTTTTTTTTTTTTCCTTGTTCTTTTTCTTTTCAAAGATGAACCTAACTGCACTCAAAGCTTTCGTGGGCTTGCTCTGGAATTGCTGGGTTCTGGTGGGTCACGCACAGGGAGGTTTAGGAGACAATCATGTCCATTCGAGTTTTATTTACAGGAGGCTGCGGAACCATGAGAGAAGGGAGATTCAGAGAGAGATTCTCTCTATCCTGGGTTTACCTCACAGACCCAGACCATTTTCACCAGGAAAGCAGGCTTCTTCTGCACCCCTCTTCATGCTGGACCTGTATAATGCCATGACAAATGAAGAGGATTCTGAGGAGCTGGAGTATACACTAAAGGGATCAATGGCAGGGGAGAGCAGAGGGATACGAAAAGGATACCCTGCCTCTCCAAATGGATATTCGCGGAGAATACAATTATCTCGCATGACCCCCCTGACCACACAGAATCCTCCCTTAGCCAGCCTGCACGACACCAACTTTCTGAATGATGCTGACATGGTCATGAGCTTTGTCAATTTAGGTATGTGGAAATATTTTTTGCTTTTGCTCTCTTTGACAAACAGTTAGCCTGATCTTGTGAAGGGCAAACCTCTCGGCCGAACTGTAACCTGTTCTAAAACAGCAGGATTGGGCCCGGGCTGCTGTGCCACTGGTAAAAGAAAAATCATACGGATGGTAAAGTAGCTACATTGTAGGTGGCCATGGAAAAAGATTTTTCTCACTGTTTATATAAAGTCAGTTTCTATAACTTCCCTCTGCTGGCTTCTGTTTTCTTTCTTTCATTGATGTAATGAAAATTCTAGCCCTAGGCCAACTAACTCCTTTTTTTTAAAATCTCTAAAAATCAAACACTTATGCCTATTGCTCAGTTATTTCCCTCAGTGTTTTCCTTAAAGCTCACACATGAACAAACATCAGTTGTTAATATTTTAAAGCCTGGAAAGGTATGAAAAGGGAAAAGTTAAACCATAAAAAAAATCCCCATTCTTAGGTTATTTAGTGGGGCTTTTTTCTGTTGTTAAGAGTCAGTTTTATTATCTTTTCAGCTGGATGGCTGTATTTGAAATAATCTGTTGCTGTTCCTTTGTTATTTCTATTTAATAACAACAGGCTGTGTTTTATTATACTGCTATGGTGCTCAGAATCTACAATGGTTCTTATTTTATCTGTCATAAATATATTAAATGACGAGTATTAAACACCAGAAACATGCAAGCAAAGAATGCTTTTGAAAATTATATCAATTCAGATACAAAACCTGATAAAACTAAATTATATTGGCTTCTGAGTGTAATAAACATGCTTGCCAGTTACATTGTAGGTAAAAAAAAAAGGAGTTACAGATTTCTTTACTAAAAGGCAACTTAAGTCTCATCTAGAAAGCTGCAAATAATTCATGAAATGCATTTAGTATTCTTATAAGTATTTTAAATGCTGCAGGACTCATAAATTTGGCTAAAAAACCCCTTCTCATTCTACCTGAATATCAAGAGATTCAATTGAAAACTCGAAGTTTCACAATAAGCTGGTACAAATTCTAATGAACTCTTGTTTTCCAAGGTAATACTTTCTGTAGAAACTTTTTAACAGCGGCACATGTTCCAAAATACCTTCAGTTTATCACACACATTCTGTACTTTTTATGACTACCAGGTTTTTAGTAAATACTAAATACTCCAAATGCTAAAATTCTAGGAAAGTAACACTCCAGAGTTTATATGCCATAATAATAAAATCACTTTTCATTAATTATTTGGCTGATAAGGAGGTGTTCAAGTCTGAGATCTTTTTACTTAAGAGTAACATACGTCCACACCTCTAAATACATTTGCTTGTTGTTTTTGCTCCGGAAATAGCAGGTTAGGAAAAAATGGAATCTGTTTTTTGAATATGTTTTCCTTATCATTAAGAAACAGTTATATATTGCCCATGTATTACTTTTAAATTAACATTGCATGCCTCGATTTACCAAGAGTAACTGGAGTCAGCTGAATTTAAAATGGCAAAGTTATACAGAAAAATAGGAAATGCTCTTATCCTCAGCATTAGTAAAGGCACTGATCCTGCAAAAATTTTCCTTGTGTGTCCTGAGAAGTACCCTCTGTAAATATGTCAGGGACCATTCCATCAGCGTCCCTGAGGACTATTTACGTGGGACCTAGCCTTTGATTTCTTTGATTACAATAGGACTTCTTGCAGTGAACGAGTAGAAGTCTTTGAAGTGTCAGTGTCAGATAGGTCCTAGGCTGATCCTACTGTGCTTCCCCAGACAAAAAAATTCTCTGGAAGAACTCAAGTTTCCACTGAGTGTCTTACCTCGGGTGGGAAATTTTTAATATTTGTCTTATTTTGTTGGGAAGCCAGTGTTGCCTTAAGAAAGTAATTCTGAGAAGCTAAAGCCCATCTTATGTTTCAAAACTGTGAAAACTGGGGGTGAGATGCTGTATTTTTCTAGTGGTTAATATTAATAGACACCGTTAACTTATAACAAAATACTGCGTAAATATCGGGTTTTATTTGGCATCTGTACAATTAAAATGTGTCTCAGCTCTAAGTTAGTTTAAATCCTAATTCACTTTAAATGCCCTTCCATACAAGTTGGATATTGTGGTATATCACACATTCCAGCGTGTAATATGCGTAAAAAATATTGATGACCAATATAGATTAGCTTCAACATTTTTATTAAACAATCCTATGTTTCAATATAATTAACATAAAAATGAAATAAATCATGGAAACAAGTAACCATTTTATATGATTTATGCAGTATGAGATTGTGACAGATGAGGGCAAGCTCTTTTAATAGAGAATGGGGAAAAATATGCAGTGATAAGTGAATGCTAATGCTGTACCTTAAAATCAATAAATGCTGATGCAGCACAGTAATAACTCAAATGGATTTAGAATTGAAGCCTCAGTCAACTTGCATCAAATAAATCTGCTCTGAAAATAGTGTTCACCATGTTCATACTTGCACACCATTAATTACATAATGTGGAATTATAAAACTCTATTAATCATCATGATATTTTAAATTGAAACTTTTGTATATAGTTGTACCAGTTATAACAATTTAAGACATATATATTGAAACAAGAAATATGTAGCTGAGATGTTGGATAGAAATTATTAAGCATAAGAATTGAAAAGACTGAACAAGACTAAAAAGTAAAGAAAAAATAGAAAAGACCAAATAATTTTATATTAAAGAATGAAAAATTGGAACTTATTTGCTAATTTTGATTAAAACCCCAACCTGTCAGAGCTGCAAATACCTCACTTTCAAAAACAAATTTAGAAAATAATCATCAAGGGAACTGCAATCATAATTCTGTCAAGCAACCAGGGAGAAAAATAAGAATGCATTTATTTCTCCTGAAGTTAAAATTGTAAACACCTGCTCTTTCTACTGGAATTTATATCAGAATTTCCATCTCTTTTTCTCTTGAAAGATATAACAAGACAGAGACTTTGTCTTGTCCTGTGTTTTGTATAAGACTGTGTGCTTTGGCAACTCTCCATAAATATTGATGAGTGTAACAGAGGAGTTAACTGGGTTTGGTCCAGCAGTCAAAGAATAAATCCTCCACTAAACACACTGGGATTTTCAAAGATCTGATTATATCACCTACAAATTCAGAACTTTGTTTTCCTAACTGGATTTTTTTTATCCTATTATTATATTTTATTATATTATTGCAAAGCTCCGACTCCTTAGAGTTCTGGCATCTTCTTTTTGGCTGGTCTCCCAAAATGACATATATAGGATACCCTGTTCCCCAGAGAGCAGGCAAATAATACTTATGCAGTTCTACTCACTTTTTGTGCAGACAAAATTTAGTCAGGGAAGGACTTTTTTAAGATAAATGTTAGTGTTCCCACTCTTCACCTCTTACAGAAAGAGGGGGATTGAATAAAATAGATCTGCATGGATGAGGCTTGGAGAAACAGCACGTTTGTAAACTACATTTAAACATTTCAAATACTGATTTTTCCATTATCATCAAAGTGATCATTAAATCTGCTGTACTTAAGTGTTCCTTCTCATGTAATTCAAATGGTCTGTATTTTCATTTTTTCATAACACCTCTGTTAATTTTTCTCCTAACAGATTGTTTCATTTGCTAAGCAAGTCTGTTTGCTTTCTTCATGTTTTCCTGTTAATTGATATGAACCTTCCATAAAATGGGAGATATATATCTGATTTTGTGGTTTTCTGTTATGCTTTCTTGTTTAGCAAATAAAATTAATTTCAAAAACTTGAATGTGAAGATCACAATAAAATTTGTGACCCTGAGGTACTCATGCTAAGAAGGATACAATATTACTGAGATTTTTAAAGTAACCAGTACACCTCAGAAAGACATTTTTTCTTCTTCACACGCAATGTGACTGATTCCACAATCTTAGAATAATTTTGAAACTGCATGTGCTGTATTCAGTTCTTAAACCAGACACAGAAATCAATGGAAATTTTGTCTGAGGCACAGAGGACTGTTCGTATTTCTCCAGCTTTTCTATCCCAAGTTTGAACACTGTTTTACAGATTATATTCTTTTTTAAAACCTGAATCATTGGGCAAATACGTAAATTCAAAAGATTTATAGCCCATTGTGTTCACTGGAAAATGCTAACATGGCATAGAACAACTTTTTACAGCTACTTTGAGAAACCTATAGTACATCAATCCACACCAAATACCTGAACAAATATATTTTTGTTATACACGAAAAAGAAAGGATTCCTTACTGCAATCAGACCTTGAGCATACATAGTAGCTCGTTTCTTAAATTAAACTAATTCAGTTTCTACAACCTTCCACTCACAGCTAACATATCATCAGCGAGGGATATGGAGTGCTAAGCTATAAAATGCCAGGAGCTGAGGAAGGGGTTCGAAGGATACATGCATAAAGGCCTCAGGATCATTAACTTCTCTCCTAAAGTTTAGGAATGAGCACACTTTCTTTCTTTTCCACAGGATTTCAGATGTTGCTGTCTTAATTTCAACCTTACGTGAATTTCCTTGGCTGTGGTACAGTTTTAGTATATAAATGCAGGCTTCTAATGAAAATATTGACACAGCCTTAGCTGAAGTGATGGAAATTGTGCTATTATCTTGCCTTGAACAGAGGGGTGCTATTACAGAGATAAAACTTGTTAAATAACAAATAGACCCCATGTCTTTAGTTGACGATTTGGATCAATACTGAGGAAAAATGAGAAAACGTTTGTGAAACTTTTATTCGATGGCAACCCCAAGTCAATAAGGTGTCATTTTTCACTCTTTTACATAAAATTTAGAGCAAATTGGATCAAGCAGGTCTCACTTAATTTTCATCTGAAGTAGACATCACTTGGCATCTTGAAATCCTAAGATTTTTTTTTCCCCTTTATTAAAGTTTTGTCACCCAGTCAGTGAACAGAATGAATTTCTTGTGACCTAGTGCAGTCAGGCATTAGAAATAACTATGAATTATGAAATAATTTTCTATGATCCAGTTAAATATTACGACAACTCTCTGCAAAATAATTTTATTTGTTTTTAGAACTAAAGGACTTTACTCACAGGATGACACAAAAATTCTCATCTAATACTTGTAATTCATTAGAGTTTTAACCCATTTTTGTGCAATGGCAGAGCAGGTTTTTAGAGATTACTTTTAATTTTTAGCAAGAAGTATTCTCCATATTCCTTTTTTGAATTGCACTACATTTGTTCTTTTATATTGAAATATTTTATATTTCCTTTGAAATCTCTCAAGTTACATGAATCTTAAGAACTATATAGCTCTACCTCAAAATAGGTTTGTGTGATCCATAAATATCATCTAACAAAATAATGTTTTTATAACTGTCAATTAATTTTTTTGCCAAAGTTAACACTTTAAATCCAAGTAAATTATTGTATCTACCCAGCCAAAAAAATGTCAAGCTCTCCATTAACTGGGGTATAAAACTGTCTGACTCTCCTTGCCGACAGGTTTGAAAGAAATTGCAGATAACTGAAGAGAAACTGATTTAGCAGATGGTTAGACGTGCATGGTGAAAAGCTATATATATGTATGGATATATATAAATATATATTATTATTATTAATATTTTTCCCATTGGGAAGAACGGCTGACCCAGTTCCGCTTCTTCTTTCGAAAGTGCTCCTTTCCAGACTAAACACAGACTTTGGGTGGGGTTTTGGGGATTGTATGTATTGTACAGTGCATATTTTCCCAGGAAAACACAATCTGGCAGTGACTCTGGCTAACCATGAAAGAGAAAGAGGCAGGCTTGTGGAGACATCTCTGTGTGGAGAGTATTAGGGGAGGAATCCTGCCATGGATTGGATGGACAGTCTCTTGGTTCTCTCCCTAAACTCTGTGTTGTTTTCTAAGATAACTGGACAACTTTGGCATCTATGTCATCTCCCACACTCATTGCTCCTGTTATTATTTTCTCTGGATGTTAAATTATGCAAAGAATTTTACCATGGCTACCTGCCTACTTACTGCCTGAGTTATGGGGGTAATTATGACAGGAGCAGTTCCTTTTTCTTTTCTTTTTAGCCATGGCAGTTCCTTTCAGCTTGCTTTCATAGGCCCACAGACTAATAGAATTTGGAAAAAATTGATTGATTGCAGTCTGATCATTCTAGGTGTCGTCTGGTGTTTCCACATAGCTGAGAATGAACAGTTTATGAAGTGCCAATTGCAGCCTCCAGCTAAAGAAAGGCTCCCCAGGGCTTCAGGAGAGCTCTGGCTGCTACCAGACTTCATAATTACTTCCCACACTTTTCCCTATCCTCTCCTCCTTATCCTTTCCCTTGTCTCTAACCCCTGCTGTCTAGGCAGGGTCACTGAACTTTAGTTTTATGTCAGTGGCATTTGGCTGTAGAAAGGATTAAAGGCTGAGAAGTGGTGAGACCAGGCGACAGTGCGGGAGATGGAGAGAGAAGGAGTGAGAGCAGGCATGAGAGAAAAACGGCAAAGCACAGGCCGGGCTTTAGAAGGACGACATCCCTCTTCTCAGTAGGCAACAGCCAGTGTGCAAGGCTGGATACAGACCTGCTGGGCATGGGAAAGGCTCACAACAGAGAAACAGCCTCTGCAGGAACTGGTATTGCTGGAAGATTTAGTCCTACTCCTCTGTGCCTCACATGGAGCGTAATGTAACGGCACTGAGAGCATTTCCCATGCCAGTAAAATTACAAAAGTGGAAGTTCATAATGGTAGGGAGAAGGTGAATGCAGATGGAGAAAGAGCAAAGAGCATGATAAAGATAGATAATGTACAAATTAAAGGCAAAATTAGTGCCGGTATGGGTTTCTTCTCTGAGTAAGTCTTGAAGGCAAAGGGAGCACTTTTCCTCTGAATCCCTTGTGGCAGAGCAGCTACCTCAGCCTTCTGAAGCACTTGGCTTCCTGGGCAAAACTTTTCATCCTTGCAAAACAAAATGCAGCTTCCCCCACCCTTCGGTATGCGTGTGCCGCGAGTACACAGACGGGCTACTAACATTTGCAGCCATAAATAACTTAGAAGCTGCTTTTAAAAACCGCAGGTTAAAGGATGAGGGCTGCCATGACGCACACAGAGGTTGAGATCAGAGGAGCAGCTAAGAGGGGTCGGGAGAAACAATGAATCCCCTTGTTCTGAGTCATATTTATGAGTGCTCCATTGCACCTAAAGTTCATATTTATTGGCTAGGCCATGGGGTTTCCCCATTTGCTCATCTCTTAAAATAACACCCCTGGTTAAAATTTCCTATAAAACACAGAAATGCTACAGCAGGCAGAACTTGTCAACCCTGACAACTACATTATTTAAGTTTGTGGGTGGGGTACATCACGCAAGAGCTGGTTTGTGTTTTGTACTGAATTATGAATTTGTTTCTATTCAAAACATGACTGTAATATGAGCAGAAAAAGAGAGATTTTGTAGCTCAGCTCTCCACTCAGAAATTTCCCAGTTATTGAGAGATGCTACAAGAGATGAATTCAAGTGTGGAGTTCCCAGCTCTTTTTGAGTGATTATTCTGGTGCAATAGATCAAGAACCTGGCTTTATCAACCACTACCATACAACTTAATGCCACCTGTGGTACCTCACCAAAATGAGGTTCTACTTTTTTTCCCACTGTAATTGTAGGCAAACTGAGGCAAAAATTATTAATGAATCAGAAAACTCACCAGGACAGCTAGTGCTGGTTCATGATACGTATCTGTAACTAATAACCAGTGACTTTGCAGAAGCAAAATTCCACGTAATTATTTTTCAAGGAGAATCAGGATGAGGAAGAAATTTGAACAACTGAAATTTCTGTAAGGTTTATCTTTATCTGGCTTAACAGTATTACCTATTCAGACTCCATGAGAACCTTAAGGTCTTTTCCAACTTAAATGATTCTGTAATTATATCCCTTTGTAGACTGGGTCAATTAAATGAAATTATTGCTGTTTTAATTCACAGGTATTTGACTGTAGTCAAATTAAGGAAGTTAAATTCATATGATCTGGTAAAGTTGCACCCCTATCGCAGAGTAATTATTGTAAATCAAGAGCGATTTAGCTAGGCATAGCCATTAAAACACTTATTTTTTAAAAATGGAGGAGAAATACATGTGGAATATGAGCTATAGGATACTGCAAAATCATTTTAAAAATTTATTGTACTGGACTTTTTCAACTGTGAATGGCATCATTTTTGGAGGTAGAGGTGTTAAATTCTGTTCTGACAAAGAACAAAATTCTGGGGAAAAAAAAGTGTTATGTTTTGTTCTAGATCATAGAAAGAGAAGGAGCAGGGACACTGAATGAGCAGGGACTCTGATTTTGGAGCAGCGGGCAGACGGTATCTGATGTCACCTGGTGCCTAGAGCTGTGGGATTCTGGTGGCACGGTTTTCAAAACTGTTAGCTGAGAAGTTGAAAGAGTGGGAGAACAGTAGTGTGGATCATATCGCTATGGGAGCAAGTCCAAGCCCTGTGTACAACCCCATAACAGCTGTAGTCTTTGGGGTGATTTACGATGGTGGAGATCCAGCAGGAACATAGCTCTGGGAAGCTTGTTCCCAAGGTTAGCTCAGCTGGAATATTTGTCAAAAACTACAAGTCATAACATGTTAGTGATCCCAAAGGTTAATCTGCTGCTCCTGACCAGGTTACCTTGCTGTCTCATACATGAAAATGAAATGTGTGCAAAGGTTTTGCAGTGAGTCAGTCCTGCCCCCAGCCGAGTCTAAACCTGAAAGTCAGAGAGTGAAATGTCAGAACAACCTAATGGGAAAATCCTGAAGAGGCTCAGATAGAGAATGAAAACAGTGTGCCTCTGTTTTCCAGTCCATAAAATGAGGATGGGCAAATACTGCTGTGTTCATTTTCTCTTCTGTGCGTTGTCATTCTTTGAAATTGCAGAGTACTGGTATAGCTTTCTTCTTGTGAAGCCTCTTTTTACTCCGGCTGTGTGCTCTGTAAAATACTTTGCTTCTAAAAGCCTCACAACACCTTGCATTTCATCATGGTGATCTCAAGTGTTATTTTAGAAAGGGCTGAAAAAGGCTCTTCTATAAGGACAACAAGTTTGCTGTTCTTAGAACAGACAGTTTACAAAATATTGAAAACGAAAAAGAGACACGGGAATTTAAGCACCAAGGCTGAGATTTGTCTTCTGGTGTAATGGAGAGAGGAAGTGTGGCTAGCTTAGCTGTTGTTCTCAGAATACAGGTTTGTGTCTCCCTGAGTCATGTGTGCATGCATATCAGCCTGTGTGCATGGCTTTGTGTATGTAATACAGAAAGCATGTAAATCTCTTCGGTTTTAGTCATTGGAATTTTTTCCCCCTTAAATCATAATATTCTTTCCCATCAATACTATGTGGCTTTAGCAGCCCTGACCTTTCAAGCTGCCTGTTTGGACCAGTGTTTATCAGATGACCATTTGACCTCCTTGTTAATTGTACTTAATTACATCCTGTTGTAACATTTTGAAATAAGGAGGAGAGTTTATGGATCTGCTCCAAAGACCTGAAGACTAAAACGGCAGCAGAAGTCAGTGGTATGAGGTGCTGAGTAATCTTGTATTGAGGGCAATGAGAGCTGTGGCTCGTCCAGTCAATGGCAAAATTAGGTCCTTAAACCAGTCCTTTTCCATTTAGGATCGTTGGTACTTCTACGAATAAAATCACACATTTTTCTTTGTTCTGAGGAGGGCTTCTCCTCTCTGACTAGCAGCTTGGATATTTCTCCAAAGAGATCAAGAAAGAAGTGAGATATCAACAGTACTGCAAGGGATGAAGTTCATATCTGGTGATATAAAAGACACAGGCCTCTGTTTCCACAAGTGATATCTCTGTGGTTTTCCACAACTTCAGAGTTTCTTATGCTTGCATAGAAATGCCAGTTGCCATGAGTGTTTTGAGACTTGTATAATATTTGCTACGCGATTTTCTGTGCATTGGTGATTTATGAGCACATCTAAGGTTTCATTAAAGAGCAGCAATTATCCCCTGCAGCTGCAGAAAAACAAAAATGAAAACAAATCAACATCCAGAAAGAGCCGCAGATCTTGAAAATGGTCACTCTAAAGGCTCAGAAAGCAACTTGAAGCACTTTTGTTTTACAATGCTTTTCATATAGTCGATGGCTTTTGAAACACATGGCATTGACTATATCGCTTCTCTTTTCACTAGTGATGAGATACGTATATATATATATATATGCTTCCTTTATTATTGTTCCATAGCTTACTTTCCACAAATTTTTAGTAAACTTGATTTCCTAAAATGAATGAAGAAAAAAGGGACTAGAAGCTATAAAATTATCATTACCAAGTGAAAGTCTAGTCCCAAAATTTTAAGAGCACAAGGCAAAAGGATACACATTCAATTCTGTTTTATTATAACAGTGATACTTAGACTTATTGCAGAATGAAGTGCCATAAAGAATTAATTGTTTTTAGTAGTTAACTGCACATAATTATGGCATTATTGCAATGGTTTATTATCCAGCATGAGTCAAAATATAGATTAAAAAGACAAGTTACTTAGGTCAATGCTGTGAGCCCTTAGGCTGATGCAGTACTGCCCATGGTTGTCACTCACAGTGGACGGAACATTATTGTGAATGCTAAAAGTCTGTACTGTATTTCATGTAGCAAAGGTTAAACCTATGGTTCAACTAGACACAATTGTTCTTACATAGTTAAATGTTTTTGATGTATTGATTTAAATTACGAACTTATATGATTAAAAATAAAACACAGAATTTGCTGGATGTCATGCTAAGGTATTCAAAAGATCGTAATTTTTAAATTCTCTTTGATATTAAGCAACAGAAAGTATACCTGAAAACATAGTATTAAATACGATGACCTTCAGGAAGGGCTGGTTTATTTTTCAGAATTTTGAGAGGTAGTATAATGTGAAACTATATAGTATTGTGCATCACAGTAATTTAAAATTACTTATTATTTCAGAATAAAGTTTTTTCTTTTCTTTAATTCTTTGGTTATCTCCTATATTATATCCTATAGTGTCAACTATGGTTCTTCAAAAGGTAATTTTTTTCCCATCATTTCTTAAACTATTGGATTAATAATCATGTTTAATGAGGCTATGTATAGTAATGACATCACATTTACAAGGACAAACATTTTTAGATATATCAGTTTTTTTATTTAAGTATATTTTAAATATATTTATAATTTTATAAAATAGATAATATATATTTTCTATAGAAATATAGAATGATATATATTTATACTTATATAAATATATATCATATATATATATCCTTTGTGTATATATTTATATAAATGATATATTTATAAAATATATCATATATATTTTCTATAGAAATATAGAATGCACATATATATTTTTCTACAGAAATATAGATATGTGTTAATGCAAAATCCAGAGGCGACTGATGCTGTAGAGTGAATTCTAAGACACAGGTCACAGAATATCCAGAGTTGAAAGGGACTCACAAGGATCAAGTGCAACTCTCAAGTGAATGGCCCATATGGGGATTGAGCCCCCAGCCCTGGTCATAGTAGCCCCATGCTCTGACCAACTGAGCTAATCTTGAGGTCAAGTAGTTCAAGTTCATGCTGCAATTCATTGGGTCAGAATGAAGAGAGTATTGTCATTAAGATTAACAGCATATCGCCACCATTTTGATTGCCCAGCAGCTGTGCTCTGCTCCCTCCATATTGTGTGTATTCCTTATAAACACAAAATACAAAAGATGTACTTATTAGCATGTGTCTGTGTACAGGGAGACCTCATATAAAAGGGGTTCATCACTCAGCTGGAACCAGTACACAGGCACACTCATGAACTGAAATCTTGGCTCCGTGGGCACAGTGCCCAAACAAGTTATGACATGTTCATCCTGTGTTTACATTACCATTTGCTGCTGCACAGTAATGAAGCTTCTTTTATTAACATATCACTGTATCATTAACATTGCATCATGATATCAGTGAGATTTACCCCAAACTCCATTAAATCATGCTGCTTCTCCTTGTCTGCAGGTAGGGAGCGTGTTTTCATTAAAATGGGAATAAAAGCATGTCTCCAAAATAAAAGACTGTGATGCTTTCAGTTTTGGGGATGGACAAATGGGGTTGCCTATCCCCAAAGATTAGAGCAGTTGTCACTTCCAACTCTAGTGGAAACACAGGTTTAGTGCAAACATGTGCAAAGGCAAAGGTTGATCAGCTGCTGCAAAATGAATGTGAAATATTCTTAGTGGTGTTGTACCAAAAAGATTGCAGATCAGGTTCCTACTCCCTGCTCATTCTTACCTTCTGCTCAGAAAGACACACAAGCTTTGTCTGGGGCACATCAGCTCAGCAGACGGTACAAGCTTCAGGAGACCATCTTTGCTGTTCCAGAGAAGTATTACACCTAGAGATACCTCTACAATCGGCTTGGGTATTGTGTTTGTAAGTAACTGTGTGAGGAATATGAGAAATGCAGTCCCAGGTGTAATAACACTGAAAATGCAGAAATATTACAAGCATGTCCACAGTCCTGGGCAACCCGCTCTAGGTGGCCATGCCTGAACCAGGACCAGACGACCTTCTCAAGCTCCTTCCAACTGTAGCCTCCCTGTGGCTCTGTGACAGAGGAACTACAAACAAAGGGGACCTTGCTCTTGTCTCCTATGTATTGACATCAACCATTGGTTTTTTTTGGAGAGGAGTGATGATCTTGCATCAGACAATTGTTGGATGAACAGTACTGTGTGCTCAAAATGCCATACTTTCCCTTTCTACTTTGGAAATTATTTTCTTGTTTTTTATGTCATTTTGAGACTCCTGTGTCTCTCTCCCCAAGTCTGTCCAAAAGAACCCACTGTGAGGGATCACGACCTACTGTCGTGTTACCTGGAGTTAATCTGAGCTCTTTCATGGCACAAACATTGTTCGTGAAGATTATTTTTCCTTTCCTTTGGCAGTGCAGGTGTAATGCTGCATGGCATTACAGAGGTATTTTATTCACTAACAGTCAGTGAGTTTCTGCCCAGAAAGAGGGTCAAAATCATCATTAATTTTGGTAAGTTTTAATCTTCTTTCAGGAAAAAAAACCAACCCAAATGTTTTCTTTCCTTCTTGTTGAGGGGACTTATTCCGTATGGGGGTGAAATAATCTCTGTGAGAATAAATCATGGTCAGATTAGATCAGCAGAGCTGCAGAGGAGAGGGTTTTGAATCAGTATTAACAAGCTGTTAAAACCACAGCCAGATCCCAAACTGGCTGTTAAAACCTGCTGTCTGAAAGTGCCATTCCTCACCACACCTGGCCAGTCTCCTGTCTGCTCTTCCTCCTCATCTTCCTCCTGTTGGCCTCCAGTGTCGTGTCTGGGAGGGCCTGTCCCTGCTGTGCTTCTGTCCCCATTGCTGTGTTTCTCAGCACCGCTGCTTAGGCTCTCCTAGGTGGTTTCTTGGTGTTGGCCAACAGCAGGAGTGTGCAGGACAAACCTTCAAAACAAGGGCCAACAGATTATAAAAGATGAAGTTTAGTCTCCTTACATTTTTAATTTTAAGGTGATGACTCAGTATAGTGATTAGCCCAGTATATATTTGTGCAACCAAAGTATAAATCAGAGGACCTCTTAATTTATTTGGGCCAAGCTGACATAATAACTAAGTACATGGCAAGCGAGCAGCTATTTTTTGCAAATGTCTATAACATCCTATCTGTAATATAGTCTGGCAAAATTTTTTGATTTGTTCTATGTAATGAAGCCTCCTTCTGCTCTTTAAATGAGACATTCTTGAGGGCTTCCTTCCTTATCCTTGTTACGACTGGACTGTTTTTATGGGATGTTTGGTCAGTGTTAATGGGTATGGGTAATACTAAAATACTCAGATGTGAGCACAGAGTGAGCAGAAAATACTGCCTATCCAGTTGTATCCAGTTTGGTGTGCAGACACAACTTCCATGGAAGCATTTCCAACAAATTCCACAGCAGAAAATAGACGGAGTTTATTAGACAATATGAGTGAATGGTAAATGGTAGAGTGACTTGCCACCTCTGGGTGGAAGTGAGCAGAGGGTTAACGCGAGCAGAAACTAAGGAGATGTGAGAAGATAGAGTGCACTTTAATGTTTAGCTTTTCCTCCCCTGCCAGTTGCCCTATGATGATATATGCCCTTTCACCCTCCTCAGAAGTTATGTTCCATCTGTATACTTTTACAGTGTCAAAACAGTTATAACTTACACCTATTTTCTGACCATTGGATCCCAGAGGTATAACTTTTGTTTCTATTCAGTTGCAGCTGAACCCAAGAGGGATCTTTTTTTTCATCTTTTGTTAACCTTGAGGTTGTGTTGATCTGGCATCCTGACTTTCACACACAGTCAGAAACCTGGCAATAATTGTTAGTTTTCTTTGTGACGATCTGTGATTATAGAAAAACAAAACTAAATATGAGAAAAAAATGGAAGTCTATTTACAGATGGTATCAAAATTTACTGGCTTTGCCAAAGGTGAGGCAAAATAGACATCATTGAAAACAGTAGATAAAATTAGCAACCTGAGGCATGGTGGTATAAGGATTAACTAATTTACCTATCCATTAGCTCAGAACTACGTAATAGAGGGATCTATTCTCTGATCAGTTCTATTTTTCCAAGTAAAGATTTATTTATCACTGATGAAACTGAAGGCAATCAGAAATCTAGTAGATTTAGATTAACATATGTATTTGTGCTTGGAGTGCCTCTGTAATACAGTGTGACTTAAAACAATAAAGAAACCACAGGGTCCTTACTTGTTAAAGATTAAATAGCACATATTCGCAGTTGTATCTTTTGTTGTGCTTTGTGCTACAGCTGAACAACTGGAGTGCATGATTTGCATTTGTGAGGTTGAAAGATACAGTGCATCATACTGTCAAAACCATCAGAAAAAGTAGATTTTGAGGAACCACTTCACCAGCTATCTTTTATGTTAGGATTGTGATAATACCCAAACTTAGACTCTCAAGGTTCTGTTCACTTCCAAAACTCAATCTCTTTGTCTGGTTGCTTACTCCACCTCTTGCATTGGCTGGGTTCAAGGCAGCATAAGAAAAGCAGGGTGTTGCTTTCCCACTTATTTCGCATCATCAACTGAAAGCCTTCCAGCATTTAATTATTATTGGACCAGCTGCAGTGCAGCACCTGTTTTGACCTGTTGAGCAAGTGCATTTGACTTGGAAGAAGGGTAAATTGAATGAATAACACGTTTAGCAATGAAAATTTTAACAAAACATTGGCTATTGAATGAAGACCAGCAATTTCATTAAAACTTCTATTTCATTGCATATTTTAATGTAAAGTAACAAGAAGGTATCATGGGTAATCTCACGGTATGCAGATCACCTGGAAGATTACATGTGAGAAAGCCAAGCCCAGTTATGCCTTTTTGATTGAGGCATTTGTTTAAGTATCTGCTTATAAAAGTTGCTGGCAGGCACTGTTATATGATTTCTGGGAACTCTTTCCTTCTGGAAATGCTGGAAGCTTTTAACTATTAACTGAGTTCTAATTCTTAAAATAATCCTTGAAAAAAAGAGAAACCTATCCTTTTACATATTCACTTATATTCTAGTATGGGCGCGTAACTTTCATTATTTACCTGGGTGTGTAACTTTTATCATTTACTTTCTATCACTTACTGAAGTGAAAACATTGCATGCACATTTTGAGGGGATTACAATGTAGAAATCACATAATTTCAAAGTACACCTTAATAATATTTTATTCTTTCCACTATTTTGAGTTTTTCAAATGTGTGTTAATTGGTAAGGATCTATGAGTTCTTATTGACTACAATAACAAAATGAAGAAATTAACATTTTAGTAACAGAACAGCACTCTCAAAAGATGTAATACTAAGTGCTTGGTTAAAATACATTAATATATTCTGACTTTTTTTTTTAATAAAGAATGGGATATTGAAATGCATTTCTTCGAGGGTTAAAGAAAGAAAACCAATAAGTGAAATATTTGCTTTGAAAAAAGACAGGCAATGGGTTTTTTTGTTAGTTTGATTTTTTAATTTGCTTTCTCTTTTTCATTCTTGCTCTAGATTCTGTTGCCATCGTTGAAGGTGTTTTCATTGACTTTATTTTGATTTTAATTACTTTGCAATTCATACAGTTTAGTAATTCTGTTCAGTTATGGAAGGGATGTTCTACCATAAAAAATTTGGATTTGATAAACAATATTTCATTTATTAAAACTGTCACAAGCTGCATAGTATTTCATCAAACAATTTTCATACTGCCTCTAATTCTGGTAAAAAAAATAGGAAAATGTTGCTCATTGATATCAGTAGCTGACCTGAAAATAAAGAATTTAGCGAAATAACTCTAAATTTACAGCAGTATATCTAGCTTCAGCATATGACTGACCAAACTTTATTCTTTATGTTTTGAAAAGAAAGTATACTTCATGTGAAAGTAATTTACATCATTATTTCAAAACCACATCTGTAAATATATAATTACTTTAAATACAACCAATACAATAATAAGAAATGCAGAGAAACTCAAACATAAAGTACTGCAATAAAACAATTTTAAGAAACAGAACTGTTGCAATAAAAAAAAAAAAGCTCCAGACTTGCCCTTTCCAATTCAGCAAAATCCCCACTGATAATGGAAATAGCTTTTCTTCAGTTAGAGGGGGATCCAAATGTAGATTAAGTTTCTGACAATGACTTTTTTGTCTAAGATAGGGTACGTGTGGAATGCAGTTTTGGGGACACCTACACTCTGCCTACATATTTCATGTAAGATATCACAGAATCATAGAATCATTTATATTGGGAAAGGCCTTTAAGATCATTGACTCCAAGTATTTCATGTTCACCGACAAGTCCACCACTTTGAGGGCTTCATTTTGCTTCCTGTACCTATCTTCCATCTCAGGGAGCTTGCACTCAGAGGACAACTGGTCCAGCTCTGTTAAAGGGTGAGGCAAAGAAGACATTAAGTACCTCAGCCTTTTCCTCATCCTTTGTCACTCTGTTTTTTCCCACATCAAATAAAATGGGGATTCTCCTCAGCATTTCATTTGTTGCTGATGTATTTACAGTAACCTTTTAATTGTGTTTTAAGGCAGTGTCCAGATTACATTATAGTTGGGCTTTGGCCCTTCTAATTTTCTCTGTGCATAATCTCATGATATCCTTGTAGTCCTCCTCATTTCCTGCCCCTTCTTCCAAGGTGCATAAACTCCCCTTTATTTTCTGATTTCCAGCCAAAGCTCTCTGTTCAGGCAGGCTGCTCCTCTTCCCCATTGGCTGGTCTTTCAGCACACAGGGATGCCTGCTCCTGGTCTTTAAGATTTCTCTCTTGAAGGATGTCCATCCTTCCTGGACTCCTTTGCCCTTCAGGTCTGCCTCCCAGGGGACTCTGCCAACCAACCTGCTAAACAGGCCAAAGTCTGACCTCAGGAAGTCCAAAGGAGCAGTTCTGCTGATCCCCTGCTTTACTTCTTCAAGAATTAAAAACTCCATTAAAGCTCCATAATTTTGTGATTGCTGTGCCCAAGAGGCCTCCAACTATCACATCACCCACCAGTCGTTTTCTGTTCACTAGCAGCATGTCCAGCAGGACACTTTCCTTCGTTGAATCCCTCACCAGCTGTGTCAGAGATTTCTCTTCCACACATTCCAGGAACCTCCTAGACTGTGTTGTATTTCCAGCAGACATCTGGTAAGTTGAAGTCCCCCATGAGAACAAGAGCTGCTGATTGGGAGACTTCTCCCAGCTGCTTGTAGAACATTTCATCTGCCTCTTCATCCTGGCTGGATGGTCTATAAAAGACTCCTACCAAGATATCTGCCATTTGCCTTCCCTCTGATTCTCACCTATAAACACTCAACCCTGCTGTCACCATAATTAAGTTCTAGGCAATCAAAACACTCCCTAATACAGAGAGCTACCTCACTGCCTCTCCTTCCTTATCCCTTCTCAAGAGTTTATAGCCATCTTTTACAGCACTTCAGTAGTGAGAGCCATCCCACCACGTTTCTGAGGTGACAACTACCTCATACTAAAAGGAAGACACACAATGGGGTGTATGACTCTGAAGTTTTGTAGTTAAAACCCTCACCTGAATGATTATGGTAATGTAAATGGTAAATGTCTAATGTCAAATAATAAAGAAAAAGTCAAGTGTGGGAACAAAAACTTATTTTATTCTCATTTTGGCCCTAAACCCCTGCATTTCTACTGTGCAATGGCTCAGGATGTCCCACTGCTGGGCTACTCGGCATCCTGGCAGTTAGGATCCAGTCGTCGAAATCAGCTGATAAGGACTGAAGTGTCCTTTTACTGAGCAGGGACTATCTCTTAGTCTGATTCTCTGGAGCTGCAGCTCACTGAAGGGGAAATGTAGATAAACTCCTTTGTTCTGTTTACTGGCTGGTACAAGATAGCTGACGCTTAACAAACAGAATTTTCTCTCCACTGACTGTATCAGACAAGCATCTCTGGTGTCCAAAGCAATGCTTCAAGGACAGGTGACTATTTTATCAGTTTCAATGTCTAACTCAAAATAGATTTCCTGAGTTCAGATCAGGAATCTTACCATTCTAAAAAAACAGATTAAATGTAGTAAAGCAGTAGTGCTTAGAGAAGTAGAATCATAGTCTGCTACTATTTTGTCATTTAATCACCACTTTGAGAAGTTATTTTTTTTCATTCTTGGGCTTTAAAGTCCACCTGATTTAACATCTTTTTTAGAAGACTGTAGTCCTCATTCAATGGCCAATGAGCAGAATGAAACAGCTGCTGCTTACTTCAAGATTAACTAGATTTTACATTTTTAGGACTTCCAGGGTGAAAAGATGAAAGGTATGCCTGCTGGGATTAGCTGATTTTCTGAAGTTGATACTCATTTTCCATAAGCCAAAAAAGTTACAAATCTTAAAAATATAAAAATACATATTTTAGAATCTGTAATCTGGTCACTTCAACTGAGAATGACATTCTGATGAATGTCCTTAACTTCTCTCAGATGCACTTCATTAAAATATTTACACCTAGCATAGCTGTTTTATTTTGGCAGGATTTTTTTAACATTGTATGCTTTTCTAGAATCCCTTTTCTCCTTTCCACACACCCTACAAAACATTTGTTGCCTTAATTTATAAAAGGTGAGTCACTTTAAACAGTCTCATCTATGATACTGGAATTTGAATGAGAGAGAGAAGAACGAGAATGAGGTAAAGAACGAGAATGAGGTAAACAGCTATTTGATGTCTGTCTTTTCACAGTAGCACAATAGCTAATTCCTAGGGCCTCTGACCTTTCAGTGTCCTGTAACAGAGTACTTGCATTAATCTGTTGCTTATCTGTCACCTACCACATTTGATATTTCCAGTCTCTGCTTTCAATTATCAGTCATTAGAGGCAGCACTGAGTAATTTCAGGAGAAAATGCCTGGAATCTTTGACCTGTTTTGGTCAGATAACCACAAGTGTTCACTGTAGATAAACTATCATTTCATTATATTCAAGATGTAAATGAGTGTCGTTTGTAGTGTATCAGCTTACTGTAAACTTTATCACCTTGGAGTGATTAAAACTGACTGGTTTACTTAGTACTTATACAAAGAATTTCGAGTCAAACAGTGAAATTCAGTGAGATTAGTGTAAATGACTCTTTATTGTTACCCAGGTCTGTAAGACCCTCCATTTTGCCTTGGCACATACATTTAGTAGTTAAAAAGTGACATTCATTTATTATTTGTGAGGCTTCACTGTTTGTGAATCCGGTTGGGACCCTGGGATCTTATATTGTAAAATCAGCTTATTATAACATATCTTTCAGCATATCTTTGGTTTGTTACCCATTTGCCACAGCAGCTTTGACTTCACCTATGTGTCACACCCACACACCAACATCTTCAGGACAAGTGAAGCACAGATCAGTGTGGAGCTAAACACTAATGAAAGAGCACATCTAATAGTCCCTCATGCACTATGAACTAAACTCATTGCTAGCAGTTTTTATATTTTTTTAAGTTCAGTCAACATAGTCAGATATTTATAGCTGAATTTCTAAAATACTGTTTACTAGTTATACAGTCTGTCCATGTAAGTACTTTGGGTATTTTTTAGTTGTTGGTTTGTTTTTTTTTTCCCATAAGATAAATAGTTTTGTTAACGAAAATCAGTGCATGATATTTTCTGTTGGTGTAAAAGAAGACCCCTTTTCCAAAATACCTTTTTCATGTAAATTTGACTTTTTTCTTCTCAGAGTTGGACTTAGTGTTAATACAGTGGGAATGTTTCATCAGTTTGCCACATGGGTGGAAAATATCATTCTTTCCCATCTTACACACAGGTGTTTGTGATATTCCCCTGAGCCATGATTTGTCTGATGTAACCGTAATGCTGCATATATTAGTTTCAGGTGGTATAAAAATAATTTAAAAGTCAATGCTAAGAATCCTGACCAATGAGAGCAAAGGAAGAATTTTTTTGTAATCAGCATTGACCCTAATATTCAACATACTTTTTATTTAGAAAAATTATATTCCTCCAATGATTAAAAAAATACTTACTGATTTTCTGGTCAACGGCTTTTTAGATGCTGTGATTCGTCCCACAGAAATGCATTTTGGCAGATGTACTGAGCAGGGCTGGAATGACATGAGAACATTCTGAAAAGACTGAATACTTGAAAATCTTAACCTGTGTTTTTCAGGCTGCCAGTATTGAAAAGCTCTCGCCTGTGAAATAAAAATATTTGAGACATGGTGCCTCCCTGCACTTCATGCCTTTTCAGCAGGACAAAGGACCTGAGAGATACCCTACTGAGCATTCACAGTCTTGCCTGACAAGGCATTTATTAGATGCAGAAGGGATCAAGATTTGTGTATTATTTTCAGTATTGAAATATTCAGTATCATTAAATAATATTTTACTTTTTTAACTTGGCTACCATTCTAACCATTGGTCATTATTGCAACATCACCATCACCACTTTTTTGCAGTCTGCTATATAATGGAAGATTTTAACTTGTCTATATTTGTACACATTTTTTTTTTCTTTGTACATTGGCTGACATAAATTTGCAGTTAGAGATTCTGGCTTCGTTGTGGGGAGTGGGACCTCCTTGGACTCAGAGGTTTTTGCGGTGCTGTTCAGTGCCTGTTTCCTACAACCCTTCTCTTCTGCAGACCATTGCTACTCTGAAGTCCTGGCCTGCCTGTAAATGCTGTCTCGAACCAAAGAAATTTTGAACTCGTGTCCCTTTCAGATGACAGTGCTGCATCTTCCTTGGTTATATACATGGAAACACAGATAGGTACTATCTGTGTGAGTCATAACTATTACTTTGAGACCCATCAGAAAGTGGCTACCAGTATTCTTTCAGCAGTTGTGAGTGGTCCTGAGAGACCCCCACCAATGCTATTAGGGATATTGTGGAGGTTTCTGTCCCAATTATAACATATAGGGAGACGACTACAGTTTCCAAACTGATGTTACTAATTAGAAAGTACTTGGTAGAAATCAGACAAAAGGAAGCTTCAAACCCAAATAAAAATCAATCAGTCCAGAAGTAGTGTCATTTAAACCTTTTATTCAGTATCTAATTATTCAATGTTTACTCATAGTGAGGAGTGCTTAGTTACCCATGCATGTTGGTAAATACTTTTTGAATAAATACTATCCAGAGATAGCAGAAAGGATTGCTACACTAAGTCTGTCTTAAATATAGTCCTCATTTGAAGGTTATTGACATATCTGTTCCATGACAGTTTTGAAATGCTCAGTTATAACCTCAGAAACTTGCAGCAGACTCTTTGTACTAGAAAAAACCCTCCCGGCTCAGTGCTTTTGCATATGCTAATCTCTGCCAAGTTCCTCTGAAATGAAAGGCTTTACATAGGTATTTAAAAAAAAAAGCAAACAACTCCCAAACCTCAAGTCAGATCTCTGTATATATCTCACAGTTTAGAACCGGGCAGTGGAGCTGCTAAATAGACTGTATCCTGTTTCTCTTCAGTAGCAGCCCATTCATCTTCAGGTACAGAGCAGCCAGTTTACATGCTTCTGCTGCTTTTCTGCTTTACTTTTTCTACATAGTGTTCGATGGCAAACCCATGTAAGCTAAATACGCGCTTGAGCCAAGTAAACCTCACCGTTAGTAGACAATTTTCCTTTTGTCAGCCAGGAGAAAGTTCATTTTCACTGAAGATAAAGTGTTCTTATAGCCTATATATTTTATTTTTGGTGGTTCTTAAGGCAACACACATTTGTACATTAAAAAAACCAAAACTAATGAAAACAAGGAGAGTTTACATTTTTGGAAAGGTGACAGGGAAGCACACTGTAAAGGACTACATGACCACAGGTGATTTAACTCGTAACTACTGCTCTGAAAATATTGTTAAATACTTTTTCTTCCGTCGATCTCACTTTAATATGTCCATAACTGTACACTTGTATGGCAAGCCCAAAATGATTTCTTTTCCTTTTTGTGCATTTCTATTTTGTAAGACAACATATACATTATAATAATATGGATATGCAGGTTTATATATAAATTTATATAATTATATGTATATACATGCAAACATGTACACATTACGTATGTAGAAAAAATTGTTTGGAAGGGATGGATATATGACCATGTAAATATAAATATTGTAATAATTTACACATTATTTATACATGTAGCATTTAGTAATCCAAATGTGTGCTTTTTCAGAATTGACATTGTTCCTCCCTCAGATCTGAGGACTACAATGCAATAAAAGAGCTGGGGTTACAGGAGAGAGTGTTTAGTGAAGCTGGGTGCAGCCATAATTGTTTAGTTGGTTATCTAAACCAAATCCCAACTCTGAGTTTTAGACTTTGTCCACCATTGGTAAAACAAAGCACCTGTGTTACGAGGCAGGTAGAACTTTTCCAGAAGAGAGAAATTCTGTCTTCCCACGGAGCACAGTTTATTCATAGGTCAATGATACGTTGTACTCTGTGGAAGTGGAAACCATGGATCATTTTCCTTTCCACATCCTTAAAATCTGAAGTATTACTCCCATAAGGTGACCATCAGCCAGTACTATGGCCTGTAGTTTCCGTTGCCACATCAAAACATATATTCCATTGCAAAAGTTGCTCCTAACTCCGAGTCAGAACTGCAGCAGACAATGGAATTAGACCCAAACCAGTTGTAAATTAAAATCCTCTGGTTTCTTCCTCTTAAAATTCTGTAGAAACCTCAGTTAGGCAAAAATGAGGTTTACTTTTTTGTTTTAAATTGTGGCAGTGTCAGAAGCAGTAGGAGCTGCACCTGCCCACCCAGAACAAGTTTGAGGGGACTTCTCAAGCCAGAATTGTTCTTCCTATGCTGCTGGGATGCCAGAACCACTCGGCCCTGACCCACAGTTCCTTCTTCTGACCACTGGAAAGATTACGTGCATGCCATTAGAGTACAACTTGTGCTAATTTATATGACTTAACTGCTTCTTAAGTATACAGTTGTTGCAGTGCACTTTAGTACCACTTTTATTATGTTAAACGGAAATGAGCTGCATTCCTCTCATCAGCCTGGTTATTAGTGGCAATTAGTGTTTTCCAAAGTCATCTATAGTTCTGACATTGCTATTGCTGTGCTTATGGCTACACTGAAGTCCTAAATCCTGTCACAGCTTTCAGTTTGTCCATATTTCTAGTTACTTTACAACATGCCCCCTTTCAGCTTTTTTTGATATTCTTTCCACTCCAGCTTCTGGAATTTATGTAAAAGCCACAGAGGTTTTTTCCTTTTGAACTGAAGACACTGGGCTGGTGGAATTTCCTTTAACTGGAAGTATGTCTGGGCTTGTGGTTTTATTATTTGCACAGTTTTATATTGTCCTGTTTGTTTACCCCCAAACAGAGGGAATGCTCCATTAATCATGGGAAACAGGCATTTGTTTCACGTCTTTAATTTACACCGCATTCTTTTTCTCACAGTTGAAAGGGACAAGGACTTCTCCCACCACCGAAGGCACTACAAAGAATTTCGCTTTGACCTTACTCAGATCCCTCATGGAGAGGCAGTGACCGCAGCCGAATTCCGGATATACAAAGATCGGAGCAACAGCCGCTTTGAGAATGAGACCATTCAGATTAGCATATATCAGATCATCAAGGAGTATCCCAACAGGTACCCTCTTGGCATGAACTCATCACATGTTGAATACCATCCCATTTGCCTGTCTTAAGTAGGGAAACAATAATCGATCATAAGCCTACACCTGACGAGGCATCGTTGTTACCACCGTGGCTTGGGCAGTGTTAATTCTTAGGCAACAACAGCAAACACTGAACAAGAATAAAACTTATCTTAAATGTGATTTATTCGAGGTCTATGTCCAAGTTCACCAAATAATCTGCCCATGCACAGAGCAGGTGAGGGTTCATGTTCTCAGTGACCAAATGGTGGAGTCCCGTGCACAGTCTAAGTGTCTGAATTTGGGAAATGCACCATTTGCTGACACTGAGGTACTACAAGCCAAGATTCACTTAGCTCTTTAGAGGCAGAAAGATTGTCTAACTTTGATTACTTTTGAAGAAGCATGGCTTTTTCACTTGTGTTTTACAGTCTTGCAGAATGTATTTAAAAGATAAACTCATGCACTAACTTTAAGATGACATGTGTATACTTGACACATGCTGCTCACCGTAACCGAAAATTAAAACAAAACATAGAATCATCTAGGTTGGAAAATATCTTTGAGATCGAGTCCAACCATAAACCTAACACTGCCAAATCCACCATTAAACCACGTCCCTAAGTGCCACATATGATGTTGCACATGAGCAAATCCCTGAATTTGAGTTTGCAGAGCTCTGCATATGACATGTTTCCAAGACTCTACAAGATCTCAGTAAATTAGCAGATTTCACCAGGCAAAGTAGCTAAATACCTGAAAATTATGATTGAAAACTAGTATCAATTCCAAGATGATTCTGAAAAAGCTACGTAGACCCAAAGTGGGGGGATTGAAATTAAATTAGTTTATGTCTTTTCTCAGAAAAGTGGGGGGAAAAAGTTCTGTTTTAAGATAAACAAACACTCGCCTTCATCTTGGAACTGATAAAACATTTCTATCCCAGGAAGGTTTGGCAAAACCAAAGAAAATGTCACCTTAAACTTGCAGAGTATCGTGGAGGAAATAAAAGCCCCATCACCAGTAAGCTTGAAGGCTGGGCCAGAATTCAAATCTCTTTTCTGCCCACAGAACCTTGAGCTTGTACCCTCCTGGTGAGATCTCTGAACATCCAGTTATAAAATATTTATGGCTGTAAACAGGGATTCATTTTATACCAATGGAATCAACAGGAGGGAAAGCACTCATCCTTCCAGAATACCTTTGCTTTCTTAGTAAATTTGAGGATGAAGAAAACAGTGTGGGATTTTATTTTTTTTTTACCTCTGTCTTCAGCTTCCCAAAAGTTCTTTTGACATAGGTTCTAAAAGAAGCTTCTTGGAGTAAGGAATAAAGCAGGAAGGAACAAAGCACATCTTTTTAAAGAGCACAGGTCAAGGCTAAGGTGATGAAAGCTCTTCACCTGAACACTCAGATTTTTTTATTGAACTAATAGGAAAAGTTAGTTTTTCTAATTATTTTGATGTTTTCTTTTTTAGTTTTTTAATATTTTCACAGTAGGTGGTTGGTATTCTGTTTCAGAGAAAGCAAAACTGCTCACCACTCTGATGAAAATCACAGTTAATATTACCTGACTTGTTCAAATGACAACTGTTTCTGTGAAGCCATTAAACAATGCTTTTGATTTCTTTCAAGGCATAAACAGAAATGTATAAATGCTTTATATTTGCATTTATAATCACAAAAATCCCCTGTCCTCTAATGGAAGCATAATGCTGAAAGGAGGAACAGGGAATGATATGCCATGCATTTGATTCCATCAGTGTAACTACAGAAACTTTGATGTAGAATAAGTGTTTCTCTCCTATTGTTGATTTTGACAGCTTCTACTCATATGTAGAGATATTATAGGCAACTGCCTCAGTGGAACGGGATGGGAGAAGATCTCAAGCTCTTCACTATTCAAATTAGAAACAAGAAAACTTTTCCACAAGCCCCTTACTATGTCTAGACAGAAGAGACCCCAAGATGAGCTCCCAAGATTTTTTTTTCCCAACAAAGCCACACCTTTTGTTTTTGGGCCAAGATTTCACTCCTGCTTTTCTTGACTTTGTCACCTCAGGTTTGTTCTACATATGTACATGAGGTTTTAGGTGCAAAATTTTCAGAAGCTGCAACTACAGAATGGGAGAGTGAGAGAATGAGATGCTGAGCCTAGAGATAGCTTGGAGGAGGGCACAGCATCTCGGTGCTGATAGCCCTTGGCAGGCGAGTCACAGCAGTAAGGACAAGCCCCTCACTCTGAGGAGTGAGCCCTAGGCTTAGGTGATGGAAGTGTCGGCGGAGGGGAAGAAGCAGGAGGGACTCTCCGTATGGGTTCCACAAGCAAGATTTATTGCAGGCGAAAGGTCCAGGGACAAAAAGCTGATTGCATGAGAGGGTCCAGGGATTTTATACTTGGGGAAAGCAAGGCAGGGATAAGGGCAACAGCCGATCGGGTAAGGCAATAGGGGAGCCACTGACAAGGAGGCAACCAGTGGGGGTAACCTGTAGGCGGGATCACAGGGAACAGCCAATGGGGCGTCGAGTAATATGGAACTTTCCAGAACTAATACGTAGTCAACTAAGGGGATAAACATTTATGGCCTTATACATAAAACTAGGAGGGGAGAACAGTAACCGATTAACTTGTAGTAAACAAATTAAGGAAACAAAGGCTCATGGGGACTCGCCATCACCAAGGTGATCTTAGACCATGGTGCCTGACTGCCAGGAGTTGGATGCTGTTGTGCTGTCTGGGGTTATGGTGGCTACAGCCACTTGCACCGAAACAGGACAACTGTGAAGATGGGGAGGCACTGGAACATGTTGCTCACAAAAGTTGTGAAGGTTGCTCAAAAGTTGTGAATTCCTGGAAGCTTTCAGAGCCTGGTTGGATGGGGCTTTGAGCCACACGTCCTAGCGTATGATGTCCCTGCCCATGGCAGGGGATTGGGAATTGATGATCTCTAAGGTCCCTTCCAACCCAAACCATTCTGTCATTCTATGATTCTATAATGTCCCACAGTCCTTACCAGTGACACTGCACAGCAAAACTGTTCCTCCCCCCTTCTTTGCTTTGAACAGAAAACATGGGTGTCTGACAGGACTCTGCAATCCCAAACACAGTCCTCTAATACTTTCAGGCAAGGAGTGATCAGGGTTTAGGTTTTCCAAGTGGCACACTAAGGATTGTGCTGTAGTCTCAGGCATTTTTCTGTCTCTATGGCAGCACAGCTACTGAAGTGGGTGTGTTTAATTCCATTGGAGTTTGCTGAAGTTCCACTCTCTGGGATTGAAGTTTTCTATTTGGTCTAAGGAAGCATGTGCAGTGTGGCCCATGGCAGGCTGATTTCCTATGGAGTCCTGCCAATGTTCTCCTACCCAGATCTTTTCTCATGACAAAAGTATAGTCCAATACGCCAAATCTTTGTTCATGATTCGGTGGCAGCTAGCCACTAATTTAAGTAAACCCTGAGGGCTCTTCCCGCATTAGGGAATCCTCAAGTGGCAGTAAGATACAAAAGCAGGTTTCTGGAATGAGGCGAGAGGTAAAACAGCGTTGTTGGGATGGCCTGTTACACTGTAATGATTATGTGATCTGATCAAGAACTGTTCTGGGTTTCAAGGAACATACAGATGGTTTGTTCCACCTTTACTTCCTTAAGTGACCCAGGAGATGTGGAGCTACTTGGACATTCTGCCTTGCAGCCTCTTTACTGAAATTCTTGACTGTGGTAGCATTTCTCCTGGAGACAACTGGTCATTGGGGACCAGACTGAAATCACTAAACTTAAACAGCCTCTGTAAAGGTAAAGCCAATCAGCTGTATTCCGCCTGAATGTACTCACAGTAACATTTCAGGCTATTTACAACATAATGCCTTAGTTTTTTATTACATGTTGTGGACTATTTTTTAAATAGAAATATTTTTTTTAAATTACAGCCAAAATTTGCATCTGTTTTTCATTTCAAGTGTGATTGGTTTTTTCTTTTCACAGAATAAAGGAGAATTTTAAAATTAAAAATGTCACAAAATGTGATGAGTAATTTGAATGAATGAGATGAGATAATGGGAGAACCCTGATCCCAGAGGTCCTGCTGCCTTTTCGGGGGTCAGGTTTTCACCCTATGTTTGTATCAATTGTGAAAGAAGTTGGTTTTTTCCATAACAAATACTTTGAATTTCTGTAGTAGAGTGCTGTTATGTGGGCTAAATCATTAGTATTGGTCCAGATACACTTTCTCTGTTCTACTATGTGTTCTCAAGAATCAGTTCTGGTTTTCTCTAGGTATCCCCAACTCACTTTTGTTTCATTTGCGAGTTAATGAGTAAGAGCAATCTGTCTCTTTAAAGTCTGTTACCTTAGCCAGATCACTATCCTTGCAGGAAGACAAACAAGAAAATTGGCCTATCAATACCAAAGACACTTTAGTTTGAGTTTCTACTGCAGTACAAAGTAATAAAGTCACATTGAGGAAAAATTTGTCCTTCATAGGAATTTCTGGACTGTACCATTTGTAGTGCCTTATTCTGATTTGGCATGGGAAACCTTGTGCATCCTGACTTTTGAGAACATTTAGTATCAATCCTGGATTTGGAATGGAAAGACTCTATATGAGAAAACATTATGTATTCTAGGAGGAGAAAAGATAAGTGTGGAATTAATCACTGTAATATTGTAGTATTTTATATTCCAAGCAATTTTACAGTTTTCTATTCAATCTACTGAGTGATGAAAAAGTATTTCTAAATAAACATCTCAATGACTACTACAGTCAGAATTAAACTTTTCAGGTTTAAAGTTCTGATAAAACTACTTATTAGAGAAAAAAAGTTGGCATTTAAGACTCCAGAGAGTACTATTTATGAGCTTGTGGTACGTTGTTAATTTGTTCAGTGCTAGCAGAGCAGGTCAGGCTCTTTTGAATGGTAAGATTTTCTTCATGTTAGCTCCAGAGGCGGAATGTATGTTTTCTCCTTGTGTGGTCATTACCATTAGAATGGAAGAGATAAGAGACCAGCAAAAGATTATCCTTTAACAGAAGGAAAAAAAAGGTGACTTGAATAAAAGCCCTTTCAATTCCTTTTTTTTTTCTTTTAATAATCTTCCTTTATAATTTCTGAACTCTTTAACCTGATTTTGCAGATAGATCTCACATGTAAGTAAACATATGCTTGTTATAGTTAATTTGGTCTTATTTTCCTCAGTATTTAGCAACCACAGTTTCAAAAGGTGCACTTGATGTTTTTTTCAGTATCAGACCTTCTAGGTGCATTTACTGTGTTTAGATAAGACAGGAACTAAGGTGTTGTTGCAATTAAGCTCTGTAAGAATACAGTGACAAGAACACTAGAAATTTTAAATCCACTTTTTTACACAAAAATTCTATTCTATTCTATTCTTTCTGTCTGTCTTTCCTCTTTAAGCATATATTCATTCTGTCTGTAAGGCAATGGTACGATTCCCAGATCTGTGTGAGCCAAGTCTGTCTTCAGCTGACTTGTACAGTAAAAAATTAGAATAAAACATTTTTTCTCGTATCTTATTGTTTTGACTACTATTTATGACATAAAAGACATAGGTTTCTGAAACTGTAGATTTAGGTTTAAAAGGTTAAATGGTGAAAACAGTTTTTAATAATGCATACTGCTTTGTAGAAGCGTGTAAAATGAAACTGATGAGAGTTAAATATCTTGGGTTTAGTCTGGTCATTGTAGTAAATTATTTGTAATAGAGATGATGATCTGGAACCAATTGTGTCAGGAGACATGTGAAAACAGAACAAATAAATGACCCATGCAAAAAATTTAGTAACACAATTATACTAACTCCCCTGAGCAGCCCTTCTGAATTACTGGAAGATTTCATGGGAACAAATTTGAAAATATATCAGGGAACTGAGGGTTAAAATGTAATAATTATATTATTGAATATATATGTAATTTCTGCTTTGATATAGAGCCTTCTTTTCTAAACATCTTTAGTAATAGGAAACGGTCTGAACTGCCATCTATTCTAGTTTTGTCATAGGATACAGCTGCTGTCATATGTTATTAACAACAGATCTTTTTAGCAACGCTATGCCTCCGAGTTTTAGTTGAAATTGGAATGTGATTTTGACATTTTTTGTCTTTTACACTGAAAAGTTTATAGAAGTTAATTTTCCTGAGACATTCTAATGTTGAAAGATGAATTTTTTATACACAGCTTCAGTTATGTATTCTGTGTAGTTATATCAGGAAACTGTATTTTTCAGATTTTCCAGAGCTATAGTTTTTACATACTGAAACTCATTTCAGAAAGGCCTCTTAGGGGAAATACCTGTATTATACTTAACAACTACTTGTTATCTACAGCACATGCTGTACTGTGTCATAATGAGGTTATGTCAAACGATTATTAATTTGGACTCCAAGAAGTTATTGTCAGCAAGAAAATTAGGGATAAAAAATAATAGTATTTGAATGCCTTAACTCTATTTTCTTTAACTTAGGGATGCAGACTTGTTCCTGTTAGACACAAGAAAGGCTCAAGCTTCTGATGTGGGCTGGTTTGTCTTTGACATTACTGTGACCAGCAATCACTGGGTCATTAATCCACAGAACAACCTGGGCTTGCAACTCTGCGCCGAAACTGGGGATGGTAAGATTGAAGCTATAGATCATAATGCCATGTATGCTCTTGTCATACCTTGCTAGGACTCTCTTCTGGATGGGTGTTTTCTAACTTGACTTGGCTTTGAATAACAAAAATCTTATCCTGCTATTGCTGTGGTCTGCAAGCTTTCCATTATTTTTAATTCTGTAGAATATGTCAATTATAAAACTAACTGAATCAAGTGAAATTGGGCTCAGGATAAGTGCTCCTACATATGGAATTAAGTTCCATTTTAGTGTTCTACCACTGATGATTACACTCAGGAAACTCAGACAAATTTGCAGAACTTTCTGGGCAGAAGCATGGAGAAAATTAAAAAATAACCTCAGAGCCATTCAGAAGGTATATCATCTGTTGATATTGATGTTGGAGAAAGGTTAACAATAGGGTAATGTGGGAATTGTTTTTCTTTAATTAAAAAAAAATAATTCTTGAAATATTCTTGAAAACCCATCTTGAAATGGGTTAAAAATTTGAAATCTTGAAAATTTTAGTTAGTTGAAAATTAGAAAAACCACTATCAAAACTGAAGTCCGAGCTGTGTGAGGTTTTAGTACAAATTTACTGGGCTACTGCATTATTCATAGTTATGCTCTTCATTAAATTTGAAAATGCATGTCAATGCAAAACAATATTTTTAGAAGAAATGTTCTTCACTTAGACTTCTTTAGAAACTAATAAAAAGAGACTTATATACTGTTTTTTCTGTGACGGTTCACTTAATCCATACCACTTTACAAGCAAACTCAGATTTAACTCTTTTTGTCAAAAAGCTTTTTATGTCAGAGGTCAAGGGATCTATGATGCCAGTTAATCTAAACCTTAGCTGACATAATGTTAATGAGTAGCAGAAGAAACCCTGGTGTAAGGATTAATATTTTTTTTCTTCTTTGTTCTGGCTACATTTTCTCATTGGTTTTGATCTAAACTCTCCCTCAGGCTCAGCTGGGCTGTGAACAAAGCATCTCATACTTTTTCAGCAAGTGCCCCGGCTGCTGGAGAGTTATGCAAAAACTGTCCTCTAGGCATGATGCTTAATAAGAGAGCTGGCAGGCTTGCACCAAAGCACATGACCATTTCATCTGATGTTACCTTTACGGTCAGAGTACAGTCAGTGGACAAGAGAGGCACCAATGCAAAGTAGACCACGTTGTTGCTGCCTTCAACCAGCCTTTAAAGGCACCACTCCTGAGCCTGGGCTGCATAGAGAGTACATCTCTTAGGCAGCCTGGTTTCGTGAGGCCATTTTAAAGCTCTTACAATTCTGGGGAGGTGACACCTCCATCAGGAATCCAAATTAGGTGGGCTGGCTTCTGGCCAGATTTCCTGCTCCAGAATAAACTCCATCCTTGCCTTTTTATTTTTTTCCAGGAGATTTGAACACAGAAATTGTTGAAAATTAAATATCCATGAAAGGCATTCATTAAGAAACCCTGCCACCAGCAATTTTTTGGTTCTAGCCTCAAAATTACATCCGTTCGGTAAACTACAGGGAAGTTTGTATGGGTAAAAGGAAACCTTTAGGTTAATACACTGAAGAAATTGTAGAAGAATAGCTCACGTAAATATTTCTCCTGTCCTACTCCCAAGATCAGAAAGGTGATAGATAATTTTCTATTTTAAATTCCAAAGCCACAAGCAGATTTACCTTTTGCACCTTAGCTATTTGACTTAATACAGCTGCTTGATTGAAGAAGGAATTTGCCTTTTCCTTCACTTTCTGTTCCCTTTTTCAGTTTGTTCATCCAAGGAGTCCACTTCTAGGGACTGAAGTTTTCAAAACTATAGGATAGGCCTGTGCTATACAACTTCAGCTTAGCACAAGCAAAATCATCCTTTCATGCTCTTACAATTTTGCTCTTAAGGCTTTGATTATTTTTATTGGGTTGCTGTTACTTCTGGAAGCTATTAGAAACACCAGCAGTTGAATGACACGTTTGTGTACAGATGGAACATGAATTTTTATACGACTCAGTATGTAGTGGACTCGGTTCGTAACCCAGAGAACCCCACCCACCTTCCCTCCAACCAGTTCTCTGTGAGAGCTCAGGGACTGGTTCCAATCAACTGAAAAACCTTCCCTTGGCTCAAGTGAGCTTCAGGCCGGGCAGGTCTGAAGCACATTTCTTCGTGCCTCCAGCTGTCAGCTGAGTTTACAGGAGGTATAGGACTTCTGCCCCCATAACTGGAGAGATATTTATGATAAGACCTGATCCATTAACCTTTCTATTGCAACAGATCGTTAAACTAAATGGAATTCTATTCAGCAAGACAATCCCCGATTGAGTTATTCAGGTGCTACACTGGGGATAATCAAGTCTGTAAATGCATACTAATTTTTAGATTTATTCACACAGCCAATATGGGATGCCAATAGTGGCTGAGACTCCAGGGTGCTGCTATATTGTTATCATTGCCATTAAAAGTAATGTTTCTTACAGTTATCTATCAGAGACATTTTAGGTAATTACTTGTGTAGATATATTTCTTTGGATCCCTGAAGATGGTGCATAAATAATAATATCTACATAAGGAATAAAAAAAATTTGTAACTATTTAACATTACAGTGTGAAAAAAAAACTTTGGAAAAATGTCTGGTTACTGCAATTCATATTTTTCCCCCTTTGAAAACCCTGAAAAAGTACAAAAAGCCACATGACATTGGAATGTGTTCTCTTTTTTCTTTAGGACAGTATTTGGTATCATACGTCTCATTTTAGCATGAAATGTAGACTTTTTCTCTTAATGGGACATTTTATTTTGAACAGTAAGAATAAAGGTTTGCATGACACATATGGAAGCTGTCAGCATATAATGCACTGTTTCCCTGAGGCTGTGGTAAATTAAGGATCAGGTTTTTTTGATTCTCTTTTTTAATGTATCCTCAACATTCTGCAGCATCCCCTTTTGGCTGATTCCCTCCTTTTGACACGAAAACTCTGTTATGATTCAAATGAGAGGTGATCTTTTTCACGCTGATGGATGCATGGGTGTTGGAGGAATTGCAGAGGGAAATCGATGCAGATGCACAAACAGTTTGAAAAGCTCCATGCAATGCTTTTCCTGTATATATACCATGTGTCTCCTAAGGCTTAAAACATGTTCTAGTGAATCAGCATCTTTATATTAACATTTAGCATTTTTATAAGTGGACATTAGCAGTGGTCTGAACATCATTTTGCTGAAGGGGTATAAACAGCTACAAGAGTAATCCTTTTTCTGTTTCTGTCATTGCTGAGGAGAACCTAGAGTTGTTTACAGAAAATGGGAGAGGGAGATAACGTGTAATGATGACTGTTGGTGATCCACAGAATAAAATGAATTCCAAATACACAGCTCTCAGTACAACATCCTGAGTAGCCCCACAGTCATGTAGTTCTGTGCCTTTTATTAGATTACTGCAGCTCTCAGTTATTTTCCATCTACCCGCACATCAGAGGGGAAGAAACTGGTGGTGACTTTGAAAAGCCAAAGCAGATTAAGGTGATTTCTGTTGCCACATAGTCCCATAGAAGGTTTCTTTGGGTTTTCCTGCTGTTTGAGGTGGGCAGGCAGCAGGAACCCTCAGCTCCCTGATTCTGACTCTAAGTATTTTTTTTCCTCAGAGCAAAAGGAAACTTGAAAAAAATAGGCTCCTTGATCCAAGTGAACTCTGTGGAAGGCCAATTCTCTCTCCAGCATGAATTTGGGTACACTCTGATGTGTGTCCCCTGGAAGATCCAAAGGATCTTAACACTACATGCAGCATGAAGGATTGGTGAAGTTCTTCTCTGGAGATGTTGGGGAAGAAACCAAAAAACACAGTCCCTCTTTTTTAGCCTCTCTTCCTTTTAGCCTGGATTTTTCAAGGTCCCTTTCTCCAACTAAGCCTTCAGAAAGGCAGCACAACCATGTTCTTGGTGTCACATGGAGTGGCTGGTTTGCTTTCAAGCCATGACAACCTGTGGCAGCACCCTGGCCTCTTCGTGTACTTGGCTGCATATTTGACGTTGTTTTGGCCTCACCATTACCACAAGAAATGCCATCAGTTTATCCCACAGCTGCCCCCAGACAACCGTGGCACCTCGCTTACATGACCACGGTAGCTATCAAGTTCTCTGGAGGATGCGGCTGGGTTGTTACCTTTACATCTCTTGATGGATCTGGTATTTACAAGGCAAAGTATGAGGAGCAATTTCACCTTCATTACTGTCCTTGTAGTGGGGAAACTTGGGAAATATGTATTTGTATTGATATGTATATGGACTTTGGCAGGCGATAGCGCTGACTAAATTCTGAGCCATCTGGAAGCCATATAGCCATGTTAGCACAGCACTGAACCCGAGCTAATACATCCTGCCCCTCAGCAGGTTTTATTAGCTTGGGCTCAAGTACTGCCTAAGTACAGCTACATTCATTTCTGGTTCAGAGATGACTTTGGCCAAAATTGTACTAGTAAATTAAACATGTTCAGGAATACTGTGGTGTGAAACAAGCTGGAGAGATGACTCTCTCAGTCTCCAAAACAGGGTGATCCCATGACAGCTGTCCCCATGAGAAAGGTCCCATGCAGTGCTGCCTTGAGGCTCTGTTGACTCTGCGGTGGAGCTGGCACAGGATGTAAATGCACCAGGAGCACACACCCACCCTGAGCAGAGCAGATGATCCAGTTCCAGCACTCTTTAATTTGCTCAGATAGGTGAAACCATTGTTTCCAGCTGGGTCACAAATATGGTCTGCATTGTGTCAGCTTTGAGCAAGTGAACACACCCTTTGTTAGTAAGGGCACACTCGCTTTAAGCAGAAGGGTCAAGGAGGGGAGTGAAATGGGCTCCCGCCCCTTCTCCTACCACCACTGGTGTGTACTGGTCCTGGCCGTACAGCTCTGCAGATCCCCCCACACCCTGCTCCCCAGACAGATGAAGGATACATCTGCTTCTCAACACCATTAGTCTAGAGATAATGGCATTTGTGTTCCATTCCATTCAGAAGGCTTTTATCCATTTTATTCTTTGGTGGATGACCAATTAATCTAATCTCTCCTTGTTTTATTGTCTTCCTAAACACATTTTTTAATGGTGCAGAAAAGCCCCAGGACTCCCACAAGCCACTCATAGTTTAAGTGCATTAACTTGAAAGGATAAATCAAGTACTTACAGATCATTTTTGTGTATAATTATATCTGATTTTTTGCGTAAGCATATATGGTGCTGCCATATAATACAGGATATCAGGGCTCCTTATGTGTGCCCAAGCACTTTCTTCAGGAACTTTATGAATATCAAAATTAACACAAAAAGATACACAAAATTCCTTCAAATGAACTGAGTAAAAACAACTAAATGTAAGATTTGACGAACAAAAGATGAATCTAGTAGTGACTAAAGCTGTGAAGCCTAGGAAAGGCAGAGCAGAGTATCCAAGACCACCCGTTTGTCAAAATTCCTTAAAGCCTCCAGGGAGAAAAAGAGTTAATAAAACACATAAAGCTTGTGTCAAAAGCATATTTTATGTTGTTACAGATAAATGTGTTCACCAAAGGAAAAGTTTGCACAACAGTTTATGTAGATGATACAACAGAGACAGTAAAAAGTACTTGGAGCTGGAGTGTTGAGGATGTGTTATATGTGGACAATCACATCGGTGTTATTAGCTTTTCTCTACTCTTTTTTTAAAATAAGCTTAGGTAGCCAAACTCTGCCTCAGTTCTTTTGTTTCAAGTCCCATTGCTCTCAAGACTACTCTTTGGGCATGAGAAACCACAAAAGTTTCTATCTGATTTTGAAAACTACTGTGTGAGCTTTCAGATTCAGAGCCTATGGGCAGTTTTTTGTCTGAATATTAGATGTTATTGGACCTTGGATGCTCAGGATATTTCTTCAAAAGGCCTTTCCCAATCCTCATTTCAGATTTCACTCCCCAAAAGAAGCAAACCATAGGTGTGGCATTGGAATTTAAATTTTTTTTTCCTCCAACCATGTTGAAATGAGTTCTCAGAATCACTAAATTTTTCATTTCTAAGTACAAATATGAAAAATTATTACCAAAATAACTACTGTGACCTAGCAGCGGTGGTTAATCTGTAAAATGTGTTTTGTGGCTTCTTGAACACATTTGAAAGTAAATAAGTTCTTGTTTTTCATAACAAAATGAGTGGTTTGCTGCAGTGTGATGACTCAGGACAAAATAATGGATTTTGGAATTACTCATTGTGCTGTGTTGCCAGTGTAAATCTGGCTAGGACGCATAATGACTGAAAGCTCTTGCAAAATTAGTGTCTGATCAATATTTTACTTAAGTTATATGGTGTCTGAGGAGATAAAGCCAAGGCACAAATCTTACCACTGTCATTGGCATCCACCCTGGCAATCTCAGAAAAAGTCAGCTTTCTGAATGCTATGGAAAACAAGGATATGTCTCCACGTCAAGACTGCGAGACAGATTGTTATTGAATGCTTGAAGGGCTTGTGCATTTCCATTTGGAGCAGCTGGGGGGGAAATAAACTTTTAAGATGGAACTTGATCGTTCATGAAAAGAATTGTATGATATGACTGCATGTGACAGCACTAAAGCTGACATAGTGACACAGCAACTAGCTCTGCAGTTATCACCCTGAGTGCTATTCCTAATTTCTGGGTAAAAAACCAAAATGCCCAAAACTGTGAAGATTGTTGAGATAGGACCTTTTTGTAAGCTGAACTTCACAGTTATTTTTGCAGCAGTGATTCCTTTATTATTAGGGGAGGAAATGTGAAAAGGCAAATAATATTCGTTCAGTTCAGTCAGTCAAACCTGAACTTCCATGCAAGCTTTTATGCAAACTGCTGAGGGCACTTTACTATCAAATAGTATAAAAGCCAAAAAAAGGTTTAAATGCAAAGTCAAACAAATATATCTTGCCAAAGGCTCAGAATCCTATGAATAAGGACTAAGGAGTTCAGGAAATTTGGAACATAATGCTTTAAATAAGTCTTAGTCTCCAAATATACCTGCCAATATGTAGAAGAGATAATTAATTGTCACAGCAGTATTGAGAAATTCATGTCAGTATGTGAAGAATACAAAGGCTCTATAAATCCATCTATTATGTTTTTGGGGTTTTTTCCTAGGTGCAGGGGCAATTGCAGTGGCTAAGTTCAATGGAGCAAGCACAAGCAGACTGCTGGTTACTTGAACTTTCTTCTTTTATTCTGAAATCTGAAGAAAATATTTGAAATCTTCAGAATTAAAGATATAATGGAAGGATAAAACCAAACCCATTTTCCACAATGCTTGACCAAGTTCAATTCTTGTTCAGAGACGCTCAAGAGAAGCAGAAAGACAAACTTTGCTGTCTTGGTTTTACGAGTTTCATGTGGCTGAAGCTCTGAGTGTAGTTAAGCAGGTCAGCCTGAGTCATTCGGCTGATTTTAGAAAGTATTGCTTTAATGCCACAGTATGGAACAACACGCCTGAGAGCCCTGGATTTTCAGTTGTCATTGAAGCCAAGGGTTTTCTAAATGTTTACAAGAAACAATAGATTAAAACTACTTACAAAAATTAAGCCCATGAATGCTTCTTGCTACAAGGGGAAATTCAGGATGGAGTAAAATATTTCTTAATGTATTCTGTAATTGACACTGCAGACAAGTTAAGGACTAGCTAACAAGACCATGGCACACACAATGGAGCTACTGCTGTGGCAGAAAGCTTGATGCTTTTCAGAGGCAGAATACTTTGAATAACCTCCTGTTCAAGAAGGGGCAATGCTTTTTAGACTGAAGGAAAATATCCCACATGCACGCTTTCTTTCTTTCTTTCTTTCTTTCTTTCCTTTCTTTTTCTTTCTTTCTTTCTTTCTTTCTTTCTTTCTTTCTTTCTTTCTTTCTTTCTTTCTTTCTTTCTTTCTTTCTTTCTTTCTTTCTTTCTTTCTTTCTTTCTTTCTTTCTTTCTTTCTCTCTTTTCTTTCTTTCTTTCTTTCTTTCTTTCTTTCTTTCTTTCTTTCTTTCTTTCTTTCTTTCTTTCTTTCTTTCTCTTTCTTTCCTTCTTTTTTTAAATAAAAGATAATAGAAGTTCTGTAAATGCAAACTTTCTTTTGAAAAGAAGCAACCAAAAATGGAGACAACATATGTAGTTTGAATTTCCAAACCAAACAGTTCAGAGATCCTCCTCAGAAGAAATATAGCATCTCAAGGGCAGTGTATATTTTGATTGCTTCGTCTTCTGAAAGATGCAGTTAAGCTAAGGTATATGATAAACTGAGAGAGAAAAGTTTAACAATGAACCCACAGAAGTCAATAAAAGTTTTCCTCGGTGCTAGAAGCAGATCCAGTGCATATACCATTTATGAATTGAACAAATGAGTCCTAAAAACTTATGCTGGCTACTTAGAAGATCAAGCACATAAAGGAATAAAGTCACATAAGCTGTTTCTGTGTGTAAAAAGGCTGTGGGTTACAGGATTAATTTTTTATAGTATATCCCTATAGCCTGGATAACCAAGTAAGCCTTAACTTGTGGAATCTTAATAGCCATCTCATTGCTGAAGTCTAAAGGAAACCCAGAGGAAACTTAATAATATTAAAAGTTATTTTAAAGGGAGTTCACATTGGTTTGAAGGATATTTTGCTTCGCACACAATATCCACCATTGTAAATTCAGAGAACCTAGATTTAAATTCAGAAAAGCTTCACACACTTTTACAGTTCTCAATATATAAATATAATAGTATTCTTAAAATGTGCACCAGTAAAGCATTAATATTTTACAGATAAAATTAAAATTCTGAAAGTCATTGGAATGAAAAATAAAGAAAAATAGTAAAAATATTCCCTCTAGAAATGAAGGGAAATGTGGAACTTTGTGGTAAGAAGCTAGCTTGTCCACGTTGTTATGAATAGAGAATAGTGTATACAGTTTTTCATATCTGACTTGCAACAGAAGATTGGAACATATAGAAATTAATGTTACTGAATTGTTTAATAGTAACTCAAACACATGAACAGAAGAATTAAAGAAACACAACACTAAAAAGGCATTTTAAATGAAATCAGAAGCTTCAACAAATATATTTTTCCCTTGCAGTCAAAAAAGTAATTATCAAAATTGTTCAGAATATGTTGCCAATTACTCTGCTCCATAACTGCTAACTTTCTCAGTTCTTCTCTTGCCTTTGCTGGGCTCTCTGTCACTGGAAACATCTTAAACCAATTTAAAGTGCTACACCTGAATAAACATGTTGTAAAAGTGTTTATGTATTGAAGTGGGTCAGTTCAAGGTATGGTATTTGGCTGGAACTTCTAATTTCTCTTTTTACTGCAAAAGGGCTGCCAGAAGGAGGAAGTCTGAGCTGAATTAATACATTTGTTACAGTGGAAGTAGAATGGAAACTACTTTAACCACAAATCAAACTGCCTCTTTCATTTATGCCAGTGATAGAGTTTTTTTAAGAAATATAGACTCTGGCATGCAGCCACTGTAAGTTTGTGTTTGAAAAGGAAACCTATATGCTTATTTCTATAAGGTTTACTCCTATGCTTGCTTGCAAGTTCTTTTCCAGGGTGATTGAGTTAACAGCATTATACGTTTGTGAGGCAGATGCTCCTTCATTGCCCACGTAAGAAACTTTTCCAGTGGGTTTAGAAGAACCCTGAGGCGCCCCGATGCTGCCCAGCGCGAGCGGTGCCAGTGCCCATACCTTCCCGGTTAAAGGACCTCTGTGTCCCCCACCCTGCACAGCTGCACAGCTTCACATGACACTGTCTCGTTTTCTGACGGTTGAAGGGCTCTGCACAATACACGTACGCACAAAAGTGTTTATGCTGCCAAAATAAATTCTGTTAAGAGCAAGGGTTTATTTGCTGAAATGTCACTGATGCAGTTTCAGTGACTTGTTTTGCTTTCCTTGCTTTCAGTGAGGTTTAGACCACATAATATAGTGAGGTTACCACACAGTCCTGACTGAACAAATATTTTAAAGAAATATGCACATCCCCTGGGAACAGAACCAGAGTCAATAATGTACATATTTCGAACTCTCTTCTCTTGAACGACTGAATGGCTTCCCACCTTTACTGGTGAATGAACATCAATTTGAGTAACACTGCACAATATTTATTTTTAAAGGAGAATTATATTTATTATCTACACTTCTATTTGCTACTGATTTTCTTTGGGGATATAAGGTTTCAGGTCACACCAAAACGATTCAAAATTAGAAGACCACATTACATTATCCCTTCTATAGAAAATAGACTTTAATGGGGCTCATTTATTTTTCAGTTCTGTAGATGTATGCATGAGACTGAATTAAAATGCCTGTGTAATGAATAAGGTATATAGCACACAGAGACTGCAATTGCATGCAATAACAAATTGTACCTGTAAAGCTGTTGAAACTTTTGCAAATGGTTGAGCTTTTTGTCTTTTTAAGTTCTGTTCAACAAAATACAGATAGGATTCCTAATCATGTAAATTCAGGATTATAGCAAATTCCTTGCTATGATTCAGTCAGCAGTTGAACTGCTGCTGCGGCTTAGGGAGGGGCAGAAGTTCACCTTTCAACTTGCAACTTCCATTGCTTTACAGGTCGAAGTATCAATGTTAAATCAGCTGGCCTGGTTGGAAGACATGGGCCTCAGTCAAAGCAGCCATTCATGGTTGCATTCTTCAAGGCAAGTGAAGTGCTTTTCCGTTCTGTCCGAGCAGCCAATAAAAGGAAAAATCAGAACCGCAACAAATCCAGTAGTCAACAGGAGTCCTCTAGGATGCCAAGCGTTGGGGGTAAGACGGAGCTATGATTTTCTAGTCTTTTTATAGGAATTATGGGCACCTGCTCAAATGCAATGCAGTCACAACAGCTCAAAAACATGCTAATCACTGGCTGAATTGTTAGAAATCGCGTTCCTACTCCTCTTTTGTTATGTTGGCCCTGGGCATGGTCTACCTTCTGTAAGTCAGATCAGTTACATGTATCATGGGCCCCAGGAGGGTGAAATGACCAAGTAGTTTAAGAAAGGCTGTGTCTGAACTTGAAACTAGGCCTACGCAGTACGCATCTGGATGATATCTTTGTTATGCGTAACTAAAAAGTGGAGGGTAAAGAGAAGGATTGTGCCCCCACTGCTTGTCTAGGAAGCCTCAGCAAAGGACAGTGTGTAGACTTTTGTTAAACTGCCTCCCAGCTGAAGAAGACAAGATGTAACACAAAAATCTCAATACTGGGAATGAGGAAGCTTAACCTATCTGAAAAATCGTAGGCTGTTTAGGAGTTCAGATCAGCTGACAAGTACTGTTGTATATATACAGTATATCCCTCTATGGAGTGAATTTGGTCCCTTACCTGAAAGGTACTGACAATAATGCACATGAAAATGTTCTTAATCACATTAGAGCCTGGAATAAATTTTAATCCAGTTTTTCCTGAAACGGTCCTTTCAGCTAAAGGCCCAAAGTCACTTTCTGAATATTCTCACTTTTGAACAAACATTTCTACTTTTAGGGAAAAGGGTGTGAAAGTGTATCTTTCTAGAAGCATGGCAGATTTAATAACGGCATATCAAAACCTTAATATAAGTGTTGTTCTTAAACCCCATGGATGTCTACAAGTAAGCAAATCAGTATTTTGTGGAAGGAATTTAGCCTGGGAGTGGGGCTCATCTATTTGAGGAGAAATGTTATGAGCAATATGCATTACTTATATCTATTCAGAACCTTGACAGAGGCAGGCTAAAGAGCACTCTAATGCAATACAAAAGCCTCTCCCAGATCTTTTGCAGAAGGGTAATTTTACCATAACAACCAAAAACTACTACTCTGTTGCTAAAGAAGTCAAAGAAATTATTTAAATAATTTTTCCTATTCCCTGGAAAAAGTCTGCTAATTTTGAGAATCGCATTATTTTGGGTGATGGGAAAATCATCTAAGTACATGGTACACACAAGATACCTAAATATAAATATCACATTTTCAGATTGAATCTTATGTATCTAGTGCATGAGAAAATGAGAATTGAACAGATTTCTTAATCCTCATTGATTATAGCAGGAAAGCTCAACACAAGCTCCTTGCTGGTTTAACCTGGGAAAAACACAACCTTATCAAATGCTGGCAAGCTGCATTGACATGAGAATTACCTCAGGGAGAGTCTCAAAATAGTTTTCAACCTTGCCTGTGAATCCAGTTGTGCTCCAGACCTGTTGTAAAACAAGAAGAATCAGAACATCTCTAGTGAAATGTGCATTATGAAACAAATTTTCCCCTAATCTCTTTAAGGTCTACATAAGCACAGAGTACATCACTACATATGTTGACCCATGGGCAGGTCTCTTTCAAAAGAGGTTGCAGTTCAAGAAAACCATACTGTTAAAACAAGATCAGGTTAAGAAGCAATTGCTCATGCAATTTCATCAGAGTCATTGACCACTGCCTGGAGAGGGAGGCAGCAAGATACGGGCAGGCTGGAAAAGATGGCAAAGCTGAAGGTAGATGAGTGACCACAGCTTCACACAGCAACATCCTCTGTAGCAGAACTGCTTGGAGGTGTAGCTCTTGCACTGTAGCAAATCAGCTTCCATGCTCTTGCCTCGCATTTTGCCTCAACAATCCCCATGTCACAAATAACAAACTTCTTTTATTTGGGTGTCATTAATGATCGCTCACTGAACTTTTCACATTATAGGTGATCCAGAACACTTTTAATAACTATTGCAACAATGCTCATCAAATGCTGTGGATGAGCATGCTGAAGGCTATGGATTCTATCCAGATGCTACCCGTGTGTGAAAAAGACACACAGAAGAGAACATGTTCTAATATCTCTGATCTTTGAGTCTTTTCAGAATATAGTCCCTCCATGTGGAGAGTCTGCTGTCAGAGGCTCTATGGTCTGCTATGCTCTTTTTTTTCTCTTCACCAGCCCCAGGATCTGGGGGATGTACTGCATCCTTTCAGGTTTGTGGGAGAAGGCTAATTGTTCAAGTTCTCTACAGCTTCAGTAATGAGCAGCACTACAAAAGTACAATTCATCTCTTCATATTTAAACACAAAAGCTTTTGGGAAAAAAACCAAAGAATTTTGCCCATCCTCTTTCTCATGGAAGACTGTCAATAGACTATATTCAATTCTCATTCACTCCTTGATGCAAGATACTTGACACAGTGATGGGCAAAGATAATTGTGTGATGTAGGTCTTTTCGTTTCTAAGCTTCTTCCATAATCTTGTATCTACAGCATCTAAGACAGACACTGACAGTGAAAAATGCTCACTTACATGGCCAGAGGTAATGTAGCCAGGCCCAGATAGGTTTGTTCTCATTCATATGCGACAGACTTTGGTTATTTATCTTTCTATACATCAGTCTCAACTTTACCACAATCTTGTCTTTATTTTCTCCTTGCTTCTTTCTTCTTCATTTTAGCTTGTTTTTTTCCCCCTTTTCTTTTTTCTTTATCTTTTCCCCCCATTTTCCTTTGCCCTTGCCTTTTGTCATCTTTCTTTTGCCTTTTTGCCTTTTGTATTCTGCCTTCTTCGTTTTCCCTTCTTATTTTTTAAGTTCTTGGATTTCAGCAATTAGCTTTACTGTGTTCTCAGCACGTCAAAAAGGAAAGCCCCACTGAGCAACTCTGTTCTTCCCTTCCAAAGGACAAGAAATTTTTAAATTATTAATGAATTTTCACAAAATCACAGAACAGTTTAGGTTGGAAGAGACCTGGTCTAGTGGAAAATCACGGTAGTCCCTGTCCCTGGCAGGGGAGTTGGAATTAGATGATCTTTAAGGTCACTTCCAACTAACATTCTATGATTCTGTCATATACACAATCACAATATGAAGAAAATTAAATCTTATGTATCAGTTATTAAAACACCTCTAGACAGACTTGGGGTCATCATCCCTGTGTTGCTAAGAACTTCAAGAGAAGATGACATCAATGAAGTGCAAAGACAGACAGAACTAAGCTTTGCATTCAGGCTCTGCCTGCCTGCTGTGCACAGTGGATTGAAACTCTATTGTTTACCCAGTTTTATTTTTGTCAAACTGTAGATAAAAGAAAAAAGAATTAAAATCCCAAAACCAAACCAAAACAGACAGGTTGTTTACAAAGTACATAACATAGCTCTCCCCTAAAAAAATGCTGGCCTAATTTTAATTTTTTTAACATTGTCTAAAAGGAGTTACAGTGTAATTGGCACTAGAGAATATCCACATTTAAATACTGAATAGTGACTTACACCAGGAAACTAAAAAACGAAGCTACATAATTTTTGTTTATATGCAGTGAGATAAAATCAGAAGACAATACCTAAGGCTACTTTCATGTATGTTATTGATTGGTGTCACACTAACTAATTAAAAATATAGTACTTTGTAATAGTATGTATAAGCATGTTTTTATGTCTTTATTTCCCCTGGAAAAAAAATCTCATTAAATTTCTTATATATATATATTTTATTGCCCTCCTTCCACAGCTCTTTCTGCTATGTAGGGGTTTAGATTCCAATTGCAGTCCCTGAATAGCTGAGGAACAATGTTTTCTCAATCACAATAGCCTATGGTTTTGATTCTTGACAGAATAAGCATATGGGTCTTGAAGCTACAGTATGTGAAACTGAATCCTTGGCACCAGGTCTTATTATAAATGTCACATTTGATACTTACACAAAATGTTATATTACACACAACATTTGTCTTTCATGAAAGATAGAATTCAAGGAAGGAATACAGACTTTCCTGAGTCTCACTTTCTTTGTAGGTGAATGGGTTAGATGGCTTACAGTCTGTCCACGCAGGCCATTTTATTGGGTGTTCTGGTGACCACACATCATTTGAACCTATATTCAAATGGCTCAGAATATCACAACAATGACGACATCTGGGCGATTACTTACATACATATTATTCAGATTTTCTCCTTTAACTGTATGGACTTCTGCTACATCCTGGCAGTAAAACTTCTGTACATGTTCTTGAATATGAAAATGTCACTGCAGAGAAAACTGGCAAAAACACAATCTTCAGCTTTCATTTGTTTGCCTGCTTGTGTGCTACCTAAGACCTTATTGTGACTTTCCTGACTTCCTCATGTGCATCTTTTCCACATTTTTCAGTCACTTTTTTTTTTGCAAAGTGACTTGTATTCTATATGTTTGAGTTTTAAATTCCTGCTAATAGGTGAGACAGAAAAGCTCAATATTCACATTGTACGAGCACTGATGTTAGTGAAAATGAGTGTATAGAACCTTGTGAAGAGTGACCAGTGAACACAGTTCCATTTTTTTAAGTTCCTTTACTTTCAACTACCCTCACCATACTTCTAGAGTGTGTTCAGAACCCATTAGATTATTACAGACAACTCAGCACAAGGTATGACTTAGGGATTTTGGTTGTAATAAAGGCATATATATTTTTGAAAACTTGTGATGTCTTAGGGCATCCTGCCTTGCTTCCAGTTGCTGCTCCAAAAAGACACAGAACTCCCATGGGATGTGGGTGTATATTTTGACTCTGCATGCCCTGGGACAACTGAGAGTATCTGAGATGGCAACACATAACCAGCTATATGTGGAGATCCTTTAATAACTGTCATTGATGGGCTAGGAAAATACCATTGGAAAGAATGCAGTGTTTGTCTTTAAAATTATGCGGATTTGAGGTATTATACCTTAGAAAGCCTAACTTAACATCCCTGCTTATTTAGTATTGCAAATGGACATATCTTGACTTGTGGACAGCTTTTGACACAGTTTTGGGAGTCATATTGGGCTACTTTCAATAGAAAGTAGGTACACAGCCTGTTTAAAAAATAAAGAAAAAGCCTATTCAAAGAGTGTGTACCAATAAGATAAAAATTTGTCTGTGTATTTTCAATGATGTCTTGTCGAGTCTCTTCTGGATCTGGTTCAGTCCAACCTTTTATTGGTAACTTGGATGACTGAGCACTCCTCCCAGATCTCATATCCTCTGTGAACTTCCAGAGAACACATTCTGTTCTATTGTCCAAGTTACTAACAAAGATGTTAATACCAGTACTGATCCTTTAGGGACCTCCCTGGTAACCAGGTGCTGGATGGACTTTGCACCACTGATCCCAGTTGTTTGGGCCCAGCAGCCTAGCCAAGTTTCCATCCATTATATTCTTACCTATCAAAGGTACTCTCACCTATCAAAGTTATTGATTGGTTTGATCAATTTGGCTCAAGGAATACTAAGGGAGACCATATCCAAACCCTTCCTAAAAGCAAAGGGAACAACACCCAGAGCTCTTCAAAAGCCCACAAAGCTAGTCAGATCATCACAGAAAACAGGTTGGTTAGGCACAGTTTGAACTAGTAAATTCATGCTGACTGTTCCCAAAACACCTTCTTGTTCTTTGTGTGCCTGGACAGTTTCCATGAGAATTTGTTCCAAGAACTTCCCAGAAAGTGAGGTTAAGCTGATTGGCCTTCTTGAAGATGGGTGTGACATTTTCCATTTTGAATCATCGCAAATGGCTTTCAGTACATGAATGCTCAAAAATGGCAGGAAGTGACTTTGCAATGTTGGTCAGCTCGTTCCCCACCCTGAAATTCATCCGTTCTGCTCACATGGACTTGTGTATCTTCAAGTTGCTTAGCTGATTCCTAACTCCATGTCTTTTACTGTGGGTAGAGCTTCAGCCACTAGGAACAGGGACTTGGGAGTCCTGAGGGTAAATCTTGCCAGTAAAAAACAAGACAAAGAAGTCATTGGCTACGTTAACCTGTTCTGAGTCCTTGTCACTAGGTCCTTTCCTCTATGGAACAACAAAGCTGTATTTTTCTTATGTTTTCTTTTTACTGTGAATGTACCTATAGAAGTGCTTCTTGTTGACTTTCACATCCCTCATGTTTCAACTCCAACTAAGCTTTCGCTTTCCTAACATCCATTCCTGCATACCCAGGCAATATTTTTATATTATTTCTCTGTAGTTCATCCCAATTCCACATTACTTTTGCTTCCTTTTTGAATTTGAGTTCAGTCAAGATTATCCTAGTCAGCCACAGTGGATTTGTGCCATACTTGCTAGACTTACAGTGGGTTGCAGTGCTGTTGTTGACATCATCCCCCAGAACTGTAACTCTACTCTACCATGGTTGCTGGAGCCCCATCATGCTGCAGCTCTTATCAACATCCTGATCCCCAATCTGTTCTTTATTAATTGATTTATATAAGTACAACAGACTCCTACGGCTGAAGAGGCAGGAATATGTAAAAAAAAGTTTGGAAGCTGATCACTTGACAGTGTGGGTTTGCTGGAAAACTCCTATTCTGGGTTATACTACTAGAAAATGAGCCTGAAATAATATGAAATAACTGTTTTACTTTATTTCACACTGTATTCGGTTGTGACCATCACATCTTTGGAAAGACACAGAGAAGCTGAAGAGAACCCAGAGAAGCAATGGTAGCAGAGGTCAGGATGGCTGACAAGAAGCACTTGGAAAATTTGCAGAAAAATTCCTCTAGACCATATATTTGGAAGAGTTTTCTGCAAAGATAGTGATGAACTACACAGATTAGTTCATAGACTGTAGAAGTTCCTTTCATTTTATGTGAAAAAGGAGTTTGTCTCTTAATTATCCTGAAATTTTTCAGAGCCCTTCCCATTTCAGTCTCAAGTCTTATAACGCTAGAAAGAAATTTTCCTAAAAAAAATCTTTTCCTGAAACTGAAAGATTTGTTCTTTTCCCTGTCTTCCTTGTTTGGGTTTTGTGGAGTTTTGTTTGTTTGTTTGCTTTTTCTTGTTGTTGTTGAGAATTTTTTTGTGACTTTTTTTTCCCAGAATGGTTATTTTTGTTCAAAAAAGTCACCTTAAGCGTTCTTGAATTGGAAGCAGAGGCGACAGTCTGTACTCGCTGCTCTGTCACGTGCCTCACTTACAGCATCACATGAATAGCTCTATATACCAACTTTGGGGGCTAATGTGATGAAGGCATGACCCTGTTCCCTTCCTTTCCTGTTACCTTAGGAGCAGTAAGGAACAAGTGCTAGAGTTTCTCCAGGAGTAAGGTTGTTGTGGAGAAGTATGTATGAAAGGTTCTCTGTGTCCTCCTGTCCTGACACACCTCTGACAGTGAGCTTTCAGTCCTCTAAATAGCACCTGCTAGTCTAGTTGTTTACATCAGTATGAGCAACTGAAGATCATCAAGTGGTGAATATTTCCACAAAATATGGTAAAAATTAAGACATATAAAACATGCTACTACATGTTTAGCTAAGAGACTTTGGGAAATTCCCTTGTTTCAGGATATTTTTTATTGTTGTTAATTAATCTTTTTAATTGAGCTGCTTTCTTTACCTGGCAATAAAAAACGTGCCAACCTACAGACGACTTCTCCATATTTTGGTTCAGGTTCTCACTTGTCCTCTTTGATTACCTGTGTGGATATTATCAGAGGTGTTCCCCAGCTAGCCAACAAATAGACATCTTGTAAACCTGTTTCCCCTAATGCTGTATGCATTATTTTGCCAGTGTAGAGAAATTGTATCAGTCTGACTATGCTGATTCTGTATTTCCAGGTTTACGTTGCCTTTACAGCTAACCCTAGGAATATAAATGACAGTATGGTTTTCCTTTCCTTTGTACAGCTTGGTCAAGATCTCAAAAATAGATAAATCTTGTCAGTTCTAGCAATGCTTCCAAATAATTTATTAATGTTATTTACTTCCTGTAGATTATAACACAAGTGAGCAAAAGCAAGCATGTAAGAAACATGAACTTTATGTGAGTTTCCGGGACTTAGGATGGCAGGTAAGATTATAAATGCTCTTTTCCATTAGTTCAAACTGGGATAATCTATTTTTAACTCTCCCATTATTTACACTCTGTTTTATTTATGGAAATTAGTATTTCAATGATGAGAGACAAATTCTTTAAATGCATTTTGTAACAAATCCTTATCAGTATTGCTATCAACATAACTTTACATTTTTTAATTCTTCTCTCAGAGATATTGCATACATTAGTGGCTTTATGATTTGGATTCATTAACATAAAGATAAATTTGAACTCCTGCTCAAGACATGAGTGAATCTGCAGTGAATGAAACCAAAATCCCCACACCAAGTAATGAAACGCTTTAAATTTTCACTAGTTCAGATTTAAACCTCCCTAGTTCAGTGCTGTCTACTGCAGGTCATAGAGATTTTGCTGGGGTAGAGTCCTTGGGGAAATAAATCTTGGATCACTGCTCAGTGATCTTTGGAACACCATAGCTAATTTTATATAATTTCTGAGGAAAACTTGTCCTACCACACAGTAACAAAAAAATAATGTACTTACAGTAAAAGGTCATGAAGTCAAAGGCAGTGCATTATGGGAAAAGAAAATAGAGATCAATCTAGGGTTTTTTTTCCAGAAAGCAAGGAACTCTCTGTAAAGAAATAACAAGAAGGCCATCAGCAACCTATAACTATTTCATATGTAGGTAAGAACTCAGGGATGGCTGTCTATGCATTTCACATTTCTCTGAATTATTTTAAAACAACTCTCCAGGAGCAGAACAAGTCTATGAGGAAAAAAAGTATGCTACCTCTTTAGTGACAGCCCATCCTTTATGTATCTAGCTCAGATTCTCATATGGCCTCATTATCCTGTCTGATATTTTGTAGTGTATTTATCCCCACAGCAGCCTGAAGAAGTCGGCAGAGGATGTTTTCCCAAGCCTGCAAAGCATAATTACCCTGTCCAGGGCCACAGAGCAGGCTTGTGGTATTGAACTCAGGCCACTGAACAAGTGAGCCATTGTCTCTAGATTACAGGGGTTTTTTTCAGATATCAACAGTTTTAATTTTTTTTAAAACAGTAAATTCTGGTATGCTCCAAGATGTGCCAGGCTCTCAGATCAGTGGCCATAGTGGCCAAGGTAGCCATAGAAAAAAGAAAATCTATTTTTAACACACAAACTACTATAAGAATTAAAAGTTTCAGCTGGAAAGCCAGATCTACCCTGTACAATATCTGATCAGTGAAACCCGGAGTGAAATAAGATACAAAAAAAAAAAGATACAAATCCCAAGAAGTAGCTACTTGATCCTCTCTGCCCTTCCTGCAGCACCTCCCTTACCTGGCAAAGGAGGAATTCAGCAAACTAAACACAGAGCTTTCATTAACATTTTAAAATATTTTCCCTCTTGTGGTCTTTTGCCCATGCTGTGTTGCTTGAAATACTGAAAATGTATGATTCATTGACATGCCAGCGGGTGATCACTAGCAACCCTCAGTCTCACGCAATAATACAGTTAACAGTATTGAGTAAGCTGAAGGAGGAGAATGCATTTTAATTACTTTTGTTGCACCAAGAAGTGGTCAAGATTTTTAGCCTGGAAGGAAAATTATTCTGCAAATATATTTTAATCTTTAATCTCCCTTACAGCCTCATTAGTTGGTGTTCAGTACAGTTTTTTAAGTTTAATTTCATTTTCATCTCAATTTTCATGAACAAAGCAAATACTTTTTTTAAAAAAACCCCATTCATTTCACATGCCACCTTCTGAAGTTCATTTTCTCATTGAGCAAGTCTTAGTTTGATATAGTTATAAATCCCCTGAATGAGAAAATATAATGAGTGGATTTATTTGTTCTTGTTTTAGGATTGGATTATTGCACCGGAGGGCTACGCTGCCTTTTACTGTGATGGAGAGTGTTCTTTCCCCCTCAATGCCCACATGAATGCAACAAACCATGCCATTGTTCAGACTCTGGTACGCCTCTGACTGTGTTATAGTTGCCTATGCTGCAGTTGTTTGCATCTTTGCTTAGAGTCTGACTCTTCTGTTTACCACTACTGAATTTTGATTATTTCTGGGTAAATCATAGCTCATTTCAAAAACCTGCTTTAGTGATTTTGTTGGAGAGAGGATGAGTTGCTCAGAGTGGCCTGTGTGGTAGGCTTCACCTCCATTTCAAATGCAACAGCACATAAGAAGACTGTGTTGTATTACTGGAGAATTGTGTAGACAGGAACCAAAGGGGCCCCTTGGTCTGACTTCCAAGAGTTTTTGCAGCTTATTGAAGCTCAGTGTTAACATCTACATGTTATACCTTCCAGAAATGATGACACTTGGCCACTCTGTGGACCTCTGTTGTCAACTGTTGGCAGAGATTCTTACACTGTAATTTAATGTGAAGCTTTGCAAACAGATGCATTTGCATGTAAGAAATTGTGTTCAGTCATGCCTGGCTTACAAATGCAATTTAAAAATAAGTGTGTTTGGATCTGTTGCTCTGCCTGGTACATGTAAAACGGGATTTGCAGCCAGCTTTCTGCCTCTGCTAATTCTTATGTTAGTCCTGTGCCTCAGCTGGAGCAGCCAAAAAGATGATCTTAGTTGAGGCAGCTGGCTAGGCCTCCTCTACCCCAGCAGCGTTCAGCTACAGAAATCATGACCTTTAGACTATGACTAAATGTAATGTTGTGAGGCCAAAGTCTGGTCAGTCTGGTCAAAAACTGATTTTTCACCTGTGCCAGCTGAAGAACTGACTCTGCATAGCATTGGTATTAGCAGAGTGATTTTAAGAAGGAGAAGAATGAGAGATAATACACAAGGAGGGAGCGACAGCATGAAATGAGAACAGGAAAGGGTTGCCATCCCCAGTTAGCTTCTGGAAAGATCAAGGCACTCAATTGCAATTAGAGAAGCATGGATTTAAGGTTCCCTTTGATTTAAACCAATAATGGTAAGGTATCCTGACCATCAGATTATGCTGATGAGTCTGTCCATGGATAGTGATCTTTTTATTTTATTTTCACATTAAAAGTCTGGACTTGAAAAACCTTTCCCCCTGGAGAAATGAGTGGAGTTACTACCTGGAATACTGGCCCCAACATCCCCCTCAAATTTAAACCCCACACCAAAAACCAACCCAAAACCAAACAAGCAAACAAATAAAAATAAAATTTGATTTCTTTCTGATAGAAAACAAATTCTGTTTGTGAAATTTGCCAAGTATTTCTACATGAGAGGGACGTTTTTAAAAACTCAGCATGTGCTGAGACCTTTTCCCTTCCATTCAACTTTTCATTTACTCACCTCCTCCAAGGCCAGTTACCAATGCAACATTACTCCTCTATACTAGAATTCAAGTCAGCAAGATTTATAAAAAGAGGGGAAAATGTCAGAGGCTGAAAATATGTAGAAGTATGTTAAGGGGTTCAGGTGAAAGGGAACAGAAAATGCCAGTTGGCAAGGAATATAGCAATGTGCTTAGTTGACAATGAAGTACAGAATATCTGCAGTCCTGAGCTGAAAAGAAGTAGGTCAGCAAAGCAATAGTTTAGCATTATGCAAACATTGTCCAGAAAAGTTGCCAATATCGCTGAGATCCCCAGGTTAGAGTTCCCTTCTGCAATTATGGACTGTTAAATAAGAGTTGGCCCAGTGCTACTTTCTCTTGTGTGTCTTTCCTGTCCAAAAGTGGTTATTTTCCTATTGTTAAGAAATATGTGTAGTTTGTCCTATTTTTTAAATTGGATACTTAATTTTTCCCCTTTTTATGGCCATTTTGGAATTGTGTATCTCCCTCCGCATGTACTGTACATGCATTCAGTTGTGCAGCCAAAAAATCATGAGGCTAATTAAATTTTAGCTGTACATAAATTAGATGAGATAACAGTAGTTGAATGCTTTCTGGTTTAAATTATACAAAATTCAGATTTACACAAGGTGTGCACATGGGGATGGCTTGGGAAGCAATTTTTCATATGCTCCACCCTAATCCAAATGCAGTCATCTCCCAGCCATACTGATTACACCATTCTGAAAAAGCCTGCTCTCTGGGCTGGGAAGTGATTGTTCCTTGGTACCCCTCCAAACTTTACTGATTCTTTTTTATTTTCTTTTGTAACAAGAAATAGGAGAAACACTGGGCCAGTTCCTCACTCTCTCTCTCTCTTGGTTTTCTGCAACTGAACTCAGGCAAACAGACAACACAGATGCATATAAATAAAAGACAGGGTGCATTTAATGAGCTCTATAAACTTTGTTCTCCTCTCCTGCTTCCCATCACCCTCAGAACAGGCACAGGGGTAGCATTGACTTCCTGGTCGTGCAAGGCAGTGGATCATCAGGTTGGCTTGCACTGATTTGGGGTAAACTCTTGAAAATGCTGTTGACATCACTTCCATGGGGGTATTGTGGGGCCACGGACCTTCCATCAGGGGTGGCAGGGGCTGGTGGGACCAGGATTTATGGCAGGACAAACATCTGCCTAGGTGAGGCACAATCATTTTTTTCTCCAGTGCCTTGCTATTCATTTGTTAAATAGTTTTTAAATGTGTGTCTAAACTGTTACAAAACTGCTACTTCAGGATTTATTATTGCACATTTCAAAAGACCTTCTCATGGTAACTGTTATGTAAAAATCGTTTCCTGATAGACTGTTCTCTGTTGTCTGGCAAAGGCTCTGGCTTTATATCACTGCAAGACAGATGGCTCTAACAGCTTTACAAAGACTTAACATACAAATGAAACCTATTACTGCTGAAGTCTTCATCCATGCCTTAATAATCTCTTGCCCTCTCTATTACAACTCCCTCTTCTCTGGCCTCCCCAGTTTCCAAGTCTTCAGCATGTGTAGAATATTACATCCAACCTTCTTTCAAGTACAAAGAAGTTGTATTTCCCTCATTTTATTTCCACTAGGTCTTGTTTGTTCTGGGACACTTTTCAAAACTTTTTTCTTTCTCTTTAACCTTTCATTGATATATTTCAGCCTGGTGAACATAAAGACTTCTCTGCTTCAGCCCCTCCTCCAAACATTCTGTCCAGCTGGCACCCACCCTCATGAACCGATTTTTAATTCAGTAGAAGTAGAATTGGATCCACTGGTACCTAGATAAGACCTTAAAATGCACTCATACTCTCTGAGACCCCACATCTTACCATTCATAGGCTGAAAACAGTTTCATTATGAGGCTTTGCCTGCACAGCCTTTGCTGTCTGCAATAGATTTTCCTCCACACTGAGCCCTCAATGCAGGAGAGCATTTTAGCATATGCTGGGGTCCTGGTGAAACCTGGGGCTTGAGCCTTTGCTTCATATTATGCCCTGCCCTCAGCAAAGATGGTAAGGACAATATGTTTAAATGTTTTCCGGAGCAGCTGCCTAACTCCAATTCTCTAAATTTCATCTGAAAACCAACTTTCTGTCTTGGCTGCTTTTCCTCATTTATCTCTGCATCTGCTTTTATTGTATAACTCTGCCCGCACAATTGAAATCAGAGAAATGTGCTGGAGGTAAGCCGTGCTTTAAAGTTGCTAACCGAGGAAAATTTGTGACCACAGCCCTCGCTGAATTGCAAAGACATGTTTTGCACTGACATTGTCCTTGTACCTCTGTGTTTGATATATGAGCTCTGTATTCATCTGTCTTTCAGGTTCACTTGATGTTCCCTGATCATGTACCAAAGCCATGCTGTGCACCAACAAAACTGAACGCAATCTCCGTGCTCTACTTTGATGACAGTTCCAATGTTATTTTAAAAAAATACAGGAATATGGTGGTGCGTTCATGTGGCTGCCACTAAAATAAAAAAATAATCTAAAGCAGAGGGTTTTATTCAAAATTGTAATAAAGTCAAGATATGAGCCTTGCTGGTGAAAAGGCAGGCCTAAATTTATTCCATTTCATGTCATGTCTCATTTAATTGTACAGTATAATGTATATAGTAGTTTTATTTATTTAAAAGTATATAGTTTCTTTTGTATGAGCAAAATTTCAGAACCATTTATTTAATGGGTCACCTCACTATGCAGTAGAAGTTCACAAATTAATTTTTCAATTGACTATGCCGAAATCTGCTTTATCCCATTTCAATATTGTAAAGTAAAGCATTTTTGTATAGAATTTTTTTAAACAAGAAACTCCAGAACTTCTGTAACTGCTTTGTATTGTTAGAGGAACTAAAATGCATTTGGTCATATTGTGCCAATGAAAACTGTGGCAAGATATTTATTTAGAAAAGGGCACAGGAGGAAAAAAACTAAACAAAACTGCTCAGCTAAACATATTTTTTCTTTTAGAAGTTCTGCTCCATTAGAAAAAGGGAAATGTTGAACTGTGCTTAAGTAAATAAATAGCAGACAAAAAATAGAAGTGAAAAAATTGCACATAATTGTTATAACTATTTTCTTTAACAAGATGAGTGTAACTGGAGGAGTATGTTACTTTTTGGCTTGTGTGATGCAGAGTTTGTAAAAGGCTCCAGGCTTCAGAAATCCGGTGTAGACAGACTCTTGCCTCTATCGATGACTTTCCAAGTTAACACTAAAAATTGAACTACAACATTCTTACCTCAAATCATATCAGTTTATTATCTACTACACTGCTCTGGCAGGTATCTTTATAATAGTGTAAACCAAGCCAAAATCAAACAAAAAACCACACAAGCCTTCCCATTACATACAGAAGTCACTATATACACAAAGTATACAGAATACAGGGTATGGAAGTGCTTTGCTTTATTTAGCTCCCACTTCTGGATGTGTTTTATGAGTGTGCAAGGGAAGGTACAGGGGATGCAGCAGCTGTCACTTGTTTAAACAAAAATCTTATCCCCAGTGGTGGCTGTTTTCAGGAAAAGATAAAAAAACATCTTTCATAAGAAGGTGCAGCCTTCGTTCAGTCCCATCTGCTTTTCTATCAGGTGGGGATTGCTTTAAATAATGAGACTTAATATGGGATATTTTTCCTTTTATTTAGCATTAATTATTGCAACTTTGGTAGTTCTTGAATCCATATAAATATCTTTTTAATCCCACTAAATTTTGGCCTGAAGTTAAATCCTTTGGCTGTGAATTACACAACCAATTTCAGATTACCATTCCCACCACCACTACACATATGTTTATTTTGAGTTAATTACATTTAATGTCTTTGGGTACCCCTTTATTTTAGTGTTATGAAAATGGGAAAATAGAAATGTTTTTCTCTCTATTACATGGCTAATTATAACATATGCTTTTATCATGAATTGCCTTCATTATAAATGCTTCCTTTAAACCATTCTCAAAGAGTTGCTAAAAATTGATAGAATTTATAAGTTTCTTCTTAGACAGTCTATTCATGTAAAGTCTGACTTCTCTGGTTATTTAAAACATATCTCAGAAAACTCAGATGATTACAGACTGATAAAATCAGCATGGGTGTGTGACTGTGCGTATGCATGTGAATAGGCAGCTGTCATTTTTGCAGAAACTAATTTATTTTATCTTGCTGTTGGAGTAATACATAAATCCTTTCTATGCATACACTCAATTAAAAAAAATTAGCAGTTCTGATTTCAGCCTCGGGAACTCTTTCCGCTTAATAGAACAGTACCATTTCACACTCCCATCTGTATTTTATACTGACATTACCTACATATCTACATTTAGTTGCAGTTCATGCACAAAAGTGTATAAAAAAATAGGTCTCCATCTGAATTACCTTCTTAGAAAAGTTAAAGTCCTCTGTTTTTTAAAAAAAAATTACTGTTTTTTGTATAAATTGGGTAGGTGGATATGCTTTTTTGAATTCAATTTATTCTAAATGGAATTTGATGGATCCTAAATTTTGGGTACATTAAGTAATATATTTTTAAATAATGGTGTACCATTTTGAGACTAAGAAGCTGAAGATTATTGTTATATTATTCTTTAAAATATGCTGTTGGAATATATTTCTATATTTTGAGACATAATAAACCTGTAATAATATTTCCTCTGCTGTGGCTTTGCTTCTTAGACACATGACAAAATGACACTGACTTGATGTATCCCTTTAAAAGGAAAAGCAGATCACCAATGGTTATGGATAGCTTTTGTTATAGTTCATTTTTAGTACAGACATTTTGCAAAATTACTTTTATTTTGTTGCTTCTTAAACATCAGATGGTGAACCATCTACACTACTAATAAAAATCATGCCTTCAAATCATACCTCCAAGTGCTAGTGCTCTACTCAAAATACACTAGAGAGGAGAAATGTTTTTTAAAATTCCCAATAAATCCATAATTGGTCATTCCTCTGGTTGAAATGAAGGATAGTGGCACTGAACTTTCTGCAGCTCTGGAGAAGTAAATATATGCATGTTTTCATGTATACTTGTTCAGGTAAGCTCTTCTTCAGTAGTACCTACTAATAGAAGACCTTTTGTTTGGTCCTATCAAATATCTGTTATTTAATATATGTTTATGCATGATATATACACACTTAGATTTAATGCAATGGGTACATAATTATATGAAAATATACCCTTATCTGTGGCTATATCTATTTCTCTAGTCATGAAGACTATTCCATTATCATTTAGGACACAAGGGCTTTTTTTTTTCAAGCTGTTTAAGCTTTCGGCATCATTAACAACGGGAACCTCAACAGCTGAAAGCCAAAAACACCCAGAAGAAGCCCAGTACAGAATTAGTGTTTCAAAGCTCTCTGGTAGCAGACAACATAGCAATATATCAGGTTAGTGCAAAGCCCAGCAAGAGAGATCTTGGAGAGTCGTTGGTGTGGATGTCTTCAAGCAAAGCAACGATCATACTTCATTGCACTGTGCATCTATCTGAAAGGTTGTTCAGACTGATACATCCTTAACAATGCCTTGACTCTTCCTTCTGCAGTGGTCTGTGTAGGTAAATATGCATTTGTGTGAGGGATTAGGTAGGCAGTGAAAATGGAGCCACACGAGGAGCCTGGGTATCTCTAGGAATAAGAAACCAGTCCTTTTTAGCTGCACATGACAGTGCAGCTGTTTGTTTTGCATATTGGGATGTATAAAACTATAGAACAGTACTTAGTCTTTACATTATGATGTGAATCAATTGTCAGACCATATGGGGCCTCATTTTGGTAAATGGTAGATCCATGAGTGGTGTGAGTTACATCTATGCTATAGACACCTTAACTGAGACTTTCTTTAGGGACAACATAGAGAAGTTGCTTTTTTGGATTGCAATTTGCCTATTTCTCTCCAAAGACTAGAGAGTAGTTTTAGGACAGTGACGCTGCTTAGACCTTGTTTGAGCAAATGTAGTCAGTGACAATCCCTAACACCTTAAAAATAACATTACATTGTTGAAAAAGTTTTACTCAGATGTTTATTTTGTATGTGAAGCTTTGAGAAATCTTTTGTTATCATGATGGGATGTCATACTTTTGTTTTGGAATATAATTTTCTCTACCATTTACTTGGGAAATGTTGGATTGCTGACGGTGTTTTTCTTGTGTTTTGTTTTGGTTGGTTGTTGGTTTTTGAGCTTCTTTTGTCAAAGTTTCTTTTGGAAAAGTTTCATGATAAATTGAATTTGAGTCAAAGATTGTTAAAAAAATGGTTTAGGCTTGTACTCATAAGACTCTGAATTGTTTCGGCAATAACCAAAGCATTCTATTTACCAGGACCTTAAAATTATTTTATTTGCAGTCTCTACAGCTTTTTTGCTCACACGTTCAGCTGTGTAGAGGGAGAATCTGACATGTGGTGCCTGAATGACAAACCAGCCACATGTGAATTATACAGCATTATCTTTTACTATCTCATCTGAAGTCACAGAACTTGCAAAATGTGATTTACAATGTGTTACTGAATTCTTACTCACAGGGCTTGAGCAAGAGCTTGATTAAAAACAAAAGAAAACTGAACTAAATAATTCAACAAAAAACAGTGAGAGGAGGTTTTCTGGCCATCTTAATTCAAATAAATCAGCGCCAAACGTGGTATACGAAGGGTCGTGAATCTCATGTGAATTAAATGGGCCTTTTGTATTCTGTTTTCCACATTTATAATACATGACAGAGACACTTCTCCCAACTGCTATATTTCCAGCTAAATACTTTCTGTTCTCTTCCCGTACGTTTTTGCTTCCAATAGGCACCACCGATTATTCTTATTAATATGAATGAATATTTTCATTGCTTTAGCAGATGTTAATGCTTTACAAAAGAAGTATGTGTTATTACTATTGCTAAACTTTATGTGTACAGAAAAGTGGACAGGCTGGACAAAGAGAAGAGCAGATGAGAGGCAGTATAGGGAAGACAGCCAGACCTGCAGTGTCCCAGTGTTCTAAACCCTGTTGCACACTCTTGGCGAGTGATGAATACACCTGGCACTTCTGTCCATGCAGCTCATAACCTTGAGGAAAGATAGGCAGTCTTAGGGGTTACCTGGACCTATACTTTGCATTTACAAAGTGTTTTTCTGGTTTTGTGTTTATTCTTCTGCAGAATGTAGACCACACCTTTCCAATGTGGGAGTGGTTGTGTTTAAAAGCTACTTCTAGGGAACCAACAGAGATTATCTTGCAGCAGATCTTGGAGCACCTTTTCAACAGGGTCATAAATCTGTACCAGTAGACTTGAAGGCAGTGTTACATCCCTCCCTTTTCTTACATTTCCCTCCTCCTCAGTGGGAAGTTCAGCAATGTGTTAAGACTGGGACTGTGTTCATATCTGTGTAGCAGGGGTTCTCGGGCCAGATGTTGGCTGGAGATGTGAGAGCAGCATATTTTCTAGGGAACAGCTCTCAGAGAATAATATTGAAGCAGAGATATGGGAGCAGATCTCTGTAAAAGTTGTCCTGATCTCTTCTGGGTTTCCAGCTGACTTATGGGCAGAAACACTTGTGAAAATGAGAAAGGTCTTTCACTAAATTGTAAGGAGAAAACTTTGTGGGGGTCTTTCTGGCATCTCTGCCCCCATAAATTCTTTGACAAAGGAGAAGTCCAGGCTTGAACCTGGAGCTACTCAACTGCAGAGAGACCAAAGGTTGGACAAGACATGGTGGAGAAACACAGTCCATATATCAAACTCCCTAAACTGATCTAATTGGAAAATAAAGCTTTTCGTGCCTGGTTATTTTCTTGGTTGCTGAGTTGTTCTGCCACAAGAACGTGTGTTCCCTTTTATTCGGGCAAATTTTACATCCACCACTGGGATTCCTTTCCAAAATTAGTGTTTCTCCCTTAACCTCTGCAATGGTTCTTTTCAGCCTTCTCTGCAAGTTATCTGTTTTATTATTCAAGACTAACAGCTCCCATTGGGAGTGCTCTTTCCTAGACTGTGCTGCAGGGACAGAACAAAGACAAGACCTGCCAAGTCAGTTACTTGTTTAACTGGGCTGTGAATCTTTGAGAAATCTTTGTGCTTACTTTTTCTTTCATTTTTGCATGCATTTGGGTTTTTCTTGGTTTGCTGTCTTGGTATGAATTCTTGTGGATAAAAATACGTAGGTAAGTGCATAGGGTTCCACAAAGCCTGTCTGTGAAAAGGATTTGTGCATTTAGCAAGTAAAAAGCTCCCTAATTGGTTTCCTCTTTGGAAATTGAATTAATATAGCTACTTCTATTCCCTGTAAAGCAAACAGTTTTTAGCAAACTACTGAGCCTGATTACATTTCATGTTTTGAAATTTAGTCAAAATATAAGAGTTTCTAATTAGCAGGACCTCCATTGTGCACCTCAGGACATGCATCCAAGGACCAGATCAATATTCTCAGATATATTGGTGTACATACAAAACCTATCAAAATTAATAGTGCCCTTGAAATACTTGTAAACATATTTCTGATTCTTTCTGTTTACCCATATTGGACAGTGAGGTAATGAGAATGTTATTCATGCCAGAATACAATTAACTCCTTAATACTCAGATTTCTTCTCCTTATAAATAAGGCCTTATGTTTTTACTCTTTCTTCTCACTTATCTACAACAAAATACGGCTGAAAGTAACTGAAAATTATGGGAAATTAATTTCATGCTTCAGAATTGAACTGAATGTGGAAGTTCCCAAACTTTAATTAGAACTTTTAAAAACAATCATGAAAGCAGTTATTAAAAAGCTTTTTAAAAGATTGTTGGAGATCTGCAGAGCTCACACCAGTGCTGCAGAAGTGGCCATTGGTGCAGAGAAGCCAGGACTGTGTTGACACCTGGCAGAAGCCCCATCAGCCTGGCAGGGGCTGTGGCTGCAGGGCACTGAGGTACTCGGTGAAGAGCCAGCAGCCCACATTTGTGGAAAGGAGCCTGGAAGCTGCAGGGCTCCCTTCTCTAACACAGTGCAGACACAGGGGCTGTCCGGCAAGGAAACAGAAGTGTCTCGTAGAACGGTGCACAGTAGAGCCCACTGAAAATTCTTGCATTTAATCATAGAAGTGCTTAAAGATATGGCTCTATTTCAAAACTAGAAACGTATTCATTGTGAAATTCCCACTCTGGCTAAAATATCTCCTGGCATTTCTGAGTGAAGCTTCACTGACATTTTCACAGAGGTTTGCTCATTTTTGGCAGGAAAGAATTTGACCCCTCTCTTCAATCATGTTACACCCCATTTCCACTGACTGTCTCTTTTCCCTTTCCCTTAGTTTTTCCCATGATGTAAATACACGCTGCAGTAGAAGCAGCAGTGTTCCTCTGGATTTACTCTAGAATAGCTAAGTAACTACTAATAGCTAAGAATAGCTAATTGCAAAATATTTCCTACAAAGGTTTCCTTCTCATTCCTCTGAATCTTTCCCCTTAGCTGACCTTTGCTGTTGAAAAAAGCTGTAAGAAATGAGCCAAATAATAACTGTTAAGGCAGAATTCAGGTAAAATGTACATATTTAAATTGTTTTAATTAGGTAACTAAACATGATATACAGCTTTTATATCATTCTCCTTACAGTCATTAGTTTCATGGCACTGCCCTGACTCTAAACACTAAGGCCTATCAGCCTTCCAGGAGAGCAGTCTGTTTGAACTTTCAAGCTATCAAGCTGTTTCATGTCACAGATGTGATTTTTGCAATTTTTTTCACAGATTGTTCCACTAAAAGCTTACTCAATAGAGTAATGTTTTTCGGAGGGGCACTGGAGTGCAGCCAGGAGTGGTAACCTCTTCCATTAACATATTTGCATCATGATGAGAACACCCGTCCCCAGTTTGGTCTTCTTTATGTACGTTCATTATATTCTAGATATTAAGAACAGCACTATGGCTTTTCTAGCAAGGAAGAGATCCCTGTCAGACAGTAAAACACATCTGTGGTCTTTTCTACTTAGTGGTTCTGCCTTTTTCTCTATAATCTAGTTTTCACGATTGGCCAAAGACTACAGAATCCACATCACTCATCATATCAATTATTACAATTAGCTTTCCTGTGCACTGCTCTAAGTTAATGCATTTCTAATCACCCATTTGTTGTGTAGGTAATTACCATGCTCATTTACTTGCAACCAGATGTTTTAGTAATTACATGTTTGTTTCCTCATTTTCCCACCAACATCAGCTTTTTTTTCCTTCACAGTCAAAATGCAATCTTTTCATATTGCAGAAAATTTAGTATTCTGTTTATGAAGATTTGGGCAGCCTCCATTTTTTCCCCTTATAAAGACAAAAGGAAGTGTTTTGAAAGCTATTTCTATATGACACAAAACAGTGGTTCTATGTAGATATTTGAGCTAATAATGCTCCAGAGGCCATAAAATTGTATTACTGCCTATTTCCAGGTTGTTTGCAATACAAGCAGCAATTCAGTCAGAACCTATATATTGACATGGAAATACACTATGTGGTGCAGAAATATATAAAAATGTTGTCATCATTTGAGGGTTGCTGAAATGAGCTAAGATCCAAATGAGTGTGCAAAAGTTTTTGAATGGCAATTTAAAGTGTGTTTTCCTGTGCATTTCCCCTTTGATGCAAGCAAGCCAAGGTGTAGAATTAAATGCTGTCCTACTGAGTGCATGTCTGTGAGGTGTGTTCAGTGACATGCAGAGCATCAACTTGCACTGAAATCAGCTTTTAATTTACACTTGGGGTTTACTTTCTCTTGCATTTTCCCGTAGAGACTCAGCTGCCTTAGAAGTTCTGTTATAATAGCACCATCTTCTGACTAACATCCCATCAGGAGTACTTCTGAGTATTTTTATCTTTGGTTCATTCGAACTCTGAGAGTCCTACTTCTGTGAAAAGGTGACTGCTCCCCTGCTTTATGCAGTGCTCCAGAGATGCAGTGAAGTGGCTAACCACAGAGTGCAATCATCTGTGCAGAGCTGAGAATTCCTTAACTTTGGCAGCCTAATGTTGAAATGTACACACATTTCCAATGAAAATGTTGAGATAATTAATTTAAACAGAAAATGTTCTGCTGACATTTTTGATGCTGACTCAGTTTTGTATAAGTACTGTACTGTCAGTACCACTGACAGCACTTGCATTCTCAGTCTCTTCCAAGGTCAAGACTGTGTGCTAGATATTTTGAAGCATCTACTACAGTATAAATACAGCCCAGCTAGTAAAGTTTTAACCTTATTTAACCTTTGCTTATGCACAAAGATGCAGATCTTCAAATTACTAGAAATTGTTGGATAGATTTTCCAAGAAGAAATGGTATAATTTTCATATCAGACTCACTTTAACTCTTGGCTATGTTCTAATACATATGGGTCTTCTCTTCCCATTTCTATCTGGACAGTAAAGAAAAGACAGGCGTGACTGTCAGCTGACTATAAAAGTAATTTAGTCAATTAATTTTGGAAAGGCTAGAGACTGATATTTGAAGTCACTTATCCAGTTCATTTCATAAAAATTATTAAAACTTCAGATACAGTTTAAGGGGCATAAAAGCAAAGTCAGAAGCTTCATTGGTGCAAGAAAATGAGATGGGCTTAAAAGTTCTGGATTGCTTCCCTACTTCTATCATTGATTCACAATGAAACTTTGGAAAACAAATATTCTATATCTGCATGGGTTTGTCATGCATTTGTAAAGGGCAAGTGAAATTAATTAGGCTTTGTGAGACATTTTAACATGCGGATCCATTAAGCAGAGCAAAAATAGTGCTATTTGTGGCATTAGATGCTGTTGGTTTGTTTCTGAATTCTTATCTGCCATACACTTCTTTTTGTGATAAACCAAAATTTTCAAGGATATGTGTGCCTCTTTCAGTTCTCATTTTTAACACAATAATAAAACATTTACCAGTATCAAAGAAGAATTGAGAGGATAAATACCTTAATATTCATGAGGGGCTCAGATAACATATAGTCCTGTTTGTGCATATTTGTTATTTGCATATACAAATGCAAGTGTGTAAACACATGCCCTCTGATATATATATTAATTAGAAGCATATTCCTTCATTAGAAAATAGTATCTTTTTTCTAATTTTCTCACTTTAAGGTATTAATTTTTTTTAATCCTAAATAACTCCTTTAGTCATTAACAAAAAAAATTTACTCAAGCTATTTTTTTTGTTTATTCCCTTCAAGTGACTTTCTCCAGTCTATGAAATGTTACTCTTCCTGTTCTCAGAATACCCAAGATATTGTGAAAAAGTCTGAAAAACATAATGTGCAGAGCTGATGACTCACTGAATCTGAGAGGAATTTTGTCTAATCAGTGACTTAGTGAGTTAGTGACTTAGTGTAGCAGTCTTTGCAGAGGCTTACATGTTAATGCAAGGTGCAGTGCAGAGAGAACTGAAATAAATGCCTAAATAGACATTGTAGTTGTGTTGATCTTTACTCCCCTCATGACCTAAAAGTGAATAAACCAAAAAGCAATATATGTCATGGGTTATAGTAATATCCTTTACTGTATAGCTCCATCGGGATATTGAGTGTCACTAAAAACGAAATGGTCTGGGGCTTGTGCACACTCAGGGCACAATTGTTCACTTCAGACCTATCTCCAAAGTCATGGTGAACTCACTGGATCAGAGTACTCACTGCTACCATTTCTGCAATTATTTTCAGAACAGAAAGAAAGGTAAAGTAACAGTAGACCACATCTAAAAGGTCAAGAGAAAGAGAACTATCTTAAAATAGCTTGGAGCAAGAAGACTGTGCATTCAATTAACATATTAGTGAGATGATACCCCCAGATGGATTTAGTTCTTATGTTGGTTTCCAGCTACACATACTTGTTTCATCTTCTGCACAACAAAAAGTAGGGTCAGAACACCCCAAGGGACCAAAAGCCCATAGTGAAGAATACAGATGCCCCAAAAACATATTTCTCTTAATTTTTTCTTAACTTTCCCAGCTCTAACTCTGTTTACACTGGTGAACTGTAATGCATATTGAATTAGTATTCAATACATTATTGACTCTACCATGCACATCCCTTTGATATCTAAGCACTTTTCCTCTTCACACACTATCATTGAAAAATGGTTTTAGATGTCTATTTGTTAACATACGTTCTCAGCACTTGTATATCTGTGTGTCTTTCCATGTGATGTTTATTTTTCCTGTGCTTTATTTGCATGTATAAATAAAGAAAATGTCTGTTGTTGAGATACAGATTGGTCTTTGGAAAGGATGTAAGAAATAGATGGAGCCTTTTTCACTCCATCCATTTCAAAAAAGCAGAGAACCGCTGAGCAAAATGAATCAGTTTATGGACTCAGTATACTGCTGGAGAGGTCAGAACACAATGTGAAGTTCCCAAGCCCTACATTTTGCTTTCATCTTTCTGAATTCCCGGGAAGATAAGTAAAAATCACATGGAAAAACCCATGTCTCTCTGGGTGATGGATCTGTGCTTGGCTGATTTGTGGGTTCTCCAGGCAGTGTATGCAGCATTGTGTGTTCAAGAGTAGAACAAGACTTCTCCCTGAAGGACTGCACATGTAACACACGCTTTAGGGCTCCCCTGCCCTCCTTTGAACAAGTTTTGCTGGTGTTTTGGGATTGTTGAGCACAGGTGTCCACCTGTATCAGCTCAAATTGACGTTGTCAAAAGGCATCAATGCCTTTGCAAGAAAACAGTAGTGCTTGGGCTTGTATTTCGTTACTACTTTATATTACTTTGCTAATTACTTTTTGAGATGTCATGCATAAGACTCGAAGCTTTGGTCATTGGGCTAGATCTGCAGCTGGGACATTTTGGAACAGTGTTACTGCGTTTGACTGGCATCACCTAGAGATTTTACACTGTCATCTCATTGCAGCAGTGAAAAATGAAGCTTTCCCACGTCATACAGTGTGGTGTGCACAGAAAGAAAACCTGGATTCAGAATTTATCCAACAGCAATTATCTCAATGACAAATAATGAAAAGATGTAAAAAGCCCAGATTTTAATTCCATGGGTTATACTGGCAATTGAAAAGTCTTTAATTTCGATTATTTCTAATCTTACTCTTGTTGTTTTGATGAAAAGCTACATATGTTGTAAGTTAACAATTTTAATAGGTGATGGAAATCTGAATAGAATGCCAGTATATACTCTTTTTCCTCTTGGTTCCCGTGAATTTTTCTGTTTTAATTCTGTTGAAATAGAATTTGGGAATTTAGCCTTCCTCTTATATATTTTTTGTACCTGATATTCAGATTTTTTTCTCACTTCTCAGAGATCAGACATGCACAGGAAGACATTATTAATAATAAAATAAAATGCATGAAAATGCATAAAGATATGATTCTCTATTGTCCTTTTGGCTAACAGATTTTTGGCTATGACTGTTATAATTGCATTTCAGACTTCTTCATGAAGGTCTGAAGAATGAGTAAAAGTATAAGAATGACAGACTGTTAGCTTTGCTGGATGCTCTGTAGGGCCTCACTCAGAAAGTGAGAGAAATCTAATCAAGGTTTGGATAAAAGTGCCTAATGGAGAATAGGAAATTAGGGATTGGGTTTTTTATAATGTCTTTCTCAAGAATTGGGAAACAAGACTGTCTGAGACTTAGTAAAGTAAGCACTGTAAGTTATATAATTAAAAATTATTCATATAAATATATTTTTCAGCTACTTATTCTGGCACTGTAGTAATAATAGTTGTCAGAAAACAGAACTTATCACACTCAATTGCAATCTGTCTTTCAAAAAGGCTCTAGCGGAGTACTAGATAAAATGGTGCTTAGTAACATACGGCAGTTGGAATCAGGAGTCTCTTGTGCAACATAGAAATTATTACAGCCTTTATAATTAGCCTTGAATGGGTTGGAAGAGTGGCTAAAATTCTCAAAGATACCCAGGTTAATTAAGGACTTCCATAACATTTTCAAGAGTACCTTTGATATGATGAGTCAGAAACTTCAGATTGATATAGGAAACCAAATGCTATTTAAATGCTGCAAAAACCATGATCCAAACATAAATTCAGATAAACGTTCATGTAGGCATCACTAAATCTGTAAGATGCCTAAAATCTAATTTCTTCTGGTAAAGCATAAAATGCTTAAATACCTCCCCTTGAGAGCTTTAGTACTGGCTACACTTGCTTAGTAGCCTGATGCCTTAATGCTTACAGCAGGCATTCCCTACCTGTTTCCTTGCTGGTTCAATGGGCTGGTGTGCAAGCATAAGCTGCCTTAGCTTTTCCAAGATCACGCCCTTTGCCAGGGTCCTTACCTCTCCCTTCCAGAGTTTGTTTGGCCTTGTCTGTGCTGAATCATTTCAGCATGCAAATGCAACAGAAAATGTTGGATGTGAAAAAAGGTGTTTCTTCCCTCAGCATGCTGACCAGGATCAACACACCACCACCCAAATGCTCAGGTGAGTGTAGTAGAAAGGGTGGAAGCAAAGGGTGGGCAGAACCATCTGGCTCAGCCTGCTGTGGAAACCCAACGTCAGCAAATGCTGGATTAGACCATATGGAAAAAGCAGGAATGAAGATGTTTTCCTCACCCTGGTGGTTGTGAAGGCTGTTTCCAGTCACTTAAACCATGGAAGATTTGCACATTCATTTTTCCATCTGTCTTTATTTGCTCATGAGCAGTTTAAGTTAGGCTCTCATTTGGAGGCCAAATCACCTGACCCTATCACATGAGCTACTGTGCTTCCCAGATTTTCTGTGTGGTAGCAGGTGGCTCGAGAACTGAAGCAGACACTGCCAGACCTTCCTGGAACCTAGCTGAGCATCCAGCCCAGCTTACTCCACCCTATGGGAATCTGGGCAGCCAGTGCTATCTTCCAACCACAGACTATTCCTGCAGCTCCTCCATGCCCTCTCTGCTTTCCCAGGTATGTGCCACACAACTTGCCATTCTCAGCCACATGGGCCTTAAGTAGGCATTACAAGTCGACTTTCTCTTCTGAAGGATATTTTGGGATAAAATGGTCTTCGTATTGTCTGACAGAATTGTTCTTCTTTCAGTAGCATACTTAAATCCTTGTGTAGGAGAGAAAATATGTTTATGATTATGAGGGTCATTACCTTCATGGCTGAAGAACTCACATGGGATGTGTGGGCTGTAATCTCCTCAAGATGCTCAGAACCCCAGGTTACCGCATCTTGCTCTCTAACACTCAGTGTTTGGGATAAAAAGGAGCACTGGCATGACTACATTTTACCACCAGTACCACAATTTTTTTTGCCTAAGACTGCAAGAATATTAGTTCACAAAGGAATTCATGGCATGAATTCCAGTTACACAGGGCCTTCTTTTCTGGCGAATCTTCAAAAATTTCTTTAGCAGTATCTGTTCATTAGCTTAGTCCGTTCTCGACTCAGTTTCTGCTCAGAGACAGCAACTTCAGTCTTGCTGATTTCTCTTGGGGATAGTGAGATATGCAAACCCTTGGTGTTATGGTGCTTAGCTTTTTGGTGACTATACCCTATATACAGACCAGGGTCCTGTCTGGAAAGGGAGGTTTCACCTTTAAGTCTCATAGAAGCTTTTGAAAGTATCATTGCCTGCCATATTAGCTGAAAAATGTTTTATACAGAATGTGATACTCCCTGGTTGCTTCAGGATATGTAATCTGGACTCTGAACCCTGTGGTCACTGTGAAGCCTCCCAGTCACAGACACGTTAGAGAGATGTAAGAAAGCTTATTGCATTTCTCTGGCAAATGTAATGTGAGACCCTCACATAGTAGCTGATCTAATTTTCATTAGGTTCAGCTCCCTATTTTAGGAGATTTCACTGCAGAAAGTAAAAAAATTGCTTCCATGACTGTATTTCAGCAAGCAGCTTAAAAGTATGGGAGTTTTTCTTCTTGTCTTGCATTGTTAGCTTTAGTTCTATTCTATGATTGCCAGTTAAAATTGTGTTTTCCTTGTGACTGTGGTGTTTGAGAATTGTCTATAACTACAAAATTGTAAGACCATGAACATTAGATCTGAAAATGCTCACAAAAATTTTGTGCATTTGCCTCATCTATACACTTGAACTATGAAGCAGAATGGCAAATTTAGTCACTGTAACTATGTCTGCTCTGGCTTAACAGGGATGGGGCATGGGATGAGCTTGTTTCTGTGTTCTCCTGTTGTCCATCTCCAAACTGCTGGTTAATAATTGCAGGTTTTTCTCTGGACACAGTTTTGGCTCATGCTAGCTAGGATTGTCTCACAGGCTCAGTTCAGGGATGGTATGTGCTAGAGGACTGCTGCCAACAGGCAGGATGGATGAGGCCATCCTGCATAGGAGACGAGTACACAGTGGACTTGTCTCTATGGACATCACCCTGCCAGACCATTTGTCCTTTGAGCCACAGGATGAGCCCTCGGTGATTTTATTCATTAGTATGGATCTACAGAGGGCAACAGCCCACTGCCAGGATGAAAAAGAAAATTCAGCAAGGGTGAGACCTTTGTTTCAGCCAGAGAAGACTGATCTGTCTGGACTTCTCAAATAGCAGAGTATAGAAAGAGCAGCCAATTGAACATGGCCATTTCATAATAGGCCATTTCATTTTTTTCCCTCCAGATTGTTTTCTCACTTGATTTCACCCTGATGTTTTAAGAGAGCTGGGAGAGGTGCCACTGTCAGGTGGAAGAGGTTATCATGAACAAAGGAGCAGCAGGAGCAGCAGGACTGTCTGCTTCCTGCAGAGACCAGGGAAGAACAAAGACAAAATAAATAGTTATAAAGAACAGGAAAAAATTAGTGAAATTGGGCAACTCTTCCCTCATTTAGACATGATTGACATTTTCTGATTGAATCTTAATGATTTCTGAATTCAAAGAAAAAAAATATTTAAAATACTAATTATCCAGACTGCTTAACTTCAGGTTTCTTTTTCATTTTGAGTTGCACATGTCATATTGGATCAAATTCATATGACATTTGATCTCAGAATATTGTTTAAAGTTTTGTTTAATATCAGCTGGCTCATTAAATTGGCTTAGAAAGATTTTACATTCCTCTTAGGATATACAACTACGTTCATTAATCTTTAATAAATTATGTATCAGTAGCCATATAATTGATTGTAATAATCATATTGATTGTAATGTTGAATTTCAAAAGTTAATTTTAAAAAAAATTTTCTTTAATCCATATTTTCTATTTTTGTTCTCCTTTAAATTCTTCAATATTCTACAATCAAAATATTGTACCCAGAGTGCCTAAAAGAGACATGAAGATAGAAGAGAAAATCAGAACAAAACATTAACACATATGCTTCAAAGAAAAATCTTCTTTAACTGAAAAAATGGAAGATATTAGGAGTTCTTTGTCTTAATCAGAAAATACCAGGTTATTGGGGGGGAAAAAAAGTTCCAAGAGTTCTCTGAACAGAATACTATAGTCTGGATGTCTTTGTGCAAGCCAAAGGAAGATTTGAAATTTTTTTTCATTAGTCTGGCACTGGATTTAAAATTTGATAATGCATTCCTTTAATCAACTTTTGCTGAAGATGGCAAAAATGTAAGTTTTGGAGTGCATTTTCTGCTGATCCAGCAACTGAAGTTTGCACAGCTGGGAGATTTCTATTTTTTCCTGCAGCCTTTTCTCCCCCTCCCCCATTCTGATTTGTTATTGTTTGAAATTCTGAGAATGTTTTACACACATTTTCAGTGTACAACATTTGGATACTGATAAACGAATGACAAGTATGATATAAAGCCTTGTGGAAGACCCTGTAGGGTCTGCCCAGAGAGAAGAACACATCTGTCTCCAGCTGTGCAGTTATTTAGGAGTGAAATTACTTGTCCTGGGTTGGGCAAAGATAGTAATTATTTCTTTTTTTGTTGATGTGAAGATCAAAGGTTATTCTCGGGAAGCAGGGACAAGGACTGTGGTATTTAGCAGGAGAGATTTATCCAGGACATAATTTAGTGCATGGTTTGCACGTTAACCTGGTGCTAATGCATGTAGATGGCAGAGAAATTGTAAACAGTCTGATGTAAGATAAATTATAATTGGTGAAAAGTAAATTAATCTACTGGTCATGAATCTTCCACAGTTAGCAGAATCTTGAGCAGCTGCTACATTCCACAGTCACACTTTGAAAAGAGGCTGCTTGATCTGAGGATTTCTTGCTACAGTGCAAATAATTTGTTCTTTCTGTCCCTGTGAGGCTTTCTGTTTATTTATGTATTTATTTATTTATGTGTTTTAATAATGTAACCCTGGTTTTAAGAGTGGTATCCAGTTTTAGACTGATAACTCACAAATTTCTTCCCATAAGAGTGAATCCCTTGGTTTTGTGATTTGCAGTGTGCAAACTAAGAATACCCTACCCCTCCTTCAAAACCACAGAGGTAGGAGCTTATAAATATAAATGACCTCATGGTCAGAGAAGAGATATAATTTTTATTTCTCCACAATTTCCTGATGCTGTTTCTATGAAATAGCTTTCTCATGTTTCTAATTTCTAAATTTGACTTATATATGCAAATACCTTTACTCTTTTAAAAGTTACTCAGTATAAAATACAAATATACAAATTGTGTGAGCAGAGTGGAAAAAAAAGCTACAGAAATGATGACTGAAATCCCTTACAGCAAACCAAGATTTGATGAATATTTATGCCCTAAGTATTGTGACACAAAACATTTTCCAATAGTATTGACATACGCATAAAGTTTTTCGTTTAAAAAAAATGACTTTCACTATTCATAGAACCTCCATAGTTCTCTTTACTAAGTCATACACTGCTGAGATTTGTACTGTTTTAAATAAGGAAAAATGCCATGAACTAAAATGAGATATACTGATATAAATCCAGAATAAATTAGCTTAAATTTACGCTTAAGCATAAAATGTTTATGGCCAATTCCCATGACAAAAAATAGTCCTCCTGGAAGAGGCTTGGCAAAAAAATCAGAGACAGCAAAACAGTTTCATAATTGTAGCTCATTCACAAATATTAATGGAAACATGTTTTGCCAGGTATATTAAAATTCAGCCATTTGTCTCTTGAATAATTGCTAGGCTACGGAGAAACAGTGAAGAGAAGGAAGTTCTAGACTTTTTCTGTTCTTTCTCTGTCTTTGTTTTCATTTGAATATACTCAAGACAGCTCAAGTAATAAATCGTGATAACTGACTGTCCCATCTCTTGGATAAGGCGCCGACACCAAGGAATCAAAACAAATGACTTCTCAGATGGCTTTGCCATGATCCAGTCATCAGATGTCTGAGGGAGACAGGTAGTGGTGGATTGCACAGAGAATACCTAAGCAGGCTTTGACATGGAAGAGAAGTTTTCACTATGAGCAGATTTGGTTTTCTAATTTTGTGCAGGCCCTGATAAATCTCTCAGCACACACTAATCTGCTATTATAGCAAGTGCAGCCAAAATCCAGAAATTCTCCAGCTAATTCTGGCTGCAAGCCAAACCTCACTGTTTCCCCACTGTACTGCCCTCCCACAGAATAAAATCTTACTGGGTTCCCTTAAAATAGCAAACGCACTTTGAATTCATTGAGGGAAAACCAGCTCCAACCAATGAAAGACAAGCTACCAAGTCTTCCTATGGATTACTCTTAGTTTAACATACAAGGCCCAAATATAACATATATTTTAGCATCTCAGGTATGTGGATAGATGTAGCATTTCTGTGCATTTAAACCATTAAGATGGAGTAGATCAATGGGTCCACAACAGAAAGGCAGCAACAGTATGGCTTGGAAGAGGAGACTCCACCACCGGGCTTTTCTCAAATACACCAAGCAGAAACCAGCAGGTACAGTAAGGCTCAAGGTGAGGAGATTAGCAGTCGGTACAGGACTGAGATAATTTAAAGGTGACATGCCACAAAATTCAGCTACTGAAACTGTAGCTTCCTTATTTACCTTGGTGCTGAAGTGCTTCCATGTTGAAAGATTTCAACGGTGCCAACAATCCGTAGTGTCAAATTTCTGGGAAAGGAGGGTGGTGAAATCAATAGCAGAGTTTGTGGGCATGCAAAGATCATTCCTGTAGAGCAAAGCCAGGTCATATCAGGTGGAGTAGCTGCCATGGTATCTCTGGGAGTGAAACAGCTATGTGTGCTTTCTGCCTTTGCTGACAGCAGTTGTGGTATGATGCCAAAACTACTATAAATGTAATAAAATTTGGGAAAAGTTTATCCATACTCCAACTGATTAAGAGATATAGAAGTCTTGTCTACATAACTATCAACAGTTAGTTTTTAAAAACTCATTAATAAGTCTTGTATTTTCTGTAACTTCCTGTTCTTTCTTTATATGTTTCTTTTTAATTTTCAGAATGTTCTAATGCATGTCTTTTTAAAGTATTTGTTCGATTTTGCACTTATTACTCGGTTAACACTATTTTTAAAATTTCTCTGAGTAAGACTGAAGAAAAATCATTTTGTATCACTGTCTATTCCATGGAAGAAAAAAAAAAAAGAGACTCCACACTTGTCTCCTTCAAATGTTCCATAATGAAAAAAGGGCAAAACCTTCAAAAATATTTTGGAAAAAATTTGCTACCCTTCAGCTCTCAAGAGATCACATAATGGGCACTTTACACACCCAAAAAAAAAAGCATGTGGAATAAATGTATGCATAAATAACCGCTCAAGTACAGGGCAAATGTTTGCCATGTATGTTGTGTTTTCCAGGATGAATCTATTCTCTATGATTTTACCTATGTTATATATCTTGTGGTAGAATGTAGCAGAAACTCATAAGAGTTGATATAACACTGTTTGTCACTTAATAAAGACTAATACCATTAGCTGGCCAGAAAGCTGGGGAAAGCAACTGAAACAGGTCATGCTACTGACTAAGCCAGATTTCACAACAATTTTCAACAAATATGTAGAATGTGAATAAACTCCTTAGAGGACAATTTGATCTTAAAATAAATAAAAATAAAAAAGACAGTGTCATTATAAGCATCCAAATTTTGCCTTGCAAACCTCATAACTTCCTAGTATCACAAAAACATAGTTGTTTCATAATGTCACTGGGGAAAGTGTGTTAAACACATACTGTTTTAACCTGAAAAAGCAACCAAAACATCATCAGATTCACTGCACCAGAAAAAAATTTTAAAAAGAAAAACAAAAGAAAAAAGACTGTTTCCTTCAAGCCATGCAGATTTTACATTTTTTTTCTTTCGAAAACAATTGCTGATGATCTGCTAATGAGGCCTCTTATTATGCAGGAATGTTTACAGTTGTTAGTCTTCAGGCAAAGTTCAAAGGAATACAGACAATTACTTTAAAATTACCTGTGGCACTTAAAAAAATACCTCAATGACGCTTAACTCATCCACTTTCAAACTGCAAACTAGTTCTACAGGTTACTACAGAATCTGACTGCAAAGAAAGCCGTGGTGCATGTTGTAGATCAGGCCTCCAAACCCATGGATCTGCTTCTGCCTCGGTACAAAATCCCATGTATCACCACATTCCTCTCCGTGTGAATCACAGCCAGTCACAGCTGCTAGGTCTGGGTGGATCACCTTGTTCAGTAGAAAGATCAACTGGCTGAAATAAAGAAGGAAAAACAGTGATTTCCTGCCAGCAATTGCAAAGAAGAGTGACATATGGGAATGTTTCTTCATACCAGTCATGGTTAGCTGGTGGAAATCATTGCTGCAAGAGCTCATTGAGACTGGATCTGAGGGAGTCTGGATATCTACCAGTATATTTCTAACCCTCAAGAATTAGATTAGTAAAGCCCAAATATCCAGATGAGAATGCTAGAAGACATAAAACTTCCCACATTTCAGGAAATAAGCGTGGGATCCTGTTGGACAACAAGCTGTCCATGAGCCAGAGTGTGCTCTTGTTGCTAAGAAAGCAAATTCACTCTATTAGGTAGAGCACTGCCAGCAGGTCAAGGGAGCTGATCCTGCCCATCTGCTCAGCCCTGATGAGGCCACATCTGGAGTGCTTTGTCCAGTTCCAGGATCCTCAGTACAAGAGAGACATGGAGCTCCTGGAGTGCATCCAGTGGGGGCTATGAAGATGATTGAGGGACTGGACCATTTCTTATGAAGAAAGCCTGAGGCAGCTGGGCCTGTTCACCTCAAGAAGAGACATCTGAGGTAGAACCTCATCAAGGTCTATGAGTATCTGAAGGGAGGGTGTCAAGAGGATGTTTCCAGGCTCTTCTTGGTGGTGCCAAGCAAAAGGACAAGAGGGAAAAGGCAGAAACTGATGCACAGGAAATTCCACCTGAATCTGAGGAAGTGACCAAAAGTGACCACATATGGGAAGAGATTGACCAGAGATGTTGAGGAGTCTCCCTCACTGGAGTTACTCGAGAATCATCTGGATGCAATTCCATGCAATGTGCTCTAGGATGGCTCTTCTTGAGCGGGGAAGTTAGACTCGTGTTCCTTTCCAACCTTACCCATTCTGTCACTCTGTGACTTGCAGGAGGGTCTTCTGACATTGCATGTTTATTACACTAGTATTTGTAATTGGATTAGAAACAGGGTTGAACCATGTCAGGTGACTGACAGTGTGATAATTTGACAGCTGCTTAAAATACAATTTGGGCCTTACCAAACACTTCTGCAGCAGTTTGCATCAAAAATGAGTTGGTATTGTCACAGAATAGCTCAAGTTAGAAGGGACCTGTAAGAGTCACCAAGTCCATCTCCTGACTCCTTGCAGGACTACCTAAAATTAAACCATATGACTATGAACCTCATCCAGATGCTCCTTGAACTTTGACATGCTTGGTGCTGTGACCACTTCCCATCAAGTACATATGCCACCATTTTTGAGTCCTAACACTAGTTTTAATGCTATGGTGTTTAACTAGCAAACCATCTTAGTTTCTAGCTTCTGTGAACAATCTCTGTTTTTCTCTTTATTGTATCAAAACCTTTGGTCCTGATGATAACCTGATTTGTCTGTTCTGCATGCCCGAAATAAGACCACCAAAAGTTAAAAATAGTGGAAATCACATGGTGAACTTATATTCTGCTTCACATTGCATTAATTGGATCCAGCAAAGTTCAGGGGATAAAAATCTCTTAATTTAATTGTCAATGTAATGACAATTCATGCAGAGAGATTGATCTGTGTGAGAGCAGAGCCAGTTAAGAGGAATCCTTATAGTTACGCTGTACTATTCATGCTGCTTTCTGAAATCTACTGTTCCTTTTAATATTACTACTTTATTGCGTCTGTACCCGTTTGCTGTTTAAAGTAGATTAAACAAATTTCTATTCCATTTTCCCTGTAAATACTTTACATGTGTTACTGAACTCTTATAATGAAGCAACAGCTAAACCATTTGTAGAAGTGAAATTTGAAATCCGAAAAACGCCTAAATTTTAGCATGAAGGCACCATTCAGTCTTTGCAGCTGTAACTATTCACTACACTCAAATTTAGCACTGGGAGTCTTCTCCTGTCATGATCTTGTAGTATTGTTGTTGGGAATGCTTCGTAATGGGAAAAGGCAAAAGAAGCAAGCTCTGCTCCAGATCAGAGCGCTACTTACTTGCACCCTGAAGCAGAGCATGGATTATGCAGAAGAACAGTTAGAGGTCCTATCTTGCATTTTTTAAACTTCTTCCTCCCCATATACAAGGGTCCTTAAACTTCTAATTTTAAAAGAGTTTTGTCTCCAAATGATCAGTACGTGTCACAGAGGTTTAAGATAATTTTCCAAAGATTTAAGAAAATAAAAGTATTTTCAATCCTCCTCCAGTATAGTACTTAAATTTTTCTTACAATACCTGAGCACATATAATGGGAGGAAACTTATACATGATTGAAAACACAGGATTTAGCACTAGAAAGATTTTAACGCAGCATTATATAAGTAAACCTCTGCACAAGTTTATTGCTATAAATTCAATCCCGTAGCAGAGCATTGTCTGGTGGTGCAGCATTCCCTGTTACAGGAGCATGGCAGCAGTAGGAAGTCATATTTACCCCAACTCACAGTCTCTGACCATAAGACCTTCAGCTGTGTTAATAAATATCTTTGAGTAGCTACAATATTTATTTTAAATTTAATAATTTACTTCTTATGCATCTTTTTTTTCTGTCCTTTTTGTACTTTTATCTTTTTTTGTACTTGAGAAAAGAGAAAACAAATAATAGTTTTCATTGTCTGTTTTTCACATGTCATCTCATTGATCGCTTGGCCAATATTTCTTGGCTAGAAGGAGAGTAGGAGAATATGTAGACAGGGTGTGCCACAAAATTTTATTGAAACATTGTGAAATCTATGCATTTGGGTCAATCTTCAACCTGTGCTGTGTAGTGTAGAGGCATGGTCTGGCCCAGCAAGAAACTTGCTTTAGAATAGCACTTCCACGGAGCAGTGGAAATTCTGTATTTCCCACTACCAGGGAAACAGATTGCCCTGTCCCAGTCTGAGAGCAGAGTACAAACAACACCACACACTCTGAACTGGGCAGCGCAGTTCAGCTAAAACCACAAAAGAAGAAAAGAAACACTGACTGATGTGTTAAATTAGAAAGAGAAATTAGAAAGGAAAAAATTCTTTGGAAATATTCCAAGAAATAATGAAGCACTGTAAACCCCCTAAAATTTATCTATATTATATGGATTGTATTGCATTTTTATATTGTAACTCTTGCACTGCGAAAAAAATGCTTGTACAAAATGTTTGAAAAGTATTACTGTACAGTTAATGAATACTCTAAAATAATTATTTGGAGGATGAGTCGTGTGTAATTCAGAGTGCAAATATACATTCGCTTTGGTGTAGCAGAAGAAATAAGACTTTTCAAGATTACAATACAGTTTCTCAAGTTGCAGTCTTAGAATGACTTTCCATATATTATATGGATTCAGATTAATCTTAATCTTAAATTGGTTTGAGAGCCCTTCTGTATTAATCAACAGATTTTTCCAAGTAACATATTTTTTCTACCTTCCTTTCTTTGAGTCCTTAAATTTAATAATGTTGGGATTTCCTCCTCCAAAGAAGGATCTGCTAAATAAATTTAAATGAAATAAAACACTTAAAAAAATAATGAAACATGTGAAAAATACAGTCTGATAAGATCAAGAGTCTGAATCTATAATCCCCAAAACATGACAATTTGAAATTAAATCTGAATTGATGTGTTCTTGAATTGCTATTCAGAAACATTTACTTCTTTCTTTAAAAAAACATTTCCCCAAGTCCATAACCCGAACATGAAGTTCATACAGGAAAATATTCTAGAATAAGGCTATTATTATACAAGCCCCATAACTCCCACAGAATTTCCCTTACGAAAGAGAACTCCAGACTGGCTAGTTGGCTTTCCAGTCATCATTGCTGGTAGACACATTCAGTGGGGTTATTATTGTGGGTAATGCCCCATATGCTTCCTGCATTAAGAAGGTGAGGGGAGATGAACACCTGCCATGACATAAGTCATAATGAAATTCACTTCACAAAGCAGAAAAGTCCTAAAAAATGAGTGGAAAATCTCTATTTCTGAATTTGAAAGTGGAGTTGTAAAGGGGACTTCCAGCCAAAAACCTATCAGGTTTTGAAATAGATGACAGGGATAGCCTGCATCTTGCATTTGCAAGGTTGTGGAAAAGGTTAGAAAAGGAGACAAGTTGCCAGATTTTTAAAACAGGGTGGTGAGTTCTGGTTTTGGATGGCAGCACTGACAGGTCTCACCTGTCTCACCTTGGTGTTAAGCAGCAGGCAAACAGAAATGTTCTACAGTAAAAGTATTTTCCCACACGCCCCACCACAGATGTTTTGTAGACATGGTAGAATGAATTGACAATAATATAACTGTCCTTAGAAGCAGGTAAAAAACTGTACTTTTATGATGCCAAGCACAGTACACATCTGCTAAAATGCAACTGTAAAGGAAAAAAAAGAGAAATTACAGATCTCCACTCATTTCTGTGGTGAAAATGTGGGACAATGCTATGACAGTAGCTGGGAAGCATGGCAGGAGGGGGCAGAGGGATCACTTTTCTCTAGGCAGGCAGATGCTGAGCTTGGACAAATATCTGGTCTGACCCATCTGTGGCTTTTCATATTTTCAAAAACAAGCAAACAAAAAGGACATAAGAATTGACTCCTCTGCTGTTTTAATTTTAGTTGGTTCATCCAACATTTCAAACCGAGCTATACGAATGATGGGGTTTTTTTAAAAACGAGCAATACTTTTACCTCTAAACCTTTTCCAGATTTGATTTCACAGGGTGAAATTAAGCCAGTGTGAAAGCCTGAGGTGCCCAGAATGGAAATGCTGACAAACTTTCAGCTATAGATGTGCTAGGAAGCCAACTCAGATGCATTGTCATTAATTAAGCAGATGAAACAGAAAACAGAGAAAAATGGGCTGAAGTTCAGTGGTTACTTGTTGCAAATTTGTAAATGGGCTCTCTACCATAGACATATGTAAAATAATGGTCCTGTTAAAAGTTATATGGAAAATAAAGGTTCTCAGCAAGCTAATTTTACTCTGTTAACAAAGCATGGTTTCAAGCTATTCTTGTTAACCATCCACCCACCTTCTTTTCCTTCACCACCTCAGATTTGCAGATAGGAGGTACAATTACAGTCCTTTGTTTCATCCTGAGATCTCTTTACAAAATAAAGTCTGCTTTTATCCTGTTGAAACCTATGTGCTCTCCTTCATTGTGTAAAGCTAAAGAAGTTGAGGTCTAACTTTAAAGTAATCCTTTGTGTTGCTCTTTTTTCCCCCCTCCCTGCCTCTTTGTTGTATGTATAGCCTGACTGTGTGCCTTCAATTGAACTTTTCCCCTGGCAAATCACACACTTAAAGCAGGAAAAAAGAGGCTGGGGTGAAATCCTGGCCCCACTATACTTCATGGGCTTTAACGGGGTTAGGTTTCCACACTAGTGGCCGTTGCTCTTTGAATTGCTCCTTTTAGTCCTGCCCGAGATGTTTTACCCCTCCTGGAATGGAAGTGTTCTGGCGGGCATTTCTGGCACAGATGATCTGCTGCAGTGAACGGGAGTGCCAGGAATTTGGGTGATTTAACTGGCTTTGACACGGGCAGTTGACACCATAGTGGGATCATGATCCGAGAATTTAAATACCCCACTCTTAACAAATGTGCAATTTCCAATATGACTCCAAAAGAGTGATGATAAAAAAACTATATATTTGTAATTATATTTGCATTTTTATTCCTCTAACAGCCTTTTTTACATCGGCCAGGGCATGCCAGGAAGATTGACTTTTCCAGTGTACTTAATGGGATGTTCTGTGCATTTGTAATGGAAGAGGATGCTGCAAAATAAGAAGAAAAGGGTGTAGAAATAAAATTAGCCAAAAACCAACACCGCCACTAATAGTAAGAAGAGTCATCATCATCAAGATAAGGTTGACGACAGTGGTAGGAATCTTGTCCACTTGCCTGTGCAGAAGGAAGGTGTTTGTCTGCAAGGTCAATGTAGTGGTGCTACAGGGACATAAAATTTGGAATATTAATGCTGGGCTGTTTCTCGTGGTAGACTTTGCTTTCTCTTTTACGCCTGTGACACAGCTGTTCTCCAAAGGAGCCACAGGAGACAGGACTAACAGCAGGCTTGTCAAAAGAGTGTGTGCCTGAAGACTAAACCCTTCCCCCTTCATCTGCAAGTAGCTTCAGAGTGTGCTGATTTCCAGGCCATCTCCTCCATTTCCATTACGTAAATACCAGTAAGCACACACTGAGCCCTCCAGGCAGCACATGCTTTGTGTTGAGTCAAATCCACAGGGATGTAGAGATTGAAGTAGATAGGTTTGATCAAATAGAATGGGCAGTTTCACATTTCTGTATCTTTACCTTCATTCCTCAGGGAGACCATAATCCTTGGAGAAACTGCTTCTTCCTTGCTGCTTCTGAAACTGAGGCATGACCTTTCTGAAATCAGTGCTGTGTTAGTGATGTTTAAAAGGTACAAGTCTTCATACTGCTTCCAAAGAGATGTGCAGGATGTGCTGAACTTTTTCACAGAAAACTTGCTTCACTGCCCACAGACGTGGCTATAATCTTCCTACCATCTATACACATCCTCAGCTGAAATGTTTATAGTGTCTTTTGATACTTTGAATTTTGCCCAATATTATTTTCCTATCCTGTTCTCCTGACACACTAGGGAGCAGATTTTTAGCTTCCAACTTCATACATGAGATGGATACTAAAAAAACATCATAGACATCTCTGGTGTTCGCATTTTGCATAGGATGTTGAGAAACTGGAGGGGCTGCAACATGATTTGAGAGCTGGAGAAAATGTCTAAACACCCTCAATCTGTTTAGGTTATCAAAAAGAAGACAAAGTGGTGACTTGCTCACTGTGTTTAAGTACATCTGCGGAAACGTTTTGACCTTGTAAACTCATCCAGAACAGGAGTTTCATGAGGACTGAAACCACTAGCAAATGTCAATGAATTCAGAGCATAGAGACAAAGCGGAAAATCTTTTTGTTTTGGAACTTTTAAAGCTAAAGCTTATTTCTGCATTTGAAAAGATTTAATTTAAAGTTTTAACTAAGTGAAAAGAGTTAAAAAGAAGAGCCTAGCTAATAGTTTTGTATTGACTGAACCCTTTTGTTTGTTAAAGCAAACACTGGGCTGACTCATTATGTTGATAATAGCTCCTCTAGTGGTACAGCTACCACTGTGTTAATTATTCTAGTGCTGAAGAGAAATCCCCTGGGGTGGGTTTTGTACTTTGAAGCTGTTGTAATTAAAAAAATGCAACAAGATTCTGGAACTATCTGAAAGTTCTTGGATATGCAAAAAACCACCATCCTCTAGCAATGAGAAAGAGCATGGCCTACACACATTTTATTCTGATAGTTTTTACTGAAAAGGAGAGGGAAACCCTATTATTACTGGTTTTCAGTCTTAATAATCATTTAAATCTTTTCCATGAGAACCTTCTGAAGTTATCAGCAATGCTCAGATGGAGTTTTCTTATACCATCTAATATTTTTGATTTGAAGATGATCAGATTTATTAAAAGTGTTTGCTAAAATAATCATTATGAAGATTCCCACACATTAACCAAAATATTTTAGATCATTTAAACAGTCACATGCAGGGTTTCAGGGAATTCAAGAAAAATAGACATCAGGGTGAGAATGTTAAAGTAATCAGAGAAATGGGCCCCTTAGACAGACAACCCAATCTTTTTTTTCTGAAAGAGAACTCTCAAGCTTGGGGTCTAGGTGAGAGAAAGAAAAAATGTGAAGTGAAAGAATGCATTTTCAAAATTCTTATGAAGCAAAGTCTTACTGTGTTTATGCAGCTCTTGTACCTGCACTCAACTTTTTGGAATAAGTGGAAGTATTTTTCTCTCACTCTACAGAATACCAAATCTAAAGACAATAAGATTAACAATCTCCAGCAACAGTACTTCCATCTGCTCCATAGGCCAGCCAGCAACTCTGGACTCCTCCAAACTGTTCTGAAAAAGAAAGCATTTGGATAATTGGACAAAGGTGCTTGGTGGAGTTCTAAAATAATCACTACCATCCCTCATCTTTCCCAGCCCTAACTATACATTTGAACTCTATCTTTTAATCCTGCTTTTTTGGCAGAACATCTTTAATCTCTTGCCCTCCATTCTAAGAAAAATTCATCCACATGTGAGTTTAAGTAAAAGTTACTATTTATAGCAGTTTAAAGTGGTTTATATTGTCTAAATTTTTATTATACTGTCATGATAAATTTGTAGGCTTTTTTTCCCAGGGTTTTGCTTTGAATAGAGGCTCAGATGTGTACTCTGCTTATGCTGCCTAACTACTGAAGCTGGATTATTTTTTTTCTTCCCATAACAATTACTTTTACCCCTTCATTTCATTTTCTAAAATACAATTTGAGGGCATTTATAAAAAAGTTGCAAATTTGACTTGCATTTTTTTATTTGTTCCTGCCAAGTGAAAAATAAAGACAAATTTCGGTAATGAGAAATTTCCAAATGCTTTAAATCCTATGGTTTTGTTCACAGCAAGTCTAAGGTGCCCTTCATAATTCTCTTGCCACTGTCAGTGCACCCATAGGTAAGATGCAACATGGTAGCTTGGATATTTGCTTGGAAGATGTCCTACTCAAGCCCTCTGTCTTCTTCTCTTTTGAAGTGTTTCCAGCCTCTTCCAGTTGAATGCAGTGTGATGCTTCTCACTGCCACTCTTGGTGAACTCCTGTTTAAACTCCTAAAATATCTAAGAAACAATTATTTAATGTTACTTTGATTAGTGAGAGAAGAAATAAGAATTTCATTGTATATTCTGGTTCTGTGGTCATATAGAAAAAGCAATTACTTGCACTGCCTGCTGCTCACACCCTAAATATTTGGGTGATGATTTCCTGGATACATTATGTTGAGCTAATACAGAAATTTGATGCTGTGTTTTGGGTAGGGAAAGGTCTAAAAACTGGCTGGATTAGTCAATGGCCTAAAGACTGCTTACTTCTTAGTGAGCAGTACATAGGATAACCCGTGTTCTTGAAGACTGTTTTATTTTGCTTTAATTCCATGGCTGTTGTGACCGGATGAATTATCAGATGTAGGGAAAAGCCACCTGGGTTTAATTAATCATTAACCCCCTCAGTGTTTGCTGGGAGCTGTGGCAAGAGTAGGAAGAAGGCTCTGAAGCCTCTGTAAGATGGACTCAACTCATGTACAGAGCAAGAAATTTTCAAGAGTCTCTAAAATATAAAGAAAGGTCCTTTCTAATGTGAGATTAACAGACTGAAGGGCTCATTAAATAATCATATTTTGATGAAGTCTTGCTATGCCCAGTTTTGTGCCTCACACTTCAGGAAAAAAGATGTATTTCAAATAAGAAAGGACAGCAGAGGTCTTGAAAATGTGATTTATCTGGGAAGAATGAATGAATAGTGTTAAACTTCAAGAAGTGTGCTATCTTGTCTTCTACCACCAGGGAAGTTTAAGTTTTGGTCATCCTCGTCCAGATGACTGCTGTAAACCTTAGACCAGTGGTTTCCAAATTGGAAGACAAGACATGATCACAACGAATGTGAATGAGCAACCAAGTCCCAAATAATGAGCTTCGTTTCTGCAGGACAGTATCAATATTGGTCTGGCAACTGGTCTGGGAGAGGGGGGAGACTAAGGAGCCACACCCAGTACTGCGTAGGACAGGGCTGATTCATGTCCCTGACTCAGGAGTATAAATTCTGGTTCTAGTTGAGTTACTCACACAACTTTTCATTGCTTGGGTTTCAGTCCCTGATCTAGCGTATAAAACAGCAGTGCTTCAAAACAAGAAGCTGAGTCTACCCACTTGCTCCCAGAAGGTTTCTAATTTTCAAGTCCTTCTTTAAAGATAAGGATTAAAATCCTATAAACTAGAAAATTCATTACCTACTGCCTAGATTAGTGCTTTAACCCCTGAACTACTGGATAAAAAGAACAAAGAAAGGTTCTTCACACCAGATATTTTGTGCAAAATTTGGCATGAAGAAAACCAAATGAAGCTATTGTATAGATTCAGCAGGATTTATATATAGTTTTAGGTGACTGAAACTGAACTTTTCAAGGGAAAAAAAATGTGCCTTCTTACCACTATAAACTACTGCTAAGATGTTCTTCTAGCACTTTTAATTATGTTAAAGTGTTAACACATTTAGGCATACAAAGTTATACTTCATGTTTGGACATGATCTCTGTGAATATAATGTCTTCACTCTTTTCTGGAAAGATATGACCTGACAACAGCTGTTACTCTTATGAGAACAATGTCCTAAGTATTGTTTAGATGTTTGCTGATGTTCTAAATGTCTTCAGGAGACCAAGGAACATCGCTTGTCTACAGTTTATTTTACAAAGGGACAAAAAAGTTAACTGTGTCATGATCCTAGAAGATTAAAAACAGAAAAAAGGATATCCTATTTTATAATCAGAGAACACACAACATATGGAAATACCTCTTTTTGACTCTTCCCTCTGATATTAAAATGCAGTACCAATTGCAACAGACTTCACTATTTATAACATGACAATATTTTTCCTTTTTTTCCCAGTTTATCAAAGTATCAGAGTATTAGAACAGTCTCTTGCATTCTTTACAAATGATAAGAACAAGTTTAAAATTATATCCCCACACTATTTTTTGCTGAGCTATTTGGAGATTAAATGTGATACAGTAAAAGTTAAGTACTAGTAAATGGATTATTGGTTCCAACATATAGAACCTACACATTCCTCGGGCAGCCCAAACAAGTACTTAGCTACTTCTTAATCCCCCATTGCCCAATGCAGAGAACAATTGTTTTCTGAGCCATGGATCTGACTACTGTTCAAGTTTGATTTTTCTTTTTTTCTTTTTTTCCCCCCTCATAGCTATCAGTGATGGGATTGAAAACTGTCATGGAGAGAAAGGTGAGGCTACCGCTGTAAAAAGAGAAATGCAATAAGCAATATAAGTGCAAGCCAGGAAAAAAAAGTATGCAAAATAGAAACAGAAGAGTATTTTTGGTATTTTCTCTTTCTATGTTTCTTTAGTGTTTTTTTACTATTACTTCTCATTTCAATAAAGAAGTTTTCCCATTATAAGCTACTTTTTTAAATTAAAAGAAAACAAAACCGGCACTAGTAAAGAGCTCTATGTGCAGTTTTTAATGGGGGAAAAAAAGTTGTAAGAACCTCAAGAGTAGATGAAGGGCTGTCGAATCCTATAGCTGTGACAATGGTTGTGGGAAAGTCTGGAACAGCAGGGAAGAAAGTGTGAGCCAAGAAACCTGAAAAATAGTCCAAGTACTTTCATAAAGTCCTTCTTTTAATAATGTGGGTTTAATTTTCATAATATATTACCATTTGGTTTGTTTCTTAGGGACCTGTGTTTATTAGAGAGCATTCCCTGAAGCTGTCAGTCTATGGGAGTTCCCCTAAACTCCTCCAACATGCAGCTTTAGCGGTTTTCCTCTGTTTTGAGAGGGTACATTAATAACCACACACTAGTCTAGGCATTAAATAGGCCACCCACCCTTTGAGAAGTACAGTTCACATTTCTATCCACTCCTGATGGCAGCTAGCCTAATGGGAATGATGTCAAGGGGTGCAATGAAATACTCTGTGTGTCTCTTTACTCCTGCCATCGTGAGGACCTTGTCCTGTTTGACAGCTATTTGTTCAGTCAGGGAATATTACGGAGGGGTTGATTTAGTGCTGATGAGAAAGGAATGGTGCCACCCTCATTATTAGCAGAACTGACGTCCAGCTTGTGCTGTTGCCCTTTGGCCATGTCTGCACACATATGACCTGGAAGACATTCTAAATACTCATAGCTCTCAAGTTTATCACTCACACATGCTGCACAACCACGACCTATGAGCAACATCTGCAGAGGTGGGAGCCTCATTTTCTGGCCGACTCCAGATTGTTTATTCTTGCTCTTGTAACTCTCTTCCCGTCTACCTCTGGCTGGCTCTGCTGAGTCTGTCCAGGAGCAGACACATGGGCACAAATGAGGTTTCTGAGGAAGTGCATGTGTGTGCATTTGTATATGTGCAATTCTTTATTACCAGCAGGGCTGGCAGCTCTGTTTATTTAAAGTTGTCTGGCACTTTCCACTACAAAATCTAATTTCCAGTTGCCGAAATTGAACTATTTGTCCTGACATGTTTCAAGTCAACAGCCTACCTCCAATTCAAAAGTTTGTAAGAGGCATATGCATATTTATTTGAAGTTATCACCCCCTTCAGTAGTTTCCTGAAAGTTAAGGACACCAATACTTTGCTTTACAAGCAGTACTTTTCCCACTTAAATAAAACCACAGTTCTCTGGTGAGAACTGATGCCTTCACAGTAGCAGGAGTGTCTGCCAGCTCAGTTGCTGGCATATTGGCAGCTGCTAATCTAGGTGAATAGTCTTTCATTGGTAATGTGTCCAAATCTGGCTGAGATTTAAGCGAACACATCAGAAATTGCAACCTGCCCTGTAACTGCAGCTTGGTTTGCTGTTTCGACAGCCACCTGAAGGAACATCAACTGGTTGTAGGCTGCACTCTAGCGTCCCTTGATTGACAGGGCTCCAGATTCTACTGCTGCCAAAACTCAAGTGGCTGATACACCCATCCTACAAGTCCTTAGGACATGCCTCACAATGCATCATGCATTTGTCAGCTCAACGTTATGTTTGTGGCCAACATTCAGTGATATAAAAGGGCCAGGAACTCTAGCTCTGACACCTGATAACTTGGCTGCATCCATATCACATAACACTCAATCTAGGGTCCCCAAATATGGTCAATATGTATGTGCACCTAGTGGACAATTTTTTACTTGTGACATGCTAAAACTACTGCGCTGATGTTTCTCTCTGATGTACTGAATTCACTACTCTTCCAAATCTGCCCATGCATTGTAACCATTCCTTTGATGTTTCTCAGCATTCAGTAGCCCAAATAGCTACTTCTCTGACCAGAAAAGCAGACAGATGGGGTATGCAAATCTCTCCAGGACAAAGATTCTTCGTGGAAGAAAAAAATAAGGGTATTTATAGCAAAATTCTGATATTCAGGAATCATATATTCAGACTGATTGGTGAAGAGGCCAAAATCAAGGTGGCTCAGAAGGACCAGAAGGGGCTACATCACAGCAGGCAGTCCTTACTCACCAAAGGCAACTCTTCTCTCTCCAGACCCCAGCACTTGTCCCCGCTATCACGCTGCTATCAGCAAATGCTAACAGTGTGACCTACCCCTTCCAGCGATAATCAACAAAGAAGAAGACCCATCCAAGTGTGATATCAAGTTACTTCATTTGTTCAAGTGGAAGAAACTTTGTCTGGTGTAGTGGGAGATCAAAGGGCTGTTATATCAGGTTTCTCTTTTATCTTATTTATTTATTTATTTATTTATTTATTTATTTTATTTCCTTTAAAATGAAAAACCCAGACCTTCTTCATACATTAAAGAATAGTAATCTAGTGGTGTATTCAGATACTCATAATTTGGGAAATTCCAGATTAAAAGGCATTTCCAACCTTTTAGTATATATTTTAAATATGTGATTTTATGATTTAATAAAACATAAATATAGAAAATACGATATAGTTTGCATTGGTATAAAACACAATCAGATTTTTTTACAGGTCTTAATGTGCATTATTCTCTGTTTCCCAATATGTAATCTTTTATTACAGTGTCTGCTTTACAAAATTTTCTTGAACTGTTTTTTTCTTTTTTCAATTAACTGTCTATTAGTTGTCTAATATAAATTTCCAATCAACTGCTGAAAAAATCTTCAGGTTGATTGCTCCTTCTGACTAGAATTGCCTTCTATGGATAATGAACCTAGACACTTAGGTACTGGAAATAGCAGATTAAAAAGCCAGTCAATCATTTCTAATAATTTTTAGTGTTGTGAAAGGAACAAAAAAAACCCCTAAAACAGCACATGATGTTTTCAAGTAGAGCAGCTTTTAAAAAGCTTTTATCAACAGCAGCTGTCACAGATGGGTTATGTTAGTCAAGAAGATTCCAAAACAGGAAAAAAAAGCCCCTGCTTATATAAATGAGAAGAATATCAGCTTGATTATAATATTCTTTCACTGAGAGAATATGCAATGTTTGCCTCGTCTGTGTTTGCTTAAACAGAGTAAAGAAGTGTAGACCATAAAAATATACTTCAGAGCCCTTTTTCCCATCTAAAAACCTCCCATCAATTCATATGCTCAGTGATTAAACAGAACTCCATATATCATTCTGCATATTTTGAGGACTTCGTAGGAGCCTGGACAAGAGAAGACCTAAGAAGATCTTGAAGCCAAACACTGAATTCTTCAGTCAAAGCATAACAATTTATTGCCAGACTCATTTCTGAACACCATTATCTTAATGTATTTCAAATTGATGTCGTTACTCATTTTTATTTGAATCTTTACAGAACTTTAATTAAACAAAACTGTTATCCATAAAATTAGCATAGACAGTCACAAGCCAAAAGATATTAATAATCTGAAATTAATAGAACTTTCTCTGACATGAGCTCACATTTTCTGGTTTTAGTCATGTCAATAGAATTAAGTGGAGTGTACTTAATGATTCTTGTAGTCCGTGTTAAAACACAGCTCTTCATGAAGTGAAAATGATGATGCTTATATTTGTCAAGTTCATGGAAGAACTAATTAGCATCAGAATACTGATTTAAAAAAATATTTCCCTAGCCAAATCTTTCAGCATAATCTAATAACAAACTATCTGTTTTAGTCTTTGTTATCAAGATTATGTTCTTTATTCTGTCTATGCATGTAAAGCATATAGATAAAAAATGCAAGAATGTTCTTGATCTTATGTACACAGCACTTTTACAATCATGCAATTGTTTGGGTTGGAGAGAACTTTAAAAATAATCTAGTTCTAAACCCCCTGCCATGAGCAGGGACATCTTCTGGGTTGCTCAAATTCTCATCCAACCTGGCCTTGAACACTTCCAGGGATGGGGCATCCACAGCTTCTCTAGGCAATATATTCCAGTGTCTCTCCACCCTTATTTTAAGAACCATAATTCCTTTAGGTTTCACAATTTATGTTCTTGGAAGTCCAGTGGTGCACCTTCAGAAGGACAGTCACTAAAAGGTTTCATCTTCTGAAGAAGATAAGGATCCAAATCACCCGAGGTTACGGTGGGACCTTGGCTGCACACCGTAGGCATCAGAATACTACTGAATGATGGTAGTACTACTGTCACCTCTTATCTGAAAAACAGGCCAACCACTGGCATCAAAAAAACAAATGTAATGTTTTAGGACAGCAGTTTCAACATCTGAGCCCATATGCTCCACCAAGAGCCGGTGAAGTATGTGTGAGGGTCAGAAGTCTGAGCACTCTCCTTTGGCTGTGTCACATGTAGGCTGGTGTTATCCACTACTTCCCAAGGAGGCTGTCTTTCTCAATTTATTCTATAGGGAATGCAGAGTCTTGACTCAGTGTTATAATTCCATTTCCTAAAACTGGCACCCGCAAATCAGATGTAGTTAAGCCACATCAACATGCTCTTCTCAGAATGTTCCAAAGCAAAAGAATATCACTCACACCAAGTGCACATTACAATATACTGCAGTTGGAATTGCACAGGTTGTTGCATGCAGAGGATCAGCTGGAGACCAACTCATCTCTGCCTTCACTTATATTGCTTTCAGAACTTTTTTTCCCCTTATACCTGATATTTTGGTATCCTGAATATATTAGAAAGGTTTCTTTAACTACCTGCCTGACGTAACAATTGGCTTGCTTTGAGCAAGGAGGTGTTGGGGGAATCTTAGGACAGAAGTTGTTCACTGTAATGGATAGAATAGAATATTGTACATTCTATTTCAGCTACATTCAGAAAAACCCTAACTGCGAACTACAATCCTTCAGAGATCATGGTTCCCTAATATGTCTCTCTTGGCTCTTTAAGGACTACAAACTTCCTAAGTTTTCCTGTTGCTGACATCCTCCTTTGTTCAAATAATCTGAACAGTATAATTAATTCAGAAGAGTTAAAATCAGTCTGCAATTAATTTGAAGTTTGCTGCCTGCATTTTAGATCAGACAGATCCTGTGTTTCTAAGTGTATCTGTTATTTCTAACACCATTGATCTAGTAAACACCTACTCCCCCTAAAATCCTTGTCCTGTATTTTTGAAAACCACAGACTCAGGAATCTGTAGGAGATCTATTCTGAGCTTGTCTGTAAATTCATTTTGGATATCTGCTAAATATACAGAGTTTTCTAAACACTTTTAAAGATAAGACACGGGCAATTCTATGTGGGAACTATCATATAACACATTGTAAAACTTTAAAAAGTTTAAAATGTTTCACTGTATCAAGATGCCAGAAAGATAAGAAAGGAATGTGTTAGTTTGCTTTTAATAAAGACAAAAGGATGGGTCAGTAAGTAATGAATAGTAAAGCTGCTAGAGATTAAGAGGTGCAAAATTATAAATAAAATGATAATACAATTTAATAGGAATTACATTCTCAGTCAGATTTTGTATATTTTGTTCTTTATGTCCACAACAGCAATATCAAAAGTAATGTTATTTTGATAAAGAACTATTTTGCAAAATTAAAATGTATGAATAAAGATAATAAAAAAGGTAATTAACAATAGAACTGTCCTAAATGGCTCATAAATCCAACGTCTAATAAACCCCCAAAATTTAGTTCAAACTGATGGTAAAATTGAATTTGTTTGAATATGAAGTCTCCAAGTAGTCAATGAGCCATTAAACCTGAAACGCTCTTGAATGTACACCAAGATATCATTGAAAGAACTCACTACAGCTAAAAGAGGGAGAGACTGTCAATGAATTCTGCTTAGGAGTGAATGATATAAATGGCAAGAAATGCAAACAGAAATGTTATTTATTTTTCTTATTCAGTGTAAATCAAACACAGTAAAAATTTAAGATTGCTACTTCTCAAAACATATCCAGAACGGAGTATCAAGGCAACTCATCCTTCTGCCTAGAAATTTCTTTCTCTTTTCCCTTCTTTCTTGTTTGTGCTGTGGGAGGATCTTAGCCCAGCTCTTACTGAGTACTAACCCTGATTATCATATTGTTTTTCTTATTTTTCTTAAGCTGCGATGTAAAAAGGTCTAGCGGCAACATTTACAATCATATAGCTGTAGTAGAAAAGCTATAGAGGTAGCAAAGACACCAACCTTCTTGTTCTCACTTCTATCAAGTAAATGCCATTGTTTGGCAGACCAGAGGAAGAAATTCAGGCTGTACATAATATTTTCACCCAATTTCCTCTTCAAAGTCATTAACTTAGTTAGCAGAGTTGTAGTCATTCTGCCAAAACACTGTGTATCTTTGGCATTCCCAGATAACCAGACATAGAACATATTTCTGTAGGTATAACCGAATTCTGAAACAAGTACTAACTGTAGTATAAAATACACTTGGGCAGCATTTTCATTATAGCACTTAATCCAGCTGAATTCTGTATGAGTGCCTCAGAATTCCTCTGAAGAGTATCATATTTGCAAAATAGATTTGACAGATGTACAACAGTTCACAAAGTATTTAACAGAGATAACACCTCCAAAACATAATTACTTCCAAAATGAAATGAATAAAAAAGAGGCTTCAATATAATGAATCTGAAAGCCTACACATTTTATTGAAGTATCTAAGAGAGACCAATCTTTCCAAGAAAGTTCTGAACCTTCTTAAAAGGGGAGATGGAACATCTGCACTTAAAACAGAGCTTCCAAAATAACAATTTTTAATGCGACTTTAGGACTTTTAAGACATAGATTGGTAGGAGAATTATTTTAGTTGGGTTTTAAAATGAACTCCTAAGGTTTGTGAAAATTATTCTAATGATTTATTTTCAAAACCACTACAGTTCATTACAAGACATAACAAACATTCTGAATAGGTACAGTTGCCAAACTGGTTTATCAATTAAGGCAAATCTGAAGCCTTTTTTCCTGCTGTCTTTCTGAGATTCCAAAATTTTGCAAGGCTATACTTAAAGAGACACTTATTTCCTTTTAATTACTTCAGATGGTGTTTCTGTCTTTGCTGAAGAGATTGCAAACTATGGAAAGCATATTTGGGTAAAAAAATTGATAAAAAGACAGGCATCTGATAACATCTTTCATTAAGGGTACATTTAAATTACCTTATGTCCAAAAAGAAGTATTTAATAATATATGAAACAGATGTTTTCAGAATAGAAAAATGTAGAAATTTTATGCAATTATCAAGATTAGGTATAGTGTCCTTTTTCAGTTTATACAACATCAAAATGCTTCAATACTAGGTGTCTGATCTGCATAACCACATATAGCTGTTCCTTAACTATGTAGTTGGTAAATCTGTTGGCTCTTATTGCTTAATAACAGCTGCCAGGTGATCAGAGTGGAGTAATTTGCATTATTGTTATATATTTAATCTTCAAGAGCCATCAGCTGAATAGGCAGATCTCTACTCGTGGTGCCTCCTGCCCAGAAGCTTTTCAGAAATGTCAAGACCCTGGGCAGCAGTTTCTCTCCTCCTCCCCTCTCTTCAGTGCAGGCAACCACCCCCAACATAACCCAACACAATGCAACCCAACCCCACCCAACCCAACTCAACTCCATAGTCCCTAAAAGAGAAAGAAAATCTCATTCCCCCCACACCGAACTCTGTGACAAGTGGAGTCAATGGAAGTTTTGCCAATGACCTCAGTAGGAGCAGCACTCTCTAAACCTTCTTTATTCCAGCAGGCCAATAAACTTATTTGCAAAGTGACAGCGACATATTTGTACCACATATTTTTTGCTTACAGTTAGACTAACTTAACACTGGGAGATGTTATACAGTTATAAATTCTGAAAGCATTTAATAGGGCTTTTAGATACATAATCTTCTGCAAAACAACAGTGATTATGCAGCTGAAACCTGATGTTTGCTCTGAAAGTGCTATTGAGTACCATTTTCTTGTACATAGTATGGTTGTTAGCAGACATATGGGCTTTTATATCCAAATAATGAATGAAAACGAGACACTGTTTGTTTGTAATATATGCTATTGAGCATCTGAATTAATGAGATGGAATTTATGGATGGATAGCATGTCCAAGGAAGTACAAAAACATTACTGCTTATAATTCAACCTCTGACAAAGAGCGGCTGAGACAGAATTTTGATGTGCTGCTGGCTTTGTTGTCTCTTCCTGAGAAATTCTTGTTTCAGTAATAACTTCAGCGTTGGAGGAGGGAGAGCAAATATCCATGTTATGAGCATAATTAGAAAGTAGACCAATTTAGGCAAAGCTTCTTTCCAAACATCAGTCTACCTCAGTGCAGATGGGAAAGGGCATCATAGACTGAGATTCCAGTTGGATGCAACATTTTCTGACTGGAGAAAGAGAAAAAGGCAACTGTGATGGAGTTCTGGGGTGACCACATCTGCCCATTAGGGGCTGGACATCCATCTCTCTTTAGACAGAGTTGCCCAGCAGCCATCATTCACATAAAAACTCTTAGTCCATTACCAACAGTTGACCTTGCGACCTTACATTAAATGCTTCACATCCCATTACTTTCCTCCCAAGTCATCTATTTTCCTAATATTTTACAATAATGCACTTCAGCTTTGTCATGCATTTCTGGCTTCAGTTCTGGAAAATGTTTCTGTTCAAGAAAACACTCCACTGTGTGCTTTATTTTGCTTATCTCCTGAAATCAAAATGAAGCATGCTGTTACTGTTTGCTGTCCATAGAGATAGAATGAAAACACACTTACAGGCTTCTCTATTCTGGGCTCTGAAAGATGGCAGTTATTTTTTCCAGTCTGTTTCAAACAGAAGAACTAATGTAATCATAAATGCATTGAAATTAAATCCTAATAAAGGGTCTTCAGAAGAATATTCATGTTCCCAGTTAAAAAAAAAAGGTTTATTATACTTGTAAAAGATATTTGAAGCATTCCAGCTTTCTAAAGCATTGCAGTATACTTCTGCAATAGCTTGCTACCCATTACTGAATAGATTTAATTATACTTTCTCTGTAGTAGATTACAGTTACAGATGTTTTTTTGCTACTGATTGGAACGTCAGTAATAATTTAATTAGATATTATGACAGTTTCCATGGCTTATATGTTAACACAGTTAAATTCTCTCTGTAAACTAATTTTGAGAACAAATGTTTCTGCTCAAAATCTTTTACAGTGGAAATGTTTCAAAGGTAGAAAAAGTTAATTAGAAGCCTTTTTTTTCCCCCTTCTAAATCCTCTGAAGGAGCAGGAACATTTTCCATGGAAATATGGTCAGTCACTGAAATGTCAAAGTAACTGAGCAGTATACGGAAAGTCTATGAAATTTAAACTACCTCACAATCTAAGTTAAATGGTACTACTTATTTATATAACTAGAGTGACCCTCAGTGTGCAGAAGATATGCTTTTTACTGCGTGGTTTTCATGCATGCAAGAACATTGAATGGCTGCATTATATTTAATTAAAAGCAATAGTGGGCCTACCCAGATGTTAAAAGGGCTTGATCTGAACAGTGTGTTGACATCAGATGAATAGGAGAGGCCACCTGCTAGCTCCACTTTTGGCTTTGTGGATGATTTGCATTCCTGTGGCCTGTTGCTCTGCATGATTGCTCTCAGCACTTCACAGCCCCATGAACTGTTTAATATCATGGATACCTTCCAGCCATGCAGGCTATCTCCTTTTGCAACATCAGTGCAAAAGAAAGAGTGACCACTTGCATGATTCTGATGGGTAGAGCATGATGTTTTCACTTAGCATATACCACATCAAAGAGGAGGAAATGCTTTTCTATAAACCAGATTAAGATAAAAATTAATCCATTCTTGCCTAAGAGTGCTAACAGACCTTTTTTTCTCTTTTTGAAAGATGCTCATCATTTGAACCTGAGTACAGTACAGTTCAGACTGTATGCTTGTTTTTTCCCTTGAGCACAGAATGTTTCTTGTTTACATATGTAAAAGTTAAATAATTCAATAAATACGTGTATTGTTTGAACACTGAGAAACCCCTCAATAGCATAAATGTATTTATGAACACAAAGGCAACTATTAGACTTCATGTGCTTTATCACTGTTAGACTGCCAGTGCATTCCTAATTGCTGTCATCTTTCTGAAAAACTACAAATATTCTAAAGAGAGAGGCAAGAAAAATGTAATTAAAAAGAAAAATAAATCATTACACCATTTATCAGTTGGTAATACTAAAAGACAAAAGAAAAATTTCAGATCCATGTTTCTGTACACTGTCCTTTCTTCAGATTATATGTGCCGCATGGAACTCAGTCCAAGTTCCTTGTAAGTTCCCAACTTGAAGGTTATTATATCATCATTCAAGGAGTGGAAGGATGCCATTATCTAAAAATAGCCATAGTTATTTTCCAGATTCCCTTGTATTTCCAATCTATACTTATTTCTGCAGTGATTAGCTGACTTCATCCCAGCAAGCACTCAGTGACATTTTCTTACAGTTTTATACTTCAGTACTAAATAATAAAATAATAATATGCTTGCTTTTGTGTTTGTGTTTGATGTTTCCTTTTCCTTATGTAGTATAATGATTTAAGGTTCAAGACAGAAAAATCAAATGTTAATCCACAACAGATTTATATAAAAAACATGTGATAATTCACTTTTAACTTGAGGTTAAAAGATTTTTAAAATTTTGAACATTTTAAATCAACTTTTTTGCTATAACCAGACAATTACCTTCCTGACAAATTATTTAGTAACTTAAGAACTGGGCTAACAGAGATTAAAGAGGAATTTATACACTTAAATGCCTCTTTACAAGCTTAACTCTAAAGCACGGATTTTCTGACTCCTTACTCAACTAACTGCAGTATATAAAATTCCTATGGATTTAAGCTTATGATTTCAAAATTGTTCTAGTATCCCAAATTTTATTTCTCAGCATATCCACAGACAACTCTGTCTTAATGCAAAGAGAGAGCAGAGATTTAACTTTGAATTCCACAGTATACAATGCACTTATCACTGTTGAGAAATGTGGTTTCAGTTCCGTCCCTTGGCTGAAAGGCTCTGGATCTAACAGTGTTTCTAAACTGCCAGGCTTCAGAGGTTTCAGGGAATAGGAGCTGTCAGTTTCTCCTGCTTAATTAATGTTTTCCACTGCCTGATTAAATGTTTTCTAGTCAGTGGCTGTGATTAAGTAAGTCAGTCACTCCACAGCCTGCTGATTCATATTACCCCCAGAAAAATTATAGTGATGGCTAGGGAACTTCTGCAGTTAAATAAAAGTGCTCAACTCTGGATTGCTGCCACTGGACTATGGACTAAATAGAAGGTATTTGATTGTTCTGGTTTCCTTGAAAGAGAAAAACTGCTCTCAGTTTTCAAACTGAAACATCATGAGAGAGAATTATCTGTTTAATCTGTAATTAAGCATCCCAAACTTTTAAAGGGATGAAGCTGAAGATAAACTCCTATTTATGGCATTTTAATTTGAGGTGCTCGGGGATGTCCAAGACATCTGTGGCATGTTTGACAGATGTCACAGGGCCTGCAGGAGACTACTCCTCTAGACGGGCATCCAGGGGACTACGGCATCTCAAATTTTGTAAGCAGGCATGTTAAATTTAGGCAACTGAATCCTAATAAGGGTGTTTAAGCTGGTGTGATAGCAGTTATCTAATCAGCACAGTATAGAGAGTGATTTAATTCCCTTTGTGCCTAGAGCTGGGAATGGCTTTTCCATCTCCAAGGACTGCATTTGTTAAGTTTTTCCTGGCTGCCACTGGAGCTCATGAGCCTAGCACAAGGAGAGACATTTGCATGTAGATACATTTTTTTTCATATATTATTTTATATATAAATTCAGGTGTCTTAATCGTGCACTGAATCTTATAATTAGTTGTCATATTTTCCACTACTTTCACTGTGATCAGTAAAACTATTAGGGTTTAGATAACATATAGCAATATGTTATCTAAACAAAAGAAAATGTTGAAAATCACCTAAGTTGGTCGTGGAAGACAGGTATTGTACATGTGAACTTCCACAAAAACTGCAATTATTTATGCACATCTTCTCCACAGCATCAGGAAAGTGCAAAGAGAAGAGAACACATTGATATCATTCCCCCAGTGAGCTATCTAGCAGCACTGGGTTTAACCAACAGCTAACAGAGCTCATGTCCACCACACTTCTGGAAGGGCCCTCCAGTCCTAAAAAAGCTGAAGGACTTGAGATTGGCAGCAAATTAAAGTTTAATATGTACTGCAATTTGTATCTTTTAGAATCCTACATCACTTCCCCATCATAACTCTGTGTTAACTGCCATTACATCCAAGTATATGAAGTAATAAATAGGTCCCAAGTGCCAAGTAAATGCTAAAAAAAATCTGAGGCATTTCTTCTCCATGTGGGAACCATCTCTAGTGAACTGTACTTCTGTAAAAGGAAAATTATTACCGCTGTTCTAAAAGTGCTTTCCCTCATTAGAAAGCTGCCATGGAAAATGACAAAGAGTTTACTCTTTTGTTGAGTGGTCTGTAAATGCTGTATGCCTTCTCCAGATACTGCTTTGCAAAAGGAAATGCTTGAGGTGAGGCTGAAAGCTTTACTGAATTGTGACCTGCTATAATATAAGTTTTCTTCTCAGCCTAATTCTCTCTGGTTTGCACTACTCAGGTGCTGCAAAACAGCTGCTGGATTAGCTGATCTATGCAGATTTGAATTCTCTTGTGTGCATAAATCCCCATGTCATGGGGATGGAAAAAGAATGAAAAGCTACGTACCAACTGACTTCCAGCCATTAAAAAAAGAAGTGGGCTCTACCTGAAGAGGTGATAGTCCACAGCATTTCTGCACTCCACTGATTCCTGTATCTTTGGCTCTATGCACAGATTTGTGTAATTTTGAAGCAGAGCTAACTTCTACAACAGTCAAAATAGTTTCTGCTGACCCTCAAGAACAGTGAAAGTGACATAAAATCATCTTTCCCACCCATACATGACAGAGGCTTGTGTTTAATCAGCACTTAGTAAGGAATTTAAGTAGAAAAGAATATGATTATATAAATTTCACTTTTAAAACAAACTAGATTATCATCCCTTTGACCATATCACGGAGACAGCTTTATGATAGTATCTCCAAATATATCCAAACATGATAAGGAATTGATAGTGGATGTTTTTGTTGTTATAGCAAATGGAGTGGTAAGGCATGATGATAACTGCTGCTATGCATTGCTATTGTATATATAATGACGGGGTTGCTGGGCACCACACTCTTTAGGGCTTATCTTTGTCTATTTTTAAGCAAAGTGTTAATTGAGCGCAAATGTGTCTGATTCTCTGATGTAGAGAACTGTTCTTTGTTGACAGTCCTTAGCCTCTTGATTGTTCTTTTGGTATTGGCCAGCTGTGGTCTTGAGTGATGAAATACCTTAAAATATGAACTGTGCTTTCTTCAAAGTATGTATTTTGCCTTCAATATGGTGAAGCAATCAAACTCTTACACACAGCTTACAGGAAGAGAACAACTTTGCTATAATAAGTACTGGGGGGCCTCAGTTCAAGGAAAGAGGATGCTGAGGAATGTTAAAAGCAGACACTGTTATCATTCCCTTTGAGTACTGACTTTACCTTCACCTATAGTTGCTTCAGCTCTTCCCCCTCTAACTTTGAAGAAAGCCTTTCACAAATATAGTGACATGATTTATGGAAGGTGTAGCACTGGGGAAGGACAGAAAAGAGAATATCTCCATCTTCTCTTCATAGTATTTTTAAAGAAAATGTATAGGCAACCCTCTGGATTCCATGTAGGTTTTAAAAGCTCTGCCTTCTGCTAAAAAGAAAAAAAAAGATCTCCCCGTGCTAACTTAGTAGGGGATCAAACCCAGTTTCACTGATATTCTGACAGGAGATACACATCATGAATGGATTCTTTTTGAGAAAGACCCTCTTAGTATCATTCCCCAATTCAAAACCTTAAAATTTCAGGACCCTCCTGATTACAAAAGAAAAAATTGTCCCCAACATTGCTGACACCCCCTTACTCTCTAAATCCATATCTAGGTGAAAACTGAAAGCCCAGTGAAGTCTATGTCTTCCCTTGATCTGGAAGGAGGCCACTGATTTCAACAGAGCTACTCAGAAGGAATGTGAATTCACAGGACTGAGCACTATGCACGTGCTTGTCCCATGTAGAGAAAATATCTCTTCCTCTCTCCCAGTTACAACTTGTTACTTGTATTTTCTCTTTAGTGTATTCCCTAAAGTACCTCACAACATTTCTTCTTTGTCCTTGAAAAATAAATGTAGTGATCGTATTTGTGGCTCATGTCCTGTCCAGTGGGATTCTTGCTCTTCTGGAATGCTAATCACAGATTTCCCACTCTCTGACATTCTCTCTTACCTTCATTTCATGTCAATGGGAGCAAGTGAACCCTTCTGTGACTCTCCTGAGGAGCATTTTGTTCCCTTGTTCTCTGACTTGTATTTCTTACCTGTTGAAGGCAAGAAAGTTTTTCTCTTCTGACTTAATAATTTTACCAGCTATCCTTTCTGCTGTCTTCCTTCAACAGAAAGAGTTGAAGGCCTCCTGGTCCCACACCTTGCTTACTAGTGCTTTGCAGAGATTCACTACTGTGGGCAGAGTGCAAATGTTGACAGCTGGAAATCGACAGTCATAGGAAGAATTTGGTGCAGTTCTTAATAAACTGGGCTGTGAAAGACAATTGTTTAAAAAAAAAAGTAAATTACGCTTTTGAATCAAAAAGCCACCAGATTTGCCTTTTTATTTGCAGCGATCACAGGAATTGGTAAACTTAAAGTTGTAAAAGTCTTTCACATACACAATACAAGTTTATATACATCTATGAGACTCCATCTTGCACCTGGTAAGATGGTATCAACAGTAACGCTAGGAAGGAGTAGTATTTGATACTTTTTGAATGGATTTTCTGTAAATCTTTAGTTATGTCATAAGTCCAAGACATAACTTAGCTCGTTCCCTTGAGATCATGGTAACAGATTTGCTTCTGCTGTTGCTGGTGAAACTCAGTAGGAAATACAATAATTCCACAGGGTATAAGCTTGGGTAGGCCATACAGAAATTTCTTGCAACTGGTGACTGGAAAAGTGCAAAGAAGGAAGGAAGGAAAAGGAGAAGGGGTTAGAAACGGAGCATGCTATTCCTTTTCCTTCCAATATGAGATCTGGAAAAACAAGACTACTTTCAAGACTATGCTTTCAACCTACAGAAAAGAACCTGGACTACAAAAATGAGGGTCGTTTTCCATCTTTCAGCCTCCTGTAATATTTCAGTGAAACCAACACAGGAGAACACACACCGAAAAAAGGAACTAGTATGGAGTTTGAAAAAAAAGAATTTAAAATTCTATTGTCAAAAAAAATGGTATTCCTCAATCACTTTATTTTACTTAATTACCCAGTAGAAATATGTTACCTTTGAGGATTTGAATTTTTTTCCCTCTCTGGTACTTATATGCACATTAGCAGGTATCCTGAATCTGGAATATCTCTTCTTGTAGCATGACTGTAGTTATCTACAGTCCTGAAGCACTGCACTCTTCACAGTTAAGAAGGCAGAGCAAAGGTCAATGGAAGCTCAGCTCATGACTTTTTACAGTCCCGCTTTTTCTTCAGCACACTGTTTGAGGAAGTCCAAGCTGTGGTGTTTCAGTCTCATGAATGTTTTTTGCTTTCATTTCGGCTTGTATTTAAGGCTGGATAACTGTTTTAAAGGGCATTGAATTCAGTGTCCTTTGTAGCACACTGATCTGCATCTCTTTAAGAGGTGTTCCATGTGCTTTTGGCAGATGATATTTCCAGCCATTCTAAAATGTTTAAAGATGCCAGTTTTCTGAACTGCCTGCTGATATGCTGTAATTCAAATTTGGGCTTTTGGAGTTATGGATAAATTCAGTATTTTAGATTTACTTTATTGTGAAAATAACAATAAAAAATACCTCTTCAAAATATAAATAGAGGAAAAATATAAAATTATTGCTTTAATATTTTTATGGTTTATCTTCTTTAATTTGGAAAATTAAGTTTTTGGGGTTTTTTGACACTGCTGGCACCCAAAAAAATCAGTTCTCACTGTAGCAGTATGGAAGTTGTCAGGCCCAAAATTTAAAATTGCAAAAGAACAAATCGTTAATTCTGGCTGAACAAAAACACTGGGGATGTTTGTCAGAATGAGAAGATCAAATCTTTATGAGATTATATTACAGATTTTGACACTCCCCACTGCCACATAAGAGACGCGAAATCAAAAGGACTGATCAAACAGAAAAGCTGCTTGACCTTGCTTCATTATGCAAAATACATAGCTGAATAAGTAAGATGGGGTGATATATATGGATGCCTTTCTTTCCTTTCTGTTTTGTCCATTAGAAAATAAAAACAGAAGTTGTTGTGACAGAGCACGACACAGCTTAAAATCCAGAGGATCTGGAACTGCTTTTCTTTTTGCTTGTTCTAAACCACTCGTTAGGCCACTAAGGCAGATGCACAGCCAATGCTAGAAAGGCACAGGTCACAGTCCCACGTCTGCCAATCCCATTCAAAGCACGTATCCTCCCTAATTTTGTCTGTTAGCCTTACACAAATGTCTTGTTAACTACAGTGCTTAAAGGCATCAGGCATCAATGTTTATGAACCTAAGTCACTGCTGAACTAATTGTGAAGAAGCCATAAGGGAAACTGGTCCTTGCAAGTATTTATAAAGGATGGTTCACTGGTTACATCTGATGCTGCTTTCATGGGTAAACAAGTACCCTGTGTGTAATTTAGATATAGTAAATGTAGATACATCAAAATGTAAATATTGGTAAAAATATATGTGAATGATGTGCAAGCTCATGTCTCAATATTAATAACATCTCCCTTGTGTGTGTGTGCATGTGCATGCACTTACATGTGCAGATTTTCTCCCTAGAAAATATATTATTGGAAATCCTAATTTAGTACATTTTCACACATACAGAGAAGGAACTATTCCTTTAAGCTAAACATACATTATTGATATGCATTATGTATCATCTTCTAACTCACATGCTTATAAAATCCAATTGGGATCAATAGGTATCCTTCCTATGTACAAATTGCTACATTGATTTAGATTTCTAAACTTTACATTAAACACAGTAGCTAATGCTTTTCTAGTGTAACGGCCTTGTTATATAGAACAAAGTAATAATACTGAATCTGCTCAGACACTGGAGGTGTTGAGGGACTTATGGATTTGATGCTTTTAAGTTTCAATATCTTTCTTATAAAGTTGGTATATAGGATACATGCACTCAAGCTCTGTTATTTTGGTTAATTAGACACGATGACATATTGAAATGTCTTTTTGCCTTGCAGTCTTTATTATAAAATATTACATCTTAAGTTAAGAGTGCTCAGCACCTCACAAAAGAGAGTCCTTCAGCAGCACAATCATAAAGTTTCATTTCATTATGTTAACGTTTAACATTCTTTTCAGAACTGGTATCAATTTTATACTGTTCACATGTTTTGGTGTCTTGCTGTTTTCAGGTTTGCCACTTCTGTTTTACAGTAAGAGGCCAGTTTACAATGTTGCACAACCAGCTGCACCTTGGTAAAAACAAATATATTGCAGAAATGCTAAGCAACCATCCCTAGTACTGCTTTCCTGTTCCACTTTGCTTCTGATCAGCCACACCAGGATTATCACAGACCTAAGCCTGCCAATTTTGCTGAGCTGTCAAATTTGAGTGGCAAGTTTCTGGAGCATGAGGGAGGTTTCATCCATATGGAGGCTTTCCCCTAAACAAAATGGGTCAAATTGAAAGCAGTTATAATTTAGAGTGTAACTCATACATCAAATAACACAACTGCAGTTCGCCTGTCATTTTTCATGAAAAAAATATGCATAACTGGTATTTTGCTGAGAAATAATTAAGTTGACTTTAAATACAAAAGAGAATGGTTGCTTTAATAGAAGACTGGTGTTTCATTTGAGAAAGTATACTTTATCACGAAGATTAACATAGGTATCCAAACCAGTATGGGTCTGCAGAATTCCAGAATGATTTGAAATAAATTCCAGTTGGAGAGCAAGGCCCACCTCAGACTGGTTTCCACACTCTGTGACTTGCAGATAAGGGTTTAAAAAGTTTACATCTCAGTGGGAAATGTCCTTCATCTACTTTCACAGCAGGTGATTCTGTCAAAGGTGAAGAATGATACCAAGAAGATCTTTTCCAGTCCACTTCATCTTTCAGTCTTGTTTTGCTTTATTAAATTTTTTAAACAGTTCATCAGGTTAGTCACCAAGCTTTATTCTCTATTATTACACTAATTTTAAAATGATACTATTTTGACTGCAGGAATAATGAGAAAAAGTCACTGGGGATCAGCTGTGGATATATTGCCACTCCTTTGCTCATGCTCTCGTGGGGTGGATTAGTCGTGTTGGTTTAAAACATCCCTACAGGCAATGTCTTATTGCTTAAGGTTCAGAAATATGAATAATAATAAAACTAGAACATAAGCTATTTAGCTTGCTAGAAATTAAATTTAACAGCTTCAGCTCATGAAACCAGCTGTAAAAGTACATACAAAGCATTAAATTAACAGCAACACATGGAAATCTACAGGATCATATTCCAGAGGAACCAAGTTTTGTGTTTGTTTTACCAGTTAATCTGGTAAGACTAGACAAAACAGGTTTGGGGGTTTTTTTTAATAACATTAAAATCCTTATTCCATTAACAAAATCCTTCTGTGAAGAAACTTGCTGCTGCAAAACAATATTTGTAACTCTGACTTGTCCTTTGCTTATAAAAACACTTTTTTTTCAACTTCCTTAACCATGTAGCAAGAAACTGATGGACTAGGAAGGCTCAATGTGCCTGAGATCATCTGGTTTTTTCCAAATATATTGATGAATACTGCTAAAGGTATTGCATCTGACCAAAAACTTCTGCATATCCATCACAGTCACAGCACTGCTTCTAGTGTTAGTATTTGAGAATATATCCATGTAAACAACATTTAGCAACTATAATCTTGCATCTCAAGAACAAACTCTAGTCCAAAGTGAGTTTATTTTTTTCCAAAGCAATTGCTGTTACTGATTTTATATATGAAGCAATCAAACACTGTGGGAAGAGGCAGCAGTGTAAAATTCCAGGGACAGAGAGTTTTACAGGTATTATCATAAGATATATTTCAGCCTTGTGTGGCAGAAGAAGTTTCATGTAGGAAATTTCTGTGTTAAATGATATGACTGCTCTTAAGATAGGGATAAGTAAGGAAGTAGGGGTGACAGTATACTGGGCTTCATAAAAAGGTGAGCTTTACATCTATTATGAATACTATTAGCAAATACGCAAATGACACCAAGCTGGGGGGAATGTCAATCTGCTGGAGGGTAGGAAGGCTCTGGGAGGGATCTGGACGGGCTGGATACATGGGCTAAATCCAACAATATGAGGTTTAACAAGACCAAGTGCTGGGTCCTGCACTTTGGCCACAACAACCCCCTGCAGCACTACAGGCTGGGGACAGAGTGGCTGGACAACAGGCAGAAAGGGACCCGAGTATTGATTGACAGCAGACTGAACATGAGCCAGTGTGTGCCCTGGTGGCCAGGAAGGCCAGTGACATACTGGCCTGTATCAGGAATAGCATGGCCAGCAGGTCTAGGGAAGTGATTCTTTCACTCGACTTGGCACAGGTGAGGCCACACCTTGAGTACTGTGTCCAGTTCTGGGCCCCTCAATTTAGGAATGATGTTGAGCTGCTGGAGCATGTCCAGAGAAGTGCAACAAGGCTGATGAAGGGTCTAGAACACAAGTCCTATGAGGAGTAGCTGAGGGAGCTGGGGTTGTTCAGAAAAGGTGACTCAGGGAAGACATTATCACTCTCTACAGCTGCCTGAAAGGAGTCTGTAGACAGGTGAGGGTCAGTCTCTTCTCGCAGACAACCAGCGACAGGACAAGAGAACACAGTCTTAAGCTGCACCAGGGGAGGTTTAGGCTGGACATTAGAAAGAAGTTTTTCACAAAAAGCGTGATAGGACATTGGAATGGGCTGCCCAGGGAGGTGTGGAGTCACCATCCCTGGGGGTGTTTAAGGAAAGACTGGATGTTGCATTCAGTGTCACAGTCTAGTCAACAAGGTGGTGTTTGGTCATAGGCTGGACTCGATGATCTCAAAGGTCTTTTCCAACCTGATTGATTCTGTGAATACTTGGGGTAGTACAAGAGTAGAGCAAAAGTGAATGTGTGGCAACTTGTCTTTCTCCAGACCCTAGAAGCAACACCTATACAAAGGGCAATTACCTTGTCATTACACAGGACTTCAGGATTTCTTATTTTGCAAAGGGAAAAAAGGTGCTTTTCCTCCTTTTTTCCCCTTTTCCCCTTTGCCTAGGGCCAAATCCTAATTCTGCTTCTGAGGCCAAGATTACTCCTTTTGCATTGCACTCGTACTTTGGCAGCACAGGGCAGGAGAACAGACTTTGAGGGTACGTCTCTGTACAGACCAGTGTACCAGTAATGGCGAAGAATGGGAACAGGCCAAAGACCAGCTGCTAGCGAGCTCTCTTCCTTCTGCAGAGTACTGAGTGACGCCAAGAATAGGATGCTCTGCTTACTTATCCCTCCCCAAGATGAATCACTATCAAAGTCTTGATTCTTATCTTTTATGAAGTCAGGTGTCTCTTGTTTCCTGGATATCTTTTACTGTTAGGAGCCTTTTCAGGAGAAAGTTGATTTTGTGGAAGCCACATATCCATCAACTTTATTGTCTTCTGACATCATCCCTCACTGCTGTTGCTAGGTGAAATCACAACTGAGCATGTGTTGTTCATGTTATCATGGTTATTGTCTTTTCAGCTATTGTATATAGTCTTATCTTTTGTAGTGCTACAGATGGAAGGGCTTCCTTATGGCACCATAAAAGGGAGCAATTAAGTCTTTAAAATTATGACCTGATTAGTACCCATATTAAAAACATAACATTGCATATTGGTGCACATGATGTGTTTTGTTTACATCAGAAGTATGAATTAAGATACCTTTTTCTGTCCATTTTAAGATACAACTAACACCAGCTGTAAGGTCTAGCTAGGAAGTAGCCTGTCTCAGGATCTGGAATCCATTGGTTACTATAGGAAATCGACAGTAATTTAAATATGCTTCTAAATAGAACTCTCTAATTCCACCTAGTGTCAACCGGGTAAATAATTATTAAATTTTTAAACTTTCTTTTGTAGCTATCTTTTCATGTATATAGACAGTAGTAGTCCTTCTTAGAATTCTGCTAAGCTCTTAGCTTCCAAGATATCTTAAGCAAGGAAAATAATCCCTACAAGTTAAGAATTGCCTAAATATGTACTGTACTAAGAACATTTTAATGAGTTTGAAGTGTTCTGCCTGACACAGGATACATCTTTGGTTTTAAGTTTTAAGGGAAAATGTGACACATTCAATTTTAACATTGGTTAAAAAATCATAATTTTCTGATTTGTCATGATGATGTATTAGGAATCAAACAAATCACTTGTTTTCTTAATGGTTTGGGGATGTCATTTGCAGTTTGTTTTTAAAAACTGAATCACTGTTTTCAGATATTATTCCTAGGAAATATGTTTTCAATTATATCTCCCTCCCCTTTATCTCTCAGACTAGCGACAAAATCAATTTAAGCAAGGTATATTATTTTTTTCATAAAGACTTCTTTCAAACACCTCCTTTGCCAAGTCTCCATTTCTTGTTGGAATATATAGAATAATAAGACACTTCTTATATGCCCAGTTAATCCTGAATGTGCATCTCATTGATTGTGGACTTCATTCACTCTCACTTTGATTCGTACTTTGGAAAGCCCAAATCATTGGTGTTGTTCATAAAGGCCTTTAAGGCCCACTGACAATAAAAATTTTATATTACTTTAATTCTTTAATGAATTATTTTAGTCCATGTCTGTATATAGTACCAGCTGCACAATAATTCATGACTGTACATTTCAGATAAACCACATTTTGAATATAATGCAACAACTACCACCCTTAACAGGCCATTTATGTTTCTACAGAACGATCCCAAATCTGTCTGGACAGACTAGAGGATTAATGAGAATAATGGTGGTGAATTATTCATCAGGCAGTGCTCATTAATTTAGCTGATTTGCTGCACATTTTCCAGCAGAAAAGACACTTTAACTATTTTTGCTTTTTTCATACAACTGTTTTCTGGGTGGAGCCTTAATCAAATTTATCTCTTGAAGTAGAAATTTATGCCTTGGTTAGAATTTTAACTCCAACTTCAGAAACCTCCACCTACTCCTCTGCTGCTAGAGCTGGCTTTGATGTCTCTTCCATCTAAGAAGGGCTGAACTAACTCCCTTCATACCATATCAGTACTCAAATGCCATAGCAATGATTTCTTCAGATATCTAACTATGACAAACAAAAATTATTTCTTGGTTTTCTTAAAATGTTTTTAAGGATGCACCCACTCCATCATAATTAATATGCTAACTCCTAAAATCTTGTCACAGATAAACAGAGAACAGCAAGAGATTCTGTACCCTGCCTATCATATTTTCCTAGCTGCTTCTATCTAAAAGGTACAGGGCTGGCTATATTTTATAATTTTTTGTCAATAATAGTCTTTTAAAAGTTGATTTTTTTATGACTACATTTCTTTAACCATATTTCTGTTCTCTGTTGATAAACTGGGATAGGGAACATGTTTTATTTTATGTCTGGATACAGTCAATCTCAAGGCAAGCATGCAAGTGTGGTTATATTTTCATATGTTCATCATTAGCATCCTATACACATTACCTGAACGATCTCTTGCTGGAAATCATTGTTTTAGTTGAAATAAAATAGTCCACAGGTACAGCCAAATTCCTTTAGAACTCACATTCTCTGAATTAGCATTCAATGAACTTTCTATCCATACTATAAAAAACATATGCATCAGATGTGTAATCTCTGAAGCACAGCATCCTGTCCATGATGGTAGCCAGCACCAGATGTTTTACATAAAGGTGCAAAATCCTCCTACAGTGGGCAGATGTTGGATTATTTCTCTATTAAGGAGGTCTCATCCTAAACCCTAATACTTAAGAGATTGTCTGAAGCCCAAAAGCATGAAGTTTTATTTCTATTTCCAGAACTCCTCTTTAGTGTCTCACTAAGCTTTACTCCTTGAGAGTGTTTGTTGTGGAGCAGTGGCAGGAACTGAGTTATGTGGGCTCCAGATGTAGGTTCAGTATTGTTTCCCATGCTGGAGTAACATGCAAGAACAAAATCTGCTCAGAGCAACTGGAATATTAAACTGCTTAGCTGTTAGTCTCTGGCAAACATAAAAGAGTAAAACATAGCTAGAAAATCACATTTCTCAACATTTTAGAAATTAAAGTGTTATTCACTGAGACAACAGAGGACATGTTCCTGACTCCAGGCTATACCGCTGCTAAACTCCAAATTCTTGCTACAAGACATGGAGATCTCTGTCCTTTTAGAAACAATTGGACATACTTTCGTAACGGAAAAGTTTTGGCAACTTAAGTAGAGTGGTCACTACATCAGGCCCAGATGCACCACGGGTAAACACCACTGTGTTTACAATGGGAACACAAGGTCATTGTCTCATGAACATATGTGGTGACAACACTTTGGGAAGGAGCAGGAAATGGATGTTAATGAGGCTGAAGAGTCAAAGTCTCTCTGGGACCAATTGCGAAAGAAAGTTAAAGCTCCCCTTCCTGGCTGTCAAGTACTGGAGCAGTCCTACTGCCTCTGTGGCTGCAATGCTGTCTGTCCTGTCTGTGTTGGGTCTTCTGGCACCCCATGGTGACCTGTTCCCCTTCGCTCATTCTCCTCAAAAGACCCACTAAAAGAAAATTATAAAAACCCATACTACCTCGAATCCCTGTTAGTGCTCTCCTTGAGCTAAGAGTAACAAATCTGATTTATAATAATTGAGGCATTGTGTCAAATGATGCTCCTTAACATGGCACAAAACACCTCAAAAATTTTAATTAAAGTTCTGTATGAGCAGAAAGGGACAAAAAGTTTTTACCAAAAAAACTGCCACCAAAACCGAAACCAAAAAAAACCCCCAAACACAATAGTTTTAAGTCCAAAAGTCTGTTTACCTGTTGACCTCATGAAAAACTATAGATCTTAAAGAAACTTTCTGCACTAGAACCCACAATACGTAACTGTCAAAGAAAAGTCAGAACTGTAACTATAAAACTTAATGAAATATTCTATGCATTGCTTTTCATTCCTTATCACTCAAATTCCTGGCTGTACAGTGATGCAGTGTCAACATTTGGTTTGGCATTTAGGATTCTCTCCTCGGAAATGGGAAGTGTAGGTCCAATACTCTGAAGGCTTTTCAAACTCAGCCAGGAACTTTGTAGCTATTCCTCTGTGCTTGATGTTTCCTACTGGCCAAAATTCAGTGGCTACCTGTTCAACATGTGCACATGTTGCCCTGCCTAGAAAACACCTAAGTTTCCTTCATTGCACTGGAAAAGCAAGTCTGTAGTTAAACTGGAGCAAACACTTCCCTGAGGGGTGGTATGGACACCTAGTTCCCTCCACTTACTCCAGAAAAAAGGCAGCTTAGGCAGCTTAAATCTCTCTAAAAGCTTATAAATGCTGCAATGTCTCATTTAAGTGCCTAAAGTAGGAGGTTTGACTAATGCTGTCCATGTCTATTTTTATCCTCTGCAGTCTCATGCAGGTTGTATCTGTTTGTTGTGAGTTAACCCTGGTATGCAGTTCAGCCCCACACAGCCACTCTCGGACTTCCCCACAGTGGGATGGGGGAGAGAAACAAAAGCACAAAAGTGAGAAAACTTGTGGGTTGAGATAAAGACAGTTTAATAGGGAAAGCCAAGCCATGCATGCAAGCAAGGCAAAATAAAGAATCAACTCAGCACTTCCCATTGGCAGGCAGGTGTTCTGCCATTTGCAGCAAAGCAAGGCTCCATCAAAACCCTGAATGTCACCTTGTTTCCTCCCTCCTCAGCTTTTATTAGTATATTGATCATTTTGAGGTTGGCTGTCCCAGCTGTGTCCCAACTCCTTGCCCTCCATCAGTCTACCACTGGGAGGACACAGTGAGAAACAGAGAAGGCTTTGACAATGATCAGCAATAAAATAATAAAACATGGGTGTCTTACCCACACTGTTTACATCACAAATCCAAAACATAGCACCATACAAGCTGTGATGAAAACAATTAACTCCATCCCAGCCAAAACTAGCACCCTGTTGTACTAGGACCACAATAACACTTCTAAAAGCCATTACTTGCAATCAGAAAGATGACAAAACTGCGAATTTTCCCAAGAAAATTCTAATTCTTGTGTTGCCACGTAATTGTGATGCTTAGGGACATGTTTTCGTGATGGACATGGCAGTGCTGGGTTAATGGCTGAACACAATGATTCTAAAAGTCTTTCCAAACCTAAGCAATTCTATGATTCCATGAAAATTCTTTGAGCCGACACATAGACCTTAAAACTCCCAGATGTAGTATGAGGAACAAATCCCTTCTCATCCTGGTATACAAACATCTGCTTTGGAGATGAATTGTGTTTTAAACTGGGGAAAGAAATAATTAAGGCTAGCATGGAATGGTTGATACTGCAAGTGGCATTCTTGTTATGAAAAAGAACACTGTTCTCTTTCACAGAATATTGCTAAGCAACATTGTGAGTCCTAAACGTAACAAAAGTAAGACATATTCTGCTTCACAATATGACATTAGCATTTTAATTTCAAGGTATTGTAGGTTTTTTTCTGTCCCGATGATGTTTACAGATAAATTTTTGTTAGAAATCCTGTGATTTTTGTTGCAATTGTAACATGAAGTAGTGCACATCAACTTTTATGTGACTACAGCTTGTATTAGTGATGAAGATCGCAAAAAAAGACGTAAAAGACCTGACTTTTTACAAGTTTTTTTACTTTATAGTGCTGTTGCTACCATTATGCTGAAAAGGGAATCTCTGGATGTCAATACCATTCCAGTAATTCCTATGTCAGTCTTTCCTCTAGAGTTACAGTATTCATTTGCCTGGTTCAGCCTCTACTATTGCAGCCAAAAAACACAGTTCTTTGTCCTAACTTATGCATACATTAAGAGGATTTTAGATCATAGGACTCAGCTGAAAAATGCAATCTGACTCTGAAGTTAAATACAAACAGAAATGGAGAAAAAATTGATGCACACATCTACTTGATGATCTCAGATTACTTTGCATTATGGCACATGTGATATTTGTTTTTATCCTACATTACACACTATTTCAATTTATTTTTCATTATTTAGTGGTATTTTTCCCAAAAGTTTTTGTTGTGTGGATAATTTAAAAACTGCTTTCAGTTACTGTGGATAAACATTTTAATTACACATTGTTTAGGAAAATGATATGAAGTAAATTGAAAAACATGAAACTGCCATATTAAACATGAGCAAACTACCTTGGCAAGCACATCCTTTATGTGCAAGCAAAAACCTTGCTTTGTCTCTTCTGTAACAACTCTGCCGTTTTTACTGTTTGGTTGCCAAATCAAGCAAGTTCATACTGCACCAGAAAACTTCTCCATTGTTTTTTTTTTTTTTTTTTGTCCTAAGTTGAGTAACGCTGGTGACAGAAGAAATACAAAAATTCTAGTGTCAGACTCATCACTACACTAGAATTTAAACTGTTACTATTGCTCTGTAACAATTTAATGACAGAGGCATAGCAATTAGGGACATACTGCAAGTAATTTTAAAAGTACAGTTATATTGCAAATGCCCCAAAAAACCCTTCAAACACTTATTTTGGTACGCCCACAAAATATGTTGTGCACATTAACTTAGTAATTAGAAGAATAAAATAAAAAAGGAACATATAAATTTAGCTTTTCGATTCATATCATCAACATACATTTGTGCTTTATTTGATAATGCCTAATTAATTTTCACTTGCTGGACAAGTTTGAAATAGAGAAATTGCATACGGTTTGTAGAAGATGGTTCATTCGATACTAAAATATATATTTAAAATAAATCAGAAGAATTGCCCCCTAAGAGAACAGAAAAGGTTCAGGTCTTTAATTCTTTTTTCCTGTTAGGGCAGCACTACTCCCAGAATGCAGTACAGGTATAATTTTCAGGTGGTTATTTTGTCCTGTTTTGACTAAACTCTGATAAACGCTCTCTACTTGAGAAGCAATGGATATAGCACAAAAGCTGTCCCAGCATTTCTTTATCCAATAAACACTTCCTAAGAGTAATTTATAGTTTCTCTTTATCCTACATGATGTAAAGGGGTCACTTTTTTGAAAAACAAGAAAACTGGCTTCACTGACAATCAGTACTATTTTGTTTTGTCTTAATAACATAAAGAGAGGAAGGAAATCAGAGGTTACTGCACATTGCACCTTATAATCCCTACAAGAAATCACATCAGTATTTATTGGCCGAGAAGACTGGGTGGAGATGGAGATACTAAGTGCATTCATGTGAAAAAAAGAGATGGAAACAAAGTCTGTGTAACAGCAGGCTCTGAAAAGGAAATATTTTCTTAAATATTATAATAGCACCTTGAAAATCCATTCAGGAGTTGGCTCATAGTTTCTCCTGATACTGATGAGTGGTAGGTCAGGTCACTGAGACAAAGAAATTACAGTCTAAAAGATGGAGTCAGACAAGGGACACATTTGGTTCAGCAGCATTTCTGTCAGTTATGGAAATATCTCAAATGGAAAATGTTATCTATAAATAAGCACTTTCTGCTACAATTCTTTGCTGTCCTTGATACGCCTCATAACAATTTTATGTAGCTATGTAGTGCTGGTACTTTGGAGACCACCCAAAGACCCAAAGGGCTGCCGAGTACCATTCTTACCAGTGTAAAAGTCAGCACCCTTTATAAATGTAAAATAACATTGTTAATGACATGCCCCTTTTTAATGACTCTGTGTATAACTATGAAACCAGGTCTAAACTCACAGAATTTCCTTCTTTTCCTATTTGATGCTGCATAGTAGCATGAGAATAAAGTTAAAATGTTTCCCTTTTTGTGTTTGCTTGTTTTATATTGTGATCTAGTTGTCAGAAACCCTGCCATCTGACCAAATTAGTGAAAGAATAGAAAAGAACAGGCTCCAACATCTGGCAAGATGTTAACCTGGACTTTCTTCTTGATTGTGTCTGTTTCAAATGCCAGGTGTCTATCACCTGGGATACAGTTTTACTTTGGCAAAGTAAATCTATTACTAACTCTCTGAAGAATGCTGTCTCTGAAAGATGCTGCAGCTAATGGAATACTGATTTACTGCCACAACTGTAAAGGATACTTTTTAACATTGTGTTACACTTCCCATCAATTTAGATCAACCAGACCTACCATATGTGAGAAGTTATCTACATTTTTGTCCAATAAAACTGAAATGATGAAAGCTTTGCTTTCCCTGAGGTATGATCCACTATTGGTAGCCCCATTGTTTTTTTTTTTAGCCCTCATCTTTGTCAGGGCTGGAGCATATTATTCCTGCAATGCTTGCCAGAATTCTATGGCTTATTTGTTGTTTGAGACTCACCATATGTGTCTTTGATCCCTGCCTAGTAGGCACTTTGGCTGCTTGCCAGTTTGGCACTTATGATTATTGTCAGTATGAATAGCTCCCTTGCTTCTGATTCTGTCCTTCTTGCTGTCATCAAATCACTCTTTAAACAACTTTCTTATTTTCTTTTAGATGCTTATAAATGATCAACCTATTTTTACCATGCCTTTCTTGGCCAAGGTTTTGTGTCACACTGCAGGAAATCCAACAGCTTTATGTTTCCACTCCTAATGATCTGACTGCCAACTACCTGTGTAACTGCACGGGAACAATAAGGAGTACAGAAACAACTTGTGTGAGTGTTTGAAGTTACTCTGCATATTACATAAATATGCCTGTTCTCACCATCTGGTTGGGTTGGTGGCATGACTTCTATGAGAGATTATTTATTTTAGTGAAAAGCATTCCTTTTAATAAATGTTTTAAAACCTTTGACCAGAACACAGCGTGAGCCAATGACACTGATAAATTCAGAGGAGTATCAGAATGATAAACAGTTTTAAGAGACAGATGGAAAGCCAAAAGCCAGTCATGCACAATTTCTACTCACTATCTTGATACAGCACTAAACACATCTGAGCCCTTACATGTGTTCTAGTAAACTGAAGTTGTTCCAAAATGCTGTTGTTGAACAAGGGATATGCAGAATCAAAATAAGGCACAGCACAGGGCACATAAAAGTCCAGACCACGAAAAGCCCATGTGCTGTTACAGAAAGATCTGCCAGAAGTGTCCATTATTCTTTACACGATTCTGCAAACCTCTCAATTAGTAAATATACTGTTGCTGTTTTCCCCACGGATGAGTAGAGAAATGACACGAAGTCCAGGCTCAGGGATAAATGGAAGTGCTTTAATGATTTCTCAGAAGGCTTTTATATGTTAGTTCACAAAGTGTATAAAGTGGCATAAGCTAATTGGTTTTTTGCCATCCACTCCTTAAGGGGATTGGCCAAGTTCTAAGACACCCATCTCTGAATGTTTTTCTAGTTAGAACCATAACAATTCTGCAAAACAACCAGCAGCTGCAAGAAGTTTACAAAACTGTAACATTGTTTTGAGTTACTTGCATGGGAAAGACAGAACTCACAAAAATGCTGCAGAGAGCTGAAGAAATTCTCTGCTGAAGCTTTTTCAGCATCCATAATATACTGGTTCTATCACACGACAAGGCTATCTGCCTTCATGTTAACTCAGAAAGTAGGGTGGAGTAAGTTTTGTAGCCTCTGCAAGCAAAGAAGAGAATCAAGATCATTGTGTGTGCCTAAAACACAATCCTCTTGGAGCTTCTTTCACTCTGTGCTGTCCCATGAGACTCATGTTTAGCAATAAAAATTCATTTTAGCTCTAAAAGTTTTAACGCACAGGGCCTTTTTCAATAGAAAAATTATCACACCCTTCTCCCAAGAAACATGCAAGTTTCAGATGAATGTGTCTTATTTATACATCTCTTGTTTTTGAAACAACTCCTTGCATTTAGAAGGACCCGTTGAAAAATCCAGTGCTAAATTGGCAAGGGTGAAAAACCAAATTCTGATTGCAGGGAGGATGAGAGCTAGAACAGAAAAGAAACAATAAGAAACTGTTGCATGAGAACTCAATTTGGGATTACTTTAGAATGTATCTGTTATATTTTCCTTCTCTGGCCAACGACACTGGGATTTCAGATAAAGATGTTCCTTTTCAGCATATTTGGTGGCACTCTGAGCCTTGAAGCAGGTTTGTGACAGCAAATATTCACACTGGATGTAGGCTGGAAGTGCCCACTGAGGTTTTAAACCCTACAAAAGCAAAACAGTAACAGACATAGAAACAATACCATTAGAAGTGATTTAATGTGGAGAAAATAGCAGTTTGATGCAAAAGCTACATGCAGAGCATTACAGTGCAGCTAATTGCAGAGGTATTTGTAAGAAAGATGATTAAAGGCCATATGAAATTTGACTTTGGAACTGGAGTAACTCGAGAACAGGCAAGGTAGGTAGGAGAACTACACTTCATTCACAGACATACTCTAACTTTCTTGTGATTGCAGTTTTTATCCTTTTTCCAGCTCGCTATGAAATGTACAGAAAAGTGAATATGAAATTATTCATCTTAAGAAAGTACCTTTCCCTTCACATATACCACATGATTGATACACTTTCCTCTCACTGGGAGACAAAAAAAAGAAAGGCATGATTTTTTTTGCCAGCTTCTGTTAACTTTACAGGTAACAAGACCAAAGCAAGTACCCAGAGTCAGCATTTAACGGAAACTTAGTGGAATTTTGAACTGTGAAAATAAAAGAATATTGAATTCAGAAATATTTAACTGGAAAAAGGCAGAAAAGATACTAACTGCATCAGATAGTAGTCAGTAAAAAAACCTCCTGGCACTTTTCAGTGGCCAGATTTGAAATTGCGGAGATGACCACCAGCAATATTTTTAAATTTTTACATTGTATTTTAAATATCTTATTTCTGAAAAGCCATAATTATCCTTGAAGAACAAAAGCTTCCCAGCCAATCAATCAGCATCCAGTTTTGGTTTACAATGGCTATGGGAATATAATTTTTAGTTGCATACAACAGCAAGCATGAAATACAAAACTGTGAAAGATGGGGCTTTGAGAGCATCATGTCTATCTGTGAACGACTGAAAGAGAGACTTGGTGGTAAACCTGATAATCTTTTGCAGAAAATGACAGAGGGAAAGGTTAATGTATTTAACAAAATATCCCTGATACCCCAGAAAACGAATGATCCAGAAACAATTTTTGCTTGAGAGGAGTTTGGTAAGTTGGCTGACACAATGAATGTAAAGGAGCTGACAAAATATAACTTGCTGCTGCGGAGAGAGCTGTTAAAACCTGAACAATATTCCATTTGCTATACTCTAAGTTTCTGCTACTCAAATGGAAAGCAGAAATGTCAGCGTGTGCACGAAGCCTCGTGTCAGCTGGACGACCGAGCGAGCACGACCTGGTTTACCCTACATCGTTTGCAAAGCCCCTTGCTCCTCTCTTTCCCCCCTGCTGCCTAAAGCCTTGCCAGGTCGGGCTGAGCCCCGCGTCCCGCGGGCGTGCCAGGGGGGATGTGGGGCAGGGCGGCCGGCTGTCCCCATGCCCGTCCCTCCCCGCCTCTCCTCAGCGGATTCTCCCGCACGCACACCCCGCGACTGCAGGCAGCTGCGGCGCCGGCCGAGCCCGCAGCGAGCTCGGGCACCCGCTGCCGCGGCTCCTCAGCCGGGAAGGCGAGAGGGGCAGAAGGCGAGGGGCGCACAAGGCGAGGGGCGCGGAAGGCGAGAGGGGCGGAAGGCGAGGAGGGGCGGGAGGCGATCCCCGGGGCCCGGCGGGCGTGAGGCGGCGGCCGCCGCAGCCGCGCGGGAGGGGACGCGGCGGCGCTCGCGGTCCGCCAATCGCGGGGCTGCTGGCGCGCGGGCCGGGAGGCTGCGCCCACCCTGCGGCGGCGGCTGCCGGGCGAGCCATGGGCACGGTGCCGTCCGCGCTGAAGCACTGCCTCAGCTACCAGCACCTCCTCAAGGAGCAGCTGTGGATCGCGGAGCCGCCCGCGGCCGCGCACCCCGCGCAGGTATCGCCGGGCGCGGGTCAAGGGATGGGACGGGGCCGGCCCTACGGGGCGCGGCCGCCACCAGGGGCAGGACGGAGCGCTCCGGGCGCCGCCGCCCCCTCGCCGCCCCCTCGCCGCCCCCTCGCCGCCCCCTCGCCGCCCCTCGCCGCCCCCTCGCCGCCCCCTCGCCGCCCCTCGCCGCCCCTCGCCGCCCCCTCGCCCCTCCCTCGCCCCTCCCTCGCCCCTCAGGCCCGTCCGCCGCGCTGCTGCTGCCGCTGCCCGCGCTGCCCCTGGCCGCCTGCAGCGCGTGTCCCTGTCCCCTCTCCCGTCCTGCTCGGAGCAGGGCGGCGGGGGGCCTTACCCACCGCCCCGCGCCGCTGGGCTGTGCCTGGTCAGTGTTTCAGCACACGGGCCGTGTTACACCGTGTTCCCGGCAGTGCTAACATAGATGGGCGGCGCTGGGGCAGTGGTGAAGCAGTGGGAAACCCACCCAGCAGTGAGTGGGTTTCACGCCACGCGTGATCGTTCACTGTGTGAAAATCATGAAATGGCAGGGCGACACGCATTTTGGCGAGGCCACGGCACGGCCCCTGCTCCACGCAGCTTGTATTGCTCACAGGAGTGCGGCGGGCGCGTTCGCTGTCGAGGGAAGAGTCACTGCAGCCATAGGGGTGCGGAGGCAGAGCGGGAGGGATGAGTGAAGGTGTCTGTGAGCTGTGAGCAGGTGTGGGCAGTGGCTGCAGGGAGTGCAGGAGGGATGAGTGAAGGTGTCTGTGAGCTGTGAGCAGGTGTGGGCAGTGGCTGCAGGGAGTGGAGGTTGGATGAGGAGGCGCCTGGGCAGGCGGCCAAAGGAACACCGTAGGCCATGACTGTCCTAATCATGGCTTTGTAGGGGAAGAAGTGAAGGAAAGTTACCTGCATTTCCTGTCTGAGCAGTCATTCATTCCAACTCTAACTCCAGTAATCAGTCAGTACTTCAAGCCTTTAAACATGAGCCAAGCCTAGAACAAAATTGTTTAAAATATATTTAAATATATTTTATTTTTTTTTAAAAGAGCATGTCTTGTTGCATCTTTCTTCTGTTTTCAGATATACGATGGGATCATCTTCCATTTTCCCCACTATTTGGAAGTGAAATTTAATTATTAGGTAGCAATGTGACTTCAGATGTGGAGAGAGTATGAAAAATGTTCTGAGTGGTATGAAAACTGGCAGCGTTTTAATTTTGCTACAGATGGTCTGAGCTTCATATTTCAAAAGATGCATTTATGGAATACACAAAGCAACACTGTTGTGAGCATAATGTTTTGTATAGGTAAGCCCCATACAGCTTCCAGCTATCATATTTCCCTGGGAACAGTGTCTATCCAGCATTAAATTTTGGATAAAAAAAATAAAGGTTTTTTTTTTCTTTTATTTTTTCCTTTTTTCTTTTTTTTAATAGAAGTGGAAAGATGTTTTGTTATGGTAAAGAAATAAAAGAGAATTAAAGGACTTATGTATTAGACCTGAAGCAAAGCACTACAATTCTGTTCATGTGCCCTTGCTACGTTTTGGTGCATTAATTCCTTTCAAAAGATCTGAACATTTTTTAAAAGTTTCCTTCAAAATACCTTGATATGCTACTTGATTGTGTCTGTCCCCCTATCAGACAAAGCATTTGAAAGGGCTTTTGCAACCGAGTGAGTTTGTAGTCAAAAACAATCATTAATATCTTCTCAGTAACTAGTAGATTGAAAAGGTTTTCCTTTTTGTAATGGATAATTTTACTTAATTTTTGCAGTGCTTTTCTTTCATTTTCATCACTGTTTTTTTCTCCAAGGATACAGAAATATGTCTTCATCAGTGAACAGTAAATATGAGAATCAACAGCAAACATCCTCTATGTGCACATTGATGTGTCTGTGAGCTGCACAGTGCACTAATTAAATCCAGAGTTGGTCACTGTTCATGTTTTAACATTTGCTTCTGCATTACCTCACTGTGATTTTACATGAATCTGCTTAAATTTCCATTTTTCTCACGTGGATTCTTAAACAACCCACAAAGGTTTTCGTTATGTAGGAGTGCATTCCATACCAATCCTATTCAAGAAAAAAAGTGTTTCTTGTTATGTGATCTAGAAACTATACTAGCTCAAGTAATGGTTGTAAAAAGGTTTGCTGGTCTTTTTTTTTATGACCAGTGTATGCAAGATAGTTGTGGCAGCACCACTATAAAATAAAATAGTGAAGGGGGTTCAGGTGCAAGAGCAGTCTCCCAGAAATAATGCTTTCATGGCTGATGAAAATAAAGTTTATTTACTTGCTGAAATATTTTCAGGAGTTCCTTGGGATTTTTCTTTAAACACCAAGTAAAATGTAAATGTTGCTGCCAGGGCTCTTATAAAAATAAAATCATTCTATTTTGTCTAAAAACCCCAAATATATAAAAATTTGGTTATATACTATGTTGACTAATTTGTAAAGGTCCAGGTTTAACCACTTGAAGCTCTACTGGAGGTGAAATTGTAGGTTCTAAAGTGAGTAGTGGGATGTCTTAGTCTTTGTTTTCCTTTATTTTTTTCTGTTTCATTTAGCTAACCATTTTTCTGGTATTTTTAGAACCACATTTGGCTTTAAAAGATAGAGTTGCTTGAGTAGTTAGGTTATTGAAAAGGAGAGATGAGAAGTAAAAGGTAATTTGGTTAGGTGGCTAAATAGGCAGTAAATAGAATTTTCTGCTACCTGTTAGTAGAAGTTACTAATACCTATTTCAGTCTTATTAAGACTAGTCTGCATTGCATCAAAAAATTACTGAACACCTGACTAGTCAATGAGACACCACATTCCTGTTGCAGTGTGTTCATTTTTCTCCATATTCATAATTTCTTAACTGTTTGCTTCAGAATGCTTCTGTAATGCTTCATACAAGGAATACAGTTCAGCTTCGTTTTCTTAGCACTACCCCAATGTATAACATTTTTATTAGTAGGTCTGATTAACTTAATGTTAAAGGTCTGATTTACTTTTACTAAATAAGAGCTATAGTCACATGAGAATTTGTTAAAGACATGGATTTATATCAGAACTGTAAAATGTGCTAGCATCTACCGAGAAAGGAGGTGGCCATAGATATTGCAGTGTTAGGGAGACTTCTGCAGCGATCAAGGTTGTTACTGATGATGACTCACAGTATTGGACTGGAGTTTGTAATGTACTTTGTGGTCTGTTTGTGAAATGCTCAAGCTGAGCGGCAGGGAAGGTGTTTATCTGCTGCTGGTGTCCTCTGGTTTAGCAGGAACCTTCTTGCTGGAGAAGAGATGGTCTGAGAGAAACTAACATTAGTCTTATCCTACAGACTTAATGTTATATTTTCACGTAGGCTAGAATGGAATTTTAATGCCCTAGGAATATGCTGAGGACACAGCAGGGAGGAGCTGGATGGCTAAAGAAGTGTAAAAGACTGGGATGATATTCAAGGGTACAGAAGGATTAGGTGCTTTGAGACCAATAACCCAAACTAGAAACTTTGACTTTATTATTAGAATAGATTGAAGATGAACTTTGGAATACTCACAAATCGTAGGATGACTATGAGCTGTGAATACAGCTGTTAAAAAAAGTCAAGTTAGGTCCTCAGATAGAGTAGATCAACAATTTCCAGTCAAAGAGGGAAATGTTGATGCCATTGCAAAAAAAACTGTATTTGTTCATTTTTCGTTAGTCATGTTCAAGAAATTGAATTACAGCTGGGACAAGTTAGGTCTTGCACCACTGGAATGGTTGGGAAAAGGAAGGTGAAATGTGAAATGGCTTGAGTTTGTTTGATACTTAGTGTTAAGACCTGGAGGATGTGCAGGCAGGGTGGGAAGAAGAAGAATTCGCTGCTTAAAATAAAGGAAGCTGTTGCTACCCACAAACCCACACTTATACTCTGTCTATATAATAAATATAAAGTAGAAATTTAAAAGCAAATTATCCATTGGTGGCATTCTTTAGGAGCTTTTTAATCACAGTAATGAGGGTAAAAACCCTTTATGATTTAGGTTTACTAAAAGGATTACATGATGTCATTTCCGTAGTAGTGAAAATCATTTGATTCTTAAGAGCTTTTAAAGATTATATAGGGAATAGAGTGCTAGATATTTAAATGTTTTAAAATAGAGAAAATTCTGTGTCCAGTTTTTTAATTACATTTCATGGCTTACAATACTTTGTTAAGGTCAGAGTGTCAACTTTAGCATGAATATTCATCTGCCACTTTAAACTGGGGAATCCTACTCTGCGAGAGGGTGGTGGCTAAACATAGCTAAATAACAAGCATCTTTTTCTTAAACCCTTGAATTTATGTACTACTAGCTAGGTGTACTAAGGGGTATAGTAAAATAAGAATATATTAGTAGTCATATGGTTTGGTGAGGGCTGCCTACACCTACAACAAATAAAGCAAAAATAAGATAAAAATAAGACTAGTCTCTTATTCTGCTGGATGTAGGTGTGACTCTAGGAAGTGTAATCTGTCTGAATAATGCTAATGTGTGCTATATTGTGTTGTAGGATTTCTGTCACAGACTTAGGCTGTCATATGGAATGCAATATCCAGAATCATTAGCAGTTGTTCAGGATATTACCATTGGAAAGTTTTATAACTGGAGAGGAACACAAATGCTAGATGCTAAGTAGTAAAATAATGAGCAAAAACTTGGATCCTATTATTTAGACAGCTAACTTCTGTTTCAGGGCTTTGATTGCAATGATTTATATGCTACGTGCCTAAATATCCAGACTGAAAACGCACAGACTAAGATTCCCTCATCTCCTCACTGCATGACACTCTTGGATCAAGAGATGCACACAAGTGTCTTACTTTTGCAGTTTTAATTTGCTAGTTTAGATTTTGTAACAGATTGTCATGTTTTAAACATATGCTAGAAACCTCTCGAGTTTATTTTTAAAGTAACTCAAGAATAACAACAAAACTCACAGTCCATGTGACAATTATATATGTCTTACTTATGTTTGATTCTTGATTCAAATTACAGCATAAAAATGAGACATATGGTATTATGCAACCTGGGAGGAGACAGCAGATCTCTTTTGTTTGAGTCTTTTACCTACACCTCAGAGCAACTGATTTGAGACATACCGTATTTCATGTTCTTTTTATCTCCATGTAATTATGTATTCCTGGAATAAATTAATGTTTGCAGGCTCTCCTCAAATAACTATTTTGGCTATTTTCATTTTTTAATTTAATTTACCTAGTTAAGAAGTACTATAAAAAATTGCTGTCGTCAATATTGCAAATTTATTAGTTTACTATGACAATTGCAATATGAAAGAAATACATCATTGTTTGCATTTTTTTTTAATCTGATTAAAACTGCAATTAAGTTGAGGAAAAAGAAGGTAGTTATCCTGGATTTTATGTTGCAGAGTTTTTGGTTTTTAACTCTTTCAAAGGATGGCATTATTTAAAGATAATTAATGAAACCATTACAGAGAAAGTATGTTAATTTAATTGGACAAAGATCTTTTTTCCCCTCTTTCCTTTGCCAACCATTCTTACATAATTCTGTGTTTTCATCCTGATCTTCCAAGGTTTTTAGATGTTGTGTTGTCTTTCATATAACCCAAGACCAAATAATTGATCACTAAGAGACTGTGAAATTCCTGTTTTCTAGCCCTTTTATATTCTTCTACATGCAGAGGCCTTGTCAGTACAGAAGTCAGTAGATGGATAATTTTCTCAGTGTATACAAGAATGTCCCAAGAATGGGACTTTTTTTTTGCTTTGTTGCAGATTTCAGGGAACATTTATTTTCTTAATGTTTGTAAGATGTAGAGCATACAAAGTTATAACAATAAAATAAACAGAAGAAAAAAGTAGAAGAGATTATAATTTAATTCTAAATTACAGCAATCTGTTATGTTTGTATCAGCATGCTGTGTTTTTTCTTGTTGAATTTGGAAATGATGAATGACATACGATACATGCTGACAGTGAAGGTAGTAAATAAAACACACTCCCACTGAATTTAACTGGAGTAGGGAGAGTGCAATGCTGAGCTGTTTCTAAAATGTTCTTTGAAGTCAAGAGGAGTTTCCCCTTTAGAAGATCCAGTCACTAGACTCATGCCAACTTTTTCAGTCAGGTATTTTATATGCTGCAGAGTAAGATCTCAAGAACCTTGAAGAGAGAAAGTCCAAAAAGGGATGAGTACTTGGTTTGTTAGGGGTGCCAAACAGGATGTTAGAAGTTAAGAGGCTGATAATAAAGTGTAGGTTTGACCTAAGTGGAGTCACTGACTTTCAGTTTTTGTATACCATTGGCCTGTAAATACTGGACGGATAACAGGAGCTTTTTAGTTGGTAGAGATTTATGCTATACTGGGATTATTAAGGGAGTTTAAGATTTTATTAAAAAGATGGAAATATTATAAAGGAATTGCTTTGCAAATTTGGGAATTAAAAAAATGCGCAGGAAGTTTTTACTCAGACCCCGTATCTGCTTTTTGGTGAGATCCCATTTTTGACTTTTCCCACCTCCATCGCCTTCAAAGCCTAAATATGGGCACAGTGATGTTCATTTCCTCCCATGCCAGCTCAAGGAGGAGAAGTGATTTAAGACACCCCATGTGTCAAATCATAGTTTTAAAATTCATGCATCTTGAGATCATTCTTTTCTCATTGCCTTGGCTGGGAGTGAAGATAAGTGAATTACCAAAGATCAATCAGATCCAAATTTAATTCCTACTGAAATAAATCAGAATATCTTTTAATAAGGCTCTTATTTACAATTTGTGGATCTTCTGTCTTTTAGTTTTGGTAAGGAAATCTCACCTTAGAAGATTACTGTACCAGCTGGTCAGACATAGAAGTTTCCATAAAGCAAAATATGTGCTGCTCCTAATTAATCAAATTTTCTGGTTTTGAACTGTCTCATGTGGTGGCTAATAAATAAGAGTAACTGTTGTCTCTATAGTTGCTTGTATCTCACTTTAGGTTTTTTTCCTCACTTAGAAGGAATGCTGGGTACCTAGAATGGTTAAAGGCGGAATACTGGGTACCGCAGATGAAGTTACACTTATTTTCTCTGCATTTTAATGATAGACTGTTTTTTGGTGCTTCTGAGGAAAAAGGTAGCTTCAGCTCTTGCAGCACCTGGGTTGAAAGATTCGCATATTTATGGAAGTGTGTGTTTGAATTTCCATTTATGTGTGAATATCATGCAGTAAGGAACTGATGCAGTGTAGGTACAGTCCAGAGATAAAGCTGAGTTCACTCCTACTTCTTTCACTACATAAATATTTGAGGTGTTTAAACAAGGTGATGATTCTCTGAAGTTTTAGGAGCTGAAGGCTATTGAGAATCTTTAATGTGTCAAGTACGAAAGAAGTTATGTTTAAAGAAACTGTGGAGGGCTTCAGAAAAGTAGTTATTTAGTACTTCGGGCTGTGTTGAGTTCTCTTTTTTTGTTTAGCTCTCTCATTCATTTAACAAAGGTATAATATTTTCTGAAGCATTCTTCTTTCCCCCTAAATGTGTATTTAAAAAGATAGATGAAGTATGAAAGAGAAATGTGTATTAAAGATGGGTGTGTGGTATAGTAAACTTCTGGGGAAAGTGTGCCACCTTAAAAGTTTGCCAGTGCACATGATAGTGCAGATGTGGACCTTGACATACACTGTCATGAAGTACTATGCACTCAGTAAGGCTCATCAATTAATTGAACCTCAGAAAATGCTAGAACAGAAAAATAATAATTTTAAGAATGAGAATAAAAATCAGGCAGAAATTTGTAGGAAAAGGTTCTCTCTGTCTATGTAATACATCCATCTTCTGTCACTTAGGAAAACTCATCAGGATATTGAAATTCTGAGAGAAGTTGCTTTATTGGTTGATCTGAAGTTTTTGAAATAAGAGCATGATCAAAATCAGACTTTCATGCTGTGCTAAATACCCATAAAACAAATTCAGTGTTTTTGGTTTTCAGCAAAAGGGAAATATTTTATTACTGTTGTATTAATGAACACTTATATAGCCCTTTTGGGGTAGAAATGTCAAAAAGGTGCACACGCTTTAGAATTAAGCAGTGCAGCAGAGATGAGGGATTTTTTCTATTTTGTAATATGTTGATAGGGACATAACATGCAATGAAGAAGAAACATTTTATTACATAAGAGGTTATTAATCAGATACATATTTTATTATCTGATCTTTTAATCAGTCACTTCAGAGGAACCAGGAAACTGGTAAATGCATAGTTTACGTATCAGAAAAATAATTCCAGGGACAGTTTTAAGGGTTGCTTTTCAAACTTAAGTTATTACAGTTAGAAGTAATCACCTCATAGCTTTTCTTGTCTAACTTTTACTGGGTTAGGTATCATATCAATGGTGAAGATTTTGATTAACATTTGGGACAAAGTTCTAATATTGCAAAAGATGGAAAAGATGCTGCCGGTAATAAGAAGGAAATTATACTTACTGTTGGAATGTTGTTGTAGCCAATATTATTTTTAGATAATTCCCTTGTTAAATGGAGATTTATTTTACAGTTTGGTGTAAATGAATGGAAGTTACTCCAATTGTGGCATTACATTTGAATTTATTTGGATTAAATATTCTTATGAGAGTCATTCTCACAGCTCTTGTGACAAAAACACAGATTTATTACATGCAAAAACTGCTTAAAGGTGCACTGGTGAAGAAACTGTGCTGGGTAGACATTTTTTCTTTGTCTGAGTGGGTTTTTTTTGTCCACAGATGTTAGCTGTTTTGTATGGGAATAAAGGTGTTAGTTTATGAGTTTCTTGGAAAAAAGAAGTTTAAAGGCTTTGAATGGATGAGATGTGTGGACTGAAGCGCCAGAGGACATTGCCGGAATGTTAGGTGAAACCCATAGGGAAATAATTCAACAGCAGCATCTGGAAAGGAACTGTATGTGGCTTTAGGGCTTACTTTTAATGCAAGTAGTTAAGATGAGATTAAATATAGGTGTTAGTATGTGAGAAATGGGGGAACAAGGTAAGCGATGAAGGTATATCATGTGGAACACTGGGATTAGGGAAAAGATTTAACAGAATCCGCAGCTGATCACAGCTGAATTTTTAAAACCCTGGAAACATAATTGGAATTGAACTTTATGCTGGCTTCATATGAAGTAAAACAGCATACATGACTATTTTATTGGGGAAAGAGAAGACAGAGTATAGGCCTGTTCATTTGCCTTGCCTTGTCACTTTTGCCTGAATGGGGTGAATGAAGATGATGGAATGATGGAAAGTTAAGCTACTTACGCCAGTTGGCTGTTGGCTATGCAGACAGGAGTCAGCTGGTGATTAAGAATTTTCTCGCCTCCCTGCCATTTTTTGGTATTTATGACTTGATTCAATTTCCTAAGCACTCTTTTCTGGTGCCATGTGAGATGCCCTAAGGTAGCTGAGATGGCTTATAGGGTTGGCAGGTATCAAATAGGATTTACAGGAGACTTGTGCTCTCTGGCGCAGTGGCTAGAGGTCAAGTCAGATGCATCCCAAATGCACAAGATGCCTGTAATTAACCATCTGACTTGTGCCCTTTCTGTTTGCTGAGTTGTTTGATATGCTTTTGGCCATTGCTGACAGTGCTGAGAAGTGGCTTCATTCAGTTGGCCATGCTTCAGTGATGATGCCATTTAAGATGCCGTATAATATTCTCCTTTAGCTCCAGCTCCGAAAAAGCCACAGATCCTGTGTCCTGCATGCTGTTTTTAGGGAACCTTAAGACATTTTATGAGAATATATACATTGACTGTACAGGGATATCTAGGACACCTGTAGATATAACTGTGTAGATACTTAAGTTCAGATGTTTTAAAGTCCAGTTGAGTCCTATCATTAAGAACATTTCAGGATGTTTTGAGCTTAATGAGTGCTATGGCTGCATTGCCATTCAGTCCATAAGCAGTTTTATCTATTGTCAGTGTTTGGAAAAATCCTTCAGTTAAGATTATGGGTCACGGTAAAATGAAAGTACAGCTAATAGTAGTACTGTTATATATTTTTTCCTTTTTTTTTGTCCTTAGTTAGCGTCTAATTACGAATTTTATAACATACATTTCTTTCTCATCAGTTGAGCACTTTATTATCCAGAATATGGAGGCTTAAAAAAAAGTCTTCCTAAATGTGCAAAGTTTAGAAGTGAAATCAATAAAAAATTAAGAAATATCATGATTCATTTTGCCATGACAACCATTAATCTTCTCAAATAGTCTGAAGTGTTATGTTCCCAGTTTGGTTTTGTCTTTGTCATAGTTCCTCCAGTACCAGTATATTTTCTTCTGCTTGTTCCACTTCACTGTTTCCAAGTTTGCATGATTAGAATGCACTAAAATTACTATTACGTTACTGTTTACTGTAATAAATTGGAAATTTCACCAGTACAGAAGATGCCATGACATATCATTATTATATGAGTATTTTTTAGTAAGCTCATAGAAAGTAATAATTTATTTTAAGTGTTTATTAAAAAACTACCAACTAATATTTATATATTTTTAAAATTTCATATAAGGAAAAATTTTTATGCCTTTAATTATTTTCAGCCAAATAGGAAGTAAATTATATTCTTTAAATATACTCACATTTGATTAATTTCATTGTGAAAATGGAAGATTTTTATAACATCAAGAATGGCATAGTGTTCAAGTTATAATTTCCTTACCATTATTGGGAAATTATTATGGTAACACTTTACAGATGTTATTTTTCTAAAGAGCTTTATGAATTTTAAATTCTCATGAAGGATGAGTTGCCAACAGAGATGAAATAAATAGCCATTAAAATACTGTCATTTTAATCGTGTCTTTTGGAAAGAGAACTATGGAAAACGTAGTGGTGGGCCACCTGTACTTGAATTCATGATTTACTTGATCTTTTAGGCCCAGCCTTTGGACACAGAAGGTGATTTTGGTTGCAGTAGTAATTGAGAACGGTTGATTTACTTTCAGCTTTTTATTTTAATTCTTAAAGATCTATGCATAACTCACTTTTATTGACAATGAGTTATTTAGAGAGACTTATCTGATAGGATGGATGGGCTGAATTGTCAGTATATTCATTTCCGCCCCCAACTGATATCCCAAAGTATTTTAAAGAGCAAATTACTTGCACATGTTGGATTTGTAATGATGACCATGCCTCTGTTTTTTCAATGTGTGTGGAAAAACACCGCTCTTTCTCCCTTCTAGAATTTTGTCTTTAGTCTTGCCTGTAAAACACCGTACACACCATAATACTATTACCATAAATAATAGTAAAGGAAAGTGTGGGAGGTTTTGGCTCCAGTGTCATCAGTATGCTGTTGATCTCCGTTCTCTGTATCCTTTTCATCCAGCCCAGATGGCAGAGTATAATTGCTTTTCCAGGCTTTGACCAAGATAGGGATATGGATGAAAGTGAGTTGGCTGTAAATCAGCTTGGTTAATGGAGAAATGCTGCTTGTTAGCCAAGGGAAGCATTTAAGGAAATAGAAAAAGGTAATGTATATGCCATGTCCTGAAAATACATTTTTAATTTTTGCTGAAGTGACTGGCTGTGTTGGCCTGCTGTTAATAGCAGAGGTCGCTAGTACCATTTATTATTGATTTCATTGTAACACAAGTCTAACTGTGATTGCCTATGCCTCTGCTACCACCTGACTCTACTAATAGATTCCTTGATCATTATTTTTCAAGTTACCAAAAATTGTCTGTGACTACAGCACATTTATGTGCTTTTTTAGGTTGCAGGAACTGTTAGCTCTAATTTGGGTATTCAGATCTCTGTGATTCCACGTACTCTACATTTGCTGACAACAGCAACAAATGGTTTTTAGAAGGTGTCCAGTTGTCAGTGATAATTTAGAAAGTTCAGTCTCATCCAGGAGACTGTTATTTGACAAATGTGGCCTATTATTTTTGTTCTGTCAGGTTATGAATGATTTTATGTAAAATACAGATATGAATATTAAAGAAGGCATTTCTTTGTTTTCAAAGGTAGTGAACAATCTTTGGGCTTGATTTTATCTTTCTGAGTGTTTGTCTTGTAATGCTACTTCTCTTTTTTTTTGAGATTATCCAACATCATGACAGAGAATTGGACATGGTTTCCAGTTACTCATAGAACTAGCTGCTGCTTGTATTAGACACTCAGTCTCCAGTTCCTGAAGTTTCGCTCTTTGAAGAGCTGTCAGAAAAGCAGTTTTGTTAGCCTGCCGTATGCCTGTGGAATTTTCTGACCCATTGGAGCTTGCATTTGGTAAATTTTAAGCCATGACCACCAAAGATGTTTGTGTGACTATACTGACATGTAGTAAGTTATTGTCCTTGGCCGCATAGTTAGAATGTAGCATGGGCTGTCATGATTTTGATGATCACAATTTAAAATGTGTAACATATATAATTCAAGTGTTCACAGTTCTTACCTTTGCTTACTAAAGGGGAAAGCTTCTGGGGGTCTGTAACTATCTTCACATCAAAATTGCTTTTACACATATTTTCCAGTATACTTTCACTGGCTTTGTTTCTACTGAGTTATGAAAATAACAATAAAATGTCTAAATTAATAATAAATCTTGAATGTTTATAGTTATATGCTTATGTTTCCCCATATTTATTTATATTATTTGAAATACTACTAGAAATTGTATTTTATGTAAAACTTATATATGTTACTGCATGAATGTTTATATTAATAGATTTTGCTCATGACTATTATGTAAAGTGGGAAATACTGCTTTATTGACTTTCTATCCAGCATAGTCTTTACTGTGTCCCTGAGATAAATCCACCAGTTATGTTGTGTGCTATCATTTCACCATATCTATGCTTTGCACGGTTTTGGGGTTTGAAAGCTATATATGAAAAGTTACAAAGCGAGGATTCAGTCAGGATCAAAGCTAAAGAATATGGGCTAACAATTCATGGTTTTGTATCCTGCTACTCAGAAAAACACTTGCCCGGCATAGTAGTTCAGTGTAGCTTGTCAGTTTTGGAAGAAACACTGTTACATTTTGTGTTCTCCTCAAATAATGGAGAGATCAAGAAGAAAATCTAGTTTATGAAGAAACTGAAAAAGTCATAAAGAAATACAGGATAATATTGTTGCAAGATCAGTATGGTAACCTATATAATTTGTTTGACTAGGAGTAGTAGTTTCAGAATGCATTCCAAACCCATGACATGGTAAAAAAGCCAGTCAAGAATCTTTAAGCCTGTTTACTACTTCTGAACTCAGCACTTCCTCACGAAAGGGGAATATGAGTAATAACCTAAGAAGAAACATGAGTTTAGTCTTCAATGTGATATGAAAATTACAACAGAAGACAACTTTCATCCTCTCATGCATTTAAAAATGTATTATTATTATATTTTATTCTTATGCTTTTAAAGTAAGAATGAAAGTAGACACCTCCAGAGAGTATTCAAATACATGACTACCCTTTCAATTAAACAAAACAGACAGTTCCAGGGTTTCAGTTTGTGTGTGTTCATAGTTCAACCTGAGTTCACTTCAATTGGTTATATGAGGCAAATTGTGTATTGGAGGCAGCTGCAGGTTCTGGTTTCCCATCCATTAAGGACATCCACTGTAAGCAAAAGAGTAAACTACAAATCATAGAAAATAATCAGCAGGTGTTTCACCTGAAGTATGTGAGAGTTGATCTTTTCTGATCTAATATAAAGAAAATAGTCTGGGAAGTGAGGAATTCCTCCTGTTCCCTCTCTTAGACTCATGCAGACAGAGACTGTATTGATTTATTAACACTGTAGCTCTTAGAAAATGTGCTATTTTGTGTTTGTCGGAAAGAAATGTTCTTTCTTATAGAAAAGAGTTCCTTATTTGTTTTGCTACATCTCATTGCATTTTGCTAAGACCAGGGAAGTACTGTGCTGTGAAACTGGTTTGCAAACTTAATACCTCTGTGGCAGTTGTCTGTGCAATAGGTGATTTAGCACAGTTGCATATTATGCTTCAGTTTTCTCTTTTATGAACGCGGTTCTGTTTGTGTATCAGACAGAGCTCTTTTACTATTAGATGGATTTTGGTGTATTTTTTCATGTCAAACCCTTGTTTGTTGCTTGAATAAGACATTACTCTTTGGGATTACTGTCATAGCATCTGATAGCTGTAGCCTCCAGTGGATAAGGAGATAAATCAGAGAGAGTTAATACACAAAACACTAACTTTCAGATGTGTTTTATGAGTGCTGCTACTCTAATCTGAAAAGTGTGATATTTCTGGCGTCCATCAACAAAGCTTATCCTTAGGGTGCTAGGCATTAACTACTACACTTTCATTTTAGGTGCAACTGATAGAAGGGGGCAAAGAAAGGGAGAAATAGGCTGCATTCTAATAGCAGCATTTTTGACTTGGGGTAAAGAAATACTCAAGGAGTATATATCTGAACTGGATGTTAAGGGGCATGGTTCAGATATTACAATGAATTCTAGAAAAAGAAATTTCTCTGTTTGTCAGGAAGCAGTGAGGGCCAGCAGCTCCCTAAGGGAGGGACCTGAGGGTAGTAACAGGCAGGTCTCCAGGCAGTCCCACCATAGCTAAGTGGGGTGAGAAGGGTAGGCCTAGAGGTGGTATTCTAGAGGGTAGGCCTAGAGGGGGTTCAAGCACAAGTCCAGTTCATCGGGTGAGTTTGTGGCGTTAAGGGAGGTCTGAGGTTACAGCTGGGAGCGCAGGTCAGTGAGTCACGGGCAGGATTCAGTCCAGTGGTGGTTAAGAGTTGGCCATGCAACCCTGTGCCTGTCAGGCAGGTCCATAGTGATGAGAGAGATTCCAGGTCAAACTGCAAAGTTGGTCCATGGGTCTAGGTCTGGATCGATGTGAATGCTCTGTTTACAGAGGAGTCGTGGGAAAACAAGGAAGTAAGAATTAAGTTGGTCTGATTTGCTTCTAAGGTGTAGTTTGGGCAGAAGACTAAAGGTCATGCCAGTTGCTCCAAAGAGATGCTCTGAAATGACTTAGTATCGTCTTCATTGGACTGGTGCTACCTGAGTATTCATGTGCTATATGATGCCTTTCATATACCTGAAAAATTGTTGATGTGTAAGATATCAGTTGCTGAGAGTATACTTTGGATTGAAATTGTCTGCAACAAACAGTGAAGTTACTTCCTTTCTTCTATATATTTATCTGTATTCCAGTTTTTCAGTGAGAAAGAATTTAATGGCAAAGGTGAAATCAGCAGCAGGATGGATTGGGAATCATGTCAGCAAGGAAGGCTGAAAACTTGATTTAGAATGACGGAAAGAATATATTGCCTACTGAGTTCTTGGAGGAACTCAAAAGAAGTTCCTCTGATTTCTCTTGGTAACTCATTAGGTGATATATAGTTCATCCGAGGAAAATGTTTGCTTGGGATTACGTCTGAATGAAAATGTAAGTAGGTGTCTGCAGCATCTGATGTTCCTGTGATAGCCACTGCAGACATAAGACAGGACTCAATTGCCTAGACATGGGTGCCTAATGCCATTTGAAACGCAAAGGATGTATGAGACATCCTTCTGAGGCAGTGATATTCTATACTTTGTAAAACACACAAGAGACCTGTGCCCTTCTGGGGTGGCATTCAGTCTCCTAACAGTTAAACAAACCTGGCAACCAAGATCATCAGCCACTAGTTGTGAACCTTAGGATGACCTGACTTATTCTTTATCTCCGTCAGCCATATTGGAGCTTCTTCAGCTGAAATGGCAATTTAGACATCTGTTATGCCTTCATACACACGCATGGGGGGAACCATTTAAAAGCTCAGTTAGTTGCCTAACAGATGTGTCTAATGCCATTTGAGATGCCCTCCAGTGTAAAGACATCTTGATAGATTTGAAATGAGACCTGCAGTAAATGGACTAAGTGGGACCCCTGCCCTTTCTGAGCAGCACTTGGAGGCCAGAAGTCATCCAGAATGACTCCAGGTACATCTATTAAGGCGGCAGCAATGAGCTGAGGTTTCTTAACCTTGAGCTGAATACCAGTCTTAAACCTTGTCTTCTGTAGCTTTGGAAGACCTGTTCTAAAGGATTTTCAAAAGGAATAGAGATATATAGATGATATTTTGCTTTTGAAGATTTGTTACTATGTCCATGAGTAGTGTAGCTGAGTGTGACTTGAATGATCTAGTTTTGTACAAGAATAGTATTCTTAACACAGCAACATTTTTTTTCAATCTCTAGGGCATTCCTTATTAATATCATTTGTTGCCTTTTGATTTGCCAGTTCATCAGAACACTTGACAGTTATTTTTTTTCCAAATCTTAATTTGTTTTCTAAATAAAAGTATTTTTTCTTTATTTATTAGTTAATATTATATGTACTTTATGACCTTTGTCTTTACTGTTAAAGTCCTCTTTGTAAACAGGATTAGATCAAACAACTGGCCACTCCAGCAGCAAAAGCATTCATAGTTCAGTTGAATTCCTTTTTGTTTAAAATCATATTTCTTATCTTTTCATGTGAATGACTTTTATTGTAAACAACCCTGCAACAATAAGAAGTAATATACTAGCAGATTAACTGGAATTTAATAGTTAATGTAAATGACAGTAGAAATGTTAAGCCTATTTCTTTACCATAGAAATCCCTGCAGTGAATTCTCATTCAGTTCAGACAATCTCCTGATATATGTAAATCACTACTCTTTCATGAGCTCAAACAAGCCTTCTGACCTCAACAATTATTTGGTTTATTCCAAGTAAGTTAACTCTGCACTTAACTAATTTTATTCTGTAATGATTTACTTGCATTTTATATTTTGCCCTCCCATGGACAATCTCCAGTGGATTGAATTATTTTTTGAAGTAGGAAATCACAGTATTTCTATTCATTAAGTGCCAGGCTACTGTTTTATCTGTGACATCCTAGTTTATAGCCCAGGATCAGTTTTGCTATTTCATTTTCTTACTTAGTCAGTCAGCATCAGAAACAATATGGAGAGTCCTAAGTGTTATCTTACGTATTGCTTCCATTGAAATGCATCTGCTGTGTCAATGGAATTCTGTACTCCGTTGTAACTGCTTTGTTTGTGGTGTATCTGTGTTAACATTCAGGTCATGCATATGAAGTGATATCATAAGAAAACTTCATTTGATGAAAGATTCTCAGGTGTTGAGAGTTTTTGCTAGTCATGATCCATTCATGGCTATTCTTCTCCCAGTGGTCATGTCAGCAGCATACAGCAGAAATTCTAGAATGAATACTGAGTTTATCTTTACTGAGGGATATTCCTCAGGTGCATCCCGCTGTTTTTTGAATCTTCTCCATTTTTTTCACTAGTTAGGCTGGGAATTAATATGTTTTATATCTGCCTTCCAGTGGTGTGAACTATGTGAACAAAGATTTTAATTTCTTCCTGTTTATTTCCTCTATGTCTTGTAAAGTTTAGGGACATCTATGTGTTCAGAAGATTGACCACTGTTTTCTTTGTTCTCCTTCCAGCAATCATATTATTTATCTTAGAGCCTTCTCCTGGCTTTTGGGCATTTTTCCATGTCACTGCAGATATACATTATGGAGTTATGATGCCACGTCCCTGCTGATTCTTGTCGAAAACTGCTTTCCTGAGTAATTCGTCTTTGTACAAGATGGACCTACCTTTGTTCAGTTGTCCTCTGTGCCAGAACACCACCTTGTGGAAAAGGAAAGCAGAGCTTTGTCTTGCTTGGTTAGAAGGATTAAAAAGACCTGAACCCCTAGATCCTTCTCCTTTACTTCTGTGTTCTTTCGGTTACCTTTGAGAAGCTCTGGGTAATATTTGCCATATGAATGACCTTCATGGAATAAAAATCAGAAGGCTGAAAGAACCTCAGCACCTTTAGTAGCAGTAGTGAAGCAGAGACAGAGCTTAAAAAAGTGTATTTATTTAATTTGTTTACATTTATTGTTACATTAAGGAGATTATACTGCTTTAATTAAGAGTTACTAGGGTTTTCTATAACAAACCTAAATTTGCAGCTATTTATAGTTGAGAGAAAATGTTTCCATACAGAAATTTGGCATTCAATGTCTCAAGCTAAATAGTTTGGTTTTCCTTTTTCTGTTTCTTTTAAAAATACTCTTTGGCTGCATTCTGTTTTGAGGGAGGCAATTTTTTTTTGTGGTTTTATATGCTTTTTGTGCTCCCTTGGCAAGGCTTGATACATGGAAAAACAAATTTTCCAGGCTCTTAGTCTTTTATGTCAGCTATTTCCTTTTTGATATTTAATACATGATGCTTTGGTGGTCATTACTTTTTAACAGAGATCCTGTATTATTCAAGAAGTAGTCACCCCTAAATATTTGCCATAACTACTTTTCATATATTGTTACATAAAAATGGATCATATAGTTCAATTTAGTAAATATTTTTTCTGAGACAAAATTGCATACCTGACATGTTTAGTGGTACTAAAATTGGTACTTGTGTATTTCTACAAAGTTCACCATTTCTCATTAATTTAAGATATAAAAACTGTTTTTCATTTTTCTGTTTATTTCTATTTTCTAATTAGTATCTGTAGGCCATTTAATGTCGTACTTGAAGGTGTTGAAATTCTCTAACTTGGTCTTGTTTGTTTGAAAAATCATTCCTTTTACCCAGGGATGTGGTGTACATTTGAAATGCTTCAGTTAGAGTTTGGGGAAATCAGTCCTTCAATTCATGAAGCCCAAGTCCTGGTTAAGGTCTGATGCCATCCAAATAGTAAACAGAGAAGTGTTTAAACTCTGCCTAAGTTCTTACAGACCTCAGTATGTTCTGTGCATTTGAAGCTTGACTAGGGAGTGCAGATGGCATTGAGCCTGGCACAGAGTATGACTCGTGGCTCAGACGATTTCTTCAGATGTTATTTAAGTAATGTCCAGATATTCTGCAAGTGTGGCACTGTGATCAGAAAACTTCCTAGAAAGTGGAGTCTCCTTTTTCCTTCCCAACAGCATTGTCAAGTACATATTTCTTTCTTTCTTGGAAGAATGTCCCAACAGCTAGTTACCAAGTATTCATTCATAGGACAGGTGAGATTCCTTTACTCCTTGGATTGAACTTGGGCCACAGAATAGAAGAATTAGCTAGAGTCACTTTAGCAGAAGGTGGTACATATACTCTTATAGTCTTCAAATTGTTTCTGAGTTCTATCCAGCAGCTATGGACTGTAAAATGTATAAGTAGTATACAGGGGCCTGAACCTAAATATTCTGCCTGTCTATGACTTGCTCGTTATCTGAGCTTCAGCAATGCAGCGCAAGAGAAATTACTAGTTATACTGGGGAGAAGGATGATCAGAACATAATTTGTGAGATGAATAAGAAACTGGCTGAGGAGGAAATAAGAGATAATGTTGAAAAAAGATTTATTAGATGGGAAAGACATTGCTGGTGGACTTCCTCCATGTTTTTTTAAAACATCTTTCTTCTATAGCACTAATCCAATTTTTTAAAATAATATATGTTTGTACTAAAATAAGGTAGTGACATTAGTCCAAAAGTTTTCACAAGAAAGTATCAAGGTGCTAATATCTGCTGATAATAGAAAGAGAGGAGTCATTTTCAATACAACACTGGATGCCACACAGGAGAAACGGAGTGACATTGAAGACAGGAGAAATCAATGTACCATAAATAAAATTAGATTAAATACAATGCAAAGACTCTTCTGGACTCAGAGCCAAGGAGTTTACTCTAAGCTGTTAGTTCATCAGCTTGAAGAGTGTGAGGATTTGTCTGTCTATAGTACTGCCTTGAGTTTCCAGTATGTGGGAGTCATTCCCTATGTGGTTCTCAGTGTTGTTCTCACTCCAAGAACAATGAATTCAAGTTGGGACTGACTAGTGAACAGGAAGGCTATAGAGAAAATCAGGGGCTGAGAGGCCTGGACTATGGTTCAAAGAGATTGTGTATCTGTAATATCACAGACAAAAAATAAAAAACCAATACTTGAATGCCTTTCTGCAATATCCCCTCCAAACTTTTGACCCCTATGAACTCCAAGAGCTGCAGATATCACCTGATATGACTGCATGAACTTTTCTGAAAAGACAGATACAGCTCTTGATTTCCACAAAAGTTTTGCCACAGTAGGCACTAAATAGGATTTACAAGATTTGGCCTAGAAATTGAACATTTTTGCTCTCAAATTTTATTGAAATTTTTCATGCTCCAAATTAAGCTTTGGTTCACATAATCTATTTTAGCTCTCTTTATTTTCCAGTCACAGCTTCAGTCACAGCACAGCTGTGGCATTTGTCTTGCAACAAGAAGGATCTGATAATCATGAAATAACCCAGATTTATGCCTGTAGTGCTGAAGCAGTGCCATATTTGTGAAAATAACTTAAGAGGAACAATATGCAGCAGATGTGAAGGTTTTACCTTCACATTTAAGTAGGTTTATACTGTCAGTGAGTGTGGGCTTAGCAGGGCCTGACAGAGTTTCAACTTACCAGATGTTCCATGTGATCAAATAGATGCTATACAGCTGTTTCCCATTCTTTTTACCAGGCTCAGATAAATACACAGTAAATGATCTGAAATATATTTATTGTATTTTGGCAAGTCCTGCAGAGAATTGCCCACAGGCACCAAGAATGCAGGGAGAAACCGAGGGTGCTCATAGGCATGCTCATTTTTCCATTACTGAGGAGAAATTAGCAGCCATTTGGTTGAAACAACCCTGATGATACTAGTCAGGGAGGAATAAAATATGGGGTTTTCCTTTGGTTGTGGATGTTGTGAGATTAGTGGCTGTATTTACAGAGTGTCTCCGGTCTGGGGGAGCTGTTACTCCTGTGGGCTGTCCCCCTGTGCTGACAGTGTCACCCATCCAGTGGTGTTAAACTCCTGGGAGAAGTGGTGGGTTCAGTGGAGCAGCTGTCCAGCAGGTAGCTTGTGCTAATCCCAGCTCAGGCTTTCAACACTGCAATGGAGACCTGGTTTGGCTTCTGTCTTCTGTGCAATACAGAAAACAGGGTATTTCCAGAGCTCCTGGCAGGGCTGCCTGTGTCCCTCCTGTCCTCCTGGGCATGGACAGCGTGTCCCAAATTAGGCATGGGGTGTGTTTTTAAGGACACACAGCTTTTGGAGTTCAATCCAGCCAACTGCTCTGAACTGTTTCAGGACTTAAAGGCCCAGTTTACATTAACTGCCACACCGGTCAACTTGATTCAATAATAGAGCAGCTAAATAATAAAAAAGGAAGTTTCATTTCCCTTCACCTGCTTTTCTGTTCTCATTTCTCCTTCCTCTCCCTCCAGTTCCCCATGCTCTTCTTAGCCCTTTGACCTTACTGCTGCCTTCCTTTCCTCCCGTTCCCATTGGCCCCCTGCCTTTCCATAGCTGCTCGTACACCTGAAAAATTCTTCTTATCTAATAGAGGCTTTCCTTGTTCTCCTTTAAATCCTTTTTTAAAACATTCGTCTTCAGCCATAGAAATAACTTTCATTTTTCATTAATAATCTCTTTAACATTTCTTGACTGCTATGTTATTTTCAGATTTATAGCCAAGTCTTGCAAACGTTTACAGAGAAGTACCTGTTAAGTTAAATTGAGAACATTCAGTTAAAAGTTTGGAGGACTGGATCGTTCATTGGAAAGATTTCTGAAATGGAAATATTTCTCACTGTAAAACTCAATGTTCATTTATGGTTCTATATACATTTTTAATAAACTTTTGTGACCTCCAAGGAGCAGTGGAACATTCACTAACTTCTGTTTTTAACTTTTATTCCTTAGGTCAAGGTGTGGAACATGTTCTCACAGATTTTTAAATGCCCTGAGCAAACTTAATGTTGACAATATGATTTTATACCCAGAATCATATGAAAGGACAAGTACAAGCTATACCTTTTGATCTTGGTTACCTTCATTGTTTTGTTTTTCAGTATTGATTTTTATTTCAGGAACCTCAAGCATCTGGACTGCCTGAGTACATAAAGATTGTAGAAGTTGGGCCAAGGGATGGATTACAAAATGAAAAGGTAACTTTTCTCTTTTTTGTGTGTGTGTGCTTTGACATGGATGTGTTGATGTCATGGATGTCATTGTGTAGAACATGTACATCCTGCTAATTATGTTTCTTCCATTTTGTACTGTTAGATATATCTATTTCTTTTCCTATTGATAACTTTTCTTTATATTAGAATAAAAATGTATTCCTATTTACCCAGCTTTTAAATCATATAATTTCTTTCTATACTTGGCTACCTAGCCTTTCTGTTACTTAACATTTCTTTTTGCTGGAATTTGTCTTGTCAGTCAGTAGCATTCTGTCATGATGTAATTGGTAAACACTGTAAAATGCTGGCTATCTTTATAACTTGTGTTTCTGTTTCAAGTGCTAATATAGAAGTAGTAGTAAAATAGTTTTATCATGCTTCCTGCTAAAGAGACACAGGAGAAAAATATTACTCTTTTGATAGCATTATTTGCCTGAAGGGTGGTAGGGAAGCATGGAAGAAGATTGAGAGAGGTTACAGGGTACATGTATTGAAACAGTCATCTATTTCCACAAACTGGAGGATAAGCTTGCATACATCATTGTTACTGATATCAGAAATGTTAGTAGTATTAGCAGAATAGAGTTACTCTGCTTCAGCTGTGGAGCTTTTTTCCTCCCATTTTTCTCTGGTCGCACTGTTAGTATTTCCTTTGTCACTTCTTGCTAGTTTGGTGTTTGGTTAATAACAAATAATGAGGCCAGATCTATAACCAGTTATACAGAAGTGCTTCCTTTTGTGATGGAAAGAAAATGGAGTAAGATCATGTATAGTACCTTCCTTATACCTTCCATATACTTCCTACTGTCAGGAAAGAGTAGAGTTACGGTAAAATGTGCAAGTGTAGTTCATTATTTAAAAAAAAAGTATTGATTATGTACAGGGAACATTTAACTTACAAAAGTTTCTTATGTATTAAATACTTTGCTAAAGTATGTTTCCATGTCTATAGGTGATAGTCCCAACAGATACAAAAATTGAGTTAATCAACCAGCTTTCCAAAACAGGCTTGCCTGCAATAGAAGTGACCAGTTTTGTTTCATCCAAATGGGTGCCTCAGGTATGTAAAATTATCTCCATTCAGAATTCAATTTAAATGCCATTCCATTTATTTATGTAACATTCAGTTGTAACTAAAGATTTGGGATGGTGGCACATCATTAATATAATTTAATGTTGTTTCTTCTTCTTTTCTACCCTTCTAAAACTAGTAGTCATTGATGTAAAAAAGAAAAGTAGTATACGTTATTTTCTTTTTTGCTAAGTGGAATGTAATTTTCCACATTTGGAAATGTGTTTGGAAGATCTAAATCTGGGACTTCTGTATATGTAGTAGCAGTTAGGCACGTTACTTATTTTGGAGTTCTAGCACTCTATCAGCAACTACACTTAAATTTTGATGAATCATAATAATTTCCACATTATTTTTCCAGAATTAATTTTTACATTTGGTAGAATTCAGCAGAAAACCTAGCCTTTCTGGAATTGGCAGCAAAATTGCATTGGCATTAGAGTGCCATGTTTTCATTTAACACTGCAAATTCAGACTTAGTCCTGAACTTTACTATTTAGCTCCTGTATGTGCAAATTAATTATTTCCTGCAAATAAGGGAATAAGTCAGTACTTGTCTATGTAATTTAAACTATTTTCAAGAAATGGCACAATTTGTACAGAAGAATTGCAATTTGCAATTGTTTGTACAGAAGAATTTGAATACTTTATATTTGATAAGGAGCATACAAGTTATTTACAAATTAAAACAAGAAGTTAATTAATTTGAGAAAATACTTCAGGTTTAACAATGTCTGTTGCATGTTACTTACCTGACAAAATGTAGATAAAGTTTGTCCATTTTAAACTGAGAACACATCCTGGGCCTGGACTGTATTCTAGGCTTTTCTCTGAGAAAAATATAGTACAGCCATGCTTATTCATGAGTTAGCAAAGCAAACTGTCCAACACTCTGAGGGACTCCTTTGCTTTATTTCAGTGTTCTCAGGGTCACCAGGGAAGAGTCTAGAAGAAGGATAATAGGAAAGGGGAAGAGAAGAGTGACAATGCAGAATTTCTGTGGCGTCAATGCAGGGACACTGATATCTTATCTGTTAAAAGGGAATAGGCTGAGTTTTTCCAAGTGCCATCACACTTTGTCAGTTACTGCAACAGAGAATAATGTAGTTTTTTAAATGTTAGAAGAAAAAGTCTAAAGCAAAGGTGTATTTCTTCCTTTCTTGTTTAATTATTTCCTTTTCCTGTGAGCCATTAGGAGTACCAAATTTAGCACAGATTTGTCAGTTTAGAAAAAAATGAGCAATCTCTTCTTATCTTAAATTCATGTCTGAATACTTTGTTTTAATGGCTTGTGTTTAAAATGTTTTTTATTTAAAAGATAAGATTGTGTTGCTTTGACAGAGAGTGCAGTCTTCACTTTGTCTTTTCTTGGCTCTTTCTTTTTTTTCATAGGTCAGGGGAATAGAATTTACAGTTATGTTTAGATCACTCATTCACTTATTTCTGTTTTTAGTATTTTAAATTTTTTATGGTTTCCCATCCACTGTTGTTTTTGGCAACGATTTTTTACTGAAAAATCTAAAAGAAAAAGTTCCACAGTAGCAAGGTGCCATATAAAACAGGATCCCACACCTATAACATAAATAGCCAAAAATTATAAATACCTACTATTAGGAAGCTTATTTTTAAAGAAATTGGGAAAAGAAATATTTTACTACAATTTAAAATCTTATTATATGCAATATGTGTAAAGATGGGATTCTACTTACAGGAAAAATAACAATGGGACAGATTTAATACATATAATATTATTTGGATCTGGCAGGTTTATACTGTTTGAAAATGTGTCATTTTGGTTTTCCAGTATATTTTAAGCCAGTTATAATTGTGGAGTGTGAATTTAGTTCCAACATTTGCCATTTAATTTATCATTTGGTTTCAGACATTTTTCTTTGCCATGAGAAATGTAGCTACTACTTATATTAAATTAAGCAATGAAAAATTGTTCTTAAAAACCTAAGGTGTTAACAAAGGGTTTTTTGTGAGGTTACCTGATCAATTTAGTTCACATAGGAGCAAATACAAAAAGTTGGTTTGTGCAATCACTTATTTCCTGGTAAGAAATGAATTGTGCCTGGCTATAAAACACCTTTTGTACCATATATCCACTTCCTTATAGATAGATGCTGGGCTTACATTTGAAGAGGAATACGTGGATTTTTCTGATATTTTTAATCCATTCATTTTCATAGAAAGAAGCCAGTGACAGGAAGATTCCAGGTTACCAGTAGTATTCTTAGTTAATAATGTGGTATAATTTAATACCATGTATTTAGAATTGTGGTACTGCATAGCTATCAATAAGGTATCTGATGAAAGTAAGGAGTAATGAAAGCTCTGTAGTTCATATATCTTTTCATATGGTGCTTCTCAAAATACTTTTCACCAGTGTGGAAAGAAACAGAAATCCAATTTAATAGTGTTTGCTTGACAGATTTGCTTTTATGAGAGGTCATTTAAAAAGCATTTAAAATGCACTATTCTTTTTTTAAAACTCAGAATCTTTAAGACATGAAATAAGGGGATATGTTTTATTAACTGTATTGTTTTCAGGCATTCGCACCATGGAAAAATATTTGCTTTCAACCCACTTCTTTTAAGAAAATGTGGTTGTCTAAATATTCTGCATTTTATTAAATGAATAAGTCTTTCATTCATCTTCTTGATTAGTACAGGGAGTATATTTAATCTTGAATGTGTGAGAAAAATGTAAGAGTATCTTAAAAAGGCAGATTTTCTTTTGTGAGGGGAGAGTAAGGAAAACAAGTGCTCTGATCTTTGCTATAATAAAGAAGTATTTTCTTCTTTAGAAGGAAACTTGTAAATATATTAAAATGTTACTCTATGTGGACAACTGGATTTTGCTGTATTTTTAAGAATAGATGTGTTTAGTCTTTTCAAATATTCTGATCACAGTGTTGAGTAATACAAGTTCAGTTATGCTTAACATTGTGAAGTTGCATTTATTAGCATGCTGAAGTTTTCAAGATTTGTATGCTTTTTAAGTCTGTCAATTTGTAATGCAAATTATATTTTTACAGATACACACAAAGGAGCACTGTAGAAGTCTTAACCCCAGTTCTATATTCATGTAGATCTAAAAAGATTACAATGCAAATAGTAAAAAGTTAAGAAATTAAAAAAGAGTATTTGTACAAAATCAGTTTAACCCCCTTGTTGTTAGACTTTTTGTATGAAATGTAAAAGTAATGAAGGCAAAACCACTGGCTAAGCCAATTTCTGTTTAGATATAAAAAAATCAGAAGATAACTGCTGATCAATACAAATCATTTATATATTTTAGATGGCAGATCACAAAGAAGTAATGAGGGGCATTGAGCGGCATCCTGGAGTCCAGTATCCTGTTCTCACACCTAATCTTCAAGGTTTTCATTCTGCTGTAAGTGCCTTCATAGGCGTTGTCCACATTTACCTCTCTTATGTTTCAGGCACTTTCAGTTCAGTACCAGAAACTAGGTATTTAATGTTAGAAATAGACTATAGTTTTTTTCACTGAAAACTCTCAATTTTCATTATGAAAAATAGGGAAAATCACAGAGTGATGTTAAGCTCTATGAATTCATATTTTAATGGAGGCATTGACCAGGAACTTTTTAAGTTCCTTTAAATGATGCTTGAATATAAAGGGCAAGACAGTTCTTCCTCTTTGTCTTGTTGGCCCTAGAAAAGTTTCTGAAGAGTGTGTTGGTGGAAAGTACTGAAGAAGGATGAGGGAAGACTCCTTTAAATGAAAAAGCTTTATACCAATTCTGGATTTCATTTTGGTTGGGTTTGAAAGTTTAAATTGTTTCAGTTCTTCCAAAATATTCAGAATTATAGACTCAAAGTGTTTAAAAGTGTGAAAATTGAGCAGTTCAGCCTTCTCAAAATAGACACATTTCCAGTCAAATCTTTACACTTTTTTTGTTTTTCAAAAATTTTTGATTCTTCTGCTTTTGTCCTGATGTAGGACAAGCTGTATTTGGAAAGCACACTGCTTGGTGGATATTTGTGTTCTAGTCTATCATTCAGTTCCTATACTGAGATATCTGTTAAAACAGAATCCTGTCCATAGTTGACTTAACTATCAACAGTCATATTATAGTGCCACGACTTTGTCTCAATGGTAGCTTGTATGAGTGGAATTAATTGTGCTTTATCGCTGTACTGTATTTAGTGTTACAATGAAGGGAAAACAATGAAAAAAATAGTTGTCAATGACTCCTTCATTCTTCCTTGCTGATATTTTTTCCCTCTGTTTGAAAGACTATTTGTCCCTATAACGGTTGCTGAATTTTAGACATTATCCTGCAGAGGCAGAGAGTAAAGGCAAAAGCTCCATACTTTTTCATTGAACAGGAGTATTATTCTGACTGGAGAGTGAGAGTTAGTTAATTATTCACCTAAACTTATATGTTTTCCTCTCCTATCAGTTGGCTTTCAGACTTCTAGTTTGCCTCATGATAGTTGATTTACTGAGGTTCTGAGGTACTGAAAACAAGCTCAGGCTAATTGCCCCTTCAGTGAAGTCACCACATTTACACATTTTGTAGACTAGTGTTTGCTCTGAGGCTTCTCTCAGCAGACTCTCATGTACACATTTTCCATATTATCCATATCGACTGTGACACCAAGACCAATGGAGCCCTTGATCCTAGAGTTGGCTCCAGCAAGGAAATCTCTGTTGGTTACTGTTGCTGCTCTAGACACATGCACACAGAGAGCTTTCCCAAGCATGAGAATGACTTCCTGGTATTCAAGAGGAACAGACATTGTGAGATTGTTATATGATCTTTTCCTTTTCTAAGAAGATGAATATAAATATCAATCATTGTTGTTTGTATAGTTGGTCCATGTAATTTCCTACATCTTATTACCTTTATCATTCATCATTTAAAAAACATGTTTAACTAATTGCAAAGAAAAGGAAGAAAATATGCCATTGTGAGTGATCTCAAAATTAGATTCAATCTGTCTGTATGTGATAGCTTAAAGAAAATGGAATTAAAGTTAGATTTTAGATATGGATGGTATACTTAATGTACTTTAAAATTTTAGAATGTTGTACAGAATTAAATGCTTAATCTAATACTTTAATATAGTGTTATGATTGTTTTCTTGAAATGTATTTTTTAGATTGCAGCAGGAGCTACAGAAGTCTCAGTATTTGGTGCAGCGTCTGAATCTTTTAGCAAAATGAATATTAATTGTTCAATTGAAGAAAGCATAGAAAAGTTTGAAGAAGTCACTAAATCTGCAAGGAATATGAATATTCCAGTGCGTGGGTAAATATACAAAGTAATACAGAGTTATTTGAGTCATTGTTACAGGGGTTATTTGGTACCAGTGGAAAAGTTTATTACCAAATTTTCACATTGTAGATGAATTGTAATAAGTCTTTTCTGAGATTTTTATTTTTAAGATTGAATATGTTTAGTTATTTCTGCATTTTTAACTATTGATGGTGACTCTTTTGCTGTGGAAATTGAAAAAAGAAAGCTGTGTGCCTGAGATAACTATTTTATTGTACAAATTTATATTTACTACTGCAGATGACCAAAGAAAATTTCTTTTGTGGTGTTCAGAATTCGTAACACTTGCTGGAACCTTAAAAATTGCCCTACAAATTTTTATTTTATTGTAGAATTCATAATATATCACTTCATACATTGTAGCATCAAGGTATAAAAGTGAGATAACAAATTTACTCCTAAGAAAAATCTTATTCTGTATATAAGTTATCTTGAAAACCCAGGCACTGAAAATTTTGAGTCTACAGTGCATGAAACTCTAGAGTTGTCCAGCATTTATTTTTTAACTTAAAATTATCCTGAATGGTACTCTCTCTTGAACAGTATCGGTTTTCATTTCCGTTTTCTTTTGCATCACAGGTAAGAACTACTTACCTAAGATTATTTGTGAAGGTCCTTGTGAATGCAGAAGGGCTCACATAGATTCAAGGAGAAACTCAACAGTGAGATTCCTTGAGGATTATTAGTAATGTAAACTACATCATGCTCAAAAAATACCTGGACTTGAAAATAGGTAGAGGTAGATGCCTCAGAGACTAAGTACTTGAAAACCTGTCTGGGAATAAATCTGGGTTCTCTCTTTGCTCCAGAAAGAGTGATAAGGTAATGCTACTGCACACTTCTTTTCACAACAGTGTGTGGTTGTTTGGGCATTTGCCTTGAGAAAGGGAAATCTGACTTCTAGTTATACTTCTGCTGCAGAGGATCACAGAACAGCAGTATGGTTTAGGTTGAGAGAGAACTCTGGAGATTGTCTTGTCCAACCCAAGGATTTGTGGGTGATGGTTGACAAAAAAACTCAACCTGAGCCGGCAGTGTGTGCTCATGTCCCTGAAAGCCAGTTGTATCCTGGGCTGCATCAAACGCAGCGTGGCCAGCAGGGCGAGGGAGGGGATTGTGCCCCTGTACTCTGCTCTAATGAGATGTCACCTGGAGTGCTGCATAGAGTTCTGGTTCCCCGCCATAAGAAGGACATGGAACTGTTGGAGCAAGTCCCGCAGAGGGACTGGAGCATGTCACTTACAAGGTCAGGCTGCGAAAATTGATGCTGTTCAGCCTGGAGAAGAGGAGGTTTTGTGGAGACCTTGTAGCAGCCTTCCAGTGTCTGAAGGAGGCTACAGGGAAGCTGGATAGGGACTCTTTGTCAGGAGCTGTAACGGTAGGACAAGGGGGAAAAGCTTCAAGAGTAGGTTTAGAGTAGATATTATGAAAAAATTCATTACTGTGAGGGTGGTGAGGCACTGGAACCGGTTGCTCAGAGAAGTTGTGGATGCTCCATCCCTGGAGGTGTTGTTCAAAGCCAGGTTGGATGGAGCTCTGAGCAACCTGGTCTATTGGAAGGAGGTGTTCCCTGCCCATTTCAGGAGCATTGGAACTAGATGATCTCTAAGGTTCCTTTCAACCCAAACCATACTGTGCTTCTATGATTTCCCCCCACACACAGAGCCAACCAAGGATAGCTCATAAATGCTTGGGTTCTTTTTCCTTAGCCTGAGTATGTTTCAGGAGGAAAATCACCAAATAGGGAAGGAAGGATATTCATTGTGTTAAAAACGGTAACTTGTACCAGAGTTTAAATACTTTTTCCAGCTGCTAATCTGCCAGGTAGAGTCAGGATTTGCCTCCCTGAGCAACTTCTCATATAAGAGGTCTGTTATTTAAAAGCTCTCTGCTACCACTTTTTGTCACATTTTTTCTAAAACTAAATTCTGACTTGAGAACATTAGAAATTTGAGTTCTCCAGGAGGATTAAGCGTAGGGATGCCTGAATTTTAGGTCCCAGGCAGGTGTGGTTAAGGGAATAGGCAGTCAATTCAGAAAAAACAGCATGTGTGTAGCAACAAACCTTATGCGCTTGTGAACATTTTTACACTAAACTTCTATTTTCTGTTTTTTTCAGATGTGTAGGCATGTCAGGAGATATTTTCTGTTTCATTTCCCTGTGTTTAATAAAATTCAACCAAATGGTACAATATAGGGAACCAACCATCCAGGAAATCCTCAAAGCCTATGTATTGTAGAAGTTTTTGGGTAATTATGGAGGATGTCAGAAAAGGGGCTTTGCAACTTATCCATAAGATGTAAATTGTAGGTAATGAAGAAACCCCTGTAGTGTACTGTAGATTGATTTTCAGCTTAAAGTATTAACTTGTCTTTTGTGCACTAGTTTTCACACATTTAAAAAAGTGGCAAGCTGGTGCTTTTTTCCTCCCACAGATTGTCTGTTGCATTTGTAACATACCAGAAGCAATTATTCTGGCACTGATACACTGATGTGATGGAAGTAACTATTCTCATGGCAGGATTCTACAACATTCCCAAATATTTATTGTCTACTGTCTGACAAACCATGTGGCTTTTATTTTTCTTCACACAGAAAAAAAAAAAAGGAGAAAGAAGTCGGAGGCAGAAAATGGTAAAACAGAAGAACAGCACAGCAAAATAAATTAAAGTAATAATTTAAAGAACAAAAACAAAGCAAAGAGTTAAAAGGGAGGAATATCAAGAACCAGGTAGTGAAGCACACAGAAGAACAGTACAGAGATGAAGGGAAAGGAGATAATTGAACTCAGGGAAAATACAGTCAGATTATATTTTGAAAGTGCTGACTTTGTGTATCCAGTACAGATATGTGTAATTTCACTGCAATATGCAAACATAAGATAAACTTCATACAGTACATGCAGGAAAATTTTATTGAGTCTGTCATGCCAGGTGCAGTATGTTACAGAACACTTAAACAGAGAACTGCTTAATATCAGATATGCTGCAAAGTGAGCAGATTCAAAGTTGTGAATGAGAATTATGTAAGTGCACTTCAGCTATAGCTTTCTTCCTTAGGCTTACAGGTCTAGGAAAAGTGAATCACTCAGAATTAAATAGCCATTAACAGAATAATTCAATTTGTGGGATTGTAACCAAGTAAAGTATCCAAATAGAGAGGATATGTATATTGAAGAGAAGCTACATTTCTGTGAATGTTACATGTATCTTCATCACATTATATTAGTTCTAGAATTAATTTATCCAATAAAAAATAGAGATTGAGTCACAGGAGATAGATGATGGACTAATGCTAGACTTTAACAAATCGAAATGTTTAAGGGAGAACTGCTGGTATTTTTCCAGGGGGATCTAATATAACTCAATAATAAAGTAGCCAATCTGCTAAAAACCTGCTGATAATCTAAACTGCAGAATGTGGAGCCTTATTTCATAAGAAAAAGCCCTAAGTGAGTTAATAATTCTGGGTATTCACTGAACATGGATTTCAGTATATGAAAATGTTGAAAAGAAGGTGTTGAGCACTCTAGTTAGAAGATAAAAAGAGAATTGGTTAACACGGTACATTTGGATTTTGAGTGCACTTTTAAAAAAATCCATCCCAGGAAGATTTTGAGGAGTCCAAATAGAAATTAATGAGAAATAAAATAATACTATGGATCAGACTTTAGGCAAATAAAGAGAATAATTACCAAGTATTGTGATATTTTGACTCATGTCCCTCCCTGTTCATACTCATTCAGATGCAGTCCTCATGGGCTGCGGAGTTACAAGAGTATGGGAAGCACTGAGACAGAATGATTGCTCAGAAATAATAATCAAAAGGGTTTGCTTAATGTCCATATACTTCACTACTTTCTTTAAAGCTCCAGTGTATGTTCTTGAGTAGAATTCTGAAGACCAAAAAAAAAAATAGCAGAAGCCCAAATATAGAAATACAGAATTCAGAAGGACTTCTTTTTTAATAGTAGATCTCTCAGCAGTTGAACAAAGGTCTAGAAGGTGGACTTAAAACTTTTAATTAGTTAAAAATGAAAAAATGCCCTTAAAGAAGAAGCATTGGTTTTGAATGCCAAATCCTGGAAGTAAGTAAACCTGTTTACAGCATTTCAGCTGCTTGTGAGGGGGGAGATTATAGAAGCAGACAGAATTTTGGGACTTAATTCTAGAAAACTAAACCATGATTTTGTCTGGTAGCAACACCCAAGAAAAGCCTGCTCTACTATAGGGAATTCTTTAGTTCTTGAGAGAAAGTAGTTCATTAGTTCCCAAATATTGCAGTAAGTTTGGAAAACTTCTGGAGTTTTTCATTGTATTTAATGAGATAAAACACTAGGTTTCTCTCCCTCAATGAAAAAAAATTAAAAGATAATCAGAAAGTAAAACTTAAACTGAGATTTCACAGCAATATTCAGTGCAACCATGGTGACTTTTCCCTGGAAATAAAACAATCAAAAAAGAATTAGCTATTAAAGTCTGTGCTAAAGAAGCTGCTTTTAGTGACAGATAAAATAAATGGCATTTTGGTATCCCGATTCCATGCAAATTTTTTTAAATGCTGAGAGAATCAAGGGTTTGTAGCAAGTTTTTTTGATATTCAGTATTTTGAATAGGTGCCCATGGTTTGACTGCTTGTTACTCAATTGAAGAAGATTAGTTTCAGGTTTTTTGTTGTGTGGCTATTATTTACTGACAGTAATTATATGTTGTTTATAACTATTGTAACATGAGGCACATCTGAGCATGACCACACAACAAATCTGAGCTTGTCATCCTAAATCTTCTAGTAGGTACTAGGGGGAATTAGGCAACCTTCATGCTGTGGTTTACTGTATGAGCTTTTTAAAAGTACCTGCCATAGGATAAGATGAAACACTCTCCTTTTGGCTGCAAAGGAGTTTAGGTCCATCCAGTGTTGGTCATTCTGTAGGTGGCCTGTGTAAGGCTAAGCTGTGGATGATAATCTCTTATATTAGAAGCAAGAACAAATGAATCCCATCCTACCTGTGCATAGGCAAAGGATTAGGACCTTGTAATTTGTGTAAATTACAAGAGATAGAAGAAATGTATTAATAGGCTTTGTGCTGCAAGGTATCACAAAATGAAGCTGTTGACTGTACAGAGAAACATTTTTACTCTGTGGGCTTAGTTTTTAATCACCCTTTTAGACATTCGTTGATTTAGAGAACCATAGCCAAAACCTGCAGCCATTCCTCAAGTAAGCTCCCAGGAACAGGCATTTTAAATTCTAATATAAATTTTGTAGGCTAAATATTTTGCTAGAATTACTAAAGTAATAAAAATAATAATATGCATAAATTATATTTGTGTTCATTTCAATACAGAGATTGTTTCCTTTCTAAAGTGCTATTATTGTTTAAAGCATTATTTATTTGCAGGAAATGGATAATTTAGTGCCTTGCCCTAACTCCTTATTTGAGCAGTTGAAAAATACTTCCAAAATAATTTTAAGGGGTTCAAATTTTATTTCCTATTTTTACTGGCAATTTACAATTTATGTAGTGAGCATAAATCATTGGCAATCCTTGAATCTTATGAAAAATGCACTCAAACAGTTGAAACTAAACTTTAAGCTTTCGCATGTCTTACTGTTACTACAGCTGCACTAACATTGACTCCATCATCATCCAGAAAATTTATGTTGTCAGCTGTCACGTTTAAAATCTGTAGCACAGTCTACAGTTTTCTAAATGTTTACTAAATTAGTTTCAATGTTTATGAAGAATTGAAATGTTGCATATGGTCTTAGAAGTTAGACCATTTATTAGCATCATAAAGGGGTGGGGTTTTGTTGGGTTTTGTTTGGGATTGGTTTTTTGGGTGGTTTTTTTTGGTACATGCATAAAAACTTTAAATAATGTCTGGGACACACTCTGTGAAGACACTGAGCCAAATCAGTTATGAACTGTGTGGTCAGCTAATTACTGCTCTGCATGTTTTACGTGTAAAGTGACACAAAATAGTGCTGGTTTTAAATTTGTACCTTTTAATGCATAATTCAGGTACTATTAAAAAATCAAAAATTATTCAGTGATTAAAAATTAAGTCTAACAGCCAGGGTCGATAAAAAATAGTGGGAAATGGTAATTGGAAGAGTCACTTGGAGTGTCCCTAAAGATATCATGAATGTACATATGAAGAAAATGTTAAGTAAATCCTGATTAAGCTGGTTTCTTCCAAGTTAATGTATTCCATTAAGCTAGATTCTTCTAAGTTACCGTATTCCAAAATTTAAAAAGACACAGGAATGAATTGCAATTAGTACAATAGAACAGTAAAGGAAGCAAGGACTGGGGTTTTTTTCCCCCTTTTCCACAAATGGTGCTTTGGGTCCTCTGACAATGACATAAAATCAGACTACCTCCCTCTGAAACATTCAGTTCTATATAGGATGGTCTTATTCCTAATAAAAAATGAACAGGGGATATAAGCCTGAAAGGTTGTAATTTTTTTCCTCTACTAAAAAACCACTTCTCCATGGTCTGCAATTAAAAGCTGAATTTATGTCCCAGACCTGAAAAATTTTCATGTGAATAGCCCTTTTAAGGCCATTTGTGCAAATGTGAATGCGTATGCAAATGTTTAGAGGTTCAGTGTTAGAAAAACAGATACAAATGATTGCTGTAGAATACCTCTAGAAGCATTTCCTTACAAAGCTGCTGCTTCACAAATTAAACCACATGTAATTACACATTAATTCTGAACTGCTCTATGTAATTCCTTTGTTTATGTCCTATGCCTTTTAAGAATGAGTTGTATGGTGCAGTTCACAGTACATAAAAGTATTTTGAAACGTATCAATATTTGTCTTATATCTGTGTTTGTACAGAATTCAAATACTGGTTGATATACTTGAAATATAGCAATATTTTTCCATGAAAAATAGATAACAAACCAACTACGGTGTGCATTATTATTATTGTTATTATTATTATTATTATTATTATTATTATTTTTATTGTCATTAGCACCTTTTATATATATATATATATAATAAAACTAACAGGTTGCAACATATGTAATTCCTTGTTGCTTATAGGAAATAATTACTGATTCACTTTGATGCTAATACACATATTAAACAAAATATAATCAAGACTTAAAGAATGATTTTAGTTGTCTTTGTCTTGTGCTAATGATATCTGGATTTATTTTGAAAAAAAAGACATGGAAGAACATTTTTTTTAAATTTTAATATACTTGTAACAATTGTTTTTGGAAACTAGTAGTGAAGTCTGTTTTGTTTATAAAGACACATCTTGATTATCTAAAACTTCTGATTATCAAGATAATAATAATTTATAATTCAGTTTAACAATGTTCTTTTTTTTTTCTTTTGTTACAGTACATCCTGAATAACTTAAGTTGAGATATTTGGATGGCCTTACAGTAGTGAATTTTTGATACATAATTAGAAATACCATAAGATAAACTCAACAATTCAGTTTTGCACAAATACATACAGTTCAAAGCTGTGCGTGTTTTAGTAATACAGACAGAAACTCAGAACTCATATTTTCTGGTATTCTGGAATACTTGGGACTCGAATACATATGTTTTTTCACATTGCTTTAAAATGCCCATTTTAAAGACTGCACTGTGTAGTTTAGCACGGTCGCAATTATTTTGATAATATTGTAATTTATACTATTACCACTTTTCTAGATGGTAAAACCAGTGTAATATCTTCAGGTCACTGTAAGTGAGCCTATATTTGGGGTTATGGAAACAACAAAATGTAGATGAGCATTTAATAGACTTGGAAGCAACACATTTTTGTATGTGAATGGTAAACAAATCTACAGGGTTACGCAGTATTAAGCCAGCTGGAATCAGTGCCCTGGAGAAGTTGAAGAAGCCAGAGATTGCTGGGATGTGGGGACTTAGTGAATTTCTCTATACTGGGAATAGGTCAAGAAAAGGATCTCAGAGCCATTGTACTAATTCTGTCATACTGGATGATTGCACTATGTGAGGTGAGGGGTTTTCCTGAGGAATAAATTTACGCAATGTTTTTGTACCTGCAGGGAGAAAATATTAATAGCAGGCCAGAAGAGCTACTTAAAAAAAACCCAAAAAAACCAAAAAACCAAAAAAACAAGGGATCCCTGTGGGAAGTAAAAATGATCCCCATGTCTTCTTAAAGGGTAGTGTAAATCAGGTGTGAAATGTTAGTATGAAATTATAAGGTAACAATGTGGTGTGTTTGCTAGTATGTTACTGATTGCTCCATGGGTAACTTGAGAGAGTTATTGAAAGTTAAATGGTTAAGTGGCCCTTCATTATTGTAACAGTTTGGTTATATTTTTAGAGAAGTAGCTGTTTCTAGAACATAGTTCACAATTTAACAGTGTTTTTTGGGCATTCTAAAAATATTAACAATTTTTTTTTCAGTATAAATAATTTTCACTGAGAATAGGATATATATTAGTTGTAACTGGGCACTAAGTACATGGAGTGATTTTTTCTTTCTTTAGGGGCAGTATCAGGGGGAGGTGTTTGGGGATTTTTTTTGGTTGTTTTTTAAGTGAAATGTGGAAAAAAAATCCTGGCCTTATTTACACATTTTGGACTTGGCTTGGAGATTCTGTTTCTGGAAGAATCTCCTTTCTCTCTTCTCTTCTTTGTGTTTTCTCTCGCCCTACAGTAAAGATTGCCTGTTTTTAACAAATGGTTTTCTTTGCAAAGAGACAGAATAGATCAGCCTTAATATTATGAATTCACCAAATGATAGGCATGTACATTTTAGCACAAACATCCAATAAAAATAAATACATCTGCAGTGAACATGGTAAATTATATGCAAACTTACACTATAATAATAAACAGGAAACAGCAGCATCTGAGTCTGCAACTGGCTTCTCAGGAGGCTTCTTGCTTCCAGCTGTGGTAGCAGCTGTGGAGCTGGCTCTGGGACTCCTGCTGAAACAAGTTGACAAAGGGCTGATTACAACATGGAGTTCAGTTTCTGCTTGGATTCATTTTCCTTTTAACACACTTTGGTTAAGAAACGTTTGCTCATTTACCCTGTTTGTGGTTTTATATCCTTCACTTCACAGGCATTGGGCTGATGTGATTATCACCATTTCTAGTGACCCTGATCATGGGGACCTTATACTGTCTATACCATTTGTAGAACATGGAAATTTGGTTTTGGCATTCTGGAAGAAATTGAAAACTCTCTTCCTCTTCCTTCTCCCTCCCCATCCCCAGAGGCTGTTCAGCATTTTTGTGCAAAATATTACACAGTAAAGTTGTTGTGGGTTTTTTGTTTTTGTTTTTGCTTTTGTTTTATATGCGTAGGAAACACTTTGATAGAGGACTGAATGATACTCATCTGCAGTGAAATCTGTAGACAGATGAGAGACTGGGTAAACTCTGCCAGGTGAAACAAGTAGAAAACTTCTTTTTATCACTTTTTCTTAGAGGGAAGTATTCTGATTTCACAAAACCTGAGTGAGCAAAACAGCGTATACCTGTGTGTTGCTAAAGCAGCTGTATAGATGTGTTCACTTGCAAGTCCTTCTTTCCATCTCTGGCTCATGGGCTATTTTCTTTTTTGTGTGCTGAAGATGTAGTTAAGCTATGTCTGGCCTTGATTCAGCAAAGATTTAAGAACATACTTAGAATTAAACACTTCCATTGCAGACTCTACTTTGTGAACTCCCAGATACTTGCTTCTGCTCTCATACTGTGGAGTGTCTCTGACGAATATTCAGAGACCGGGACAGTCTTTTTCATTTTGGTATATTTTTTTCTTTCAGTCCTTTTTAGAAAACAGCTGTATTCTCCAACTTAATTGAATTCACAAATTAAATCCCAGTTGCCTCTGTAATTTATTGCTCAAACTCTTCTTTTTCCTATGCTGCTTTTCTTCACATAGAATCTTGGTTTTTTTCCTAAGAAAAATAGATACCATATCCTTTTCCTTCTGTCCTTTCTCCTCTGCTGTCAGAGCAGCAGAGGTTTCTTGTCTACTTTCCATCTGTACCCCCTCCACTTGCCCCAGTGACCCCATGTTCTGTTCCTCCTCTTATTTCTTCCCTCCCTTATTCTCTTTCTTAACCTCTCACTGTCCTCTGGCTCTTTTCCACTTGCAATATAAGCAAGTATTTGCCTCTTAAAAATTGCACCTTTGACCCTACTTGGTTCTTCATATCATATCTCATTGCCTATCTCTTCTTCATTCCTAAGCTCATTGAAGGCGCTGTTTATAATTACTGTCTGGAGACCCTCTTCTGTGATTCCCTCCTATAACTCCTACACTTTGGCTTCTGTTCCTTACTTGCAACTGCAACAACTCTCACCAAACTCCCTGATGACACGATCTCGGAAACAGTAGTCTATCCTCATTCTTCTTGATTTGTCAGTAGTGTTTGCTGCAGTTGACCAGATTATTCTTTAAACTTGTGTCTTCTATTGCTCTCTGTGGCTGAGTCTTGGTAATTTTCTTCTTTCCAAGCAGTTCTGCAGCATGTTCTTCAAAGTTGTTTCCCCTTTTGGAGTCACGTGGGTGGAGGTTTTGGGGCTCTGATGTGATTGTATTCTCTTGTGATTTTAATGCCCTATGGGTTCTTCCGTACCCAAAACTGAAAGAAAAATGTAACAGCCAAATTTATCTGCAGATAACAAGCTACCTTTGTATTGAAACCTATTTCCTCGTGCTTCCACTTAATGGTTTGGAAACACACTAATGCAGTTACAAAGCATCCCACTCAGCACTGCCTTAATTCTAGATATCCTGGCAAATGCTCAGACCAGATACGATTATCTTCCCTCTTTCACACAGACATGCATTCACTCCTTTCACGTGCTAGGCTCGTATGTGTGCTCATATGTATGCATGTAGTTTTCTACAAATGAACTCAAATTGTATCTCTTATTTCCAATAAGAATACAGCAAGACCTTTTAAAAAGGAATTCTATAGGGCTTCGTCTTAGGCCCTGTGTTCTTCAACATCTTCATAAATGACTTTGACACAGGACTGGAGGGGATACTAAGTTTGCAAATAATACAAAACTGTGAGGAGCTGTCAACTCCCTCCAAAGCAGGAAGGCCCTGCAGAGAGACGTTGACAAGTTAAGAGGGCTGGGCAATCACCAACCAGATGAAGGGAAAGGGCCAGATGCTGCACCTGGGATGGGGCAAACCTGGATATATGGACAGACTGGGGAATGAGATGCTGGAAAGCAGTGCCACAGAAAGGGACCTGGTCAATGGCAAGTTGAATATGAGTCAGCAGTGCCCTGGCAGCCAGGAGGGCCACCCGTGTCTTGGGGGGCAGCAGGCACAGCAGCACCAGCTGGGCAAGGGAGGGGATTGTCCTGCTCTGCTCTGTGCTGGGGTGGCCTCACCTTGAATATTGTGTGCAGTTTTGGGTGTCACAATATAAGAAAGATACTAAACTATTCGGGGGCATCCAAAGGAGGACAATGGCGATAAAGATGGTGAAGGGCCTTGAGGGGAAGCCGTATGAGGAGCAGCTGAGGTCTGTTGGGCTGTTCAGCCTGGAGAAGAGGAGACTGAGGGGAGACCTCACTGCAGTTACAACTTCCTCATGAGGGGAAGAGGAGAGGCAAACCTTGATCTCTGTGGTGAACAGTGACAGGACCTGAGGGAATGGCCTGAAGTTGTGCCAGGGGAGGTGTAGGTTGGATATTAGAAAAAGGTTCTTCACCCAGAGAGTGGTTGGGCACTGGAACAGGCTCCCCAGGGCAGTGGTCACAGCACCAAGCCTGACAGAGTTCAAGAAGCATTTGGACAATGCTCTCTGGCACACGGTGTGACTCTTGAGGATGGTGCTGTGCAGAGTCCAGGAGCTGGATTCAATGATCCTTGTGAGTCTCTTCCAGCTCAGCTTATTTTGTGATTCTGTCCTCTATTTTATGTCCTCTATTAAAAGTGCTTCCCCTGATACATGTCTGGAGTGCACTTTACTCCTTTATAGCTGCATTTTAAGTATTTTGCTTTCAAATTTAATGTTATCACCAAATCTCTACTTTTTATTCCAACTCATTAAGTGAAAATATTAGATAAAATTCTGCCAAGCTCATTCTTGATGAACTCTACTGAAAATTTGTTCTTTCATTCTCCACAGGACTTTGTTGTCTCTCTGGTAGGAAGTTCTTTTCCTGTCAAATTCTTTCAGTAATCCCTATTTTCTCCAGTTTAATATTGAATATCAGATGCCCAGATAGATTATATCTACCATATTTTCCTTGTTTAAAATGTCAGTCTTGTCGCAATGGTGTAAGTATGCAGAGAGTTCATAATCTCAAACAGATTTGTGTATTGTAGTAGGCAGATTCCTCAGGTCACCACATACTTTCATACCCCAGCAGGCCCAGCTGAATTATATGAGCTCAAGCAAGTTTCTGCTCGCTGGTGTGAGCCACAGGGAGTATTCCATTGTTCTCTAGATACCTTTTGGCCTGCTTTTACTTTTGTTTGCCCTACTCCATTCCAGATGTCATTCATGCCACATTATCACTACCAAATGCATGTCTTCTTGATCTGACATATGTAGCCATTAGGAACCTGTAAAGATATGTAAATAAAGGGAACATGCACATATGTACTGTATGTTTTGCATTTACTTAGTGTTTAGTACTGTTCTTAACCACTTCGTAAAAAGGGCTGTGGCTAATATTGAAAATAATTTCAGTAAGTGTATGCAGTCACTAGCTCTAGGCACTGTAGTATTATGTAAAAAGTAATCCTTTGGGTCTGAAATTCTTCATGCTTAGTTTCATTTGAAAAACTGTGTATGCATAAAAAAAATTAAGGAAATTATCCTGAATTGCTTTTGAGTTATGTGTCACTGAAAATCAGGACAGTGTTTAACTGTTAACAGTAGCTACATTTTTATCTTTAATGTAGATATGAAAATTCAGAATTTTGAAATTTAAACAGCGACATCTAAATTGGGGCTGATAGTTAATGAATTCTGTGGCCAAGTTTCAAAAACCTGGTTTTCATAATGACATATAGATAATTGAAATCATGCCTAGTAGGCATCTGGATTAAAATTATGAGCAGGATGTAATGGACCCAACCACTTTTGTGGAAACAAAATTCATTTCCATTTCTTTGTCAGAGCTAATCAAGCTCTTTTTAGATTTAAGGTTTGCTTCATTCTTACTGTTACTTCTAGTGAGCCAGCCCCGTACCTTCATATAAGGGATGGAATATGCTCAATGCATTGAAACATGGACATTTTTTTCACAATTTGTTTTTGCCTGTTACTGATCCTAATTTCACATTCTATCAATCAGTTTCTCCTTCAACTGCAAAGAAACAATACATCCTTTACCCCACGGACCTTGACTACATACAAACTGGCATCTGTTCAATCCCTTTTGCATTATACAGTGTATAATTTTACATTATATCCTTCAGTGTTGAGCAAAAGGGAATGATAGGAGATCCATGGAGGTTCTTGTTCTCCTATTAAGCAGTTGAGCAACCTCCCACTGGGACTGGGGCTCTGCAGGCCTCTGAATCTGTTGTAAATCCTTTTACGGTCACACTTTTGATTTTGACTGGATGTTTCTGGTTAGTTTAATCATATTCCTAATCAATTTAAGATTAGCAATTAGAAGTTTAATTAGAATTTCATGCTCTTAATTGTCATTAAAAAGAGGAAATTCAAACTGAATTCTATGCTAATAGAGCATTAGGGCTGAACAATGGAAGTTTGGTTGTGTATGAAGCCAATAGCTGCTTAGGAACACAGTTTGGCTTCTCGGTTTCTTATTGTCCCAAGGCATACCTAAATTACAACTTGCAATGGAGCTATAATTCTTCTGGGGCACTGGGACAGAAATGCCAGTACAGAGAAGAGTGTGAAAGCTTCCTCATTCACCACAGTTCTGATGACTTACATCCTCATCACAGTTCTGATGAGATGGTGGGGTTGTCAGAAGTAGTTTGTGTCCATGTGTTGCTCACTATGATCTGGGTGGGTAGTACAAGGAAGAAAGTGGTTTCTTCCTCTGAATACCTTGTGAGCGCAAGGCAAGGCAAAGTTTGAGCTGGCTCTTGCGACTTCAGAAGGAAACACCAAAAAAAACAAAGTCTCCTACAACATTGTTAACTTGACTGCATTGCCAGTCCTTTCCAACTTGTGACATATATTGAGCATAAATAAAGCTATAAATCGCTGTTCTGTGATCTGAAAGGAAAATTGATAAACATTCAGTTTTCATCTGATGTAATTTTAGCTTTTCATTCAAATCTTTATTCTACATTGACTGGTTTAAATATTCAAAATTATATTTAACATTTTTTTATGTAACATGGATGAATACATATATATATATATATATATAAAACAGAACATTGTGTGTTCTTTTTATTACAGGTATGTGTCCTGTGCCTTGGGATGCCCATATGAAGGAAATGTCGTACCAGAAAAAGTGGCAGAAGTAAGAGTGAATTTCTGGCTTGTCTTTTTGATGAATCAAAAATACATTTTAAAATGTCTATAAGTAATTTTCTCTAGTTGATCATAAAAAGATCTTTAATGGATAAAATTTAAGGAAAACAAGTAAAAAACATAGCTAATGCTAAAATTTGGTGCATAACCTCGCTTAACCGTATACAGTCAAATGTGAGAAAAATAGCATATTTTGATTGTTATCAGTCATGAGAAAAAATATTATGCACTATTTCCTCTAGCAAGAAGGTAAGAAATTGCTTAAGGAAATAGACTCAAGCACATATGTCAGTCGACTATGTTGTACAAGAGGGCTTCCAGCAGAATTTCTTGCTTTTAAATCCATTTTATGCTGGAATAAGCATACTGTGTTACCATTGGGCTTCTGGTGAGGGTCGTGTGATTGACACATGAACCAAAACTCATCCCCAATATGATTTCTTAAATTGCTCTACTGCCATGGTGGTATAAGTTGCACCTTCCCTCCCTGCCCTTTTTTCCTATTTAGAATAAAGGAAAAGGAAGAAGACATCTTAGTCCAGCCTTTTTTTCCCAGCAGAGAGATGAGTGAAACACAAGTGTAAAATTTTGCAGGAAGGCAAAGAGGGCATCAAAGCTTAAATGGACACTTAATCACCTATTTTTGTTGATCTAGCAGAATATCCAAACCATTATTTTTTAATTTGTAGCACTAGCAGCTAGTCAACAATCGTCTGATGTATTATGTTCTGTGTGGGTGGTTTTCAGGTCCTGTTCTCCTGCATCTTCTTCTAGTATACACTCCAGATGGAATTTGTGATAATACTTCTCCCACAGCAGCCACACATACTCAGACTCTTTGAAAAAAAAAAGCTAATTTGGAAGGTACTCAGTATTTCTAAATTTATTTGTTTTAATATGAAGTGCAGGTTAGAAATGACACAGCTTTAGTTAGAGCAGTGATGACATACTGCTTACCATGTTCCCCAACAGGCTTCTTTCCATGTGTTGCTTGTTTTTTACCGACTCTACTTGCACAGAAGAGCTCCTTCTCAGTTTGCCAGTGGGATTGCTATTTAATGTTCTAGACCTGCAAACTTTTACTCACACAACTATTTTATTTTCTGTCTTCATCCTAGTAAGTGTCTTCTTGCATACCTCTCTCTATACCACTGTGTATGTGTTTATGAATAAAAGCTACTGCATTAAATTTTTTAATTCCATCCCTGATTCAGCAAGCACTGATGTATATGTAGAAGCATCTGATGGATTTTATGTAAATACATCTACAGAATCAGCATTATCAAAATTACTGCCTGAGTTGCTAAACTATTTCAGAGAGCTGCTGCTCTGGTCATCATCTTTTTGGGATGGGAGCATTTTGACTCCCTTGACTGTGCATTGCAATCAGCAGCTACGATTGAAAGGTTTAGGCAGTTTCTTCTGCAGTCAGTAACAGTGACCATTTTAATTTTTTTTTTAAGCAAAAGATTTTTTAACTGAAGCAAAGGCAGTTAGAAGAGGTGGATTATTTCAGACTACATGCATTATTACAGATTGTCGCAGACTAAATTAATTTCTGGCATACTAGATACATAACTGCTTTACACACAGTTATCACGTGAGTGCAAACTTCAAATGCTTTCAGACTTCTGGAATCTATCAGATATATCTGTATGGTTCTTTATTTAAAACAAAGAAAGAAACAAACAGGTATCATATTCTAAAATAAATTGCATAGTCCTATTTTATTACTCTGCTGATTCTTGAGATGGAGTCACTGCTTAACCATTTATCATTTTGTAGTTTGAGAATTTCAACTTTAGGAAGATAAAGCTTGAAAGTTGTTGGAAACACTGTATAACATCCTTGAAGCCAGTTGTGTAATCCACTATCTTCCCGTCACATGCTTGGCAGTTTTTATCTTTCTGCCTGCTTATTTCTCTCCTTATCTTCCTTTTAACCTAAAGCAGTGAATTCATTAAATTAAATATTATCCAGGACACATTCTGATCAACGTATAGAAAATGTACCTACTTGTGTTTGAATATTGTTGGATCATTAAAATTTCCCTTACAGCACAAGAACTGCAGCTCTTTAGATTGTTAGTTGCTTAAAATAATCTATAACTGGATTATGATCTTTTGTATTCAATATAAGAGTATAGTTTTTGATGTTTCCAGGAGTAGGACTGTTCACGTGCCTAAGAGGTTGCAGTGCTGGTTCACCAATTCCCATTTTGATCAATGCTTTGTGTCAAGGCAGTGTTCCCAAGGGAGTAGCACAAGACTCATGCATAGGGAAACTGCTCAGTGGTGCAGAACACAGCCCTGTTCAATCAACAAAGCTGCAAGCTCATAATCACGTGCCGATTAAATAGAAAAAACAGTGTGTTCTCTTCTCCTTCCTCCGTAAAAACGTAAGAGGCTGCCTTCTACTATGGTAGAATAGCAAATTCAGTACAAAAAACTCCCATTCGGCTTCCAAGCATTCTTATTCTTCTTGAAATTAAATATAGATCTCTTTTTAAGGATCTCTTTAAGGTTAGAGCATGACAAGTCAGTGATGATGCTCAGCTTGTTAGCAGTTTCACCCTCTCTTCTTCCATCTTTCAGAACTCTGTATTCAGGGAGCTGGAAGACTTAAGGACTGAGCATGAAAAAGAAGTTAATGCAATATGATTTCTAGCAGTTTATATAGTCCAAGTTATAACTAAAATGCTCATCTAGAAAAACTGAATCATGAATTAAAAAGAATGGGGGAAAAATGCAGTACGCTTCTTTGCCCTGATCTTAAAGAAACACTAAGGTTTGAGGTTTAACTGGATGTAATCCACCACTAACTGCAGATGATCCTTTTTTTTCTTACAACAGTGGTCTAGTTAAAATGCCTGCCATGTGTTGACGATATAAAAATATGCTGTGAGATTAATCCCTTTTGCATTCCGGTGAATGTCCCTTTCTTAAAACGTATGTTGAATTTATGTGTATATAAACCAGGGAATCTGACTTTAAAGCACAGTTTTACCACATTTGCAATAGTCATAGCACTTCCAAGCCTTAAACAGGATGATTCAGACTATTTGAAGTTCTTTTTCAGCTGTTCTTTGAATTAAGTGAACAGTAATATTAATCCAGCACTTCCGAGACTGCTGGTGCAGCACTTTGTCAGCTTCCTCAGACATGCTCACAGCAATTCCACTGATGAAGTCCTGGAATTGTTTTAACAGCAGACTGCAGTGCAACTGAAGATGTCTTGGAAAAGGGTTGTATTTTTTCATTTCTAAACAGTTAGTTTCTAGACTGGGATTTCGTTCCAGTGGAGTGGTCTTTTGGGATCTTGCATACGCAGTAGGGAATCCTAAAGGGGACAAACATACTGAGCAGCTGAAAATAAGGTGGAACCTTTCCAAATAAATCCAACAAAAATGAGATGGAAAGTTACTGCATTCAATTCCTGAAGCAATGTTTTCAGTAAAAACATGATTTTGTGCTTCTGAATGTGTTTCTCTCCATGCAAAAATTATGGAGCCAGACCTCAGTTCTCACTCATGCAAAGAACTCCTCAAAGATGTAATTCCTGAAATATTTAGGGCTCTACTTACATAAGTAAGACCTATTTGTATATGGTTTTGTTTGATATTATGAAAATTTTTAAAACTTTAGAACTAGAATGGTAATTAAGTTGCAGTTTTGCTTTGTTAGTATTTTAATGTTTGATTTCATGAAAAGCAAGTAAAATTAATATTGCAAAATTAATATTGACTGAAGGATGTTAACATTTCAGTTTTCATTGATATTTTAAGTGCAAAGAGAAAGAAAAATCAAGCTTTTTGTTAATTATTTATTATCTTAGTTGGCTCCATGTAATATGCAAACAAAAGGACAGGTCTTTACCCTGCACAGTACGTGGAGAAAACCAAACAGCTGGGAAATCCCCAGAGAGAAGAAAATGTTAGGAAAGGGCTTGACAGAAATGAAATTCATAATGTTAAAATTTTGCTTATTTGGATTCTGTGGGAGAGTCACAAAGCAAGTTTTTGATGGATTTGACTTGGTTGGCTATTCCACGTACAGAACGTAGCAGAACTATAATTTTAAAATAAGAGGATCTGTGGGATGTTCTTCAATGGCAGTTTTCAAGAATGAATATAGGGTGTCTGATAAATAGATACACCTCAGTAGGTCAAACCTAAAACCTGTACAGAAGTATGCCCTTTATAATGTATATTCTTGACCCTGTTTATACTCTTTTCTCTTGACCTCTTGGTGTTTTTCTGTTTCTAATCAGGTATCTAAGCGGCTGTACAGTATGGGCTGTTATGAGATCTCTCTGGGAGATACAATTGGTGTGGGGACACCTGGAAGTATGAAAAAAATGTTGGAAGCTGTTATGAAAGAAATTCCTTTGAGTGCTCTTGCTGTTCACTGTCATGACACGTATGGTCAAGCATTAGCCAATATCCTCACAGCCATACAGGTAACTTTGTTTCTCATTTTATATATACAATAGTAGGATTCTTATTTTAATTCAATGTGAAATTTTAAAAAATCCTGCCATTAAAGAAATCATTAGAAGAGCAAAAAGGTACTCACTAAACTTTAGGAAATTATTGCTCACACATCAGATTGTCTACTAGTATTATTGTTGTTGGTTAAACCAGGAAATGTCAAACCTTATCTATTAATTACCTTCAATTCCATACAAAATCACTAAGAAACAGTGATGATTATTACATTTCATTGACATTAGATGAAGAAGAGACATTAAATAATTTTCTTCTGGTATCTCAGAATCCAGTTTTCTTTGGAACAGCTGTATGGTTTTTTTCACTAAACTAAAACTTCTATTTTACAGATGTGTCTAAATATAAAATTGAATAATGCATAATTACATCTTGATTTCAGATGGATAAATCTAAAATATTGGTAGCTGTGTACACAGAATAGTCTAGATAATTTCATTACTGTTCATATGCCTTCATTATTCTTTTTTCTTTATCAGTTATACCTTCCAAGTAAGATTAGCAACAACTTTGTCTTATTTAATCAGCTGCGCCTAAATAATCAGAGCTAATTTCCATAAGAGATTTTTTCCCTTATGTTGATATATTTTTCAGAATAGGACACAATGCAGAAAAAACAGACTGCAAGTTCTAATGTAGTTTTTGTAAAGATATAATCTTGAGAAATATCTTAATACGAACATGCCTTCCTAAGGAGACCTACTGTTACTAAGTGTTACAGAATCAAAAACTGTTTACAAATTGTAGTCCTTCATTGTTCTATTTTATACTTAATGGCATCTTCTGTTTCCTTGCAATTCAGGCAGTCATTCTGAAGGTCAAACTTTCCTTTGTCTGACTTTTTATTTTGGCAGAGCTTGTATTACGTTATTTAGACACAATTGCGTCAACAGTATTAGTCGTATAAGCCACAAGAGGAAACAAGGAAAGTTTCAATATGGGAATCTGCAGGTATTCAATGAAATAGGGAATGACAAAATCTGGTGAAAAAGGTTCTAACTTTTACTCACAACATTCACTATTCACCCTTACTCACTTTTACTGTTGCAAATGTGTGTGTATGTACCATGGGATAAATAAATTGCTAATTTCACAGTTAGCTTTAGTTGCAGATGCAATAGCTAAAAGCATGAAAACCCCTGAGCATGGGAGGAGTTGGCCATAAAAATACTTGAAGCATAGTTTTTCAAATCCTTCCTTAAAATAATTTCTGTCATGGTGCCTACTAACACTGAACAATGGCTATGCTTTGTTAACTCCAGTATTTGTTGTAAGTGATTCTTGTCTCATGTTTACCTCTTGCTCCTATCTTTTTATTTAGTTCTTAAACCCTGTGAAAGCTAAAGGTATAAAAAACCTCTTAGGTACCTAATGTGCAGTTTAGGATAATTAACATGCAAATTCAAGAGAGCAAAACACTTAAAAAGAAATTCCTATGCAGCCTTCTCAGATTTCTGGGAAGCCAGGGGTGCCTGAGACCCACCAGAAAACTTCCCTCTGTGCTCAAGGTCTCCTACAGTACATGTCTAAAGGTGCAGTGGTTTTGGCTGAACTGAACTTGTCATAGAGTTTGCCAAAAGTCCTTGATGAAGCAGGCATTACACAGTCTCTCTGACTGGCTTTGTGCAAGCAGTTCCTTGGCTCATTTAAAGGAAGGTCCCCAGGCTTTTGGATCCTCAAACAGGTCCTGCACCTCACAGCGTCTTCTCTTGTCTCTGGTCAAAAAAACAAGGCAGCTAGCAGTGAATTACAGCTAAGCAATACTCCTGAAACAGGACAGTTGCAGGTCGGCTGTGTGGTGAAGTGCTGAAGCCAGTGGATCAGAGCACCCAGGTCACTTCTAGTCCCTGCTGTCAGGCTTGCCTGTGCTTTCCTTTCTACCAAAGATACAGGAATGGCAGAGCACTGGAATAAAACCCCTTGTCTTCAACTCAGCTGCTGTTTCCTGAACCAAACACTTCTCAGACACAATTCCTTTCCCTTTCCCCGTTATGGGTCTGTGTGACCGACACAGTATTTCATCAAGAGTGAAATGTGTTTGGGGATCATAGAAATAATAGGCTACAGTTATTGCTTGAAAACAAGTTTAAAGAACATTCAGCAGACAAATTACACTCTTCCTGAGACATCGCTGAACAACCTCAAGTTGAGTACTGTTGTATTGTGTATTGTATTTCCTAAGAATTAATGAATGACAGCTGGAAAGCCACAAATCACTCTGCACTAATTCAGGCATTGCTTCGATGGGAGATCTCCTAGGAGTGGAAAGAGTTGCTGGTGATTCAGTAAGTGATTTTTTATACAGATCACATTGTTTCATGCAGGATTATACTGCCCAGAATATTTTCTTTCATTTGGGGCTGATCCAAAGTCATCTAGAACTGACAGGCCGTATCTGTATAAGAAATTAGCAGGGCAGTAGTCTTGCAGTTTTAGTATTCAGTTTTATATGTGTTGTTTTAGCAAAAGGATAGGTAGTGAAAGATGGGAGAGAGATTAGCCAACTTTTAAAGCATAAGTAATTTTTTGAATTGCTGAAGGCAGTAATACAGATAGAAAGGAAATTCACTTTCTTTTATGAAGAGAATCTGTGTAAAAATGTGAGGAACGCGAAGTGATGCTTCAGAAAAAGCCAGTAAACGTTTAAAGTAGAAAAATGACTGGCTCTTTGTTACATGGCTTAATATAAAACTACTGGAGTGTAGAATTTACCAAAGAGACAATTCAGAAGATGGGAAGTGATGTGGAGATCTAGTTAGAGGTTATGGTATTTTGAGTAAAGTTACATGTGTGGGTTAGCTAATGTGACAAACACATAGTGTAGCTAAAAGAAATAGTAAAACCTTTATAGGAATTTGTTACAGACCTCCAAGGAAGGGTAAAAAGATGGGTCAGGAAGCTTCTTTCTGGAGAGGCCCTGGTAAGGTAGGCCATTGATCTAAGGAGATTTGAGATTCATTGACAATTGACTCCCGTTGTTTGTATAGAATGGGTGTGCAAGGGAAAGTTTTTAATGGAAGTGTTAAAGAACTCTTTTCCTGTAAAGCTTGTTTAGTTGCCAGAAAGATTTGTCTGTCTTTGTAACATATATTCAAACATGAGAAAGAGTATGCTGAGAGGCAAAGAGGGTATTTGTCTGGCTGTGATACCTGAATAAATGAAACAATCACACGTGAGTCCCATAGAATTTTATCAAATTCAAATTGCTATCCTAATTCATTAAAATGAACTGATCCCTACAGTACAGGGATCAAATTCTAACTTAAAGAAAACAAGTATAAAATTCTAATGACTTAGAAGAACCAAGGATTTTTACTACCTTGGGTAATCATTTTCACCTTATTGGACACAATGAGATGAATGAGATTGATTACTTGCCAAATGAAACTAGATTTATTAGTTCTTTCTTTTTACAGAAAACATGAATTTTGAAATAAAATCCCTACTTTAGTACCAGAAACAGAATTTAGCAAGCCTTTAATTAAACTTAAAAGGTTCAGACTGCAAAATCCAGATTTGTGATTACAGGTTTTTACTGCAAACATTATAATATATCCCCTTATAGAGAGCTTAAAATATTTAACAATATTTTATGAATTTCTTTAAGATGCTTGAATTTTAAAGATGAAATAAAAGAAAAGCAAATCCAAATAAGAATGGCTGACTGCTTACCTCTTCCCTGCATTGCTTGACTGAATTGATTCTAGCCTCTTGGTGTATGCTGGAGACACTAACCAAACTGTATTTTTGTGCATCCAGTTTACTTATGTAGTAAAATCTAGGTTCACTCAAATCCACTCAGTTTTGGTATGGCTGTTTTAACTGCCAGAACCAGGAGAGGAATCTGAGCGTAGGTGCTGAAGTTCATGGTTTATTAATTTACAAGGATCATTTTGTTAGAGGAATAAGGGTTCGAAATAGCCAGCAGCATGAAATGGTAGAGCCTAAATTAAGCGACTAAAAAAATTCTGTGTTTAAAATTCCCTCCTGTGATTTACGTGAATTTCCATGCAAAACATGAGATGAATTTTCCACCCAAAACCATCTCCTAGATGTAGCTGTCCATCTTATCCTTTTTATTTTTCAAATACAGGATTTGGTTTTTATGGCTGTTGAGCTTTCTTGAAGTCACAAGCTGTCAAGACTTCTTTCAGGTGCAGGTTAGAGGCCAGCTTGTTGCTGAGATCTCTTGTCCAGGAGCTGCTTGCTGCTAAGGATCCTCAGTGCAGGCTCCCTCTCCTTCATTTGGCAGTGGCTTTAAACCTGAAGCTCTGGTGCTTGGCCCTTGCCCGAGCTACTCTGCAGCAGCACTGCAATTGCACTTGTACCCAGTCTTGTACCTCCGTGTTCTCATCCTCATCCTCACCTGCTGGCTTGACTTACTGGCTTAGCCTCAGACCTGGCTGATCTTGTCTGATCCTGGTTATTGTCTCCAGACCTGATTCCAATATTGAATCTCTGACTCAACTTCCTGGCTTCGTTTTTCTGGTGATGTTGCCACCACTGCCTGCCTGGCTATGAACCTTGGCCCCTTGCTTGCCTTCTTTTATGGAGTCGTCTGTCCTTGCTGCTGTTTAAGACAGTCAAGTCTTTAGAGAAGGGACTGGCAACCAATAACTTGAGCTTTAAAGATGGCTTTTAATGGCAGGTAGTGGAGTGGGTGCTGAGAGTTGGTGGGTCTCATGTGCTTTGATATTGGAGCTCAGCTGGAGGCTTTGTCTTGCAGAGGTAAGATATTCCTACTCCATTAAATTTAGAAAGCATTTCATCGTGTCTGGGTGTACACAAAGCCCTAACAGTTCTCCACTGGCAGCTCTGTTGGTGAAAAAAAGACTCAAGAAAGCCTGAGAAATTGGTGTTGGTGTCTGACAGCACTTAAACATCTCTCTCAGGTGCCAGATTATGTTCGTGGACATTTCTGTGACTGACATAAAAGAATATACATGTAATGCCCATAATGATGAATTTCCAAATAGATATGTAATCTGGAAGAACATTTCTGTATTAGAAAATTCACTTAACATTTGTATCCTGCAGTCAGTTCTTTCACCTTGGATTTGTCTGGCATATTTTAGTAGATATCTTACAAGGACGAGGGCTCATCCTAGCTTATCCCAGTGAATGACTAGTAGTTACAGCTAGAAGCCAAGCAAGTTAGAGTAGCTGAATAGAATAGAGAAATGATAAAATAAAATAATGGTAAAATGGCACAAAGGTATGGATAGAAGTGGGGGAAGGCTGAATGGGAAAAAGGCAAATGCATGTGTATAGTAAATCCAAATAAATTGTTTCAGGGTTTCTGTTGGTGATTTATTACCTTTTTACTGAATTATGCATACAAACATGTACACAGTCACCATTTAATCTCTTGATATGAAAAGAAGCAACAGGATAATTTTCTTGAAGTACAGTTTTACGAAACTATGTTGTAAAAAGTTATAAGCACAATTCCTTTAGTTTAGTTTTCATGAGCTTTATGTACTGATCAAGAAAGAAAAAAAACCCAAACCAATACTGTATTATTCTTTATTTGTAAGCAAGGCTCTCTTTTTATTTCCCTGGAAAGCACAATCATCCAGAACTATAGTGAGGTACAATGAATTGACACGTCTGTTTTAAGGCAGAGAAGATAGATAAGCAACTATGAAAATGTGTGAAGCCTTGCATGTACTCATTGTGCTAGGAATTTCTCCTATAACAGTGCATACGAACTTTTTAGCTGAGGAAGCCAGTCCAGCCATATTTGTCTGTTGCACAAATCAAAAAAATACTAGTTTTGGGGAGTTCTATAGTAACTGACAAAATGAACTTGTAGGTATTGATCTGCCAAAATTCTTGTTTCAATAATGCATTAAATGATACTAGTATTTTAGGGTTTTTTCAGCAGTGTGCTCACTACCTAGCAATTAAATTATTCATATCTGAACTAAATTTTAACAGAACAAAGAATAGTCATGACAGTTCAGTTAAAATTTCAACACTGTCTTACAGACTGTTTTTCTAAGCTAATAGGGAGGTACTGTGTGGAATTAAGGAGGTACAGCAGACAGGAAGCATAACATCTTGGCTTGGCTTTTTCTTTTTTTTTTTTACTGTATTCATAAAACAGAAATAAGGCTTATCTCTTAGTTTGTGAAATGCTAGAAAAAAAAAACAGAGGAAGATCATCAGATCAGTACAAATAGATTTGATGAAGATTTAAAACTAATTTTTGAAATTGAAATTTAAAAACAGAATAGATTTCTAGTTTTGTGTAGAACGTAATTTTTAGATTAAAAAAGCTAAGGTATCTGAGTGAGCAAATGATCAAAATACATACATGCCTAATCAAATTATCTGAGCCCTGTAACCTTCCATTTCTTTTACCCTGCACAACTTGGCACTCTGAAGACATTATGTAGCACAATGTGAGCATAGGAGAGACTTGCCATATGAAGCATGCACATATTTGGGGATATTGAAAAAAAAATTAATATTTTTGCATTCCTATTTTGAGAAAAAGCATAGAAATGGAAAGGCTTCAGCAGACCTCACAAATTTGCTTTTCTCTGCTGTTTACAAATATATGCCAGGAAACTGCAGAAGACTTAACAGAGATCTCCAGAAACTAATTTCAAGGTTCAGATAGGGAAATGTTACAAAAAAATTCAGTTTGACTGAGAATAGCTGTACAGAATTCAGGAAGGGCTGGTCATGCTTCAGTATTTTGCTGGAATTCTTTGAGGCAATCACTGCCAAAGAAGACAAAGGATGTACAATGGCCATCATATGCTTTGATTTTTCAAAAAACAATTTAAAGTGTTCAGCACTGGAAGTTAATATTAAGGTGTGGAGGCATGTAATAAGTGGAAAGTTGGCTAAATGTCAGGAAACAAATGGAATTATGAAATGGAATTTCTTTAAGCTGGAAAGCACCCATCATCACGTTGTGGATATATTGGTTTGTGGGTCCTAGGTTTTCCTGCTTAAATGAATAATTTGCAATATCCTAATGCTCATGTTAAGGACAATTGTTTTAAATTGTAGAAATTAAATTTTTTCAGATTTTAGATTGCCATTGTGAGAAACAGGATAGCTAGCACAATTTGTAAGTGGAAATCTGTGTAATATTCTAAAACATGCAAGAGAAAATGTTTGAGATCAAACGTAAGAGAATGGGAATACACATAATTTTAGGTAATGCAAGAAACTTTATTACAACATGCATGTTCTTTTAAATAAGGGTATTCCTAGATTTCTACTTTTGGATTTTTCTAAGAATTAAATTATCCTGGGCACTTACTAGGTATTTTCTGGGTTTGAAAGTACAAACAGTACTTCTGAATTATTTGTTAACAAACTAGAAGTGTTGGCAGTAAAATAAAATTCTTTAGAAAACATCAATTTGCGTTTTTGTTTCTGTTTCCTTTTATTCTCCCTTCCCTGTGGAAATGACACAGCACTTAGCTAAAACTAGCACTTAAAAAAGCAGATGTTGGAGACAAAAACGTATGTGATATTAGGAAAGAACGTGAATAGAATTGTTTGAGATTGAAAGCTAACAAGACAGGTGAATAAGACTCTATTTGAAAGCAGGTAAGTTAGGAGAAAATGGCAGGTGAATTATGAAAAAGTACCAGGCTGCAAAGTACACATTTTCTTCCTCTGAAGAGAACTTAAAAAGAGGGTGTCTACTTTGAGAAAGTAGAAAAAAACTTGCATTTGAATGAATAATATTGCTACTGTGAGCAGTCAGCTAGTTACTATTGTAACTGAAAAAACATACTGCACAAATGAATAAATCAGACCTACATATGGGAAGAAAATGAAAACATAGGCGTTCATGCTCAAAATCTGACAGATGTTTTCCAGTATTTTGTCTCTCTCTCTCTTTTTTTTTTTAATACATACTGGTTTTATGTTGTTGCCTGTAATATCAGCAAGATAAGAAATAAAGCAAATGAACAGGCAGCTCCACTCTTGGTCTTTTCTCAGATCAGTACAAAAGAATTAGCAACCCTAGTTTTCTCTCAGATCAGTACAAAAGAATTAGAAACTGTATTTTTATTGCTTTCTGCTGCTTTTTGCAGAATGTGCATAGTATGCGATTTCTGACCAGCTGAATGTTTTTGACCCCTATCTTTATGCTTCAGAAAAACTTGACAGTCTGAGAGTCCACAAAGAAATTAATCATTACTATTATTACAACTGTTACAGTATAATTGGGGAAAAAATTAAATGGTAGGCTTTATTTCAAGATTCTTATTGTTTGAGCATTTTAGGATAGGAAGGGGAATATATTTGTTATTGTATATTGAAATAGCAGTGAGAGTTCCTGAGGCAAAGATTTGTTTACATGCATATACCAATAGATATTCTGTATGTATGGTTTTGTGGGTTTTGGATTTTATTTGAAATGAAACTTAGCATACTGTAAAGGATTAACACATAAGAGAAATCTGCATTGTTTTAGCTGCCTGTAATACGCTGACTGGATTTCAGAAGCTTTCAGCCCTAGTTACTGAACCAACAAACCTCAAGTCTAAAGTCTGTTTCAGGATACTAATCAAAGAGATCCTTCATCAGGTATAGCTTAGTCTCATCTTCAAATTACCTCACTAGAGCTGACTTGGGACAGTAGACACGACTTCCCTTTGGCTTACAATCAAACCTCAACTGTCTTCTGAAATATTTTTAAACATTTGATTTTCACATGCAAATCTATGCATCTTTCTTTATATCTCTGCAAATTCATACATGCTTAGCACTCTGTGTCTAAATGGAATATGAATGGAAAATCATTGCAGCAACTATACAAATAAAATCTGAAGTGGTTTTCATTTTCTGTCTTAAAAGCAAAGATCATTTCTGTACAAATATTATTGAAACTGTGTATTTATAAAAAAAATTAATTTGTTCTTTTTCTGTGCTGGTGTCCTCCTTGCATGCTTCTACTTTTTTTCTTGGAATGCTGTTTTATTGTGTCTTTCCTAATCACATCTTAAATGCTTTAATTTCTGAGTTTCCCATCCTGTAAGTGGCATTCATTTGTACATTTTATTCTTCAGTGTCAGTAGTACATTCCAATTAAGGCTTCATGATCATTTTCTGATTCATTAAATCTAGAACCATTAATACCATACTGATTTGGTTGATCAGTACCTAAAATACATTTCTAATATTGCTTTCATTGCTATGCATCTTTGTCCTCTTGAGAATGCACTTCTTCCTATGCAAAAATAAACAGATTCAGAGAATTTACTTTAAATGATTGATTCTCTGGTCTTCATCAGATTCTGTTCTGCTGCATCTTTGGTTGTCATATCTGGAACTACAGTTTGCAAAAGGGAAAGGAACTAGTATTAATAAGATATGAGGAGAAAATTCTGGTTTTTTCACCTTTTTCCAGATTATAAGAAGCTTGCAAAATAGTGCTTGCAAACAAGGCTCACACAAAATAGCACAGTATATAATTTAGATACAAAATTAGCAGATTATAGGTGCTTTTTAGGGTAATACTCCACACAGCCTGTTAGAGTCTACCTCCACTTCACTTTGTTCTCCCTTGTAATGCCTTTTTGCTACTCTTTGTCTCTGTCAGTGCTTAAGCAGAGTAAATATCCTGCTGGCAGCCCACTGGCAAGAGGAAAGAATGACGTGAACAGATACCGTGCTCCTGCATTCACCTAATCCTAATGTTTTCCCTGGCACTTATGTTAATTTTTTTTCTCTCTTTCACTATTTTCCTAGTCATTGTTTGATTGTTGTAAGTCCACATGGCCTGAGCAATAGTCTTTTTACAGACCTCCTTTTATCATCCCAACTGTGTCTTGTTTAACTTGACTATTTAAATGGCTAAGAGTCAGTATCATCCAGTTCTGAAGTGGATTGGGCAATAATCCAGGTCTTTTTGTTAGAGACAGACATTCATTTCTTTGGACTAGAAACAAATTACTTCCAAATGCTGGAAATGTAAGAAGTCTTTTCAAAAAAAAAAGGGGTTCAGGTGTTTATAGAACAAATTAGTATAGAATAGTTTTCAAAATGCTAAGCCACATTTAAAATAAATATTTAGTACTTTTAGAAGCTGTGAAAATACAGCACTAAAAAACTGAAATCACTGATCTTTAGCATGTGTAAAAAGTATTGTGACGGCACACTGGTGTCTAATTCCTCATGCATATTTCTATTGTGCCTTGGATTGCATGCATAAAAAGTAGGATTTTGGGGTGGTTTTTTGCATGATCGATAGTGACTGGCTGTAGGTTTAATGAGATGACTGCCTGTAGCAATCAGAAGTTGAACTGATAACTGTTGTTTTACAACAGTGTTTGATTCAATTCCTAAAAATCAAAGTCTTGATTATCTAGATGACTGTAAAATAAAGACTTCATTGGTCTGAAGATTGTTTCCTGTGCCTTATTCAGCATTACATAAGCACCCTCTCATTCACAGAAAGACAAGCTAGTTCTCCACAATTGTTACTTGTCCCTTTTAGTTTTATGGTGTCTTGCTTGTCTCTTCCACACCTTCCAACTTCCACAACAAATGAAATGGGATTTCCACAAATAAGTGTGCTACACAACTGGCTCATTTCAGAACCCATCCTTGCAAGCCCATCCTATTCTCCCTTCTCAGCACCCCTGCCACAACATGCATTTCTTCCTCAATTGTTATCTCATCAGCTGCCGTGGTAATTTTAGAGAAGATGTTGTATGTCTGAATAGGGTTTGCATTCCTACAGTTGCTGTATCACTCCTTTAAAGGGTTGCCATGCTCAGCACGTCGTGGCCTCTCTGGCACTATAGCCAATTGCTTTGTAAAGCTTGCATCCTGAAAATCAAACTCTTACCCTCCAAAAGTTCAGACTGACAACTATGGATGATCCCTAAATCCATAGTGCTAGTTCCCAGACTGTGTCAGAAATTGCTTGGTGGAGCTCTCTCTGCCCCAAGGCAAATCTGTGCCAAGGATTGTGCAAGAGTTACACACAGTGGACAATTGAATTCCAGTCCTGATGCCATTTAGGTTTTTGGTCATATATATAGCCACAAAAGAGAACAACTTCCTGTGCATTAGCCACAGAAAAGAGAGATCTTTGCTGTCATTCCTAGTAGCATTTGTGGTGTTCCACAAATGGCATTCCATAATGACATTAAAGGATGTCTCCGGACATGAGATTTCAGAGGTTCTGGTCAGCTCTGAGTGTGCTGCTGATGTCCCTGGGGATTTGAGCTTGCATGCTGGGCACTAAAAAGGTACGTGGAGCAGTGACAGAAATAACATGCAGTATTTCAATATAATTTTAAAAAGAATTGTGGAAGAAAAATTTTGAAAGTGTGGTGAAGATGCAAGTAAGTACCTTTAAAACCAGTTTTTTTTCACAATTTAATTCCTCATTTAATTTACATGGTATTTTGAAAATTACTTATTTCAGTAAGACTTGCTTGACTTGTTTTTAGAAGTTCTCCCTATAATCATATTGTGCTTTAATCTGTACACATCAGCTAGAAGAAGATAAATGGCTTTTAGACATATTTATTTTTCTACTTAATGGGAATGACTCCCTCTCCCTTTTTACCCTAAAGTAGTTTTTCTTAAAAGTTTAATAGCAACTGTAAAAAAGGACAGAATCACTACAATGCTTCCCTCTTGGAGATTATTGTTTTCATAACCTTTCATTATTTGCGAGTGTGTGTATTCTAGATTTTGCCTGAAAAAAGAGAATATTGCATGGAATCTGAATTTCAGACCTACGCAAGGATCAGAGTAGTTTGCCATGGCAGGAACAGACTTGGGAAATGACAAATCCCAGGGTCTTCAGTAGGGAAGTGTAGTGTTTACAGGATGACGCTTCCTTCCTTTTTGGGCAGCTCTACAGACAGCTGTGCTGAGGGGGTGTAAACCTCTGGCCATTCTTGCATATTTACAGCTCCTCAGAAGGAATTTTATTATCATCTAGCAAACAATAAAGGAGGGAGAGTTACTTCCTATTCTGAGATGCATCAAGTGGCTTTAAGCAAGATCTTAGGGTGTTTTCTAAGGTAAACTAAACAGCAGAAAATCTGTAGATGACTGTGACCAGACAGGCTGGACTTCTGAACTCACTCCAAATGAGTATGTTGGGTGGATCTTTGTAGCTTAGGAGAACAAGTGAGCATTTGCATAAGTGGGATAAGTTGAAGATGACTCTTCAGCTAAGACAGAAACCAAAGCTGATGTAGTACTTAAAGTATGATAATCATTTTTTCTTTCTGTGCTGTGAAGAAGCAACACTGAAACAGTCTCCCGAGTCAGAAAATTTATCATTTATCTTTTTTTTCTTTTGAAATGTTGCATTATGAATTGAAACAGCCAGGCATTCAGAAATAAAAACTTTTTACTAATTTTTAAACATAAATGAGTGCTAGTGTTATACACGTCATATTTTTGTCAGCTTTCATGTTTGTCTGTTTACTTTTTTTCTCCTTTCTTGCTCAGTGCAAATGATATGTGGTAAGATTGCCAGAGGCAAATGATGTGATTTGCTTCACATAGTCCATTCAAATGCATAAATAGTTAGAGAAAGAAAGATTTTTTTTCTCTGATCAGTGTTCATAGCAGTTAAATTTTGCTTGCACTAAGAGTTGCAACAATAGGCAAAAATTTTTAATTTGATGTAGATCTTTTCCTCTAAAGAATAAACCAAGTAAACAAAATAAAAGAAGATTTAGCAATATAACATGTATCTGTAGAAAAAGATAAGATACTAAGTTGAATGTCTTTTTAACAAAAGAAGTCTTGTGGCTTTACTGCTGGCAGATACATTGGACAGACAGTTGCAAATGTATTTTTATAAAAAGGAACTTTCATCAGAATAAGAGAAAAATATTTGCAAGACATTTTACATTTTTTGGCTCCCCACCTTAATGCTACCATTTAATTAGTCAATGTATTTGAAGGGAAGATTCTTATGGAGGCAGTGTAACATGCTAAAGTACTGTAATGTGATGAACATTATAAAATTGATCCAAGTATAATGGAACAGTAGAAGATGAGAAACTATTGCACATTTTAAAAAAAGTTTCTTGCATTATAATGAAAATTGTGATGAAAGTTTTATTTTAAATAAAGATTCACTCTGCCTAGGGTAGCTAAAAAATGCAATCCTTTTCGATTGCATCTTCTTTGCTCATGTTACTGTAATTATTAACTGTATATTCCCATCCTGGAATTCTACTCAAGACACTGTATTTTGCACAAAATGTAAAGTGCTACTTCCTTGAAATTATACAGATGGATGACTAAAACATATATTCCATAGCTCTTAAAGGGAGGTTGTTCCTTGGTTCTGAATCTTTGCAGTAGGTGCTGGATTTTCCAACAAGACCTTAGTGGTCCCATTTGTTAAATACATTTGTCTGAGTTTTGAATCAAATAAGGATGTGCACAGCCATTTGCAAGTTCACAGGCTATTTAGCGAGAATGAATTTTAAGAAAAAAATGCCAACAGAAGTAAATTTTTTTTCTTGTTAAAAAAAATATAAAGGGAATAATCAAATTGCAAGCAAACAGAAATATCTAGTACTTTATTACACCATCATGTTTACAAACGTTTCTTGTAATATTGCCATGATTTTTGCTTAACTAATTGGGAAACTAGTCTTTAGTTTCTCTAGAGAATGAGCTGTACAAGAATGAATACATTTGGTTTTGGGTTTTGTTTTATGGTATTTGATGGTGTTGTATGTTTTACCCTTGCAATGATTTTCAAAACACAAATACTAGTGGAAAAGAAAAAATAGAAGCAAGATAGCTGCTGTAAATATTTTGTAAAATGTCCATCTGAAGCTCCTCAGCCTCTGGTAATTAGAAGCCATACTGTGGAGATTGACAGGGTAAATTGCCAGTTAATGTTTACACAACAAAACATATGCCCAGTACAATATCCTACACTGATGTTACTGAAACCAGAGTCCGGAAATGTACAGTGGAAACAAGACGTGGTACTTTTCTTGTGCCAACATAAACAGCAATTACAGCACAGTGTGAGAGAAGTCATAAGAAATACTACTGCATATCAGTAGTTCAACAAAGTCAGCACTTTTCTGTAATTGCAGGGGAAAGGGCTGAAAAACATTACAGATCTCAGCAAGAAATGGCCCTTTATACTTTTAAACTGATCCTTGATAAAACAATGCCGGGGTCATGAGAAGGCTACTCTGCCAATTTTGCTTCACTGTGGGATCCATTGACATCTGGTTGAGCTGCGGAAGCTGGAAAACTTCTTTAATATTCTCTTGACAGTAAAGTGGACATGTGGAAAACATTCTAATCTGTTAATCTTTGGTGCTCCTGAAGAAAAAGGACATTTGGCTTTATACTTTGTGATGATAAATATTGTCTCCAGTCTAGCTGTAAATAAGTTAAAAGCATTTGAATGGAGGATGCAGTTCTTATTTTTCATATATGGGAGAAGATGGATGTGCACCTGTGCAATCCAGATGATGTAACAAATGCCAGGAGTTTTTTTTCTAAGGTCAGTTTACCATACATCTTGGAAATGCACTTTTCTTTTTGCTGAGTATGGTTTGTCAATGAATATTGGTGAGCAGAGTCTCTGAACCTCTGTATATCCTACATACTAAAGTAGAATAAAGTATTTTTTCACTCAGGGGATTCTGAAAATAGAATTAAGAGAGATTTGAAATAGTAGTTACGTCTGAATAAAAAGTGCAGGTTTTATTTAACAGCATAAACTGTACAAATTATTTTTGGTTGACTCTAAATCTAATATGGAGTGATAGTGAATGATGGAGATATATAGCTGTTCAGCTTGAGTAGGATGCACAATTGTTCATTTCTGTTGTGAGATTTATCTCCAGGAATGAGAAAAGGAATCTCTTGCATTAGAAAATAACTGCTATAAAATATATTATGTATTCCAAGTACAAAGCATCTATTATGTATATTAATATAAAATGCAAAAAATACTATGGATTATGTAAAGACCAAACAAGAATTCAAAATTCTACATATCCTTGTAGTACATTCTAAAATAATCTCAAAATTTGTAACAATGCATGAATTTCTACACTTGATGAAAGTTAGATTTCCCAGTTCTAAGTAACAAATTATATCATTGTAGCACATGCACTCTGCTGAAGATTTGTGATTTCTTTTAGGAAACTTTAAGTATCTTCTATTTAAAAATAAGTAGCTTCAGGAATTAACAGAGCTCTTTCTTAATTCCCCCCCCGTCCTCAGAAATAAAACCCATAACAGTTGTTAAACCTGAAAACAGACTTTTGTTCTCTGATACAGTCAGATCCCTTTCTTTCTGCCCATTTATTAATGAACTCTGTTATTTCATTGATTGTTATTGAGATCTGCAAGAGGAATGAAATCTATGAACTCAAATTGCAGGTTAGAAATAATGATGACGATGATGATGATGATACAGTCTTGAAGTCCATGCCTTTGCTCAAGCAAGCTCCCAGTGAATAATAATTCCAGCAAATTAAGAATTGATGCAAACCACTTTTGTGCAGTCAAGGCATTTCTTGGTCTGTATAAAATGTCATACTCTTCTAACAAGTTGAACTTTGTTGCTAGGAATTTATATCTTGCTTTTATAATCTCCTTGCCTAAAGAGATTGAAAATGCATCAAAACCAGCTTGAAAATTGAAGGGATAAAGATGAGATGAAGTTAGTGAGGGGCTTGACTTCTCTGGGATGTGCACAGAAATCAACACCTTCCTGGGGTTTCTGAAGTAGCTCCAAACTTAAGCTCAGCAAGCTCTTCTGTTTAGATGTTGCACCATACACTTTGGGTCTCAAATGAGAAAAAGTCTATAGACAGAGTTTTGTGGTTCACTGGCTGGATGTCTCACATTACCCAATAGTTAAAGCATTTATTTAGAAGGAAGGTGAGGAAAAACCTGAGCCCCAGGCAGGATAGTACCACTGCTTCACTACTCTATGTGTCTGTGTTTGGATGCATATATGGGGGTTCTTATCTCCACTGCTGAATCTTGAGTCTTAGAAATCTCAATTTCTAAGTCTGCTGTATCTTTCTGGGATGGTTATTGAGATAGAGGGAAAAAAAGTTTGACTGTAGCCTAGATATTTTTCCTCTTATAATGGTGAAATTGGAAGGAAAATGTTATAATAGCTACAACAGTAACCCAAGCAACATCAGAGGAAAAGCCTCAGAAACACGAGGTAGGAGTAGTCATTTACTTAAATTGTAATGTGCAAGAGATAATTTAATGCATACTGCCATCATGTTTGGGATAGTAGCCAAAACCTTCAGCAGATGTTCTGGTATGTGGCAGAGACAAGGGAGACTTACCAACCCCTCTCTTGTTTTCTATATCATCTCCTCCAGAAGAAGAAGATATAAGTCTAGTTGACAAGGTGTGAGTGGGAACAGTACAAAAAATCACTAATATTTGAAAAGGTCTTCTCAGTCTAAATGTGGAAGCTTGATATACACTTGAGATGGGAAGCACTGAGTGCTTCCACAACTCATTTAGTTGTGGGAGAAAATGTCCTTGTAGTAGAAATAATGGGCATCAGTCTTAGCATCCAGCAACTTAAATTGAGGTCTCACCTTTAGTCTGCCTTATATGTCCTTGGAGAAAGCTAAACAGAGGAAGACAGAGAAGAGGTTGATCTTAGTGTACATTTTCAGACACCCAAAGAATCCATTAGAACTCCTGATATCATGCTGAGGTCTCTCCACCTACGTTGGTCCATTGAGCTCTCCCAGCTCCAAGCCAAGGAGCCAGCAGTGGTTTTCAGACTGTGAAGACCACACATATGGTATGGGTGATCAGCCCCAGACCTGACACTTAGATAGGACTCCACAGTACATCTCGAGATGAGCCCTCGGGACATGCGGGAGCTCCCCATGTTTGATGAGTGGCAGGTGGATGTGATTTCAGAAATAATGTGAAAGAATAGAATGAAAGTCAAAACAAAGTGGTTTTCATGGGTGGGTTGTGTTCCTGACTCCAGGGGAGGCAGGTGCTGCTGTGTGAAGGCTCAGGCTGAATTGAAGTCAGATGGGATTCTAAATGCTGTTACCATTTTGTTCCTTTAGATACCCTGATGCTGATATAATATAATGCTACTGTGGAATGAAAATAGTTCTGCTCTACTTCCCCTCTGTTTTTATAAATGCTGTCATTGCTACAAATTTATTTTAAAACAATATGTGTTTTATGCCACTACATTGGTACAATGTAGTGTCCACTGCTACTTAGTGTATAATGCTGCAAGTGTTCTGGTTATATGAAGTGAAGGAAATTACACCTTCAGGAATGATTTGGTCACCCAGCTTAAGCTGAAGAGTGACTCAACACAAATTGGTCTTCCAGTAACTAGAAGGGTTGGGAGTTGGCAGAAGCTAACAAGGACAAAAAACCAAGATTGAAAGAATTTGTAGTTTCCAAAGTACAGACACCAGTAAAAGGGGTACATAAGATAGATTAACTTCATTATGTGTTCCGTGAATGTAGGAAAAAGGGGCCTTTTCAAATACTGTGATGCTTGGATCAGATTTGCCATTTTCATTGATAGATTCACATGTTCCACATTTGCCACGTGCACTTCAAATACTAGACCTTTCAAATCAGTGCCTTTCCCTAATTCTTCATAGTAGCACTCTGCCCTTTTCTGTATTGTAGCTCACAGAGAAGTGCACTGTCTGCAGCCAGCATCTCAAACATTGATTTTTACCTGTTCTGTCCTTCATTCAACTCATTCTCAGCTGATATCCCATATTATGATAATTCAGCCATTTTATTTTAGTGGTCATGTGTCTACTCAGCTTATCCTCTGTGAGCCATCCATGGAAGTAAGTGGATATTTGCTTCTTTCTTCATTGGACCTTGACTGTCAGCACCTCCAAACATTCTTTGTCCAGTCCCGGCTAAACTTGCCTCTCCCAAACCTACTCTCAGTAACTTTACCATGGAGTTGTCATTTATCTCCCCTGTCCACTCAAAGCCCTCTGTTTATTTTTCAGTTTACTTTTATTCATTTACACTGGCATGTTGCATATGAGAAAAACCTTGTTGTTACCTCACTACATGTAGGGCACAAGCAACCTGGCACAGCTGTTGCACTTCTGGACTAGACAGCCTATCTCAAAGCTCCCCTTTGCCTTTTCTGTCTAGTTCCCCCTTTCCCTCCAGATCCCAAGATTATTATTTTCTCTGCTCTATTTCATTGGTCTTCTGACTGTGTCCAAACTTTTGTCTATAGAACAAATATCTCGTGTTTATAGGTCATCTTATTTTATGACATAGTAAGCAGATAAATTGTTAAACCGTCACAGGTTTGCTTGAGAGCAGCAACTTCTGCTGAAGAGCATCTGGGGCAGTAGCTACTTACTTTGAGTCAGCAGCAGCATCTGGCCATACCCTGGCTTGCCTGGGGACGGAAGGAAGGGAGACTGGAAAGTCGCTTACTGTTTTGATGATTATTGCATCTTCATGGGTTCCAGCAAGACCTTGGCGTGCCTCCTGCTCCCCCTGCAGCTTTGTGATCCTTAGCAAGGGAGAGCTCAAGTTGTGCACAGCCCCACACCAGCAACCCCCAGTGTTTTTTTAAATAAAGAGTGCATATATTCCTGAAAGGAGCACAATAAGCCTGCATAGGAGATAAGAAAAATTATTTGTGACCATCTGCTTCACAATATTAATTGTGTTATGGTATAGGATTTTTATTAGCTTTCCAAAATCTCAAAACCACTCTTGTGTTGAATGGAATTGATTCCCCCTAAACATACATGTATGTTCTCTGAAGAACTGGATCTGCAACACAGATCTCACTGCTCAAGCCCACCAGAGAGGCTTTTTGTGAAACACTGTCAGTCAGAGACACAGATTTCCCAACTCAGTCTCAGAAACATTGCTTCACAGTTCTTTGTTTAGGTTGAGAGGAAGAGCATAGTCAGCTGCTGCTCTCTTGACCGTTGGGCATTTTAACCCCCAGGCTGACCAGCTCTTGGCAATAAAGTGAAACTTCCTAAGCTTGTAACTAAGTCCAGACTGGGATCTCTTAGGATCAGTATCCCTCCTGTGCCAAATTTGAGACTGCAAAGCTACAAGAATATCTCCAAGAAATTCATGTAAAAATTATTGAATATTAGCATAAGAGAGTGTTTTTCTTCCCCAAAACTTGTTCCCGGAAGTGGCCAAGCCCATTTTTCACTAAAACTTTCAAAACAATCCAGTCTGAGGCAGAGACAAGGTACGGAAAATATAAGTTCCAGCAGTTAAAGGCTGACAAAGTAATAAACAACTGAAAGTAGGGCCTTATGATGGAAAGTGTTAGGGAACTTTAACTCTAGATGTCATTGCCAGCTTTGCTTGTAATAAATGTGTCAGTAGCAATATGAAAAGATGTGTACAATAAGTTAAAGGAATGCAGTATTAACCTATTTTATGTGGCACGTCTGCCCACAAATTGCTTGCATCTCAATATGTTTTGGGAGAAAAGGATTTTTTTTTCCCCCGCTGAATGTATTAATTTTCAAACGACGTCAACTGGGAAATTAGCGATTTTAATGTAACAGTGACACCTTGTGGTCAGTAGAGATGGCGTTAACTCTGAAAAGCACTTTCGTGATGTGTTAACCTTTAGCAAGAGCAGAGAAAAAAAAGAAGCAGGAAGGAAATGCAGATAACTTTCAGGGATTTCCATAGAGAGATGTTATCCCATTTTATTGCCTTATATGTAGAAATTTATGCTTCTAGTTTCTTAAATACCAAAATAATATTTATTTGCATACGTTTATTTTATTGAAATACAGGAGAATGGCAAGCTTTGATTTTAGACAACTTGACAATGTAAATTAGGGAAAGGTCTTTGTGGGCACTGAACATTACACAGCGTTTCTGGCATGGTTATTTATGTTTCTGTGGTTACCTCTCCGTCTCTACAGGAGAGGGTGTTTCTGCCAGTGGCACACCATGTAGTAGTGGGTAGCAGACTGATGCCAGAGAGACACAGTAATATGGCAGAACCACACCATTCCAAGAGAGCCGGCTAGGCACTGACTGGGCTGCAGGATTAAATAGCATTAGTCTTGTGCTGCCTTTTGTGTGGGCAACCTTGACCTGACATATGTGGGTTCTGCTCTTACTTCTTCCTGCCTGCTTTCTCCCTTCCTTGAACAAATGCTGAACTAATGCAGCTGTTCTTTGCCATACCTACATGCACCTATCTTTAAGACATTGGGCACTGAACTTCACAACACTGTGGCCCTTAGACTTTGTGGCAGAAATCTTTTCCTGTTTAATGCATACCTGGTATCCTTGATATTATGGTTTCAAAATCTCATTGTTTAGAAGAAGCCTAATTTATGAAAGACCTGATTTATAGCTTCTGATTTATACCACATACATTCCTGGAGTTAGTGATGCTGACCTTGCCATTTTTAAGAAAGGAACAAAGTTAAACTTCTGCCAGACAAACCAGATTTAAAGATCAGTAAGGAAGGAGACTGACTGTCCCAACAAAAAGTTATGGGGAGCTAGTAAGCAAACTGAGAAACATGAAGCATTTATTATTCACTGGCAATAATGGTTTCCTGTTAAAATTGGCTATTTGACAAAGGTGATGAATTTAATTCCTTGCTTTCTCATTGGGGAATTAGGAAGTTAGCATGGGACAGGAGCAAAAAGTCCTATGCTTTCTCCAGAGAGTAAGCTAAAGCTAGCCAAAGCTAAAGTTTGGAAGGTGTTCAGGAACCACCGTCAGGAATTTAGTGATTATCAAAAAGTGTCAAAAAATATTGAAGTATTATAGTTGTCCTGGAAGCCAAGCCATTGTTCACCCTCACACATGTCCATATATAAGCAGCTTGGTGTGTGCTTATCTAGGACATATCCTATGAAAGAGCTGCAGTACAACTTCTCAGGAATGTCAGCACAATTTAGTGCCTGTCAGGAAGTGACAGTGAGACTGTGGCCTTTTTAAATATCATATTGACAGTGAATTTTTTGCAAGCTTGGATTGCTAAAAGGATTGAAACTCATTATCTCCTGTAAAAGTCTGACAAATATTTGAGATGTGATGAAGGAAAAGACCTTGTTTTACATATTTTATCAATTCTTACATTTTCTTTTAGAGCTGCTTGTGCTTTTAATGGCTGCAAAAGCAGAACAGCTTCATAGCTGCTCAAGCTTGCGGAGAAGTTATTTATTAGGTGCTATTTCAGACTCTGCTTGGACAGGCTGGGCTGTAATATCAACCTCCAAATTAGTTAGTAGCACTGCTGAAGGATGTTTTCCAACATCTGTTTTTAGCACTGTTAGATTGGAGCTTAGAGTATGGATTATTTAAGGATTTTTTTGAATGGGGCCGCACTGAAGATGAACTGCAATGATTCTGCACTTGAGTCAGCAAACACATTATGATTGACTGCACATGTATGAGCAGACAGATACAGCTGACCTTGCTGCTGAAATAGTAGTACTTTGCAGTAGAGATCATATCAAAAGCATCATGAAGAGAATTTTAAAAGACATTTTCTTAAAGGAGAGACACATTCTCACTGCATATTAAGACCACTGATTTGAAGAACTGTCAGATTTGGAGGTCAGTCAGGGTTGCTGTATTATATATGCCATGTTAAGACCTTTTCTACTACTGGCTTAATGTTCAAATAGCAAATACATCCTGATAGAGATTTTAGAGACTTAGACTTTATACACTGTTTCTGGGAAGTAATGGGTTAAGTGTCCCGTACTAGGGTTAAAGCCAACCCCCCAAGGATGCTACCAAAGTGAAGGTGTGATTAGACCTCCTCCTTTTTATGTTTAGCCATAATAGTCAATGATTTAAAAGACAGAACAACTATCACTGTCCATCAGGTGGAAGTTACTGCTCCCACTGCTTAGCCAGCAGAAGGCATCAGGGTTTTATATGCTCTTGGCATCTATGATAGGATAAAATTGTCTGAGTTACTCCAGTGCCCGGTGGGGGTACTTTGAATAACTCAGACAAGGCTGCCTGAGAATACAAGGGTGTGGTTAGACAAAGATAGGTGTTTCACGTTACCTTCAAGTTGCTGTGATATCCCATATACGTCCAAATAGTCAACAACACTTTCACCAAACAATTATAAGCAACTAGTACCTCACTGTTGCAAGATTTGCACTGCAAATTCAGAATTATGGTGGTATCACTAGTGTTTGTACAAGGACATCAAGAATTAATATGCATATGTATTCAATGCCTTTAGAAAACATGCCCTTTTAATGCTGGAAGGATACTGTTCTTGTTTTGCTTACAGTGAGTGCCCTGTGAAGGACTGGAGGAGGCTATTGACAAACTTTTTTGGCTGTTTTTTACCAAAAACAATGTAGTTGATATTTTTTCCCGTGTTTGAAAAAGGATAAGCCTTTAATGAGATAATTTGCTGGGATTAGAAAGTGACTGTTTATATGCTACTGAAGCTGTTTCTGAGTCTGCTGATACTCCTTGGGAATTTAACAGCCATGATGTACCTCACCACATTATTTGCCTATAGTTTTTATCCCCATGTAAAAGTTACTGAAAATAAGTACATGAAGAAGAATGCTCTAGCAGTTATAACATAACCTTACAGATTGGGGAAAAACTCCATGAAAGACACTGTCTTTTACCTTTTCATCTCTGAAACAGTAATTTATGATGCAAATCTTAAAATCAGACTGAGAGAGCGGGCATAGTAGTGGGATCATGCTTGTATCATTACCTGTGCATCCACGTCAGACACCCTTTTCTGCAGACCTTCACCATACCCTGAATCTTTCCAATAAGAAGCTTTAAGTGTGTCTCTGCATGGACACTTGCAAGCTGAAAGCTGCCACTGTGGAGCTTGGAGCAATGACTTCTAGAGAAAATGCATGGATCTTAGCAGCTAGTGCAAAAAGAGACAGAATTTCCAGCTCATATGTCACAAATGCATATCCTCTGTGTACTGGACACAGATGTGTCATATAACACATTTTCTGACTGGTGGGTTACACAAACAAAGAGTGTGACAAGTGACCGAAATGTGAAACGTGCGCTTTGGTGATTGACTCCGTAAGTCACAGATCAGTGTACTTTAAAGTACAGTACCTCTTTGTAGAGACTCTCATTGTGTGAGCAGTATTAAATAGTACTGTCTTGCCTGTCACAGTTATGCACCTCAACTCCTTTGAGGTCTTTATTACAGGCTTTGAGCAACTACCTAGCTCAAGATAATATTCTCTGTCCAAGAATAGGACCTGGGACAACACTTCATTCTTTATTATTGCTCTCCAGAAATTTTGGAAGTTGAAAGAGTCTGTAAGGCCAATGATAAAACTATGGAAAGCTCTATTAAAACTAGAAGCAAGTACAAAAAAATACTAGAACTAAAAAAACAGCTAATAGGTTTATTTAGAAAGGGGACTTAGCAACTTCAACATGCAGGACATATCATTTGCCTACCTTGCCAGCTAGTTGTGTGCATGTCTGTGAAGGAGAAGCTCAGGCTCCCAGACCAGCCTGCCGGGACAGGTAGGTTCCTCAGAAGGGAAATCAGCAATCTGTGCAGTCAGGCCTCTAAGCCAAACTTACTGACTTGCATATGAGTAACAGGCATGGTTCAATATCTGAATCTCTCCGTACCCAAAGTCAGAGTTTTGAAAATTTATCTCTGCACAGGAACTCCTGTCCTAAATTTCAGTCTACCTGACCTGTCCTACAGTTTTGGTGTATGTCTGTCTAAATTATTCCTGTGGGGAAGGGAACCCTCTAGTGTGCTTAAGGCAGAGAGGAGCTTGTGTCTTTGAAGACCTAATAATTGTTCTGCCTGATTCCCTTGCCTGCTTCTGATTATCTGTAGAGCCTGAATGCCTCCAGAGGCAAGGGGAAGACTGAAGAGCTTTCTCTGACAAGGGAGATCCAGTGTCCTGGATCACATACCTAACATGTTGTAACAGAAAAAGATTGCTTTCCAGTTTCAGCTTTATTTTAAAACTAAATCATTGAGAGAAGAGGGTGCAAGAGCTCACTAAACAAATCAGTGGAAGTCACTGGCTCAGTTTTTTTCCCCCTCCCTTATAAGTCTCCTAAGGAAGGCTTTATCCCATAGGAAATGTAATATTATCTCTTGGGTGGAGTTGGTAACTGTTTTACTATTTTTTATCATGAATATGCTGAGGGGATCAGAAGAGAGAAGACATTTGAATGCAGGAGGAAGAAAATAAAAAGCAAAAAATTATGAATTTACAATGACTGATTGTTTTTTCAAGTCTTAATTTAAGGCTAGTTTAAATGAGAAAGCTTAACACTGTGCACCAACTATTGTCTTAAAAATATTCCAAGTAAAGCTCAGAACTTATCTATATCTATGGAGAACTTCCATTGATTGTTATTTTGCATGAAAGCCTTTGCAATACTAGATGCAGGTCATTTATAAACATCATATTGAAAGATAAAGAGAGAAAAGACTTAAACCTCTGTTTGTCTCTGAAACAGCAATCATCTTATCTGCCAAAATCACATGTAATGGACTGGTAGTTCTTTGTTCCATATCCTGTATTTGAAAAGTCTTACCTTATAAAGATGTCAGGACTAAAGCCATTTTAAGGAATTTCCTTCAAGGAACACATCCATTTGTGGAGAAATGCGTATTTTATGCATGGTAACTAATACATATGGCCTGCCATTTTTGAAAAATTATAAATAATACTCTGTGCTGATGCTTGATGCTTCATTTTTGTGTTGTTATTTTCCAGATGGGAGTTGCTGTAGTGGATTCATCTGTTGCAGGACTTGGTGGTTGTCCCTATGCAAAAGGTGCTACTGGAAATGTAGCCACAGAGGATGTGATATACATGCTGAATGGTCTGGGGATCAACACAGTAAGATATTTTTTATCTTTCTACATAAGACTTTAAGGAAAACAAAAATATTTTTCCAGGAAATGTACGATACATACCTGACAATAACTTGTGCTGTACAATAAAATATTGAGAGCCCATAGTAGTTTTTGCAAACTCAGTGCTTTAATATGGCTTGACACATAACAGGAATGAAGTTGTCTTCATTAGCAGTTTAGAGTAGAAATGGTTTGTGTATTTAACATAATTTTAATAATCCCCTTCTTCCTACCTGGAGCTATGAAGGAACTTAGTAGCAGCAGCTTTGTGTCATCGCTCTGCCTTGGTAACCACAAAAAATTCAGTGCTGTAGACATTGCTCCAGAAGACTGGTCATCTCTGCAGTGGAAAGACTGAGCAGAATTTAGTTTTTGTCACAGTTTTGGGTTTGGCTCATAGTGCTTACTAATTTGTTGTCAATTTTTCTGACTTCAAAGTTGAAAAAAATTGTGGTGTTTGGAGCCCAAGCACAGGACATTGTTATTTCTCAAGTAACCACTTAATATATTTCAAAATTGTACAGAACCTGTTACTGTCTAGGAGGCTTCACAGTCATTTTTATTACCAGCTCTGTTCTTGGAGGAGAGGGCAGAGCAGCTTATCTGCACTAAGCTGCACTTTAATGAACCTTACCAGTGAGAATTCCACACCTGAAGAGCACACATTTAGTATCCCTGGCTTGGTTGGCATGTTAATTATTCTGTATTTCTAGGACTCCTTTACTACCTTCTTCAATAAATGTGCTCTTTGGTCTTCCTGTCGATCACCATTGTTCTGAATATGTGGCATAAGAAGTTTGTGCTAACTCAGGCATTGCAGTAACTTTATGTTTAATTTAGACATAGACTCAAGAGTCAAATTCAAAGAAGAACAAATAAAAAACTGCCAAAACTACAAAGTGTGTGGTTTGCATTTAAACTACCACAGAAAGAAGTATAAATGCCTGATGTCTGAAATAGTAAGATTTGAATTATTGAGGAGCTCATTGGAACTTATCACTCGTTTGTAGGCTGCAGTTCTGTGTGGTGTACATACTGATGGAGTTCCTTGACATGAAAGGATGACAGAACTTGTTTCTGAATTGCACATTCTCTGGGTACTGTTAAAGCAGTGCCTTACAGAGTTCACTGTAAGCATTTATCTGCTCTCATTTGTTTTTTATGGAGTTCGGGGTAGATGTCAGATACATGTTTAGAAAAGGTTCTATCACAAGTGTCCACTGTACAAGTGGACTCTGTTTTGAACTGTTTGTGCACACTTTTCTTCATGAAGGAGATGTTCATTATTTTGAAACAACACAATTCTTTGAAATAAGGAGGAGAAAGCATGCATTTTACTTTACATTGCTGTGTGCCTTAGACTTAGGCTTTCAGTGTAGCCTTTCCTTGGGCAAAATACTCATTGACCTTTCCAACTGACTCATAGCAAAAGGAAGCAATTAAGAAAAAATAGTCTGATTATATGAAATATACTGTGTTCCAGGTTTCTTGATAAGATTGATTAATCTGTTAAAAATCTGGAGGCCAAGCAAGAATCCAGCTTGTCCTAAAGGCTGACACCAAATCCCATGGAGACAATCTCACCATCAAATGCTTAGTTCTTCTTTGGTTTGGTTTGGTGGTGGTTTTATTTAGGTTTCGTTTAATTTTAGATTTTAGATTATGCAATAGCAAAACACAAGGCTTTTCTTTTTGAATCCTTTCTGGCCCATTAAAGAGTGTTTTACTGCATGAGAGACCTGGAGCCTCAAAGTTATTACCATAATATATGAGCTTTTGTCTTTATAATGTTGGTTGTTTTTGGTAGTGTTGCCAATTCTGTAAAATCATTATTGCAGAAAACTATTAATATGTTCCTTTTTGTGTAATGGCACAAAATGAAATTGTAATTGCTAATGTTGTCCATTTGCAAGGAGCACTTTCTCATGTTCATTTCAACTATCCACTAAAGTTTTCAGTTTGTTGCCTGAACTCACCTTAAGTGTCAGGCGATATTGGACAGTATTTAACCATACATTATTTTAGCTCAGTTGGTCGGAGTATGGTGCTCATAACACCAATGTCGTAGGTTCAATCCCCATATGAGCCATTCACTTAAGGATTGGACTCTGTAATTTCTGTGAATTATTGAGTTCAGATTGACTAGATACATCAAAATAATAATTGATGCTTTTTCTATACTGTTCTTCAGAACAAGTAAACAAGAAGTGACGCGTGAAATGAATCTTTGGCAGACTAAATGTGAAATAATTTTTAAGTCAATGGGAAATTAAAGGATTTTGCCTTCTGGCAGAAGCTTTTCTGATTTAAGGCACTTATCCAAGTTTATAAATAATATTGGAGGCACTTTTCTTTGGGTTTTTTGGGGGGGAAATTCATTCCTTGGTGTGAAGGAGTAATTCTGGATATATAGAGTGATGACCAAGTATACTTAGTAAGTATATTCTGGATATCTGTCTGAAGACACATTATTTTGTGGACAACCTTACAAACACCTACTCCTGTCTCATTTCCATCTGTGACGCTCATGAACGCCGTGTGTGCCCTCACGGTAATCCTCTTTGGTTCACAACACTTTTATTAGGGAAGACAGTATAAAAAGCAGAGATACATGTATTCCATTTAATGAATGTGAACTGTGAAAGTATGTTTCTTATCGACACATATCACATTATGCAGTGTTACAGTGATGAAAACATGAATATTTTGTAGTTTGGGGAGTTTATTTTGACATCTTCTATAATCTAACTACCAGCTATGTCTATGGTGGTATGTTGCTCATTTCTTCCTTGTTAGAAAACACAGATGGATTAAAATTTTTTAGATTATGTTGTGTGCAATAGCACTTTACAAACGAAACCTAAGTAATGGCCCATAAAGGATAAACAGAATAAGCTGAAATTACCCTTGTTATAACTGTATTAAAATGAGATAGTTATAAAAGGATGTCTTTGAATTATGTTGTTTAGATGGTGCTAAATATTAGAGCTGATTGGAAGCTCCAAAACATTTTTTTTTCAAACTAAAAATGTTTTTGATTACATTTCTGCTCAGTCATTTCTATTCTCATTAACATTTTTAGCCAATTCCAAGAATGAAAAAGGCAAAGTTTACCACAGAATGTGGAAATAAGTGCTAGATCCAGTTTAAGAATTAAGTATTTAAATCAGGTTTTGGTCTGAACATTAGTGCATCAATTTGGAAGTGTGATGGAAGTGTATTTCTGGTGCAATACACCTTGTACTCTTCAATGGAGAGTGACACCCTTCTCCCAGTTTTGTATGACTGCTCAGTGTATTGGTAGTTCAAAGTCCCCTTTTGCATCCTTTCTACAGGAACTTTACTGGCTTCTACATTGCAATCTTTGGAGCAAGTACTTACATCACTTATGTGATCTAACTTTAAAACTTCTACTATACATGAGTTATAAGGGAGCCTTATAATGAAGCAGTTTTGCCTCTTTAATCAGTGATCTGATTTAATTTTAGCAATCAAGCAGTACTGATACGTATCTTAGTTAAAAAATAGTTGCTCAAGGGACATGTTTTTTAGCATGGGCAGATCAAGCAGCTATGAACTTTTGCTCAGCTGTGCTATCAATGTAAATTGTAATTTTATATTGAAATGGACTCCTTCAAGAAGGAGATTACAGTTATTCAAGAGAATACAGGAGCCTGTTTCTCCTGAATTCAGTTGCCAATACAAGTGTGTTTCCTCCATTTTCCTGAGCTGCAAGGGGGTATTTGCAAGCATGAAGTTTTGTAGCGTTGGATGATAAACAAGTATAGCACATATTTAGACACTATATTTTTCTTCTAGCTTCTAGTTGTAATTCCAGTTCTTTATTCCAGATTCTTTCAGGATTGAAAGATATTACTCCAGTATTTTGTCCACTGCTGATGGGACAAGAAATCACTCTCGAAGTAGTAGAACCTTTCAAACAACTGGAAGCTGTAACTATCTGTAAATCACTGTAGCTTTACTGATCCCCATTACTGACCTATAACATGAATCAGGCCCTTTGTTTGCAAAAATTAGACCCTGGAGCAAAAAACTTGAAGTCTAAGCATTTTCAACATGTGCATTTATTATTCTTAACATTTTTCACCTCTTTTTTAGGGAGTAAATCTTTATGCTGTGATGGAAGCTGGAAACTTCATCTGCACAGCTTTGAACAAGAAAACAAACTCGAAGGTTGCACAAGCTTCCTTCAGTACTGGAACTATCAATTAAATGGATTTTTCTTTTTGCAGCTTGATTACATTTCCCATTTACCTTGACCAAGGACATTTGCATCAGGAAAATAAGCAAGAAAACCATTGCATCAAAGAAGCAAAATAGAACCCATATATAATGGTTTTTTATGGGAAGAGTTATTGTACTGTACTGTCTTGTCAACAATTGTCTGATTTGTCAGTAAGAAATAAATGACTGAAGTATAGAACCCTGTATGTGGTACTTCTACAGATGAGAAAAATGTACAAACAGCAGGACATTTTACCATGTTTTAAATTGCATTTTTAGTTCTTTTCAGGAAAACCGGGTAGAAGCAGTGAGTACATAGTTAAATTTTAATCAAGATGACTTTCAGAACAGTACAAGTATTTTCAGTAGTTTATGAGATCTCACACTGTGTGTGGCCATTCTATTATGTATTTTATTTATCTGAATTCTTGCTTTTCATTTGTCAAGTCATTGTTATGAACATGGAGCCCAATCTGAATTCACTGTAAGAATTTTTTAGCAATAGAACTTTTTAAAAATTTTGTTTAACATCTGTTAAATTATGGATAACTTTCTCTTGTTCCAAGACATTGTGGTGAATGGCATTCTGCCAGATCCTTCAAATCCTCCTGCAAATTTCCTTATTTGTTACATATGTTTAATTTGTTGTAGTTTCCTTTTTTGGTCAACTTATTAAAACCTAATTATATGAAGCAAATAAAAATGGGCAAGGTTTTCAACATCATTCAGGTTCAGAGTAGTGTAGAAGGGGCTACATTTTCATCCAAGGTTTCATCAAACAATTCGATTTTTCATTCTATAGGCTATGAATTGGTATTCTCATTCATAAGTCATGAGCTTTTTAGGGTAATAGTATTCTGCTGGACTAGCCTACACAAAGGAAATCACTTACAATTTTTTTCTGTGCTCTGCTGATAATGACACTGTTCTTTTCAATGCCTTAGTTCAACAAGATGCCAATGAACTGCACTGTCATTTTTAGATCAACAATGGACAAATGGACAAATTCAAAGAGCCTTATCCTATTTATAAATGTTCAAGTGTGCCATGAAAATACTGTCACTTTTTTCAGCCTGAAACATCAGTCCTGTTGCTGGTTGGTTGTGCAGGGTCTGTCTGTACTTCTCTGTGTACTTAACCTTGATCTATATTTTTTCTGAACATGGCCTGTTGACATGAGAATCTAAAACCCTGGGCTATGGTCTTCTTCCATATTCTCAATTGTCCTCAAAAATATGAAATCTTGTCGAAAGGTAAGATGAAAGAAAGTGAAAGATAGCACATAAAAAAAGAAAAGGCTGAGTCTTTTTTTGTCTGGAACTCAAGTCTGCCAAGTTACATCTGAGTCTCAGTTTGCCTTTGAAATTCCAAAGTGAATTTTTCTGAGATCTTTTAGTCAGTTGTGTAGTTTAGAATTGTTATAGCTTAAGAAAGCCAAACTTTGCATGCCAGGAAACACAAAGCCATAAATTTGACATAATACCTCTATCCTCTTTATGCCATAGTGATAGTCAAAATTAAGATAAGCTACTTTGTTTCACTCTTCTCATGGTAAAAGTCAAAGGATAAACAAAGAAATGTGTTCAGGTGAGGCAAAAAATATCTTGCCTATCATTCCAAAATACTAAATCTTTTCCTGCAGAGTCTAGTAAGAAGACTTTCAAGTACTTCTGAAGGTGTGAACCCCCTGATTTGCTTGACCTGCCCTGGATGCATGGTTGGGTCACCAGAAAAAAAGCTCTTTCCTCTTTTCCCCGTGTTTCAGCTGGGGCTTTGCTATTTAGCAGCCACTATGGCTCATATATCAAAACATGAACTTAAATAAAACCAGGTCTTGAACCATTCACAGACTTAAAAATTCTGTGATGGATTAGATCCAATGAAGAAGTGAGGAAACTGAAGCAGTACTTAGACTGTACTCAGTCTAATAATTAGTAGTTAAGCATAAACATGGTGCCAGAATTGACATCTTAAAGACTCCTTAATTTATGTGCCATTTACCCCTGCAGGTGACTAATCTTACTGTAATATTCTCCTATTTAATAATACATTTTCCTTTTTAGTTTTCTCTGGAGGTACAGAATTGGCTCATTTTGAGCTGAAGTATGAAGTTTTCATGTAGGGCCTGATGAATTTTTTCCACCCAAGACCCTCTGAGCAAGCATGTTTAATTGACATAAACAATATTGAGCTTCTCAAAGACTGAAAGTGAAGTCAGCCCTTGAAAAAAAAGCAGTTGTGATGCAAACCTGAATGTGAGACTAAACAACTGAACTGAGACTGAGATTGCTGCTCAGCCTGGGGAGATTCAAATGCACGCCCGTGACAAGGGAATGGCCTGAAGCTGTATCAGGGGAAGTCTAGGCTGGATATTAGAAAAAGGTTCTTCACCCAGAGGGTGGTTGGGCACTGGAACAGGCTCCCCAGGGCAGTGGTCACAGCACCAAGCCTGACAGAGTTCAAGAAGTGTTTGGACAATGCTCTTGGGCACACGCTGTGACTCTTGGGGATGGTGCTGTGCAGGGCCAGGAGCTGGACACGATGACCCTTGTGGGTCCCTTCCAACTCAGCATATCTGAACTGAAAAAGAACCCACTTTCTAGTAAATTTGGATGAAGATGTGCCACTGAGTAGAATGGAATTAAAAATTCCGAAGACCAGAAAGATCCCAAGAAAAGAATGTTGCCAATGTCTCTGCAACAGATTGAAGGGTTCTGTTCCTTGAAGGTGGTGGTGAGGGCTTCAATTATCAGCCAAGTTAAGAACTGAACATCGTGTCCATTTTTATGCCTCTGCGCACAGTGCATCATAGCCTTCTCAGCGTCTGGGATGTCTGGTTTGCAATTCTAAGGCTCTTAAATCTCCCTATGCAGTGAAACAGGGTACCTATTAAATCATATGGATGAACAACCTAAAATGTCTCAGTTCTTTATTGGGTCTGTTTTAGAAACTACTTGGAAGCTTGTGGAGAGCCTTAAATGCAGGTCTGTTATTCTGTAATGATGTGAACATTGGAAAAGATGAGCAGTCACATCTGGAGCCTGTTCTTTACCCACATGTTCAGCTTCAACCACATTGTGAGTTATAGTAACCCAGGGTGGAGGTCACAGACAAATAGATTGTTTGTCAGGATTGTTACAAGAGAGAAAGAAACATAGAGCCAGAATAAAAAAAAGCAACCCCAACCCAGTGTTTATGTGCCAAAATTGCCACCTGGGATGGATTTAGGTCTGTGGGTCCAGGTCAGCAATCCCTATAAAATCCTTGTTTACTTGCAGTGTGACTGAGAATCCTGAGACATCTTATGTTCTGCCTACTGACATTTTTTAGGTGTGTTAAATGCTGCTGCTCTGCTTTCCTGGACTGGCATAATTTTTGACTGTGCAGAACATTTTGACACCTAATCTCTGGCTTCAGAAAATAAGCATGTCTTGCTCTTAAGATCAAAGGCTAATCCAATAGCTATTCCATTTTCTATCCCTCTCAACTTTAAAATACAAGTGTGTGCTTTTATGTCCACCTCGACTAAGCCACACACATAGGCATTGAATTCAGCATATAATAAAACAGTTAAGACTATACCCCTTCAAAAACTTGTTAAGACATGGGATGATGCTCTCCAGTGCTTCTGACTTCCTAAATCTTTATGCTTATATTCAGAGTAACCCATCACTAGTGGTGTCTGCTCTTTTGGTCTCTATCAGTGCCCCCAACTGAATACATTGCTATCACTTCACCCTGAAGTAGCCCCCTGGATGTGGAGGACTTGCATCCAGGTGTTTGGCATCCATGAGCAGGTGTTCTTAACGCTATGTCATTCTAAAAATTGTAAGTCAAGATATTGTTAAAGGCATGGCTGGTGTTCCTTGTTGGAAGAGAAGTTGATCAGTTCCATTAGTATGGGCATAATCATTCTTCAGTGCCTTCCAGAACACAGCAGTGACATAGATCTCATACAGTTCTAATGTCTTCCAGCAGCAGCTTGCTTTGTAGTTTAAACTTTTATGTATTAGGGCAACTTGGCTCTGGACCAGCACTTTAATGCTTCATTTTCATGTGTAACCAGAGCTTATGAAATAAGTACTAAATATTCTGGTCTTGTGAATAAGTCCAGAGAGGCTTTGGCTAATTTTCCTCTTTTAATAGTGTCATTTGAGTTCATAAAACTTTTATTATTGTATTAAGGAGTCACAAAATGAAGACTGCAAGTCTGCGAGGCAAAATTCATATGTTTGGGATCAGTGCTCTTGAAATGAAATAATACTTATTCAAAGAGTTAGTGTGAATGTATAAGATCTGCCTATTTTTTCACTGAGTTGTTTTGAAGGGGCAGAAATATTGTTTAGTTACTGTGATATCAGAAAATCAGTATTCTCTGCCACTGAATTTTTATATGATTTCTGACACTGCCTTAAGTTCTCTTCAATGATTGTGAAGTATCTAGAAAAGTGGCTAAACAGATATAAGAGTCTGGAGAAGTAAATGAATTCCAGTTCTTGACTTGCTGATCAATGCTTTCCTTTTGTTATGTTATATTTTCGAAGATTATTTTTCTCTACAGTCCTGCTGTAATGCAGTGTTGATCTTCATTGCTGCAATAACACAGCAGGCAGAAAGACTACAGCCAAAGTCAACTTAGTCCTTTGAAACCAACGTCAAAGAGATGATATGTTTGTTAAGGAATTGTCATGTATCTGCCTGGTTAAATGCATTTGTGATTTTGCAATATGTGGTGTTAAAGCTGAAATTAAATCTGTCTCAGTGTTTATTGAAACTGATATGGTCATGTATTATGGCAGATTCAGCAGCTCTGACTAACCAGCTCATGCATACAGCATTAGCAAATATAAGCTGTCACTGACGTGTATGCCTGTGTTGACTTTGTTACCTTGTAATCTATTTTGAGTGCTTTTTTTTAGGATTACCTTTTAATCTGGTGTTCCTGTGTGCTTTTATAGCAGACAAATCTCTTTTAAGTTACTGGGGAAACATTTCTTTCCTCCATTAACTAAACATTAAAATCTACAGGCAGGAATGGAGGTAGGAGTTGAAAAAATTCAATGAGGCATTATCTAACTTCAGATGTTCCAGTGCAGGGTAGAAATCCGTGCCGTCTAAGTGATGTCTCAGATTCCCTACACACTTCATGGGAGACTGAATGACTTCAGCATGTGGTCTGAAACATCAAAATGTTGATGAGGGAACTTTCTTGGCAAAGTCAACAGCAAAATTCCCTACCCCATGCTACTATTGAAGTGCCTCAACATGAGCTGCAGTTAGTTATCTTCACTAGCTTGAACATAAGGGTTAGTATTTTCCTTGCTGGAAAGAGCCACAGTCATTTTTTATTTAAGAACTGGATGCTGTTCTCTGTTTTATGGCACCATCTTCTGGTGTTGGTGCTGCTTCCATCCATCTTCTGTGTTACTAGCTTGGTCTAATATGTAGCTCAGAGTACCTGGATGTGATTCCCACACCAGCCTGAAAAGGCTGAGGCCATGCCTATCCAAGTAGCTCATTCTTTTGACCACACAAACAGGTAAGACAGCCAGGGAAAAACGTGCCTTTTGAAGACTTCAAGACTCACTGTGGCAAGACAGGAGAAGTAGAAACTTGGGCTTTACAGCCTTGTAGCTTCACATTGCAGAAGGAAGAGCTAGTCCTGTGTACTTGTCTCAAAAACTCTTCACATGTTTAATTTGAAAAAAATCATTAGATAAAATGCATAAACAATCTTCAAAGAAAATACTGGAACACAGTATTCTCCCTTTTGGATGAGAGTGCTGTAAGGCAAAAATTAATGCTTTCTCCCTCTAGCCCAATCAGACTTCATTTCTTCACTTTGGGATGTCCCAGCTCCAGTGGAAAGAGGATGAATGCTACGTCCTTACCCAAAATGATGTGTGTCCTGGGAATCCTGTCATCAATGAGACTTATTTTCTCTCATCTGGGTATTAGATGCAGATGTCATACTTCAGGGGAAAATATTTCAATAATGAAGCTCTTAAAAAATACTGCTTTTTCTTCCATCATGGTCAGACTCAAAGATCTTAAAGGCCTTTTCCAAACTAACTGATTCTATGATTCTCTGTTCCCAAAACTGTTTGTGAAGCAGTTAGAGTATAACCAGGATCACAGGAATACAGACCATCCCAGCAGAAATTCCTTTATTTAATAACTAACACCTAGATACAATTGACAGACTACTTTTCACATGTACAGTGGAGGAAATGTACTTTTCCCATTAAGCATTTAAGTCATCTCTTAAGAGAGAGGCTGTAAAATTGCATAACAACACAATAGCCACTAAATATGTTGCTGTCTTTCAGAGTAACTTACATACCCCCAGTTTCAAATACATTTTACATATTTGTGAGTGTGTGTGTGTCTAAGAGTTGGATTTCTAGTGTCTAAATATAAAACAATTAGAAAACAGAAAGTTTCTAACACAGAAGGTAATTTTTTTGTTGTTGTTGATTGAGGTTTAGCTAAATCTGAATTTAAATGGAGCTCTTCAAATTTTGTGACATGGAGGGTTCACTGGTTTTTGAAGTCAGACTGAAAACCAACACAGGTTTCATGTCAGAAGTACATTTCTTGTACAAAGAACCGTTTTTATCCAACATATTCTCCACAGTATTTTCAGTTTGAAGACTTCCCACTTCACAGTTTTAAAATGAAGAATATGAACTTTGGTGGGAGGTAAGGCAGATGCTGCAAATTGCTGTACTGCTAAAGGAGATCTTTTTGATTAACAAACGAACTGCACTTTTCTGTTTCTGGATTTTTGTCCAAATGCTGATTTAGTAGTTACAGAACATTTGACTGCAAAACAAAAAGGACTTCGTTTGGTTTATGCATCTGCATAAAAAATAAAGACAAAGAAAATCCATGTTGTAATAATTGTTTCGGATTTCTAAGCCTCTCCCCAATAGAACTGCACACTTAAGATTTTGCTCTCACACTAATAATTTCACAAGCTACCGAAGCCAGACGCAAGAGTCACATTGAAGAGTGGAGATTCCTGCTTTCCTGATCACAATAATTTCTAGTCCTAGATCTGCCATCTAGCCCTAGATGTAGCCCTAGATCAGTCATCTGTCATGGTCAAAACTGGAGCTGAGTTACATTTAGTGATAATTCAGACAAAATTAAAACTAATCACATTCAAAATAAAGTTAATTAATCAGATGCTATTATAACAAGACAATACATGTGCTATTCCTGGTAATGGTTGAATAAGAAATGGCAGTCCATTATCCTGTGCTCACCAGAACCGGACTGTTACAAAGATTTAACAAAGACAACTCACTGGTAGTAAATAGAAGCTTAAATCTAGCAAAACAACTCAACTATAGAGAGAAATCCAGGGCTCATAGCCACAAAGTGAGATCCAGAATGGTGTTTAGGGACCATGACTCCCAGTACACTGCAAGGGGACAATCAGGCACTTTGGGTCTTCCCTAGAGACAATGAATAGGACACACAGCTGATGAGATGGGTCATAGCTTCTCTCTTGAGAAGCAGGCACTTCAGCCCCAAGCAAGTGACTTTCTCCACTGGGCATTCAGACCAAAAAGTGTTTTCTAAAGTTATTGTATTCAAAGTGGCAAACCTCATTCATTTTTTTTAGAAGCATATTGGGGGAGAAATTAAAAACAGTTTCAGCAACAACATTTTGGAGTCAAAGCAGACACTCATTTTCATTCTGAAAGGGGTAATCCTGATCTCCTCCTACCCTACAAGTGCTCCACCATCAAACTACAGGCAGCTTATCTGTGACTGCTGCTTGACAAATACTGCATCAGGTACTTGGTACCTGGGAGCCTGCTGCACAAAACTGCCACATCTGTGCTCTTTATCAGGTCTCTAAAATGTTTCTGAGTGGATTTTTTTTTAATTTCTTCCAGATGAGTTGAGATCAGAAGGGTGGGCTTCAAAGATTGCCACTGTTGATACAGCATTTATACCAGTGTCATGTGCAGCTAAAAATGTAGGAAATGTGCCGCTCAGGAGAGATCTGGCAATCTACACAAACAAGAGAGAGCAGAGTTTTACCTTTTTTTTTCCCCCTTTTTTCAGCTTGTGAAAAGTTTAAAATAAGCTAATAAATATAAAAATATTTTGTATGCCTAACTACAAAATTCCATAATTTATAGTAGTTTTTTTAATATATATTTTATTATCGCATATGTACAACAGGCTGGCTTTCAGGAATAGCCTTGAAAAGCATAAGCAACAGAGTAGTTCATCTGTGACTTTTATAATGGGCCATAAATGTTTCAGAAGAATGGTCTGGCGAGGGACTTCTTGACTCGTATTTTGTTCTGCAGGCTCTGAAAACAAAGAATGTGCATTTATTTAACAATAAACTATACAGCTTTTGGTTTGAACTTTGGCTTAATTGAAATCAGTGGCAAAATTCCCCTCTTTTTATGATGAACACTGTGGCATAAAATAATCCCCTTCATTGTTATTAATGCATTGTTCTTTCTTCCATCTTCTGTATTCTTTAAATCTGAATTTTCTTTATATGCTGATATTCCTGTAACTGCAAACCTAAAGAAAAAGCCTCTATTCCCATATATCCTTGACTTGCCTTTTGCATTTTTTTATGATTCCTCTTTGATCTGCCTCGGAATTTAATAATGAAATTTGACTCAATATCCCTCCCACTATATATAGCTCCTGCCACATCATGCTCTGTTACCTATCATCTGACAGTGTAATTCTTGAAATCTGGCCATTTAATTTGCTCCAAGAAAATGTATCTTTTAAGAAAAGGCCATGTTCATCTAACTAAGTGAATGCACATTTCTGTTTTCTTACCAAGCATTGGTGTATGGGCAGTTTCTCATACAGAGGGAGGGAGGGAGGGAGAGAGGGGGGAGAGGGAAAGGATGGCAGGGTTGGTGGGTGTTGTTTACAGACTCCTATGAGCAAAAATGGCAATTGGCAAGAATATTAACTACAATAGCAGCATTCACGATTTGGTTTCTAAATACGTTATAATGCTGAATATTCTCATTTCCTTTTTGCATTACCGCTGCCTGCTATGGGGCTAGGAACATAGTCTCACAGAATTTCTGAATTCAGATTTCACCTTTTCCTGCCATGGGACAGGAAATGAAACCTCCCAAAGCCTGGGATCTCTGCATGAATGGAGGGCATTGTAGATACGTATCATATTTCACTCTTCCCTGCTGACACTCGCAATGTCGGTTCTTTCCATCACTGGGACATGCTGGACTGTTTTTAAAGACAATCACAATGTCCACCTTTTAACTAAGGCAAAACGTTTTATTTTCTGTTTTTTCAATTTCCTAGAACCAGTGATTAATATCCCTATCAAATTACCTGATCTTTAGGAGGGTCAACAGGACTATTCCTAGGATGAGAGCTATGCAGGAGGAGTAAGCAATAATGTAGACAGTTTCACCTATAAATAAAAACAGAAAACAGAAATTAATCATTTACTTTTTTAGTAATAAGAATCAGATTTGAGATCTGTGTTGGAAAGCATACATATGTAAGCTAAATTAGCTATCAATTTTGACAAAATTAATTAAAAGGAGGAAAAAGACGTAGATGTATGTCAGGGGTAGGAATAACTCTTCCTTTGCCATTTGACACTAAGTAATTTTAGTGAATACCAGCTCCAATAGTGCTTCATATGTATAGCAGTACCTTTCACTCTGCTCCAAGGGAACAGCTTGTTACTATGATTTTTGTTTGGGAGTATTCTCCCTATTGATTTTAAAATGTTAATTTTATTCTGTGTATCAGAGCAGACTTGGCTCTTACTTATCTACTAGACTTATTTTCCTGTTTCACATATTACAGTAATTACAGTGTGGAGCAATACTTCACCTAGAATCAAATTAATGTAAAATGGGATCTAACACTGTTTTTCTGGGCCCCATTCCCATGGAGTTTCCTCTTTCTGTTAGGCTTCTCACCAAAAAGTCACTTAGGTGGCTTATGTGCTAAAAATTCCAACTGTTGAAAAACTGGGAGCTGTTTCAAATTTTCTTTTCCAAATGAGGAGTAACTTATTTTTCCTGAAGGAAGCAATCCATGGCTCTTGGTCACATATTCTGGAGGAAGTGTTTCAGTTGAGAGAGTAATGTAAGCCCTGGACATGGGATGGAGAGGTGTGGAAGTTAGATGATTTGACAAGAGGGCACAAATGCAGAGCCACAAGCATAAAACACAAGACCTTCCTGTGACTTTCCTGTTGCACTGATTCTGTCATCTTCGTACAATCAAATAAGTTTTGTTTATATAGGGATTCAAATGCAGAGAGCCTTAGCTGCTCCCGATCTTCTCCATCTTAGATAACCAGTGGGACATTCACTAAGGAAGAGATGGATTCCTGGACTCACCACTTATCTGGGCTGTGAGAAGGCCATTTCTGGTCTCTGAGTAAGTTATCAGTTACTGTATGTTCCATGTGTTGTGTATATGCACACAAAACCCAAAATGAAACACTTCTGTGTACACTGCATATATGCAGCAGGTGTAGCGTGTCACGTAATACAGGCACAGGTGGTATGGATGCTGGAGCAGCCCCGGGCAGAGAGAGTGAATATGTATTCCACAGCAAGGAAAACAATGAGCTGAGTAGGGGGTTGGACCTGCCTGGCTTTCCTGGTAGGATGGTGCTCACTTTTTCTCAAAAAACTATCCCAAGTTCAAGGTTTCCAGTACAAGGAAATGAAAGCAATGAACGAACCACCACAGTTTGCACAAATGGAATGAACATTCCATTTAATCCAGTAACCTCCTGAAAGATACTTAGTATGATGAATTTTTGAAGAAAGAGGGGTGAGGTCTATCTTAGAGAAGGTCTGCTAATAACATATATTAAAAACTACATCAGCAGTTGGCCTAGCTCTCAATGTACAACATTTCTTTAAGATGATGGGTTTTAGCAAAAGAGTGATTTGTAGGCCTTTTTTTCAGTTTCTGAATCTTAATTGTAGATGCAGCTATCTTCAAAAACTTTTTACAAGTGTAGGAGCAGTTGTAGGGGTAATAGTTTCTTACTTTTTTGAAGTGGAAAGTGACTTTCATACATATTTTAGGCAAATGGACACTTTTAAAGTATGTCACTTACCACAAAAAATATTATATCTAACAAATTATATATTATAATTACAGTCATGGATGGTTAAAAATGGGCTAATAAACTTTCAGCAGATGAGACGCAGACCTCGGGGACCCGCTGGCGGGGGCTGTAGGTACTGCTGAAGCACTGCCTGGGTCTGTCTGCAGACACACAGACACTCCCAGCTGTGAGGATATCCTCGCAGAGGATAACTGTGAGCTCAGCTGGAGCTAACAGCTGGAACAATTAGTGGGATTACACTCTGTTGTAGATCTACCTGCTTCCGTACACCTAGTGCGTATTCATCAAACGGATTCACCCCAGCTTGTGCTCAGAGGTTTCTCGGCTACCTGCAGCTTGTCACAGGCTCTCTTCTACATTTATAAAACTGTCAGGCTGACAGTGTTTGATACCTCGCAAATTAAAGTCACTGAAGCTGAACTAATCTCAGTTCTGGTATACTTACAGATAAACCCTGCCAATTATTTGTTTATCTAAATACTCAGCACTGCAAAACTCCTCAGTAGGAAATACATGATAACACTACAATTTAAGATGAAATTTCAAAAGTTTTGGGTCAAGCCCAATTTTATTGTATCTCACAAGAACAGTTCTATATTTCTAGCTTTCTCTTCCATAAAAACCCCACAACTTAGCTCCAAAGTTCCACACTGATGAAAGTAAATCCTTATCTTCCCACATGAATCACTTTTCAAATTAAAGTGCAGGGAGCAATATTTTCAATTATGTGATTCTGTAAGGTCATTGATATAAGTTGCATAGGATAAAGTCAAAACCAGGCTGAAAATGTGTAATTAGGTAGGTATCGTATAATGCATTTAAACCCTGATGGTATGCACTAGCCAAACTCTCACTCAAGACCAGGATCCACACACCAGGATCCAATTATTAATTAAGACCACCTCAACCTAAGGTGCTCATCAACCTCCTACAAACAGCTGTGGCTGCAGGGCGGGCACAAGCCCTATAAATCAGACCCTGGGAGGAGCCAAAGGTTGAGGTGGTTGTTCCTGGTTGCTGTGTGCTGCTGGAGCTCTGCTCTGAGAAATCATGATCCACGACTCAGAAGACTGCGAGCTCCGGCACAGGTAGGCCTATTAGAAATTTGGACAAATTTTATTTGATTTATTACTTTTTGATGTCGTTTCCAAAATGAGATCAAATTCTGGCCCCATCTAAGCTTACAGGAAAAGTCTCATTAGCTTTTATATGGTTCTGACTCTGCCCACATCACATCTTGTTAACAGAGTTGTATCAGCCCAGAGATGACTCTGTGGGCCTGTTCCCTCCTGAGATTGTGAATGTGTTTAAATCCAGTCAAGATTTTTACATAATCCTGGTATCACATTTTTCCACCAAAAGCTGGAATAATATTTCAACTTCCGTGGTTCTATTTATTTGCAAATATATTTGAATATATGTATGTATGTTTAGATTTATTATTTATTGTGAAAGACTCCTTCTATTAAAGCAATCTTATCCAATGGGATGGCTTGCAATGCTGCTGAATAAAATAGAGAAATCCAACTGGTTTTTTGAACAGTAAGCTGTATTTTGAAGTATAAAACTAAGAAAAAGCTGGAGACATACTGAGTTTCTTCTGAGCATGTTCATGTTCTGAGCATGTAGATGGCCATTCATTTCATCTAGTGAAAGAGTTCTGTGTATCTTTCAATGACAAACTAAGTAAAGGATTCTTCTGAGATTTTAATGTAGAGACATCAGCAGATTTTATCTCATGTTTTTCAAGCAGAAAATAGCCAAGATGCAAATGTCTTCAAAAGTCTTCACACACGTGAAAGGCTATATTTGACAACTTAACTGTTTTGCCTCTGTGCCCTGAATTCTTCTTGGGATTTGATTTCATTAAAGATAAATATTTTGTGAAGATGATAACTCCCATTGCAGCCTGAGTAATGCACATTTATTAGCATATGAATCTAGGACACTGGGTTAGATTTTTGGCAGTGGGATTTATGAAACAATTTGCAATGTGGCTTTTACCATCAGGCAGATATCCTGAATCAAATTCTTCCTCTTGACCTGGCTTCCTATGAGACTTTTATGGCTTAGAGTTCCCATCTAATGTACATGACAGCTACAAGAGAAAGAATATTTTATTGTATGGTGTAGGCTGGTCAGCATTCTTTTTATTTTTCTAAGGCCATCCAAAGTTCTGTTAAGACTTCAAGGAGATGTTTTTGGAAAGTATTCAGACTTCAATGTGAACAGAATTAACTGGATGCAGGCTGCTTCTTGCAAATATTTATCTGAATCTCTGAGTGAAATGTATAACGCATTTTACCCACTGAAAGGGTCTTCAGTTAGAACTAGTCACAAGGGGGAAATATCTCACATTTTGCATTTTCTCACTTAGTGCAGTATTTCTTGTATTATGACTTGCATTATTTAACCACTGGAGTCTTGCTCCAACTAGGGATTCAGGCTCCCTCTGTAATTGGCAAGGAGAAGTCAATACTTTCAGCAAATGCAGTCCAAAAAGATTGGACTACTCTTCCTTTGAGGGTTCCTGACTTTCTTCTCTGGCTACACAGAGCACTTGGATGACATGCATGATTCTTAAGTAATTTTAATGCTAGCGCTACAGCCAAATGCTTAATTTTGCACATACAGGTCTCAGGAATCCCATTCCCTTAATCCATTTTTATACTTCCCAGGTTGCCCACTTCAGCAATAGTTGAAGGATGGAGAGGTTAGAAGTCACTTCATTTTCTACTGCATGCAGAGATTGAATTATTTTTTTCACAGTTGAAAGTGTTCTGTATGAACAGTTCTGGGAACTAATTTGTAGTAATGTCTGGAGAATCATAATCTGCCCTGCACAAGGTAGGTCATTCTCATTAGAGGTGATATCTGTGCATTAAGCTCTTTAGTGTTCTCACTCTGTAACTGGGCCCCTCAAAAGGAAATATAAAATAATATTATTTCAGCAATGAAAACATTTGTATATTAATTCAATATCCTTTAACTTTATGTTGCTTAACTTCTTACTTTTAATGCATGGAAATAAAAGCAGCTGCAGCTCTTCAGCCCATGGGATACTGTGTGCCCTTCTGTTGTATGAGAAGGTAGAGTCTGATGGAGTGTAACACAAGCCCCTTCTCAGACCACCACTTACTGTGGCTTCTAATTTTGTTGCTGTAACTACTACAGAAAGCCAAGAGAGATAGAAGTAGGTGTGACATCAAAGCTAATAATTGTATTACACATTATGACTACTACTCTCTAATGACTGTACAGAGAGTCAGGCTCTGGCAGGCTTAATAGCCTAATTTTCCCCAATTATAATACAGTGATTGTGAGACATCTATTTCAAAACCATTTATCAAAGTAATTGGTTCAGTCTGATTAACTTTGTTTTCTGGATATACAAGCTAAGCCAAACAGGTAGGGAGATATCCAGACTGAATGGAGGAGCAACAGGTCAAGCTCACCTGCCTGAAACCACCTGAGGGACCCAACCTTTGGTCTTTTCTATCCTACGTGAGGGTTATTTCAAGAGTAGTTCTGTGGAAATCATGGAGTGACTTGCCCAAACTCACCATTAATTGCAGAAGAATGGAGCTGTGCTCCGGAATTCTTTTCGCCTGGCATTTCTCTATTTACCCAGTGAAAACCCTTCTTCTGAATAGAAATTCGACCTGAATATTGGAAAGAAAATATCTATTCAAAATATTACTTTAAAATAATAATATAAGTGAATGTTCCGTGATATTTTGCTAACAGGCACAGAATTTATAAAGGGATCTTTTTAAAAATACTGTTTACTGATACTTGATGAACAAATTGAATGAGTGCAAAAGAGTTCTTCCTTTTCCATCTCAGTTAAACCTCCCCTGTAGTTTTTCTTGTGGGTGACAAGCACACTTTGAAAATATTCTCTGCTATAAAACAGCTTATATTCTCTTTTCACATAAACTGTTTTAAAAATAGGCCCACCAAAAGAATTGGGTCCACCAAACCAATATAGAAGTGCTGAGAAAGGGGTAGTAGTCTGAAGCGATTTCCACAAGGCAGAGTTTATTCTCCAGCTGCATTGCTAGACCTCAACAATTTCTTTCACAAAGGCCTGTCCTCGTAGTGGGCATAATTTCATTAATATATCTGAAAATACACATCTTCTGTTGAAATGAAAAATAGAATGTTTACTTAAGTAGTATAGTTTACAGAGCAGGAGGCTGAACCATACAAGGATACGTCTGGTCACCCACATGAATGGCAAGACGAGAAATTTTTATTCTTTTGTAATGAAAACAATATAAGAAAGATATGCAGCCTGGAACAGTCCATTGTTATTGTCCAAATAACAATGGACTAAACCTACCTGTAATTTGGTTATTTTCTGTGAGATCCAAAAGTACAACCTGGAGTTAAAATATTTTGGAAACTTAAATTTTTTCTTTTCCTCATTGGCATTTTTGCTTATTCCTGTTGAGACAGTGATCCTACATTGGCAATGATCCACACTGTGCTTCTGCTTCATACAGCAGCAGTCAGTCACCATTCTTGCCTTTTCCTGAGTCTGCAGCAAATGCAATCCTGTGAGCACAGCCTCGAGAGCAAACACTTGTAGCAAAGGCAGTGCCATGCAAGAGTAGGAAGACAAGATGGTGTAAACACCGCTTGTGGGTCTGTCCACACCTGTTCCGGAGGCAAAGATCCCTTTTCCAAACACTGGGCATTGGCCTATTCAGAAAGGTTTCAGTGTTTAAGATCACTGCCATTGTAAGAGTGAACGTCAGCCAGATCACCACCAGGCCAGAGGGGTAAGTCAGCAGATGGGGTTGGGTGGGCGCTGCAACAGAGTAGTCACTCCACATCTCTGAACTGCCATGCAGAGAATGGCATTAAAAACATGCCTTATAATAAAACCCATAATCATCACCATCATCAGTTTAGCTACATTACAACTGGCATCTAGACAAAAAGATAAAAGCAATATTAACAATAACCTGCAAGTGTTCTGTAGAGCAGGTACTGATCATCCAAAGGCTCTGGATGCCCACATTCTTTTTGTTTAACTGCCAGGAAATTGTTGTACCACACGAGCAACATAAGCTTCTCTTCTTTAGTCCCAATTAGGTAAGGGAAGTTTCAATCACAAAAACCCTCAAACCATTTTATCCTGAGACTGCTTCAGGGAATGGCAAAAGCTTGTCAGCAATTATTTGATTATTCGGACATGAGGATCATCTTTTTCCTTTGCAGGTTAAGAAATAACTAACACTAATAATGATGTGTTCACTCATTTGGACCATTAAATTCAGCCATAAAGCAAACAAGTAAATAATATTCATCAGCAAAATCACTGCTAGAAATCTAAAGTCTAAGTGTGTTCCACTATCCTTGTCCAGGGGAATTATACGAGTTTTTAATATTTTTCTCGGAGTCTGGATTTGAGTAGTGATTAACTAAACTAAGAGCAGTGTTTCAGCAACTTGATTTTAATTTTTGGGTAGCCTTTGAGTGACACGAAAAAAAATTACACCCTTATCAGCGGTACCATTTTGGTTGCTGGAACTAAAAGAGTAGCTACTTCATTCAATGAATTACATGCACGCAATCCATATGTTTTCAAAATACAGTCCATCAGATAAAACTATGAAAGAGCCATTTCTTTTCATTGAAATCTTTAGATATTGTTTGCTCTCCCAAATTAGTTTAAGAATATATATAATTGTAGAATGTAGATGTAGAAGATAACTGGCATAGGGCATGATGCACTTGTGAGTAACATATCCTAAGAGGATTTATATTGCAAAATAGTTGATGTGATAGATCAGAGATTTGAGGAGAACACTTTGATCTTTGATGTGGTTGATGGACCAGATGTCTGCATGCAGCTGGAGCACTGCAGAGGCTGCAGATGAACCTTTAGGTTCAGTTTTACGCTGCAGGAGACCATGAACCACCCTTTGATAGAGAACCACCCTGTGATGTGACCCATGACACAGTAAGTGGGGACAAACAGGAGGTTTGCTTTGAAGGCACGTTGCAGATTCAGAGTAAAACATTAATACTTGCTCCCATATTGCCATTTATTGCATTAACAATTCTCTTAACCAAAGGCTTGGCAAGGACATGTATATTTAACAAAAATAAGTAGCTGATTAAGCACATGAAAGCCATTACTGGTTCTGAGAAAGTACCTACCTATCTGAATTACACCCAGTGCTTTTACTGAAGACAAAATCCTAAAGCCTTCATTCCTATTTAGCATCCTACTTAAATAATTGAAGTTATTTTTTGTGGAATGAAGTCTGTTGCTAAATCTGTTTAAGGTTTAATAATATTTAGACTCCAAGAAGAAAAGAAAGAAAACCAAAATGCTCTTTCATATTATTTGCAGAAACAATGTACAAAAGTACAACATTAGGCCAATGACAGGAAAACTTTGGACTTTTCTAGTCTGCATATTGATATAGACTCCAGAAATTATTTCTTTATTTCAGAAAATTCAAGTAATGAGACATGTAGTCAATTTCATTGGTTTACTACTATTATAATTTTTTCCCCAAACCAGAGGAAGAAAACTGAATGTCCAGTTTGTATTTTGATTTGGATTTTAAAAAACCCACAGCTATAGATCTTGCTGCAACCAGTGGTAGCAAAGATATAGTAAAGATTTGGCGTAAAGTAGCATCTTAATTCTCTTTAAAACTAATTATTCTGTAAAGTTGTATGTGTTACTCACGTAAGTCACTGAAGCAGGATTTGCTGTGCAGCATGTGATGGAAGAGCTCGCACAAAGGCTGCTCCACGGGAGGCAAATTCTGGCAGGTGCACTCCGTGTGCAGCATCGTGCCCCAGTTGCTGATGTAGGCTGCTTTGCAATCAGCATTGGCAGAACAGGGCATGTCATCTTTGATTAAAGTTTCAAGACAAGCTTCATCCTCATAGCATTTTTTTGTCACATGTCTCCAACACTTTGACTGAAAAGTTGTGTATTTTTTCCTGGTGGGGGGAAAAAAAGGGGGGAAAAAAAAGAAGTATACGATGACACTTTAACAATTACAATTGTGATTTCATAAAAGGAGATTTAAGGAACACCACTAAAAGAGAGTGTATTTCCAAGGTACCACTTAAGCCTTAAAAATCACAATATTCAGAGATGGCTGACATAAATTCTGCTCTGATTTTGAGAAAAAGCAACTGCACTTCTAACCAGCATCTGTAGAGATTTTCCTAGAGTCCAGTAAAAAACAGTGTGAATTCCAACAGTCTCAGATACTCAGAGAAGAAATGTGAATACAGGAATTAGACCAGTCATCACAATGAAACTCCACCAGGGGCTGTTCCAGTGGATCAGGTTTTGAGCAGTGTGAAAGAAGAATAAACATTCAACTTATTTTACATTAAATAATCAGCATCCAATGTCAACCCCTTGCCCCCCCTGAATGCTAACAAAATACAAAATGTCCAAGGCTCAGGAAAAAGTAGAAGTAATTCAGTTGAACTTAAATTGATAACAGAGAGAAATTACATGAAGAATTAACTTGTTTCCCAGTTGAATAATCTCAAATTATTTCCATTTATTTGCTGTTAGGATGGAATAAAATTGGCCTTCTATGCACTGTATATGACAATAGAAAATATCCATTAAAAATTAACTAAAAAAAATGTGGATATTAATTAAAAACAAATCTATCACATTAAATTTTAGGGGATGATAAAGGTAAAGTCCTGTATATTGTACATTAAGGTATTAAAATATTCTTCCTTAATCATAGAAATAGGTTATTAATTTGCTGTTGATATTGTGCAGTAGCTACAAGCATGTCACATGGAAAAGCATGGACTGTTGCAATACTGGCTAGAAAACTTCTGTAAATATTTTCATTATCAAGCAAAGGTTTCAAAGCAGATGCCACCTCTGTTCTAATGGAATTCTTTTTATTCACCTCTTGATTTATGGACGTGACTAGCCGTAATTCACAGACTAATTTTGGTAATTATATGCACTTATTGTCAGTGCCAGGAAACATTATTGTTCCCAAAATGATGGGGAATTCAGCACTTTTCAGTTATGATATTACATGCCTATACATGTATGGACGTGCATTTGTAGCCCAGTTCTTTGCCCATTCTCACTGACATCAATCTGAATAATCTGCACGAAACCAAACTCATCTCCTGGCCTCCTGGTTTGTTGACTGAAGGTTAATTTGACACAGCTTTGAGGTAAAATTCAGATCTAATTCACAAGCTCACTACACTGAAAACCAAAGTGGGCCGACTGACCATCCATAAAAGGTGGCGATGAAGTTGAGCTACAAATATGGGTAATCCTGTTGCGTGTTTTATCAATATAAAACAAAACTTTGAAAGAGCATTGTCCTTCCTGAGTTTGGTGATCTGTGCATGTTTCAGGCCAGCTTTTTGCAAGTATCCTTGAGATGAAGAGAATAAGATGAAAGTTTTTTGAACAGGCCAAGTTGGTTGCATGGCTGTTGGTACAACGGGTCAGACTCTGCCCTCGAAAGGTAATTACTTTAACCAAACAAACTTTGTCTGGTCTGCTGCACAACTTGGGCAAATTGCTAGAGGGCAAAGGTGCAGACAGGCAGGTGTTATCTGAACAAAGTGGTAATGAAAATATGCAATAACATAGTTTGTCCAGCAGAAAAGGTGTTAAGTCTCATGATACAGGCGTAAGAAAAGCCCACATTAGATTCCAGACCTTTCTGAAATTGAATCGTTTCAGTTTACTTGTGGAATTACTTCTGGAATTACCACAGCTGATGCAAACATCTGTGAAGATGTCAAACACAGCAGATACAGTGCAGAAAATAATTTTGTTATAGATGAGATATAGAGAGTATATATAAAAATGGTTTGACCAAATCATTATTCAAAAACACTCCACTGGGCAAAATACTTCTACTCACCTGCACAATTCATTCTCTTCACACATGTGGATTACATTCAGACATGATGGGGGAGGAACTGCAGCAACTGCACAGGGCTTGCCATGGAGAAGTTCTTTGGCTCTGTGGCAGGATTCATCATGCTGGATACAGTCACAAAATATCATCATTTGGGCAACTTCAAAAGGCATGTTTCGATAGAAGAATCTTATGGCTGCTTGGCATCCTTCCATGTTGCACTTCTTATTTACTAAGCAAACTTTAAGGTACAGGGACAACTGTTTGTTGCACACTTCATCTTCAACACACTGCCTGTTCACATCCAAACAGCTTCTGTTTGTTGTGTACACTAAAAAGAATAACAGTTTTTAAAATAAAATCCCAAGAAAATTTTTCTCAGGTGATGACTGGTAGGCATCCTGTCTGCAACATTCCCAGTAAATCAAGCTTGACTCCCAAAACTCTGATCCAGCTCTTCCAGCACTGCTTCTTTTAAGCCTATTGAGTAACCTTCACACTTCTGTCTTGCACCTGCTTGGACCTCATAAGCAACCCTCCTGAAACTGCTGAAATCTCCAGTGTGCAGTCTTATGCTAGGCTATGTAATAAGTGATGAAGAAGAGAATATAAATGGCATTTTTGTGCTTTTAACATCAGTTTAGAGATTTCTAGACTGTGAAATAAACCTTCCAAAAATATCTAGAAAATTCTGACCCTAAAATGCTTATGGGATAAGATTTGCCTCGGTAAAACAGGATCATGACTGTTACCTGGTTTACATTTACATTACCTGATTGTTACCTGTTACATTTTTGGATTCTTTTCTACCCAGTACCTTAACTGAAAATATGTTGGATCTGTTAACTCTCTGATCATTCATTTGAATGAAAAGTATTAGTTTTTATCTGGAGGTACATTGTACACTGCCCAAAAACAGAGTTAAAATTATTTTTTAGGATTCACAAGTAAATTCAGACTTACCTTGTCTGGAGAGAGCAGATAAGTCCCATTGTAATTTTGTTTCTGTACTAATATTGTCTAGAAGAAAAAGATACAGATACAGGCATAAGTGATAAATAATGTCTTAGCTTTTTACTTTAAAGTATTGGCTGTCTTGCTTGCATAGTGCCTGCAGTAAAAATAAACAAGAATGAAACAAATTAGCTTGACCAAATAGAACCCATTAACAATTTCTAAACCCACTATTACATATATTCATAAGTTTTGGGGCCAAAGCACAGTTTATCAAAGGCTGCTGCTAACATTTTTTACATAATTATAGATCCTATGAACTCAAAAAGAGTTTTTTAGAGCTTCTCAGTGCATTATAAAGTCAGATTTCTTGTGAATAAATAAAAGCTGGAGGCCTTAATGTGTTTATCAGTGGACCAGTTTTCAACTAACTGCTTGATATGACCTAAAGTCAAGGCAAGCAGACAATTCTTGCGATTAGAAAATTATTTTTATTGGTCTTATACTGTTTCTAGTTTAGTGAAAAACTAAAACTGACTGATTTGGATCAGGTTGTATCAAATTAACATATTGAAGGACAATAGTATTTGCACTCAGGCTATCATTTGCTGTCAGACTGTGAATTTATTTATAAATAAATAAACCTCCTAAAATGATCTTGTTTTCAATGTTGAATTGCAAGTGGGCAAGAAAAGCTTTTTCACAGACTGTGGACACTACTGTTATGTATGAAAGCTGGAATAGCACTAACCTGTGTCAGTGACCAGATTTTTCTCACCATCAACATCAGCACTATAGTCATCATCGTTGTAGCCATTTCCACTTGCTGCTGAGGCTTGGCTCTCCTGCGAGTATTGTAAACAAGGGTTGTCAAATATTCCCTTCCATATTTTCATGCATCTCATCTGAAGCGGCTCTGAGCACGAGCACTTTCCCAGAGCTGTATTCCTCAGCTGTCTCCAGGCTAACAAACACTTTCCAGGCGTGGGGAATGTGCACCTTGCTGCAGCTGCCGGGCACGCCCGCTGGAAGCTCCTGTACGCGGCAGAGCAGCGAGGCTCCTCCCGGCAGCGCTGCTTGGCAAGGCTGCAGTCGGCCTCCAGTTCTTCAGAGCGCCTTTGGTCTTTGGGGTTTCGGCGTTGCCTAATACTCAGTTCAGCGTCTGACCTTGAGAAAGGTTGCAAATAGTCTGTAGAAATAGGTACAAACAGCGTTATAAATCAAATGGGCGATGGATCATCATCACAGCACAAAAACTCAGGAAAAGGGTACTTGTCTTAATGCATTACAATGAATGAAACAGCCCTTGTTTAATTCTGAGCTGTGTGTAAACATGCAATAATTTCAGTCTTACAGACTAACAAATCTTCCTCACTTGCTGTCTGCTGTTGGCTGTATAGTACAGTCCACTCTAACAGTTCAGCTGCAAAACTAGTTAAAAATCCTCACTAAAATTACTGCATAAAGAGTTTACCTTCACATAATTTTAACTACCTACAGCTTGGACATATCATGGATTATCATCTTAAGCGAATGCATAATTTTTAAAGAGAGAATGACAATTCCAGAAGACGGTTGATTCATTACATAAAATAGTAGTTCAAGTTAGACAGGCAGAATTACTCCTGAAAGTGCCTACCAACGCCATATGCTACCCTTTGTAGATAAACTCAACACTAGTGTAAGTCCATCCAAACTTACTATAGTGAAGAGAAATGTAATCTCAGTTGGCAAAAAAAGATATAAAATTATGTCATTTTGCTAGAAGCAAAAGCAATTGTTCCAATGACATCAACATCAGGTTTTAGATACCCATGCTTCTTGTTTGGAGCAAGGAGTTTGGGGCAGATCAGGATGTTATTACTTTCTCTGCAATAAGGCCATATATTCTAGTACTGTATGATGAATGCTGTTTGATGCCAGCAGGGATGGATCAGTGCCAGGAATCAGCTCTGAAACTCACTTTGCACACTCTCATTCACTGGCTGATTTTACCTCTCCTGTGTCAGCTTTGCTAACCATTATGCCAGGAGACTTTGGACCAGAAACTGCAATTTCTGCATGTACCAAGTAATTCTCAATTACAAAGACAGGCTTTCTGCAGGGATAGGAGTTCTCAGAAAAATGAAAAATAGATTGAGGGGAGCTGGGCCCATTGATTACAACAGAATTTTTAAAAGATGCACTGTATATATTATGCACAGCTTTACAGTGGTAACTGTTTCCCACATCCAGTAACCTCTCCTAGATGTAGTGAAGGCCCTCCTGCAACACAGTGTGACACAACTGCACTGCTGTGCATCCCCATTCACTCCCACTCCCATTCGTAAGGTACTGGATGTGTCTCTCTATATACACAATCTAGATCCAGTGGCTCTCAGATCTCTATGGGCAATGAGTAGCCCTCAACACACACTGTGTATTCACTCTTGCTTTCCAGTGGATTCAACAAGAGGTTTAGAAACCGTCTGAATTTCTCACATGCATTAAAATACATTGCTTTTGTTTGTGGCATTTCTTTCATTTGCATGCTGGAGTGTGAATATCATAGAAAAGATAAAACTAATTTTTTGGGGGCATTTATCAGACTTGAGAAAATGCAAAGAAACTTGAATCCACTTAGAATTAGTGGGTTTGGTCTTCATAATTAAAACTTTATGTTAATTACCTTTACTAATGCCGCACTGCTTTCCAAGCAAAGTTGTGATGTTACAGATACCGTCTGTAGTGCAGACACAGTTTTTGAATTCTGGGTACTCGTCAGCCAGAACCTGGATTATTCTATTACATCCAACAGTGTCTTCTGCCTTGCATCTATTACCTAGAACTCACCATTAAAATTATAATTTCATTAATGTTTATGAATGCTTAAGGGATATGGTTACATAAAACAATTCAATTGAAGCACAAACGTAATATGCTTTGCCAAGAGAAGATGGTTTGTCACCTTTTACAAATTTTAAATAATATTCAAAGTAATATAATAAATTTGTGGATACAATATTGCCTTCTTTTATTTGATCTGATTCATTGCCAGAATATCTGCTCTCATTTGCAAAGTACGTAAAACCTTAAACTCACATCTTTTATTTTAGGCAGGTAAGGCACTGAGACCAAACTAAAAAGGTGCCCGGGGTGGAAGGGACACAACCTGAACTGTGAGACTTCTCTTGGTCCTGTGTACTAGAAATGAAGTGCCTGGTACAGGGACAGGAAAACACAGTGCAGGCTAAGGCATTGCCATGGAATAGAGTGAGAGACAGAACACAGAGGGCAGACCCAGCCCTGTGATAATGGTGATGATAACCCCACACTGAGGAGATGCCAGCACTGGGTCAGATTCTGTCACTCATGCGAGGATGGTGTGAGCCTACAAATGCCACTTGGATATTCCCTTGAACTGCTACCCTATAGAACAACTTCACTGCCTAAGTTTGAGAACGACAACAAATTTAAAGTAGCCCAAGAATAGTCCGATTTTTAGGGTTTTTATAATAAAAATGAGGGAGAAGTTAACATAAAAAAAAATGTGCAGAAACCTTAGTTTGTTGGCCCAGTTTCAAGTCTGTTTGCGGGTGCACTCGGACTCTGACAAAGACACTCACACTGTGTGTCAGGTCATATTTTCCTTGTATGTGCAGTGAAAATAAAGAACATGTACTAGTTTGTGGCACAAAGGTAAATCAATCAATCATCTACTTTATGACCTAAAAGTTTTTCAAAAATATTATTATTATTATTATTATTATTATTATGATAGTGGGATTGAGCACATCCTCAGCAAATTTGCTGATGACACCAAGCTGTGTGGTGCAGCTGGCACGCTGGAGGGAAGGGATGCCACCAGAGGGACCTTGACAGGCTTGAGAAGTGGGCCAATGCAAACCTTACGATGTTCAACGAAGCAAAGTGCAAGGTCCTGCACCTGGGCCATGGCAATCCCAGACACACCTGCAGGTTGGGCGGAGAAGGGATAGAGAGCAGCCCTGCAGAATTAGACCTGGGTGTGAAGGTTGATGAAAAACACATCATGAGCCGACAGTGAGTGCTCACAACCCTCAAAACCAAGTGTGCCCTGGGCTGCCTCAAAAGCAGCGTGGCCAGCAGGCTGAAGGAGGTGATTCTACACCTCTGCTCTGCTCTCATGAGACCCCACCTGCAGTGCTGCCTCCAGTTCTGGTGTCCCCAGCGTAAGAAGGACATGGAACTGTTCGAGCAAGTCCAGACAAGGGTCAGGAAGTTGATAACAGGACTGGAGCACTTCCCCAACAAGGGCAGGCTGAGAAAATTGGGACTGTGCAGCCTGAAGAAGAGAAGGTTGTGTGGAGACCTCACAGCAACCTTTCAGCATTGGAAGGGGCCTACAGAGAAGCCAGACAGGGACTCTCTATCAGGATCTGTAGTGACAGAACAAGGAGTAGTGGGTAAAAATTGCAAGACAGGAAATTTAGGTTAGATATTAGGAAGAAATTTTTGACTGTGAGGATGGTGAGACACTGGAACAGGTTGCCCAGGGAGGCTGTGAATGTCCCATCCCTGGCAATGTTTAAAGCCAGGTTGATAAGGCCTTGAACAACATGGTCTAGTGGGAGGTGTCCCTGCACATGGAGGGGTTGGGATGAGATGATCGTTAAGGTCCCTTCCAACCCTTAACATTCTATGATTCTGTGATTTATTATTGCTTAAGAAAGTTACACATTACTTAAGAATGTTACCTGAGAAGCAGTTTAATACAATTTAGGAAAGTTTTATTTTGTGAAAGCCATGATCTACTTTGTCAAAACAGGTATGTAGGTCCCCAAACCAGCACATTTCCTCTCTTTACCTCACAGATATTAAATGTCTCACAATACATAAGACAAGCAGTATGTGGCTCACAAGATCCAGGCAGGTCAAAGGGCAGCATGAGGACTGGTTTTAGTCTACTGAGCACACAGGCTGATGTCTCTGCCCTGTGAATACTGCTGTCTGGCTTCCTGCCTTGCGGCTTCCTCACTGGTGTGGCGCAGCAGAGATGCTGCACTCCAGTAAAACTGCAAAGTGAGAAGAAGTCATGTGTCCCCAGTGCCACGGGCAAGCTTTGATGTGATCAGAGTTTTAAAATCACTTTTATGTGGTTGATACAAATAGCAGTGGAAGGCAATCGAGGCAAAGCACTGCAAGAGGATACAGTGCATTTTGCCTGTGCCTGAAGGAATGAGAATCAGCTATTCCAGACTCCACATCCCTGTCCTGACCCCCTTTTTCAAACAGCCTCTGCATTGTCCTTTCTCCAGTTGCTGTTGCTGACTCAGGAGGGTTTGGGAAGTATATCAAAAAATACACTACTGGAGAGGAATGTCACAGGCCAGCAAGAGCTGCACTCCCCAGCCTCTGCTCCCACTCCACCTCTTGTGTCAGCAGGGAAGGAGGTGATGGTGGCTGGGATCGTCTATATCACTCCAACCCCATCTTTGACTTCCTTCTGCTTTTTCAGAAGTAGAGCATGACCCCCGACCATCAGCCCTCACAGTTCCAGTACTCAAAGAGCTCAGGAGATCTGTTGAAGGACACAGACATAGGATACTCCTTGACTGCAAAAACAGGTTAGAAAGAATGTGGTGACATGGACCATGAAGATGAGAGTGGGCATATTCTACTCCATATTTTATCAACTAAGCAAGGGATAATACAACAATTTCAGGAGAACATATTCCAGCGGTAGAAAAAGAGCAACAAAGATCAGGAGGAGTTTCTGTAAAAAATAGCTTATTCACAAAATTTATGACTGTCTTCTTCAAGGTCCAGAGTACACATCAAGGGTGGAGGTGAGTAGAACTAGAAGAATAAAACCCCATACCCCAGCCTCGCTCAGCTCACCTGTCTTCATGACACTGACAAGTCGTGGCCAGGAGTCAGGGGCTGTGTTCAGTGGCCCCCAGGGATGTTCTGTGAGCACACTGTGCTGAGCCAGCACCTGACAGCTGGGGCTGGGGGGCAGGTTGTGGGGCTACGGACATGCAAAGGGCATAGACAGAATCAGGAAGCACATCAGATTTATGGGGCTCCCTTGCATGGCTTCTTGAAAACCGTGTAGAAATAACCTATTATCAGTAGTGGTCTGTTTGTACATGGTATTGATTCCGCTGTGATGAACAGCAGAAAATATTTTATTACTGGTTTTCAATTATTGTTGCTTTACCAGAGATTAGTTCTAGGTAATATATTTTATCTTATACATATGCTTCCAAGGCATTTACAAAAAAAAAATGCTCTCTTGACCTGATGTTTGGCAGCCATTATTCATAATTCGATTTATTTATAGGTACATAATTCATGTACACAGGACCACAGATAGAAGCATGACAGAGTAGAAGCTGACATTTCCAGAGTGATAATCTCTGGTTTTGCTTAGTCAGCTGTTCAGTTGTCTCAGTGGGAATTGAATTTGAAGACTGAAGAGGAAAATCTGGGGTCCTCCTCTCTAGCACTGGTGAGACCACAGTCTGGATAGCTCTCTAGAGATCCTCCCAATCTCAATGATTCTGTTATTCTAAGAAAAGTAAACTCATCCAAATCTAATTCAAAATGTGATTCCTTAAAATTTACATGATATGAGTTGGTTTTTTTTCCTTTTGAACACAGCTGATTTCCATTCAGAAAAATTAAGAAAATTTGTACTTATGGTTATATCAGAGTTCGGAAATGTCTTTGTTTTTCAGTGAAAAAACAGAAGGAAAACAAACAAACAAAAACCAATCCCACACACAAACCATAAAAGCCCAAACCTTAAAATCTTCATTTTGCAGTGCTGAAACGCTTTTGATCTTTTCAAAGGCAAAAATCTTATTTCATAAAAATTCAATATTTCTATCTTTTCTATCCTGACCTGGAAGATGGTTCATAGACATTTTCACACCCTGTTTTTTCTTTCCACCATATTTTGGCCACAGACGTGGAAGAAGGCTATAGAAGAGGACTCAGAAGACTATTTCTGAGCCTCTGGAAATGCTGCCATAGTAGTGAGGAGGCAGTGATGGAAAGTTTGACAGGAAAAGGAGTGACTTAGGCAGTAGTTTGGAGAGTGTTTCCAGACCCGCACTGAAGAGCTAAAGATGGAGGTCGTGAAAATGTACACGTTTAACTTTGAGGTTACAGTCTGAGGGACTGAGTTGTTGAACTCGTATCCCAAAGAAGGAGTGTAATTATAATTTGCAGTTAGGTTTTGCATAAAGAAGCTAACAAAACAAACATTTACCCCATCGTCTATTGCCTCTGAGTAGCGTGTTTGTGCTCAAGGTACCTTTTCCATTCCTACAGCTCATCCATGACGTTTCTAGCCTTGCACATGACACACATTATTCCTACTAATTGATTCCTACTAATGATGCTGCTGGTAGATTTTCTATCACTGTTTCTGTGAGCTGTCTGAGAGGTACCATCAGCTGTCTGACTGGATTTACATGCTCTGGGATCATGGTACCTAATAAGCACATTTAGTATAATTTGTCCTAGACCCGACACAATATATGAGTGCTCTGCAATGCTGGAGAGTCCTTGCCAAAAGCTATTATCCTAAGGAAACATACAGATGCAAATCCAAATAAGCAATCACAAGAATAATTATTTTTGGAAGGTTTCTCTGGCCCAGTTACAAATATCACTAATATCAGTGAATAAGTACATAGGACAACAAGAGAGGGAAATGTTGTATTATGGCACAATATACATCCAAAGGGGGGACCACAGAAGTAATAACGCTGGCCCACTTCATCTGGCTGCAGGGTATCCAGATTAATAGGCTACAGCACAAATATTGATCTTTGTGGCAAGTAGTTTTGGTGCTAATGTCTTCATGAATTATATGAGAGAAGCAAATTCAGCTAGTTCTGTTTTGGTTCTAGAGAGCTCATCTTTAGGTCACTTGAGCCAGAAAGTACTGCACATTCCAATATTTTTTTTCCAAACAGCAGCTATATCTTTTGAGACTGTTTCACTTCACATGAAATATTTAACAGATCAATAGAACATGGGCAGAAGACCAGTCGCTTTGGGGACTGTTGCAACTGTTACATTATCACGTATTTTTCATTTACTCCACCTGTTCTTAAAAGTATCCAGCCATTCTATGTAAAGTAGGTAAGTATCTGGAAAAGGACACACTAAGAAAGACTCCTCAGAGAATTTTCTGCTGTAATTATTTTAAATATTGCCTTGTGACATGGGATACTTGGGACATCAAATGTACACAACAGATCAGACAGACAGAGGCATTCATTCAGGTGGCTCACACTGCAGATGAATGTTTTAGCAATGGCTTATTGACCATGAAGCCAAGCAACTTCTGCTGCCTGGCTTCCCCCACGGGTCAGACTGGGTCCTGACATCAAGACAGAGGAACATTCACTTTGTCAAATCTGCTGCAGCTGACACTCAGAACAGATTATGGCATCACAACATGGCTTGTTCTGTTCAAATAACGCCATTATAAGAAGAAGGGAGATTTCCACGGAGATGTAGATACCTCTGATTCACCACTACACACTGTCCCACGACAGGTAAACACAATCTGAAAATAGTCCCTGGCCCTTATCATTTGCTAGTGATGACGTAGTGGCAGATCACTTGGTACTTATCAATCAACAAAGGTGTCAATACTAGCTTGGTCTAATGACACTATCAGACTTTAGTGCCACTCTTCTTCTCCCTTCCATATTCACAGCACCTGGAAAGTGGATTCTCAGCATTTAACAGCAAAGACTTGGAGGGATTTAAAGAAAGAGGTGGTGAATGACACCCAAGATTTGTTCAAGAAGACAAGATGTTTTCAGGGAAAGGAATATTTTCGTTTGAATTACCACAAAGATAAGGATGAATTTCAAACTTGGTCTTTCCCTACTTAAAACATTGATTATTTGGAAGTGAAGCACCAACTACTCGAAGTGCAATAAACAGACTAATTTTCTGCCTTCATTTATATGAGAATCTGTTTAACAATTCAAGGGAGCTCAGTCATGTCATAATGTGCACTTTATCATACCACCACCCCCTGCAAGTGAATCACTGTGATGTGTTGGTACTATTCACTGAATAAATATAGACTATAGAACCATAGAACAGTTCAGGTTGGAAGGGACCTTAAAGACCGTCTAGATCCAACCCCTCTGCCATGGGCACGGACACCTTCCACCAGACCAGGTTGCTCAAAGCCCCATCCAACCTGGCCTTGAACACTGCCAGGGAGGGGGGCTCCTCCAGATTGTGTGAAACAAGGTTGGAACTTCTTTTCCAGTTGAATGCTGGCTTTATTTAACAGGATCCCACAAGAAACTGATTTCTGCTGAATTCAGACTTCTTGAGTTGGTTCAGGCTCTGACTTTGTTCATAGTGCAGAAATTTCATTTATCACTTTCTTGAAGAGACAGTACGACTGTTACTAAAAGTGGCATTGGCCATTGTAAAGGATGTCAGAAGCTGACTGTCTTTTGCCGTAATTTTTATCTTTGAAATCTCACCAACTTCATTTAGTTACCACAGCATATATGTAATGAACTATGAATATGCAACCATACAAATTCAAAGCATTCAAAATAAAGCCATGTACACCATACAGAATCACCTGAAATATTGCAGGCATCTTCAAGCATATTCCAGACACTCTCACATCCGTTTGCAGCATTTATACATTGCTCCCTCAAGTGCAGACAGTCAGTAGTCTGGACAGTAGATATACATGTGAAGTAAATGAACAACACTGTAAAAACAGAATATAATGACTATTTAATGCAGTAGATACTGTACTGACCTTTTTCCTTTACATGTAGATTGTAAAAATACAATTTACTGTAGTTTTTCTATAGATTCAAATTTTCTATCAAATTAATTTTTAGCAGAACAAAGCTTTTCCTCAGTTTTGCAACTGGAAAATTAAATTTCAATGTTTAAAGTTTCAGTATGGCACATTTTGCATTGGTTTTACCCCAGTATTACAACATCAACCATAGCTATATATGACATCAGTGCATAGATATATAGAAATTGCTGCAGTTCTGAGATTCATAATAAATTACAGAAAGGAAAACAGGATAAAATTCGGAGGAAACAGCATTTTATTCGCATGAAATCTCACCAAACTAGGCTGTATAGTAATTCCTGTGAAAAGACTGTGTGAAAGAGATTTGACAACTACACAACTGTTAGATAATAAATGTGATTTTATATTATAAATACAGTACTCTTCACCCTCTTTATTTTTACTTCACAGATGCATCATTTCTTGAAAGCAACCCCCACATTTATGTCTTTATCTGCCTTCCCGAGTGCATTGAGCCTGTTAATTACATTAAAAAGTTCTGGCGGTTTCAAGGTAAACAATTTTAAAGCAGCACTGCGTGTGACTTATCAGTAGAAAATTAAATTGCCTTGCTAAGAAAAGATAAATCAGCTGAGGTTTAGCTCTTTCATTAACATTCCCATGGTAAGACAACCTCTAATTTGTAATCATGTGTCTTTATTTTCTATAAAATTAAGTCACTGATTTCAGGCCTTATCAAACCACCTGATGAACACCTGATATGAGTGTTGTCTTTAGTTGGTGAAGGACACAGCATCTCCCAGACAAAATATCTTTTTTTTTCCCCCTCATGTTCAGGTAAGTTCATATGGAAATTGAGTAGTTTCCAGCATTGTTTTGTCTCTTAAACATCATGTGCAAGAGCCAGGAAATATTGCTTCAGGATTTGTCCAGACCCTATCCAAGGAAATGAAATTTTTCCAATTACACATTTTAGAATAAACAATTATATACCAAATATCCCTCTTGACAATCTTAAAGAGCCACTACTGTTTAGAGGTGATGCTATCCCTTCTGGAAATTATTTACCAGTGATATAATAGTGCTGCTGTAGGGAACACTTTTTAAATACACATTGACAAATATGAAGCAATATTTAATACTTTATAATTGACAGGTGCAACAGCATGTAGTATGCCTGTGAGACAAAGAAGAGGCCACATGTGCTTATTATAGCTGGTGCTAATCCTTCCTCAGTTGTGCATATTCCCAGCAGTTCTCAGATCTGTGCAGGGCTGGTGGTGATTTCAGTGAGTTCCAGCCTGAAACACTCTTAGGCTGTGTCTGTTCATCAGCCTTGAAGACATGTTGATAGAAACAGCTCCTACCTCTTGACATTGAGGCATGTGCAGCTGGCCCTATCCATAGGGACAATTTTGGCTTATCACGACAACATTTTAGTTCTGGGACTGTCTCCAAAAATCTTCCTTATTGTGAAATTACTCGCTATTTATTCAGATGACAGAGAAAAAAAGTTGCCAAATACCTTAAAGGTGAAAAGTACTGTATATATAAACCAATACAAAATTATAAACCCACAAACTTATCAAGAAAGGGTATTTTGCTGGATGACCATTTATCTATTTTGTGGGTTCTAACACAACAGAGGATTTACGCATCTGACTGGGATTCACAGCACAAAGACTCTGCGCTATCTTCCTCCTGTTCAGACAGTTTTCAAGGACCAGTGGCTGAGATAGTCAAAACAGGACTGACTGCACAGCCTTCCTGCTACGTTTTAAGGAGTATTTCCCACTGTTGCTTATTTTGAACCAACCTGGAAACTGCCCACAAAAAAAGGAGGTGATGTTTTTGCAAAATAAAGAGCTGAGTAGCATCATCTATGATTGAAGGCAATTCAGCCTAAGAAAGGGCTTCTTTAGGTCTAACGATATATTATGGATGGGTCTTTGTTTCCTTAGCAGTACAGAGGGGTTACACTGCCAGAAGCCTACATGAAACAAACTGTCCTATATGATTTTAGAATCCAGGGCACTGTAGCGTATACAATTGCTTAAATTGACAGTTATTACTTCAGTCACTCACTTTAGTTATTTATTCTAGTGTTTGCAATACTAAGTGACTTCTGCATAGAAGAGTTCAGGGCATCTAAGAGTTAGTAGCAAAAACTTTTAGAGGGATCCATATTGACAAGAAGACACACATTCAAATTTCTACAGGTGTCTGTATTTTTATGTAAGGGTCTATTGATTCGCTGGGTAGATATAAAATTCTTGCTTCTGTGTAGAATTTGGTGTCTAAAGTCAAAAACAAGGAAAAAAAGGAACATTTTACCACCTTCATTTTGAAGACTGGGAACTGAGGAATGGAGGACTTACATTTCCCAATTCTGCAATCTTAAAATAATGTAAATAGGTAATAATGAATACTGGGAAACCAAGCTGAGGTTTCCATCCAATGGCAAGGGCAGCGAGATAACTGGCTCCTAAGGCAAAATGGCAAACTACAGCTGAATATACTTTGAATATAGTTGAAAAGTGATAAAGGACAACTTTTTTCTAAAAAAACCTGGGGCAGAACTACCAACAGAATACTTTCAACACAGCAATATAAGTTTAGAGTAGTGAGGAATTAAAGAGAGAAGCAGCGTGTATACAGTATGTAGTGAGTAGAAAAGGAGGATAACAGAAATGAAAACATACTTGTCCCATCCTATTCTCCTGTACCAAATCCTTCTGTACCAGCTTTGTTGATTTTCCCTTTTTCTCCACTCAAACCCAAAGCAAGTGTCTGCAGCACTGCCAGCACCCGGCGCTCCCCAGCCAGCAAACAAGTGGCTGTTCACTCGGACAAGGGTCCCAGCCGGGGGTGTCCCGGCTCCCGCCCGCCGCCCTGCCCCAGCCCTGCTGCAGAGCGCTCCCGAGCTGCCGAGCCGCGGGGCCGAGCCGCCGCCGCCAGCCCCGCCGGGCACCTGCGCCCCGCCCGGAGAGCGCGGGGAGAAGGCGCCGCGAGGAGCGGAGCGGCCGGGGGGCGCGGCAGGGTCCCGGCGCGGCCGGAGCTCGCCCGCCCCGCCGCACTTACCGCAGCCGAGGAGCGCGGCCATGGCGGCCGCGGGCGCTGCAGCTCCGCGCTCGGCGGGGCCCAGGTGCCGAGCGGGGCCCAGGTGCCGAGCGGGGCCCAGGTGCCGAGCGGCGCCGCCCCTTCAGCACCGGCCCGGGGACAGCGCCCGCCCGGCCCCGCCCGCCGCGCCGGCGGCACCGAGCGCGGCACACGGCGGCGGGGGCAGGTCTGGCAGCCGCCCGCGGCAGCGCTGTCTCTGCCTCTGCCCACCTCCTCGGCCAGGGGCAGGCAGGGAAGCTTCCCACCCCCGTGAGCGGCCTTTGCTGCCACTGTCACACCCCCTGCTTACATTTCTTCTTTTGCCACAATCGCTACGCGGGACTGTGTCCAGATGAGGCGCATGAGTTCTTCGGCATCTTCCACGGGATCTGGCACTCCCTCTGCACTTAGTTCTCACTTGATCTCCAGAGAAACTAACAGAGCAGGTCTTTGGCTGCTGACCATAAGCGCTTCGGAAAACGCCTGTTGCTTTGTCCGATCATCTTCTGTAAGCACTTTTCAAAGCTTTTTAGAAGTGAATTTGTTTGTTTTCATCTCAGATGTGGAATACGATCTTCATCAGTTAAGGAGAGAGAAGACCTATGGAATAAGTTGGACAGCAGACCAGGGGAATAAATAATTGACCTATAGTCTAGACCCAGACTGGACTATGAGTGTAACCTCAGGTGTTTCACTAAAATACTTCAAAAACGAGTTTTCCATGCAAAAGTCAGCCGCTGACTTGGTACTTAACAATGAAGCAATCAACCATAAAGGATGCAACTATACACCTGCTGCCTTCAGTGTGTGCTCTTTACTTTTGCAGTGGAAGGGAGAGGAAGCAACAGATCCCTATTGACTTCTCCATGCTACTCATGAATCTTGTTTTCACAAATGGCCTATCCCATACAGAACATTTTTAACTGTATTTGATCCTTAAATTCCTAAACTAAAAGATGTCATAAAATTTACAGCTTAGCTATCAGGGATACAAATATACCAGTTGAAATCCTGTCCCTACTGACAAATCAAAACTTGACCCAAAGTCCAGATTTTGCTTATTTTTCTTAGCTCAGGAAAAATCAATCTTGCATGTAATTTCTCATTTTTTTACACAGATCTTTAGCTTAGGTTTTTTTTTTTATTGCATTATTTATGTAAGCTCCTAATGACAAAATTACAAAATATTTGTTTGTGGGGTTTTTTTTAATTGTTCCATAAATAATGTATTACTTCAGCCAATATATCCAACAGCCACAGAAAAACCTAATTGTCGAGTAGCAGCAACAGCCTGAGAGATTAGTATAATTTTAGCTGTGAGACAGATTTTAGGTTGGAAAGCTAAATTTGCCTTTGCCTTAAACCACTGTAACATGCAGCAGTAGGTTATGATACATCATAAGTGAGGGCTGAGTTAAACTAATGTTTGGTGTATTCTCCGTCCTATAAAGCACTCTACAGGTTAATAACACATATCAATGTTGATAATATCAGAGAATGAGATGGTTCTCCCTATGTAGTCCAGAAGAAAAGGAAAAACATTGTGTTTTTGGAGGTGGAGACAGGGAGATATTATCTTGCATTCATTGTGACTGAAAGGCACAAGCTTATCACTACAGTGACAACAGTGAAGGAGAAACAGGTCAGGGTATCAGGTCTCCAGGGCTGTGAAATATGTTGAAAGACAAAGCACCAGAATGATGGTGGCACAACAATTTATATCTGCAGGAACAAATATGTTGTGATTTAAACTCTATGTTTAATGCTGCTGTGGACAAGCAGGAACAACGGCATGAAAACTCCATTTCTCAATTTCTCTCCATTTCAGTATTACAATATTAGAAATACTTGAACAGCAAAGCAGCTAGAGGTACTAAAACCCAATTAAGGCTCAGGTTTCAGATAATTTTCAGTATTTATACACTGGATAAGAAATGTTCATTCATTATACCCCCTCTTCTCAAAGCTATTTCTATCTCCATTACTAGCTATTGCTCACTATTGGGTTTATTTCTCCCAGTGATTATTTTAATTAAAAAGGTATTTATTGAATTTTGCAAAACTAAAGAAGTAAAAGCATAGGAATATTTGCATCAAAAATATTTATTTTTGAATGAAAAATATTTTCATAAAAATAACCAAATATTTATCTTGATAACCATATTTCACCACTGTTTAGCTTGATAACCATAGTCTCTGGCAAAAATTAGTTAACGCTCTCTAGCTATCCTTAGAATTTCAAATCTGATATAACATCTGATTGTATCATTTGTGTCTGAAAGATATGCTATTTACTCAATAAAAATTGTCCAGAGAAAACCCAGAATCATTTGCTAATGAATGTCTCATCTTTTATTTATCTTCTCCACAGAAAAAGTACTGCTAAGTTAAAGTTGTGGTTAAAAGAAATTCCTGGAAATGTGGGAATATTTTAATTTTGAAGATCTAGGTGAAAACAAGAAAAGATCAAAAGAGAACAAAAGATATGTTTTCTCTTACAAAGACAAAATTAAGGCCGGAACCTCCCTTTCTAACATGGCTCAGAACACCTACAGCCTCCAAAAACTGCCGCTGACCTTTAGTGATGTTCTTGCCTCAGCACTAACTTGGCTAACACAATTTATCCCCCTGGCAGTAAGGTAGCAGCAAAAAGAAGACAAATTGTGTCAGCAGGTGGCATTCACCCCCTCTTTGGAAACATGCTACTTAGGATTTTTGCATGAGTATCACTAACATTGATACTTTAGTTCTTTGTCTTCTGGCCCAGGTTAGGAGTACTGTACCCTTTTCCTCTCTGTTCATCTCACAGGGATCTGGGCAACACACTTGACAAGGCATAAAAACTTTTACTGGCCTTCCACAGTGACCCATGAACTTTTATGTTTGAAAAGTATACATACTCCCCTCTTATGCTGTCCAAGTTTTCTTAAATAACCATTTCTTTCTACATTCTTTCTCTCTGTTCAAGGAAAAGCTAAAAATACTTTTGCTGAAATAAAAATATAGCTTTGCCAAATTTGGGCATAACTGACATTTTTCAACTGTGGGCTGAGATATTTCATGTCTCAAAGAAATTATTACTGATAATTATTTTGCAGCTGGGTTGCTATACCAGTTTTTAACTTTTTGTCTATTTATTTGCTTATACCTAAACAAAATAAAAACTTACAGGACTTTTAAAATTCCATTTTCCCATATTGTAATGTTTTAATTCAGCAGCTGTTTGTTCAACCATTTCAAATTATATATATAAAAAAATATATCTTGTTCCACACTCTTTAAGAATTCTGTATTTTCCATGGTTGAAGAGAAAAATAGCCTTCTAATGGTAAAGGAATTGCAATAGCTATGAAATCAAATCCTGCTGTGCTTTCCACTGTTATTTGGGTTTTATTTTATTAGAAGAGACAAAGCAAAATAATTTTATGAAATAACACTGACATAATAGCTATACTTAAAAATTAAGCTTACACATAGGAGTATTGAAATTCCTACTATTTTATTTGATAGCTAAACATTCTGTCCATTTAGATATTTTTCTTTATTCTTTTTTTAATTAAAAAAGAGTATTCTCCTTTTCCTCTTTTAATAGAAAACTTTAATATACAAATGAATGCAAATCCTTTTCTCTCACTTAACACCAATGTAAACTAGGAGTAATTGCAACAATGTCAAGTAAAACAGATGCTGGGGAAGGCTAAAGCATAAAGTGATTGAGAACTTCATAAAACTATATTTTCCATGATAGATAGTACATTGCATGACATTAGGTCAAAGGAAAACCTAGAAAAAATATTTACAAAAGTTAATCAAATAACACTTGGTCTACTAATAATTGGCTTTATAGAAACATTTGAATACATGAGGCTGTCTTCTTTCTATGCCAAATCCTTTTTAATGAAAAAAAAGTTCTCCCTCTCATCTTACCCTTTCTTTTGAAAAATCTGGACTGAAATGCAAGAATAGTGCCACAGAAAAATTGTGTCTCAAGTTCTGATAAATTAGCCTTTTTCTAACCAATAGACCATATTCTTCTAGAAGACTAAGTCTTCAGTGATGCACCATCTTCATCCTTTAAGGAGAAAAATACAATACATAGTAGGAAGCCCCAGGCCAAAGAGATTATCCCATAAATAAATATATAAATTTGTTAACTGATTGTATCTTTAGTATTAAATGGCAGTTGAGACAGAAGTCACGAAAACAAGAAAGACAACTAATGTTTTCTGTTTTAAAGATTTTCAGAGATCTTCTGGAGCAACACTTACACACATTATGGACTAAAATGAGCTACCAAAGTTAAAATGTCCTGTCCTTCAGGGGTGCTCACACTTGTTATTCCTATTGGCCTGAGCAGGAATTTTGAGCCTATAGCACCTTTGAGGATCACATAAGTTTTATTTAAATGGTTACTTTTTAGGCACTCAAATCTGAAGAAAAAAAAGGCTGTTTAGTGTAATTTTATGAAAACATGTGGCTTTCAGCACTTTGGATTCACATCTTAGAAGCATGTCTGTACTTAGAAAAGTAATGTGGGCTCTCCCCAGTTCAATCTGAAGTTCCATAATAAACATAGAACTTACTACAAGTGGATTCGCAGAAAAAGAAGTGCAAAGTAATGCCAGAATATCACTAGTGCATAAGTAAGCATTCCTTGTACATGAGTCAATCATTTATAGAAAGAGGATATAAATAAACGATGTTTGAGACTTCTTTCAAATACTTAGATTTCTTTATATGATACATTTTAGAACATTTCACAGCATCTAAAATATATAAAAATAAATATCTACATTATTTACAAAGTATGATACAATCCAATCTTTAAAAAGAATTGTAAAGACATGTTCTTTAGCTCATACTGAGGTAAGTAGGTTTCTGTAAGACTGAGAAGAAAGAGGATAGGCAGTTATTTTGAAGGAATCCCTTTGTCCAGTTGTAGTTTGTACCACAGCTAAAAGCACGTGGCACTCTCTGGCGGTTGTAGTGTATTGAGCCAAAATCATCCTTGCTGTAACTCCATCGAAGTAAGTTTAGTTATGCTAGGGACGAATTCAACCCACTCTGCATTCTCTGTTTTGACAGTGTCTTCTGTAGAAACCCTCATGGCTTCATCTATATTTGAAGTCATGTTCATCCCTGGTATGTGGAGATGCAGTTCCGCTGATTTCAATGGGCTGAGCATAGCTGGGATAGCTGTAGACAAAATAAAGATTTTAAGATCATTTCACTGTTTGTATCAGGTGGCTGACTAACTCACTCACTGATTGTCTCTCTCTGGACACTATGCAGGTGATAGTTTATTAACAAAATGGTCTTTCAGAAAATGTTTCAAAGTGCATTTGAAAATTTTAAGTGAAAGCTTCTTGACTGAAGACTAAGGGCATTTCTGATGCATAAATCTTGAATTTTTTACTTTACAACATTTTCATATGGTCTACTACTTATAAATATGCACTATTTAGTAAATTGTCCTGTGGTTCCTTATCCAGATGCCCCTCTGACCAGCAGAGTGCCACAGCTTCCTGTTTACAAGTCAGTCATGGAATCATCGATAGTTTGGGTTGAAAGAGACATTTAAAGACCATCTAGTCCAACTCCCCTGCCATGAGCAGAGGACAGAGAGAAGATAGTGATGATAAATGAAAAACAAAGGGTAAAATATAATTTACAGCCACACTGTCATACAGGTTGCATATTTGTAACTTTGCTTGTGCCATACATAGAGAAATGTCAATACTACAGAATTCAGGCAAAAACCCCCATTCCTTCCACAGTAAGTGAAAAGTGGCTTCCCAGCTGTTCCTGAACATATGCAATAGCCTACCTAACAGGAAAAAGAACAGAAAATGTTGGAAAATAAATTAATATGAATTTCTTATTTGATCAGCCTAACTCACACCAGAATGCATGCTAAACAGATGATTTGAAATAGTAAAGAACATTCAGGTAGTTTAATCTGTACAAGCAATTTTGTAAAATATTTGTTATAAAATATACCACAACTTCAGATAATTAGATCAGAGTAGAATACAGCTGTTTATAAACACACTCCAATGATAGAGAAAAAGGTTTTCATACTTTCAGGTACTTGTTCTTTATTTACTTAGGAGTCTAAAAGAAGTAGGGATCCAAAGAAAATATTTGTATAAAATATGATTGCTTTACTCCCTCCCTATCTGCAACACAACTTTTGAAATAAATGTGATGAAATTTTATTTCATCAATATATAATCAAAGTTATGGCATATTCTATAAAATATTTATTTTTATTTTCTTTTCTTACAATCAGTTCCTAATTTTAAACACCCTTCTGTCTTTGTGCTCAGATCTCAATATTGATGTATGCACAATTAGAATTCACTTCTGTGGGATCAAAAGGCATAGGGACCAGTATACTAACAGTGGGTAATAGATGCAGTACCATTTGATGGAATTGTGTTTATGTTGGTCAATACAACGTGTTCTGAAAGTTTTGAAACGTTATCAAAATTGCTGATCTGGGTGGTCAAGGATTTCCGACTCTCTGTACTGGCACGACCTCTGGTGAACCGTTCGTCATGGTGGCTGCGAATGCCAAAGATGCAACAGGAAAATGCTGCTTTAAATTCTTCTCTAAATTTCCCTGTCAACCACAAAAATTACTCATGAAAAAAGTTGTACTATAAACCGCATTTCATCAAACTTTATAGATTCGGATATAAAGGAGTTATCTAAAGCAAAATTAATGCAAACCACCCAGATGCTCTTCTAATGCAGAAGTAGAAAATCACAGTTTAATCATCTCAGAGAAAGACAGAAAAAAGATAACCTTTCTAAGAAGATATGCAAAGTGTGATGTGAAGGCTGAATTGTTTTTGGCTAGACAGAATGGACAGACTAGAATGATTAATGAAATCAAGTCATAGATTGTCTGCTGATTAATTGTATGTAACCAAAAAAATAATTGAGCAAATATAGGCTTAAATGATTGAGTCTTTACTTGACAGGTGAAATGAGAGAGCATGGCTAATTTGCGTTTCATCATTAATAGATTTTAAAAGGAGATTCACAATGTTTGAGAGTCCCATGCTTTTGGGGCTCAGAGGAAACTGTACAGATCATTCTCATACTACACACCACAAAAACCTGCAGTGGGCCAATATGTAGTGAGGATCAATAGGTTTTGCCTCCCTGTATTTAGCTGCAATACTACCAGTTCAGGTTCTGATTCTGCTCTCCAAATCAAATGACACAAACTAAGACAAACCTATACTAGTGAGTAAGTAGCATCCTGGCTGGTTCTTTGAAGTTGAACCTAGGTGGCACTGTCTGGTCATGCAAGTACTATGAAAAACTCACAGCCTCCAAATCCCAGTACCTGCATATACCATGCCTGCTGGGGACAGCCCCTGGACTCTGCTACCTGCCAGACAGCATCCAGGGAGTGTTTAGAGGAATGGTAATTGTTTCACATCAAAGTCATGCCAGGAACTACTCTACCACGTTAAAGTCATGGACAGTCATACTGTAGCACTTGGACTCAGGCCCTGGCACTGTCTAGGTTACTTATAGGTAGATAGCCTGAAGGTAATGAGATACTTCAGGCAACTTCTTCTAGGAACAGGATCTAGCCCCCACTGGAGGAGCTGATCTGATGTTACACAGTCATTAATCTTCGCTATGGCTCATTACCTTCAAATTACACATTAAACTTGAATTCTAGGTAACCGTAACTTACCACTGAGGAAGTTATAAATAATAGGATTGGCTGCACTGTTTGCATATACAAGCCAGTGTGAGAACGTGAACCAGGCATACACAGTTTCTCTGTCATCAGCATGATTAAACATCCCCAAAACCCTACAGAAAGAGAAAAGCAAACCTGAAAGATGGCAAAATTAGAATTCATTTAAAATGATTTTACAGCTTCTAGCCTAATTTTATCTCTGATGACCTATTTGCAGTACCACAGAAAGGCTGATTCAGCAGTGCTCTCTTACTTGAGAGAATGAAATCCTCTCCCCAACCCCTCAGCCTTCTGTCTTGGTGGTTTAGCACAACAGAGACTTTACTTTGCTATGGTGAAGATGCACAACTTTTCTGCCAAGTAACCAAAGTCATCTGGTGCCGGATAAGCCAAAAAAAGACAGGAAAAGTTGCTTTTGATGTACTCATGTCACTGAGGTTCCTGGCTCTAGGCCCACTCTCCAGTACACTCTCTAGGCCACTCTCCAAATTTCTCTGGAATTGAAAAGGCATTGAACTGTCCCCAGACCTGAGACTACTGTAGCAGCTTCTGTCCTCCAGGGAAAACTGCATTTCCCAGACTCTTTACACATTACTTCTGCCATTTAAATGAAAATCTAACTCTGGGCCTACTCTGCTATTTCTGCTGAGGCAGCCTGCATATTTCCTCTGTTTCAGGTTATAGGTGCCCTGAACCATCTTCTGGAAATTGTTTGCTCTCTATATTTTCTATTAAGGGACTTGAGAATGAAAAGTATTTAAATTAGGCCTCAGGAAAGGGCCACAATTGAGTGGAATGTATTTAAACCTTGAAACTATCCCTTAAAAATGAAAATGTTCCAATAACATTCCAATTAAAAAAGCACCAATAACATGCTCGTTATTTTTTAGGATGTTCAAGTCTTCTGCTATATGCCATTGTTTATTGGGATTCCAGAGGGCTCATGACGTGTAACTTTACCAAAGCCTCAGTCTGTCAGGCACTGTGCAAAAACCAAGAGTGTACACAATTACGCACCAAATGAACAGAGAAAAAAGGATAAAAAAAGAGAATATAGCTTCATAGGACCAACTGAAGGGTTAGCCTCAGGCCTCAAAACTGTACATGAGTAGCTCAGGTTTGAACTCAGCATTCCACAGTCCTTGGAGCCAAGCCACAATACTACACTCTGCTGCTAACCTTCAGCTGCTGCTTTAGGTGACTGCACTTCCATGGGGGCATTTACAGCAAACAAGCTGTAATCCCACATAAATGACGAAGTTTAATGAGGCTAGATCATTTTCACGAGGAAGATCTTGCTAATAAGAGTTCCATAATCTGGCCTCTAGTTTACGTACTATGGATAGGTTATATATAATATTTTCTTGCAATTGTTTGCATATTTTCCACTTCTTTATCATGCAATAAGTAAGCTTATCTTTCAAAAGTATCTTCCAGAATAAAAGGAATCTTGTAACAGAGGATTGTTTTTAGACAGAAAGCTTTTACTAAGTGTTTATATTTAGGGATAAACTTTACCTTTTCAAGACATTGAGGATGCTAATTGGTAGATAGCAAAGTGCAAAAACCAGAAGGACAACCATTAGCATACGTGCTGTTTTCCTTCTTGCACGAATCTGTTTTATTTCAGCTGCCACAGCACTAATCTTTGACTTTGTTGATTGTCCCAGACCTCGGGGCTGTGCTGAGGGCTGCTGAGGCTTCCATTTCTTCTGAACAACAGAAGAAGTTCCTGGGATCTAAGGAAGACAAAATAAGGGGCATTTTGAAAAACATTTTTAAAAACTGATTTTGTCTGTAGATATAACAAGAAAAATAGACACGTTGACATACACAATGTAAGCTCACAGGGATAAAAAGGATTTTTAAATTAAATTAATTGATGTAGCTGCAAGAAACAAACCAAATTTCAGACACACTAGAGGGACTGCATAAAAAATTGTTTCATACACAGGTATCAACTGACGTACTCAAAGTTTCTGTCTTCCCACATACCTTGCCTTGCTTGTATCTTCAGACCATCAAAATTGCCAACCCTATTGCTGCAATTATGTTGCTACAAAGTTCTACATTAAAAGTTTTGTTGTATAGCAGAGTTTTTCCCATTAATATCTTGCTAATATAAGATACTAAACAGTTTTTCAGTACCGGAAAACAAGGTTTTAAAGCCTGCTTAGCTTTAAGTGCCATAAAACTTCCATACATGCAACCTAGATGACAGTGAAGCAGCTGAAGAATTCACAGCTGAAGTGTGGATCTCTCTGCAAAGTTCTTCAAAACTGAGGGAAATCATGGAAAAGTGCCAAGACACAGGAAGAATTAGATTAGTCAAAGACATGTTGCAATGAGTATGTGTAGCACCATGCTATTAAAAAAAAATTGGTTTTTGTTTTCTCTGCCCTCACAAAAAAGCCAAGTAAAACAATTTTGCTTCAGTTCTTCTAAATTACTTCCTGCCTGCAGTGAAATGTGAAAGACTGCAGATGTCAAGGACTTTCTCAGAGAATTCTATTACTATTACATTTATAATGTTTTCAATGTCATACAGTGTGAAAACTTTTTGGCTAGAAATACAGTTTTATTTATGTGTAGTACAATTGTGTGTGGGGGTGACTAATCTCATGTGAAATATTTCATGTTCAAAAGTATCTGGAAAGTTCACATTGTCTATTGTAACATTTAAAAAAAAAATAGGGCTTATCCACACAAACTGACCAGAAAAGGATGAAATTTCTGATGTTTATTTCAGAAAAATAAAAGTAAGCTAAAAAGCCTGCACATTGAGAATTGTTCTAGAAAAGCTACTATGTTGGGGTTTTGGTGGGATTTTGTGGGGTTGGGGGTTTTTTTAGTTGTTGTTTGTTTTGTGGGTTTGGTCTATTTATTTATTTGTTGGGGAGGGGTGGGGGTGGGGGGGTTGGTGTGAATATCTTCCTTGCACAGACAAGCCCTCAGTTCAGCATTTATGCGAAACACCAAACCTGATTTACAACTATTGGAGCATTTTGGCAAAGCTGCCTTGTAACGAGCAGGAAATCAGTGAAGCAAATCTGGGGATAAGTTATAACATTTAGTTTTTACTAACGTATCTATGGACTTAAAACCACTCAGCCCCTTGAACTTCTACTGTGGGTTCCCACACATTCAGCTGAAATCAGCAGTTATCAGCTTCATAACTGCACATCTGTCCTACTGCAAGGGACTTACCCTACTTAGCTGTGGGGTGTAGCAGAGAAGTGATAGAATGAGAGGAAATGGTCTCAAGTTGTGCCAGGGGAGGTGTAGATTGGATATAAGGAAAAATTTATTCACAGAAAAGGTTGTCAAGCCTTGGAACAGGCTGCCCAGGGAAGTGGTTGAGTCACCATTCCCGAAGGTATTTAAAAGGTAAGTAGATGTGGCACTTAGGGACATGGTTTAGTGGTGGAGTTGGCAGTGTTAGGTCTATGGTTGGATTCAATGATCTTAAGGGTCTTTTTCAAGATAAAGGTTTCTATGATTCTATGATTATGTATGTACAAGTGTACGCAAGTGTACACATGGGAGCATAATGCATATATTTGCTTTTTGGTAATGAATCAGTCACAGAGATAATTTTGAAGCATTTGTGTAATTCCAATGTTTTACAAAAAGCCTATTAGCTGTGAATAAACAAGTACTACAATTTAGAGTTACTTTCTTATGCACCTTTTCTCTATCCCCGTAGATAATTATCAAGGGGTTTATAACCAAAGAAAAATCTCTCAAATGTAGTATCAGCTTGCAAAAATTGGAAGGGTATATTTCAACTACCAAAATGAAAATGGATAGAGTTCCTAATTATTAATACAAGTGGGTTTTAGTGTCAATGCATTTGGACATCATTAAATTGAAGCATACTTGAAACTCAATAATACAAATTATGTATCAACATTTTCATCATAAATCCATTCAGTTCTATTTGTTCAGAAGTTGTTTTTAATCTACTTAAAATACACACAACAACATAGACTTCTAAATCACTACTTTCTTGTTAATAATTAAAATAAATTACCAAAAATTCTATTATTTTTTGCATGATTGTTCTTGTCTTTATAAAGGTAAGAATCGTTAATTCAAAGATCTGCTTGAATTACACAATCAGAAATTTTAAGAGCTCTTACACAAAGTATGGTAACAATAACTTGTAAATCAATCTTCTAATTTTCATCTGAAAATTTGCATACACAACACATTACATTTTAAAAAAGAACCTTTAGAAAAAATGTAGGGCATAGAAAGCATCTACTGTTTGTTGGTTTTTTTTCTATCATATACATCTTAAAATCTCATTGTACCTTGAAATAGGATCACTACATTTAATTGAAGTTCTGGTAAACAGCATGATTTTGTAATTGAAACTGTTACCAAAGAATACACTTAGAGCACTGCATTCATTTGTGCTACATGACTGATTGCAGCACACCTGCTGCACTTAGAAAAGTGCCTGATGCCTGCAGCCAAGTCACAGTTGATAATAGATGTGCAGTGGTTTTAATTTCACTTAGTGCAGCCTCTTATACATAGTGCTATCATCTATGCCAGGCAGAGAGACATCTGTAATTTGGCACCACTGATAGAGCTAAGCCTGCAGTAGAATTTCTCTTTTCGCCACTGAAAAATAAAGGATCATCCTAACCTTGTCAGCATGCAAGACAAATAGGGAGCAGAAACATTGTGAAGAACAAACAGACCAGCTAAAACAACCGGGGAGTGGAAATGGGGGGGGAGGGGGGTGGGGAACTACCCAAAAAAGGTTGGTTTTCAGTCATTCAACTTCTGCTCTGCATCTGAGCCAGCATTTTCAAGCTACGTGTAGGTTCAGAACAACTGCTTTGCATTAACTCAGTTAATTAAGAGCTTGACAGGGTAGGCAGACTGTAAAGAAGGTATAGAAGAGAAGATTAAGAAGGATTATGGTGGTAAAGTCATTGGGTGATACAGGACAGATACAGCAAGGCAGAGCATATTAGAGCTATGTTAGACTGAACTTAATTACAAAACTAAGCAAGAAATCCTTTGTTCTGGAGAAGAGTCCCCTCAAACTGTAAAGGTTAAATTTTATCTCCAAGCTATCTTGTTATTTAATCTCATCAATCTAAGAAATTAAAAGCAAAAATAATAATTTAAAGCTGACAAGCACTATAAACAGAAATTCTGGTTTAACCTAATCTGATTAGAAGCGACAATAATTGCTGTTATGACTTATGGATGATAACAAAAAGCCTTAAAGTGGATTTGGCATTTCCTGTATATGAGTTACTTGCAAGACATATATTCTGTCAGTATAAGATTTGATTTTTAATTTTATCATATATATATTTAGAAATCTAAAGTCTATTTGTGATTTCTCTGATGAATCATTTTGAACTGCATAAAAAATGTTCCTGATGGGGCAGGTATTATCCCCTGTCCAGAACAGCCTCAAATTTGGATGGTATCACACATACTGGTGAGAGAGAAATGATTCATGCCCATATGTTGATGGAAATATCAACCATTGTTAGAGCCACTTGAGAGGGAATATCTTGCATCATTTCTTCAACAGGAGGAGTTTATTGTCCTTTACAGAATGACAGGGCAGCTGGCGGTGGACTACAGCTATTGATAAATCCTGGGCAAAGCAGAAGAGAGCAGAGAGCACCATAGACTGGTGCATGACAGCTTACAGTTCACACCCACGAAATAATTTTTAAAGATTCCTGAAAAAAACTACATCTTTTTTGCTACTTAAATTCAAAGGTTCTTTGTCTGTTTGCCTGCTTGGTGCGTGTTTTTGTTTGTTTGGTTGGTTTTTTTTGTATTCCTGTTTTATTTCCTGTATTTTTAATTTGAAGCTCGAAAAAAATGGATGTTCACATTAGAAGTTGTGTCAATTATTTGTCATCAATTCACATCAAATGTTACTGATAACAGCCAGCTTCACATCAGGCAGTTCCAGTCTCCCAGTTCTGATAGTTGGACCTTCTAGTTTAAATTTTGTTCAGATTGGACCTGCCTTACCTGAGTAAGAAAAATAAAAATAAAACTAACAAAATGAGGTGGTCAATCTGAAATGTTGACTGCTACAGGAGATTTTTTCAGTATAAATAAGGTCACCGAAGGTACTTTGGTAAGCATTTCAGATACAGTGGGGGAGATCTTTCTTCTACCTATATTCAACTTTTCTGTTGCCTTTTGCTTTCTTTCTCTCTAAGGGAAAGCCCTTCATAGACATGAGCAAGGGGTTTACATTCTGACTGCCTTCATTTTTCAATACATCTCATGCCTATCCAAGGTGGCTGTATACCAGCATGGGTGTAAAAATCAAAGTCCTAAGTGACAACAAGGGGTTTATAAAGAAGGAGGTTGTACATGGGAATCTGCACAAAGTTGCAGGAGCAAGTAAATAGAGCCAGTGCTAAGTGACTTACCTGGCGACACCACAGCTTTCGGAATATCTGCAAGTAGGCCAACACCATAAGACACAGCGGTGCCATGTATGTCACCAGAAAAAAGCATGTGTGATACATTTTGGGGTAAACCTCAGCTGGAAAGAGATTCAAATAGGAAAGGTGCATTTAAATATACATACATTTCAAAATCACCTTAAGAAAAATTATTCATAGAGATATGCATGTATTTTTCAACCTAATAGGATATAATGGAGATGTACGCATTATGGTCAAGATTGCTTTTAGATAATTTCTAGATACAGTCTATTAGAAACATGCTTTATATCTCAAGGATTTCCTATATCACATTATTGATTTCTTATCATAGTATTACTTTACGTATGAGGTCTTAAGAAGTTTTACTTTCTGTTAAAACAGTGATGAATTTTGTTATCTAAAAATGAAAAATTTTGTTATCTAAAAGTAGGAAAGTAATCATCCAGCCTACCTCACCTTGACATATTTAACAGGTTGTGTAACTGTATTTAGTTTTAATTCTGCAAAGGCTGCTACGTATCCCTGAGTAAACTGCACAGTCTCTCACCTACAAAGACTGCAAATGCAAACTACAGCACACAGGACACTGATGGGAGGAGAGACAGGCATTTCATAAATCACTCTTTGGTGGCAAAATATATGTGATTAAGACTCAGTTATTAATTATTATGATTACATTTAAAAGATAGAATCAATACATTCAAGTGCTTTAAACTTAGGAAATCTCCAAGATGGTTTTTGACTCAGCTTTAACAATAATGAGTTTGGTAGCGTTGTGGTCTAGTTTCCCATGCATCTCTTTTCAAAAAACAACTTATGAATGTTATTTGCTTAGAGACAACCATCTCAAAAGTGCTGTGAGAGTATTGAGTTTTAAGAATGTTGGATCTTAAGCTCCATCTGTAGTTTATACCAGAATGTGCAGTGCCTGAAAACTTGTCTTCTCTTTTGTAACATTAAATGTAGTTTGCTATTATCAATTGTTGGTATTAATTACAACTTAACATCTATGGATGGCCTCAGAAAAGGAATGAACATTATGGAGAGTAACAATAAATAGAAGAAGAGAAACTGCACCCCATGAGCAGTTAAATTGCAAGGTAATCCTAAGCATTGCATCTTGGCTAGAGTAAAGAAGGAAAGTTTATGTTAATTTCCAGAATTTCCAAATGTTTCAGGATTATAAGATCTACAAGTGAAATTCTGTATTGATTGTTTCAATTTAAAAAAAAAAAAGAACATACAGAAGAAAAGAAAAAAAATGGTTACGTGAGATCAAAACTTTGGTGCATCAAAATTATTTTCTGCCTGCTAAAGTGACTGAGACTGTGGACCCTGTCAAAGAAGAGTGTGCCAGGAGAACCTCTGAGAGTTTGATCTGACAAAGATACACAAAGACTTTCCCCATAGCTCTCATAGCAGGGAGGAGAACACCATCATGTTAATTCCAGGCTCACTCTCAGATGCAGACTTGAGTAATCTCACACTTGTCATTGGACCTGAAAGTGCCAGCTGGTTCACCAGTCAGAAAAACTTCAGGATCAGGGAGATGGAAACTTGCTACAGCAAAATCCAGCCAATGTTCATTCCCACCAAAGGTAATAGAGATGCTGCCACTGACATTTGATAGTTTTGATGGATCAAGGTTAAAAAATTCAGATTAGTATTTGACTTCTTACTTGCTCTAAGATCCTGTAGCAAACCAGCTTACCAACTCCTAACTAGCAGCTGCAGCTACTAACTCTTGTCAGTGTTCCTGGGGAGCCAGACCATTTGGGGCAGGTATTTTATAATTGGCATTAACCTGAGATTATATGTTGATTGATGATCTCAAAATTGCTTCTGCATTCCAGAAAATGCAGCCTCACAGCAGTCCTGTTAGCCAGGGAAATACCAACATGCATGTTTCACAGGTGGAGAGATTAAGGAGAAACTGGAGTAACGTGACTTACTGGGATCACAGGAGGTCAGAATTGAAAGTACATTCTTTCTGCTCAGGAGGAGGTGCCACCTGCCTCATCAGTGCTCTGCCGGCAGCCAGACCCCTTTCAGGTAGGACGGTACATATTTAAAAGGCCATCTGGAGTTTATGACTTCCAATTTAGCATTCCAAGTAAAGTGAAACATTAAATGAGCCTAGCTATCTACAAAGAACTGAGGACCAGGTTGGAGGAAGATCCTAACACTTGCCTTTGAAGTTTAGCCACCTGGAAAGTGCCAGCTGCTAAACATCAAAGGAAACCTGTCCCTCCTCCACCCAGGGCAAAGCCCTTTGCAGAACTTTTCCCTAAGAAGCATGACTCTGTTTAGCTTCTCAAGCCAAAGAAAAGCTTTAAAGCTGTTTGACAATCACAGCAGCAAGGAGGAGGAGGGCTGGCTAAGGATACCATTCATTTATCAAGTAAGTGAGTTCCAGGCTCCTTGAATGCGAACATCAATCAGTCTGTGGTCCTGCCTGACTGGGACGGCTGAAACTCTTACTGCCAAGCAGAAGAGGATAAAAGTGTCCTTGCCTTCTGTGGTCACAAAACAGACTTCAGGACAGAGGAAGATTGCTCTTAGCTGGAGTGCCCACCTCTTTAAGATTAAAGCAATGACTCTCATGTCTCTGCCTGCTATTCTATTGTAAAGAGAGAATAAAACATAAAGCAAACAGGTGGTCATAGGGGTTGGACAGGGCTCAGATCAGCATTCCTACTCAGCTTCATTCTTACACCATAATTACCCGATAAAGGATCAGCATGTTAAAACAAGCTTTCTTCTGTCTACTGCAGGGGTTATTAAACACATTTTAAAGTTTTCTAAAACTCTATTCTCCACACTGTCTTCCAGTCCCAGCCTGGCATTGGTAGATTGAAACTACAACTTCTGGATTTTTGCCAAAATTTTACTGTATTTGTGTAAATACATATATACATACATGCATACATATACTTATTTAATCAAACAGAAATGAACAGACTCAAAACATTTTGATATATCTAGAAAATTAAACAGTCCCTTAAGCCATAGGTGCTTAATGAAATTGGTACTCCTGACAGCTTTCTTAAGAATAGGGAAAAACAAGACGATCACGTTTGTTGTTTGTCAGTAGAGTTCCCCGGTTCCCTAGTCTCAGGAAGATACCTGTGAGGTTTTGGAGTTACTAATATGGAGAAGCAATGCAACTAAAAGTGTATGTTTTTAAAATAAAGCTTAATAATTCGGGATGTTAGGAAGTGGGTGCCCACAGCAGAGAAAAATCAACCACACAATGCAGTGCTTCCAAACTAAGTTCCTATGTCAGAGTACTTACAGTTAGCTAATACTAAAATTACATCTTGAAACCTAATATATTGTGCATGAGTTAGCAACTTACAATAACACCAAGCATAATTTTAGTATTAGAAATATTCTGACTTCTTTCTGCATTAAAGTATCCCATGAGTTTTTCATTAAACTCTGAACACTTCGATAAACAGGATGCATAAAGCTTCTTGTAGTACTGCAATTTCCAGCTATTTGTTTTCCAGAATTAAGACAATGTGTTTTGGTACTATTGTATGAGTAGTCTAAGAGGAAATTGAACACAAAGTCTTCCCTTTGTTTCCATTCAAGCATGTAGTTTTGGGAAAGGATTATCTCCATATTCTTTTTATCATTTGCAAAGGGCTTGGCTAATGCACTTTGGCTAACACTCTCTTCTTGAACAGCTCTAAGACAATGTACTTAGCTGACTTGGACACATGGTGAACTCATTTTAATATTCTTTTATTTTGGCACTTTATCATAAAATTCAGCACATAGCAATTACAGGCTATTATAGAACTGTGGCCAACTCTGGCTCCTTAAGTGAGCCTGCGTAGGTCACATGTTGGATCCTTCTGCATTCCCAAATAAAATATTGTTATTAGACAGTACTCAAGATGAAAAACCCTCAGCCTAGAATTGGCAATGAATTTTACATTCAGGAATGCCAGAAGCAATTATAAAGAAATTGAGCCCTGTTTTAGGCTGAACTATTGCTCCATTTGCAGTCACTGGCAGCTCTCCAAGAGCACACTCGAATCTTATTAGTCAGGGTGGCGACTATTTGTTCACCATTAAGGAGCCCAAGTGTCACAGCGCTGATCAGATCTTCCCTCCAGACACTCATCAGACTTTTATGGTCTTCAGCAGCTGGTCCTAAGTCTGTGTAGAGTACAGTGTTGTCTCCTGCTTTGGCATCTCTGACATCTTCCTGGACATGGCTTCCAGTTTGTCCTCCATAGCACCTCATGCTTCAGTGGCCCTGGGGTCCCAGAATTACAACAGACTTCCAAAACACTTTGTAAAGTCTCATTAAGCATCCTCTTTTTGCAGTCCCAATCTTGAACATTCACAGTTTAACATCCTTGGAACATATGGCGTACATGATACTCTGCAAAGATTTTATCAGATGTACTCTACTTTTAGATAGCATTAATTATATGCAGCTCTAAACAAAGCAATAAACGCCCAAATACAATCCCTTTCTCTAAATTGACTCTCCTATAGGACTTTCTCAGGGTCTCTTGAGTGTGTGCAACATCTACATTTCCACTTTCTCTTTGCAAATATAGGTTATTTGTAGCAGCATGAATTTCTTTCTCCTTCAACATCCTCCTAGTTAGCTCTTTCTTTGACCCTCTGTATTTGCATAGTCAAAAAAGGCAAAACAAAATCCAACAAAAATGCAACTATTTTCTTTAAAAATATTAGCTCTTTATTTCTTCTTCTGGCTTTAAGACTCACCAGTCTTTTCAAAACGCTGCCTTGTTACCATGTTTTGCTCTTTTTGGGGGCCTTTGTGATTTCAAACCCTATTTTTCAGTAGAAAAACTGCATATTCTATGCTTTGGCCTAACTCAGAGTCCTGAGATACTTTTAACAGAATGGAAACTATTTTTTAATGACACTCTGTTCTCTATAGTCTGAAAGGGATGTGTGTGTGTATATATATATATATATATATATATATATATATATATATATTATCCTCATTGATAAAATATGGTTAACTCTACTTTTACTAAGCAATTCCATGATTTTGAGAAATCTACTTGTAACTTAATGCATACAAAGATTCTTCTTTCAAGTTACTGTGATAAGCTATTATTAGAACATGGAGATTTTTTTAAGGATATCTGAAATGCACCAGCAGAATAACTAGCAATGCCATTATAACTAGCATTGCCATTATTCATTAAAGAACTATTCATTAAAAGAAGAATTATTCATTTTAAAGGCAGCAAGATAAAAATAGGATTGTTATCTCTCAGTGGAGTGAAAAGCTTCCCATTTCAGAAAACTTTTTAATATAAAATTATTTTTTTCATGCTCAATATAAATAATAATTTTTAAAAATGGGAATGTTTGAACTTCCTTTCTGAAGCCACACACAAAAAAATTGATTCTATATGCACCTTTGTTGCCCTGAGATTTGCAGTCTTTTGATGTTTTCATTTCTGTGATGGAGTTTCTCACGCACTTTCTGTAAACACAGTTATGTTTGGCGAACCGTTCCTTTTTGTTTTCATTCCTTCTCCTGAGGCGGAGAAGTTTGATGGACTTTTCGTCTGACCAGTGTGGTTGGAGAGGTGGTAACCTCATCCTCCAATCCACGGTCATTCCTAAGAACATCTATATATGAAGTAAAATAAACAGCCTGGGGCTTTTCCTGGCATCTTTCTGTCCTGAACTAAGCTGGGTCTGCGTGGTTCTTTCATGTCCAAGTACGACACACCTTGTTATAACCCTATCTATCTCTCCAAACATCCAAGTGAAGGCTCACATCATAACCTAAAGACCAGTAGATTTAAGTTTAGACTAATACACTCCATAGGAGTAGAGTCTTGCAAGCACATGGGAGTTTGAGTTGGTTGTGTTTTGTTGGGTTTTTTTTGTAGAGTGGGTGCTTCACCTCGGCATATCTTTGGGCTGCAACTACTTCAGCACAACTGAACACGAGGCACTCTTTAAAATAGTTCTAAGCCTACTACAGACTCTGTAGTTCAAAAGCAACACTTTCCCATTGGGAATCAAAAAGTGGCCAGTACAGATCTGGAAATTCTGAGATTACATTCCCTGATGTCTCTTGACTTCCTGATTAATTAACCACATCATTTCCTAGGTTGAGATTAAAAGAATCTTTGCTGCAGAATTAACCCTGAAGTGATGAAGGCATGAGTAATTGGTTCTGCGCCAAAATGAGTGGACAAAAACTGTACTTGGAATGAATGCTGTGAAAGAAAATAGTCACATAACTACTGCAGTATCCTGCAGCAGATGGGGATACAAAATTGTTCACAGATGAAGAAAGAACACTAGAAGTAAAGAGCAGATTTGTCCTCTCCAATGAAAGACCAAGTACAATACAGCTTAACAGAGGCTTCCTCTAACCTAAAAACTTAGAGCACATCTTTCACATCTTTGTCAGCAATGAGTGCCAGCAAGCTGGTGGCCACCTCTGCCCCCCGCCTTGTCCCAGAGGACTAACTGGGATGAAGGAGATAAAGAACAGGGAATGTGATACCCAGTGTCTTCTCATTAATCCTCTGGTGGCTCTGTGAAAGCCGTTAGCAGGGAAGGAACTTCCAGAACAGCACATGGAAGAGCCCTCAGCAGTTCAGGCTGTTTAAGCTAATTTATCATGATAATTAAGTACAGGTGATCTGGTTGTATTTTATCATAATTGTTCACAGGACTGGAATCTTCTTCTACAGAGGCAGCTCTGGGAGAATATCTGATTGTGTTTTAGTCGGACTCAAGGCTATTAAACAGGCACCTTCTAGTTATATGTTTTGGCAAACTTGGCTTTATTTTCCCGTGTGTGAATAATGGCATTACTGATGGCCATTATATCCAGTGTCAGAGTCACAGCATGTAACTCATGCACCCTGTTAGCGTTGGAGGTCTGCCAAGGCCCACCAGAGTCGAGCCTTAACCATTCGGGTGGGTGGCTCACACCACTTGCTGTGAACGGAGACAAAATAGAAGTAGTTACTCCCTGGCAATCCTTACAGCTTCTTACAGCTGCATTCAGATACAGAACATGTTAGATTGAAAGCTGATCTCGAAGGGCAGGGTTACACTTCTTGTATAGACCAATTTGTAACTGATTGCATTCACAAAGTTATTTAAATTATTTTGTCCACGACAAATTTCAAATTTTGGATTAACTCACTACCCCTTATTGATGCCATCTCTGTAAACTCTGCAGTGACATGTAATTTGAACTCCCAGAAGACATCTATAAAGACTAGTCAAATGCCAGCAATTAGCAAAATATCAGGTAAACAGAAAATCTGTTCTTGCACAGTTACTTCTTAAGGCTAAATACTGAAGTCTTTGTAAACCTGCAATGTCCACCAGTCACAGAACTCTATAAGCATTTAAGGGTGGGAACACCTCTACCCTCTGGGAAGCATTAACACAGTCAAGACACAAGTCAGCCTCATTCATTTAAACTTGAGTTAAAATGTACTTAAAGTCTCAACAACACAAAAGAAATTCAGAGAAATTTCACAGAATTTGAAAAATGATAGTTCCGGGAAAGGTTATATAATCAAGAACATTTTGTGTTATGTTTATACAACTTGACTTCATATTAACATCTCCTGATATTTTTATTATAGCAGTACAAATTCAGCTTGAATGGTCAATGACAGACTCACCTCCCCAGTGCTCATCACACACTGTGAACAAGGTGGTTTTATTGGCTAATCCTGGGAACACACTGCTGCACTCCATAACAATAGCCTGAGGAATCATTATGATGCAGGACACAATCCAGATAATTATAATGCTGTTCCTTGCTCGCTTGGCTGTGCTTTTAAACATCAAAGGGTGACAAATTGCATACCATCGATCCAAAGCAATGCAGCTGAGGGTTAGGACAGACACAGAGACTGAAACTGTCTAAAGAAAAGGAAATATTATGTAAATGTAGGGCTTTTTCTCAGAGTTTCAAAAATTATTTATTGTACTTTTCCCCTCCAGTTTTAAAAATTATTTGTATTTTCAACATGGTTCTTTATCTGCAATTGTCAAATAAACTCCCAGGAAAAAAAAAAGACTCCTTTTAAAATAAATTCTTAAAGAATCACAAGAGATATCCTCATCTGCTGTACTCCTACTAGAATCCACAGGACAATTCACACATTAAGATGCTAACTAAACTGAATAGGTGTAGCAAAATCAAATTTTGAAATAGCAAATTTAATCAACTGGGAATTTATAAAACTTTATCTGGAAAAAGGTTTTAAAAACATTAGACAGCAAATTTTATCTTTTTTTCTTTGTAGAAAAATTTATTTGTTGGTTTCTATGTTATATTAGCATACCAGAGCCATCATTTTGCTTTTTATTTTTCACGAGAAAAATGAAACTCAGGATCTCATGAAAAAGTCCTTGACAACAATCAGTTTAAGGCAGACTAAGACATTTTACCTTTTATTCAGGAAAGGAAATAACCTATCACTTCGATTTTATTCTTTCAATCTGTATGCTAGGTGATCACTCACTCTTCAGATTTTCTTTCACTAGAATGGAGGTTTTGAAAAAAAATGTTGTGATTTTGATTGCTTCAAGTAGAGCTCATAGCTGCTGGAGAACTGTTGCCCTTGACAATGTGGCTCTTTGGCCATAGAGGTATCTTCTGAAAATATAAATTGAGCTGGAGGCACAGAGCTGATGATCTGCATACACTCTGAGTACTGCTTAATTCTTCTGAATTTTAATGACTACAAAGCCTAGCACTTGGCATTCCAGTTTGCCCAGTCAGTTCATCCAAACACCTATTCTTAGAAAAGGTATTTGTCAATCATTTTGATGCAAATGATTTCAAAACTAGTTAAGTCCACAGGTAAATGAGTAGAAGAAATTATTGCTTAAGGCAGACAATCTGATCAACTCCCAGTGAACCTGGATACTTTGACTATTTCTGAAGAACACAAAATCAGTAAACACAAAAAAAGCCCAGATTGCCTTCAGAAGTAGGATTCTCTGTCCTGGACACTTGTATAGCTGTTTATATCCACACAGAGAGAATATTAATGACTTTATTTCTATTTACAGACATTTTTACTGCTTTACATCCCTTCTGAATCATTAAAAAAAGATCACAAAAAGTAAAGAGCATCAGAAAAATGTTCCAAAAAGTGTATTGCTGAAGTCCAACAATCAGATGGATCAAAACCAGTCTTTATTAAGCATAATCATATTCCCGAGTGGAACAGTCTTTTAGGCTTCAGCATATACTCTGAGATACCTGCTCAGTATCAGCTAGAGACTTTCATTGGATTAGTAGTATTGGGAAGATGCTATTGTTATTTCTGGTTTTCATAACATGGGTAATGTGTACACAAACACAGAAAAATAATACCTGTAGGTAGGGAATCACTTTACAGAGGGTCTGCCCAAAGAACCACGTTTCTGTGATGTCCACAACTAAAGTTGCTGGAAGACAAGTAATTGTGACCAGAATGTCAGCCAGAGAAAGATTCACTATGAAATAGTTGGTAACTGTCCGCATGTGATGATTCTTCCACACTGCAAGGCAAACTGAATTTGGAAAGACAAGTTAGTGAGATGGAAATGACTTAGGAAGTGCTTTAAGAGGAAAACATTTGACTTTGCGGAATTAAGGAAATGTTTGTGTCCTTGGTTTAACACAGAATATTTGAACATGCAGTTCAGTACAAGAACCATGTGTTTTCTTTTAGAGTGGAAACAAGAGAGTACATGTAGAGAGATTCTTGATACACAAAGAATAGCTTTCCACAGACTGCAGCGTGGGAAATAATCCAATATATAAAGCATCTTACTTTTCTGCTAGTTAATCTTCACTAACTACTCATACAACGTTCTTTATTTCTCTTTCAAGCCATTGTCTCTAGTCTACAGCAATACATATCTATATCCGTAAAAGTTTATCTGTTTTCTTATGATAGCATGATGCTTAAATCAAATTGCTACAAAGAATCTTGTAAACTGTACCAAGTCAAACATCATTTCATAAAATATTTTGTTGGATTTAATATATCTATTGCATCTGCAGGGAATCTGTAACAATTTGCTGGGTAACTGTGATTTGAAGTAAGTTAATAAAAGTAATTTTTGCTGTATTAAATGTGTTACATTTTTGATGATGATCAAAAGCAGCATGTAGCAGGCACTTTATAAGATGTGCCTTTAAAGCTTGTTTTATATATTTTGTCGCTCTTTTTCAAATTGAAAGACTTTTAGAAATGAGGCGAATCAGTCCTTTAAAATCATTACACTAAATTCATAAGCTGCTAAATTAAAAATGCCATAATTAAGTCTGAGAAAGTATCCCAAAAGTAACTTTTAAAATCATTTCAGAAGACAAAGCCTGAGTGACTGTAGCAATCGAAAGCTTTTGAATTATTCAGATTTTAAATTAATTCACCTGAAGATCTTTAAAAACTGATGCACAAAATTTTCCAGAAACACCACAAGACTTCTTGTAAGACAAGAATACAATTCACGGCACATCAAAGGGTCTTCCCTGCAAACAATTATTCATCCATCATGCAAATCCAGATGAAGATTCAAAGTCTCCTAATCTGTCAGGATATAGCATAATGCTTAATTTAGATATATTAAACAGATCAGAGAATGTCAAAAAATTGAGTTAAAAAGGTCCTCAAGAGGTTGCCCAAATCTAAAATGGAATCTGCCAGAGTTAAGCCACTCTCCTATAGTCATTAAACTAGCTAAAACAGCTGGAAAAAAATACACAGACTTTAAGGCTCATAAGCTCTTGAGATCAGATGCTCCCTTAGATCCTAAGAAGGATGATGTGTCTGAAAGCTTCTGTCTATCTTCCAGCTGTATCAGCTGATCTAATAGAATATATTACTTCATTCCACAAATCTTGTCTTATGCCTTTAGAGCAACAGAACTGCAGCAAGACTACAACTAAGCAACTGTTGGCAAGTTTACATTTTAAAAGCTGTTTCATTTGAAAATACCACACATCTCTTAAATGTGTTGCACTGTTTAATTATCTTCCCTACCAAAAAAAATTCTTCTCATGTCTAATTAACTTTTATTTTGCTGCTATTTATATAACTTTTTTTTCTGCACATAGACAGGGATGAGGAAGAGTTTTTTCCTGCAGCAATGTTTCACATATGTAAGGATTTTTGTTATGTATTTCCTCAGAACTTCAGAGCTCTTTATCTTTTACTCTTAGTCATTTCTAGAACATCTGCAACCATCCTTGTTGCTGCTCTCTGGACACTTTCAGACTGAACCAAACCTTTCTAGTGAGAGTGCAGTGACCAAAACTGGCAGAATACTCTTTCAAGGTCTTACAGATCTTACCAGAGCTGTGGCAGGAGCTGAGATTGCAGTACTTCTTCACGAGGGCTATGTTTAGACGTTTAGACTAGGACATAGAGAATGGGAGAGGCTCGGTGGCCTTCACTTTCCTCTAAGACCAGGTGATTTTATTAACTATCTTTTTAAGATATAGACTTCCAAGGTTCATCTAAAACCTCTGTTGGGATGCAACATATGTTCTTCATATATTTTAATGTGTTGCAGAGATAGCTCTGAATTCTGCAGCTTATATAAATTTAATTTTTGCTATATATGTATCATGCTCTCATAAATGCAAATGAAAACCTCTCTACAAAGATATTCATTGTTCTTGTACTGGTTTTGAAGAGAATACAGTATACATTTCTTCTATTATTTTCTTCCTGAACACAGAATTACAGCTTTTCTTACAAGTGGCCTTAGATAGCTAAAAGACAAGGCTTATAAATTAAAGGCTTAAAGGGAACATCATATTAATTGTATTTTCTTCCCATTTGGAAGATTTAAAGTACCTACCAAAGTAGTTATTTCTTTAGCATTGCATGATAATTACAACATAACTAATCAGAGCTTTATCACTGTCACTCGTGCATGGGGTTACCACAGTTATAGTCTGATAGTGCAGAGGCAGCACGTAACAGGGAATAATACACTGGTGCCCCTCTGGAATATTGTCTGCAGTTGGAAATGCAGTGCTGGGAAAAAAATTGCAATAACTATTTCACTTTCAATAATTTTAATACTTAACTCTAAAAATGTGAATATCTGGACATTTACTTATGGCTGGTTCTTTGTCTTAAGTGCAATTCATATTGAAAGTATGGTCCTGCCTTTTACTTAGGCAAAAGTTGATATTAAGTGGCAATGTTTTTCTGTACTTCTTATTCCTTTTATCAACAGGCAAAAATTGAATAAAATGTTGTTTAAAAGTTCAGGGTTTGGCTACTTTTTTTTCTCATATTATGGTTTCAACAGTCCTGTGTTCTACCCAGTCCAGACAAGATCATCATTTTCAGCCACGGATGTCAGTGCCTAAAGGTGCAAGGTTTAAGCAGATATGTTTGGTCTTTGACCAGGCCTATTCCCATTCCTGTGCTGGTCCATGTGAAAAAGACCTGAACATAAACATTATTTCTGGTAAAACAAATCCATTAAGTTGACAAATATGAGGTCAATCTCACTGGCAGCCAGCTGTATCAGAAATCAATTCATAGCATTCTGCATGTTGAGTTCAAAGCTGTCTATCAGTATCAGCAAATGAAACCTCATGATACCACAGAGATCTAAGGAATATTACCATTTTCATCTTTGACACAAAGAAAGTGAAGTGCAGAACAGAAGTTGTTAAAGGCTGTACAGTAAATCAGACACAGAATAAGAAACTTGGACTCCTAATTCCCAGCTGTGTACTAAACCTTCCAGATCACACTGACTTAACACAGATGGAATTTAGATGAACTTCAGTATTTGCTGTTCCTCAGAGTAATATAAAAGACTATGCCTCTTGCTACTCAGGGTGTACAAGTGTTCAAGAAAGCCAAAGTACAGAAAGTAGCCCTGAATACCTTTGACTTCTAATCCATGGGGGTAGGCACCTGGAAGGTGAAAAAGCCCAATAGTTTGCAAGCATAGAAATGCAAGAAAATTTGTTACTTTATATTTCTCTGCTTATGCTTGTCTATTTCCCCTTTTGACCTCTTCTCTTCTTTGCAGCATAAAACATTTTCCATTCTTTCTATGGCACATAGCACAAGAGCACCTTAATCAGCTTTAAGTTTACATAAATGTTTACATACTGCCATAATAATTAAATATCCCAGAAACTCATTCCATGAATGTATATAGAAAAAAAAAAAAAAAGAGATTGTGAAAAAAAAGCCTCTGAAGAGGAAGGATTCTAAAACCAAGTCAGCTTTCTCTGCCCTTGTTGCCCTCTGCTGTTTGCAGTACTGTTTTCAACCTGCCACATGCATTGGTAATGTTTTCTTTCAGTGCAAGGCTAAAAAGCTGTGAGGATCTGTTCCGAGTTATTTGAACAGGACAGAATGATAGAAAGACATAAATGGGTCCTAAATGACATAAAGTTAGTTCAATACATTCCTTCCAGACTCACTGTGTTTCTGAGTTTACTACAGCCCAAGGTTATTCTATGTAGTCTTGGACAATAGCTTCATCAATAGTGTTCTAGCAGCTCATCGAGAAAGATTCTCTAGCCTGTGCCGAAAACCTGCTATTTTATAGGAGTGAAAAATAATTTGACTATGCCACTGAATATTGTGCAGCTAGTTAAGTGTCAGAACAAAAGAATTTCATAAACTCTCCACTTGCACTCCTTTAATTACACATTTTCATCTCAGGCAGTTTTACAGAGAGGCACTCAGCTCACATATAAACACTCAAGTAACATGCTAGGGAAAGAAAGCTCCATGGAGTGGAAATGCCATCTGCCTACCCAAACAGAAATAGCAGAGAGCTATGACTTTCCACTTATCTTGGAGAAGAGAAGAAAGGATAAGAAAGACAATAAAAATTCTCAATTGGGGGTGTATTTTACCAAAAAGTACTTCAAAATCATAAAATAGGAGATGAGGCCAGCCTACTTAAAAAAACTTGGGAGATACCACAGTGTTAACAGGATGCCTGTTTAGCTGGGGCACAGAAGAGCTCTTTAGATCTCCATTAAAAATATGTGAAATACTAAAAATACTTGACTAAAACCTCAATTTAACATTATATGCAACGCTTTTATGCAACCTTTGATGTTCCTAGCTATAAATGGGACTGAGAAGGAAAGTGGTGTTAACACAGACATGGAAAAAAAGAGAATTAGAAGTAAAAAACAAAAAAAAGGAGAGAAATTTTAAAAAGCCATTCAGAAACATGCTTCTGCTCTGCATGATTTTCCCTACTGCTAGTGCTCTAATGGAACCTAATTACCTGCCCAATGCATTGTACTATTTTCCATATTTTTGCTTTTATTTTACAAAACCACTCAGAGTTATTCCTGCAAGTGCAAACACACAGGCCAGCTTCCACAAGGAGCAGCTCTTTTTCTAAGGGCTGTTAGACTGTCCCAGCTCCTTCATCACCGTGGGCACTTTCCTTTTCTTTCTCCAGACTCAGCAGAGCTTTACGCAGAGCGCTTGCTGTTCCCACTTCTTCCACAGAGTGTCAGTGAAGGCTCGGAAACCAGCTGGAGCAGCCGGACTGAAAGCGTTTGGAAAAATTTGTGGAGGCTTTCCAGAAGGGAGGACAGTTCTGTGATAACGAAGCTGGTTTGTCGACCCATCCTCCAAACATTGACGATCTCCCATTCCCCAAAAAAGTCTCGCAGGAAAGTCCCAGCAAGGACAAAAAAGTAAAAGGTTAAAATCAAAGTTAAAATTTAAGATGGATTGCTGTTAGAAATCCATCAAGAAAGCTTCATCTCATATTCCTGAAGAAAAAAACCCTCTCTAATATGACAATATAGTGAGATTGGTATTTTTCACGTACAAATTAAGTCTGTGTGGTTTAGTGTCCGGAGGCATTTTAATTAGAGGCTGTAATGGTGTTTAATCAATTAGCACAGCTCATTGTATCTCAAGCTGAATATGAAAACAATACAAAGGCTCCATCTGGTATAAAGTGTAGCTGCTTGCCTCCTGGAAGATTTATGCTGTCTTGAGCATATTAAACACTGTGCTGCAGTCCTTCCGCTGGTGGACTGCTGGGTCAGCTGTCAATTTGTTTTCTACATGTCAACCCTAAATCATTTCTCTCACACTCCAGAAGTCTTGTCAACCTCTTATTCAATGGGTCATCTTTCAGTGCAACTTCCTGGCCAAAATAGAAATGTAATTTCCATAACCAGCAGTACCTGACATTTTCATATGTAAAGGAATGACTTTATCTCTTATCTAATTTTTGATGAATAATAAATCCCAGATGGATGTAAACAAAGAATTATCGTTTTTCATACTAAACCACAATGATTTTATTTTGCTTTGGTAATTCAGTCTCACAACTGTTTGACTAAAATATCATAATATGGTCATCCACAAGTTATTTGGAACTGATGCTGTGATTATAAGACCTGGTAATCAGCATCTCCAAATGCATTAGGCAAAAAGCTTCTAAAAATCTTTACTCCTTCACAGTATTTTACAACCACTGACAAAAAATGGGATAAATAGTTTTGAATTACACATTATTTATTCTCTATCTCCTAACCTACCCTCCCCCCCAACTGTTTTCCCCTCACAATTCATTGGTTCTCCGTGTGGAATTCCTCCTCTTGTTCTCTTTTGGTGATATTACCTGCTGCAAATCAGGATCTGAGTGGTGGGGTGTCAAGCAACACAATCACAGAAGTCTGAAAGGGAGGCTAAGAAGATATGCTACCAAGGAATTCTGGAGAGCTAGAGCCCCTGTAAAAACACTGAATGTATACTGCTGGAAGGAAAAATGCTGCCATTAAAACTACCTTCATTATGAATGACGCCTGCTTAAGGATTCTTCTGCTTTGACTTAAAAGTCTAAAAATTAGGTGCCTAAGACTAAGCTTATTTTATTTAAGGACGGCTTTCCTTCCAACAATTTCATTGATGATCTTGATTAAGGGGAAAGAAGCACTTTAACTAAATTGCAGAGGATATTTAATTAGGGGTTTTTGAAACCAGCAATGAGAACAAAAGATCTAAAACAAAGCAGTATCTTCTTTGAATAGGGAGATATCTAATCCTTAGGCTGTCCATCTCTTACCCACTATTAAGCTCTAAACTCACACATTACTTCATTTTTACATAACTAATCTTATCTGAAAGAAAGGAGACCAACATGAGACCACGCGTACATTGAAAAGTAATAGAAAGAATGACACAAAGAAAATACACTGTTTTATACAATGGTTTTTTTAAAGGAAATACTGAAAAAAAAAATCCTGTAACAATAGGTAACAATACCTGGCAGATAAGAACTGTCCTTGAATATGTGGTGTGATAGCTGAAAAGACAGACAATACTCTGAGCAGAGGAATTACACAGCCTACCAGTGAGGCGATAGCTACTCATCAGCAGGGAACACTCGATGTGTTCAAACACATATTTGAAGAAATTCTTAAAAACATGACAAAAGGAGCAGGTGGCTAGGTCATGCTCCCTGTGTATCACATATAAACACGTGTGCACATGTAGGTTCCATCACACAGGAAAAATACTGAAATGGTAAAAAATGTACTTTAATAACATAGAACACATGAGATCCCAAAGTATTTTGTTGAATATCAGCTTCACTGGAATGTACTAATGGGCAACTGTCAGCCGCAAAAGACAGTGAGGATCTACACAAATAAAACAGATATACAGCAACTAGTTTGCTTGCAGCAATATGTTCTATTGTACTGAAGGTTTTAAACAGACTTAAGAGTTGAGGGTTGTGGGTTACTCATGTGCTCCAGCTCACTTCTACATCTTAGGCACTGGCATTAGAGAAGAAAACAAGAACTGAATTGTGTGTGCTGGAAGCTAATGTCTACAGACCACAACTGGGAGTAATAGCACAACCATCTAATCGGCAGAGGATTCATTTTCTAACTCGGCCACATTACATAATCTTAGGCAATTAACAATCTAATGGAAATGGGAGTTATTAACAGGAGATCAGCTATGCTACAAAAACAGGCTGCCCAAAAGGCCAGGTTTGGTCAGCTCTGGAGGAAGTGAAAGGTGCCATCAGAGAGTTTTCCTAATCTAACTGTATTGATTAAGACAGATTGGTTTAAAATGTCCCACCACACACACACACACACACACACACACACACACACACACAAATCATTACCAGTATTAACTGGCAAACCCAGTCATCTCTGCAGAGCTGGCTATACTGATTGACCAGATGTTTCATAATAATAATTGATATTATTACAAATAAAGCCTACAAAATCTTTAACCACACTTCCTATTACAGATAGAAGAGTCAGAAATACAGCTGTCATACTGTATGACACTATGATAAAAAGATTTCACACTTTGCTGATTCAATTTAAAGCTGCATGACATTAAAATTAAGGTGTGCTTTACATCTGAAATGGCGTGCAACTTTGAAAACATATGCTTCAAAAAGCATCCATCAGTCACTGCAAGATGGAGTTGCACTAGGAAAAACCTTTCCATGTCCACATCTGTTTCAAATGAAGATGTAAGAGTGCCTTTTCTGCAGGATATACAAAGAAAACACAATTCACTATGCTGGTGACATGTTCCAGTAAGTATCTTCCATATTGTAGAACTGAATCTGTATCATGGATCCTCATGTCAATGTAATATTCCACAAACTGGCTAAAATCCTTGCAGTCCTACTGTGCTAAGAACCAGGAGACAGAGCACAGTTCTGCCAGGGCTGCAACGTCTGCCCCCTGCCCAGGAGCTAGCTGCCCATGCTGGAGGCCAGCTCTGGTATGGGGCAGCATGTAAGCTGGGACCAGGCTTTGGGAACAGAGCTTTTGGAGTTTTGGAGTACTCTTTTGGGAGTCAGCCTTTTGCCGCAGAGCTGCATTTAAGCTCAGGCTCTCACACTAAGCTCAGGCAAAGATCAGCTTGCAAGTGTGCTTTTGCCTTGCTGAATTTGATTGTAAAACTCATCCTCTGACTTGACCTTCTGGCTTAACCTCAGATCTGTTTCATCACTATGGATTCATCTGGTGATTGCTGGGAGGTGACTGAAACCTGGTAAACATCTTCAGACCTACCAAGCTCTCAGGCACTGTGGGACTGTGTTGGTGAGTACACTGCCCTGTCAGTCTTACTGCTGCCCTCAGCTCCTGGCACCCCTTCCCCCGGGGAACACTCCATCATAGCTCTTCTCTGACACATTCCACTTGTGAGACAGACAGTAAGTCAGCTGCTTATGTCCAAGAAAACAAAGAAGGTTTCACTTGACATGCAACACAGAAAATAAACTATGCTTTATAAACAAACACCCCAAACCCTTCAATTTTTTTTTTGTTTTGAAAGATGGTCAGTAATCCCTATGTTATGCAAACACCAATGTACTTCAACTGATACTCGAACTCTTACATAAATTGAGCTCATACTTTCTCTTAGGTAGATAAAATACATACATATTGTATCATTTCCTATGTGCTGTCTTCTTAACAATGATAAAGCCATTCTAGTTATTATTCATCCAACAGATAAAGGTGACTCTCATGCTGATATTACAAACACAGTCCTTTCAGTGCCAGATTCCCCAAGTAATCTGGAAAAAAAATGAAATGTAATAATTTAAAATGTAATTAAATGAAATATGCCTCATCTACAGCAACGAAACAGGATTCACAAAGATCCTTTAAGAGAATAAATGACTCATCCAATTCTACCAACACAGGCATGTATGCCTAGACCTCAGTATTCACTGGATATCTTTAAAATTATAACAGAGCAGCATTTGAGAGAGTTGCCTATTCGTAGGCATTGAGCAGGATTCTGGTTAGAATTAGAGACATACACAGATTTTTTTCTTCTCCAACCCTAAAAAAAAAATCAAATGAAGGCTGTTGAACTCTATGAGTCAGACTATGAACTCTGAAGAATGGACCACAGTTGGGTTCTGTACAGATCTCAGCACCACTAGAAGTTACTGTAAAACAGGTAATAAATGATACAGCTATCCAGAGAAGGGTAATCCTCTCACAATCTCATTCTGAGTTAGAATGAAAAACAAGTATCACCAAACTGTGTGAGCAAAGAAAGTTTCTGAGATTTCTCACTGATGTACTGCATGGTCTCTTACCCTTGGAAGCCAGCAGTGTTGAGGACTTTCAAGCTGGGCACTGGCAGCCTGTATGTGCTAAAGATTTCAGCTCCTGCCAGCTCTGGGGAGGCCTGCCAAGAGGCCCAGCAGCCCAGCTGGTGGGATGCCAGAAGGTTGCTTGTTTTGCCTTCAGTCTTTGATCACACCAAGTGATCTCTGCCGTACATTTTCATTTTGATGAATGCATGTTCCCTGAGAGAAACGATTTCATCAGAAAAATCCTGACCCATGTGAATGAATAACTTCAACAAGGACCATTTGCATTCTCCATATGTATAAAAAGAGTTAAATATACGTAGTTGTACATTACTTTTTAATCCTTTGTAGTCTTACTCCAGTTATTAACTACTGCAACTGATCAGTCTGGAACGGTGTCAGTAACCAGAGACCTCCAGACATCCTAAAAATACCTGTCCTTCTTTAATTATCTAGTTTCCTATTTCCAAACAATGTTTTTACTGACACATTTTCAAATAAAGAAGAAACAGGTCTTTACAGTCAACATACATCCTACATTAAGAAATCCTATGTTTTGTACTAGATGTGCAAAGAAATTGCAAGAGTTTCATTGCTCTGCAGTAGTAAAGAAAAATTTTGGTCTTATTTGCAAAACAGTTAGTCCTTAACCTCCACACTTATTCTGCTTCTAGTGATAAACAGTGACCAAGTGAAGAAGAAAATAGGACAAATCATACTGATATTGCCATCTAGATTTCAGATTCTCTGAATATTCATGTAAATATGCCATAAAATCATCTTAAAATCTGTTTCTTTTCAATGGCTTACACTGAAATACCTGGTGAGCAGCCAACCCAGGCATACAAGAGAATCATTGACAGGAAGCACTTGAGTGCAATACTGAAACCTGCATTCAAATACAGAGACTTGCTAATATCTTTCACTTTAGCTGGTCTGTGCAGCAGCTTGGACAGTCTGTGTCAACTCTCCTAATTAAATTTAAAGCTAAATAGCAATGCAGACCATGTTATGTGCTACTATTAGTGGAATTCCTGCTGTGTATCTCACTCAAGAACCCACTAGATGTCAATCAAAGTTTGAGCTGATTCTACCCTTGTTTTTTAATTAACTGTCAGAATGCTTCAATCCAGTTTATTACTAATATCTGAGGGATGTGCTGCGCCTTCCACTTGCATGGATATAATTTCTGGGACACTCCTAATCCCATGTGAGTGCACAAACCAAAATAAGAAGCAGAAAAGTAATTTTCAGCACCACATCTGGAAAAAGAGAGTCCTTCCTGGTTGCTTAAGTGTTATTTGGATAGGACATGTTAAAAATAGAATCAAAGCATTGACTCCTCATGCCACGAGTCCTGCAACACGGGGCAAACGTAAGCAAAAGAATGCAATGCATCATTAATGATGATACTATAAAGCACCAGTAGCCACTTCTATTTAGAAGCACTCCTGCTCTTTGAGAAGGTCCACAACTAAATCCCAGATTAACCTTGAATATGGGTTTTTCAAGCAGCAGAAATCAGCTTCTCAGAGAAATCAACATGTGCAGTGTTCTACATCAGAATTCACTGTAGTAAAAATGTTTCTCAAAAATGTCTTTGGAAAGAGCACTAGATCACATCCATTTCTCTCCTCAGAATCACATGAGCCTGCAATCAGTGCAGTGTGAGCTTTCTCGAATAAGGATGAGACAGTATTCAGCTAACAAGCACCTGCACCTGCAGATACCACAAACAACTCACCCCTAAACAGAACCAGCAATTTGGAGCAAACAGCTTGAGGAGGATCATAGAATCATTTGGGTTGGAAAAGACCCTTAACATCGAGTCTAGCTGTAAAGATGAATTACCTATTGTAGGATTTACTGTGATTTAGAGGAATGGATAGAAAGGTGTTCAGGAACTTACTTCTCTGTCCATTTTAAAACAGAGATTTGCTACCATGTACCACAACTTGGAGAGAGAGATTTCAAAGGACAAAAAGTGGATATTCCATCCAGTAAAATGAATGGTGGGTGAACAGCCAGGTAGATGCCAGTTTCCATCCCAAACAAAGAGTTAACATACACAAATGCAAGGAAAGAACAGGGGCACATCTGCATTGGTATCATCTCTACTTGTGACTGCAGAGAAGAAAGCTTTTCTCCTCGTGGCTTCGGGGGAAAAAAGTGTAAATAGAGTGAAAGCTCCTACAGCTGAAGATTTGACCTTGAATCTTTACAGGCAGGAGGACAGCTTATTTACAGTGGGTGGAGGAAAACAGGTAAGCACAGGTGGTTCTCCTAAAATAGCCTTTGCTCAAAATCAGAACGAAGGACAGTTTTTTCCCTAGTTTAAAATAAAGCCTCTTTGCCAGGGCTGCTATCTTTACACTGTCTGTCAAGCTGGCTGACGAGCAATGGACTGAGCAAACGTGCACACAAGCACTTAGTGCAACGCTTCAGAAATACTAACAAAAAAAAAAAAGCATCATCAGTCCGTTGAAATTTTAAAAAATGCCTTTAAAAATGTTGCCTTTGGCTGTAGTCTCCTTTGAATGTCACTTCGGGAAGCCTGTAGAGTTTGCAGCGACAGCCCTGACACGCACAGTTCCTTCTCAAAACCATGAATGAAAGACCCGTATGGCGGGGCGGGGCCCAGCGCGCTCCGTTCATGCCAGCACCACGGACAGACACAGGGAATGCCAATGGCCGTGACTGCAGCCCAGGGGGTCCTCCTGGCGGAGCCGGCTCCCGGCGCCCACACCGCGTCCATTCACAAACGCAGAACTGCTGAGGAGCAGCGCCTGCCCCGCTGCCCCGGCCACCCGCAGCCTGAGAAGGCACGGCAGCAGGGAGGAGGGCACGGCCGCGGGGAGGGAGGGCACGGCCGCGGGGAAGGAGGGCACGGCCGCGGGGAAGGAGGCACGGCCGCCCCGGGCGGGTGTGTGCACACGCGTGGCCGCGCTCCGCTGCGCCAGCACAGGCGCCCGTTCCCACAGGCCGGCGAGAGCCCCGGCAGCGGGCTCGGGGGAGCGAAGAGGAGCGATGGGGAGCGGCGGGCGGGCTGCTGACGGCCAGACCCCTCTGCCGCTCCCACACACCGCTCCCGCCCGCCGCCCCAGCCCTCCCTCCGTCCCTTCACTATCCTCAGCTCTCCGCCACACTCCAGCGCCCCTACCGCTCCCTTCGAGGCGGCCGCCGAGCAGCCCCGGTGCCCCCGCCGCCTCCTTCAAGGATGAATGGAAGCGGGAGGAGGCGGGCTCCAGCAGAGGCGCCGCCCCGCCTCGCTCCCTCAATGAGCGCCCGGGAGGGGCCGCCTCGCCCCCGCCTCACGTCCCCGCTCCGCTCCAGCCGCGGGGGACAGAGCTCCGAGGAAGGAGCCGCGCGTTCTGCGCCCACCGGCAGCTGAGGGGACACCGCCGGCTCCCGTGCCGGGCCCCTCATCCCGCGCCCCTTATCCCACGCCCCCGTCTCTGTCCTGGGGAATCACCCCGCGTTCGATATCCCCAGCACGGCGCCGGGCTCCGCCGGCCGGGCCGGGGCTGCGAGGGGGAGCAGCATCCTCCCGAGCGGGCTGGGAGGCGGGGCCGCCGGCCGTGCCGGGAGGGTTCAGCACCTCAGCCCGGGGGACAGGGGCGGGAGGCGGCCGGCAGCCGCGGCTTTCCGCCGCCGGGCCGCCCCGGTGCGCTCCGCCACCCCCGCTCCCCATGCCCGGCCCCAGCCCCGGCAGCGAGCGGCTGCCGCCGCAGCCCCTCGCCCGCGCAGGGGGAGCGATTTTTACAGCCCCGTCCTCGCAGCCTGAACTTTCCCCCTCGGCTGGGGACTGCCGCCTTACCAGCGGGATACGCGAAACCCACCCCGGTTTCCAGCCACCCTCCACGCAAAACCCATCTCGGGAAGGGAGAACGGGAAGTTTGGGGGAGCTCGACTCACCCAGGACGTTCCCGACGAGAGCCACAATGAAGACGACGATGTAGCCGGCGATCAGCGCCCATTCATATTCCTTGGGATGCAAATACTCCTTCCAGAGATATCGCAGGAACTCCTCATCATCGTAGTCGGAGGAAGGGGTTAAAAGAGCCTCCCGCGTCTCGTTTAGTTCCGACCCACTCGTCCAATTCCTGTACGGAGGGGAACCATCCTCTGGTTGAATCCCGGACATCCCTAGTGGTTGTTCCGGGGGCTGGGAAAAAAACAACAACCAACAAACCCAAACCCAAACCCTCTCAGAGCATCCGAGCTTTCTCCCGCCCGTCCATCGAGGCTTGTGGTTGCCAGTGCGAAAAGCGGGGTGTGGGGAGAAAAATGACGCGGGAACTTACGGGAACCAATGCGGGAACAGGCTGGGGATCCGCGTCGGTCCCCAACCCGCCCTGACCAGCCTTTTCCCCGACCGGGCAACGGGTCCAGCTTCCCCCGCGGAGGCTGCACCCCCTGCACCGTCGTGGAAAAGGCTGGTCGGGGTAGGTTGCATGCCTCAGGTGCCAGAGTGCACCCGCCCCCCGCTGGAAAAAGTCACGTCCGTTTCAGACGGTGTCGATTTTTGTTCCCCACACCATGCACGCGCACCTTCACACACGCCCGCATCTCTGCATGCCTCCTCCTCCACCCCCCGCTTCAGCTCATCCCCAGGTCCTCATCTCTCCCCCCAACACTTCTTCCAGTTTGCTCATCCCTCTTCTGTCACTGCTTCTCCTCGGTTTCTCACCCACTCTTGCACAAGCACTTTCCTTTAGACCTTTCTACATTATATTCCAGATATATTCAAGATATTTGTAAATTAAAGGCTGTGGAAGGCTGCGGTGGAAGGAAGTGCAGGGTTAAAGGAGCCATTAAAAAGCAGTGGCTAATGAGGCTGTCTCCTTTCTGTGCTGCTTTGAAAGGCTAAAACAGGAACCCTGTGGGCTTCCCAACCCTGGTGGGAAAATCCCTAAGAGAGATGAGCAGACAAATGTGAGGTTTCACTGGATTTGAAGGTTGTGACACCTCACTGTGGCTTGCGTTTAGCATGCATTCACTGCATTGAGGTTGTTTCAAACATCCAGCTTGGGATGTCAACACAGCAACTGCCCCTCAGATATTCTGAAATGAATAACTGGGAGAAAACAGTTCAAGAGAACCCAGAAGTGCTAGTTAAACAGCATGATAGGATACCTGGCTTCTAGTCATTGCTTCTTGAAATATTTTCATACTTTGCCAAGTGTACACTCTCTGAAAGAGAAGGGATAGGTCTGGACTTGTCCCTCCATGACTGATAAAATCCCCTTATTCAGGCAATCTGTTCACTTCCTATCTGAATAATTTAACGAGTCTGATAAAAGCACCATTTCTGTTGTGACACGGCACAACTTGCTCAGTTAAGCATTTCGGTGCAGGGTCTGCACCTCCATAGAAATGGAGGAAGTATTATGATACGACTCTACTTCCACCACATAAGCATAATAGAGAGGCAGATATTCATCCACTAACACCATGCTTAGAGTGCTTAGCTCTAGACTTTAGGCTACCAATTGTTCTTCATTGGTGTGCAGCCTTCTCTACTGCCTTCCAAGTTCAATGCAGCATACCTACACCTGGAATACCTCCTCCTATTTCTATAGACCTGCTCACTTTGCTTTAGTTCCTTGTAAAACAAAGAAAAAATTATTTCCTATTCCACAGGGAACCTGAGTGAACCTTTTAGTCTAAATAGGTTATAGAGTGAAACATGCTCAGATATACAGGTAGGATCAGCATCTGTCTTACTTAAATTAGAAGGATAGAGTTTGAAAACACCATAAACAAAGATCAGATACTCTAGAACTAATGAAAACACCCAAGGTTATATTAGTTGAGGTATTAATATTGAGAAGTGATTTAAACTCCCCTGATGATGTGGGAATGCAGGATTACTTGGTACGCAAAAAGAGACCTATTGAAGGAGCTTGTCATGGTCTTTGCTAGTGGCAAAGAGATTTAGAGAATGACCATTTGTTAATCAATAACAGATAATCACACTCATGCTCCAGGTTGTTTCCTGTGCTAAAATGTTTGTAATTCCACTATTTGCTTCCAAGTTGCCAAAAAATCAAGTAATGTCTTTTTTGACATAGAGTTTCTTCCTCCCTCACCAGTAGTAACCCCACCTGCAGTGCAGCATCCAGTTCTGAGGTCCCCAGCACAGGAAGGACATCGACCTGTTGAAGTTAGTCTAGAGGAGGGCCACCAAGGTGATCAGAGCGAGGAAGCACCTCTCCTATCAGGAAAGGTTAAAAGAACTGGGATTGCTCAGGCTGGAAAAGAGATGGCTTAGAGGTGACTTAATTGTAGCCTCCCAGTACCTGAAGAAAGCCTACGAGAAAGATGGAGAGAGACTTTTTACAAAAGTATGCAGTGATAAGATAAGGTGAGGGATGGATTTGATCTGAAAGAGAGTAGGTTTATATTAGACATTAGGAAGAAGTTGTTTACTGTGAGGGTGGTGAGGAAGCTAAACAGTACCCAGAGAAGTTGTGGGTGTCCCATCCCTAGAAGTGTTCAAGGCCAGATTGGATGGGGCTTTGAGCAACCTCATCTGATGGAAGGTTCCTTGCCTATAGCGGAGAGGTTGGAACTAGATGATCTTTAATGTCCCTTCCATTCCAACCCAAGCCATTCTATGATTCCTATGAATAGTAAGAAATGGAATTAAAAGGGCATAAATATTTGGAAACAACATGAATTTATGAAAAACCTGTCATAACACTAATTTTTTTTAATAGGATTACAAATTTGATTGATAAATACATAAATAATTGATTATGCACATTAATTAGCTGCCTAAATTTGGTATTCCTAGAGTACTGTAAGACATTTGCTTTGATTGATACCACACATTCTGATTAGGCAGCAGGCTAGTAAAAAAATCAATATAGCACACATTATAAAGATTAAATATGGGTTAGCTAACAGATCCCAGAATGAAATAGTAGACAGAATCATTGCCAAGCCTGTGCATTCCTAATGTCACTTCTTGGTTCTGTTATTCTTCAATGACCTTGAAGAAGCTGGCAGATGACCCAAACATCAGGTGTAATCAGCTAAAAACACATGCCCATCATGAATCTGTAGCCAGAAAGCTTCACTTGATCCTTGATTGTATAAATGAGTATACCTGTGAAAACAGATTATGTTTTAAAGTATGAGTGAAACTTAACTTAGTGAAAGTATTCACTATGTACAAAACTCTGCTACTGATGAAATGGTTTTCAAATGGAACCATTTTTGCTATGCATTTTAAAATCAAGATCAAATGCTTTTCTAAAAGATAAGTGCTAGATGAGATGAGAATTAATTCAGAAAAATCACATGACATGGAATGTAAGAGGTCAGACTAGATGATTATGGTTGTCCCCCTCTGGGTTTCCAATTTGTGAAAGTGTGTTAGCTAAATGAATTCCCCTGATGAATTTTGGTTCTGATTTATCTTTTCTTTTAATTATACTTTCTGCATCAAGCTTGGTGCATCAGTTTAAATCTGTTCCTTTAATATGAAAATGCACAGCAAATGTTCAAAATTATGTAATTCTTATTTTAACTGTTTTTTTTTTTCAGTTCAAAGCCTGCTTAACATGTGGTGTTACAAACTTCTACAACCAAAAAATATACCAGCAACACAGCACTTAAAAGAAGCTTAAACTCAAGTGTATATCTATTAACCCTCTTATCTCAGGAGAGTACTGTCTGGTACTTTATTTAGCTAAAAGGTTCACTCTTCTAATCCATAACTTTCCATCACTAATCCAAAGATACTGAAATTAAATTACCTGCCCCAGAAGATATGTCTTGTGGCTTTCAATATCACTTATTATATGATATTAGACCATGTGAATATAAATCAAACAGAATTTTATGCTTTATTGCATCTGATAGCTCACAGGAACTGACATTCATAGAGAATAAACAAACCTTACTTCAGCATCCAACTTTATCGCTTCATCAAACACATTTCCCCTCCATAACAATAATTTTATTGCAGACCTACATTTTTCTTAATCACAAAAATAGGCAGCATTTTTTCTTCTGTCAGAGACTAGCCCTTTCATTTTAAAATCTATTTGATTCAGAGGATTAATTCCATAGCAGTCAAATACCATATTAAATTAGGAGCCCTTTTCTCAGATCAGAATTAATTTAAAATTTCTTGCAAACTTGGTTAAAGAGGCAGCTCAGCTGGAGAGCTTCTATTCTGCCTTTGCTGAACATTTGAGCAGATGATTTTGTTGTTGGGAAGCAAACTGCATGAACCCAAGCACTGAAAAGAAACAGACTGCTGTGCTGGCAGTAGGGACAGACTGTGCGAACATCCATCCATCCATCCATCCATCCATCCATCCATCCATCCATCCATCCATCCATCCATCCTTCCTTACTTCCTCCCTTCCTCCCTCCCTCCCTCCTTCCTTCCTTCCTTCCTTCCTTCCTTCCTTCCTTCCTTCCTTCCTTCCTTCCTTCCTTCCTTCTTTCCTTCCTTCCTTCCTTCTCATTTAACAGCTTTTTTCTGTTCCTTTATCTCGCTCATGAAATATGCCCCAGACAGTAGGAAACCAACAGCCTTACTGTTTATTTACTTGAGTCATCCTGGCCAGTCAAATTCCAGATTTTGCCTGTGAAGGTCCTCTGGTATCTTTCCTCCTATAATGGTATTTCAAGGTGGAAGTGCTGCTCCTTGGCAGCAGCACTTAGTAGTTTCTGAGAAGCAGATGGACTATTATCAACCAAATAGTGAAGACGATAAATGAGCAAGTAGAAACAAGCTAAGAGCAAGAGAGGAAGACTGAAAGAAAAAGCCAGGTTTAGAAATCTGTACAGCCATCAGTTTCATTGGGGTGATAAGGACAGTGCCTATCAGGCAGTGAGGTGTAAAGGACCACAAAAGAAAAATAGATACTCTACTGTATTTTTTGGTGAACAGAATGAATTACTTAGTGAACCTTATAAGTTAACTCAGTGATGTTCCATCGCACGATGCATTTGCAGCACCACGTTTCCTTTAGGTCTGTTCTTGTCTTAGCATCAATTCAGTGATGCATTGTAGGTTAAAGATTCAAAACTAATTTTAACGTAAGAGATATTACTCAAACCTGCTGCTAAATCTTTTGAACTGTGGATATGAGAAGCATTTGGAAATTACCCTTATTTAGGCAACCTCAGGCATTTTTCTCTTTGAATGTAGAAAGCAGGATCCTGTTAAGCAGGATCTTGTTTTAAACAATGCAAAAACTTGCAAAGGTATTATTACCCCAAAATAACAAGAGTATGAGCAACACTGTATTGATTTATTAGCTGACTAGCACCATTAAAATGAGTCAAAGCTAAGATAATTTGCTCTGCTTCTAGTAGTGATCAGATAAGAAAAATTAGCTGTTGGTTAGCTCATGCCATCTTCATTATTACTATCCACCAATGCAGAACATATTTGAAGTGAAAAATTCTGATTCTAGTCTCATTCACTCTACTGTAAATTAGAAGTATCTTCATTCATGTCAGTAAAGTTATGCTGCTAATACAAATTAGAATAATAGAATGCATAGTTGTTCAAATTCAGATGAACTGAAAGCGATATGAGAATCTTCTGATTCTTGGTGAAAACTCTGTTGTCCAGCTGGGAACAGAATTGCCTAACATCATTCCTGTATGTTACAGGTACAGTTTCCAAGGGTGTGGAATGCATGTATATAAAAATGTACACTGCTCCACCATGCTTTTCTGGGTCCATTTGCTTATTAACAGCCAAGTACTAAAAGGAGTTTTAAAACTTCTTTTTATCAAAACCAAAAATGGTTTTGATATATGAAAACTAATGTGTACCATCTGCAGTATTCTCTCCTTCACCAAGTCTACAAATATTTAAAAGCAAACACATTTAATGATCAGGGCACAAATCCAAGCTGGATAGAACAAATTACAAGACACCTTTCCTGAAAAGGTCTCTGAGCTGTATATGGAAGCTGAAAAAGGGATGTCTGTTTACTCTTATTTTTTTAAATAAGACAAGGCATGCCCAATCATAATTTCAGTCAGCAAGTTTAAATATGTAAAAACCAAAAATCTCTTCTTAACTTCATAAACATATGTGAGCACTTAAAGTCATTTTTGTAGAAGCCAAGACAAATTTATTACAAGTCTGTCAAAGCTGTTGAATTAAGCAGTTTGAATGCAACATTGCACTCAAGAGCTCTGAAGCCAGAGAAAATATAACGCAAAATAGAAACTTTAAAAAATTATCTTCCCTGGAATCTTCTTCTGACCCATTTGGAAATAGCAGAGGAGATCTGTGATGTGATCTGAGACAAGATAGACGCTTTTGTATTAAGTATTTTGAGGAACAAGAAAGAAGAGGCACACAGCTTTTTTTAATAAATATTTTGGTTATTTTAAAGGAAAAAAAGGCCTTTCAAATGAATTCAGCACAAAAAATTGTATGACTTATTGCAAGGTTTTTATGGTGATTAGAGCATTGGATCTGCCCTTGGCAACATGATGCAAGGAACAGTCTCTACTCTGCAGGATGTACATTTTAAGCAGATGAGATAGATTAGGAATGGGAAGTGAACAGTGACAAAGATGGCTTTAAAGGATGCATCACTTTCAATATTGTCAAACCTAAATGACATCAACATGTATCACAGGCCTGTGACCTGCATTTTTTCTATTTGGGTTCACTGACCTACTGACAGAAGACCAGAATAAAAGTACTATATTGTGCTATTGCTTTCATCAAACTGGTTCTTACTGTGTTTTCTAGCCCCTTCTATTGCATAAGGTCAACAAACCCTCCAATGATTCCTGACATTGGCCAGGAATAGACGAGTAGAGGAGAACATAAAGGTAAGGCAAGTTTGCGATGATACTTTCCATCATTACAACTTCCCATCTTTGAGCAAGCTGCAAGTTAGCAGCTTCCTGAGGCAAGTCATTATGGCTGGCTAATGAATAGGTCTTTACATGCTTTTCCCAAAAATTTTGCTTACTTGTTTCCTGAGCCCATCTGAACCTCTGGCTTCCATTGAAACTAGAAGCAATGATTTCCACAGTTTGTTACAGTGCTCCTCCTTTGCTACCTTTAAAAGTGTTCCTAAATAATTTTATTCGGTTTGTTGCTCAGAAAGTGTAAAAAATGAAGTATTTCCCTTTCCAGTTTTTCCGTACCATTTGAGATGTGCTTTTCTTCAGTCAAGTCCTCTTTCTCCATTTCAGCAATCATTTTATTTTTGCTAATTAGCTTAGCATAACAGAAAACTTTGTTACCCTTTATATTCATGCCCTGAATCATCTCTGACCTATTTAAATAAGGTATAATTAATTCAGTGGGGTTTTTTTTTCTGTCGCTTGCTTAAATTTTGTTTAGTTTGTCCTATACACTATACTTGATTTGAGTACAGAGTTCTGTAACTTTACTACCAGATGAATAATCTCAAATGGTGCACATTGGCTTTCAGACAGTAAGTTGAAAAACTTACCCATTTTTATTCTAAGTTCTATCAATAGATTCCTTTTTCCTTGGATAGACTATGTCCCTAATATCAGTTTGATCTTTTATTAAAGTTTCCACCGTTCTTAATAAACTGACTCTGCTCTTTATGCTGTTTCTCAGACACATACTGACACTGCCCTCTGTCTCGCCCTGTTCATGATAGTGAGAACATTTCTCAGGGCATCTTTACTCAAATATTTTATATAATCTGTTGCTACTATTCTATAATATGACCTCTTGAGATTTCCATTTTAATGTTAAGTTTTCAGAGAACAAAAGAGAATTATTTTGTCATGAGAATTGTTCACAAAGCATCAAAAGCATTTGTTTCCAAGTCACTGTTCACTCCTTGCTGCTTTGTTTCTTAAGGTGTGTTTTCGTATTCTGTTTAGGTATGTGTATTTTCACATGGCATTTAAAGACTTTAATGCTGCCTTGATAGTTTATTCCATGCCTGCTTTTTTTTTTCTTTTTCCTAGCTTAATAAAATACTTCAGTTAGGTAACAGGGAAGAGCTTACTTTCCTCCTATTTATATGAACTGGTGCATGAAATATTTTTCTCATTCATTCAATGAGCTTGTAGGTGGCTATACACTACTTTGGACTGCAACTTGCAGAACTTTCCAGTAATTTCCCTTATTGTTGTAAGATTTCTTGTGAGAGAAAAACATTTTTTACACATCAGAAATGGAAGGCATAATGGCATTAAATTTCAAAAGAAAAACAGAATTTCTTGTACATTTTATCATAGAATCATAGAATTGTTAAAGTTTGAAGAGACCTCCAAGATAATCAAAGCCAGCCATTAACCCAGTACTGGCAAGCCCACCATTACACCATGTCCCTAAGCACCACATCTACATGAACACTGGAACACTTTCAGGGATGGTGATTCCACCACTTCCCTGGGCAGCCTGTTCCAATACTTTCTCACCCTTTCAGTGAAGAGTTTTTTTCCTAATATCAAATCGAAACACCCCCTGGTGCAACTTGAGGCCATTTCCTCTTGTCCTGTCACTTGTTACCTGGGAGAAGAAACTGATCCCCAGCAGTCTAAAATGGTCTTTCAGTTAGTTGTAAAGAGCAGTAACATCCCTCATGAACCTCCTTTTGTCTGGGCTAAACAACCCCAGTTCCCTCAGCTGCTCCTCATTAGTCTTGTTCTCCAAAATCTTTCAGTCTATGGGGAGAAAGTGCACTGTTTTGCCAGCATAAACTGCACTGATTTGTTTCTCTTCTGCAGTTTGCTACTGCATCTATAAAATGTATATCTACTAGGGATATTGTTAGAGAGAAGTCTGAAACTCAACACCAAGTTGGTGTGAAGAACTTGATTGTTCAGGTTGTAAGATATGCTGGGCCAAAAATAAATAAATAACAGAAGTTGCCTGTGCTACAGGATTACTAAAACTAGAACCTTTAGTGGTCTTCTCCAGCTCCCCAAGTATTGGTTATTGCTTTGTCTTTTCGTCTCTTACTGTCAGTTGCACGTTTCAGTAAGTCTTACTTACTGACTGGCTGTGCATTAAAGAATATTATTATTACCAAATGTCCTATTAGACAGTGGCTGGCTCAGGTATTTACTCTGCTAAACACCATAAGCCCACAATTCAGCTTGAAAAAATAAGAAAATATAATGAAATAAAATGCCAAAAAATGTCAAAAAAAAGGGGAAATATTAAAATTTCTAGATACAGATTAACATTATACTGCAGAAATTAGCCTAGCCTGAATATCAGATTGTGGGAGCCAGCAAACATGCCTTTGTGTTGGGGTGACCGGAGTGGGTTCATTGCCCTTTGGTATGATCTGTCCTGGTTTGAATTTCCCGGTTGGCTTTCAGCCTCGTCACTCCCCCAGGGCTCTCCCATTGGTCCCCGTTCCCTGATCCCGCCTTTCCCCCGGCCCCGGGAAAAACCCCCGGTGCCCCATTGTCCTCGGTATTTGCTTCCCTGCCCTTCGAGGGTGACGATGTAATAAACTCTCGGAATGAAGGAAAAGCAAATTCCCTTCCCGCCTCTTTGCTACTGACTATAATACCGAACCTGTCTGTGCATTCACGGAGCCAGGCAGGGACAGTATTTATTATCAGGTGAGCCTTTTAGTGAATTAAACCCATATTTTTTCCTCTCAGTCAAGTCACCTTGCATTTTAGAAGTCAAATCTAGCTTCAGTTCTCGTGCCTGAGAATACCAGTACTAATTATTATGGGCAGATTTTTCTCTTCCCTTTGCCACTTGACAACATTTGAGCCTCAGATAATTATGGTTCTGCCTTTCCTACTGTAAAGATGTGTGTATACTTTGCAGGAACAGCCTATTATCTATGGCAGGTGAAGAAGTCATTTAGGGACCATCTTTGCTAGTGGTAGAGGCAATTGTGGAAGAATCAGACCCGTGTCCAAGCCTACGCAGGCTTACCCACCTGTTGTGCAGCGGCACATTGGGGCTGGCAGAGGCCTGAACGGGCTCAGATGTGGGACAATACAGACATCACTGTTGATTTGGGCCGTCAGATACAAACCCATTGGCACAGGAACTTTCCTTGTTTTTCCTTGTGTTTGTAAGCAAGCTGCCAGCTGAGAGTCGTATTGTTAAACAAACTATTATAATCTCTCACAATCCTGTTAAATGTTGAGGAGCCAACACTGAAAAGGAGAAAGACTTGTTTTCCTGTGAAGTTGAAAATGTGAGGCAGTGCTTAATATGCTTTGAGTGATGAGTATGAACCAGGAGATTGCAGCAGACCTTCAACTTTAGGTTTCTTTCCGGAAGGCTTTAGGGGTGGGGACGTCTCAGTCTCTGCAATTCTTCCAGTGATTGTGAAGATAAATAATCCTTAAATTCTGTGGAATTTAAGACTATAAACAAGACTGAGTCTGTGATATTTTCATTCTTTCCTCTTCTAAAAAGTAATTATATTGGCTGCACATTTTTCATTTACAGTTATAGAACAGCTTGCAAACACGGCATCCTTGTCTCGGTTTAATTTCAGCTGGATCAGATTAACCAAGATCTTCAACTAAAGGTCTAAATATCTCATGGTAAAGCATGAGCAGAGCTTGGAAAAGTGTCATTTGAAAAAGCATTATTCACTTTTTTCTTCCAAGTTTGCTGCCTGTTTAAATGCCTAGACCTTCTCAGATGTTTTTTGCTGTTTCTTTAGTGACTTTTTCTTCAAAACTTTAGGTGTGAAGACCATTTCTTGTGAAGCACAGCTGAACTCTTCACATTTTCAACTTTATGAGGATTCTGTATGTTTATACACATCATAGTCTGTTGCTTGCAACCACCTATAGAAAACTCTGTCGTCACTTAAACTCATCTTCTAGTTACTCATCTACAAACTGAGTTCACAGAACTTCCTTAGTGTGTGAATGTTTGTAAAAGCATAAATTTTAGGTGCCATAAGTGAAGGAGGTGAAGGACGGCAAGTTTAACACCTAAATTTCTGTGAGTTACATAGATCCTAATACTGGTTCACTGAAAATATCCAGACCAAGTCCACTAAGCCCAAACTAAATGTCTTGAGACATTTAGACCCAAGAACTTGAGCAATCTGTCCCTTCCTTTAGTCATTTTGTTTGCTTTCTGTAAATTTGCTCAGTCATTCAACGTGTGTAAAAAAACCCACAAATTATTCTGGCTTCAGTGTATCTACTCACATCTACAATTACCTAAACAGAGTTGATTTATAACCTGTGTAAATATATATGTATTTTCTTACAGGACTTGTAAACTGCTCCTTCATTTTCCATTGCTCTTCCCAGAGAAAAAGACTGAGCTGGATCACGAGATGGAGAATCTATATTGAAAAATGAGCTGTTGTAAATGCACCCCAAATGATTCGTGGCTTTGCTGTTAAAGTTTACTAAAGGTCTCTAATTAATATGTGTATGCAAGGAGTAAGGAAAATTTGTGGAAAAATACAAGAGTATGGTATAATTAAGTAGATCAGTGTTGTCCCATCAGGAATGCTTTTGGAAGTGCTAGTGAATCTACCACTCAAAGAGCACACTGAAGGTCTTGAAGATCTTTGTAAAAAAGTGGTGAGAATGAACAACACCATGAGAATTTCTATGAAAAATTAGAATATTTTACCATAGGAAACAAATCAGAAAGAATATCAGTAAGTATGTCAAAAATGAACAGCAAGAGGAAAGCAAACTCCATGTTTCTGCTCTAACTCATGGCACAAGAGTGAATCACCAAATGAAAATAGTAGTGAGAAATAATAGATCCAACAGCTTTTCTTCCAACAAGGTAAAAATAGACCATAAAAGTAATTAAGGTAAAAAATTTAACTACCTTTTAGAAAGTCTCATAATCAATATATACAACAAGAATATCCAAGCTTGTCACTGCTAATTATAACTAAAGGTTTGGCTTAGCTTTCCATTGCCCATAAATTAACACACTATGGAATCCACTAATAATGTAATAAGATGCACCTTAAAATGAGCTAAATTTCTTTTCTCCACAAATCCAGCTTACTGTAAGTAAGCCAATTGTACCCAGATAAACTGTATATTTCCTGTTGTCACAAAAGCGCTGTAAAGATGGATGATTACAGCTGAACTGAGTGTTTTTCAAGTTACATTATTATCATCTTCAAAACAATTTAAGAAAAGTACATTCTTTCTTGAACATAAAATTGCAACATCTGTGAATAATTAAGAAAACAGGCTTCACCTTCTGTTGAAGCTGAAAAAATGTACACACCAGAATGATGCCAAAACGTTTTTGCATTTGTATATTTTTTCATATATTCATAGCTCTTTAGACTATTAGCTAACTCCATTACTTTTCCTACCCTGTTAGACAAACACGTTCCTGGAATCCTGTTCTAATCTTGCTTCTTCAGTGAACCAAGGCTATGTCGCTTTCCCATGTATTTAGACATAAACAATGTAGGGCTAGAAGCAAGGGGGAGGCTTCAGTAGGGGGCTGAACCGGGGGGGGCAATTACTTCATTAACTGTACTTCTAATTGGGAATTCTTGTTCATTATGATAATTTGTTAAACTTTTAAAGGTGTTGAAGCCCTGTATCACACGTGCATTTTCACCATAATTGTATCTGGAGGTCCTTCATTAGATGGTAACCACTTTGTATCATCTTAATCTTGTTTGGCTCTTGATTTTAGGGGCTATAAGGCAACAAGAACATAAAAACTTCAACTCAGATATGCAGATCAACTCCCCCTCCCCCCCCCAAATTTGTACCTGTGTGGTAGGCAAGATAACCTCACAGAGTTACAGTAATAATGCACTCTTAAAGTCTGTACTTGGGTCTTACTCAGCTCTCCTTCTACAGAGAATATGAGAGGCTAGAATAAGTTACCTGGAAACTGTCCTAAATTGCTCTTCAGTAATTCAAGATATTTGCACAGAAAAAAGTTTCCTCCTCCTAGACCCATTGACAGAGTTTAATATTGTAGGCTGAGAGTACACTGGATAGAAAGAAAAAGGGCTCACACTGCATCCTGTACATCAGTCCATCTCCTAGGAAACTAGTATTTAATTCATTACCCAGAAACTCTTCCCTCACTCTACTAGAGACAGCTTAGTCAGATAATATTTTTCTGCTCTGTCAGAAGGAATACAGTTAAGAGGGAATATGCTTTACCTTGGAGCCAAATACTTCCTTTTGCTATCAATGCCATTGCAAGCAGCATTACAATGTTGGGTTGTACTTCATTGCCGTAACACTGAACTGTATTGTGACTTCCAATACTTATTCTTTCAGTCTGTAGCTGAAGTTGTGCATTTCCTACATATTGATTATTTCTTTTCTTTAAATATTGTCATTCCCCGTGCCCTAAGAAACACAGCTTCTTTGCTGGTCTACAAGCTGCAGCATTTTCTGGTTTTATATACTAAATTATTGTTCTACAATTCTCCTAGTGACCAGTTTTGAATCTAAATTTTAGATTTGCTCTGTGAATAATGTTTTGCTGGAAAGTCATTCATACCCAGTTGAAAAATAAAATTAAAAAATTATTTGCATTTCAACAAAAATACCAAACTTGAATGCTGAGGAAGTGTCACTTTTTATCAGAATTTATATAATTTTTGAAAAAATTACAGTTATCTCTGCTGACTTCTGTTTGTATTTTTATTTTAAAACAACCATTTTTAAGCAGTAATAAACAAATCAAACATGAGTTTTTAAAAATTAAAAAAGTACTCAAAACTGCAGTACTCAAATGATCTCATTTTCATTTTAGAAGTAATTGTTTGAATGGACACCTGGAAAATATATCACACAGACACAGAGATGTACCACAGATCATTGGTAGCACCTTTCAGTTGTTCACCTCTGCTCCACGTGTTCTGCTAAACAGTTGTTAACCAGTTCGAGGAAAGTTCTGCTGCTTAGAGTGGAAGTTGACTTCAGACGAGCAAAGCACTTACAACCTGCTTGTCTATGTGCTTGCCCCTGTAGTTCCTATGCATGTGTTTAACTAATAAGTGACACAATGAATGCATCTGTAATTTATTTAAACAGGGCCAGAGGCTGTTCTCTGGTCCTGAGTTAGTGGGTCACAGGCTAGATACATCAACACTACTTTGCTCTCAGCTTTGGGTCTGTTGACAGCCTCTCTACTGGTACTGGCTGTATCTATACGGTAAACTAAGCAAAACCTTTGCAATGCCTGAGTATGGTTTGGAGGTTAAACCAGGGCAGGAACCATTTCCAACATAGAGTTTTCAGGACACCACACATTTTCCAAGGGAAGAGTTTATCTCTGCTGACATGAGCCACTCCAGGTTCCTGGCTTGTGTATTTGTCCTTGGATCTTCCATGTAGCACTTCGTGAGGATAGATGTACCATTTTTTATTTTTACGGTCAGTAGAAATCTTCCTTGGTTGTCATGACTTTTTAAAGATGATAGAGAAATGGAATTTGCCAGTCAATGTCAATGAAATTAGCTGGTTCCTTTGGCATGACTGGATTCATCCCATCCCAAATAATTGAATTTGTTTAAGACTTCCTTAGCTTTATCTTCTTCTGCTGTAAAGAGTCATTCTCACACCCTCTCCTACTAGACACAAAAGACCTGAGAGCAGACCTTGCCAGAAAAGGCTATAAGAAAAATGTCATTTAATACTTTTGCCTTCTCTGTGTCCTTTGCCATTAGGTGAGCACACTGAGTAGCAAACCCACATTTTTCTTAGTTTCCCTTCTGCTGTACATTAAGAAACTCTTATTTTCATTCACGAACTTCACCAGTTTCAGCTTCAGCTAATATATGACTTTGCTAACTCCAGCCCTAAATGTTTAGGCACTATCTCTATAGTTCCCCGAGTAGCCCATCCCAATTTTCACCTTCTTTGTATTTCCTTATTGTTTGGTTCAACACAATGGCAAATCTGCTTTCAGAACTGGACATGATAAAAATGTTCACAGTCACCTGATGTGAAAAGCTCAACCTGTACAAACACTTCTACTTCAAATGTGCTCATAATTTTTTTGAGGAGTTTTAAGTTAGGTCAGGAATCATCAATTTTTTTAGAGCTAGCATAAAACATTAATAAATAACCCGCTACATAGAATCACAGAATCATCAGAACGGCATTCATGTCCTTATTTTTCATCTGTGTACAGCTAGTTCTGCCAGGTGACCCAGCAGCACTCAGATCTTGTGTTGATAATGATTGAGCCATGGCCTACAAAGACCTGAGATGTAAGCAGGGAGCTGTTGGTTGCCTCTCCTGTCGGTTCCAGCTGCAGGTCCTGTCATCCATATGACAGGTTGATATGTCAATATTTATTTGCTGCTGGAACACACACTGTTTACTTACTTAGGATGGATTTTACTTGGAAGAGAAGTGTCTTTGATGTTTTCTGTGACAAGTACTATATGCATTGTGTTTGGACTGAGTTTTCAGTTAAATGAAATTAGGCAGTGCAGGTAATAAATCATAGCCCTTGAAAATTAGAACAAACTGCCTTGTTCTTCTTCCAAAATGCAGCACTTAAAAGAAAACCACAGTAGCCTAGAAAACATAAAGAAACAGAATTAAAAGAACACTAGTCATCTCTGAAGAAGTTATTATGGGAACAGACACAAAAGAAAAATGTGGGAGGGCAAACAGGAAAATAGAGATGTGCAGACCTTTCTAATGACCCTAACAGAGTCACTCACACTGTTGGAAATCAAACTCGTGTCTCCCAGTTTCAAACCTTATATTTTATGCAGCAGACCTTTGCACCTCAGAACTACAAGACTGTGACCATTTTGGCAATGTGGCCCATTAAAAAAAGAGGCATTCACAAGCCTGAGCATTTTAACACATTCTTTACTTCTGAAAGTATATTCTTTCCTTGAAGTAGTGGATCACAGCAGAGCTCACACGACTGTGGGCCGTGTTATTTCAGCTGCTGATCAAAGCCTCCATGCCCTGTACTGGATACCTGTTGAGGGTTGCACACAGGGGAGGCTGCTGGGAAGGCTTGAACAGATGCTGCTCTTAATCAGCACCTATTAAGTTTTCTCCCAAGCTCAGTTTGGCTCCTTGGAACATGGAGGAGTCACTTAGCTGTGTCTAGGTCAGGTGCTCGCAGGGGTGATGTTTAAATGTAACACATCATAAGTGCTGGTACAGAAAACCACTGTGCTTCAAGGCAGGCAGCCAAGTACCATTGCCAGCAGCTCACAGACCTTTGTGGGAGCTCCCATCTGAGTAAACAAGTGGTATTTATCATGAAAGCGAGGCTATGCTTATACTAATAAATCAGTATTCCAGACACAATTCTCCAGAAATTGCATTGATACTACTTAACTGTTTTACTCTTCAAATCAGGACACCATGTCCAAACTGTATTTCAATTCACTAATATAAGCCCAGGTACAGTCTGAGTGTGTACAGCTCCTGTCAGTTAGAGGTCCCTGAAAGTTTGATGAAATTTTGAATGAAACACAAAGAATAATTTGTGTTTGAAGAAAGGTGTGCGGTGCAGCATCACATGAATATTTTCACGGATGCATGAGCATGACTAGACAGATCAACTATTATAACTCGAGGATTTCTGTTACAGAGTAGTTCAGCAAGGTTCTTAGAGCAAGAGATAGCTTAGGGCCATTCTTAATTCTCCCACTTGCTCATAGCCTCAAGCTTTGTTCAATACCAGAAACTAGAATTGCAGGAATGTGCCAGTGGAACAGGGAATTGCCTTTTATAAATATGTTTCTTAAAAAAATCAGGAAACATTCTAAATGTTTTGACTTAAACCCAATTGGTTTTGGTTCATATCCAAGCATTCCGGAAACTTTTCTTCAGTGACACAAGAGATGGCACAAAGTTCCTGGGGAGCAACTTGAAAAAAATTATTTTGTCAGTAGTTGCAACTATAAGGAAGGAGTACTACAATCTGTGCTGTAATCCACATATATCTCACGTTTACATTGCTCCCAGGAAACAAAGGGCTGTTATCAAATTTGTTGAAGGATTCTAGTTTACTTCTTACAAAGATGTGAGCTAAATAAACCACCCATGGGAGGTCTCACCTTATCAAGTACTGGCAAAGATGGAGATGATGCTGATTCCAGTAATGTATTTCCTTCTGGGATATAAAATTTCAGGTAATAAAACTGATGGGGAATGCCTTAAGGGAAAAAATCCCTCAGCAAAATCCCCAATAATTCTTCACTCCTAGAAAGGCATCAGATTTGAGAGACAGCTTCAGCATAAAACAGATAGCTCTAGGCACAGAAAGGTGTACACACTACATTTAGCACACTAAGATTTACTTCCCCTCACCTCACCTTCCCTTAAGGATTAGCCAATAGAGCCTGAAAAAATGAGCACACTTGCATGGGTGCAAGCGACAATCTTATTTTATCTGGAGTGAATAAGTAAATAAACCCTCTAATTTTCTTTTTATTTTATGAGTGATTATGTGTAAAAGAGGCAAGAGAGGTCTAAAAAGAAAAAGGACAAGGAATCCAAAGTGATTATGTATTGGGCTGACAGCAAAAATTCACAGCCCACAGAGTTTCTGTGTTAGGCAGTAACACTCCTGGATTATAGATGCTTAGATAGAGTACAGATGAAGATTGAAGGAAGTACCATCAACTCATGGGAAACTTACAAAATATTTCTATTTGAGAAGAATTTGGAAGGTTTCCAGCGTGCTAATGGCAGACACATTTCAGACCCAACACTACTCCATTTCATTTGAAAATAAAAGCTCTTCTATACATTAGGATACAGGCTTAGAAGAGCAATCTGTTGGTTAAAAAATTAAAGAAAGATCTCACCTAAGCTCTCCATGACAAAAACTATTCAGACTGTTATCAGTGCCGATGTCTGAGTCTAGGCACTGGAACTCGAATGTCCACAATTCGGTGGTTAAAATTGTTCTGGACCTGTTTTTTACTAAATAATCCCTCTGCTAAAAAATTCTGGGGAATAGTTCAGCAGGTAGCACAGACAAATAAATATTCCCAATAGAGTCTATGAATAAAGAATCCTCCTGTCCTGCAGTCAGTTTAACTATACTAAGGCAGCCTAATCCTGCCAGTTCTCTTTGGGACTGGAAAATGAACCTGGACATTGTTACTTTGCTGACACAGATACAACCTTACAAAATTTTGAACATATCACCAATGTACATTTATTTTAAACCTTTTTGTCCAGGAACTGGCCCTATCTTCCATTTGTACTGATACACAGAAAAATTACTTTTCAGATCCTCTGTGAATACGTAAGTAGCATCTGTAAATAACAGTTAAAGTAGCTGATAGTTAAGATGCTTCTGTTGGAGGCGAAGACATCTGATCTCAAGGAGTCTAACTTTATCATTAATATAATGTCATTTAAGTATGAGTGAAACAAACCCTTGTAATTCTCCCACCTTCAGCAGAATTACATTTCAAAAATAAGGTTCAAACTGTAGCACGTTTGATAGTACATGCCAAGTAATTTGCTTTCTCCACTGACAACAGTGACTGACAATCACATACTTTCACTGAATTATTTCCTAGACAACCTAGTGAGAGTTCTGTGATTTCCATTATTCATTACTTTTCTGAGCTGATAGTCAGTAGACAGGAACTCCCTTGGCTGTCCTCATTTTGAGAATAAATGAATGATAAAAATGGGACTTTTCTTTGTCCTACACACAAAGCCTGTTTTCCCTCAGTACAAGAGGAAAAGGACCTTGCTTTTAGTTTCTCTGGTCATCTTCTCAGTCAGTTTTGCACCCACAAAACACCCTTCTTCAAAACTGGTGCATGACTGCTCTTCACCCTTTTTTTCCTCATGGGTGTGCATACCACCAAGAGTCTTCATGCCTCTTCAGTTGCACCCAGTCAGAGGGAAACCTCTCACAAAGTGTAGCTCATCTTTTTCCTGGTTCCAATATTTGGCTAAATTTTTTAGGAATTCTCTTGTTAATTTTTATAGCTGTCAATCTGTAAAGAAGGCTGAACTAGATGTGTTTTGTTTAAACTGAGTTTGTTATTGTCTGTTGACCCATTCACAGAAACCAGTAACACCTTTCAGTACAAGAAATATCTACACTGATCTCGTTATTTCCTGTGATTATCCATGATGCAAGAAAACCATTGCAAGTTTGATGATAGTTAAATTCCATCCTGCCTGATGGAATTCCAACGTGGCAGTTCTGCTGGCGTCCCTGCTACTTGACCCAAACTTGAAAACTCCATAATTTTGTGGTCGCTGTGCCCATGAATTATTAGCTGTGAACCAGCTTCACAAGGTGTCAGCAGAAAAACCCTGGGAAACCTGTGTGACCCTGAAGGCCATGTAGGCACCTGCCACTGGGGAAGTAAGAATAAGAACCTGGAGCATGCATGAGGATTGGAAGAGTTCACTATCATGAAAGTCTGCTGATTTCTGTTTGCCTTAAAAGTTAACAATACTAGCATTCTCTGTAATCAGAAATTGAATGGCTCATTGCTTACACAGTCACAACTTTGGAAGCATTGCCAAGAGATCCTCGGGGCAAGTAGGAGTCCTCACTGAATGCAGGACACCCACAGGAAGTGTTTGAAGTGTGGCAGAGTTAGTTAAGATATTTGCCTCTAAAGATAGGACACAGATACCAGATACCGTTTAGTAGAGAGTGTCTTCTTGCATATGCTTTATCTATGGCATGATGAAATAATTTAGATGCTGAACTGGAACATTCAAGTCAGGATTGTCATCTTCCTAGGATCAGAGTGGAGAGAGAGATGCAAGGCAGAAAAGTCTCTAGAGAACTGAAATCTTACAGACTTGTCTGGAAGCCTTCGCTGACCACAGGAGGAACTTGAAGAACCTGTGTTTTGAACTTTAGTGTCTTTGTCAATTGCTTAAAGATAGGCAGAAAGGTTTTACCCTAGCATAAGGCTTGAACAGGTGCTGAGTAAAAAATAAAGGCTTATCGTGTTCCTTCTATCTGGAACTTTATGAACTGTAATCATTAGACCCCAGCCTGAACTTGACACACATAACTCAGATCATTCTCAAAAACAAAGGTGGAATTCTTACTAACATATTAAACTACAGAAGAGAATGTACCTCTGAATCCACTTCAGAAATATCTTGTTTTTCTATCCTGTGCAGAAAGACGTATTCCCTTCAGTTTAAGCCAGAGATACCAATGTAAGATTTTCCTTTTTCTTCTGTTTATGTTTAAAAGATTTACCATTTATGTAAGTCTGTTTGTGAGATTTTGATATTTGAGTTAAAGAGCTACAAGCTGCACATTAAATATAATTGAACACAAATTTAATCTTTGAAATCAGATCTATTTTATATTTTCAAACTAAGATTTTAAACTACTTACAGCAAATATCTTTTTCTCCTGTCTTTTTCATTCTACTGCTACTCACATTTTTAATTTGGCCAGTTACAGATGACAAAATAGCATTAGACATTCTTGTTTATTGTAAGACTATTCTGCTTTTTAGATGTGGTGAAGTGTGCTATTTCAGACAATTTTAATTAGCATGCAAGATAAAATACTGCACAAGATAAGTAGATGTCTTATCATTAATAAACCAACTTAATAGACTGTGATGATTTTACATCAGTCAATTCTTTAAAATGCAAAATAATGTGTACAGCATACTCCTGTCTGGTAACTTGTTCCTTGATTTTTCATTGTTAGTACATGGAGGCTAAAAATTGTTTTGATAGGTTGTAAGGTATTGCATGGTCTTACTTCTCAATTGGTTTACTGCTATTTTTAATATTGGTATAAGAATTTGCAGTCTGTTCTTCTCAGTATTTTGTCTAGGTTTTATTTATCAAATAGTTCACCAAAAAAGTTAATTGCTACAAAAAAAATGGCAGCAGAGCAAACCTATGTGCAGAACTACTCAGAACAAATACAGAAGAGAAGTATTAACATCTGAGAGGTTTGCATCATTCTTTTTGTTGCCTGTAGTTAACTTGTACTAGTCCTGAATCATGAGATCACTTTTACCATAAGCAGGTGAGGAAAATGGTCAATAATATGAATGTGTTGTACAAATTTAAACATATGTGTAAGTGATAATGCATTTGATAGAGTCTGTGATCTGCCAGTTCCCTGAAGGCAAAGCATTGCCTATAATGAAAAATTCTTCCTTAAAACAAAATTAAAGTCATGGAACAGAAAATAAAATAGGTGCAAAATGAATAGTAGGGTAAATATCAGGAAAGTTACATGCTTGCAAACCTTTGATTTTTTCTATTATTTGGATATCTGCTTGGCTTATCAGTAGACACAATGATTTAGCCATGCAGATTTTCGTATCAAGAAACAGATAGTCTTCAAACTGGAGTTAAAAATAACCAGTTCTGTTCTGACTGTGATGTTTGTTTTGGGGTGTACTTCCCGAAAGTGTGTCATTAACACAGCGACTTAAAGGTAACACTGACGGGTAGGTGGCAGGGAATTATGCTCATATAATGTAAAAATAAAACAAAAAACCCCCACAACAGCAACAAAAAAAAACCCCACCCAAAAATAAATACCATCTATATATGTACGTTTGCCTTCTTTGGTGTTTTCAGAAGCAGGGTATATAATGCAAACTTAGTAAATAGCTGACATTTTCTGAGAACTAACCAATGTTATCTGATGAGTATTATGCTATTTGAAACTTTTTAATTGGCAAAGTGGCTAAGCGTATGGTTAATGAAACCAAAAGAGAAAGATTATCATTATCTCTTTTTCCCTTTTAATTTTGCTGGCGTTTTTCCCATATTTAAAAGGCATTTTATTCAAGTACCTCTATTTTATTCATCTGTAGCCTGGCAAGTCTTATCCATGTTCGTAATACATCAGCCCTCCTTAGGGTAAAATCTATTTTTGTGGTTGTAATAATTCTCTGGTGTGTAGAATTTGGACTCTCTGCTTATATTTTATGGGATAGTATCTCAAAGAGCACAGATGTGGAACCCAACTCACAACATGTAAGCAAGAATCAAATTCTGTTTTCTTTTACATCCAGACACCCCAGGAAAGCCAACAGAATGAATTACATGAGTGAAAGCAAATTTTATCAGTAGCAAATTGCTTTAGGATGGCATTCTGACCTCACTGGATTACAGCTGGTCTCTCCTTGGATACAGCTAACACTGATGGATCATCCAACTCTGTCAACAGAGCTCATGGATTTTCTGAAGTTCCAGAGATGATCCCTGCAGGCAGCAGCAGGGTTGTCTGCAATAAAGTGACCTTACATTACCTATACACTACATTACATACGTGTGGCTAAGTGCCACACCCGGGCTCTGCACAGTGCAGTGGAACAAGAACAACAATGCTGAGGCAAGGTCCCTCTGGAGTGGTGTTCTTCCTCAGTTGCTGACAGCAGATGCCCAGGAAGAGTACTAGAATGCAACAAGCATATAATGATACTTCTCACACATAATCTCCCAGCTTCTAGTGATTCTTGAGCTAGATTATCTGTACTCAATAGCACTTTGGGTTTTGTTCCATAATATTGTCATTTAATCCTCTTGTATTTTCAATATGCGCTGTCTGCTTTGAGAAGAATTTCCTTTCTTTACAGCTATACTATAAAATTTTTGAAGTTACTCAGTGAAAGATTGTGCATAAATGCTTTATTTACACCCTGTTTAGGTGTATCAGATGTCCTCATGTGTGTAGAGAGATGTAAGTGGGAGCAGAGGAGCTGTGTCTATGAAAGTTTCTGTCTGTATTTCCTTACAGGAAGGCCGTCAGTGCTGCTTTGTAGAAGAAATACAGTGTGACTGCTAAAGATATTAAAGTCTGTCAGTAATAGCTGTTACTAAAGGATGACATTGGATAATATTTGAGAATATGTAGAAAAGTATGATAGGGATATTTTCAAGTAATTTCTTTAGTATTTGTCTCACCTATCCTTAATGGAATAAATTACTGCAGCCAACATCATAAAAACAGAAATGACAAAGAGCAAAGAAATAGTCCAGACATTATACAATGATCTGCATATACAAAAATATGATGTTTGTAAATAATGTGTTTTTTCTGAAGAGATGGAAAAGCTGCCAGTTCTGGCATTCAGTATACTAGCCTTTAATTTTAAAAATACTTTTATTTTAGAAAATAGAGGAATGGATGACGAGCATACCTCGCATATGCATTAGGTAAAAATGGAAATCTGACTAACAGATGATTTCATAGAAAACTGTTAACTTTGTCTAAACTAGACTACTTTGTAGCAGGCTTTTTCCGTACCTTAAAAAGAAAGCATGGCTTGAGAGGAGGAGCAGTTAGAGGTCTATCGAACCTTGACTATTCAATACTGGCACAATATCAAACACATATCATTACAGTTTAACACATCCTTAATCTATCATTATTGCTAGTGAGCTGCTTTGAATTATACTGTGAAACACACTATATGGTCAGCTATCATTGGATAAAAAGAATTTGATATAGTAACTGCTTCAAAGTCTTTCTCAGACATCTAAGATTTGCCAAACTAGGCTGAAATGAATGATCTGAGAGATTATAGGAGTTCCTGGGGAATTTAGACATTGAACAATGAGACAGAAATGTATTCTGTGTCTGAAAACATTGACATTACTCAGTGTTTTCTTATCTCAATGTATTCGCTAGTTCTGATGTGTTTTCCTACATATCCCTGATCAGCTCACAGTGAGCATTTGATGCTTGCTATTTTAAAATCAAACTCTATGTTTAACACGACAAATTATGTTTTATATCCTTGTTGTATAACTTTAATGTAGACTGTAGATGGTCATATCCAAAAAACCAGCCTAGAAATCTTGCAGTTCAGAGTTCCCTAGCTTCACTTGGCACGTTCCTAGTCAGTCAGTTTCCTTAAAGGATCAAAATTAAGTACCAGTGCATGTTCAGAAATATGGTGGGGTGGAGACCTAGTTATTCCTCTCACCTTTAACCTCTTGTGTGGCCTAGCTGAAAAGTGTTCAGAAAAAGGTTTAATAGCTCCAGAAGCCTGAAATCTAAAATACTGAAAAACAAACACCCAGGCACAAACAAAACCTCACAATATTTAGAAATTGTTTTTTAATTTCAAACAAATACAGGATAATGGGCTCTTAACCATTGTCCCAGAGGACAGTAATCATAGCCAACATGTTTTAAAGCTTTGAAATATGTTTAGCCTATTCTTTTTAAGAGATTCTTTTTTACTTGTCCATTCTGAACATTGCTTATATCTTCATTGTGGTGACACTTCCTCCTTTTTCTACTGAGCAGTTTTTGGTTTATGAGCATTTTGTGCTATTGATTTATTTCTTCGTACTCCTTAATTAGCCACGTTGGCCTTCCATGCCCCTTCCTCCTTAAGCCCTTGTTGAGATCAATTTCAATTAAAGATGGGATCGTGACATAGAATTCTGGTCAGGATCTTGAGAAGGCAAATTTTAGGGTTTGTGTTCAGTTTTGTGGCTTAGGGACTTGTTTAACTATATCAGCCGAAGGTTGTCTTTCCTTTAAACCGTGGTCTAAAAACTTGACATTAGATGAATGTTCCTTATAATGTGGTTATGCATCATAAATCCCAGAATGAGTGATTTACTGAATCATAACTAGGAGAGTACTAGTTTCACTTGTTACTGTTTTCAAGGTTGAGAGATTACAGAATGCAGTACTCTAGTGTTTTGTCGTCAAATTCAGTATTTCTATTTCTGTAGCCTTATTCCCTGTAACACACCAATACTTTAAAAAAACAGTATTGGTGAAAATAAATATTTCTTTGTTGGAGCATCATACTGAATTATCTTCATTCTGGGTGTAGGACCAGTTCTGCTCCTTCTTGTTTGATTTGTTATTCATGGGTTTTGAATGAACATTTTGTGGTTCACTGCAGTTTGTGAGATGTAGCTCCACTGTCTTCACTACGTTCTATTTTCTCCTTATTTCTTTTAGGTTGTTATTTATTCCAAATATTCTGTATAAAATGGCTTTTCTTTTGCAGAGACATGGAGCCTCAATATGCTTTCCTCTTGACACAAGCTGAAAGCATCACAAAGTTTTATATTCAGCTTAAAAGAAACTCCCTATGCCATGTTACAGCTAAGCCTCTAATCAATGACCCCAGCTGACTTCAGTGAGTCTTCTAACAGTAAGAAAAAGATTTGGGTTTTTTTCCTAGTAGTGTCATTTTACAGATCCAGTCTAAAGCAAAATAAATTACGAGCTTAGAGGCACAAGAAATGGTATCTCCAGTTTCTATGAAGAGGTGAAGAGTCAAGAGACAGAAGCCTAAAACTGATGGTAGGAAAAGGAAGGATGGAGCTTAAAGCACTTTATAAGATCTTAAAGGTTCATAACATAGACTGAAACTACAGGTTCCTTCTTGAAAAAAAAAGCTTTGGCTTTCTGGTTTTTTACTTTCCGTTTAATTGAATCAGTTTGTGATGACTCAATTTAGGTTTAGTGTCTGTAATCAAATCATCACTGAAGCTCTGATGACTTTCTAAGAACAAAGTCTGAGGGAGGATTCCACCCCCTCCCAAATTACTATGCACCCCCAGCCTCCTTGCTGGTGGGGTGGTGTGAGGGGCAGAAAAGGCCTCGACATTGTGTAAGCACAAAAACACCCCTGTGTTATCAACGCTGTTTTCAGCACAAATCCAAGACACAGCCCATACTAGATGTGAAGAAAACTAACTTTATGCCAGCCAAACCCAGCACGTATGTGCTTCTGAAATTTGTCTCTTCTTGGGGTCAATTACCTTCCTGGAGCTCTGAGGTTCATTTTTAAATGAAACAGAAACAAACACAGCAAGTCTTCTCCTGATTCCAGGTGACTTTAAGTAAAGAAAAAAAATCATTGTTTGTAAAGGAGGCAAGAGTACAGCCAGCCTCATTAAATCTTGATTATTATTTAAAGGTAAACTTGAACTGTAGGCCTCCCTCTGTTTGAAGAAGTTTCCACCAGTATTTAACTCCTAGGAGAGAGGCATGATCAGTGGGCTAAAAAGCTTGACAGACTAGGAGACCAACACTGTTGATCTGAGAAAGCAAGATTCTTCAGAGGGAGGAAGCAAAGGAGAAACCTCTCATTCTGTTTTTTGCTGCTAGGATAATTTCTGCATTTTATATTGAAGAACCTCTAGAAAAATTACAGTGTCAGGACTAGACCTCGAGTTCCTGCATACCTTTAGTTAACTGGTGGGTTACACCGTCAGCTTCCTTCTTTCGGTAGCTATTCTAGTACCAATGCTCTTGGCTGCTTGTTAACCCAGTTTCTGTAGGGTATGGCAGCAGATTATTTAGGAACTCCCTGGAACTGGATTTGTGTTCAGATATGTAGACTTGAACTTCCTTGGGACATACAGAAAGTGGAAACAAGTTTCTCACTGCCAGCCTACCATCTCTCCCTCCAGCCCCAAATTATAGATTCCAGCAGCACAGGAAACTACCTGTCCTACAATCTGTTTTACAGCTGGTTGAACCCACATTGCCACTAATGTCAGCAGTCAACAGAGCTGGATAAATATTTCAAATATATATCTGCTAAAAGCTTCCACCACTTTCCAACATAAATAGCCCAAATATATCTAACAAATACAATGGAATATTTTACATATCTATGTGAGATATTATTTTTAAAATTACAAAAATTTATTATGCTCTTTGAAGTTTTGTCATAGATAGATACCGATTGCCTTTAGAAAACAACATTTTTGTGATCTAAAGCTGGTTCACATGTAGAGCAAAGTTTATGGTCACATAGGCAAATTGTAAAATCTTCCATTTAAACACAGCTGAAAAGCCCACATATATATATATATATATATAAAACTTTTTAATTCTATATTTACTCTTAATACTACATTCCTTCTTTAGGATAAGTAGCACCGCCAGTTTTAGAACCTATTAAGTTTATAGACTTACCATCAGTTCTTGGAACAGAAAGGGTTTCTAAATTAGGCTACTACATTAGGCTGATTCATGTGATGCATCTATAAGCTGTGTTTATTCTAACAGTTTTCAGTCAACAGGTGAACTTCCAAAACATTTCCAGGGAGATGGAGATTTTTCAGCACTGGCAATTTTAGACTGTAACTGTTGCTCATGCAGACTGCTTGGGAACAAACCATGCATCCCTGCAGACCTGTGAAAGTCAGTGTTGTAGGTCATGTCAAGCTGGAATAGATGCAGATGTTCTGGCAATGAGGATCAAAATTTAAAATAATGTCAACAAAAGCAAGAAATGACACAAAGTAAATAGGATACAATTTAGTGAAGTTAAATGACAGAAAAGGCATAATAAAGAGCACACTGACTAGGCCTCAGGTCTTGAAAACAGGGCCTAGAATTTATGAACAAACAATAAAGAAATGTACTAAGCCTACTGTGAGAAAAGGCAAATTTTTTGCCTAGTATTACAAACAAAAACAGCATGAAAAACTATTGACCTGTTCCATCAGTTATTGGCAAGATGCCAGCTGGAGAGGTTTAAGAAACAGTGGATCAGTTTGCGAAGAGCCAAAGAAAAACCACAAACAATTAAAAGGGCTAGAATATGTGCCCTCTGAATGAAGATTGAATAAGTTTTTTTGCTGAAGAAAAGCAGATTAGAGAAAACTTTATAACAGCATTCAAGTACACAAAAATCTACAGCAAAGAAAAGAAACTATTTTTCTGCTCTGTCTTACTCAGGATAGAACAAGGGAAAATGACCTTGAGTTATAACAAGGAAGATTCAGATGCAGGGAAGTGTTCTTACAGTAAGGCTAGACAAGCACTGGAATAAATATTTTAATAGGGTATGAAATCTCCATCTCAGAATGCTTATTAAAAAAAAATTAACAACCTTATCTGAGCAGGATGAGGGGGTAAATGATCATGGGTAGCATTGGACCAGGCAATCTCTGAATATCCCTTACAGTCCTATTTTATATTCTTCTCTGTACACAAAATTTTATCAATTAGAAGTATATGACTAAAACCCAAAAAATAAAGCATCTCATCTAATAACAAAACTTACTCAATGGAGGGACACACACGTACTATTTGCTCACACTGCCACTTACAAACTGCTATTGTAAATCCACATCACACTTGGGATCACAGAATCACAGAATGAACTAGGTTGGAAAAGAACTTTGAGACCATCTAGTTCAACCTATGACCTAACCTAAGACCACCTCATCAACTAAACCATGGCACTGAGTGCCACATCCAGTCTTTTTTTAAACATGTCCAGGGATGGTGACTACACCACCTCCCTGGGCAGACGATTCCAGTGCCCAATCAATCTTTCAGTGAAGAATTTTTTCCTGATGTCTAACCTAAACTTCTCCTGGTGCAGCTTAAGACTCTGTCCTCTCATTCTGTCAGTGGGTGCCTGGGAGAAGAGACCGACCCCCGCCTGGCTACAGCCTCCTTTCAGGCAACTGTAGAGTGGTAAGGTCACTCTAAACACCATTCTGGGAGACTTAGTTTAATTTGACTGAACAAATATCTATTCCCTCTCATCCGGTGATATATTCAAAAATATGAGGAAAAGAAAATGAGTGCAATGTGGTATTTTCACTAATTTTTGGCTGTGATTCATAAGATGTGCATTTTCTTTGCACAAAGTTAAGTTAAAAAACCCAGTGTAACATAACTGACGAAACTGCAGAGAAAGGACATGACCTTCTTCCATCTACCTTTCTCTTTCCCTTCATCCTGTGACAAGGTTATTTTCTTTTTAAGAACAGCTTTTGATCTGATATTTCAACAAAGAAACATTCATATTTACATTTTCAAGGTACTGTACTTTTTTGAGACTTGCCTAGAATAACGAAGACCCACATTACTCCTTGACATGCCAGCCATATTGGCTCCTGGCAAATAAGCACACAGTTTGACAGACTAATGTGAAAATACAGCAAAGACAATGTATCTCTGCAGGAGCAAACATGCATCCTTGTGATGAGTGGAAGACTAAATGATAGATATTATTCATCTATCATAAGGACATTAGACTCCAAATACTGGCAACATTGGCTAATATTCTACAGTACAGGCAGGGTGTTCGTGGATGCTGTATTTAGGAAGGCTTTTGGTTTCTTTTTAGCTTTCAGAATGTCTTACATCTCCTACTCCCTACTCCTCAAGTGCATCATTGGCACAGGGAAGTTTTAAAATGCACATGATAGCTGTTTTATTGTACAAAATACTGATCACACAATATTGATCAATTGGCACACTCAGTATTCTTGGACTGTTGTGGAACAACTGTCTTTCAGAGACAGGACTGGGCAAATGCTTTTTGTCACAAATCTTTCTCCAAATTAATTGAGAATTAGAACTGTATTTCCAAATCTTATGAGAATTCTACATTCAGAAGAAATAATGAAGAAAACCAGTGTCTCTGTTTTGTTGCAGTCATCACCTTTTAAACCACTGTGTCTATATGAATCTGGGGAATTTTGATGGTGCTGCCTGCATCCCCATTAAAATATCCTGGGAAGGCATGTTCTTGCTCCACAGAGAAGACTGAAGCCTTTTAAAAATTACCAACAAAATAGTGAGATGCCCTTGCATTGGTTGTTTCACTAGGACTATAAATGTCATAACAGGGAAATGGGAAGGCAGTTGGATTTAGGACACCATAGAACTCCTTCTGACCTTGTAGCCTTCAGGGAATGTACTTTGTGAACTTCAGTATCTCTTAGAGTGCAATTCAGTAATGGCATATCCCCACTTATCCATTGGCAGTAGGCCTCTGCAGAACCTTCTTACCCCCCAGGAGATGAACACTCCCAGCCAACTTGGTGTTATCTGCAAACTGACTGAGAGCACACTTGATCACCTCAAGGGACCTCAAGGACAAGATAGGGGTTAAACCAAGTTTGAGAAAGACAAAACATGATACATGAAAGTCAAGGGCACAACAGTGGACAAGAAGGTGTGAGCTGCGTCAAGCTACCTTCTCTACACAGGCTTCAAAATTAATTCCATACTGAAGAAACTGCAAATTCTACTTGGATTAAGACATTAAATTTAGTATGTTTATGCATTGCATATGCATTTAGCATATTAAATCTCCATGGGATTTTTTTTTCCTGATGCTAGAAGAAAGAGGCTCCACCTTTTCCCAGGTAAGGGTGGGCAAAAGACTCCTGCTCTGAAAGAAGTATCAAGAGAAGGAAGGGAATTGCATCCCAAGTTGTCTCCCAGGAGTAGGAACTGAGTTTGGAAAAGCCTCAGATCTCTTATTTGGGCTTGGATCTGCAGGCAGAACACACAAAGCTTAAGCCAGAAACTGATTAACAGTGTTCAGTGGCAAGTGCTTTATTCTCATTAGACTACTCCAGGAAATGAAGGGAGGACTATGATAGAGGTGGTAGTGGCTGGAACAGGATGTCAAAAAGTCAATTGCACTTGGAAAGGAATAGCTCCATGAAGCTTTCTTGTGGCAAAGCAAGCCAGTGGCATCCTAGCTACTTTAAGTAGACTGCTGCCATTAGTTCTAGGGAGATGATCCTACCCCTCTGCTCAGATCTGGTGAGACACATCTGGAGTGCTATTTCCAGTCCTAGGGTTCCCAGTACAGGAGAGACACGGGCACACTGCTGTGGGTTCAGTGAGAGACACAGAGATGACTAAGGAATTGGAGCATCTGTTATACAAGAAAAGGCAGAGAGAGCTGGGATTGTTAAAGACTGGAGAAGGTTTATACAGATATATCAATGTGTAGGTGAGGGGTAATAAAGAAGTTGGAGCCAGACCCTTCTCAGTGGTATCAAGGGAAAGAACAGGAGGCAATGGACATATATTCGAATATAGTAAATTCCATCGAAACATAGAAAAAATCTTTTTTTTTTTTTTTAACTGAGAGTCATCAAATGCTGGAACAGGCTGCCCAAAGAGGTTCTGAATTCTCCATTCTTGGAGACACTGAAATCCTCATTGGATATGGTTCCAGCTAACCTGCTCTACCTGACCCTGCTTTGAGTAGAGGATGGGACTAGATGAACTCCAGAGGTCTCTTCCAGCCTCAGCAATTTTGTGCCCCTGTGAATTGCACTTCTTGCCCCCAGGGTAATGGACACACCTTATTCCTTCATTGTTGTAGAATTGTCCTTGCAGTTATGCCAGCATGGTAGGTTGCCAGTATGAATTTAATGAGATTTTAAGGCTGAATAATCAAAGAACACATTTGTCATTGTAAATATTGGATTATTCAGATTGTTCAAATTAGGAGGAAGATTGATGAATTCAAAGCCTGAAACCCAGACCTCCGTTTAATAAATGTGGATATGCCTGACACTATGATTTTGCATTGTAGACAGCAACTAACACATCCTCACACATTAACAAACTTAACAACTGTAAAACTCTGAACACAACTCTGATCTAATATAAAAATCAATGAAAAATATATACTGCTCTTCAAATACATTCTACTGGACATATTGCTCTGGTGTATTTATAAGGAAAATGGAAAAAAAACAGTATTAAAAATTACAGATCTGAGGAAAACAAAAAAGGATTTATATTTTTCAATGATTAAATAGTCTATAAATCAGAAATGTTTACATGTTGCTATTTGCAGGCAGAGTTTGCAACATCAGCAAAAATTATCTGATAGTTAATAATGGTTTAAAGGAGGCTGCAGAACTCAGAAACATCCACTGTTATACTCTGCAAGTCTTCTTCCAGCCCAAATCTGGCTCCTGTTTGAGCAGGGGAAGTGCATTTCATTACAGGTAACAAACCTTGGAAACTTGGTTAAAACTGACTTTTAAGATATTCATTTTACAAAATTCTGCATCCAGCATGATTCCAAAGATGTGTTAAGAACATTAAACTCTACTCGAGATTGGACTTTTTGTCTGTAGTGGTAAAATGGCACTAATTTTAGGTTACTGGTGATTAAATAAATGATTGTGCAGTATGTGTGGGTGACACACCATTAAAAGAATTGTTTTATATGTATTTTTACACACTCCTACAGATAGATGTAGATATAGATAGATATAGATATATATAGGCATAGATAAATACAGCTGGGGGGACATTTCCTCATGGTAGAAATTTATAATTAAAATGTAGAAGGAACGTGTAAAGAATGAAAGACTTTACTTCATTGAAAGAGAATTCTTTAGGGGAAAATTCTTATTTCATGAAGGTTTGTTATTTCTTCTTTGATAAAATCATTCAAGTTGGATAAGATCTTTAAGATTGTTGAGTACTACCGTTAACCCAGCACTGCCAAGTGCACCACTAAACCATGTCCCTGAGTGACACATCTACACATCTTTTGAACTCTTCCAGGAGCGGTGAATCAACCACTTCCCTGGGCAGCCTGTTTCAATACTTTACAACCCTTTTCTTGAAGATCTTTTTCCGAATATCCAACCTAAACCTTCTCTGGTACAGTTTGAAGTCATTTTCTCTTGTCCTGTTGCTTGTCACTTGGAAGACAAGACTGACTCCCATATCTCTACTACCTCCTTTCAGGTAGTTGTAGAGAGCAATAAGGTCTCCCTTCAGCTTTCTTTTCTCCAGGCTAACGTCCGTTCCCTCAGCCACTCCTAAGACTTGTGCTGCAGACCCTTCACCAGCTCCATTGCCCTTCTCTGGACACTCTCCAGCACCTCAATGTCTTTCTTGTAGTGAGGGGCCCAGAACTGAACACAGTGTTCAAAGTGTGGCCTCGCCTCACCAAGCACGGGGGGACAATCACAGCCCTGGTCCTGCTGGCCGCAGTGTTGCTGATCCAGCCTGTCCAGTTCCCTCTGCAGAACCTTCTTACCCCCCAGGAGATCAACACTCCCAGCCAACTTGGTGTCATCTGCAAACTGACTGAGAGTGCACTTGATCACCTCATCCAGATCATCAGTAAAAGGTGTTGAACAGGAATGGACCCAACACTGAGCCCTGGGGAACATTAGTTGTCATTGGCCACACCATTTATCACGATGCTCTATGCCCAGCCATCCAGCCAGTTTTTACCCAGCAAACATGTCCCAATCCAAGCCATGACCAGCCAGTTTCTCCAGCAGAATGCTCTGGAAAATGGTGTCCAAAGGTTACGAAGGTATAGAAATCCAATGTACCAGCAGATAGGAGAGCAAATCAGTCATTTAATTTGTGAGTTTTACAGATCAGATTTATGTAACAAAAAGAGAATATAATCCAATTGCTTGAAAGGTAACTTCTCAAATTGACCCATTACTAGTGAATGGAAATTGACAGAAAATTTTGTGCTTTTGCTTTGTATATTTAATCAGTGTAAATAGAAATCTATGCTAAATTATGGATATTTAAAATTAGATATTTTGAAGTCATCCTTCATTAACGTAACAGGATTGGGAAAATTAAAGAAATGGGCTGGTTTTTGCTTTTAGTTTAATATCAAAATGAATAGAGGGGAGAAGCCTCCAAACAAGAAAGCAACGAGACAACAGATGGATGAATCATTGCAGAGGCTCTGATAAAAATACACTGACCTCACTCAGACATTCAATCAAAAACCCCATCTTTTGTTGTTTGTATGAACTTTACTTCAAAATGTGGTAGTTGAAAATAAAACAACAGATTGAATATTATATGGGGTTCTTAATATCTCAGTTGAACTGATTTGTTGTCTTACCTATTAGCATATTACCTTACAGACAATAATTTACAGAATTTTTTTTTAATTTATGCAACATATTTAGAAATTATTTAGGATAGCATTTAAGTGAGTCCTACTGTGCTACTGAGGTCAGCTAAGAAATCTATTTACTTATCAGTTCTAGAAATCTATATCTATTTAGAAAATGGAAAATACATTCTAAGGAGTTGTGACCTGAATTCTAAGCCCGTCACAATAAACCTAAAGTTCAAAGCCCCATCTCTATACCTCTGCATAGCTGATAAAATACTACACTCAGATTGAGGAGGTGCCTTAAGCTACTGAAGAAGAAATTAAATGCACTGAAATGAAAGGCTTTTAAAACCCACCCCTCTACGAATTTTGACAATCGAGCCAGAAATTCTTTTTGATGTGTCTGTGTTGTGACTAGTGAATTCTGTAAGACCCCAACTCAACAAGCAAAATAGTTGGTGCTGAGGATCTGACACTCACATTATAAATGTTTCAGAGGGCTTTTCCTAGGAATAGGACAGCTTAGTCCCTTCATCTACTGAGGAACCACAGTCTAGACTCTTTGAAGAGTTGTTGAAGAGCTGCATGGATTGTGGTGGTGATAAAGGGCATGGTTTCCGTATCTTAGATGACAGGAAGCGGTGGGCTACAGCATCATGCTAGATCATCTCATCTGCTCTTCTGCTCTCCAATACAAAAGATATGAGTTATTTTGCCACAGTGGCCCCGCTTTACCGTGGGAGAACAAAATTCTTCTCTAAGAAAATATCTTGGCAAAAAGAAGCTCAGAGTTATAAACTTTCATTTTAAAGAGAGCAAAAGCCCCCAATTCCTTGGTAAGTAAAACCAGTTCCTTAGTCCCAACTGAAGAGAAAACATCAGGAAATTTATCATTGGAGAAGCTGGACCCTATGAACATGTATTAAGGAATATTCATTATTATGCATGCTGTATGAATTCCCTCTGTAGACACAAGCTTTCATTCACCATTTTTTCAGATGGATACTCATGGAAAGGTGGCACTGAGTGTCTAAGACTGAAAAAAACTAGCAGCATGCCCCAACCTGAACAAACTAGACACTTACATAACCAAAGTGGCAGAGGCTCCTGTAAGTTCAGGTACTGTCAGGTTTGGGTACTCTAAGAAACAGTTTGGACTTTAATTTTTACTGTAGACACATGAACTTAAAGGCTGATTCTGAAAAACGTTTTTAATTTAAATGTATAACAATTATCCCTTGTGAGAATGAATGACTAGTATGAAAAAAAAAGAAACATTAATTTATAACAAGCAATATTCTTTTCTTGATGTTAGAACTTTTATTGACAAATATAGCAGGGAGGTACAATTGATTTTTTCACTAATATTTTTTACCAGCAACATACGTAGTCAAGTATAACTTCTGCAGCTCAAACATCAGTTCACTTTAAACTTGTGATTTAATCCCTGAAATATCATCAGAAGTGTGAATTATTTCAAGACTCCAGGACTGACTGAGAACAAATACTGCAGAATCATCAGTATGTTGAATATGAACTCATAACCACACCAGAACATCTGCTTAAAAAAAGTCAAATAGAAACTATATTTTTATTTAGATTTTGAAGGGAAACTTTCATGCTGCCAGACTGTATAGTTTAGGAAACTTCTTGAGGAGATTAGTCACATTAATTTTCCCACCTAGTGAAGAGGGAGATTCCTTCTGAGACTGAGTCAAGGTATGTGTAAATGGGAAGAATGAGATTACCCCCAAATTGTGTCTCTGCTGATTAGAGTGAAGCATGCATAAGTATGCTTCAGTTTCCTAATCCTGCTTCCCTCAGGAGAGAAACCAGGCCATGGAGACTGACAGATATGGAAGTATCTGCTGATGAAGGCTCTAGCTAGGGTTATGTGAGGATGCATGCTTTACAGTCAGTCTAAACAGACCCTTCCTGAACCCAGATTAGGTCCCTGGTACTCTTTGTGTTTTTCAATACCTCAAACACTGGGCTTAGTCTCTATTACTTCCATTTAATTTATTTTCCCAGAATTTTCCTCTTTCTCACTTTCTTTGTGGTGCATTGTTTGACCCTTCATATCCAGCTGTTTTTTTTTCCAAAGGTGACCGACACTGGCCTGGTAGTTTCGACAACCTTTCTTGCAAGGTTAATGTTCCAAGGCTCCTTCTGCAGAAAGAGAAAGGATTTCCTGGAGGGGAGTTAAGAGTAAGTCTGAATAGCCTTCTGAAAGCACTTCTTCATTCACTGATGATAGAATGCCTCTAGAAAGATTAACTGCACTTCAGTGAAGTGAGCCTTTCTTCTAATTACCTTCTACCTCAATACCATAAGCTCTTCAAGTCAGGGGCTTCCTTTCATGTCTATAAACACCAAAACCACTTGGCAGTAGTAGATTCAATACATATTTAGATATTATAATTAGTATTATACCTTGTGGCAGAATTAAACTCTCACTCAATATTCTGAACTCTTCCCTGTTGAAGCCTGTAAGGAACAGACATGTGGTCCAGCCAACCCATGGAATAAACTTCAAGTGTGTATGGAAGGAGAGAGCATCTTCTCCTTTAAGGATGTGTGGTCAAGAACCTTTTCAATGCAAAAAAGGGATAATCACAATAGACAGAATCCATAAACAAGAAGATGCAGAGGCACAAACCCGACAGACAAACATAATGGAGACAAAGACAAGAAATAAACCTGTCCAGTCACAGTAGTTTGTGGGCTATCAAGAAGCTGCAAGCAAACCCGAGGGTGAAAGATGATGGAAGGGATTCGATGGAACTCTGCATGCTGACAAGGGAATATGCAGGGGAAGGGGGAGCAGGGAGGAATGAAGAGGGAAACTGATAGAAAGGAGTATAAAAGGGTCTGGTTGCATGTAAAATGGAGCCATTAACACACTTGTCTGATGGAGCCCTGCAGCTGATCATCACAATTTGTCCTATCTTTGTATTACATACTTTAGTAGCTAGCTCTGCATTATCTCACCCTCTTTCACAAGGGTGAGGGCAAGGTCTGAGTGCCACCTACTGGGATTCTGGTGTGGGTGAGGCAAGTGAGGGGCTCAGCAGCAGTAGCTGAAGCAGGACCATGGCTTACAGCTCACATACCTGGTGCCAGTTTGGGGGTGGGGGGGAAAGTGTCTGTATCACTCTCAAGATGGGTGTGCATGGAGTCGTTCAACAGCAAACTCCAAGCTGGACTCACCAGCAGTCAGATGCCCAATGTTGGAGCAAAAACATTAGGCAGGTAGAGAGTCCATGCGGAGGGGGAGCTGTGTGGTGCCTGTGCAATGAGTGTGTGAGTCTGTATGTCATTTGCAGCAAGCCCTGGGCTAGACCAGCTGGCAAATCGGGGACCCAAGGGGTGGGTAAGAGGGTCTGGAGTCCTGGCAGGGGCATCCAATGGACAAAAGGGCCGTGCTCTACTCAGCAAATCTGTGACTGTGCATGTGCTTGTGAGCCTGGACACTGATGAGTGTGTGTCCACGCAGGAGACCTTCCATCTCTGCCAGCCCTGGGGGAGGAGGGGATGGTGCTCTCTGTGCTTCTCTGTCAAGTGCTATGGAGGTGCAGCATCTTTGTGCAGCCAGCCATGTCCATGTCCTGTATGTGTCCTCTGTGTCTGGGACAAGTGTTCAGCTTCCCTATGGGATGAACCTGAAAAGGAAAAGGGGCAGCCATATCCCCCAGCCTGGGCAGAGACCCCGGGTCTCTGGGGCTCCAAAGGTCAGGCAGGAGAAAGTCTTGAGACAGACCTCCTGGAGGTGGGGGCCACCACTGACAACTCTTAGCAATAACCACAGTCAATTTTATAATACAAATTTTTGATCTTTAAATCTTCTGTTAATCTATGAGAAATAGTTACCCTGTCTTTTGGAAGTTATTTGAGAAGTAAATATCAATATTAAGGTACTCTCTAACTTATGTGTATTCAAGATTACTTTTGGAAAAGGTCTTTAACATTTCCAAGAAATATTAGTTCACATATTTTTTGTATTTAGAAATAATTATACAGTTTCACATACGTAAGTAAAAAGGAAAAGTAATTATTTCTACAATAGATCTAATTACAGAAAGGTTTTATGGAAAATAGAAATGTCAGCCTTCAATTAAGATCATGTTGGACTCAAATTCCAAAATGCTTGTTTAATCAAAAATAAATATTCCCTCGATGTAGTGTATACTGAAGAGTTATAGTGAGAAATTGTCACCAAAACAGAATAGGAAAAGCTAAGTTCCTGCATTTTATGAGATTCGTTCACTGTTGTTTCTGGTTTCATTAATATACTCCTGCAAGGAATCATTACATAGATTAAATGATCACACAGAAACATACTTTTTACTCTTTCTCATTCACTTCTACTTTAATGTCAGAGAAATATTTTCCACTCATCCAGATGCAATATGCCAGCAAAAACCCCCTAACAGGTATCATGATAGCTACCTTTCTTAGTGTTCTGAGTCACCTTCTGCTACAGTGTTTAAAGAATGGAAGAGAAAGTCCTGCTTTCCTCCCAGCAAACCTTGAGCCTCTCATTTAGGAACACTAGACTTTCTCTATAGCTATGTAACCCTCAATTAAAATCCAGGTGAGAAGAAATGTACAGAATACAGCAATCACCTCCAACTTGCATTCTTTTGAGAATGCACCCCATTGATGTGGAATAAACTGTGGGACCAAGCCTTCAAGTGTTGATCTTGAAATAAATATATTAATCTTGTCTTCTTTTCTGTTACTTGTTTCTTAATTAAATTCTTAATAAAATTCTTAATTTATTACTAGTTACAGATGCACAGGTGCAGGGTACACTTTGTTGGTATGCAAGGGCTGTCACATGAAAAGTAAATCAGGGGTGTGTGATTGATGGTTGGGTTCTTCAGCACAGCTCTTTAGAACTTCAGGATGGGGTGTAAAGCACAACAGCCTTGGAGGCATACAAGACATTGTTTAGCTGAGAACAGTATGCAGGAATATTAACACTTTTGGCAGTGATTACTGAATTTTAGATGCCTATCTGTAGAGTGAGAAAATGAATAGGCAGCAAAACTTCAGGTTAAAATTTCTGTAACTGCAAATTTTTAGCACTCTAGAAAATCAGCCCGTAGGCATATGAAACGGGGGAGCTGAATCTGAGAAGGACTACTGACTGTATCAGTCTCTACTGGTAAGACTGGCCTTTGATCCTCCTAGGTCCTTAAGATCAGCGGCAAAATCTGGAGCAAGGAAGACTTTTCCTTGGAGGAGGAGGACCAGGTTAGGGAATAATTAAACAAACTGGACATCCCTGAGTCTAAGGGGTCTCATGTGATGGAACAATGATGTCTTGGGGTGACTTTATCGTGTGTCACACAACAAACCGACACAAATGATTACTTAGAAGATGGCCAATGTTATTATAAGATCACTCTCAATTGCCTTTAAGAGGTCAATCAAGAGAAAATATTGAGAGCTAGAAGGGACCAAATCCAATTCCTACCTTCAAAAAGGGCAAGAAGAAAGATCTGGAGAACTACAGGTCAGGCAGCTTCACCTCAATTCCTTGGGAATATGACAGAGCAGACATTTTCAAACTTATATGTTAGAAGAAGCTGGTTAAATCTAGTCAGCATGGATGTACAAACGAGAAATCCCTCCTGACACTCCTGATAGCTTTCTGCTATGAAATTACCAGCTTAGTAGCTGAGGAAAGACCAGTGGTTGTTGTTTATCTTGTTTTTAAGAAGGTATCCACACTTCCATAATATCCTTCTCAACAAACTGGTGAAGTTTGCATTATGTATCCAAAATGAACTGTTTGGCTCAAAGTGGTTTGAACAGCAACATGATGTCCAGCTCAAGGCCATCACACATGCTGTACTGGAGGGGTCAATGTCACAGCCACTATTGGTCAACACTGTCATTAATTACCTGGACAATGGGACACAGTGGTCCCTCATCAAGCCAGCTCTGCTGAGGTCAAATCTGAAGTATTGTGTCCAGTCCTGGGCTCTCCAGTACAAGAAAGACATGGTCATACTGGAACAAGTCCAGTTCAGGACCTTGAATATGGTCAAGAGACAGGAACATCTAATATACAAAGAGAAGCTCAAAGAGGTGGGATTGTTTAGAGAAGAAAAGGCTGAAGAAGAGGAATCTCATCAATATGATGGGATATATAAAACCTGATGGGGGGATATAAAGAAGAGGGTGTCAGGCTTTTGTCACTGGTATTCAGTAAAAGGACAACAGACAATGAGCACAAATGGAAATACAGGAAACTCCCTTTAAACATGGAAAAAAAGTTACTGCAAGGATGGTGAAACCCTGGAACAGGTTGCCTAGAGATGTAATTCAAAACCTCCAACATCTTTTCTAGAAAATGCCAGCAGGGGACTGGGCCACTGAAAGCAGGTCAGGGACCTGACCACTTTTACTGTCCTTGGCAAGTAGGGAGGTATTGCTTCAGCAAGGAAGGAAGGATGAAAACAGTTTGATTACTTTATTTTAAACTTATTTTATATACTTGAATACTGAATCAAAGAGTCAGCTGTGAAGGTAAATATTACCTGAGGCTCTTACTCTACAAATCAGTTTGAGTTCACAGAGAATGGAAAAATAAAAATAAAAATGAAACAAAACCCAAACAACAATGCCGAAGACTTTCTCTGAAGGTTTGATGAGTTCTCTGGTCAACTGAAATGCCATTTTTCTTTTGTGAATAACATTAAAACATATGACTGTCATAGCACTTAAAATTACATTGGCCTTGTGTGGAAGCACTGATGGCAATTCTATTTCTATTGACTAGAAATTAATCAGTGCAGAAATGGTTGTTCTTTCTTCACCAAGCTAATTTAGAGAGATTTAACAACAGAACATTATGTACTTTTTACCACTCCTTTTCTCTTCCCATCTGATGGCATTTCCTCTCAAACACAGAGAAACTGGTTTTCTGTTAGCTCCTGCTAAACACATCAGCTATGAAATACAGTAAGACAGCCATGAAAATATGACAGTAAATATAAAGACAATATATGACAACAGAATATTTTTTTTAATTGTGTATGGGCCTTCATCAATGAAGAAAAGAAACATCACTGCTGGAGGTTCTAATATTTGGCCAGTAGATCAGAGATCACACAGGTGAAATTATAAAAGTGCTGGTTATAACCACAGACAAATTTAGAGTATTTGGTGGAGGCAATTATATTGAATCTCACAAACATCCTGCTACATTCAGAAGGATACTGGAAATCTAGTAGTATTTTTTCTATTACTTTATCATATCAAAAATGTATCAGGAATTAATTCCTCTCAGACTAGTAAACCTCCCCCTGGATGTCTCTTGATAGCTTTCTTTGGAGCAGGGGCAGGTTATCTGCACTGATTGCTTTCTTTCAGGTCTGCGCCAACTCAGTCTTGATGGAAAGGAGCACTTCTATTGTTAGCTACAGCTGTTTAAGGCACAAAAAAAAGCATAATTTGGAGGTTCTTTGAGATACTGGCATCTAGTCTATCATACAGGGACCAAAGTCCTTCATTGAGATGACCAAACATATACTCATCTTTTCCTCTGAATTAGAGTACAGACTAGACATAGCCCCAGAGGCATAGAAGAAGTGGAAAAAAAAGGGAGAGGCGTCAAAGGACAGTCATAAAAGCATAACTCAGACATTTGGGAACAAAAGCAAGAAGATAAAGCTAGCTAAAGGATAAAAAGAAAGGAATCCACCAGTGTGCTAGTAATAAGAGGACATTCTGGTAAAATGCGGTACCTTTTTTGGATGGTACTCAATATTTTTTTTTGGTCTCAGTCTTCACAGTAAAAATTGGCTTTCTGGCCTTCTCATGTACAGTCTGAGAACACAGAATCATACAATTATAGAACAGTTTGGGTTGGAAGGGACATTTTAAGATTGTTTAGTCCAGCCCCTCTGCAATGACGAGGCACATCTGCAACCAGACCAGGTTGTTCAGAGCCCCATACAGCCTGCCTTGACTCTTTGCAGGGATAGGATATCTACCACATCTCTGGGCAACCTGCTCCAGTGTTTCACCACCCTCATTGTAAAAAAATTCTTTCTTATATCTAGTCTAAATCTACCCTTTTTAGTTTAAAACCTTTTCCCCTTGTCCTGTTGCAACAGACCCTCCTAAAAGGTCTATCCCCATCTTTCTTACATTCTTACATTTCTTCATTATGGAAGGCCACAATAAGGTCTTCCTAGAGATTCTCTTCTTCAGGCTGAGCATCCCCAACTCTCTCAGCCTGTCTTCATACAAGAGGTACTCCAGTCCTGATGATCATTCTCATGGTCTCCTCTGGAGGTGCTTCAATAAGTACATGTCTCTCCTGTGCTGGGGAACCCAGATCTGGATGCAGCACTGCAGGTGGGGGTCTCGCCAGAGTGAAGCAGAGTAGAGGGACAGAATCCCCTTCCTTGCTCTGCTGGCCACACTGCATTTGATGCAGTCTAGGATGCAGCTGGCCTTCTGGGCTGTGAATGCACATTGCCAGCTCATGTCATCCATTAGCACCCTAAAGTCCTTCTCAGCAGGGCTACTCTCAATCCCTTCATCCCCTATCCTTTACAGATACCAGGGGTTGCTCCAACCCAGGTGTGCACCTTGCACTTGGCCTTGTTGAACCTCATGATTTTCACATGAACCCACTTCTCAAGCTTATCCAGGTCCCCCTGCTGTGTCAGCTCCACGACTCAGCTTGGTGTCTCTGCAACTTTGCTGAGATAGAGAAGGACAACTTGAAGTGGGCAATCAACAGGTTAGGGGCTACTTAGAGAAGCTGACAGTAGTGAGGTACATGGAGCTGTAAGAGATTAATTCAAGGGTATTGAAATGGCACACTGTTATGAGGAGGTTGACTATCATCTGCAGAAAGTAGATGACAGCTGGAGAAATTCTCTGCCAGTTGGAAAATGTTTAAAGTTATGCTTATCTTCATGAGAAGTAAGAACCATCTTGGGAGCAATAGACTGATCAGCCTCACCTCAGTCCCTGGAAAGGTCTTAGAGCACATTTCCTTGCAATCCATTTCCAGTTTATTGAGAGACAAGAAGATAATAAGGAACAGGCAGCCTGCAAACCCTGCTTAATCAATATGATTGTAAGTAGGTTATCAGGTGATGATAAATTAAGGGTGAGGGGCTGAACTGCAAGGCTCTAATCCAGAGGAGATTTGAGAAGCTTGGGGACTGAGCTAAGAGAAGTCTCAAAAAGTTCAACAAAAAGAAGTGAAAAGTTCTGCTTCTGGAGCAAAATGATCCCTTTATAGTAATAGGTGGGGAAAGAGCTGAATATATAGCAGCCTGCTCTAAAGGACCTACAGGGCACGTGGCATTGTAAATCATACTACATATACATGTCACAGTCATACTGCATACATCCTAAGATTAAAGTGAGTATTTCATCTCTCTTCATGAAGTATAGAAGATAACTGGTCATGGCTTTGGTAATCTCAATGTGAAAGACATTTATCTGATATGTTGCAATTTTTTACTTCCTGTGAACTTTTCATGTCATTGGATTGGTCAATAATACTTGAATTAGCTTTAAAAAGTTTAGTTCTTACCAAATTAGTCATCACTTCTAACTTTGCATTTAATATCCCTATTAAAATGGGATATTATTTTAATTTATGTATTGAAACTTGCCTCTAAACTTGCAAACTAAAAAGTTTTGAGATTCCAAGGCTAACATATGCATGCTATTTATTAAAAGTCCCCATCTTCTGAAAAGGAGGTTTGGACTAGACTAAATCCCAAACTTTGGGAAGTGCTTGGGGGAGTATTATTGGCTGAGGCTGCCAGGTACAGTTATAACAACTAAATAGTATAGGCAGTTGAGTTGCCATCCTGTTCCTTTTGCCATTACCTAATTTACTAATATAGAGGTAGCAAAAGGGGTTGAATAGTCCCAGCAAATGAAGTAAATCCCAGTAGGTAATATGGCAAAAGGAAGTGCTTAAAAAAATTTTAAAAAAAGAAAATCTGTAGCCCAGTGCAACATCTGAGGTGTAGAAGTCTTTACATTTATATGTAGAAAAGAAGTTTTTATTTATTTGCGTTTTATGAACAATAAAAGTGTTCTGGCATGATGCAACAGTTTCAGGTCATGATATCATCTGACCCAGACAAATTACACCTAATGGCCTTAAAGAAAGGAGCCAGAAAGCTCCGTGAACATTATGTAGTTTAATGATTTATATATTAAGAATTAATCTTTGAATATGGAAAAAAACCCTCTGGAAGACATCTACTCTTATATTTCCAATATTTAGATATGATAAAGAGGGTGAAGTGGAGCATGTCTTCTAAACAACATAATAGCTAATTCAGGGCCAGCAACAGTGACTTTACATGTAACTGACCAACACAGAGTGACTGACTATATACTCACACTTCAACCCTTGCAAGGGGTTCAAAGCACAGTCTTAAAAGAGGGCAGATTCAGAAAAAAAGGGAGCCTTGTGATTCAAAACTTGCAAAGCACACTCTATCCAGCTAGTCAGAGAGAAGCTATGGGGGTTACTTGTCCATAACAATTAATGTATGCTTGTAATTCCCGTTGTAGGAGAAATAGAGAAATATTTCAGACCTACAGAAAAGAGCATGAGATGGAAGTTGAAGTCAGGCCACTTCCCTGAGGATGAAAATTAAATGTTGGAACAGTTCATGAGAAGAGGTGGGGGAATGTTAAGCTCTTGCAGAGATATTGAATTTCATTTTAAAAGCCAGCCATTGATCCATCTCCTGGGAGCAATCCTGTAGTCAGTGTTCAGAGCAAGCCTGCACAGATCACCATGTGGTCCCATGGCACCACCTGAGTTTCTCTGTGCTGAGCTGCCCTGGTATAATTCCATGACACATCAGACTGGGTCAGAGTCCTCAGTGCGTGTCCTGTCATGCGCTATGCCCAGATCTTGGCTGCGAGCCCAGTATGGACCAGTGTCTCCGGAGCTACCAGAGCAAGCTGAGTCCCACCTTGGGACTCTCTGCACTGCTAGTCTTAGCCCTGCAGGGGGGATAATTCTAGCCTGTTTCAAACCCTTCATTTAGAACCACTGTAGGCTAGTTTTGAATTTCCTCCTATCACTGTCATTCCCATTAGTATTTGGACAAAAGGACCTATCAGATTGAGAACCTTACCTGAATCTCCCACTGCATACATGGTCAAATGATAACTGCTCAAATTGTATGTTAAAAGCAAGTGACCCCTTCTACCCTATACTGACAGAATGCTTTTGCAGAGTTTTCATGACTGACTGTTGGAAGGCAGCTGAAAATACTTGTCCTGTGGCTGTAAAAGGAGAATTAAACCCAACACTTTAATGATAATTAGGAAGATTAGACAACAATAACAAGGAATAATTAGCAATAATTTAAAGAGGTTGTTATGAAATGTAATTCCCAAATCCTGTTCTCTTTCCTCTCTTCTGAAACAATAAATATTTTCTGGCTGTCCACGCCTAAGCTTCCCACCAGCTCCCAGCACATTGTGACTATGCTGGGACATTATTGACACCATTAACAATCTGTTAGTCAAGGTTCCTGGCAAATGGTTTGGGCAAACGTAGGGGTTGATAACATGGATTGACTGACATTGCATGCACTGAAGGCCAGCCAACACACATAGTTCAGTCCTTATCTCCATCAACTCAGGAGGTGGACACATTTGAACTACACTGGGATGGATCTACAGCATGCACTGATTCCTGAGCTGGGGCTGGGACATTGCTGTTACACCCAGCCGTGCCAGGCTCAATGATGAGAAATGCATGGTGAGGAAGATACTGCTTGGGTCTGTCCTCTAGCCTGTTTAAAGAAATAAATGCAAATGTAGGTGTAGGCAGGATATCTCAGCAGCACTACACTAAGAGCATCAACACAGCTCTACTAAATTACAGGGCTTTGAAAATATCTAGTGTGACTTTGGACTTGAATTCTTTGGGTTCAAGAGAGGAGCAAAACTTAAAATGTTAGTCTGGACAGCAGCCTTATTATGAGGGAAATATATGTTGTGAACATAATGGTAGTGCTACCCAGCTGTTCCTTTTGCCTTCATCTTCCATTCTGTAAGTGCTTATATAGTAATATAACACCATAAAATACATGAGAAATAGCTTAAGAGTATGACTGGTAAAAGAGTACGCCAATACACCAATTTTTGATAGTAGATGAAGGCCAGAAATAAGAAAAAGAAACAGAAGGCTAAGCAGAGATTTTGTGAGAATAGAGCCCGTGCTGCTCTATCAAAAACAAGAAGTGAAATATTATTTTGGTTTAAGTACCTTTTAAATAAAACAATTTCTGGGATACTGAAAACCTGAGATGTCCAAACAATTGCGTGCCTAAATGAGTAGAAAAAGGGTAAAGGATTCAGCCAAAACAACATGCAAGCAAACTCTGAACAAGGAGATGTGAGCTCATTTCCTATGGCTCAGAAATCACGAAATAAAAGCAGAACATATTAACATGTCTCTGCAGTTATTTCTGTCTACCATCCCCAAAGACTAATCAGCCTGTGAATACCTCACATGCTCATCCCAGACAAAGATATCAACTACGATAAATATGAAAATCAGCTTGAGATGGTGTGATGGTTTAACACCAGCTGGAAATTAGACGCCAAATAAGCCATTCCCCTTTCCCCCGCCCGTTCCGGTGAGAGAGGGGCAAAGGCAGAGACTATGGGTTGAGATAACCATTTACTGAAAGCAAACAGCCTTGGAGTAAGGAACACACAGTAACAGCAGCAAAATTAATAATAAAAGTAAACAAAAAGAGAAGGTGCTTTACACACAAAAGCTGTTCATCAGCTTGATTTAGTTCTGTGTGGCTGCCGGGACAAAGGCAGGATGGTGGATACTCCCTGTAGGTTGAGTCCACACAGCCCCCAGGAAAATGACACGATGGCAGCCATTCCCATACAGCACCACATGGTTTCCCCAGATAAAGACAAGATGGCGGGTGCTCCCCACAGGTGATTTGCCCATCCCTGAGCCGAAGACAATGAAAAACAATTGTTATGATACAGTTTTAAGGTTCTTAGAAATGCCTCTGCGCGAATTAAGGTGCAAACAAGACCATATGCCAGTGACAATAGTAATGGTTTTATTTGATGGTAAATATGAGAGAGAGAGAGAGGAAGAAATAAAGAAGTAGAACATAGGTGGGGGGGACAGAAAGAGTGACAGGGACAGACTAAGGAAAATATCACCACTCCGTGGATCCCAGCGATGTTCTGTTGATCCTCTCCAGCTGGTCTTCTTGGTGGTGAAGGTCCTCCCAAAAAGCCCAGAATCCCATGGGTATCTATGCTCAGGCTAGGCAGGCATTTCCAGGCATGTCCCCTTGGAGGTGGCGGGGGGGGGATGCAGTCTCTCACAGCAGACTCTGGGTCTGTTGCATCACGTGCGGTCCTGTGGGGCCAAGCCTCTCACGTGAAAGTCCCGTGGATGTGCCCTGTGGGGTTGGGGGTTCCACAGCTGGGCCAGTTTGTGTAACAGAGGATGGGTGTTTATTGCCTCTCACCAGAGGTTACACCATGCACCCAAACCTCCTCCTCCCCCCTCGGTTGGGGGGAGTCTGTGTAAACCTGGCTTCTGTGAGCTGTGCTCTCCCCCCACCCCAAACTCAACCAGGGATAGTTGCAGCTGGTGGCTTTGGCCTTTTGTGGGTGCATACCTTTCCCTCAGCCTGAGACAATTGAACAATGTGTTTCCCTTTATCTAATCAGCAGTTTGACTTTCAGTTCAAAGTCCCAGTCTTCAGAGAGGCTTCTTCGGTTGCAGCTTCTTTGTCATAAACAAAACTTTCAATGTTTGAGGCATGAACTATTTTCAGTCTCTGACAACAATGATGGACAAACCCCCAAAAACCTGGACTGTCTGTGCTGTGCCACCTGTTGTTTCCCACACCGCTGTGCTCCGCTGGTTCAATTCCACACGGTGCCATTGCTTTGCACTGCTCTGCCCCACTCCAGCTGGCTCTGTATGGCTCCTTTCAGCTGGGCTGGGATCAGGCTCGCCTCTGCTGCTCTGTCACCCATGGTTACTTCCCACACCAGAACCACTTTTCAATACCACTCCTTGGAGCTGCATCTTAGAGGAATGGGAAGGGTACAGACAGCGACAAAGGAAAGGTCTGCAGGGCTGATCCCGAAACCCTCCCTGATGGAGAGAGGGAGGCAAAACATCACACTTCTCATGGTACATTCACCACTTCTTGCCCCCAAAACCACTCCCCCAGCAATGATGTGGGTAGCATAGAATAGCACCCTGGCCATGCCCCCTCTCTGCACCCAGAGCAGGTGGGTATCTATGCAGGGATTCAATCTAAGATGAAGATATCTAAATTAATAGGTTTCTGTAGGCACATCAAGTGTCTCATTCTTTGTTAGGGTCCATGGAGATAGAGCTGTAGAGAAAGCAGCTCATCCTTCAGCAGTGACCTACAGTGAAATTCAGCTGCCTAGATATTGATGTCAAGCATTGTCTCGGTGTATAGTACAATACCCGGTTCCCAGTTGCCTTTTCAGAGGGATGAAAGTCTCATGTAATCTGTGTCCCTCAGCAGGTATAATGCACTTCCCAGCGTGTCTGAACTGGCATTAGAGAACTGCACAGAGGCAGCTCAGTCCTGCCCATAATACTTGTTTGACTAACTCACTCCACTTGCTGCAAAGGAAACTTCAACATATACAGCAAACCTAAGTACATAAATGGGAGTCTTGAACAGAATCCTGCCCCCAAAAGCTGTTACACAAACTCTGTATGTGATAAGAAGCATGTGCTGTACAAGACTCTGCTATTAGCTGACATGGGTAGATGAATTATAAAATTACATTATTTCATCTGAAAGATTAAGACTAACTGAGATGCAAATGCATAAATACTCTTATTTGGGATATATCCCATGTTTTATTTTAGGTGTTAGAGGCTTCAGAAACTTTTAGATTAAATAGAGTTGATGTAGTAGAACAAAGTAGAATAACTCAGCTTGGAGAGATCTCAGGAGTCTATAGTCTCATCTTCTGCAGGCCAGCTTAGGTCTGACCAGGTTGCTCATTCCCCTAGTTTATCCAGGTCTTGAAAACCTCCAGGGATGGAGACTGCTCGATTTTTTTGGACAATCTGTTCCAAATGAAATAGAACTCCAAGAAGAACTCACATACTTTGTGTGCACCTTTGAGAATTAGGTTGCAGATACAGAAAAGTAACTTGGGGTTAGAAGAGTGAGAAGGAGGAAACTAAACACAGAAAGAGGAAACTAAATTCAAACAATCTTACCAACAATATTTAGACTAGACTGAATCTTGGACTCTCTAGAGCCAACTAACACAATCCATTTAGCAAAGAAGGCGCTATACCATAACTGGGGAACATATGTGAGTTTACAGTGATGTCCTCTTTAATCATCTGCTGGTGTATTAGATCTTTTCTATTCACATTAGATTTCATTTAAAATGTTTGAGATGTTTTCAACAAGGACAGTGACACTTAACCACTACCAAAAGGCTTTCTGAGAGAGAAACTGGTAGTTCCTATCTCATCATATACCTGTCGCATTTAATTTGCTCATTTATAAGGTCAGAGCAGTATATGCATAAAAGCCCCCAGTACCAAGAAATTATACTCACATGCATCAAAGTAGTTTAGCCAGTTAATGAATTGTGGAGATGTGATCATGACCAAATAACCAGGAACTTTAGAAGTAATTTAGTCAGTTTGAGAAACAAATTGGGTTTGGCACTTTACACAATTGTGTAATGGAATGTTTAATTAAAAATTAAGCAACTTGTCCAACCTTTGTATTTCCTGGCTCTGATTTAGCTAGGTTTGTTATATAACCTTTCCTTTATGAGAGCAAATTATGTTCTGTCTACTGAACTATGGAAACTTTTCCCACATCAGCTGTGAAGACAGAAGCAAGGTCACCATCCCCTATCCTTTTCTAATGGCCAAGTGTTAAAGGAACATGGAAAACATAAAAACCTCCAGGTCATAATCCTTTCTCCTCTGCTACATCACCTTAGAAAATGAAGGAATTTTTTATTTGAAAACTTGGGGGAACTTTTGTGTAGAGCATGAAAATTGTTAACATTCAGCAGAAATACATTTCTTCTTAATCCCTTAAAATCATACACAAGACTCTCAATTCATTAAATCTGATCTTATGACTTGCAAAGTAAGCTACAAATATTCAGATCAATGTGGAATCAGCAGCTATTAGTTCTTAGAATAGTAATTAGCATTCATACTAGAATTTCCAACAGGAAGAATATTGTTGCTGTTTACCATTTGGGATCAGTGGATTTTAAGTTAATTTTCATATGAAGTGATGCAGTACTTTGCTGCAGGCAATAGTGATTCCGTACACTAGAGTTTCTTTAAAGCTGTCAATCTTTAGAGCACAGAAAACACACCTCTAATTGAGATACAAGCAAGCGTTGATTTTGGACATTACTTCTTGATTTCATAGCTTGTTAGCTGAAGTAAATGAAGAAGAGCAAAGAGAGAAAAGGGGGATAAGAGCTAGGGCTAATGATAATAATATGATAAAAAGCATCTTTTAAAATTAAGTTTACTATTATTATATGAAAACAGCAGCTGGCAAATACAATCAGCCCACAACACAAAATGAATATGGAATGGGAAACTGGTCCTCCAAATGGTGCAGCATCTGTTTTCTCATCATCCATTCTCAACTACCAGCTGGAGCAGAGAGGTGTTGCAGCTTGCTTCCTGCCACTTTAAGTCTTCGGGCATTATAAAAGTTTGTGTACCCTGCAACTCCAGCAGTGAGTGCCTCCTTATAGATGCTGTACTGTCACGATCCGCTAATACAAGCGGGAGTCGTGATGGTTCGTTAACCGATCTCAGAGTGCGAAAGAAACACAAACGGGGATTTTTTTAGCTTCAATCAAAACAGTGCACTTTTATTGAGTGCCAACAACATGATTACGCGATAGAAGAGAGAGAGAGATATAAAGAAACAAAGTATGGAGAGAAAAAGGGGGGGGGTTAATAGCTACCAATGGCGAGGCGGAATCCTCGTGGTCCTGCCAATAGATCCGTCTTCTTTCCGTGGGGAGTACTCGTAGGGGTCTTCTCAGGAAGTCCCTTTATAGTCTTTTCAAAAGCGAGGGGCAGCTAGCCAAGAGGTGGGGGAATAAGACCCATTGTTTTTGGGGTAATGGTGCCAGGCAGGTGCACGGGACATTCCTTCTCGCTCCAGTACAGCCCTTCCCGCCTGGGCAGCAAGGAACAGCACCAGAGCAACCTGTTCAGTGAGCACACCTGCGGACACTTGGCAGACATCCCACCTCGGTCTGGCTAGGACTCCTGTACCCTCTTTCCTCCTTTGGGGTTTTATAGAGTTTTTCAGTCTCTGTCCTCGTCAATGATCGTGAGGCAGATGAGGGATCTTAGGACCGTCTCCTGCATGTACCTACTTTTGTTACTTTCAGGCTGCATTTTAGTGCACCCAGACCAGGCCTTAGGACCCAACAGAGGTGACAGGGAAGAAGAGGGATTGGGTGAAACAACCTGACTCATATGAGAGATTAAAATACAAACAAATAAAGAATTGCTCACCATGTCTTCCAACGAAAGAATAAGGGCAATCAAATAAACCTGGAGAGTGGCTGGTCACCCCGAAAAAGAAGGTAGTTCTTCTCAGTGCAGGTGTAAGCTGTGTTCATAAAATACATATCCACCTCTTTATCAAGAGATTTTTGACCTGCAGGGTGCTGAGCATTCAAAGAGTACCCTGATGTCCTGGTAATCTGGGCATCTCCCAGTGGCCATTGGTGACAACATGATGCAGCATCAGATGGACCAGTGTAGTCATCCTTTCTATTCTCCTTGCCTGTATTTCCTTCATGTTAGAAATTGCTAACAGCCTTCAGATTCCCTCTAATGCTCAGATAGGTGATCCCTAATAAGTAGCAGAAGATGAAGAGCAAATACACCTCCTGATTCTAATTTTCCACTGTAGCTGCCAATAGGAGACACAATATGGCCCAGTATTTGTCCCTTAAGAATAAGCAAAAGAAAATGAACACTCTGACCAGATACATTCTCCTGAAAGCAGACAGCTTCAGGGCTTGAATGCATACTGATGGACACTGAAATGTTCACTGAAATCAGCTGATTTTTCCTGTGGAAAATATCCTGGGATCTTGTATGGGAATGAAAACAAAGAGATCATGGAAACCATGACTGCATGCAACTAAGTGAAAAACACTGAATTTCAAGAAAGTTTAGCTATTTAAGCATCAGCATAGCACTCTCAAATAACTTTGAATGAAATCTTCAAATATTTTTCTGGATATTTTCAGTAAAGATTTCAGAGTCATATCATGGAAACAGCTAAACCTTAGCACACACTCTATCAAACAACAGTTGAAATGTATCTTGTAAACTCAATCAAATCTAACAAAAGTGAAAAATCCCAGGTGTAAAAAATATGTTTATGCAAATGTTCCAAAATAAGATGATTTTGCACAAAATGTAAAGATATATTTATGGTTTTAAAAGTACAGTACCCCATTGAAGAAATCTTTATACTTGGTAATTATGTTCAGTAAATTGGATCATTTTCAGCATATGGATAGTTACATGTGAGATCCTACTGCATTAATTTAAAGGTCATGGCTTCAGCAGAGAAGTGATTTCTCAGCATTTGTCCTCTGCCCTTGACTTCATTATGGTTTGCTCATTCTTAATATATCTGTTTATCAGTTTGGTATCCTTGCTGGCTACATTATGCATTTTTACAGCAAACCTTATAAGTGAAAGGATAATTCTTCGGGAATGAAAATCTGAAAATTTGAAAGATTTATTGACTAAGGAAAAAAATCACTAAATATAAATTTAAGGGTATCTGGCTCTTACTATTTAAATCCGTTTGCACATATTTAGCTGTAGGTTGAATCTGGTTAGAATATTTCATTTGGCCTTGACTAATTTTTCATAACTCTCTCCTTCACAGAAACACATGAGAACTGTATTTATACAGATTTAAACTTCTGATCCAACAGGTAAAGTGGCAATTTTGAGAAAGAAAAAAGCAGCTATTTACACAAAACATAAGAGCATCTTAGTCTGTTGTGTACCTGCATTTTTAGGAATATTGATATTAAAAGTGCATAATGTAATTTTTAAAAATGTCAACTTCTGTAGCATGTAAGTCAAAACCAATAAAAACTTAAGATATTTGCACCAGTCTTGGAGAAACAAGCAAGTGAGGGAAGACAACAAAGGTATATAGTCACATTTTTAATAACAAGCCCTTTTTATTCTCTAGATATTGGTGGGCTGAAAACTTTAGGGCAAAGCCTCTACTTTTTCTTTTTTTTGTGAATAAATCAAGAGAGCTAGTTAAATCTCTGCTACTCAGTTTGTAATTGTATATTTTGGAATAAAAAGTGTACCAGAGCGGTACTTCCCACTTCTGCTATAAATTGATGTGAAGAGGTCCTATTGTTATAAATTGATGTAAATTTTAATGGTTACAGGGAGAAGAAATTTATGTGGTTATATGTTGTTTTATGCAATTTTGTGACAAAAGCAAAACTTAACAATGGATTTCACCTGGTACTTTCACTCTGCAAATGGTTCAGGGCAACAGAAAGGAAAAGCAAGTAGACAGAAACAGTTTTTAAAATTAGACAGCTCCTTGAATCCCTATTTAATTTGGGAATTCCATTTTGACTCTATGTGTGTATACAGAATGCATGATAAGAAGAATGATAATAAATTGGGTAGGCTAGACTGAACCGTGAAACAAAATGCGCTAGGCAGAAGGTGGTAACATTCCTATTTCTGCCTCTGAGTTTAGTCTTAGAAGTCATGTATTACATTTTATTAAGATGTCAGAAAACTGCAGACATGCTCCTAGGCTTGCCAAAAAACTGCAATTTGGATTAGCTCACCAAAGACCTTAAGTGAAAAGAACTGGAGATGCTCTGTGGTCTTTTTTAAAGCTCAGAAAAAGTTGCAAAATGAAGGCTCTGTTAAGCAGGAAAAAATAATGAAAAATGGACAATCAGTTAATTGTAAAAGGAGCAGACAGTACTTGCAGGTAGAAAGTGTGTAGGAAGAAGGAAGCGGGAAGACTACCATGAAAGTGGGAGATAAGGTTCATGATATACTGACTAGATTGATAAATTGTCATACAAAGAATGAAAAAAGGTTGTTGATGGTCAGAAGACATTCACAAACTACTCCATCAGGCAGGTAAAAATCCACCATTGCTTTGTAGTGACACTTCAGCGCTAAAATAAATAAACTTAATAAAAATGAAAAATATAATCTATTTGTAGGAGTGAATTTGCTCAGTTTGAACAAACGATCTCTAAGGTCCCTTCCAACCCAAATCAATCTATGATTCTGATTCTTTGAGACTCCTATTAACTGGGAAGAAGTGGATTACCTGCTGAGTAAAGTGAGAGAGGGTGTTTTGGGGGCTGACTCCATCTCTATACTTGATTTTCTGTGTGACCTTGAATGAGGTGTCTAGGTTCAAATGTACTTCTTATGCTTTATTCACTGTTTTGATTAAAATGTGTCTTTCCCTTCAGTAAGGTAATGAGAATTGTTTTCCCCTTTTTCAGGCATTAATTCCTTTGGTTGAAATAATTTTTTATTTTCTATTAGCTCCATTATCTTAACTGAGTTATATAAAATGTAAACTTAGATGCTGCTAGACTGGGCAAAACTTGGCTCTCTGCATTGCAGAATTTCATGCACAAAAATGATGGCAGAAATGGCAGTCTGACTCCGGGAGATACAGCAAGACTAATTCATTGGAGCCATTAAAATGCAGTTTAGAAATGAGAAAAACCTGCGGGATCTGCTTTCAGGTAGATACAGTAATAGTCTCTTTGCCTCCTAGATGGAGCTAAAAGCACTTGTCTCCTGTATCTTGGCTTGTGGGATGGAGGAGAGCAAGTAACATGACAAACATAATTACCTGCAATTTTTACATTCCTAAAGAACACATTTTGCAGAATAAAAATTAAAAAGCTTGGTCTCCATTTTGCAAGGACAATCTTTTGTGAGTCAGGATAAAGTTTACAGAGCCATTTTCTGCTTCTCTGCAGGCAGAGACAGTGCTGCTCACTAGATACATGCTTCAGCAAGCACTGCCACGTCCCCAGTTCAGCTTCCTGGAAGATTAATATTCAGTTTTCTTCCCCCTAGTCCTCATGAAGGATAGATAGCAGACTTCTGCCCCCAGCACAGACTGAACATACAGCCTAGGTGAGACCTCTTCAGTGTTTATAAAGGAAGAGATGCCACAGTGTTGAAAGGGAGGAATTTGAAAATAGAACCCACAAAACAAAAAACCATCATGAGCTGAGTATAGACACAAAAGCAAAGCAAACCTTGCAGCTTTTTTAGATATGTGAACATGTGAACAAACACAATTCTAATAAAACATTGCAAAAACCCCACAGGAGTGAATACAACAGTGCCATTCAAATCTATGTATTCTGTTTCTGAGAAGGTCATACTATATTAGGGAAAGGATATTCCTCTTTCTGAGTTCTAGTAATATTAAACTCAAGTCGTAAGCACACACAAAGGTCTCTGTGTCTGTCTATGCAATTCAGTACCAATCAGTATACTGAGCCATTTAATTTTCACAGCCTCATTTGTGGTGAGTATCAGCAACTCAGTCTTCCTACCCACATTTTGGGGTGATGAGACCAAAAGAAGAAATGGAGGAGGCATATCAAAACAACCACAGGGTGAAAGTGGAAAGGGAAGAGACAAAAACTCTTCACACTGTACGGAAATACAGAAGACTCACAACAGATACGATCAGAGTCTAAGAACATTACAAAATAAAACCACCATACCTAAAGAAGACTTTTAGATTTAAAAAGAGGAAGAGGATGAAGAGGTGGCTGGTGTCCAGAGCGCCAGCTGCAGCTCAGTGTCAACTAGCCTCTGGGAAAAAGACTGTGGCTATCTGGAAGACAAGGTAATTAGTGAAACTACTATAGCAAGTTGGCAAAGCAGAGCCATTGCAGAAGAGAAGGTCAGACCCTTTCCTCTGGGTTACTGGGCTGCTGTCTATGCTTTTGGACTCGGGAAACAAGCAGATCTGAAGTGCAGCCAAAGACGCACTGCCGAATCTTTATGCCTGGCATCTGGCCTGTCTGAATTGCTTATGATTTTAATGGCATTAATTTATTGCAATATCTTATGATGGTTGTTAATTATTTAATTTGATGCTTGAGGTAATTTTTAATTATTTAATTTGTATTTGTTCCCTTATGTTGCTGCCTATAATAATCTATGACACTGATCCTACAATGACTTCCTTATTGGTGTACCTCTTTTCTACTGTGGACCTGCGTAAAAGATCTATGCATATGACAAGGAATTTTATCACTTCTTTTAATTAAACAATAATTATCTATAAAAAACTCTATTTTTATTTTGTTCTACATCTTATTCGCAATCCATCTGAAGCCATTGAAAACCAGGTTATTTTAATAATTTTTGAGCACTAATTATTACTAGAATCTGGTCCTTGAGCCTGCTTTTTCGAAGCAATGTACTCTACACAGTATGTTTGTTAAGTTAATGTATCTGCTTTAAAACCAGACCAAGCTGATATTTGGAGACTGAGCCCAAAAGCCATAGGATTTTCCTATAAGAGTCATACCTCAACTCCAGACCTCCTAGTTGAATGTTATTATGCCATAAAACAGCATCATGTGAAATTCAGGATCCCTTTCACTCTTTCAGTATTTTTACTTCTCCAGGATGCCTAAGTTTTGCAAATGCACAACACTGATTTACAGCCACATTCCATAACAGCACCCTAGTTTATATACTGTGGAAGTCTCTGGAAAGTTACTTTTCAAATATGCAAATATCCCATGGCCTCTAAAACATGTTAATGGTCTGTAATTGTGTATTCTATGTTTTGGCATGGGACAGAGTATAAAACAAGTATAAAGTTAGGAGCATTATATAAGTCTTTAAGGAATATCTACATAGGCCACATTTTGTCATCCTCCTCTGGCAAAATCACTACTGAATTCTTGGCCCAATTCTCAAACACAGCAAATGCAGTTCATAACATCTAACTGGTAATACAGCTGAGAAAAGCTCTTTTAAGTTGTACCCTCATGTTTACATCTCTCCCAAGATCTGTGCTTATGTATGCCCAGATGTGCCCGAAGGATTAAAATCGCATTAGTGCACTGTATTCATTGGCATTCAAACAACTTACATGAAGAGATATTTTGTCCCTGTGCATTGGCAGAGCTGCCATGGAACCAGTTTGCACTCAGGAGTGTCACGGCAGGTTGAAGGCTCAGCTAGGAAACCAAGCCCATAGTCTAATCTATCGCTGAGCACAGCTGAAAACAGATGTTAATTAAACTGTAATTACTTCAAAACAAGACTTGAATGTCAATTGAAGATAGAAGGGAAAAACATGAAACTGATGTCCTGGATCATTGAAGTATCCAGCCATAATGTCCCAAGGATACAGAGCCAACTGGCTTTGGTATTACTGCAGCCTCTGTGACCTGGAGCATCAGAATCCTAATGGAGGCAAAAGTAAGAGGGTATTCAGAGGCTTTTCTTCATGACTGTTACTTGAACTCAAGCTGTAGCAAATTGACATTTAAATAACGCACCGGTTCTCATGGTGAAAGGGATTCCTCATGTGTTATTAGCTAGCTGTTAGGCATCACACATTTTAGCTAGACCTGCAAAAAAGGAAGTGTGATCCATGAGGAAGCCAGACAGATATGAGAAGCAGAGAAAATAGACAGATTGTAGGAAATGAGATCAGTGAGAATACTGGTTTTGCTGATTAAAATGCTGCATGATTTTATGAGCTACAAACCACTCTGGAACACAGATATGCCCATGGAAGATAGAGATCAGAAAATTAAGTTTAGAAAAGTAACACTTTACAATCTCAGGAATGATGCTTGGAACACTGTAACAGTGCTAAAAGTGTTTGATGAGAGACACTGTAGAGAGATAATTGGGTGACTGTTTTGCCTTATCTTTTAAAACTAAAACCAAGAATCAGCAGAGACAGTAGATATGTTGCAGAGTTGGGCAATCTGGCATCCACATTGAAAATCAAGGAGAAAATCTTAATAATAGGCTTATTTTGTGAGGTATAGTAGTCTAGTTTCTAGGACAGTCTGTTGAGAGAAAGTGAGCTGTGCCTCCAAATGTTAAAGAGAATTGGCAGGAAAAGATCAAAACCATGGTCAAAATGATGGTGGTGATAAAACACAGGAAAAATTTATAAGGTCAAATGTGAAAAAAATCCAGAGCTAGAAGGCAACAAAACTGTATTTATTCAGTGACAAAAATAATAAATATTTTAAGTTGATGTGAAAATATTTTCAGAATTTTTTTGCCCCCTTTTTTTTTTCTTTTTAATAAAAGAGGCATTTTCTAAATGTGTCAGTCACAGAGGGGAGTTATGCTCTGACAAAAGAAGTGCTTTTGGAATAGGACAGACAACTTAGTCACAGACTGCCAAAGGAGAAAAGAAGAGATCTTAAATAATTTTTGCTGAATACAAGGACATGAATATGAGGCCTAGTTCTATACATCATACACTGTGAACAACATTAATTAATACACTGCATTATATTTTCACGTTCGATGAGCAGTTCCATGCAACACTAAGAAGATGTGGTACTACACACAGTAAAATAATTCCTAAACTCCAGAGTTGGCCAGAACATAAGATATAATAATCACATGAAGTTGCTTTCTTCTGTCAACAAAGTGCTGCACTGTGGGTGGAAAAGTGTATCTTTAAGAGGATCCAGACAGTAATAATATCAGATTTAAGAGGTGACAACATGTAATTGATGCATATTTCATGCCTAGAGATAAAATAATGTCTAAAAGGAAAGAGACAAACACCTTGTATTTCGTCATGAACACCCATACAGGAAAAATACAAAGTGTGTAAAGAATACTTTGGTCACTCATAAAAGCAAACTTTTCAAACTTTAGAAATCACAGCCTGTTTTTTAGAAAAGGTTGTGATAGACCTTTACAGTTCTAAGGTCAAGAACTACAAGGTCACACTTACCAGCCTCTGAGACCTAAATCGTGCCAGCAAGAACTATGGTAAGTATTGACAGCAGATTTTGCAAGTTGTAACATGCTGTTGTTTAGCATATGAATTAATGGGTCACAGTACATGCCAGCATATCCAAATGTATTTAGTACATAACTGGATTTGAAAAACAACTTATGACCCCTCAGGGTTCCCTGTCAGCATCAGTGGTCCAAGCTATAGACTAGTGTTCTGAAATGTGTATGAAACTTACTGGCTTCTCTCAAGTTCTCATAGTGCAACAAGTCCTAGTTAGGCTTGACCCCAGGAAGTACTGTGCAGTCTGCAATCAAATAAAGGACAGGAAAGGTGTAGAAAAACTGGATCCTGGAGGGAGGAACACAAACTGCAGAAAGGAAGAGGCTGGAAGTGTCACTATGACTTTAATGTGAGTACACAGGGCTAATGGGAACCTACCTGCATCCACACCTTAATTTGGTTTTACAAGCACTGACTCCTCTGATGTTATTATTCCCTGTGCAGCACACAAAACAGGAACACTGCCCACATACAGAGAGACGAGGAAGTCCAAATAGGATACAAAGATCTGAGACCTGGCCCCGATAGGGAAAAAGAACTGGATGTGAACAAAAGTTCATCTTCATCATTGAGATGGAAGACAATGGCTTCTGAGGTACAGACACGAGATAAGCCTGTGGCTTCACAATAAATACAGTGGTGATCCAGCTCAAATGGTAACATTTCCGTAAGTGCCTTAGCAAATACAATATATAAAAAGTCCCAGATTAGCCCTAAGTGTTTGCTATATAAATACGGTGCACAGAGGGCAGCAGGGATATACCAATTACATGTCAAAAATTTCTACAGCTGCATTTGCTCCACACTGCATCCTAGCAAGTAAGTACATTCAATAGGGCTGGTGCATACTGCCTTTATGCATCTGTAATTCTTCCAGTCCTGGAGCTGGCCCAACCATTTCTAGCTTGAATTCACTCAATTCACTTTCAGGACAAACTTTGCATTTTTAAAATCCTTGTATTTTTCCTTTAAGAATTATTGGGGCAGACTTTCTCATAGCTATGTCATGTAAGAAATGCTAAAAATTGTATCTGAGTGAAATAGTAAATGTACCTATTTTTTGTAAGAAAATGATATTCTGTTTTCATGAAAGATGATACATCATTCTCCTCTGCTGATTCATTATTGAGAAAGAATCTTATTCTTACGTATTTCCCTGTGTAGACATTAGATTTTGGCACATATTTAATGGGAAGTATAATAGTAGATTACAGTGATTACAATGATTAGAATCATAGAAAAGGGTTTGGTATCTCCAGGCTCTAGGCCACAAAACACTTACCTAACATGAGACTATTTGAGCAAAACCTTCAGGAATCAACAGCAACATCAAGAGTCCTTCCTTTCTAGGCAATTTGTAGGACAGGGCAGTGCTACACCACACAACAGAACAGTATATGCACATTCCAACAGCAGATCCAAATGGCACGTGTCATAACCAAAATGCTGATGGTCAAGTGAGATACCATTAGACAGATAACAAGAAGCACTCACATATTAGATGTGAACACCTTTTAAAGAGAGATTATTTTACATTCTGACCTACAGTCTTCTTCTGGTATCACAGAGGAATTAAATAATTCTTGACAAATTTAACTAGTGTGAATTGGCTTAAAGGGCTTTTCTCCTTACTGCTTTGGTGATGAAAGAAAATAGGTAAGTAATTTAAGTGAGAGCCACTCACCGCATTGGGACATGTGCCTTTTCTGCATCAGTGACCATCTGAGTTTGAAAAATACAGATCTTCAGACTCTTCAATCTTTGTGAAAACTACCACATGAATCCAAATTTTTAGCTTGAAGAGAATTCTTTAATTTTGTGGCAGTTAAGTTGGTGTAAGGTAAGCGTGAAATGTCCTTCAAACCCATCAGGTGACTGTTAGATACTTCTGCATTGTTCTGATTTTGAAAACTTATCTCCAGATTGAAATAACAAGTGCTCTCTTACTGCAATGTCATCTTCTACTTTTCTGTTCTGAATCAGTGTGTCCTTTTTTCCTGCCCACCCTACACATACTAGCATATATATGTATGCATCTACAGAATTCTAAACACTCTAACACAGACAACTATTAAAAGAATCCCTTGATTTTGCCTAGAAGTTTCCTGAAGTTGATGGCATGCCGTTTGAATGCCCCTGTTAGCACATTATGTTCTAGAAAGGACCTTGCTTCAAGTGGTGATTAAATTAAACTCCAGATATTTTCTATTGGAAGGGCATTTTGATTCATCTTGGTATCTTTCTGGAAGAAAGGAAATATTCAAGAATGGGCAAAGAAGGAGCTTATCTGAGACAAGTATAGTATAACAAAACAAGTAAAGGGGCTTAGGACTTCAGTCTGCTGTAAAAGGTTTCAGCTATCTCTTTTGACTGTGATATCTGGAGAGTCAGAGGTAGACCATAAACAGAAAGAGACACACGGAGATAAAGGATATGTCTATATCCATACAAGCCAGGATTCAACCATGTTACATTTAATATTTCCTGACCGCAAACAGGTTTTTTGCGCACAAATTCATGGGGACATAGAGAGATTGTCTCAACTCCAGAGATCTCTGAAAAGTGAAAGGCTGAGGACACTTGGCACCCCATCACATATCTATTATTTCCCTTTGTAAATAGATGGATAAAGCACAGGCAAAGTCATCAGCTTTTCTGCCAGCATCAACCCAAAATCAGTTCTTCACAAGCATAATGATGGTTGTCTAACTAGCATAAGAGCTAGTTGAGAAGAAGATATATGAAGCTGAAAACGTGCTCATACATGAGTAGTAGGACTATTGTTACATGGTGAACGTCTCTTCCCACCCCTCCTTTCTTAACCCCCACAACTTCTGTATCTGTAGAAGATGAGTTTTTTAAAAGAAAAAAAAATATATTTTCATATTTTTTATTCACGTTAGCTTGCTTATTTTTTAAATTATCTGACAAATGCCTTAATAAACAAGTTGTATGTCATTTCAGTGGCATGAACACTGAAGGGAATGGCCTGAACTTGTGTCGGGGGAGGTGTAGGTTGGATATTAGAAAAAACATCTTCACCCAGAGAGTGTTTGGGCACTGGAACAGGCTCCCCAGGAAAGTCGTCACAGCACCAATCCTGACAGCATTCAAGAAGTGTCAGGACAATGCTCTCAGGCACGTGCTGTGGCTCTTGGAGTGTCCTGTGCAGAGCCAGGAGTTGGATTTTGATGATCCTCGTAGGTCCTTTCCAGCTCAGAATATTCTGTGATTCTGTATGATGGTAATTAGTCTTCATTATCCTGGAGTATTCATCATTTCAGAGATTCCACTTTAAAAGCCACCTTGATTCTTTTATCAGTAAGATAAGAAATGTTATGCCTTATCTCTTTGTGTTATCCTCATGACACACCGTGGCTTGAGTTTTATGGGCTGATGGGTTAATAAATAAAATGAAGAACTGTTCAGTGTCTATCTGTGTTGTTTTAGAATCTTGCTGTTGTATTGCATTCTATCTTTCCTTTTTATTGGCAGAGCTGGAATGAGCTATCATACCAGACAGGGCAACCTTGTCTCCAGTTTGGTTGCTACTTAGAGTACAGCTTTCTCTAAGTTGGGAATACTACAGTTTGGGAACAATTTAATTATAATTAAGGATGGTATTTACAAATTCCTTCCTTAGGTAGAACTGAAGATAAACACAGTCAAGAAAATAGCCTGTGCAAAGTTCAAGAAGACCTGTAGTAGGGACTAACACTTTTAATATTCATGAAGGGCCATGTATTTTCCTGTGACATCAGAAAATAAACTCCCTTCTTTGGCAGAGCAGGCTTGCGGGTAGGGAGAGATACACATATGCCAATGAATTACACTTCTTTCATCTTCAGTAATAAACATGCCTGAGAAGTATTGCAAAGAGCTAACTTAGGTTATATTTCATACCTCATGACTTAATTGAAGGCCTGTTCTTCATTCTGCACTAATCTTACATCTATTTCCATGGAGATGAAGGTTTTGAATGCATTCATCCCTGAATGACTTCCACTTCTTTGTTATTAGGCAGGTGTGCAGCATGCAAGACAATTACCCCAGAGAAATTCTGCCTGTTCACTTTGCTCCAATGAATATGAGCCTTTCAGGACATTTTGTAAGCTGCACTTTCAGGTGAGTCAACAGGGAGTATGCTTAAGTGGATAGCCATGCCCATAATCAAGAGGCTTGACTTACAGACCTCAGAGTCCCCATTGGGTGTGACATCTCTGAGGAGAGCCTAAGAAAGTTCAGAGTAGATGAATAAAAAATGTAATTCTAGTGAAAACCCTTTAATTCTTTTTTTTAAAGGTTTTCTGCAGTCAAACCTTTTCTGCAGCTGTGTTGGTGTCATTACTGTGGGCATGTTCTTGATTCTTCCTCTCCTTAGAGCTAAACATTTTGCACTGGGGAGACCTCCAGGTCCCACTTTCTGTTGTGAATACAGAAATCTACTAGGTCATTTCAGGGTAGATTCAGAGAAGAAATTTTAGAAAAGAATTGAGCAATATCCACTTTGACATAGTTTGCATTCCTTTAAGAGTTTATCTTGCAGACTAGTTATTTATTAGACTTTACAGATATTTGTAGTTCAGATCTGAACTAGGTGTTTTTAAGAGAAATACTGTGATTCAAATAAATCAGTTCAGCACTTTATAAAAAAGATCAAAGCATGTACTGAGTGTCTGTTCATAAACATGAAGATGTTATTAGAGAGTACACAAAATTTCCCAGACAGATGTGATAAAATGAAGACTCCCAGCACACAATGAGTCATATTTTCTCTAGGGTTGAGATATTCACAACTGAGAGAACAGCAAGAGGGTATCTAGGTTAGCTGTAGTTCAGAGAGAAACATGTGAACTGAAAGCTAGATCAGTGGTGCTCTGGTCTCTGCTCCCTCCACAGACACCCATACTGAAAGGTGACCAAATTGAAACAGAAGCAGGTACTGCTGAGAGTAGAAGGAACACCGAGGAAATCCTGAGTTTGCCATTTCTGGTCGATTACCTGGGACAAAACAGATGTCTAAGGCCTAAAATTTTTCTGTTGGCCCTACTGAGTCCTTTAAAGTATTGGTACGACTCACCAGCTGATAGCTCTACGGCATCTCAGCTGTACTCCTATAAAACCACCTCACTGATACACATTTGACAGCTATGCCTTAAGAATACTGAGTAGGGTTTTAATTGCGAATATTAAATAATTAAAACTTCACACAAAATAACAACACTAGCAGCAGTAAAAGAATATTTATGGGTTATGGCTGTGAGTAATGACTTCAGTGTGGGTGATCCTGACTTACACAATGGTAGAGTAAATCTTCTGTAAGGCACAAACACACATGAGACTTCTGTCCAATCTCACATCACTGAAAGGCAGGAAAATCACTGTGAAGGCCACTGGATTTGTTCAGATGCAAAAACTAGTAGGAAGAGAAGCAGTTTTCTCCAGATCCTGTGATATTGATTAATATGCAATATTCACAAACAATGCCCGGGAAACTTTGCACAATAGTTGCACATTTAAATACAATAAAATACTTTGTCTTCACTATTTGTCTTCTTTCCTGCATGCTGTTTCTAAGAGGTTCTGAAGGGTTAACCACACAGTTTGAGGCAAGGAGATGTGGGGAAATGTAGCCAGCTGTTGAATGAAGCATCAAGACATGAACAGGACAATTACTTGAGGCAGTTTTCCTGCCTAAAACAACAGGAAGCCTCATCTAATGGATATGAATTTTTAACAGGAGACCTTTGAAGTGACTTCAAAGGCATCATGTGATTAAAACAGATAAAGGGAGCAAAGGAAGATGCCGACCCTGTGCCATAGGAGAGGCTGGGATGCAGGGAGGAATGGGCTGGGGTTTGCAGACAGGAGCCTGGCCAGCTGACACCGCTCTCCAGCTAATACCATGGACTAAAATAGCAGCCTCCCTCCAGGACTGTACTATCCCCTGCTTTCAGACAAGTACACACTGCTTTGTTTCATAGAGAAATATGTCCTCAACTGCTGATGGTCTCGATCTCGTGAGAGTGAGCACCCTGACTTGCCCTGCTCTGAGACCACGGGGTGAAGGAAGGATCCCAAGGCTCTACTAAAAACAGGTTTAGGAGAGGTTGCTTATCCACTGGAACTGCATCTGGGGCTAAATGCAAGTTTTCTCTGAGGATGTATTCATAAGACACTAGCTGAAAGCAAAAGTATCCTTTGGGATAAGTGCACAACACCTACCCTTCACATCCCCTAAAAGTTATTCTAAGACATCTTTCCGCAGGATGTTCTTAACACGGACCTGAAAAGGAGCAATATTTTCCTTCTATTTCAGAAAGCAAAATTTAATGCAGCTGATGTATCATAACTGGCAATTACAGAAACATTAGAGATAAAATTAAAGGAATTTTCTGAAGGTTTTATCCCTTACCTCACAAACTTGTGAAAAATCTCCTTATTAGCATATTTGGTATTAGCAAGCTAAACTTTTGAAAAAAACACTGCTTAGAAATTTTAAATGCCCAACTTGGGACTATGTTGTGGCTGGAATATCAGTGAAGTGCAAAAAGCCTTTCAAACTATCTAAAACTAAACGCAAATTAATTTTGTTTAACTGGCATGTCAAATAAGTTATTTAGTTAAAGGACTGTCTACTATTTGCAGAGAAAAAGGAAGGACTAATTCACGATGTTCCAGCACAAAGTTATTCTTTTCAACACAGAACAACAGTGTAAACTAAGTCCTCACTTATTATTTGATTTCACTCTTGTTGCTTCACTTTGTACCTGACTACACAGGAGGGGTTTTTGTGGGATCTTTTCTGGGGTGGGAAGGAGAGAGAGCCGGAAATAATTTTGTGGAACACGTGTGATGTTCTGTGGAGCAACAGCAATTCACATGTCACAAGCTGAATAATGTTAAACTAAATCAGGAAACACTGGATCTGTTAAAAAAAGATGCCAGAGCAAACTTGTACCCACAGAGATGGTTTACATAGACATAGTCTGATCAATGAGAGTTTTTTCTAACACAGGGCAGGTTGCACATTAACCCAAAGGTTATAATAAATAAATACTGTGCGTCCCTTGAGGATACTCTCTCAAGGAAAAATGATTGCCACGTGAGAAGAATAGCAACAGCTCCATGTGCAGCAGCAGTTTCAGGCTTCATGCAGGAAGGGGGAAACTGAGGTTTCCCTCTACCCACCCTGCACAACACCTTCATGACTCCTGTATGACATGCCAGGGACATACCCAGCGTGGGGGTTGCAGGCAGGAGTGAGAATGGGACACACCACACTGTATTGCTGCACAGAAGTGCAACTTCCAAAGCTCCAACAGAGCCAGAATGATGCTGGGCTGCCATACAACAGTCAGCTGTTGTAAAATATCCCAAATCACAGAACGACAGACAAGAGATGGGACCATTTCAAGATGATATTTACAAAGTCATTCCAGTCAATCACACTTGGCTGTTGTTTATGTTTACCCTTTTGTACATGCTGTCTTCTTTGAAAGTAAGGGCTCATTTTTGAACTGGTTGGGCTGGAATTTCCACTTCCAGAATGACTGAATGCAGTGGTCAAGCTGCTTTTGAAAAGTTTTTCTAAATATTTTCAAGTCTAAAAATTCATAGGAATAGCTCACTCTGAAGGGCCAAAATGAAAACGAGGAACAACAATGAGGAATAAAATCCTCTTTAAAACATTGGGAGCTACTGACAGAGATTTGGGGATTAATTTTACATCTTCTACCATCCTTGCTGGGTGGTTGGTCCAGTAACCCCCATCACCCTGCTTAGTTCCATGGGAATCACCAGCAGCCTTCTTCCTCCCTGCAGCACTCTGGCTTTGCTCTCAGCGCCATGAGGAGAAGCAGACACACAGATGAGTAGCATTTGTCAGCTCGTTTTTCCATCTCAGCAGTAAATTGTGAGAAAAAAAATAAACAGAGTGGAATTAGTTCTCCAGTTGTTAAGTAATGTTACCTTAAAAAGCAACAAACTTAGCGTTATTGTTTTGTTGCCATGGTAGATTTCTTAAAGCAAAATCAAACATTCTAGTTTCAGAGAACCATTGAAACAAATACGATCATTGCAAAACAAGTAATGTACAAGCCTTCTTAGTAAAAATTTCAGAAATCCACAGGTATTTATTCATAGCTATACTGCTGCAAATGCTGCAAATTGTGGTGATCAATGTTAAAGATATTTACACAGCACAGTTGTTTCCATCTTTTTCATAAACCTGTAAAGTTACACACAACCTATTCAAATAAACCTAGTTGTAAGTTACAGACATCGTTTCACCTAGTGAAGAAGCAGAAGAAACTTATTCATCACTCTGTCCTGAAGGTTATAATGAGTATAACTCAAAAAATTTAAAAAAGGGATACATTAAGAGGCAATTTAGGATTTTTTACTGTCTAGACAGAAAAGATATGAGACTGCAGCAGCCAACTGTACCATGGGCACAGGAGATGTATTGCATTTTGTCCCTGGTATGACGCAGACAGGTAAATAGAAGAGAGTTTTGGTTTTTCAGAGGTTTTTTGGTTTTTGTTGTTGGGTTTTTTTGGGGTTGGTTTTTTTTTGGGGGGTGGGGGCGGTTTGGTCTGTTTTGTTTTGCTTTTGTCTTTTTTTTCTTTTGTTTTTACAGTGTAGTTACTATGTACAAGGAAGGGCAAAAATGGACCAGAAACTATACCAGCTAAAGTACCTCCAGAATAACACCCATTTTACTCACATTGATCCAAATTATTAAGCCTCAAAAGCCAGCCTGGTTTCTTCCAGACTAGAAAGTCACTGCAGACACATAAGCTGTCAGTGTCACAGTTTTCTGACCACCTAAATTCTGCTTTTGTCACCCCTAACGGGCCCAGATCCTGTGGGCAGAGAGACAGTCATCTCACCTTTCTCACATCTCTGCATTTAAAGTTTCTAGTTAAGCTTTTCTCCATGTTTTGCATTCAAGGTACCTGGTTGGTCCATCTATGCCTGGTCTTTGTGTGTCCCTGGTTGATACAGAAAGTGTGCATGGAGCTGAGGGAGAACTAGTAGCTCCCCTGGATTACCCCTGCAGGAGCACCACTGATGAAAGTGAGCAATCAGGTAGTAAAACAGGTAAGGACAAGAAAAGAAGTGGCTGTTGATTGAGAAATTAGGTCAGTGAAAGAAGGAATCCTGCCTTTTGGTCCTTGTATCTGTCTCTGCTTCTTTATTTTAGAGGACAAACGAAAGACAGAAAAATGGGGTTGCATGATGTGTTTAGAAATCACATCCTAGCTGGCTACATAGGAAACCTGTATAAAAGCTGCTGAATCTTAATCTCCCACATGCTAGTCCAGTACTTAATTTAAAAATATTGTCCATCCTGAAAATCAAGACTTGGGACTGCCCTCTCTCAGGTGTAAATCAGCATGGAAATTGCCTCAGTGATATCTAGATGTAGCAGCCGTGGGCTCTAGTATTAGGTGGAAGTAATGAATACGTTATTGATTGCGTTTTACAGCAAGCAGAATGCATTCATTCGCACTGCTTTTACTTCATGATTGGTTTTCAGTTTTTCATCTGTCCAGGGAATATGCATCATGTACACAAAAAGAAAATCCAAACTAAAAACAAAACCAAAAAGATGCTTGAAAGACTCTGTCATCAGGTTGCTGTTTTCCATACCCTTTTTTCTGGTGCTGATCCTTTTACACCCGCATCACCACCATACTGAAAGCAAATTAATTGCATGTTTCCTAAGTATCATTTCCTGTGACTGATTACTAGCTAAAGTAAACCTCAAAGAACACTCCATTCTTACTTGAAGGTCAGTAAGGAACCATCTGCAGAACCAGGGCTGTTTATTAATATGCACTTTATTCTGGGGCATTTTACTACCTTGTCGGATCAAACAAATCAGTATTGACTGATTATTTGTTTAATGCTATAAATATTATATGTACAAAATATCACGAGATATAATTGCTTATCATACGAAGACTACTATTACACTGGGACATTGACACTGAACCTCAGAAAATGGGGGTGGTTTAAATGCCAGTTTTGTCATCTCTTCAGTAACTGTGTCTGTACTTTTGCCAATGCTAAAGAACAGAAATATGTGAGCAGGCTGTGAACTGTGGCACTTCAAATATTTTAGCAGTCTCATTATACCTGCAAAATTGACTGTAGCTTGTATATTTCTCTGGAGTATCCTTATGCATTGATGCTGATGCTGTGCTGAACCCATAAATGCATGGGTAGCAGTGTAAGGAGAGAAGAAATTTCTTTCAGGAAATGAGGGGAAACTGAAGACCAGGTCCTTTATCGTGATTGTGTGTTTTTGATCTGTGAAATTTTCATCAGACAAGGAACACCACAGACCAGACCTGCTTGAGACTTCTCAGAAGTGCTTACCGGAATAGCTATTAACTCACTGTACCGATGAGGTCAGATTCCTGCTTCTTACGGTTTTGTGTCAGTTTGTGTGCTTTCCAATGGAGAAGTGACAAATCACACCACTGGTTCCTGCTCTGGCCTTCTCAGCACTTCTCCCTGCCACAACAGTCTGCTTCCACAAGAAAACGAACATTAAAAATATTGATGGAAGAGACTTCTTTTGCTTTTTCCCTTTTTGTGATATTCAGGAAGATTGTTTCAGTTTCTCAAACAGCCTCCCTGCCAGTAACAGCAATCTCGCTGAAGCCTGGTGTGGTCACTCATCAGCATCAAGAGAAAAGGTTTTGGGACTGAATTTTCTAAATGTTTCACCTGACAGTGCGTGAGTCAGAACAGGATACAGGTCTCCTACCTCTAGGTTTGAGCTTCACACTCAAATTAAACCTTAATACCAATTATAGGGAGGGTAGGGGATACATACAGAGCATTTTGACAGGAGTCCATGCAGTTACTGGGAAACACTAAAAATGCCAGGTGAGGTATCCCCACGCACTGTGTGCTGAGCACCCTGCTGGGACAGGCTCTGCCCCATCTCTGCTGCTCAGTGTGGGCAAACTCTGCTCTCTGCTCATGAAAATAACAGAGGGGTCTAGCTTTTGTAATTTTCTGAGATTCGTGCTTAAAGACTAGAGGCACAGGTAAGCGCAGTGCTCTGTGTGAAATGCTAGCCTGGGCTTTATGAGATTTTTAGTTGCGACCTTGTTTTCTTTGTCACTTTGAAGCACTGCTAATTTGGCTTGCTGCTGGCAGGGAATTAAAATATGCCAATGTACATTGTGGCTGCCTCAAGCAAATGGAGAGACTAATATCTCTTTCTGCCCTGTGATTCTTTTTCACATTTAATTAAGAGATTTACAGACTTGCACACAAGTATTATGATATAAATGCATTGACCCACATTTCCTCTCACACTAAAAGTATTTCTAAAGAGTTCAAGGGCATAATGGCTCTTGTTTCTCAATAAGAGGAGAAAGCATTCCATTATTTGTGAAGGAACATGCTAAAATATGCTTAATGATATTCCCCTTGAAACTTGAGGTACATAAAATTTGCAAAGTCATGTCTCTTATGTTTCTATGATTTTGGAACCCAAGACAGTCATGGTATTGGAGTGAGTTATTTAAAATTCAAAGGAAGAAGATCTATTAATTAATAAAATACTTTTGATTTTGGGAAATTAAAAATTAAAAGTAAAAAAATTAGGTTTTTTTACAAAGAAAAAGAAACATACAATACTTCTTGCTCAAGGAAATGCAGGTGAAGTAAATGTTGTTTGAATTTAAACTGTCAGCTATCAACTTCATTTATTATTAATCTCTCAAGGTCATGAGATTAACATTGTTATAAATAAGTGATCTGAAAAATAATCCAAACAAATTACTTGCTTGTTGACTGAATAAAATATTCCTTGTTAACCTAAAGATTATAGACTGTAAATTTTTATCTACTGAGAAAGTAATCTCTTTTGAATTACAGACCATTGTTGAATAAACTTGTCTTTAGAGCTGATCAAGAGGAAAACACACTCGTGAGAACGTATGCATGGATATATAGCTAACCCTCAAAATAATAGCTCTGTAACAATTAATACTCCTCAGAAAAAATATATTCCCATATAGATGACGCTTTTCTCAGAGGGGTGAAAGAATATTATAAAAGCAGTACTAAACAAGTCTGTGAAAAGTGGGTTTGATGAGCAGTGTAAGAGGAGCAACTTGAGCCCAGAGGTTTGCAGCAGAGACATAAAATCAATAGATAGCACAGAAGTCCTGTTAGGAAAAAAGTATGAGCAAGTATGAGATACAAAGGTGCCTTCTGGTTTACTCTTATTTTCATGACTTTTTTTCTCTCTGGCGACATTTGTGGTGTGGGAAGGGAAAAAAATGGGCAAAAATGCTTCAGGCAAAACCTTCATTCTGCTTATAATCTCCTAAAGTTCAACACTTTGTTGTTTGAGAAGTTTTATTGCTTGAAGTCTGCACATTGTGCATGAAAAAAAAGGAAATTCAATAAAAAAAAAAAACTAGTTTGCAGAACATCTGTTCTTGAAACCTGCAGAACAAAACAAGCTTCCCTTTCACATCTGTCTTCCCAGCAAGTGAGAAGGATACTATTCAAGATCCATGATTTGTGATGCTATCTCTGCCCAATCATTTGAAGCACCAAGGAAAATGGCACAATCTCTTGGACAATGGCACGATCCCTCAGACAATGGCAGAGAGACACTACTGTAAGTAACCTGGCTGAAAAGAGGCTGTATACAATGACATTTCTCCAGAATATTCCTCCCACCACTAAGAATTTGCAGTGCAGGGACTGTATAAGCCTGAGATGGGTGTCAATGAAGTAACTAAAATCCAGCAGGTTACTTATTTAAGTGTCAGGTAGCCAGTGACAGATGCTGTCCTCCTAAAGGCTTTTATGTGGCGTAAGAAAAAAGTCTGCTGCCAAACAGGCTTCTGATCTTCCCAGATCTCTTTTCCTCCAGTTCTTGTGGTTTTTTCTCCCAAAGCCCTGCTCTGATCAGAGAAGGAGGAGCAGAGGATATGAATCTTGAGGTGTGCATGACATCTTTACAGCACTTCTCTGGCTGTTTTAAGTGTGAGAATAAGTATATGGCAACCACCTGCTTCCCTACGGCCTGTACTGATTGCTGTAATATTCTGGATTAGGGAAACAATCATGAGGGGGTTCTGAGAATATCCTGACTCCAAGGCCTGTCTGCCCCACTGACATCCACTCACGGGCTGAGTCCTCTGCATCACTTTGCTGTAGGCATACATGGACTTGAACAGACTGAAGAGCCAACTGCCTGTCTCACCTTAGAAAGCACTGTGATATTTTTGTTTTGATGAGCAAGTTGAATAGAACAATTGTGAAGACCATGGCTAACTGATTTGAAACTGGCCACTGCACAAACAGAGTAATGGTTAATCATTTTTGTTGTTTAAGGGTTGTCTACTTACTGGAATTTATCACAATATAGTGCCCCAAGTACTACTAGTCACTGCTTCCAAGATAAAAAAAACCTGGGTGTCACAGTGTGAAAGTTCGTAATTTTTGAGGTACATGAGGAAAGACCATTTAGTGTATACTAAATTTTACAGGCACTTAATAGAATCACAGAATCAGTTAGGTTGGAAAAGACCTCTGAGATAATTGAGTCCAACATATGGATACAGACTTTAGCAACATTTTAGTTTGGAATGTGCTTGTGCTAAACAAAACCCAATTTGCACACCTGGAAATGGACTCTCCAAGCCACCATATTATTGGTAAATTCAAGGCAGTGGAACTGAATGGAAGTAAAACAAGGACACACCCATGTCTGCACCCACCGCTGCTCTGGCGTGCAAGAGCAGTGAAGCCTTGGGCTTCCCATCTGCCAAAAGGGGATGACAACTCTTATTCAGCTACAAGGAGTTCTCGGATAATCAAGTAATTCTGCCATAACTCTAAATATTCTCGTTTTCAAATAAGTTTTGTCGAAAAGTGTCACATTTTAACTTTCAGTAATGACTGGCATGCAAGTACTTTCCTGCCAGAAATCCCCTACTCATACATCCATCAGTCTTGTCCTCATTAGGATATAGGCATACCGCCCTTCTCAATCCAACTGATATGCCCCAAAAATGAAAAAGGTTTTGGTTTTTTATATATTTACCTAGCAATGCTGAAATGCTGCACACAGATTTGCTGGCAGGGTAAGTTTACGTTTGTCCTAAGTGAGGAAAACATGAAGGAAAGGAGACGAGGTAGTAATTATTATAATGACTTTTGTGTGTGGGAACTGAGAAAAGACTTGAGCTCAATGAACCACGATGAGTTTTACTTAAATTACAATGTAAGTGGAAGTTCCTGTACAAGTAGGAGCCTCAGTATTATGCATACAGGTGTGTGCAGACACCACGCCACAACCCCAAAAAGTCTTCATAAGTGGTAAATGAGTAATCACCTCAATGTTCTATAACCTTTTAGACATGAAAAAGTGCAAACTTCCTCTCTTTCTCTTCATTTCCTTCCTCCATTAAGTCTAAATATAGATCATAAGCTGTTCAGAAAGGCTACTATGTTTTCTACTGTTTTTTCACAGGCACTAAGCAAATATTCAGGATTCAAAATCAATTTCTCATGAGCTATCCCGTGGTACCACCCATGCATGGAGTTGTCAGAAGTTAATTCTCACAAGCCATGTGATGGAAATTATTTTTTCAGTAGCAAGTACAATGCAAGAGATAGGCAAACAGATTTCCGAAGGATGTTTCATTTAAACAGGGAAGAGGAAATTAAGGCGGAGATAGAAGGAAACAGAAAACACTATTGAACCTGATACTGCTAGCAAGGCAGAATTAACAGGAAGGCAAACAAACCCAAAATATTAGAGCAAGAAAGTGACAGAAGGCTCCGAAAGAAAACATGGGATACTAACACTGTGGACCTTACCCTCCTACATTTTTGATACCACTTACTTTCATTATATTATACCAATATTTTATTCCAGATATTTTATTTTAGTGATGTTGGCTTTGGTCCTTTCCCTGTGGTTTGTGTGAGCTCTAGGTCCCATAAAAGGCGCAACACTTCTGCAGAGAGGACGCTACCACAAAGCAGCTTTGGGACCTCAATTTGTAACATTTCACTCAACATTTCTGATGTCAGCATTTTTAAAAAGATGTTCTATATTTTGAAATGAGAAATGTTAGCAACAGTATGAGCCAGTGAAGAAAGGAACACAGAAATGAGCTGAGCTTTAAAAGAAACATTTTATTTGGTAAAAAATAAAAGTAATAAATTATTTCAAGGCAATTTTTGGGCTGTATTTTCACATACACAGTATATCCATAACATAGCTGCTATGTAATACAGGAATTCCATCTTAGGAAAAAAAAGTTTACATATCAAGTAGTTTTAAATGAAACCAGCACAGTCCTTTACATCTGTCAGTATTGAAACCAATTTGATGGAATTCCTTTCCCATGCTCCCCACCCCCCAAAATTACCCAGGAAAATCCATTCTGGGTCTTGTGTATTTGTAGCATCCCTCATGCTTCTTTTGAATCATCTAGACTAGTGTCTCTCAGCATTTTTTAATCAAAGAGCACCTGATTAATTATGTTTCCTCCCATGTTGGTGCACCAGCTTTCATTTTCAACCGGTAAAATGTTCAACTGGTAAAACATTATGAATATTCACTTGCGATTTCATCTTCTGATTTTACTTGTTTCCTTTGCTGTATGTGAAGATATCTGCAAATGCTTTTTAGTTTTGTCTCTTTGTTTTTTTAGTAACTCGAATTCACATCCATATCCTCTTGAAATCTTATGGATCATCACAGATCCACACACTCTGCTTTAAAGAAGATTAATCTAAACTCTGAAATCAGAATAATATTTTCACACCAGCACATGTGACATTTGAAAGAAACATATCAGACATGATGTCTAAAAGTGGTGTTGCCATGGGTCAAAATTAGACATGACCCAAACAAAACAACAAAACTACATAGTCAACAGTTACCCACACTACATCAGCTAGGATTGCACTGAGAGTTTTACACCAAAATCTAACAAAACACATATGCCTGGTATGCTTTATCCTGGGATGGCCTAGTTTAAAGTGTAAGCATGTTTTTAATGCCTCATTGGAATAGTTCTTCAGAGTAATATTCAAGAGCTTGGGGAGCTGTAGATGGTCAGACTGAATTTTGAGTACGTTGATTGCTAAATGAGGCAAGAACACACATACAATAGACATGTAGGAGTCCAGTGTTTGAATGCTAAGTAATTAGTTGCATTCATTTCTCAAACACAATAAAATATTGTCACTGGTGCTCAGTCTTTCAAATATTTCTACTTCAACTTTGTTCTGGAGAGAAAAGAAGCAATTTTTCTCCCAGCTGTACTTACACATGGAAGCAACACTATCAAAATAAGCATGTATCATGGCTCTTGCATCAGAAATTATTAGTTTTCCCTCCAACTATCTTTTGCACTTAACCATTGAATTTTTAGATATTTTAACACATACGGTAAAAGAAATATGCATAGCCTTCACAGAAGCTTCTTCTGAAGGGATGTCAAGTAATTTTTAGCAAAAGAGATTCTCCTCCAGAAATACAGAGAAATTTTGAAAAAATCCGCAAAGATATATATGACAAAAAGAAAAAAAAAAGAATTATTTATGTCTTTTGGAAGAAGGGACAGGCAACTCAGGACAACTACAAGGATATTGTGAAGCTTTGCAGGGAGAAAATTAGAAGGGCCAAAGCCCATCTGGAACTTAACCGGGGCACTGCCATAAAAGACAGTAAAAAAAGCTTTCTATAAACACATCAGCAACAGGAATGTTGAGAAGAATATCCATCTTTTCTTGGATGTGGGGGGAAACATAGTCACAAAGAATGAAGAAAACAATGAGGTACTTAATGCCTTCTTTGCCTCAATCTTTGCTAGTAAGACCAGTTGCTCTCTGGGTACCAGCCCCCTGAATTGGAAGACAGGGATGAGGAGCAGAATGAAACCCCCATAATCCAAGAGGAGATGGTGAGATACCTGATACACACACGTCTGTGGGGCTACATTGGATCTACGCAGGGGTACAGAGGGAGCTGGCAGAAGTGCTCAGCAAGCCCCTTTCATTTACCAGCAGTCTTGGTTAACTGGGAAGATCCCAGGTGACTGGAAGTTGGCAAATGTGAAGTCAATTTACAAGGACTAGAGGAGGATGCAAGAAACTACAGGCCTGTCCACTCTGACCTTGGTGCCAGGGACACCATTCCCCACAGCACTCCCCCGGAGAAACTGGATGCTCATGGCTTGGATGGGTGCACTGTTCCCTGGGTAAAAAACTGGCTGAATGGTCTAGTGGTGAATGGAATTAATTCCCATTGGCAGTCAGCAAAATGGTGTTCTCCAGGGCTCAGTGTTGGGGCAAGTCCTGCTTAGTGTCTTTATTGATGATCTGCATGAGGGGATCACATGGACCCTCAGACAGTTTGCAGGTGACACCAAGTTGGCTGGGAGTGTTGATCTGCTGGCGGGTAGGAAGGCTCTGCAGAGGGGTCTGGACAGGCTGGATCAGCAACACTGCGGGCAGCAGGACCAGGGCTGTGATTGTTCCCCCGTGCTTGGTGAAGTGAGGCCACACTTTGAACACTGTGTTCAGTTCTGGGCCCCTCACTACAAGAAAGACACTGAGGTGCTGGAGAGTGTCCAGAGAAGGGCAATGGAGCTGGTGAAGGGTCTGCAGCACAAGTTTTATGACTTAATTAGACAACATCACAAAAGCAAAAATCAGAACTACTAGCTTTGCTGAACAGCAAAGGAGCCCTGTTCTGAGCTCTCCAAGAGCAAATGTTTTCTTCCATCCTGTTTCCAAGTACAGAAAAGCATTCTCAGAACATGCAACATCTATGGCATCATGTCAAAATGTGAAAATTGTAGACCTAACTGTAACTCTTAGAGTTGAAAATTATGAAAGATTTCAGACCCTGTATAAAGGTACCCAGACATCTCTGTAAGCACCTCTCTGAGATAAGGAATGAAATGGCATGACAGTCTTTTGAGCATTGCAGTCTCCTCTCTTGTCACTGGGGTGCTAATGGAATACATACTTATGCAAGTGAAGACCAAACTGGAGGAACATGCTTCAATTACCCGCAAACTACTGCAGCTTTATGTTGCTCTAACTCGCCTGACTTAAATGAAAACAAACTAAAAAACCCCTAAGTACTGTACTGTGCAATACAACACTGATATGGGGAATAAATTACACTAAGTACCATAGCAACCTTACTGATCCCTCTGCATTACACAGTTGCAAAGCTACTTGTTGGTTGTACAGCTTACCCCACAAAATGTTACAAATGAAAAAACATATGTAGTTATCATACAGCTTAGTAGAGTCAATCTAAATTCTATTTTTACATTGCCTTGCAACGGATTTTGGTATTTTTTTTATAATGTCTTATAAACCACAACATTTTTTAATACATTTCAGAAAACTGAAAAATGATCAAACAGTTGTTGTCTTTGAATAGTAATTTTTCACCTATGAGCAAACGTGTAGTGCCTGGTAAGCTTTTTGTTTCTCTCAAGGTTTCTCACAAGTACTACTACCCTCATTTATTAGATAGCTGGCAACTTACTTTTTCTTGATTTATAACCTTTCTTCACATCTCGTTCATGTTTGTTATCATGAATAAAGAGTGCAGTGCAAGGTCATTAATAAGAGAACAACCAACAATTTTGCAACCTGAGAAGCAGTAAAAGCTGTTTATTACGAGGCTGAAGAAATGAAGCAAGTTACTCACAGTGTATTATGACTGTATGCAGGGGTAGTTTATTTATGACACAAATCGAATGAGCACTGTATGAAGAGCCTGCATCTCCCAGCTGCACTCCCCTCTGCTCCCGACAGCGCTCCTGAGGGCCACACTCAGCACTGCCTAACTCTGACCAGCTTTCACAGGGCTGCCCTCAGAGATGTATGACGGTGCTAATGGAGTTTTATTTAATATGGGAATGACTCGACATTTCTTCTGGGTTTCACAATTCCCAAGCCATGTCACCAAATGACCATCATGCGTGGCAACAGCTATTACTTCACGGCCTTACAAAACTGGGAGTGCATTGGGTGTGTGCAGGGTGGAAAACTTTTAACGTGCAAAGCACATTTAGGACACGCTGAATGAAATGCGTCTCCTTGGAAAGGCAGAAACATCAAGACAAGCTCTGGGAAAAAGAAGTTCAGAAATATAAACTCCAACCTTTCTCTCCAGAAATCTGCACATCCTTTTTCTTTGCTGATACAAGGGTTTTTTTGCCCCCTGTATTTTTTTTTTTATTTTATGGACAACTGGGTTCCCATGGAGACATGAGGCAAATCAGACAGTACTGGTGAGCATTTTACCACTAACACAGGTTCTGGAGGGAATAAATGAACACTTGTTCCTTGCAGCACCTGTGGAGCTCCCCAGTGTGCTTCCCAACCTTCAAAGCTGTAGCCGCAGGCAGGGCATCAGGCTGCTCTTCTCGTGGTGTCAAGCAGAGCCTTATCCTCCCCAAGCAGCACTGGGTCTTGTAACATTTCTAAAATAGTGATGTCAGTACATTAAGTGTCTGATCCTACTTCCCCTGAGGTCCGTGGAATTCATATCAATTAACCTCGGATCAAGCCTTAATGCAGACCATTCCTATGTGGGAACTTTGAGAAGAGATCCGAAAATGAAAAACAAGCTAGTTCTACCAAGATTTTTTTTTCACTATCAAGTCTACGAGCAGGCTCTTCACTGAAGGCTCTTAATCTTCCGTGCAGATAAAAAACAGCAGTATATATCTACAAACATAGATGACTTGGTAAATTAAAATATCTGCCTTATCAGGACTCTTTAATTAGCAATCTACTTTGAAAAATACAGTAAAATATTTCCAAATTGCAACAGTATAGATTTCCCAAAGTTTATTAAGATATGGAAAGCACTGTCACTTCAAAAGTTGCCCCAAGACCCTTGTTCTCCCGCTCTCATTTCCTTCCCAAATATAGTTCTGCCTACAAGTGTATGTCAGAGATCATTAGAGTATGAAGGAAAACTAAAGATCTTCCTAAAACTACCCCTATCATTTTTAGCACCACTTGCACTTCAATTCAGATACTATCCTGGACAAATGTCTGACTGACTAAAAATTATTAAGCGCTTTAAAAAGTACAGTATGGCATTGCTGTTGGCTGCGTAGCTATGGAAGTATGTTGTGCCTATGTTGAAAACATGCCTCAAGTACTAAGACACTCCTTGTCTTGGGCCTGAACATGTCACCTCTGTTGGAACAGAATATTTAAGTATAAATGTTCATTTGGGAAAAATACTAACTATGGCAATTCATCAAGGAGTGAACAAAGTTACCAGTGTTCACCAAGAAATTTATAAAATCTTTTGTGATCACGGGTAATGGAGAGACCTAAACTTTCAGCAGAGGATTAAGATGCAAGACTTTGTCACTCTCATAAATAATTAGCACCCCCCCAATGAAACAGTTACTGCTATGATGCATGAACCCTAATAAAGTTGCCTGAGAAAGAATAAAAAGCTGACACTGCTTAGTTGAAGTCACTGACAGTAACTATGGTGACTTCATGGGAACCAGAGCAGATTCTAAATGAGAAGTAGATTTCCATTTAAAATCTATTCCCAGGGCCACAGGTGGATAAGACAAATGAACTTCATCCAACTGGTGCATGAAATGCCTTTTTGGTATTTCTTTCTAAAGAATGATGCCAAGACCTTCATGGTGGACTTCTCCATAGAACACTGTGGAGCCTTTCAGATCTAAGACTGAACTTTTCTCCTGAAACATTCTCCTGAAACACGAAGATCTGTATAAGAATTCTAAGCTTTCAGCAGCGAAATTTCAAAAAATTCTGAATTTGGAACAAAACTGTCACAGAATATCTTGCAGCTAAATGGTTATGGAGTCCTTCTATGACACAAATTTCACACCCAGGACGGGGTAAGCCCGTTGGATGTTCCGGCTGCACACTGCAGTTAGGTGCCTCAATCCCATCACTGAGGTTTAACATTTTCTACTATCACCCTTCACTGATACTCTCTTTGACTTACGAAAAGTGTCTTGTTTGATGTGGTGATTTTTACAGATCTCACTTTTAGCTGCCTAATTCCTTGCGGGCTTGTAATAGTCATCCTGACATAAGGCCTTTAAAGCCATAGTTGCAAACAGATCTGGCAACATTTAAAACAGACTGCTGCATGTGAAACTCAAAAACTTACCTGAGAAATGGAAGTCCACAGAAATTTTTTTTTAAACACCAAATAGGAAAAGGTAATAAAAAAGCTTTTTTAAAGAAGACATTACAGAATACTGGCACACTGTACAAATGTAATTAACCCACTGAAATTTAAACTAATTGTAGGTTATGTTCAAGGCACCTTTTTTATAAATTGTTTTTTTAATGTTCATTCTACATTCACACTAGTATAACCATGTAAACAAGTCTGTGAAAACTCAGATTAAGGTCACTTTCAAATCTGTATGCCAAATACTTCAGAAAAATATCATATTACACAGAAAATTCAATGAAGTAAGATAGATACATCTGCTGCCCGAACAGTTCAATAGCTGCTATGAGGTAAACTATTAACAAGATGAAACCTAAAAGAGGTTTTCAAAAATTAAAGATAAGTAACATGCAATGCATTAACATTTGTGTTTATCACTTGGAAGGGTACATAAATGCTGAAAAAATACAATTCACTATTCCTAGTGCTATCCTATTTTTGAAGGGCAAATCTTTGGAAACAGTATTATCTGCAGTTTAAAAACATCCCCCATCTTTTTTACCCCATGCTTATTAATCTTACAATATGCTAGAATGTATTTTCTTCACAAGGAAAATGTATAAAATTAATCTTACAATATCAACACTATAAACAACTTCCTTGAGACATCTTCTGGACACAGAATTTCTGTAAAGACTTAAGTATAACAATTCTAGAATAATTATTTTTAAAAATATGTACATTCATTCCAATGTCCTAGACCAAAGAAGAAATCCAAGTAAGCTCTACAAAAGTTAGCCACAAGTCTTTGTCCAGTTAAGATCATGTCCAGCTTTGCCAGTCTTGCTGTATTTCAATATAATCAACAGAATTTTTACTTGTTTTTGTGTAGGAAGTTCCCAAACTTTTGCATAAATCCTCTCAGCTTATTTTCATTAGGCTGCAATGGGTGGTAAGCAGTTGAGTTGTAGCTGACCATGTGATTACTCCTGCCGTAATTATTCCCTAAGGTCTTGCTTTTGATATCTGATAGATGTGAACTGCTGTTGGCTGCAATTCCTGCAGGGTGGCTAGCATTTTCCATCTTACAGAACGGCTCAAAGCGACTATAAACACGCCTTTCACTCAAACGAGATCTCAGCTCCTCTTGGTGCTTTGAGCTTGCCAGCTGTGGTGTCATTGAACTTGCTCTTTGAAGGGCAGAAACAGGAGCACTTTCAGAAGTAGTATTCGTGGATATTTCCTTTGCATCTTGATACTGAATCTGTTCTGTATTAAATCTTGGGGTAGATGCATCTCCTGCAGTTTCTATGAACTTACTTTCAAGGGGGCACAAGAGAGGACACTTTTTATTGCTCTCCTCAGATGGAGGTTTTGGAGATTTTGGTGACTTTGGAGACTTTGGAGATTTTGTTGGACTCCCGGTGACATCTTCTTTACTTCTGTTCAAACTACCTTGAGAATTTGATGATGAATTTCTTTTTCTCCTTGGGGAAGAATCTGTCTTATTTTCAGAAATCTTTGGTTTTTGATTCTCATCTTCAGAAACCAACGTGTCAGAACTACTACACATTCTGTAAAAGGCAGGACCTTTGTTTTTTGACAAGTTTTCCTTCTTGTCTGGTGTGAGATTAAGAAGTGACCGCAGTTTCTGGGATCCTTTCTTCAGAAAACTTGGGGAATTCTTACTTTCTTTTTTCGACGTGCAATCCTTACTAGACTCCTCCCTGCTGGCTTCAGTGAGAGCCGCCATGGAGATTGCCTTGCTAGCAGTCGGGCTCTTTAGCTCTCCTTTCAGGTCCTTTTCCTCCTGTGGCAAGTGGTTGGTCACACTATGCAAACTTTTAGCACTCTTCAGCATTTCTTCTGGAAGTTTTGGACTAACTGGCTGCTTAAGTCTATGCCTAGTCAATGTGCTGTAAACATAATTGGATGCATGTTTGTTGGTACCAGGATCCAATATGGACTTTGAATTAAACATGGGAAAACTTCTCCTTTTGAGCATATTTTCATTTTGAAGGTTCTTCAGATTTTCTGCCTGTTTGTCTGTGCACAGTGTTGTGTACAAATACAGTGATGAGTCACCAGCTGCATTTGAATTTACACTAGGCTTTGTGTTGTCTGCAATCTGAATTCTGTGGGGTTTTGGTGCATCTGATTTAAGAGGAAAGTTTGTGCTAAGCTCCTCTAAAGTATTATCCATTCCATTTTCCACACTTGGAGCATGGTTAGATGTCCCTTTAGGCGTTGCACTTCCTTCTGACCCAATTATAGTTGAATTTGAAGAACTTGCACAGCTGCTTACTTCCTGCTGTTCAGGTAAAGTTGGCTGAAACACCAACGATGATCGCAAGCGAGAATGAGAGTACAGTGCATGAGCTTTAATATTTTCAGCTGTGTCGTAGGTATCGTACCTGTCACCCAAGGCTGACCCATTTGACTCTACTGGATAATCTGACTGATCATTCAAATATGACTTTATTCGCCAGTTACGTAGGAACGATTTTGTTGTGTGCTCAAGGTTTGGCATCCTCTGCTGCAGATGGCGGATATGATTATCTGTCCCATTAAAAGACCTCCGTACAATCGAATTTCTCTCTGCAAGATTTACCTTTGGTCGTGAGAACTGATCAGCAAAACTTTGCTGGGGCATATTGTAGTTATTTGCGTATCCTCCTCGTAATGATGACACAATGCTAAGGCTATCAGATGGCATCTTCCAAGTATTTGGTAGATTGTTGGTTCTGTTAATAGCTCTGTTGAGCAATAGGTAAGGTGTCCTTTCTGGCTTCTCCCCAGCATAACTATGTCTCTTCCAGTGCTCATTTTTTTCACTAGGTTGATATTGCTGGATTGGATTTTGAACATTAAAACCTGGATTAAAAGGTTGCTTATTATAGGCTTGATTTCTCAAGCCATATTTATCTATTTCATTTACTGCATATCTTCCACGAGTTTTCCAAACAGGATCTATCTGGAGAACCTTGTCTTGCCTACCAAAAACGTTTCTTTGGCTAGAAACAGAAGCCAAGGAAGACACTGAGTGTTGGTATGTATCATTATCCCAGAGCGTCTTGCGACTGTTCACTCGCACTAATTCTGGGGCAAATGAGCTAGGAACAGAAGAACGGGCATACAGTGTCCTGAACTCTTCATCAAAGGATTCAACAAGCTGTCCTGTGATAACTTGAACCATACTGAGGTTGGTTTTTTCAAATGACCACATAAAGCTGAAAGAAGAACAAATGACCATTAGATACAGTTCTTTTGAGCTAAAGTATCACACTAGTCCTTCTTGATAAGAAAGCTTTCACACAAACCTTGGGTTTGTAAAAATACCTTCTAAATAAATAATTTATTCATGATTCATGTAATTTGGACTCAGAAAGTCTAATCAAATACCAGTTAAACTCAGCTGGAGATTTTCCACTGATTTCAGTGGGAGCGGGAATGAGTCTATAACTACCCTTATAAAAAGTGTTCTAAAAAACTATTCACAAATGTAGAACAGTAAAGTACAAATACCTAATGGAACAAAATCACTTCTACAAAGACTACGGCAGGACTAACTACACCCACTGTATTTACTCTTCAGTCAGAGAATGTTACTGTGTGATTATGTTGTGAAAAAAATACATTTGGAATAACATGCAGGACTGCTTCAGCAATTTTGAATGTATTTCGTTCTAAACACTTTCAGAAAGATGCAGCTCAGAATTTTTAAAAAGTTTACATTTTCTAGTATGCACACTGGATTGGATATGAAAATTTCTTTTAATTGCAATGCTAATGCTTTGATGAAGAAAATGTTTCTCTTTCCTGCTGTAAAAGACTGAACACAAGCTCAAAGCTAAGTAGATGCAATTATTCTACAGCTACAAAATGAGATAAAATAAATTAACATGTACATTAAGGATGCTGCAACAAGACTAAAATCATGGTGTGTAAAGCATACAATTTGTAGATTACAACAAAGAAAAAATTTGTTTTGAAATCCTATTTTCATGAAAAAAGGAAAAAAATTAATGAATTTATTCATTTTCTAGATGTTAGGAAATAGGTTTGTTTTGTTCACAAAAACAGCTTGCTGATTAAGTTTTTTTTTGCTGTTTTTGTATTTTTCAGGAAGTTATAGTGTATCAAGATTAAATCAAATCGTGCTGTGTAAGTTTTTTTTCCTATTGGTTCTCACAATTAATAACAACACAGAATATTTGAAAAAAACCCCTGAACTTTAAATTGAGTTCAGTGACAGAGTTCAGAAAGACTTGTTTTTCCTGTTACAAATCACTAGATTCTTTTACAAAGAAAGTCTGATTTCTACAGAAATTGATGATTCCAGCCCCTGTGGTGCAAGGTGTTCAAGCAGTGTTGTATTTCAAAATGGAGTGAGAAAATTCTCATTCTATCACATTCTCACAGACCGTAACACTGGGTGTAGATGTCAAAGCATGCAGGCAGTCCCTGCAGTCACTTACCCTGATTTGTTTATGAACTTGTCACTTACCTCACTACCATTTATACATGTCAGTCTGAATTTAGAGCTGGCTGAGTCTTGGAGGAAATAAAAGGTCAGATTTTCAAAAGCTTATGGTGGTGGTAATCTAGAAAGGCAGTGGCTGTGGATCTGGCACCCAGGCACTATGCTGGCAGAAACTAACTCAGTAGGACAAAGGGGAAAAGTGTAGCATGAAAAGAAGGAAAACATTTAATAATGTGTGAGTTAAGACTCTCTCTGCGTTAACTTGGGTTTTTTCCAGCTCTGCAAGGCTGTAAGTTCTTCCAGCCTATGTTTTGCACACATATACTAGAAATATAAAAGAAAGCAGAATAAAGAAACTTAGCCAAACACGGAGAGAGACATAACTTGGGCAATCTTGAATTTGACCATCATATACTAGAGAGCCACAGAATCAGTCTCTAATGGTACCTTTAGAAGATTATTAAATGGAGGAACTATCCAAGACAGGTTATGAAATAATTTTGACAGCCTTTTCTGAAGTGAATGTTAAACAAGAATATTTCAGACAATATAAGACAAAGCAGGATTTTTTTTCTTTTTAGCAACTCTCCAGCTACAGCAAAACCTATATCCTTTATTTCTTATTTGTGAAAAATGAACAGAGGGTCTCTTAGGCTAGTTAGCAATAAGTATCTATGAAAACCTGTTAAATTACAGAAAACATTATCAAATTTACCCATGTGCTTCCCTAGAAGAATTTTTACAAATAGAAAACCCCCAAATTTGCTATAGCAAATACCTGAGACGACAGATTTGCTACAGACACTTCAGTGATTGATCTTACCTGTAAGAACCATATATGACTTTCTTACAGTCAACAAGAATAAATTTTTGTTCCATTTTTCCATGGAATTTTGCTCCTGTTTTAGAATAGTAATCTTGTCCTTTCACTGTCCGCACCCTCATATTCTGAAAAAGACAATCAAAATACTTTACTTGGTCTACTATAGTCCATGTTTAGCATCCAGGGGGCTAAAATTCAGAGCAACAGTAGGAGAAAAGTTACATTATTGCATATTAATAAATTCTGCAGTGAATGAAAAGCTTATCGAACTTGTCACCTAGGGACCCAAAATGGCCCGTTACTGTTTTGTCTTCAAGGCTGATGAGATTCCCTAGACCACAGAAAATAAAACTCCACTTTTCCACAGCCACCACTTCAGAAATGAGGTTCTGGCACAAGATGTCTTCAACAAGGGAAAGAGGTTTTTTACTGTAAAATAAAAAATTCTTTCCATGATCTGATGCACATGTTTATAAGATTTCCAAGTATCTCAGCTAATCATAGAGAACACTTAAAAGAGCCAGGATCGCTTTTATTTTAATTGAACAAGGCTCCTGTGTCTACAAATACATATACCCTACTCTGAGATGATCCACTGAATGATACCACTTGGTGCCAGAATTCCTTGTAGTTTTACCACCAGGAAGATTTTTCTATCAGCTTTGCATCATGAGATCAATCACATTTTTAAATTCAGAGACGCTAACACCACATGCATAGGTAGCACGAACTCAGTGCAGCAGTTAATCTTGAATTCCATTAAGCTTTATGTTTTATGCATGTAACCTCAGTAAATGGCACTTGGGAAATTTTCCACGCTGGATCTCAAAAATGTGGTCAGTTTTTATCCCAGACTACTGATGAAACTGATCCAACTAAGTCAGCATCTTGAATTTTTTCTCTCTCTACTGTCCCTTGTTTTTTTACGCTCCTAGAAGTAAAAAAAATTGAAAGAAGTTGTTACAACACCTTATGGACTGTACTAATAACAATTTTCAGGAAGTTCTTATGGGGATGTAGAAAACAAATGTGCATTTAACAGAAATTGTTACACAAAAGGTGCTTACTTATAGAAAAACTAAAATTTATACTCAAAGTAAACGAGCCTACAAGCATCTACCTTGTTTAACTGTGAGACACAAAATGCTTCACAAGACATAAAAGTAGCTTGGAATATAACTGTGAATAATCAGAATATTTACTGTGGTTTCTAGCCTTGGAATAGTTTCTCTATCAACCCTAAGTTTTCCAGTGGGAGTGAAATCCCCAATTTAGCATTGGCAGTAAACAACAAGACTCTCTATGATTATTACATACTCTGTACATACGGAAATGGTGGAATGTAAGACCTGTGAAGAGACAAGGCTGCTACACAGGCAGGCTGCAGATCACAGTGCTCTGTAAAGGCCAGCTATAGGTTGAAGGGCTGTTCATGAAGCAAATGGAAAAGATTGTGTACATGGAAAATCCAGCAGAATCAGGAGGATCAAATAAATAGGAAAGGATGGGATGGGATGGGATGGGATGGGATGGGATGGGATGGGATGGGATGGGATGGGATGGGACGGGACGGGACAGGACAGGATAGGATAGGATAGGATAGGACAGTACTGTTTCAGATGGAAAGGATGTACAGTGATCATCTAGTCCAACTACCTGACAAGTTCAGGACTGAGCAGAAGTTAAAGCAAATCATTAAGAGCATTGTCCAAATGCCTCTCAAGCACTGACAGGCTTGGGGCATCGACCACTTCCCTAGGAAGCCTGTTCCAGTGCTTAACAACTCCCTCAGTAAAGAAATGCTTCCTGATGTCCAGTCTAAACCTCCTGTGGCAGGGCTCTGAGCCATTCCCATGCACCCTGTCACTGGGTAACAGGGGGAAGAGACCAGCATCTCCTTCTTCACTTCCCATCCTCAGGAAGCTGTAGAGATGTTTAAACTTACAAATTCATTTAAAATTCCAGTCCATAAAGTATGACTGAGTTTGCAATACAGTGATATAAGCATTCATTATCTATGGGAGCACTTCTACATTTACCTAAACCATACAAAGTTCTAATAGATAAGAGTTTTAAGGGTATAGTAGGAGTTTTAAGGATAAGATCTACTACAATCCAATGAACTTTATCTTTCCAAACACAAAATTCAAAAAATTAGGAGAAAATACCCATGAAATGAAAGCACATTTCCAAATAACACATGCTTTCTAAAATCAGTGTATATTTCAATGTTGATATCTTGAAACTTTTATCAAATGAGTTACACTTAAAAGCTGCTGAGTTGGCAAATTATGGTTTGACTCAAGCTATCCAAGTTCTCTAAAGTTCATTCATTGTTAGGTTAGTTTTTATTTAGCATTTTTATCAAGCTGTGTTCGAACACAAATTCAACTCAGTTAAAATATACAAAGACAGCATTTAAGAATTACTTTTGTTTGTGAGCTATATGTCTAGAAAATGTGCTAAAAACATAAAACGTAAACTTTATCTCTTAATTAGATAAATAAAAGAACTATTATCTAGAAGTGCTGTAAAATTTTAAAAGGCAAAACTTTTAAAAGTGAAAACACAGGTGGATGCTTAGGCCTATTTTCAGGAACAGCTACAAAGGAATTAATAACAACCCAATTTGCATTACTGAATGCCAGGTTAACATAAATTTGCATCTCTAACTGCTAATCACTTTTGCCAACCTAATGTTCTGTCTTTAAGTTTTCTGCATTCCAATTAGAAGTTTTCTTATTGATGAAAGTCAATTTTCATGCTTTTCCAAAGTGATTTTGTTGAACTTTGAACAAGCCCACTGAAGAAAATAATTTTTTCACGAGCAGCTATTCAAGTTTTAACTAATTATATTAAAAGCATTTGACATAATATTTTATTTGACATATTTGACAAACACCATGAAAATAGTAATTCCTGAAGAAGAAGAAAAGAAAATACTGAAATTTATCCATTCTAAAGATAACCATAATAGCAACTCCTTATTTTAAAACAAATATTGTGAATTAGTAATGAAATTTGCATTTACTTTGGTAACTGTTTTACCCAGTTCCATATACCACATAATTATATGTGTATTTCAGACTTATATTTAATTATATTTAATCATCTTTATGTCATTATAATTTGAAAAAGGTAACTTGAGAGCAGCTTATACACTTTCAAGTAACCATAACAGTTGGCCTAAAGACATGCCAGTTGAACACATCAAATCTTACTGAGATAAGGTTTGATTGGTATTGGACAGGATATCACTTGGGAATCAATGCTGGAGGCACAACCAAGTCTAACAGCTTGCAAATTACCATACTATACACAAAAAAAAGCTTTGCCTTAGGTACACATAACTTGAAATATAACTTTAAGTAGGCATATGTAAAAAAGGAATAAGATTATTTACATTAAATTCGGGGGGGGGGGGCAGGAGGTTAAAAAAATTGTAGTCACGGAGTCACTCTGTTCTCCTTGTTGTTTTCCTTCTCTCCACTATTTTTCCTCCTGTAGCTTTTCCATCCCTATTCCTGGATCCTGAACTCTTCTCCCTTGGTGAGTCATCCATTACCAGATGGGAACATGACAAGTACCAGAGATCATGCCCACTTTTCTCACCCAACACTTCCTTTTCCTGCACCGTTCATCCAGCATTCTTCACCAGCTTCAAACCCTCAAATAGAGGTGCCAGGAATGCACACTCTTAATCATCACCCAAAATACAAACCATATTTGAGGATATATACCAACAATGCATTCCACTTGGGATTAGAAGCAGTAAACATATACATACTGAATTACAAGCCCCATCTGGTATGTAATGCTGGGCTTCACCCTCCTGCTGGGTTTCATCCTCAGGCTGTAGGACTCCTCCTAACAGCAGTGTGCCACTCATCACTGCATCATTGTGGGTAAAGCAATCATTCATTTATGAATGGAGGGTTTTGAAGCCAAACAGAGGATCTTCTCTCTTGTCCAAGAGGAGTTTACAGGACACTCAGGAACATCTAAAACATCCAGTGGCTGCAGTTTAACGATAGCTGTCAGTGCTATCCAGTTAAATGACACCCAATAATGAACAGGAAACAAGCTCTAACCTCTTTTTATGTACATTTTCTGTGAATTTGCATTCCAGAGAGTGACACATAACCATGATTTAAAATTCTGAAGTATTATTCACCACTACACATTTATTTTCATTAGTAAAATCTCTCCAATATGATAGGTAAGTACAAAGAGTACACCGGTCTCAAACTTTTCATTTCAGCACTTTTTATTCGTAGGCACTGCTTTTATCAGTGTTCCATTACTCGGCCCATACTTGCTGTCAAGAATATGCACAAACAAGAAAATGGATGTCTACCCAATACCTAGACTAACAGTTTTAAAGGAAAAATAGTCACATTTCTCATATTGTCCCTCATTACTAATATTATCTATTATCCTGGGCCTCTCTTCTCTAGTAAGATAAAATAGGTCATAGAATCATAGAATACCAGATTGGACCTCGAGGATCATCTGATCCAACCTTTCTTGGCAAAAGCACAGTCTGGTCAAGATGGCCCAGCACCTGTCCACTTGAGTCTTAAAAGTGTCCAGTGTTGAGGAATCCACCACTATCCTGGGGAAATTATTTCAATGGCTGATTGTTCACTGTGACAAAATTTCCTCTTGGAATCTCTCCAGGAGTAACTTGTTCTCAAGACCCTTTGTTCTTTCCATGGGACTCTTTGTAAAAAATGAGTCTCCATCCTCTTTGTAGCCTCCCTTTCCATACTAGAACACAGTGATAACGTCTCCCTGTCTCTTCTCAAAGCTGAAAAAACTGAATTCTCTCAGCCATTCCTCATATGGCAGCTTTCCAGTCCTTGGATCACCTTTGTGGCCCTTCTCTGGACCTTCTCCAGCCTGTCCACATCTCTTTTAAGCAGTGGGGACGAAAACTGAACACACTATTCCAAGTGTGGCCTGACAAGTGCTGAGTAGAGTGACTTCCTTATCTCTGCTGGTGATGCCCTTGCTGATGCAGCCCAGCAGCCTGTTGGCTTTCCCTGCAGGAGCAGCACACTGCTCGCTCATGTTGAGCTTGTTATCAACAGAGCCTTAGATCCCTTTCCACAGAGCTGCTCCCCAGCTGGCTATATCCCAGCCTGTGCTGCATTCCTGGATTATGCTTTTCCAGGTGCAAGACTTTACCCTTGTCCTTGTTGAACTTCACAAGGGTCTTGTTAGTGCACTCTTACAGCTAATCCAGGTCCTCCTGCAGGGTGGCTCTCCCATCCAAAGTGTCCACTTATTCACTCCGTCTGGTATCACCAGCAAACTTTGTCAGGGTACACTTGATCCTCTCATCCAGATCACTTATGAGGACATTAAACAGCATTAGGCCCAGTATTGATCCTTGGATGACTCCAATTGTGACAGACTGTCAGTTTAAAAAGTAGCCATTGTGCTGTACGAATGCTAAGTAGTTCTCAAGTTTGCTTCTATTCTGACTTTGAATCTGATTCAACGACCACTCAAGACTTGACTGGAGTCTGGTCCTTATCACAGAAATTTGCTCACAGATACAACATCATGCTGTGCATGGCTATTCAATAACCAAATTTGCCTTAGATGTGGAAGTACTGGAAAATTTTTGATGATTTTGGTAACACTGGTAAGAAAAAGGCTGCAAGCAGGTCTCAAGAGCAGCTCCTACTATGCATTTAAACATGCATATCTGGGAGTAGACTTCACGGAAGGAAAGTAAAATCAATTCATTAGTGGTTTAGTTTTCTCTTTCCTGCAATTGATTAAAAATACTGAGAGGATTATCAGGTAATAAACAGGTCCTGCCAAATTGCTTTCAATATCCTCCTGTAGCAAAATGATTCCTCATTATTAACAGAGGAGTAAAAAAGAAGTTTCTCCAGAGCATAGAACTTCCACCATGTCTCACCTCGTATCAAATAAAACACAAAGATCTGTGTCAGATCTTTGTCAGGAGCTTGGTTGACTTCTTGGGCATTAAATAACATTGCCTACAACATCAGTTTTTCATTTCTAATCCAAAATGCATTGAGCATTCTGGTGGCTCTGGGGATTGTTGTCTTGCTGATGCATTCTGCAGTGCAAATCTGTTTCACAGTTTGCTGAAGCATCTGTCAGTAGCAGAAAAAAAATTTACCTATTAGTTTCTGAAAAATCACCTGAAAAAAAAGAGTTTGAATCTGTAACAACTCTTCATCTTTCTATGCAAAGGAATTGCTGACCAAGCAAGTCAGACCAGTGACAAAGTTAATCAAAAGAAGCTTAGGTAGAGGGAAAAAAAAAAAAGAAACATATTAATTACTGAGGACAAATGTAGTACAGTCAGAAAACTAATGAAACTGGAAAAGAGAAAAGGGAAAATATAAGAAAGGAATTATTTGAGTTCCACTGATGGATGCAATGTCAAGATGAATATTAAGTAAAAAAACAAGGCACATGAAAAGATGCTGCAGGAAAGACTGAAAATAATCCTAGTAACCTCCGATTTCACAGTTTCCTACATAGAATTCACAAAATAATGATAGAATATATGGTCCATCCATTTTTTCAGTTTTATGTTTCAATAAAGAGGGAAACGCCCTGATTTGGAGTCAGACTACAGATGAGGAAAAACTGTCTGCACAGACATTTAATGAAGATTTATGAACAAAATCCTCTTTTTCCATATAGAAGACGACTTAGTTGTAAATCTGAATTAAAAAATACAGTTTTGTTCATCATTGCATCTTGGGTTTTTTACTGATTGAAAGGGAGAGAAAAAGAGACAGAGGTGTTGAGTCTGAAAAGCTTTACAGAAAACTCATCATAAGTGTGTGGACTAAGAAGCATCATCCATACTCCAACAAGACTGAATCAAATGCCAGAAAATAACAAGACCAATGCTGCTGGTGCTACATCTTCAGGAAAAGAAATAGACTCATACAACTCTGTTCTCTTCTTGCCTTCACTGAACAGAAGGGCAAGACCAGAAGCCATGAGTACAAAAACTTGAAGACATTTATTTTTTTTCTGAACCTTGAGTGATGGGAAAAAGGGAAAGGGAGAAAACATTTTCAAAATACTGGTTGTTCTTTCATAGTCACCTGCATTTCCCTTTCACCTCTAAAAAGGCACAGGAGTTAATGCAGGAGTAGTAAACTGCTATTTTCAGAGCAACAGTCACTGGGAGTAGCCCTTGGACGAGAAGACCATTAATTTGAACAGCTTTATTACAAGCTAAACTGGAAACTCAGCACACCACAGGATTACTGCTTACCTCTTTGGCATATATTTTTTATTTTCTGATAACACTCAAAGTATTCTAAGTTAACCTTGCAGAGTGAAGATGTATTTTATTTCTCCCACCAAAACCCAGAAAGGCATAAAACACAATGTCACTGAAGAGGCCACATCCAAACCTCTCCAATCCACACTAATCCATGCCAAATCCACTCTAATCTATGTATATTAATTCTTTCAACCACAGTATAAATACCTACAGGTCTATAAAACTGCATTAAAAAGACAACCTTGAATCCAAAGAATGTAAGCTTTTGAAACAGCTGTGGATACACACTGCATGGAATTAATTTGAAAATGCATATGGTGTTTTTAAAACACCACTTGAAAGGCATGGTCCTAATTGTTTTCATTTTGGAAGGACAAAACTCATTCCGTATATAGACACAGACCATTTTTGGCAACCTCCATGGTATAATTAACCCAAGTAATCAGGAAATGGTGGTATCTCAAGTTCCAGAGTATGGAAGTACTGCCAAACACTGACTTCATGAAGGTAATCACTACCAGTGTTTATAGAACCACACCACGGTTTTGGTGTCTTTTTCCAGAAGCTCTCATAGCTCTGAATTTTAAGCCACCAGACAGTGATCCCACACACACTCACACACAAGAAACAGCATGGAAAGTGGAGTGGGAATACTTCTAGGGACTTAAGTCAACACTCCAGAGTTAAAATGGGTATAAAACAGAGTTTGCTCCAAACGTCCACCAAAAAGTCCTCTTAATCCTCACAAATACACCACATCTCTGTCTGATTCTTGGACTGGGTTTTTAAAATAGGTGCTACTAAGAAGAGCTTTTGTAATACTTTTGTCTGGCAGGAACATAGCTTAACTAGTTACAGAGGCAAGGAATTTCAAACGGAACTACGAGCTAAAGTACTGCTCAGAACTTTGCAAAGAGACTCCGACAACATCCTTAGAACTTCTTTAGTACTGGCGACAGTAGAGTAAATCTATAAGTATTTATGAAGCATTTATGTCAGTTCAGTGCAGCTCGTGGTTTATATTCTAATCCCTGATAAACATTTGGGCAGTGCAGGAAATCTCGTGAAGATGTAAATGGTAGTCATCTTGTTATCTCTCTTATACGACAAAATTACATATTTTATGTCTCAAAGCAATAGGATGAAGCACAGCCATGATAATACGGATTTTCAGGAAAACGCTAATAAAATAGAATCTTGGGCCTCTTAAAAGTATTTTAATGCAGAACCTCAAAGAAGAAGATCATAAAATGAAGTACACAACTTACTAATTTATCTAAGTTTTATGTCTTTATTTACAGGCAACTATAAGAGAAAGGGGAAAAAAAGCTTAGTTTTTCAAACATGCAGTATTCCTAAATACACAATAAAGGAAAATTATTTTATAAATAATATATGAAAAGTATGTCATTCTATCAAATACTCTTGTTCTGACAGTTGAAAAAGATGCTTTTAAAAAAATGTATCTTTAGATAAAGTTCTGCTGAGAGCTTACCTGTTTACACCTGATTGTTAATTTCAAAAATCAGTATTCGATAATCACCTTTTCAATAATAGTCACTTTTCAGTGGGCTGTGGAGGAGTAAGAAGTGAATGTTCATGCAAAGAAAGACAGGATGCCTTACCCTGAGCCTCTGAACTTGACAGCCTTGTTTCTCTGTCATCTTCAGAAAGTGACTGAAGTTCGACTCATCAAGCAGGATATACACTGCGATCCCTCTAGCAGATGCCTCCACGATTTCTCTAAAAATATCCACATCTGTAAACATATCCATAACAATGGCAATGACCTGAACCAAACAGAAAAGACACAAATTATTGTATTGTACAAACTCATAGATAGAACTCTTCACTGAAGCCTGCACCGAGCCCCTAGCACGCTAATATTTTTTACACATTAAGAAGTTCTATTTTCTATTTTGTTCCACTTAAACTGGAAGGCTTTTCAAGACCACCAGATGACCCATGATATGGGTGTGTGTAGTCATTAGTTTTCTGAGGAAAAGGAAATCCAGTAAAAGAGAGAGGGAGGGAAAAACAGCAATATAAATGCAGTGGAAAAACCCATCAAAGTAGAACTGCAGTATGCACAAAAAAAATTCAGATAAAGTTTTGTACAAGGGGCTTCTTAATCTCTCATCATTTTCTCTAAAGCTAATGGCTCAAGAGCTTGAAGTAGCCAATAAGCAGACACTGAAGAGCTGGAGGCACTCTTACTGGGACAAAACGTCCTCAGCTTGTGAGAGCTTGGCTCAAGAAGATCAGAGTGCTGAACACCAGCTACCTACATCCTCCAATCCACAGGGATAAAGTAAGTATGTCTGATTTGGAAAAGCAATGTCTCTCTAGTGCTATTTTGGAGATATATATATATCGATATGTTGTACTGTTGACATATCATTAGTCATTTGGGAAGAACTACTGTTGAAATGTGAAAGGAAATAAGAGGAAGAACCAGTGTCTGTGTAACTTCTAATGATAGTACTTTTATGCACTAGAGTTTTCATGAAAAATTCCAATGAGATGTCTCAGGGTCAAATTCAAACCAAATAAAACCTTTCACAACTATCAGAGCAGGTTTTACCATTTTCACTAATCTTTAAACTACCTGTACATCAACTTTAAAAATGTAATTGTTAAGTTGCAAGTACTCATCTTATACTGGAACTGAAATATTTACCTCACTCACAAAATTTGGTAAATGCTGTTGCACAGACCAAAGTAAAAGTTATGTCTCCTGTCAGTTGTATGAATTATCTTTTTTGAATCCCACCTGCTTAGAACTAAAAGCTTAATTCATGCCAAACATGCATTTAAATGACTAGAAATATAAATGAGAGGTGACTTACATAAAATAAAAATAAAATAACAATGAAAATGATTAGAAAAGGTAAAAAGACAGCTCCTGAATAAGAAAAAAGGAATGACCTTGGCCTCTTCATTACATGTCACCTGGCAATAAACAGTCTTTACAAATCCACCAGTCAGAGAGGAACTGAATAGCATCAAAGAATTCAATTCTTTCAAAAATCTCAGGTAATATGCCAGTGCACTACCTCATTTTCTTTATTGACTTTTTGAAAGTAAAACCTAAATGTGTTTTTCATCAGTAAAGAATATATTTCTTTATCTAAAGACTGAAAACACAAATGTTTATCTTGGCTCCATGGATGTCATCACTTTCAGACTGCACCTTCTGCTTGGTCTTGAGATACACAATGTTAACTGAATATGGCAACCCTATTTATTCATCTGTCTTGTTTCACCTGCACCTGAGAAGAAAACTGCCAAGACAGATTGAGTGTGGTATGTAAAAAGACCAAAAAATAATCTGTTCTCAAATAGTCTGTTGCATTACCTGTGTCCCCATCCCTCGGAACTTCCTAATTTATTCCTAGACTTTCCTTTTCTTCACATCTTCAAGAAATGGGTGCTCATTACATTCTAGAATCAATTTAAATGTAAGAGAAAATCCTGAATGGATTCATTCGTGTACACGGATACGAATACATGAAATATTCAAAACCCACAGTACAGCCTTGAAAAATCATTCTAACACTTTCCTATGGTAGGTACCTAAGATACTCACGTTTGCAGCATTTTGTGGTTGCAAAGACTGCTAAACTGGAAAGATGCAGAAAAAAACCCACAGGAACACGTAATGAAAACTAAAACCCAACATTGACTAGAATGGCCATATCTATCTTTATGAAGAGGAAGGTAGAGAAACAAACACATAAGCCAGCAGGCCAGTAAGTTGGTGACATAAGGAGGATGCATGTGCACTACTGTGAAGATATTTCACTTGGGAATGAACAGGGGACTCTCTTTGTCTTCACTAGCAGAATTGTTCTTAAATCATTTAGCTTATTAAATCTGGAGTAATTCTGCAAATCATCAAGTAGTCTTGCAAGAAAATGTAGGTTTCACTTCCAGAGTTGGAATAGGGATTATATTTTGAAACCTGAAACTTGTGCTGTCTGAAAAGTCCTTACCAGAATTTGAGTACATACATGCAAAGCCACAGTCATGATCTGACAACCAACTGGGTACCCCTTTTTGCGTTCCCTACAGACCAGAGGTGACTCTTGTTGAACATCCTCAGTAGGCTGCCCATTTACTCTTAGCAACACTCAATTGATCTATTAAACACAAACATAATTAGGCTCGGTTGCTGGATAAGAGTGCCAAATTTGAACAATGAATGTGATACACATATGATACATACAATATGTAAAAAGTCATTAGAAGTGATAAGGTAATTTTTGCATACCGATTGCCATAAACCAAAATAGATGTCTGACCATAAAGTAAACATTTTGATTCAGAAAGAGTGGATTCCATAAACGTCATGGAATATTCTGGCCTTTAACTTCCTTTTTTTTCCTCCTTTTAATTGGCGTGTGTGTACATTTCCCCAGTTTGCCTACTTTGCAGCAGAAGGGAGTATTGCACATGGGAAAAGACAAAGCAAATATGGTATTCAGGGTCCCAAGTTTCGATTAATTAAAGAGACCAAGATTTGGAAATTACTTCAGTGAGGTATGCCATAATGTGTACCTACCTTTAATTAAAGCTGCAGCAACAGCTGCAGGATTAGTTACTTGCTGCATCATTTCGGAAGAAAAGATTTCACTAATGTGTTTTTACATTTGTTTTTGCAATTGCAGAGCTAATTTCCACCCTGGTACTTACAAGACGAATACAACAGTCAATTCCAGCAAGGAAGAAAAACTGATAGAATTTAAACTGCAGAAAGAGATCAGAAAATTACCTATTCCATAAATTCTGTTTCTTTTGGGCATAACAATACTATCCCGAGTCAAGAAAACCTCCTCGAGGCAGAAAGCTCTAGTGTCCTACAGGAGGCTTCCTTACAAACTGCGATTTTCTTTCCAAAGCATATTTGTTTTCCACAATGCAAAGGTCTTTTCAAAAGCAACCACACATGCTTTTGAAGCAAATACAATGGCCTTCCATCCATTCCGGGAAAACTGTATGGGTACAGCAGTTTTTTGATGAAAGCCATCACAGTTCTGGGAGAACTTTCCAAACCCTGGTAAACTGATTATCACCCTGATCAAAAATGACCCTCATCTGGGAATAATTCAGCATGTTACACTTTCAGGGAGGAGAAAATAGTTGGTAGAGCAGACACTTGCTGGGCATAATATCACGTAACACTGAAATTACGCACAGCAAGAGGGAACTGCCACCACCTGGATGGGTACTATAGAGAAGAGCACATTTCAGTGATCAACCAAAAGTGAAGACAGTGCGGAAAACAGTTTTTATGCTAGTTTTCTTCTCCCAAAATTTAATTTAAATAATCTTTGATTTTCACTACTAGTATTTTTTTCTTATCTACCCATTCTTTTTTTTTTAAGTGATGAATGTTTTTTAAGCCTAAAATTTGGTTTCAATGACATCCTTACAGAAGAAGAAAATCTGCTGAAGTCAATAAGCACAAAATTACTCCTAATAAATCTCACAGTATGCTCAACTTAGCTGAAGGCAGCAGTAGAGCCACATGCAATTATTCTTCTTACTGTCTTGACACCAAGACTATGCTTTGCAACAGAAAAGTAAACTACACACACTACCTCAGCATTTAAAAAACATGTAAGTACAGACAGGAAAGTATGATTTTGTTGAATAGCACTACTTTTATGCAAATATTCCAAACTATATTTTTCAGTAAGCTGATTTATTTATTTTGCACATTAGTGAGGAAAGTACTATTTTGAAGCTCATCTCTAAACTATCATCACTTCAATACAGAGTTCTTTTCATTCTTTCAAAGTGCTTAATCTTCAAGTTCGGTAAATGACTGACTCCTACACAAAGTACCAGTGACAAGGTTCATGGAAGACACATACACATTTGTTTTGAAGGTTAAAACAAACAGCCATAGCTGAAATGCCTCACATATTCTTGCTAAACAGGAGATTAAGTACACAGTCACACGGCAACACAGTGGATATTATGAGACTGTAAATGGAGGCAAATGTCCAGTTCTGTCACATCTATTATGTTACAGGGCAAGTTATTGCTGGTTTGGGCCCATTCATGTGCATTGTATTTGCTTAGATGGTTCTCATTTTCAGAAACTAACTCTATTCAGAGGCTCATCCAGAAAGAAGTTGCCAATCCAAACAGTTAGACTTATCACTAAACATCTCCTGAGCATGTCCAGGAGAGGGCCACCAAGAGGGCACTTGCGCTGTGCAGAGTACATGAAGGACCTGGGTTGTTCAGTCTGGAGCAAAGATGACTTCAGGGAATCTTACAGCAGTTCCCAGTACTTTACAAGGAAGTTCTCGAGGAGACAAAGTCAGGTTCTTCACAGTGGTGGCAGAACAAAAGACAATGGTCAAACCGAAACTAGAACAGTTCTGGCTGGATATAGGGAAACCCCCTTATTCCCACAAGGACAGCCCAGCAGCAGAGCAGGTTGCCCAGAACAGTCAGGTTTCCATTCCTGGAGGTTTTCAAGACCCAACTGGATAAAGGCCTGAGCAACCTGTTCAGATACTACCACTAGCCATGCTTTAAGGAGGAGGCTGGGCTGGAGACTTCCAGCTGACCAAGGCTGCAACTCAATGATTCAGAGATCTTCACTCCCATCATTGTCAAAATGAAAGCAAATTTGGCATGTTTGGTAGTAATTATAAACTTTGCTGTGAGGCTTAAAGAAAACAAACAAAGACTATAAAAAGAGAACACAGAAATATAGGAGTTTTTCTGCTTTACTTCTCCCATTTTTGATATGAAAAAAGTAAGTGGACTTTTATCTTCATATGAGTTTTAGGACATCAAAATCAACCTTTTAATGGGTTTGTGCTGAAATTCAGGCATAAACGTAATGAAAGGTCTTTACTACTCAGTAAGTCTATTTCGTGAACCCCTGACAGTTTCATTATCTCAGCACTACCACTTCTTTCACAAATACGAATTATGATTCTCTAGGTTATATATAGCAGTGTGTGCCATTTAACAACTCCTTTGCTATAAACAGTAAAAATACAGGAGTCCTCTACTAAAACTGCTTCCTTAGAGCAAGCTTTACTAGAGACACCTACCAACATCAATAACATAGTAAGGGATGATGTTGAAGACCTACCCTACACTGCAAGAGTACTGATTTCTTGTAACCTACATGCGGCTTACTTTGGGCATTATATGACAAAAATCCATATTGCTGTGCAGTGCTTTTGAATGTCACCACCCTTTCTCACCCCAAGAACAAAGAACCACATCTCTGACACAATTATTAACTCTATTTTCATTGACCTTTTCTCTGGTACGCTAGTCCTCTTTTTGCAGATCTCTGTTTTGGGGAGAATCTCCTTGTGGCACAGGCTCAGTGCTATCTGAGTCTGGCCTTTCTCAGAGAGCAGGAAATTGCAACAGTGCAGAAGGAGGATACAGTGCTGTGTACCATGCTGTTAGGAACTGGAGGCGGGCAGCAAATTGACTGGGTGAGTTTCCGGCATCGCAAGAGACAAATTTTGTGATCAATGCAGACAACCTTCCCTCTAGTAAGCTATATAATGTGTCCCACAAATTACTGTGGGTTTTTTCAATTATAATATGTTGGTTTTTATGGTTGAGGGTTTAGATCCAGCTTATGTTTGCTGCAATTCGTATTAACAGCTCCCTAATAAATCATCTGTCATCCTTACTTTCTGGCACTGTTGCTCTCACCAGAGTGCTTCTAAGATGAAAGTTCATTAATTTGGTATTAATTTTCAAAATTGAAAACAGCCCTGAAATGCTTTGCACAACACATCCTTTCATTGCAATGTGTACTTTGAAACCTCTGTGAGTTGCACCTGAATATGTCGGGTCACCTTTGTGCTGGATGAATTGCTGATGTCTCACAACACAGTAACAGATGAGAAGCCTTGCAATAAAGTGCCAAAGAGCAATATAATGAGGGGAGCCCTGCTCTGTAAATACAGCCTAATACAATAATATAAATAGCAGTCAACCATCTGGGTATTATCCATTCTGGTACAATTTCTATGGCAATATAATGGAACAAATACTGAGATGATTTATACCTATGCAACATTCATGAAATTAATGTCACTACTTGTTGCATTGTCACTACTTGTATTATGATCATAATTGACCCCCTGAGATCTTATTTAATGTATCAAATTTGGCTCTAGAGACACAGAGAAATAGCCAATAACTATGCAGTGTACTTGGAAATGTTCTTCCATTACTGCATTCCTTAAAAGCAATTTAATTAACTACTGGGTGAAGTCTGGCACTTCAATATTACAGGCAGCTACACCACCTCAGAATCAGCTCTCCTAACCCTCACTATCCTCTTTTGCTCCTCCTGCTTCAAAATATTTCTACCATTTATTCTGAGGATAGAAAAACAGGCTCTCAGAACACCTTCTGTTCTGATCACCAAGCCTCATTTTGTCATGTCACGTACCACCCATAAAACCTAAGAATTTTAAAGTAAAAACTAAGTTTATATGGAATAAAAATTAACTTCCAACACGTACATTAGCAGTCTTCAATAACGTCAACAGCTTCTCTGCAACAGGATGCCAGACAAGTTCAACACCAACAAAAAATTATATAAATAAGTTCACTGCCCAGAAAACATAAACTAAACTTCTAGCTATCTCCTGCAATACAACAAGAAAAACCAATGCAAACTATTAGAGATTTATGAAGGCAGGTAACCACATAAGGCAACTATACAAATAGTTTTATCTGTGTTTACCTCTGTAGTCCACATGGTAAAGCCTTATCTGTTCTGTCCAAGAAACACACACTGCAGATGTGCAGGAGGGGAGCTTTCTGGCTATCAGTAACAGTGAAAATGTTCTGATTCTGTCAGTAAAGAATAATATGACAGTAAAAACAAGAGCTCTAAGGAAGGATGCAATTTTACTTTGAAAAACCCTGGGAAGATCAATTTTTTACAATGAACAACCTTCTTAAAACTACATGAGAATTCTGCCTTTTGCTCAATTTGGCAACTTTTGTATAGCTTAATATGACAAAAAAACCAGATCAGAAAACCAGCAGTAGCTCTTCAACAGGTGAAACTAAAACCAACACGAAAGTAAAGCTCTCTGAAATGTAAATAAGGCTGTTTTCTCTGAAAAGTGAATGTACAGTAGCCTTCTGCATTACCTTTCAGAAAGCTATTGCAGGCCAAGCTAGCAAGTCACACATACACCATCTTAAAGTGACGTCTTCTGTGTTACCCCTTTAAATTCACGCAATTGGGATTTTTATCTTGCAAAACTTATGGGAGTGAGCTACATTAGTTCTATAAATGTGATCTTTATCTATGGGTTTGGTAGTTGTTATTCTGGCTGAAGGATTAGTAAGAACTCATCTTAAACTGACCAAATTACAGGAGACACCACCTCACTCCAACCAGCAGAAAAGGCAGTAATTCCTCTGAAGCTTCACTTCCACACAGGCAGAATTGAGTGTCAGCAAGTCATGGCAACAAGAAGATGGAAGGGGATATTCCAGGAATTCTTCATGAGGACTTTCCAGAAAGCATTTATAAACCTAATCCTTGGAATGAAGGATCTGCAAAGAAACAGCTGCTGCCCAGTGCTGGCACACCATAGACAAGGAAATACTTACCTAAATCTGCAAAGAACTGTCATGAAGGATTGAAACAACAAGCGTTTACAATGCTCAGTTTTAACACTTTCCTTCCTGCTTGTAACGCTCCCATCAATAACTAAAATGCTTTTGGTATTCAGCAAGCAAGCTGTGTTCTGTCACTGAGAATAGAAGCAGGCAGAGGCCCTACAGAGAAGCACATAAGGCAGCACAAAAAATCCTTGGCAAGATGGAGGGAAAACATTAGGGACCTTACTCTGCCCTTTCTTCTCTTGCCATTGATATTGCTGCTGTATTCCCAGTGCCATGTGGGCTGCAGCTGGTTGGGTAGCAAAATTCTAATATTTGTATTTAGCCCTTCAGAATGTTCATGTTCAGTTGTTATATTGAGAAGCTGCCAAGCTTTTCCTGAGGAAAGCAAACAGAAAGGAAATGCCAGGATTTCTGACGGCCTACAACTCTGCTATACCACAATGGAAAGTCATGACAAAAATAAAAGGTACTTCTCTAGCCTCCGGCTTTCTCTATGATGAATTTCAAAGACTTGCTGCTTTGGAAATATTTTTTTTTATTTAAAAGAGTATTAACAGCTTTAATATGTGGATTCTCATGGGATCCCTTAATATTTAGGGAATGTTTAGGCTACTTGAATTAATATTATAACGTTGTACTTTTATTTTAAATTTGTTTATAAGTAGAAGCACTTGTTTATTCATGTGTGCAATATTTAGTGACTGCACAAAAACAAACAATGCACAACAGTGTGATAAGACTTAGTTATTTTATTTAAAAGTGCCAGTAGTATGAGTTGACCACTGCAAGGTTAAAAACTCTTTCAATACTTGGAATTATTATCTCACACCTGAGAACAAGGGAAAGGAACACCTCAAATGCAGGGGGGTGAGGGGAAGGCAAAGGGACAAAAAATTTTTTTAAAATGTACTAAAATCGTTATTTCAAATTGCTCCTGCTTAAAAATGCTCCTCATGCCATGGTAGATTGGACACTAATACTTCTAAGGGCTCTTTCTGTGATTTCTTTCAAGAAATATTAAAACAATTGACTACTTATCAAAGAGTCAAAGTAAATGTATGAGATTTCAGCCAATCTAGGTAAAAATTCTAGAGAATATTTTGGGGGCTAGCCACCTTTAACAGCACATTTTGGTGGGGTTTCTTAGATTGGGAATGGACTGATGTTCTGAGTCAGTCTGCCTTCCCACTGCTTCACTTGGTTTCCTCAAGAATCCGGTATAAACACATTTTCAACACTAAACCCCTCTTCTTCAAAGCTTATGTATTGAAAAACGCTTGACAGTGTATAAAACCTCACAATACTAATGAACATTTACAGGCTGTAAACTTTAACCTACATAACAAAAGCATTTCTTAAAGTACAGAACTTTGTTGGCATTTGTTAATTAGACATTTGGAAACAATGAAAGATTCTCTTTGTCAAAGGCAGATTTATAGGAAGAAGAGATGATTCAGACTGACTTTTCTAGACCAGGAAGGATAATTTTGCTTTTAAGTTTCCTTATGCAAGAGCTGTGTACTGTTTGAGATCTTAATAGTAAACTCAAGAGTAAACTTAATAGTAAATAGTTTCTGAAACTAAATGAAATGGGAAGAGCAGAGTATCTAATATTCATATTTTATAAATAAGCTACATATTTTATAAATAAGCTGCATGGGTTTCAATGCTTCTGCTAGCTTATATACACGTTTTAGACAAAAAAAAAATCCAGTAAAACATAACTATGCAGTTCAGTTCTATAATACTGCCTGAAATCCCTTGCTCTTACTTACAAGAATAAGTAGGTACAACAGGTACAATTTGCACAAAAGAGAATCAAAAAAGAAAGGCAGGTACATAACACAGGGGTGGAAACAGTGCTGACTGACTCCATAGTAGATGCTGGAAAAGAATGGAGTTAGATGAAAATAAGTGTCTCAAAAGCAGGAAACACTTATTTCTGCATTTCTATGCATGTGAAAATTTTGGTGGATCCAAGTCAGCAGACAACCCTGATGTGTTTCAGAATGGCTTATGATTTGGAAAGACAGACTTTGGAATACCTATATGCAGTACGTTAAGCACAGTCCACATGGATGGCCTATCAACATTTTTAGCATGTGGAAAAATAAAAGCATACAGTTGTGGAAGACTTGTAAGCCATGCACTGTTAAGTCCACGAGTCTTATACCATGGTGACTTTGCATGAAGTAAACACAAACTAATATGAAGGCTAATATTTTCTAACGTGAAAGACATTGCATCCAAGAGAAAACAAATCTATTTTCGTAGGCAGTGCCCAATTAAAAAAAAAGAAAAAAGTTATATCAGCAGATTTCAAACCAGTGAAAGCCTACAGACCAATGAGCATGACCTGATGATATAACTGACTTAATCACCTTAATACTGAGAAAAAGTCCTAATTAGTTCATTAATTGTTGCAGGTTAGTCCTCTATAGACAGTCAAAACTTCTTCCAAAAGGTAGACTGCATAATCCTAAGGAACACTGCTAGTGAAAGTGTTTCAGAGATAAATGTAGAAGAAAAAGAGGAATAAAAAATTGGGAGTCCTTGCAGAAGACATTGTTATATGTCCATAGAACGCCAACTAAGAACTGAACCAATTCTGGTTAAAAACCTCCTCTAGTTCATGGTCTAGAGAAGATAATAACAAAGTCAAGAAAGGAAGCCTCAATAGAGGCTCCAGTTAGTCTTTGGAAAGTAGTAATAATTTCTGTAGGTTAAGAAGGTTAAGAGGAACATTACAGTCTACTTCAATAGAGTAATATTTGTTGCAGCTACAATTAGCAGACCTGGATAGTTTACATGCAAGACAGCAAAAAAATTTTGCTGTTGGTCATTTTTAATTAAACTTTGGAGTATCAGGGAAATAATGCTTATGGCCACAATTCAAAAAACAGCTTGATGACCAAGCTGGTTGCTCAGCCTGACTTCTGAAAGGAAAACCAACACAAGAGTCAATTAATACAAAAATGAAGGCTGATCACATATTCAGGGAAGGGTAAATGGGAAAACGCCTTTTCAAATATTGCTTATTTCATCCTTTTTCAAAATACAGCTTTTGTATTCAGCTTCATACCTGTGATTGAGAGTCAGTAATAGACACATGAGGTATACACACTTAAGGACCGGCTATTGGCCAGATGTTTAAAGCAGTTGTCCAGTGAAAACATTTTGGTTGCATGTATTTCTAGCACCTTGTAAGGCTCAATGTTATTAAAGATTTTTATATTGCTGTCACAAAAGTGGAAGCAAACCCACTATAATTTACAGATTATTATGGCCTATTTCTGTTACCTCCTTCCCTTCCCTTCCTTTTCTGTGACGGTCTTCGCCTCACTTCCCTCTTCCCCCTCCTTCTCCTCTATGACTTCACACCCTTAATTCTTTCTTTCTCCCTTCCTGTTCCTTCTTCCCTCTTTCAAAAAGGAACTCCAAACTCATTTAAATTTGAGACTGGAAAAAAACCTGATATTGGATACTGAATGTGGGCTTAAAGTGGGTTCCTACACATTTTATACAAGCTTAAAAATACCCCCCTTTTTATTGCACATTTTATGACTATACCCTTATGATATTCACAATAAAGCTTTTGCTTCCTGCTACAACTACTATTTGCTTCAATGCCACTAATTTCAAATTCCATAGATGTACCTAAATATGTTTAAGGAGACCAACTCAAGCAGTAATATGGTTAGGGTAAACTAGAAAAATACAGAATGCAGGCTGTTTAAAATTACTGGTCACAGGTCAGTGATGGGTCAGTATAAAGGAAAGCCAGTGATCCTCTGGTATAAATACGAGAGGATAAATAATAAAAAGTTTCTGCAGGGGTTAGCTCTGCCAGATTCTCTGGTCACATTTAAAATGTTTCCCGTTTAGCTACGTGACATAGTAAAATGCATTTATAAGTAAAAATAGCATGCCTGGACAACACCTGTAGTAACATTTATGTTGCAAAAAAAGCAACAGCAATGATGTCAGATCAGTATTCTGAAACATATACTACAGACATAATGTATGCCTACATAAGTCCATATGGCACATAGTTACATCTGAATGCCAGTAAACAACCCAATCAGATGATTTAAACTATTTACTTTTTTAAACATGCTGCCAATTGAGCAGGAACTTTCCCTGATACTCATGAGAAGCAGATTACACCACCTGCTCATAGAGCAGCCACAGCAACTTGTGCAACATATTGCTAATGACTGTGTGCTGGCAGACTGCATTTCAATTTCACCTATTTTAAAGACAGGTTTTGAAACTAATTAATTAATTGTTGTCTGCAAATCATGTTCAGATCCTCAGGTGAAATCCATTACCCTGGCATGCTAGATTATTTATTATAGATTAAATGAAAAAGGAAAAAATAATTGCAGACTACTCTGAAAGCATCGGCAGAACGTCCTGAAGATAAGAATAGATTAATCTTGTTAATAAGTAATTATGTGCAGCCTTTCAGGAAGAAAACAGATTCACATTTTTATGCACATTAACATATGGAGCAAGATGTCTGAAATAGTAGGGAAGCAATTATAAAAACCCAGCTCAAACCTCCTGTGAAGCAAACTGAAATGAAGAAGATAAGTAATGCTGCAATTCTTGTAGCCCCAGTGGAGTGAATAGTGAATTGGAACTAAAAAAGGTACTAAAGAGAATTTAATTCTCAAATCAAATGCTGCACTTAAAAAATAAAACAATAAAAGAATTACAAGTAAAATTATTACTAAAGAGTTATAATTTCAGTACCAATGCTATGCTTTAAAAACATAGTATTTATAAAAATTATTTCAATTTTTAAATCCTCTAAAAACTTTTAAAGTGAAGCCTGACAATTGTTGTTCAAGTGTGAATCTTCCACATGTAGCGAGGTATCTGAGGGACTTGCAAGTCAAGGGATAAGAAAGGGAATTCAAAGACAGAAGTTAAAAAAATTTAAAGAAACATTTCTTTCTTATTCATTTCTTCTAGGTTTTTGCTCAACTGATCTTTTGCTACTATGTCAGCTGACTTTTGAATAACCATCTTTGTCAAGCAAGAAGCCATACAGCTTAAGAATTATCTTGGTGACACTATTATTTTGTAAATGCAGTTAGCATCAGCTTTCACTGATCTGCATACAGCTCTTCCACAAGACCACAGAAGTATTAACTCATCACTTGCAATTTGATACTGCAATTATGCAAAATCAGAGGAAAGATTATTTGATCTTCGCGATAAAGTCTGATCAGGTATTTATAATACTCCATCTTTGCTATTTAATACTCTTTCCATTTAAATGTAAAAGTTTATTTTTAATGGTTAAAAGCTTATTAAGTGTATTCATAATGTTTTCTTAAATCAGAGCCCTAGGCCACTTCCAGGACACATGTGGGGAGGAGCAGACACACAGCCGGGCTGCAAGACTTCCTTCCACGATCCAGATTCCATCTGCCTCAGCCACAGATGGGCACTGTCATCCTATGCTCGTCTGCTCCTCTCATTTTTCTCACTCTCACAAGGATAGGATGCATAATGAAGCACTCATTCAAGAATCATTAAAATGAACAATTATTCAAACAAATGAGTTATCACTGTGCAACTGAACCCTTTATACTCAACTGAGCTAGTGACCAACACGGCAAGTTAATAGGGGTTTTTTAATGAGTAGAAGAGAAACATGTTATCACAAGTCTTCCACTGTACAGCTCCATGTATGTGAGAGCATTTCCCTTTCCACAAAATATTCCTCCTGATGTGCACGGCATGCCAGTTCACACACACACCTAACCTCCATTTGGGTAATGATAATCAGAGATCTAATCAGGAAGCCTGCTGAACATCTGCAAGAAATGCAAAACTCCTGCTAGAGCAAGGCAGTATCCTCCAAAACATCACCGCAGATACCTGGATTTAAGAATGGAGGAAGAAGAAAATCAGTCTCAGGGGCACTTACTGCAGCTCTTCAGTAGCTTTCTTTGCGAGAATCGCTGCCTATTTGTGCCAGTGAATCCCCTGCAGCCACAAAACATTCCTGTGTTGAAAAGCTGTGTACCTCAAGGTTATATATGCTAGGAAACATGAGGGGCAGACAGGAAAATTCACTTATTTTGCCATCAAAAGCAGAACCTTCTCATAATAAGGAGCAAAAGCAGAAACACCACTGACCAAACCACCCGTGGATTTACATTAAGCCACGTTCTGTTGGCAAATTGGCTCTGTTGGAAAATGTGCCAAGCATGCTAACAGCTAAATATACTAGATAACTTTAGTTGCTTGAAATAAGGATGGAGATGAGAACCTGCAATAGACATCTGCGGAGATGTAAACATTTTATTCCAAGAACATTTTGTAAAGTGTTGCTTTTTGATGCAAACTAGTGCCTTTCAAATAAATATTTGTTCTTACGAAGTACCTGTCAGATCTCAGGAAACATCTTCCCTTCAGTAACCTGCCCACTCCAAGTTCATGCCAGAAAGCCTCTCCTCATCCCAGACTATGCTCCCTGTGCATGTGTGCATGCCTGGAATCCACGCTTTTTGTAGCACAGTGTGTACACGTGCATGTAGAGGATTGCACACACATGCACACACATTGACTGAAAAAAACATATTTTATTATTTGCCTCTTTCCTTTAGATAAAAAGTTTCAAACAAGCACTGTATTGATAAAAAAAAAGAGTAATAATTTCAGACGTAATAACAAGACAGATTTATCCTTTTTTCTTGCTCACTTAAAAAGGTGTAAATCTTTTCCTGATCTTCAGAGTCTTTCCCTGTAATTCTGAATCTGCTTTCAGACATTGGTGCAGTGTGCACTCACTCTAGATTTAAAGTACAGCTGTCAGGAAGGAATTTTTCAGAGAGTTTATTATAATTTTTGGTTAACTGTGACCAGCAGCTGGTAATTAAAAGATACTCCAGTCTCTTTATCAATCTTAGAAATGCAATATACATAACTTTCACTGACACAGGAACAATTTTTGCAATGAAATAAGAGTCAGGTATGCAAAGGTAAGAGTTTCATGACACTTCTGTGGGTGACTGACTGTTTGCTGAAATGCAACCTAAATTAGAAACACTATTTCAAGCGAACAACAAAAAAGTTATTTTCTTGTTTCTCACTGATGCATAGAGGAACAGTGTGAGAAAAAAGTAACATCAGAAGATGGGCAGATAAGAGAGAAGCAAACAAGTCTGTTTCGTATTTGGATATTACTGAAATATTTCTGCTTGAATGCTCTAAAGCAAACAAACAATCTCATAGACAAAACAAATACACAAAAGGTTGATGCAAAATACAAAGTTTCAAACCATTGGAAGCATCTGAAAAAGGTAGATTTCAGTTTAAGCTCTTGAAACTGTGTTCCCTACCTCTAGCACGTGAGTATCCCAAACTATGTATATGTCTTCACAAATTACTCTGAGCTAATATTCATATTTCTAGATGAGGAGTCTGTGTCCTACAAGGAATTTGTATACAAGTCTTCCAAGTCCTAGACCAATGTATTTAATCACAAAACTTTTATATTCAGCAAAAATAAAAATGTACAAACAAAAACGTATTTTTAAAGGATATAAAAGACCTTTGAATGGACACAAATGCAAGGAACTAGAAAAACATGTAAATCACTCCCATTTATCCAGTTCTAGAAGACATTAGCATAGAAATATATTTTTAATAGAGTAATGTTATTTACAACCTCCTGAATCATCCCTGGTGCAACTAAAAAACCAGAAACTTACTGAAGTCTGCTTCTACTACTTCTCTGTCATAAAAGACTCTGGAAGAATTACCAGAAAAAATAAGCATCTTTTTAAATTCCTCTTAAATTAACACTTAAATGCACAGAGAGCTCTTCTCTGTAAAGCGCAAACCATTCCATGAATGTGGGAACATAGCATCTATTTTTATCTGGGAAACTGAACATACACAGGGCATGTGTATGTGCATGCCCTGTGCAGGGACACCTGAGTCAGCCCACTGCTAATGAGCTTTGCCACTGGAAACAGTCTGGTCACGCTAAGGTGATGCTCCGAGGAGGTGAAGACACCCTGCTCCTCAGGAGTGTCCTTGTGCACTGACCCCTGCTGTGAGCAGATCCTCAGAGGCCAACAGCCAGTGCTGGTGGAGAGGCTGAGCATCCCAAGGTCCCTATCACAGCAACCCCAGCAGCTACAAAGCAGCCCGAGCCTCACCTCACCCTCCAGTCCTGCGTTTAGAAGTCTCTGCACCTTCTCTTTTGGCTGACTGTCATGTTGAGTGATGAGATACAAGCAGGCTTGGTCTGGGCTTGTAATACGGGTTTCCTCAAGCAAATTCCATCATTTAGAGAAATGTGGTTGTCCAAAAAAAAAACTGTCTCCTGAGCAATTATGAATTAGTTACCCAGAAGTGTTGACGGTAAGACTAGTACCCACGTGTTTTAAGGTCAGATTCATTCTTAGTGTCAGCTCTTCGAAGATGCAACACCGTCAGGCTTGTGTTGTGCAGGGAGTCAGACGTCATTATCATTAGAGTCCCTTCTGACACTGAAACCTGTGAATCTCTCAGTTTTATCAGCCTCTGCTGATTCTGCAGTCCAGAAATGGCTACAAAGATGAATAGGGAGAGGCCGAAAAAGCTCAGAGTTTTTAAAGGATACAAACACTGATCATGTTTACTCATCTCTTTTTCGAAACAACTTCCAATAAAATCAACTAAAAAATCACATCTGAAAAGGAAAGCAATGACAAGGCTCATGAAGAGGACACATGTACACAGTACAAGCAGTGGCATATAATCAAGAAGGACAGAAGATTGCTTTATACAAAAAAATTGCATTCATTAAAATACCAGAATAACTGCTGGTCTTGAGGGGAGACCGTGTTTCTATGAATGAGTTCAAAACTAAAGCCCTGCCACTGGGATTTTGGGGGAATGAACCCGGAGCATAGGAATTCTCACTTGATACAGTGCAATGAGCAACTCACTTCAAATTCCCAGGCACAGAGAACCCCAAACCATGCCTAAAAAAACCCAAGGAAGCAAAAACTGCAGATTCTGTGAAACACCGAAGAATATTTTACAACTTGAAAACAAATGAAACATTTAAATTGAGATTTTCTTGCTTTTGTGGTTTTGAACAAATTTGAAAAAGGAAGGAAAAAAGAGTGTTCAGTTTATTACCATTAAAATCCTTCCTGGACAACCTGCTGACCTTCAAGAACCAACCATGACTTTGAAATTAATTAAAATGTCCTAAGTGAAATAACATTCTCAATTTTCATAATGCATTAGTTTAGTTAACTATGTTCATAATTACAATTAAAGATTTTTGGCACACATCATATTCACAGCTGTTTTGCATTTCAGCCTGTGGCAGCTGCTGACAGCCAGCTTTTCAATGAAATTCCAGTGTGTGTGTGTGTGTGTATTTAATTATATAAATATTTTGTAACCTGTTAATACAGATTATTGAAAAATATTTAATGTCAGGGTTTTTTTCTTTTTTTCAACAGGTAAAGAGATTTCTCCTGTTTGGTATTTATATTTGATAATCATAAAATTGATCCAAAGAGGATGCTTTACATTTTTACTGTTTCAGGCCAAAATCCAATTTAGAGCCACAGATCAGCAACTTAAAAACAAAACCAGACCAGTTAAATGCTTATTACTTACACTGTAATTGCTTCATTCATAGCTGTTGAAAAAGAAAAAAATACAAACCAGTGTATTTTTACTATAATATAGGACAGTCAGTGGAAGTCACTAAATCAGAAAAAAAAATAAACTACTGGATTATTTTTAATTTTTATGCTACAATGCCTTCTATATTTTCAAATTTCTCCTCACTAGAGAAGTAGCTTAAATTCTGGTTGAAGTGATTTCTTTCATAATCTCCAAACAGGAATATATTTAGCGTAATTATCAGAAACACCTCCACTGTTAGGACAGCAATGCCTCCAATAAGCAACGACAAGAAGCTTTTTTGTACCGTATCAGGGATTTCTTTTCTTTGGGGAAAATTTTAGACTTTTGATACACATTCAGTCAAGACTGATCAAAGAGACTGCCCAAATTTATATCTACTGAGCAAGGAAAAATTATGCTTAAACCTATGTCTGTTTCTTTTTACATGCACTATATATATTATGAATCCCCACACACACTGTATGGCAACAAGCAGCTCTGACTAAGTTCCATCTGAGTTATTAAAAACAGAAAGTCTTTGTGAACATCAGGGTGAAATGAAAGGAAGCCAACAATGCTACTGTTACTTCTTTAAAACAAGTCAGAAAGATTTCTGTATTTGGAATTAAAATGCCACAGCTTTTTGTTTCTTATTCAGTATCATATTTCCACAACAGATAACTGTAATTGTGCTCCTAGAATGTTTCAACGAATGTACTTAGCTGAAAATCCCCAAAATCTTTAAACACCTAGCTTTTTGTGGTATTTTGAAACTAATTACGTTCTGTGGAAAAAAGTTTGACAAGATCATCTTCTAATGATGCTTTCAGATAGAGTACTCAGCTTTGTAACTTCAGTGCCCACATTAAAATACTATTATTACATATATCAGAAATTAGATATTTTCCCTTTTCAAATTATCTGTATTTTTGTTATGTGCAGTCTACTGCCTTAAAAATAGATAGCTGGGTTATGAACTAGACAGTAAAACATTAAACTTAAATGCTTTCTTCTTTTACTTTGTATCTCAAAGGACTACTTTGTATAATTAAATTTAGCAAATAACCTCCTCAGACAGAATGAGCAATGTCTCTCCACAGAATTTAGCAGATTATAAAGTTCTGATCCCTAGAATTTTTTGAAACACCACTAAGAAAATTCAAAATAGGTACACCTGTGTACACACTATATTGTATCAACATGTCATAACTCTCCATTTCTTGAGGTGATTGTTTTAATTTAAGAAAACAGAGCACTTAAAAAACAAAATCCATAAACTATTTTGGACAGTTCTACCACAACAACTAAATTCCAGATGTTTACTTCTTACTGGTTTTTCTTTTGTTTTTCTTACTTGCATGCCAGCATGCATGAAAAAGTGCACATGTGCTTTGTGCAATACATTTTGAAATAATTTTTAAAGCCTTAATAGTACAAATTGAGAAACCTTTCCATGGAATTTTCCTTGCAGTGTACGTAAACTCAGTAAACATGTGTAATGTGGCAGAATATAGTAAAGCCTGTATCCCCAGTATAAACTGTTAAGGTTTGCTAGCAGAGGACTTAATCATTTTGGTTGAGGCCATTTATAGGAAACTATGGAATAAAATGTTCTTTGATAGACATTCTATTTTGGCAAAATCTGTTCTTGCTCTTTATGTATCAACATGATAAATTAAGTCTCGCTCTTGTATTTCTTTTGAAGGGACCAGCCTATCTTCTGTAACATTCATATGTGCATCCATCCCGCTTCTGCAGGACCTGGGCCTGAATGCAGGGATCAGTAAAGGGATGGAATAGCATCTGGGGAAAGGAAAACATTCCATTGGTTTCATGGCTTTGCTTGGCTTTCAGATATTCAGTTATTCACCACAGTTTTTATTTAGAATAATAGAATTACAGCAGTCTGATTGGACACACATTATTCTTTTTTTAGTTGCTCACAATGAATGCAATCACGTGAAGATGTAGCTCATTTTGGACTACAAAGGTACTGCGGCATGATTTAAGAGAAAGAGATTAATTAAACATTCAAAATCAGATCCTTAATGATATATGGCCATATCCCTAGGCATCAATCCTGCAAACATATGCATGTTAAGTAAATGGAACCTCTCATGTGCACAAATTACAGTATTTAAATCCTCCCAGAATTAGGGATCTAATTTTGCTTGAAGAAAAAAACTGTCTTCTTTGAGCAGATATTATATTTCTGTCTCTCTGCTCTTTACTAAATATCCTCCCCAAAAATTCTTGTCAAATTTTATTAGATGTTTTGTTTGTTAAAACGAGATGAAAATCAATTGTGTATAGAAGTCATGGTTGTAATTAAATAGCCTCCTGTCATTTCTGATATACAACTGCTCGATCTCTAAACTTTGTAATTTTTGCCAAAAACACCAGTAAGACAGTCCTGTTCAGAAAATCTACCTCCCCAATATATAATGTCAGATATGCAATTTATAATAAAAATCAGAAACCTGGCAATAAAATTGATTTGACTAGCAATTCAAAAGCATTGCTGTGTTCCTAACATCGTGCTGGTGTTTTACAAGTTCTCACTGGGAGTGACAGAGGATGGGGAAAAGACACAAAAATCGTACTGCAAGCACTGTCTTCAGGGATGCTGACTGGCATCCTCCAGGGCACCCACATTTCTTTTTTGACCTAAGAGGGAGATATTACTCCCAGATGTCACACCTGGAACCGCTTTCCAGAAAGATGCCAGAAGTGTCTAGAGCAGGCAGTGAACGTTCACTTCTGTCTGAGGTGCACAATGAAAGGAGAAAGGACAGAGGAGATAGGGCTGTCCAAGGGACAGAGCTGGAGAGAGGGGCAAAGAGGGAGGGAAAGGAAAGAGGAACTATGACCAAAAATGTATGTGTGATGGTTTCCTATCATACTGTAAGTATGGTCACTTCAGTATGCACAACTTTTGTGCCTTATTCCCACCCCTTTGATACAAATTCTCAGGGAGTTACTTCTGATCAATGCTCCCCACCACAGAGTACAGCCCAGCTGATTCAAACATTGGTCCATCTGTGTATGTCTTAAGTTGTCCTCTTCCACATGATGTTCTAAGACTCCAGCAACCTCAAGCTGCCAGCATTTTCACCCTGGGGGCAGGCTCCAGAGTGTCATGGTCCCTCAGAAGGTCTAAACAGTGTTTAGTTGCTGCACTGGTTTCTAATAAGAACCAACCGAAAGGACTGGCAGGGATCCCTGCTCCTCTGACACGCCTCTTCCTCAACACCCAAGAACAGCAAATCTTTTCCTTTGTTTTCCTTCCTCCAAAAAGCACCTGGAGCTCTGGCTTTGAAAGGCTCTAACATGTACACACAAGAGCTTCCTGAGCTCTCAAGAACTCATTGCAAAGACACTTTAACTCCTCTAACTTCAAGACAAAGTACGGAGCCTTTACCTGGGACAGAAATCCCGTAACAGGAGATTGCAGTATCATATCATGGCACTTCAGATCTGGACCGAACTTTCATCATTAAACTTATGCATAAGAAATCAAATCATCTGACTAATGAGATTTCTGGCACAAGTGGCTTACTGATATTCAATACTCTAGAGTTCATTAACAGAATAGATGATGATATTACTGCAATCATATTGTGCATCATAAAATCCATTAGAAAATACAGTGATATTACTGGCGCTCATATTATGCTAAAACATGAAATAGGGTGATAGCAAATAAATAAATAGAAAAATCAGTCATAGTTCCCAGTTTCATCTCTATGCTTAGTCTTCTCATTTCAAAAGTATATGTCCTTTGAGCAAAGTAACATAGTTTTTGTCACATTTTAAAGCAACTTTCTGTAGACCTGTTAGAGTACATACCGCGGTAAGAATTAGACCTTTAGATGGCTATATTTTTAGGCCCATCCTCAGAAAACACAGGTTACTGATCTCTATCAAACATTTCCGTGCAGCCACACAGGCCTTCCTATTACTTAAAAAAACCCCCACACCCTTAACAGTGACTTTTCAGGCAATTATTGTGTGCCTGTGCTAATCCACTATTAGTCAGTGACAGTAAATTATCAGAACAGCAGACAGCTTCAGATATTACTGTGCTCTGTCATGCTGGATGGAGACCTAGTTGCTTTGACAAGCAGTATCTCCCTGGCATTTGAAGCAAATCAGTTTTGCTGGCTTGACACTGTAACTTCTGTTCGCTGCCTCTGATGCCTCTTATGAGAAGGCACAGCTCACTAGCAGGGAATTCTGCACAGCTTAAGAAGAGCTTAGTCCCTTAGTGGGCATTTCTTGAGAAAGGTCCCACTGGGAATCATAATTTTCTTCTGTGCTGGTTATTTCATCTCATCCTCAATATTATTTCTGGCTTATCAAGCATCAAAAGCCTAAAGAAAAACACTAACTACAATGCCTTCTGAGTGGGCTGATGCCACTCAGATTCACCTGAATTCAAAGGTGATGTCTTAGTGCTTTACCTAGTGCTTAAGCCATGAAGGGAGTTTATTGAGCTGAAGTGCAGCCTTCTTGGCAAAGAGCGCCTGCAGCTCCAGGAAACAGCATGAAAATAAGGCTGAGATGTTCTATCTGCTGTTTGAACTGAAGGCACACCTATTTGGCCGCCTGAACACACAACTTGTGCTACTGTTCGAGCCTGATGGCTAGTAGATGATGCAGATCTCAAAGTTTTCTTTTCATCTCTAAGAGATATGGTACATAACTTCTCACATTATCCTATCACCCAGCTTCGTCTCTGACAGCAGGATCACTGGCAGAAGCAAAAAGGCCTGAGGAGATCTGCAGTTAGCAAAAATCCCTGGATAAAAGAAGCACCAGAAAGTTTTTTGAAGGCAGCTACGTGCCCACACGCCTTGCTGGGGAAAGCAGGGGTCACCATGGACCCTGTTTTTGAGGAATCTGTTCTGGTTCCCTCACACCATACATCTTTTGGGCAGTCAGCGCAAGCACTCCAGACCAAGAGACAGAACTGGTTAAGATAACCCGCTCCGAGATAAGGCATGAGAACACCCTGTGTACATCTTAAAGATACACCCTCCTTATCTGAAGCTAAGAAATGCTTCATGCTTTTACAAACATATTTGAAAAGTAAGCATTACAAAGCTACGGTTTGCAGCCTTTATCCGGGAAGTACTGATGTTCGTCAGAAATTGGTCTGCATAACTACAAATGCACAACTGTAATTTTTATCATCAATAAAAGCACAGAGGCAAGAAAATAAAAAATGGCCCCTACTTGCTCTGAGTACTGTTTGCTCATGTGTAATATTCTCAGGCTTTTGGTTTATAACTGTATCTTTTTAAAAAAAAAGTGATTTATATTCATTTAATGCTCAATGTGTCTCAGTAGTCTCATCTACAAAACCGCACACACTTTGGTTATGTGCTTTGCTAGCTAAGAATAAAGGAGAGCATATAAATTCTGAATCTACCGTTTATATTGTAGTAGTGGAATGTCTGTACAGGCTGGCACCAATCAGGAAGTCTATGACACCAGTAATGTGTATGATATACAGAGATGCAGCAAAACATAATAATCTTTATTGCTTCAGAAAAAAACACCTAAGATATGGGAAAAGATGACAAATGAGGGCAAGGAAAGCAGACATAGCTAGTTTGGTTGCTTATAATTCTGTTTTTATAATGCAAATAACACTACTATAAATTCAGCTGGCTTACTAATCAGTGGACTGTACACTGAAAAATTATTAACTGTTGATCAAGCAAGCCATGGCCAGATCTTGCATTTATTTATTTTGAACAGTTCTATTGAGGTGAGTCATTTTATGGATGTCTGCAGATCCTACAGTGAAGTAGCAAGCTCAGCACCAGTTACACCCTGCTATGGTTGTGATGGCCAATGCTTTCTTCCTTCCAAAGGTAAATTACAGTCAGGTGTTACAGAGCAAAAGCCCTCTGAGGTCTCAGGCACGCTGACAGCACTTCTGAAAACGTGGACTTTAACTTCTCTTACAATTTTGTTGTATCTTTATTAAAAAATGGTTATAGACATACTCTATTAACAGGATAAAATGGAAGGCATGATTACACAGCTATCTGTGGCGAGGTCTGTACTTCTTTTAGAGAGGTAAATAATGGAAGTGTACTTTGACCCTTCTGTCATCTGTACTGGAATACTTACAGTACTCCCCAAGGAAAATAATGCAGCGTTAAGCAAATTGTTCTGAAATAATTACAAGTGAAGTAGATGCTTGTACTCAGATCTGATATATGAGAAAACTTAATAAATGTAACTCACTGGCATGCAATCCCACTGCTTCCAAACAGAAGAATGCGGAATTTTGAACTTTTTTTGTTTTGTCAGCACTTCCCCACTTTCTATGTAGATCCTATCGCACTGTGTTACACAAATACTGCTGCAGTATTGCAGGTATCTGCACACCAAGCTATGCTCATTTAAAATCCTACCACATATAATATAAAATTTTAGTTTTCAAATTCTAATATATAACAAATTCAAAGTTTAAAATCACCCTAAATGTGTCCCCCTCAGAGCATCACTGGCTATGTTGGAAAGCTATCGTAAGTTCAAAAGCTATGCTAAAACTACAAAAGATGAAAAAAAGGCTTATGGATTTATGAATGTGAAGTGATGAAGGCTATAGTTCTTCAGGCAAGATTGCTTCTAGGCTGAAAAAAAAAATAGAAAAATGAAGATCTCTCCAGGAGAGGAATTCAGATGAACAAAAATAGCACTTCAACATTATCAGTATTTTTTTGACAAGCAAGAAAAGGAGAGGGACAGAACCCAAAGACACTAGTCTGGGCACTGAAAGAAGCATTCTGCCTGGGCAAAATTATTTTAAATCAATGGTTTTATATTTATAGCATATTTGGATCTGTAATTGCTTCAGCATAATGTAGTACAAAGTTATTGTTGAATATGATAAAGAAGACTTTAATCTACTGAATGTGCAAAAAGCGTAAATGACTTCTTAATGGCACTTTTGTTTTGACTGACAGAGATTACTGTCAATGACAGAAAATGTTTTAATGAAAGGAACTGCTACAACGCATATGTGTATGCTTACTTCTCATATTTATGTGAATGAGACAGACATTAATAAAGAAATACAGCTGCCTGCAATATCTGGCCTTTAATCTTCCCTATTCCATTTTTTAAATTCATCACAGAGGTGTGGTATTTCGATAACACATTAGCACAGCTATGACATAAAAATGGCAGTGTCTATAAATTATTTAATTACATCTTCTAATGCGAGTATTGAAGATGTCAAAAGTCTTGCAAAGATAGGAACCCATGAATAAAAAACTACCACAACTAATTAAAAATTTTGTTCTCAAAGATTCCCACTCCCCAGGCTCTGCACTGTGCTTGCTTTTCAGTTTTGGATCCTTCCCACGTAACAGGAGCGCTACCAGGAAAAATTGCGGGTTTCATGTTTAGAGCAACGGCACGTAAGAATTGCATTTCACAAAAGTCCCAGGTTTTCCAGATTATAAAACTGCTGGCAGATGTATCCCATCGATGGCAGTCCTCTCTGCCTGCACTGTGAGTGCCCTGCTGTGACTGCTCCAGGACCACCCTTACATGGGGAGAGCAGGACAGCAAGGAGAGAAGATGACAGGCCACAAAGTAGTGTGAAGACTCTGCAGGCAAATCCAAGCAGAGAAAATGCCTGAAATAATTACTTGTGAGCAGCACTACTTTGTGATGACAAAAAATTGATACTGGGTCACACAAGAGTAAGACAAGTCCTCTCCCAACGCGTGGCATGTACTCCGTGCAATTAGAAAAGCTGGGACATGATCTCACTTTCTGAAATAAATCTACACAAACTAAAAACTATATTTCACCTGGAAATCATACATATGGCTGCCATGCTGGTTTTCAACTATGAGGAAGTCTTTTAAGAGAAGCTCAGAGGAAGTTAATGATGAATTCACTCTTCAGCAGAGCAGCTGAATCAAAAGGCACCTGCTGAAATCCTTGTGGGGCAGAATATCTTGGCAGGGAAAATGCTGCCTATATGTTTTCAGCTGGAAACTGAGTATTCCTATGTGTTACTCTCATCTTAAAAAAAGATATCCACTGATTATCAAACACTTTATAGATAATACACAAAATGTCTGAGTGGGACAACTACTGCATTTATCTATTCTGTCTCCCTGAATTCAGCAGATTGCTCTGGTTTTTACAAACAAAAAAGTGCAGTCCCTCTCTCATCTGCCTGAACTGATGCAATTAGTGAACCAAGACAAGTATTGCCACAAGCACGATTCATTATCATTGTTCCAGTCTGCGTTCAAATTATATTTAAAATAGTTGGCAAAGAGCATTGTTGAAAGAGTAATAAAAGATTGCTCAACACATCCCTATTCTACAAGTTTTTTTCTGTATAGGAACATCATTCTTCATATAAGTATGTAAGAATTTGATTTTCTTTCATACTAGACTGCAGTCAGTACTAGACTACTATTATCGTATTATACACATGACCAAATGAGATTAACAGTAAATAATAGTGAATTAATAATGAGCAATAATAATAATAGCCAATAATAATGAATTAATAGTGAATATTTTTTTCTGTAATACACAACATTTCACTCTTGCCTGAAACAATACAAAACAAAAAATAATTTCCTTTTTATATATTTTTAAAATGAGTCAACTGTTTTTATTTGACTAGGTCCACTGCTTTAGAGAACAATGCAGGCATTACATTTTGTACATAACTCTCTCTCACAAGAATTCAAAGGAAGACATTTTGACTAAGTGCTTACCTACAGTATGACCAGCAAGACTAGTAACAAGTTACACTCATTCACAGTGTATAACGTAATTCTTTCTCAAGGGTGCAAGTTTTGCAACTTTTCTCATTAAAAACCCCAATCATAAGTATTTCAGCAAAAACAATTGCCTTTTTTTATTTTCCAAAATCATAATACACTAACCATCTAAATTTTTATTTAAGCTTCTAAGCAATTATATTTTTAAAAAATTCTTACAAACATCACTGACTTCATGAACCTAGGCTTATGACTGCTAGTCTATATGAATAAAACAAAATCAATGAAAAGTATTGCATATCTTTTGAATAATGTGTAACTTCATACGTTCCATCATAAATCCCAAAACTACGTCAGGAAAGTCTTTAAGTGTTTTCTGGCCTGTGCTACAAACCAGTAACCCTTGGGTTGTCTAAACAACATGGTTCTTTAAAAAACAGGTTTTAATTCTCTCTAGGAAGAGCAGATCCGTATTTGGATATTAGTCTGAACTGTGCCTTCTCTCTAAAACTGTGTAGGAATGTCTCCATGGTTGACAGAGGAATCTAGTTACACTATAAGAGAAAAAACACACTGCCAGAAGGTCCCTTCGGTGCTCTGTCCTGTCCTTTCCCTGTTGCCTCACCCTGTCAATCCCACCTGAGAAAACAGTACAAGATATTGCTTGCACACATGTACAAGCCCCATAACTGATGGTTTTGAGGCAACTCTTATGAAAAGTCACAGAGGGAGAGAACACTTAATTACGGAAGTCTCTGTGTTACTCTGTACTAAAAGAAGGAAGTTTCATGTTAACCAGTATCAACCCACTACGACCTGACACAGATGAGTAATGATCTTGATATCATTTCCCAGATGAATAATCTTCTCAATAAAAACTGCTAAACATTATCAGTTGCTGTTCAGACAGCCCAGCCACGATGAGTCAGGCTGTAGGAGCACCTCAAGCTTCAGAGAAGCCAGAAATCTGCCAGTGATTAAAGGTAGAAGCCTCCAAAACATAAGAGAAATAAGGTTACCAGCTTGTTTACAAAAGTCTCCTTCATTAAGGTCAGGCAGACCTTGCAGTGCTTTTTCCTCACATGCTTATATCAACATGTGAAAAAGACTCGTGTCTCCCCAGTTGACGCAGTCACGCCATGCAGCCTCCTTGTATGAGCACAGGTTATGTTGACAGAGGAGGGTGGCTGGCAAGCTGTATCATTTACAGATGAGGTCTAGTTACACCAACTGTAAGCCCATTTTGTTGACATCTTGGTTTGACCTAAGGCACTCTGCTAACATCACATCTATCCCACAGAAGTGCTGTAGTATATAGATGACAATGTAATGCCATGCCGTGTACAATACAGTTTCCCTGCTCTAACATAACTTCAGAAACATGTATCACAAGCATGGATTCATCTCTTTAAAATGGTTCACTCATTTTTCTAGGATTTAACAGTATTGATCCTTTTCTGTACAAATTTCATTATTATATCACCTGTACCTTACTATGAAGGTGATGTCTGTAATTTTTATGCCAATTACGTATGCAAGAAATATGTGACAAGATTTTATTACAACACTTTTCTATAGTCACAGGTTTTAGTCTAGTGCAGTATGGTCTTACAAATTATTTTCCTCTTTAGTCAGAAAAAAAATCAGTCAGCAACCAAGTTGCTTAATGTTGTTTACAACATCTTCTTAAGGTCAAAATTAACATAGGTAATAATCATTTTAAGGAGTGACACTGTGATGCATTGAGCATGAAAGAGGTCAAGAATAAGTCCACTAATAGTGTCATCTTATCCTTATAGATCTCCCAATATTCAAAACCATATAGGTTTCAAGTGGCTCAGTCTCCTTCATGAATTTTTGGGATAGTTTATACATACAAATACACATCAAATGGGTTCCTTCATGGAGTGAATCAGTGCAGAAACATTCTCTGCCTTGCCCTTGTAGGAGCTGGTTTGCTAGTACACTGAGTTCTCAGGTAGCCCAGGGAAATCAATTCCTGAACTCAGTCACTCAGGTTTGGTGCTTAAATTTAGGAGGTATGAATATGCCCACCTCCAACAGCCTGTTTATTTTCACACTGAAGTTTGCTGAAATTCCCATAGATTTGGCTTAGAGATGTGTTGGCTGAACACGATTTGCTGATTTATTCTTGAAAGGTTTCTGTTTTCCATGTGTAACATTATCCTATTGTCTTTGAGTATTCTCAAGACTACACATCTCCACTACTACGTAACAAAGAACGCTGGTTAATATAACTACATTTTTAAGTGGCGTAGGAGAAGTGTGCTAGGCTGTTTACCACGTGCTTCCCTACTGTAAGCATGTTTTATATACTTCACTTTACCTTACTTAGAAATACTTTAAACTTTCCTATGCATCTGCAGACAGAAGAGGCTGAACAACACTATGTCTCTTAGATTTAATTGCTGCTCCCTGAAGCAACCAACCTGTATCACTGTATCAAAAGTGTCATGGTTGTTGATGTTGAGGTTGTGCTGATCAACTAAACAAACCTTTCAGCTGTCAGATTTGACAGTGACACACATAAAACATCCTCTTTATCAAGTGGAAGCACCACAAGCACATCAGGGAGCCAATATACTATGCATTCAACCTTCTTCCAAAGCAAAGCAAGCCACCAGAAATTCCAGGCATCAGGTAGGGCCAACCTAAGTCACACCTAATTTTTTTTCTATAGCTGCATTCCAAGGAATGAGTGAGGGGGAATGGCCTAAATTCATGGCATTTCAAGACCTTGTAGCAAAACTGAACTAGTCTTCTCAACAGAGTTAACAGTGGTTTTGTTGCTTCCCTTACAGCGGATACATTGGTAGGTCAGCAGCTGTAATTGACAGAGTATTTTGGGTAATTCACAGTCAAGTCTCACTGCATACCAAAACAGAAAACACCAAATCTCACTCAGAAAGGGACAAAGAGGGAGAGAATTAATTAACTCTTCCTTGAGCATGCAGTCATTCTAAATTACAAACTGTAGGATAAAAGGCTTAGTGATAACTCTATTATGGCAACAAATTATATGCTTTATCTAAATATAGCAGAGACACTGTAAAAAGACGCAGTCCTTCCCTGCCTCGCCCTGTTCAGTCCGTTTCTACTGCACACATTTACATGCATATTTCAGCCACTGAAGTGTTTACAGATGCATGTGAGCTAGAGCCCGTTCTACCAATTTAAAGCTCATGGAGTCATGCAAAACACAATTGTATTTCACGGGGAAAATTCTGGAGTTTGACATACTTCCTAGAAATACTTCTGAAACTTTGTCATACCTGTTAAAGAGGTATTATGACCTCGTGTCAAACAGATCTGCATGTTAATACATTTTTTGATTTTTTTTAAACTGACATTGTTTTAAAAATGTAAAACTTAGAAGTTTTAAACTGATACGCTGAAAGCAAAAGCGGTTTGTACATACAACATTCTGTCACTAAGGTGCATGCTGGGTGTGTTGTAGGAAACTCAAGATATAAGTGCCCTTAAATGGAGACAAGTACATCTGGAAAAATGTCCAAATTTCTAATCATTAATCAGAAATGAAGGCAAGATACACAAGTAAAATCTATTTCCTTGTTGCCTAAGTCTAGCTTGTTTTTTTCATTCTGAGTTTGCTTCGACTTCTGCAAGGACATACAAAAATCACAAAACCTGACTCTCAAGGTATGTGAGTCGGATGTACACTGAGGTGGTGTTTCCTTGTAACTGTCTGCCATGCCAAACCAATGCATATTCCCACTGATGCAAGAGAGACACATTAGTATAAATCCTGAAGTTATACAGAATTGTATCACTTGATGTATATTCAACTGAGGGCAAAGAAAAGGTGTGCTGATTATCTACGGAATTCTCATGCACTGGTCAGCATTACAGTAAAAGGTAATTATTCAGTATAATGATAGTATTAATTAATCCCTCCAATTAACCCCTGATCCCTCTGAATTAAGGTTAATAATACTGGTGCATGTGACACCAAAGGACTGATCTCAGTCTGGGAAAACCTTTCTGACTGAATTGTGAGCAACCAGATAACTTTTTCCTGCCAGGGCAAAAATAAAAGTAAAAACCCCCTTGTAATAAAACACCAACTAGATTATTATTATTATTGCCACTTTTTTCCCAATATTATTTTTCATGTTTACCTTTCTTGCATCTCGTATCATCTTCCGAACAGTTTCCTTTATGGTGTAAGGCTGTGCTCGTGGTGGATGAAAAAGCAGATCAATATTTGTGCCACCAGAAATTCCAGGCATCAGATAGGGCCAACCTAAGTCAAGATTTGGAGCTTCCACATCTGATTCAACAGGCCAGTAGGTTCCCGAGGAAGAGGTGTCATCAATGGAATGGTTAGAGGAATAAATTGTGTTTTGGGGAAGTTTGTGAACATTGTTCAAAATATAATCAATTTCCTCATCCGCTAGGAACTCTGAACATCTCTCTTTGGAAAGAAATTCTTTGTAGGCTTCTAAACCTCCTTCAATCAGAGCATCAATAGCTATTCGGTACCACTCCTTGTAATGAGGTTCAATATAGTTGTCTGATCTGCATTCATCATGTAAGGAGGATAGCAAAGATGAAGTTTCCATTTTCACGTATATTTTGAATAAAGTCTCTTAAGCTTCCATTCATGAGCTGATGAAATGTATCTACAAAGAGAAAATAAGTAAGAAGACAATCAGAGTATTTCTAGGTATCTATGACACACACACAATTATTAACTAAAATACTTTTCTAGTAAAGTTGCTCAAAGTTTTTCTAGCATCTTCCAAGAATTCAAAAACATTTTGAAAAGACTCAGGGACTAATATTGCCAAATATTAAATATTAAAGAGATAGATAAATATTAAATAGATAGATAATATATTAAACAGATAGGTAAAGAGCTTTTACATAAAGTAAACTAAACACATAATTCAGTGATTTCAGGAAGTCCTGATATTACAAGCTATGTCAGAGCTCATAGTACACTGAACACCTGTACCAGTAACACCAATACACGCCCAATGCATGTTCCAATACACTATCATAGGTTGTGTTTCAAAACCCCCTTTGTAACAACTTACTGAGTAGTGTTCAAAGAAACACTTCAGAAACCAATTAAATCTCCTACTTTTTGATGCATTACTGTCTCTGCAATGCATCTCTTTTCTTTGGCTTCTTTGAAACCACAGTCATCCAGGTACTTCTCCTTATCTATCTGTTCTCCCATGCTGATCTAATCCATTTGTTGCTCCCAAGCAGGACCAGCCTACCTCATTTCAGTGAGTTATGAGGAACTCCAGAAAGATTTATCCTCCCACATCTGGGATCAAACTCTGAATCAGCAATTTGATGTCTAGTTTCCACCCTGCTCATTCCTTCTGCCAAAAGGAGCGGCTGCTTTAATCTTAATTTTTTTTTCAAAACATTAACAACAAGTTGTTTACTTGTTTTATAAACTCACACTTTTTTTTAATTTCATTTAACAAGGTCTGAGAGGGCTGCTTTGTTCTGCACATTTGGGATTTAAGATACAGGGAGAACAAATAGCCAATGTTTCTTCCTTCATGTTTCTGCAACCCTCAGTAAGTCACCAAAAAAACCAACAAAACAGGAGGGAGGTGTTTCATGACAGCAGCATCAGCATAGCCATGTAAAATAGAAAGATGGGCTTCCATCTGTAAGGGCTAGGGCATGAAGCTTAAGAGAAAGACTGCAGAAGCAGGAAGAACATCCAACAAAGGCAGAATAGCTAGAAAAAGCTTGATAGCTTGAAAGTTAACGTTGGGTTTCCCTCCAAGCCTAATTAATAGTATAGTAGTATAATAGCAAATAGTCAAATGGAGCTCTGATTTCATTTACTGGCATATAAATGTAACTTAATTCCCTCTTCCCATCAAGACCTTCCAGATATTTTTGCAAACAGTGTAATTGCTTTCCACTGTCTGTTGGGAACAGTTTAAATCTTCCCGAAAGGAAAAGTAAATTAGCTATATTAACGTAAAGGAATGACAACAAAAATCTCCATAACTACTGATATTTCAAAAACCAATTAGATGTTCAATTAAACCAAGATTTATAAGGAACTTGGGGAGTCTGAGGTTAAAAAAAAGACCAAGAAATACAAATCCAGATCTGAAGCTGGCATCAGCATGTCATATGGAATAATTCCATTTGAATCCTGTCTCTCAGCCAAGTAGCAGGGCAGATCTTCCCAGATAGGATTGCTTTCGAGCCTGGGGGAAAGGAGTGTTCCTGGCTGCTCCAAGGGTAGCTCTTTGTGGTGAACTGGAAAGCAGAACACGAAAGGGATCTGACTGCTCTCCCCGCAACTGGGAACTACATGTATTCCTCTGACAGCCACTCAGGGCTTCATTCTACACTGCTCTCACTAATATAAGTGAAAAGTTATAAAACAGGAGTGATACCATTTCCCTTCTTACAGATGCAGATACAGCCTGTGGCGGAAGGTGACCGAGAACTAAGCACACAGTACAGGCAAGACAGACAGATTCAAAGATTAAACTCCTAACATATTGTAAAATTAAAACAGTCACATCAGGACTGGCCCAATCATCTGGACCAGGTTTTCAAGACATTTTAGATAAAGAATGAAGAACAACCGAGAGTACAAAATGCAGGCACTCAGCTGAGTTGTTCTGAAGAGTCTGAATGCTAATATAGGTGATTTACTGAGATTCCAATACAACCCTCTTTTAGGGCCCTCCAGGACAAGAAATTCTCTAGTCACTGTAGTAACACAGTCAGTCTTATTATGACATTTAAGAAAATATGATTTTACAAAGACAAGTGAAAGATATTTCTGAAATTCTTACTAGTTTGGAATGGAAATACTTCTAAAATACAATTTTTTCCACTGACTGCATATATACAGCTGAGAAAGATGTGTTTATTTCAAAAGCCTGCCTAAATTCATTTTTTCTTTTTCTCATTCTGTCCTTTGAAAATAACTTAAGGGATAATTATATATATATAATATATATATTATATATAATTATATATATATAATAAATTAATATACTTAATATGTAACATTGTGCAATATCAAATATTGAATGCTACAAACAAATAAAAGGCTAAAAATGATTGCATGTGTGTTCTGCCTCACACGCATTTACTCAGTTTGGTTCTTTCATTTGTTTTTCACAATAGTACAGGACATTGCTTGACTTTTCATTGAATATAATGAATTAATTAATTGTGGCATAGGTCAAATACAGCAACTTATGCTCAGACTTATGCTGAAAGTAGTGCATACATATAAGTAACCATGGAAAGGTGAGACTTCTGGTGCAGCATCTCCCAAACAAGAATAGTCATTTTACAGTGAACGTCTTTGAAGTTGATGTTTGATTTACAAGTGCTGTTTACAAAAGAAGCTTAAAGCAGTGCACATTAATTTAAGAAAGTAAATGTAAAATTTGCCAGCATGGAAATAAATCACAGAACACTTGAGACAAATGAAAAAATTTTAATCCTGGTTTTTGAAATTAAGGACATCAGCATGAGATACATTAATACAAAACAAAGGAGAACTCCCAAACTAAAACAATGGCTTCAGGTATATCTGACAAAAGCTCTAGATGTCTTGACACAGGTATTTTCCTCCTTAGAAGGTAAGAGCTACTTTGTAGAAACTGAACCTATGAAACCATATTATTTTGGATAAAGAGGCAGAGGTTTAGACAAAACTCTTAAATAAACTTTTTGGTGTTTTCTTCAACTATGTATTGTGATTTCTGCATAATAAACTTGATTCTTCAAAGGTCCTCCTCAGGTCAACAACTATATTAGCAAGGTTGTGCAGAATGAGGCCCATCTCTGGAGGCTTACAGATCTTTATCACACTTTATGTACATGCTTACAAATTTTACCAGCACCAGGAAAGTTGTTGTTTATGCTCTGAGAAATAACCTTGGCTGTTAATCCCAGCCCAGCATATTAGCCATCTTCTCTGTTTGAACACAAGGTTCAATCACTTAAAACTTTTTTAGTACGTGCCATTAATGGGCTTAAATTGAATTTAAACTCCAATGGAGCTGCTAAAACTGAAACTTCTGCTGAAGTACACAAATTCTGAACCCTGCATTGATGTGATCATCTTGTCCTTCTATTAACAACATGCTCAGATCTTTCTAATGCCATTGTCAGGAACCTAGCAAGAGAAGACCTTTTTTTACGAGGAAGAAGTAACTGTGCCTTTATACAGAAAGATTTGGAGAGTATCCCAGACTTCACAAATGAAACAGAAGACAAATGTACACTAAAGAAAATTATACAACATTCTACAAGGGTTCCAGGCTAGTACTGGAGACAAGGAACTTCCCTGCCATACTAATATTCACAGGATTTGAAAAATTTCCTATTCAGCAACTTTAGGGAGAAGCTCAAACCTCAGGCTCGTACAGCCGGTCCTTGGCAAGGGCCTGGTCATGGTGTTCTCCTCAGGATGTCCTTATCTCTTTTCCAATGGAAAGGTGATTACTTTGACAGTTTCTACATAAAGTTTCAACCTTGCCATGAAATTTAAACCTCGGGAACAGCTTGTTGCAAGCTATTGAATACTGTCAGGTATCGTTTTTGGGACACCCACCTGAGCACCTCTGGCCCACAGCCCTGTCAAGGAGCCTCCCCACGGCTCAAGGGCCTGGCATGACCAACCTTTAACAGGACAAACAGGCGTTTTATGACACCTGCCTTCCACCAACCTTTCTATTAAAGAATTGTATCAAGAATAAATAATAATTACCTTACATTAAGCAGTGACAGGCAATTATTTAATTATTAACGAAATTACATTTTCTGTGAATACAAAGGCCATCAAATCCAAGTGAAAAACAACACCGCAAGCGTTCCTGCTGCTTTCCTTCTTTTCTCTTTCTGGTTTTGTTTGTTTGCTTGCTTGTTTTGTGGCGGGTTTTTGGTGTTGTTTTTTTTTTTTGGGGGGGGGGGGGGGTGCGTTTGTTCGTTCAACCAGAAAGTTAACTTTCCAGGCAAAACAAGGGCAGCGGGCGCTCCGCTGGGCGACGCCGCACGTGTGGCGCCCCCGGCCCGCTTGCGCAGGGCGGCCCCGGGAGGGAGCGCGGCGTGGGAGCCGCGGGAGCCGCGCCACGGGCCGCCCACCGCGCCCGGCCCCCACCCGCGCCCGCGCCGGAGCGGCCCCGCCGCCGCCTGCGCCCCGCGACCCAAGCGCCCCCGATCCAAGCGCCCCGCGGCGCCGAGCGGGATGTTGGAGGGGCGGGGGACTGCCCTGTCCCGTCCCGTCCCGTCCCGGGGGAGACTGAAGGGAGACCCACTTACTGCGCCGGTGCCCCGCGTGGGGTCTCGCCTCCGGAGCGGCGGGGCGGCTCGACCCGGCTGCTGCGAGCGCGGCGGCGGCGAGTCACGGCGGCGCAGCGCTCATCGCAGGTACTTCCCGTGGCTCTCAGGCGCGGTGGGTGTGGAAACCAGTTACAACATGTCAGGACGGTGTCGCACCAAGCCCGCCGCCGCGGGAGCGGGGCAAGGACTTGTCTGAACTGGGGAAGCCCGGCCCTCTCGCGCGGAGCGAAGGGCAGCGCCTTCCCCGCGCCGCGCCGCGTCCCCCGCCCCAGCCCTGCCCTGCCCTGCCCTCCGGGCCGGCCGGCAGCCGCGGGAGCCCGCGGGGCAGGGGCGGCCCGAGCCGAGGCATCGGCAGCCCCGCGGCGGGCCCGGGAGCGGGGTGTGCGTGGGAGATTAAACGCAAAGTAAACGCTGGCTTCAAGAAAAAACAAACCCGTCAGCCTCGAGTCACGGTTTCCAGGTTAACTCCGGTGGAGCAAGTCTCGGCAAGGGAGCGATACCCGTTTGAGACCTTCAAAGTAGGATATAGGGACAAGCCCCCTTTCCATAGCTCAGTTGCTTTGAAAAAGCTCTTCTTTTGCCCTTGGTGACTCGGGTGAGAGAAACATACCTGAATGTAGAGCCCCCCATCCCGGCTGCAATGCACCTGGGCCTTCCTGCCTCATTCTTTCCAGCAGCAGGCTGGGCACGCCGCATGGCAATCCACGTGTTGAAACCTTGGAGAGCCCTCTCCGAAAGGCTCTTTGAAAACACGATCATCTCTTCAGTAGGATCTTGCAGCCACCAACAGATCAGCACATCACATGTGCATAACAAGCACACTTGAGAGGATTTTGTAATTTAAACTTTTTATAGGCTTTGTCTGTATCACACTTTGTGGTGCCTAACCACAGGCAGCTTTTTCTTGGGGCATTTAAGACAATGCAGTGTAACCCTGGCAGTTAGGCTTTATCAGCAATAACTCATCCAGTCTGGCTTAAAGCACAAACTCATTTTCCTAACCTTTACTGCCTAATAGTAAGTGTGGGATATATCCTATTTCTGAAGTTAAGCATGGCTCTACTGTGACATTTTGATGATGGTTTCTGAGAAGAAAACAGTAAAAATACGTAATATCTGCACAGCAATATTTGTATATTTATGTGTATATAAATGTATAAGTCTGGCCATCAGGGAGTGATTTTTTTCCTGTGCAGTTAATTCAGGTAGTGGAATGCACAAGATGGTGTTAATATACTCATGGACTACCCTTTACAGACAAAGGAGCATCTGGATTAAATGATTAAACCCTTCTCACACTCAAAAAAAGAATTTCCCTGGTTTTGATGAAAGATACAGGGTGAAAACTGCTTTAAAAACAAACAAAATTTTAAAAGGTACATAGAACTTTATAACTAGTACACAGCACTTTCTATCCCATGAAAATACGTAGTCTGGAAGGAGAACATGTTTCTGTGGAAATTTATTCATAAAAAGGTGAGGCTATCTTAAATTTTTAAAAGAGCAGATCTATTTTCTAAAATTATTTATGAAAGTGTAGGAAGGTAGATGAATGGTCACAAAACCTCTTTTGACCTTGACTGAATTGGTTGGACATTTATTACACAAAATTTACAAGCCTGTGTCTTCTAGAGAAGTTAAGTGGTTGAGTACAGGTTTAGCATAAACAAAGAACTGTAATGAGACTGATCATAGCTTTCTGAATAAGGAAATATGCATGGAGGAAAGGATCTAGGGTTTTTTGCTACATTAGTATCTGTACAAGAAAAGGGTTTTTTCTGCTCCCTTACAGTGCCCTTACAGCTCCCTTACAATTTATCAACTGAAGCCCTCCAGTAGCTATACCAGGCCAGACACTTCATAAAACCCAGCTTGGGGAATGTGTTTTGGAAACTGTTAACTGTCAAAATAAAGAACGTTTTTACCTAGCAAATTCTGTGCCTTGCAGCCACAGGCATCAGTGGAAGCAGACAGTATGAGCAAGCTTAATAAGCAGTAAGACAAATTCTTAAACGACAGGTATAAAACTGTATTGTAAAAGTGTGAGGCAGGAGTATGTGCTTCACTATCCTTACTCCTAGAGTTGTGGAACTGTTGCAGTATGAGGGGAAGGGTCTGCAGAAATTGGCCAGCCCTCATTTGCCTAAACAGCCTTTCCTTTTGCCATTGAAAATGTGGCATTGGGCAGGATCAGTTGAAGCATCCTATTGATTGGAATTGTTTTCCTGTAATCCAACTGATTTATAAAACCTCAAAACGACAGAAGTTCTTAGACATACCTTGTTCATAAACTGCATAGGACAGAAGGATCAACTCAGTATGTTTGATACCACCATCTTTAGAATGATTGTCTTAAGTGACCTGGGTACTCAGATGAGAGTGCTGATGGATGATCATCCATGTGACTGCCATCCGTTTCCAGTTCTGAGACATTTTTTTTGTATGGACAGATCGTCTTGCCCTGTACAGGTCTAGCTGAATGCAAGCAGAAGATAAAAGATTATTATCACATATGCAATGACACCAGTCCAGAAGTTTATGATATGGATAATTATTAAGGAGAAATATTTATATGAATTATATTTATATTCCTACAACATGCTTAGTAAGATTTCATTTAGATTTACTAAAGGGAACATTGATTTGGAAGCAGTGGATGTTTATACAATTCTTTACACCTATGAGTTGAGCTTTTATTAGATTTTAAACAGATGAAGAAAGAATACAGTCCTGAAGATTCATACTATTTACAAATCAATGGCCATCTAAGCTAAAGCATAAGCACACAGACTTCACACATTAATCTTAAAATTAGAGGAAATGTGCTGTTACTGATATGAATATAAGAGGAGCTGCACTGCATTTATACAAAGCTTGATGAGTAGCGATATAAAATCCGCACCTTTCGTAATGTAGCAGAGAGAAAAATGAGACAGAAAACTACAAATTAATATGGAAAAGCAGGTGTCCTACTCTCAGTAGATCTTTTTCAAGTTAAATAATCATAACCTACTCTATTTGGGATCATATTCTTAAATCAAGAATACATTAATTTGGTCCGTGTAATGCTAAGAAAATATTTGGCAATGTCCAAACACTGGCTAGTTTGCCAATTACTTTCACAGCTTCTATCAAGAAATGGCCAGTAGTCAAAATACAAAGCATTAAAGCCAAGGTCTTTTATGAGACCTTATATTGGGGCCTGGGTATATGTGCTATATGCTATTTGGTAGGTTTTTGTTGTAGGTCAGGTCCCGTGTCAAAGGCTTATACAAGCCTACTGAAATTACTTGAAGAAATTCAATTGTGTGAAGAGCATCTGTGTGCTTCCTTTGAGAAATTTATGGTAAGAGATGAATAAAGTTATGCAAAGCATATTATTTTTGTGACACAAGTAAATAAATAAAAATCCACCAGTCTTTATTTTCTGCCACCAGCATGACTAGCTAAGAGAGAGGGTAAAAGAGCAGAGTGAGAGGAATGATCAAAGGTGAAGAAGCGTTGCCATCTGAGGAAGAGTCACGCAGGCTGGGACTCTTCAGACTGGAATGGAGTTGGTGATTGAGGCTTCCTGGTGTGGTTCATTACATGACATGTAGCTCCAGTGTACAACAGGCCTGAATACAGAGAAGGAAGCTCGTCTGAGGTCAGCTTTAATAGGAAGCCAATATCTCTCTCTCTCAGGGAGTTCCAAGACAAGTTTCAAACTGATGGAGGGTGACAAAGTATTCTCTGCTCCTGTTCTTTGTTCCTCTCACTTTCCTCTTTGCCACTTGTCTACATGTCATTAAAGAGCTACACAGACATTTGTTCTGAATTCATACAGCTGTTCTTATAGTCCTTCACAGCATGCTCAGTTCAATGTGTAAAGAAGTTGTAGAACCACAGATTTCTACTTCGGATTAGCTTCCTTCTCTATGGATCAGAGAGGTAGCTCCTCTTGGTCTTCTTACGGGCTTTAGATATCTGTGTGTGCCATTAAACATGGTTCCACCCCTGCCCTTGGGGAAGAGGACTGCACAACGAGCAGCAGGTTTCTCTGAGATTTTATGTCTTCTGAGATTTTAAGTGTCCTTGTTATTGAGAGTCCTGGAAATTTTTCTGCCCAGGCGGTATCCATATTGTTGTTGTAGCTTCCAAGATACATACTTCAGGATGATTCTTGTAATTGTTTTTTCTTTGCTCATTTGCCCTTACTTTAACATCCACCTTTGACTTACTTTGGAAATAGTACTCATTGTACTATTACTACTACAAGCAGGCAGTAATACAAACTTTGCCAGAAAAACAAAGCAAAAAATTAAGTGCCTCTTATTTTTCAGTTGGTTGGAACACTTTCTTGTATCTTGCTCTCCACCGGCTCACTTTACCAGTGAACTTTCTGGGGTGTCTTCCTTACTGGACTTAGCCTGTTCTCCTCATCAGATCTTCCCAAGGGCTGGTGCACTGCCAGAGTTCGAATGACAAAATCTTAACCATATATTTTGTGATCCAGATTCAGGGCTTAAGGGTTTAGAGGTTAGGGATGAATGTACTTGTGTCTTCAAGTCAGACATACTTTAGGGTAATGTGAAAATGAAAATTTTATACTAATTTAGTAAAAGGTAAACCTACAGTAATTGTTTAAAGTATTCACATTTAATATTATAGAAACTACTATATACATATTCACATTGTATATAAGAATGAAATTATTAAACACAACCGTACACCATTTGGTCTGAGATTTTGAGTACATTTAAGTCCAGTTTGCTGTTTATCCATTAGTAATGGAAAATATCTCTTATTGTTTAAACTGTTTCTCCTCAGTACAGATTCCATGAATGTTCAGCCCCATGTAGAAAGGGAGATTAATTCCTTTATGGAATGGCAAGTTGTCTGCTGTTGATCTTAATATTTTAATGATCTGCAGATCCAGATCTTGCATTAGGCCATCACCAAAACCCCAAAACAAGTACAGCATGTTCATAGAATTGTGGAATGTTCAGGCGTTGGAATGGGCCTTAAAGATCTATTCCAAAGCCCTCTGCCATGGGCAGGAATACCTCTCACTAGACCAGGTTGCTCAATGCCTTGTCCAGCCTGGCCTTGGACACTGCCATGGAAGAGGCATCCACAACCTCCCTGGGCAACCTGTTCCAGTGTCTTATGTCTTACTAACTACAAAGCAGAAGATTTCTTCATAATACATAACCTAGATTTCCACTCTTTCCATTTGTACCCATTACTCTTTGTTCTGTCACTGCAGTTCCTGACAAAGAGTTCATCTCCAGCTTCCCTCAGGCCCCTTCAGATACTGGAAGGTTGCTGTGATGTCTCCACACAACCTTCCCTTCTCCAGGCTGAACAGCCCCAACTTTCTCAGACTATCATTATAGATGAGGTGCTCCAGTCCTCTTACCAACTTCATGGCCTCTTCTGGACTTGCTCCCACAGTTCCACGTCCTTTTTATGCTGGGGACACAGAATTGGTTGCAGCACTCCAAGTGCAGTCTCATGAGAATGGAGTAGAGGTGTAGAATCACCTCCCTCGCCCTGCTGGCCACGCTCCTTTGAATGCAGCCCAGGGCACAGCTGGCTTTCTGGGCTGTGAGCACTCACCACTGGCTCACACTGAGTTTTCATCAACCATCACCCTCAAGTCCTTCTCTACAGGGCTGCTCTCAATCCCTTCTATGCCCAACCTGTAAGGGTGCCTGGGATTGCCTTGACCCAGGTGTAAGACTTTGCATGTCTCTTGGTTGAACTTCATGGACTTTGCATAGGCCCATGTCTCAAGCCTCTCAAGGTCCCTCTGGATGGCATCCCCTCCCTTCACGTGGACTCTTGCTACATAGCCATAAGGATCTTCAAGTCAAAAGGAGAATTCACGCCTCCTAGGTTTCTTCTGACTGAGAAAAAAGGTGAGTCCTGCAAATAAATTCATAAGAAGAGAAAAATGAGATAGGGCTAGAAGGAACAAATCGTTACTTGATTTGCATATGGTTTATTTTCAAAGCCGTAACCACTCTGACAGTGGGTTGGCACTTACAAGGACCCAGTTTTGGCCTAGTATTTACCTCTCTGCTTGGAGGTGAGGCTGGCAGAAGGATGAAAGGTCCTTGTCTCCTTCCAGTCCCAGAAGTGCCTGAAGCTAGTTTTCCTAGAGCTGGTTACTTGGAGCCTTCAGTGTTACCCCAGTGTTTGCTTGGGTGCTCATGGTCCTCATGAATTTTATACACCCAAGCCCAACTTTCTTTTAAACTTTTTCTTATTCTAAAATTTGGGGAGGATTAAAGGTTTCACAGTGCCTTTGGATTTCTCTGGCCATCAAAAGTAATACTGGCAGAAGTAGAAGGGAAAAATAAACCAGGGAATCGAGCAGCCTATGTCAAATAATAAAATCACATTGAAGTCTGAACAACAAAGGAAGTTATGTTAATGTTCTACTGTACCAACATCCTAAATCTTAATGCAGCAACTAGAAATGGCAGGTTTATTCTTTCCTGGGTAGATTCACAAACTGCCAATGAAGTTACAGCCAAGGAAGTTATTATCAATGGCATAAGTAGTAAAAAGTGCCAGAAATATTCTATCCTCAAATACAAGGTTTTCTTAAGTGTCCACATACCTGTCCAAAAAAATGCCCTTTGATTAGGGAATGTTTGTTGGCTGAATGGTACACAGCAAATGCTGGAGTTCACTTATGAGTACTATGAGCTCAGCAAATGTTTTCCCATGAATTTGGTGCTTTATAATCAGTGTGAAATTGTTAATTTACATGTACAATTAATGAAATAAACATAATTTATTCTACATTTATCAAGGTGGCTTGAAAATTAATGTAGTAGTACAGTGATGACCATGATAAACTAAGAATATCTATGATTCAGATTTTTAAGAATAGATAAAATCTTTCATCAAATCAGCTAATGCTGTTGTGGAAAGCAGACAAACTTACGGTCACTGAAACTTCTCCAAACCTGGGACAGACAGAGCAAACTTCAAATACAAGTACAAATTGTGAAGAACTGCTCTGGGTTAAACTGGAGATGTTTCAACTACAGAAGAGGAACAATATACAAGTACAGGAGTAGCTATACTAGATCCATCTAATTCAACATCATGTCTTTGACAGTAACTGGTTAGAACAAAGTATTTGGGTGAGTGTGTGGTCTCCCATCTTCACCTCTTAGCTCTTTCAGAGGCATATGAGAGTTGGGAATGATGGATCTCCATCATCATCATCATCCCCAAAGTGAGCTGAAAACCCGAACATACCTGAATTCCAAGTAGATAAAATACAGAGTCTGTTGTTTCAATTTGTTTCTTGCTGTGAGGTTGTGGGAGGAAGGGGATACATTGTAATGGCACTTAGGCAGTGCTCTCTGTGACAATGAGACAGCAAGACGCAAGTATCACAAGTTGCAGCAAGAGAAATTCTAATTGGGCACCGGAAAATTCTTCACTGTGGGGGTGGTTAAGCACTGGGATGTGCTTCCTGGACAGCATGGGATCCACCTCTGTGGGGATTTTCAAAACATGACTGAGCAAGTCCTTGGACATCCTCATTAATATTTTCAGTTAAACTGACTTGAAGCAGGAGGTTGAACTAGATGACTTCCAGAAACCCTTTCCAGCCTAATTTTTGTCTGATACCGTGATTCTGTCCTTGTTTTCCTTCCTGTAACAGCTGCAATTCTGGTAGAGGTTATTCCATCCCTAGAATGGTAAAATTCTTACCAGAGTTTTGTGAAATTCAGTATTTCTTTATGCTTCTCTATTGTGCGTTAGATTATAATCCCCAGTCTTTAACTGGAAATACTTGATGATAATCAAAATTTTGGGTTTATAAATTTAATAGTTTTACATTATCAACACTTAAGACCACTGCAGAAATTACCTCTAGTAAACAGAGGAGGTTTGCCAATTCATGTGAGAATCAACTGAGAAACAGCGAGAAATAATAGCTTGAGGTTATGAAATAATGTTATTATCTGATTGTGTCTACAGATTTTATCAATAATGGAATGGCTAACTTCTCTGATACTTAAATTGGCCTTGTAGTTAAAACAACAAGAGTAATGGAGACTTTTCACTTCCAATACTGGAGTCTTCAGCTAGCTGTTAATGTCCTAAAGGTCTGTCTTGAAATCTTGAAACCGATAAATATATAATATTTCTAAACACCGGCTTAGGTCTGGTGTCAGGCTATGTGTATTCCTTATGTATGCAGTATGCATGACTATCACTTATGAAACTTCAAGCAAAACAAATACTGTCAGATTTTATTGGTAATCGGTGTACTATCTGACACCACAGAGAAGTTCTGTGTCAAAGGTTTACAAACAAACGAGATGAAAAGTTTTTGTACTTTATCAATAGCATTGATATGGCTGCAAGAGATCATGTTTCACTGTGAAATAATGCTTTGAGTCCTCTACGATATATGGTGGTTAATCTGAAATAATCTTGGACAAAACATACTCATAAATTCAAATGTTTGTGGGTTCTTTCCATTCCCTTCAGCTACCTGAAATGGAAAAACTGTGTGATGAAGATGGGTTTGAACTGTCATCATATGTTTACCAATTATGAGACGTCATGTGCTCGCAATTCATTTTGATCAAACAAATACATCAACATTTAAGTAGCAATCTTAATCTGACTACTAAATAAATAAGGGTAGTTCAACTCAGGGTAAAAAAATATGTAGACTAAGGAGTAATTGAGTAAAAGTGGCTGGGTTATGAACATGGAAACTGGCAGTTGCCCTTGCCAAGAATTAAACTTGTTTTTAAATGGAGTCATTTATACAGAAAAAAAGAAAGTGTTTATAAACTAGAAAATATCTTAAGTTCAGTCATGCTGAACTATTAATTTATGGCAAGCTAGAATGAGGCAGACGGTCATAAAAATGTTAGCCACCATAAAAATCTTCTCCAAATGAAGTAAATACTATCCTTTCATTTTTTTATCAAAGCCAAAGCAATTCCTTGGTGAAGTAGCCAATATGATTTCAACTATAACTAGGGGCTTTGATGACTAACATAGGATTTCAGGCTCCTGTGTTGAAAATTGCTCATCAAATAAGCTCTTCTCAACTGTTATTTAAACTGGCTCCAGAGAATCTTGTTCTTTCATTTTAAAACTCTAGTGTGCCTGTTGCTCTGTGCTTGTGTATACAAGGACCTTGGCCCTTACATGCACCTTCACCACGCCTAACTCATAAGTCTGATCAACACCCAGCTTTGAATTCCTCCTCTCGCATCCCACATGATGATCAGATCAAAAGGTTCTCAGGTACTTAGGTTCTCTGTTGGCTCTAATCCTCTCAACTACATTTCAGACATTTCAGTTTTTATTTACTGTGATTTGCAGTGAAATGATAGAAAATGCTCCCAATTTAACTCGCTTCAATCAGCTTCAGTTCAGGCTCTTAACAAACAGCACAAATCTCAATGGAGACATGAGCAGAGCTCACCAGAGGAGACTGGTGCACAGACCACAGTGAGTAAGGAAGGCTTCCTGTGACCTGAGAAACGTGAAGGGCTGGTGACCTTCTGCATCATGAACCAGAATGCAACATGTCCACACCCACAGGAAGAGCAACAAATGCAAGGTTATGTCCAGTTGTTATTATGCATATCCTACTAGTAGGCAGCAATAAAAGAACAGTGGAGCTGGAAGACGAGTAAACAATAGCACTTAGATTTTGATCAATAACCTCCAAATTGGCAGCTACATTAGGCATTTAATTCCTGTAGAAATAGTTTTTTTGTGAAGGAGAGTTGTAATGAATCATGGTCTGAGTTTGGGGAACTACTGCCCATGTCAAAAGTAACACAGAGTGAGAGACAAAAGGATTAGTGAGAAATACCAATATAAATGATTGAGATATGATAAGAATAGAAGTGTTCCTTAAGGGCTAGTTTATAGAAAAATAACATAATAGCCTCCTCTGCAGTCTCACTCACCCCTTACTGAATGTGCACATACATACTGTTTTAATGTACCTTCTCAGCAATGTAGTTTTCACTGACAGAATTTTGCTCTTTTCCTTGTCATCCTGCAGTTTCCTGATAAAACCTGCTATTCCTGAAAAAAAAAATTCATTCTCCTTTCTTCTGTCTGTTCCTTACTATTGCAAAATGCTCCTCCATGGCCTAATAAAGTGCAAAAATAGGTCCGTAGAATGTCTGTAAGTTTTGATTTGATTTAATTTCAAATTGGGCATCGCAGAAAGCCAGATACAACAAACAATGTATAATAATCAAGAATATTTATGGTAAGAAGTAGCTGCGTGACTACGAGTTTGACTGAATTGTTCTTACTCCATTGCCAGGTAGAAAATAGCACAGCAGAGATAATCATGTTTCAGCAGACACACAGGAGTCACACTATCCGTAGAAGAAGCCTTGAGATGTTTCTGAAAATGCCTGGCAGTAAGGGTGATCTTGGCTTTGAGAATGGAAATATGAATATAGGGAGAAAGGAGATTCACACAACATTTAATTCTATGTAGCGTAAAATTAAAGTTCTAGTTCAGTGTTACTATTCCTAACAGCAACTGGAAACTGTTTTGATATTGCATTCTGGACATGTGTTAACCAGGATGCTGAGAAATGCAGGTGAGTGACTGGCAGCTTTGAGGAGAGATGTCACAGTGGAACTGAGCAGATTATTCCAATGAATTTCTGGCATCACAATAAATGGAAATACAGATGGAAATACAGATGAAAATACAAATAATCCATCTGGAGCTAAAAATATCCAGACAGCAAATGTAACACAAAAATGAAGTGTGTAGCATATTTATTGAAAATGAAGGATTAAAAAGAAAATTAGATGGAAGTGATGATTTATTTAATTATAAAAAGTAAGTAATTTATGAATAGAACTAAACACATTTGTCCAGAATATGCTGGTTCTCATACTTGGAATATAGCTCTTCTTCAAGTTAAGATTAGTTATTAAGAGGAGAAATAAAGATGTTAATGCAGGAAAGATTGTCATGAATTAAGGTCAATATTTTTCTGTATTTGGACATTTATTGTGTATTTACATTGGACAACTTTATACTTCAGATATTGTACCCTGATTGTGTTGTAATGTTTGATGATAAATGACTTTTAGTGCTGGTAAACTTATTTAAGTGTGAATTCGTAAGTACTACAGTCTGCATTTAGCATTCTTAAAAAGCATGTTCCAATCAATACAGACCTCAGCTTATCCTTCATCATTTACTCCATCACCCCACAAAATTTTGGCTAAGCCTTGTCAATGGTTCATGAAACAGCAGATACAGTTCCATCTGTTCCTTTTTCTCCAGAAGGAAAGTTGTTTACATCTTATATTGCTTGGGTTTGTAGGATTTTATATGAATAGTTGGGGATTTAAAAAACAAGCAAACAAATAAAGCTGACAAACAAATATGTGGTATGTCTTAACAGGAAAATTTAAGATTGAAGAGACATGCATTGCATCTGAAATGCAAATTGCTAAACACGCAATGGTTATTATTTTCTGTCAAAAATAATTTTACACTTCCTGGAGTGACTTACAAAAAATTCCTTCTCTTGGAGACTCACTTTACCCTTAGGCAGAGAGTTGGACTACTGTACACATAAATTCATAAGAGCATTGTGTTGAACAACAAATCACATTTACAGCTTTTTGGTACCAGCTGGATCTTTTTTGAATGAAAGGTGTTCTTTCAATAATGTCAGAATTTTATTTTTCCATCAATTTAATTGATTCTACCTGCTTCATGCATTATGTAATGAGCTGTTAAACTTCCTGATAAGATTTCAGCAACAATAATGAAAGTAATAAATTATTTTATCATAATAGAAAAATACTTAAAAAGAAATCAGGAATACATGCGAAAAATAAAAAGGACTATCAAAATAATTTTATTGACATCGTGTGAAAAACAGAACTTTCAATCTTTTGAACTATTTTATGCAATAAGCTCTTATAATTAAAATAAAGTTGCCTACAGGGATAAACCATACCAAAACAGTGATTGGAAAGTGAGGTACTTTAAATGTGAGGAATGTAAAAAAAAAAGGCTTCCTGTGCAAATTTCAATCTGCCCTTTTTATGTATCCACATCATCAGATAGCTTTTAATTACATGATTGTATCAGTATTCTTTCTTCACATTTAGAAATCCTCCCTTATTCAGTAAAGGGGTAGTTATTCCATATTTCTTCTTCCTCCAGTATTTGATATCAGATCTTACTCAACATCCAACAGGCAGATTCTGCATCAAATTTAAAATTATCTAATATCTTCATGGATGATTGTGCTGTACTCTTGCCATGGCATGTAAGTGCTTCATAAAATTACTTAATCTATGGTTCCCTACAAAATTAAGTGCCACTATTATCCTCATTTTATAACTGAGAAATTGAGACACATAAAGATTAAGGTCAGAATTGTCTAAAACATTCCCTAATTTTGGATGCTGAACATGAGATGTTTCATGCTTCGTTTTCAAAGCACATAATAATTTTATCGCACTTTTTATCTTCAAAGCACAGCACTAAACAACTTGAAGTTGATCAACTTTAAGAACAGTGTTGTAGCTGTGTCTCTGCCTGGAGAGACTGTGATTGGGTGTTTAGCAAATGGATTTATTAGCTCTGTATCTGAGAGATGGGGTACACAGAGTGTTGCAAATAGGCCTTTCCAGAAGAGGAAAATGGTGCTTTGCTGCTGTTCTAGGCTTTGGGAGGGACCATGCTCTGATACTTTAGGGCACACATTTGTATGGAGTGGCCTATAGAGATAATAAGGGAGTACCACTTGAGCTGAAATGTCCACATGATGCTGTGCATGTTAGCAAATGCAAGCACAGTTCCTGTGCTGTCAGTTAAGTGGTGTCTTTATATCAGCATGGTGACACACCTCTACTAACAAGCCCCAATTTTCAGAGGGGTGAATTAGCTCACACACAGTAACTTAATGGCGATAGTTACCTTGTTTGGGAGCCAGCTCGCTTGTCCCACTCTGCAAACAGGGTAGGCTGCCCACAGAAATATATGTGCCTGCTTACCCTAATCATGACTGATGCCGCTCTGTTTACCCCTGTTTTGTCACAACAGAGCATCCGTGTTCCTCCCTCCCAGTTTTCTATCAGTCCCAGAAATCATGCCCCTTTCTACCATTACAGGTGCTCAGAGTCCTGTCAAGGTTATCTTCCTCAGTACGACTTAGGTCCTTTATTTTTGATGTTTAGCACATCAGTAGTGAGACCAGAACCTGTGCATAGGATAGACAAAAAATGGTCTCAGGCATTCTTCAAAGTAACTCTCTGATATTTGAAAATCCAATTTTTTCTATGAATCAAAAACAAGGCCTCTTATTCCTTATGAATGACTCTTGAAGAGCAATTTTCTTGCAACTCTAATTTTTTTAATGGGTATGTGTCCCAGGTCAAGCTCCTTACATATGTCCCACATACAGCTCCATCTTATGCAATAATCTCATCTCCTTTCTTAAGGTCTGCCCAAAATCTAGGATTTGTAGATAGATACTTGCTGGCACGTTTTCAGTAGTAAAGTGTAGTCACACTAAAGAATGGGAAATCTACTAATGAAAGGGGGAAAAAAGCCAACTTTTTTCTTTTTTTTTTTTTTTAATTGAAGCAGTATATTGGGAAATTCCTGCTAAGGAAATGTGCAGGTAAATGGAGAGTCCTTTCTGAATAAATTAGTATGGAACTTAATGACAATGCCTGTGTTTTAATGTTTTGGGGACTTTTAATGGAAACCAAAGTAACTGATCTGAAGGAAGATGATCTGTTGATAGCTACTGTCCAACTAGTCTAAACTTGAGACAGACATTCTTAATCATGCTAGCACATGAACAGACTCAATTATTTTAGATGTAAACACCTTACTGCTGTAGAAGACACTGATACCTCTTTGCAGCTTTTACAATTTGCCTGGAAGCAGTCTTCTCTATAGCAGATCTGTTCACAGGAAAGTTTTTATTACAAGGTAAAGTGATAGCAACATATTCTGGCAACTGAAAACACCAAGAAAAAAATTATCTCTTGAATTCAGGAATTGAATATAAGCTTAAGTTAAAGTATTTTCATTCAGTTATTAGCTTCTTTATTTCCTTTCAAGATAAGCAGTAAGAAGCCCTGCATCTTCTTACTGTGGTACTTTAAAAAATGGTTTATCACTTTCAGGTGTTACCGGTTTTACTTTCCTTTATTTCCGTTACATTTCTTTTGCTTAGAATTCTGTACTAGTATCCGTATTAAATCTCCGTCTGTCATTCTTACATCTTGCCATTCCATATGTTAATTTTACATCTTTAAAGGTCTTTTAGATGGATAAATGTGTGTTTTGTGACTTTTTCCCATATTTTTATTTCACTTACACTTCCCATTAAATTTTGTAGATATTTAGCATGTTTACCAATGACTTAAACTTTTCTTACAATTTCTTATTCTTTCTATCTTTGTAACGTAGCATTGTGTTCCTGCATAAAATAATCCTAGTTTTATTCGTTTCTTCTCCAAATACTCTTGACTACATGGTGCTTTTGACAGCTTACCAGGACAGGGGCTATATTGAAGCATACCACCTCAGAAAAAGCAGGATGAAGAATTTTGCTGCCTTCTTTCAAGGATGGTTCTTTTTAATAGAAGGGAATGTCATACTACATATTAGACACATAATAACAGCTCTATTTCTTGTACCTTATTTAAAATATCAGAATAATTTTGTGTGATTGGTGACTGTTGAATCTTTTGCAGCCAACAGATGCTTTGCCAAGGTCAGAAACACTAATTGTGTCCAGGTTGTTGACATATAGGACATGCTGGAACTTGGAGTTCATTTCTGCAATATGAGGCTGTTGGAACTTGCCATTGACATATTCTTAATCATTTTGCCAAAGAAGAGTAATTTGTAAACAAGATAGAACTTGGAAAAATATTTTGAGCCACTGGAGCCACCTCTGTGCAGTGGATTGTCCTGGAGATCTGGGCTGATTATCACGATCCAAGTCTTATAACAGGGCTTTAGTAAAATGATAAAGATTTAATTTCTGTGTGAATTTCTTTCTTTGCCAGCTGCTTTAATTTCCTGCAGTTGGGTCTGGTCTCTGAGATACACTGTGGCACAGGTTTTTGTAGTTAAAATAAGACTGTACAGGTCTATAGCTGTACAATACCATTACGTTCTTAATATGTTGACAGAAAGCTTATTTCACCTCCAGCTGCCAAGCACAGGCTTGTTGAAACATTTCGTATAGCCAGCAGGTTTGGTCATTCAGCACCAGTATCACGCTTTCTGCTTGTCTGCTTCTAATAACATAATTCATTAACAGCAATTGACGGTCTCCATCAGTGAGTAACTCGAGCCTGTACGTAAGTGTCAGCAGATAACCAGCTGGTCCTATATCCACAGTCACAGGCTTTGCCCATTATCCATATAGCCTTTTTCCTATTGTGAAATAAACACTTTGGGAATTCAGGAGTTTTGGAAAATGGTGCAAAATCTCAGTGCACATTAAAAAGAGACTTATATTTTATCTCACTTTGGGCAGATACTTTGATTTACATCAGTACTTGTAAAAGCTGAAATAGGGCTGCAATTAAAAGGAACTTCAAATATTGTATGAATGTTTTACATTTATTCAAAGATTTTTTTCTGGTGGTTTTGCAGTGCTGAAGTGCTGTTATTTTTTGTTTTGAAAATATAAAATTTTGAGATCTTTTTTTTTCTCAGTTCTTACAAGGTCCTAAGGATATAAAGACATTACCTGCCTAAGCAGGATGAACGTTCCCATTAACTTCAAATTAAATCAAGGCAAATAAGAGCTGTTTTTAAGTGCAGAGATTTGTGATACTTTTCTTTAGCTGACTATGATGATATAGAAATGAAAAGACGCTAGTATTTGATAAATAGACCCCATGGTGTATGGAATTTAATTCACCATAAGTTATCATTTGCCTCCCTGCACCTGGTATCAAATTGGTGCACCATGTCTTGTGGCTGCCTGTCCATTCATCCCCTGCAGTGTGATTGTGTACCCCTGTGTGACCCAGGACGAGTCTGTCTAGTTCAGGGATGTGGTCATGCATGGCTGATATTAGGAATGGTGAAATCAAAGCCTCGCTTGTTCCCTGGCTTGTGCTGTCTTGTGTAAATACTGAGTAGCCTTAAATTCCATTTTGCCCAACATTGCAAACTAAGAAACAAGCTTAATTTAAGATGGAAATAACATCTCTAAATTGGCAGACTGTTTAAGCGCAAGGATATTAATCAAAGCCTAAAGTATTTGAAGGGCAAATTTTCCAAAGATGTCTTTGGGAATTTAGAACCATTTTTATAGATGGTGATAAAAGTGATAAGAAGTGCTCTTTGCTGACACTTTGATGGGATGTGAAAAGACATATTGTTTTAGATATAATAGATGAGTGAGATTTCATATATCTACAAAGGTAAGTCAGTGACTGCTTCAATGACAGTGTGAGGCTAAAAGACTTTTTGTTTCAGTTTTAAATTGTCAGTAACGCACTTGGCCTTCACTGCTTGTATTAGGCTGAAATTGTGTTTGGATGTTACTAATCCATAAGAAATAAGTTTAATTTGCAAGTGAAATTTGTATGAAGTAAAGAACCGGGAACGGATACTTCTGGCAGACAGTGTTTCCCAGTTGACATTGCTGTTTGATGGAATTATGTAAAGTTGGCACAGACAATACTTGGCGTAGCTTTTCTCTGAAATCAGAAAACAATTAGCTACCATTTTTCTTGGGCTCTGAAATGACCATCCATGCTTTCTATGTTTTGTGCTTTCAGTAGTATGAAATAAGCCAGAAGAAAAATCTCTATTAAATATTTTTAGACAAAGAATGAAATTCCCCACAAATCCATAATTTTTAATATTACAGGTCAAGGGGGAAGGTATATGCTCATCAAAGTCACAGACATAGATGGCTGACTGTAATAAGGTCCCTATAAACTATGATTGCAAAAGACTGGCAATGTAAATGGAATATGTTTATTTGAAGTTGTGTAATTTAATCCACTGATCAAACTAAAGTAATAAATTATTTGGAATACTAGCTGAGATCTATTGAACACTATTAGTCTGAGCATCAATGTCAGATCAATCTCATTGCAGTTAGGTCATACAATATAAACAAGTGGTTTGGTTTGGTTTTCAGTATGCAGGGACTTGCAGTTTCAGTCTAACACCTATGGAATGGCCTAATGCTTCCTCTGCTGCTTTTTTTTTTTAAGAACCTTAACTGCTGTTTGACAGGCTGCAGTCTCAGGAGTGCCTGTTGCTGTTGCACTGAGATCACTGGTCACTTCACCAAGCTCATGGGTGAGTTAGTTCCTGAATCATTTGTACTTCCTCCAAAGGTGGACCTGACATGCACCCTCTGAAGGCTGGCTGCAGACTCAAAAGCCCTATCTAAGCTAGTTTTAAATGGATGAGATGGATATTGGCACTCAGGTCCTCACAGTGCAGTGCAGCAGAGTGAAGCAGTGTGTGTTTGTTGATTTCTAAACTATTTGTTCAGCTTTCCTGGTGGATTTTGCAGCCTTGCTCAGGTATGTCGGCACCATCTGCAGTCACAGAAAAACCAACAGTGTAAATATATTCCTAACCTGAAATTCTATCCTGCAGCCACTAATGCCAGGTAGGCAACGGGGTAATAATTCATGTACAAACAACAAGCGGTTTAACTTCGGTAACTTCAATTGAGTACTAACAATTTCATAGTTGTGAACAAGGGCTTCCAGGACATATTACACTTTTTATGAGACATTGTATAAGTCACTCCAATCAGGAAAAGAAATTCAACTTACATAGAAACATTAGAATATTTTAGAGCAGCCCTATAGTCAAACATAGACAGTAATAAAGATTTAAAATGCCTTCACTGATGTTTTGAAGACCTCACTGCTTCCAAAACCACAGAATTCCTCATCTTAAAAAATACCAAAATTTTGGAGTAAAGTTAAGCGCACTGATAATAGAATTAAGTTGAAAATTACTAAATTGAAATTACAGTCTTTTGACTCGGATATAATTTCATATATTTTAATAGTTTTTCTAACAGTAACTTGGAAAATATCTCCTTTTATAACAATTGTTCTTCTCATATGTTACTAAAATAGAACCTGGGTTAAATAGAAATTGCATACACCAAGTAAACAAGTATTATCTGTCAAGTTCTTTTATTTTATATCCTCTGTATTCACAATTTTTCCCCTGTCAATAGTATTATATAGGCCTGCTTCATATACCTATAACTGCCCTTAAAATCTAAAAGCCATAAGGTTCAATGAAAAATAAACCTGAGAATTGCAGAACTGTACAGTAGTTAAAATAAATAGACCCAGACTCTGTGATACCAATAAGCCTAATTGAACTTTTGGTTCATAAACAGGGGTACAAAAAGAGTCAAAAATACTGAATTCCGACAGTAGGTGACCTCTACTGAAATCACAGGTTTTATGATGTTGGTACATTAGCAAGAACATTTTAACAGCCTGTTAAAGTGAACACTGTTTTGCTATGGACAGCATAATTTTATTTATTAGCCTTTTATGCAGCTTTTAATCCACATGCTGTTCCAGATACTAACCCAATGACATGACACTGCTTGAGCAAGATGATGCAATGCTAGTCAAATCTCCTGGCAGAGCACAGAGAAGAGATGGGTAATGAGAGATGGTAAAACACTACTTAAAAGAAACCTATAAATTTCTGTTCTCAGGCATTTACATGAAACCTGTTGAACATGCAGGATGACAGAGCAGGCTGCAGTGCCCATGGTTTATAGATGTATTTGCCATTTTTAGTACTGTAACCACTATCACTGAAAAGATACCACAAAGCCTTCAAGAAATTATTTCCTCAAAGACGAGTAACTGTCTGAATCTGAAATTGTCCTAACTCATTACTGAACTTTTATTAAGGCAATTTTTAGAAATATTAGAATGAAATCACTGCCTTCCTGTATTCTAGAACTAAACTCTTCGCTGTTGTCAGTCACTAGGCGAATTTTGCAATTTCTGGAAGAGATATCTCATGGTTCTGCATCTTTAACTTGCTTGGAGATGGAGTTATCTGCCACATATTTTTTCTTGATCTCCAAATAGATACTATGGACATATTCAAACCTTCCAAACAAGCAGTGAGGCTGTCCAATGGAACCAGTATCTGACACAGGTTAAAATAAGATCCCTTTTGCTCCTAGAGTAATTCCTCCCAATGTCTACTGCCACAATTCCTATTCAGGCCAGTTAAACAGAACTTAGCCACCATCACTTCTACGCCTGCCAAACTGCTTGTAAAAATCTGGGATAGGAGAGAGAACAAGCATGTGATGTTATCTCCCTTGCTGCTGGTGTTGCGGTAACTGAGTCGATGCACATAATGAAGGGAAGTAGCAGCTTGACAGTACTTGTAATCAGTGTGATAGACAGCCCACTACAATTGCCAGAAAAGTTCTAAAGCTGGGGAAGATATAGCAACAGTATGGAACACTGACACCTTTAACATGCTTCTTTTCAGTGCATGAAAGACATTCACCAGACTGATCCTATTTTGAGCCCTCCCTGTAGCAAAATGTCTGGAAACGAGCCAAGGGTCCGTAGGGCTGGAACAACTAACAATCTACCCTCACCTCACCTGTGCAGACTCATCCAGCAGGACAATTTGATTTGGTAGTGAGTCAGCAGGACAGTGACATTGAGGATAATGCTGTATTTGTATGTCTTGGAGAGAAGTGCAAACCCAGGTCAAGTGTGACAGGAATTATTAGATTAATTATACACTGTACATATTGATCAACACCCATGAAATATGTCAGAGTGTGAGCAGCTGACCACCTCTATTTACACTTTATTTTCCTTATTCTGGGAGCCACAAAATACATATTTTAAATGAGGCAGGAATCTTTTGGGAGGGATATTACCTTTTCATGCAATCTCATTCTTTATTAGATTTCATGGATACAGTAGATCAGGAAAAATTTTTGCAGTGTGAGATCACCCTGCTGCAAACAATACATGCACTAACAGTACAAATGTAGGTCTTGGAGCTGTAAGCATCTGATTAAATGCTCCTAGGATTAAAATGTGTAGGTGCTTAGTTGTGGCTATCACTCCCCCTTTCAACCATTATATCTACATGTATGTCTCTCTGCTTAGATGACTGTGTACACCCACATGAATGTGTGCTTGTGTTAACATTCACCACACTCATTTATATAAGCTTTCAAGTCCCTTTTTAGATTTTACTGCACATCCATGCAGCCAGAATGGTGAATTCTTGCTCAAGGCTGCTGCTTCTAGTAGTTGGCTTTCCCCACACTTGGGTCCTGTTGCTGGTCACCAGAGAGAAGAGCTCAGTGCCTGCTCTGTTTCCCCTCATGAGGAAGTGTATGGGTTGACCCTGGCTGGACACCAAAGCCTCTCTGTCACTCCCCTCTGCAGATGGAAAGGGGAGAGAAAATATAATGAAGGGTTCATGGTTTGATATAAGGGCTGGGAGAGATCACTCACAAAATACTGTCAGGGGCAAAACAGGCTCATATTAGAGATACTAATTGAATTTATTACTAGCAAAATCAGAGCAGGATAATGAGATGTAAAATAAGACCTTAACCTTATCCCACCCCTCCCTTCTTCCCAGCTCGACCTCCTCCTCCATCAGCACAGAGAGGCAGGGAATGGGGGTTATGGTCAGTTCACCACAGGTTGTTTCTGCCGCTGCTCAGGGAGAGGAGTCCTTCCCCCACTCCAGTGTGAGGTCCCTCCCACAGGTGATAGACTCTCCAATGTGAGTCCATCCCACAGGCAATAGTCCCCCCCAAACTGCTGCAGCATGGGTCACTTCCACAGGGTGTGGTCCTTCAAGGTCAGGCTGCTCCAGCGTGAGCTCCTCTTTCCACGGGCTTCCCACAGGGTTACAGCCTCCTCTCAGGCATCCACCCAACACAGGAAGCTACTGCTATGAGGTCTCTCCTCAGTCTCCAGGTCCACTGTTGTGATTTATTTCCTGTTGGTATCCTGCCACCAGCTGACCCTCAGAGAAAGATGGGTTTGACTACCAAACCAAAAAGAAAGCTCTTACCCAAACATTAATATCTGCAGCCTTGAGTATACATGAAAGCAGTGCCTCTCAAACACCACTCTCTGATTTTATCTCTGCAGTTCTCTAATCACCCAAAGATCTCACAGGATGACACTTACATGTGCTGTGTCATGCTGTGTACCAGCAGTGCACTCTTACATTTTTTAATGACAGCTAGGTTCTTAGTAATAGCACTAGGCTGGAAATAAAGTGGGAAGCGCACACATTAGAGGCCTCAACCTGTGGTTATTTACACACCAAGCTTCAGGACAGTGTATAGGCCTGCTAATAATCAATGTGATGTCTCATGTTAATAAGTTCAGTGTGTATATAAATTGCTGCTCAGCTGAGGGTTGTATCTGATTTAGACTGAAAGTTAATTGGATGTGGATTTTATATGCCTTTATATTAGTGAAATGGAGTGCATATCTACGGGACTATCAGGTAGTGTAAGTGATCTGTGTGTGAAAAGAAGGTGTGGATAAGTTTTGTACACATCAGGGTGTGGTTTTAATTTTATAAGTGTCTGAGTAGAATTTTGCATATCTCATCACCTCGCCCCTGCTTTTATCTTTCTTCTCTTGTTTTTTTTGTTCTTCCCAATCCTTTAATTTTCCTGCTGCTTTTATCTGCTTTGCTTCCTTTCGTTCTATCCTGCTAGACATCTTTTCTGCTTTCATCTATCAGGTCCTCTTCTCTCACTCTGCTGTCCCCAAACACATATTTCCAAGCTAACTCTCTTCTTTCTAATCCACAGTACTAATCTCACACCTTTACTTAGTTTGGCCTTTAATCCTATGTTTTGACATGCTACAATAGAGCTGTAGGTTCTTTGAGACAAGGAAAATATGTTACATGTTAGTGCAGTACTGCTCACAATTTGCTACAAATACTTTGGAAAAACTGCAACAAAGTGCAAATTGATTCTGCACTTTTTTTTGGCATTTTAATCTTGTACTTGTCTGTTCTGTTTCTTCAGATCATGTGACCTGAACTCATATAATTATTTTTAAAACCAACTGTTACTCAAGAAACTACTCAGATGTTAGTGGATGAGGAAGACAGCTCATTTTCTTTTCTGACAGAAATACTGTATTTCTGTTAAAAAAATTATGAGCTTCCTTCTTCATGAAATCATCTCTAATGGCACTGCTCAGAGAGAAAAAAATGGGTGTGCCTATCACAAGCAGAGCCTGTAAGTCTCACCTGTGGGAAGTAATCAAAGACAGTTTATCCAGACTTTTGTGGTTAGAGTGCTTTGTATGGCAGAAGTGACAAAAAACAGATGTTTGGAAAATTATAATCTTTTCTTCATGTTGATTTGTCAGCCTCTGTGATACAATCATCTTAAAAATGTTATAATAAATGAACATCCAGAGTTACTTTTGACTTTGTAAATCCTTTTTAATATGCTCAGGTACTTGACAAGGAAATCAGTTGGCGTAATTTATCAAAATTTCAGATCGGTTATTGTCTCACTTGGACATGAAAAGAACCACGCAGACACTTTGTCAGGAGAGAAGCAAGAAAAGAGCCAGGGGGTCAGAGACCCCGAGCTTTATTATATATGTTCTTAAAACCACCGTGGATTGGAGGGAGAAATTACCACCCCTCAATCACACTGGTCAAAGGAAAAGTCCATCAAATGTCTCCGCCTAGGAGAATGGAATGAAAAACAATAAAGGACGGTTAACAAAACATGGCTATGTTTACAGAAAGTGCGTGAGAAACTGTTACAGAAAATGAAAACATCGAAGAGCTGCAAACTCAGGGCAACAGGTTATGGATATCAAGTTTAATATTAGTCAGAAATTACTGCAACTAATCTTCTGACTACTTCTGAAAACTACAATCAAAGCTACATGTATGCTTTACAGTGTTAACTTAGATACTTTATATCCATCTCAGTTTAGAACTAGAGGAGAAATAGAAAGTTACAAAAGTCCTCCAGTAGTCTACATATTTACTTATATGGAAGAACATGCAAAATGCTTTATACATGAAGATATTACAAGTTATGATCAATAATAACTCTCTTCTTCAAGAAAATAAATTAAAATAAAATCCTGATATTTACTGTAGACCTATTTGAAAGACTTCAGTTGAATTTTGATGATAGTTTTTTTTTAAAAAACAGTATTATCTGCCTGAATGTCAATATTTCCATGTTTTACTCAGACCATGAAAATATTTTCAGATCTCAGCAGATGAAATCTGACTTCTCTCACCTCCCCCTTCCTTCACAACTGGGACTTTAATATTTCAGCAGAAGCAAATACTTGAAAAAAATTTCCAACAAAAATGTCTTTCCTATTTTTTTAAACTTCTTAAAAATTATTATTTCTACTTGGCTGGGGTGAACAGAAATAACAAAAAGGAAGAATGTCAGGAAAATCATTTTACACAGGCAGGTGACAATAGCTTTGGATATAATTGCTGTCAGCTCAATCTGATCTTGAATTTTTTTTCCTGAACAGACATCCCTCTGTCAGACTCAGGTGGAAAATGAAACTTCCTTATCTTCTGTGCCAATGTGAAAATAAAGCTAAATTCACCTACTTTCTAATATATGATCTCTTTGACAGATGATATGTCCTTTTCTGGGAAAGACTGCAGTGGCACTGAGCCTATGTGAGCTTTTAGACTACAGCAGCAGCCACAGGCTGAGTTTGAATATTCTGCCCAGCCTCTCTTACTCACAGAGTAGGAAATTGCACCATAGTTCAGCTACCTCTCAACCCCCAGGTCTGAATGTGGAATTCATATCTGCTTTCTCACTACTAGCCTCAAGTAGGAAGTCTCCAGAGACCACAGAAATCCTAAAAATGGCTGAAGAGTCCTCATCATTGGAGGAAAGCCCTAGGCACTTGGTGTATTTGAGGTAGGAATGCAAATGCAAAACAAACCAAGCACGAGGAAAAAACGTTTCAGCTTGCCATGTGTTCTGATGCAGGCTGCCACAAAACTTTGGGCAGGCTCTAATACTTTAATGAGAACTCGCCTTGCATTTGTGCTATTTATACAGTATCATTATATTCATTTAAGACAATTTAATGTAAATACTGCTGTTTTCTTAGAATACATAGGATGAATGTGAAATTGTCTCTGTTTCAGAGAAAGAAAAATAATTGTGAAGAATCTGCATGACACAAAGAGATTTATTTGCCACCAGCCATCAGCTGCTGCTGAAAGAACAGACTTCTGCCAAAAATGAGAACTGAGAAGTGGTCCATTTGTTCTGGCTGCTGTTGGCCATTCATCTGAGGTTGTCTGATTCTGAGTCTGTCTGATTCATACACCTCTATCCTGCCCTTCCAAACAGCCTCTTGTAGCGGACTGAGATTTATTAGGGAAGATTACACTTGTCATTTGTACAGTGTCCTTAAGGATAAGATGTCATCTAAAGATAGTGGAACATAAGGACAGTCAAAGCTATTACTTTCAATCCCTTTGCCACTTTTTACCTGATTCTTGAAGCCCCATATGGGTCCGGTTCAAACAGGGTACGGAAATACACGTGCAGCTGAGTTTCCTAGGCATTTGGCAACAGCAGTAACCATTTTCTAAATTTTTTTTTCTTGTGATAAATATCTGGTTTTCTTGGAGTGATATGAGCTACCAATTCTTAGCAGCCATTGTAGCTTTCAGAAGGAAACACCTTCTCTGTATCTGAAGACGGGGTCTTCAGAGGCTTAGGTTGATAAGTTCTGTTCTTACTTGCAGTCTCAGAATGAGCAGTAGATTTTGTTGATGCCTAAAATTAGTTTGAAGTAGCCCAAATTAGTGTCAAAGAATATGCAAATGGAAATAAATTACCAGGTCATCTTGTCACCTTCCAGCAGTGTAGGACTGCTCCTCACAAGTAGTTTTATCAGTAAAACTACCATGGCTGATTTTAAACATGCCAAGAAACGTAGTTTTCCTTCTCCTCCATAATCTTCTTCCATATATACTTTTGTCTGGATTCTTCTGGCAAAATGTCTAGATTTCCTTTTCCACCATTTCTTCCCCATTTTTCTGACAAAGGTTGAATGTGCTTCTCCATTTTACTTTCGCAGTTCATCTGTGGGCAGTGAGGTTGATGCACCTGGCCTACATCTCTCAAGTGGCTCATGCAGATTGAAACTGGAGCACAGCATTTTGTGAAGGAGGCCAGAGAGACATTTTCACATAGTAACTGTGTAAGGACACAGCTGCTTGGTTGAGGTGCAGCATCTGTTTGCCCTCAGTGCTGTCAGCACATCAGCAGGGAAACAGGAAGCAAGAGCTTAGGAGACATGGTCTCTTGGGAGATCTAACACCATACTGATAATTTGTTATTTGTTTATAACTTCTGAGTGCTTTCAGCCCCTTATGTTCTTTACTCTTCTTTATAACTTCTCAGTAAAAGAAATCTCTTGCCATTTCTTTGAACCGTTTCTTGCTAAGGAATGTCTTTTTTCAAAGGGGTGTGAATGTCTGTGGGTATAACATTACAGTTGTAATCTCCATTGCAAACACAATTACTATACTTCACTGCTGCAGGCACCATTCTCTGACACCTCCAGGCTCCGGGAAGCTCAGCTGATTCTAACAGGACTATTCAGATGACCAGTGCACAACTCTATGTGCAGACTTAAACTGCTTTACATTTACAAATTTTACTCGTCCTCTGCAGCGTAGCTGACTGTTTATACAGAATGAAATGCTGCAAGGTCCTGTAAGTTCCCATGTAAGCATGGTTCACTCTGAAGTGTTTATGTTTCTCTGGGATAAAAAATATCACTTTTTTTTTTTTAATCTAAGGAACTACAGGTATACTGCTGCTTTGCACAAAATCACAACAGGTATCTAAATAACAAAGGGGAAATTATTTTTTTCTTCCTTTTCGTCTCTGTTTCATCATTCACCTTCGTTTTATCTCTCCAGACTCATTTCCCAAGGGGATTTTCCATTCTATCAATGTGTCTAGTGAAGGTTCTGTGATATGTATGACAACAGGAAAAAGAATTTCCTTTGATGCACACCTCAAGGCTTTGATGAAGACCTCCAGTATAGCACATGGCTATCATTAGTACTTAATAAAAACCTACCTTGACACCGAACTCTCCAAAAAATTGTATGAACAGACACAAATAGCTTATACTCCAATACATCCAAGGCCAAAATCTGCTTCAAGTCATTCAAAAACATAAGACTGTAAGACTTTGTGTATGCTGATCAAACTAATGACTTCTGAGCATCCCTCTGCACAGTCTTATGTCCATGGGTACATAGCTAACCCATCCAAAATTACTTCAGTTAACATAAATCAAAAGCTGTAAGGTATCAATGTTCCTTTTAATCCTTATCAGGAATGGAAATCTCTCTAAAACCAGTGAAATTGAAACTTTCCTGTAGTTCTTACAAGGTTTTGGTATCTAGAAATTGTACCCTGTTCCCTACTGTATAGGGCTTGTCCCCCACAGGTTGAAATTACACTGTTTACCTCTATGTGTTGTTCTGATACATGGCAAGTTCAATTGGGTGTTTAAAAAAGCATGTGTAGAGACATGGCCACACAGCTTAGGCAGGGACTTGGCCACTTAATACTATTGGATTTCGGTGGTTTGGATTATAGATACCTAAAAAAATCTATCCCTTATTAATTGATAAAGACTTGTTTAGGATCCGTTTTATTTCTAATTGTAGAGTATTTGGTTACCAATAGGAAAATGTTAAGCTGTACAGTTGCAGGTGGTTGTATTGCCAAATGCAAAGTTTGATGTGTTCAATTATACTACAACGAGACCTGACACATTCCAAAATTCCAGGCAATGCTGGCAGGAAGGCAGGCAAATAGAGTGCTAGGTTGTCACACTACAGAGACACACAGAATGGTTTTGATTATCATAGATGTTTTTATATCAGCACCCAATCAATCCCTGGATAACCACAGTGTTCTAAGTTTGAAAGAGACACAGATAAAGGGGATGACAAGGAATAGAAACAACACTAAGAACAGCATCTTCAAGCAAGCATATATATTTTGACAACCAGGGCCAATAAAGGTGTCAGATGTAGCAGGTCTTTCTTGGTGTAAAACATAAAAATATGTTTAAGTGTCACACAGTTTTATTTAAAGACCCTTTGCTATTTTTCTTCTCTTTGACTGCTCAGAAGAAATATCTACATTCAAGTGTCCTGTGCTTGTCAGTGAGTGGGGTGGAATGCAGATAAAAATCTGTGGTGTTTTAGCTTTCAGGTTCAGCGTTTGCCATTCTGGATCGAGGAACATGAGCTATATCTGTCTGCAGAGGTGTATGCTGTGGTACTGTGCCAGTCATATCAGGGGTAGTATAGGGGCTGGTTATCATAAGGCTTCTCTATGAACTGTGCTGCTGGCTCTTTATCAGCATCTTCTGGGATATAGGGACTGTGGACCGGTGCTTCTTCAACAGCTTCAGACAGCCCCAGCATAAGGTGACAGTGGTGGTATATTTGTCTTTAGGTACTACAGAGAATGTGCCATGTCCTTGCTTTGGGATTCAGAGCATCCTCTTAATCATTCACATTTAGATGAATTTGTCATTATGCTGACTTACACGTAAGGAAAGGAGTTAAATTTAGTCATATTTCAAGCTGCTGTCTTCTTGCAATTGGAAAACAAGCAAACATACTAATTTACAAATTTATCTGCAGGCTTTGAATTGACATTGGAATTTTTGGGAAAGGGACAGAAAAACAGGAATTAATCTGTGTGCAAATGTCAGGTTGATTCTAAGATGAATCACTTGAAATAATAACAATTTTAAGACTCATTCTTTTCATTTTTAGATTCCTAAAATTTACAATCCCCTATAACTAATTAAAGCATTTTGGAAGCAGGTTACTTTTAAATCTGTGCTTAGTCAAAATTATGTATTCATCACTGTTTTTTTTTTACTTAGCTGACTGAACAGCAGCAAAAGCAGATAGATGTAAGCACTGGAGTAAGATCAGAAGAGATAAAGGTTTAGGAAGTAAAGTGTGCAATGGCCTGATACAAGAAATACATAGGAGCTACTGGTGAAAAGACAGAAGCCCTGGCTTAGAAGCAGCCTTGTGTGTCAGTCACTGCTATTGTGAATTAATCCCTCTTTATGCCAGTGCTAATAGCTTTCTGGAACACCCACAAAAATAAAAGACAATGAGAAGTAATTGCATGAAGGTGCTGAGTTTCTCATTCAAGGTATTGTGTCTTGTTTGCACATAAATGTATTCAGAATCAACAGTTTCTGGTCAGTCATTTCCAGAACTGCACAGGGTTACACAGGGCTACACTGGTTGAAAGTCATGCAGTTACCCTGAGCAGATGTGTGAGAAGATACATTCTAAATTCTAGATTTAGTGGTGAGCCACTCTTTTCAGCGTGGCTTGTAGCAAAGGGTTTCCTGTGTCACAAAAGAACCTGGAAGTACAATTTATGGATCGTCTGTGTCAGAATCTCCAGCTAGCAGATTTGAACCAGGAGAGTTCACCTTTGCTTATTCATGGCATCGTGGGCAATATCTCTGAAGAGGACTGCAACAGTGGGTTTTTGGAGTTAGAAGCCTGAGCAATATGAAATTAATATTGACAGAAATGCACAAATTCAAGCCCTTTTCTGCCAGCTACAGAAATTCGAAGGGATTTTCTCTGAAAATAGATCTCAGAAGCAGCTTTGGACCGCATGAAAATGAAACACATTTCTGTTAAAAAAAAAAAAATCCATGTTACCCTTGAATTGTCAGTTCATACTATCCATAAGGTTCTTGCCATCCCTTTGTACGTGTTATACGTGTTGCTCAATTAAAAAAAATGACGACAACAAAATTATTAGAAATGGTGTGTCCTCAAAAACAATGCCAAAATAGCTGAGCATTTATAGAAATAGATATTACCAATACTGCACCCACAATTATGTGATGCAATCCCTGGTATATTTTGTAACTGGATGTTACTGAACTCTGACAACACAGTCACTAAGCTTGTGTTTTTACTGTGGTTTCAACAGAGTGTTGTTTTTCAGAGACCCAACAGGTGTACCAAGTAACATGAGAAGGGTACCCCTAAAATATTACTAATGGAATTATTTCAATTATAGTTTATTAGGAACATTAGATCAATCTTAATTATGTATTTTCCTAATACTAACAATTGGAAAACATTCTTTTTCTTGAATAATATTTGCAGATACTAATTCATATTTTAAAGTTTATATTTTCACTCCTGTCAGTCCAAAAGTGTGAAAAAACATCCAAGAATACTGTACAAACCATGGGTGCTGCATGCTGTGGGTGAGTTACTCTAGAGTTCTTGCCAGTACAAAATGTTAACACAAGGTATAACTAGTCAAGTCAATGTCAGAGGATCACAGGAGAATTCAGGTGTGAGGGAAACTCAGGGGTTCTCTAGTCAGGCTTCCTGCTCAAACCAGGATCAGATGTGGCCAGAACAGGTTGCTCAGGGCTTTACCCAGGTGAGTCTGAAAACTTCAGAGGCAAGAGATTGCACAAACCTTTTCTGGGCAACTTGCTCTCCTGCTGAGCTATACTTATTGTGACAAAATTTCTCCTTCTATCCACTCCAAACTTCCCATTTCAGCATTCAATTTGCTCTCAACCTCCTGTGATATGCCACTAGGAAAATCCTGACTCTGCCTCCCAAATAACTTCCCTGTAGGTATCCCCTGGAGCTCTGTCCTCTCCTGTCTGAGCAAACCCATCTCCCTCAGCCTCACCTCAGAGGCAAGTGCTCCAGCACTGATGGTCTTGGTGCACTTTCCAAAATCACTCCAGCTGATCAGTGTTTGGTGTTTTAGAGGGGGGCACAATGCTGGATGCATGTTTTAGATGTAATCTAATGAGTGCTAAATGGAGGGAAATAAACCTGTCCCTGATCTTCTGGCTATGCTCTCTTAACACAGCCCCAGTTGCTGTTGGTCACTCCAGCTGCCAGGACTCACTTCTGGCACAGGCTCATCTCGGTGTCCACCAGAACTGCCAGGGTGTCCTCAGGAGACCTGCCCCTCAGGCAGCCAGACCCCAGCCTGGATCACTGTCAGAGGTTATGTGCCTTTGTCTGTCCTTGTTGAATTTCACAATTGGTTCTCAGGGTGTGAGTGACAGGAGTCACCATGTTTGGTACCATTCCAAGCCCTACACACGACTGGGAATCAGACAAACTCACATGAACCAGGAGAACAGCAACCATTCCTCTTTCTGCTTTTTACCCTTGGGCAAAACACGTCACCTCTCTGTTTTAATGTTGTCATCTAAAAAGGCATTTGGCATTTATTGGTGTATTTATTTCCCTTTGCAGAGCACTTGTGGCCAGGTTTATCAGGAATATTTGATTTCTTTCTCCTGAAACAAAGAGGATGAAGACAGGCAGGGATTGAATCCAGGTTTTCACCTACAGAGTCGTTTAGGAACAGCTGCTCAACAAATGGATAAACTCAGTATATAATTACAAATATATGTGTCTGGCAGTGAACCAAGTGTAAAAGTAATTTTGCTTTAAACCTATTTCTCAAAAATATCTAAATTTGAACAAAAGCACAAGCTTAATTTTCATCAGAAGCATCCCAGCAGAATTCTGAGTGTAGTGCTTGCAGGCTAACTCCAAAGTTGCTAAAATAGAATTGTGTGATTCATAATTAATTTTGTCTTTGCCATTTTTATGTTTAATATTTTGTCTTTTAGCTCATTTTTCCAGCCTCTGCTATAGATGGTCAGTCATCTGCTGATACTCTTCCCTTGATAGAGTGCTAAATAGGCACTTTATAATGTTACAAAGTTTGTCTTGGGATTTACTAATTGTGAGAGTTACACCCTAAAGGCAATGTTTCCTGATAAGCTGGGCATTGCAGAAAAAAGGGAATCTGCTCCTTGGGTTGTTCCCAAGTAAAGTTTGCACATAATTTTTTCACCTACTGTGGGACATCTAGTCTCTGCAAAAAAAAATCCAGGCCAAACTTTCAAATTGTGTTTCTGTCTGTGATTCATGCTGCACACCCTATGCAGCAGGGTGTGACTCTACATGTTGGGGACATGTTTGTACAGATCCTCCCTGGATACCTGTAAAACCCAATGGTTATTTCTGACAGAGAAACAAACTTGCTCAGTAAGTAGAAAATGCTCCTCAGCTATCAACTTTGATGCTACATTTTTTGTTTTAAAAGTTCCAGCACTGGCAGCTACTTGCAGACAGTACTTTGGAGGTGTCCACTGAAGGTCGGGTGTTCGTTTTATGAGAAACACACCAGAAAGTACTGATTCCTTTCACCAGTCCATCTGTCAGGCTGTTAGCAGGAAAAGGGGCTGCCCTCTAGAAATGGTTTAAAAGGTAATGACTGAAGTGACACTGTTCTCCCGTGGGATCTCTTGGCTGTCTGTTGTTCCTCCCACCGCACGGATCATGGCACTGGTAGCTCTAATACAATCTTTTGTCTGTAGACTTAGAAGACACAATGTGCCTTCTTTATGTGATGTCTCCGTTTGACAGCGAGATCTCATACCAAGACCACAGCCCTTCATTAAAGCTGTATCAGCCCTCGTGTCAAAGAAAGAGTCAAATGGCATAATGAGGCCTAGATACCCACCCAGGTTTTCCCTGTGGATAATAAAAGACACCTAGATGCAAGCAGTTCCAACTCTTTCTTTTCCACAAACACTATAGCTTCTTTCATATATATAAATACATAAAGAAAGAAGGACTTGGAATCCTTCCACAAAATCCCTCTGGAGGAGTTGTACACAGTAGGTGTTTTGCAAATGCTATTACCATGAAAATTCTGATTTGAAAGAAAAAGAGCACAAAAACTCAGTGAAAACATAACACCAGACATTAACCCTGGAAAAGAAGAGCTCTTGAAGGAAATGTTTCTTGGCTGCATTTTTCTCTCCCACACCAAGATGTGCTGTACTGACATTTTATAAATGCTGTAGGTGTGGTCAGCAGTAAATCATGACTCTTCTGGGGAGCTCACTCCCCAGCAGCTTCAGCTGTATTATGCCTTGAGGGTGGCTGTCTCACAGCGTACTCATGCGCAACTCAGTACTTAGGCAAAGGATCTTCACATTCATGTTACAACATGGGAAAAATATTTCTGTAACATTGGTACTTTTCCAATTGCATTTTCTCATACCTGATGATCATCCTCATGCTTAAGGGCTCTTGAAAAGAAATGTCTTGGCTGTGTACACAGCTAGAGCCTTTAGGGTTCTGGCTTTTCTCAGGAAAATGATGTTTACCTTTCTGACAGAGTGCCAAGCATTAAAAAACTCCTTCCTGCAGTATCACAGTTAAAGAAGGCAAGTTTAAAGGGAAAAATAAAATTAAAGCCAACAAGACAACCCCGCCTTATCCATTATCACAGTTTGCAAGCTTGGAAGAAGATAGAAAGCAGCAAATTGCCAAAATAAAAGCTGACAACTTATGCAATTTGGTGTTTCAGTTGACAGAAAGAAGTATTTGGTACCTAATCTCAGTGGTATCTGTGCAATATTATAGTGCTATAGCTTTTAGGTCTGACCCAGCAACATATCTGGTCATTACTGAAATGCAATTGTATGACTAACACAGCTGAGTTAGTTTCATTCTTTTTAATGTGCCTTGCTTTGTTAGAGATTTGTGTGCTCCTCTGATTGCCTTTTGTCCTTTGACTATAACATATTCTGCATCATGCAGCATTTGGCTCTGTTTTAGGAAAATGGATTTGAAAATTGACTGCATCACATTGACACACACAGAAAGTCTCATGAATTCGTCCAGTAGTAAAAATGAAATAGACCACAATGGCTGTTCAGCAAGAAACTGTGAGGAATAAAACTACATTAAATACTTGTGTTGAAGATACAGCTCTGCCTTTGGTCATTTTGGCTATTAATCAACATTTTTTTAAAAGCTGATTAACCCCATATGCTAATAATATTTTCTACATTTAAAATCAAACCCACAAACAAAATGGAGCAGTACAGTTGTAGTCTGACAATATGCCATCATATAATCTTGTTGTTGTTCTTGTCATCATACTATGCATATTGAACTGTTTTAACCGCTGCTGACAATTCTTTTTTCAACAGTAAATTGAGAATGAGGCACTTTTACAAACAAAACAATGGGACAGTTGAAGTTCCATGAAAAAATTCATGTTTCTGGTGTTTAAATCAAACAACACATGTTCCTTCATCCACTGAGTAAAGACTGAAAGATTTTGTTGTTTTCAAGTTAATAAAATCTAATTCAGGAGTTAATTTCGACTATTTAGGATTTTTTTAAGAGACACAATATAATTAATTATCAAATTATTATAAAAATATGATATAGTATTTTAACGTACAAGTACCAGTAATGGAATAGGATATTTATAATTTCTGTAATTTTTGGTTACTGTCAGCCTGTTTGCATCAACCCCAAGTACATGGCTGGTTTTTCTTATTCTCCTTCTGATCCTTTCTCTTTCAAGAAACGAACAGAAAACGAGTGAGAACTGCTTGCTGCACAAAGTCTCATGTTTGTTCCAGATGTAGGCTGACGGTTTGGAAGTTGTACAGGGTTCTTCAGAAGTCTCCTGCATTAGCTAGAGGTTCTTGTTTGCTCTTTGCTCATTTTCTTTTTGGCTTATATACCACGAAAGCCCCAAGAGCTTCATCAGCAGGCTAGTAAATCCTATAGCCAAGCTCAAGTGTAATCCTGCAGTTCCATGACAAAAAACCAAACCAACCAACCAACAACAACAACAACAAACCAAACAAAAACAACAACAACAGCAAAAAAATAAAACACAGAGAAAAAAAACCACACAGAAAAACCCCTCAAGGAAATCTTGAAAAGCTGACCTCTCAGTAATATTTTCTTGTCTAAAGTTTCTGTTTTCAGTGACGTAGGGGGAAAAGGCTGAGAGACGTGCCACCTCCAAGGGTTTACCTTTTTGTGATGAGAAAGACAAAATACTTCAAAGTTAAGTAAGGAATATGAAATTTGAAAGTGCTCAGGACTTTTCAAAATGTTACTTAAAAGGACTGGGATACTGCCTTTGCAATATCTCTTATATGCAGTCCTTCACATCTGTCTGAATTTGAAAAAAATATGTTCTTGTGATGAGGCTGTGAGGAAAAAAGTCAGTTTAATTATTCTCCCTTAGAGTTATGCTTTTGCAGGTGAGGAAATATCTTTTTTAAATTTATGCAGTACCTAGCTGCGTAGTATAATATTAATGGATAATTTTTAGTAGTGTTATGATAGAAATAGGAAATCCAAGAAAATCAGGATTTCACTCTGTAGGTTTGGGGGCTTTTAAAATTAATTTATGCTTTTGTGCCAGCAAAATAGGAATCAATGTTTTGCATTTAATATTGCAAATGATATTGACATTTTAGCTTTCACAAGAATGAGATTTCGTTTTAGATTAGAACATTCAACCAGAGTTGTAGCACCTTGAATGTTCAACAAAGTTTAATACTCTGTCATTATCTTCAAGTTACATATGGATTAGTCATAATGTGGTAGACACGAGGTAAATCTCAATGACTCTTATTAGGACCCGATAACTTCAGATCTCATGCACTACTCATAACGAAACCAAGTATGGACCTCTTTTAGACCTAAAAGATGTCTAAAGCAATCACCTTAAAATCTTTTTCATACTGCCAACAGGATGAAGGTTTGTAAAGTTAATGTCTTCCTGGAAATGCATGTCAAGGCATGTGTGGAATTGTTCCAGGAGTAGCTCAGCTGTGTGGCTGGTGCAGACCCAGCACAGTTTGACACAGAGGGCAGAGGGAGATATGAGACAGCATTGCTCTGCTCACCCAGAAGTAGGTCACTTGTTATGTGGAACTTCCCTTTATATAGATGTGGGAGGTTATGTTATCATGTACCCCTCTCCTTACTTTCATCACCAACTTCATGTCAGCTTCAGCTTCAATCTCCATCAGCAATTAATGTTTGAAATCAGTGCTTCCCAATAAAGTCTTCAGAAGCATTGCTCTCGACTCCAGGTGGGTGTACTGGGTTCTAAGTTGAACCTTTTGTGTTACCAGTAGAAAAATGTAATAAATTGCCAATAGGAGAATGAAATATTTCAGCAATGGCCGGACTGCTTTGTTTTGATTTGGGTTTGGTTTGGTTTTGGCTTTTTTTTTTTTTTCTCTCTGAAGATATCTAGGCAAACAACAAAATGGAACTTATTATTTCTTGCATTTCTGTTTAAGCATTTACCGCTTGGAGCCAAAAACTAAATTGTAACACAGCAAAACAAACTGTTCTTACATTGTAATGCTTCCTGTATTAAAAAGACTTTTCCATTGCTCCTTCAACCTTTAATAAGGGGAAAAAATTTATCTCCCTGTGTCAGCTTTTCACTAGAAACATCAGTCTCACAGGGTTTCAGGCAGATACAGTTCACGTGAGATACCATGTTGCAGCTATCACCTCTCAAAGAGATGGTTGTGAGAGTTGACAGAAGTGAAATAATACTGATTGTTATGATAGTTATGATATCCCAAATGTAAAAAGTAAAAGAAAAATTGTAAAAAGGACAATAAATATTTAAGGTTTTGGTCATTTTTTATCATTCATTGTGAAGTCATAAACATCATGATAAAAAAAAAAGTTATTGTTTTGCAGATAATCCTCCCAAATAGCCTTGGTTATTAGTTGTACAGTCAGATTCCAGAGAAATACAAATTTACCTTTATTTTCCATAGAAATTGAATGGAAAAAAAATCATAAAAGGATACCTGTTTACATATCTAAAATACCTTCAAAAGCTAAGTTATATACATCCTGAAGGAGTTATACTAGAGACTGATAAGAGAAAGGTAGTGTTGGAGGTAGGTAGTAATTTCATTATTCAAAAGAGAGATGGGCAACGTCGTATTCCTCAAATCCTGGTGGAGTTGTAACAGTAAGCAGTAGGGGGATCTCCATGGCAGAGTGTCTTTTCTGGAAAAAGTCAAATAAAAACAAATGCAGTAAGCTGAACATCTATATTGTTCTTTACCTGAAGTCATACTCACTGAAAAAGGTGAGTTCTCTCAGTGATCTTCCCCTGTCATACTCAGCCTGTAGGACCATTTGGGAAAGTTTTGTTTTCCCACCTGGCCACAGTGTGTCTGGTTCAGGCACAGGTCTACTGAAAGCAAAATGACTTTAAACTTCCCTCCTTTCAGGCGCTGCCAGGCAGAGAGTCACTTTGTAGTCACACTAACCAGCTGTGGGCACGTGGCTGCAAAGCCCTCCTGTGACTTCCTTCCTCAGAGACAGACCCAGCAGGTCTGCCTGGCCAGGTGTCTTTCTCACAGTGTATTCTGATTAGCCTTCTTTGGTGTACTGTGGACTAAAGGGCCTCTTCACAAAATGTAGAAATATATGTATTTATTTTCTTCAGAAATCCTATTTCATCTGATTTGTATCAGTCAAATTTTTGCTGAAGCAAATCATGGCATTAACTACCACAGAAATGGACTTTATAATTTAGTCCAATGAAATCTGAAAGCTTTTCAGAAGCTACAGCTTCTTACTGCTGTTCAGTGACCCAGCAGCTAGCATGGATGGAAGAAAATGGGCTGTATGTTAATTTGCTCTAAAGTGGCTACTTATGCAACACTGGATTCAGCGTGGTACCCTGAAATGCCTGTTTGCCTGTAGAGTCTGTCTGTTCATCTTCTCCAGCCGGCTCCTTTACATTGCTTTCCTCCTGCAGTTTTTGCATTGGATGCTGACACTGGAAGTCACGAACGCTTCAACTCCGATGGAGTGAAGGCAGAGCATCCCTGTGGAGCATTCTGCTGCTAGAGATAAGCTTGTCCTCGAACCTAAAGGAGCATTCAAAACCAGACCACTTTCTGTAGGTGCCTCACTAGTGACAGAGTTGCTCCTGGGAGCCTGCTGGGGGATACACTGTGCTGTGGACTATTTCCTCTTGAGATGAAAGCAAGCAAGTTCCTCTGTAATGAAAGATTTGATGTTTGTACTTCATTGGTGTTGCCTAGATACTGTAATGACTGATGTCTTTAAAACACAAATAATCTTGCAAACAATAGAACATTATTAAGATTGCAGAGTCAAGTACTCAAAAGATAGGAAATGCCAGAACTAAGATTTCCTAGGAAACCTCAATTCAGCAATCTTTTGCTGAATGCACTATGACACTTTAGTTACATAGGTCACCTGCTTCATTAAGCGTGAAGAGAGACAGTGCTCCAACAGTGAGCAGTTGTATATTGTATTTGCTTCTCACCGTTCACTGTATACCCCATGGCCTTATTTGCCTCACATTATTCAAACACTGCTGTAAGGCAGAATTATGCATTTCCTCTAGGGTGTCAGAGTGTTTCACGAACATTAATTAATTCAGTCCCACAAAACTCAAATTAACTAATTTTTTGGTAAGAAAACCAGTACAGAGGTTGTTTAAGGTCAAAGGTTTCTATCAGGTTGAGGTGTCAGTCAAGGTGATCTAAACCAAGAGCTTTCAGACTGCTTTGGACTACATCTTCAGGAACAGCATCTGTTGACTTTAACTGCAACTCTCACTTATTTCATATGTAATAAAAGGGCTTTTTTCTAAATAGAGTTTGCACAGATGCATAAATATAATGTACCTAACTCTTTACATTATAATAATGTATTTCTCTTCTGTTGTGCTCTGAGAGATATTTTGAGTCTGTATTTTCTAATTCAGTGCTCATTGAGTCAGTGCTCATGTGCATTTGTCATTGGAGACTGCATACTGGTATCATTGATACCAGAGATGCCTTCAAAATGCCTTGAAGACTGTCTATAATGTAACATTTTAAAGGAGTGGATTTAGCATAGGGATCTATCACAAAGATACTATCCTTGGACCTTCACCGTGACATTATTCATTATCTAAATCAATTGTGTTTAACCTTTCCTGAACTTCCATTTAAATTAAATGCTTATTAAATACATGTACAGCAATGGAATTTTTTTATGCTCTCAATATTTTAAGAAAACTTTATTCCCCATCTACACTGATAGAGCATAAGCTGCTTTATTAAGTGAATTCACCTATTCTGCATATGAAGTTCTGCTCTAAATTTTAGTATGAGAGGAGTTTCCTGGCATTTATAAACCCTATTCTAAAAATGTATTTGCCTGTTCTTATATTATGGGATATTTGATGTCTGCTTTATACATCTTATATTCCAGCATATCTGTACCTGTATAAGAAAACTTTAAGAAAACAAAAGAGAAGAGTGCAAATACACCTTTACACAACTGCACAGTTCACAGTGTATTACCATGAAAATATATATGCCTTTCAAAGACATGGCGAAATGGCTCAGATGTTTGCTGAGCAACACAACAGTCTAACCATAGTTGTGTCAGATTTACTGTTAAAAAACAAAGATGTTTTGCAACAAAGAGCTCTGAAGTGCTCATGCTAATAACAAAGTTTTATATTTGGTTTAGAGACTAAATTGAGAGCTGGACAGTTGAGAAAGGACCCTAACAAGACTCTATTATATGTTGAAACTGTTTCAGCCTTTTTTTGTGATGAACGTCCTATTGAAATAACTCTGTGGAAATATCTCCAGGATGAAGTTGCTTCTTCAGCAAGAAGATGTAACTACAACCCTCAGAGTCACATGAAAACATAAAAGTGAAGGTTATTTCTCTCTGGTTTGCACATTGGCAATGTTAATTGAAAAAATTAAGTGCCTTGTAGGGACCTAATTTGAATTCCTTTTTGATTTTAATGGAAATTGTATGAGGCACTTAGTTCATAAATCTACCAATGATGTATAAAGGAGTATAGAGCTTTACTTGTTGCATATCAGTATAAACTTTCTGTTGTTATTTTTTGTTCAATTATGAACACACGAAATTTGGATACACGTGTTAAGATGTATGTGGCTAGATTCAAAACTCTCTGATACTATCATCTTTTTGACTGTGACAGATTTCTGAAACATTATTCTAATAATTTTTAACTTTATCCATTACTAAAACACCTTTTTCATAACTTCTATATTTAGTTTTGTTCATTTTAGATGTACTGTCAGAGTTCATTTCCTGCAGCTTTTTTTGGCAATCCATATAATCCATGCTTTGCTGTAACCTGCTCATAGCTACCCTTTGTTTGGTGTATTATATATGTAGATATACCAAACAGTACTGGGCTCAGTATTGTTTACTCTTTCATCAATGACTTGGATGAAAGGGCAGAGGCCTCCCTAGCAGGTTGCCTGGGGACACAAAGCTGTGAGAACTGGCTGATACCCCAGAGGGCTGTGCAGCCCTTCAGAAGGACTTCAACAGGTTGGAGAGATGGGCAGAGAAGTGTCTGAAACTCAAAAAAAGGCAAATGCAGGGACTTGCACCTGGGGAGGAATAACCCCAGGCACCAGCACAAGCTTGGGCTGATCTGCTGGACAGCAGCTCGGCAGAGAAGGACTTGGGATAATGTAAGAACCAAAAAAAAAAAAACCAAACTGCAGCAGGTCTTGACACATGATGTATTTTGACGTTAGAAAACATAACTGTGAAAAGGACAACAGCACCATCTAAGAAAAGGCCCACATTGATGTCAGCTCTAAAATGGGCTGTGGAAAAGCCACCTGAATTGAGTAATTTCTAAGGCATGACTTTTCAGATAACCTGAGAATATCTGCTTAATATCTGCTTAACCCAAATATTTGGGTTTTGCTTTGAAGAATTTTGCTCTTTTATGCAATCATTCTGTGTTTTTGCTTAGCTTAGGGCACTCTGTACTGTCTAGTGCAAGCATTTATTAAAAAAAAAGAAAAGAAGCCACAATAAATTTTGCAATTCTTTGAAAGTTCAAAGGTCTCATCTGCTGACTTACACAGGTTTAAAAACACAAACCTAAGTTAGTTCATCAATGACTGATTCTAAAACTCCATCCCCCTCAAACAGGCAGCCAAAATGTTCTGTAAAAGTGCCTAAAGAATTTTTCAGATGAATTCATCTACTGAAGTCCTTTGTTGTTAGAGTGAATAAATTCACCAGGTTTGATATTGTGGTAGATGTGGTGGAATTTTGGGAGAGATGGCCGTTTTCATAGAGACACAACTTCAAAAGCCTATGTAGTTTGTAGGAACAAGGACAGCATTGTAGCTACAAAAAGCAGTGTAAAAAGAACTGCAATGTTTCACTTGTGCAGAGTTACACTTTCAATTTTTAACAATTTCACTGGGGCTAGAATGGCGGAGGGAGATGCTGTCATTTTTCTCAGCATATGCCAATGTTGTTGGTAAGGAAGAGATCCTTTTATTTTTGGGCTGTTTGGTGAGGCAAAAGTTGCACAGAGACCTCAGATCACGGAAATGTTGTTTGAAAGTGACTTCTAGATAATATATAGTCCAACCTCTTGCTCAGAGCAGCACTGTCACTGACAGTCATTCAGCTATGGTTTTGTCTGAGTTTGGAAAACCTCCAAGGATGGGATAACCTGTTTTAATGTTGTGTTGTCTCCCAGTGGTTTTTTGGTTGGTTGGTTGGTTTTGTTGTGCTGTGTGTGTTTTCATTTCTGCCATGCACCTCTCAAGGTTCCATGTTTCCTTTGACCTTCTTGTCACAATGACTGCCACTACTGAGAAGACTTAGCCTCTGTCATCTTTGTAGCTACCCTTCAAGTAGCTGCCATGTGCTGTAAGAACTTCCTTCACCTTCACTCTGCTGTGCTGAACAAGCTCAGCTGCCTCAGCTTCTTAGTTAGGCAAGGGTTTGTAAAGTAAAAAAGACTGTGGAAAAAGACTATTCAATTTAAGCCACATACAGTAGCTGATGAACAACTGAGCCTGATACGTGTGAGAAAACTATTGACTTAATTACTATAAACACATAGTAATCTAAAACAAAAAAAATTGTTATAACTAATACTATAATGTCTTAAAGTTTCTATTAGCATCAGACGCTTGTTGCTCTTAGCACTATGAAAACCCAAAGTATAATAATTCCTGATGAAACATTTTTTTAGTCTGTCTCCTTAATGCAACAGTTGTAGGAGTCTTTTCCAAATTAATATTTTATAGAAGTTATGGAAAAAGATGTCCAGTTTGGTCCTGTTGAGACCCACACAGACAAAAAATTTCAGAGTTACGAGGCTAAGAAAAGTAATGAAGAAAAGAGTCTAAACTTCTTTAATCCTTTATTCATTTTATTAATTCCTACCCTTTGGCCCCTTTTCAACTGAGTAAAACTCTATCATATTATATCAACAGTCCATAGGAGACACCATACTACCATAGGTTAAGGTGCTACTCTGATGGAAAGCACCATCTTCCTATTTTTTCTCCTGTTTCAACAGAAATATTCCCAGGGAATTAGATGAAGTGGGAAAGGTGTTTTGGTCTGATAAAGATAATTCTAAGTGCATTTTCTACATGAAAAGGTGTGCAGCCATAACTGAAAAGTGGCTTCTGTGACTAAGCTACCTTTCAAAGTCATTTTACACTTGAGAGGTAGATACCTCCGATTTTTGTGTTTTAATTAAAGTAAGGCGGTGTCTTGTGCAGTACAACTTACCTCCTCAAAGCTGAAAGCTGATCAAATGCAAAGTTTTTAAAAGTTTAGAACACCTAACGTGTAATGAAAGTTTCTGTTAGTGGAAGAAATTCGAAAACCTGAAACTTACCTTAAATTGTGATGAATGTGAGAAATAAACACAAAGGATAGAAATAGATGGTTAAAATTATTTTTTCCCTTTAAGGTTGTAGGAAAAAACCAGTATTCTCCATTCCCATAAGGCCTATTGTCAGCAGGTACAAACACTGCTGTCCTTCCTGAGTATTTTAATTTTTTTAAAGAGACAGGATCTGAGATTGATTTCTAGTAAGTGCAGATGAAAAAAACATGGAAGGACAGAAACGTCAGGACAAGCAAACATTTTGTGTCATGGCTGGAAGAAAAAAAACCCATGCTTTTCATAGTTACAGTGTCAACCCTCACAATTCAGCAAGGGAGATGGGATAATAAATGGGCAGAAAACAATAGGGCAGAGAAAGAAGAGTGAAATAAATGACTGGAACAAGAATTGGGATAAGACTAGCTGCATAATTGAGTGAAAGACTTAATACCTCTGTCAAGAAGACTGAACGTTCGGGCTTGAAGAGTAAGTCAAATATCTCAATAAGAAGTACTTATAAGAACAGGCTGAAGTGGTAACCTTTTTAAATGGAAATTTCCATTAGGCAGGTGGAGATCATATTTAAACATATTTGATCACAAACATATCTTGAAAAATTTGAGTAAAGGAGGGGAAATTAGGTGAGAACTCTTCTGGAAACACGAAGATTGTATGTGCCCATTATGTTGTGAGCTATGCATAAATTTATTTTGTATTGTATATCAGGTATTATGGAAACTCAGAAAGAGTTTACAAGCTGACAAAAAAAAATGGAAAAATAAGTCATCTTGATTAAATTGTGCATTAGGCATCCTGATTTTTTGTTTCATCAGAGTCTTTTGTATTCTCCAACAGCATCAGTCTTAGGCAGAGAAGAGAAACTGGTAAATACACACTGATTGACAGCTTTTGCACTTTTCAGCTTCAACTAATGGAATTCCCAGGATGCCTGAGTATGCACAGCAGGGCTGCTGACTTTCTCACAAATAACCTAGCAAATTCCCTGCAGTGGTCTGGGAAAAGAGGGTGTGAAGAGCTGCATGCTCTGTCCTCCAAAGATGCTGCAAAAAGAGACAAACAGGTGAATAATGGAATGGTTGCTTCACAACCTGCCACACGTAGATATTTTTGTTATACGTAAAAGCTATGTCATAGGTAAATTGGGATGTGGCATATAAGAATAAAAGACCTGACTCAGCTGTCAGCAAACTTTTCTCTTTTTTGACCAAAGATTTCTTCATCAAGGAAAGTAATTGCATTGCTATAAGCTGGACCTGGGGAGTGAGCTAATGTGCATGCTGTGTAAAATGATCATTTGACTTGGCCTCAGAGTAAACAAATCAAACCAACTTGGCAGTAAAGCTGTTTTCAAGAGTGACAAAAGGTCACTTGGGTTTAGTTAAAACCAACATTTGCATCAACAGATGACTTATTGCTATCTCTACAAATGAAAAAATTATTTCTATTTATTGAATATATGTTACAAAAAGTACACTTCTCTGATATGCAATGTCATAAACATAAAACTCATATAATGAGAAATATTTGTGGCAGTGAGAGCAGCAACTATCTATCATAGGACATGGTAACAAATGTTTCTAACATATATAATACATGTAATATATTTGACAGTGTTCACTTCCTCTAAATAACTCAGTATAAAGGACACTGGATGTGTCCTACTTTTACCAATAATCAGCAGCTAGAGACAGCTCAAATTCTATGGTCAAAAATGATACATTTTCATAACAGATTGCCATAGGAAGATGTCAAATTTTAGAAATTAATACACTTTTTTAATCAACTCTTCAACTTTTGGTTGAAATGGAGAATACCTTTCTTCTGAAAATAGGTAGAAATATTTTACTTTCTAACTTCATGTTATAAAAACCTCTCTTTTGTTGAAAATCTTTCTAGTTTTCACTGACACAAATATTCGTTCTATTATTCATTTTCTGTGTTTCATCATGTAGAGAGAGGAAAATAGATTGTTTGAAGTTTTTTGCTTGAAAGCCTATGCTAATGTCATTGTATGGGCTTAAAAGTAACTTTCAGTCTTTGATTACATTTATTACAAACAGAATTTTAACAAAATGTATTTGTCAGCACTTTTCTAATTTGTTGAATTTGTAGCCTCAGAATTTGCAATGCTCTTTCCAATTAACAGATACATTTTTTGTTTATTTTTATAGCTACAGGAGTATGGGTAAGCAAATCCAGATGGCTCTGTCTTTTCCTCTCCTGAAACATCCATGGTCCCTGTCCACAGCAGGGGGGTTGGAGCTAGATGATCCTTGAGATCTCTCCCAACCCAAGCCATTCTATGATTCTAAGCAAGAACCTGAAGCTAAGAATTATGTCCTCTATTTTTCTTTGAGTGCATTGTAAAATTGTACTAGCAAAGGTTGAGGTCTGGTGACACAATGCGCAGTATGTTGCTGTTTACAGAAAAGCAGATCAAAACTGATCAAAATATACGAAGCACTGGGTTAGGATCTGGGAAGAGTCACAGTGTGGTAAGTTCAGTAAAGCATATATTTGGCCAAAGGACAGAACAAGACAGGGTCCAATGGTCCTAATTTAAACTTGATACTTTACCAGTTAGCAAAGCCTAAATCCGAATCAGTGGTACAAAAATCAAAGAAGCTATAACACTTTTCATAAAGATCCATCTCTGGATCCTGAATTCTCAAGTAATTACTCAGATCACTGTAACAAACTGATTCAAGTTTTCTTTGAGTATGAGCAACATCCTTCCCAAATGCATGTTCAGACCTGGTGACACAGTCCTGAACTCGATTGCTCCATAAAGGTTATAACCAGCATATTCACCAAATATTTGTGGTAAAAGCTATAAGCACTATTATCATGGCAATCCTACCCCCAACCCCCACCTTAAGTCTGAAAACTCTAAATAGCATGAAACAGGAAATTTCACAATGCATTGTTCAGGTAGGTGAGATCTATTCAGGGAGGAGTACACAACACCCTAATTTGTGGGTACCTTTACCATAACTCACGAGTGTCTTACTAGGTTTAATAAAGTGCATTTCTTCTTCCTTGCCTCCTTTAAGAGCACAGCAACTCATTGCAACTGTAGAGGAAAACACAAAAACATGGGACACGACAGTCAATTAAAATCATGTCCATAGAACCTAATTACCTGTATTTGGAATGTCTGACAAGTATAGCAGAAGTACTGAGCTAGGCAGTCTGGCAGGAGGAAACATCAACATTTCATAAATTGGCCCCATTACTGTCATATTGCAGAGCTCCAGAAAAATATTTTTGTGAGCTTGTAGTGAGTAGGATATTCAAATACAAATACACAAAATAAAAATTAATATTTCCATAATGAAAAGTAAGTCTGAAGTGTGAGGCCATATATACTGGAAAATAGTGGAACAGGCCTTCAAAAGAGAAATTCTGTTTGCAAATGAATTACATGCTACAGATCAGTTGTTGAAGCCATAGAGGCAAAATGGCAATTTATATTTAGTTGTTTTGTTTTCTGAGGGGTTTGTGGGGCTTTTTTTAATGTCTCCAAAGTGATAAACAGTCCTGGATTCAAACTAGTCTTGCCACTTTGTTCCCATCTGTGCACAAAACCTGGTGTGAGCATATGTCATGGTGGTAGGATCATATCGATTCAAATCAGTATGAGTGTGAAAACACCATTTTACTTAGAGGCCTTTCTTAGTTTCTTCTTAACAGAAAATAATAAGTTTTTGAACATACCCTGTACCCAGTTCCTTCCAGTGCAAGTTCTCTCTAGAAAGACTGCATCCCAGTTTGTTCTCATGTGTCCTACTAGGCTCAGCTAAGCCAGCTAGCTCTCCTCAGGGCCCACTGAGTGGAACTAGGAAACAGGGGCTGTGCTTTTATATTCCTTCAAGCAGAAGAGAGACCTGAGGCCAGACTTACTATCAAAGTCATAGAATGGCTTGGGTTGGAAGGGATCTTTAAAGATCATCTAGTCCAACCCTCCTGCAAGAAGCAGGGACATCCTCAACTAAAACAGGTCGCTCAGAGACCCATCAAACCTGACCTTGAATTTTTCCAGGGATGGGGCATCTACCACCTTTCTGGGCAACCTGTTCAGTGCCTCATCACCCTCATTGTAAAAATACTTCTTCCTTATGTGTAGTGGGAAGCTACCCTTTTTTAGTTTAGAAATATTACCCCTTGTCCTATTGCAACAGGCCCTGCTAAAATATTTGGCCTCACCTTTCTTATAAGCCCCTTTCAGGAGGGAAGGCTGCTCTAATGTCTCCCTGGAGCCTTCTCTTCTCCATGCTTAACATCCACAAGTCTCTCAGCATGTCTTCACAGTAGGGGTGCTCCAGCCCTCCAATTATCGATGTGGCCCTGTTCTAGACCTGCTCCAAATGGTCCATATCTTTCTTCGGCTGGGAACCCCAAAGCTGGACACAGCACTCCAGGTGGAGTCTCTCCAGAGCACGAGGGGAGGAGCACTTCTCTCAAACTGATGGCCACCACTGCTTTTGATGTAGCCCGGGATGCAGCTGGGTCTGGATGAACTGGATCAGCAGTTCAATTGCCCAGCACCAAGTAAGGGGCAACTCTGTGAGGAAGGACCAACACAAGAGTGGGAAAGGTGCTGTGTCCTGAATGTAGCATAGGTGCCTTTTTTCACCCAAGAATCAGTTGCTCCTCCAGGTCCTTGAGGAAGGTGAGAGTTACCTGGGTGTCTGTTTAACTTTGCTGAAGGGCAGTTTATAGAACACTGAACTAGGGACTTTTTTTCTGTTTTTGAGCCTTGATTCTCCTGTCTCAGAGGCATCCTCTCTCTCTCCGTCTTCAGCGATCATTCCCCCATTGCAGTTAGACATCGTACTCTGTCCCAAACTTCAGTTTTCCCCACGTTTGTTTGTAAAGTCTGGCATTGTCAGAGTTGTGGCTGTGATGTCAGTATTGTCCCCTGGCTGTGGGCTGGAGGTAGCCAGCCCAGTGGCAAATTGGTGTCAGCACCACATGAGCCACACTGAAACCACCCGAAACTGAGCATATGCAGGCTTTTAATGAGCTTGTTTAAACTGCAATCATGATGCCTAGAAAACACTCAGAAATCAAGACTTCCCAGGCCAGAGCCACTGGTCTAGTAAGGCCAGCACTGGAGTGGTAGAAAGCACATATACCTACCTCACTCTGAAAAACTTGCAGCTTAGCTTTCTAACTTAAGCTGCCAGTAGACATGGATATGAGCTAAAGTATCAAAGATTTTATATGCTGACATTGGCAGAAGCTTTGCATGGAGAGTCAAACACTGAGCTGTGGGTTCCAGCACACAGGAATGTACCACAGGCTTGGACACTGCCCAGCTCCTCTGCAAGTACCTCCCTGTGCACCAGGTGTTTGGGATGCAGGCTCTCACAGTCATGCTGTGTGAGCCAGGCAGAGCGAAAATAACGGGATTTCCACCAAGTATCAGTAATAGCTGGCAAATGGTCATGTCTGTAATTGAATTGTTTGCAAACTGAGAAGGAAAGGGAGAGAGTCCTGATAGGATAAAACGTGATCAGAATAACAGCCTGCCTCTAAGCAGCTAAAACACAGGCTATGACTCCTGGGAAGTGAGAGAAAAGCTGAAAATACAGCAATTAAGACCTTTATTTAGCAGTTAACAGGCAAGTACATGCAATACTGTGTGCCTTTGCACAATCAAGTTCCAACAAGTTAAGAGATATCCTTCCAAAAAACCAGTGCTGTACTGTACTCATTGGGATGCACGATAGGAAAGTGTTTGTTGTTCCTGTTTTTGAGCAAAGGTCGATGGAACTGGATCCGTGAAATGGAATGTGACATGAGAGGAGCCATCACTCGCATGAAGGAGTTTTTTTAGAGTGGCATCCTAAAAACAGTCTTTTGTCAGCACAGTATTGCTTTTCGTTGTTCAGGTTTTTAAATTTAATCACTGCTATGGCTGCAGATGTTCATGAAAGAGTGAATCACAGAAATTACACAAATGTTTAGGTTTTCATGCTTATTCACTTCATACTTGTCAGAACAAAAGGAGAGCTGAGTATCTGCCTGCAATGCTTCCCAGCAGCTGTATTGGTGTTGCAGTGCCCCTCCTTTCAAAGGAGCAATTTGACCTGTCCCATTATTTCTGTCACTTTTCTGGGTTTAGGATCTGAAAGAAAAACAGTACTTGTAGGCTGTTGATCCCATCTTCTTTCAACACAATGGAAAGACAGAATTGAAAGAATCTCAGCTAATTTCATCTCATGAAATCTTCTGACTTTCCTAATCTCCTATGACACCAGGAATGGAGAAACATTAGAGCCCTAAATTAAGGACAGGATGAGTTAAAACCCCCTCAATGTCAAAAGCAAACAAACAAAATGTGATGACTATAAATGAAAGCAAGAAAAAAAACCAGAATGGTATAACAACTGTTGATGTGGTTAGAAAAAAGCCAATTATTCTATGAGAAACAATTAAATCAAACAATTAAGCAGGAGGTTGGCATAAGGCAGCTAGGTAAAGCCTAGGAGTATGGGAAAGCAAACAGGTTAAGCAGGTTTTGCTGCTGTCTCAATATCCCTGAGGTACCTATGGATAATACTAGGCTTGCCTTGCTCAAGTTTCATTTGAGTTACATCAGAGATGCCAAAAACTGGCATTGTACTTAACGGAACACCCCCCTCCCTCCCCAGGCTTCTGTTACTGATGTGAAGACAGGGAAGTCTTTAAAAAATGTTTTCTTTCTCAGATTACATATATGAGCAATGCCCAAAGAAAAGTCAGTGGGAAGGCTGCTCTGAGGTTCCCCTCCTGCATTTGGGAGAGAATCTTTACAACTAGCTCATGTCTACTCACTTACTCATTTGGTTCAAGATTTTCATCACTGCTACGATGATTGCTACTTCCTATATTTCAGAAGGCAAGGTAACCATACATAGTTCAAAAGTATTCCACTAGAGTGTAATTTGGATTATCTAAATGTTTAATATGGATGAATTTGTGAAAAAAAAGCAACACTTCTCATGCTCATTTTAAAAAAGGCCAAACAAGAGGTTTAAAATAAATGTAGATAGATATCTAATAAGGAGAATAAAAGAAACAGAATAGTTTTAAAGTGATATTTGCATACTGACTCTGTATAGAGATGAAAAATATTGACTGTGTACAGGGGAAAATAATGCCTTCTGATTATCTCTACAAATGTTAGATTATCTAAGCATCCACCTCCATTCCTCATTATATGAGAGCAGTTTACTGATACATTTTATGTTTATAAACCCTTCTTGACTTGAGCATAATGTAGGATAAAGCACCTAATGTTTTCATAGGATCTTCTGTTCCTTTCCCAATCAATATTTTCCTAAGAATTTTAAATATTTTCTGTTATGGGTCTCATTCCGTGTTTGATTCATACAAATTAGAGTTACTTTACATTTACTTCCCATAGCCAGACCTGTAAAGTCTAAATAAGAAAAATGGGCAAAATATGGAATGGGCTAAAATGAAACCAAAATATGCAAGTTCTAATCAGTGTTCATGTCCTGTAATTTGCCTACAGCTTTCATGTTGTAAAGTTAGTTGTTTATGCTATTTTATTAGGGATCCATTCATCAGTAGAAGGTGCATTGGGCAAAATTTGTTGATCACAATGTTTTTGCAGTACCATGAAAGACAATCCCTGCTGCAGATGTAGATCCCTGGTGGTTTTACTTTGTACAGTCATCAATGGTGATCATACAGGGTCTGGAAAGGCTTAACAAGGCAGGACTTGGGGCAGAGTCCCCAGGTGAGCTCCCTGTGGGAATTGACAGGAATTTCATCTCTTTCCTTTCTGTAGCTCTCACTTTCCTGGTGTTTGGTGACCTGCTTTAGTGTTAACCAGCTGGTTTTCACTTTTTGAAAGTGAAAAAACCCAGTTGACCATCCAATCTGAATGCAACCAGTATCCAAAAGGCATCTGGAGAAAGAAAAGATATCTGTAATCCCTATTAGGATGGGGGAAATTTCTTGTTTCAGAGACTCAAGGGTGCTAATAACAGCTCAACCACCACTTTTCCATAATTTTGATGTTCTAGTTGTGCTGTACACCAATTTTCCCATGTTTAGAGATGAGGCAATATTTGCTAAAAGAGAGTGTTCTAGAGATAATGAATTAATGCTTGTAAAGTATCAAGATTTCCTGGAAGGATTATAGGTGACAAGTACTTGAGATATGTCAGGTTCCTCATTACAGTGTATTTAGTTGTAAAAGGTATTTTAGAATGAATTAATTTCTTCTGTCAAAGTAATATTGAATTTTAATATACAGCTTTCTATGATGAAACTGTTTATTTTCCAACTTTCAAATGTTCCCTTAAAAAAACCCAACAGCCAACCAACCAAAAAAAAAACCAAAAACCAAACCATTTGAGCAAAACATTTAAAATATTTCTTTGATCTTTTGAGAATGAACAGCCTTACATATTATACTTGAGTTTGTAGCTCAAGGTAAGCTTGTGATACCATTAGCCTAAGGTTGCTTATGCTTATAATAAATAAAAATCATGAAGAGGTACTATTGCCTTCAACATCAACGTTGTATGTAATACACTTTTTTTCGGAGACTAAGACTATTCCTGACAAGTTCTTGCCTAATCTTTCCTTAAAACTTTCCATTTTGGTTCAATTACTTTTCAAAATTGTCAGAAATTATCATCCTGTATTTGGAAAACTTATTTAAATAATTTAATTTAATAACTTAAAAGAATGGCCTAAGGGTTTGGATGTGTGTGTGGGGAAAACAGAAGCAAATAAAATACATCAAAAAGTTGATAAGAAAGTAGATCATATTTTAGATCTCAATTTCAACCCATTTAAAAACTGGCTTATCAGAAATCTTAGAAACTGCAGCATATAATAACAGAATCCTGTTACAGGAACCTTTGACAAAAACAAACAAAATAAAAACTATCATGCACATTGTTCTGAAAATATCACAGAATTAAAAAAACTTTTGGAATATTAATTTGTGTTTAGGTCATATCTTAAACAGTGAAATAACTAATAGGTATGAGGTTCTGTAAAACAGTTGTCTTTTTCTATTAAGCCTCTATTTTAGAAAGAAAACTTAGATGTGAGGTGGAATAGAAGAGTAAAGATGAGATTTAAAGAAGGAATGCTCTTTTTTTCTTGCATGAGCTCTCCATTCCATTTTTATGAACCTGAAAATTGCATTGTGGTAGACCCCAGGAACAGCTGAAATACTGGTATGATTTTTTTTTAAATGTAGATTAAGTTGTATTTTCTAAATGTTTGTGCAGAAATGCTAAGTGAGAGATAATTCACACCCTTTATAAATTAAATGGCTTGATGTCAACTGCTGTTAATCTGAGATGAAGCTCGCCAGTAGGGGTGGAATGTGCAAGCTGTAATGGCTCTGCCAGCATCAAGTGTGTAGGAGGTGTTTAAGAAAGAGCCAGCTCTAGCAATGTTGGCACAGGGTGCCTCACTTTGTCTGTTTTTCCTTAATGATACTCTTCAAATTACTTGGAAGCTCTTCCCACATGTAATTAACCAGCACGTTCAGGACAATTAGATGAAGAGTAGTCTGTATTATGGTCCCTTATCCAAAACTGTGTTTCCAAATTATAAGACTTGCCTCCTGAGCAGGACCTTGACCTTTAAGACATATGTACCCTACGCTCAACAAAATGCAAATATATGCCATGCATATTAATGTGTGAAAGCCACGTTGCTCGCCTACTTGTCTCTCATGCCACTCAAGGTGTGTCTTACTAGTTCTAGCTTGCAGGAGCAAAGAGTTTTCATTGATATGCTACAGGGTGCTCAACCAGTTCTCACTATATCTGCAAATAAGCAAGCGTGAGTACAGATATAGATACATATTTTATCCAAGTGGAAGCCATCACATAATGCTAATCCTCAGAAGTGACAGTCTCAGCTTCTCTGTCTGCTGTGCTTTCAGAAGAATATCCATGGATCTCATTGTGTGTAGTATAGGAATATAGCTTTCATTTCACAATCAAGATGTGGCACGGAACCTTTCCAAACTTTTATAGGAATGTGAAACATGGACACTGGGAATTAGTAACTGCTCAGTGAGAACTCCAACTTATTAATGCCTCAGGAGAATGATGATTAACTATTCTCTTTCATACTCTGGTTAACACAGTAGCATTGTAGAGAAGTACAGAAATGCACTAGGGATGATATGATCCCAAATCTGGGGTGAACCATGGTCCTAAATTCTCTTTCTATGTCAGTCAACAGAGTTGTGTTAACCTCCAAAGAAGGTGCACAATGCTTGTGCTCTCCAGGAATGCTGACAGGAAAAATGTATGCCATGGGCTTCTACAGCTCCACTGTGATACAGAGCTGCAGACCGGAAGGGATCACTAACATTAGATAAATTTGTCACTGTAGTGCAACTCATTGATCTTCTACGGATCCTCTTCTGCTCAAGGTCTAATACAGCTCAGAATCAATATACAGAATTATGTACATAAATCCCTTATATAAAACTCCTTCCATTCCCATCAACTCTCCATTGAGAGATTTCCTATTACCTTGATGGCTCCTCAAATTCTTTCTTATTTTTTTTCATTACCTTTTCATGAGAGCTATGACTTAACAACACCTTCACATCCATTTAATCCAGTATTGGTCTCTGTTTTTTTTCAATGGTACCATAATTACAGCTTTCCCATTTGCAAAGGTATGCATTTAGGTCTTTAGACCTTTTGTGAAACGAACTTTTCTCATTAAGCTGTGAGTTTTAAGTATACACAGCCATCACTCTGTTGTCAGGGTAATGGAGGATTCAAAAAAACTAGATAAAACAAAAATACAGATAATAGCAAGGACATTAATTATCCTGTGAGTACGTTTAGTACATTCTCTCCTCATAGCTCAAAAAGTCCTGTTTATCCAGTTTTTGCTCAAGAGAGGGTTACTTTTACATAGCAACAGGCAGAGTTCAACCTTTTAGGATCAAGTCCTCTTTATTATGCATTTTATGGACAGTTCTGTATGTCATATGTCATAATGCATGGGAGAGGAAGGAACAGAGACGGTGTGGTTAATATATACCATTTAGTTAATACACTCAGAAGAATTAAGTTCTGAAATGTCCGGTCACTGTATCTCTTCCTTTAGTACTGGTCCTGCTATTTCTAATATAACAGGCATGTACATATGCCCAGTTTAAAATTAATATACACCATTTGATTTCATGGCAACTACTTTCTTAGTTGTTTGCAACTACCTCTGCCATGAGGAATGCCTGGGAGCCAACAGTGCTGTCATAAGGCACATGCTCTTTGATCTCTTTGACCATGAGGCACATGCTCCCATGGTGCTCCTGGTGTCTTTCCCCCTGACTCACAGTGTTGCAGTGGTCATGCTTGGATGATGTTTTGGGCAGAACATGGTGCTCTGGCTCTTCATAGGGAACTCAGATTTCGAATTACTCATGACTCTCAACCTGCTTCTGACTGCAGTATCTTTGTATGTCAGCGTTGGTCTTGTGTCAAAGATCAAGATTCAGGCAAGACTGGGTGATTTTATTTCTCTGCACAACGTAACTACTTCCCTAAGTGTAAACTCTGGGTTTCCTCAACAAAGCCATGAGCTTTGGCCTGTATTCTATGCATGATTTAGCCTGTTATCATGGATTCCATTAGCCTCAAAAACTTGTGAGACTGGATCTGCTGCCTTAAAGCAAAGATTAACGTCTTTATGGGTGTGGATTTTTGGGTCTCATCTTTTTCAGAAAAATGTCAGTATTTTACACAGAATATTGTCTCCCTGAATATTTCTGATTTCTCATTTCATGTTAGCACAGGTATAGGTGACTGACTGTGCTTTGTTAAGAGCAAGGCCATCTGTTGCCAGAAATAGGACTATTTTCTGACTAGCCAGCATTCATCATTTACAGTTATGTCGTGGATTGTTATTTAAGTATCCACCAGCCTATGTGTTTCCAAAAGAGTGTTGATGATGTTTTAACTGATCTACTAAATGGAATTTTAGCTGTCTTTAATCACCTTAATGTGCTTTGCTCAATTAACATCCAGAGCCAAGCATATTAGATCTGAATGTGGTATCAAGCACTACTGTGTGATTGCCCACACTACACAATTGCTGGTGTATGCCCTGCTGCGTGCACGAACTTTCTGGGCTTGAGGGAGAGTGTTTAGCTCTAAGGACAAAGCCATGATGTGCCATTTGCATGCAGGACCAAAGCACAGCTTCTTGCATATTATATTTAGCAGCAGGTATCTAGCCAAAGAGTCTGACAGTGATCTGCTTCCTTCACCCACTAAGTTTAACTGATCACTAACACAAGTCAATGAAGAAGACAGCTGGTTCCAAACGGTGTGGTCTGTAGCAGTTCAGTTCCCAACATCCACAGCCTGCTCTCCTAAAATTAAAAGTGGTTATTTTATTTTTTTGTCCACAAAATGCTGCCAAGCACTGGGGGAAGAGAGGGAGAGAGGAGCTTATAAGGAGGTTTAGGACCAAGACAGGGGCTGCCAGGGAAGCCCTTGTGGCCAGGTCAAAGCCCTGTCTTTGATCTCCTTGCAGTTTGCTCTTGCAGGTGGGGGAATTCAGGCTCATTTTCCCCCTACACACCTGCTCACCCTGGATCTCAAGTGACATGTTCTCATTATTACTTAATAAAGTTAAGTCATACACTATCACAGTTTATTAGTCAAAAAATGCTAAGAGACTGTATCTGATAATGCTATACTGAATAAAAGATCCTGGCCATGAGCCTGTTTATACAGGGACAATGAGCTGACAAATTCACACTGAGGATGCTGGTAAAAGTATTCACTAATCTTTAGCCAAGAAGGGTTTTTTTGGAATAACCTGCCAAAACATAATTAAGTTTTCCCCTAAAACTACAACGTAAGCAAGCAAAGTATCTAATCAACATATGCCCTGTCAGCTTCAAATTGTTTTATCCTGTTCATTAAAAAGCCATGCAATGAAATTAAGGTGTTTTTACGTAAGCCCAAGTGAAATAAACCAGCGCTGTTGCATTAACATTTAGTTCTTCGAGAGAACATGCTTTCAATACAGAGATCCTTAGTATTAGGCGATTTGTATTAATTATACTGATGCCTTAGGTTTTAACTTTTATATTTTTTTAAATTCTGTACTGCTTAGTGTGCAACTTTGAAGCTTCTTGTAGCCTGTTACTTTCTGCTCTCTCATGCTCGTTAGACACAACAAAGCCTCTCCGGACTGCTCTTCAAGGACACCTGGACCATCCTGAGCCCAAGGGGTGTAAACCAAGGAGTCTCTGAAGGGGGGGTAGCTAAGGGGAATTACATCATTAAACTGGGGCTTTAATTGGAGAATTGACCCTGATATGCAAATGAACCAAACCTATAAAAGTGTGAAGAACTCGTGACCTGTGGTCCATCTTGGGGTCCATCTTGGCAATAGCCTCTGGCTCCCCAGGGTGTACCTTGAAGGCCCTTCAAATAAATACCTACTTTTGTTCCTTTACTCTGTCTAGTCTCTGTGTCTAGGAGGCCTGATAAGGCATCAATACAATCAAATCAACAAATTAATTATACGATCTATTAATACAGATTCAGATCCATTTATTTTGTCATTTTACTCACAGTTAATACATAGTTTTCAGGCCTGACAGTCTCTGGTGACATAATTCGGTCTTTCAAATACTATAGAGCATTATTTTTTATTTTATTTCCACAGATCCTTGATCAATATCTAAAGATTCATATTGATATAAAAGAGCTTGTTCCCATGCCAGAACCTCTCCAACTGAAGGTTAGGACTCAAAATAAAAGACTCGTCATCTCAATAACTACTCAATAAACATTTATTTTCACTTGCATGATTACCAAAATCTTGCGACAGAAGCAAAATACAGTAATTGTGATAAAATATACTGTTTTCACTATCAGTGATCAATATCAGTGCAGATTTGCTAATGACAACTCCTTGATTTGTCTTTCTCTTCCTCTTTACAGTATGTAAGAGGTTAGTTGCAAATCAAAGTTCGTTTGTTCAGAGTCAATTTTTTGCAGCAAAATATACGTGAACAAGGGCTGAACATTCATCCAGTTTTCTAGTTTAGGTGAGGCTTCATTTCACAAGTTCTGATTAAAATAAATGCTGCAGAAATATGAGTTGTGCTGTACATGTGTTACATAGCAGGATTCTGAACACGAGCTGCTCAGATACCAGGAGATCATCTAATAAGGCTGCAGTGACAAATGAAATTTGAATGGTTTTTTTTTCATTTATATCCACTGTTTCCAATATTTCCATGTGGCCAGAACTATGTGAAGGCATTGCAGAGAACCATGCTCTGAAATTTATGGTGAATCCAAGCTGCCTGGTATTTTTGTGTCATTTCTGCAACAAGGCTGCTGCTCTCAAGGGTCCTAGATGCTAGATTAATCTGTTTCTGAAGAAGAGAGTAGGGTATTGCTGACATATTATCTTCTTTCATGATAGAAAAAACACAGTGCTTTACTAGTCTGGCAGAACTAGAGGATTTAGTTCTTCTCTCTCACAGACAATGTCCCAGCCCATTGAAGGGAGCAGGAATTATATCCTATTTCATTGAAGCTAGAAATTTATTCTAAGCTGAAGAACACATCAAAATGAGATCAAAGTTCAAGCCTTTATGCTTAGCTACTTATTTCCAAAGGCCAAAATAATTAAATTTATTTTAGAAAGATTTTTTATTGAATTCTTTCAGTAGAAAAGATACAGTTTAAATTGAATATAAAATATTTAATATTTGTACTTACTCTGGGTTTTTTGCTTAAGTACTCATTGGTTTCCATTCATCCTACCATATGTCTTGCAGAATTTCAAACATGCTTTTCTGCTACTATTGCAAAAAATCAGATGTAAAATCCGTCCATGATTTCAGACTGTTGTGCACTTGGAGCTTGATTTTGAGTGCTCAGTGACCTGAATTTTGCAAAGGTCTCATAACTTTCAGGTAGGACACTGACATTTGAAAGAAGATTTTTTGGCCAGTTGACTCCTGAATGTTTTCACAGCTGTGTTACAGAACAGGTTGTGTAATTGCAGTTTGCAAAGAAGTCTGCTGTTAAAAAGTCAGATTTTTATTCATAAATAGACATTCAAAACAAAAAATAACTCAAATTATAACTAAAAATTATATTAATAAAATATTTATGCAAAAAGACAGCAAGATGTCTAAATGTGATTAGCTGAGCGTGGTCATGTACACAAGCGGACCAGAGTGATCTACTTCTCTTTTACAAGCTAAGCTAATAAAGCTGCCCAAACAGATTAAAAGAACTTGACTAACAGCACTGCTAGTCATTATTAGTGTAGAAAGTCATCAAGTTTTTAGTCTGGAAAGATGTACCAAATATAACATAATTCATACAATCAGCCTAACTGTTTTTGGGAGGCTTTTTTTAAGGAAGTTTCAGAGAGTGATTATTTTCCACTTCCATAGAAACCATTGCCTCATTTAACAAGTGCCTTTCTCCACTCCTGGGGATCCTTCAGGGACACACAGTTAATTAGAGTGGGCTCCATGGGGCCTCCTATCACATTTTGTGATTTCCCCTGTTCATCTTGCACCTCACAAGGCAGAATTCCATAGGTAACTTGAAAAATCAATAGGTTCTGAGTCTTGTAGGAAAAATATGTCTGTTTTATAAAAAAAACAGGGAAATAGAGATGGAAGAAAAAAATAGTTGCATCCCTGTGATGCATGCTATTTTTTCATTGACAACTACATCACATATGAAATTCAATTATAATTAGTTTAAACTGACTTTAAGTCTCATTGTTGGTTCAACAGAAAAATAATGTAACACTAAGTTTTTCATCTGTAAGAGTATTTCTTTGCATGTATCTCTCAATTTATATCACACTTTTCTCCTCTTTTTAGTCACTTTACATTTTCATGAGGCTTTTTCTGAATGGAGCACAAAAATGATGTCTAGGCCAGTATTTACAAAACAAAACAAAACCTTAAATACTGTTTAAAATTTGTTTGTAAATAATATGAAGGATGGTCAAAGTTAGATATTGCATATATATCCGACAAAGTCACTTCCTAGTTTGAAAATGGCTTAATCTCCAATTGTTACTAATTTGTTTAGAGAAGGTAGCAGAACTGGAGGAAGGAGGGGCACTGAAAGGACCACACTTATATGTGGGTGGTCAAAGAGAGGGCTGAGAGAGATGATTTGAGCAGTGTTGAGTGAAGAGAGGGAGAACTGACACAAAAGATTGCTCTCGTAAAAGCAGGATGGCAGAGAGGACCTGTGTGGGATGCTGAGCAAGAGACAGGTGTCGGAAAGGTCCAGGCACTTCCAAATGTCTGGGTAGAAGAGAGGAGTCTGTATAGTTTGAGAGAGATTTCTGTGGAAGACTATGGTTATGTCTGGGGGAGAGGCAAAAGCAGGGAATGCTTTCTTCCCTCTTTAACTCATCAGCTTCCTCCTTTCGTGCTCTTCTAGGGCGTAAGAACAGTGCTCTGCCTTCCTGTTCTCTTAGCAGTTCCCATTAGGAAGAAACTCAAACCATCTTCCTGGGCCTCTAGGACCTCTTGGCAAGGTCAGGGTGATCCACTTTGGTCTCAAAGGTGTTTCCTTTGAGACCAAAGCAGCAGCAGGGCACTGCTGCTCCGAGTGCATTGGGATGAGTGGCACCAGAGGAGCTGGTCTGGACCAGGGAAGACAGGAGGATGTTTTAGACACGGCTACCAGAGCCACATTTCCCTGTACCCCAAAGCCACATACTGGCTTCTGAAAGCTGCTGCTGCACTAGACTGGAAGGACATATAGATGGCTTTTGATCCTGCTACAGCAATCACATAAATAAGTCCCTTTTTGGGGAACTTGGGATGAGACAGAGTGGAACTCAGTACTTATGCATATAGTGCTTATATACAAATATGTGTGTGTGTGTGTGTATGTGTGTGTGTGTGTATGTGTGTAAAATCTGTCTATTAGGGCTTATCTTAAAAGTTTTTAGAAAAGTGAATCCTGCAGATTAGGAATTCCAATCGGATTGCAGCTATTGTGTACAAAGATTCTGAACAGAAGCAAGCAAGATAATTTTATCTACATAGTTTCATTGTCTATGAAAATAAAATTTTATTAAAGGAGATATAGCATGCTGGTCTCAGTATCACTTAGATACTGAGAAAACAACTTCTTGCTGAGAACTTCATCCAGTGGAAGCTATTACCAGTGAAGATAGCATTTAGCCAAAAAGAAAAAGAACAATAAGGGCCCAGTCTTGCAAAAACCCCTAAATGAATCCCAAGTTACCTCAATCTCAGAGTCACAAATGCTTCCAAGTAAGCTAGGGCAAATTTCCAGCAGACAGCTATTGCTGAGGAACACTTAGGAACATTAAATGGTAACACTCTGATTTGAAGAGGTAGTCTGGCAGAAAGGACTCCACTTAGACATCCCTCTTAGAGCTACTGCCGCTCACAGGTCCCCATTTTCTCTGTGTTCCTCTTCTTTCTTTAAAAGCACCAACAGTGCTTTACTCATTATCCCTTTTTGCAGCAGGATCTTCTTGTACTGGGAAAGGCAAAGCGACCTCTGTTAATTCACGGTTCAAATGAGCGGTTACTCGATCTGAGTTTTGAAGTGATGCGCATTAGGAAAGCCTTTGCATCTCTTAAGAGGATCTGCTACATAAGCAGAGAAGACCTAAGGTAGATCCTTCAAAAGTTCCCCACCTGCTTGGCTTAGGGCATGAGTTGACAACTTACACTTGGAATAAGTAAATCTCCATCTCTGTTATGATACAGACACAAAGTTTGTTTCTTACAACTTTGATATCACCTAGACTATATTCAAAACAACCCACCTCCTTATCCTTCTGGCCCTACAGGATGTAAGTCTTGGAAATTAAAACCAAAGTTTTAATATAGGCAGATCAGGTTTGAGCATCAACACGTTTGAGTTTACCTGTGACATCTATCTTCACAATTTAGTTCCTTCCATCCTGCTCTCACCTGAACCATTACAGTGGCAAATCAAGCTATCCTGGTATGCTGTACCTGCAGGAGATTGTGAATACAGCATTCTGCTCTGGCAGAAATGCTGAAAGTTAAGGAACTGAACCACAACCATTGAAATTCATCACAAATTCATAATTATCAATTGTGACACATACCACATACACACCAACAGAGTTCATAAAAATGAGGAAAACACACAGGTAGATTTAAGAGTAATTGTTACCAAAATATATCTAATAAATATAATGCAAGGGGGAATTTCTCTCCATTGGATACTGTATAGCTCTTTGCGAACATGTGAGAGGCAAAGCAAGCCACCCAAAAGATTTGCTGCAGGCTTTCCTTTCTTCACTATCCACTGTGAAATATTTTCAGCTCTTGGCAGGAAGTCTGACATTTGCATACATGGGGGAAGAAAAAAAGTAACAATTTAATACATTAAAATATGAAAGGAAGAGATGAGAGTTACTAAAAAAAAAGGAAAATTAGTGCATGTTAGGTTTCAGTCTTTAATATGTGATGGACTGATGCTACAAGAAAATATATGCAGTTCACTTTGAAAATCATTTCATCGGTCCACTTGAGGATTTGAAAAGATAGCAAAGTCAAATAATTAAACCATTTCAAATAATGCTCAAGTGTTATTTCCCAGAATTGTGGTATCTAGGCAGTGGAATCTGAATTTTGTTCTTTACTAAGTAGGGTCCTTCAGGACATGCTGTGACTATTTCTCAAAGTACTACAATAAACAACTTTTCCTGAAATACCAAATACTATCAGCTGCAAAAAGCATCCAAGCAAGCGATAACTAAAGATCCCAACAGAACTAACAAAAAAAAGATAAAAAAAGAAATCAAAATAGAACATTGTTTCACAACTCCCATGTACAAAAATACAGAATAAAAATAATTAAAAAGTTATTATATTCTAGAGGTCATGTGGAGGATGGTCAAGTCCTCGATAAATATCAAAAACAGTTAAGCTGACTTTCAGGGCTATTAAGAACTGAGAGCAAAACAGAAATTTCATTATTTTCTGTCAGTTTGTGGAGGTTCCCACACATTTTAAAGAATCAGTACAATCCTGACCATCTACATTAACAATATAAATCAAAAGGGTAACAATAATATCTGAAGATGTGAGAGACCTCGAAGGGTTACTAAAAAGATTAAAACTCATTTGCAGAAGGCAACAAGAAGATTGTGATATAGATCCAGAAAATTACAAACAGCAGAGATTTGGAGGAAGTGAGTAGGGATGGATAATTCACTATTTGTCACAATATCTTGGGGGCAACTAATGAATCTTAGTTTGTGGGAAACAACAGGACTAAAATAAATGGCTTACAAGATAAATAGGAAGAATAAAAAAAAAAAATTTAAAATCACAGATACATCTCTGCACATATCCTTTCACAAAGGCATTGAAGCACCTAATAGTATGGCCAGCCTGGAGGCAAAAGAGAGCAAAGGACATGCAGGGGACTCAAAGGCACGTGAAAACTGCTAAAAATAACAGGTGACTGGGACATCAGCTCAGCACTGGTCCTATCATCCATATCAATTTGTTCCCAGCAGTCCTCCAGGCAAGGCAGGGCTAGTTTTTAGGCTGTAGGAACAATCAGAAAATGCCCAGGAAAATCTGAGGAACTGAATGAGCCAGGGATTATTTCCATTATACAATCTGGACAGATCTGGGCTGTTTGGATAAGGCAAGGAAGTTTAGCTGTGGCAAGCTGTGCTACTCCACTTTCCCTAAGGACCACGTCAGACCCCATTTTTTTGTATAGATCCGTGTGATCACAGGGATTCCCATTAAGCTCTTGGTGGAGCAGAAGGTCTGCTTGCTTTTTACCAAATTGGAAGAAGCTGGACAAGGAATCCCCAAAACGACAAAATCATTAAAGATGTAAGATGAAAAGCAGAAAAGAGTATAGCCAGGACCTCAGTATAATGTTATAGCAGCCTGAAAGAGAGGTTGCCCTGTTGCTTGTCCTTGACGCTGTGTGCAAGTGTCTTGTGACTACAGAAAAGAGAACTAGAGGATAGAGGGATTCATCACTACTGTTCGAGTGGAAATAAACCCCACACCACTGTTCTTAAGGCAGGTACAAGACAGATGGGTATGAATTGAAAAAACCCACATTTTCACGGCTGACAGCATCTGGCAAGTGGGTTATTCTGTCCCTCCAGAAAAAAAGGTTGTGGGTTTTTTCTGTCTTAGGCTGCACTTGGTCCTGCAAGTGCCCTAATCATCCCCCTGGGAGAGGAAGTCAAAAGCCTGGGCTGCTTCCACGCTTTCTTTTCTCCTCTTTAAGACCATGCAAAGACATGATTCTTACTAGAGTCTGTACAGAACATGTGATTTGTCAGCACTGCCTTTACACTGGCTGAATATCAGTCAGTTACACCACCTTCAGCCATAATATCTCCAATTATTTCATAAATCCAAGGTGTAACCAAGATGATGGGTATTTTTGAGAACATAAATGTTCCTATATGCATGAAGAAAAAATCATATGAACAGTCATTTCTACATAAATGTAGTGTTCTTATTTAAAATTCACAGCAAAAAGAAAGGAAAACGCAAGGTTTTCTTTGCGCTTGCACCCACAAATTGATGATCAGCAGAAGAAGATCCTGTTCATAATGAGTATATAACAATGATGTAGCAACTTTGGCACGCATCTTACTGTAAAGTGTGGGAGCCAGTGAACATGCCTTTGAGTTGGGGTTGATCGGAGTGGGCTCCCCCTGAGATTCATTGCCCTTTGGTATGATCTGTCCTGGTTTGAATTCCCCGGTTGGCTTTCAGCCTCGTCACTCCCCCAGGGCTCTCCCATTGGTCCCCGTTCCCTGATCCCTCCTTTCCCCCGGCCCTGGGAAAAAACCCTCGGTGCCCCATTGTCCTCGGTATTTGCTTCCCTGCCCTTTGAGGGTGAAGATGTAATGAACTCTCGGAATGAAGGAAAAGCAAATTCCCTTCCCGCCTCTTTGCTACTGACTATAATACCGAACCTGCCTGTGCATTCACGGAGCTAGGCAGGGACGGTATTTATCGTAAAGAGTGAATTATTTCTATGCAGCCTGACAACCACCCAGACTGGCACTACCCTCTTTATAGCTTGGATCAAAACTACGCACATGACAATCAGGCCACTGATAATCAGACCACTGAAAAGCAGATGTTGGGCCTATGGGCTCTGCTTTTCATATTATTTCTTTTTGAAGAGGAAAAGTAACAGCATCTTTCATATTCCATTTTCAATATCAAAATAAGGTCACTTAGTCAATCATGTCATTCCATTACATTATTTCTCATTCCTTGATCAAAGGTCAAAAAATGTTTAATGGCTGTCAGTTTTTAAGTGGTCAACACTACTCACCATTGGGAATGGGTTGAAGAACTCAGAGCTGTTGCACCGTGTGCATGACAGGGTTGTCTCTGCAGCACCATGCTCAGTTAAGATGAGAGTTCTCATCAGAATGGCTACAACTGAATAAAGCTGAATTACTGCAGAGGTAGTGGAAATTCAAGGAGCAGCATCAGAGTTACTTGTATGGCCAGAAGGTATCAATCAGGCATTTCCAGGAGAGATGAACTAAATGAGAAAAGATGACATTTATGCATGTAACTGAGATGATTTTTTAACTAAGATATCTGTTGCCCTCATGGGTATGATGGTAGAAGTGGATAATAGCAATTTAAAAGGCTAACCCGATCATAACCTTTCAATATTGTTAAAGAGAGTAACCTGAACTTATGAAGAGCTCCTTTGATCCCCTCATTCATCTTTCTTAGTTCCAAAATTTGTATAAAGGGGGAAAGAAAGTTGCATTCTCAATTACATATACTTGAAGTGGATGAATATTGTTGGATTTTTATTGAATTTATTAAGGATATTAAGAGACATTAAGAGTGTCATACATGGAGATTGTGCATCCCAACGCTGAAGGACCTCTTCCTCATATGTCTACCAATTTCAATAGGTTGTCTCTGAAAAAAAACCTACCAACCTGAGAAATAACTGCTGGAACTAGCTCAAATTGCATCATTTTAACTACTTTGGGCAGCTAAAAAAATAAATGAAGCACTTTGCTATATGTTTAATGTTCATTTCTACCAATACACGTGGAAGAAGTAATGCTCTGAATACTTTTAATTCTGTGGTGACACAAAACAGCAAGTGCCAAATAACAAGCAAAGCAAACTTCTTTTGATGAAAGAAGTCAACAGAGTCCCATGCTACTGAAGGAGGGAGGTGTTAATTACAGACCTCATGGTTACCGACCTGCCAAGAAATTATACGTATAATATTCAAATTCAAATGCATTATTTCCTGATTCTTACACATTCACATATTTAGAGTAAGGTCAACACTTCATGTTAAATTCTGTTTTATCTGCCAATACAAGGGAGAACATAAGGCAGTAAAAAACTCAATTCAGTCTTATCAGTATTGGAACTTATTTAGTTCTTATTAGAACTATTTATTATTAAAATATCCATAGACCTAAAGACAAAAGCAAGCTTGAAGCAACATGATACACAAAGAGAAGCCAATGAAGCTCCAATCAGTAGTATCAATTTTCATTCATGTGCAGCAGCAAGTCCAGCTCTGGTTCAGGTGGAAAGGGCTGGTCCCAGTGGCCAGCTGTTGCCCCAGGGATCTAAGGCCCAGGTTAGGGCAGGATTTAAGTGCCAGCCATCCTTCACTATTTTAGAGAAATGCCACTCCACTGTGACAGCAGCTGAAGGCTCCTACATTCCTCTTGAATGATGTGTTTGAGTCCCTGGGCACTGCTAGGCAGTACCTTCAGTAGTGCTTCCTTGTTGGATGCACTTTGCACAGGTAAAGGCTTACTCTACCCAAACCTACTTGGCATTCAGGTGAGGCTCCTGTGTGCTCAAGTCTTTTTGAGACGTCAGTCCTGACTTCGAACATCCCTTATGCTAATTATAATAGCCATGTGAAGTTTAGTCTGTATTTGAGTAGACTGAGTCTTGTCACTGAAACTCCCTGGGAATTCCCGTACACAGCCTATTTAGTAGTGAGGGATTAATTTGAACACATTGCAGCCATCTAGCCATAGTCAAACTTCCAATCTAAGTGACATTACCTCAAAGACACTTCCAGAAGATGATTAATGCCATGTACTATGTGCACCTCTCAGATCCTCTTTTCTCTCTCTTGATCATGGAAGGAGCTTAGGTGCCTCACATAGCCTATAATCAAGGAAAAAAAAGAAGAATTTAATGTTAAAGCTATTTAACTTGACACTTTGGTTTCTTGTAATTTGTTATGTTTTGTGTATTAATTAGTTTCTTTATGGGAAGTGTTTGTTTTGTTACCCATGGTCATTAATATACTTGGACAAGCTGTCATAAGCTCAATACTAAGAAAAGCACCTTTGCATTTGAAAACTTAAGCCTGTGGTGTCTTACTGGTGCTGCTTTCACATATTACATCTGGCTGGAAATAGACGATTTTAAAGCACAGTTTTTAAAAAAAGCAGAGGAAAGCAGCAGGTAAAACCATGTGAGAGAGTACAGCGAATAGGAGGGATACAGCTTTATGCTGATAATTTTATTCTTTCAGTGTCAAGTGACTTGCATTATCCTTTCTGCAGCTAAAATTCCTTTGTGTTTATGTTAGTTAATCAAACAATACAAGTCAGTTTTTTTCTCCAGAGGCAAAGGACTTTTCGTGAAGGCCTTTAAACCGTGTACTAAAATCCAGATGCATGGAGTTAGCTGTTGATTTTCCTTGAATGTTTAAGCACACATGCAAATTAGCTCAGAACCTTTTCTATCAGAAAATGGTCACATAAAGTAATTAAAAGTTAGTTATCAGCGATTCTTTTTGCCAATAATTCATTCTGTATTTATTAATAATGATACAGTGGAAGGATTTCATTAGTACATAAAATTCATTAAACAAATATTGCACATGTCGTGTAACTGAAGTTTGAGCTTAGTTCAGATTTGAAGAGGTACTTCAATTCTATTTTTGCTACCATTTCTTGTGTTCTTATGCTGTTCTTCAGCATAAAGTTTTAACATACTATTATGGATACACCAAAAAAAGGGAAGATTCAAAATATTCAGATAGAAAGAAGGAGAATGATTCCCACTGATTTTTAATAAATTTTATGCCTAACTGTTATTTATGTCTGTAAAGTACTTCCTGAAGTGATTTAAATCAAACAAAAACTAGAATGTTCAAACCCTAGTGAATACAAGCAAACTTGGTGCCTGCAGGTCAGGATTTTAAACCTGACTGCTATTTTGGTACTTTTATAGTCTGCTTGCACATCATATCCAAGCTTTTAACAATAGATATGCCCTTCTGTCCTCACGAAATGAAAAATATTGGGTGAGTTATTTTTGGTTTTCCTGCCCCAACTCCAAAGTGCGAGGGAAAACTCATGCTGAATTTTTGGCTATCCTTATTTCACAGCTAGTACCTAGCACCAGAGAGGGCTGTGCTCCTCTGCCTTGTAAAACTATCCGTCACTCCCCTCTGCAGCTGGACAGGAGAGTGAAAATATAATGAAGGGTTCATGGGTTCATAAGTACCAGGAAAGATCACTCATCAAATACTGTCGTGATATAAACAGACTCAAATTAGAGATATTAATTGAATTTGTTACTAACAAAATCAGAGCAGAATAAAGAGAAGTAAAATAAGACCTTAAAAATACCTTCCCCCTACTCCTCCCTCCTTCCCATCTCTACTGCCTCCCCGAGCAGCGCAGGGAGATGGGGATGGGGGTTATGGTCAGTTCATCACAGGTTGTTTCTGCTGCTGCTCAGGGAGACGAGTCCTTCCCCTTCTCCAAATGGGGTCCCTCCCATGGGAAATAGCTCTCCATGAACTTCTCCAATGTGAATCCATCCCACGAGAGACAGTTCTCTGCAAACTGCTCCAACATGGGTCACTCCTCCACAGAGTGAAGTCCTCCAGGCACAGCCTGCTCCAGCATGGGTTGCAAGTCCTACCAGGAAACCTGCTCCAGCACAGGCTGGATCACAGCCCCCTTTCAGGCATCCAGCTGCTGTGGCATGGGTCTCCTCCACGGGCTGCAGGTGGATCTCTGCATTCCCATGGATCTCCATGGACTTCAGGGGCACAGCTGCCTCGCCATGGTCTGCACCACGGGCTGCAGGGGAATCTCTGCTCCAGCACTTGGAGCATCTCCTCCCCCTCCTTCTCCAGCAGCCTTGGTGTCTGCAGAGCTGTTCCTCTCACATGTTCTCACTCCGCTCTTCTCTGGCTGCGATTACAGCTGCACAATCACTTTATTTCTCTTCTTAGCTATGTTGTCACCAAGACATAACCATCATTTCTGATTGGCCCAGCCTTGGCCAGCGGCATGTCCATCTTGGAGCCAGCTGGGATTGGTTCTGCTGGAGATGGAGGAAGCTTCTGGCAGCATCTCATAGAAGCCACCCCTGTAGCCCAAACCTGGCTGAACAAACTCAATACACTACCATATGGTGTGAGGCATTTGCTCTTTCTCCAGAAGTCATCCCATGCCGGAGAGTCATGAATTTGGTGGTTATGATTCCAGTGCACTTACTATTAGAGGTCCTGCTAAAACTGAATAAATCATACCTGAACTTCCAAAGATCTTCTGAAAGTGCTCAAGTAATATGAGAGATAAAATTTATTTTTATAGTTCTTCATGGAAGAGGTTTCGGAAACCAGAGTTAACTTCAATCCCTAACAGCCAAGATTTTACCTGAAAGTACTTGAGAGAGCTCCCTGTGCCTCAGCAGTCAGAAAGACGGTTATTAGCTGCCCATAGTCAACAGAATATGCCCACAGTCTCTCTCCTAGTCTATTCTGGGGTGCTACGTTTCAGACAGAAGAGCGTCGCCGTCACACCGAGGACAGGTAGAGAAACAACACAGAGTCCAGGCTCAGGGATAAATGGAAGCAATTTAATAATTTTTCCAAAGGCTTTTATATGTTAGTTCACAAAAGTGTGTTAAATGGCATAAGGTAATTGGTCCTTTGGCCATCCACCCCTTGAGGGGATTGGCCAAATTCTAAGACATCCATTTCTAAATATTTTTCTAGTTAGAACCATAGCAATACTGCAAAAACAACCTGCAGGTGTGTAACGGGTTCAGTTTGTAAACTGGGCAGAAACACCAATTAAGTGTAGTGGTTTAGTTCAAATTATCCATTACTTACTTATTTTCCTTCTGTGAGATAAGAATTAGGAGAAAACAAAGCAGGCACAAAACTTAAAAGAATATGAAGAAGTTTATTAACAGACCTAAAAGAAAGGGAAAAAAAAAAGCTAGACTAAACTTTCAGAACACTTCTCTCTCTACCTTCCTCCCTTCTCCCTTGACAACATAAAAAGACAATTCTTGAGATTTCAGTCAGTTCACCACCTCTATAATAATTTCGTTTTCAGTTCACTTAGGGAGAGGAGTCTCTCTTGCTCATGCTATGGAGACATCTCCACAAGAAACAGTTTCTCGTGGCTTCAATGTCACGCAAAACAGCCACCCGGGATGGTTTTCTGCTTGCATGTGAAAGTCCCTTCCCTTGACTTACAGCTTTCCCCATAATTGCTTTCAAGGGTTCCTTTAGCTAATGAGGTACCATTTTTCAAGGATGAGCTGTTCACAAGCAAAAGGTTCTCTTCACTTATCAAGGTGCCTGAGAGGGGTAAGAACACTATCTCTGGGAGCATCTTCATCTCTAGGAATAGAGGTCATCTTCTTCCCTGGGATCTCTGTTCAAGTTTCTCATCAAATTACAGCTACTTCAACATTTGCTTGTTTTAGCACAGGTACTTGTGCTTATGATTACAGTTTGAATGCTCTATCCCCCCATGCTTTCATGAAATTACAACAGGTATTCTGATGTACCATAGTCCATCACCATAGCTTTACAATAGAATTTCAGCTTCTAGGACTGAAGCATCTCCTCATTCTCCTCTCTCGGGGTTTCAGCTCTTCCTTCCTCACTGACTTTGGCATCTTTATGGTGTTTTCTTCATGCGTCTTCACCTTTCCCTTTCTTCCGACCTGGGAGAGGATTGATATCGGCAGGCTTCATCTGTTCTGGAGGAATTTTACAGCACTAAAACAGTTAATCTCACCCAGGCCTTGCAGCTGGAATTCGCCTCTTGCTATGGGTCACCTGATTTCTGCCGGGTGGCGGCCAGAGCCCGTTTCGGTGTAGCATTTCATTTCAGCGGCCGCACTGGCAGGGGGCCTGGCCGAGCCGCGCCGCGGGGCCGCCTGCACGGAGCAGGGCCGCGGGCGGAGCAGGGCCGTGCGCCTCCGGGGTGGCCGTCTCCTGGCCGGCCCGGGCCGCCCTGAGGGGAATGCACCGGCTGTCCATGGAGCAGAAGCGGCTGAGATCTCAGCCAAGCCGCGCCGTGGCCAACCCGGCCGGGCCACGCCAAGCACGGCCCGGCCCGGCCCCGCTGGGCCATGCTGCGGGCCCCCAAGTTACCTGTCTGAGCACCGGAAGGAAGAGAGAGTTTCCCGGGCTTTGTTCGTTCTTAAAATGTGGATCACAGAGGCGTGTCAAGCTCTTTAAGTGGCTTTAAAAAGTTGCCAATATTCAAACTAGCCAGCTGATTGGTTCTATTGGGTCCAGAGGAATCTGTAAGCACCTCTTTGCAAAGAATCACTTCCGTGGCTGATGGAGCCCTCCTTAAGTACAACTCCCCGCTACACTAAACCATGACAAGGTGCAAGAAGTTTACAAACCTGTAACATTGTTTTAAATAATTTGCATGAGAAAGACAGAGCTCTCACAAAATGCTGCAGAGGGCTGAAGAAATTCCCTGCTGAAGCTCTTTTAGTATCCACAGAAGAGTTTAGGATGTTAGCAGCTGGCAGAGGCAAAAGATTTTTTTGATGACTTATGTATGTACTAATACATGGATTATTCTCATTCTTTAGGATTCACTGTAGAATTTGCCATCCAAATGGAAGTTAACGGATCTGATCCAGCGATGTCTCTTTTTTCTGGTACTTTATACTTCACTAACTCCTAAAACCTAGTAAATCTGGGTTGGTGTTAATCTATTGGTAATTTTAAGTGTAAGACCCATCCTCTCTAAGGTCAAGACGTCTGAAATGGTAAGAGAAAAAGAAGGGAAAGATGAAGAAGAATGGGTTTCTACAGCCTTCAGCTTCCACAGTAACAAAGGGATTTGTAGCAAAAGTTCAGAGTACATTTCAGGAGAGAATATAAAACATCATACAACATTTCAAAGAAAGTTGGAGGTGTCAGAAATGCATTATCAGAAGAAACATGATAAAAGTTAATCAACACATCTTTTTTTCTTTCTGATGTTTTTTATCTGAGACATTTCTAACAGAAAGTGAGGTATTTTGTTCTGTATAACCACATTTCCCTAGCAACAGATTTAGACCTATCCATGCCCTAGAGGGCTCCTCTTCTCTAGACCTGAGTCATTGTTGAAATACCCCATGTGGTATGTAACAAATTCCTTATTTCTTGCAGATACTGTTTTCTCACTATCTATTTATCATGAACTAGTTTCCTGATTTATATGACTGACTTTATGAAAATTATTCATTTCCTTTTAAATTTTGACAAAATCATCAAGTCAATCATCATACAATTAATTTTATCCAAAGTCTGTGGGTTTGATTACACAGTGTTTAATCAAATAAGGAGTGATATTTCATGGGTAGCATTATTTGCAGTTGAGCTGATGAGCAGAGCAACTGAAGAAGCCAGAAAACAGAGCAATAACAGGAAAGGTAGTTGGGACAAGTAATGCATGACGTAAAGGCTGTGATGAAAACTGAGGCAGCTACCCAAAAATTTAAAGCTTTGTGTTAACATTGAGTACATATAAATTAGTCACACAAGAGCTATCACCTGACATGTGTTCAATTTCCATGTGTTCTGAAAAGTAGGGATAGAGCTGAAGAAGAATGAGTATTTGAAGGAAAAGCAGATAAAAAACAAGTTTCAGGTACAACTGAGCCCTTGCAGATACCTGCTGAAAACAATGCCTGGAAAACAGATATATGTTCAAGAACAAAAGATTTATGAGCAAGGCCAAGGAATGTGGTGACTGGTAGAGCAAGGAGCTGTTGACTGTCAGATTAGGTAAAAGGATTAATCCATGTTATTTCTTCTTTGACACAATCACAACGAGTCACAGAAAGCCACCAACTTCAACAAAAATCAAGATGGTAATAATGGTTTAGTGACAAAAATAAACGTTCTGAAACTCAAAAAACTTTGTTCTGCCTATTGTTCTACCATATCTGAGAGGATGGACAGAGAAGAAAATACTACATGAATAAGCATGAAACTGCCCCTTAAGCATACTCTTATTTTATGTGGTTTTTATGCTCCCATGTGTATGTCCCAAATACATTTGAGGCATTTTATTTTTCTGGGTAAACTTCTTTCATTGCCTTTAATTCAGCTGTATATTTGATACAATAGTAGGAGTTTTGTGTTCCTTATTAAAAGGCTTCACAAAGTATCCTGTCAAAATTCTTGACATCAAGACATCCCAGTCTCGTAAGTATTTTGTAAGAATCCTAGAATTAGCTCTCAAATAGCTTTCAGTTCAAGAAACCGAACACACCAAGTCTTTTAACACAGACTTAACACAGACTCATAAATCTGTCTATCTATATATAGACATCTTGTGTCAAACCCGGTAATTTCTGTCTATTAACCGTCCGCTGAACTTCCCAGTTACGTCTATCAAGAGATCCGTTTCTTTTTTTTTATTTTTTTTTTTTACTTCCATAGCAGCAATTAACAGCACAAAAGAGAAGATAACAGAGAAAGTTGGGAAGTACCATAGGTTTCAGATCAGACATGAAGGTGTTTTTGTTTAAGATCTGCAGGGAAAGAGCAAACTTGAAGGGAGAAAGTAAGTTATATACAATATTATGGCCTTTGAAACCAATTTGAGCCAACATAATTCAACAGGTGATTTCAGTGATGACCCACTCTTCTGTGAAATAGTAACATAGTTAGCTGGCTAGTTTGCAGAAGTTATTAGTGGAATATTACTTGAAAGAATCTAGGACTTTTCAGATAAAATATATTTGCTAGTTACTGCTTCACTGACTGATGACAAAGAAGTGAAGCACGCACCAAGGCCATCCACAGACAGTTTGGTTTCCTTACGAAACAGGAACATGCATAATAGAGAAATAATGGGGGGGAAAAAAGTTCCTTATATTCTATTATAATGAAATAAAGGAAGCAAATGTTGTTTCTGAATAAAACTGTGCTGTCTGTGGTGTTCAAGAAATCTGTTTTTCACAGGCAGTGTTGAACTTCACTGCTAAGAGCCTTGGAGGACTGCTAAGAGTGTTGGTAGTATATAGCCTTTTTGCACAAACACTTGTGCTTTAACTTGCAGTAAAGTGCAGATATTTAAACTACTTTAAAAGTTAAATTAATAGCTCATATTTTGGCTATGACCATGGATCTACTAGGAATTTATTTCACTGGACCCTTTTTGAACAATACGTTTGGTTTGAATGTGACCTTATTATTGTTAACTGCCATCCCTTATCTGCTTAGAATATCACCATGGATTTTGCAGGACATTCCCACTTCCCTCCTTGTACAAGCTTCTTGCCATCTCCTGTGTATCCTTAGATGGGTTTATTTTTTGTTTATATATGGATTCTGGTTCATTATCTGTCAAAAAACCCCATGGATTTCTTTATCCTAAACTCTCTACTCTGCTATCAGAAACTTTGCCAGTGTTTTTAAAATAACACCCCTACAATGGCAATAGTGCTTAATATTGGCAAATTCCCAGAGATATTTTGTGAAGTTTTCAAATGGAAACAAGAGTCTCAGTTTCAGGAATATGCAGCAAGGAACAAAATATCAAGCTAAGTTGATCTCAAAGGTTCAGCTGCAATGCCAGCTGATTTTCTTCAAAAGAAGCAAGATATTTGTTTTTCCTTTGCTGTTCTGCTGAAAGCATCATTGTTCTAAAACAGGTTGATACAAATTTGGAAAGAGCAATGACAACATATGGGGTTTTTACATGTTAACATTAAAACTTTGTACTGATACTTTGTGCTACAATGCAGACTTCGACTTCTGCGGGAATTTTGCCTGGCTGAGTGTTAGAGTTCCATTTCTTTAACCCAAGTTTCCTAATGATTTCCTCTGTTTCCAATTTTCAAACTTCTGCATCTGTCCCTGACCAATACTAATTAGGGTACTCTCTTTAAACTCTCATCTGCTCCACCAAGTGTTTTAAAGGATGCCAAGCACACCATCTAAATTTTGTGTGCAGCTTCTGCCATCTCCTGTATATCTGTTTAATCTCTGGCAGGTTTGCAAAAAGCAGGAGAGGAGGAATAAATTAATGTTTATGGGCAAAACCAGTTAGAGAATAGCAGCGTTACAACGTACTGATTCTTCCTTCAGGAAAAACAATCAAACCAAACCAAACCAGAAAACTCCTGTTCATTTAAATCTAATTGTATTGATTATATATTTAGATGAAGAAAAAGCTTTTCTTTTTACACTGTGTCATCTTCATAAGTGGAAAGTATTTAACAAAAAATGCAAAGTGGGAAATGTTTGAAGAATGTTCTGGTTTGGGAGATGAGTATTTTTTTTTTTACTTGGTGCAGGGCATTATGGTAAAGAGATTTCATAAAGTTACAAGAACAATGACAAATTTCTTGGTTGCACACGCTTTGAAATCAGTATTTAGTGTCACTACAGAGATCTGTCTAGAATTTAGTTATGATTAGTTTTATGAGACCTTCCCAATCGTATTAAATGAGCTAAATAGCAACTAAGGGCTAACCCAAACCCCACTGAAGTTATGTTATTCATCTACTCAGACAAGAAATCCAATCTCTCTTTCCTGCACAGGTTTCAGGTCACCTACAAATGAGCTTTTTCTTTCTTGTTTACAGGAGTTCTCCTGAGCTTACCTTGCAAAAGGTTTTACTCTCAGAGAAACCTTCCCTCCAATACATCATCTTCTCTCTGTGTTGGGCTCATGTACATCTTTCTTCTAAGATTCCCAAAGAGCCAAGAAGAATTACATGAAAAGGAAAGGAAGAAGGAGGAATTTGCAGATGCATGGAAGACAGAGTGATCAAATGTTAAACTGCAGTCTCCTTTTCTGCTGCTGCTTTCTGAGGACAGACCATGTTGATTGACGTTAGATCGCAGACTGCCCTGCTGTTCAGAGAAAAAGCATCTAAGCAGTAATTCAAGAAAAAATGGCCAATTGAAGATGCCACTATTTTTATATAATAAGAAAAGACAGTTTCAAATGGTTCAGAAGGGCTGTATGATTATTTATGTTGTACGTTTTAAAGATACCAGAGGAAATAGCATTTTCCTACATGAGACCCAAAATCTGCAGTAAGTTCATCTTTTAAAAAACAACTTTTTCAAAAAAGCTGTGTACAGAACTGTGACTCACCACTCCTAAGTAGTTTAAGAGAAGAAGGCTAAAGTAAAAAGCTAAGAAATAAAGGCAAGCCTAGTGTCTAGCCTCTTCCACACATTTCTGCCTTGCTTCCTACCCAGGAAAGATTCAGAAGAGTTTATAAAGATGAAGAATCACAGCCATATAAAACTTTAAGGAGGCAAACAGGAAAAGCTACTTTGAATGTCTCCATAGGCCCCTTAAGGTCTTAATTACTAGTCAAAAATCACTGAGCAGACTAATTGAAAATGAAGTGTAGGAGAAGTGAAATCTAGCCTTATTTGAGTCACTGGGAGTCTTATCAACGCTGACAACAGCAGAATTTCACACAGGATGTTTACTCTTGCCATCCTGGTAAATAGCTCAGCACCTTTTTTATGACGCTCACTGGGAGATTTTGTAGCAGCCCAGTACACCAAATCTTACATCCTGATCCTTGCTGTGTGGTACAGTCACAGTGAATGTGAGCACATCTGTGTAGACAGAGGGGACAATAGTCACATGTTTGTAAGATTGCTTGGACTTTTACAAATGGGAAGCATTAAAAGACTTACATGAACATTATTACTATGCCTTGCATATAGGTAACCCCTAAATTCTACGCAGACTTTGGTTCTATGAGAATTTAAAATTATGTTTTGACTTGTTCCTTTTTTACAGCCATCATCTATTTGACTGTGCAAGGGTCCCTTTAAAGTAAGAAACACAGTGCAGACAATTTTGCTGCTTGTTTATATCTACTTACTGTAATTTTTATTTAAATAATATTGAAACAAAATTAACATTCTAGCTTGAATTGTCAGTTTGATGTTTGCAGCTTTCAAAAAAGAAAAAAGATGATAAGGATTAATATTTAAGAGCACAAAGAAATTGTGACAGAACATTTTGATTAGAAAGTAGATATTGTCAGGTATTAAAATTTGACACCTCTTTATTAAATAGAAAATATGCTATCTGAATGAAAATGCTCTATTTTCCTTTCCTATACAGCTATGCATGAATGTGCTTCAAATCTTCCCCCTAAACTAGAGTAAGGAGCAGTAACATTATCCGAACCAGCGTTCAATGAAAGCACAGAAATACTGGAGATCTTGAGCATCAAATTCCTCCTGAAGGGAAGAGGAGGGGAAGGCACAGATCTCTTCTCTGCAGTGACCAGTGAGGGACAGGACACGATGGAATGACATGAAGTTTTGTCAGGGGAGGTTTAGGTTGGATATTAGAAAAAATTTCTTCACCCAGAGGGTGGCTGGGCACTGGAACAGGCTCCCCAGGGCAGTGGTCATAGCACCCCGGCTGACAGCTCAAGAACTGTTTGAGCAATGCACCCAGGCACATGGTGGGATTCTTGGGGTGTCTGGAGCAGGACCAGGAGTCAGACTTGATAACCCTTGTGAGTCCCTTCAACTCAGAATATTCTATGATTCTGTGAACACAAAAGTATTATTCATATATATCTTTGTGTCATTTAAAATTCACAAAAGCTGGCACACAAACATCAATTTCATGGTTTTGATTAAGATCATTATTTTTGTTATTGCTGTAACTTGTACTTTTTCTCACTAAAGTGAAATTTTGTCAATATTTATCTTTTAGCCTGGAAGGTTGAAAGATAAGCTTTTCTCAATACACATTTCTAGAGTGACTCCAGAAGGGCATTCTTGCAACAGGAATGTACTCTGTAATTGATACAGAAAAACAAAGAGCAAGCCAGGCACAAGGGAACTCCGTGTTCATAGGTTCTGCTGATTGCAGTTTTCTCCATCTTTCTCTCTCTCTCTTTCTCTTCCTACTCTGTTATTCCATTTAATTTCTTCACCCACATTTCCAGACAAAATCTTTATTGAATAGAAGATGAACTATGCTGTCTAGATTCTCACTACTTGGCAACAGCAGAAACAGCAGAAACCTTGCCCCTCTGAGATTAGTAACTAAAAGGCATCTGTTCATTTCAGAAATTAGTCATGATTCAATATATTAATTCAATTTATTAAAAAGGCAGGATATTTTGTGAAGGAAACTTCCCTGTCTGTCCCGCCGGGAGCCCCTCTGTCAGTCACACTCGCACACCTGAGCTGGGACCGAGGCCCCTTCACAGCTACACCCCCACACTCACACAGTCACACCAGGCTTCCGAGCTGCCTCAGCCCCAGCTTTCCCACAGCAGAGCCTCAGATGAACCAATCCTTAAAATAACTTAGTCTTGGTGAAATAACACAAAACCAGCTCAAGCTGGTGCCTCCGAGGAGAGACCCCAAAAAAAGGAAACTGAGCATTTATCCCTTCAGAGTCCTCACAGACACAGGAAAGTCCTTGGCTCCTGCCATGTCTCTGAGTGTCCAGTCCCCTGGCCGGGCCACAGGTCCCCAGGCCCTTTGTTGTCCAAAGGGTTGGCAATTCCCAGCCTCTTGCATCGGGCTCCCAGAGCTCAACCTGCGGCTCCCACTGCAGCGGCTCACCGAGATACCAGCACTGAATGGATTCCTTGACAATTTGACTAAGGGGTTTATTGCTTTGCTTTTCCTTCTCCATTATGATAAAGATTTCAATTTTTTTGCAACATTATAGTATCTAATAAGATTTTTTAAAACATGTAATTCTAAATGATGTTTTCCTCAAAAGCTAACTAGTTTCTCACTAATGACCATATCAAGTTTTAGGAATAAAGTTCTTTTAATGTCAGTTTCTCAAAAGCCTTGAAAGCAGATATTACTGATACACCTAAAGTTAATCTATTTTCTCTCAAAACAGACCCCAGTGTCTTCAGAAAAACAAGCGACAGATGGGTTAATAAATTTTTATTTATTAAATGATAAGTATATCAGATTTAAGAAACAAGGGAATCCGTACTCTGTGTGTGTGTGGATGACACTAAATTGTGTTTCATCATGCTTAGCACTATCTGAACAAACAACACTGTAGTGTTCAGCCAGTGTGAATTCATTTAGTCTACTGGGCTCTGTATTTGAAATCCTGTATAAAAGAAAACTTCAAGGAAAATGGTATTTTCACTTAAATTATACTTTTTCCTGTGCAGGCAGTGAACTACATTTACTATGTAGATCACAGCACTTCCTTGTGGCAAGACTTTGGTAAATGAGGATAAAAGAAATAAACAACAGTTTCCTGAAAGGCAATTTATAAATAAATACAATATTTCTTAATGGATTTTATATTAATATATCTTCATATACATAGCCCGTGGTCATATGTTATCCATTTATTTGTTGTGCTAAGGTAACAACTATTACAAACTGTAATGCATGTCTGGATAAATGAATATTTAGCCAGTTGTTTATCTTATAGCAAGATCCAAAGCATGTTTCACAGTACAATGATGGTAATTCTGAAAGGAACAATCACTAAGGTGGACAAGGAGTGGACAAGGAGTGGATAAGGAGTGGACAAGGAGACTCTAGAGGAGTCATTGCCTATGAAAGATCAGGGTTTGTGGCAACTTTTACAATGGATAACCAAGACAAGACAATTCTGCAAGCAATTTTCGTGTTGCATAATTACACAGGCTCAGTTTGTCCCATTACATTTTTATTCCATAATGCACTATAAAACCAAATGCCCTTCAAAATCTTCTACATTGATGTGGGAATTTAGAGTCCCACATTGAAGTCCATCTTCAATTCAATTTGTTAATTTTATGGGACAACAGAGATGAATACAGATATCATCTTCCAGTGAGTCTCCACATGATGAGGTCAAAGCAATGAAGGGAAGTAAATTTAGATACTATCCCACTCCCTTAATGACAAACAATTAAAGCACAATACCCCCCGATTGAGTTGTCTTGAGTTAAAATTAACACTTAGGTAAGAAAGTAGAGAGAGTACCTTAGCTAAATAAAACAGAACCACACTAATCTAGGAATTTTATCATAGTGCTAGTAAACAAAGATAGTAATACATAAATGACAACCTTTCTAGCTACATATGAAGGACTTAGACTGCTGATGTGTTAAAAGTCTCTCTCAATTTTAAAACCCAGCATTGTTTTGGAACCTCGCCCTTCACCTGTGGGAATCCAGAGTGCAGAGAATATTTCTCTGCCTGTTTTGAAGGGTTCTACCCCCCTGGACGACACTGTTCTTGACCTTTGTCCATGGAGAAAATTGCCTACCCTCTGGGAAGAAATCGAATCTACACTGGTGTGAACTAGGTGATAGAATATTATGTAAGATTGTCACAGAGTGAAAAATTTAGAGGTTTTGGGTTTGTTAATATAGTAAATAGATAAAAAGCAAAAAACTTCAAAATGGAAGATTTTTGTTGTTCTCCAGACCTTCTTCTTCTCCTTCTTCTTCTTCTTCTTCTTCTTCTTCTTCTTCTTCTTCTATTACTCCATATTCTGCAGTAGAAGTAGTTTAGAGTGATTGGATAAAGAATTCCGCAGTTCCTGTCTACGTGACAAAGTGATTTATTGAACATTGGTGGAAAAGTGAAAATATCTTTTGTTTTAAGTTTTCATTGGGTGGTTTACCTTTAAAAAGACTGTGTAATCTTGATAATTTGGCTTTCTTTTGCATTCTCTGCTTTGTGCTGTGTCTAGGTCACGTCAGTGACTATTTCTCTGACAAGACTTAATAAACAACTATCTGAAAGCAGAGAACGCTGAAAGTCTCGTTCGTCTCTTGGACTTCTGGCAAAAACTCTAAAAAATCTCCCCCATCCAGGGAGGTATAATTAAGGCATGGAAAGTGTCATTCACCTATACCATTCCCTTCAAACAGAAATACTTCTTGGGAAGCAGGAAGACCTCTAAGTTTGTCTATGCATTTGCTGGAGAAAGCAGTAAAAGGTAGCAATGATGATTATATTAATTTTGAAATCTAGCAGTTGACCTATTAGCTGATAATTAAATACAATTGACATAATTAGATTTAGTCATAAAATGTGCGCTTGCCCATAATTAGATTTATTCATAACGTGCACTTTCGGACTGATTTGCTTTTTCTGTGACTATTTTAATATTGGTCTTAAGACCAAATTCACAGTGTATTACTTATTGGACAAATATGGTGAGTGCTGGAGCAGAAGAGACAGATAAAAAATATGGAAACTGAATTCTTTCTAGATCTATATCATACATAGATTTTATCAATTCTAAATACCTACAAGAGAAACAGAATTTCAGGCACATTGGCTGCAATATTGCAGAAGGATCTCATTATTTTTTGTAGGAATAAACAGAGATGTTGCCAGGTACTCTTGGTGGAGAACTGGCCACTTAGAGACAAAAAAAAGGAGGAAGAGCTGCAGAACTGTCTTCTTCCTGAAGCTACAAGAATTCAAGTTTAGTCAAATAAAAGAAGGAAAATGAGGCAGGTCTTTTAAGGCTTACCTGAACCCCAGCTCAGAGGCAGTAAAGAAATAGAATCACAGAATCTTTTAGGTTGGAAAAACCTCTAAGATCAAGTCCAGTCATTAACCCAGCACTGCCAAGTCCACCACTAAACCACATCCCTACGTGTCGCATCTACATGTCTTCTAAATACCTTCACAGATGGTGACTCAACCACTTCCTCGTTCCAGTGCCTGATAACCCTTTTGGCCTAACTGTTTTTCTTACCTACTTTTTCTCCTTTCAAGATATTAGAGCTGTCAAAAGATAATTCAGCACATGAAGCTTTTTTTCTAAGGCACAGCAGAAAAGCAGACAGTGACAATAGCAAGCAAAGGGACATTACTGAAAACTTGTGACACAAGCACCTGCTTTAGTCATCAACACGTGGCATGTATGTGCCTGCTGCCCCAAAGTATTTCCCTGCTGCTCCTTCTGCTGTTATGGACCACAAGCACTGTTCTAATTCAGGAAATTATCAAAGGATACAAACTCTTGTTTATACGCATACCAGTGCTGCTGGAACAGACAGACCCCAAGAGAGAAATGATTTGAGCCAGTACAACTCAATTTCAAAACCTTTTTAAATGTCACCCAAGAAAAACTGATGTTGGAAGCCTGATACATGTGTGTCCAAATAACCTCCCTTCCATTTCAGTCACAGGCATGGAGGGGAGCTTGGAAAGTAAAAAGGGAAAACTGGGATTTCAATAAAGAAACTGGTACACATGTTTTTGGCAAAGGACAAGGTATTCTGTGGGTTTCTTTGCAGAAGGTTAAGCACAGATGTGTGTATTCCCCGTGACTTCCCAAGCAAACACAGCTTTGAAACAAGGAAGATAACTTTGCTTTGTGCCAGTTCCTATCCTGATTAAAAGCAAAGCTCATTGAGCACTATCTCCTCTCTGGCTTCCTCTCGTATTTTGTGTAGGAATAGGTGGTCTCATATCCCAATTTAACTCATGTAGGAAACTTACAGGTGGAAACAGGTGGGCATAGCAGGGAATCGGTCACAGTTTTATAGTCTTTTCCAAAGGAACAGCTGCCTCAATTACCTCTGCCTTAATGCCCTTTAATCATTGATATACATATATATAGGTATATATGTGAGAGTGTTTATATATATATATATATGCATAGGTATGTGTATATGTCTGTGTGTGTTCATATACACATTGTATTCTATTCTATTCTGAAGGACAGGTCTCTATAAAGGTAGTCCCTGGCAATATGCAGAAAGCAGGGAAAGGCGATTGAAAGAGGAAGGCGTGGTGGCTTCAGGTGTGGCTCTCCCAGCCACAGTGCCAGGAGTGCTTGGAGAGGCTGGAGCCAGTTCAGGTGCCAGGGAGGCCTTGGAGAAGGCAGGGAGAGCATCAGGAGGAGCACCATGCCTGGGACACAGAGCCATGAGAGCAGAAAGGCAGCATCTTGTCATGCAGCAGCAGGAGGGATGCAGCACAAGGCTGAGCAGGGCACTGGTGCAAAGGTGAAAACTCTGATGTGTCCAGAGAGGGGTGTAGGGGAACAAGGTGCTGCAGACATGGTGGGTCTGCCCACAGTACCCTCGCAGAGTCCAAGCTCAGTGACATGATGGGAAATAGTAACTACCTGTATAAAACCTGAGACCACGCAGGTGTCCTGGGGAGCTCAAAAGGTGAGTTTTCACCTCCGCACTGGACATGTGAACCTGAGTATAAAGCATGGCCTAATAATGTGTTATTTGCATTGATACCCTGTGTTTTTCTATCACAGTCTTCTTTTATGGCACAGAATATAGTCAGAGCAGGCATTCCCAAAGCTCAGAGATGTCACATTTATCAATGTCTCTTCTAACCCTGACACAGATTGTTGAACCACTATTTGTAGCTGCACAAGCTTGTAAAATTACTCCCCTTAGATCCTGTTTTGTGAACAGCAATACTCACCCACAGATCTGTTCTCAGGATTGCAGTCAATTGGTACTATTTGATATCGTGGAGTCATTCACAGAGCCAGTTTCCCTTGCTGCATGCCTACCTGATGAGTCTTTACAACACTGTGATACTTAGGTTGCTGCTGGTAGCTTATATTAGAGGTGACCTATAGCCATTAGAAGTTTTTAAGATGCGTATTCGCTAATGAGACTTATTTAGTTTATCACATTGAAGTTAGCTTCTAACCTACTATTTTTGAATGATCTCACACTTCTTTTCTCTCAATCTTTTTACACTCACATGATGGAAATTATGCAACTGCATGGTAACACTAGTGTTTTTTTCTCAAAAGTACATGAGGTTTTGAAGGCAATTTGGTTATAAGTCATTATGCCTTGGAGTTCTCTGGTTCACCATGATTTTCTTGGATTCTCCACAAGTCTTTAACTCTGTAGTATGCATGGATACATTCTGCTTCCCCAGCAGCTCCCAGTTTTGCTTAATCCCAAACTGTTTTCCTTTAGGGTTAGATTTTGGACACAAACAGAAGTTTTCTTGACTAGAAGTAGGTTCTACAGATGCTCAGGTGTAGTATCTCAAAGCTAACTAGCAAGCAGATATGTGAATTCTGTGAATACCATTGGAGACGAGTGCCTGGACTGGGGAATTTCAAATGCTTAAGGACTTTTCCATTTGCTTCTAATAAACTCTACCTGCCATTTATCCACACCCAATCTAAACTATTCATTTATCCCACAGGCATAGTTGGCATGAGTAATATATTCATAATAAATTAATTTTGGTTTTAGCTCTCTTTTGTACTTAAAAATTAAATTCTGAATACCTTTGAAAGAAAGAAACTGATACTTTAGTGTTTATTTCTGTAAGCAAGAAAAAAAAGACAACGGATAAAGAAAAAAAAAGTGGCTTTGCAGGCCTTGATTATGCTTAATACACAGTTCTAATATGCCTATCAAGATAAGCTTCTGGGCTGCTGTAAGAGTAATGGCCCTTGAAAAAAACCAACATACAGAAAAGAAAATACTGGTAAAACAAAGGGATATTGGCAAAATGATGCAAAAAATACATATTCAGTACAGTGTTATGCTTTACACAAAACTATGAATCTATGTAACCAATGCTTATCTAACTGAAAGAAACCTAGTTAAATCATATTTTAAGTTCCCACATAAACAATAGTAACTAATATCACATAGCAATTTCAGGATGACTAAAATTGCATCCTTTGGGAAACATGCTATTTGCCACTCCTGCCCCATATGTGGGTCATGCAGGCAGGGACAGGTGTGAAAGACATGTTTGTCTAAGTAAAGAAATTTTGTCCTAGATTTTCAGATTGTTTGCCTGCTTCTGATAAATTTTAATCTCTTGCTTTCTTTATATTTGAAGACAATGAGTATACTTCTGAGTAGGTCTATATTTTCCTCCCCGAGGACATTTTGACTTTTCAGATATGACTGTAACAAAAATTAATGATTCAGTGGACTTACTCTTCTAGGAGATTAGCCATCAGGGCCACCTGTCTGTATGGCATGTGCTTGCCTTTTCTCAGGGTTATGGTATCTTAGGCCTTTCTTGTGATTTACCAAAAGTATTTCCCATAAGTACTTTCCACATTGGTGTGTTACATGGAATGGTATAGAAAACACTGTGGTGACTCTGACACTTCTGCTGCCCATTCCCAGTGACCTCAGTTTTCCAACTCTATACATCAACCACTCTATCATGACAGCTGGGAAAACCTTGCTATCCTGTCAAATAACAACTTTTTCTTGTGAAAGAGATTCAAATGACGCTAGTGTTCCAGCTACTTTCTTCTCTCTCATGTTATTGCATGTACTGTCCTTCCTTCTTACTTACTTCTTCCTGCTTACCTGGGAAGTCATGACCAGTGTGATGGTCGGTACCAGCGACTGGAGCAGGGCTGCAACCTCGGGAGCCTGCATGTCTGTGTGCCACCAGCTGGGGAGACTGGGCCAGGGCCAGCTCCAGCTCACACTGCATGTCTGAGCCCAGCTGCTGGAGGATCTGCCTCTCACATATGTGCAATGTGTCCCTGCCTGTGGCACAAGGCTTGAAACTAAATGACTTCCCAGGCCTCTTGCAACCCAAACCATTCCATGATGCACTGATCAGATGTCAATGAAACAGAAAAATTTGGATGGAAATTCAGATATTTCATATGATTGCTCATACAACAAAAGCATCATTGAGACCTGATTCAGTGCCTGAACCCTGAAGCTGATCAAGAAATACAGTAGTACAACCCAGGGTTGTAAAACTTCTGCTTATAATCTAGGTTGTGGGTTTTTTTCATAATTCATTTTACTTCATGATACCTGAGGCCATCATGTTCATGATGACACAAACTGCACAAGATTTATGGAAAAGGTGGGATGACAGCTGAGAATCTTCCATCAGAATTATTTTTACAAGGCAGGTTTCATTAACATCAGCGGTATGAATCATTATATGACAGCTTACAAACAGAAGGCATGCAAACAGCTAATTGCTTTTGTTTGAATGACGGACAGTGACAGGCTCCCAGTTAACACAAAACTGTAGGCAGTTACTTATGAGATGATTGCTATGACTCTAAGAACTGACACAGACATTGATTCTGTTGTGGTGTTCACTAAAATTCCTTTTAATTTAGCACTGAGATGCCTCACCTAGAACATAAATCAGACATCAGATGCTTCAGAGGTAAAGATGATAATGAGGCAGATGTGACAGGACTATTTCTGTTGAATCTCTTTGAATGTGTGTTCTATTCCACCCTCTCACCTACTTCACTCCAAGGATTATATCTCATCAGCAGCTAAAAGCAGAAAAAAATATAAAACAAATTCTCTCTAAAGATTGTGAAGTACCTGGGAAAATCTTGCTGCATTCATTTTGAATCATAACCTCCATCAAATCTTTATCTCAGTAATTTCCTATGGTAATGCAGTGACAATTAGTGAGTCAGTGAAAGCTCCTGCTTAGTTCATTTCTCAGAAAGTTCCTAAGTCTTGAGTACAAATAACACTTTTCAGCTCACAATCATTGCTCTTCACAGAGATACAAATTTTAATACTCATTGCTCCTTTTAAAAGCATAAATGTCTGTCAATTTAGAAAGATTGAAGACTAGAATAGAATCAAATAGAATAGAATACTTTCATATTTTATGAAGGCCTTTGCTTTCATTCCCCAAATCCTTTTTTTAAAGGCTAATTAATCAGCTATCAGTTCAGTTTTCAGCTAAAGGACATTGCAAGCCTGCCTCTGAATCCTCTTTCCATTTCACAGGCATTGATATGAGGTGAAGAGACAGGGTGTCAGTGGTTCTATTAATTTGCTGCCTTGCAGTCCATGAGTGATTTGAAGAAACTGAAGAAAGGTATGATGCAAATAGCACTGTGTGTAAAGAAAAGCATGTCTTTCTTCATTTTATGTCCTTGTACTGCGTTGCTTCCAAGCACTCTCAATTTCACAGGTGTTTTCTGTAGGCTGTTAATTGTCAAGGTCAGCTTCTACCGTGTTTTGGAGACAGAAACAAGAGAATGCTACTCTTTATTTTCAAAAAATCTTCCAAATTATATCAGGTGGATTTTAGCTTTTGATTTAATGCTCTTGTAAGGGCACCCTTAAGGTCATTTTGTGCAAGGCAGAATGTTCACTGACCAGTGCTGCGAGGAATGAGAAAGGTGAAAAGTCTAGAGGAAGGTTTTTTTCCATATTGCAAAATCCTGAAAATCCATGTTTTATGTTAATTGACACAGCTTAAGATCCTTATTTTGCATCTAAATAATTAAATGTTCACTGTGGTCTATTAATGACCTGTTAGCACAATTCTCACACAGTATGTGGTTTTGCATGGTTTTGCTCTTTGTTTTGCTTATTTGTTTAACCTGACCTATTTCAATTGTAATTTAATGGTGGGGAGTTGGCAATGAACCAGAAGCTTCTCAAGACCTGTTGTACATGAGGATGTGCTATTCTTACTAAGTAGGTCTGTCCTCGCCAGCTGAGTTTAAAACCACTCTGTTTTGTTAAATTGTACAAAACTAAATGTTATACGAGCGACAGGAATAATAATAGTAAATAATAATAAAAATAATAAACATTGCAATTTTTGTGATTGGTGAGATGGATATGGAGCTTCAACATTAATTTCAGCAGGACTGTCTGGTATATACTGGCTGCAGTGTATATATCACAATGTAAAATGGCGCTTACTTATCCAAATTTAAAGTCAATCCTAATTGATAGCTCTTTAAATCATATGGCCAGAAGTCCATGAGAAAGAAAGATAATAAACATGAAATTCACCCCAACTTGTCTGTATGGCCATAAGATCTCATTTGCATGAGACAAAGGAGGGAAAGAAAAGCCACACCACTTCTGTGGTTTGAAATGTTCTATTTGGAAGCCCATTGGTTTGCACTCATTTTTTCCACTTCCAGTCAAGCTCTGGGAATTGATCTGGGTTTTTAAAGTATTTTATCTGCAAAAACTTCACCCTTGTTCAAACACAGTGTGAGATCTCATGTTGGTAGTATGGGAGACTAAGTCCAGATTTCTTCCTTGATCGTGCTAACAGTCCTGTAGCTAGGAAATGCTCATCAGTGGTGTACCTGAGCTGTTGCCCAGTTCTGGAGATCGAAGACTGAAGTGTTGTCTGCAAAAAATCCACGTGAACTTGATCTCTAGAATTCCCTAAGCCAGTCAAAACTGTATCATCAACTGCTCGTTGAAAGAACTAGTCAGACATGCTCCATTTTCCAATTAGCGTGTAATTAGCCGGATGGGAGGGGAAGAACAGGTCCTCAGCTTCTCCTGCTTTAGTCAGATCCAGCCTTCTCCTTCTTCAGCAAATGCCCCAGAGGTGCAAGAGGTGGTGACTCCTGGCTGGGCACCTTGCCCCTCTCTGGGCAAAGGTGTAACATTTTGCTGTGCAAGGAGCAAGACTGGTGGTGCTGGGAGGGAAAGGTACTGGTTCTGCGAGTGTGATGGATGAATTTGGTCTCTTGAGAATGTAGGTGCATTAAGTTTATGAAGTCTAATGAGACTGACTTCTTAAGCCAGACTTGGTCTGAGCGTGTATACATCTATGAACACTGGAGAATTTCATTCACTTTCTTGTAAAAAACATACATTCTAAATTAAGCAGCTCATGAGTTATTATTCAGCACCATAATTTTAGACATGAATTTCTATAATATGTTTAAGTTCTACTTTAATTACTGAAAGCCTTTCTTTGGATTTGGCCCCTTGTTTCTTTAAAATTTCCAGCAAGAATTATGGCATATTAAATGAATATTGTCTCAGTAGGAAATAAACCTTGCAAAAAATTTTAATCAATACTCTGGTCGTCAGTATTCAAGACTTCTGTGCTTATTGCATATTCAAATATTGACTGAAATGCTTTATTAAGAGAAGGGCTCTGCTTTCAGTGCAACACTATACATGAGTTTTGATAAAAGCTTCTAATCTGTATTCTGACCACCATATTTAATGTGTATCAATTATTTGTACTGAAGTCTGGTGGTTAATTGATTGTTTCGAAGACAAGAGGCAGACAGTGTTCTGATTAATTTGAGACTGAGAAGGTTTGCATATGTATTGTTTTGTATTTTCAGATGAAAATTATCTCAGTATTCCCCCAAACCAGATGAAATTTTGACATTTATGAACTTTTATATTCTAAGATTTTTTAATTGTTGACTTTTTATATATATTGTTTATTGTTGAAAAGACATTATAAACATAACTTTTTTTTTCTAATAGATTTAAGTGAAATGAGAAACATTAGAACTACAGAAGAAATTGGCATACCATAAAAATTCATTAAGTGGGACACTGTAATTTAAATCCCTTATACTGCCCCAAAAGAAAATCTACTATGTCTTTTTAAGTCTAGCTCTTCAGTTTTCTGGATGTTGTAGTTGAGACAAGAGATAATGCATTCATCTTGATACAATGCTCTAAAGTAATTGTACAAAAATAAAATACAGAGCAAAGACAAACTACCAGTTGCCTTGTGTTTGTGTTAAAAATAAGGCAGAAAACTCCATCTTGCAGAAAAACAGAGCAACATTCAACTGGTCTTTTATCCTTTAGACAGATTTGTGTCTTTGGAAGGGTGTTAAAAAATGGTTGTATGAGTAATATATAAAACTAAATTGGGTAAGTCTTCAGTTAAATTTGAACTGTCTCTATGGTATTTGTATGTGCATTGTCTACTTGAAGAATGAGGGAAATTATCTATTGTGATTGATACCACTCTGGTCTCTTTTCAAAGGGACATTTTACAATCTAAAAAGCTGTCATTTTCTAGCTACATGACATAGCAGGCAGTGTGTGAAACATGATGTGTTGTCCTTCTCCACAAGGTGTAAAACCATCCCTTATAAACTTCATCCATTCCCGCATGAACATTTCTCTCCCGGCTGGATGATTCGGCCTGCAGAGGGTGCAGGGCAGGCTCGGCATCAGCCTGGCTGGGGACTGCTTTCTGCCACTGCTACGGCTACTCCGATGCCCCTGACTGCAGCCTCCGGGCTCTGCTGATCACAGACTCCTAAAGAAGGAAGGCCAATATGTACCAAAACCTCATCTCTTATTTCTCTCTATAGCCTCTGTCCTGTTGCTCTTAACAGTGCTCAATATACCCAAACCCAGTGCTCTTGTTGTTGATGAATCTGGAGAGGTCTGTTGTTTTTTTGGGCTACTTTGCAGTTACACTGAGTTCTAGGGCTGCCTCATGGGCTGGTGCCTGCCATGTGCTGGGGGCCTCAGGAGTCAGCCCTGCTGATCTCAGTGGTCCCTCCTAGCCCTGCAGTTTCTGAAGTGCTCCATCCATCCATCACAGGAGAAACTGCAGCTGTTGCTTCTAAGGCATCTTTCAAAGTTCTAAAGTTTATAAACAGCTGAGTAATATCAGCAAAATAACATCAACAAGTAATACTATGTGACATTTGTACAGAGTAGTATAAAGGCATGGTTTGCCCAACTGTGTTGTAAGTAGCTACGATGAGTGGTAAGTGGCATCTTCCACTGCTGGATTTTCTGTAAGGATTTATTCAATTTTTTTTTTAATTTTTTTTTTTTTTTGCATCCATGCTATCAGTATCCATGTTCTTCTCATTCAAACACTTTGGAAAAGTCACCCAGCTCCTATCTTGGGGCTGTCCAGAAACAGTCGTGTATCCAAAACACTGTCTTGAGGCAGCTTTTCTAAGGTACTTTACTCAAAGGTGCTACTTTTGAGGTACTTACTTTACTCAAAAGGATGACTACTGAGTTGCAAGTACATAATTGGTTCCTCTATTTGAAAACTATCTCTAGTACTTTTGGAATGATTACCAATTATTGAATAATAACAACGAGGTTTTAGCTAGGAAGCTTTCCACATGTTCTACTACAGCAGAGCAAATCACTGCCTTGTAAACAAACCACAAAAATGGAGGTGGGATGCAGCTTCCACTGAACTAGACAGCCAATATTAAGCAAGATTTGAAAATTAAAAATTGTTACTGTTTTGTGTGGCTCTCTGAAGAAAAGGTAGAAGATGGAAATCTCAAAAGATGTTTTTTAAATATTCCCATGACTTTAATAGCTGTTGCTGTGTAATCACTTGCTCCACTATGCTGTGAAGTTTAATTTCTACAGGACACATACTTTTCAGAACAAGAAAACAATTGAATCTTGCAAAAGTATTTAGGATTAATTTGTGTCTTTAGGCATAACAATGCTACAAAGTTACATACTAGTTTATTTCTAGTGCCTCCTTTAACTCTGTGAATTTTTCATAGGAGTAATTTCTAGTCAAAACTATGGAAAACTGACCTGAATGATATTAAAATTAACTACTTTTAAACAGCTAGATTTCTAAGAAGTCACTGAAAAGTCCTGGACAGTTGTCATCTTTCTCTCCAAGGATGGGGCATTTTTTGCTTTGTGCTTTAAAGCAGTGTAAGAGACCTGCACCTAATCCATCTCAGACATTGTTAGTAACTGAGGGATGAGGATATCTCAACTTCATCCAAATTCCTAGCCTGTTGTTTTTAATTTTAACCAGCAGTATCATCCATCACTTTTTAAAGGAAATATTGGCTAGGGAAGTTCACCTCTATGTTCATACATTTCAGACTTTTTGCTGAACCTGTTGCTTGAACAGCCAGACTGAGCTGTTGACAATGTGACAATGTGACAATGTGACAATGTCATGATATAGAGGCAAAAAAACCGCCCTAAACCAAAACTCAATGTATCAGAATCCTGGACAAGGATTTATGAAGAAAGCAAAATTTTAACATTTAAATAAATGGAGAAAAGTCTGCTAGAAACATGACTTTTTTGTTTGTACAGCAAATCCAGAGTGTTAAAGATTACTGAGAAATCATGGTAGGAATCACAATAGGGTATTAGTGCTGAGCAGAGGGAAAGGATCATCCTGTGAACCTGCTGGTGCAGCCCCCAGTGCTGCTGGCCATATCTGCTGCCAGGGCTCACTGCTTGGCTCAGGCTTTCCTTGCAACCCACCAGGACCTCCAGCCCTTTCCCACAGAGCTGCTTCCCAGCCTTCTGTGCTGTGGGGGTTATCCCTACCTCACTGCAGGACGTGGGTCCCTGTCAGCCCATTCCTCCAGCCTCCACTTATGGACTATTCTCTCTAACTTGGTATTGCCCACAAACTCGCCAAGATGGCAACTCTTCCATTCATCTACGCCATTACTTAAGACATAATACAAGTACTGATCCCAGTATTGTGTTTATTTCTGAACTGGGATAAACCACCTTATTCTCTTTTTCCTTTCTTTTGCAATCCAACAGCCATGTCTACAGTCTTTTTCCAGTGCCTTGACTGCATGTACTAATTATTTGCTTTGTGTTTCCTGATTTGATCTCACACCTCTCCTATAAACCATAACCATCTGTTCAAATTAGGATTGAGAGATATTATTCACATCCCGACTTTATCTATCAGTTTTTCTGCTCAGAAGAGACACAATAATGATTATGATTGAAAACCAGCCATCACTGCAGAAAATGTACATTGACCACCAACCACTGTATCCTCAACAGGATGTTAGATGTCGAAGAAAATATTAGTGAATATGACTGTCGAGAAATACTTATGCCAATGGACTTGCCAGTGTACCATTAAAGGCACTCAGAATTTCTGTGGGGATCATTTTCACAGTTATCAAGGCTTACAAAATGCAATAGTTTCCAAATGGACATGTCGAATATATGGAAGAATTAAAAGATACGGTCGAGATAATCCTGTGAAGCTATGACGGCATGAGACACACTTGAAAGCATTGAATTCCACTAGGTATTGGCCAAAATGATTTTCTACACAATAACAACCACTTAATGTAATAATACAATAATGTATGGTTTCTGCTTTTCAAACATGTTAGAAGAGATGCCTTGTCATATTATACTTTACAAAGCATGTATTTCAGATGCCTGACAAAGAGGAAATCTTTTCCTAAATTACAAATCAATACACATCAGTCTTGTGGTATAAAGAACAGTATGTTAAAATGGTAATAACTAATTTTCTTTTTTCTCTAAACATGAAAAGTACACACCTGTTGAATCATTGATAGCTCTGTTAAATAATTAGACAGATTTTATTATTTCCTGACAAAACTATTACAAGAATATAGGAGGCATTAAGTTGTAGAATATCAGTAGTTTCAACCAGTTTTAAGTAACAGCTTTCCTTTAAAATCTGAGACATGATAAAGTCCAACAATATTTCATATTATTGTGAGCTACTACTGATTGATGCACTATTCCATACTGTCATGAGGAAACAGAAAGATAAAATAATAGAACAGTAATAAATTAAGTGATTTTGAAAGGATAATCCCACTTAAAAGTGTCATACTTTAAAATAAAACAATAAATATTTTTATCTCAATGCATCTCTCTAAGAACAATTTCATTTACAAAAGAAGAATTAAATCAATATAGCTTTCTGAAGAGTGATTGAATTGATGACAAAAAGTTAAATGAAAATTTTACTGCAAGGTTTTGTGCAGATCATCAGTCAGGTTGACAGCCCAAATAAATAATCCAGTTATTTTTAAGAGTGTGAGATCCCAGTCTTTGGAATGACCTGCAGGTTTTTTCCCAGTATCATGACATTTTAAAAGCATGACATGTTTTTTATGCTTCATTCAATTTATTTATCTTTTTCATTTCCCAATTGTCCAAATGTCAGTTCTGTGCAAATTTGTTCTTTGAATACTCTAAAAAAAACCCAAAAAACCAAACTGTTTATTTTTCCATGTTTGACAGGTCTTATAAATAAATTGTCTAGAAAAAAATCAACTCACACACCTGCTTTGGTTTGACATAATATAGAGCAACCAGATATACTTAAGGATCTGGATTTTCTTTTATATATTACTGTAAAATGCAGTGGCTTATTGCAGACCCAGGAGCACGAAGGAGAGAAATACAGAGAAGCTGAATTAGGACACAGATATTGGCTTTCCAGTACCGTGCGACTGAACCAATGGAGATAAAATAGGCTATAGAATTTCCAGGTCACCAGTCATCAAAGAATATTTTACAGGTCCTGGTCTATTTAAGAATCTGATAAAACTGGGTTTTATTTCTTGCAATCTTTTTTCCACTTGCTTTTGTTACAGTGGGAAATCATACTTACAAGGTAGCATCTGTTTCCCTGAAAAATCGAATTATCTTTGTTTCACATATATTCATTATTAGCTTATTCTTTTGAGATTCACCTTTTCTCTTCTCTAGGGTTACAAAAGAGAGTACAAAGCAGTGGTTCCAATACCAAGATGCTTGATGACAGACACATGCTTGGTGGAAAACAAACAGACTAGAAGTTTGTCACTATAATACAATCCTTAAAGTGTGTTCTGTGCTCATAAAGTAAAAAAATGTAAGTGAAATATCTTTAATTTTAATCAGTTTTAGTCAAATGGAAAATCTTGAATGATAAAAAATACTTTAAGTAAAAATATAGAAAGAGATACTATTGAGAACAGTGAAAAAAATTTAAAAAGTGATCATAGTATCCATAGTGGCACATTAAAACTTTTAAATAGTAACCCTTAATGAGACACCAGACTTGACTGAGGAGCACAATGCGTGTAAGAATGACTTTCAGCATATGGTGGTGCTTCATTTTGTCTAGAGATTGTAAGAAAGGCTTTTATAAATGAGTAAGATATTTCAGAGAAAACCATGCTAATTTCCCAGTTGTATACTATTTTCTTAGCTCTTGCTGTTAGGCATAAGAACACAAAGACATTTCAATCCTTAATATTCTCGACAAGTTGAAAATGTGTCCTGCAAAGCTCAGGCATTTGTCTCTGAAGCATGTTCAGGGAGTGTAACCTGCAATCAGTGCCCAGTGTGTTATTCAGGAGCGTTATTCATGCCCTCATTTTTGCCTTTCCATCTTTTCTTCATGTGCTGTGCTTACCTATTGGATGGTCTGGCAGACACGAATAATTCCCACCAATTGCCTGACCATGCCCATCTCAGTTCCAAATGGAAAGCTGGCACTTACAGCCCTTTTTTTACTGCTCAGTCCCGTGTTTGGTGTTTTGATGTTGCATTATGCTTACCAGTCTGCCACAGGAGTTTCAGAAAATATCTCGTCTTGACCTTCACATCACTGTAAACAAATTAAAGTTAAAAGCATAGATTACTTTGACCTCCCTTCTGTTTCTGCCCCTGGAAGTGGATTTTTATGCTGCAGTATAGTCTTCTCTCAGGGGAGGTTGCCTCTGCTTCCCTGTGCTTCTCTGTGCCCTTTGGCAGAGACACAGAGTCAGTCAGCTCTTCTGCTTTTTAGCTGAATGCCCTCTGATGGGTGACCAAATACCAGTGGTGAGTTGTCTGCACATTGTAAGATTTGGGGTTTTTTTAATGTAAGATTTCACCTTAAAATGGTGACTCTTTTTGCCATCATTCTTTAGCGAGTGAGGCAAACAGTTGTGAATGTGTCATAGCGTACGATCTCACGGGTCACGGCTGTGCAAGCTGTGTGTCAAGGCACAATTTGGCCTTTAAATGTATAAACATCTGAATTGCAATTCACATGAGGAAAAGGGCAACTGTAAGGGAAAGAGATAATGTATTCATTTTGTTAAGGTAGCGATGACTGGCAGAACCTTAGAAAACAGCAATTTGCCCTTGCTCATTGCCTTGCTTAAATCTCTACTAGATTGGGCTTCAATGTACTCACTGACAAGGATGGGGAGTCTTGGAACTCCAGCTGCCAGAAGAAAGGTATTTTTATAGAACTGGGCTTGCTTTCAGCATATACCTAATAAAAGAGATGTAGTAAAACAGAGTTTTAAAAAGAAGGAAAGGAGAAAAAGAAAACAGAGAAGTTGGATTATTAGTAGCCAGCCCCAAAAATGCAGGTTTCTGACAATGAAAATATTTATATTTTAAATACCTATTCAAATTTTGGACACTGTGTATATACCTGTAAATGTTGCAGAAGTTCATGCTCAGATTTTATAAGTATTATGTTTACAAGGTTTACAGATATCTGACAGGTCATTTAGAGACCAAGCTTCAATTCTTGCACAAACAGGTTCCTATGGGTTAAAAGATCAAACCTCTATGAGATAATATATTCTGCCTCAAAATCCTAGGTGTCAGAAAGATACAGGAAAATAGGAGACTAAAGATGAAGCTTCCAGCTATTTCCAGAGCCTGAAGTATTATTTGATTCAGTCCTGCTGTTCAACATGGATGAAAGTTGAGGATAGCGTTTATAATTTTGAATGTTTAGATGTTTAATTCAGACATTTTATGAAGGCTTTGATATAGGTAACTTTTCACCTCAAATGTAAGAACAGTAACTTCCATGAAAAATTCATCCAATTTTTATAACAGAGAAAAAAATGAAACTGACACTGTTACATATTTAATGGCATCAGTTAAAGTATGGTTGCCGGCATGTCATAAACATTAAAACAGGACTGTGAAAACATTTTAATCTAGAAAAAACAATATTCAAATTCAAATTAATGTCTCTATCACAGCAAATTGCAGTGCATTGCAAATGGTTATTTGTACAGGTGTGGACTGTTTGGTCAGTTGTGAATTGACAGCAAGGACATCTCCCAAGACAGCAAGACAATGCCACACTGGACATATGTGAGATATCTAGCTCAAGAGATCAAGAGATGGTGAGGAGATAAAGTTATAAGGCTCCAACAAATGATGAAATGTACTTTATTTTTTTTCTTTAAAGAGAGATGTTAATAAATTATTCAGGAGTTTTAGGGTTAGGGTTTGGGTTTCTTCTTTTGTGAGAGTATGAGATGTCAAAAGGACAAATTTTAGTCATATCTTAAGTGATATGAAGTAAAATTTGTAAAAATGCATTGGCCCATCTGATGTTATTTTATAGCTCCAAAATATTCTGGAATAAAAATATTCTTATCAAATTTAGCTTAAATCAAGTTATCTTTCAATGATTTACTTAAGAAAAGCATGCAAAAACTGATTTTTGGTTCTGTGAAAGAGAAGAAATTAATCAGATTTTATCTTTATATAAATGGCTTACCTATTACTGAGCAACGTCAATAATGGAGTTTTTTTAAATAATGCCTCTTTAATACTTATTTTGATGTCATAGGTTCAGGTAAGATCAGTATTCTTCTCCCTTTTACAATTCTCTCAAGTCATCCATAAACATCCTAAGCAAAATTTCCCAATCCTTACATAAAACTTTCCCTATCCATAATACACTAAAAGAACGGTCACCATTAATTTATGAAATAAACAATTTCAATCCTATTGCAGAAGGGAGCCATCCTAAAGGAATATTCTCCATCAAAGTTCTTAAAGCAGAAACACCAAAATGAGACTGTAGCCAAATTAGATATTTTTATTTTGTACTCTTTCTTGTTGGCTCTTCTTGGATCTTCTTTCTTAAACAGTAAAATAACCGTGGTTGGTAGCTTCAATTATTTATTTATCTGCAGTGGAGGTGTTGTCTATAACTTGATAAGGTTCTCCCTGGGTTAAAAGAGGGGGACTTACTTTGGCAAGAATATTATATTAACTCACATTTGCAAAGGTCAATTTCATGTGGAGAAGATCCACAAAAATGATTGCTATCTAAGCCTTTAGATGAGTCACAATGATTCTTTTCCCTTCCCTCCTGGCTTATGGATTTCTGTGCAATTAAAAGCCAGACACTCTGAACTAAATCAAAGTTGAACCAGTTATATAATAAGTCTGCTGTTACAGGCTCTGCGCTCCAGGATCTGGCCCAAAGTCTTTTGGTAAAATCCTGGTGCTGGTACTTCCTTTGTACAATGTTACAAGGCAGGAACAAGCACTAGAGTGTCCAATTTGGAAAAAACATCTTAGTTTCTAGGTGCAGGTAAAACAGAGATAAAGTCTTCATCTTTTTGTCTTCCTCTGACAGAATGGAACAAATCCAGCAAGAATGGAAAAAGAAAATTGAGAGCTGCTACTCAGTAGGTGCAATCACTGATTCAGGTAACTGAAATACTATCATGTGGCCTCATCAATGATTTTTGAAAAATGCTGGAATTTTCAAGTTTTTAAAAAATGTGAAATTTTTAATGAAAATGTTTTGATATTGTTGTTGTTGCTATTTTTATTCTGGGAGATTTTTTTTGTCCAAAACCCAAGTATCTGTCTTTTAACAGCATGAATTTATTAACATATTACTAATCTGGAGACTAATAACATATTGTGACAAGATGCCTTTAAAGAATATATAAATTAATGTGCCATTAACTGTCCCTGTAAAAGCCAGCAGACAGAAAGACCACTGTGAAGAAAAAACATACTTCTCAGATACATCATTTCCAAAATACTGCAACTGTGGATTTATAGCTTCAACTCAGTTGATTTCCTAGGAGAAAAAGGTTTATATGGATAGAGAAATTAACATTAAAGAAAGGAGAATATCACTAATTTTCAAATAACCTGAAGAACAACCACTACATTTTTCACAAGTGCCAGGTAACTGAGCAAGAGCAACAGTACCAGCTAGCAGATGAATAAGGATGTTCTGCAGATAGGATGTGAGGAGCAGAATTATCAATTTGGGTCCTTGCAGCCAGTAAATGCATCAGAGAAATCCCTTCCTGCAATGAAAACAGGTTGAGATCTTGTGTATTTTGAGTTTACAGATTCTTGTGTTTTCACAGGATCAAAAGATAATTTGGGTCAGAAGGGACCTCTGGTCAGCTACTCCACCCCACTACTCCAGTGTCCTTTATTCTTTCAATTTTCTTTCTAAGTTATTGGATAAGGACTTGGCTTTTTGCTTGCCTCAAGTAAATTTGTTGTTTTCTTTAAGCTGCTGCCACTCTGCAAAGATGGGACAGTGAGCGGCAGGGCATAGAGTGCAGTTCCTGTCCACATGGGGAGACATGAGGTTACTCAGTGTTAAACCCTTGTTTCTATTGCTGGGGCATATAATGCACAGACTAATTTCACAGAATCATCTCTTCTCACAACATCAGTTATTTTCAACAGAACTTATGGAATCTCTTTTGTATGGTGTATCCTTCAGTTAAGATGGCAAATAGGAATACTTTATGAGAAAGTATTGCAATAATTGTCACTTCCCTGGCTTTTAGTAGTGTGTGATTGCGACTAAGTGTTGTGTTTTGCCAAAGCTCATCTGTTTTTGTTTTTATCTTCTTTTATTGATCATAGACATTTATAATGCTTATTTTTTTACTGCATAGCCCCTTTTAATTTAAGCCCCATTTTATTCCGTGGCTAATGTTGACTCTAAGCACTTCACTCAGAAATGAGAAAGTTGTGGCACGGTGTTCCAAAAGTGACTATGCATGAGATAAAAACACTTTGCTTTTATCAGCTTTAGATTTGCAACTCTTATTTTTCCAGGATGACCTATTTCTTGTATTATAAAAGCTCTGCTCTTACAATGCATGATTCACATTCTGTGATTTGTGACTGTTTTATATACCCATATCCCACGTCCTCTTACTCATCACCTTTACAAAACCAGGCAGTGAAATCCTGACCTGATTGAACTCAGTGGGAGTTTTGACATTGCCTTCAATAACACTGGGATTTCATCTAAGATCTTTGCAGCCTTTAAATGAAAGAGCCTTTGGTCTTTTCTTTTTGGAGGAGGAGGAAGAGCACTGAGACACAGGGTGATAGTATTTATGATTTAACTAGATATATCTCTTCCATTTGTGAGACAAAGCAGCCAGTAGTATCAGACAGGACATAACGGTGAAGTCATCAGAATTTACTAGGATGGGAATGCATTGGCTGGAATCTGCATAAATATTTCTTTTGCCAGGATCTGTAAAGACCTGGACTTAAGAAACCACATTGACTCATTTGGCTTGCCGGCTTATTTATAAGCATAAATAAGTTATAAAGAAAATATGATTCTTGCCTCTATTAAAGAAAAGCCAGGCCTGGTTAATCAAAGTTTTAAATTCATCAGAAGTGAAACAAAGTTATCCAGAGCTTTAATTTTATCTTGAAATGAATGCAGTTTCCATTCCCTATTCATTCCTTTACGTCCCACAACCGATGGATCACTTGTTTTCGTCCCTGTGAGTGTGAACATAAGGAGTGGGAGCCCGTCTCCTGCTCAGTTGCTGTTAGAGAGTTTTCTAATATCCCTCACAGTCTTTTGTGTACTGGACTCCAATGCAGAGGCAGCAAAATGTATACAGGTTTTCAGAGTAGGAAGTGCAAACTTGAGAAGAGCCAGCAGCTTTGGCTGCATGCTCAGCAGATGAGACCTGGCCGGTGCAACCATATTCCCAAAACTGATGTCATCACCAGGATCACACTCTAAAGCACCCTGCTGGAGCATGCTAACAGGAGAACTACTCTATTGCCTGTGTGCTGATGGAAAATTGCTGCTTGGCCAATCCTATGACTGATTCCTTATTTTCACTCCCTTTTCAGTTTGTAAGTCTGTTAAAAAGTACACTGAGACTGAATAGCAGTGTTCTGTTGTTGAGCTGACGCATAGAAGTCACATCTGACAGTAGTATAGAAGGGTCAAAATTGAGTCTTATAATTAATACAGCAAAATATATTTTCAATATTTCTTCCCTCAGTTCCCCAAACACAATCAAGGGAGTTAGATCTTGACTGATTAAACAATGAGCAGCATTCAGCATTAGGTAAGCAAGCTGCCAGCAGCTCCCTGAGCTGAGTAGGTTGGTCTCTATTCCTTCATCTATTTTGCTAAATTACATTGCTCTGAGACTCTATCAGTCATCCCATGATCTCACTGCTCTCCATTCCATTCCATTCCATTCCATTCCATTCCATTCACATTGCTTTTGACAATTATCTTCCCTCAACCCCAGACATATATATAATATGTATATAAATACCTCACCAGATTTATTGAACTTTAACTCACCAGCTACATATTATGCCTCTGAAATACTAAGGTTTTTCTTATGTTATAGATAGAAATGGAAGTTCACAGATAGCAAGTTTTGTTTGCCTCCCTTGAGACCCAGAACAATAAAGTGCTTTACAAAGCCTCCTCTCATTGTGCCTTACAGAACCCAGGAAATCCCAGAGAAGTAGCAAGGTTGTTCCTCCTCTCAGACAAGCTGAATGAAAAAAAAGAAAGTAAAAGTCCAAAAGAAATACTGAAAAAGCCCAAAAGAAATTTAAAAAAAATAGTCAAGTCCAATAAGAAAGATGGTTTCCTGTGCTTTAGTGCAGAATCCTTGTGCTAACATAAAGGCCACACAAAAAAAAAAAAAAAAGAGACCTGCTCCAACACACTTACTTACTTACTTACTTAGACTCAATATACTCAGAATTTATGCAGGAAAGTTATAATTTACATACTAAAGGGGAAATCTGCCACTCTTTTCCAACTCTTTTGTTACGAGTTTTAGCGAACGATGGATGATATTCCTTTGCTTCTCTTGAAACTACTCCACTGGCCAGTGAGTGAAAAAGTCACCACATAAGACATGTAAAATTAAGGGAATGGGGTTTGGATTTTGGGGCTGCTTGTTTTTGAATGACTGTTCAAAATGTTATGACCTTTCTCTTACAGTCAAGTCAACTTTCCCTGCCCCAGTGGAGATACCACTCAGTTTGTTCTGAATGCCAGTCCTATAAATGTCTGTAACGTGTAGTGCTCTGGCAGCAGCTGAGACTGGTGACCTGGTGGGCCACAGTGGAGAGCCCCTTCTCACAGCTGCAGAGCAGGATGAGGGGTGGGATCCGGGCACCCAACCCCTCACTCCTGTCAGCAAAGGCAATACCCACGTGACCAGAAACAGACCTTCTGGTGGTTGTTGGTTAAAAAGTTCAGCCTTTTGGTTTGACCAAAGAAGTCTGGTTTTGTCTTATCTAGGTACCTTCAGTGTCCAGCAGCAGCCAAAAAAGACAAGACAGGATCAGTTTTGAAGCCTAACTCCAAATTCAGCTGAAATCCTGTTCTGATCTTGGTTTCTTGCTTCATTGATTCTTCTCCGTGGTGTAGAGAAAAGTCTTCACTCTGCCTTTACAGTTTGGGAAGATACAAAGAAATTGCCACAGCTTGTAACCATTGTAAGGGCTTGTGTCAAAGCCCTACAGTTAGTTAGATGTCTTTTTATTGATTGAGTAAACTAAATTTAATTACATGTGCTTCAGTGACTTTTAATAACAATTCAGCTCTTTCTCCTAACAGTTTCCTGATTAACATTACTTGTAAAATTGAAATGTTGCCTTTAGAGCTTATAACAAACCAATGCTTTTCAACTCCCTGCAGTGCATGGACAGCTTCTATACCCAGACTTCCCTATTAGACTCAGGATTCAGGCACTAACACTTCACAATACCTTGTTACCTGGCTTTGCTGGAGTGGAAGCATGTAGGCTTTCTATAGGAAGATGTGCATATTTCGTCCTTCTTGTTGGAGTCCCCAGGTAAAGAAGGGAAGAGCAGTCAGTGGCCTACAGCAAGCCTCAAGAAGTTTCTGGAGTCAGACATCTTTGCTCCCAACTGCAGATCCTGCTCTGGAGAGTTAAAAGTGGGTGGCAGTGATAACGGGGAGGAAGCAGGAAACAAGGAGCCCTGATCCTCTCCTTGGGATACATTTCACATTAGCAATGGATGAGAAAAATGAAACAGTAATGACTTTGGGAGCTTGACCTGTATGCAAGACTCAACCTTACAATCTAAGAGATTTAACCACTAATTCACTGATTCATATTCCTTGCTTGTTTTTCCTCTAAGACTTAAGTATGCTTTTGAGTCTGGCACTTAGATATATAAGACATACTTAGTAATATAACAGCTGTCTGAGGGGCTCAAAATGATAATTGTTTTGACCTATCCCACAGTGATGGTAGTAATTATTCAGAAATCACTCCAGTAAGTGGCTGCAGTAATTTGTACCTTTGATGTATGCCTGCTGGGCATAGCCCTTATCTTTGACCTTGGCATTAGTGAAAGCATGGCAGATCCCACAGGTTTTAAGACATAGATTAGCTTGTTTGAAATTATTACTTCAGTGACCTCTATTTCCGATAATGGAGCATATTTTCTCTATGCTATAACATCAATGGATGTTTTAAATTGCGTTCTTCATCAGTTACAGCAGCTCTCATTAATTCTTCTATGCATTTTCCTTGGTTATACTCTGTGTTATTGGTTACAACATAAAAATTTGCAATCAGATCTGCTGTCTTATTTTATGCCTTTGATCTTATATTGCAATGAGGGGTTGAATACAATCCAACCACAGGTTCTGTTACGTTTTGTTTACACCATTTTGCTCTCAAAACCAAAATTTACTGCACTTACTTTAATGCAGATTTAATGAAGAAAAACTAATCATCCCTCTAATATCAAATTTCATTTGTATAGTTTAAAATTACAGAGAAGTCCTAAAGGTGTTTTCCATAAGTTTAGAGACTAAAACATCCTTCAGAAAACAAAATTAAAATAAATTGTATTTGTTAGAGGTACTTTCCTTGGGGAAGTTTTGATGCAAATTATCTCAGTCAGACCTTTTACAATTGGAAAAAAAATCAGAGTAATTATATTCTTTGTAAAGAGGTTGTGTCTCTTATGCCATGAGTTATAACTGATAAAACTGATAAGGAAGACCAGTTTTCTAGCTGAGAGTAAATCCTGGTTAATTGGCTCTCCATTTCAGTTATTAAACTTACTATTTGTTGGTTATTCTTGTCATTTGATTTTCTATATTTTCAGAAATTAAATCTTATGCATAGGGATTTGAACTGTTGCCTAAAATTATTGTTTCTAACACTATTTGGTCTAAAAAAATAATTTAACACTGTCTGTGGATCTGGATTCATAGTTTCTTGAGAAAAAATTATTCTCCCCCTCCAGCCCCATATACAATACTGACTTTCATTAAAACACTTCCAGTGTGGTTCATGATGTTACACATGAGTGCTTACTAGGCTGCCCTCAATTCCTTCACAGTACCTTTTGAGGACATGCATTTAATTTTTTCTATGTATTGATCCTGAAACAACAACACATGAAGCAAACATTCAAGTTTACGAAGACTCCAGGAGGAAGAAGCAAACTGGCTGGGTACTGCTGTATTGTCAAAATACCATCTGTCTGACAGAGGGAGAATCCTCAGACTGTATCCTGGCCCACGTTTCACACAATTTGTCTTCCTTTTTCCTGCCAAGAAAAAGTGTCGGGAAGATTATCTGGTGTGAGAGATGTCTCCTATCAGACTGATCGAGTGGCAGAACTTGAATGATTGAATTAGGTTAATGAGTTTCAAGGAAGACCAAAAGCTTATCAACATAATGAACATACAAATCTCTAGTGAAGGGGGAATTGGTTAGGTAGGAAAAGATGCAGCCGTATTGGCAAGATTTTAGATGCACCTACACTGAAAATATAACTATAGCAAAGTAACAAGAACAAAAATATGTATGTGTAACACATATAAGAATGCAAGCAACATTATTTCAGCACCAAAACTATCACTCTGTCGATCGTTTCTATAAATGTGTATGCTGGTGAGTAATGCCACCTATTAAGGAACAGAAGTTTGAGGTAGAATTTTGTATATCAAGGTTATATGCACTTGCCCTGAATCCAAAGTATAATGACAATTAGACTCATTAGATCTCTACACAATAATAGAAAGAAAAAAAACAATTATACTGCTGTCAAGTATGGTCTATTGATTGCTTCTAAATCAACAAGATCAACTGGAAGAAACCTTTAGAAAAGAACAAAAGGGAGAAAGGGTTAGCACAATCATCTGACAGTTAGGCTTTGATGTTAATGGCAGGTTTCTAACTCCTGATTCGCTGAAGAAAGACAATAAGACTCTACAACAGGCAAGTGGGACATATCTTTAGATCCAGGAAGTTAAGACGCCACCCAAAGAATAATGTTTTCTTCAGTTCTGAACAGCCCTGGAAAACTGGCAATATGGCAGACATTAATCATATCATGCAGTGTTTTGTTCCTAGAGAAAAACAGAGACCAAACAAAAGGAGAAGCCTAAAACCTTTTGAAATAATTGTAACTTCATCTTTCAAAGAAATATTAGAAAGAAACAACTTGAAAAAGTTATCTAGAAGATATCAAACTGATAAGTAGTAATCAATATGGCTTTGTCAAAAAGAAATCCTGATGAACCAATTAAATTTCTTGACATGGCAGCAAACCTGAGAGTTTGGTGAAAGCGTATATTTTTAATTGAATAGGACTTTTGACCCTGTCCAACAGGATATTCACTCGGCTTCCTCCAAAAGTGCACTCTTTATTAGCTTCCCAAAAAATGGATAAGTAATTGGAGAAAAAAAGGATAAAGGGTATAAGTACTACGGGGGGCCTTTATGGTTCCGTATTCTTAAATATTTTCATTAGGAACCTGGATAAAATACTATGCATTAAATGTGCAAGCCATGTGGGATTGTGAGCTTACTGTAAGTGGAATATTAGAATGAAGGATCTTGACAAAAGAAACAAAAGCAATCAACAACAATCAAAATAAAAATAAAAACAAACAAGCAAAAATACAGAGACAAACTAACAATAGGAAAAAAAAAACCGTACAAAAAAAACCCACAAAAAAACCCAGTCCTAGACAGGAAATAGTGACAATCAAAATCAAGTATGCATAGCAGTCAATGGCATGTCGTATCTGTGCAAATAAGAATTTAAATAACTACTGTTTACAAAAAAAAATCAAGCATAATTAAATAATGTTACTGAAATATGGAAAGATTGAAAGAGGATTGTTTAAATAGAATTGCAGGAAGTAATCATTCTGCTCTTCTCAGCAATGATATTACTTCCCTGTGACTACAATTTCCAATTTGGATATTACACAATCAAAAGATGAGCCCATAAGAATTTTTAAACCATAAATGTGGAAACATAAAAATGTGATTTGGTTTTTCAGGAGAAATCTGTGGGGAAACATGATGGCAAGCTTAAAAAGCTGCTGGGGAAAAAAAAAAAAGGGAAAAAACTTTTTCGTGTCTGCTGAGAATGAAACAAGTAGTATGGACTAGAATTGCAGCAGTGGAAGTGTACATCAGGCAGGTGGAAAAATATCTAAAGGGAAAGACAGGTAAGTACCAGAGTAAATTGCTTAGCAGCAATGTGCTACATTTTCCTCTGAAGGCTTTAAGAACTTACCAGACATCTGTCAGGAATAGTTTCGATACAGCCAGTCTTGCCTCAAACTGGGGAGTAAAAATGAGATGGACTTTCTGATTCCCAGATTATTTCCTGTGATTCTGAGAAAAATTCTTAAAAAAAAGAGCATACAGGTTAAAACCAGTAGGCTACATTGGATAACTTGCATCGGTGTCGTTAGAGGAAGTACTTGTTTCCTGCATTACTTTTCCACTAAAATATGTGTGCTTTACTGATGTCTTATGCATAGTTTAAAATTCAGCATTTATTTCTTGGTCGACAGCATATATTCCAAACTGGTCCATTCTGTCCTTCTAGCACAACCCAATTTGTGATCCTGAAAGTTTGATAACATTTCTCATGCAGTACAGTATAGGGCTTGTACAGTGTAACTAATGAATCATACTGTCATGCCAAATGTTTTCAAAAAGACTTTTACTTGATTTAAATATCCTTGAGGTCTAAAGTGATATTCTCTATTGCTGTCAGTCCCACTTGAGCTTCTTCCTGTGCTGGACTAAGGCCGTCTGTGACTTCCTGGGTTTGACATCATATTTTGCTCTTTTTTTACTGGAAGTGCATGTAGGCTGGAATGAGCTGTAAATTCTGCTTGCCTAATGGATCTATATTCTACAAAGAAGTATGGTCACTCAGCTGGAAACATATTGTTTTGTTATCTTAATAGCATGCAGGCAGCTACTGGTTTTTGGACCGTGAATTCTGTTTCTGTACCTCTAATGTGTTTGTCGTCACGGCAATTTCATTACAGAAACAAAGAGATTCACATTGTTTTGGTTTTTTAATTACGAAGAATAGTGTTCCATATTTGTTCAAAACCTTTAGACTATTATTCATCAACATAATTTGACTGATGTTTCATGCTGCAGAAAATGGCATAATCCAAGCCAATGGAGTTTTCCCTCTCACGTTTTTTATTCAAAAGAATAATCCAGCCTTCATAGGTATAAAAAGAAAACAGTGCACAGGATGAATGTATGTGCTTCTCTTAGCCACAGGAAATGCATAGTGGAAGATCACTTAGCAATCCCATATGCTATTTTTTTAATGTTCTTAATGGATCCAGCAGATTGCCTAATGCAGTCTCTTGTCTGGCAGGATTTAGAACAGGAGCATTAGGAGCAAGCATAAGAAACAGTATATACCCAGTGATTCCTCTTCGTATACTTTCTTCTCTTATTAATTTTATTAGTAATAGTTATATTCAGAAGTACTTTTTATATAATTGATTGTCAAATACACCCTTTATAAAGAAATATAATTGTTACTAAGCAGCGGGTGGGGGGGAATGCCCCATGAAAACATTTCTCTTTTATATTACTCATTATTGGAAAGGAGAGGAATATCATCTGCTTTAAAGCCAAATTTCTCAGCGTAAGAGAGCTAAAGTTTCCTTTTTTGTGGTTTTAATACAATCAGGGGTGTTCAGTCCCCAGAACTTGCAACAGATGCAACAGTACAAGTCAGACATCAATGAACAATAAAGAAGGAAAAGCAGTGACTAGTAATGTCACTTGGTCATGTCTGTGAGAAAAGACAAACATTTCTGAAACACCCTCAAAGCTCCTTCCAGATACAGCCTGGAAGAGGGATCTCTGTACTTTCACATTCGTGTGATTCAGATCTAACTAATGTTCAGATGCCAGAAAAACTACAAAGAGCTAAATCCAAATAATTTTCAGACCCTGAGGCAACTGTTTAGGGAGTAGCAGCAGCACTGTTGATGCACCCTAGTAAAGTGCATCAGCTGCACTGACCTGTGCCCACACAGAAACACAGACCAGCCTTACACAATTTGGAAACCTCACACCTACACGTCTGAACAGACTTTATGAACCCCTTCTCTTAGAAGAAAGGTGGGAAAACAGCTCAGAGCATGAGCAATGCATGATGTTAGTCTTCTAGAAACTGCCTCACTAGATTAATGGTTCTAACACAGGAATAAACTTTAATAAATACAGTTGCTCACAGTGCAATCAGCTGTTCAATTCACAGGTGCTCTTTATAAATGCCCAACTGGGCTTTCCAAGCAGGGAGTGATCAACAGCTATGTAGTGAATTCAGAACTAAGGAAGGCTGGGGGAAAATGCAGTAAGAAGGGCAGCTATATGAAAATGGATTAACCGAGTTTGCAAAAGGGACACTATGACTGAAGTTGTACGTGGCTGGAAAAGGAAAATGACATTTGAGAGAAGTCTACTGAACATAGCTTTGCTCAGTTATCTAAAATGACTTGGATTTTTCTGCAAATGCCTGACTGGTAGGATGGGAAGGGATTGAAACAGTATAATAAGGGAGAAAGGCAGCTGGTTGGGCCTCACCCAGCAATAGGCTTTTGTCGACAGAATTACTGTGCCATGATTTATTATTTAAATGGAAATGCTAACATGCCAGGTAGCACCTCAGTGAGCTGTGTCTTGGCCACATGCTCTTTCATCAGAAATCACAAAAATGTCTGTGCAGGTGGACTCAGTGTGAACAATAGAATTAAGGACATTTAATTTTTTCTTTGAATTACCTTTTTTTTGCGGGAGGAGGAGGTGGGCAGGTTGTCTTAAATTGTTCTTAAAGTATGTGTGAGGTCCAGCAAATACCCAGTGAAAGATCTTGAGGCATTTTTAATAGTTTCCCCCCAGTGTGAATTATCCATTGTGCAATAAGGGGTTCTTCAACCCTAACAGGACGAAAAATAAGGTCTGCTTCTGCTTGCGTTTTTAGATGAAGTTCCTACACATTTAATGAATATCTCTGTGGATCTTCTACCATTGAAATAGGCTACAGCTGGCAATAAGTTATTAAGGAAGGATTCAGACCCATTCCTTAGGAAACCAAGGTAAAATCTGCAACAGGAGAATGTTGTTTTAGAGAAGTAAGGATTATTTAAGAAAACACAACCCTAATAAAAGTAAACATTAAAGATTCATTATAAGGTCTGACTATTTTTCTTTTAATTGCCAGATGAATTCCAGGGGTGTTCTACTGACAGTGAACTTGCCCATATCGATACAGCAGAATCACCTATTTTCTACCAAACTGCTGGGTGACAGGAACGTCACTTTTTCTCACTTTTGCTCATCAAAACTTTTTAATATCTTCAGGATATTCTGAAGATTATGTACTTGACATTTGGCAATTTGATACATTTAATAATCAGAATTAAGAAATCCACTTGGGAGTTTTGAATACTTAGACAGCCAGCTCTACATCCAAAAATATCAATCAGTAAATTCTCAAAAAATATATAACTAAAATACATATATAGCTATATATCCCTCCAAGGCACATAATATTACCTTTATGAGAGACAAAATCCATTTTTTTTGATTGAACCAGTACAAATGTTCCATAAAACATGTCCTCATGTTTCATGACTTTCTATTTATGTTCCTAACTAAGAATTTTGAAAGTTAAAGGAAATACATCTTAATGAGTAACTTAGTGCGTTTTGGCAGTCCCCTGTTTCATTCATTCTGATTAATATTTCATAGGTGTGAATTGTAAGACCTTGATGTAAGATGAAACAGAAGTGTCAGATGTTTAATATTAAAATATATATTAAACAAGTAACACCTCTCTTTCCTGTATGTCAGAGCTGTTGGATTTATATGTTACAATATTTTTTTTTACTTAGTCAATGTGAGATTAATGAGAAAAATTATTCTCAATTGGATGACAGCAGAATCATTCAAACCTATATGACCTCTCTCAAATAAACCAGGACTATTATGAGCAAGGATTATAGCCTGGGATGTATCTGTGCACTAAGAGGTGGAAGAAAAAGTATTTCTTTCTATACATGGGAAACGTAAGTGCAGAAAAATGCAGAACCTTCAGCAGGAAGAGCACTAACAGAAACAAATTCCAAGATTTTCAGGCTGATAACTGGACTATACATTTAGCTTCTAAACTGAAATGTAACTCAGCTTGCCACCTAAAGCCAGCTGTCACATTTTATTACAGTGAGTTGGGAATGAAACTCCTGACTCTGATTGATTATTATTATTTTTTTATGGGAAAATATTATTATATTTTTATGGGGAAGAAGTGATCATGGTGATTAACAAAGACCTTTTCTATTCCAGTAAGAACACTTCCTCTACATGCAAGCATGTAAGAACTCCTAGTAGCGGTGCATCATCTTTAATTTTTCTTGAAAAAAGGGCAATGTGATACCACTCAAAATAGGCAAAAACATAAAAAATAACTTCCTATTTATTCAATCTTATAATAATAGAACAACTGGAAGTGCCAGTAACTATTGACAGAAGTCAACTTAAAATTGCCACAGCCTACTACAGTATTTCCTAATGAGCATTCCAAATTCACGGAAACTCAGAATACTATCTTTATTGAATCTAAGAAACAAATGTGTACATAATAAATGCACACATCTGGAGTGATACATGGTTTTACATTTTTTATTTCACATCCTGGAGACTTAGCACGAGTTTTATGTTCCTGAAGTCAAGTGTCTATAGGAGGGTTTTAGATAATTTTTACCATTTGTAAAGGTATTGCAAAGCTCACATTATCTAGCGAGAAAGGGTTTGAAGTACATGGTCTGTGTGTAAGCCAAAAGTCTTTGAAACTGAAAAAAAAATCTCCAACCTTTTAAAATTGATGAGTCATTTACATTAATCTCTTGATTCTTTGAGATCTGACTTACAAATATTTAGCTGTAGGATTTTGCAAGACATATCTGCGTAGGAATGCAATGGGTGAATGTTGCTTTTACTTTGAAACATTCCGTTCATTGTTGTCTTTCCATCGCAGCTATATTGAGTGCAAGCTGCGGTCAAGCTAAATAAAGCCCAACAAACCAGCACCATCTTAAATGATGAACAAGCAAAGAAACTGATGAATGGAATGACTTCATTCATTCAGTTCCATTCAGCTCAGACAGAATGACTGCCAGCCTGGAGAAACTGCTAATGAAACTTACTGCCACTCTGAAAATAGAAACCCCAGCTTGAAATGTAATGCCTGTGCCTCTGTGGAGGCTAAAGGAAATGGAAGTGTACCTACAAGTAGTTTTTGGAAAGACATCAATGTATTACAATATTTGCTGGTATTCAAAAAGTATATATTAGCCATTTTGAAGGACCCTCTATACCTCTCTGTGGTAAGGAGCTTTATCTGTTGGAAAAAAGAAAAGGAAGTTAAATCCCTGTGTCCTGTTACCATTGTGGGAATTGCACATGTGGGATTTAACATGAGAAATTGCAAAGGGAACAAAATACTACTCTAGACTCAGAATTTTTTTTTTTTATATAACTTATTCCATACAATTAATATTGTGTAAAGTTTCTTTCCTCCTGGAAACTGAAATCCTGCATGAGAAGATTTTTTTTCTGAATGGTTATAATCTTAAACAATTTATTTTTGTCAAGCTCATGTAATAAACAATTCCAGTCTCGTAGATCATACTCAGGACCTCGTGAATCACTATGGATTCTGCATGCATGTCCATCTTCTCTCTCAGCCTCACACAGCTTAGGTGAATGTGCACTACATGTGTGTTGAAAACAATCTCACTCCTTCTCAGGACAAGAATTTCTAAAAGGCACAATCATAATTTCCAGAAGTATGTATCTGGCAAGTAAAGACCACAAGTAAAGAGGTGGAAGAATCTAAGACATACAGATTTACTATGCCCAGCAGAGTCAGAGTAGGAATAAAGAAAAAGTGTGTGCCTTGCGTGCACCTGGTAAACTAGGATGACATATTGTCCACAAGGAGTTTTATATGCACAGTAATATTCACATTATCTGACCAAATTTCCTTTACTATCCCTCATTATAGCCAGTCCTACATACCCCTTCACACAGGAATACAAACTAAACTGTTACCTGCCACTGTCTGTAGAAGATGACAATTGTTCTGGTGGGTCACAGGAGATCTGAGCTGAACTCACCAAGGATGGAACAACCCAATCTAAATTTCTACCACTAATACAAGAACCTGTATGTAAATCCATACACAAAATTGTGTACCTCTACATTTAAATCAGGTGCTTAATTATGAGCTGGACATTGTTCACCAATTTCTTGATATCAAAATGAAGCACAGTGTAAAGTGCAAAGTAAAGAAAATGAGTGATTATCACGTGATAATTCTAGTGGATGAAGGATTGCATGATATCAGGCAGAACCTCTCAATTCCTTATTCTAGACACTATTTTTTGTGCCTTTTGGAAAGCAAAGGCTCTCTTTAAGATAAATGAAATATTGATTTTAGGTTCTAGCTAGACTCCATTAAGATGCTCTTTTAAGTTACATTGTGTCTGCAAAGAGTGGAGTTTTATGAACATAAATCAGTTTTCTAATACCTATAAGTGGGCTTTTCATAAGCACTCATAAATAATTCACCCAGCTTTCCTGTGCCTCAATAGAACTCAACTTGAAACCTTCTTAAGCACTTTCAAAAACCTTAGCTGCATGTCTGGTATTGAATATATCAATCATGACTGAGTTACACTACAGACAGCCCATTTGTTTCTGAATATAGGAGCAAGAGAATCAGCTTTGCAGGGGAAAAAAAAAGACAATCCATGACTCGCCAAGACTGTCTCTGTGTTGACAGCTGATGATTTGAAAATGTACTTGAATAAAGAACATCTGACCAATGTGATAATGGTTTGAGATGCCTCTGGGTCTGTTAGCTTTGTCTATATTGCCAGATACACCATTCCCCAACTTCCAAAAGGTGTTTTAACAAAACAGACCTGCAGTCTAGGTCAGTGCAAAACACAAATGGAAATGGAGGCCAGCCCTTACAACTCAAAGGGGAACTACAGCCAGGGTCAAGTTGTCCTGGCTCAGGCTCTGAGCAAAGGCAATGTTTCATCTTATTCAGAGTGAGTATCAGCCCTGGAAATCAAATTAACAAAAAGAGATTGTGCTTCCTTCCTTAACTCACTCCTGGAATGGTGCAAAGTTTTACTGCATCTCTTGACAATTCTGCTCAATTGCCCAACTGTGAGAGGGATGGAGTGGATTACAGGAGAGCAGGTCAGACCAAGGAAGGCATACTGACATCCAGAGAAACCTGCTTCTTCAGTGAAGGGTCAGGAACAGTTTCATTTTTCAACAATTACAATTTGACATGGCTTGTGCCATGCTTGTGTGTCTTGGTTTCACCTGGGACATACTCTTCCTGGTAGCTGGTGTAGTACTGTGTCTGGGATTTATCATGAGAATAATGTTGATAACACACTAATTCTTTAATTGTTCTGAACAGTGTTGGCATAAAGTCAAGGACTCTTCAGTGTGTCATGCTCTGCCAGTGAGGAGCTGCACAAAAAGCTGATAGGGAGCATAACCACAATACCCGATCCAAACTAGCCAAAGTGTTATTCCATACCATGGAACATCATGTTCAGTTCATAAACTGAGGAGAGTTGTCGGGAGGTGCCGATCACTGCTTGGGGACTAAATAGACATTGGCCAGTGGGTAGAGAGCAGTTGAATTGTGCATCATTTCTCTTTATTGGATTTTATTCCTCTCTCTCTTTTTGTTATGTCCCTTATCATCACTATTATTATTGTTATTATTGGTTTTGTTGTTAATATTATTTCAATAATTAAACGGTTCTTATCTGAACCCATGGGTTTTACCTTTTTCCGATTTTCCTCCCTGTCCCACCGAGGTGGGGCAGTGGATGGGGCAGGGTGAGCAAATGGCTGCATGGAGCCCTAATTGCTGTCTGGGGTTGAAATATGACACAGTGGTGCTGTTTTCTTAGGAAGTGCATCATATTTCAAAGATGCTATAGGCATATGGAAAGTTGGTAAATTCTGCTGTGATAGATGTAAAATGAAAAGACAAAGAATTTTTTTTTCAAAAAAATAGACAAAGTCATTAACTTCCTTGATCAGATAATCACTTACAAAATCTTTAAAGCATTCCCCTCGAGATAGCTTTCATATATGTAGATGTACACTTACTTTAGAGGTTGTTACAGCTGCTTCTGATACAGAGCTTAACCCCTCTGAATAAAGACAAATACTATTGCCCAGATTGACACTGCTCTAAGGCCGTATCTTGACAGCATCCTGAGTGTTCCACAGGCAATATAACTGAATCCTTTCAGAACAACATGAGTACTGAGCAGCACTAAACAAAATTGCTTCAAGGGCTTGAAGAAAAAGATGTTAAAAAAAAAAAAAGAAAAAGAAGTGTTTTTTCCCAGTTCAGCTAGGTCTACAGTCCCACCATCAGTCTCACTGAAATCTAGACAGAGAATAATTTTTGTGTATGCTCAGTATACTGAGACTGCTTAACTGGGTTTCTGCATGCATTTCTGGATAGGAAAAGAAGCTGGTGAAAAAATTATGACACCACAAGAGTTCAGTACTTTGTATTTAGGAAGACATATGGGAAAATAGTGTTTCTTGCCCTATTTTTTATATAAATTCACAGGTTTCACATTCATACCCAGCACTCTGCTCTGTTTTAGAAATAAACCATCTCAAGGCATTTCTCACTCCTCAGCAGACTTTGCAGGTCGGGGGGGAGGGCGTGATCCTCCCCCTCTGCTTAGTGCTGGTGAGGCCACACCTGGAGTACTCTGGGCGGTGCTGGGCTCCCCAGCACAAGGAGAGATGGTCATACCGGAGAGCCTCCAGCAAAGGTCCACAAAAACAATGAAGGGACTAGAGCATCTCCTACAAGGAAGGGCTCAGACTGCTGCCTCCAGGCTGTTCAGCCTGGAGAAGACTCTGGAGGGGATCTTTTCCAACATATATCAATAGCTGAAGTGAAGGTACAGAGACTAAGTAAGCCAGGCTATTTTTATGGGTGCCCAGGGACAATGGGCACAAACTGAAACATGGGAGCTTCCCTCTGAAGATCAGGAAATGCTTTTTTAGTGTGACCAAGCACTGGCAGAGATAGTCCAGAGCACTTGTGGAGTCTCTGTCCTTGGAGAGGATACTCAGAAGCTGTGTGGCCGTGTTCCTGGGCCACCACCTCTCAGTGGCTTTGCCTGAGCTGGGGAGGTTGGACCACATGACCTCTGGATGTTCTTTCCCGCCTTGCTTGTTTTGTGGTTCTGTGGCTCAAAATACACTCATGCAAGATAAGAAAGCACCTCCAGGTTGCCTGATATGGAAAGATTTGAATGTTTCTATATGTTCATAAAGAGTCAGGTTTGCCTCATGGAATCATCCATGAGGTCTCCACATCCTAATTTTTTTTTCCCTTTAGGGGATTTATTAGTGACTGCATAGAAAACTAACAAGCTAAACAAAAGCATGAGGGCTGCAATGAGTGAAAAATCTCTCTAAAATAATTGGCTCTGTTATCATAGCATGTGTTGCAGGTGACCGTAGCTTTCCCTGTTGGTTGGCAGGTCACAATTTATGATTAAAGCAACTTGCTGCACATCAAATCTGTGAGCCGGCAAGCTGGCAGCTTGATCTTCATCTGGATTCCTTCACAGCGGCATCTTAAAGCTTCTGTTCTGTGGGGGTGCTACTCATGGAGTGACACAAGAAATGTACAAAGTAGAGGCCAACTGTAGTTAAATACAAAAATTGAATACAGGGGGGTTTTGTCCAGTAATTAATGTATTGTAACACCTGTCTTTTGAAAAGACTCCTTTTGCTCCAGTCTTACTTGAAAGTAACAGTTCTTGGCACACCACTGGTTTTTGATGACTTTGGTAGTCTTTGGCTGTGGTCTGAAGAGCCTGTAGCCTGTACTGCCACTCTGGGCATTAAACCTGAGGCTTTGTACAGGGCATACCATGAGGGCAAATTTCTCTGTGAGGGCTTTGGGGGTTATTTTTAAAGTCTCTAAGGAAGCAGGAGAAGAGAAAGCCTTTCAGAGGCTTGTCACCAGGCATTAGATTTAGATTGGCATTATAGGCAGTGCCTTTGAGACAGGGAATTGTAAATTGACTTCACTTTTCACTGCTACCTTGTGAGAAGAATGGTAAAAACCAGGAAAAGTTATTCTGGGTGGGTAAAGCCTAAGAAAACAGGTGTAGAAGGACAAGAGATTTTTCTAATAAGCCATTGGTGTTGTTGATACTAGGGCAGAAAGGAGAAAATGTGGTAACATCTTCATTTGATAACACTGTGGAAATACAACATAGGGAACAAAGGCAGTCCCATACAAAATGTTCAGTACCACGTTTTATAGAACAGTGTAAAATAGAACATGATGACAAAACCAGCACTCAGGTTTCATGCTTGCTATCTTCTTAACCTAAAAAGGCCTTGCAGGGGTGTCTTTAGATTTTCAGAGGCATTTTGTGATGGAGAATAGATCCTTGGTCCCAGCCTTGAGCATTGGATTTGACTTTATTTTTGCAATTGTTAGTAGGGGCTGTTTTTGTCTAAAGTAGTATCATTCCTGACACTGGTAACAGGGCACACAGTAGTTCCCTTGTTGGTAGGGTGTGCTGTCAGGCTCGTGCCCGGCATGGCTGTGGGACCTCCATGGGAATCAGTTCCTTGCCATCTGTGGTTCAGTGAAAGAAATCCGGCGCCCCCGCTGATGGCGCTCACTCCGCCCCGAGGAGCTTGGCATGTCCCGTTCGGGTCTCAGAGCTCGTCCCTCGTCACGTTCCATCCTCCTTAGCTTCTCCCGCAGTGTTTGGTGCCAGGTGCTGCAGGACCTCTGTGGGGATCGGCTCCTTGACGACTGCGGTTCAGTGAAAGAAACCCGGCGTCCTCGCTGACGGCGTTTGCTCCTCCCTGGCGCTGGGACATCCCGTTCAGACCTTAGAGCTTGACCCACATTGTGATCCATCCTCCTTAGCTTCTCCTGTAGTGCTTGGTGCCAGGTCCTGTGGGAACTCCCTGGCGTTTGGCTCCTTGTCCCCTGCAGCTCGATGAAACAAATGGAGTGGTCTTGCTGATGGTGTTCACTCCTCCCCAAAGAGGCACAGACATGCCCCAGGCCCTGCCAGTGTCCTTGTCCAGCAAATCCTCTCCACACCCTTAGAAAGCACACAGCTGGATGTCTGTCCCTGATGGAGGAGGCCAAGCACTGTGGCCCTTCAGGGCTGCCCTGTGCATCCAAAAGCCTTGCTGTCACAGGTGTCACAATGACTCCCTGGTGACATCTGGGGGCTTTCAGGGACCACACCCAGAAGACACAAGTTCCAGCCTCAGAAACGAAAATTTCCCAGATAGCTCATCTCACGTGATGCCCAGCTGTTGAGAAGAACTCTGTTGCCGTGTGTTTCGCATAAATTCACAGGTTTCACTTTTCACATACAGTGCTGTGTTCTGGTTTAGAAACAGACCATTCAAGGCCTTTCTTACTCCTCACCTGACTTTTGCAGGAGCAGTTTTGGTGTGAAGTAGTACAATTTCTGACACTAGTACTCTTTTTGATAGGGTGTGCTACCAGGCCCTGTGCCCGGCAGGGCTGGGGGACCTGCAGCAGGATTGCCTCCTTGTTGTCTGTCCTTTTTTCTTCCTGATACTGAAGGGTGTGATGCTTTTGCAGAGATTTCTGTGTGATAAAAAAGTTAAAGTTCTTGACCTTTGCCTAAAAATTAATTGTTTTATAAAGATTATTTTTTAAAAAATTATAGGAAAGAGTTACACAGGCCTATCTTGTCAGTCAGTGTTCTCAGCAAAGCAAATTCATCTCTTCTGTAGATGCCTTCATGGTCTTTAAATTGACTGAGCAACCTGCCTTCAGAAAGAAAACTTTGTTCTCTTTCCTGACATTTGTGCAGTTCTGAACACCCTGACTACCTGAATTACCCATCACTGTGATTTGAAGATCTCCTGCAGAAGAGCTCCACATCCAAGACAGTGCTATGGAGAAAAAAAGTCTCTGTATTTATCCAAACACACAGATCCACACATCCAGAGATGCACACGTGTGCTGCAGCTATTGTCATGCCCATTAGTGTGATCCCAGTCTGTTTTCTGCAACACTCACTTCCCAAACGTGCTTTAGCTCTCCCTGGAGCTGTACTTACACATGTAAAAACTCAGAGTATCTCACACAGAGGAAGTTGTAAGTAAAAAGCCGCACCTGCATGGTACTGTTCTGGGCCACCAACCCGAACTCTTTAATCACCTTGCTTTACCAACATCAGCATGTACTTTCAGGCTTAAACCAAAAGCTTTTCTTAACATCTTTTTCTACATGCTAAGTTTCTCAAATTTTGTCGTGCAATGACTAATAATTTACCTCATTTTAGGGTGAGACTGTGACAGAATCTGCTGTTGGAGCTACGAGGGAAAGGTCTAGAACACATGTCTTATGAGGAGTGGCTGAGGGAGCTGGGTTTTTTTAGTCTTGAGAAGAAGGGGCTCATGGAGAGCCTCATCACTCTCTACAACTGCCTGAAAGGAGGTTATGGTGCGGTGGGGGCTGGTCTCTTCTACTGTGCCTGCCGTGAGAGGATGAGGGGAAATGGCCTTAAACTGGGACAGGAGATTCAGATGGGATATGAGAAAGAATTGTCACTGTTATTGTCAGTGAATTGTCACTGAATTGCCCAGGGAGGTGGTGGAGTCACCATCCCTGGAGGTGGTTAAGAAGCATCTGGATCTTGCTCTGGATGATGTGGTTTAGTGATTTAGGGGTTACAGTGGTGGTGCTGGGTTGACAGTCAGACTTGATGATCTTAAAGGTCTCTTCCAACCTTTACCATTCTATGATTCTCTGATTCTATGAAAGAGTGGAGTAGAATCAGACTGAAATCAAAGCTGCCCTTTTGCCCATTTACATTCTGTCCCTTTCTGCTATTACCACTTGGGTGGTCTGTCCATTGAGAAAATTCAGTACACAGAAATTACATTAAATTTCTTGTTCTTCTGGTCTCCTGAATTCCAGCAGCCTTTCCAAAATACCATGGAAACTTATGGGAGCCCAAGTTCTTAAGTGGACACAGATGGCTTGCCTGCAACCTTATTTAAATATCACCTTCTGTGTCCCAAACATTAACATGTCAGTAATAACAAAGGTAACACAAGAAATGCAAACACGCTAAAAGGCAGCACACCATGAGGGACAGAGAAGCATCACAACAGTGAATGAAAATCCACATTAAAAGTAGCCAATTAGTGAAATGCCATCTGTTCATCCAAACTTCAAAGCAGGAAGGTTTCCTGTTTAATGGAACAATAAATTCTTCAGGGCTTGGAAAAATGAGTAATCAGTTATATTTTTTCCCTCTATCTGTCTTTTTTTACTGGATGAATCATTATGCAGTTATTTACCTTGAAAATGTCACTAGGGCAGCCACCACTGTGGTGCTTTAGTATTTTTTGTTTGTAGCAGTGCTGTATGAAATTTGCCAGGATCTGTATTTGCTAGACATCAAAGATGCTTTTTTTGGTTTTTTTTAATCTGGTGCATTCCTTCAGTGCAGCTGAGATGATCTGCTGTTACAGCCCATTTTGATTTTGGATAGTTTTCCAAGAAGGAAATCAGAGTGAAACAGGGGTGAGTTTCACACCAGACTGGGTGGAGTGGAACTATTACAAGATGATGATTCCAGTTGAAGCACATGCCTGCTTTAGACTTTATCAAAGCTTGGCCCAGACTTGCTGAAAAAACTGTAAGTATGGCCTTATTTTTTGCTTTAGACTGAGCTGAAGCCCAGCAAAATTTGCTGAATGTTGTTTTCAAGACAAAAGTACAATTAGTTTTTCTTCCATACCTGGTGGAAACCAGAAAGAATTATTAAACCACTTCCCGCCCCCCCCCCCCCCCCGGCCCCCCCGCCCTTCTTCTACCCTTTTTGCCTTTCCTCTGTTGTCAAGACTTTCACAAACTTCAGCAATTTGGGTTCTATTGAGGTCACACTTTTAATAGTTTTTCACATTCCTGCTGGCTAGTAGTACACAGTGCTCTTAAAAAACTTCTTGTGTAGAATAAAAAAGAAGATGTGCAGCTTCTAAAACCTTGATTGTCCAGTTTTGCTGCTTCCAATTTTCTTGATGAAGATAAGCTCTTTGGCTGGAGCACAAGTCTTACAAGGCTGAGGAAACTGGAGTTGTTTAGCCTGAAGAAAAGGAGGCTTGAGGAGCACCTTATCACAAAGTGGCGTGTTAGTCTGTTCTGCCAAGTGACAGGACAAGAGGAAATGACCTCAGGTTGTGCCAGGGGAGGTTTGGATTGGTTATTAGGAATAATTTCTTCATAGAAAGGGCTTTCAAGAATTGGAACAGGCTGCCCAAGGAAGTGGTTGAATCACTATCCCTGGAAGTATTTCAACCACCTGTAGATGTGCCACGTTAGGGATTTGGCAGTGTTAGGTTAATGGTTAGACTTGATCTTAGAGGTCTTTTCCAATTCTATGATTCTAAGTGAGAACATTATTATGACTACATGCAATAGCAATATTGCTGATGAATTTGGACCAACAGCTGAGTCTTTCACAGTATGACGGTACAGCAAACTAGGGCTAAATATTTGTCTTCTACACATAAGTTTTCTAGAAATTTTTCTTTGATAAAACATTGTGCTGTGTATCATGATTTGATGGATGTAATGAACTATACTTGTTCTTTTATGCTGGTTTTGCTGCAGTGAGAAATAAAAGATTGTAGTCTTCAGAGTTTTGCAATGGAGTTGCAGCTGTGCTTATTTTAAAGCAGTAGTTTAAATTAATGAGTTCCTATTTACGTGTTTGTGTGGCTGTCACTGTTGGAACAGCTGAATGAAACATCCAGATAAGCCTAAAATATTTCATACAGAGTCAAGGCAGCCCACAGCTTCAAGAACCTCAAAAACTTTAAAGCACAGAGGATTTCAATGGTGAACAGAGTCTGACCTCCTGCCTCAGGCTTCTGCCTCAGCTGCCTTCTCCAGGAAAAGCTTTGCACAGTGCTCCTCCATGATGAAGACTTCCAGACACAACAATAAATTGTTATAGATGAAGCAATAACAGACACTGTATTATGGTGTGTGTATTTGACAGCTAGACTTACAAAGAAAAGAGAAAGTGTATTCCTTTCATTGCATTCGTTCTTTCTGTAATGTGCCCTAACTAAAAGTTATTTGAGACAGAGGTGCTTGCTCTGCAGCCCTCACTCACTGACCTCTGCCACCATCCTTGACTTGGGGTGACTGCTGAACAACACATCGGACCAAGACAATTTTGAGAGCTGAGAGTCTCCACATTGCCTGGAAATAAACATGATAACTGGATATCGGTATATCTTGACTGAGGGGATGCAGGAGAACTTTAGAATAAAGCAATGTTACAATTTGCTGTTAACTCAGGCAAAGACACAGCCTCCATCTTGATAAAGGCTTGGTCCTTGCAGTGAGGAATGGGTGCAAAGATGTAAGTTTACATAGGAAACAGTTTCCAAATGGTAGGTATAGCATTAAGCACCCAGGTGCAAGCTCCTGTCACATCTCTAGTAAAACATTAAGCTGAAAAGATTTACAAACATATCTCTCTCTTACTCTGATTCCTAGAAGTGTAGCTCCTCTCGTCAGGCTTGCTCTTAGACTGGCAAATTTCCATAATCCCTCCAACTACAGGAAAACAATTCCCTTGTTGTTCTCAGGTCTTGTCTCGTCCCTGCTCTAGATGCAAGTTCCTTATGTCCCTGGGAGTTCTCTTTCCTCTTGTTTCAGGTTGCATTCCTATAAAACATGTTGTACTAAGCTACACATAAAGCTTTGCATCTTTGAGTGCCAGTGCCGGCTGCCAGTTTAAAGCCGTGAAGCCGCCCTAAAGTCTGCATGCCCAGGAGAAGCTCTCTTTGAGGAATTTCACTCTGGGCATCCTAGACAAAGCAACCATCCTAAATAAAATCTTTTTTCCTAACCACAGAGTCCTGGGGAAAGGCCCAGGCAATAAACAGCAGACAGGCAAAATCCAAGCCACAGATTACATCCCTCAGCTAAAGGCAGGTAGAAACAACACTGTGCTGGTGGTGTCTATAGACATCAAGATTTAAACCAAACTTTGCAGTTGTTTTTGTTGTTAATCAGTAGCTATAGCTAAGAAGCTATGATAAAGCAAGCGTATTGTAAATTTGTAGGCTTAGATGATCCTTTGGTTTGAGGAAAAGGGAACACAATCCCAAAATGAATGGGCTGTCTACACAATAGCCACCAGCAGTGAGGTCTGCAGGACTGAGAAGTAACTGCAGAAAAGGTAACTTGAGCAAGGCAGATCATGACCACCAACCCATTGACCGCCTACTCAAATGAAGGGAAGAACTTCACATGAGGATTAATTAGCATGAGAAGCAAGGAACAAAGCTAGAAAATAAGGGATTGAGTACTAATTAGAGAAAAAGCTATGAAATTTGTAACCAATGAAACATGATTCCTTTGTTTGTTAAAACATATAAATAGTGTAAAGTTTTGATGATTGGGGAGCTAGAATTCTGTAGGTTTCCACCTAGCTCCCTACTTTGATAACTAGAATAAAGAGGAATCTTCCTTCAGTGCATTTATCATGGCTGTGTAAAATAATTTTCAACATGCATGATTCTGAAATAAACAAAATTAAAATCCTTATTTGGCAACTGTCACCAATTTTTCAGGCTTTCTAATGATGATGAGCAAACTCCAATAGCTAGGAAAAGCTGGTCTTGCCAAGTTGTGTGCAGTGATTTTTAGTAACATAGAAAAGAGTTTTCTGTGCCTTTCAGCACCCTCAAAATCTCTGCCTGAGGCCAGGTGTAGAGGCAGCTGCCCATGACTCAGTCCACTCAGCAGAGCAATTGCCTTCAGGAATTTAACACTTGCCAGGCACCCCAATGTAAACAAAATGACTCCAAGTATTACCAGCTATTGATAGTGCTTTCCATGGTAATCTTTGGAGTGTGATTTGCTATCATTTAGCAAACAGATGAAATTTCCATAGTAATAGGATGGCAAAAAGGTAAGAATAGTGTGAAAATAACTGGGTTCCTTTCTTGGCTGGTTAGCCCTTTTAACTTTAAATTAATTTCACTTAAAGCCATCTCAAATGTCTTCATCTATTAGATACTATCAGTAAGATTTAGGACTGGATTGTGGGAAAGCCTTGAAGGATGATCAGTATAAATTGCAAATGGAGCCTGTGCTGCTCAGTTAATATTGAGAAGATTCAAACTCTCCCAAGTTCATAGCTACTTCTATTCAGAGTTCTATCTGAAACAGTTTCTAAATACATAGGAACTTAGAAATGCATAATGTCAGGTCCCAGGTACCAAGACATACATTCCTCTAGCTAGACCCAGATTTAACATTTCTCTGTGAGACTAACAATTATTCAAAGTTTTATATAGCATGTTGTTAACAGGACATATTGTAATTTGTAATCTGAGTGGAGACTTATTTTTTTGCTTTCTATACAGATGTCACCTTCCTATTTTTATGGAAAAAGAAATTTCCTCCATGTCACAAACATAAACGTTGTTCCTGCATTGCTTTCCCTTCCTGGTACAACCCCTTTCTGAATTTCCCACAGGCCACCAGAAATACAAGTGTTTTAAAGCTGGTGAGCTCTCTCTCTAATTAACCCGAGCCGAGTTTCCTTTACATTCATTCAGGAAAAAGCTCCAGGCTACATGACACTTTCAGTCCACGCCAGCAGGCATAGATGAGTATTAGTGATGGAGATGTCAAAAAAAAAGGAGAGAAATGAGAGGTGGGTCTTCATGAAGAACAAGTTTCTTCAGACTCCAACCAAATCGTGAACTAGAAGAAATCAAAGCCCTGATATTTAAAAGTCTGTCTTCAGATAGTTTGCATGAGGAAGAGCCCACTGGTGGCTCCTGGGCCCCACTGTCTCTTCCACACTGTGAGAAGACCTGCACTGGCAGAAGATTCTTTACTTGTGCTCTGAATAGCATCAGAATAGCTGCCACAGCATCAAGGTTGTTTTCAAAGAGCAAATTGGATTCCAGATGCAGGTATATTTGTCTGCCTGTTAAATTCCAGGTACTGTCACATATCCACAGATAGCAGCTTTGTGATACTGAGGGAGTATGAAGAGGGTGCTGAGCACAGACATCACTCAAAGTATTGTCCCAAATATGGGTTCTTTCAACCTGTGTGCATGAAGCTGCTCTGCACACAGAGTCAAGATATTTGTTTATTTCATATCTGCATAGAGACAGGTGCTAGGTGGTGAATCCACAAAGCTACCTCAATTTCAGTATGCCAGACTCTCATATTTATACACTTGGAACAATAAAAAAATTAGCATTTCCCATATACATAACAACCAAAAGGTATAGTCACAAAAGGTTAATTCTGGAAGGTGGGTAAAGCAGTATGACTTTTCAAACCATTCAATTGCTTCAATATGGTTGAATTTCTTTCACACGCATATGGTGTTTTGCTCAAGCCAAGATAACCACTTGACCAGTTAAAGATCTAGGACAGTAGTTTTGAGTTTTCTCATCACTGAAGAAGTTTAACATTACGGACCAGATCTTAGGAGCATCTCATGCGCAAACCAGCAGCAGCAACAGCCACTGGCAAAAGTAAAAGCCTCAGCCGTGCAAACCAATTTGAAGTTGAACTACATAATCCCCCCCAGAGTTTACTGAACATGTTTTTACAGTGTCATTCACTCCAAAGTTAAATTATACTCTTCTGAAATCTTGACATTTATGGAATCAATATATACCAAGAGGTTGGAAAATAGGTGTGCAGATGATTCAGTACACTTTCCTCTCAAGTACTGGCTTAGCTCACTAAAACTAGAAGAGTTATTTCTCTCAGAGCGTTTAGAGCTTCTAAAATTGCATGTGTTACAGTTTGCTACAAATTTCAAGTGATAAAGGTTTTTTTGTGTCTAAATTCAGTTTACTATAAGACACTAGAGGCCGCAGAAGGCTTGTTGTGCTGCAGTATACTACTGACATTATAACAGTAGCTCCTTTAGCAGTGATGCAACATAAATTGTCACCCAATTTTAGTTTAAGAGATGTTATTTCAGAGGCATGGGCATCTGTTATATACCACCACCATGAAAAATTCTTGAAGGAACTTGCTGATAACATTAGAAGTCAGGTTCTTATTATAGGAAGAATTAACATATTCTGTTAAATACACTGAAGGTATCCCTGGAAATTATTTGTTCACTGAAATTTCATGGCAGCTTCCCCCCCCATCCCCGCCACTTATTTAACTTGCCATGTTTTCTTTCATAGATAATTTTATTCCTGTTGGAATTTGGCCTTTGGATTAATTGAAACTGAAAGGGCTAGAAAGTGTTTAATTTCTTCTTATGTCAATAGCTGCAATATCTGTATTTTCATTAGCAAATAAGCAAAACAGACCTCAAACCTGTCAATATTTGCAGCAATGCTTACGGGAGGGGATGTAGGTCAAAAAGCTGCTTCTTCAGACAGAAGTAGCTATGGAAGCGTTAGGAGTTCTGCGTGTCTCATTTGCACTAGTGACCCTGATCACCAGCACCAGAAACTGTGCCGGGATTGCAGATACGTCAGTGGAGGCAAACAACAGAGTACCTTTCCCATCATTTTCTATTTGAAAAAGGTTTTTGGGAACGTTGACACGTGCCTGTTCTCAGGTTAAACAGGGAGTGGAAGGCAAGCAGTTCAGGATTTAGTCTAGTCTAGACTGAATTGAGGAGAAATTACATTTTCTTCTTTATTTTATTTTAATTAAAGCATTATTAAAATTGTACAGTTTTGGTTGTGGTTGCAGGAACGGGAATACACTTTCACCGCAAGCTATTTCTGTGTTACACTGAATGCATCCACTTTGTGGAATCTACTAGAAAAAATATAATTTCGTGGATGAGATATTGATACATAGATACAACTTATCTACTTAGTTGTAAGTAAGGTGGATAGGAAATAATTCTTCAGCTACAGGATCAGAACTACTTACATTTCTTTGGGATTTGTTATTCAGTACGGCCATGAGCTGTCTGAGCCAATTTTGTTTGGAAGAGCACATAATATTTCTGAAGTAATTTCTGATCAGAATATGTATCGTAAAGAGATTCATGCTAACAGTGTAACTCCATTTATTTCAGGCACTGTTCAATCAGGAGGGAACTTCCTGCTCTGTGAGACATCAATATTTTCAGTAGTCCTGGATGTAACGTGCTTTTAGTCTAAGGGGGTGTTTGTACTGGGTGAGATCCAAGTGCTGTGATGCCTGCAATGTGTTCAAGTCAGGAAGACCTCATGAGGACTAACAGAAAGGTAACTTAGAGAGAAGACATTATTATTTCCCCATAAAGACTCAATATACAACAATGGAAAGAATAGATACATCAAGCAGAATGTGGTACAGATAAACTATGGCTGTCCCAAAGTAGCTAAAATCAGCTTCTCAATATCACACTCATTTTGTCCACGTAGAATCCTAAAATAACCATTTTCTCCCCAGGATTTTCCCCAGGAATTTGCAGCAATCTAAAAGTAAACAAAGCAGAAAAAAATTATCAGTTTTAATTTGAAAATATTATTTAAAAATGCAAGGTGTAAAATGAAAAATTAATCTTTCGTGTTAGTTTCCTTTTTAAGAAACAGAGTCTCTCAGATCGGGTGCACTGAGAATTAGCACGTATCTTTTTCTGATTTCTAATAATTTGTTCCTTTTTCGGTTTGATCAAAATTTCAGTTCCAAAATCAAGGTTAGTAAAAATGGAACAGTATTTCTACAAGACAGTTTGATAAATGGAAGCAGAAATCATTAAATGAATATTCACCTCTTGGCTGGTGAAGTGATTATTGAAACAACAATGGTCAGAATTCCAATTAAAACCAACCTGTTTGGGTTTTTTTGTCCAATGCTTTTGGACACACCAAAGATCTAAAAAAAGAGCTGACTTTTAAAAAATGAAGTTTTATTCAGGTAGCTATTGACATATTGAGCAATTTATTTTCTGATGAAGTCTCAGTAGTCTCAGTAGGTTTTGGCTTTGATATCAGTGAAACTACCTACCGTAAGCCCTGCCATCAGCTATGTAAACACCAAACTACCTTCAGATCAACGCAGGAATAATGAGATGAGCTGTTAATCATAATCCAAGTGATAAAATTTGACTTACTCTAAATGGCTTAAAGGAAATGTTCTTAGTTTGATTTGTTTTAGTTTTGGGGGCTTATTTTGATGGCTGGCTAACAATTGCCAACACTGTTTAAACAGAAAATTTGTCTTTTCCAAATATTTTAACAAATACTATTGATTGATTTTATTGACTTTCGTTTGCAGGCATCAAAAATAACTGACTCTTCATAGAAATTTTTAAAAACATTTGAAAAATTGAGTAAGATTTGAGACAGAAAAGGCAGTGTAGGAAAAAACACAGGTATAGGTGGGATGAAACAGGCTTTGAAATTGAGGTAGGTGATGCTATAGTTCGAGGGTCAGCATGATAAAAGTTTCCAGAGAGGGAATAGAATTATGCAGGACACTTTAAGGTGAAGGAAAAAAATAGATGCAGAGAGTGAATGAAAGTAAAGAAGTAGATTTTAGATGATCTCTGTTGTTGAGATCTTTTTTCTTCTGCTTCAAAAGTCCTAAGTATTCACTTACCCAGAACTTCTGTTTCTGTCCATTTTTGTCACGTAATGTTCCCCACCTTTTAGAAAAGAATGATGCTTTGATGAAACAAGCAATCAGAAAATAAAATCATGTCTTAGTTAGTTGTTGTGATTACCAGTATTGGAACAAAGCATGAATAACAAACTCTGATGATTCAAATGAGGTTACCTGCTGACCTGCTAGCCACAAGTCAAATCGCCATTAGTGATTACAAAAACTTAACACAAGCGTAATTTCAGTTTTTCATTGCAAAGACCTGTTTTCATTGGCAGAATCTCTCTTCTGGAGAACTTGCCTGCTGAACTGGACTCTGCAGGAGTACTGAAGCTAATGTGAACACGTTTCTTCAACTAAGCTGAAGGCCCTTAAGAACATTTTTGTTAAAAGTCTCATGCAGCACCTTTTCAGAAATAGGTGGTGAGTTGGGACTGAAAATATTCCCAGCTTTTCTCAGATCAAATTGAACTGCTGTCAGCCTAACCTGTTTTATTGCATGGGGTGGGGGGAGGGGGGATGACCTCTAAACTTACTTAATGTTTTTTCATCTTTGAAGACATGTTAACTTTTATGGAAATATCTATGAAATCATACAAGATATTCTCCCCATCTGCCATCTCCATCTGCCAAGTGACAGGATTTTCATAGTTGTATGCCTGTAGCTGAACTGCATAGTACTCTGATTTTTAGGCCTCACTTTATACACAGGGAAGAAGAAGTTGCAACCCAATCACCTGGATGTATTTCAGTGAGCGAGAGTTGCACTGCACACCTTAGGTACCTAAGTGCACATGGTTTGTCTGCTGGAGCTTAAAGAGCTCTGTCTTGTTTTGAATTTATAAAACAAATGCTTGTCTAGTTACTATTCACAACTCATGATGCTTGGGTGCCTATAAAAGGGAACAAATAAACAGAAAACCAAAGATGTGAACATTTAGGTGGCTTTCCCCAGTGTAAAGTTAATCTCAGGATATATCAAATGCCATTGACAAGGTGTGTACTGGTGTATATTCCATCAACATCACATTTGAGCTGTATTTGCAGTGCTCCTTTCATTTTCAAAGGCAACCAGCAAAAATATGATGAGAAATCCCACACTGTGAATGGGGAAATTGGGATTTTTCTGTCACCCTTTTATTTGAACAGCAGCAGTGGCATCAACTCTCCTTGCTTAACAGTAAACCATCATTTACATGGAATGCCTGCATTTTCAGCCAAAGGGAAAAAAGAAATGAAGACAAATTGGTGACTAACAAAGATATGAAGTGTGGATTGCAATTGCAAGCACAAATTGTAGCTACTGATCATTAAATTCATGGAATCATAGAAACAGTATTTGCCATAATGACCCTGGAATGCAATTATTGGTTTTTTTAAGAAGTCTCATGATGCTTTTTCTTTTCATTACCACATGAATGTTCAGGGATTATCAATAATTGCAGTTTCTTTGCCAAATATATTTTGGATACAATCTGTCATGATCATAAATTTAAACAAAAAAGATATATCAGAGGCTTTTGAATTTCATATCAGATTCAGATTTACTTCTTTACTCATGATCATTTTACAAAAAAAATTACATCAGCTGTAATGTGAAAGTTCAATATTTACATCAGTCTCAAAGACAGACAAAAATTGCCTTGAATTTATATTCATGTATTCCTGCGTTTCGTACTACACATAATTTCTCCCGCTTGCTTGAACACGATGATGACCAGTTCCCACAGGGTCACATTTCTGTGATTAAATGTTTTTCTAACATTTGTTATTTTCTAAAAGAGTTAACTTCTAGTTTCATACATTGATAGGAATTTATTGATTCTGAGAAATGTTTCTAGATGAAAGAAAACTTAGAAGCCAAGATAGAAAAGTAACTTTTTTTTATCTTTGACTATAACATATCCATGAATTTAGTTTCCCAGGGTTTGTGTCATCATAGTCAGATACATAGGCACTTGACATATGCATTTTATTTACAGTTTAGAAAGAAGATCTGCTTTCTCAGTAATGAATGCCTGTGGATATTCATCAAATACTCTAAATTAAAGTATATTAAATTAAAATATAGAGGAATGCAGCCAGCGGGTCAAGAGAAGTGACTGATCTCCTTTTTTTTTGGACTGCCATTCTGTGTCCAGTGCCCAGCGTTGAGCCTCCCCACTCAGGAAAGGCACTAACAGGCTGGAACAAGATCAGCAGGAGTCCACTGAGATGTCTGGGTCTGGAGGACAGGATGTATGAGGAGATGCTGAGGGAGCTGGCTTTATTCAGCCCTCAGGAGAGAAGGCTCAAGGCAGATATATTTGTTGTCTTCTTCTTTGCAAAGTGAGGGTAAAAAGAAGATAGAACAGAGTCTCCTGATACATTGTGGTGGCCCCCACTGCTCCCCTTCCACATCCCCTACTTGAACCTTAACCACCAGGGGCGGTAGTGACGGCTGCATCCAGCTTACTCTACATAGCATTCCAGATCATTTTCTCTACAGTGTAGCAGCTCAGAGAAAGTGTTGATTGGTCCCTGAAAATCTTCAAAACCAAAATTAAAAACAAAAAAAGGCATAATCCTGAAGGAGTTAAGTGTAGTAATTAAATTCCCAGTGGAGTTATTTCCCGAGTGTAATTGACAGAGACTTTAAAGTGAGTTGACACATTCTTGGACAGTATCTATCAGAGAACAATACTGCATCTTCTGGAAGATGACCAAAATAACCTAATTACACTCTTTTGTTTGCTTTTGTGATTATTCCAGCTCGATATTTATTCCAAATGAATGTCATTTTAAAAGCAAAGTGATTCTGGATCTCATTACTTGGACAGACAGGGAATTTCTTAGGGTTATTTTTGCAAAGCTTTAGATCACTATGTCCCTACCTTTGATATTCTTGGGAAATCTTTCAACTTTATGTCCTGGTTTCAGCTAGGATAGAGTTATTTTTTTCTCAGTAGATGTTACAATGCTGTGATTTGAATTTAGAATGAGAGTGATGTTGATAACACACTGATGTTTTGGGTTTTGCTCAGTAAGGACTTTTTTTTCCTTTTGTCTCATGCTCTGCCAGTGAAGAGGAATGCAAAATAAACTAGGAGGGATCCTAGCTGGGACAGGTGAAGGAAGTGACCAAAAGGATATTCCACACCATAGAACTCATGCCCAGTGTATAAACTGGGGGAAGTTACCCAGAAGCGCAAACAATCCAGGTTCAGGAAGGGGGGTTCTGGTGTCGGTCAGCAGGTGGTGAGCAATTGCATTTTACAGCACTTCTTTTTCCTTTTTTATTATCACTTGCCATTATTACTATGTTTTACATTATTTTTGATTATTAAACTGTTCTTATCTCAATCTACAAGTTTTACTTTGATTTTATCCCCCGTTCCACTGAGGTGTGTGGGGAGAGAGACGGAGATGAGAGAGCAACTGCTTAATTTCCAGCTGGGCTTAAATCATGACACCATTTCATATCCAAGCTTTCCATTTCTATTAAGAAGAAAAAGAAGAGATTTTAAGAAACCATTAAGAAGGTCTGTCTATCAATTACTGAAAATTACTTTTAAAAGGAATTTTTCTTCTCTCTGGCAAAAATATTCTGTAAGAAATATTCCACTTAGCTTTTCCAAAAGAAACTATCATGATCTTCAATCAAAAATAACCTTGAATAAAAAAAAGTAATTTCACGAAACTGCATTCAGTCCCCTTCAGGACTTCAGGAGAAAAAACTAAGCAATGTGTTTCCATTTACTCAAAGGAAACCTGATCAAAATGACTCTGTAAAAAGGATTCTGTTGCTCTTTCAGATAAAAGGATGAGTACTTGTGTGCAGTAATCACGCAAGGGCATGGACTTCGCACACAAGATGGAAATGTGCAAAGACGTTTATTGCGCACTCTGAATTCTCCTAAATACCAGCACCTAACAGGATATCACATCATATAAACAGGAAAGATGTTCACCTCAGTGTCCCCCAATCACCTGGGGTATTGCACAGACATTGCCTATTATGGTAACAGGTAAACAATACCCTATAAGGTCACAAACTACAATTATCACATCTCATAGGTCCAGCACTGTCCAGAAACCCACAATCCTCTCTCAGTCCATCCCCGGTGACCTGGATGCACTCCCAGGGTCACCTCTGGGTCCAGGAAAGAGGCTCTCTCTCCAGCCCTCAGGGCCTGTCTCTCTTCCAGCACATAGTGCACCCCAACACTTGTGGTCTTATATAAAATTATTTTCATAATTTTGTGTCCAATTTTATACAGTAGAGGCACCTTAGCTGTCCTTTTCAGTAATAACTTTTCCTTGATATTAACTCTGTGGGAGCAGGCCCTGAATACACAACTCTGCCTGACAGTTAAAAATCTAGAATACAGAGGCTGTTTCAGTCGTGTTGCAGAGAATGGAAATTGGTTTTATTTGAACATTTCCTAGTTTGTTTTTCAATATACTGTACCACAAAAATTACGGTGGATTTCACAAGAAAAGCATAAAGAAAATTATCAGGAAATAAGTAAGCTGATAATTAGTCATTCAATAAAATAATAAAAAACTGGAAATACAACCTAACACAATAAAAAGGGTTATCAGCAGTGGCTTCAAAACTAAGGTGTTTTGGCAGATAACAGAAACTAGGTTCAAGCGTGCTTACACTCACTTTTATAGGTAAAATGCTCTTAACAGCAAATACAGTGATGAGTTCTAAAGAGTGTGCTAAATAATATCACACAAACTCACTCCTTAGGACTGAAGATATGAACTGAAAACTAATAAGACATTAAAAATAAAGAGGAATGACAGATCTTAGATTTTGAGCTAATTTCTGCAGATTAGATGTTATTAGTAGAAGTCAATGCTTTGCATTAACCAAGGATTTAAACTGCTTGCTGGTGAGAAATATATGCAGTCCAAAACTTCTCATCTCAGTTTCTTCCCTGGACTTGGTTGTATAACTGTCATGATGCTACCAGCGAAAAAAAAGTCTAACTTTTGTGGGTCATGTCCTATTCTTAGTGCTGAATCACAAAAGCCTGGTACATTTCAAAAACTAGTAATTTTGTCTACTCAATTAGACAAAAGTTTAGTTTTTAATCTTGTATTAAAAATAAGAAGGTTAGGGTCACTGACTAACGTTCACCACAAGAGAAAGCTTCTTAGAAAATGGTTGCTGGAATTTGAAATTATAGTTTTGCCTAGACTTTTCAACATGAGAGGTGAGTCAAATTAAGTCAGCGAGCCAATAGCTAAATCACTCCCACGGATCCCACAGATCTGCTGTAATGAATTGTATGGGGGACAGTCTCATGGATTTAACTGCATGAATCATCAGACACTGTATCTTTTCCCCATGATTTCCTCATGTATTTCTCTTTGCGGTGAAATATGTTTGAGTGTTGCTGTTTAATTTTTAACTATAATACCTGATGTTGATTGTCTGACAATGATAAAGTAATTATTTTTTCCCCATGAAAGAAAAAAAGGACCTCAAGCCCAGGTTTCTTTATTCAGGAACAAAACAGTTTGGGTTACGACTTTTGGTGGTTTAAGATGTTACTTGTTTGTAGTTGTTCTGAGTGTAAGCTCAAGTGACGGCAAGTAAAGAGAAGAACATAGAGAAAAACATCTCCAAAGCCAAAACTCCAGATATCACTAACAGTAGTCAAGACTTTGGACTTTGCATAGGTGAGTAATTTAACTGTGTATTAAATCTTAGAATGCTGTTGCTCTGTCTGGCTGTCCCTTCAACAATAAACCACAAGCTCTTTGCCTCACATATTAATTTTATCTCCATTTCTATGGCTTTTTGTGTTAAACGTTCAACCAATGTTTTTTCAGGGCATAGATGTTTCAGTTTAGTAGTTGGCTAAGACATTTAATCTGCTGCATTACTCCATTTAAATCTTTCAATGAATTGCTAATTAAAATAGAGGGGGAAAGTGTTTCCAGCAAATGCACATCTCAGTGTCCTCTTATTAAAGCCTTTTGTCATTCTGAGCACCTTCCAAGCATCTGAAAAATCTATCTTGTTCATGAAAGATTATCAAGGCTTTTAATAATATTATTCTTGTCTCCCCCAAGCCTTAAGGTGATAGTCCATAGATTTAGCTGTAGCCAGGCACAGGCTTTTGAGACCTTCCTGGATTTTTCAATGTCAGGGCTTCAGCATGCTTTTTGGTGAGGTATGGATCACGTATTGTAGATTGGCATGGATACTAAAATGATTCAGAAATAAAAGTCTGAGAGAAGATTTGTCTGAATAAGCTGCAAATATTCATGATGGATACTTCACTAAGTTGGAAAAGAGGTTTGTTTGAACTAGAACCACAGCTACCATCCAACGTACTTCCTTTACTGAACTGTACTTTCCTTACTAAACAGACTATGGCATTTTATACCAACAATCTGCCCCAGGTTTTCTTTTCCTATGGACATTGCATTTCTTTTCCTGGATGGAACAAAGAAAAACAGAAGGGCAGAAAGAAGAAATTTAAAAAGCCCAGCCAACCAACAAGCAAACGAACAAAAACAAAAACAAAACAAAAAACACAAACAAACCAATTTACAGAGAATCTCGTATAGAATAGATATGACAGGTTGGTTCAGAAATCCTAGCTTAAATGTACAGATCTGAAAGAAATCTACCACCAAGTTCATCCTTGATGTGAATTTAGTCTATTTTATTAAGAGACCTTGAGATAAAAATGACAGTTTCATATGTCATTTTTCAGCCATCAGTCTTCTTAAAATAACAGAGTGCAAATGAAAAAATGAAAATTACCAAACTAATAGTTTGTCCTCCTTAGTCCTACTTGCCATTTGCAGTTTCATTGTGCCTCTTTAACTTGTTTTCATTCTGGTGTCATTAAGAGCTGTGATTGTATAGGTATGGATCCATGAATGCTTGTATGTACAAACACACAAACATACATATGCAAGACATTCTGAAAATACTGTCTTACTGTGCATATTATGCACCAGTCATTTTGGTTTTAAGCAACTTTAAGATGCCATTGCATGTGGGATTTCTCTAATCTAATCTAGAATTTTTCATTTTAGCTATTTAAGTGTGATGTTGTCCCACAAATTCTTTTATAGTCTACAAGGAGAAATCAGATCCAACAAAGCAACTCAGCTCACTTCTAGATACTCAAGCTAGAGCAAATGAATAGCTACAAAAGATAAAGGGAAACATGCAGAGGTATAGGAATTTAAATTTTCTATGTCAAAACTCATCTGTTATGTATCCCAGTCTCCATTACTCACTTTTTCTTCTTCCCTCCCTGTCTCTGGAATACTGACACAGAAACTGCCTGAGAGATCCTGCTCTCTCTAAGTATCAGTGGCTCAGTCCATCCTGCCTTCAGATTACTGAAAGCCCTATTTCGAAGTCTAGAGAGACTATGACCAAACCCAAACACTCTGCTCCCTGCAACAGCCTCCATCTGGCTGTTCCACATTTTCCCCTCCTCCTTCCATGCTGTTCCATTTTTTCATATTCTCTCCTTGAACCTGAGGTCACACAGTACCTCAATGGAGATAGACTCCCAGTCCTGTCAGAGCTGATTTTATAAATAAGCCTTTGAAAGATAGAAAATAACTTGAAATTTCAAGCTGCAGAACAAGGGAAGCCAATCTAAACATTTAAAATCCTTCTGGTCCAATGATCAATTAGGCAATTTATATGTGCATTTCTGGTTTTGTACAAATAGCTCTTGCAAGCTTCACCAAAATGTATTTGCATTTTATCACTCCATCACCTTGTATGTTGTACAGGTCACGGGCAATTTAAGGCACTTTCAAAAATGTTTCTGAGATATTACAAATATCAACTTAATAGGGTCAGTCATTATTATGGCTGCCTTTTACATGTATTGAGTCTCTTTTATGGAAGGGGTTATAAATAAAAATGAGCTTACAATAAGCATCAACCCACACAAAACTGCGTTTTTTATCCTATCTATCAACATGTCTCTGCTCCTTTTTGTCTCTCCAGGAGCCATCTCAGCTAAGGAAAATGCAACTATTCATCACTGTTTTTATTTGAAGTACAACTATGATGAGATTCCCATGAGTTTTTTATTTAGGTCAAGGAGTCTACATTTTCCTTTGCTCCCAAGCTACATATGAGTGACAAAGAACTTATACCCATGACACATATTTTGCATTCAAATTCATTAAAACTAATAAATGATATTAAAAAGTGATGACTTAATCCTGAAGATATTAAAATCTGTAAAAAGAAGTGGTTTAGAGTTCATGATGCAGAATCATATTTTATGGCTGGATTTATCGTTGCTAGAAACACCTAGCCTAGGGATCCAACAGCCTCCAACTTGTCAAGATCTAATTCAATTTTTACAATTAAACAGCTCTGCAAATATTTTTATATGGCACAGTCTTGGAGGCCACAACATTTGTGCATTAGACAATTTAAGGATTGGTAATTCTTTATATTGTTGGATCCATTGGATACTTCAGGAATATTCAAATTAAGTAAATGTGTTAGTAAGAAAATGCATTCCCCCCATATTAAAACCTGAACAAGTCTGAGGTTTCCTTTATAACATCAGCTTCAGTTTTCTTCTTTTTCCTTCACTTCTTATGTCCTTCTTCAGTATGTCAGACCAGTCATCTTTCCTTCTACTCTGTGTTTGGCAGTGACCATTCAACACAATCCTGTGTCTCAGTCAAGGCGCTCAGATTTTGCTCAGAGTGGCCCCTTGCCTAAGGGTTGCTATCTTTGCTTTGCACAGCCTGTCAGTTCCCATTCAAATCAGCTTCCGCTACAGCATAGAAACACAGAATCACAGAATATGCTGAGTTGCAAGGGACCCACAAGGATCTTCGAGTCCAAGTCCTGACCCTGCACAGGACACCCCAAGAGTCACACCATGTGCCTGAAAGCATTGTCCAAATGCTTCTTGAACTCTGCCAGGCTTGGTGCTGTGACCACTGCCCTGGGGAGCCTGTTCCAGTGCCCAGCCACCCTCTGAATGAAGACCTTCTTTCTAATATCCAACCTACACCTCCCCTGGCACAACTTCAGGCTATTCCCTCAGGTCCTGTCACTGGTCACCACACAGACCAGGGTTGCCCCTTCTCTTCCCCTCCCAAGAAGTTGTAACTGCAATGAGGTCTCCCCTCAGTCTCCTCCAGGATGAACAGCCCAAGAGACCTCAGCTGCTCCTCATACGGCTTCCCCTCAAGGCCCTTCACCATCTTGATTGCCCTCCTATGGATGCCCCCAGACAGTTTAGTATCTTCCTTATTATTGTGGCACCCAAAACTGCACACAATATTCAAGGTGAGGCCACCGCAGCACAGAGCAGAGCAGGACAATCCCCTCCCTTGCCCAGCTGGTGCTGCTGTGCCTGCTGCCCCCCAAGACACGGGTGGCCCTCCTGGCTGCCAGGGCACTGCTGACTCATATTCAACTTGCCATTGACCAGGTCCCTTTCTGTGGCACTGCTTTCCAGCATCTCATTCCCCAGTCTGTCTGTACCTCCAGGGCTGCCCCATCCCAGGTGCAGCATCTGGCACTACCCCTTGTTGAACTTCATATGGTTGGTGCATATGGTTGGTACATCACTTATCTCCTCCCCTCTCCCTCCTCAGCCATCACTTTGTCCCCTGGTGCCATTCTTGCATAATCACTCATCTGGGTAGGTTATTCTGCACAAATGTGGAGCACCTTGTTTTAGGGAATAGTCGTCATCACCTATGCTTGCACCAAGCATGCTTCACAGCCCTCCCAACCCCTGAACTCACAGCCTCACAGCAGCTTATCCCTGAGCTAAAGTATTCAAATTGCACTGCAAATTTTACTGTCTAATGTTATTGGTTTCTCATGGCTGTTCAAATATGCCTTAAATACACACAGAAAAACCATCATATACGATCTGTTCTCCATAAACATCTTTTCCTAATTCAGCCCTCCATTTTTCTACACTAAATTCCAGTTTTTCTTTTTCATTGCTTCACAACATTCTCTATAATAATAATTCAGGAGCTTTTCCTCTCCTAGTCTGAGTCAATACTTTTTGCAGCAGTATCAAGGATGTTCTTGCATAAGCCTGCTGCTTCTCTTTGCTTCTATGCCACTATCAAGCACACTCTTGTAATCCATAGCCAGCAGTTTCCACAACTGTAGGCATTTCCATGCCCTTCATGAAGACATCTTCACTAAGACCACTAGCACAAAATGCACCTTATTTCGCAACTTTATGTTCTTGAACTGCTTGTTGAAGATACTCTCAGTAATCTTCCTAGCACGCACTGAATCATTATTTATATGATATTCTAGACCACCAATAAAATATTTGCTTGAGATTCCCCAGTCATTTTCCTGTGTACTCACTCGCTGATTTAATAAATTCATCCTTGCATATTCCCTCCATGTCAAAGACTAAAATCTCGTGGTGTGTTCAGTAATTCAAGCATATGCATTATGAGATGCTTGTCTTCTTAACATAGTGGCCCTGGTCTATATTTGAGAGGAAATCCACTAGCGTACTACACACATGCTTCTGAAGCAGTTTCCCAAATAAAATCAGCAGCATCTCAGCAGCAGTTGATTTCTATTCAGGGCACAGAGAGCCCAGACTGCTGTACCAGTAAGCTATGCCATTTGATTGAGAGGTCGCTGCCAATTTTTATGTTTCTATTTGCATTCTGCTTGGTGGCATGTTTGAAGAAAATTATATCAACTTTGTTCACAACTTAATATGTACTTGGAATATTTGTGAATACCCAACAAAGTATTTTTATATGGTGTGTATATATATATATATTTGTGTGTGTGTGTGTGTATGTGGGTATTTTCTATATTTATATGGGGTTTAATGGCTTATTCTATAAACATTATATTTGAAGTTTCTGAACCAATATTAGAGTAGATTAAGAGACAATGGGTCTACACCTCTTTCCACTACTCTCTAAAATTCTCAGACAAGGCAAAAATGAAACAACAACAGTCTTATGTTGGGAGCTAGCAGTGTTCCATCTGTGACAGTCAAATCTTTGGGTTCCAGACTGGTCATTGAAATTTTATTACACTCATGACAGGCAGAGAAAAAGGGTAAAAGAATGTGCTTTACTCACCCAAGGAGTTTGACTGAATGAGTTTTCCATTTAGATCCTGCTTTCTGGGAGTGTCGATATATTCCATCTTTATAAAGGAAAAAATCTTCATACACTTTCATTATAGCTGAAAAACAATAGGAAAATCACCACAGTCAGCAAACATTACTTCTATTCTTCTTTGCTCCTTGCATCTTACCAGTGAAATTCTTGTGTGTTGAACTGCATTAAGTGTACTTTGTAATTACACTAAAAGCATCAGTTTCTCAGAAGTTCCCTGCTGTGAGCAAACCAACAGAAGTAGTTCAACAGAGCTCGCTCAAAGCTCTCTTATCAATTTTTTTGGTTCTCCATGTCATGGAAACTTCCTCTCATTGACTTTTTCCGATACAGTAAGAAGAAACGTTGCCTCGTGAAGGCTTACATAAATTTCGAAATCCGATTCAATAAAATGTATCTCCTCAAGGTTCATGTACTAATTACTCAATTCTGAGTAGCGCCTGCATATTCAAGAAAATTATTTAACAGAAAATGTGTATCATGTGAAATATGGTGGAGTGACATGCCTTTTTCTGAAACTTAAAGTTTGTCAAATACACATTAATCTCCTTAAAGAGAACTAGATTTTCTGTATATGTAAAAATCATAACTTTTAGTTAAAAGTGTGGAAAAATCACTCATTTTTTTCCTAAAAGTGTAAGGTGAAAGAGTGATGAACTGGAAATTTTATGCAAGAGAATGAAGATTACAAGTTTCATCTTATTCCCATTTGTTATTTCTTAGGAGTATCATTTATTTGTTTATTAAGAAAATAGTTCTGGGTTTCTTTTCCACATATGTTCTGCCACCTTAGTACCATTTGCTTTATGGTGGGCTACCAGATCCAGAGAAATTAAAATACTTTTCAGGTCTACATTACCTTTAGATTCCAATGAATTAGAAGTATTAAATATAAGCTTAATTCCAACTTATTTTTAGCTTATGGTTTTAAATGACACACAGCTTGGAACATGAGAATTAGTGTAATCCAATTTCCTAAAGTCTTGCACCTTGGGAGTCCCATAAGGTACAAGTTTCACTGACCATTTTTTATGTGGTTGCACCATTTATAACATGTGCCTGGTATAGATGCGCAGTACCCAGTAAACTGAGCTCATGCTGCCATTTTTTTCTGTCTGGCACACTTTGAAATTTCTTTTTCCTACCTGAATATTTTCATAAACTTGAAGGAAATTAGCTGTCTTTACAACCTCTATCACATTTGGCTGAAAATATAAAACAGTCACAAATTTTAGGGGATGAAAAAGAACTTCTCAAAACACAGTGAAATAAGGCCATTTGCCCAGGAAACGTGGCTAAGAATGTACTTTGTTAATGAGGTCACTCAGATAAAAAAATGTAAAAATGTAAGCTCATAACAATACACAGGCAATAAACAGCCATGATGCCACCTAGGTGGCAAGCTGGGGATATGGCTATATCAGTTAAATCAGAAAAAAATTAGATGTTTTGAATTAGTAATGTTACAGCTTCTGTCGAGCTGCCTGCCAACCAGAGCTCACACACTGACAGCCACAGACCAAGTGGAAAAGTACACAAACTTTATTCTTTGTTTCTAGATGCAAGCTCAGGACTCCACTAGAGCTCTTTGCAAAGGTTCCCCTCCTCCCTCTGTCCCCAGGATCACCAGTGTGCAGAGCAAGAAGTTGAACTTCTGCGAATGTCCCTGTACCACTAGGTACAATATCAGCTCTAGAGGTTTCTGAGCTGCGGAGGAGCCTGTGGAGAGCTTGAAAGCGATAAAAAGGAACAGAAAGGGTGAAGAATGCGGGAGCCAGTGAACATGCCTTTGTGTTGGGGTGATCGGGGGGCTTCTCCCGGAGTGTGTGGTTCTGTTGGGTTGGTGTGTTCCAGTTTGGGTTTCCCGGCTGGCTGCTGGCCTTGGCTCCTCGCCGCTCCCCTGGGGCTCTCCTATTGGTCCCTGCTCCCTGATCCCGCCTTTCCCCCTGCCCGGGAAAATCCCTCGGTGAGCCATTGTTCATTGTATTTGGTTATATATATTTCCCTGCCCTTCAAGGGTGATGGTGTGATAAGCTCTCGGAATGAAGGAAAAGCAAATTCCCTTCCCGCCTCTTTGCTACTGACTGTAATACCGAACCTGCCTGTGCATTCACGGAGCCAGGCAGGGACGATATTTATTAGAAGAACACTCCTGCTAGCCTTATTCTAGGTGAGGGTATCCCAGAGGAAATGAAGGGGATAAGTCATTCAAAAAGTTACTGTAGAGGCTTCCCTGGATCTTGTTTTGCTACCTTGGCTAAAGGGAGGGAAAGAAATGAGGTTGAATGCAAGTACTGCAAAATTGACACCTCCCATGGGAGAACTGAGGTTTGAAGATCTCATCTATCATCAGGCTGAGACAGGAGAAGGTAGTTTCATTTCTGAGTCACATTGTTCTTGAAATCAAGGTCCATATGTCCAGTTTCAGAAAATAATCTACTTTTTATCAGCAACTCTAAATAATAGAGTCATAGAATGACTTGGGTGGGAAGGGATTTTAAAGATCATCTAGTTCCAGCCCCCTGTTATGGGCAGAGACATCCGCTTCCATTAGACCAGGATGCTCAAAGCCCCATCCAGTCTAGCTTTCCATTCCAGGAACGGAATGGTGTTTCCCTGTTGGCTTCTGTTCCCTCAGGAGTCATAGGCTCAGCTCTGTATGACTTCAGGTGTGTTCCAGCGTGGCCAGCACATTTCAGAGTCACTGGCAGAGGACCCTCACTAGCACCCTGTCCCTCTAACTTTGCATCTCATCCCACACCTTGCCATAGACAAGCCTGATATTGTGCCCCTTCCCCGTCACATCTTTGTTGAAGCTCTGCCAACAAAGACCCGCTGTTTCTGAGCAAAGACTCTCCTTCCTCTCTGAGAAAGGTGAGTCCCATCTGATGCCAGCATGCCTGATGCTTAGGCCATTCCATTGTCAAAAAACTCCAACATTTTATCTGTGACACCAGCCGTGGAGCCATGTATTAACAGACTCAGCCCATCTGTTTCTTCCAATATTGCTGCCTTCAACTCTAAGTACAGAGAAGAGTTTAACTTGTGCCCCAATGAGACAGGTTCTTGTCTGTGAAGAGATATCATACCTAAATGTTTTCCATTGAAATGAAGTAGAAATTTTTGAAGTGTGTTTCCAGGATAACTTTATTTTATGTGAGAGAATTTTATCCATGATTGTATACTACACATATACTGCCAGCGCGCGCCTGTGTGCGTATACATACATTTGTATATGTATGTAAATATATACACCTATGTATATGTATATACCTTGCAATCAGGAGCTAAATAATGATACAGTCTTTGGAGTTAGAGTGGTCTGGGTGCATGAAGTACAGGATGGACAAAGATGATGATAATTCTAGATCTAGCACTGAGACATTTTTATTTGTTCAGTGACTTTGTCCTGATACGGACTGTGACTTGGACAGGATGAGATGACCACAGTCCACCACCTAATTTTGTTCCCTCTCTCATAGGAGAGACTTTGCATTTCCCAAAATGAATGGATTAATTATTAATGAATCAGAAAAGGCAGCGATTTTCAAAAGGTTTACTGTAGTTCATGCATGAGCTACTTCAGTCCTGCTGAGCTTGTCAGATCTATGCATGTAGATGCAGCAGATTAAAAGATGGATTCCACTATGGATTCCCCTACATAAAATTCTTGAATAGGAATTTTTATCTCTTTTTAGTGATACAAAGACATGAGAAATAAAACTAGTAGCTACAAAAGGAAACAAAGTTTAGCCCTACACATTAATATAACCAAGTGCTTTCTACAGATAATTTTCTTGTGTTAGCGAGTATAAGAATTTTTCCCAAGATCATGATAGCTGAATTTGTAAGTTTTGTGGGGTCAAAACTCTGATGTATTGCCAACAATGTGTGAGCCTTTCTTTTAATCGAGACTGACTAATGTGCCAGAGAGGATAATTTTCCTACATCAGCATTATAATCATCAGAGTATTTCCTAAAGCCCATAAAAAAAAAAAAAAAGAAGATGAATGGGCAATATTAGCTTATCCATTTGAATGTTATCAAAGGATTGATGAAATTTCACTGTTTGCTTGAAAATTGATTTCTTAAAAAAACTAGTATTTCATCATTTAAATCCAAAAATGCTAATTGCTCAGTTTCTGTACCATGTAAGACAATGACGTAGGTCAGAGAGAAATTGTCATTCAAACTTGAAAGCTGTATAACAAAAAATTTTCAATTACATTCCTACACCTACTGCTTCACAGTTGTTAAGAAAAAAATAACTTTTCTTAACTTTGAATATGTTCAAAAAATCAAAGTCCATTCATCATCATGATCTTTAAAGGATCTTGAATGTTTCCCAGCTATTAAACATTACTTAGTACATTAGATAAGACTGTCCCTGAGCACTTTGTAAGTTCTTCAAGAATGACAAGTGAATGAATAATGGAAAATCTCCTTCAGTATTTGAAGATCATTTGCAGAAAACAGTATGATATGGTTTTAAAATTAGACTTTTGCCCTGGCTGCATTTGTAATATGGGAAGATAGAAGAGAGAATCAGTGACAAATTACAGGATCGTAACTGTGATTCATTTAAAATTCATATTATAGCCAAAAGAAAAAACAGAAAGTGATTTCATACAGTGATGCATACTCTCGGTTATATGCCTTTATGTAGATCTTGATTTTTCCACATATAGCATTACCTTAACCTGATACACAAAAAGCATTAAAATTTTAAAAAATCATATGAATTGTTGAGTGGCTAAATCCTAAATAATGGCTGAATATTGATTATTTTATGTGCAAAATTTAGTACTAAAAGATTAATCCAGCAAAATGTGTATACACAGACTATGAACGCAATATTTGAGGTCTGAAAATCTATCTTGAGGATCCTAATTTTTATCATTTTCTAAAACCAGCAGAAATTACTGTCTTTGCATCTAGATCACATACAGTATGGGAAAGAATATTTTCCTTGAGCAAACATACTTGGACAGAACAAAAAAAAAAGAGTGATGATGTTGATCCTGTTAAGTCTGAGCTTCAGATTAATTGCAGCTGCCCACATAAAGAGCTTTAAGAAGTAATTTCAACTCCATGATGCACCAAAATGAGTTCTATCTAATAGTCAAAACCATCTGAATAATAAATTTGAGATTATGATAATTCCTTATATAATTAAATGCTGTAGAAATGCAGAAGTCCCCTGAAGTAAAATTCGTTGGTTTTGCATCAGCCAGCCATCCAAGACAAGCAGACATCCTGCACTATGACCTTTCTCCATCACCCCAAGCCCCACATCCATCAACCTCTCTAGTTACACTGGCCTGGGGTGTGAGCAGGAACCTGGTTTTTCAGCTGTTGCCAGCACCATCCACAAATGGGCAGTATCCAGAGTAAAAAAAAGTTTTTTGCAGTTTTTTACTCAATGCTGAAGTCTCTTTGTTTCTGACCACGAAGGGGTCAGGGATCTTCATTGCAGAGTTCAGCAGAAAAATTCAAAACTGATAGGCTTCAACAAGAGCATTTGTGCTCTGAAATGAGAGATTCTGGGGTATTTCAGTACTGAATGATTTGCTGGAAGGCCCATATAGTTCAGCATTACCTTCAGAGGAGAGCAGGCCTGGTGGGTTGGCCTTAGCCAGTGGGGGAATCAACCGCAGCCCTATAGAACAGAGCTTGGCTAACACTTAATTCCACCTGCACAGCTACAGATTGCTATTTCACCAATGACCAAAGAACTGTCATGAAAAAAGGAACATGGATTTCCTGCACACAGATTTTGCACAAATTTTCAACGTATCCAGCTCAAGGTCATTTTACTCTTTACAGCCTCTGATGCAGTCATGCTGCCTTTAGGGCCACTACTTACCCACCAAATGTCCTTGGATGAACTACAGTGCATATGACCAGTTTCTTCACTGTGGCATATAATTTGTGTTTTCTAATATTTTGACACAAGGTCATTGCACAGTCTAATTATTTCAATAATCATTGAAATATCATCCTTTAAATTTACCATTATCATCCTTTAAATTTACCGTACCTTGCACTGGTCCTCTGTCCATGATTTCTTTCATTATATCGGTTTCCTGAGAGGAGGTGAGAGCAGCAACAGAGAGGGCAAGGGAAGATAACAGTTGTATTAAATAAAATTAAAACTCATACTACTTTATCATTGTGTGCACATATGTATAATATAAATATACCATTGTACTTGTACTTCTGCTGGAGAATATTTGGTTTACCAAATTAACAAAACCTTCAGAAACATGTTTAAGAAGAACAACTGCGCTGTTATGACTGTATATTTTCTTTTCTATCTCTAATTTCTATGGGACCACAAATTATCAGCTTTAAAGAAATGATGTACAACTGAGAAACTATAAAGAATTTCAACTCTTAGGAAAATTCAAAGGCAACCTAAAGGAAAATTCACAGCTCTACTCTTGAAGTTAAGTGAACATATTTTAATATGACAGATAATATGCAAGCCCCAAAGGAGTAAATTTGGTGAGACAACAGGTGAATGTCATTAACTTACTTTTGAGGACACCCTGTAGTGAGAGGCACACCGGTATAATCGATTGGATTTTTCAAAAGCATTGGGACATGGCTCATTCGTATAGTTTTTTCCATGTTCACTGGACACATAACAGCGATTTTCTGCTGATGGCCCCAGGTGTTTGTTCCAAAATGATGGATAACAAGCATACGATACAACCCTGTTCAGGTATTAAAAAAAAGAGTTGATAAGAAGCTTGCTTAAACATTTTTGTCATTTTATTTCAAGCTTTTAATTATTTTGCAACTGCTGTATTTCAAGTAATATTCTTCAGAAGTGTGAATGACTAGTATCTATAACTGGATGGCATTTGCTTCAGTTGATATACGTGATATGTATGATTAAGTTTCCATTACAGTAGTCCTCTCCCCACCCTTCTCCAAAAGAGAGACAGGGTAAAAAATGTGTTTAGCACTTGTCGCCTGGTACCTTCATCTCATTAACAATTCATGAAAGTTCACTCTGAAAACGATCAATAAATTACCAATGTTGTCAATGGGCTTAATTTAGCAAAAATGGCTTGTGAAACAGAATACATGGAATACTGTTAGACATTTCTGAAACAATATACATATTTCTGTGTTAATGCCATGAAAGCCTATGAGAGGGTTTCTTTTAAAGAGCATAATTAAATATTTTGCTGAAGCAGAACACTTTAAAATAGAAAGTTCTATAAAAAGCACTTGTATTTAAGTAGTTCATCATAATACTGGACTTTCTGAATATGAGGAACTGAAAACCATTTTTTTATGCAATATGAAGTATAACTATGTTTGCCAGTGTATACTTAGTTGTCAGGAGTTTTACAAGATGAGCTCATAAATGCTTCAGCTGTTTTGAGTAAGAAATGGCATTTTCCCATTAGCATTTGGTGATAGAAAATCCCAGAATGTCTTTTTCTTTCTGCCCCAACTAGACCACATACATCCAGAAGCTTCAAAAGCAATTCTACTTAGATGAAAAGGGATAGTACATTTAAGGTTGTTAGGCTGTTATTGCTTAGGTCTTCAATCTGCTCACTGACAACCCCTTTTAATTCTTTCTGAATTTGACAGTGTTCTGGATTCATATACATCCAGTGGGGAATCGGAAGTATTTAGTCCAAGCATGCACAGGTTGTTATTGCTCATTTTTTAATTTATTATGCTGTGTTTCTACTACTGGGTAGAAGGAAATCTTTGGTTTATATATGTACACATCTCTAATTATTGATAAAAGGTAACTGTCTCTATATGCATAATCATTCCATTCAGCACTGATGATAGATTTTTGAAAGAAACACAGGATTGCTGCTGAGTGCAATCAGGCCTGCAAGGCAGAGACGGTGAGCCAATACAGTCCTTAGAGTATGATCGACTATAAGCAGGGCAGGAGCAGGGAATTACAGCCTAGCATCAAGAATGGTAGGACATCTATTCCTCAGATGTACTTAGAAACACCTCAGAGGGAGACAACAGAGGAAAAATTCATTCCTGGGATAGGGATTTTTTTTCCCCTCCTCTCAGCTGGACTGTCCCAGTGGGGTTGTCACAGGTTCTGCGTGGATGGGTCTTATTTGTACATCAACAGAAGTGAAGCAATAAAAGTTGCAGTAGCACACTGGGGCTGCGTGGCTATCCAGGTAGGATCACTCGCTCTGAACTAAGAGCCACATTTGAATCTTTTCACCAGCCACAGTTTCTGCAGACACGATTAACATAATTGAACAGCTTTCTGCTGAAGCACAATTTCGTGTGTGCTGAAGCACCAGCACAAGAGTAAACATTAAAAACGCTTCAAGGAGAAGACCTTGCCAAAAGAGTCATAGAAGAAAAACAGAAATAGATGTGAATATGTTTATATGCACAAATATAGATACATATATACAAAAATAATGTTAGAAACAAGCAGGATCCAGGGACAACCAGGGAAACTCCGTAGTGTGTCCATACATTCTTGACAGAAGTCATTTGCAGTCATGTTTATGTGTCCAATCTAATGAAAATTTTTGTGGATTTATTACATTTATATGTTTGAATTGTGAGATTAAAAAAAAATCTTAAAAATTAGACTATGCTATTTGCAAGTTGGCTAATAACGATAACATCTTTCTCATACCCTGCAACTGCCAAGAAAACAAGGTAAAAACCAGATTAAGCCCTGTTGTGTTTAGAAGCACTATTTGCATTCAAGTGTCTAACTTTTATATTACCTGAAAATGAAATGGTTTTTCCTTATTCTTGATAAATATAACCTTTTAGTTTCCCTTATTAGTTAAAGTAGATGCTTTCAAAGAACATTTATTTCTCCCAAATTATGGCTTTTAACTGAAATACCTAAAATTAATAATTAGTAATAGAATACATTTTTATTCTTTAATTAATGGAGGCAGACAAAGAGAAAGAGTGATATTTAAACAGTGTTTCAGCTCCGTTTATAGCAGATTTTACTGTTAATTGGGTGTTCAGTGATTCTAAAAAGTCAGGTCTCAGCACTGGCCTAGCTTCACTGAGCTTTATGGAAATCTTTTTTTGACTTCACTGGGGATAGTTTAGGTCAGCACTTGATTTTTCTGAACATCTGTCAAAACCCTGAGCTAAGCACGCTCCAGAAATCAAAACACCAGAAACTTCAAGCAGCATTGAACACCTGCTGTGATAATTTACAAGGCCCCACAGAAAATCAATGTGTTTTCTCCCTATTGCAGGGTATGGAAATAATGAAAAAATGATTGCGATATAATGATTCCTAAAAATAAGTCACCTGAAAGTGTGAGGAAGCAAGGACTGTTTGACTATTTGACAAAAGACACTTCTGACTTCTATGCCATAAATTTCCAATTTTTTTCACTGTCACAGGTAAAAGGTTATGGATTATGGGGTTTAGCTACAAAACTGATTATCAGTCCAGTGAATCAAAAAGGTTGATTTTTTTTTATTGTTGTTCTCTATATTATTTGCTCTTGGCTACTGTCAGAGACTTAACACTGGGCTAGATGGACCCTTGCTCAGACCCAGAAGAGCTGTTCTTGTGTTCTTCCAGGATCTGTTCTAAAGATATTTGGATATTTCCCTTAATGTATTTATTTGTTTCTGGAAGTGTTGGAATGGGTTTTGAAATATCATTTGAACTTGAGGAAAGAAAATCAGATTGTAGATCAGATTGTTTATAAAAATAAGTAAGTAGGGATACCTTCATATGTGGTACTTTGATGGCAAATCAATGATCAGAGATAAAAATGGGTAGCAGGCAAAGGTCTGTCATAGCCCAGTGACGTTGTACATGCTGGAGCTAGCTCCATGGCAACAAAAAAGCTTAATAAGTGACTAACAAAATAATCCTGGATTGCTGAGATTTGCTGGAGATCTAGATATTTTCCAAAAATTCCTGATGGTTTTCACTACTGCCCTTCAGATTCTTTACTCAGACGATCAGCTGCAAGAGGCTGGTAAACACCATGAGGCAGAGAAATAAGCCAGTACTTGGGAGTGTGGAGGTGAAAAGACAGTTCACAGGTGTGCTGTGTGAACTGAGGTGCTGTGGCTCTATGTTTCCAGGCTTACATCAGTCAGAAAGCCAGCTCAGCACCCCACTGTCACACTGCTACTCAGTCAGGTCAAACTTAATGTTATTGCATTCACACCAGAACAAGCTCCTGCGAGGGTACAGCCAGGCTGATAATGTCCTGTAGAGCTTCAGCCTGCCTTCCTTTTCTTTTAAAAATAAGCTAATTCTTTTATATTTAAATTGCCCTGCATAACAGGCCATGTCACTAGCCACAGCACTAAAATAATACTACATTCTGCTATAGGAAGAATCTTATTATTATGGGGCTCATGATAGCTGTGCCCATAGAGGGATAGCAGTCAGAGGGAATAGAAGACTAGGAGATTGTCCTACTGCTGCATTCCTTACAGCTTTTCTTCTAAAAATAACTTGTTCCAGCTATTGTGGAGATAGTGCTCATAAATATTATTCTCATTTCTTCTTTTATCTACACCAGCAATTCTTGTGCTCCCGTACTTAACAGGTAAGAAAACAATCCAGAGAGAAAGAGTTGCAATTACTCTCCCAAAAGCATGAGCTACTGAGTAAAATGGGACTGTTCTTCTAGTTACAGAAAAGTATTGCAGTTAAAAAGTGCTTACGATTAAAACGTCAAGTTATAACTTTCATTTCTTCATGCATGAAGCCTTTTTCCTGACCCGCTGAGGGGTGTTTGCTGGGTAAAATTACTCAGCTAAAGGATCTCCTGCTCAAAACCTAAATGAAAGCCAATTTAGTGTTGAAACCCTGAGAGAAAAAGACAGAGGAGCACTCAATGTAAACTCTCCCTATAACAATACAAAATCCTTGTCAGGTCAGAAATAGTTTGATACACTTGCAGAAAGCAGAATTATCACTTGTATAGTGTGACAGGTCTTCTCCTGGATCCCCAGGCTGCCATGTCAACTACAACACATCACGTCTGACATTCTTTTGCTCTTGTCATGGTTTGTTTGTTTGTTTTATAAATAAAATTAAAAGTTGACAGAGAGAACACCTGAGATCTCTCTGTCCGTCAGTTTCAGATGTATCAGAGTAAGGGGATGAGATTGTATGAAAACAAGACAGGAAATAGATTTTGGTATGGAACAGAAAGGACAAAAAAAATCTGGTAATGTGAAAAATAGCAGGATTTGATTATATGGTATCTAAAATGTGGTTATTGAAATTCTCCTGGAAGCCATTTCCAGACATGCAAACTTCAAGGAATTGATGGAGAACAGGCAGTGCAGATTCACCACGGCAGGTAATGATGCTATGATGAGACAGTCCGACCATGATGAAATGACTGGCTCCATAGAGAACAAGGAAAGCAGTAGCTATCATTTACCTTGTCATTAGTGACATTTTCAGCATAGGTTCCTGTGCTGTTCCTCTAGTTTACTGGATTAGGTAAGTTGCTTACAAGGTTAGTTGTGGACTGGCATGCTGAAAGGTCGACAGGACAGAGTGACTGGTGTCTGTTTATTAATGGCATTCCCCAGGAGACAACACAAAAGCAACAGTTTTGCATCTCTGTTAACAATCTGGACAGCTCGATGTGAGGCGCCCTTAACAAGTTCGTGGAGAAGGCAAAACTGTTGGGGAGTGATTAGTATGCATGGCTGCCATTCAGAGCAGCGTTAATAGGCTGAAGAAATGAGCCTGACAGAAACATCCTGAAGTTCAACAAAGACAAATGGCAAATCCTGTCTCTGAGCCAGAACTGCCCAGGTACTGGCAGGGCACTGCCTCTGTTGTTTCACAGAGTAGGACATGAGGTGCTGAGAAACAGAAAGTTGAATGTAGGTGAGCAGTGAGCCCTCTTGGCAAATGTGTACAGTCAATACTGGGCTGTGTTATCAAGAACAGAGCCAAGACATTGTGAAAAATTAATATTCCCCTCAAATCCCTATTCAGCAGATGGAGTTGTATCTTCACCTATGTGCTCCCCAGGAAAGACACTGACGAAATGAGCAATACCAGTGGAAGGCACTTAGGGGACTGGAGCTGAGGCAGCTGGACTTGTTCAGTTCAGAGAAGAGAAAGCCAAAAGAGTATATAATTCCTGTCTTCCACTACATAAGGAGAGGTATAAAGGAGACAGAACAAAACTCTTGGAGATGCACAGTAAAAAGTTGGGCGACACCAGTCACAAGCCCTACCAAGGAAAATGCTGATGTAAGAAAAAAGTGTTTGACTGTAAGAGTGGTCAAATAAACCGACCGGCTGCAAGAAAGGTTTTGGAACCTCCATCCTTGAAGATACTCAAAATGTGTCCAGGGACACAGCCTAAACAGCCTGATCTAATTTCAAAGTCATGATTTGAGCAGAATGTTGGACCAGGTCACCTCCAGAAATTCCAACCAAAATAATTTTGTGATTCTATAAATAATTATATCCCATTTTAAAGTTTCTAGCTGTTCATGTGGAATTTGACAGCTGTTAACTCTGCTTAATCTGACCTGAAGGAAGAAGGATCTAGGTACAGTCCTTAACAGAGTGTTGCACTCTGGAACAACCATGGGATGAGATGATTGCAATTTTCTTTGTAGAGAAAAGATGTTTGATTCTTTTGAATATTCACAATGTTGTCTCATGCAACTGGCTGCTTACTCAAGGTTGTTTCAAATGAAGAGCCTATATCCCAAGAAACACAAAAGTTTTGAGTCCATTTACGGTATTGTCTTATCACAACTTAAGCAACTGGTTCAATTTAAAATTATCTAAACAGCCAGAAAAAACATTTACCCATGTGTTTCCAGATATCTCCAAGCACCATCAATACTTCCACCATTACATCCATGTTGGTTCTTGGTATCACAAGAGATCAAGTTCTGAGCAGAAAGGTTGTCTGTGACCTCACCCTTGGAATGAATTGCTATTCTGTCTGCCGCAACACCTGTATGGAAATAAATTTTCTGTTATCAAAAACAAATAATTACTCACAACTTTGCATTTGTTTTTGTGAGAGAGGTCTGGGACATTGCAAAGCATCATGAGCAACTTTGCTGTAATATGACAAATCCCTAGATTTACTGGCTATTATAAAGTCCCACATATCTAAACATCAGATGAGACATTTGCATAATTGTCTCTACCATGTCAGTAAAAGTTTGTTTTCATATTCATATCTGGTTGTCTTCAGCAGAAGAAGCAAATACTTCCCAACTTTCTGCAGCTGAATCTCCCAATCTCTTTGCTTTCTTTCTACTTCTCTTTCCTTTATGTGAGGGAAAAAAAAAAGAAGAACAGTCCTATGAAGAAGAAAATTCAAGACTGAAAATATGTATTGGTTTTATTACAAAGAATATTTGCAGGTGTTCATATTAAAGTGTAAATGTAGGACTCTTTATACCTTCTTCCCTTATCACACAAAATTATTCTTCTGGGATAGACACCTTATCTGAATTCACTCAGATAATCATGATTCTTAGTACTTATGTATTTGTGAACTGATTTAAATGTAGACCAGGTTAATTAAATTGTGGGTGAAACTAAGGTACTTCTACCTTCTTTATCGAATGACAATGAAACAATCATTAAGCTTCACTTCCAGTCATTACCTGTGATTAAATTTTATTTGTATTACTTTATGTCCCAAATTTTTTTACTCTGAAAATAAACTTTAAAAAAATCTCTTGAAATCCAAATCCCTGTCAAAATCAACACTAACTTTGCTGAACTTTGAGGAGGACTTCAGAAAAGAAAGTTTGTTGATGTCAGGTGGCAAATGTATTTTGAGCTTTTGTGAGACATCGCATAATAATGAATTTATTTTCATAGGTATAAAAGCCTTTTACTGTAAAGTTTTGGAATACTTACAGAAATTTTTCATGGTAAGAAAAAATTATACAGCAGTGTTTGCCTGTTCATTGAGCAACAATTAATCTTGTAAATTCAGATTGAAAATGTTAGATGCACCTAAAAAATATGTGAAGGCATCTCACGCTATATAGCTTTGAAAATAATTATGTGAATTGTTTATGGAAGGGAAAATTTACAGTATCTGGAAAGTCTTCTCCTCAGTGATCTCTGTTCATCTCTGCAGTAATCCGTCAGAAGAGCTGTTAAAAGCTTTCTTGGTTTTCTCTTTAAATGTGCAGTGGATAAGACATATCAGAAAAAGAGCGTGTTCAGTCTGGTTTTTTCAGGCAGCTGGGATTATCTGGCCTTAGTGCTCCTTTCCTTCTCTTACTGCTGTGATTTGAAGAAGCAGTTGCAGAAACCTGCGCCTGTGAGGACCCACTGGCCAAATTAAGTCATAAAGATTGATCGTGTGTTTTTTTTCTCTATCTTTATGTATCCAACTATGCACTGGAATTTATTGCAAGAAAAAATGTACATTTTTACATCAGAAAAACTGACTTTTGTAGCTTCTTTGGAAAAGTGACCATTGTGCCCATTTTTCATAAAACCAGAATTTGTAGCACATGAGGTTGGATTGCATTATTGGCATCACTTACAGAATTTGAAATATTGTTTCTTTCACAAATATCTGAGAAGTTTTAGGTTTTTCTTCTCATAAATTTTGAAAACATTTTACCCAATTTTCTTGAGTAGCAAGGGTTGGACACTTTTAAATGCAGAAATATATAAATACGTATAAAGAAATTAAAGTCTACCTGTTTTAAGTTTTCAAGTCAAGCATGTAGTTGCACAGAGGGGATGGGGACTTTTTTAAAGTTACGCTAATAGTTATGATAAAGTGCATCAGTCAATTAATTTTCTACTTTCTGTCACAAAAAAAAATCTTATGTTACACAATTTTATGAAAAGCAAAGTGCTGCAGCTTAGATTGACATTTTAAGACTTTGGAACAACACAGAGGAAAAGTTGTAGCAATTTTAAATGTTCGTATTTGCTGATAAAAAGTGAAAAGTGATCTGAAATTATTTTGTTACTAGCCACTACAATTTTCATTACACATCTAACATCACTGATACTTTTAAAGGGAGGAAAAAAATATTACTTGCGGTTGAAAAAGCCCAGGATGCTCCACAGTCTCGTTGATCCAAAGGATCATGAATCCACTCAGGCCACTCATAAGTGGCTGAAAAAATTGCAGGAAAGTTTTCTTCTGGAAGGGACTTTCCCTAAAACAAAATGTAGAAGATCTGAATATGTTTCATTTCCTATTTTTATCACAAATTTTACTGAAATTTTGTTGGTAAAATTCTTAATTTTTTGACTGAGGAAACCTAAAGCATTGGCCCCTGTGACTTCCCAAGCAACTCTGTGGTGGTTTCCCCACGGCTGGGTGCTGTAGACCCCTGAGAGCAAGAGGGTTCTGGCACTTCATAAGCTGAGCTGAAAAGCTGAGCTTCAAGACTGCCAACCTGAGTAACCTGACCAGTTTCTCTCTGATTTTTATCTCAAATAACAATTCCCTATGAAATTTGCTAAGTATGACCCAGCTGGCGTTTTTGGAATGAAAAGCCCTCTGCTACAGATAGCGGTGAAGTTAGATACCTGCTACCCTGTTCTCCCAGACACGTGGCTGTAGGTAGGAAATTTTAGTTCCTGTGGGAGAGGAATCAGTACAGTGTATCACTGATTTGTCTTTTACATAGAGGTTATTCAATCTGAAGCACATATTCCTGTTCCAGAATAAAAATCAGTGATTTTTCTTCTGCTTTTCAGTCTGATAGTGAATTCATGAAAATTCATGGTCTGCTCACTAAAGCAATTTGGCCAGCCGTTTCTGGCATCTTCATCTCTCAGCCTTAATTTATGCCCTCCTCCAAAGTCCTCCAAGCTTTGAACAAATATTTGCATATGCAAGAGCCATCTGGTACAACTGCTAATAATCTGCTCTGTGTTCAACACATCAAAATCATTGACCCGTTTTTGTTTTTATTGTTGAACTTCATGGAATGATTGATTATGCTGTGCAAGGAAATAGGAATGGCCACAGAGAATTGCAGTATTAGGCCATGCAATCAGTCTGTTTCAAAAAATTGTTGATAACATCACTTCCAGAAGGAAATACAAAATAAGATTATCTGTTCCTAAGCAAAACTCTCACTGATGCTTCTTTCTCATAAGCAGGCTGAAACCCTGAAGACCAATGGCTTCTATACTGTTTAAATTCCCTTATTGTACTTGAATGTACGTATCTTCTGATTCTGAGTACCCTTGCTAGAACATTTTTCTGAATAGTTTATGTGATTTATAATCATAAAACATACCTTTTGCTAAGATGATTTAAACATTTGAGGCCTGTTCTTTCAAACTATTTTAGGACTCTTCGGAGAATCAAATTTTAGCCCTTTTCCTGTATCAAGATCACTTTGTTGTGTACACTGTGAAACAGCAGTGCCTCCATCCAGCTTGCACACCTGGATTTGCCATAGCAAATCCCCAGCTGAGTAAAGGTGGGTAAGGAAAAAGGAAGCTTGTACCTCAGGTCTGTATCTGATATTAGATTGGGATACAGCCTCCACAGGCAGATTGAGACAGTCTGTGTGCATTCCCAGACCCAGTGGTTCTAGGCTGACCAGTTTAGATGCAGGCTGCAAGTCCTGAATCAATTAAAGAATGCTGCAAGCTGTTAGGTCACTTCAATGATTTTGAAAGTCTCACCTCCACCAATAAAAGGCCAGAAATTTTTTTAAACCTTGCTAGAATATTAATCTCAGTATTTTGATTAATCAGTTTCAAAAGTCTGCTTTTTCAAAGGGTTTTATATACATGGGACTTGCAACTTCAAGTGACACTTAGGAAGCAGCAACTAATTTAAAGAGTAACTGGACAAATGATCATTATGTTCATTGCTAGCGAGTAAGAACAAGCTCAAGATTTACTTTGAAGATGAAACATACAGCAGAAATCCCAGACAAATAGAATTTCTTTTATATGGTGAGACTGTTCACTACCAACCAGTAAAAAAGCAAAATTTGGCAAACATTTAGCAAAATTACGTGGATAATGGCTGCTTACAATGCTCATTACAATGCCTCATTACAAATGAGGCAGTTGAGAAAAGCAAAATGCTAAATAGATCTCCAGTCTGTGACAATGTTTTACTTTATGTATTCCTAACCTACTGCCAATGTATTTATTATCCTCATATTGCAAATCGCAGAGCAAATCCCTCATTAACCCTCAGCCTTGGCATTTAGAAATGCAGGACTGACCTGTAGCCAGAAACATCGGCTTTTTTCTGAAAAAATTGCTGTCCTGATATTGAGAAGTGCTGCTGCTCTGTGACAAATATTAAGTCTAGACAACTGTTTCTCAGTGTATGCTCCACAGACCAGCATCAGACAGCACAAGGCAATCAGCAGAATGACTGGTGAACTATTTTTAAACCTTTATATGTACTCTGCAGTGAAGTTAGCAGCCTGGCCAAAGCAGGAAGGTAAGAGGATATAAAAGAGCACTTGAATTTCAACTATGACTTTTTCAGAAAAGATAGATGACCAATTAAAGAAAAAAGGCCAAAGATAACTGAATTTGCAAATGCAGACATTTTTTTCCCTGAGGGAAAGCAACTTTTTTTTTTAATGTAGGAAAGAGATTCTGGACATCACTTTCTTTGTGAAGAAAAAATGGGCATCAATGACCTGTTTGCAAGAGAGCTACAACTGCTGAGGGTTTTTACTGGGAAAAGCCATAGATCAGTGGAGTGGAGGGTGTGCTTTGTCTACTTTCCCATTGTTTTTTTGAGTTTCTAGATATTTAGCGAAAAAATGGTGCCTTATTACTGAATTATGTATTTCATTTTCTTGTAAGATGGCTATTAGGTGAGTATCTTGTTACTGAGGGGTGCAGACCCTACCATTGCAATGTACCTCTTGCCAGGACTTGTGCTGACAGAATACCACCAAAAGTGCATCACAGTGGTTTTAAAGGTGTGGAGGTTATTCCTGTGCTACATGGAACTTCAAGAACGGTTGCACTGTCTCCTGCAGTGAAAATGCCTTCTCAGATGGAGGAGCTTCAGCTGTGTCAGGAGTCAAACAGTTTTAGTGGTGCACTTAGCTGTTGGTCTATGCTCAGGTCTAGCCACACTGTGTAACAGAGGGTCCTCAGTTCAGATTTAGTTCTTGCTCCATATCATTGTCTTTTAGGTATTCTAATGTACCATCATGTTAAACTTCCCTTCTACACAAAAGCATCACCTTATGGAGCAGGTATAGTCTTTTATTAGTGGCAGAACTTTTAAAAGCTCTAGAATAAACTTCAGGAAGTTTGTGATTTTTCTTAGATGAAATGTAGCTCTGTCACACTGTTTAATTTGAGTTAATCCTATGAAGTTTTATTTGTAGTTGGACAGTCAAAGAAACAACTAAAAAATCTCTATTCCAGAAGCAAACTTTTTGACACTGCTGGGATTTGATTGTGCTGTACATGTAAAATTGTTAGCACAGAAAAGCGTAATATTTTTGAACTTTTTTCCCCATGCCTTAGAGTAAGAAGCCCCTTCTACACAAAAATGTTTTTCTCAAATATCCCCAGAAGACAACAGAAAATAATTCAGAATGTAAGGCTCTTACATACCAGAAGCTACCATTTTTCCCCCTTAATAATAGATCAGAAGCATGCTGAAGAAATGGTTTTTGTTAAAAAAACAAAAGAAGTTGTATTTAATGAATGGTAGCTGTGGAGTTCTTTCTACAGCCACAGAGGTACCAGTTAATCAGGTCTGTACAAGCCCAAAACTCCTGAACACTAATTGTAGCTTTTTTATCCACTAAATATGTGATTTTGGGCAAAGGACTTGCAGTTTTATCACTTGCAAAATGGGAAAGGCAGTAATAATCCCGTAGAATGCATGACTATTTAATTAGTACCAGTTTATCCACAGTAAATAACTAGTACACTGGCCTGCAAGTGAATTAGTACTCAACAAGGTCACGTAAAGATTGAACCACTGAGGTTTGAGAAGTGTCTCTGAAAAATATTAAAAAGTCATTATTTCTGAATTTTTTTATTCAGAGTTGACACTTAGTTATAGGTGAAGCTTAATGGAAACACTGTCATGAAAACTCACTAGTTGGGACTTTGTAAATGTGTGAGTATGCTTCGCTGTATATCAGTGACAGAAAATTATTCAGGAAAGGTGAAACAGGGGCAATAGTCCATGAAAATCTGGTAAAATATTTATCTTTAAAAGTGCCTGGAACTTAATGCCATGGCTACTTTTGTTTTGCCAGTAGGAAGAATCAATTGATGTATCCCTTGATGAGCCCAATCCATGCTATGAAATTGTTGGATGGTGCAGTGACGGTAGATATGGATCTGCCTATTAGTGAAGAAAACTAATTTTTAAGTGTTGTTGTGAAGTATTAAAATGTGGCAAATGACAGGTAATTTCCTGAGGCAGCACAATGACACTAAAGAGATTATATTCTTCTGGGAAGCTACGGAAGGGGACAAAATCAGGGAAATTTGGAACTTCATAGGAAACTTCAGGGAAAAATATTTTTATATCACCACTAGCTAAGACAGAAACCATGGGGCTAAAAGCAAGGAAGTTCTAATAATTCTGAAGAGAAGGCATAGGTAGGAGATGGGCTCAGGTACTATTGAGACCCATTTTCTGCAAGCTGAAAGAATTTTCCAGAAGCTGAGAAAGTCATACAGAGAGTATTATTTTATATTTTTAGCTTTTGTAAGTAGAAAGATTTCTTAGAATCCTATGGAAAGTACGTGATTCCAGCAACATGTAAGGAAGTCTCCTGATGGCTAAATGCATGAATGTGCAAAGCTGGATTTCTGGAGAAAAATGCATTGAATCTCCTTGCATGTCTGGCAGTGCCAAAGGGCATTGGTTTGTGGCTCACAGATTTCCTGAGACAGCAGACAGAGAAAATGTGACTGAGAAATGTATCAGTGGAACAAAGGTTGTAAGAAGTGTAGCAGTGAAAGTAGCTGCAGGAAGCTTAATAACAATTATTCCATAGGCTGGGTATAATGCAGGACTGCTGAGTAAACAGCTACTCCAAACTGAATGGAGGAAAGGAAGTATCGTAAAGAATTTCTTGAAACCCCTTTCCTGTTTTCCCAGGTGGGATTTGTCCCACTTAGCTAGATACCTAGTAATGGAGATACCAGTCTCTGATGACATCCTTTTTTTGCCTGTGCTATATAAGAATCACACTGTATCCCTCAAGGAAAAAGCCAACACCAGTAAATCAATCCGACTCTTTTGAGCCTAAGGGCAGTTCACCGGTAGCTTAAGGCAGACACCTACTAAATACTGGATTAAATTCTTTTTATGCCATTGTCTTATTTTGACCTGCCATCTTCAAGTGAAGTGATCCGTCTTTGGCTGCAAAGAGTAGTTCAGAAAATCCTACAAGGCAAAACTCCAAAGCTTAATTCCTGTCCACTTCTTGCTCTGGCAACCCTTCACAGTGTAATTTTGATTGAGCTGGCCGATCTGGGCCCCAGCCCAACGCCTCTCCATGCTGCTGCAGGGAGCTGACATTGTGTGAAACAAAGAATGAGTCTGAAGCGAGCAAAAGGATTAGGATTGCTAAAATTATAGCAGAGGCCATCCCCTCTTTCCCCAAAACCCGTTCAAGTGGCAGCTCTGCAATGCAGTCACCACAGGGCTTTCCATCATGTGGAAATCCTTCTGCCACTGATGCCTAAAGATTTTAGCTTTTTATATATTTTTTTATATGTATTTGCAGCTTTGTGGATTTTTGATATATAACTTTATAATTTTTCGTGCTTTCTCACACTTTAGAATAGTAATTACCCTCTCTCACGCATTCATGCCACCTTCTTGAAATTCTGTTTAGTCTTATTTTCAAGGAAAGCATTTCTAACAAGGACACCCTCTTTTGTACCAGCACCCAGGAGACACAACAAAATATAGGGTGAAGAAGCCCTTGGAGAGACTCCAAGGGACAGGCCCAAGGATGGGTTACCAGGGCAACTGGCCTCCTATTGGATGTACTTGATAGAATACTAATTAACTAAACTTATAAAATTTGTGGACATCCCATATTGGGCATGCACATAGATATTTCGTGCACATGAAAGCTTTCATTAAATAACTGCTCTTTATATTACCACCTTTAATATTGTTTGGAAAGTTTTCTTTCTATTCTAGGCAGCACCACAACACACAAACAAGCATCAACAATTGGCTTCTAATAGATAATCAAATGGCATCATTGCCTGAACTATATAGAAGCCAAAGATAAATACCTGTTATACTTAATGCTTTTGCAAACCTTGGATGTATAGATTTATTCTTGCAATTCCTCTAATTTCACTATGGTAAGTTAGTTAGGTGGGGGATTTTTTGGTCTGTGATTACCATAAATTGTGTCCTCCAAGAAAGAAACTAAGTAACTGGTCCAAAGCGCTGGAAAAAGCACTCTGGATTCAAAAACTTGTATTTTTTCTTAAATTGCTTAAGCTACATACATAACTTAAAGTATATTTTCTTTGCTGCAGAACTGATTTCAGCATAAATAAATGATAGGAAATTTAATTTAGCTGTCATGAAAATTGCCATGGCTAAGAGGTTTAGAAAGCTGGTAGTAATCATTTCATTTTGCCGTGATTCCCATAATTTTGCTGTCCATTTGTTCAAAACCCAAAACAAGCTTTCATAGCCTCTGTCAAAGGTGGCTGCCAAGTCTCAGCTGTTAGCCCTAATGAACTATACCCAGATTTATTTTTCTGTGGTTACAGCTATGTGTGCAATGATTAGAAAACGGAGAGATCAGTGTGGAGCCCTCTTAAAGAAGTGAACTACAATGATATGTTAATATTGCTGCAGAGCTTCACAGTGATTAGGTTTTTCTTTTGCTCCTCCTTGTTTGATTTCTGTCAATAGGGCCAGACATTCTGTGACTTGTAGAAATGTTCCAGGAACATCATATTCAACATGGAAACATTCATTGTCAAAACCCTGAATCATACTCTTGTAATTGTCCACATTTATTTTTGCACGTGATAAAGTTATTTAAAAAATTAACAAGTGTGCATGACACTTACTGGAGCTTCTCTCATATTCAGCAAAGAATGAGATGGAGGGAAGGTGCCCAGGCGCTTTTTGAAACCTTCTTCCACTGTCATTCCCCAGAACTGACTGTAGTTGTCAGCTTTCCATCTTCCTCACAGACGAAAACCAAACAAACAAGACCAACGTTAGAGATATCACTCACATTAACACGTTGCTCATTTAAGAGTACAACTAGCAAAAACATCCAGAAATAGATTTTTGAAACTACATTTTGAAACCTTGTATTCAAATGCATGAGAAAACATTTACTATGGGCTCTTCCACTGCTGATAAGTGCAGGATGGAGCAACACAGCACTGTATGAATAGTGGTGATTTGGGGTCAGCATCACATCAGCATGCAGGACGTGAGCATGCCATACTTCAGGGCAGTACTGGAAAACAAGATGCTCAGTCAACACATTACTGTTCTCTTGAAGTTATGCTCAAATCGTGCTCCAGCCCAGATTCCCACAGACAACCAACAGCCTCATGTAGTGAGTTACAGTGCACCTTCACGCTCTGGTCCACCAGAAGAGAGATACTGTTGAACCCAGCAGAAAGCCCAGCTGACACCTCCTGCCCGAGTTTTATACCAACAGCCACTGTGAGAGGAAGGGCTCCCCATGGTTCTCTAAGTATTCCCTTGCTACTCTGAGGTGGACTCGACTCAGATTCTAGTGCTGACGTGCAAACTATATGCACAACAAAAAAACCACACCCTTGCAGCCATACACATTTGGAACACGCTGAAATTCATTACTGCATAAGGGCTGAGTGACAGGGGAGCGAGCATTCTCTTTACCCGTTCCTTCCTTGCTTTTATATGAAGAACAAGGAGAGGGATTCATGCTGCCCAAAGAAGCCTCGTTGCTCTTGGTCTCCCTGTAGTCCGTGAAAAGTGCAAGCACATGGACAAGTTGAGTCATATCTCACCTGTCACCCTGTGACAAACCTCATTGCTCACCACTGGCAAGAGACAGGTTAAGGCTCCAGGGGCCTAACTTGGTTGTTTATCCTAATTCAGTTGGTTTAAATGTCTCCTGTGAAGCATTTCAGCACTCATGACAGCTTGAAATCTGGACAGGCTTCATTGGTGAATTTGGTATGCCAGATCCCAGGGAGGCTGCCCCTGTATCTCTGTCTGCAAACAGCCAGCAGGCTCCCAAGGCACAGATCCAGTACTGGGGTCCCTAATCCCTGTTCACTAGCTAGGGCAATGAGATTGTTAGCAAGAAAAACACCCCCACAAAGCCCCACAAAGTTCTTATAACTTGGTCCCCATTGGGCCCATCTTCTCCTCTTCCAGGGCTACCTAGAGTCCTGTAACATGGAAGAGTGCTCTCAAAGGAGGAGAAAAAATTGCTTTAAATATCTATCCCAAGTAATAAACACAATGAAGAATAAGGGAAGAAAATGCAAATTGTGTTTTGAGAGAAAAAAATTGTTCTAAATTTGAAGAATATTTTAGATAGATGTTTAGAGTAAGTCTTACTAGCATGAGATGTTCAGTATCTTTCCATTTAAAGCTTTGCAGACTGCCAGTGATTAAGGAAAGTTTCACAAATGCACACTTACTGTCAAATTGCTGTAATGTATTTGGAGAAGAACTGCATACCTTGTAATTTGCACAGGCACACAATGAGCAATATTGTGATGCGTAACAAAACTCTAAAATGAAAGGGTTCTCACCCATAATCTCCAGAATTGATGTGCTGAATTAAGTCTTGGCGAACGAGGCATACGTCTGTTGAACATTTCCAGAGACCATTCAAGCAGTTGCTGAAAGGACAAGAACATCATTAAACAACAACAAAAAAAGAATTGTCAAAGGAAAAATATGCATTTTAACAGCAGAAGGCAGATGGAGGGGGAAAGAAGTGTGAACAATATAATTGTCACACAGTGTTTATGAAAACATAGTGTCATTTCTTCCTGCTTCACCACTTAATGAATTGGAACAAGGCGGGAAGGTTTACAGCTTGTTAGAAAGGTCATATCCAAAAAATTTTGCTTCCAGCTTTGTGACACCAAACCAGGGAATGTACTGTTGATGTTGAATTCCTGAAAAAAATGTGATGTTTTGAGGGAGTTTTACTCTGGAAACCCAGAAAGGGTTTTGTGGCCCCAGATACCTTGCTCCAGGGACCCTGGGCTAAAGTCAGCAGAGTGGGAGCTCCAGCCCTGTTTGGGCATGGCTGGAGCTCTGGGACTGCCCTGGGACTCCAGTCCCTCCAGTGCAGGGCTGGTTTTTGGAGAGGCAAATCTCAGGCAGCCAACTGCCAGGGCTGACAGCAAAGCTCCCCTGCCTGCACTGTCTGCTTCTGTCCCAAGGCAGAGAAAGGGGTGCCCAAACAATTCTCCCCTTCCCACATAAATACATATATATATAATGTATATATATATTTATTTTTATATATATATCCTTTTCTTACAAGTTAATATAAGCTCTCATTACTCGTGGAAAAGAAAACAAACAGTGAGGAAGGATCCCATAAAGTTTAATATTTGTTTGACCTGTGTTCAGGTCAATGCCCAGGTCTAGACTGAAACCATTTCAATTTAGATTTGACTGAGCAGGAACAGAATTAGGCCAGTGAGGAGGAGATTTTAATAGTCTAATATTCATATCTTGATTAGAAAGTCCAGTTTCCCTCTCGCCAAGCTTCTATATGGACTATAATCTACTTCCACAAAACCTTAACACTTAGCACTAGTTTTGCAGCCATTTTGATTTGATTGCATGTTTAATATGAATTTCAAGATGCTCTCTACCTTAATTCCTGTTTCGTGACATATACTAGATAAAATTCAATTTGCTGTTCTCTGAAACATTACCAGGAATTGCAGTTGTCTTTAATTATTGCTCCTTCTCCGTAATATCGGCCATCTTTATAACAACCTGCCAACATAACATATAGATGTGTGAAAATAAAATAATTCTTCAAGTGCATTACTGAAAAGTCTTGCTACTATTGTATTAATTGGTTGTATGCAGTATGCTTGAATTATTTAGTTGAAAGTCAGCAATATGGTTCCAGTTTCTTCCAAGTAATGAAGGCAGTTCAAAGTATTCAAAACACCCACTGAAGAATTTCTGTCTTACACATAAATTAAAAAAAATTCTTCAAATCAAATTATTTTCCAGTAGTAAAAAGAAAATATTTCTAATAAAAATTATTTTCAAATTGGCAATTAAAATAGAAATAAGTTTTTACAGGTATAGAATTTAAAAAAAACTAGTGTATATTCCAAACCCATTGTAATAAATTCTTTTTCCTTGCCAGATTAATTCCTCTTTGAAAAACAGACAGATCAATTACGTTTCAAGGCAAATGTTTTTTTCATGCACCCTCCAAAACCCACTATAAAACCTAAATTGAGTGATGAGTTCTCCAAAAAAATACATCCCTCTCACTTTTTATTTGATAAAACTTCACTGAGAAAGGATTTTGTGTGTCTTTCAATATCTTCCACATAAATAGTTTCATCACTGCATTTGATTGTCAAAGTTTCGGTAGAATAATGATCCAGAATGCCTGCACAGGGTGTTGAGTCAGTAACAAACATTGTACATTTGTCACACGGGTCTGTGTTTTCCAGTCTGTTCTGATAGGTGAGCCCGCAAACATCAGGTTTCTTCACCTGCTGAGAGGGTTTGGACTCCCTTTGCCTCCATTTTCAAGAAGGTTTAACACAGTGCTGACTTCAAATTTGCATGATACCAGGCTTTTTCCCCCACCACCAGTGTGAGGAAGACCTTGCCCCTCTCATGGCCAGGGCTGGAGTTTGTCTGCCCAGACACACACACACACATGCACCCCTCAGCTGCCCGCACCTCCTTCACTGCCAGGACAGAAACACACACTCTAAGCCCTACATAATTTCATAACAAAGTGCAGAAGTGCAGTAGAGGTGTTGGATTAAATGTAAGTGCCTTTCTCTCCCTTTTGGTTGTTCGTTAGGCTATGAGAGGTAGCGCAGATAAAATAAATTCCACCGAGGCAGTCTGAGGCCCAAAGTGTCTGCTCTAATCCAACTTCGGCTAAGAGCTGAGGTGTTTTTCAGTGAATACTCAAAGCAAATTACCAAAGTGCCACAGTTTGTCACAGTATGTCACAAAGTCAGCATCAGACAGTAGCTGGAAGGAGGATCAAGCAAGATATTTCAAAAATATCAAGAGAAGGAAGTGTTGGTGCAGCATTTGAGAGATGGAACAGACCCTCACTGGAGCTCTGCTGGCAGGGCTCACTGCCTGTACCCAAGATAAAATGCAAACCTGCAAACAGAAGCAGCTTTCTAATGGTGTATGCTTAGGGAATTGAAGATTAACACCATGCATTTTCTTTAGACTGGCCAAATTAATATTTTGAGGGCCAGGAGTACTGCCTGAGGCACCAGTGAGACAACAGAGATATCTAAGCTAAAAGACACATGAGAGTACAGTGAAGTTTTCTGGCTCTGAATGTATTAGGTTGGAATATTAATACATTAAGTGGGAAATTAATTAATTTGAAGATGCAGCTTGATGACTTTGTGAATGGGATTTTATGATGTGAAAGTCATTATTGGAAAGAAGAGCATTTGATAAATGGAGACTTCCATGTCGCCCTGAGATTTGCAGTCTTTTGATGTTTTCATTTCTGTGATGGAGTTTCTCACGCACTTTCTGTAAACACAGTTATGTTTGGCGAACCGTTCCTTTTTGTTTTCATTCCTTCTCCTGAGGCAGAGAAGTTTGATGGACTTTTCGTCTGATCGGTGTGGTTGGAGAGGTGGTAACCTCATCCTCCAATCCACGGTCATTCCTAAGAACATATATGTATGAAGTAAAATAAACAGCCTGGGGCTTTTCCTGGCATCTTTCTGTCCTGAACTAAGCTGGGTCTGCGTGGTTCTTTCATGTCCAAGTACGACACTTCCCAGTCCAACATTCTTATACCCTTAATGGTTCTTATTTCATTTGCCTCCAGCATTCATGTGAGTACTTCTGTCACTGAAATATCTTCAGGCTTACTCCCTTGTAGGTCAGATCATGACTGCCATGTTAAAGCAATTAGCAAACTCACTAGATGTCACTTCTACACCAACAGCAGGGTGAGATCTGGTGTGTGGATTTTGACAGGGCTTTTTGTACCATCAGAATAATTGAAACAGGGAGATAAAATAAATAATAAATATAGTCCTGAGATAAAACTCAAAAAGTTCTTCTAACAACAAAAATTAAAACACTACTATAATAAAAAGATCCTGAAGTTCCATTTGGTATCTAAGGCAGGAATGTGCAGTTTCTTCTGAAACTACTCATAAAAGCCATAGAAATAAATGGAAGGCTGGGTTTATGAAGGCAGAGTCAAAGCAGTTCCACGTAGTTAAATCAATACTGACCCCCAGCATGGTGCACCCCCGTGGAAGAAGTCACGGTGTAGCTTGTTCCTGCTGTACACTAAGTCAGTGAATATGTGGGGATCCAGAAATAAACCACCGAGCAGTTTTATTGCTGTACATTCCAGCCCATGTAAAACACTACAGTTTATTGCTTTATTTAAAGAAATATGATTCAGGAGGCTCTGAGAGCAAAACCTCTGGCAACGAAAAAAGATCAAGATCTTCCAGGTAAAATGTACTTCAGCATATGTGGTCTTCAAGTACTTAAATAATTCTTAGTCTAAGGCAGAAGTGCAGTCTCAGTTGCCAAAAGTCAGCTAACATACTTATGTCATTTCTCAATATGCTTCCTGATTTGCTTAATCTTCAGGCATTCAGTCCTACTTGTTTCTCCTTTTTTTCATTCCAATTCCTCAGACATTACAGTTCTAGAAAGATTCTTTAGAGATGGTTTTGTTTGTTACTTTCCCCCCACACACTTTATTTTGGGGGGGAATATATTTTATTATAATTTTATTATTATTATTTTTTATTTGTATTATATTATTTTATTATATTATATTTTATTATAATAATTGATTATTCTCCTTTTACTCTCTAAATTACTTATATAGTGAATATCCAATAAAGAGAGTTTTAAAAACTGCAGACTTTGTGTCACTTTAAGGACCAGAGAAGGAGGATTTTTTGTGAGATGACATATTTAAAAATAGTATAAAATCATCCATGGGACAAGTAAAGGTACTTGAATACTGTAAATATAATTACTACCTCTGGCAGGTATATTAGGAGTTACAAAACAGTGAACACAAATGCAAAAACTTGGATTAAAAGCAGTAAAAATATACCCCTCACTTATTGCCTTATCTAAAGCTTCTGTTACACTTCTACCTTTTAGAGGTAGGCTTGCAGCAGTGACCATGTGGCAAACTGCTGCAGGTTTTTTAGTGATCCAGTTCCATGAGACAGTTTGTCAAAGTAGACTCACCAGCTGTCAGCTCTGGAGCAGAAATACAAGTACACGTAGAGCTTTCAACAAAAACCCCATGTCGAAAATAATATACACCACTGCACAAATGAAAATGAAACAAATGTCTTTATTTACATGGAGTCCTAGAACATTCTTTTAGATGGTTAGAAACACTTTGGACAATCAAATTTGTTTTGCGGCGTTTCTGTCACTCCCACTTATCAGGTTTTGGCTGCGAGCCTAAGAGCACAGCCTGCTGAAGAGCTTGTGTTCTGAGTGCTGTACTGCAAGCAGCAAGGTTATTGCAAAGAGACAGTTAATTTTAATATGTCACAGCATTATTTTGTTGATTTTAGGCTTTTGAAACTTTGGTACATTCTCTACATCTTTGGCCAGATTTGGTGCACTGACAGTAAGAAGCTACATAGTCTTAAAATCCACAATACCAAATTTTGCTCACCAGCAGAGATTAGGCCTATCCACAAGCCAAGGATAAGACCAGCTGTTTGCAGATGGTTTTTTGGGTGTTTTTTTTGCAATCTTTAGCACTAAAAATAATTGGACTTAGTTTAGAGTAGTCCTGGAGAGACTTCCGCTGCAAACTAACTGGTAAGAAACTAAAATATGCCACAAATCCTTGTTCTAAAGCACCCCTTCACCTACTCCTTGTTCTAAGCACATCCCTTCATTTAGTCCCACATCTGAGCTGTTGCCAGAAAAAGTGTCCCACAGGAAAGTTATGCTGCATCAAAACCACTGCAGAACACCTCAGGGCAGTACCATTCAGGATAATCCTGAGTTTTGTTGATGATTTGTTTGTACTGATGGACACAAATATTTAGAGCTTGCTGTTCATCTCATGTTAATCTGTGAAACCCTATTGAAATTGTTGAGATTACACTAATTTTGACCCAATGTGGTTATTCTGTGAGAAGTTTCAAGTAAAATAGAGGTTCTGTCTGAGAGAAATACAATCAAATCAATGCTAATGTCCCAGAGACAAAGAAATAACAGCAAGTATAATTCTTACTGCAATTTCATACTCAGTGTCTTTGTCCACTATGTCTTTAGTCACATTTTCAGGATGTATACACTCTAAAGATTAATCAGTAATTCCACTACTTCTGTGTATGTTTTCACTGTGATGCACTAAAGCCAGCTGAGCATTTTCTCTCGACTTACCCCATGCTGGAGGTGGCCAAGGCTCCTCGGACCTGGAGGGCTCCAGGCTCTGACCTGGGTGGTTGCAGGCATCCCAGTAGTCAGCACAACAGTCGACAGGCCCAGGAGAGCCTGAGGTACAGTACTGGTCACAGTAACATATAGCTCCCCTCGAGACAATGGTGAAGCTGCAGGCATCATCTCTTCCTGTGCAACAGCCTCGTATCCTGCAGGAGCTTCCCTGATGCAGGCTCCTTTTAATCCTGTTCCACTTAGCAGAGCCACTGTCTTCTACAGAGTAGAGTCCTCGGGGAAAATTTCTTCTAGAATCAAGCTGCTTTGCCATCGAAACTTCACTTGCAATGCAGTATAAGAGCAATATCTGAATTTTGCGCCACATTCTTGTGCCTCTAGAAGCCTTTTCTCAGGCTTGTTGTCCTTCACTTTTTTGGCAAATGTTCGTTTACTCTAGATGCAGTACCTCCAGTTAGCAATCAGAACGAAACCTGAACAGAAAGCTGCAGACTATGGTTTTCTAGGAAGACTCTGTATGTGTTAATTATTAGTCAGATATGTTGTAAACTGATTTATTTGCCCAAGATACAGAGGTACTGGAAACAGAGTCACAACTATGTATTCATCATTATGAAACTTGGGGTGCGATTTCTTGCAAGTGAGAAAGTTTATACTAAAGTTTGTGAATACACAAAATATACATGATTCAGTATTTTAGTTCTATACTTCAGACTTCTAAAATCAAAACAATGTGAGGAATGAGTAATATTGTCAAAGGAAGGTCTCTTTCTTTTCATGTACCTATAACCAGCATGTTCTCCATATGATTAGAAAATCTTTAATATTTAGATTGTATTTCATGCTTTCTGATAAGCAGGGTTACATCACTGGAGTAAACTTGTCCTGCATCCCCCATTTCAATTCTATTTCCAGTGATCTAGCTTAACCTTATATACTTCACTTTTTTCACTCGTTTTACTATGGGCAAATTCAGAAAAAACATCAGGTGATATTCAGCATAAACTATTACTCAAAGGTATTCTTTTAAGGTTTGCATTTCTGTAGTCAAAATGAACTTGGCAGTCATTCTAATTAATATAATAAATAGCCACTGATAAGTGCTCATTCCTATTTAAAAAGGAAATGGCTGCATTTATAAATGCACAAAAAAACCAGAGCAGATATGAAGGAGAAGTCTAACAGCCTTTGCTACTTGATCTGTAATCTCCAGGTTTTTGCACAGAGGGCCTAAAGAAATATACGTGGTACTGTTGCCAAAATTTAAAAGATTCAGAAAAAAGTACCAAAGAACTTTGAAGCTCCTACCAGAGACAGCACATAAGGCTTAATCGAAATAAAAAATCCCACCCACAATTTCAAATCTGAACAAAACAATTTAAGTCCCCAAAGCTGAACAAGCAGACGTAAAAACCAGTCATCCTTCTGTCTCCATTTCACAGTAAGTGAGAGGAACCTGGAAAGGTTGACGGTGGGTTGTTTTCTAGGGAATGAAGGGGATTTTTCCCTTTGTGACTTCAGCTGGGCTGCTTGGGAAGGCATAGCATCAAGGGGCAGCTACTTTTGAAAACACAGCCAGTGTGGATGCATTGCCATGAATGGTAAAGGCAATGAGAGGAAATGTGTGTCTATGTTTATATATTTGGGCTTGTAATCCAAATATTAAAGTCTTCAATACAATTTTTTGCCAGCAGTGCTTTTATTGGACCTGCCTCCTACACTGTTTTTGTCACAACTAAGGAGATACAGATGAGGGAAAATTACATCTGACCACACAATTTTTATTTTGCTCTCTTGCAGGCAATCTTCTGTGTGAAAGATAACAGAAAGGCCAAGGCCAGCAACAGGCAATCACATTAATAGTGCATAAATCTTAGCCTTCAAATTTGCTCTGCTGCTATTTTTTTTATTGTTTTGTTCATAACAGAAACACCTGGACAACCTTAATTCTGCCACCGACTGCCATAATGCAACAAATATAAGGGAGATGAGAAAGGACATGTTCATGGAAACAGTGAAACGCTCTCTGGAAATTATAATTCATTTATTTTCCTTATGTCTCTGCAGCTCTGTCAGCTCTAAGAGAATGACCTCTGATTTGCACTGACATTAGCAAAATTCAAATCTCCTTTGTATTAGAAATCTTCAGAAATACTTTTATCTAGTTATCTCCTTGCTGTGGAAGCGTAAGAAAGAATAAAAGCTGCCTTATGTGGTAAATGTCTGTCAGTCAGATTAAGTGAACAGGCATATCTCTTTTTAACTTTAAAGACCTGCTGATGATAAAACAGAGGCAAGGAATTTGCTTGGAAATCACTTCAGCTCATTTACACAGTTAGATTTCTTTTAAAGGAACACAAAAATCAACTTGTGCTTCTAAGAACCTTTGTTTTCCAACAAAGTTGATACAACCCATTTTTCCCACTTGATGGCTTGTATTCAAACCTTAAAAAACCCCATGAAACTATTCCACTGTGCTTCAGCAAATAGATTTTTTTTCAGTATTTTTCCACTGTAAGCCAAGCAGCTCTGTCTTCACTGTGTGAAAGCATGCACTGAATTACCTGCAACAATTTAGGAACAGCTAGACATGATCTGTATTCTCTGTTGAAGATTAGCCTACTCCAAGCGTAACAGGTCTCCTAAGACTTTGAGTTAGGGTCCTGGTCCTAGTTCTAGTCAGCACAGTTAAGTGCAAAAATGTATGTCTAGTTCCTCTTTCAGCAGTCTTTGATCTCTACCCTCGAGCTTCAGAAAACACCACACATTTGGCCAGAATTCAAATATTGATACCACTGAATGACTGGTGGAGTACAAATTTAAAAAAAAAAAGGCATTAGAATAAAAAAAAAGGCAAGAATCTCTTTGAAGCTGGACCAGGATTATTCCACAGCCTTTCTTTCAAAAGTTGTCCTAATTTGTCTGACTGAGCCTCCTGGGCATCATAAAAATCTCATCACATTCAGAGAAGGGTAGGATAGCAGTGGCTGGCAAGACTGGGTGCTGAAGGTGGCTCCCAGGATGGACAGCAGAGCCCACCCCATCAGACAACCATGACACCTTCCTTTCTCGTGGCTGCTGCATGCAGACTGGAACCAAGCCTTGTGCAGGGGGAATTGCAGTACTATGACCTTGTGCCAGGAAAATGAAGGGACACTTGACAAGTCAAGGAAGAAACCATGATGCCAAACCCCAGGTCAGTCATTTGACAGGAGGCACAACTCAGTGCATCAGAGAATCCATGTAATTTCTTGTCTCCAGTTTAAACTGTGCAATGGTACAGTCCATCCCTTTTGTTGAATTTAAATGGAAATTTAACTGGTGACTCCTGGCGCAGAATGCATCACTGATTTCTAATGGCCATGATTCTTTATACTTACTACTCTTTTTTATTAGTGGTTGCAAGGCAGTAGACATTTTCAAAGCAAAATTACTTCAACAAAAGTATTATCCCACAATGTATCCTCTCTACCTTGTACTAATGGCAGAATAGGATTCATCCTCCCAAACTGTGAATGACTAGCTCCTAGATGTGTTTATGCAGAGGCAAGCTGTGTGTTAAAGTGATTTTCTCACTGTCAATTCAGACTTTGTATGTTTGGAGCAGGCATAGGAATGGGGGTGTCTTCACCCTTTCAGCAAGAGCCTGGCAGCTCACTGCTGTGGGTTGTTGGTATGGTAGCAGTGCTACTTTTAATTCAAAATTTCAGGGCTGCCTATCTCAACTCTTATGACGCTAATCCAAGTTACATGTAACTCAAAATAATGGTCTCTTATGTGAGATGTCTGTTCATCAGATGTCCGAGTCCTGTCACAGTGTGACTTGTTACTCACAGTCTCTGGGACCAGTTCTCCCAATTCATCAGATATTTGAATCAACAGATTTAGGGTTGGAAGTAGAGGAAGAGCAACTGACCCAAATTGTGCATGCCAAAACAATCCCATTCCTCACACACAGAGATTCACATACACGAATGCCCAAGAATTCAGAGTCAACGACTGCAGATAGAAGGAAATTACTTTACGAGTGTTACATATATACATTACATGGTATATTATTATGATTAAATGGTTGCTATGCCCTCACAGCCTTTTCACTCTTCCCACCACCGTAATTGACCGTGCATGTTTCCCGTGCCAGCTGCATCACTTGGTCAACCTCGAGGAAGTTGGTGCCATCTCATTCTTCTTGCCAGCCGTGCTCTTGCATTGTGTCAAGGTCAGCCTACTCTGAGCTCAGCCCAGTGAAGCCTGTGAAGAGTGGGGGACCCTGTGCATGCCCCAGCACTGTGTCCATGTAGTCATACAGCTGCAGAGGCTCTCCTAAATGGTGTTTCACTAGGACTTACGGAACAGCTAGCAGCAGTCATTGTTGCTCATACCTGAAGAGGAACCTCTCAAGAAACACAATCAGGCATGGAAATTTTGACAGTGACCCCAGCATAGGATGGACCACATGCCACCTTTGTTATGTTGTCAGTGCTGACTGTTGTGAACATGTTAACCTGTGCATGGCTGCATACAGCTTCAGAGAGGTGATGTTTACTGTGAGCTTGCCAATACCAAACCTCATCAGCCAGTCAGAGGTGAAGGAGACAAGGATTATGCTGTATTTCATTGTCAGTATGAGCTCTCAGAAGGTATTGTGCTGGTGTTGCAAGAAGTTATGCACATACTGGCATTCTTCTCAATTGTGTGGTCCTATCTGATTCCACCAGTGAATCTTAGAATCATAGAAACATTAATTTTGGAAAAGATATTTAAGATCACCAAGACTATCACTGTGTTCTCCACTAAACCATGTCTCCAGGTGCCACATCCACACACCTATTGAACAGTACTTGGCATGGTGAATCTGCCACTTACCTTAGCAGCCTATTTCAATGCTTGACCACCCTTTCAGTGAAAAAATGTTTTCCTAATGTCCAATCTAAACCTCCCCCAGTACAACTTGAGGCCATTCTCATCCTATCACTTACTACTTAGAAGAAGAGACTGATCCCCACCTGGCTACAACTTCCCTTCAGGTATTCATAGAAAGTGATAAAGTCTCCCTTGAGCCTCCTTTTCTCCAGGCTAAACACCCCCAGCTCCCTCAGCTGCTTCTCATAAGTCTGTATCTTAATCCCCTTAGCAGGCTGATCCTCAGTGTTGCCTTGTTGCCGCTTTCTGATTCTCTGCTTTCAGGGATTTTTTATGCCTTAAGGTACAGATTTTTTTTTCCTTTTCTGTCCCTGAGTTGCTACTTTTACCATCCTAACAAAATCCTTCTCTTTGTTTCACTTTTCTCACTGTGCATAGCTTTAGCTTGTGAACTCCCAGAGATTTAAGCAATTTTCTCATTAAAACTGAGTCTAGACCACAGAGCTGTGCCATACCAAACCAGGCTTTGGAAGCCAGCCAGCTGAACCCTGGGGCCAAGGGCTGTCCTTATTCTCTGATGCAGCATCCAGATTTTCTCAAGTATGTCACTGTCCAAGTACACCTCTTGTGCTGGACACATTTCCCTTCTGACCACTTGGGCCAACTTTAATAAGTCATTTTCTTGATAGCTTGAGTTGTAGCACATAGCAACAAAAGAAACATCACAAGCATGCATGGGGTGGTGAAGGGGGGAGTGGTGAACATGGAGTATCAGACTGCAAGAGAAGTTGAGGCAAAAAGGGGATCATAAGCCCTCACTAAACATGGGCAGTCATTTTGATCCTGATGGGAAAGTGTATTTTACCAGAAAATAATTACTAAAAGCAGGGTAAAGGCATCAGAACCTGGACTGAATATATTACACTATTGAATAAGCAGCATCCATTAATTTTCTAGTACTTCAGAAAAAGCACTTTCATGTTGTTTTGCTCTTAATAATCTCTCCTTAAAGATTTTTTTTCTCCTAATACTTTTTCCATTGGTTTTCCAGGATAAGGTTTCTAGACTGTAATTGTCAATATAATCTCATTTTTCATTCGTAGACTGAAGCTGTTTGAACAGAGAGCGAAACTGTTTCTTAAAGTATTCACAGATCACCAAACTCACAAACCCAAAGGTCAACAAAAGGATTTCTCCTTTGTCCTTCCTCTAATCTCAGTAGTTCTTTCTCTTGCTTGTGTTCCTTTCACCTGTGGGCTTCTATCTCGTGGGTTAATTTAAACTTAAAACTAAGCCATGTGAACAATTCTCTCAGCTAGATATGCTAGAATGGATTTGGGTTCTACAAAAATGAGATTCAAGAGGAAAAGAAATTTGGGCTTGGAACAAATTCAGAACAAAACAGATGCCTTAAAAAAAATGGGCAGGAAAGCAGACTAAGGCTTTGAGAATTACACAGATCACGTGGCTTTAAATGCGAATTTTTCCCACTTCAGTGCCTTACTGGAAACAAGAAATACTATTAGATCCTTGGTGGGTAGATCTATTACAGTTTATAGAGTATTTTTAACACATTTATAGGTGTGTTTATATGTATGAATTTTTTATCTATTTTTTAAAGTTTTCTATACTTTTTTGTTCTATTTGTATGTGTTGATTACTCTCCCCACGAACTCTTTCTTGAACTCACGGAAATGTTTTTTTCAATTTTTTTTCCACCACCTGGTTAATAGGTATGCAATTCATAAGGTCTATACAGTTAACTTCTGTTATTTTTCCATTGAGAAAGAAAATAATACAAAAAACACCACTCTTAAATGTGTGGCAGTCTTTTCACAATATTCTGACAAATTAATATATTACCTAGAGAGAGAGAGAGAGAGACTTACTGATTGCTGACCTTTTCTTCTGTTTTCACAACTCCAGAGTCCAACAGCTTAAAAGTAGGCTGGATTGAAGTCACACCAGGTCCAATATGGCAAGAGGCTGAGTAGCCCATGGACTATTCCATTTAAACTGGTTTTAATTTTAATGTTTTTACTTACGGTAGTATTTCATAAAATAGTTGGTCACATTAATTTTAATGAAAACAGCAGGGATTCTCATTAAAATATCAGTCTCAATCACAATGCACCAGGAGATAAAATGCTCCTGCACTCTGGGACAGGGCTGCGATACAAAGGTCCTGAGCATGTTGTCAGAGTCCCCTGTGGGGTGCCTTGTGGTTCAAAGGACCAAGAGACTGGGGAGAACTCACTTAACTTGTGCAAGCGTTGACAACCATCTTCCTTAGGCTTTCATAATACATTTTGAAAGCAAAACATTTAAGATCCAGGCTTGGACAACATCCTGTGGAAGCAGCACAAGATCAAAAACCCAGCAGCTTAAACTGGAAAGCAGTGTTTGTTCCCGGTGTGCAGGAGAGCAGATGGTAATTCTGCACCTGGCATGGTCAGAAGGGCCATGAATTTTGCATGGCAGGGGAAAATCGCTGTGCATGCTCACTGCTGACTGCTGTGGGTGCTGACACAAACATGAATAAGCCCTGGACTGCTTCACAAAATACAAGTGTCTGTGTGGCGGCAAAATGTGACCGAGGTTAAGCACGCAGGAGCCTTCCTTTCCCGGCAATGCTGGCATTTGTTCTCAGCTATCTGAAACCCATGGAGCCAGATTTACAGGAGTGAAAACAAGAATCACAAAAAACACTTTGCAACAAAAATACAGCTTTATTTAATTTCAACATTTATATTATTTCTAAAGAAAATATTCTGTGTTATATTGAGCATCTCTTAAACCAGCAAGCACTTCAAGAAATGGCATATTCATGTGTATATCTCTGGGGTTAATTATGCTAGTACATACGATTATCTCTTGAAAAAATATTTGATTGTTATTATTGCCTTGCAACTAGCATACCGGAAGCAATTTTTTTTAAATGGTGCTTTAAATAAGACTGGTGCTGTGGATTCCTTCTCAATATAGAAACAGGCTTCAAAATACAGTTTTAGCTCTTGATCCTAATTTGGGGCTGCAAAAGAAGGATTTTTGAATGAACACAATTTGTCAAAAATACAGATTAGTAAGATGCATAACACACGCTGAGGTCACTTAGTTTTCCTGACTTGTACAACCTGATGATCTGGCTAACAAATACAATTCATAGTTTCACAGAAAAAAACCCAGCCCTAAAGATCTATTCAGTCACCTCCTTTGTGCTCTAGCTGTGGGAGAAGATGAGAGCTGGCAGACCAAATTTATCTTGTGAGAAGCTTGCCCGTCTTTGCAGCAGCCTGAGGCAAACTGCTTTTAGGACTTAAATTTTCGCAGAGCTGTAACTGTTCAAATTCAGACTAAATCTCTCTCCCTGGAATTTAGACCTATTTCTTTTTCTCCTACTCTCAAGAAAGATGGAAAAGTGACTAATATGCCTTTATAATAGTCCATTATGAAGAGACAGAAGCTGCTGTGCCTCTACTCTGTCCTTATTTCTTATCTTCTGTGTGAAGACACTGAAGCATTTACATCTTTTCTAAATCTCCCATTTGTTTCCCACATCCTATGCCACTGATTTTGCACTAATAGTGAAAAAAATGAGTCATTATCTTCATCATATTACAAGCATTCCTTTCAACCTCTCCCTGAACGCATCACCTCTTGTACTCAGACTCAGTTTGTCCTCCCCTATAATCCTCAGGTTCTCACCTGCAGCATTATTGTCATTCCTGTTCTGTCTGTACCCTTCATATTTCTTTGTATTTTTCTGCAATCAAATGTATCATATTTATTTCAAGCCATTCTTGTAATGTAAGCCAATTTTTTTGAATTAAAATCCTGGCTTCCATGCTATTTGCAAGTCCTCCCAAGTGAGCATTATTTGCAAATTGGGTAAGCCTATGGTCCATGTCATTGAGAAAGTAATTAATGGCAAAATTTATAGTGCTAGAGCTACCAGACAGCATTCTAGAAGTCTGTGAGATGTTGTCCCACTTGGGCAGCAAATAACTCTTCTCAGAGTCCTGCTTTCCAATCAGGTACATATCTACCTTATATGAGTTTAATTTAGTCCGTATCTGCTTTGCTTGCTTATGGGTGTCGTGTGGGACTACACTGAAGGTACACTGCATAAAACACATCCTTATATCTGCTTTGCTGTCACAGAAGGAAATGAGATCAACTTGATAGGATTTGTTTCTGACGTGTCCCTGTGCAAATAATCTTATCTTCCTACCATTCTCTAGGTGCCTACAAATGTGTTGTTTAATACTTTGTTCCAGTGTCTTGGAAATGCTGTTAGGATTGAATTTTCTGTAATTCTGTAGAATTTCCTTTCCTCTTTTGCTTAGATAGAACATTGTGTTTGCCTTTCTCCAGTTTTCTGGGAGCTTACTCATCCTGCTAATCACTAGTGTTTGAGAAATTGCTTAGGTTAAGTATTTTAAGGGTTAATTTCATTAGGCTGTTCCATCCTGAATATTCCAATTTACCTCAGTATTTCTTCAGGTGTTATTTTCCGTTTCTCTCCATGATACTACTCTCAAATTCTTAATAATAATAAACTTTTAGTCATAATTAATCTCTTTTTTTGTGAAGACCGAAACAAGGAAAGAGAAAAAAAAGGCATTGAACATTTCAGCCTTTCCAGTATCACCTATTTGCTGACCTCTCTTGCTAAGTACGACATCAAATCAGCTCTCAAGCACAGTACATTATTTGCAATGTGGTATTGTTTAATTCTAGCAAACCACTCATTTAATGGCACTATGTGGTCATGTGCTCAAATATAAAAAAAATTCATCTTATTTCCCTGACATCCTTTCACAATCTAATTCCAGACTATACCTCAATTTCTTCCAACCGTTTGATAGCATTCCACTTAAAACTAATTCTATTGTGGCTTTATTCTGTCATGCTAAGGATTGGAATTATTCTGCATTGGCAATTATTCATAGAAAATCATTCACCAAACATAACCATCTTATTATCCAAACACTGAATTTTGTACCTAAAACATCCTATCATCTTTTTAAACAAAATGATAAAAATTTGATAAAGTGACACCAAAGTTGTTACGTATTCAAATTGTGACTGCAATGAAGTCAGAAAAAATAGTAATACTCACCATCATATCTAAACAGAACCTCTTTCATTGGGAACCTATAGAAAAATGGAAAAAAAAGGTGAAAACAAAGTGGAGAGGAGAATAAAAACTGCAATACGTTATGCAGGAACAGTTATAAAAACTGATGGACAACTTCATAGAGCAATTTTCTCTTTTTTTTTAATCACTGGTTTGCTGCACTCTTAATTTATAACTCTGCTTACTGAACCTGGAATGATTTTTCATGCATTGACATGCTTGAGGAAGTCTTCTGCACACAGCAAATTTCAACAGACAAGCATCACCTTGACTAAGTGCACATCAGAGGACATTTCAGACTCGTATTGGTTTTCCACTTTCCACTTCTTTTTTGAGCCTTATGCTGGGAGGACAGAGCATGTGGCTGCCCTTGCATTCACATGACATAGGTGTTGCTTTCCTCCACCTTAGCAAGGATTCTGCCACAGTCTTCTAGAATAGCCTGGCACCCAAACCGAGGAGTAGGATAGACTGCAGGGTGGGCCAATAACTACCTGGTCTGAAAGGATAGTATTCAACAGTTCAAAATCTCTGTTCCGGGTGGTATTTCAGAGGATGCTAGGGTGACATCTCCATCAGAGATCTGAAGAGCCTGTGTGTCCAGGAAGTCTGTGGATGTTCCTAATTTGGAGGGGCGAGAGAGACTGATATGCCAAGGGTATGACTCCCATTCTGGATGACTTTGCCAGACTGGAGGAACAGACTAGCAGAAGACTCGTGAACAAAGGCAAATACAAAATCCTGCCTGGGGCAGGGGACAAGGAGGGATGGAGGAAGTGAATAACCCATGCTTAGGCACAGGCCAGTGACTGACTGGCTGGGTAGCAGCTCTGCCGAGAAGGACATATGCAGTAATTATGCAAGGGCATGACTCCGCACACAAGATGGAGAAGTGCAAAGCCTTTATTGTGCAGTAAAATATTCCCTAAATACCAGCACCTAACAGGATATCACATCATATAAACAGGAAAGATGTTCACCTCAGTGTCCCCCAATCACCTGGGATAGTGCACAGACATTGCCTATTATGGTAACAGGTAAACAATACCCTATAAGGTCACAAACTACAATTATCCCATCTTATAGGTCCAACACTGTCCACAAACCCACAATCCTCTCTCAGCCCATCCCCGGTGACCTGGATGCACTCCCAGGGTCACCTCTGGGTCCAAGAAAGAGGCTCTCTCTCCAGCCCTCAGGGCCTCTCTCTCTTCCAGCACATAGTGCACCCCAACAGACATGAGGTGAATGAATGTGCATCAGTCCAGCCTTGTTGTGATGAAGGATAACCCCACATACACCTGCATTAATTAGAGCATAGCCAGCAGGTTGAGGGAAGTTATGTGAGGCTGCATCCGGAATGTAGTTTCCATTTTTGAGCCCTCACAACAAAAACAGTTTTTTTGCTTTGTCAAGCAAGCAGAGGAAACCAGTGGACGACTACCAGGATGGTTGCAAGTGTTGGTGATTTCTGGGAAAGATGTGTGACAAATGAGGGGTGGCTACAGACAGCACTTGTTTAACCTAAAGAGAAGACTAAGGGGTATCTATTTTCCCTTTCCAACTATTTACGATGGGTTTAGTGACAGCTCAGATTTGCATAGTGAAAGAAAACAAGGCAGCAAGTCGAGAAATTTTAATTAGCCATAAGGAAAAATATTTTATATCATAAGAGTGGTCAAACACTATAGCTAATTTTAATCTAATTCTATGATTCTAATTACTTATGCATTACTTAAATATTGAATAATTTTAAAAAGCCTTCTTCAGCCTACAACTATGTTTTGACTACCTATTCAAGGCAAGTTCTTTTCCTCTAAAACTATTTCTCAGTACTCCTGCCATTCTTTAAAGGGGACCAATAACAACAGCTGTTTCTTAATGCCAGGTAGAATTAGATTAAAATTGTACTTTGAATCACATACTGATATTACAAACTTTATCATTCTTATATTACTACCCTTTCAGAATTTTTAATGTAAACTTATAAAATGAATATATTTACAGTAATTCTTTTTATGCAATCACCCTACAAATAAAATTCTATAAATGCGTATAAGGCTTTTTTCTTGTTAAAGCATGGTGATTTAATATGCCCTTTCAAGTTAGTAAGCTATAACTGAAAGTTTTTACTTAAAACAAGGAGATATAATTGAAGCTGACCAAAAGTATTGCCTAAATACCTGTTGCAATATAAATTTCCTGTTGTATATATAAAATCTTTAAAAATAAAAATTTAAAAACATCATTCAGATATAAAGTAAATAGATATCTTTATATCTGATATAAAGTAAATTTATATTTGTCTGCTGATTTTTAATGTTTGTATTTGAGAATTTAGAAGTGTGCATTGTTGGGACCTGTCTTTCTATTTATAAGTATCAGAAGGCTACAGTTTACTGTTCCCTTTCAGTGGCCCATCCAATTTAGAGGTTAAAGAATTTGTCACAGCTAACACCTGAAAATCTTACTTCTTTAGTAAAAGCAGCAGTTATTCCTACTTTTAATGTTCATTTGCAGGGTCATTAAATTTTCAGCTAAATGAACTGTAATAAGGATATGGAGAGAGCTTAGGGTTGCAGTCCTTGCCTTGGTCAAAATTAACTAAGGGCAGTGAGACCACTACTCCAGAGAGGAATGGGCAGCAATGTTCTGCCATACAAGTCTACACCAGCTCTCCACTGTCTGGGGAACAAGGCTGCAAACTTATGCAAGATTGAAAGCAAAAAGTGAATAGTACATCCATGATGTGACGCATGAAGCGCCCATGTTTCTGTCTCCTAAGAAAGCACAAGGAACAACACGGTCTTTTTCCCCAAAATATCTGGAAAGATCTGTCCCAGCACCAAATGGAAAAAGAAGGTGCTTGCATAAAGTTGACATTTGAGTGGGAGTGTTTCTGGTTAGAGTTCCCTCTACTTCCATTAGGTATCTACCACATCCCTGTACTTGCTTTCACAAGTTGGAATCTTATTTACAAGTTGAAAAGGTATTGAGCAGTATGCACGAGGTGAATCATTGCTGCGTAATTCCAGGCCCAGTGAGGAGGACGTTTAACTGGAAGAACATCACTTTGCTGTGATAGTGCCATTTAGGTTGGAGCTTTTGTTTAAAGTAAAACCCTTTACATAAATTCTTTAGTACAAGGACACTTTCATAAAATGGGTACGTTTTCCTCTTATATGTAGAATCTATCAATGATTAATACTATTGTTGACTTCTGAGCAGGAACACTCCTTAAGTAAATAAAGACTAAGAGCAGTGTATAACAGAACTTTGGACCTTATTGATGTTTTCATAGAATTTCAAATTTCAAAAACTTTTGCTACTTTGCACAAAAGACAGTCAGTGAAATCCTGTTGCCACTGAAGTCAATAGAATCAGCTTTTTCTCATGGGATCTTTTTATGAATGTTGACTTTAGAAGTGCTATTGATTTCTCAAGTAAATATTGCAGATCTTTCATGAATAACAAACAGATATAACAGAGTGATTACTCAGCTGCAGCAAAAGATTACATGGACCTAAAGTAATTGTATTAGTAACTGTAATTTGTCATTTATTACTAATTGTAATTGTAGACTTGGGATTTTGCAAATCATAGATGAATAAGGGTAATCAGGACATACTTTTAGCCCCTGCACCCAGTGGGTTTTTTTAGATTATAGAGGTACATATGCCCCATGTTCTCTCTAAAGGTTCTGACTCAGTAAAATTCTGAGAATGATTATAATACCATTCACACAGCCTGGGCAACACTAGCTTTACCTGAAAGGAAGACAGTAGGTATCAGAAATTATTGGCATACTGCTTGGTTAGGTTTCAAAGAGTATCCTTCAGACCTCCTCTGTTTAAAATGCACTGGTTGTAGAGGAGGATTTCACAAGGAGGAAAATGTCACTTATTTATTTTCTTGCTTTCACAGGGAATTCACAGGTCTAACTTGGTGCATGCTGTTACAGAATGACGCTAAAATTACACAAAGAATAGAATGCTTTTCTTTTGAATACAAAGGTAACTCCTTTTTTTAATTATTATTTCCAGTGAATACTTTGCTTTGAGGAAAACGATACAAATTACTAAGGAGAAACTAGCAGCACATTCCCCTCATTTCCTCTCCCATTCCTTCCTAGAGGTCAAGGAGTTGTTCACATTTCACAGAGCATCTGCCCATCTATTTGTTTTTTTGGAATTGCACAAATCACACTGACTTTCTCATTCTGAGGGAGGAACATTGCAGGAGAAGTTAAGTATGAGCCTACATATAATTTTAGATAAAGAGGGCAGATAATAATTTAGATAATATAGGACAGTGATCTAAGGGTCTTATGATAGCAGTAAGAGTAATATTGGGCTTATGACTTGGCAGATTTTTTTGTAATCAGTTCATCATCCAAACAGAATTCACTGATAAAAAAAGAGACATTTTAAATTAGGTGGGGATTTGTGGCTTATGTAAGCTCATAAGGTGTAAATTCGGTATAAACTGTTCCAAGAATCAAGATAGGCTCCTATATAAAAAGGAATACTGCAGATGCCTCAAAGATGTTGTGATTTTAAAAATTATCAACCAAGACCTACCTCACTTTCTTTAATGCACTGGAAAGGGAGAGCATTATAACATACAGTTCTGAAAACCCAACCACATAAAAGAGAAAATGGTGAAAATGTTTTTTTTTTCCTAGAGACAGCTCAACGACAACTTATCTCCAGGAAGCCACTACCCTCGGGGCAGCTAAGAAGACTGCCCCAAATATCTTGAGCTGCTTCTAGTTCTGTGTTGCTCTCCTGTCTGTCTCCAAAACAGCATAAATGTTGATCTCTGTCTGGGTATCAGTGCTGTATACTTCCATTTCCAGCAATAGATTTTAAGGGAAACAGACGCCTTTGTTCAGTCCTTCTTGACTGAGAATGAGAAAGGGGGGTGGTCTCTAGATGCATTTGTGTCTTCTCTGCCACCCATTAAACATACAAAGAGATCGCTCAGCCCTCACGTGGCCAGCATGGTGTGCCCTGGTCACCTCCTCCTGCTAAAAATGAGGTTAAAAACTGGGGAAAATATTAGGTCATTTTCTCTGTACAAGTGAGTCGAATAGTTCTATGAAGAATATTTTCTTTGATTTGTAATAGAGAAAATAGTAAATGTGTCATCTCTTAATGTCACTTCCCGGGCAGCTTGTGGTGAGCCTAGCACAATTCTTCCTGATACATCTACATGGACTGGAGTCCACCTGCACAGTCATAGTTGCAAAATACACATTAGTGACAGGCCCCAGGGAACCAGCACAAATAGTCAGCTTGCTCAGCTGTACGAAATGGTATCTGACACTTTTCTGGACCTTAAAGTGTATTATTTGCCTTTAGCTAATGCTGTTATAAGTCATCCAATAAGACATTAAGCAAAGGAAATACAAAGAATTTTGTTCTGATAACAGCACTTATAAATCTTCTTTCCCATTGATTGTCCTTGGTCCTTATAAATGCAACCACAATTTCATCAGACACAGTTGTTCTACAGGTCATGGTACAAATTCTCCCACTGTTGTAGTACATTTAAGCTTTTTAATAAATTGGTTGTTAGAAATTCTGTTCAAAGTGCTTCTTTAAAATATAAGCAAACTTTTAGAAGACAGTTCTATATATTTTACCCGCCTTGGAACAGACCAAGTTGGCCTCTATCCAAAAGAATTTTGCACTTTTGTTGTGTCTGACATTACTATGTCAGTACAAGAGCCTTCCCTTTCTGAACTGATCTTAATAATAATGCATCAGTTAAATTATGTCTTGTCTCTTAGAGAATTCTCTTTGAAAATATCTGTCTTTCCATTAGATCTGCAAAATTCTCCCTCAATGTGCAAACTGTAAAGCAGAAAGATGAGAGACAAGGATCTAGCTCTTTGCTTCCCTCTATCTTATTTTCAAATATGGAAAAATTATCTGCATCATCAGAAGCTGCAAATGTATACACGCACACTTATACAAATACACAAATATACATATATGTGTCTATATACACATGTTTTAGAGTTCCTGGTGTATTGCAAATCTGCTTAGTCTCAAAACAAATTTATCCTCAGGACTATGTAGTCCCTCTCACTGCCTTCTAATGATATACCATCACTCCAATAATATTTCAGAAACTTTACAGCTGAGATATAAAAAAAACAACCTATCTGAGAAGATCTGCCAGGTATTTGTGGTCTAACTTCACTTTGTGAGGGCATTTTGGGTCTTTCTTTGAATAGTTCCACAGCAGACACTGTAACACCTGCTTTTGAGAGAATCAAGAAGTGGCTCCTGGGAGGCAGAGGAAAGGGGATTGATGGTGTAGAAACCAGCAGAAATGTCAAAGGCAAGGAACAAAGGAGGAGATTTGGAAGGCTGTGATGGAGATTCAAACAAAAAGAGAAATGAAATAGCTCTAAGTCCCTGACACCCTGCACAGAGAGCCCAGGGATGTGCATGAGAATAAGAGGCTACGGTCGTGCCTATATACTCCTGGTGCAGAACAGCAGTCTGTTGATCCACCCAACAAGTGAGATATCAACCTCTTTTCATTTTTATCTTTTTTCCCTTTTATTTTAAAGTGGAAACTGAGATAAACTGTGAAGATATATTGATGTGTTTTCAACAAACTCAGAATTCAGGCAGATCCTCCACTTCTGAAATGCGAAGGGCTTGACCTCAAAACTCCCACAATATTTTTCAAAAATAAAAGTAATTTACTCATTTGATAGAAATTATTGGCAAACATCCATTTCATTTATTTAAATTATCATGTTGCTGCTTTTAGGCAAACTAGAATCTAATTTTAAGATAATACATTAAAAATAAACTATTCATAAATATTAATTATCATTCCTATCTGTATTTCTAAATTCATTGAAAAACTAGTGAAGTAATTGTGAGCATGCACCTGGTAAAAGAGGTCTCAGTAGTAAAAAAATCATTCTTGTGTCATAAACATTCTCATGCTGCTATTATTGGTAGTAAGTTCATAGGTGAATTTCTAAAATAGTATTGAAAATGTCCTATAATGAACAATGTTCTATCACATTCCAAAGCCAGAGTAAAGAATGTGATAGTTAGTTGAATTGCATATGTTTATTTCAACACTGAGGCTATAATTCAGCTTCATGCTCATGATCTTGTTGGAAAAAGAGGACTTGCCAGTGTCAGCTGAGCCTTTTTAATTTTCTATATGCTCTGTCTCAAGAGAAAATTGATAATGACTAATAGATTGCTTCTGCTTTCACTGTCTAGGGTGGTAACCACTGTGGTCCTAGAGTTTAGATATGTAAATGTAGTAGGGAATTGGCCACTGAATTTAGACTTCAAGAAAATTTTTATCCTTCTTCAAAGTCAAATAAAATTGGCACTGAATTTTGATACTGGGCAAACTTGAACTACATTTGATGTTTTCTTAACTGTCTTTTGTGAAATTCTCAATAACTAATTACCCTAAGTGCTTCTGGTACCTGTTGTAGTATCTGGTATTTAAAACAGGAGCTATATCAGCGACTGAAAACCATGGAATGTGTTATTTAAATATGGCTGCATAATTTAACGAACAGCATAATTTAACCATTCCCACTTTCTAACATCCCAGCAGCACATACCAGGAACCTGAAGCATAAATATTAGTGTTATTTCAAATTCACATAAGCAACACACGCAGCAAAACAACTCTGGTCTTTTTTCTTCATTGATCATTAAGAACAACTAATGTTTATGTGGTCTCTGCACTGGACAAAAGCAGGTTTGGAAGCTCAGCACATTTTTGCTGATCAACTCTATGTGAGCTATGCAAATAAAAGATAAAGCTAGCATGCAAATGCTTAAACCCGTTAAATGTCAACTGATTACCTCCTTGGAGATGAGTGTCTCGTTTTCTGGAATAGGCACCATGGGATGACTGGGCTGCCGAGCCAAGATGTCACAGGTTAGAGAGAACGTGAGGTTAAAAACAGGAAAAAAGAATTCATTAGCAGTTCAATTTCTATATAAAATATCACTAAAATTTAAAACTAAAGCAAATACCCTCAGACATACAAAGGATAGCAAGGTAATGAGACCTATTTTGTGTTCAGCAGACTCCTACTACTCCTTGTCTGTATGAAAATCTATTTCAAGGTATGGTCTGTTTTCTGTTATATTATATTCCCGTAATTAAAAGGGTGGGGAAGGGATAAATCCCCTTTGAATTTCAAATCGGCATCTCAAGTAAAAATCACAGCAAGAGCACCTACTTTATGATCCACTTAGTATGAGATAATGCACATAAAGTTATTTAAAACTGCAGCCATATTTCTTTGAATACCTGTCTTCCCATATCTTCTCCAAAAGAGCTTTCCTTAATCTGAAATTTCATAGACATAAACCATACAAATGCTTCACTAAAAAATGCTGTGTAACAGTAATTAGTATGTGCAGAAAACTGTTTTCGATCTTGGTAACTTTCCCGTGTTTTGAATATTATGTGTCTTGCGTCTGAGTAATGAAGTTTGATGGCTGTGACTCAAGTGAAAGAACCATACCAACTTCAATGAGATTTTAATCAGAATGCAGGTAAATAGATCACCTGGAGCTTATGAAGGCAATGTTAAGATCATAAGCTTGTGACGTTTTCTTATAGGGTGACACAGAGACATCATCTTTAAAGAAAAGGTCGCTGAAAGTTTTGGGATCTGGGTATTTTAGAACTCTCCAAAAACAAGATTGGAAGAAGCCTGCTATTTTCAGTGTATCAAAGGTATTAATTTGTTTTGGCATTTAGATCAAATAGTAAATCAACAAATTATGTGTTGTTTAAAAATATTGCTCTTCTAAGAAAATTGATTTTTACACTGTGCTTTTTGAGAAGCAAAACTGGTCTGCTAAACAAGCCCTGTACACAAAGAAATATACTGAAGTGGAATAGACTCTAATTTTCTGCAATTACTTTATGGATGTGCTATGTATTTCTCTCTTCCTTTATAAATTTGCCCTGATTCCTTTCCAGGGAAGAAGGAATCTACTTTAGCAACAACAGAAGTTTTGAACCATTTAACTTCTTTTTTCGTGATTATTATTCCCAAAAATGAAAAGGCAAGGGAATAACTTTAGGCAACAAGTTCATTCATTTATTCAATAGATTTTTACAAAGGAATAAATTTAGGCAAAAGAAGGGTAAGGAAGGGATAAGGTGCCTAGACTCTCTCAGTGGCAACATCCCTCCCTCTGATGCTCATGTGACTCCCAATGTTGATCAGGCAGCTGCCAAGGCATCCCCCAGACCTCACACCACCCCCAGCTGCAGCACACACAGGAGCTGTTGGATGGTCTGCATGGGAGACAGAAGTCTTGTTTCCAAACCCAACATCCCATGATTACCAAGGCTGGGCAATCCTTGATGATACACAGGTACAAAGTCCTAGCAGCACCTGTGGTATCTTGGCAAGTGTATTCCATTGAAACAAACCCCAGAGCTGAGATATTCATTGCCTCATCAGAATGTGGCACGTCTGTATCCCAGACAAAGTAAGGAGAGTCAACCACAAAGAGAAGGAGGAAAGTATTGTTCATATTCTCTTCCCTTTCTGATGTATGGCTAAGCCCTCTGAGAAGAACTGTCCACTGCTCACAAGAAAGAAAAGTTCCCTGGGCAGGCAGCGATCTGAGAATGCAACAGCTCTTTTTCTTAAATTGCACAGAGAGCAAATCAATGAAAAATGCACTTCTATTGTGTTATCTCATCCTGGCCTTCCTTGCCAAGTATTCATTGCCTGCCCTGTTAACCTGAAATGCCCCTCTGAGTCATGATTCTTCCTTACCCTTTTTCTTGAGTATGAGGTCTCATGTCCGTCCTTAAACCTGACAAAATAAATTACCTTTTTTGGTCCAAGAAATATATTTGCTTCCCTTATTTTGATGGCACCCTCTTTTCAAACTAAAGGGCCAAACTGTGTGACAGTCTCCATAGAGAGAAAAATTATTTATATTTTCTGAGCAGACACTTAATATTGATTATTTTGGAGAGGTTTAATTGAAAGAAGGTAAGGAATTCACTAATTAATAATGAAGAGAAAAAGTTAGTTAACAATATACAGTTCTCTCTGTTTCCACAAGGCTTCTCTGACCTAAAACCCTTGAAGTTATCATAGAAGAGTCTATACATTCTACTCGTCAGGTGAGTCTAGAATTAAAGAAGCCACATATGGCTCATTTATAAAGAACTTTTAAGTAGTACTTTAGTGAATATGGAACACATAAGCCTAGCGCTGAACCCTTTTTCTGCTGAAATAACACTTAGTCTTGCAGGTCCCTGAAAGGAAGGTGTTGGGTTCTTCCCTGGAGTCATACAATTCTGCCTCTGCCAGCTGCAAAGGAAACAAATGCTTTGGCTGGGTGACTTCATCCTAAAGAACTGGAGGCCAATCATCTGTGTTACTTCCATCAAGTGTCGATGCAAACCAAAATGTGTCTGCCTTGCTGTAGAAAATGTCCCATACCTGTCCTGAGTTTAACCAAGAGGCTATAGTCTTATTCATTCCTTCCTGAGTTTTCCTTAAAGCTATGATTTTTGGTGTTCTTGAATGCGCACCACAACTTAAAAGTACCAGAATGTGAAGTAGGCAGAATGAGGCTGGATTAGCCCTTTCTTACTAGGCATTGTGTGACTACCACCCCTCAGAGTCATACAGGAATGTGCTTGTGTCCATCAGATCTGGGGTGTGCATGCAACTAGGACTTTGTACTTTTTATGGGTGTGTAGTCTCAGTGAGACCTCATCAAACTCTGTCACTGGCATTCTTTCATCTTCAGGTCAAAGCAGCTGGCAAGAAGCCCTACCTCCTATGCAAATGTGAAAAGATTGTGTCTGTTGATGATGGGAGATGAATATTGCTTTTATAATTTCTACTCTTGTTTCCTTTGACAAAGAAAAAGTTATAAAATTCTGCATTACTCTTACAAGGTTAATCAATAACATTTAACTTTTCAGCTGTTACTCAGATTTCTTGTAATGTGACATTTTTTCTTTATTGTTTCTAAGAACAATGAAAGAGCAAACTAGACAAATCTGCAAAATTATACTGAGGAGAGCAGAGTATCTTTACAATATGTAAGTTTTAGCAGCATGTAACTTCAAAGAGAAATTATATACCTGCCCAAAATAGCCTTTTACAGACTTAGACCAGGCTTGGAAAGAGGTGGTTATATAGTATCTTCATTAGACCTTTGCTCATTTAGTTCTGTAATCAGCAAGACATATGTGCCTTTAAAAGGTCAGTTGATCTTTATTGTGCTATGAATCACAGCTGCCTCTGAACTAATATAAAGCTTTCTGAATTGTTCTCAGTGTAAGACATTTTTCATAAATCTAAGTCGCTCTCTAGAGGGTCTGCAACCTCTGCTAACTGAGGCGCCGGTTTAAAACTGGAACCAGTGAGAGATAACATACATAAGAAATGAGAATATTTCAACTATAGTTACCAGAGAACATTCACATTTACACTACTCTGTCAAGCCTTTAATCACCTTTGAAAATAAATCAGGTACCCTAGACCCTTATTAAACATAGACACATGCTTTCACAATAGGAAAAATGACTTATTTCTCAAAGACTAAAAGCATTTATTTAAACACTCACAACAAACAAACATTTTTATAAAACAGTTTTATGTCTCTCCACTTTATCTGAGTGATAATGAACATGAAATACTCGGTACCAATAAATGGTTGAACACCCACAACAGCAGAGCAAGGACAACATTTAACTAAAGGGAAAGAAAATAATATAATGTAAAGGGGCATTTTAGGATTATAATGTCTCTAGTCTCTCTGAAATGATACAATATAAAATCTACTTCAAAGATTCAGTTGTTAAGCACCGAATTCTTTTGCATCTTGTACCTCTATGGAAAGGGAAATTAAAGTAGAAATAGTGATCACAATACAGATTTACAATGTGCCTTCAGACTTATGCAGTAAAACATCCTGACAGACTTGCAAATCCTTATTATACACTACTGTAGCTGTGCATTTTTATTTTGAAGATTTCAAAACTCTTTCCAGGTACTGATAAACACCTGCAAAAAAGAAACAACTCTCACACAAACATGGTTTCCTGACATGGTTACCAGACACAGGCCTGAAGGACACCAGAGTGTGGTGAGACTGAGAGAGTTGAGTCGAAACAGAATGAATCATAGAACAATAGAAAGGTTTGGGCTGGAAGAGACCTTAAAAATCACCGAGTTCCAACCCCTATGCCATGGGCAGAAACACCTTCTACTAAACCAGCTTGCTCAAATCCCCAGCCAACCTGGCCTTGGACACTTGCAGGGATGGGGCATCCACAGCTTCTCTGGGCAATCCAATACCAGAGAACACCAGAGGCTGGAAGAGTTACAGGGCTTTGCAGTAAGGGTTCCTTATCTATAAGTGGAGTGGGAGGGAGATGCATGCAAGCCCAGCAGTGCATCAATTTTCCTTGGGCTACTTTTTCCCAGACCAAGTTTAACTTCACATGCAGGACCAGTCTATGATGGATTTGACTGAGGATTTTCTGCCAAAATTATTGTTCAATGAAAAATACTAGTGACAAAAAAATGAAGCTTTCTGCAAAATATTTTGATTTCTCTTGCAAATTTTTGCTAGTAATTTAGAAAATTAAAATGAAGTATTCAATTGCAAGAAAATCCATCTGTAACTAGAATATTGTGTTGTCTGTCTCGGATGTTACATTTTGGATCACTTCCATAAAATATTAAAATGCATTTCACTATCCACTTTATGGCAATCATGTTAAGAGCCTCTATTTTCTGCTGTGGGCTAATGAAGTGCTGCAATTCCTTGCAGGGCTGATTTCACTATTGGGGATTATGGGAGCTAGTGGCCAGCAAAGATTTCAGACCCATTATGAAGACTTGAAGCATGAGAACCACAACCTACACATTCATAGGGAAAGGCAGCAGAGACAAACCTCTTCCAATCACATGGATTAGAACTACCTGCTTTGAGATAGTTCATGTAACCCAAAGGATGCATACTGGTTTCTGGAGTATTTAAATGTTTTCAAAATTTAATCCGTACTGGAAAGAAAATGTCATCATTTCCAACAACGCAAGTATTTGAAATTTCCCTCAGCATATTGACTGTAAACTATTTATGGACTCATGGAAATTGAGTCGTTGCTTAGAATTGATGATACTTCCTGGCCCAAGGAAGGGGCTCATTTCTCATTGAATGAAAACATCCAAAGAACTCTAACTGCTTTCCAGGTAATGCTGTGAAATGAACTGGATTTAATTTTCAGAGCTTACTTTCCTCCACATATTTTCTTACCAGATTACCTGCAAAACTGAAGAAGCCCTGTTTTCTGAGCAAGCTTCTGATGCCAGAGAGATTTTACCTTAGCTACTTTAAATCCAAACCAGAAACTTTGAATGAATCTTCAGGAGTGCACACCTGTAATTGCCACCTATCATATAAAAATTTGCATTAAGATCATATTCTGCCCATAATATAACTACTAAAATTATACCTAGTGTTTGACTGAGAAAAAGAGAAAGCTAGTTCACGACATCTCTGTCAATCGGTAAATACTGACTTCTTGAATTCAAGCTCTGAGTACATCCTTGGAATTTCACCAGAACTAGTTATATTTTATGCTTTTATCTAACATAATTAAAACTGGAGTGAATTAAGACCATATTTCAGAGTATACATTATACAAAGACTTGCAATAAAAGTTCAGCGAACTCTAATTTGCCCTTTAAGATATAAAGTTTCCAACGGTCTATCAAATAACCCTTTACTTTTTCTTGATACTTGAGTAGTGTTTTTTAAAATCTAAAAAAGCAATGGGAAATTGTATAAAAACATCTGTGTTCCATGAGGCCTAAGATACAAATTTCTACATGTATCTGGATGTTTTGGGATAGTTTCCATCAATTATGATTTTCTTTTTTCCTTTCAGGCCTTGCTTTTTCACTATATTCAGTAAAAAGTGTACAAGTATAATTTTTATTTCTCATACAGGTTCCACACACGCCCGATCTTGTTTGATAGTCTTCACTCATTTACATATTTCTGCTAATGCTATTAATAAGAGCCTTTACCTCTGGGTTGCTTCTGTTCTCAGAAGCAAGTTGCTAGCTAGGGCCAGAATTTCTACTGTATTTGGGAATGTGTATTGTATAAAAAATGTCTGACTGAAATCCACTATGCAGAAGACTAGATGCCATCACCTCTGAAAGCCAGATATAAGGATGGACTCCAATTTTTATTATGTAGAGACTTATTTGGTGCTTAAGACTGGTTTAATCTGTCCCAGCAGAGACAGCCTGTATAAAGGAAAAGGCAGAAAGATACAGAGGTGGCTGTAACTATGTTCCAAGAGGAAACTTGAGCACTCCTGGGTGTGTTCACTGGGAAGCACATTTTGGTTTCTAAGCACAGAAAGTGCCTGCCGGGTCTTGATCCCATTGCGTTGTGCACGTTTTCTAAACGAACAGAAGCGCACCAAAGAAATGCCAGAGTCCTGTCATCAACAGCTTCTCCTACTGGAAATAGGGGAGAAAGGCTCTCAAACTTGTCTAACTACCCAGGCCAAAAGCGGTGACACAGTAATCAATTCCTTTCTCTTTCTTTGGAAGAGCTGTCTCTGGAGAAATGGGTAGCAGAGTTCATTCCAGGCGGTGCCAGACTCAGGACACCTCCGTGTTATGTGCATGTTCCTGGGTCTCCTGTTGAGCCTAAGATACCTTCAAGCTCTGTTGCTAACTCAATGGCTTTGAAGAAAGCAATTGATTATGCTCAGAAAATTATGATCTTTCTAAAAAGTGCTTCAAGAGAATTGCCTTTCTTTACAGATGAGCTGAGCAGGAACTCTACACCCATTTTCTGAAGGCATTATCAAACTAAGTCAAACATGATAGAAATGTCATCTAAACATGATATCATTAAAATAAGTCATTAAGCCCAAGAAATGCCATAAAATAATATACAAAGAAGACACAGCAATATTAAGAATTAATATTTTCCCAACAGGGAGGTCCAATTTGTAGCACAGCACTAATGAACCGACTTGTTTACCTCTGCTATCTTTTTCTACACCAAAGCAATTTTTCTGGATCACAGATAGTGGATTGATCAACCACAATACACCTACACAAGTGCAACATTTAAATATCAAAGTTCAAAAGAGAGAAAGAAACTGTCTTCTAGAAAATAAAAGCTGCTGGGATGATGTCTGGGAGAAAAGTGCTTTTCCATGGCAACCTTGAAAGGCTGCTGTACTCACAGAATGTCAATTCCCACTATGCTACTATTAATCAAATACAAACTCCAATGAGTAGGAGATTGGATGATGAAGTAAACACCACTGATTTCATTTAAAAAATAATAAAGATCCCCTTTAAATATTCTGCTTGCCTCTGAGCCTGGAGACCTGCAAGTGATTATGAAAAGTTGACACTTTCAGCATGACTACATTTAGTGATTTCAAGAAAATTCCATTTAGGCCCAAAATTAAATTGGCTTGAGCACGAAGTTGAGCATTAAAGAGAACTTGTCCTCTGCTACTGTTGTAAGTAACGCCTGACCAGACAGAATGGCAATTTTTTAACATTTCTCACACCTCTTGCAAAAAGGCAGTTCCCTCCAACCCATTTTCAAAGGCTGTGCTGCTAAATATTTAAGAAACAGGGATTTTAACAGGGGTGTTCATAAATCGTGTATTCAGCCCTTGCTGACAGAAAGAAAAGGCAGTTTGAAAGTCACTAGGGACTTAGAAGCTGAAGGAGATACACCCACTCATTTCTTGCCTCTTTGCTTGGGCAGGTCATTCCTTTCTCCTTCAAAATGACAGCTGGTTTTCTAAAATCTAGTGCTCTCTGCCCTGACAGATATTTACATCGACTGTGCCTCCTGTAAATCATAGAATCTTAGAACAGCACAGATTGGAAGGGCCCAGCCTTTTGAGGAAAAGAGAGCCTAGGTGAGGTTACCTAGCATCCTGTCCAAACACATCTAGAAAGCCACCTGTGGTGGGGACTCTACCACATCCCTAGGGAGCTAGTTCCAGTGACTGGTCCTTCTCACTATAAAAAAAAGTCTTCTGTATAACAAGATGAAACCCCTCCTACTGCTAGTTGAACCTGTTGTCCCTTGTCTTCTCCATGTGGCTCCATGAGAAGAGAATGTAGGCAACAGAGAAGAAAAAACTTCTGCAGTTAATAGGGGGTTTGACTTACAGCCCTGAAAGAAACTCAGTCTGGCTTAATTGGCAGTGATTTATGGTTCTTAAGCAGGAGGATTACAAACTTGTGTTTTTATAGTGATAAGTAAAAGCATGGATGGGGTTTTATGGTGAAGGGTTTTAAGTATAATAATGTGACTTTATAGTTGAAATTAAGAATTTAGATGTTACAATAGAAGCGTATGTGTCTACATGACCTAAGAAATCATTGGTCAAAAGACACCTGCATTGCAGGCAACAGGTTCTACAAGGACAGGTCATTAAGTCAAAACAAAGTTTCGTTTTAACTGTCTATTAGATTAGAAAGTTATAAATTGTCGTGTAGTGCTGAATCTTGTGACTTTCGCCATTTTTACAATGTGCTGTTAAAATCTCACGCAAGCTAGAGACTGATGCCTTGTTTGTTATTTTAGCAATAAATTGTTTAAATTGCTTTTGTCCCATCTCTTGAATTAAGAAGTCTGACAGGAAATTCAGAGTGCGGTAGAGGCACTCCTGAAACAAGATTTAAGAGACTATAAGAGAAAGCCTCTGTCCTCTCTATAACTATTTTTTAATACTGGGATCTCGTGAGGAGGTCCTCCCTGAGCATTCTCTTCTCCAGGAAGAAAAGATCTAACTCCTTCAGTCTTTCCTCATAGGACAGGTTCTCCTTCTCAGCCCTTTGACCATATTTGTGGCCCTTCTTTGGACTCTCACCAGTCTGTCTGCATCTTTTTTGAATTGTGGAGACCGGAACTGGACACAGTATCCCAGGTGCAGGATTGTGCTCTTCCACCCTACGTATTTCCCCCTTAAAGGCTGGAGGGATTCCCATCAGAAGAATGCTTTGGAGTAAGCCACAGAGCTACACGTTTCCTCAGGCTCTCCATCACTGCAATACTTGTATATAACTCCTTTTTCCTAAGATGTTTTGTTGCAATCCAAAGGAAAATGAGCTTTCTTAATAATAAAAGTTTTAATTCATGTAATTATTCAAGTCCAAGGAGTTTAAATAAGAGCAGCAGCACTTGGTGGCTGGGCAAGAGAGTGGGGAAGGAGAGGACGAGAGATAACAAGGCAAGTAGGCACAGAATCAGCTCGCTTAAATGGGCAACATTTTTATTTCAGAAGCAGCTTCTTCACAGATGTGAGGAGAGAGACACAATACCTTGGTTCCCACTGCCTCCTCCTATCAAAGCTTAAAACCACATATTAAATTATTTGGGCCATAGGTCATGGATTTCATCAATTTGAACAGTATTAATCCACAAAAATTGCCAGGTCTATCTTTCAGGTTCATCTGTGTAATTTCATCATCTATAGAGATTCAGGTACTTCAAAAAAACCAATCTGGCACCAAGTCTAGCCTACCTAAACAACACCACAGTGCCCTTCCAATAAGCATTTCAGATCAAGACAGCTGATATTGTCTTAGACCCCGAGGCAACAAATGAAATGATCCTGGTTTTAGGACCTCACCATATCCAGTCTCCCTAATAAAAGACACAGGTGATCATTCTGGTTGTTTCCATTTCCCATTTCTGAGGGAACATTTGTTTAAGGTATTTTTTTAACAAAAGGGCAGGTAGAGAACACCTTCATTCACTGTGACCTCCTGCCCCTTTTCAATGCTATATTTGTAACATGCTAAGAATGGTTATAAGAATTTATACCAGCAGGTTTTGCCCTCTAGTGGAAGGTGAAGCAAAACACAACATATAATTAGAAACATAACATTCATAGATCGACCATGTGGACGCTGACCACGTGTTTACTGGGTGGCTGGAGAGACAGCAAGTGAGCCACTGCATATTATTCCTTACCCTAAGGGATGAGAAGTGGAGAGGGGAAGGTCCAAGGAATTTACAGAGAAAATAGTCCAGGTTTTGTAGAGAACAGAAAGAAATTCCCATGCTGTCAGGATGTTGTTTACAGAATTGGTCTAACTCTTTGAAATTTCAACACCTTTTACTGTGTCTGCTGTGCTACATTTTCTGCTACTGCAAGTATTTATGACAATAAATTAAATAATTTCTTTTTAAAAACATTAATATCTCAGACTTCAGTTGGGTGGTACAGGAAATAACAGGCAGATATTGTTAGCAATTTTATCAGCATATACTGATTCAAATGTTAAATATTGATCATGTAAACAAAATCAAAATTAGTCTTCCTTTGGTTATCAAAGAAAGTTAATATTATGGACCAAAACAGAAGCATTAGAAAATTCTAACTGACAAATATTTGCTTTTGGGGTGAAAAAACCTCTGTTTGTATTAAAATAGCCCAGTATTGCCATCTGATTATTCTGTTTCACAAAGAACAGCTGACATGATATACCAAAAAAGTACACTGTCTTGGTTATCTTCAGACACCTTTTCCCTGACTTATTCGCTTTTCAAATTTCTGAGTTTTTAGCATTGTTTTCATTAGCAACAGAAAATACCGATTTTCATTATTACAAAAATGTCTTTAGTGCTCCTGTGAACTATTTGTTTGTTCATGTGAATGCCTTCAATGAACCAGGAAACTTGTCAAAAATATTTGATTGTAAAATCTTTTCTGCCTAAGTAAACGTCAGCCCAGTTCAGTAAAAATTTAAACAGAACTTTTGTTCTGTTTAAACCAATCTCTCAGATGTGAGAAGGTGCTTTTGCTCAGGATGTCTCAAAGACAGAAAGGAAGCTTGATTTTAGTTTTATTTCTAGTTCATCCTCATAAGTGGGTAAAATGGTAAATTCTATAAATCCCACGGGATGGAGGGGCCGATATCAAACACTGTTGACATTGCCTACTAACATAAATTATTCTTCTAGTATGGGGACAGAAAGGCATTTCCAGGTATTTCTTTAGAGTCTGACAGCTGATCAACAAGTATTTTCTGCAGAGATGATACATTTTTCCAAAGCAGTCTTGACTCCCTGTCAAGTGTGCCCAAAACTAGTGACACATATTTCACTCTGGTACCTCCCCTGAAGAGGAAACCATGACATAGCCTAAAGAAGCAGCACATAATGCCTATGTTTTAACCTCTTGCATCCCAAACAAGACAGGCTGTGCATCTGAGTGGGATAATCTCTCCTGGCAACAAGGTTTGATCACTTGCAGCCAGATTCTGTGTTAGAACAAGAGGATATGGAACGGATGCTTATGAACTTCCACAACTGATGCAGGGGCTCTCTTGAGGTACTGTAAATACCTTGTGCCAGCTGCTCTTCAAAAAGACTTCATTTAAGGCATAGAACACAATTTTCACCTTACAAAGCTCGTTAGACAGCCCTGTTACCCACACACCTTGAACTACAGAGATTTTTGTCTAACTTCTCCAATGCTGTTTCAAAGAGGACAAAAATGTCAGCAATAACAGCATTCACTTTGTACTGGCAAGAGACAACTGCTTGTCAGGATGACAGATACAGCCACTGGAAAAGTCTTTATTTCTCTCAGGTTAGCCTCCCTTCACTCAATCACCAAGAAAAAAAGAAATACCCTACTACTTTGGTGTGCGTAAGTGTTAAAACTAATCTGAGCATGAGGGATGAAATAGGTTATTCCTGCTTTAAAGAAGGAATTGTTTGAATGAAGAGCAGCCTGTCCTAGCTGGTCTAGAGGAAGCAAGACCCAACATGAGCTGTGTCAAGGAAAGGAAAAACTGTAATATCTCCAGGGAAGTTGGACACAGGCTCATCTGAGATACATCTCCCATAGCACTTGCCAGCGCTGAATCCTAATGACTCAGCTGAATTCTGCCTAGAATTACAAGGGTAACAGCCTACAAAGCTCTTTAATTACACCACACTTGATGCTCACCTTATTTGTACAAAGAGTTGTGTCTGTAAGGGCTATAAGGATTCTCATGAGCATCACACATGATGGAAGACAAGTGGCTGAAAGATCCAGGGTTTGGACAGTCAGTGGGGGAGATGGATGAGGGACACAAAGGGGACTTAGTTGGAGGGATCAGTTTAGTTGGATACAGAGGGTGTAGGAGAGCGATCTTCTATGAAAAAAAAAAAAGAAAAGTAAACAGAAACAGATTAATGGGTGCAAAAAAAGTAGTTTGGGCAGAAAGCAAAGTGCTTGTCTTGCACCTTTTTATGTTTCATAGGTCTTGATGGTTAACCAGGAAATGTAGTCAACTTTCATGCCAGTACAACTGATCTACACTAAGCATTTTCATTGGCATGAAAGTGCACGCACAAAAACCTGCAGTAGGTGTCCCATTAAACCAGTTATACTGGAGTCCAGTGCATCTCCCTCCTGCAGCTCAACTGGTGCTCAAATGACAGAAAAGGAAATCCCTGAAGGATCCTGTGCTAGGATAAAATGGTCATGCTGGGGGGATTTAATGAGGCAGTGGGCTGGGAACAAAACCAACGTGAAAACAGTGTCTGAGAGGTTCAAAAGAAGGCCATATCTGTGTACGAGCAGGAGCACTCCAGGGTTTTTAACAAGATTTTTGAGACATTTAAGAGTTAAACCAGTGAAGGTGCATACACAATATTTTCTGCTGCTCTAAGTTGTCAGTAGTTAATAGTGTTTCTGGTTAAGAAAACCCAATACGCATGCTCTTTTTGCACCTAAAGAATAAAATCCTTTTAAAAAAGAGATTTTCAAAATATTTGGGATAGAGTCAAGGAGGCATACCCAGGTTTTGGCACACATCTTGCACTTAGATTTTGTCAAGGCTGTTGACACAATGCATCCTGGATTCTCACCCCGTTGGCTGGCTGTCTAGACCAGAAACTCCCCTGTGCTGTGCCTTTGAGCTCAAGAACCAGAAAATTTGTGACAAGAGCTGTGATTAGTTCCAGCAGAAGCTAATGCATGGCCCACCAGAAGAGTGAGCATGAGCAAACAGTGGATCAGAGCCTGGCAGTGGCGCAGCAGCTTCACACCAGCCTTGCCTCCCGCCGTGCCTCTTCAAAGGCACCAGTCCTGCTTCTATTAATGATAAACCTTGGCAAACTGGTTGTGCAAGTTCACACCAAGTGTAGCTAATATCTCTTTAGTTCATCCTTATCTTTCTCCTTCCCTTGCCCAAAGTAATTTCTTTTTTAAATGACAAAGGGGTCTGTGAACATTTTTGCTAATAAACACTTGCAAGCACACGAATTCTCTAACATTCGTTATGAGTCATTTCACATAATTATGTAACAAAATGCATAATCTTCCTCCAAAAAAGATTTTGTTTCCCCAATTTCAAATTAAAATCCTCATACAGCTGTCGTGTCAGCACTGCTCAGGAGTTATATCCACTTCCAGTGTATTTCATGGTTCTTTTTTGAATGAAGTGGAACATACTTACAAAATTCCTGGAATGTTACTGAAATGTACTAAGAGGAAAAAAATTCTTTCTCATGATGGGAAAAATACAATTTCCAGTAAAGGCATCTAAAAATGTGGGAAGCTTAATACTGTTGGATTGGAACCTCAAAAATATTACACTCTGTCTGTAAGAAGTGTTTGAGGGGTGAATATCCACAAGATAACAGTAATAACAGTTATATATGCCCTCAGGAGAAAAAAAAAGGTGGCAGCATATGCTAACATGAAAAAAAAAGCAGCCAAAATAAATTGGGATTTTTCCTTGGTTTATAAATTTTATTGGCACATGAATATATCTATGTACACTGTACCCAGAACACAGATTAAGAAAGATATTTGTAAGCTGAACTACATCCTTTCCAGATGATCTTTACTAATTTAGATATTTTTTTTCCTCTATAAATTACTTTGGATTATTTGCATGAGATCATCTACCTGTTTAAGCAAAAATTACCATGTATTTTGAAGGGAAATGAACCTTTTCCACAAAGGGACATTTCTTAATAAACTGAAAAGCAAACAAGCTACTCTCTGGTGTGCAGAAAACACAGTGTGTTCAACAGAGAGATGTGAAGCTGAAGGTCAGCACTTACAGCTGGCTGCATCATTATGTCTCAAACTGAATGTCACCCACATAGTCACCAGTGCTCAGTGTCACACTGAGAGGTTTGGCAGGGCAGAGAGCTACTGCAGAGGTCTAAGAAAAATCGAAAGAGATAAATTAATAAAGCTGATGCCATCTGGATTCTCATCTACTCTCTACCCTCCTCGAAGATGCAGTCTGAAAGGGTCTGTCCTTTCAAGATGGGGTACGTGAAGGAGAGGCAGCAACGTTACCTAGAGAGGTTGTTGTTGGCAACGGAATTAGAAAGAAGGGAAAAGAAAACTCAGAGAAAGGGAGAGAATAGAAATGTAAGAGCTGAATCTCCCAGCATGACTGGGAAAATCTTCAAAGAAAAGCAGGGAAAATCAGTAACAGTATGAGCACTTTTGCCCACAGCCGTAGTCAATGCCTGCTAAGTTCGTGTCTGAGGGCAAGTGGATTAGCACCACGTCTTCCACAGGGAGCAGAATGCCTAACTCCCAGTCTCCTAGTTTTAATTCCCAGCTCTTATATCCAGTGAAAGCAGTAAATTTACCCAATTTGGGGGGGATATTGATAGGAAGGATATTGATAGGCTGCACGGTGGCTGACTTCCCTCTTTGGAAGTCAGCCACCGTGCAGCCAAAAATGCTTTTACTGAGAGCAGGTGAAGGGGGAGGATGAGTCTTTAGTCTTTACAGGCTAAAAAACCCCATGGTTAGAGACAGCCAGCGCAATTTTCAAGCTGTTGTCTTGGCACCAAGCCCAGTTCCACAGTCAGTGCTGCAGCCCTCCTACAGACCCTAAGACCCCTCAGGAAAGTTTCACAGATGCTGCAGGATTGTGAACACCCTCACTTGCGCATCCAAGTCTCCTCCACTCACAGGGGATATAATATCAGCACCATGAACCTACTCTGGGAGGCAGGGGCTGAAATTAAGAGCATGTGCTGTCTTGTTCAGCACTTTAGTGTTTTCCCTAGATCCGCATATTATTGTACTATTAATTGTTCTATGAGACCACCACTAGAATCATACAGCCATTTCTCCCACAAACAAAACCAGTTTCTGTTAAGTGAATCCATCTGAATACAAGTCACTACTTCTTTTTTCAGAACAAAGATGTCTTAACAGAGATCTTCTAAAATAAAAAGTATTTTACAGTAACTTGTAATATTACTTAGCTTAGGACAAAAATACCAATTTATCAGTACTATAAGGCATATGACATAATTCTTTTAAATAAAGGAAGCAAAACTGAACCTATTAATTGTGAAATTAACTTTTCTATCTATTCAAGACAGTGCAGTATTTGTTTTGTTTCTTTTAATGTGTAGCTTTTATATAAAATAATTTCGCCTTCTGTTGTAACAACAACATTGGACTTGTTATGCTGTCAGTATTTCAGCAATATGTGCCACAAGTAATTTAAAAAGTGTAAATTGATTGGTTTCCACAGTTAGCTTCAAATGTCATAATGCTTCAAGCTCTGGCAATAACCTCGGGTTTGTATTTGCCTGAAAAGATGAAGTTTGGTGATTACAGAATTCTTTCATCAGTAAAACTATAGCCAGCATAATCAGTGTCCAGCCCTGATGAAAGGAAGGTCTGAGCTGCCTCTGCCTTTGCAGGAAGGCTCTGCTGAGGCGGCCTAGGGCAGAAGCTCTCTGGGAACAGCTCCAGGTAACTCTCCTGCTCTTTCATCCCTGGCAAATGGCAGCACAGTACCTTGGCATCCGAAGGTTTTCAGTAAGTTAAAGCATGAATAACTCACTATCAACTCACCTGTAGGCACTGAACTCAAATATTCACTGTCAACCTCAAAAGTTCAAAGTCAAATTGTAAATCGCTATTTTTATTCTTTTCTTATATTTTATGTAAACTGTACATTCTATAGAAACCTTCTGATGCTACCCATATGTGTTGCTGGAACCCACTCATACCACAATTATTTTCCTCTGCACTGTTGCAGTACTCTTGAGAAATTCTTGGATTTTTCTACATCAAGTCAGAGCTATGGAGAGGAATGGAAAGACCTAAAATTAAAATCTTAATTAAATTCTGTTTTAAAAGGAAGAAGAGAGGGCTGTCGTTGCTAAAATCTCTAATGTGACTAGAGAGGCATAGGAGTAAGAGAAATTGAATTAGTAAGGTATTTTATTCACATCGTGTCTGAAAAGAGGACTATTGGCTTCATCTTACTTCCCTCCAGATGGAAGATTCAGAACATACTGGATAGGTTAATAACAAACTCCTACAGAGACATTCAGATTATGTATCATATTTAAGGTTTATTTCCCAATAATGCACACAAACACAAATGCATGAGAAAAGGCTCTCACAGCCATTTGTCTGGATTTGTTCTGAGATAATGCCTCAAACATATCAGCAAAGTTCAAGATGTGTTTTTGCAAAGTGATCCTCTGGCTTCATGCAGAGGGCTGTGGGAGAAGACAGCATCTTTGCTGCCCCACTGGCTGCCCATTAATGCCCATCACATGTGGTAGAACTGTACCCTCAATCTGTGGAGGGACATGGACCTGGGAGAGGTATGGACCTGGGGGAGCTATGCACTGGAAGTGACACAGAAACACACTGGGGCTCCTCTGCAGTCTGCCTTGGAGAGGAAGGCATGAACCTTGCCCAGTCCTTGCTGTCATTTCTCTTCAGAGAGGGTCCAGGTCTGGGCCCCAGATGAAGGAAGCACTTTCTACTAGATATGATCTAGACATCTATTTGACAGGGAAGCACAGGATTTCAACCCTCTCTTTTACAACGTTTCTTACAGACTTCATAAGAAGGTCCTCTCCTCAACATACAGGTTTTTACATCACCAGAAAAAAATGGCCCAGTAGAAAGCCCAGCTGCCCATCTCAGTTTGAAGACTTTCCTTTAGGAGCCAGGTGCCCCTTTGGGAATCATCTAACTTTGCAAAAAAAAAATGAAGGGACTAGGACGAAATAAGGTCCTATGTTTATTCCTTCATCTTTAAGGAAACTAGCGGAGGCTACAAAATCCTTCAGAGTGAGAGCTACTCACCTGCTCAATATTTTGATCACTGATTTCTTCAAGGTACTTTTTAAAAGGATTGGGTTGATAGGGCTCCTCCTTTTGCTGTGCACTCTTTCCTTTCACCAGCACAGGACGAATGACACCAGGTTTTGTCTTGACCCATAGCACACCCAGGAGAAAAGAGATGGAAGAAGAATAACATAAAATACTTTACAATTTACAGACTATTTTTTAGACAAGTCAATGCCAGTGGGGCTGTACTGACTATATTTTTAAAAATTATACTAATGACATATTTCACCACCAAAATTATTCAGGTGTCATGCTGCCTGGGATACTTCTAGCACAGATTGTGGACAAAAGTGGCAAGAGCTGCTTTTACGCACAGAACTTCATCACTGACATGTGTTTATTACTGACAAAAAATAGCTACTGAACTGTCAGACCATGGTTTGTGGGGTTTGCTGGCTGTTTTTTTTCTGGCTGTTCAGCTGCACTGAGCTGTCAGACCATGGTTCGTGGGTTTTGCTGGCTGTTTTTTTTCTGGCTGTTCAGCTGCAGCTTGATAAGTTCAAGTCACACTTTATGCACAGCCATACATCTGCTTTCACACTGGGCTCCTCAAAAGAGTAACTGTGAAACAAGGAAGGACAACCCGTGATGCTGTTAAGTTACACCCAGGCAGAAGCGTCTTAGGAAAAACCTTTCTGGGGAATAATACCAGTGATAGCATGCTGGATTTTATAGAGTCGTAGAGTTACTGAATCACATAGGTTGGAAAAGACCCTTTCAATCATTGAGTCCAGCCATAAAACTAATACTGCCAAGTTCACAACTAAACCATGTACCTGAGCATTCCATCTAAACCACACATTAAAGGTATCTTTTAAATACCTGCAGAATATTATGTCCAATGAGTGGAAATTTTAAGACAGAGTACCAAAAGTGGAGACATACTATTGATTTCAGGTACTGTAAATGAGACAAAAGTACAATAGAATTGTTTAGACTGGAAAAGGCCTCTAAGATAATCAGTCCCACTACTGACCTACCACTGCCAAGTCCACCAGTAAATTATATTGCTAAGAGCCACATCTACACACCTTTTAAATACCTCCATGGATGCGGATTCAGCCACTTCCCTGGGCAGCCTGAGGAAATTTTTCTTAATGTTCAGTATAAACCTTCCCTGACACAACTTGAGGCCATTTCCTCTTGTCCTATCACTACCTCACTACAAACTCCTTTCAGGCAGTTGTAGAGAGTGGTAAGGTCTCCCCTGACCTTCCTTATGTCCTGTCTAAACACCCCCAGCTCCCTTAGCCCCTCCTCACAGGACTTGCTCCAGACCCTTCACCAGCTCCATTGACTTTCTCTGGACTCACTCCAGCCCTTCAATGTCTTTCATGTAGTGAGAAGTGGACACAGGAATTGAGGTGACACAGGATTTCCACTGGCCTCACCAGTGCCAAGTATAGAGGGACAATCACTGCCCTGGTCCTGCTGGCCACACTATTACTGATACGGGCCAGGATGCCATTGGCTTTCTTGGCTACCTGGGCACATGCTGGCTCATGTTGAGCTGCTGTTGAACATGAGCCAGCACCCCCAGGGCTTTTCCCACTGGGCAGCTTTCCAGCCACTCTGCCCCCAGCTTGTAGCTCTGCGTGGGGTTGTTGTGACCCAAGTGCAGGACCCAGCACTTGACTTTTTTGAACCTCATACAGTTGGCCTCAGCCCATTGATCCAGCCAGTGCAGATCCCTCTGCAGAACCTTCCTACCCAGAAGATCAACACTCAGCTTGCAAACCGGCTGAGGGTGCATTAATCCTCTCATACATGTCATCAATAAAGATACTAAGCAGAACAGGCTTCAATACTGGGCCTTGGGGAATGCCCCTTGTGACCAGCCACCAGCCGGATTTAACTCCATTCACCACCACTCTGAGCCTGGCCATCCAGCCAGTTTTTCACTCAGCTCCCTCTGAGGTTCCCCCGGCTTGGGAAGCCCCTCTGTGCACGCCTCTAGAGCACTCTACTGCCAATCATGCCAGCACCAGAGCCATTCGCCTCGGTGACAGAGTGACAGTATCTTCAAGTGTTCAGTTGGAAAAGTACAATTTCAGACAATCTGATCAGCATGGATACATGATACTCATCATTTCAGACAAATTGGATTATTTGACCAAGAAAAAATTCCTTGGTTAGCAAGCAGTCAACCAAAAAAATTGACTATTAACTTCTCAATTTAGTATATCTGTGATTTTTTTGAATTCTTACAGTAAAATCTGACAAGATGGATTGTGGCATAAACTCTAAATGGAGGCTAAGGGATAATTTTAAAATAGACTTGTTCAGTGAGCCAAGAAAAGGAAGAAAAAGTATACTTTCTCACTGGAATTTTAGTAGCCAAGTGTTCGAAGGTCTGTGAATTTAAACTTTTAAATGAGTCAGTTATATTCTTCTCTGTTACGACTAACCCACAGAAAATGAGTGGTCTCTGTCACAACTTATATAGGTGACAAAAGGACTGCTGCTGAGCTCCTTCTCTGGTGGCAGCACAGAGGGGCGGCTTGCCCAGCAGGGACTGAGGAATAGGTTTTGTCACAGCTCCCCATTGTCAGTATCCAGCTGGGTATAAAAATGCAGAGAAGAGACTTGATTCACTATTAGATTATTTATAAAATAAGTATGTATACTTAATAACACCATGCTGTCCATTTATAAGACCAATACACTTCAGGAGTCAGTCTGGAAAATAAAGAAGCTTACTATGAAAGTAAGCTTAAAATGATGCAGCTAAGATCGCTGGACGTAGCGTGTAAACTGAGTCGTGGATCACCTTAAAACAAGATCTGCAGGCGTGCAGCAAAGACAAGGCAAGAGGGGCCTCCATTGGAGGGGAGGGTGCAGAGGGTGTTTTGTGCTCTGCTTCTGCCCTGGGAAAGGACAGAGCAGAGCCCAGGGTCTGAGGTGAAGGCAGCAGAGGTAGGCAGGAGCACAACACACCTGGGAAGAGCAAGGCCCAGGGAGCAAAATATCTCCCCTTAGATTTGTGTTTTATCCTCTCCCTCCTCTCCACAGATTGGGGCCCTTTCATTTGTCTCATCAAATTAGAAAAATATTCAACAGAAAGCAAAAAATCAGCTGTGAAGGGATAGTGATTTTTTTTAAAGAGTAGTAACTGTCAAGCTGCATCAAAAATGCTTTCATTACAAAGATCAACTTTCTGAAAGATGCAGTGTTCATTTAATGAATTTATAGTTCATGACTATATCTTTGTACGATTCACCAAAAAATACTTATTTTTCTATCAATATTTCTGAAAAGCATCCGTAAAATGTCTGGCTTTCAACAGAAAGGAAAATATAAATCTAAAAACAAAGGTGCAGTTGTTATCAAGTCATCATTATGCAGACAAAGGACCTGTGGCCTTCTAGCACTCCTCCACACCATGTAACCATACAATTAAAAGCCCATTGTGGTACCTGAAATCATCAAGGATAAGCTATTCTCCTTTTGTAAGAAACCTCTTCCAAAAACATGCTGTAGAAATGCTTTTAAGGAAGCATTTTCTAAACATCATCGTGTACTCAAGTGCTGACTGAGTCATATGTTTATGTCTGACTCTGCTAGCAGAGTGACAGATATCAGCCAGCAACCAGAATTCTAAACACTTTATTTGCACCCTGACAAGATATATAAAATCTTTGATCCAAAACTAAGATCTTGAACTTTTTCTTTGATGGCAGATGTCACAGCTGACATGCTGAGAAACAATCTAAAACTAAGTTTTGCTGAGGAAACTGTTGGTCTTCCTACAACAACATCAAAAAATGGTAAAGGCTGTTATGGTAGCACTGGGCTGCCATTGTGTGGGTACAGAACTTTCAGCAAATTACACGGGGCCAAGGCACAAGTTCCAGAGCTGACCCATAATCAGTGATAGTGACCCAGTGCCAGGGTGTTGTCTGGCATGGTTTTGGCCCAGGTCAGCAAGTGCACAATTAGAAATAAGCCAGGGTGCCTCTCCATAGGCAGTATGGACATGGCCACCCTCCGTCAGGAACAGAAGGTATTTCACATGAAAATGAGCCTTGCATGATATCTGTCTGAAGTCAGAAGACTGAATGTCGGCAGATGTATGGGCATGTTCACCTCTACTTTTCTCCCGTTATTATGACACTGGTTGCCCCTGAGTTCTTGCTGAAACTGGTGGGTCAGGTCCCAGTTGCAACCCCATTCCATCAGTGACAGAACAAGGGGGATTTGCTTCAAACTGAAAGAGGGTAGGTTTAGATAAGGTATTAGGAAGAAATTATTTACTGTAAGAGTGGTGAGGCACTGGAACAGGTTGCCCAAAGGAGTTGTGGATGCCCCAACCCTGGTCAGGTTGGATGGAGCTCTGAGCAACGTGGTCTAGTGAAAGTGTCCCTGTCCACAGCAGCGGAGTTGGAACTCGTCACAAACAGAGTTCCTCAGAGATCTGCTCAGGAATCTGGGCTTTGAATTATGGATGCAGATCAGCTAGAAAAGAGTTTCTGGTAAGGTGACAAAGTTTGCTGGTAATACTGATTAGGGGAGTAAAAACAAAATATCAGTGCAAAGAGCTACCGAGTGATCTTACAATACTGAGTGAATAAACGATGAAAGGCAGGTGAAATGTAACTGAATTCTGCATTGACACATTTTGCAGAAAAAAATTAAACTACATCCTAAATTTGCTCATGCCCACGCGCCAATAAACTAATTAGCTGAGAAACCAGCTCTCACTACTCAGGAAATATATCTTGGCTTTATTGTGTACAGTTCTGTGCAAACATTGGCTTGCTGCTCAATACAAGTTAGAAGAACTAAATAAAGTACTACAAATCATTAAGAAAGGAATAGAAATAGCGATAAAAGACCTTATCACACCCTTGTGTAAATTGAAAGTTCTGTGTTCAGAGCTATACAAGAGCAGTTTATGGTTTTAGTCTCCCAATTCCAAAAACAAAAACCTGAAAAAGATATAGAAAAGGGCAAGAAGGATCATCACTGATATGGGACAGTATCCATACTTTTCAAAGAGTGACCAAGGAATTTTCAATTTTCTACAAGAAACAGAGATGACTGGTAGTGTATTATTCTTAATACCTAGAAAATAACTGATGTTACCTAGAAAGTGAAGAAGGAAATATTAATTGCTGTTTCAGTACAAGAACTGAGGTCAGGTCATAGGTTTAAAACAAAGAAATAAAGTACTGTTTTGCACCATGCATAATTAAAAAGTAAAGCCTATTGATAGAGGATGTTATAAAGACCAAAATATAACAAAATTCAAAAAGCAACTGGAAAAAATCATGAAAGAAGACATAGTCAGATTGCTAGGCAGAAGAAATTGATTGACGAAGTCCCTAAGATTCCATTAGTTGAAATACAAGGGGAAAATTTCTCATCCACATCTCCTTTTTTCCCTAAGCATTCATTAGTGGTCAGTGTCACTTGGACAGGTTCCATGATTTCTCTTCTGACTCTTCTTCAGAAAGTTTGGCTCCAACAAGATGAAATTGTGATCAGAGCTAAAATGAACTTCTGATACATAATCTCACTTTCTGACTTGACCTTACCCTTGCTTTTCACTAGTTAAAGTAGCTTTGATGTAAAACAGTGTAAGAAGAAAATAGATGCTAGAGTCTTCTTGCATTCAAACAAAATTGTAGAAGTGGAATATTAAAAGATTCCAAGAACCAGCATCAGACTCTACTGCTGTCATACACCTCAAGATTCAGCATGACTCCATAGTTTGGCATCTGGCCCATGGGTTTACAAGTAGTGTCAGGATTTATAGCTACTTAAACAGGTGTGTGTTCAGCACAGAAAGAAAAGCAATACAGCTCTGTAGAAGCAATGCACCTTTGTAAAAAGATACCGACAGCAGTTTTTTTCAAAGGACTAAGAAAGCAAATAATAATTGATAAAATTTTGTGCTTGTGCAAATTTTGAAAAACAGTGTATCACAGCTGTTCTATACATACCAGCTGACTCTCAGTTACTATAGGCACCGATTTGTAAAGGTTGGCCTGCAAAAAAGATGAATATATACAGTATTATATGCAATATCTTTGTGATTATAATGATGACAGAAAAAAATCCAGGTACAGCACTAGGCTTAGTTTAGCTGCAGAAGCTTTTCCCAGGGATGCAGTGATATGACAGAATACAAAACATCCTCATTTCTAGTTTATTTCTAGATATAATCAAATACCTGTTAAGATTTTAGGGATTCTTTTTCTCAAGTGCAACAAAATTTCCCTTTTTCATCTTGATCTAATCTTGAAATTTAAATCTTATTATTCTGAGCCTGCCATTGGCTGTTAATTTGCAGCATCAATGTTATTAACATTATGAATAGTACTGGGTTGAGTACCTTCTTAACCTTTTCTAACCTTACAGTAGGAGAACCAGAGCAATCCCACTTAAGCATACATGTCAGTAATATGGACATTCATTTTTATAATTAATCATGAGAAATTCCTATCTAGAGAATCTTTATATTATTATTAAAAATCAGCGGTATCATCCCTAAGGCCAACAGAGATGCATTATTATTCAGTGGTGAATGGGGTCATATCAAAGACCATACAGTTTTAAAAGCTGTTGAATTACAACTGTAGTACTTAGTTGTCAGCAGGTGTAAACTGAATTTGGTTTTCGTATTTTTATACACTCTCTTGCTATTTGTACAATCACATCCTTAAAAGGTTCTGAAGTGCGTGAGAAGATAAAAGCTGAGGCCAAGGTAAAGCTATAACATTTTAATTGTTAAATGGCAGGCTATCTCAACAGACTTGTACAACCTACTACTCTACATAACCTATTGAAGTAATTAGCAATATTCCCATGTGTGCATACATATACCTTTATATGTCGTAGTTATAAATAATACCTTAACACATTACTCATAAACAAATTTAAGTTCCTCTTTTAACCAAAAATGCCCTCAAAGCAACATTTTGACAAGCATCCCAATATTAGATATCGTAAATACAAAAAGAAGACAACTCTATGGGAAGCCACTTCTGTGTGCCCTTTCCCTAAGAGTCAGAGGACAAACCACCTCCTGGATTATTAACTGGGGCAGAAATAGCCTTTTTATATCCTACTAAGGAAGAAGAGCAAGAGAGGGGGAAAGAGCTGTGATGCCCCTTTGCTGTTATAGACACCTGATACATCCCTCAGGAGACTGCTGCAGAGTACAGCAATGGCAGAGCACAGGAGAGCCTGGACACATCAAGTTCAGGCACCACAGCCCAGCCTGGAGACCCCAGTCTGTCTCCTGACACACGAAACATTCAACACATTCGTAGAATTTATAGGAAAGATTAGCCTACCAATAATCCTCTGTGTTATTCCCAAACGTATTTTTTAATACTGATTTGTTTCATTCATCTAGAAAGTCTCTGGTGGAGACTGAAACAAAAGAGTTTGTATGGGTAATTTTCCATGCCAGTAAAGAGAAACTGACTGTATCCCTAGGCATCCCTAAGCTGGATGCCTGAATTTATGGTATATGTTAGCCCCAGTTTTGGGAGCTGGAGATCTGCACTGGAGTGTTATTAAATACACTCTGTTCTCAAAGACTACCTCTGAAGTACACTCTTTTATTTCATTAAAAAGCTCTCTTCTGATATTCTTCCTAATTAGTATGAGCCAGCACAATCTGCCAAACAAAAATCACAGTATGCAATAAAATATGCATACTGCCACATTCAGGAAGCAAAATTGAATTGATCAGTCAAGCATTGCGCTGGCATAAAACTGGGAGACCTCTATTGCTTTGCCAGCACTGCTTTGATTTGAGGTTCAATGGAAATGCTGAATGATGAATAGTAAGCTGAGAGTTCTCACCACATGACTAGATGAGTTGCAAGTAAAATGTGGAACCCGCAGTAACTGTGTATTATAGAGAGAATTAAAATGTTCATTGAGTTTAATATCTCAATAATTGGACAAATGATGCAATATAGATATTTTCATCATATGTTGGACTGTGTGTATGTGACAAAACAGCTTCTGTTCATCTAAACTGTGGGTTTTCAGCCAGCTCCATATCTTGGAAAGAAAACTTTGGATCAACCCCAAATTCTGAAGGATAAGCAAGAACTAAAGGACTTCTACCAAAGCAAGTCCCCTACAATGCAGGCTGAGTCCAAAGAAATGCACCCTTCAGCACCCATAACAAACAGTCTGTTTACCAAACAGCCGAACTCCTGCCCCAGGCTTGAAGGAAACAACAACAAAGTGTGTGAGGAAACTAATTTTAACATCATATTCATGCAGGTAAAATTATCAACAGACACAGCAGTGAAGAGACTCTAGCCAGGATGGATTTACTACAGTGGGAAGACACCTCAAGTCTCAAATGCCAGCTCTGTTATGTACATGCTTGTCTGTGTTAGTCAACCCCTGATATCACAAGTAGATGCTTGTTCAGACTCACCCAGTATCGTTTAGGAGCAGACAAAGTAAGCATTTCTGCATGCAAAATATAGAGCAAGTACTTATTTACTATCGTAAAAGTACTTACGTATCTGGTTTCACGCCCAGCTGCTCTCTGCAGTGTTCTTGACATCTTGTAAAAAAAAAAATAGATGTATGATCAATATATTGTGTTACAACATTCTGAGAATTTATTAATTGCTCAAATTCAGGAAAACTTAAGTTTGCCAGAAAGATTCACACCATACATGAGACTAAGGCATATTTAAGTTTTGCTTCTGTATTTACTGTAGAAAATGCTACTCAATTTCACTGCTCAAAAACATTGATCCTGCTCTATTGAGGATGGCATTTAATATGAGAACTCTCATAACAAAATGCTTTTTATTAGATAGCCATAGATATCATCGCCCCGTGAAACTTAAGTTTTTTGCTCACAAAATATCCTAAAATATTACCTCTCTGTGCTCTCATTTGCAAGAACTTGCTTTAATTTGACTAATCCATAATAATTCTAAGGCATTTACTTATCAGCTCTTTTTTTTCTTTCATGTCTATGACCTTTTTTTACCCTCTGTTAAGCACTTTTTGACCTCATTCTGAGATCCTCATCCCTTTTAGCTTGGTCCCTATGCCACATCCTGTTAAGCTCACCTTTTGCCCCCCTTTATTTGATATCATGACTGCTAAAAGACGCCTTCCATTCTCAATTGCCCAAGGAAGTGGGTTTTGGATACTATAACTCAGCTTAGTAGCAGCATTTTAACCACTTCAGATTCTTCAGGCATTGGAAAACACTCTCAACAACAGTGTCTGCCCATCCTTCAGCTGCTATCACATTTCTTTCTTTCAGACTCTTGGAGTCTAATTCTCCGCTGCCTGCTGATTGACAGAAGTCATTTCAATTTCAAAAATGAAAATTAAATTTGAATCGTATATTCAATATAGCCACTCAGAAATGCTGGACCTGTGCCCTATTCTTGCATGGTGGACTGGACATTCAGCACGATACTTTGAATGGATTAGCTTTTTGATGTGTTCATCTGCAAGAAACTCCTTTCCTCCCATTTTTAGTTGGATTTCTGCCATTTTCACTTTCCGATAGCTACCACGAGCAACTTAAATTTACTTGGAGCAAACTGAATACAGGGCCTTCTTCCCTTGGGTAGCCATCCTTCTGAACTCAGAAGGCACATCAGTATAACTTAATGAAAACAGAAGTTTAGAAATAGAAAATTAACCCTGCCTCTCACTACCTATTTTGTAGTTATCCAGGAGAAAGATATGTTGTAGACATCCTCCTTCTGGGAGTGGTGAGACTTAAAATGAGATCAGAACCTCAGAACAAGTCTAATTATTAATTTAATACTGCCATTATTTGAAAATAAATAATGATCTTGAAAAAAACCCTATGTTCTGAAAGATGCTTCCAGCCATTGAAGGTAGAAACATTGGTTGTTTTGCAGTAAGGACACATGGATGGGATGAAATCTGGGAGAAGGTCAGAGACCCTGCCATAAGGCAGGAAAGGTATGAGAGATTTTTAGCCTCTGAAGCCTTAACAAACTGTTTGTCTTTCATAATATATCTCCTTCTGACTTCAGGGAAGCATCCTGCAGCAAAGACTGCACTGACTCCAGGGCTGCAGTTCTGTCCTTCCATGCTTTTTTAACCACCAAACACTTCTGATGTTGCATTTCTCAGCTGCAGCTTTGTGTTGCCATTGGTCTTACTGTTGCAGCAGTTTCTACTGCCTGCTGATTTTGCCTGCCTTGATATCTACCTGAAAAGAGCCCTTGCTGTGGAGGTGGGCTCATTCACTTACCTTGCCAACATCTGACTCCGCGCTCATCTGCAGAAAACTTGGAGAAGACTCACACCGACGCTGGAAAATTATTTTCAACAGATAATGTACATATTAATGACAAGAGACAAAAAGAAAGGAAGAGAATAAGTCCATTCCATGTACTGATGGGTTACCATAGTCAACGGGTCCTGCAGGACTTGATCAATGACAGCACACAGCTCTTCTGTTTGTTGTCTGAGCTGGGCAGGGGAGCACATCTGAAAAGGGAGGATGATCATTCAGTTAACCTTTGCTTTTTGCTTTCAAATACAGACCTGAAAGATAAATAACATCACTACCTCTGAATGAGTGTCCAAAGCAGTGCCTTCAGTCACTCCAGCAGGCTTGGTCGGCTCTTCTAATGCCTGCAATTCAAGAGGTATTGGTGTGATACAAAGCTGAAAATTTTAAAAACCAAGCAAACATACGCTTTTTGCAACACACTGTTTCCAAAGGTGGCACTTCCTCTTTCACCATGGAAATATGGAAAAAAAAAGAAGTTACTGGCCTAGTGATGTTCTCCAGGTTACCAACACCCGATTCAGAATGTAGATACGGGTTTACAGAGAACAGAGTATTCAAGCAGGGTGAATCATCTCTACTTTTGAAAGTCAGAAACTACCAGTTCAAATTGTCTTCTCCTTCAACAATGTCCCCTCCTTCACAGTAAATGTGACACAGTGAGTGTGCACTCTGTGCCACAGAGGTGTTGGGGGCTGACTGCTGCCTGCCATCGGAGATCCACCAGCAGGTGGACAAGGCAGGGACCCAAACACACAGGAGACCCCTTCTTTTCCTTCAGTAGATGCTTTCTGTAAAAACTGTCTCCTGTTTAAAGGGGATGGCGATTTCACCTTGCAACAAAAATAGTGTTTGGCATTCTTTGGTTTTAGCCTGAAATCAGAAATGTACAAAGCAAATTATGCTCTATACTCTATTTGTGATCTCACACTAAGCAGATATGCAATCTCTCCAAAACAAAGCACAAGCTTCTTGTGTTTGGCTATGCAGCTCACTTTCCTATGCCAGTACTTGGAGCAGATTTGAGAACAGTGGAAATCAGTTTGCCGATCCATTCACTTTATAAGGGTGACAAAACACCCTCAAAATCCAAAATCCACTGCTCAGTTCCCTTTTCATCTTCATCCAGCATCTGTGAAGCACATTCCCCCTGCCATCATCCATTTTTGCTTTGAAGTGATTTTGAAATAGACACCGTGCTGAGACCAAAAATTACTCTGGAAGCCTGCTGATGTGTCTGCTGAAGTTGGACTACAGGGAAGGGAACTGCAGGGTTTATGGAGGTTTTCTTTGTTTAACACATTATGTTTTTGGAAGGTTTCATTTTGTCATTTTTTTTTAAAAAAGTATAAGAGAAAAAAAGAGCATTCCAGTGAAGCCCTTTTTTATGCATGTGGGATTCTGCGGGAATGGACTGGTCCCAGTGAGGTGGGTATGAGGTCTGCCAAATATGGGAGACATATGTGCAGCTGTGAGGGAAATGTCAGAATCTTTAAAAAATAAAAAAGAAAAGAAGCATACTTATTCCTGTGTTTTACTTTCCTGAGTACATTTGATTTCTTTCCTTGTCCAGCTACTTGCAGTATACTTCTATGCACACCTAAGTGAAAAGTTAATGACAATTTACTTTTAATATTATTCTAATACCGTCCACAAATGATCCTGCACAAAAGCACGTTTATGGAACACCATGTCTTCTACTAAAATTAAAAGTGCTTGCTTTCCAAACATTTCTTCCTTCCTCTCCATCTCTTGACAAATGTGTTGGCCTTAGAGTGGTTGTAGTTCAAAAGGAAAAAGTAAAAGTGATTCACTTTAATACACAGAAATTAATGTAATCTTATCCCGAGACAGACCATGAAAAGATAAATAGTCTTTCTCATCTCCGCAGTCTCATCATTGTTGCCCAGCTAGAGTTTCAAAAAGACAGACAGTCCTGTCGAAGAGGAGGGCTCAGCTTAGGAGAGCTCAGCACTGCACTCAAGTACAGTAGCCCTGGTTCAACTTCAGGCGATATTGCATCCTTCTGGTGAACTTAAAATGAAGCAATAAAATTAAGTGGAAGAGTCATTTCAGTACCTATTAGGGTCAGGATTGACAAAGTAGCCTGTTCTAGAGGGATCATGAGTTTGAATGTGAGCAAGGAAAAAGGAAAACTTTTTATCAATCATGGGTTTGGAATGGGGAAATATCTCAGCTTCTCAAAACCCCCAAGAAACCAGTAAGATATTAAACATAATAAAGGAATTGTTAAGAAAAAACTACATGTTTCTGTTTCATATTCACAACACCAGAATAGTGGGTGAACATAATCAAGGGTAAGAAACAGCTACCAGGAAGATTTGGGGGAATCTTTCTAGAGGAATTACAGCTGCATCCAAAAGTCTCTGTTCAGAACCAAGACTGGCTAATTTAAGAATTCATCAGTTTCAGTAGAAACTGAGTTCCCAAATATCTTTCCATTTTGGAGCCTTCAGTGGCTAAGGAATCCAGGTGAGCGCAGCACCTGAGGTCTGTGTCCTCCACAGTCCCTCTGAGATACAACCATCATGCAGAAGCCACACCAGAAAAAGCTGCAGTGTTCTCCCTTTCTGTACCTTTGGGAAGAGAAAGTTTTAATCTTCAAACCAATTTATCTAATTTCATTCACTCTTTCACCTCTTTAATTCTTCTTTTTTTCTTTTTTTTCTTTTTCTTATTTTTCATTTTATCTTATTTGAATAGCTCAGTCTTCCAAAGAAAGAGAAGAAACAGGAAACTATACTTTCTATAACTATCCCTATCCCCTCTACAAAGATAAATGGTTTTGTTTAACCTGTTGTTAGCTTTTCAGAACACATCTCAATTTTTTTTCCAGCATGCCTTTTTTTTTTCCACGTTTTCACATAGAAAAAGACTGAGATAAAAATGTAAAACTACTTTTTTTTCAAAGTTACTGGTGTTATCATGCAAAAGTGTTATGATTAGTTTAAAGCAGTAGTGCTATCTACATGCTGCTGATTAGCTCTATCAACAGTATTCAAAATTCTCTTCATGTGCTGATGGTCTAACGATATCAGGAGTGGAACATTCTTATTTAGAGATTCAAATTTTTGATTATATATGAAACAGCAGTGGTACCACAATTTAAAAGAAGATTGTAATTTAGATAATGAAAATGTAAAGCAATTTATATGAAATAACCATGTGGTGAATCACTAATTTTTTTGCCTTGAAAATGGCAACTTTGAGGGTGTGATGCATTTGTGCCATTGACATCACTGATGACTACAACCCTTCTTCCTTTTTGATTGCTAAAACTTTATCAGAGCTGAAAGGATACTGGTAAATGATCCAAACACGATCTCCAGTATTTTGTTAGAAAACTGAAATGTCATGGCTACATATAGAAAATATAGAACATTAATTCATTCACCAATGGACCACATCAATAGAAAGAGAAAAAATGAATTTTGTGACCTAGATCTGACATAGCTTTCTTCTTCCTGTATTGTGAAAACCCTGGACTGAGCATATTTTTCCCATCACGATCTTTTCCTAAGCCCTCAGCACATGTAAAAAAATACCACAGTGTAATGAAACTTCACATACCATTAATTCCTTTAACTTATTTCTTGAAGATTCTGGGGGATTATACTGAAAATTTTACTGAAATTATACTATTTTCTGTCTTATAAAATAATTAATACTGAAAACTGCAAGGGCCATGAAAAATGAGGGCACTCATAGGCTGCTCCTACATTGGCACATTTGATTATTATTACAGACAAACTAGATCTTTCATTTATTCCTACAACTGCACAAATTATTGCCTTTCTTTCTTACCATTTATCTCTAGCCTTGAGAAACACTTTAGTGTGAACACAATGTGGATGTAAGAAATTCACCTAGTAAGTGCACACCAGAAGTATTTGGGGAAAATTAAAATCTATTTTTATCAACAAAGTCTTGTCAGAAATGCTTCCCGGGTCCAGAAAGGTCTGTCATGCCTGATAATAGCCAATTGTCCAGCAGTTAGGTCAATCATCTGAGAGTGAGAAAAATTCAGTTCCAGGTTCCTGCTGTACAATTTCAAGGATCTGCATTTGCCATGATCAGTTCCTATAGCAATGGATTTTTGATAATACAATAACTAAGAGTTTCCTAAAGGCAAGAACTTAAAGTTGGGTCTTCAATGTAGCTGAATGCTGCCATATTTCCTCAGTTGCATTTCTTCATTTTCATTAAAAAACCCCAAAAAATAACCAAGCCCAAAACCCAACATGCCCCGTTTTTCCTTCTGCATGCAGAGGAAAATACCTTTTTCTTGTTTTTCTTCCGCAAGGAGAATATGCTGCACTGCCTATAGTCTGTTTTTGTAGGTAATGTGATGCAATTACCAGGTCTTTGGAGTTTTCAAAAAGTGTAGCAAAGCACGGAAAGAATTTTACTTTTTCTACATTTCTTTAGAATTGAAAATATTCTTGTCTGCTTGTAATTAGTTGATAAATGCAATCCAGATAAGTCAACATTTGCACCTCTTCCCCCCATAGCCAGTTATACCTAGTGTTTTTCAGAAGACTTGGTCAGTGTGAGACAAGCCTCAGCTGTGAAGCAGGTGTGTTTCATGACACATCCCATCACCCTGGGTTGTAACATGTGTGCCACACTTCATGCCCAGTTCAGGTTGAGGGAAGTCTGAGCAGAACATTTACAGCACCAAAGTCTGTATGCCCATGTTTCCTTCCCATCAAAATGATGCTCAGATAAGGATGATTCACCCCAATCAGCACGTAGAGCAGATGTGTAACTGGACAAATACAACAAACCTGGATTTCTCTGCATAGACCTTGCTGTAGACCAAAGACCACTGAAGCATTAAGAGAAGACTTTTTTGGTTTGTAAATCCAAGGCCTACAACAGTTTTTGGGTTCCATCTCAAATTTTACATAATCCTGAAGATGAAGTTGGATCTGTTTTAAGAGACTGTCAACTTTCAAGGCCCTTTAAAGAAAGAGGGAGCTCATAGACTGCTTCTGCATTGGCACATTTGGTTATTATTACAGACATACAAGGTCCTTTATCACTCTACAACAAGAGTTTGCACAATTATTGCCTTTCTTTCTTAACATGAGGTATTTAAAGTTATGAATTTTTCTGTAGCTCCTGGAAATAAACTCTTCATCTATCCATTTTGACTGAAACACATTGTAGTAGATGTTTGACAAATACAACCTCTAAATAATAGAAACATTCCTTTTTAAATAATACCCTATTAAAAATGGAATTTTGAATTAGACTGTGATCACATCCATATCATTGTAGAACCTACACAAGAGTGAGTGTCTGCAGAAGGGTGACTCACTGTCTCAGCGTTAATAAGGCCAGAAGGAATGACAGTGCTCACCTAGTCTGACCTCTTTAAACCACAGGACTACCTGGAATTACTACATGAGGAGCCAGAAAAATGTCCTGTCTTGATTTTTCAATTTTTGTGATAAAGAGCCTATTTCAGTCTCCAGCAATTTTTTCTAATGGTTAATTATTTCTTTCTGTCAAATTTTTGCCTTATGCCTATATTAAACTTGCTCAGCTTCCTCTTCCAGCCGGTGGAGCCTATCATCAGCTGGACTGGAGACTTCAGTATCACAGTCTGTGGGCCTGCCTCATAGCTCTGAATTTGTGTGGCTGTGATGGCACTGCTGACTGACCCTGGTTATCATCAACTCATTATCAGCATTTCTGCCGTCCTCGCTCAAGCACTGTGGAGCTGTACCCTTGCTGATGAGGATGTTGTCCTGCCATCCTTGCTGCCATCTCAGCTCCTGACACACCTTTCCTGTGGAGCAACCCCCTCTTGCTGCTCCCTGACAGAGCCTGACCATGCTAAGTCCCTTAAAAACAAGTTTTGGTCTTCTGGCTGTGAAGGAAGTTACAGCCCAATCTTCCAAGAGATATCCTGGATAGGCCTTTTTCTGAGCAGAGAACAGGTGATGTGAGAAACATCAGGTTCGCACAAACTCAAACACCTGGGAAGTTTGCCACTGAGGAGATTTGATGACATTAAGCCACTTCTGAGTTACTCAAAGCATACACATATATAGTCCATCAGCCTTTTCTTCTCTATGAATGGGCACATACCTGAACAACTCTCTTTGAGTAAGAGTACTGGAAGATAAGAAGAACATGTTCTAGAAAAAGCATTAAGGTAATGACAGCCTAATGGTTCCATAAGCAGGAGCTGAAAAATGCCAGTTTAAATTAAAGCATCTACACAAACGTAAAAGAAAACTTGAGAAAGTTAGACACCAGGAGACAATTTAGAGGCAGACAAATCATTGCACCTTACATGGCACATGAGTAGCAGTTTTCTGTTGTGGGATCTAATTAATACTACAGATGAATTGTTCCTAAGATCACCCACAGCACAATTCTGACTAATTTTATTTCTCATGACCACTTAAATTAAGTAATACAATTATTCACACAGTGGGAAAGGGTTGACTTCAGACAATGTGCATTTATAATTCAATCACATAGCAAAACACTTTTTTAGCACCTTAGGCTAAAAAATGTCTCCTAAGAAAATGTTGTATTTCTAATCACATAACCATTATTTTAATGTTAATAAAACATCACTTATGCAGTTAAAATCTTATCGTCTTAAATCTCTCTCTTGTTAATGCTGTGCATAAAATGCTTTGCATAAAATGGGAACAACAACACAATTACTGTCATTGAGCTAGAATGCATCATGAGTTCCCCACCCAACATTTTGAGGAGGATACTTGGATATTAAGGCTTGCTACAATGGGGCCGAGTGTGCCATGTGACTACTTCATGCTTTCTCATAGGAGTCGTACTCTAAACTCTTATCAGCCAACACAACGGGACTAGTTTAGGAGCACTACGATTAGCTGCTGCTGCAGATCAGTAAGAGACTGTTATCCATAATTCTCAAGATGGGAGGAAGCATGTACTCAGGCAATGCTGAAACACACACTTTAAAAGTTAATTAGTCAAGAGTCTCTCCTGAAGGCAAATCCTATAGCAGAGAATTGATTTCTTATTAGTACTACATGACCGCTTTCACTACTGAAAGATACACCAAGGCTACGATTTTCAGTAAATCAGTGGATAACCAAAAGTCTATCTAAATACAGATATCTTTTGAGTCATTACTTTTTCCATAGATGCTGGCATTAGATTGCACAATTCAGTTTTGTGTATTGGGCATAAGCAACATGCAGGTTGTGAGTCAATGCCCCAGAGACCACCAGCAGGATCATCAAAATAAATCCATTTTCTTATGAAAAAGTGCGATCAGACAGCTGACATAAACCCACTAGTTCACATCAGGAGTGTGATCTTAGAGTGAATACCCTGCTCAGAGTCACCTACCTGGCTTGGGTTGCAGAGTAGTGCAGTCTCAGAGTGCACAAACATTGCCTTTCAGGTGAAGTCAACCATGAAGTGGTACTCCAGGAGTCCACCAAATTCTTCCACCCGCTAACAGGCTTTCTGCTCAAACAAAACCCTCCCAAAATACATTCTGTAGGGGTGTAGAATCTCCTGCATCGGCTATTTTCCTTTACAGAGCCGTTTCTATTGCACCACATTGCAAGCTAAAGCAAACATAACCTTCATTAGTGCATTCAAGATTTAAGTAAGGGAAGGATCAGGTTTTATGCAAAGGACTAAAAAAATCATTCAAGATTAAAAGAACATTGGAAAAGAAAAGAATGTCTCTTTTTTTCTGAAAAAGAATATGATTTATAGTAGTTAACTGATAATTACTAGATCACACTCAGTAATATTTCAAGGAGACAATTATCATCTTCAAATTTTGTACACAGTTAAGTTCACCCTCTCCAATAACTTTAGGCTTTGTAAACTACTAGTGAAATCAACTGAGCTGTATATGTGAATAAATATTTAGATGTGTAGTCAGGAATGCTTAGTCTTAAAGAAATTAATCAAAGGCTAAGTTCCTCACCTAGGTCCTGAGCAGAAAGCTTTTTCTGATAAAGCTACAAACTGGATGTTAGCATGATTAAGTATGTCTTTAAACATATAAGACACTTAGCTCATTGATCATCAGAGAAAATTTTTGTTAAACTTAGATATTCTTTTGAGCAAAACTAATTTGGGGAAAATATTTAGAAAATATATATCCACGGGTATTTTGAACCCTTCATGCAAGCTTAAATTTTCAATTGACTTTTGAAGTTGCATTATCTAAATAAGGACTATACAGCCCAGCCTTTGTCGGCTGTGACTTTGGTAGTAAATCAATGCACTGAAGTCGGGGGTTTGAATCTATCTGCCTGTCCTACAGAAAATGATTGTTACCTCGAACTACATACTGGGAATGGCCCACTGGCTAGCTCTTAAAGTGTTCAAGAAGAATGGAAGTTAACAGAGGTCAGAACAATGGCCAGGATGGTTCTCACAGTTTAACAAGGCAGTTGGTCAAAACTGCATATTTTGGGATGTTAAATTTACAGATATAAGCACAGCTGTCCAATAATCAATAACTGACCAAGATCTACTGACTGTCAGGTCCCAGAACAGCAGTGCTCCAGACACTTTCCAATAACAAAACAGATTTGGAGATGTTGCCATAAAAGGCAATTCCTTTAGGACACAGGGATTTTTTCTTTTTTTATAGTAAATTGATTTTAGAAATTCAGAGTAGTGAAGCCTTTGATCTTCAGTGAAAGTGGTTGACCCTGAAAAATGGCTGGAATTATAATCCTGAGTAGTTAGTTCCCAGAACTTACATTCTGCACTATCCCCCAACAGAAACGTCAGAATTTGTACATAAAGTTGAATGGTCTCAAATATACAATGCAATGCTCATGTCTTTGAGCAAACACTAACCTTCTGTTCCATAAGCAATGTGTTTGTAGGGATTGCTGCAAATGCCTTGTAGCTTGTCTTGATCTTGTACTGCTAAAAGGGTAAACCAGAAAGCAGGAAGAGAAGTAAAACAGGGTAGAAGAGGGAGAGAGAGGGAAGAGAGGGGAAAGGTACGACAGAATGAAAGACAATTCCAATCATCTTGCAGGCACGTTGCAACAAAACAATGCTTACATATTTCCTAGAAAAGCTATTTCTTAAAGAAAATCTAGTGTTTCTGTTAATGTTTTAAAATCATGTAATGTACATGTTTTGTTCTTAGGAATGAAGTAGGACAAAGCAAATTCCCTCTGCCTTACATCTTCCAAAGTAAGTTGAGCTTATAGCTTCCATAGTAAGTTTAACCACTTTCTGCTGAATACCACCCTTAAATGAGTATCAGGAGAGGCCGTAAGTTTTTTCCAAGTTTTCTGGTGATTTGGTATGAAAATGCACAGCTATTACTGTCAGTACATCCACCTCAACAATGGTTGCTGTGGTGTGATCCTGAACCACAAAATCAGAGGGATTTTTGTGATTGGCTCTCATGAGACTGATTATGATCCTTAAATGCTGAATCGCTTGTGTGAGTGGATAGTTCATTTAAGTCTTGACGCAGCTTTTCATCTCCCGAATAAATAGCTCTACCAACCAACCAAAGTGAGTATAGGAACTTTCACACTCTAACAAAGCTTACCGAACTGGCAGACTAAACCATACAAAATGTATGGGTTTGGGTACGAAAATTCTAAGATCAACCTTAAACATTATTATTTTCAAATAATTTATGCTTTAGACCATCTTAGTTTGCCCAGTTATTTTTAACTCTTTACAAACCATATTTTTTACATTTTCTTTGCAAATTCAGAAGCCGAATTCCATAATTTTTAAAAATTTTATGAGATTCTTCTATACTTATATGAGTTCAAAAGCTAGGATTCTTAATCACATGACTGCTAGGTTATTATTATTATTATTATTATTATTGTTGTTGTTGTTGTTGTTGTTATTATTATTATTATTAAGATATTTGTTACATTGTTCCCTTTTAGGCAGCAATCTAACAAAAAACCATAAATTCACACAAGAACAGACTTTTAAGTTAGTGTTTGATTATTTCTGTGGTAATCAGCCAGAATTAAAGTTATTTGTTAATCAGGTCACGTTTTTTAATGTACCATTACCTGCAACAGTAAATACTGGTGATTATGAGGTAACAGTCTGAAACAGCATGTTGCACTTTGGGTCATTCTTTTGTTATCTTTTAATTTGCTTTATATCTACTAAAAGTCTTGATGACAGCAGAGTGGGCAAAATTTTAACTCAGATAAGAAATTTATCCACACACCTATCTCGAAATAGCATAGGACATGACCTTTTAATTCTTTCTGTACATAATATTGTTTGCTTTTGACTTCACTCATTCTTAGTCAGGAGCTGGAGAATGAGTCATTCAAGAAGTCGGTAATCACAGCAATCATATTGAATGAACATCCTGACAAAGCAGATGAATACAAATGCTGGAACTGAACTATTTTCTATTTTTTGGTGAGAGGGGCTTTAGAACATGGGATAGTAATTCATATGAGGTTTAGTGATTCTAACTTGGATGTCTCCCATTCAGGTTCTTCAGTCAACACTAATGCTTTTTATAATCATAGGCATTTCTGTAGAATTAATCTTATCCCAAACTAGGCAACTAGAAAGGTAAAATAAAATAATCTTCTAAATACACCATATTCTCTCCGTTAGCTGTAATAGAATCACCTAAACTGTGCTTGGATATGTAACATTCAAATGTCAAAAGTCATGGGAGTTGAATCCTGCCCTTTGAACATTTAGACAGTAATACTGCATAGCTCCATAGATATATTTATGCACATACAAAAACTATATGCATAAGCCAAAAAATACTGATCACTGAGATGGAAGACCAAATTCCACATATTAAAAGAGGCATATTCACAAAATGTATCCTTGTTTGATTATAATTGATATTCAACTAAAAATTGTATAACTGAACATGTGAAATACATTAAATACAATGTCTTCACTAGCCCATAGACTTTTCCATATGGTGAAATGAGCACCACATATGAAAAGAAAACTATCATCACTTTGAGGCTAGTTGTACTATTATATGAACTAAACAAAGACATAAGAGACTGCTACCGTGTAAATGTTTCTATACTACGTTCATGTGCTTCATGACTTCCAGATACTGTAGAACCTGCGAGCAACGTGTTATTTTCACAGGCCTAAGATGAGTGGAAAGTCTTTAATTCAGTTTCTCATCTATATGAATACGTTTCTTTACACATTATTTCATGTTTTTTAAAATTATTTTTTCAGTGCCTAAATACATTTAACAATCTGCTTCACAGGAATCTAGCAGTAATTTTAGACAGCCATGGACAGTTAGGTCTGCTGGCCTGCACCATGGTCCAGCCAAAAGCAAACCAATTCCAAAATTAGAGCTTGAGTACATGTCAATCTGGGAAGTTAGGGGGAAAATGTCCTAGTTTTTTTGTTCAAATGATCACCTAAGACATCCACAGAGCACTGCAAAATGTGTTAGACATGCACTATAAAGGCTTACAATCAGTGACCAACCACGGTAGTATAAAGCTCCTCATGAATAATCTTTCCTGCTTTATGGTAGGTTTTGCAGATGTGCTGAGCTCCATGTTGCTAAAGTCAGTTTGTTCCCCAGCTGTTTTGGGTAGATCTATATGCAATCCTGAGATACATTCAAATAGGAAAAATCAAAGAATATGTAAGAATGATAAGCCATAAAACCACTACAAAGTTTTTTCAAACCAGAAAGCCAGAAGTTGTTATTCTGTTCCTGCAGAAACAGAAATTTATCTGTGCCTACTCTGTCTCACTGTCCATTTTGCTATATTAGGTCCATGAGGACACTATCAAAGTATCTACAAAGTCTAGAGAGAGAGCTTTTATATCCTGAGGTCACCCAAAGTTCACACTTCACACTGATCTGTGGATTTATGTTTATATTCACTTTGCAAAACATTCCTGGTTTTAAATCATTAACGAATATAAACTGTGGGAAAGCACATGCTTAAATATACATATACAAACAGTTAAACAAATGAATAGGTTATCCTTTGATTTTGGTGCATGTCTGAATTCTGGTTTAATAGATGTTGGTTTAATGTGTGTCTTAATGTTGCTGCAACGACTGTTGAAGCAACATTAAAGTTGAAAAATTACACATGCCAAATTATACACACCAAAGGCAAGCACTTCTAGATGCTTTTTCCCTCGATGTTCACTTAGCACATTCATACATGAAAAGATTTTGTCATGCATCAGCAATCATCAGATGAAGCAATCTGCTTTTTGCCTAGTTATAAAGTAGAGCTGATTAGTACTAAAGAGACCTAAATGCTGCTTAAGGTGTGAAAGTTGTCTCTCCTCAAAACTTTTCTTTTTTTCTGTGGAAATATACTGAGATTTGATGCTGGAATATCACTGGACAGCCTGCTACCATTAACACATCAGCAACATTCATTGAGGTATGCCATAATCTAGGGATGGAAATAAGTGAGAGCAGGAGGCAGGTGTTGAATGCACAGTATCACTAACTGTAGATGAGGTCTCAGACTCACATTTTAAAGCCATGAGAGACCTTTCCTGCACTGAATACCCAGCTGCATCAGATTTAGACATTTTAGGTCTTCCATGTCTCCAGCTGAGTCAGCTTTGTCTACACGATTAAAAATTAGACCAGACTAATGGTCCAAGTGTGTTATACCAGTGGACATTCTCCCAGTCTCCATGGGATGGTGGGGCAGTTTCAAAAGTGCCACCATATTGCATGATAAAGCAGAATTAGTAGGAAAAGGGACAGTAGGAAAGACAGAAGGAAAGATAGGAGTATAACAACCTCTGAAAATATAAACCCAGGCAATAGCTCTGTGTCACAAGCAGAGGATCTCCTTACTGCCTGAGACCTCTCAGTGCTCAATGCAGCAACTAGTAGGAGCTGCAACTGTTTTGCAATCTGCAGGCTTGGTTGTGCCTTACAGTTTGGTCTCAGGGGTGTTTTTCTTGGAATTTCTACAATTTCATATCTCTTTTTTGTTTCATTAACTAATACTGACAGGGTGTAACAGCACTGTACAGCTCTACTTGGCACAATGATTCCTCTTGGCTTGTTTGGATTTTAAAAGAACCATTCATGACAATTGCTACTTTGTGCCTATTTTAACCTCTCATTTGCAATTAACATTTTTAAGTCACCCCTGCCATGGCTAAGCTGTCACGAGCACATCTGACACAACTTGATCTGGTGGACCAGGCTGTAATTTTGTGCTGTAAGCAAATAAATCAATAAACTATGATAGACTTTCTGTGATGGACAGAGCTCAGATATGAGTTAGAGGATGGGAACGCAGCACAAGGGAAGCACAGAGTGCAAAGATAAGATAAAAGAGGTTGGAAAACCTCGTGCAGCTCTGATGCCTTCTGCAACTAACTCTTCCTTTTTGCATAGCAGCTCCTCTTGTTTTCACCTGCCTGCTGCATGTTTTTGGATACCTTTCCCTTCCCATTCTTGAGACACACCTTTAAATCTACAGTGTGCCTGGTTCCCAAGCCCTCCTGCAGCAATTGCCATCATTGCTTATTCTCACTCTGCAATATCTCTCCCGTCTTTGGGTGGATGACAAACAGCAGGAGCATGGCTGATCTGCCAGGTGTGAGACTTTTGTATTTGCAGCAGTTCATGCTGTAGGAAGCTTGGCTTTTTTTTCCACCTCATCCTCTGTCTAGCACAACAAGATCAGAGAAGTACCAAAGATCGGAGGAGTACAAAAGAAAGGGAAGAAGCAGGAGACTGACCTTATCTTCCCTTGCTGGCCCTTGGCTACAAAGTCTTTGCTCAGGCTGAGCTCATTAGTGCCTCTGGGCTGGTCTCAGGGTGGCTGGGGTGAGGAAAGCCTCCTGGGAAGTGAGGAGGGCAGCTGGGATGAGGTGCTTGGGAATCACTTATCCCTGGAACAGCTAGTTCATATCAATTAGATTAAACTGCTTCTTGCTCAGCCCGGCACCTAAGATCACCACACCTCTATTACTTTCCCTGTGAACACATATGGATTTACTTTCGAATGGGGTGAGTAGAACATTCCTCATGGTTGATTTTTGACACACATCAGGATTTTAGGCAAGCTTCACAAGTATGTGTACCAAATGTACATCAGAGCCACTGGACACAAATCCATCTTTAGTAGTAAATAATCTCACTCACGAATCTTCTTTTTTATGCTAAAGGATTCCTACAGCATCTTCTCCATAATACAGAACACATTGCTAGCAATTTGAAGGGTAGGATTTCATTTTCACTATCTTCACTATTAATACAAAACTTGTTCCTTTTCCACATTTTTTCCACATCCCATTAATTTTACTAGTATTCTGAAACATGGACATTTTTTTTTCCTACAGGGACAAAGAACTATTGTAAAATAAGCATGCACCAAGAGTACCTTGGGTTTGATGTTTTCATGGTCAGGAGGCAGGGAAAAATACTGTGGTGAAGTCAGCTCTCTGGGTCTTGATGGCAGTGTGCATGGTGACTTGTCTGAGATGGGAGAACTGCACTTTAACACTGATGAGGTGGCAGAATGCTCACGTCTTGGAGAGGAGGAGTTAGACCTAAAATTTGCTTGCATCAATGAAGAATTAAATTGCAGTGGATGGGAATTAATACTACCAGTTTGTGGAACCAGTGGGGCAGAGTGAGGCTGTGGGAGAGACCACTGCTCTGAGATGCTAGAAGGGGTAGGAGAGGAGGCACTGGTCTCCTGAACAGATGTTTGGGATGAATCTGATTTAGATCTAGAAGCTGAGTGGAAAAGACTTGGGGAAGGAGATGAGTGTTTTTCTAGGGTGGGAGACAATGCACCACTAAGACTGGTAGAAGAAAGCAAAGGATATGACCGGCAAGTAAAGATGGGTGAGTAAGTGTGTACTCTCTGAGACTTCTGAGGGCCCCGGGACCTGGAGGCAGAATACCCTAGCCCTTCTGGAGAAGGAGAGGTGGGGAATGCTAAGGAAGAGGGAGCTGGGGCACAAGGAGGAGGCAGTGAAAACTGCATATCTGGAGAGGCAACTGATCTTCTGTGGGAGGAGACAGGGGATGATAGAGAATTTCGGGAGTCTGGAGAAAGTGATCGAACTGGAAGGTGCTTTTTAGGAGACAGGGAGCTCGCTCGAGGGGTGGGATGAGGCTTGGAAGGTAAAAGCAGATGCTGAGCCCATCCTGAAAGCCAATAATCCTCTTTGCTGGGAGAATCTAGGCTTACAGGAGGGCTTAAACCAGATTTCTTGGGGGTTGGGGGAGTTGTTTTGAACTTCTGATCTATTGCAAGTGTTGACGAACTAAGGGAGCTAGGGGAAAATGTGGGACAAGAAGCAGGAGAAAGTGGTCTCTGCTGAGAGGAGCCTGATCTCAAAATAGCAGTTAAGAGAGTCAGTCTGGTTGGCAGAGGGGATTTGACTCCCGACTTGGCTGAATTTCCTCTGGATAACGTTTGCAAGCAAGGCTCATTTATACTACATATGGTCGAAGAGGACCCGTAAAGAGAGGGTGGAGACAAAGGTTTAGGGCTAGGAGACAATGAATGTGTTATTATATGTACAGGGAGAGGAGACAAAGCATTCAATCTTTTGGAAGAACTGGGGGATATAGACTGAGCTAAAGATCTTTGAATTTCAGTTGAACGTGGAGGATTGGAGGAAAGACTTGAACTCCTTGCAGGAACAGAGGATGTGGTGAAGTCTCCCATTTTGCAAACACAGCCAGGATTATAGAGACTTGGCGTTTGTAGGTTATCAGACAATTGAGGAGTGGAGTACCAACTCTTTGATGCAGAAGAGGATGTTTTAGACTTTGAGGGAGATGAACTATGGGAAACAGACTGAAAGTAGAGAGAGGAGTCTTGCTTAGAAAACCCAGTTGCTGACTGCCAGTTGTTACAGGAATCTTCCAGCGAAGAGGCTTGATTCATGTTACCCATGGCACCGCATGCTACTTTCTGATTAATTGGAGAAATTAAGTGGACAGCAGGTGGTTTAGAGGAAAGATGATCAGAGGTGGAAAGAGTAGAAATTAACTGGAGAGAAAAAAAACAAAACAGAATTGTTAATATAGGTGGAACCTGTGGAACTGTTAAACACCCCACATTTCAGTCCTGTGGTCATGCGTATAGGGTTTCTATTAGTACTGCTGTGTGGATTAAAAGCATGGGGCTGTTTCAAGCTTGGCTATACAGCCTGACGGAGAAGGTTCTCATGGGGAGGTGACTGAGGCAGACAAGCTATGTGGTACTTTGGGTTTATGACACCCCAGTTTTGTTGATATAAACAATGTTCAAGGCCACAGTATTTTTCATTTTAGGTAAAACCTGAGAGAGATGTGCCTTGAGTGTCTGGAATCATGTGATGCCGTCCACATAAAATAAACACAATGGAAGGTAAAAAAATTGCAATAGTGTCCCATCTCACTTTTACAGTTCAGTGGAAAGCAGCCTTTCTGAAAATGGGATTCAAGTCAAGTGCTCTTTTTCTCATTCAGTAAACACCCCCTTCTGCAGCACTGTGATATCAGAATGAGAAATTTGCTTGGAACAACTTAAATCAGACATCCAGTTTGTTTTTCACTTCTCCTGCCATTCATAGAGCAGAGCTTTTGACAGTTTGCAGGCATGTAAGAGTCCTTATCCCCTTCTCCACAGTCTTTCAATACAGTAATAAAACAGTAATGAGCTCTTTCATGAGTGTCTTTTTTCTTGGGTCCACTCTAATTAGGATTTGTCAAAACTAATTAGAGCATACAAGTATATTATCAACCTGTTATACAGTTTCATGCTTCTAAAGAAAGAAATTCTCTCAAAATCTTCCACGTTCTTATAATGCTGAAATTAAAAACTGAGGTATACACAATATGAATAAAACATATCAGTGTGAAATAGTAAGTTAAGTCAATTGTAAAACCAAAAGGATACAAATTGTCACCTAACATTTGACTGAGCAATTTGAAAACAGGGAAATTGATTATAATTCCATCAAACTTGATGTAAATATAAGAACACCTATTTAACTCGTTAGATACCCTGAAAAGATTACACAGCTCTATAAAAGACAATTATACCCTTCAGTTTCAAGACACAACTTGCTCATGGCTGTGGCTCAGCCTATGAATTATATTTATAATACATATGTCTTACCCATAATAGAGAGGAATTATGGTGATGATGACTACGATCAGTATTATGTAATATATTATTGATACATCACAAAATAAAAATAAGAACAAAACAACTAATTTTCAAGTCAGAGCACATGCTGGAAGAAACTGTGACAGAAGACCAAGACTTAAAAAGCTTTCAAGGGCAAAACTATGCCTAAATATGGGCTAAATACACACTTCAAAACCCTATCAGACCTTAAAACTTAAAATCAGTGAGCTCTTCCTGCTAAACGATGCCATACAAATAGCAAGCCTTTTAAACCAAAGACACTTTCTGTATAAGGTAGCTTCAGAAAAGCCGGGTCAATGCTTTGATTTATAGGAATAAACACAAAACATGCGAATGCCTTTACAACCACACTAACTTCCCCTTGTTTTGCACATGTGTTAAGGCATCCCATTTCAAAGTGGAAAGTCAACGGATGAACACAGGGCAAATATTGGAATATAAAAATTAATGTTGTTAATATCATTGTATTCATATAATACATATATTCTATTGGATTGAGAAATTATGACTCTTGCTCAAAACGCTGCGAATTAAGAAGAAGCAAAAATACTGGAAATCGAGACTAATTTACCAGTATTTAATAATTATTAAAATTATTATTAAATATGTCATGAAAAATGAAATTATTTAATGAGTTGAAAAGCAGTGTGGTAATAAATCTGATAACTTGGAGCAGCCTCCTGAATTTAATAATGAATTCGGGAAGTTGATCAACTACCAAAACAGAGCTGGGGTATGAAATCTCTGTATTTAGAAATAGAATAGATAAATTTCCCTTACAAAGACAACAGATTAAAAGGAAATGAAGAACAAATATGAAACTTCGTAATAAAAGCACAGGATGTGCAGTGACTTCTAATTAGTTAAAACTTAATAAGAAAGATCTATAAGCAGATACAAAAATGTTCATGATAGCAGATGACAAATATGCTCCTGCAGGTAAAATAGACATTTTGCAGTATTCTTCATGTTTAAATAGCACTGAACATTTACATGCTGAGCTAATTGAGCCATTAATCAAGTCTTCAGAAATGATTTTGCTATTGTAGCACAGTATTAATAACCACATCTATAGATGATCAACCTCTTATTTACAGGATCAGGCAATCATAATCAAAGTGGGTTGGAAGTGACTTCCAGAGGTCATCTAGTCCAGCCTCCTACTCAAAGCAGGGCTCTCACCAGTGCCAGTGGGTCAGGTCAGCTGTGGCCGTGTCTCACCCAGTCTCCAGAGCTCTGATGGAGCTCCAGCACCCCCGGGCAGCCTGTGCCAGTGCTGCACCACCTCCCACGGAGGAAGCTGCTTCTGATGTCCAGCTGGGATCTCCCCTGCTGCAGTTTGCAGCCACTGCTGCCCCACCTGCCACAGCAGAGAAGAGTCTGGCTCTGTCATGTCCGTAAGTGCCCTGCAAGTGGTTCTGGGCAGTTCCTACGTGCCTCCTTGTCTGTCTCTTGGTGGGAGTCAACAAAGCCAGCTTCCTTCAGCCTCAGCTCACACATGCCCCAGACATATTTACACCTTTTTGCTGTACCCCATTCCCTTCCTCACATCTCCCTTGAATTTGAGGGTTCCTGGCCACCAAACTGAGCATGGTTTTACAGTTGCAGCCTCAACAGTGCCAGTAGGTGAGATACAATAACTTCTCTCAATCAGTGGATTTTTCTTCTGTTCAGTTTCTCTACTTTAAAACCCTCCGGTAGGTGAATTGGATTAGTGCAGAAGAAGTGAGTGACCAAAGTAGATTTGAGTTGCTTTGGTCTGTGATTCAACTGCAAGTCCTCTTCTCAAGAGCACCTCAGATAAACATTTCCCAAAATTGCATGAAGAAAGTTGAAATAGATGGCAAGGTTACATCAGCACAAAAGGATAAAGGCACTTGAAAAACATCTTGATGCCTTGTAAATAATCATTCCAGAATTATCAAAGTGGACATAAGATGATTAGTATCGAGCCTTGCCCAGAAGACCTTCAGCACATTTGAAATGGCAGAACTGAGTTGGACATGAGGGAAATGGTCATTCTTGCGAGGTCACATTGTTTTGGAAGGGCACAAAAGATGTTGTTAGTTATACCAGCAAGACCCTGAAAGATGTGCTCGTCAAACAGGAAAAGGGAAAGAGTGTGCAAACTGAGAGTCCAAAAGGCAGAAATCATGTCTGAGTGAATCATGTCTTCAATGTAGACCTGGTTCTGGGCCCAGCTAACTGAGATCAGCTTTGATCTCAGTAGAATCTGCTTATAGATAGGAAAAAATAAAAACAAATTACCTACAAGGACTGCAACCTCAGAACCAGAATGCCACAAGGAAGCACTGGAAACTGTGGAAAACTTAACAAAATTCCTGGAGACAAAACAGTAAATCAGACTGTGAGCTGAGACCCAATTAATATAAACGCTATTTAGAACAGTCCATTTTCTGCAAAAAAGGAAGGTGCATTGTCCAAGCAATGGCAGGAGTTTGTAGGGACTCCTGACTTACTTGTCTGGAAAAGGCAGACCAGATGGCGCTCAGTGGACAGAGGAATGTCAAGTGACTTCGAGTAACTAAAATTCCTTTTGGTTACTGATCCCCCACAGTGAGTCAAGAAATTTCTCCAAGTTGAGCTCGTGCCCTGACATTCAGGGAAGCAGACATCCCGCTCAACCCAAAGGGTAAATTCCCAAAGGCAGGAGTCAGTCTGACTCTCTCTTGCATGGCTAGACTCTCTTTAACATAAAAACAAAAATGGCAGAAAAAAACCCAACAAAATATGTAAACATTAAACTATTATCAAAAGGTTCCAAATATGACAGAATAACAGATTATTTTTTTCAGATTTTGAATATAGCGTGGCATTTTCCAACATCAGTCAGGACCTTTCTGTCTCACAGAACAGAAATTTCCTTTTTTTTAAAATTATTTCCTTTTTTTCTTTCATTTAAACAAAGTCAGAAATTAATGAAGCTGAATGAGCCCTCTGGGTCAGTTAGAGTGATCCCTCCTGCAACACAATGCTCCCCAATACTGGTCCTTGCTTTTTTCACATCTGACAGGAAACTCATTGTCTAATTATGCTTTTTAATTAACATAATGTTGCATGCAATAACTCTTAAAAGGGACATGATACTGCCCTTATAATCCAAGAACTGAAAAGATAGCCCATATATGGAATCCGTTGTGCAAAGGAAACATACCAACAGATAAACCATGCATCTATTTAATCTTTTCATAGTTTTCCTTCATCTCAGAACTGATGATCTTTCATTAGATACCAAGTCAGAAAGAGTGATGCCTACAGAAAATCCTTAGAACCGGAACAACAGTGAAAGGCAGCGTGGTAAAAACATCTTTTTATGAAGCGATAGAGAGGGCTAAAGATACTGAGATAATGAAGGCTGTGGAAATACAGCCTTGAAAACTTGTGACTAAAGAATAATGAGAAGATATGCAATTACCATCTTACATAGTGCCTCTCTTCCTGTTCAGGTGAATAGTTAGCAAAGTTAGGTTTGATTTCTTGTTCTGTGCAATCTTTATCTTCTGTTACCTCACCAGCCAAATCCCTCTTTACTTGTCAAGTCACCAGAAGCTTAAGAAAGATTCAACATAGGAGCTCTTCTGTATAGTATTCCAAAATTCACACAATTTCTGTAAAAGCTTTTCAAAAAAACACCCAAGTAAGCCTGAACATTGCTAAAGTAAATATGTGTTTCCTCAGAAGCAAGTATTCTCTTACAGGCTGCTTCCTCTATGTATGCTTACCTATGCCTTTAACCTTCCTCATGGAAAATTCTCACTGACTTCACTGGGAGTTTCTCTGAAGAAATGAACATTTCGTACTGCTGTGAATCCCAAACCAGAGTGGATTTCTTATTCACAATGTCTTCAATCAAAAATTGACGCTGATTTTGATGAAAAATTGAGTGGCAAAAGTACTTCAACACAAAACCGGAAATCCTATTCATTTTCAGAAACAAAGCAGCCATGCTTAATGTTTGTTTTTAAATTATCAATGAAGAATTGCATTTTCAACTGATAGTAACCCCAACTGATAGTAACCCCATCAAGGTCAAAGGAAATGCCTGAATTTATTTCATGTGAGAAGGATGTTGTTATTTTGCTAAAGGTGGAATTTTCCATTGCATATACACCCTTCAATACAGATCAGTGTTCTTTGCAAGATGGGAGACATTAACTTTTCATGTAGTAGCTTGGATTGATGCATTTTGTAAATGAAACATTTCAAAGACCCTTTTTAGAAATGCCCCAGGGAGAATTTAAAATTTAATCACTCAATAAATGCACCTATAAAGATTCACATAAAACTGAAATTTCATCTTCATTAGTTCTTTACACCTGTGCAAAGTCAGGTGTGCCATCCAACAATCAGAATAATAGGATTTTTTACAGCCTTTTTCTCTTGCATAAAAGGCTGCAAGAGATGCTGAGAAAAAAAAGAATCTAGGTCTGGGAAGTCTGATGCTAATAATTCAAATGATCTTGAGGCTCCATTGATTTCAATCACCCCACCCAATTTAGACTAGCTAGGAAGCTAACGTCTCCTGATTGACTTGCTGTCATGATGAACTGCTCTTAAAGGAAAGAATAGATCTGCCTTATCTGCTCCACACACACACCAGAAGCATATGGAAAGGCAGCAAGTCAGAAGGGTTGGGCCACCTCCTTAAGGTCCAAATGTTACAGAAATGGCCAGTGAAAATGCTAATTAAAGAACAAATTGACCAAGCTGCTGTACAAACTGGCTCCGTATCCTGAAAGGTTTAGAAAGCAAAGGTTATCGCTAGAGTCTAAAGAGCTTGTTACCTGATGTTTTTGTGGATCAGTAGTACTGTGGGAAAGTGCAGCACCTGGAAGGTGCCCATCGCCAGGAGGTTTCCCTGCCCCGGTGCCAGGGGAAACATGGGACGTGGTCAGCAGCTGAGCACTGATGGGACCGTAGCCATTGGAAGGCTGATGAACGTTGTTCGAGGCTGCAGCTGCTTCGTCTTCATCACCGGAGTCTGTAATCAGGATAAACTCAGCCTTAAACAGGTCATTCTCCTGCATTTCTCCTTTGCTTGAATTACACCCCGGGGACTGGAAAGCCGTTCGGGTGCTGCCTGCACAGACAGTGGACACACGGTCTTGTTTGGCCCCGCTCTTTAAGACCAGCTCATCAGAGACTGCGTCAGACTGCAAAAGATACAAGGAAAAAGATCCAAATTAACTGCATTTTATTTGGGTTCCCCAAAATGTGAAGTAATTTTGGCTTTCAGTAGTGTCTGTCTCTGCACTACCAAAAGTGAAGTAGGCAAATGAAGAATTTAGGCATGAGTACACAGCAGAAGCCACTTCCCCAGGGAGTCCCAGCTTCCAGCCCCCCAGCCAGTGCTGTGGGGGCTGCCCTCCCGGCAACTCACAGAGCAACAGGGGGCTCTGAGCACAGCAATGGCCCGAGACAGGGCCGGCGCGGGACCCGAGAAGGAGGGTGCAGTCAAGCCGAATGAGCTGTCAGACCTGACTGCACCAGACATGATGGGAAGGCACCCCAACCGCGGGATCCACGGAGCAGACAATGCTCCTCAGAGGAGTCTGACAGACAAATCTGGGACAAAACCTATACATATTAATGAAGAAACAAAGGCCCTTAAGACAAGGCATTCTCTGAAGAGAGCAAACAGACTCAGAGGTCAGAGAGCTTTACTGTATATTCAAGCTTCGCAGCACAGACCACAATTGTTCTTCGTATTTCCTGCAATTTCCACATCCAGTATGTCACTTCTCGAGTATGCTTTGGATGAAAGCAGGAATAGTGCAAACTGCACATACGACACACATATCATTAAATCATTCAATATCGAAAATGCTATTGTAAATCATATTTCTGTCAGAGGAGGAATCAGGTCAATGAATAGACATATTGTGTCCTGCAAGAGGAAGTGGGGCTCATATCTGAGTGCTGCTTGAGGAACACGGTAATTACAAATTTCCACTTCACTTGCAGCTCCACGAGGCCAGGAGTTCAGTTCTTTGAAAAAATATTGGACCTCAAAGTTGGATATCAGCATTATGAGTTTGACAGTGTTATTTTGATTATCTGATGTTGGTTGTTGAAATATTGTTCAGGTTCTAGCCATTTTAGAAGAAGGACTAATGTGTGCTATGAAGGCCTCACAACTGCATCGACTGCCAGAAATTTTCCTCTGTCTACAGAGAGACACACGGGGATGGATGACAGGAAGACCTGATTCTGCTTTATCCTGGGCACTACTTCTAACAAAACCAATACTGAGCAGCTGTAAATGTAACTAATGAGTTAAACCACCTGAGGATAATATTCCAGTGAATGTCTCTTCAAATACATCCATCCTTTGCCCAGACCTAACCCCTTTTTTCTCAGATAGGACGCTGAAATGCTGGAACATGTTCAGGTCAGAGGGCTGTGAACTGCTGTGAAAAGTTTATTACATGGAAGAGCACTCAGAACTGCAGCCCCAGCAATGTCCCAGCGAAGGAGCTGTTACACAAAACCAGAATTGCCATAAGCATTAATATTAGCCTGAGGGTTGCGGTAGCCTTTCAAGCAGCATGGAATAAAATAAGAGGGCATTAAGTGTTGTGAGGCAGGAAAGGAATAACAAACAAAAGGTTGACTAAAGGAAGGAGAACCAGGAATATTGTGCTGCTGGCTACACCATTGCAGGAAATCACAGGGACAAGCTTTCAAAAATCAAAAGCTCGCTTCCACTTTGATGCATTACTATGCAGCTGTGAAAAGGTTTGGCACCTTTTCTGGAAGCCACAGCACTGGCATTTGCTGAAACCAGGATCCAGTGAACAACTCCTGGTCACTTTCCATGTGATAACACTCCTTGCACACCACCCTTCCTGTCATGAAGATCAAGAAGGAATTCCGTTCATCTGCCATTGCACAACTGACAGAGGACAGAATTGAGATGATGGAGGGTTTCCTTCCCATATAAACTCTGCCAAAGGCAAAGCAAGCTATTGAGCAGACACCTGCCTTCTCTTGCACAATGATTCCATATCTTGGTAATTAAACCAAGCACAAGCCAAGAAACCATTCAAGGGAAAGAGCTTCCGTTCAGCAATGCTCAGAATAAAATTTTCTTTATCTTTTGAAGAAGTTAAAAAAAATAATGCAAACAAAAGTCTACCTTATTTACAATATTTAGGTTGCTCAGATCCTTTGGATCCTCCGGAATTGTCACAAGGAACTTAGAGATATCCACAACCTCAAAATGAGTTGGAAGTTGTCCAATGGATGGTACAAATGTGAAGGTCAATGGTTTGGTTCCAGATTCTTGAGAAGTGACCTACAAAACACAAAATCAGTTCAACTTCTTTATCCAAATAAAGGTGATTTTTATCAGAGTTGAGACAACTCTGATAATGAAATAATTAATCTACATAACTTAGATGTCCGTTATTAACTGTACTGGTGTTTGTTTTGGTGGGTTTTTTTAATTTAGTAATTGTGTATTAAAGCCTTATTTAACAGACAAAATACTGCTTTGATTATACTCATCAACATTCTATATATTCTAGTGCTGTGGGACAGCAGACAGGAGAACTTTTGTTTGATAGCTTGCTATTCTTTCAATTTTCCATAACAAAATCAGAAAACCATATTCAATCCACTTCAAGGCTGTTTTCATCTTTGTTTAACTCCATTTTAGTAGGACAACAATTCAATTATACCAGTGTATCTGGGCAAATTATAGCCCCTAGAGTATTTGCTTACCAACTTAAACCAAATAGGAAAAACCTTTGCTCTGCAAGAAAAAAGCAAAACATGTTCACATTTTCTAATGCAAATGCAGCTAATTCTGAGCAATATCTGGAATGAATTGTGATTCAAGTGTCTTCTCCATTTTCTTTGAGCTATTCATCCACATACACCAACTAATTGCTTGTCTGTCTGCTTATTTCTCCCTCCCCCTGTTGCCCTCTCAGTAGGACTGTGTACATAGGGCCTGAAAGCACCAAAGACAAGAGAGACTAAACAAAGGCAATTTCACCTAAATGTTCAGTTTTATCACAGTGCTCTCCTATCACTTCCATCTCCTTCACAGGAGATGGAACAGGGAAAAGAAGTCCACATCATCGTAAAACTCTCAGTTGCTTTGCCAGACATCAGGAAGAGGAACTGCACACGCCTTCGCAAGGTACATAGACGGAACCACACCCCAAACCACTGAACCTGACACGCTGACTTTCCCACTACTTGTAAAAAAATTCTGTTTTCTGATTTAAAACTATGGAGTACATTGATTTTCCTTTGTTATACCATCTGATGTAAACCTTATGGCTATTAATTGTCTTTTCAATGAACTCTAATATGCAGAGGCTTGAACTGTATTGAATCATACAGGAAAACAGGATTATTGCTTTGGCTCCTTTTTTTTTTTCTGCTTGCTTGTTTAAAGTGAAACAAATTGAAGAGCCGTGACTCTCATTATGCTTCTTTGTAATTTGCATCCATAAGTAAATAGCAATTGTGGAACAGAGTGGAATTATGATTTAAATTACTTGATCATCTTGTGGCTGGAATATTAAAAATTATAGACACAAATTTCCAGTTTTAAAAAACTCTAAGCAAATATTAGCTACTTCCACTAACAGCTGCCTGCTGGAGTGCTCAGGCAAAACAGAGGCAGGTTACTTGTACAAATGCTGTCAACTGCTCCTTCCTCAACAGTTTGGAAGAGCTCTGCTCTCTCAGACACATCCAGCTGTGAAGCTACAAGGTGCTCTCCTACTTTTACTTCCCCCTCCATTTCACGCAAGTGACCAAGCACTGGAATATATAATGCATGGCCTGAATCAACAGCAAAAGAGTGACAGCTAAATGCTTCCCCATGCCAGGAGTTCAGGTTGTTATTTTATGTGAAGGAGAAACAACAGCTCTGTCTTTCTTTTAGGAGCTAAGGTGCCTGAGTCTGATCATTGCTTTTTATAAAACAACAACACAATTTTTAAATGTTACTAGCCAGCACATTAAACACTTAGTCCTTGCTCCTGATAAAAGTCAGAGAGCACCATCAGTACTCAAGGATGTACCCCCTAGCTGGCAGCTGCCAGTCCCCACAACACAGCCAGGGCTGCAGCCTCCACCCAAGCACCTGCTGCTCCCTAAGGTGCCTCCAAGGTGCAGGATTACCTGTGCACAGGCAGGAGCACCCATCACGTTAGCATTAGTGCTTTCTGTACAGCTGACACAATTCATGGCAGTCTTACACAGTACCTGGGTCTACACTAAAATCTGCTAGAGATGGCCTTTGCTTTCCTGAAGACCTGTACTTTTGCTTTCATCTTCTCTCTCTAATCAGGAAGCGCAGCTGATGACTTCGGCTACTTTGGTTGTCTTTACTAACATTTTCCCCCTCTCCCTCACCCTCTAGTCATGCTCTTGTTTTGACACTTGATAGCAGCTGTTCTGTATCAGTGGGCATTCTTGAGTCAGAAGGCAAAATATTCCTTATAAAAGAAAATGGAAGAGAGGGAATAAGTGTGCAAATAGCAAGCCCAAACATAAATAGATTTATGGCAAATTCCAATCAGCACTGCTAAACTCCCACTATTTTATCTGCATATTTGTAATGAGGAAATACAAACAAGAAATCAGACTAGAGGCTCCAGGCTGTTGCATACTAATAGAGAGATCCTGCTATCACCTAATTTTGTATTGTGTCTTACCCTGCACTTCCAATTTTATTGCTTTGATATTAAAGAACATACAAGGAAACTTTTCTGTATTTGGCCTAAAGACATTGTGGAAATAATCACCAAAATTGCTTGCAAGCTAAAACTATGATTGGAAAATACATAAAAATGGGCAAACAAAACTATTTTTTCAGGTGGGAGATGCCATTAAATCATGGTTTTATTTATACTCCCCTAGAGTATATTATTTTCTTAGAGTTTAGAAAGCATACACATACAATTACTGCATTTCAGACAGTTTTAAGTTGCTAGATACTTCATGAAGCAGTGACAGGACTGTGCTCCTCTTAGTTTCACTCATAGCAATTGAGAAACAGGAACTTCCAGTTGGTAAAACTGGTCATGCAATCTAAGCTGTTTCACAGAAACCTAGACAAGCAAACATCACGTGCCTAGCCAGAAAACACAAACATTGCCACTGGGGGAAAACAAAAGAGAAATATTTCTTGGTTAGAATTATTTGTAAGTGGTTGTTTTCATTTTATAGATTTAAAAAAAAGTAAAAATACTTTGACATTTTAAAATTTAAATTTTAATTGAACAATGTGAAGCAGAAGGAACTGTTACATACTACTTCCTTTCTTAAGGTAGATTTAAAAATTAAAAAAGATTTTTGCACCTTTTGTCATATACTCATCTCATTTACCATCTCTCTCTCTGGCTGATGTTTCTAACCTTGAAGAACTGAAAAGAAATGAACAGGCTGGGCTTCCAGCATTTCGTTACATCTACTAATAGCCACTCTGATACTTAGAGGTAAACAATAAAGAAACAAGCTTAAAATTCAAATATATATAAAAACATACATGAAACTTCTTATCATCTTCTCTCCATAATCAGCAGAAGTCATTCAATGCCATACATTCCCTGCTGCTGGAATTCACTTGAATCAATACAGTTACAGTGGCAGAAAAATACCAAATGTGATATCTGTTGAATTCAATACTAAAGAATTCTGGTTTATTTTATGTAATCAACCATACACACATGAAATAATTGATTGTTTTTAATTGCAGTCTTCATGTTAGTTAGTTCTTTGAAGAATACAAATTATAGAGTTTAATATAAATAACCTTTGAATATCCATTGGAGGCTATTGGCGGCTGCACAATATATTGCCAAAATCTTTAAAACGAAAACGTTATTCTAGATGACTTCCATGAGCTCCTATGTCATCAATTTACAAACAGGTTTGTTGCATAATTAATACCATCAATTTACAGCTGCCCTGGGGATAGTAACTTAAATTATATTAATTATTGTTTTCATTACCACAGCTTCTGTAGTCCTTACTTGAAGAGCCCATTTTTAATGTCTTGGTTACCTTGTGAACACAAACTAACACTTCCATTTAATCTCTCATATGCTCTATATGCATTCAGCATACTGCCTATTTTGTAATTTAAATTGAGGTCCCATTGTCAATGATTGCTTCTCAGGATTTCCTTCTGGAATACAGATTGCTAAAGTGAAATTCAATATGCTGGTTCACGTTACCACTTCTTCCACTGATTTGCTAACGTAAGTCATTCTATTAAGAAAACAACACCCTGAGAAAACCTCATTCTTAAAAACATCTAGTTCTTCCTTTGAAGATATTTATTTGTTTAAAAAACAGAAAGGGAAATTATGAGTAAATAATAGCAAAATAACAAGTGGGTACATCATGACATAGAAATGTTGACTGAAGCACTGTTTTGGTCAGAGCACAAATTCACATGCCCACAATTCCTGAGTGATAAATATAGCTCTCACACTCAGAGAGAGCACAGCTAACGTCATTCACCCAGCCAGAGAGAGGGGCCATCCAAAAACACAGCCCAAGTTCTGTAAGCTCTCCTTAAACTCCTTTTCTACGTTCAGACCAAAGTCAAACCACAAAGAGACATCGTCTCCTCCTCAAGACAGAGAAAATCTAGTCAGATGGAATTATCAGTTAGTGAGATGTAAGAATCTTCAGCCTATCTTCATATCCTGACTTATTATAGCTATCACAGTAACCTAATATAGATTAGCTGTTTATTGTGTAATATGAGCCTCGGCTTTCCTAAAAGCTTTTACAAACAGCAGCAGATGATTATCTGAACATCAACTTTCTCTCTGTGAAATTTGGAGAGGAAAAAGCTAAACCCATTCCAAAAGTCCAGGATGAAATTACAGTCAAGATGAAGTTTGTGCCAAAACTCCCAAGGACAACTGTGGTCCAGAAGCTTCCCCGAGCCCTGTGATGTTCTCATTTTATCACCTTCAGCAAATAATTTCTGCTTCTTTCAATACATCAACATACACTCAAATGCAGACAAGTATCTTTTGAAAATGAATATGTGATGTGTGTAAAGCACTAGAAAGAGCAAATGAATAACAGTAAAAAATTTTAATCTATTATTCAAAATGCAAGAGCTCATTCAGATGAAGTGGTTTTTTCAAACATCATTTTAATTAGCTCTTCAGCCCAGCAGACTTTACACAACTGTAATTGCTCTTTGATACTGCTCTACACATATGCAGCTAAATTTGATGAAAAGTAAGTAAAGATAACCTTTAATTTCCTCCTTTTGCTAAGGGCAAGTAAAATACCTTCCCTATTACGCTTACTTGACTTAATTATACGCAGTGTGACTAAATGGTCATAGTATATCAGACCCTAAGATGACCTGGGTCTTTAAATCATGTTTATAGTATCACTGACACCCTTAAACCTCTTATTTGCTTCCAGTCTCCTAAACCTCCTAAGAAGCAACATCTCCCAAGTTAAAACACTCTGTTGTAACATCTCAAGCTGCTCTAGTCCATCACCCATGCACAAAACCACAGCTAGGCGGTCCCATACCCAGACTGCCTCCAGCTTCTCCCTCAGCAGGTAGTCACCCCTTCCTTCTGGCTGTCCTGTGTTCGTTTTGCTGTGTGGATCAACCAGAAATTAAGCTGAAATATTGTTGCTGATTTTTCACTAGTGTGGCCAGGCTTGCCATCTGGTCTTCCATAGAAGGCAGTTGAGGACTGACAAAAGTAGACTGAAAAAGTTTGAAGGCTGATTGCAAAAGAAAATTTTAAAAGCATCAAACAAAAACAAAAAAGTGGTGCTGTCTAACATGCACATGGACTGCTTATCAAATATTATTATATTATTCATGGTCAGAAGACTCCTTGGGAAATGAGAGACTTCAGATCAAATCCAGTGCCTGTAGATAAAGAAAAATATCTGCATCAAAACTGGAGTCCTTACAAGGTCGTAGGACTTGTGCCCTCATATGTAGAACATCCATACTAGCACATTAACAGATACATTTACAACTGATATACATAATATATGCTTATGCAATGTCATGATACCTCTTCCCAACAAAAAAGGCTGCACACTGGTTAGTCACATTAGTATAGCAGTGAGGCAAAACAGATCCCAATTTTCCAGTCCATTTTTGAACAACTCCGTCTTGATTACTAAGTGAGAAATTGAAAGATAGAATTTATTCTTTTTCTCGTAAGAGTTTCTTGCAATTTCAGCCCTGTAAGAGAGTCCCAAAATGCTGCTGTCATCCTCACAGCAACCTTGAAACACATTCTCATTAATCTATATGACATAATTCCCCTCGTAGTCTTTTCCCAAAAGCTGCACCTATCAATAAGCAGGTGTAGTTTTCAAATCAAGCACTGGGAGGATAAATAAATCCCTACTTACATCTGTCAGAGCTGAGACATCAGTCTTGTGGGATGATGCTAGCAAGGAACTTCACTTTTACAGTATCACACACCAGCCATTTGCCTTTTGGTGTCCTGAAATGACTGAGTGGTTCAGGGCCAGAGGGATTTCAGCCAGAGCAGCTCCCTCCCCGCAGAGCTGAGGCTCACATGCAGTGAGGTCCCACCACCGCACACTGAGTACTGCCAGTCATGCCACAGGAGAATCCAGCCCACGTGGTGCTGCCACCACAGGTGAGCATCTCCTTTCCAAAACCCATTGCAGAGCAAGTTTGGTAACACACCAGTGACATTGTTGCAAGCAATACATTTAGGAAGCAGGTGGTGCCCAGCATCACAGCTGTGCTTGCACATATCCCTGCATGTGTCACAGAATGACAGAATGTTCTGAGTTGGAAGGGACCCATAAGGACCAACGTGTCCAACTCTTAAGTGAGTGGCCCATACAGGGATTGAACCCACAGCCTTGGCATTATTAGCATATGCTTTAACCAACTGAGCTAATCTCCTAACAGACCATTAATTTTGTACAACGGATTAACTACAGAGTGACTCCAGAAAAAGGATGTATGTGTGCTAATACTACGTCCTGTTATCATAGCTTGAAGGCAGTTGAAGAAAAACAAGGGATTTTAAAAGATGCTTCCAAAAGTACAAGCACAAGATAATAGCAGAAGCCTTGAAAGTGCAAGTGTGGAATAGGAGCCCTAGGGCTACAAGCACAAATCATTAATAATAAGTTGTTACTCACTACAGGAATGCAACCTTGTGTGCTGGTATTAAGGATAACAGAGCAGGGAAAGAACCAGTACCTGGCACACATAAAACATATCAAACACCACCAAATTCAGATATAAAATTTGCTGGCCGATGAAGAAGGAACAAGTAAATTGTTAGCAAAGACAGAAACGTAGCTTCAAGTGGGCCCAAAGCACAGGGTAAGTAAGCCCCACCATCAACATCATCCACCTCCCTGCAAACAACTGGAGGTGCTGGCACCTTCCAAAACAATGCATAGAAAATAAAAGTGGTAGAAATGAGAAACTTGTCTAGGTTGCTTTCATCTGTGTGATCACTGGGAATGAGCTCCAATAATAGTACCATTTGGACTTTAAGTGTGAGTATGTCTGTACCTGGACTACATCATAATAACAAACCCCATGTATGTGAGAGTTTGTGTGCACTTGAGTGAACAGTACAGTGAGGAGGTGCTAAGAGAAAAAGATTGAAGAGGGGGTAAGTGTGAGAGGTAGTGCACAAAAGTCTTTCCCAAATGGATAAACTCAGGAGACAAGTGGTCCAGTTGAATACACAATAAATGATAGATTCAGAATGCCAAGCGCCAGTCCAAGACCACCAGGACACACTGGAATCAGCAATGAACAAGTTGAACCATCCAAGAAGGCTGTATCTGCTGTACACAGACAAAGACTGCAGAATTACACATCCAGGTCACTCTCTTAGAAGCCAAAGGCATAGTAGTAAAGTCTTCTGCTTCTGCACTAAGAGCTGTCCTGCCAGCTGTGGTTCCAGCTGGATATGAGTTAGTGCATGAGGGTGTGAGAAAGCTGCTTGAGTAACCAAATGCACCCTGTGAAAAATTATCTGCTTTAATAACAACAGCTTCATTCTCTTAATGACAATATCTTGAGCAGTAAAAGGGTTCAGATAAATGTTGGTTGTGAGAAGTGCTTCCTTCAACTTGTTCCCATCAGTGAAAAGGGAATTAACAACATTATAACTCTGTGATTAGACTGCTAATTTTTCAATTAGAGTAACTACAAATTTTTGCATCTCTTTATGTGTTTCTCTAGCTTGCATAAATTGCATGAGGTAACTGGTCTTTCACCACACCTTTGAGGTTTGGCAGTGATCTGGATGCAGCAGATGACATTGAGCATTTCCCACCTGTGCAGGGTTTCTGCTCAGTTTTGAAGCACTGCCTTGCTGCTTTTTTTAGATGCAACTGAAGGAGGACTGATACAGCCTCACCTTAGCAGCTGAGTTACACTTCAAACTTCTCCAGGTTAACAGTTGTGTGTGAAATCCCTCACTGACTCTTATGAGGATATGCTGGATGTCAGGGCTCTCAGTGCTTCAGGGCAAACCTGCTGTTAGCAAGAGCGCTTTAGCAATATTTTGGCAAACACAACATCATTCGTTTCACAACAGCATTTTCACTGTTTCCCCAGGTATAACTCTATCCAAAACACTTCCACACAGTGTGAACACCCCAGTCATCCGAGTCTGACAGGAAGAAATGAACCATGGCCCTCTACACCCTGGTCACCTGCTAATTGTAGCATTTACTTTAAGAAAAATTTTCCTCAAACCCAAAGGACTACAGCTTCAGGTTAAAATTCATTCTCACTGCCAGCAGTTTCAGCAAAGAAAACTCTTTCCAGGAGAGGATACAAGAGAGTTTCCAACAGTCCCCACTCAGAGACTGCAGCTATCTCTGTGAGACTTGAATGTGCCCATTCCCATGCCCCAGGTTAACAGGTCCTGTCATCACCTCCTGCCCCTGATACAACCAACCAGCTCCACCTGCTCTCATCCAAACACCAAAATGCGGTGAGATGCTCACATACGTCCTCCAGTACTGCATGCATGTCTCCACTGACAGCTGTCTCCTCATTTTGATTTTCTGATTTCCTAAAAGTTTCCTTTTCCTCTAATTTTCCTCTTTTATTACTGCTGTCTGTTCTCAGCTAAAGAATGTTAAAAGTACATTTAATTTTTTATGGCTTTTTCAGTTTAATTTATTAAAATATTTTCATTTTTGAAATCTGTAAAAAGTAAGTGGTTTTGAGAGTTAAAATGTTTGGGACAAGTTTTGTTTAATTTAAAAGTAGCTTTTCATTCAAAAATAATTGATCTGGCAGGAGGAAAGTAAAGGCTGATGTGATTTGCTTCTGGCAGCACAGATTCTATAAAGTTCTCTCCTGTGTTTGGACTCTTCTACTACTATTATTTTAAAATAAGAATGACATTTTCAATAGATATCTTCTTTCCCAAACTGCTACAACTTGTGTCTGGGCACTTGTGCTGCTGAGGAACTATATTTTTGGAGCAGGGATCAAAAGAATATTAAGAAAGAGTTGTGTTAAATTTTCAAAAGGCCATACAGCTGCCACCCCCATACCAATGACAGATAATAGCACATCTTTCATGCTTTGGAGTTATCTCACTAAATTATCATGACATACTCTCAAATATGTTTGTCAAGATTCTAAAAGCCATCTGGCCTCTGGATTTAACAAGTTTTTTTATGAATCAGACAAATGTATTTTGAAAAAAGAAAAGCAATGCTGTCACATTTGTCACAGGCAAATTGAAACCTTAGTCTTTATCTGCTCATATATGACCAGCCCGAGGGCTTCTAGTTAATCTGCCATCATTTTTTTTCTGCTGTCATTCCAGCAGACAGCAGTGAAAGTCTTGTAATACCAGGTAGCCCATATTCCTCAGCTCCTTTCCATAAAGAAGAGAGCAGAGCTCTCATTGACGGTACATTAGGGATACACAGAGTACTTTGGAAATACCAGCTGCTAAATTTTCAGCTTTTAAACAAACCACATATAGGGGAAGGCAGTTAGTATCTTAATCTCTAAGAAATGGATTATTTCATCCTGTATTATCAGCAATAGGCTTCCCATCATAAGCTGCACCCTTTGCAGTCATCTGTGCCAGGTATTTAACAAATAATCAATACAAGCTCATCTGCAAGCATTCTTACCTGTCCCCTACTAACAAAACTCAGTGGGCTGATAATTCAGATGCCTCCTTCTGCAGACTGCTGACTGTAGTATGTAGAGCACAGTTGGAAGATAAATAAAAATTGAACATTAAAGGAGCAGCAACAAAATGTCTGTGATAAAACTGAAGAAGAGGTCATATTTTCCCCTTCTCAGCAAGGATTTTCAGAGGTCCTTTTAATGAGCTATTTTCTGAGTAGGTCTGTGTGGGCCCAGAAGAATGCTGGCTACAAAGAGTAATTATTCTGGCACTCAGTTACTAGCAAACAATAAGGTAAAGCTGAATGGCTGTTGGCTTCTTCTTCACGTTCACAGGAGGGCACGATAATAAACTCAGAATCTTGTTTCTTCTCTGTGCTAATCATTAAAAAGCAGCTGTCTTTAAACATTTAACCTGAGCTTTCCCAGATATCAAGAATACTGCATGTGCTAGGGTCATTTTCATATGACTTTATCTGTTGGAAAGAATAGCTACACTTGTTCCAATTAAATAATTTTATTTTTACTTATTAAATGATTTTATATTATATATACACAAACTTGACTTTGTCTCATTAAAAAAATTCTTAGTTTTCCACTTTGGCATAATAATCCATTAATACAGTCATGTACCATTCCTCAGATATTTTAGAGTGTAGGAGAAAGAATAGAAGAACTGTAAGAGAACAGCAGACAGTACATTTTGCACCAAGAACAAGCATAATTTCTTTAGCCAATAAATCTGGGTAGTGAGAAAACACTCCATGACCAAGTATGCTACTAATGTCTGGCTTCTCAAGAAGGGTCTTCCAAATTTAAGCAAAACCCTGTCAGTGTTATAAAGAATACCTCAGAGTTTCAGTTGAAAATGTGTAAATAACACTGTTTCCATAGATGCTATGAATTAACCAAAAGGATCACATGATCAAAGGATTATAAAAAAGGGGAGGGGACTTAGTTGAAGTGAACAAAAATCTACATGCTGTCATTTACTTCCTACTGAGATTTTCTTCAGAAGTTCCCAATATAAGAATACAGGTGACAATGCAATGGAAAACACTTTTGCATGTAGTAAGAAAGAATGTAGATTCAGTACTTGATACCTATGTATTCGTACTGTCATGTTGCATCTTCATTCTAAGGAACTGGAGGAAGGCATGAATGTAATAATCATAGCTTGAGATTAAAGAAGCAATTGAATTCATTTGCTGACAGAACTACAACATCAGAGGTTTTGTAAATATTTTTATCACCTTAAAATAGTTCAAAGCCTGTATTTCTTACAATACCCCATAATAAACTCAGTACAATCAAGGTTGACCCTGGCAGTAATTCCAGTATATTCCATATAGATTCTTAAACCACCCTCACCACCAGAGAAAACTCATTACCCTCAAGATGGGCATTAAATAACATCCCTGACATACATTACACGGGATGGATTATGTCTCTCCTCCTGGAAAGGAGGATTTTGATGATGTTATGAGTGTTCATAAGTCAAGATTCTCTTATGCTGTGTTTTCTATTAGCTAAAGACACATGCCCTCTTCTTCAAACTCTAGGTTTTAGAGTCCAAAATTTTGTGGCCTTCAAAGAGACCTTTGCTCCTTTTGCCTTAGTGGCAGATGACTCTGCAGTCTCCTAAAACCAGAGGTGACAGATTCAGCGAACTGCAGTGCTCTAAAATGCCTGGATTGAGGAGGATCCTGCAAGAATTCAGAAGAAATGATTTTTTTTTTTTCACTTTGGACCATTTCTTCTTAAAGTTACTTGAAATAAGTCAAATTGTACCCGAGAACTGAGTGAAAATGAGTATGATTTCGAGTTTCTGAATTTGGTCTTACCTTTGAAAAGGGAAGAAATATCTCTTGGATGAAGATTGAAATTGAAATTCAAATCAAGTAAAATAGGAGGTTAATATAAAATTTTAAAAAATGAAAGCATTTCAGTCATCAGTTTGTTAGTTTGAGATATCAGTCAAAGTTTTAATCTTCAAGAGCAGGGATCGTTAAACCAGACATCAAATACACACCCTTCATTTGAATTCAACAGGAAAGATCATTTAACTCATGCATTACTTTTTCATCCAATGTTTTGACAAGTTAGAAGATTTACAGATAATAAACAGACTTGAACTTAATAAAAGTCCTTGTTCTGCATCAGCAAATGACTCTTGCAAGTATTCTTTATCCCAGAGATTATATGTCCTGTGAATAATATTAAGAAATGACAAGCATTTTTAATAAAGCTCTCCTGTCTGCCTGCACAAGGCATCATGCAATCTGTGAAAGGTTCATAATCAATGTCTTCTGAACAGCTTAATTGGTTTACATAACACAGAAGCATATCTAGTCACAAATTTAAAAAAAAAAATTAAAAACCCTGAAACTCTAGGTCATGTATCAAGAACATCCTAGCAGTAATGTATTGGCACTCCAATAAAATTTTAATTATGTAAACTTTTCTCTAAATCTTCAGGTTATTTAAAAGTATTCCTAACTCAGTTTTTACAAAAAGGCACTGCTGTACTGTTTATGTCAAATTCTTTTTCATAGTGTTAGACTTTATGTTCCTATTGACTACAGATCTTTCTTCAGGAAAAAAGCGATGAGGAACTCAGTCTTGCCAAGGCCATCCAGCTGAGGGTTTGATTACAGCAGAGACTACTGGTCAAGGGGACAGCTCAGGTGTCCAAGAAAATCAAAAGGCAGATGTACCCACAGACCCAGTGCTCTTCCCTGGAACACCCATTCTCTGACTCTTAAAGCAAGTGAAATCAGTGACATGTATTCTCCCAAATGGAAGTTCCCTCATGCAGTATTTGTATCTCAGCTCCAGTCTCTGACTTTGCATCTGCCCTGCCTATTAGGTCTTGTTTATTAACTAGCCAGAAATTGGTGTGGAGAAAAGAGTTTGAAAGCTAAGGAAATTAATCAAGTTATTTTTGGAAGTAATTTAAAAGCCTCCTTGTACCCAGAAATTACTTTTTCTCTGCTTTCCAATAAAGATTCTTTTAGAAAATTACCTAATATACTAGCAGATGATAAAATTCCATTAATTTAAAAGGTTGCCTTTAATTTCAGTAGAAGTCAGACGCTGTGTTTTGTTGCATGCTGCCTCAACAGACTCTATATTGCCATGGTACATAGGAAATCCCATCTCCTTTGCAGTTCTGCAGTGGACCAGGAATTTTTCATTTAAGTATTTTCTCCCACATTAAAAAAGTCAGTTTGCTTGAACAAAACCTTTTAACAGAACATATTTGTTTTTATTCACTTTTTATCTGGAAGGTGCCTTGAATCCAGGATGGAATGATTAGTGGAAGCACCAGAATGGAGAGACGGAACTGCTCTTGAATATGTCTCTCTTTGAATGACAAGATGGAAACTTACCCCAAGTTTCCTACAGTGCTGATGAATGACCCAGGTGCCAGACTCCTTCTCAGATGTGTTTCCAGCATAAGCTTTGAAAGAGGTCTTCCACCATTAGCATCAGAAAGCAGACTGCCAAAGGTCAAAACCTTCTTTCAGATAAAGTCTTCTTCTAGTCAGAAATGTCAGACCCAGTTATTGAATGTTATAATGGTGTTACAACCTTCCGGAGTCAGGGAAGCATTTGACCCAAAGATCCTGATGCTAAGGCCTTGGAAGAAGGATTTGAGGAGCAAGCAAGGAGCTTTAGGCAACTGTGAGATGACAGGCTTTGTTCTGCAGCACTCACTGGAACCTGCCTTTTGCCTGCAAGCAGCCAAGAGCCACTGCAGCACCCGATGGTCACAAATAAGCCAGAAGGCTGCAGCTGAAGGATCTGCACATCTGATCTGTCATCAGCCTTTATTCTTCTTCCAAAACAATGAGAAACACACATGGTCACAGATTTGAAGCAACTGGCAGGCATTTTTGTTTGGCTCCTCACTAATACTAAATAAACATAAGATTTAAGGCTGTACTGACCCACAGCTGTTCCTGGCAAAATTCAAGAGCAAAAAAAGGCTTATAGAGAGGATTTGTCCTACAAAAACAAAATCCGGTCTGCTTAAGAACTCTTTGTCTGCTACATAGGACACAAACTATTTCTTAATCATTGCATTTTCACTCCAATTTACTAGAACCTCACATATTCAATACAGCATTCAGGATTAAGAGGCTTTGGCATGATTTCTGTAGAAACTGCGTGTCTTTGTGCGTGTGTGTGTTCATAAAATGAAAGACAAGAGAATGCTATGTGGGTGGAGGTGAAGTGTCAAGAATTTGGAATTTGCTTTTGCAAATAGCTAGGTCAGCAGACTATATACTTGTCCTATTACAATACACTAGGCCTTGCTCACATGAAACTCTAGAGTTCTTAATGGAAATTTTTTTAAATGAAAAGATTTAGATTTGAGCAAGATTTCATTATGTTTTTGAGAACGCATCAAAATAAAAATAAAATAGGCTTTCATCCATTTGCACCTGCTACTTAAAAATACACTTTTTTCCATGAAGACTAATGAAAGGCACAGTTCCATAACAATTATGCTGTATCACATCAGAAGACCAAATCCTAAATTATCAGCTTGTTTCAACCCTAATTACCCATGTGGCACAATTCAGAAGTTGTTTTCTCATCCAAACTTAGTTTATCTCTCTTGGAGCATGTGCACGTGATTGCAAGACTATTTTAAAATGTTATTATCTGTCAGTGGAGGTACAGATGGTGAACCAACCATCTATGGACTGCTGGACACCCACAACTGCAAAATAAAAAAAATTACTGTGGTGCAAATGGATTTATTTAAATAGCCACCATTACTTCTTCCCTGTGTAGCGTGAGAATGTGTCTCTGCTAACAGGGGATAACTCGTTTGAATGTGTTAGTCGAACGTTTGCAGTCATGTGGCCTTTCATACCTGGTAAAACAAGCCTGAAGCAAGCATGAAAAACTCTTTTGCAGGATTTCTTAGTCAGCAACGTTGAAGTCTACATCACTTCTAAGATATTTATCTTCTTTTTTTTTTCTGTTGTATTTCTTTGCTGTTTGCCACCACTTTAAAACAGCTGTACACAAATAGACACTTAGAAAGTATATTCTGGGAAAGAATTTTTATACACTGTATCCGTCACTGCAACTGATCAGTAAGATAAACCCTCTGGTAAATCTTCACTTTTCTTCCCTGTTCAGATTGACTGCACACTTTTCCAGGAATTGCAAAAATCTATTGACTAAATTATCAAACACAACTTCTGAGAGCCTATTGATAGTTCAATGCAAAAGCTTTTTTATTATTATTATTAATGCAATAAAATTACAATATAATTATTGAAAAATTAAATCTAAAATAAAAAAAAATAGAGGCATGATATCTTTGAAGAATATGCAAATAAGGTAATTTATTCATGTAGCAGCAAAGGAAGGTGCACAAAAAAGCCACCAAGAATTGGTTTGCTGATGGATTTTGACATCAAATGTAAGAGATTGTCAACACTCAATTAAATTCTGTTTAGAATGCAGAGAACCATGACAAGCTTTTTGAAATTTTCTGAGGAAAACTGAATCATTGAGGGGGGAAAGCCCATAATAAGAATATTTAAGGGAAAAAAAAGTTAAAATACTAGGTTAGTATAAGGTAACAAAGAGGGGTTCATTTAACAAATACATAGAAATTCCACAAAAAACATCCATATAAATACTTAATATTTAGGGCAATGCAGAAGCAGCTAAGGATTAGCTGTTGATCAGGACAGGGGAATGAAAAGGACAATTTAGGTCCCCTGTGCTGGCCCAGTTAATATTCAATTAGTTAAACAACATGAAAGACTTTCATTAGGAGAAACTCACTGACATACTCTGTGCCTAATGATGAACTATGGTAATTGCCTTGCAAATGGAGGGATGTGAGCTCGGTTCATAACGCTGGCCCCTCTCTCACACTGTTCTCTAGGTGTCAGCTCTCAGACACAGCCTGCGACAGGACACCCGACGAGCCGGGACCCTGGCTGATCCAGCGCGGCGGTTTCTATAGCCTCATGCTCATAAGAAACTGATACCTAGGTTAGAGGCCTAAATTTGGAAAGAGTCACAGCTGGGAATGCCGAGCAAGGCGAGCTGCTCCCCCGTGGCTCCGTGTCAGATCCTTACCGCTTTCAAGGGCCGGAGCTTGGGCTCTTTCCTACAGTCGGCTTTTCCTGATGGCTTCTCGAAGCAGCTTCATGACTCCGGGGTCGTAACTTTCTTGGGTGATTACTACAGATAGATCCAAATTATCCCTTCCTAAGCTCCAGAGCTCGGGAGACCTGAGCCAGTCTGGGTCACCAGCCGTGCAAATACAGGTTAATTATGTAACATGTCACCTAATTTAATAAGCACAGCACAGCTCTGTGCTAACCAAATGACTCATCCTCCACACCAAAGTGGCTCCCATCCAGATGGTCACAGCATGGTGGTGCTCCTTTCCTTTAAACATGGCCCTCCAAGCTGCAGAGGGGGTGTGCATGTGTGCATGGACAAAAGACCGCACAGCACCTGCCGATTAGTGCTGCAAAGGCAACGCTGCGCTAAGAGCCATTGTGGTCCCACTTACCATGACTCACAGGTCCCAGCAAGCACCTCTCAGCTCTCAAAAAAGATCTTTTCTGTCCAAATGTGCACTGCTGAGCTGTTAGTGCTCTAAAGAAAACCCCACACTTACTGTATCCTGCCATTGTACCTAAATGGTGAAAATAAAATCTATGGCCAAATCAACTCCGGTGAGATCTAGAGTGCTAAGTCTTCATGAACTTGTGCAAGTAAATGCCTCACAGCTCAGGTTCCCACCAGCCATTTAGAGCCCATGCCAGTCAATCACCCTAAAATTCCTGTGCTTTGGAGGCTAATGCAATTTGCAGCATGTTGTTTTCCAGAGTACCTCCACTAGATCAGCCTAGTATTTTGAGACCAGTCATTCACATTCAGAAGTTAGCAACCTCTAATTAACTTTAACTTGCAATCAAATGATCTGCACATTTTAAAGATACATCAATCATTACATAAGTAATGGTACGATTCCATTTATAACAGAAAAAGTATGCTGTTCCAGACATCAAATTTTGATGGAAATAACAAAAATGGATTTGTATCCCGAAAAAAAAAAAATTCCTTGAATGACATTGAATCTGTTCACTACTTGAATTGCTGGCAATGAAATTAATTGTATAACAGCCTCTCATACGAAAATGTTACCTATAAGGTTTTCATATCCAAACCAATAAATGCTATCTTTGTCACTAGGAGAAAAAAACAGGCACAAAAATAAATACTGCCTTCTGAAGGAGATATTAAGGGCAATGCTAACGAGTAAACTGAAGCAATATACAATAATCTTACTACTGCCAAGGAATGTCATGACAAAAACAACATGATATATATGTCAATACATGCCAATGTTATTTAACATCAAATCAGAGTCCTAGGTCAATGTTTTGCATAGCTGATGATAAAAGTGACACTGGTAATAGCAATATTACTTATCAAGATGTGTTATGTCAGCTACCTTCTGTTCCTGTCAACACTGAAAACGTATAGTGATAATGCACTACATATGCTACCCACCTCTCTGCCAGCATCAACCTAGCTTATGCCAAATCTTTCTAGAAACACTAATCAACACACCCTGCCACAGAGAGCTGAGATACCGAGGCTGTCTAACTTAAGATGCTGATGAATAAATAATAAACCTTCAAGCATTACAAGCAAACTAAGGTTCTGCCAAGGTAGATATTATAAAAGACTAACAGTGATTGCAGTTGGATATTCTAATAGCTTTTATGTTATGAAAATACATAATTTTTTAGTACCACATATACCATTTAGTAATAGAACAATAGCAGTATGTGGGAATCCAGAGTGCAGGGAATATTTCTCTGCCTGTTTTGGGGGGTTCTACCCCCCTGGACAACCCTATCTTTGACCTTCGTCCATGGAGAAAATTACCTACCCTCTGGGAAGAAACAGAATCTACACTGGTGTGAATTAGGTGATAGAATATTATGTAAGATTGTCACAGGGAGAAAAATTTAGAGGTGTTGGGTTTGTTAATATAGTAAATAGATAAAAAGCAAAAATTTCAAAACGGAGGATTGTTGTTGTTCTCCAGACCTTCTTCTTCTTCTACTACTCCATATTCTGCAGTGGAAGTAGTTTGGGGTGATTGGATAAAGAATTCCGCAGTTCCTGTCTACATGACAAAGAGATTTATTGAACATTGGTGGAAAAGTAAAAATATCTTTTGTTTTAAGTTTTCATTGGGTGATTTACCTTTAAAAGACTGTGTAATCTTGATAATTTGGCTTTCTTTTGCATTCTCTGCTTTGTGCTGTGTCTGGGTCGTGTCAGTGACTCTGTTTCTCTGATAAGACTTAATAAACAACTATTTGAAAGCAGAGAATGCTGAAGGTCCCGTTCATCTTTTGGATTTCCGGCAAGGACTATAAAAAATCTCCCCCATCCGGGGAGGCATAATTCAGGCATGGAAAAGTGTCAGCAGTATAATAGAAACGTTTGATTACCTACAGAAGACTTTAATAAAATCTTCACTGGGAGTAAACCTGTTAAATTATTTCAAAGACCCTGGCACATACATATGCAAAAGATACATTGCATTTTCCGTTGTAAATAAAGGAGACAAAAAACCTTTTGCCCCATCATTTTAGCCTAACTACTGTTTTTCAGCTGTGACGGCCTTCATAAAATAAAAATACCCTTTGGACACACTCAGGACAGCAGCTTTTCTGTGCCCAAGTATCACCTTCAGGAAAGACTAATCCCTAAATCTCTAGCAACCTGGAACTAGTCCTTTGTAGCTCATTCCTGCTTGCACAGGCTCTGGTGAACGCTGCCCACAGTGGTGGTAGCAGGTGCTCAGGTCACAGTCACTGACCAGCGTGTCCATGGCTCACGGAGACCAAGGGCAGCCAATGTAGTGTTGTATCTGCCCAAACCAATTAATGAGTTCTGAGGCGGGGAGAGGTGGGATGGAAATTCTGGGACCAGAGGGGCCTCTGAGATTTTCATTGTTGACTTCGGTGAAGAAGCGTCCTTAAATTTTGTCCAGAGTACTTTAATGAAAACGTTTATGCGAGGCCAAATGTGCTGCTCTTACTTTCTCTAATGAGAAAAAAAAGCACAGGGTGGATTTGGGTTATATTCTGTCATGGAAACCTAGTCTAATCCTGTGCTAGATCCTCCCAAAACATGAGACAGAATTCTATACCATTAACAAGGCTAGTAATTATTACTGTGCAAAATTCAGAACGAAATGTAAAATATATATTATAGCTTACTCTTTATATGAGTCTCCAGAATAACAACCTTTTTGTTATTATTCTTTTTGGCTTGAATATCCATCTCATTAAGCAAGACACATGACTGGGACTAAATTATTTGAAGAATCACTTATAAAAATGTTAACAATATTATTACTTCACAAAGTTGATGCTTTAAAGAGTTTAAATGCCATCAACATCGAAGATTTTTCCTCTTTGCTGTCCAAATTCAGGAGAAGTATATCTTGTATGACTGGAAGTGCACCATAAATATTATAGATGGTCAGAAGTAATGTTTGTCAGATTTTAAAATGGCTTCTAAACAACTAAAAAAATCTTATTGTTTGTATGAATAAGTTACATCAGTAATCTTTGTAGTAAGCACCATCTGAGACAGAAGGTTTTACATTTACAGTGATTAGCATAAGGTTAATCTCCATCAGTCAACTGCAACCTTAATAAAATACACTGAGAGCCCTTGAGCTTATGGTATGCAATTCTAAAAAAGCAATTACATTTCTCTCCCCGTTATGGAAGTGAAGGGTTTTTTATAACAGCCAACCAAGTTAATTTCTAGTGATAGAGAAATGGTATAAAGGCAATAGCCTCAGGGATCTGTCTATCTGTTATTTCCAAAAAGAACCAATTTCATGCTTAAATGTACCTAAATATGTATAAACATTACTGCACCTTGTTGAAACTTAATTCTCTAAAAGCATTCCCAAAAAACATACCAGATCCATGCAGTAAGTACCACAATGAAACACCATTTTAAATTAAGCCAAATAGCCTTAAAATTAGCCAAGACATGGCACTGAGAAAAGGGAAAGCCAATGATACCATATTCTTTAACACAGTCCCCACAACTTGTAGGCAAATCCTAAACTATACCTCAAGCATGACAAAGAAAGTAGCAAATAGCTTTCCAACCACAAAAATCACCATAATATTAGTTCTTTGAGGTGGAGAATCTCTTAAGAAAAACAAAACTTTGTTCGTTAACACAGGTCTGAGTTAAACCAGAGATCACCTAGTGATCACCTTCAGACTTTTTATCATCTATACTATCTGTTGATGCATAATTCCATATAAAACATTACATACCATACTGCACCATTCCTGTAGAACACTCTGCTGCAGAGCAGTACTTTAGCATCACATAAACCATTGAAGGTCTCTTCTTTTTTCTTTGAAGCTGTCTAGATATGTTGGTAATAGTAAGCAAAACAAAAAAATCTGACACCACTGTGCCTATGAGAAAACATTACAATAATGATGGAGCAAAGCTTATAAAGAGCTAAAACTGTGCAGTAGTAAAGAAGGAATCCTTCAGGAAGGCATAAAAAGTCTGAAGTATCTGAGGAGGAATTCATTAAAGAGGTAAAACTCATCTGAAGGTGTATTAAGGGACTGTGGGTTTCTCCTTCAGCCGATGTGAACTGCCACCACTCCTTGTATCTATCTCCCTGTGGCTTCACTGGCCCGCACCACAGAACCCATGGGGAAAAAAACAGAGCAGGAAAATATTTCAGCTGGGGATCAGGAAACATTTTCCCATGCCATCTAGCAAATATTCTTTCCATTACACTAGGAGGAGGCTGGCAATATAGAGATGGTTACGGTACTAAACAAGTGCAAGTGTGTAATATAGGCAGTTGTTTTTCCTTTTCAAACAAGCTTTCTGAATAAAGTCTGCCTGAAGAAACTTAAACCTATGTATTCCCCAAACACTAGGCAAGAGGCCATTCTTGCAAGAGGTAATGCTCATTCCCTCTTCTATTACACTGCTTCATATTCCGAAAATATTCAGCAGTTACGATTGCTGGCTGCCGACCAATATTAACAGAGGGTGAGATTTGGAGGTTGGGATATATCTTAAGGTGGGTTTAAAGAAATTATTCAAAGACTGGGTCTCCAGGATGCTGGAGGCACCCACATTCCCCTGCCCCACTCCAGTAGGATGTCTTTTAAAAGAGGACAATGATTTTTCTTTTCCCTTTCCCTTTGTATTAAATAGAAATGACCACCCAGTGGATCTCTGTTCTGTGAGGGGGGCTCAGATCAAACTCATATAATCAAAGGACTTATCAAAATAACTTCTGCTTTCTGCATTTGTGATAGACATATGGTTTCAGACCGGCACCAACACACTCAGAGTATACTGTAAAATGAAGTCATTGAAGCTGAAATGTATGTGGTTGGGAAATTTTCATATACAAAAGCCTTGAAAGCCCATGATTTGAAGGGAACTAAAAATTGCTTTTCCAGAATTTCGAATGAGATATTTGAATTATGTCTGAATCTTACTCTGGGTGGGAAAAGCTCTTCACCTCATGTCCCAGAAAAGGAGACTTCTTCCTTGCTTTGCACTGTAGTAAGCTAGCTGGCAACTATGGTCAGAATGAGCCATTTAATATTTTGTCTTCAGTCATCTCTAGTTCAAGAGTTGTGGTATAAATCTGGAAAATAAATAGGAAGAGACCAGATTTGTTTTAGACTAAATGGACTAAAAATAATGTACATGCCATAATATTGCACTCTCTTGGACCAATCTACATGCCAGAATATTGGACTGCTCTGTCTCAGTGCTGATATGTAACCTTCTCTCTTAAGACTTATGGTGTCTTCAGAGCAGTGGGCTTGGTGGTGGGAAGGCAGACAAAACTTAAGGTGTCTTCCAAGACATCCTTCTGGGTCTGTAGATGAAGCAAATGTGGATAACTTTTTACAAAAGCAGGGTGGGGGCCCATAACAAAAATAAGGCAGCCAGCTCCATGGTCTCATGCATGTTTGGGGTCAAGTGGAGCTACAGAATCTTCTAGAGAGCCTGGAATAACTCCACATCAATTTCAGTAAAACTGAATTTTTTCTTTTTTTAGTAAATTCTGACCAAAGCAGACTGAGGCTAACAGTTTTATATATACTTATTTCTGCTTCATACTACTTAACTTCAGTTAAGCCAGCTTGATTTGCAGAGGCTGTAATCCAGTGAGCAACATGATTGAGAGAAAGAGCAGCTCCCTTTCCAGCTCTTCTCCAGCCCAAATCCTTGCCTGCAAGTGATGTTCTTTGTCTCCTTGGTTCAACTGTCCAGATTTTTGCTTTACCTTAGGCAACGTAGAATTTTTCCCTGGAGAATTAAGTTTTAGGCTGTTTTGTATAAAATAGCCTAAGAAATAATAATTTAAAAAAAATACTGCCAATGGCTTCTGATTTCATTACAGTGCAAGCAGAAAGGAAATTAGGTTAATGAGACGCCAGGTGCAATGAGGCAGAGTGTCTGGTTCAGTTACACAGGTACTAAGCAGGTTCATCCATGGTCAGTATCTTTGATAAATATCATGGATTCCATTTCTGTCTGTGTCACTATGTGTCTATAGGCACATATGTATCACACTTCCACTTACTCTTGCAAAAAAACAGGTTTATTTTGTTATTGAGTACATCACTCTTGGTGATGCAGCACAGCTTGGCTATGTGTATTAATAAGGTTTATCAGGTGAGATATAACCCTCTCTCTTCCTACAAATGTCCTTTATTTGTAGACAGAGTGTCCTTTGTAAAGTTACTCCTGTTTAAATGAGAAAAGCTGTTTTGTCTGTAAAGATTTTATATTGCAAGGCACTTTTCTTCCTAGAACTGAATTTTTCTGCACTGTGATTGTCTAACAGAAACGGAAAACTAGATGAGAACAATCAACTGACTCATCTGTTGCTATAATTCCAGTTAATTCTTGAAAGGATTTCTGCAGAGTTCCTGCATAATTTTACTGCTTTAATTCATATTCCACAGAGTACATACACTCTGGAATGAAGCAAAGTTCAAGCAATGGAAGTGGGATATTTCCACATATTTCTGTCCTGCACTTTCATGACAAAGGCGTAGAAAATTCTCCACAGTCCAAGTGAAGCTTTCATTGATTATTTGAAGGCAGATACCCTGACTGTATCCGTGATGATCAGTGAATGCATGCTAGTTAAATAATTACCATCTCTTTTTGACAAATACTGCGTGAAAAACATTTCAGTATATGTAAATCATCCCATGAGTAGATTTTTTTTCTCCACATTTCTTAATTCTATTTTCCCAAAACACAATGGAGTTGCCAAGGAAAATACAGATAATTATGTTTATCACACAGCCAATTTTTTTCTGCAGGTGTGATTGCCCTCTCTCAGGGCATGTGATGTCCCTTCACAATTTTTTCTTTCCTGATTAGTAACTAAATCATAGAGACCATCCTGAATTCACAAACACAGCAAGGAGAGTAATCTTCCAGGGCTATTCTCTTTGACAATTCAGTAAAGGAATCTACAATCTTGGTGGGTCAACCCCACCGCAGTGGTGAAATCTAAATGGCAACATTTCCTAAAAGGGAAGAGTTATGGTTATTACAACCTGGAAACTGCTGTACTTAAATTCACATAATTAACAGTACAAATTGAATGCTCTCCTAATCATTTGATCCTTTACTGTTCAAGTGAGAAACATGAGCATAGCCTTGTTAGCTTGCCCAGTGTATCAGAAAGAATATACAGGGTGTAGTAGAATATTAAAAGAGGTTGTGGGGAAAAACAGCTTCAGAAAACATGAAAAAAAATACAAGAGTGTGTAAGATAATAAATGCCTGACATACTTACCATGCTGAAAATACTCTTTCAGACTGGAATCCCCTCTGCTATCAATCAAAACCAGTGGTCCTTAAAATAGCCCAACACTTTCCACAGGAGTAGGAATGTCAGCAGCTGTTTCTTGGGACTGTGCCCAGATTTCAGTCTACATTTTCTCTGCATTTTCACTTGTGTATATCCGAACTACACATCTAAAGTTTTGGTGTGCCTGCTGATACCCCTGTTCCATATCAAATATAACTATGAACAATGAATTAAATAAATTGAAAGACAAAAAAATAGCATTGCAGTAATACGAAAAGCCAAAGTTTCTGCAAACTTAAATGGACATTTCCTGTACAGACAGTTAAGGAAAATAAATATTTACCAAATCTACATGTGAGCTTGTTCAAGGCTCTGTTATTGTCAAAGAGGAGAGAATAGGTACTTTTTAGAGAATAATACATTTCACCATAAGATAGGCATCTAAACTACATCAGAGAATAATGCCCAAGAAGTCCCTGCTTCCTTCCCTGACTGCAACAGGAGCCTAGACAAACTCTTCAGATGTAAATGCAGCTATCTGAATTCAGGAGAGATGAATCACAGCCTAATGATTAGCCCTGTTATCTAAAATAAGAATTTCTATATTTCTGATTTTAGGGAATGAAAATCAGGTAATTGAAGCAAGATCGGATTCTGAATTAGTAGGAGAAAAATTACTGTAACCTGGGGTCTACCCACTCTCACCTCTTCAGTTATTCCTGAAGACTAGCAAGTAAAATATTGAAATCTTCTGTAGGTCTCAAACATCTAGAGCCTGCCTTCCACATCCAAAGTTCATAGCAGAGATCTTGAATAAATGTAAAAGTGTACTCTCATCTTTTCTTTACATTTTCTGTGTTGAAATATTATGCTGGCACCTGAAATTTTTGCAGGAATGAATGCTGGAATGCCAGAACAATCAAGAAATAGGTCTGAATGTCTTTTTGGTTTGGGTTTTTTTGTTGTTTTTTTTTTTTTTTAAGAAAGCATAGTGCTAGAATTCCAGAAAGCACAACTGGGAACTAAATGCCATTTGCTGTTAGCTACAGAAACTGCAAAACCAGGGTAAGCCAAATGCTAGAGGTTCTTGAAGCTTACTTATTGGCTCAGTCTAGAATTGTTTATGTCTTTAGATAAATTTTTCTCTCACATTTTCCTACTGGAAAATGGTTAAAATCAAAATATAATTTCCAATTACCTAGTGGAATCAAACACTATGGATTTGGCATCAGGATCAGGAAAGGGCTGACATCAGAAGGGCAACATCAATTGCAAGGCAACATGTTTGTGCCAACATTCGGTATGGCAGCAACAGATTCCTCAGCCATCAGGGAGATCAAATTTTTGGAATGGATTTAAGATGGCAAGCTCTCAACTAAAGGCACACCACCAAGGCACTTGCAAGCTGAGGCTCACTATCTCCCAGGTGCAGAGACCAGCTCTCCTCTTCCCTCGGCCCAGGGATCATCTCTTATTCTTCAACCCACTGCATCCCACGTGCTTCTGAGGATAACATTTACCTGCCACCTTGCTTTAGTTAAAGGAGCAAATTGATTTTTTCACCTTGCCTTCCTTTTTTTGTGTGCTCTCTTTTCCTCCCTTTTGCTAGCTGCCAAACAGACACAAGATAGCATTAATCAAAATGTTCTGGGTGACCTTTGAAGAGACGCTGTGCTGGGAGCCCTCTTTACAATCTAAATGAAACACTTACATCATCCAAGGAATGGGCTCTCTTGAGGTTATAGACAATTTCACAAAAAAAAAAAAAAAGTGGGCACACCATGATGTCAGGCTTTAAGAAAAAACCCTGCTTCAAGAGTATTCATTGGATAAAATTTCCTTGCCATTTCTTTCTGTACTGCAAAAGCACATTAGCTAGTGCCCAAAGGGTCTAGCCACCACCTGCCCAAAGGATGTCCGAGGAAGGAGAGCAAGTAAAATGCATTTTACCAGTCTATTATACAGTGAATTATTTCATAAAGCAGCTGTGTCAGGATGTATGTATAAATATAATGTATGTTTCTTCTTCTGTAGTGAATGACGTCCCCAAAAGCAATATTCATCTGACCAAATGCAAAGGTGTCTGGAACAGAAATCCACATCTAAGTCACATTCTCTTTACTTGCAATACAGAGGAATTGGCACTTCTGAGATGCAGCCCATCCTATTCAAAGGTAAATGTTTAATATGGATCAGATTAATCATAATCTTGGTTTTTTTAACTGATATTTAAAAAATCAGATTACTCTCACTCAGATGCACATTATAAACATCTCAAAGAGGGGATATGATTCCTGTCTAAGTAACATTAGTTGGACCATTCATGCACAAGATTCCCTGTAAATACGAGCCAGTGGGTACCTAGAGCAAGACTATGCCTACCATAATATTGTATAGAAAAACAGATCTGTATAAAGCTAAATTTCTACTCCAGTGTCATGGATTCTTGGTATAAGAACAAAATTGCCATGAGGCACCACATGAATTTATCATACAAACAAAAGTGACAGCTCATGTAACAGATAGTTATTACAAAACTTGCTGCATCAGGAAGTTCCAGATGCCAAAAAGAAAAACAGATCAAAACCCAAGAAAATACATCCACTTATTTACACTAAGCTCAGAGGAAACAGGGAAGCACAGGAATATCTATCCCTTTCACAATGCCTTTTTTTCCATAAGCATGAACTGCAGGTAACAGTCAAGGACAGGACACTGAGCTGGATGGACTGGACCTCCCATTCAGTCTTGTTTTCTGACCTCACATTGCCAACACTGTTCTTACAGCAATGAGCCAAGCAAGGAATATTATAATCCTCTCTCACTCATACCATTTTCTTCCAGGATTAACAAATGCAGGTGAAGCCTCAGTTTTACATCAGGAAGCACCCAAAGCACAAGCAAAAAGTGCAAGCCATCATCTTACCTGCTTTTACAATATTACTTCAAAACATCTGTGCTTGGTCATTTTTAATCATATTAATGTATTAATCATACATTATTTCAGTAGATATATTTACTGGTGAGGAGAGTTAGTGTTGGAGCCAAACACCTACTTGATATTATCCATTCTGTTAGTCATCAATGTGACTCAGCAGCAGTGGTCTCATCTTCCATCCTTTCGGGCAAAGTTGAAAAATTCCTGAGAACAGCAGCAGAATTTGACTGCAGAATGTTTTTTCTGTGGAACTCAAATCTTAGACTGACTAATGCTGCTAATTGAATTACCTCCATCTTTTTAGGAGAGAACACAAACAGTAAGCGACAAGGTTGTTTTTTATAATGTTTCTTTCTACTACGTTGTCCCTGTACCTTTTTTTAGGGTGGTGAAACACCAAACCATGGCTCAAAACCCTCGTCTTAAACACCTTAACTATTTTCTGAAGAATCAGACACATGGGGATTTCCCAATAATATTTTGGAGCTCAGTAGTCAGCCATTATTGCAACACAAAATAAGCTCTGACCTGTTTTCTAGTAAGAAATATTTTACATATGACACTCTTTTTCTTTCTATCCAAACATCCCATTTTCCTTTTACTTTTAAATTAGCCATCAGGCTAACGACTGTATTTCAGCAGTTACTGCTGCTATGCGTTACCAAATATGAACTCTTATGCCAAGCTGGAGGAGACACATATCCTTTATATTAAATACATATCCTACATGACTGAAAGAAGCATGTTAGAGAAGAAAAATCGTCATATTATGCTAAGTCAATTTTTTTGAGCACTTTTAAATCAACTCTACAGAAAAAAAAAGTGAAAAATCCAAATAAACACAAGAATCATAAATAGTCTTCGCACTAAGTCCCATTCTACTTTTGCACTTCATCGCATTCTACTCCAGAGAGCAACAAATTACTCTTATCTTCCAGTACAATCAGTGTAAATTAGTTATTTCAAAACTGGGTAGAAATCGACATAGACACACATGTACCCCTAACAGGAATATTAAAATGCTGCTAAATCCAGGAAATAGTTACAAGAGTTTTCAAGAAAATCCTTAAAAAAAAAAAGTCTTGTGTGTGTTCAGGGGGGCTTCCCCAAATTTTACCTGTGTTTATTGCAGCCGAGCCTGCATAGAGAGCCCTTAATAACAGACAGGAATAGGGACTCTTCCAGTATGCAAGCCAGCTGGCTTGAATAAACCTGTGTTCTGTGGTGGTAAGCTTTAAAAAAAATATTTGAAGTTTTAGTGTTTTGGGCCTTGTTGCTGTTTTTTTCAATCAAAACAGAGTGGTATATAATCAAAACTGGCTGCATTTTAGACAAGGAGCCACATGAAGCTGAGGTCTAGCAATTAACAGTGTAAGTGCTTTTCCTAAAGGGAAATACAGTCAGTGCTTACATTCATCTCAGTATTAGCAGCCAGACACACAATGCTTACAATAATTACTTTCATGGAGTTATCAAATTTTTCAACTGCAAACTCCGGTCCCTATGGATATTAGATCACAGAAGCAATCCAAACAAAATCAGTGGAGGAGTGCTGCTAATGAACTGTGTGCATAGATCCATACAAAGTCATGGCCCTGAGTATTTATCAGAGAGCAACGGGTTCGCAAGTACATGCAAGAAATAAACAATATGTCAGAAATTAAAGATTAATAGCAGTCAGTCTGTTGTTCCTGTAAGTGACAGAAGACAGCCAAAATGAAAACAAAGGAACCAAAATACAACCTTGTAAGATCCCACAAACAGCCAGGGCAACTGCACAATCTAATTTATGTTATCTGATATTACTTCAGGCTTCCTAATGCTGAAAAAAATCCAAGGTTATCTCTAGACTTAAATAAAGAACCAACCATGGGACTGGAGAGCACTGCAAAACTGTGAAAGGACAATTCTTGTTGTAATGCCCAAAGCTCCTGCCAGGCTGGAGCACAGCAGCTGCTTCACATGCCTGGAGTACAGCGAGCAGGAGTGCCACAAATCCTGTAAACACTTCAGAAAATGCAGGAGAACAAGAGGTCAACCAAAAATGTGACACATTGCCTAGTGCTGTCGAGTGAGAAGACAACCATGTCACTGAAAGAGTAGCAGCAAAGGAGGATTGTCTGCAATGCTGGAGAGATATTAACCGTAGAAATAATAATAGCAAAATAAATCAAGCAAAGAGCTGAAGCATTCTCACTTGAAGATATGATGCAAAGTATCACTCCCAGCTTGCTGAGCAGAAATATATCTTCTAGTTATACAGCAGTCCCAGGATATAAAAGTCTTCTGTATGCCTATCTACGTCTATTTCTATAGATCAACACAAAAACAACTGGTTAAGACTGAGTAACAAGTGCAGTCACGTGCTTTATATAAAGTGCCAGAAGGAAAGGAGGGAAATCTTGTTTACAGTTCAGCTAGGCTTGGATATGGAAATCAATGGCAAAACTTGTTTGTACAGAAGGAAAAGAGTTTTCCCTAGTATCAGCATCAACCCACGTGGAAAGCTGTGCTGATGAAGCCAGCAAGAAAAATGGAGCAGCAATAAGGTTTTAGTCTCCTTACTGCAATCTCTCATCCTGCAGTATGTGAAAAAGCACAACTAAACTTTTCCATGGAAGAGGCTTATAAGTGCCTAGTAGGGAATTAACAGATGTTGGGAGAATCACTTCACCAGTGTGAAAGGTTGTTATAAACCTATTAGCAGAGGGAGTTTCCACTGTTAAGCCATACTTGCAAGTTATTTACAGCTGTTCTCTCCAGTGCTCTGTGAATTCTACATAATTATTTACCAAAAGTGTGAGGAAACTTAATATTAGGTACAAACGATGGAATTATTACATTGACCAATAAAATACAGCTAGCCACACATCAATTATTAAAAGGACAAGGTTGCTGAAGATTCAGCCCAACATATCTCCTATTTTTCATTCTCTGTCTCTATTCCCATGTGTCTTGAACTTTTTTAATTCACACATGTCTAAATAATTCTCACTCCCACGATCTCGTAGCCTTTTTTTACTTCATTTTTCAAATGTAATTACATTTTATCCTTTTCTTTCATTTCTCCCATTTCAGACTCCTATTACTTTTTCTCCACCTTCTTTTAATAATTCTTATGACTCCCTGCCTCTCCTGTCTCACTATCAGCTTTCTCCTCAAGTCTTGTCTAATGGGTGTATTACAATCATATCTATGGTGTGCAGTACTAAAAAGGTTTGTGGTGCACACCACATTTTGCCACAGCACCACTGAGCTGCACCAAAGAGCCCCCAGATTCACCCCACTTTTTCACTTCACCAGTACTTTCCCTGCAGCATTGTTTTTACTGACATATGCAGCAAAGAGTAAAATGATTTTGCCAAGTCCCATTGCTTCAGGAAACAACAAAGTGCTGAAGCTCCCCACCAAAACCAATTTAGTAATTCAAAACAGCACTTATGCCTCAAAAGTTCTCCTAGGTTCAACTTCTCAACCGCTATTCCTTCTCCATTCAACGTTCACCCCTTTTCTGCATCTGTAAACGCACATGTGCCTAAATATGGGGATAAAAAGTTCTTAGGTACCTATGCTATTGGGTGCTCTTGCTTTTCCAAAGGTGCTACTGCCTTGGCTCAGCTCAATATCCAGGTGCTCATCTCACACTCAAAGCCAGACTGGGATTTATTGCTCAGGTATCACAGACCCACATCTCTGACAGGCAGCACGCAATGCTCGGGAAAAGCAGAGACGCCGCATTACGAAACCAGGCCCCAGAGGCGTTTCCAACAGTGCAGTGTTGCTGTTCAGCTGGAGGAGGAGAGACAGGGATGACACACCACAGTAACAGGCCAAAAATGTGAACTTAAGAGGTGATAACATAATAAAACAAATTTGAAAAGTAACTGGCTGGTGCAAATAAACTTCATTGTTCTGTCTATTTTTAAAAGTTAAAAAGTGTCTTTCAATTTCTTTGTGGGTTAATAGTTCCAGACACCCTTAGTACTTGCCATTCCACATAATACCTAGCCTGTCACTTCAGTGAAATTCTAAATAACTGATTTCAACACACAGCTAATAGATATAAATGTGTTTTCTGATGATTTTTCTGTCAGATATGTTCATTCCTCTGAAATGAAAGCAACAGCAAAGAAAACATTTTAAACTTATTATATAGTTATGGTTTTAAAACTTCATTAAAACTGCTTTAAAACATGCCTCATTTTCCAGCACAAAAACATACATAAATTCTAAATTATGGCAATAACTTTCTGTTTATGAAACCTACATATTTTAAATTACACACATTTAATTAGGGAACTATTTATTGAATTCAAGAAGATAACAGTTTGGGATGTTTATCCATTAATTAGATGGGAAAAAATAAGTTGTTCACAGTCTTCTGAATATTGCTTCAAGATCACTTGAATTCATGCTTTTTCCATATATTCAATATAGCAGCTTAAAACAAACATCAGAACTTGAAAGACATTTACAAAGAATTCATATGAAGAATTTAGTATACAATAGCATGTGCAGTGTGTTCTGCAGATGAGTATTCACTGGTTACTCCTAAACTTGAGCTAAAAGGCCCTGATGTAGATGATTTGTGGGTGAAATTGCAGCATACATCATAGAAAATTACAATATTAGTAATGCTAATGATGATGCAAATATTATTAATACTTATGCAATGATTTTGATTCTCCACTGGTTACCAAAACAATCATTTGGAATCCAAATGTTATCTGATTCCTTTTATGTTCACTAAGCTGGAGCACTAAAATCCCTCTCACAATTTCCTCCACTTCTCAGATAAAAAAAGAATATTTGGCTAGGATACTTCCCAGAATGGCCTGATTCTCTCAGAAGCAGGAACAGTCACACTCGTGAACAAGTCTTGATCTCTTCTTTTGAGAGCAAAAGCTGGTGCACTGAACTCAGAACCATCCAATAATGCTAAAAATACCTTTGCATTGAGTCAAAAGTGAAAGCTGGTTTTACAAAACAGCTTATCAACTCCCTTCATGCTTTATGCTGCAAATTCTTTCCCATACCTGCATGGCCCACACCTGCAAATACAAAAATACTGTTCCTCATTGTTTGGCATCTGTTCTACTGCAGGGCAGTGCTTCACACAGATCATCACTTTGCATATAATTTAGTCTGTTTGCAAGTAGTTACATGTAAGTGACTACAGATTTACTGGAAAATCACCATCTGCTCACTCAGGCATCGATTGAAAGTGGCTATCTGCTTCTGAAGGCACCTAAATATATTTTATGTCAGTGACTAGCCCTCTAAATCATTTATATGCAATGAAAATTTGATAAATTCTTGGCTACATATGTGCACTGATGGATATCTATTTAGAGTTGTACCCTCTCACAGACATCAAAAATAGGGTAGCTAAAATACAAGACAGTCTCTGTACTTGTAAAGGAAGACAAACAACTATCAAACTGAATCACTGTCCCCCTGAGATAGCTAAGTGAGATAACTACTGTAACTATTTGTGCTTTATGCAAAAGCCATTATTTCAAATATAATTCCATTATTGGAACAAATTGTTCTTGTTTAAGAAGTCTGAAAGAAGGCAACTTTCTCCTGCATCATTAATGAAGGAACATCTAAACCTGTAAGATTTTGTATGAGAAAGAGTAATAAAAACAGAACATAAGAACATGAATTAGAAAATTCTAATATACAATTTCATAGACAAATAATGTTTTACAAGATATCTACAATACACGACAAACACAACAGCATATAAGTAATTGTGTTCTTAATAGAGTTTCCTATCAAGAAACTCCAATATATAAACAGCAAAGAGATTCCTTCAGAATACTGGGGGTCAACATTTCAAACAAGTTATGAATTTTAAGGAATATGTAATATTGCTACACCAGAGTATATTCTGAAAATCTAAATCAGCACAGGTCAAAGCACATCCTAATTCTGCAATGCCTGATCTCCCACCCCTCCCAAGCCTTGCACTGCCCAGAGCATCACGACAATTATTTCCATCCTTTTACCTGACACTTATATCTGCAGTACTTGAGCATTTCACAGAGGCAGTGCTCCTAGAAGTCAAGTGGTCTGATCATTTCTACTTCTTAAAAATTACTAATATCTACAAATTTAGCTGGTTTTAAGAAAGTGGTTTAACTTGTCCCTAGTAATTTTGAGAGTGCTACCCACACAGCTTGCTGCCAGGGAGTAATTTCTGAGAGCACTTTGCAGTATGCAGAACCATTTTTGGACTCATCCCTTTGACTGCCATTATGTGGAAGGGTGAAAATGCCAACTTTCCCTTTCTTTGGACATCTCAACCATTTGACTTGGATTTTCTGCATATGTCAAGAAGCATATGTTCTGAAAAAAATGCAAAAAATATTCAATTGGAAACAGAAGGATGAAATACTAGGTTTTATTTTACCTTATTTATTTTACGATATTTATTTTACCATATTTATTTTACTTTTAGGACCACTGGGGGTAACTACTCTTTTTTTCAGGTCACATTGTATCCTTATGTAGTTGGTCATGGTGATTCCTAAGCAAAATCACCATTGGAGAACAAAGAAATAGCCTGTAATCCTGTTACTTTTATCATAACACTTATTAAAAAAACAAAGCAAATAAAGTGAAAATTAAATTTGCTCTGATAATTCTATTTCCCAAACTTTAAAGTGCACTGGAGCCCCTGAAAACCCCAGGCAATCTATCACACGATGCAGCACTGTGTCACCACGAGTCATTGGCAAGGTTGGAGGCCCACAGCCCTGACTTCTAAGCCTTAGAAACTGAGGAGAAACTGAAAGTCATTACAGGAATCATTTATCATTATAATCCTTCAGCACATACAGTTTCTTTCTCAGAAAAAGACAGTGTAAACTGGAATATATTGTTATTAAAAATAAAATGAAATGAAAAAAATAAAATCGTTCTTGTTAAGATTTAGCTACTTCTCTCCTGACAAAGAAAACCACTGACATTTTCTTTGGATTTTTATTTTAATATGTAAATGCCAGTGTCAATTCACCTAAAAGACTGTAAATAAGATTGCTATAAGGAAAGCTGATGCATTTTTAACTGAGATCTGTTCCATCACATTAATGACAACATTATCTCTTAAAGAAGAGCAGAGAGAAAGACAAACCATGTCCTTTCCTCTGCTGGAACTTCAAATACAAATACTTTGCATTTTGCTTTCGTTGTCTCAGGCTGAAAGAGCTGAGTTTTCACTCAGGAGCTTTGCTAAGAATTACTCTTTGTCTGATTATCATTTAACTCAGTTGATGTTTCGGGTTTGATCTGGATATATTTCAAAGTGCATTTACTAAAGAAGAATATTAAACCACTTAGTTCTTGCTTGAGGCTGAAAAATCTAATGATTTTTTCAAGCATTCTTCTTATATAAAATCACCACCGCCAGCTGTGTTTTAAGAAGCAGTAAAATGGTGATAAATGTACTGTCAGTAAAATTTTATGAGATGCAGGGAATTTCTATGAAAACAATTTTAAATCTGTTCAACAGGGGAAAAAATTTTGATGGCTCTTCCCTGAATCTTCAGTTTTAAATGGTTAAAGAAAATCTTGTTGGTTCATTTCACATCATTTAAAAACATAATATTTAAAAAACACTATAATTTTCCCATGTTTGATTTCCAAATGTTCTTCAAGATCAAGAAATATGATACAGCAAAGAGAGAATGGCAATGATTCAATTTCTCTCTCATAGAGAAAAATGTGAAATTGCTTTGGGGATTTCTGTCAGTTCTGGGGTATGAATACATCCATTTGTGTACAATTCAAGACATGGAAAGCTTCAACCAGTTACTTTCTACTTTTCAGAATTCTGAACAAATTAAAAGTGGTGGAGCAAAATTAATTTTTCACCTACGTTCAGCAAATCCGCTTTTGTTCCTTTTTCTCAAGAACGGATCTTTGTTACCAGGAAGGCATTAATATAGTAAAATTGCCATCAGAAAGTATGTTGCAACATGTACTACAAGTCACCATCAGTCCTTTAAAAAAAGGTAACCATTAACTCTCAACAATGAAGTATTAAATGCAGAAAGGTTTCCTGCATGACCTTCATGTTCAATCAAGAGTTGAAGCACTGCTCCCTTGATACACAGGACTTAGGGGTGAGGGTAGTGCTTTCCTCTAAGGAGAAGCAACAGGAAGGAAACATTTTAGATGGTCCTAGAAATTACAGACCACCAGGCATTGCTCCATCATCCATCCTGTCAGGAAGTGGCAGGTACTCACCAGTGCCTCATCATTTGTCTGCAGCACAAACTCATTCCACACATAGTTTGTGTTTCTTTAGCCTGCTTTTGCTACCATCGGTGCAGCAGACTATATTCTTAAAAAGTGAAATATAAGCTACCCTACTCCCTCTTCTCCTCATCCAGTGGAATCTTCTTCTCAAGGAGAGATGAAAATAAGCAACCCTCACTTGAGGGAGGCTTGATGCCTCACTAGATGTGACTGGAGAAGCAGGCCCTACTGAGGTAGGGCAGCACTTTTCTGGGATAAACATCCTTGTTCTGGTTTCTGGAGATAAGCACAACACAGCACAGCATAAGTGCAGGAATGAGGTCTAGAAGCAGGCATGGGCTGCCAACAAGACCACCAAAGACCCCCAATGCCCTCCAACCCATCTCCAGAAGAATGAACAGCATATGACAACTAATTTGCATAGAAAGTGAGAAACTTAGCTCCAAAACAGGCAAAAATTATCAATAAAAACACACCCTCACAAAACCCAGGCACACATGTGATCCAGGAGCCTGGACAACCCATCAGCAGCCCTGAAAATTTCCCAGAATGGATAGTCCAGAAATTCCCTGGTTGTTCCAGTGCTGCCCTATCCTTCTAGTGAAGGAGCTTTTCCAAGTGTTCATTCTGAATTTCAGTGTGAGCAGCAGCAGTGGACAGTGAACATCTTCACAAGTATCACCCATAATTCACACATTCCTGAGGAATATCTTTGGAAAAAATAGGTTTTTTTCTAAGCAGTCTCCATAGCCAAACTTATTTCTGGAAGTGGTCTCTCACTCATTATAACTCTCAAGTTATACCTGGGTATCATCCAGGCAAGTATCAGACCAATAGCATACCACAGAACAATCTTTCAATTTAACTGAATTCTAGAGAGTTCCATTCCTAGAACCATTTCCCAGAACTGCTTTCATTCATCAACAGGGGCTGTCTCTCCATACTAACACTCTTTTTCTTGATGCCTCACCCAGAATTCAATCACTTGAATTGCCCTGCATGACTTTGTGGCAGCAATTGATCCAACTGTTACAGGGGCTCTTATCTTTCCTCACCCCAAAACATTAAAATATGTAATTGCTACTTGTTCATGAAAAGCCTCTTTTACCACAACATCCGAGACCCTACAGGAATCTGCTGCACTCCTCTTCTGAACACCTCTGTGAGATCGTATGGTAACGTTTCACATAACCGCCAACCAAAAATGCACTGATGACACCTCTACAAGATAGCTCTTTTCCCACTGATGCAACCAAAGCCTACCTCAAATGTCCCAGCAGTGCCTCTGTAAGACTGGCATCAGCTTAAAGAAAAGGCAGCTCTTGCCTCATTGCACTTACGTTCAGCAACAGGGTTAGAAAGAAGGGCAGACCAGGATTCAATGCTTCCCACTTTCTTTTGTCCTGTTTAACGTCGCATCAATAGCGCTAAAAATATGCTGCTAGGTGCAGGCACCAAGTTTATTCCCTCCTCCTCCTTCTGGGTGACTGCTTGCTGAAGTAATCCATGCATCCACACAGTTAGGCAGGAATGCAGCTCTTGGTATGCAAGAGGAAATGCTGATCTGGCTGGAGCTCTGCCTTGGTCACTTACCTATACATGTACAGCAAGATGCAATTGCCTCCATGTTAGGATCTTACCAGTTTCTTGCAGTAGCAACTACAAAGCCTCAGTCCTGATCTACTAAGCTCTGGGTTATTTGAAAGTGGCTTTTATGAAGCAATCCTTTTTGCCAAAGCTGCTGTAATGTGGGACAAAGTAGAACAAAATGCCTTAAGTGTGTCAACTCACCCACCTGAACTCAGCTACATGACAAAATCTCCCAGAAGATGTCACACACACCTTCCACAGCAAGAACTAAAACTTTTCTCTTAGATAGACAGGAATCATTTAAATGTATACACATATAAAACCTTCTCTGACTCTATACTTCTGTGTTTATTTAATTTCATATGCCATGAGATGAGCGTGATACCCAAACTTCAGCACCAAATTATCAAATTGAAGAAAGGATTCAGGCAGGAAATGTATTTTTAGGAGTTTGCTTTCTTCACTGGTTTACTTTGCACCTTGACTTTTCTTCTCCTGTCTGCTGTAAGAACACACCTACCCACAAAAGAGACTTAAACTCACTTCACCTCTCACCTTTACTGTCTCACCTGAATGTGAATTGGCAGTCTGGCAGTCAGCAGCCTGCCCTCTGTTAGGGGAGAGAACTGGCAGAGGAGGAGGGGTTTGTGTCGGGCCTCCGTGCATGTGCCACCGGCTTGCTCAGAGCATGTAACCTGCTGAAGCACCGGTATGTTCTGCACTCCGGGCTGTATCACTGTGCTTCTCCCCCTCGGAATGCCTGCCATCCTCACACACTGTGATCCTCACCTCCTCTCTCCCAGGAGAAAGATGTGACCTCAGCAGAGCTGTTCTCTGCTCCTACACCACCATCCTGGCTAGATGTGTACAAGGGTGGAGACCCTGAGCTCTGCACAGACACCAGATACCTGACACACAAGGAACCTACAGACCTGCCCCTCTCACAGACTCCAACTCAAGTTGCTTCCCTGGAGCAGCAATCATATCCCTCCCACCTCGACCTTTCCAGGCTCGCTCCCCCCACCAGGAGGAGCGGTTCAGGGGCTGGTGTGTCACACAGGCATAAGTTTGGTTCATCTCCAAGGCCACAAACATATGCAGCTATTCTGTTGTTACTCAACCACGGAGATTTCTGCTGTTGCCAAAGATGATGCCATTGTCTAGGCGTTTGACTCCCTGTATCTGCACAAAGAAACACTCGCTCTTCCCTTGGCTCCTCTTCCTTCCCTCTGGTGATCCACTGAGGCTTTACCACACCTCTCTGGCTGCAGCCACCACCAGGCAGCCAGCAGGACCTTCCTGGTGCATGCCCAGAGGGAGCATGTCAGAGCACTGGCCATGGGTCCTGCTCCTGGCAAAGAAGCGACAGCCTAAGCCCAAAGGGAGTGCTGCCATCTCTAGCTCTCTGACACCAGCCCTCACAGCACAAGAGCGAGGGTGACCTAGCAGAAGAGCTCTCCGTGGAGGCATGGCTGTACCCAGCGCTTCCTGCCCTGCCTCCACCCAGCTCTCTTATCTTCTGCTCTTCAAACAACCCTTCCCATCTCATGCTCGCTTCTCACCTGGTTTACATGTCATTAAATCAACAACAAAACCTGCAAGCAGGACCTGCTATCACCTCGTAAGTCACCATCCTCCATTCTGTCTGGGCTCCCTTAGGTGGCAAACTTCAGGAAACAGGCTGCCTTCTTCAAGGAATCTCTGCTTCCCACACTTCCCATGGAGAAGACCTGATATTGACAGGACTCTTGATGTTGCTACCAGAGTACAAAGATTAATCATTGTTTCGCTTGGGTGGGCTTGATCCGAATTGCCTTGCTCTGTATAAGCTGTATCCACACACTGTGAAAAGCAAGTGCTAATTCTCTGAATGAGATCCTGCAACCCTCTCATTCAAAACCTAACCTTAATGCCACTTCAAGGAGTGCATGGCACTCTTTCTGATTCATATATCCATTTGGTTGATTTATTTTCTCTATAGACCTGTTCTTTATTGCTACTCCATGTAAGAAGAAAGTAAAGAAAAACCCTTATAATGCAAACTAATGTACAAAGATTAAATGTTCCCTGTTAAACATACCAATGTAAACATCTTAAATGCAATAGTTTATGTGTTGTTTTTCATGGGGAGAGAATAGATCAACTAGGAAAGAGACAAGTGTGAAATATAATTAAAATAAAATAAGGCAATATGCATTAAGGCATGAGGACTTTGAAAACAGACTATTTTGAGCTGAGTCATCATTTCAGTAGGGAAACTCTAGAATTACTGTGTCCTTCTGAGCTATCAAAGCTATGAAAAGGAAAATTATGTCCATCTACTTAGTCCAATCTATTTCATAGTGAGTCATTCTATTTTCCCTTCATAAAATGGGCCCTCCATTATCTTCCATTCCCACAGTCAGCTCCACACAAAGACTCTCTTCAGGATTCTGGCTGCTGAAGAGTCTTCCTCCAGGAAGCAAGGACAAGAATTCTTTAACAATAAATTTCACAAATATTACGTGAAATAGCCTGAAGTGGTAGAGAATTTTATATTATTTATCTCATCCTCAGTAAGTGGTGAATGTAAAGGTACGATACCACTTCATAAACCTGTCTGTGAGGTTGTCTTCTATGTTAGACTCTGAGCATGAACTGGTCTCTATTTGATTGACATGCTACAATCAGAATATTTTCAGAATGACGTAGACTTTGTTCTTTTGAAAATAGCTAGAAAATATTTGTAACAAGGCATACAAATCCAAGATTGGTCTCACACACATAAATACATATAGGTCACAGAACTACAACATTACAGAAATAACTGAGATGCGCTGGGATAGCTCACATGGCAATAGTGCTGTGAGGGACACAGGCTCTTCAGAAAGGCAGAGAAAAGAAGACAGAATCTCTGTGTGAAGCAGCAGCTAAAATGTGGAGAACTTTTGCACAGGTTGAACAACAGGGCTGGGTGAGTGCTTGTGCATCAGGACAGAGGAGAGGTCAGTGAGGGTGATACCACAGTGGGACTGGGCTATAGACAGCACAGAAGGAGTGAGGAAGTGGGCAGTGCTCCTCACAACAATTTCTTTAAACAACTCAGGGAAGTATCTGGACTCCACACCCTGTTTGTTTGGGGTTTTTCACATGAGCCTTAAGCTTTTGTAACACCTGCAGAGAACAAAATGGCAAGGCACAAGCACTGCAGACTGTCTGCAGGGTGTCAAGGACTGCTTCTTGATTCAGGCACAGGATGGGCCAGCCAGTGTCACACACAGCTGGATCTGTTATTCATAAACGAGGGAGAAGTGGCTGTGGACGTTATACTCAGTGGCAAGCTTGGCTGTAGTGACTGTGAAACAGTGAGGCGTAAGACCTTGTGGGGAGCTGAGGAAGACAAGTACCAAACACACACCCTGGGCTTTAGGAAAACTGACTTCAGCCTATCCAGGAGCTGGTAAGTGGGATACTGTAGAAGGCAGCTTGGAAACACAGGGAGCTTGGGAAAGCCATCATGTCCTTGAAAACAACCTCTTACACATGCAAGACTGTTCATGATTCAGGAATACAAGCAGACTTATCAGGACACCAGTGTGGCTAAACAGAGAGTTTGTAACTGAGCTGAAGTGCAAAAAGGCAGCACAGGAGGTAGAAGCAGAATATGAAATAGTTTATGTATTTGCTCTACTGAAGTTAAATATGTGAACAGACATCAAAAATAGCATGTACAAATAGTATCTGTACCACAGATTGACACTGCTACCATGCAGTCAGTTGACCTGACCTGCACGTAACAAAGAGACAAGGGCAGAATCAATAAAAATCCAGGAAATACAAAACTAGGGAAAAAATGTGGGGGCAAACGGAAATCAATCTAGCAAACAGAAAGAAAGGCTAATTAAGACTAAACAGGCAGAGATAGTTTGAGGTGGTATGTAGAGGAGGCTGGGGCTCAGCTGGAAGGGGACAGGGAAAGGGCTGGGAGAACTGGTGTAGAGCTGAGGCATTCCTCCACTGAACAGAGTGCTGAGAAACACACTGAGCCAAGGCATGGGTATCCCCCTCACTGAGCATGCACAGGAATGTGACCTGCCACTGCCAAAGGACACTCTCAGCTCAGCGTGTTGGGAGGATTTAGTTTTGAAACTACTGAACAGTGTGTGACCTGACGTGGGTGTTAGCACGGCTCCCATCAGTGGGGTCCCTGTTTGCTCCAGTTTGCTATTCTTAAAATTAGTAAATGATGCACACAGAGAAGGTCATCAGCAGATCATTAGTGGTCCAAATGAAGCCCTCTGCATTTTGGAAAAGCCTTACTTAAGGTTGGCTGCTCAATTCTTTGTGCATGAGGATATGGTCTGCAATTAGATAAACATACTGGCTGATTACGTGGCTATATATTTTCTCTATGCATGAGCTGGAACAAAATTTCAAAGGTTTCCTTGGTAACCTTCCCTGAAGATTAAGTGGATTTTATACTTGTTTTTAATTTTGATGAGTTTTCCTCATATTTTATATATCAACCACAAATTGAAAATGAGGTCACTGTCTAAAGAATTAATTAATTAATGAGAAAATGAACAATTAAAACAATAAATAATATTCCCACTAGAACTTAATGCTGAAGCTTTAGCAATGCTCTTTCAGATATTACTCTTTAGATAAACACTGCTTTTTTAAAGAAAAATACTGTAAGACCAGGTCATTACTTTCAGTTTCATTGCTTTCCCTATTTCCTACCCAAGGCACCTTGCCTTGGTGAAGTTGTATTTAAAACTGTTAACTAACACACAAGCTTGCCAAAACTCACTTAACTGAGGCTAGTAGAGGCCAATATTGTGATTAAACAGGAGTAAAAGTTGGCCCACTACGAAACAAAATCAATGCAACACCACCACTTAAGTGCTAAAAAATTCAGTGCTAATTTTTTTCTTAGCAAGAGGGATGACCACTTTTCTTGACAGCTTTGCAAAGCCAAGAATAAACTGCCCTTTTTGTGATATCAAGAAAAAAACCTCATTAACGCAAGGCAAATTATAAATTGCATTGCAAGCCTCAGCTAATTAGGAATAAGCTAATTGTTTTGACTGTTTTCACTTTCTCTTAATAATTTGTTTTGGTCACACCTCTTTTCAGTAAGTTTCAGACTCACTCCAGACACAAAAAATTTCTTCTGCTGTTTACTGATCTAAAGTTATGGAACATAATGTGCAAAGATACTAAATCGTCCCTTAAGAAAAATACAAGAAAACCACAGACATTAGTTATCAGTTTGGGTTATGATAACAAATTGAAGTTTAACTAGATTTCAGTTTTTGCATTTCACATGCACACAAAATGCATTCACAAATTTCCATGATTCCCACAGAAATGTATTGTCATAATTAATTTAACATACATGAATGAAGTTTTAATCTTCAAGGTCAGTGGTTAAAGGAAGTCAGAAAATACTCCTATAAAGTACCACAGATGATTTCCTTTTCCTGCTTATAATAACAATTTAAAAAATTTTAAATATCAACATTTCTCAACATATCTTACCATTTGCTTTTCGTCTAAAGCTTCTCTTCCTGAGGCTTTGCTTTCATGTTTTCCTAACTCCATTTCCCAGGGGAATAAAAATCAGCTAATATCCTGAGCAGAAGTGATTCAACCTGACTACATGTTAGATATCCCTGTACTTTTGGAGTCGGGACAGAAAAGTATCAGGAGCGCTGTGGTGATTTCTGGTCAGCGTGTGTTTCCATTTATAGCCATCGAAAATCCACAAATAGAAGCGTGGAGAGAGGACAGACAGCTGCCTCTGATAACAATAAACATTGGTTTGGGATCACAGCAAATTTTGGTTACCAGCCCCATTCACTCTCTCCTTGTTCCCCTCTATCCCAAAAGCTCATACTGAAAAAGTCCATGAAAATTAATAGCTATGTCTCAGTAGCACTAACTTGAGTTCACAGAGATTATTAAGCAAATAAAATGACAAATATAATTCACTGGCACCACATGTTGCTATGTAGAGATGAAAGCATATAGAAAAATACTTTAAAACAGCACTTTACCATAACTATTGGTCTTTCCCTGTTGAGTGTTTGGGACTGAGCTATCCCCATATTCCCTCATGCAGAGTGTACTCTCCTTTCCTAGTATCAGAACATGACACCTTGCACTTTTGGAATGCAGAAAGAATTGCTAAACTTCCAGCAGGCACTGTGAATAAATGACGAGTGAACAACTAAAATGGAGCTGACAGCCATACGAGGGTGGTTGTGGAGTCTGTTAGCTGACTGCTGAAGAATAACCTGGCTCTGGTTCACAACGATAAAGTCAGGAGGCCAATATTAGAAACTGCAGTGCTGGAGGAACCTCTCAGTGGCTCTGCTGAGGATGCCAAGGTTTACAACACACTCTTCTGCTGCCACATCAACTGGGATCATGTTGTCTAAGGTGTGATTCACACACAAGGCTGGCTCTGCCTTTACCAGCAAGGGAAGGGGACGCAGGAAGGCACAGAGCAACAGAGAAAATGTTTCCTACTGTTAAACAAGAACATGCTCTCTGGTGATCTGTGGTTCATTAGCGAGGCTGTAAAGCTGGCTGTTTAAGCATCTCACTAAATCCCTCGTAAACACACATCCTCTCCACCTCTTCCTGTCAACACACCAGTAAAAGAATACCCTCACAAAATAAAAAAATAAGTAGATGGGATAAATTAATAAATAAATATTGAACCCTTTTTTATCTACCATTTTTCAACAGCCCAAACTAGGCACAGTCCTTTATGCATGTTTCTTGATAGATGCTATACTCACGTGATCTTTAGAGCCTTGGATAGGAAGAAAAGGTAGCCAGCCATCTCCCAACAGTCTACATACATTACATATGAAAAGTTGATAAAAAACCCCCTAATCTTAGACTGTTCCTGTTCTGAAAATTCTTCAGAACAACGAACAAGTTAGTTCAGTGACAATTGTTTTTCTTTAGTCTTTCTTTCACCTGTGTAAGACAGCCAGCAGAAGAGTAAATATGGCAAGGCAAATGCAAAGAACCAGTCAAATCTGCAAGGGCTGCTGTAGCAGAGGGAATAAATATGAGCTTGATGTCATGAAGTAAAAGTACACCCCACTCTGTCTCCTGGAAATGCTGGGATAAAAGGAGCAAGAGTAAGTGACGTAAGAGCCAGAGGAAAGCTGCAGTTCTCCACTCTTCAGTGGGAAGGCAAACAGTAATCAATTCATATCTCCATAATCATTTCTGAGGCTGAAACTTATCCCTGTGGCAAGGGATTTCACAACGTCTTTGCACCACTTAAAGACCTCAAAGGAGGTCTTCAGTGGGACACAAACAGCAGCTTGCACTATGCTGCTGCTGACATTACGGACCATTCCTGCGGCGCAGGTGAAGAACCTGAAGCCCCTCCACTCCCATTAATCTGTCCATCTGCAATGGTTTTAAATGACAGACAAGGACAGGAGCACCTCAGCTGGGCACATTCAGCTGCATCTGCTCGATGCCCTCCCAGCCTTGTCCCACTGCTAGCTGGGAGACCCTGGATGTCAGCAGGCTTCCAAACAGTGGCTCCCAGGGGAGTCACTTCCTCCTTGGGCTGGGGAACAGAGATCCGTGTCGGTAAAAGAGCAGGCTCTCAGTGGTGCAATAAACCAGCAATGCAGGACTCGAGACATTTATAAGCAAGTAATGGCAGATTTTTATCTGGTGTTTATGCTGCACGTAACTTAACACTCATCCTAACTACCCTAAAACTTAATCTTCAATCATGCTTATAGTCTTTACTTGCAGGGTCTAATACTGTTTTCGTGAGTCAGCTCACCCTCTGATATCAAAGACAATCACTACAGAAAGACACAAGGAATTGACTATGGAGTGAACTGTACTCAATAATTTTAACATAAGATAGTGGTGAAAGTATGTAGTTCCACAAGTGGGTTTTCCATTAATGTTCTTGTAAGAGCATCTAACAGCATTCACTTGAGAATCTCCACTTCTCATGAATGGAAATTTACATTCTGGATGCATCATGCTGCTGACCGTGCAACTGCAAGGCAGTTGGAGCAAACTGCATTGGAGATGGGAACATGAAAAAAAGGCTATGAATGCAAGAGAGTAGGACACCAAACTTCATGCCATCACATTAACCAAGGAGCCCTGAAAACACTGGATGCAGGGCTCTTCGGTAGCCTGAATGCTATTACATAAGGACCCTGGAGATAGCATAGAAAAGCTGACATCACCTTATTATCTACCACACCTTGCTCAGCATGACATTTCATCAATAAACCTGAGGAAAGATCATGATCCTAACCATCTGAGAATTTGGTTTTATATAATCACGAGAGTAATTTCTTATTCCTAAGAGAAATAATTGTTATTCTACTCCAAGGACTTTCTGAGACACTGTTAGTAACTGTGTATTTCCTGTTTTACTTCACAAGGGGAAACATAGCAAACAGGTGCTAAGTAAAAAGCATGTTCTAGACATTGCCTAAATTTCTGTCCTATTTCCAATTGCTTCTTTTTATTACGGTCACTTGTCTCTTGACACCTGTTTCTCTTCTCAGAGCAGGACCTAACGAGAGGCCAAGAGAAGACATTGATAGAGGAGAGGGCTGTGGGCTTTCTTGTAAGGTGCAAGTGCTTAATATCCCAAATAACAGTATTGTATAAATAAGGCATTTAAGCAGATGTATTTTCTGTGCTCATTTCATCTGCTGTTCTTGGAGAAGGAAGCGAGTATCATGATGCTTGTGTGTCATTCTCAGCTGTGTTTTCACTTTTGTGGCTCCTGCAGTTCTTTAAATTTGCACATTTTCACTTTCAGCCTGGCTCAGCAGTAGCCCAGAGCTGCCAGCCAGTGGCATGTCACACATCTGCACTGCTGCTCTCCTAAGCCCATAGCTTTTATTTGCTCAGCATCAGACAGATCATAAGAATCCAACACAAGTATTAATTCTGTCCCTGATGTGGTGAATTATGCTATACTCAGTTGAAAACCATCTACTTAAGTCACATATACCAGTTAAAAGCCTGAACACTAATACAGCAATTACTCTCACAGTGATTTTTAAAGCTCTGATGTGGAGAGAGTTTCTGTCCCACACTTAAATCAAAAAAGTTGAAAGGAACAAGAACCACAAACTCAGTAGGCTGCCCCACTACCTGTAACTGCCAGTCCAGCAGATGGCACAAGTTGAGCTTTCCAGGTTATTTCTGGTGCTCACCCTTCTCTCAGCCCCACCGTGCCCTGCCAGCAAGCATCCCCTATGTCACCCCAGGTCACATGCACCCAAGGTCACTTGCACACGCCTGGAAACAACAGGACCCCGGCAGCATTTCCAGCTGGTATTCCAAGGCAGGATCCCTGCAGAAATGAAGAGCATGACGGAGCTACCGAGACAGCATACGAAGCAGGCTTACCTTCCAGGCAGCCAGGAGCCAAAGGGGGGAAGCTGATCCTTAAGAGAGATGGGTCCACATTCCTGCCACAGCACCCGACAGCTGCTGTTGTCACTCCCTGGTCCACCCCGCTGGCTCTGCAAACACTCACAGAGCAGGAGATAGCAGGCGTGGAGAAAGGAAAACAGCACAGGCACCACAAGTCTCTGCTTTGCATGTGAGGAACCAGAGTCCTACATGTCATGTACAGGGAGCAGGAGGCTCCGTGACAAATATTCTCCAAAGGGAGAAGTTTGCATGTGTTTGAGGATGAAAACAAAGAAGGTTATTTCAACATTACAATAAATTGTTTCCAAGAACTTTTCTGACATGGCAGTCCATGGAAGCTGTACGTGCGCTCTTCTCGTTGCAGGTCTTTTAAGTCAATTGTTTTGAAGTGGACTATCCTTGTGCTGGCAAGGTCCTACATCTACTGTCCTCCAGGGTTACCGATAGGAGTGGAACAACAGACCTCTTTTCTGTCAGATATCCACTGCTTCAGCTATATACTGAATTGTCCCTGAATATTACTGCTATATCCTAGCAAACCAAATTATTCTGAGCTGTAAAACATACTTCAATAGATTAGTCATACACACACAAAAAAATCTTCCCTCCCATATTGATTGGTACTGTTTGCCATGCCTTCCTCCACAACGATGGATGTAACAACGATGGGATGGGGCTAATGAAACACATTAGTAAAGCATTAAATACCTTCATAGCTATCTTTTAAATGACGTGGCAGCTGAGAAAGAGGAGAAGCCCGTTCCCCACAGAAAACAAGGGACTGCTCCATAGCCAGGCAGTGGCTTTTTCTAGTCACCTCCCAGGTCAGCAGGAAACGAGAGCACAGGATACGAGCTGTCATTAACAGACCAACTCCCACTGAGCCTCTCCACCTTCTGTCTCTGCCCATTCTTATCAAACAGCCAAACCTCAAAAGAGACATTACTCAGTGCTGATAAGGACACCAGCATCTGACCTTTACCTCTGCCCCTCTTTTGCAGAACAAAAGCAAAACATAATCAACTGCCACTGACTTTTTTTTCTTAATTGAAGCTTGAATAAGCATAGGCTTTGACCGATATATTTTGTAGAGCTGCATGTCCATAGAGTGTTACTACCATAAGTTTATACTCACAGCAAAATTCTCAACACTGCAATATGAAATTTGCCTTGAAAATCAGCCGAAAAGGACAGACAAAGATCTCAGTGTTTAAAAGTTATCTGAATGGCGACAGCATTTGGTTAAAAGTTTGTCATTTTGATAGCAAATGTTTTGATTTTCAAGGTCTAATGAAGAATCTAAAACAAACACTTGTGCATGGGAACTAAAAAGGAGGAAAACACCAACTTCTCAACAGAACTCTTACTTTTGTTTTACTAGCTTTCAACTACAACTTGTTCTGCAACCTAGGGCTGGTTTAGAACAGCTGAATGAGTTTGGAGGGTTTTTGCAGTCTAGTAAGACACAATAAGGCAGTAGTAAACCATACATTACTAGCTAGAGTGCCAAAGCATTTGCGGATTCTGAGATTGATATTTTTGCAACATGCATTGATCAAACATTGTCACAGTGGAAGAACCCTGTTTTGGAGGAAGAAAAGAGATGGGAAGCAAATATTTTAAATATTATATCATTTATCAATATCATTTAAGCCTATGCTTATGCACATTATACAGTCTTTAATATTAAATTCACAGCAGATTCTAAGATAATGTTCATTTTGCAAATGAATGAAGTTAGCTTAATATTCCTATTGCTATCTTCAATTAAAATGCAGATGTACAAGATAATAAAACCAAAGTGGATGCCATTGACTTGATATCATAGTGTTAGTGCAAATCTATCTTTCCAAAATAAAATATCCCTTTTGTTAGTAGGAGATATTTTTCTCTTTGTGAGAGCCATCCCCTCCTGGGAACTTTCTAATTCTGTAAAAGGCAGCTACCAGCATTCATTGAAGTTATATATGAATGATCACCTGAGAAATCTTTCTCAAAAATGTGAATAAAAGATGAGGATTTACCATATCACTGCGCTGTGCTATATTACATTTACAGGAAAATAAACTGTATAAACACCATAAACATCATAAAAACCATCAATGCACACTTTATGTACATGAAAAGAAAGTCATGGCATTCAAGTCTAGCAGGGCCAGACCCCACCTCTGAGTTAAGGCAGCACTGTGGAACCCGAAAAAAGGAACAGTCCCAAAAGGTTCTTCTTAAACAGCTTAAAATGCATTAGAAACCTGAACAGCAGTGAAGAGAACTAAAGAATTGAAAACTGTTGTACAGGACAATTTGCTCTTAAATGTTCACCTCACACATACACACACACATATAAATACATGAAATACAGGCATACTGCAGTAAAGCAAATTAAAAGTGTTCTGCTTATATGCAAGTCAGGAAAAAAATTAAGTTCCAGACAGTTCCTCAAGCATAAGAAATTGTTTCTCAGTTCACTCTCAGGTACATAGTTGCATAAGGTGCCTCCTGCATTTGGATCTAATAAAATACAACTTACAGCTCCTGTTCAAATCTGATATACATTCACATTACTGATATAACTGGATAAACTCTTCTTTATTACATTAGAATGAGATACAGAATTCCAACACAAATAACATTTCTCAATGGGTAAAAAACCAGCACTATTAAAAGACAGAATTTTTTTTTTAATTCTCATAGAAAATGACATTAAAAGGGACAAATCATAGGAACCTGGGGGGAGACAGAACGATGAGCTGTATAGACAAAACATGGACACAAGATTTAAAAAATCCCACCAAACTATACAATAGCGTTCAGTGTGTTTCCAAATGGTTAAAGTACCTTCTGAATAAAAATCACCTGGTTTTTTCTCCATTACATTTAGGTGCTGCAAGGTACCTTTACAAGTGGCTACTGAAACGTGGTGACATTCACATAACTTGACCCAGTGCATTTAATTTCAGGTTCTCAAGTTCTTGCTGAAGGAAAGTTCAAGGCAAAGAAATACAAACAGGGTTCTCCTCCCACAGCTCAAATCCATCCTCCATGTAATGGTTTTCACTACAAATAAGGCATAGCGGTTCAAGTACTACATTAAATGTAATCAAACAATGGGAAAGAAAACCACCCATGAACTCCTTCCAGAAAAGTACTTCATTAGGGAGGATAAAAAGCACTGCTCAGACAGTCTGAATAGGCATGGCCTTCTGCGCTGTCAGGCTCCTCAGGCTCAAAGTCATCAGGGTCTGGGGGCAACTGCTCCGCATCTTCATCAGAAGTGGAAGGGCGCGTGAGGATTATCCGAGGTATCTTCAGCAAGATGCGAAAGATTTCAGAGAAAAGAATCAGATCAAAAGCAGGGAAGTGTTTAAAGGGAATATTTTAAAGGGACAGGGGAAACAGGTGATGAGAAAAACATGTGAGAGGTGCAACATCATAGAGAATCATAGAATGTTTAGGTTGGAAAAGACCTTTAAAATCGTCAAGTCCAACTACTAACCCAGCACTGCCAAGTCCACCACTAAACCATGTCCCTGAGTGCCACAACTACATATCTTTTAAATACCTCCAGGGATGGTGACTCACACTTCCCTGGGCAGTGTGTTCCAATGCTTGAACCCCTTTCTATAGACTTTTTATCTAATATCCAATAGAAACCTACCCTGGCACAACTTCAGACCATTTCCTCTTGCCCTGTCACTTTTTAGATGGCAGAGGAGACTGACCCTCACCTTTTTACAATTTCCTTTCAGGAAGTTGTAGACAGCAATGAGGTCTCCTCTGAGCCTCCTTTTCTCCAGGCTAAACACCCCCAGCTCCCTCAGCTGCTCCTCACAGGACTTGCACTCCAGACCGTTCACCAGCTCCACTGCCCTGCTCTGGACACACTCCAGCCCCACAATGTCTTTCTTGTAGTGAGGGGCCCAGAGCTGGACACAGCACTCGAGGTGTGGCCTCACCAGGGCTGAATACAGAGGGACAATCCCTGCCCTGGTCCTTCTGGCCACACTATTGCTGATACAGGCCAGGATGCCACTGGCCTTCTTGGCCACCTGGGCACATACTGGCTCATAATCAGCCAGCTGAGCTCCAGCACCCCCAGGTCCTTTTCTACTGGGCAGCTTTCCAGCCTCTCCACCCCCAGCCTGTAGCGCTGCATTGGGTTGTTGTGACTCAAGGGCAGAACCTGACACTTGGCCTTGTTGAACCTCACACAATTGCCTTGGACCATCAATCCAACCTGTCCAAATGCCTCTGCAGAGCCTTCCTACCCTCCAGCAGATCAACACTCCCACCCAGCCTGGTGTCACCAGCAAACCTGTTGAGGGTGCACTCAGTCCCCTCATCCAGATCATCAATAAAGATATTAAAGAGGACTGGCCCCAGTACTGAGTCCTGGAGAACACCACTAGTGACTGGCCACCAGCTGAATGTAGCACCATTCACCACCACCCTCTGGGCCTGGCCATCCAGACAGTTTTTGACCCAGCAACAGTGTCCCTGTACAAAGCATGAGCAGCCAGTTTCTCCAGGAGAATGCTCTGGGAAATTAAGTCAAAGGCTTTACCAATGTCTAGGTAGACATCATCTAAGTGGTCACTTTGTCAGATTAGGTCAGTCAAGCTGTAGTTCCCTGGATCCTCCTTCCAGCCCCTCTTCTAGATGGGAATCACATTTGCCAACTTCCAGTCAACTGGGACCTTCCCAGTTAGCCAGAACTGCCAATATATGGTGACAAGGGGCTCGGTGAGCACTTCACCAGCTCTCGCAGTACCCTTGGGTGGATTCCATCTGGCCCCATGGACCTGTGGGTGTCTAAGTGGTGCAGCAGGTGCTGAACATTTCCCCTTGGATTACAGGGGTTTCATTCTACACCCTATCCTTGTGTTACAGCTTAGGGAACTGGTACCCAGAGAACAACTGGTCTTGCTATTGAAGACTGAGGCAAAGAATGCACTAAGTACCTTATCCTTTGTCTCTATGTTTCCTACCACATTCAGTAAAGGATGATTCTCCTTAGACTTCCTTTCATTTTTTGTTTATGCCAAAAAGCCATTGATAATTAAAGTGAAATTAGGATAAATTGCCTCTTCCTCTCATTAGCTAATCTTTTAAAATATCTTCTATACGTAAAAAAAAAATTAAAATATTTTTTAAAAATAAAGACAAGTAAATACGAAAAATTAATTTAACTTCATTATTCATTAATTCATCCCCCTGAAAGCAATAAAGGATTCATTAACAACCACAAAGCATATCAATCATTGATCTTTGAAAAATCGCATATTTTGGCTTCTTTACTGACAAAATATATTTAAAGGAAACATTAAGAGAAAAATCAGTGTTTAAATTTGTCAGAAAAATATGCATACATGGATCTGATTCTTTTTTTTTTGGACAAGAATTTTGTGTTCTTTGAGAATTATATTGTAATGTTTTAAAATTAATTTAATTGCTGTAACGAGAAAAAAAACTGTCAGGCTCTTTATGTATAGTCAAATAATGTATCAGTAATTGTTTTATCAATGAATGGATTATTACAAATTTCATTCTGATGCACAAAATCACCCTCCTTTTTACTGTTTTTCAAAAAAAGTTTAACATGTAGTGAAAACATATAAGGGTGAGTCAATATCTCTAATGAAAAGGTAATACGATAATGTGTAATAAAGTGGCCATCTTACAAGCAATATGAAAATTTTCAGGAAAGTTAGTACTTCTTATTTATCAATTACTTCAAATTCATAAGAACATTTAATGTTGACACCACACAATTCAATACATTACTATATATATTACTATACATTACAATTCAATATATTATTATATATTACTTCCTTGCTGTACATTATTTTATTTAGGAAACGACACAAGCATATAGATGCTTTGCGGCTGTTGAACTCTCAGCCAGGAGGTTTCTGCATTGAAGCAAAATGAATTATTCCCCAGGCTCCCCTGACATTAGCTCTGACTCCCCCCGGCTCACAGCACACTACACGTAGACACCAAAGTGCAGGGGTCAGTCCAGAGCTGAATCTCACCCCTGATAGAAGTACACTAATTTTAAAACCAGGTATAAATTTAGTTTATACCCTGGTGGCCTGGGTTGCAGTGTATTCTATTACCATCCTCATGAGCTGTTGAAACCAGGTGGGGCAGTGTTTCCTGGCCCCCCCTCCCTCTGAACTATCTTTCTGCTAATGGCCCATCAATGCCCTGCCGCATGACTCAGAGATAACTCCCTCCGGACTATCTTCTGTTAATGAGCCCATCAACACCTGGCCTCATGACTCATCATTCTATTGTGAGATGCTCCACCCAGAGGGAGGAACCAAGCGTTCCATCTTGGATATAATCTGGGACTCTGAACACCACGGGCATCCTTCCCACTGGATTCCCAGAGGACAGGAGCTGCATAGTCACCACTGGACTTTCTGAGGAGGAGCAGACCTTTCTACTGGACCACTGCTTCGACAGAGCCACATCCATCACTTCAGGAGGACTACAGCCACCATCTCATCGGACTGCTCACGCCACCCTGATTAACAGGGTGCCAGGTTGTATTCTGACTCTGTTAGTTTAGCCCACTGGGGTTTTTCTTGCCTTTATTTTTAATTTCCCTAATAAATTGTTATTCTGACTTGGTGCCTCCCACTGGTCTGTTTTCAAACCAGTACACCTGGTGTACTGAGCACCCAATTATATATCCTTTTTTTTTTCCCTCTTCTTTTTCTTCTGCATAAACTAAGAAGGACACATGTCTGGAAGCTTTAAATAATAAATAATAAATATATAGATCCTAAGCACTGGCCAAGCTAACAGCCCCTGGGAAGATTTGCTTTTGTCATGCACACATGACATCATTTATAAGCTTTCCTTGCACTGGATGGTTCTGTTCTTTGCTGAAAGATGCTTCCTGCTTATCAACAGCCAGCAGCCACCTGCTTTGCAGTACAGCAAATGCACATCTATACATACAGGTGGTTTACTGGGTCACATAATGAAATTCTGGCACCTCAAGAACTACTGCAGAGGTCTATGCCCTGAGTTACCTACAGTCATATCCAGGACCAGGCTTTGCATTTCATTGAGCGGTCAGTTCAAAGCTCAGGGAAGACATTTCTTTGTGTACTGTGCTGTTCAAAAATAGACATGTGCACACCTCCCCATGACTGACATGTATTTCATTAGCAATGCAGAGTTACCAGTACCTATTTGACCTTTTAAAGAAAAGACCTCAGCCATTTTGAATGTCAGTTTTTTAAGTACTCTTTATCAGCATGGTTCCTACTCCCCAGTTTCCAAGGAACCAAAACTAATTCTCTAAAAAAGACTTTCTTCAAATACTTCATGACTGCTTTCATACTATCTTTCAAATATTATGATGGGACTAAGTCTAAAAATTATAAATTTAATTGATGAAAAGTGCTCCTTCAGCATTTCTGTGGTAATTGTATTAACTACTCCACAAAATACACGGTGTTGGGGAAGTCTTACATCTAATCTTTCATGTTGCTGCAGATAAAGAGGAACCAGCACTAAATGAGCAACCAATTTTCTACAGCAGAGGCTGAACGGTGTCTCAGCCCATAAGTGCTACAAAGGCTGGAAACTTGCACTCCCAAGAGAAGAGTGGGCTCAGGTCTGATCTACAGCAGCCCCTCTGTTCCCTCTCCAGGCAGGTGAAAGCTCACACGTACGCTGACTCTCGCTGATTTGGAGACATACTGCAGAGTCTAACAAATCAATGTCCTGGTCCAAGTGCAGCTGTATCTCTGTCCCTCTGCTTTCTGCACATCTCCCTGCCCCCTGTCCCTCTGAAACCCATGTGAACCCACATCACTACTGTCCCTAAACCATCACTGCTCCTTCCCCTGCGGCCAGCCATCCTCCTCTGTGCCTGTCTCCCTGACAGGATCCTGAGGAGCCCTTATTTCCTCAAATCTGAATCATAGGTACCGATGAAAAAACAACTCTCAGTTGCAGATTGTGCCAATTATGCAATTGCAAATGCAACTAAGTAATAGAGCATGCATTTGTACAAGTTCTAATTCAATGAAAAGAGGCTCAGGCCTCTAGTCTCTCTCTCCTTGCAGCAAAAGTTATCAATTAATCTCCTCTATAAACCAAAACCAGCAGAAAATAGATGTAACAAACACACATCACATTTCGAACCACAGTGGCCTTTCCATCTTCACCTAACTGTCCCCTAAGAACTCAGCACTCTATCACTGCCTTCACATCCACCCAGGCTCCAGGAACATCACAATATAAGCTTTATCAGCTTCCTTTCCTCTTTCAGTTTTGTTTAAAAATGGAAAAACAACAACGACAACAACAAAACCACAAATAAAGGAAAGTAACAAACTTGCATTGTATTTTGTTACATCCTTTTCTCAAACCTAGTGCTCCTGGGGCAATTTTACCTTTGCTTTCATATTTCCCTGCTTATCTTCACTGACCTCAGCATTACCCTATTAAATAGACAAGCTTTGTTCTTGGAGCTTTTCTTTACTATTCATATTTGAACGTACATTTCCTGGTGCAGCACGATAGAGGGAAGATAGGAACAGATTTCCTGTGTGAAAAAGTGGCACAGCAAAGAGGAAGCAAAATATTTCCACTGCCCATTACAGACAGGGCAAGACAGAGACATTTAGGATGGCAATGAGGAAAACCCTTCCAGTACAGGCACCTGAGTTGCCTGTCTAAGGCATGGAGGAAGGTGTGAAACTTCCATCCTCTGTAGATAATTCTGCAAAAAAAATTGATGATGGTGTAGGAGGACAAATTATCTAGATTTTCTATTATTCCATTGTTTTCTCCACTGGTTGTTAGGCAGCAGTGTTTGAATTTGTTTAAAATACTTATGCTGAAATTGCAAAACCTTCCTACTTCACTTTCCATCATCATGCTTTAAATATCATTATTTAAATAATAGTGGAACTACTATTCAATCTCAAACCAGCAAAATACATAGAACACTTTTTCAGAAAAATGCATCATTGCAAGTGCATTGCATGCACTTGAAACAAGTTACTGTTTTTCCATTTTCCCCTGAAATTACATTTTCAGTGCCTAAAAAGTAAACTTCAAAATGGGCCTGTCCTGTAGTAAAACCAGTGGGTTCACTGTGGAAACTTCTTCCATTACCTTGTTTGTGTCACTTTTTTTAACATAACCACTAAGACTTTCTACACTAAAAAGATTCAGTTTTGTTTGAATCAGGCATAACTAAAAATCAAATTATTTCAGACACTCTCATTTAATGGGATTAACAGCCTACATTGAAAGCAAGAGTCCTTCAACTGGAACACAGACAGGAGCTGCCTGTGCACTCCGGGTCTTCTGCAGGAAGATGTAAAATAAAGCCATCTAAACAACTTGGGGCAATTCAGCTGCAGTGTTGGCTGCAAAAATTCTTCCATACTGAAACAGGACGGGAACAAATCCACAAGTAGCTGTGATGTTTCAGATGAAAGCAGTTTCTTAAAACGTGATAAATGAGGTGTCCTGCCAACAGGTTAACATCCAATAGTTTTTAACTTCCAGATGTGCACATATGCTTTCCTTACCTACTTCTAACCAAAACATCTGTCCAAAACATTACAGAACAGTCCATAAAGGACAGTTCATTATGTCTTTTTATAATTTTTTCAAAACTAAAACTGAACAGAACAAACATCTCTTTTTTTCTCTTTTATAAGCCTTTTCCTTCCCCTGGCCTCCCCCAGCCCACAGGTCCATATTCCAATATTAGCCAGAGAGGAAAGCTCTCGAGGCAACAGTCACAGCTACAACCCAAGCTTCACATCAAAGGCATAACCAGCAGTGACAGGGCAAATCACAGCTGGCAGCAAGGCCAGCTGCTGGGGACAGAGACTACAAATCAGAAGGTGAAACAACACATGAAAGGCCAAAGTTTGATGGAATAAGGGCAGGAAAAAAGGATTTGGATTCACCTTTTTAAAGAAGAAAACCAGACATACTTGTAACTCTAGTTCAAACAGGTAACTTTCTAAAGAAAATATTCCCCAGCTAGAAAATACCTGTAATAGGAATGCCTGCCTAGCTCAGCTCCATGTATCTAAATAGTGCATATTTTTAAAATTTGACTTCACAGCTGATCTTCACTGACTCCAGTGCTAAGGATGGTACCCTTTAACTGGGGAAAACAGGTGAAAATAAAATTATCAACACAGTTGAGAGCATGTGCAAGGGTTTACATAAACCCCATGAATAATGTTATGATTTCATACTTAGTCTTACCTGTTTTATCATCACTGGGCATGGAGGTAATTTTTTAGACCTGAACAGGATATTTAGACTTCTCACTAAACAATGAAAACACGCCTTTGCTAGATGCAAAATGTCACATTTGATAATGACTGTATTCACAGAAGAAACTGTCTAAATTGAATTTAGTAAAGAAGGGCATTTACTCATGCCTAAAAAATATTACACAGCTGGATTTTTAAATAAAAGTTTTTAAAAGAGGATGCAAAAATGCATCCAGCAGAACAGCAGAGAAGGGGCAGACCTGCTGCTGCACGGTTCACAACAAACCAGCATCTGATGGTGTTCTTAACTGAAGTGATGTCAGAGACAACAGATAAAAGCAACCTTCTCCCCAAAAGGAAACAAGGAAATACAAGTCAAAGAGAGATAAAGAGATCTAATTAGCTCTTTGTGAGTTCCTTCCTCACAAGCAACCCCAGCGCCAGGCAGGAGTGGGCACAGCAGCCAGGGCACAGCGGGGACGGCAGCTGGGGCGAGGGGAGTGCGACAGAAACCGGCTGAGGCACAGCTGTGTGTAAGGGAACATATGAATCTGGAAACCCCGTCTGGGCATTCAACACTGCTCCCCTTCTACAGCACATCAGGAACGTTTTAACCAGCATGTGTTTTATGGTGCACCCTCAACTCTCCCGGTCATGGAAATCCCCGGCTGCATCCCCTTCCCTGGCACTTTACAATCCTATTTTACTGCTGTGTTTGACCTCTGGCCAAACTCCAGAAACTGTGAAGTCGGATGGAGAGAGAGGTATAAACCTCTCCTGCACTCTGGGGAAGATAAATCTTTAGCGAGGCATGGATAAAGCACCTCATTACTCTTGGCTACAGAAGAGCTCTGCACAAGGAGAGCTGTGTGACCTGTGCTGCTGCACTCGGGGAGCAACTGGCTCACGACAACACCTTTTGTTGCTTGGGGTGTGGAGAGGGCAGCACATAATTCAGTTCATCCTTACACTTGGAGCAGTCACACTACCCTCAAGCACTGACAGAGGAGCTTTGGCACCGTGCTTTTGGAAGTGCTGCCTCAGTTTTGTGTGCAGCAGCCTGGAGAGGGCCCTGAGCAGGGGCTACCCCGCCAGCCCATCCCTCTTCCCTGTTGCTATTCTTGCACTGTGCAGAGTGATTTACTCCAAAATCTAATTCAGCTCAGCATGATTTCCTGGAAGTCAATGAACCAGACAACACTGGAAAAAACTGGAACAGGTTGCTCAGAGAGATGTGGATGCCCCATTCCTGGAAATATTCAAGGACAGGTTGGACAGGGCTCTAAGCAACCTGTTCTAGTGGAAGATGTCTCTTCTCACTACAAGCTGACCTTTAAAGGTCCCTTCCAACCCAAACCACTCTATGATTCTATGAAAATTTCCTCTGTGAGAATTTTCTTGATGTTGATATATTTAACAGCTCAGTTTTAAAACTGGGTATTTTCTCTACTTCTTGGAATAGCAAGAGAACATCTTGCATGTTTCATCTGTCTTCCAGCATGTAGTATATACAACATTTGGTCATGTCACATTTAGAGCAAAGCTCCTTTCTGTTCTTGCTTCTCTGCCAAGTGCCTCCCAAGGGCAATGCACAAGGCAAGAAAGGTGGAGCTCTGTCAAACTCACCACAAAAATGGAAGATCAATCCTCATCATGTCATATCTGCAATGCTGTCAGGCACAAAAGGCTTTTATATGATTCAAATTGCATATGAAAAATTGTCCTTGCTCCATTTCTTTCATCTACTAATGTATCACTGGATAGTGACTTCCCTGACCCTGGAACCTGATTTACAGATTTTCATATAAGTGCTTTCTGTGTAATCATTTATGGCCTGATGCTATGAAAACATTGAAGAAAATGCATTGTTCTGATCACATCGGGAGACTTAAAAGGCATTGCCCCCATAAGCAGTGCTACCCGTGGTCCAAGCTACCAAACCTTTGATTTTTTGAAGAAAACTCACCAGCCCTGTGAAAGGCAGTGCCTGTATCTGAAAGCCTGCAGGAACTCAGTGCAGTCTGTTCCCCTGCAGTACTCCCGCAGAGTCCATGAGGATGCCTTTTACAAGGGGAGACATTGCTTATCATTTGTGTAGTTCTTTCAATACTTGTCTTATTTTATTCTCAAATAATATGCTATGTCCTACAGCACAGTTCCAGGTGCCTTGCTGGAGTCTATTTGTCTTTTGTATGTTTTTGCTTATATTGTTGGCAGTGCTTATATTGTCTACCATATGATGAGCTTGCTCAGCAGATTTTCTCTAATTTGGAGCTATTTTAATATGGTAATTTGAAAATATAAATTAATTTCCCATCATTTTAAAAGGTTTTTCCTATTTAGCACTGTTAATTACAAGCTTTGCAAAATCCAAGAACTTAAAGTTTGACATGAGTCAGTTCTGACTGAGTGCTGTGAGAAAACTACTTAAAAGAAAGAGAGGAAAAAGATACACTGTGCAAACAGAAGCATTTGTTGGGAGCAGGAACTTAATTTCAAATTCACAAAATAAGTTCCCTAACCACTACACTATGGAGGCAAACACCGTGTCTACAACACACACCTTTTATCTTCCATCTTTCATCGTGTCTCAGAAACACTCAGTTGCTTAGATGAAAGCAGAAGCAAACTAGGAGATGAAATGGAGGAGGTGATCACACAGCACATGGGTGATCACACCCCACTGGAGCTCACACGATGACTAAGGTTGGCTAAACCAACAGGGCTCATAGGCTTCTTTGCAAACGTATGTAAACCTGCACAAGATGCAAGGCAGTGGAGAGTTAGATTCCTGACTTCTAAAACTAACTTAGCTTACCAGCATAGAAAAAAAAATAACATAAAAACACCAACACCCTTACCTGACAAGATTAAAAGAGTCATGAAAATGTTTTGGAGAAGGGATAAAGCAGTTCCTCATAAGAAACTTGAAGTAGTAGATCTTACAGTGCTACAGGTCAGTCGAACACTGTATGTGATGTGAGCAAGGTCTTTACTGTTTGAAACAAGCTTCAGAAGAAACCTGGCTTTGTTCAGGATAGGGACATTCTGAATCTCACTGTAGTTGTCTCCTTTTACACTGCTTCTCTGACCTGAGTACTCCACTGGCTTTGCTTTTAAAATTGAACAAAGTAAGACAATGACTAAAGAAACAAGAAAAAAGTTTTATTTTATGTTGTGTGATTTCAGTTTTCTGATACATTTAGAACCAACACACTCAGATGAATAAAGAAAGGGTTTGATAATTAGATTTTTAAAGATTTTTAACTAATGTAAGTGCATCAAGATTTTTTCCTGAGAAGTCTTTATCAGCTGGAAATGAAGAAGGTAAGAAGGAAATGAAGAATCTACTGGGATTCTCATCCATGTAAGATTTCTCACAACTTGCAAATGAAAAATATGAGAAAAAGGCAGAAACCCATCAGCTGCATACTGTGGGAGATGGTGTATCTGCTTAGGCACTTTCTGCAGGCACAAGAGGATTTCATTTTGATACATGTTACACGTTCTAGTACATTTGGCTGTTTTCTCAGCAGATGTAGGAACGCTTGCTATCTCTGCATTTTTAACAGAGCAGCCAAAAAATTTGGCTTTTTTAGGCTGAAGAAGTTCTTCAGATTTTTCCAATATTGTAAGATTCACCTATATTTATTTATTTATTCACACAATCACTTTTAATTGGTAACTCTTACTTTAATCATCCTTGAAAATCCCAATATAAGTGACACTTCTACCCCTGGTGAACTATATGAAAACATATAATTGAGGAAATTCCCAGGGCAAAGGCATAAAATGAAATCAAATAACATGCTAACAATTTAAGTGAAACACTAGATTAAAATATCTTGAAGACTTGATATTAATGACGAAGTATCTAATATCCTTATTATGCTGACAGCCCCAAAAATGAATCAAAGAAGATGGCATGATGATGCATGTTATGAAATGATAGAAGATGCTGAAACCTGTCAACACTCTCCATTCAGTCAGACAAAATCCACTGGGAATTTCAGTCAGAGCTTGAATGAAAATATTTATGATGGAGAAAGATTGTGAAGAGTTGGCTCTATGTTTGAGAGGATGAATAGGAAACAATAACAGAACTGGAAAGGAAGACTCCAGAATCCAAGTTAAAGTTCCTTCTGTTAAAGTGAGCATGGGTATGTGTTTATATCCCTGATTTTTTTTGGTTTAAGTTCAGTTCAAGTATTTCTATTTAGATATATACATATTAACCAAAGTAAAATATGTTTTCATATTTTTGAGTTGTGATTAGCATAAATGAAGCAAGTCCATAAAATACTGAATGTAAAAATTATCTAATTGTAATTAAAGTTCTGAGGCCTCTATCTACATGTCAGCAAAATACTCAATCATAATTAAAACCAAGGAAGATTCTCATTTTTCCTTTGCAAAACAATGACTCACTGCGAAAGAACATTTCATTTGTCCAATTAATTACTGGTCATTCACACTGTCATGAAATCTTAAAGCTGGCACAAAGGGTTTGAAATTGAGTTTGACTGGATGAGTTAACAATTAAATGAGCCTTTTGGAAGCAGTTAGAGCAACCAAGTCTGTGGAAAACAGAGAGGAAACCTGAAGCTGGCAGCAGCATTGCCTGTTGTAATGCCAGAGCAGCAGGCTCAGAGACAGGGTGGGCTGTGCATTCTTCCAGCAAGAATGAGACAAATATTATCACAGAGAGCATATGCAAAGAGGATGTTTATTAAAATTCAATAAAAATAAACAGATGAAGACAGTATCTGCTGGAAGGCAGGATGATGACATGGAAGAGAGGAAGAAGAAAGATGACACCATCTGGCACATATTCAGTTTTTGCAGAATACTAACAGGAGTCTCTGGTTTTTCTGCCATTATGCTTCAATCCTTCCCTCCCTTGATGTAGACACAACCATCTTCTATTGAAACCTGATCAGAAACACAAAGGAAATGAACCTTCCTATATTCCCAGCACAGAAGAAGATTCTGCATTAAGATCCTACTGCCACCTGCTTATCTGAACATGCAAAGCAAGTCCTCCATGAGAAGCCAGACTCTAAACACTTTTCAGATAATAAGATTTCTTTCAGTTACTGAGGAATAAGAGGGACTTCAAAGTGAGAACAGATGAGAAACTGGGCACTCCCAAGTCAGCAGGATACTCCCCATGAGCCCATAATCCCTAAAATTGATGAATGCTGCTCCAGGTTACAGGCAATAACATATATAATTTGCTACAGCACAAAGATTTTTATTTCAAAAAAGAAAAAAAAAACCAGAAACACAAATGTTTCTTCACAAAAGAACTTGCAGATCAGTTACTTTTGATACTGGGAACATATTCAGCCAGTTGACTCCCTCTGAGTACTCTGCTTTAAGTTAAACAGCTCAGTCTAATCTGCCTCCTCCTCCCTCCCCCCTCCTCTGCCCCCCCAGCTGAAGAACTTTAAAGGGAGGCATACAAAATAAAAATGCAGTAATTTCCTCTTTTTGGATGAAAATACTCAAAGTCAGATACTACTGCAACAGATCCAGGCCACCACCAATGTATGAATAAGCCCTTTCAACAGTGGTTCCTCTAACAGGAAGCCTCATGCTTCCTGCAGTGCTGATAGACTGTAAGAAACAGCTACCAGGTAAAGCAGGAAAAAAAAACCCCCAAACTGATCAAAGTGTTTTCAGCTGGAAAATAAAACTGGTCTAAATGTTTCACAAGATGATGTTGGAGGCCAGAGGCCTCAAAATAAGTTTCTTTAAGCAACTAATAGAAGAGAAAACCTTTCTTAGTCTATCTCATCAACAAAAACTGTAGCTCAACACTTCTCAAACAGTGATTAACAGAGGAAACCAGAGAAAAACAGTTGCATGATCTATTTGCTCACTTTTTCAGTCAACTAACAAATCACATTAGTTATCTAAATGGTTAATAAAACCTGATATGGTCTTTGATTATAGTCTTTTATATAATATACATACTTTCATTTTTTGCCATTAGGTGGGTTGTGAATGGTATTCATGGAGAAAGATTAAAAAAAAGGCTGAAAGAAGAGGAATCAAACAAAGCATTCCTCTGGTCCTCTGGCATTTGCTGTAGGAGAGTTGTTGCTTCATGGTACTTCAAGCTCCATACAAGTCAGATGCTTTTTGACCTTAATTATTCAGATACCTTGATTTTATTGTACCTTCCTAGTAAAGCCATCATTCAGGTGTGCACATAGATGACCAAGATTAGGGTAGAAGATCTTCAGAGAGTTGAACTTGCTAGAGAAGTTCAAAAAAGTGGATTTCTAAAAGCCACCCTGCAGGCTCAGCTGTTTCCTTCTGTGACATGTGCAGTAGGCTTACTCCTATCAGTCACCTAAAATACAGGCAAGTCTTAGCCTGTGACACAAGGTCCCCCCTCCAGTCAAAAGATGAAAATGGTCATCTCCAGGCAGCAGTTCACCCTCTCCCTCCTAAAAGAGGGACCCTGGAAATGTTGCTCCTTCCATTAGCTAGAGACAGAGTCCAGACAACAGAATAATGACTTAAACTGGAGGGAATGGACACCACCCTAAAGTCCCCAAACCAGAGTGCTTCAAAAGCCCTGCTCTGCTACATGGGCGCTCACCCAGGAGCTGAGCTCCTCCAGAAGCCATGTCCCAGCTGCAGCGACAGCCAAGTAAATCTCTGGTAGGGCCACTGATCTTTGATATGTGTCGAGTTCTGTGCCAGTCTTTACTAGCATTAATGACAGACAACACAAATTTCTTAGGTAAGAGTGATTTGTTATTTGCTGGGGCCATCCTACTTACTGTTATGACATGGTTGACTGTTGGGAAGGGGCTGCCCTTGGAGGAAGCTTCAGTGGGACCAGCATCAAGGGCAGCAGGTTCTGAAACAAAGGTTGCCTTTAAAAGAAAACACCAGAAACATATTTTTATTCCGAACGCTGTTTAAGAACAGCAGTTCCCTCCCTCCCTCTCAAGTTAGTATACAAATACCTGGCCCTATTGTTACATGTGGCTATACAACACAAAAAAAAAGCAAATAAAATTGCAATTCTTGCTGTTTCCCATTTTTGGTGAATTTTGTATTTGAACTGTTGAAATTATCAGTTCAAGAATAAGAAGTTGCAACACATAGTGTCAAGAGAAAAATGCTTGTTATTTGTACACAGAATAGTCTTGTGGTCAAAACAGTATTTCTATAGCACACCTGATTGCATTAATTCCTTCTCGTCACACACGCACACAAAAAGCAGAGAGTAGTTTTCTATATTCTTTAAACAGATGAATGATTCTGCCATCTTGTGGGAGATGGAGAAATCCTAACTATTTGTACAATAACAGCAGGGCAGAACAGCATGGAATAGAAATTTCTTCTATTTTTCACTTGTTTCACTATTGATTAAGTGAACAGACATTAACAGCTAGTATATTCCAAATAGCCCCCAAAATAAATTCATGATAGCCTCATGGAGGAACCTGAGCAATGGGGTTGATTTTTAAGATACTAACTTGGCCAGAAACTCTGCTCAGAAGGTAAAGATACAGCAACTAAAAATCCTGGGTTTTTCTCCCCAATGATCTGATAATGCGAAATGTGTAGGGAATTATTTACAATCTCTCACATTTGTTAAAATACTTTTCATAAAAGAAAAAATGTAAAATCATACAGATTTTTATCTATAATTAACCTTTTAAGAACTGTTAAACGAGCACAATATTTATATATTACGGAACACCACTGTCTATTAATAAGTCCATAGCATAGTTTTACAAAAGTAGTAGATTAATTTATTTATCAGTCTTTGGCTGATACAGGTTGTACTACTATTCCTGACAATTCAACAGACATATAATATTGCTTGCTCTATCCCACCTTAATTCAACATGGAGCATGCTGAAGTAAAAACTATTAATATAAGCAAGTATAAATGACAGCTTAAGAGAACAAGAGCTGAAAAAAATATGGACCCATTTCACCTCAAAGTAATTTTGTAGAGGCTCTCTTCCTACTCCACCATTCTCAGCAGGTAGAAACCAAACAGTACATCAAAAGTATATATTACAAAACTGTATGTGACCACTTTTTTCCCCTTGTTCTTGGGAAACTCTGAAGCTCAAGAATGTGGCTTCTGCTAGGAAAGATGAGGCTTGAGGTGGAGCAGTCCAAGAGGCACATTTCTCCCTTGGTACTGTAAGCCTCCATCAGGGGAGTTATTCTGAGCTGTTTTCTTCCCACCAAAAATTACCTTGGGGAAACAAGCTCATCTAGTTTATATTTCTTTGTTACAACTGCAATAAACTCATCTAGTAAATCTAATACCATGTCACAAGAAAGCTTCTTGGATCAAGTACAACTGCATTTATGCTTACACAACTGCCTACTAAGACCATTATTTTCCTTTGTAAATCATTCATTTAAGTGAATAATATTTTGTTAAGCACTTTGAACATAAAGATCTGACAACCAGAACATAACAAGAAGGAATACAACAATTTAATATTATTATCATTCCTTCATAATGGCAAGTATCTAAAATGCTAAGGCAAGCCTAGATCTGGATCTCAAATTCCCCAACTCTAAGTGATTTGATTTAAAGACAACAACAAGAGAACACACTCCACAGTGACAAACAACTCATCTACCTCAGCCACTCTGTCTCCTGCTTGTACCCCAGCCAAGTCTGATGGACCATCTTTTGGCAGCCGTGCAATCAGGATCCCCTGGTAACACAAAACATAGGCTTCAGACGTGACAGTTTCTCCCATTGTTCTTAGATGTAAAAAGCAAATGGGAAGTAATTAATTTTCAAGACTTATTGTTCTGTTGCCTCTATAAAATTAAAAACTAAATACTTTAGCACATTAGCAAAACAAAAAAAAAGAAGCCTCCATGGCTGACACATACAACAATGAACAAAAGTCAGTAATTGTTTACACTGTGCCATGGGGAACAGACTGGAAAACAAAGCTTTATTTAAATGATAAATCAGTGAGAACATGTGTGAAATATTTCTCTCAAATCAAGTTAGCTCCTGGGAATGAGCAAATGAGATGGAAGAGGTATGTGGATTGCCAAGGGAGTGACCCCAAATTGAGGTAGAAAATGAAAATTACACAATGGTGTTTCAGCCATCACATTGCCTTTGCAAAATCATTGGTTTACATTTGGGTTTCTCTCTCAAATCATCCCTTCTGGAGCTTCCTCATCAAGATCTAATGCTAGATCCTACTCTGGGAAATAAGCTATGTTTACCCTTGTTAGCTTTATCACAAAAACAGTAATGTTACATGAAGGACAATCTCAGAAAGAAAACAACAAAACACAATAACTCAAGAACTACTCATCAGTCTATTCCTAATGATCACTAGATAAATTTTGGATAATGAAATGCACCTCATCACTTTCTTTACATGAAGATGAGCCCTTTCCACCAGCAATGCTAATACCAAGACTCCCCATTTGACTGCACACAGTAATGGTTACCTGGAAAAGAATTATAATGGATAAGTGGCCTGATTAATCAAAAACCTTGCCTATCAGTTACATGAGCATTGAAAATCTAGCTCCCACTCTGAACAACAGCAGACATGCCCCAGGAGAGCCCAGCCCAGAGAAAAATGGTGCTACCCTTCAATGGGTATTTTTCTCCAATAGAAAAATGGTGCTGCCCTACTGGCACATGCAAGACTTGTCACCACTGCTTTGAAACCATGGACTGAACAAAGACTCAGCTCAGCGCCCACCTGCACATACCTTTGACTTGACCTCACAATACCAAAGCTGGATATATAAAGTGAGATGCATGGCTACAAGGCAAGTGGGCTTTGTTGGGGTTTTTTAACGGGAAATTCTTTTTCCATATAAGCCATGGGGAGCAAGGACAACCCTCAGCTTACTCTCTTTAAGGTAAACCTCACGACATCTGCCATGCAATGTCCCCCCTTCTTTGCATCTTTTATAAACTGCCTCACACAGGAGGGCTTCCCCCACAGACACAGGGGCTGCCCCACAGACATGCAGGGCCCCCAGCAGCAAGCACAGCCCACGCAGCAGTTCCAAACCTTCAGCGGGGGCTGCGGCACATCCAGCACCCGCAGCTCCTCCGGGATGCGGCCGCTCTCGCTGGGGAAGCTGCCTGCTGCTGAGATGGGTGGCTGCACCTTAGTGCTAGACCCTGGAAGAGTCTTCCCTTTCATTGCCAACTTGTGCTTCTCTTGAAGCGTTCTTCTGGTATTCCTTTGATCTCGCAGGCTATCATTGCTATCAAAAAGGCTGCCGGAAAACTTGGAAATAGGTTCCTGAGGGTTAAAGATAAAAAAGGTAAACACAGCAACAGCAAGGAGAATCTGAAACACAGACCTTACCCGGGCTAACATGAATTTACTCTCACACTCATGTTGCTGTATGATAGAATTTGTTTCACTGAATACAAAACTGGAACTTTACAGCAAACCTATAAGGATTTCTTTTACCATTATTTCTCTGGGCATGTTTTGCCCTTGAGATTGGGGTTGAAATTGTGAGAACAGGGAGAGGACTGGGATTTGTATAGCCTCTCCCTGACACACACACAAACACATGTAACACACATATATCCATACGTGTATAAATCCTGCAATGCCCTGTGAAAATGACAGAGCATGAGAACAAGACTATTTTGGGCAGCCTCTGGCAGCCCCGTAGAATGAATCCACTGTTCCAGGGGAAGGAACCACACACATAAGGCAAAGGAAAGGTATTTCCATACAGAAAATAAAACATTTCTCATAGTTCCTCAAAGCTCACATTCCATTTTTGGAAGCATAGGTGTGAGAGGGAAGGCAAGCCCCTTCCTTGCATCTATGTATCTAAGACTTTGTTTCAGTCATTGGATTGACTTTAGTTGCAAATGGCAGTGAGTGGAGACCTGCTAACCAAAGTGATTTAGGAGTCCTCTGGAAATGGAACCTCAAAGGTGATGCATACTAAAGCCTACTTTGAAGCCTAGCTCTAGGATGAACCTACTCTGAGATGCAGTGAGGAGCTCTATGTCACCCTATGCTTAGCTAAACCACAAGGGCTTGAGGAGAGAAATACACAATTAAAATACATTCACTAAACAATTAAAGCTTCAGACAAGTTTGACTGCAAAATGTAGTGATGTTTTCCAGCTATCAGTTATTCCTGGCAAAGGGTTAAATGAAATTCAGACACGATGCTCAAATTCTGTTCACATTTTATGAATGCTTTATTTATATTTAGCCGATTTTCGCTCCCAAATTTGATGGCTTAAGGTCAAACCAGATCTTCATATTGCCCAAATCCTTCTATCTTCTGTTGGCAGTAAAATGATGCAGCAAACACCAATCAACACCTCTGAAAATAAGCCCCATATGTGTTTTTCTAAGCTTGGAAGTTTAATACCAGAAATAAAAAGCAGTGGCATTACCTGGAACAGCTGCGCAGAACCCCACTGGACACTTTATTTTTCAATCTATATTGGTGCTTTCCCACAATCTCTTTTTGGCTGAGATGGAAAGAAGCATTGCCAACCCCAGGGAAAGCATACAAGGCATGATTGCTTCCTATTTTCACTTAAAAAGGAAATTTGCTTAGCTTTAACTCACATAAAACATTCATTACCTTTCTTCTCTTGAGAGAGATTCCTCTTTACAGTGCCAGGCTGACTAACCTGGAGATGGCTGCAGTGCTGTGGTGCTGTGGGTGCCAGGGAGGAAGGCCATGAGCAAGAGCCAGGACTGTGGGCTGGAGGAGGGGGCACACCAGCAGCACTCACAGGGGCTAGGAAGGAAGCAGAGGAAGAGGAGCAGGAGCCCCAGTTCCTCCCTCATCTCCCAGCAAACATCAGGAAGGATGGTGAGCAATGCCCTGAAAGGGAAAGGCTGCAAGAGTGCAATCACAACCTCCTTTCCCAGGCTAGGACCAAGAGGACAGCCAGGCTGCCGCACAGGTGACAGACACCCGGCAGGCACAGGCTGGAGAAACTACAGCAGGCAGGGGCTCACAGACATCAGCATCCTGGAAGGGCACCACCCAAAACATGCAGTGGAGTAGCAATGCAACCTCACTTTTCTACCATCCAGGCCCAGGGAGATGCTGAGCCCCAAGTGCTGCCGACAACCTACTTACCTGAAAGAGACGGAGGGAGGTTGGTAACCGTGGATGCAAGTAGGAGTAAAGTAAAAAACGTGTCTCATCGTTGCTCAGGTTACTCATCTTAACCTGCAAGTTGAACTGTGCTCTTGAGGGTTGGATGGATTAATTGCAAGCAAAGTAAAGGAATAAAACATTGAACTCTGTACCCTCTGCACAAGCAAGGACAGGAGAGCACAAGCAATGCACAAACCCAAAGTGCTGCGCTGCATAGCACTGGGAGCAGCTATAGCCTCTTCATAGATACACATTGTCTCTCCCAGTTTCAAGACTACTTACATCATCAGGATCCTCGAGTTCCTCTGCTTCTTGCTCGGGACTGATCCTTCCTTCTCTCCATTTTCCATTAGCAGAGCTGAATTTGTAGAGGTTACCACCATGAAAGCCTTCCTTTCCTTTCAACGAGGCCCAGCGAGAGCCCTGGGAGCTCCAGTTATGGCCACTGTACAGTTTAGGAGACTTGGGAAGCCACTTAATAGAGTCCTGAGGGGAAGAGGACATAAAAAAAGGCAATTAATAGATTTTAAGAAAGCAATTGAAGTATGTAAGTGCAGAAACTGCCTGGCAAGTTCTGCAAGGTATTTTATATTCTTCTAAATACTGTGTTTCCCTTTTTTACCTTTAGAGGTACCTTCAGTCCCAGAGAGACACTTTGCCAGTTAATGGGCATTACTGGTGATACAAAGAGCAAGCAAAGGCTGCTGAAAATAGTGGAAGCCTTTAAGGATTTATAAGACCATGGGACCGAGCCTACCTTCAGCATCGTAAAGAAGAATTAATGATCGACAACAGTCTTCAATAAAGTGTACTATTAAGAAAACAAACAAGAGTACTTAGACCTTTAGTGACCATCTCATCTCACCACCCGAGTTCAAAAAACTATTAAGTCACTTCCCTCTTATTCATTAAACAAAATGTTTCATTTGTTGAATGGTACCAATAGAAAGCACAACACTTAACTGATCTTTTAAGGATTGCTGATTTTCAAAGTGATTATAGTCCAGTTATCCCAAAATGTCCATTACTTATTTACATCCAAAATACTCCACCTCTCTCACTCGCACACAGAAGTTTATATGACAAGTTGCGTCAAGGTTGCCTATGTACCTAAATTTCACTGTATTTTAGAAGTCACTTTTCAAAGTAACCTTTATCTTTCTTTTAATCTCACCTCTGCATTTTCTTACAGTGATACAAATCCAATGGCAAAAGGCAGCCTGATGCCATACAAATAAGACACATCAGTGGAGAAAACAAGCTAACAAAAACAACTTTCAACAAGCTTGTGGTGGGGCAATCAGAAGCACATGGTGACTTTCACGTGTTTTAACAGGTATTTGATTCAGATTTAACAGTTCTTTAAGTTTCCATTTTCCTTTTTAAATGTAGAATGCTTATGTTCACACACACACACAGATTTCTTGCTGCTACCAGCAACCCAGGTGTCACCATTTCTATTAGATCTAAGGTTGATAAAGGCAAGGAAATAGGACAAGACTCTTCATGCTGGACACACTGATTCATCTTCAGCTGCCAAAGAAGGTCCCCTTGGGATTCTTCATTTGCTTTTGTTTTCAGGATGGCTGAAAACACTAGGAGATGGAAACGGACAGTATCTCAGCACCTCATTGGAAAACACCGTAGACCTTTCTGTGAGCCTTGAAAAGATGATAACCCCAATGCAGGATTATTTGTATTGTACAAGGAAGGCATGATTGGCCTCTGCAGGAAATTTGCTGTTAAACCACATTTTGAACTCCACTGACACTCAGCGATACTGCTATTTGCTGAAAAATAGCCCATATTTCTGGTTATTCTAAACCACATTGCTCAGGACACTGGAGCTGATTGCCAATTTAGTTATTAGTGGGAAAGCAGCACAAACAATCACAGCATGGCAGTGGCTCCCCTTCCTCCTGACAAGTCAAAATGCAAGGCAGGATATCGCCTGATATTTCTTCACACTCATCTTGAATAAGGAAAACATAGGGTACCCTTAAACAGAAACTTTGCTTTCTGTGAATATTAACTAGGGGGATAGCAATTCTAATCAGATAGATAAAACAGTACACTAGGTGAAATTGTTTGAGACCTATTGGCTTGGTCTGTTGTATTTCAGAATAGCAAATGTGACATCTCTCAATGTTCAGGGTATTTCAAGAGACAGATTAAATCCTTGTCAACTTCTAAGCTCATTAGGAAGTCATAGAGCAATTTCACTCTAAAAATAAACACGGGTACAGTGAAGCATTTAACTTCTTCCAAGGAAATAGGTCATCCTTGTTTGACCCTGATCCCTAATCCTAAACAACAGCTTCTCAAACTCAGCCTGCCAAATTCTGTAAAACCAGTAAAAGGCTATTCCCTCAACATAACAGACAGAGATTTCTAACTAAGCTTATGCTGACAATCCCTTCATCATTTTAGGCATACACTGAGCTGCAGCGGCACCCTCCTGTATGCACAAGGAGCAAGGAGATGAACATCAGTCGATTTTACATCCCTATGCCCCCTGCAGTTCAGCTGGGAGCACAGAACTACAGGGCACTCCTCCTCCCTGCCTGCCTTCTCCTGTGGCAGGATGCTTTTCCTCATGCTGACATACAGCTGTAAGGAAAATTCAGTACCTGTTTAACACCTGTAACTCAAGAAATTTTAATATTTTTTGATCTACAGTACTACAAAGTAAAATAGAAACAACAGAACAATTCTGGTGAAGAATTTTCACTAGGTCTACACAGTACTGTGGATAGCATTACCTTTATGAAAGTTTCCTAATTTGGTTCTATCAATAGCAGAAGATGGAATGGAACAACCAGAAATGCCTTTTAGCCTGTATTTGCACATACCTGCTCTATGCAAAACACCATAGGAATTATACTTTCACGAAGTAAAATGGAGAAACTGAGCCAATGAATGCTACTGCTGTGAGCGCAGGCTAGTATTACTTTGCAAACAAATCTTAAGCATCAATTGTTTTTTACAACTTGATCCTTTGTGATGAAAGAAAAGGGAGAGGGGTGGAAATAAGAAGATAGTGAACTCAGCCTCTCAGTCTGATTTTTTTTACTGGATTTTGTTTTCCCTGCCAAAAACAAAACCAATTCCGTACTCTGATGTATTAAGGAAAACTGCTTTAGATGGGCAACAAGCTTCCATCATCCCTCAAGGTAGTTCAGGTAACAGACAGCAGATTTGTACTCCAAAAATGAAGCTCTCTTAAAAAACCTGCAGTAATTTATTAGCTCATTCTCATTATATTAAATACTATAGGACCACGCTTTGAGACAGGAGGCTACTGGCAAATATCCTAATATGCAGAAAGAAAAATCAGTTCTCCCTACAGAATTTTACAGATTATAATTGGCCTTCTTACTACACAGGTAGGGTTTTGAAGTTCTTTCTTGTGTTTCCTATGTGGGGAAGCTAAGACCCAAAAAGATTAAAAACATGATTGGTTTCAGTCATTAGTAGCAAACACAAAGCGAGATGGACATAGATTTACATTTTCTTAAAAATAAGTGGAATGAAACAAAGAAGGCAAATTCTGTATTTAGGACTTTAAGCTTCATGGTTATGTGGGCGGTGTAACACTGATGTTTTGTAAATGCAGAAGTGTTTGGAGGGAGAAAATATTTACCAGCCTAGCAGTTATTATGTTCCATGGAAACACATTTTTCTTCTCCCTTCACTGTTAATGATCCTCACTGACTGGTAACAGATCATTTTACTTCACTATTTCACCAGCAAGTCAAGTGACGTTTTTACCTCCTTTCAACATGTTTTTCATCTTTTCAAAGGCAGTCTCTTCATAATATAAGTACTGCTCTGTATCATACCCCTGTATGTTAAGAGGACAAGTTGTTCTCATAAAGCACAAGGTGTCTGTTCTGGTAAGATCTCACTAACAAATGCCCTAGAGAATGAATTTCCTTCAGGAAACAAAGGTGTGCAAATGCTATGTATCACCCTAAAACATTCTGGTAAATGAAAGAGAATCCAAAAGAGCCTAACAAAAAAAGCCAAGATGTGAAAGCCACTCATGTCTCTGACGTACCATACTGAAATCACACAGTGAAAATGAAGCACCCTGCTTACAGCCACAGCCTGGTCTCCACTGGCAAGCAGAATCCAGTTACCTAGAACATTACAATGGTCATACACCTGCTACTACAATTCAACTCAAAACCCCAAACACATATTCTCACCTATTTTTCTACTTAAAAGATGGTTTGCTTAAATAGCACAATTATGGGAAAGAAAATGTTTTTAAAGATGCATTTCCTAGAACAAAAACACGTTTCTCCTTCTAAGTACAACTACACATAACACATTCTACTAATCAAAAACTATTTTCAATCAGACTCATTCCCTTTTTAATGTACGGAAGACTGTTTTTAAGAAAGCTTTGTGTAATTCACATGAAACAAAAGCTGAACAAAATGCTGCTGAAACAAAGGTGTCCTTGAACATGCTTTCACTGGAGGAGAGACAACGTAAAAGCTGCCTGAACTGATTATGGAAGCAAGCCTTATGCACTTCACTAGCAGTAAACACATGACTTAATTTCAAACTCAGATATTCAAGTATTAACTATCCAGATAAGATTTTTTTCATTTCCTGAAAATACAATTTTAAAAAAATTGCTGTAGGTTATCCTAAAAACATCCACTATGCAAATGCTCTTCAGACTTGGAAGTTTTCTTCCCTTTTGAATGAAGAAAAGTCATCAGTAATATTCAAACAAACCTTTTTGTTAGTTAGTTTGGATTTTGTTTTGGTTTTAAGTTGCTTAGTGGAAGTCCATGATGCCATTAACAAACTATAAAGAAATTCACTCATGTTTATAATCATGTCATTATGTTTAATCTTCCAGAAATATGGGACAATCATATCTCCTATGAGCTACTTCAGAATGATTTAAAGCAGCCCATTTATTTTGGGGCTGAGTAAAACTGGCAAGTTACTCAAGAGTGATCATAGAATCAGACTGTTTCCATCACGAGCATATTCCCTTAACTTGCCCGAGTTTGCTTCAGGAGCAAAAGAAGATAGTTTTAGTCGGACACAAAACCAATTAAACGCTTCAAAGTCCTTTCTCTGCATTATACTGGGGATGCTTACAAACTGAAATCCAAGCTGCTGATGCTTTGGTGGTATTTCCAAGCTCTGTGTGCATCTGTGGATCTTGAGGAAAGTTACTGCAGTCAGCACTGGTCTTCCACAGCGAGAGTTGCTATCATTTGGTGTTTGGCTGTTACCACCAGCTGCACATCAGAGATTTCAGCCAAGACAACATTCCCCAGCAACAGAAGAGCACATCAGAGAAAGAAAGGTTACTGTACATCAGGTGTCCACTTCCTGGTGTTAATGCCAAGGGAGGTTTGCTAAAACCCTTCTCTGAAACATCACTGAGGAGCCACAGAGTTCTCTCCATGGACAGTAGTGATGCTGTATTTTCAGGAGAGGTCTTCTCCTGGAAAAAGATCAGCTACTTGTTAAGATCTCAGAGTTAATGGACTAACAATAACAGTGTTTAGAGGCAAACACCCTGAACAGGTTACAAATTCAAAACCAGACTGCCATGAACCCTTGCTCCTGAAGTTAGCACACAGTCCAGCTACACTCACTGAGCTCCTTCCTCAAAGCCCTCTGCTCTGGCAGAACCCATGACTGACCAGCCCATTGCCACAAGAACTGTACAAGTGGGAATAAAACAAACCCTGTCTCCAACATCCAACAGGAGAGGAGACAGGACGGCTCCTGCAAAGCAGCTCACAGAGTTGTCCTCAAATCAGGCATGTGCTACCCACTTTAAAAAAAAAAAAAAAAATCACAGTCTTCATTCAGCTGGTGGAATGATGATTATAGTCCTGACTTTACAATAAAAGAGGGAGGCACTGTTCCTCTGAAAATTTCACAATTGCTTCAGGAGAAAGGGAACACCCAAAACAATTACTGATAGTCAAGACCAGACAGCTTTTGTCATATCTCCTGACAGCAACCCAAGCACAGAAAGAGATTTGTGTGTTTGTCAGAAACCGAAGATGAGAAACACTCTTATCAAGTCAATTGAAAAACTAAAGTAATTTTATTTTCTGGAGTCAAGGCGAAGAATGGTGGTGAATTCTCCACAACAAAAGGTCTAGACATTTCTGATAAACAGTGTACTTCTGTCTCAGTGGGAGGCATACATTTACAGCAAACCTGGATAGTATCAACCAATATACTAAAAAATGCACTTTTAATAAAACTTAATTCCTGGCGTCACTACTCTCTCTTAAAAGCTGAAATTATGAGCTGCAAGTAGTGAAACCTGTTAAGTAGCTAATCAGCAAAAAGCTGCTCACCCAGCACTAGTAAAGCATCAGTGCTAGACAAGAAGCAGGCCAAGCAGGACACAAACAAGTCACTTGCTGGAAAGAACAGCATTATGCAAGTTTCCAGTACACACTCTCCTACAATCCGCTGATTATCAAAAATAATGGCACTTAAGCCAGAAAAATAATCTCAACACATAAATTACATGGAAGTTGTGGGAAAAGCCTGGAGCAACACACAGGGGATGGAAAAATCCATTGCTACACTAACTACAGTAGCACAGGCGTGCCTTTTTTCTTCCTATTCTTTTAAGACTAGGAATTGTGACTTTGAATAAAGAGAACGTGCATGCAGTAACTGGCAGGTTAATATTAAATCCACTCCACCATTATGGTGAGTTGATTTTTCCCTGGTTACCTGTTTACAGCTAATAAAACAGCACGCAAATTTTGTAGCCTCTTTGAATGAAACCCACCTCTCAAAAGATTCACAAAGTAAAGTAGGAAAAGTTTATAGAGAAAGAAGTCATAATTATATCCACTACTCAGGCTCCTCACAGCATGAGCAAGAGAAAAAAAACCCAGAGACTGGGAAGATAGTGCTCGTGCTTTCAAGGACAGACACTGCTTCATCAGAACATGTGTAATCAGCTTTTTCTGGCTATAAAACACAGTTAAAACTGCCTGGAATGTTATCAACGTTGTCGAGAGAAGGGTACCTCAACCACTCTATAAAGTGGCATACACGTGGATCACTCAAGAGATCAGAGGGACTTCTGAGGTCTATGCTGATGGAGGTTTGATCCAGTGTAATGACATACAAGTTGCTCTGAACCAGCATTAGGGGAGAGAGGGTAGCCACTTGTCTCTGTTTGCACAGAGAGTATCCAAGCATCTTGTCAGCCCTGAAAAACAACACTTCATCTGCTATTATTCCATACCACCAGCACCTGTTCCCACACCTCAAGGTGTAGCCCAGAATTACACTTACTGCCAGACTCAAACACTACACTACCTTGTAGACACTGTTCAGCTACCTGCAGCAGAGCAGAATCTCAAAGTGCCTCAGCAAAAAGCATAAACAAAAGACATTAATGAGATACAGTGCTACACAGCGTTAGTGTAGAAGACTGAAAAATATACCTCCTTTATCTCTCCCCAGACACTGACTGAAGAAACATAATAAAAATCCAGACTTCCACTATACAGATTAACAAAGTGAAGACAGATGGCAGTGAAAAGCAAGGAACGCCAATGTTCCTCTGGGGATAATACCTCGTTGGTCTGATGATGGACTTCAGCTCCTCTAACCTCTCATTAAGCAATTATTGGATTCTAGTCTGAGCTCAATTTATTTTCTTTTACAACTGAGTGGAGGCAAACACCTTCAATATGCAATTCATACCACCCATGTTTGGCTGAGAGGACCACAAGGAAACGATACCAGCCACCCTTGGGTGCAGGAATGTGAAACCATCCCAAATGAAGGCAACCAACCTGGATCACCCACTTATTTATCTGTAGCCAGAGAAACCACAACAAATATTCCTTCCACTATTAAAATAAATACATAAATAAATAAACGAATCACCAAAGTAAAAAATATTGACGGCTGACCGGTTACTTTGCGCCAAAGTGGATGCAGCAAGCAGTGCTTGTCTTGTGGTGAGTTTGTGGGCTGGAGCAGCCTCCACAAGCCTGCTGAACGCACAAAAAGCAACTGCCGAGCGACACCGCGCATATCGCAGCACTGTGACAAGACTTACATCTTGCTCTGACTGCAGCAGGAGGGAGGAGGTGCACAAGGGCAGTTAATTATTTTCATCTGGTGGCGTGTCAGGCAAGGCCCAAATCCAGGCTTTACACATTCACCTTGCTGATGGAGCAGACACTAAAAACTAAACAAACCACGGCCTCCAAATGAAAAATCGGCCTCACAGAGCCTTGCTGCCTTTGGCTTTTTTAGGAACTGTCTTTTTTAGGAAATTTTTTTTTCATCTCAAATGGGTTTGTTGTGGTTTACTTGGACTCTGGGTACAGGGTTTCCTATATTTTTAAACTTTCGTTGTGTCGATTCCAGTAAGTACTTTAAAAATAAAATTCTACCCAAGGTTGGAGTCAGCTGTACCAAAACTTGATTTTCTTTTTGGTTTTATTTTAACAGCAGCTTACCAAGAATAACCAGGAGAACTCTCCCCTGGGAAGAATAAAACAGCACTACCACTGAACTGACCCAACACCTACAAACTTCCAGCACCCTCCTGCAAAGAAACCATGTCTTGAAGCTTAAATGAGGAATCTTTGGGATGAGAAATGAAAACTAATGCCTTTTACCAGGTTAGATTTGAATACCTGCAGATGGCTTGGAACACCTACTTGTTCAGTATCAAAAAGACAGCAGTGCCTTTTGCAAAAGCTCCAAATGAAAATTCAAAGAGTTAAACTAAAAAATTATCACATATTGCAGGTATTCATCTGAATACAAGTTATTATGACTTCCCAGATCTCCTCCTTTCCTATCTTCTCCCAGATATCCTCATACAACCAACACTTACTGGAAAAAAAGTTCAGTAGAAGAAGGGGCATAGTTAGCCACACAAAACTTCAGGTCTTCAATTTTGTTGAAATTTGGGTTCATTGCATTATCTAACATTAAGTATGTGACATTTTTGCTCTGTACCTTAAGTCCCTTCACTGAACCAGTCAGTGGCCTTTGTTAGCTCATGGCACATATAGAACCCAGAGACATCAACATCAGTCTTTATCAGGCTTTTGCAAAATTCTTATTTACTGAATTCAACTCAGTTAATACTCACCTTTATAAACAAACCAGAACTCACAGATTTAATAAGACCTTGAAAGCAGCATTGGACAACTGAAGTGCAACACAGTAACAGTGACAGCATTAATTCATAGATACTTTAATTGTTGGTTTAATGATACATCACATCTACTGAAGCTTTTAAAGATGTTTTTATTATGGTTTTATAAATTTTTATAAAACCACCAAAGCACTTTAAAGAATCATGCTTTCTTGTGTAATACATGAAACTAATTTCATACTGTGCTTCTGAAAGTCTATCGTGCTGTTTTTCAAGTTATCTTACAGATGGCACATTTAAAAAAAAACAATGGAAGCATGAATTTCTAGTGACTGCAATGCAACAAGGCATCCAAACCAAGATGTTTCATTACAACTAAGTTAAAGTGTGAGTGCATTATGTAATAAACAATAGCAGTTTGGTCATTTAATCTTAATTCTGTTTACAACAAAACTAACATTTGTGCTTCACAACCTAAGATCCCATAATATAAACATAAGTTCTCTGCTGTAAAATTCCCAACAAATTACTGTCCAAAAAGAAAAACATATCTAAAGCAGGAGACCAAAGCTACTCACTTTCCTCGAGAATTGCTGTATTTAAGACTAATATGACATACCAGACACAATAAGGCACAATGGGTGGTACAAACAAATGAATACAGTTGTCCATGAAACTTGTTCTCTTCCACAAATACTAAAATATGCACCGCTCAAGATAAATTTTCTCTTAAAAATGAAATACGTCATCTTGTTATGAAAGTCCTATACAAAAATTTAAAATTTACACCATCTGAGCTGCCAAAAAATAAAAAAGTGTATCGATTTCCCACAAAACTATATTTCTCACCAGCACATCCAGCCACTGGGAAGAAGATATCCCAGCACTCTGGAAAAGAAAAGCATTATTTCCACTGTGTTTAAGACAAAAATATTGTATTCTGCATACAGTAGTGTATTAAACTTAAAAAAGCCTAGGACTATTAAAATTACAATATTGATTTGGAAATTATTGGTTCACTGCCTGGATGAAATAAGGCACTTTCTTCCAGCGGGCTGCACTTTTCATGTGTATGGAGACGATGAATCAGGTTCTGGTTAAAAACAAAAAGGGGCTCAGTGAGGTCCCAGAAGACGACAGGAACATTTCAACAGCAGGGGAAGACACAGGAGGTAAAACCTGGAGATGAAACTCTACACGGAAGTGGTCACTCTGTCAATGGCATTATTGACCTCGTTTTTGTTTGAATCCAGTCCTTTAGCAGCATTCATATCATTCCGTAAATTCTCCACTGTCTTTTTCATGTTCTTTAATTCTCCAGGGTGTGGAGTGGCTCGCCTTAGAAGTGTTCTCTAAAAATAAACAGTGCAATAAGTGGTTTTGCCTTTGTCTCTCTGCAAAAACAACATACACTTTCAAGGCTTCAGCATTCAAATACCAAATATTACGTATCAATTTTTTTCCTTTTTTTTCCCCCCTTTTCCTTTTCAAACTACGATGCTCTGTGATGAACATTACTTTAAAAGCTGCTTTTTTACGAAGACAGGGAAGGAGGTTTTAAGAAGTCTCTAAGAGCAAATTTTGTCCTCTTTTGGACTACTAATCTGAAAGCCACTCAAGTGAAGTACAATTACAAGTTAAGAAGTGAAGATTCTTTCATAACTATACTTGGGAATTTTTTTTCTCCCCAAAACCATGTAAGTGATTTAAGATCACACTTCAAACATAAAACATTCATCTGATTTTGAAAGAATCTCACAAGATCTCTTTACAGTTTTAAATGGTGTTTGTGTGGAGCTCCATTTGCCTTTCAGCCCCACCACACAGTCTGGTTCTCTAGTCAATTGAGAACAAGCATCTTGAGAGGAAGAGGGAGTATTTCTCTCCCACCTTAGACACAAGAATGTCTATCATTGTGCTGAAACCTTCACAAGAAAAATAAAAATTTACAAAAACTCCAGTTAGCATCCAGGCTGGAGACCAACAGAACACCACAAACACAATATATGTATAATACATGTATACATGCACTTACTTTTTAGTGGCATGCATGTAAACCATGCAGAGTACAGCAGAACTGATAACCCATAAGTGGGTGCTTTGGTCAAGACTGCTTCGGAAATCTGCCCTTCCTTCTCCTCAGTAAGATCATAAACTTTTTTCCCCTAGAAAGGTTCTTGCCTCAAATCAGGCTGTAATACCATGACTGAAAGCAGTTATCTTCAACACCTGAGCCCTCACTACTGCATGGACATTCTCAGGTTGGCACAGCTGTTAAGCAGCATCATTCTGAACTCCCTATCAGTCAGCGAACCATGCCTGTTAAGAGACATTTTGTTTCTGCTGCTTTGAAGTAAGCAACTACCTTACTTGTTCATTTCCATACTAAAGTAGGAGTTTTTATAGTCACTTTTTAAATGAAAACAATCCAGACAGTGCCCTGAAGTATCTCAAGCTGAAATCTAATGAGGACCACCAGCAACTTTTTAGAGCATCAGAGAAGCACATTGAAAACGTGACTGAAGCAGTCTTTATCTTTAGAAAGAGTTTAAATTGTTAATAAAAGCTAGTAGAACTACAGATCATGTTGTGTTTTGATCTTCAGGACATGCAGAGCCCAACTTAACGGAGAGGTCTTATAAGTACAGTGACAGATGTTCCCACATCCTTTGTTTAAGTGGGAAACTAATGAGCAACATTCCTGCTGTTTATGGACACTATGGTTGTTTCAATGCAAATGGTGGAGTTAAAAAAAAAAAGAGAGCAAGAAAGAGATTGGAAATAGAAATTAGAAAGACAAACAATAGCAAGCTTAATGGAGACACATGCCAAAGTGCTGGAATCCTAAATTAGACCCTATATACTTTCAGCCTTCACAGTAAAGCTTCACAGATGCAGAGAAAAATCCTATCTTCTTTCTGGAAAGAAAACATCCCGAGCAGACAGAGGAAAACAAAGCAAAACAGAAGACTGCCCTGCATCAGAATATAAAAGTTATATTCAAAGCAGAAAAAACAAAGGCATTTAAAGTCAACATAAAAAGTTGCAGCAGCCAACACGAACAGTTTCTTCTTCAAATGTACACACAAAGCATGCAGTCCAAGCTGAAACACTCACAGCAAGAATGCTCAGAGACTTTTTATACTTTTGCATTAATGTCACAGTGTCTGGAGGCATCCAGAGGCTTGGAAAACATACCATTTCATTTTCCTCTTCATCTTTTTCATCTTCTAAGAAGCGAATTGCACTGACTCTATTCACTGCCCGCTCGTTCCATGTTTCATCTGACATTTCATTTACCAAACTCTCCAATGCACCACATCGTGGTAGGTTATCTGTCAGAACAGGAAAATGTAACTCAAGATTCACAGCAACATGCACATGAAGTCACACAATCAACATGCTATATTGTTCATAATTGCAATAACTGAACAATTACTTATCCAAGACTTACAAGTGGCTATTTCTTCAGCAGTAGTTTTTGGAAGAAAAAAGAACTTGCATTAGTTTTCTGTTATCAAGTACAAACACTAGTTTCTGTATAAAGTAGGTATTTCTGTACTTGAACTGACTATATAATTTAATAGACTTGCCACCATACATGCTTTTCTTGTGGAATAGGGCTGCTAGCTGACATTAGCCAGTTCCCTAAATGGTCCATAACATAGGATCATTGTTTTCACTAACCTCATCCTTTCAGTATTTCTAGGCATACACATGCAACAATCCTAATTCCACGCCTTCTACCCTTGAAGCCATGAGATTCATCTGGAGAGGAAGAAATCTAATTTCTAGTAGTACAGCCCTTAGAGAAAGTCAAGTCGACCTCACTCTTCTTGAACTAGCCTTATCTTCTCTAATTCTAAAGGGGTTAATTCATTTAGTTATTTTAATTCTTAATTATTCTTAAAATCCAGAAGCTGAAAACAAGAGGCATTTCTACACTCCTACTGCTTTACTGGTTTCTATTTGCTCCAGCCATATATGATTGAAACACTGGAATTAAGTGTGGGTACCTACAATACAGATATCCACAGATGAACTCTTCTCCTCAGGCCCCTTTGTACTCAGTGGAGAAGAGTACACACAAATTTCTTTTAAAAGTCCATTCCTGGATGGGATAAATTACTCTCCAGTCATTACAGCAGAACTTTAAATATTAGCTCAGATGAATCCCCTTGAACGCTCAGACACAGCTTTAAAAGCTTGAGGACAAAAAACATTCAGAAGTTACTGGAGCAGCAACACAGCCAACAAGAGTTTATGGTTCCACCTGACCCAGAGGCAAATTTCAGCACAAAAGGGAAAAGCAACTTATACTGCAATTCGACACTTGTTAATGAACATAATAAAGTTTCTGTACGGCACCTTTGCTTGAAAGAAAATTAGGTGCTAAAAAGTAAAAAGTCTACTGTTTACTATTAGCTATGCAATTTATTTTGCTGGTAAAGAGACTGCAGTTGGAAAGCCACCATTTAACCATAGATATATATATATATTTAAGATGTATAATCAATGTGCACAAATATGAACACCGCTACTTAGCCCACTGGCAGCCTCAGAATAGTGATATGAGTAACTCTTTTTCTTACAGATCTGTATTTTATTTATTGTAGCTGCTGTCACTGTATTTTCAGTAACGCTCAGTCCCAAGTTTTCAAGTCTTCTGAAGACTAGTAGGATAACAGAAAAATATAAGTTTAATATTGAAAATTCAACCAGAACTTTGCTACTTTGCTCACTAGAGCTTATGCATGTTTTACAAACCTTTATGGGACAACTCAGTAAACAAAGAATACTTCTATACATAATGAAAAGCTGACTCTAGGCACTTACCTTGGCAACCAGGCTCAGAAGGCATTTGAGGAAGTAAAACACATGTTAAAATCTTTTCTCCTGTTTCAGGGTCTGTGTCAGTCTGAAATGTCAGCAGAGGTTGGGACTGGTTATCAGACAACCACAAAGCCTTCAGCTTTAAGGTAGTCAGTGAAATGGGAAGATACGTCAGCCTAGTTCAAAAAAGCAAAGTAAAAATGTCAGGGCAATCTCTAGGAGACTTAATAGATGGTCGTGAAGGCGACTCAAGTATACATCGCTGAGTTGGAACAAACAGGATTGAATTCAATGCCTCTAATAGAAGGCATTGCAGCAGTCATCAATTCCAACCACTCCATTCTTTAAAAAAAAATAATCTGCAGCTTAACTTTATACCATAATCCTCTGAAGCTGTGAATAACAGGTAAAACTATGCTGAGCTTTCTCTACTGCAGTAAAGTGTCCTGGAAGGCAGACAGCTTCCCGTCAGGAGCCTTACATGTAAACAATGGCCAGAACAGAAATATGCAAGTGCCTGTGAGACAATTATGTTGCATAGATGAGATGCCATTCGCTTTTCCTTCATTTTTTTTTTTTTATTTAACTTCCTACTAAGCAACTGAACTAATTTGCTGGTTTATGCTTTAATCCACTCGTTTTGCATGTTGATGTTTGAAGCACTAAGAGTCATGAGAAGCTGCAAGGTCAAAGCGGCTTTCCTTGTTACTCACACTGTATCATGAAGATAAGACACCCAACATTAGTGCCACGTGACATTATGGCTTGGTAGCTTCACCTGAAGTTCTATCCACTGCCTAGATTCTCAGTTTTAATTCAGAAATACACAAATCCAGAGGGTTGTTTTTTAAATTCAATCTCTTCTTCAGGGTCAAAGTAATCCAAAAATCACACTCATGACAACACACAATTCATGCTACTTTTGGCCCAGGGGGATGACTACTTTGACAATTTCAACAGTAACACTAACATGAATGTCATAACTGGTTTTTTATTACTCCATTCTTAGACATAATATCTTTTGCTATCAGAAAGAATCAAGTAAATACAGCAAAAGAACATGAAAAAACAAAAATCTCTTGCCTGTTTCCAGCAACATCCAAGACATGAAGTTCAGTGGCCTGTGAAATTTCAGAGGGAATTCGAGATAATCTGTTGTCACGTACAGAAAAGACGTTAAGACTGCAGCAGCCCCCAACCTACATTTGAGAAAAGGGGGAAAAAAAAAAAAGCAAGTCTGGTTTTGTTGCAGTACGGGTCACGGAGTGTGTCACAGCACATTCAAGTACAATGCCTGCCAGACACTTCCCCAAGAGGTACAGACTGCAAACAAGTGTTAGTTTAGAAGAAGTCTGACCTGAAGCAAGTCTGTTGGGGCAGTCTCTGGAACATCTGTATCTGCAAATAATGGATATCTTTACATATAGGTCACACTCTAGCTACCTTTCAGAGCCTTCCACACCTGGAAGAAACCAGTAACCACACAGAAGCTACTCTGAGCCCAACATTCACAAAAAACCCTGCAGTCAACTTTTTCTAGCTCTATGTTTTACACATTAATTCTTTCTTTCCTCACGGCAACTTTATATCCCAGCAAGTGCAATAGGGCTTGAAGCAAGGCAAAATGCTAAATACACCAATCAACTCCCAACATTCATTGAGTCCACAAAGATTAATGAAAAGTTCACTAGAAGCAGAAGACTGAGTAAAATCTTTGATGCCCTGATTCATTAGAAGCACCTAATTTCAACATGATTCCCACATGAACTGGCCTTCTTTAATCTATTTTAATCTAATATCCCCTGTCTCTACCAATTTACCCAAATATAAGCATTTGCATTCTCAAGCTAATTAGTTTTTTGGGTGCAAAAGATGGGATTTTTCAGTTTTACCTTTAAAAATCTACATTTTGCACCAAAAGTAGATGCTTTCAGAAAAATAAACCCTCCACATTTGATTAAAAAAACCTCATTCCAACTTTATGTTCCAGAGGGAACTACTTTAAAACAGGAACATTATCAGTTGTAGCAACTCAAAAGCTGCCTCAAGTAACTCTTTGTTCCTATTAACAAAGGAAACTTACCTTTGTTTGCTTATCATACAGAGTTTCAAAAAGCCCTGTTGTTTGTTGGCCAGTTCCAAAACTCACCATAAGAAGGGGGAAAAAGATTTCTCTTCTCTTACTCCAAGTATTAGAAGCAAAACATCCCAATGTCATTTGAAGCTTTCAAGTTAAGTGGACTTAGAATCTAACTATAGAGTTAGATTCCAAACTAAACACAGTGGAAAACCTCAGTCCAAAAATTAGAGGACTTCTATAGTGATGTACATCTAAGAAGGTTCTCCTCTTACACTACAGCAAATATGTAGCTACACCTTGGCCGAGAGTCCCCAAAACTAAGCTGAAATTATTACGTTCTTGTTAACTGTCAGTTGTGTCTTTGCAAAACCAAACCCAAGACTGAGATCATAGACAAATAGCACAAAATATTTTAACTAGTCGAAGTAAAAATAGTGTTGATTTAACCTACACTATTTACTAAGGCAAAAGCCACTTTTAAAGGATGCAACTGTGACTTACAAAATAAAACAAAGGAATGGAGCATTTATATCCCACTCACCTTCCTTTGTATCATAATTGTTTTAAACAGAAGAAAACAGCAATCAGCTGCTCAAGGCTCCTGATTCACAAGCTATTTACAGCACAAAGTTAAAGCACTACATTCCTGACAAAAGAGAATCTGTGATATTTCCCTTAAATCACTGCACTCCTAAGATGCAGCTATTCCACAAGATTATCAGCTTTCCCGGCCCTGTGTGTACCACAGAAGCACGAACCTTGCAAGTCATTTTAGCTTGTGAATCAAAGCCCTTAGAAACCAGCACTCGAACAGTAAGCAAACATTTCTTAGTGCAAGAATTCTGCTATTCACTTTAAAGAGTGCACAAATTCTTAAATAATGTGCCTTCACACGTTCACAGAACACAGTGTGACATTAAAAAAATATATATACACACTAAGTGTCTAACTGGTGTTTCTAACATGAGTAGCTCTGAAAAGCAAGAAATACAATTAGGGAATGTTGATGAGCTGGCAAGTGATGCCCTCAGTGTGCACAAAGTGTTCCCTTTTCATGAATGAAGTTTGCATTACTCAGTCTTGGAGCATGGAGATCCAAACAGGTTAGCCAAATAAACAAAGAAAAGCCATGCAGCCCTGATGAGACCAAAACTTCTATACTTTTGACAATGGAAAAATGCAGCAGTGGAATCAGGACAGCCTGAGTCATCATGCATTTAAAGCAGTTTAATGAAAGGTAACAGTAAAACCATGGACTGAAGAATACTTACAGGGTTATCAATTTACCTGACCCATAATTTTCCAAGCGGCTAACAATTAAGAAAATACAAGAGATGTTCAATTTATTTTTCTTTATCCATACTGGACAAGAGCATGCCAACAAATGGAGACAGAACATACATTCTTCTACTGCCAAAGAGGGTTTTAACTCCTAAATCATTTAAACTTCAGTTAATTTAACTTTGCTCTCTATCAGTCAACAGGCTGTTGTTCAAAGGTTGTTTCATTCAAAGGTAGTGAAGATCTCTTATTTTAGTAGGGTAGTAGGGTAGCTAAAAAGAGACACTGAATTTTTTTAATGAAACTTTTTAGAAAATGCAGACAGCATTTAACAAGCAGCATCGAGTGATATATCACAAAATAAAAAAGACAAGCTGACAGTTAGAAATCAACTAAAATCTTTGTCATTTCCAACAAAGATGGCACCCATCCAGCAGTACAGAAAGACATCAGGTCCAATGTTTGAAAACCTAAACATAAAGCAGTACCACGGAGGCGAAGTGCACACACTACATGGCATGCGGAAAGGAAAACACCGTTGTGGCCACCATGAAGTAACACGGTATCAGAACGTCGCTGGTTTGGCTCAGAGTTGTTAACTGAGGAAGAGCCAAGCTTTCCAAGGGCCACATGCTCACAACAAACTGTGCCAAACCACCGCATATGCACCAAGGACACAGCTGAGGCCACAAGCCCAGTCACCAGTTAAGCACACACTTCATTTCCAGCACAGACTTCACTAAATGGGGACAAGCATGTGCTTAGTTCTAGGCACGTGAGTAACTGTTCCAAGGACCGGAGGCTTAAAGAAGTCCTCACGTTCTTCTGTAGTGAGCAGGACATCAGGAAAAGATCTCAATGAGTTGTGCATGCCTAAGTCATACTCCTGAGACTTAGTTCATTTTAGCAACTTTAGTTTAAGGGTTATTAACTTGTCACATCACACCAACTCCAAAGAACAGTAAGCCTAGGTAAAAACCAAAAGGAAAACCACAAAAACAAAAGTCACACATCAGTCAGGCAGTAAATGGTCATTTCTATGAAGTGCTAATTTTAAGATCACTGATACTATGAAGATGGAACAAAACTGCATTCAGATGGGCTTGATTGAGAGGATGAGCATCACTAGGAGGCCTCTGGGTTCCACACAACCCTTTAACCCTTTAAACCCTTTAATGGATGATCTTGTTGCTCTTTTCTTCTATCTCAGTCTGAGGCTCATCTTCCTAACAGCTTCTTCATTATGGAGAAGCAGTAAGGCTTGGACACACATAGACAGGATGTCAGCTTGGTTGCCAGAACTCCCCCACTATGTTCTCATCCTGACCAGCATTTACCATTTCACCCTCCTGCTTTTTTGCCATTCATATACCCACTACAAGTCCATCTTAAACAGTCTCCCAGAACCGCAAGTCTTAACACATCGCTTCTCTGCTGGTGTTTCCGATGACTCTCAAGTAGATACCAGCATCTGTTTACTACTCAAAAGCTATGAATCAATTCTTCTGTCCTTTACCAGTTAGCACCTTCACACTGCTATAAGCAATGCAAAAAAATTACATTATGACAAATACTGTAATGATTAGTCTTCAGTTGTCGTGTGACTAGCCAAAAGTCCAGTGATGCATCTTTTATTCAACTCTCGAAACAGCTGTCAGCATCAAAAACTTTCACAGATTTAAACAAGTCTGATAAATATAGTGGCAATTTAAATGCAGTTCCTCTTGTGTTGTAAAATCTTTTCCAGTGTTATATCCATAATTTTGTTTTGGTTCAAAGAAAATAAAGTCAGAATTTTCCTTGGCTCCACACAAAGCACACTAATTCTTTAACTGCAAGCACAGGGTACATCTAGGGGTGGAAAAAACTGCCCAATTCACTATCATTAACTATTATTCTGTTGTTATTATTAACTTTAAATTGGCTAGGAAAATCTTCAGTAAACTCACTTCAACACCTCCTGCACCACTGGTGAATAGTAGGAGAGGAGCTCACCAAGACAGCTTCTTAGCCCTCTGACTCAAGTATTCCTGCACTTGTCCTCAGTGTCTTTTTTTTTTCCTCTGAGACACACATACTTCTACACAAATGAGGGAAGGGACAGAACATCAAAAGTTAAAATCAGAAAAAAAAAAAAGTGGTCCCAACTTGTTTTAAAAAATTAAAATTTAAAAACCATAGTTATTGCAAAAAAAACCCCAAAACCTGTAGTTTTACCTAATGGAGTAATAGTTCTCACAATATACCTCAGAGCCAGGAAGGACACATTACCAGATCTCTGCAGGTTGTAAAGACTCATTAACAAAAGCATATAAACTGGAAAACATTCCAAGGAGATTATTTATGCAAGTGCCAAAATCAACACACCAGTTTCATCAGCGTTCCTGCGCCAGGGTGGGATTTCAATACCAAAGAGTCACCAGGCAGGTCTTTCAAGTTTAAGGAGAAAAACATTTGTAACTATGAACAGGTTTAGACATTCTCAGTTCTTGCTGAAGTCTGTTTCACCACTTCAGTCAGAGAGGGACTAAGCTGCAAAACGAGATACTGAAGATGAAATCTGTCAGTGACTCAAGCCTTGGTCATACATTCAGTTCTTCCACGTTTTACCTTTATCAGCACACAATACAGAAGAACCTTTGAACCAGGAAACTTTGAAGGTGTATTTGCATACAAACTCCTCAATAATCTCAAGTCAAGAAATTTTACACCGAAAGATAAAGAATGGTTTTACAAATGTGCCTTGCAACAAATCTTGCAACGTAATGGTTTAACACATTGACTCAAAACCCAATTCTCTTAAACTGTTAACAAAACCAAACCAAATCAACATCCTTCTACTCCCTTTCCCAAAAAACACACACCACTACAGAAAAGCTAAAACGCAGAGATTATCTCACCAGGCTACATTAAAGCAGGCACATAATTTCCACCATCCTATCTATAAAAGTGGTCTTTGCTACGGGAATAATTCTGGATGAAATGACAGCAACACCAAGCAGGTACAGTATTGGGTACATGCACTCTTCTCTCTAGCTGAATTCCACTTTTTTCTATACACATTACAAGACTGTGTCTTTGTCCCTCTCCAACAGAAACCAGTAACAGCCTGTCCCACATCCATTTTTTATAGGGATGAAGACCACATACGCACAGCTGCTCTAGCATTCTGTAAGGCAGAGAAATAATGGAAGAGGTAAGAAAAACACGTAATAGAAAAGAGGGAAACATACTGAGAAAAAATATCTGGACTGCATACTCTACTTCTGCATCCAACTCTGCTTCTGTGAGGGGGGAACCAGTGCACAAGTACCAACTTTGATGTGCAAACGTCCGAGACCCCAGTCTTTGCCATACCGTCTCAGGAGACATCTTAAGCAACACACAGCAGGCAGGGTTGTTGAAAATTACTTCTGACAGAAGCTTGTGCCTGGCTTTAAATCTTAGTTAGTCAGTTTAAGATGAAAATAAACAGAAAACATAGTATACTTTCTCACTGTCAAGCAGAGCCTTCCAAAAGACAGAAAAAGGGTGACACATTTTCCTGTCTTCCCTAAGTGTGCTACCAATGCATTTTGTATTATTTTTTTTCCAAGTCAGTAACGATGAGAATAAAAATGGAAATTGAACATTTCACCCACAACACCAAGTTGTTCCTCCCTGCCATCCAAAGGGAAACTCAGAATTGGAATCTTTGCTATTATCAGCCCCCTAAAGCTGCTCCTGTTGATGCTTTGCATAACAGCAAACAGTACTTGTTATACCTGTGCACTCAGTTATGTAGAACATTTTTCTTTTAGAGACATGAAATGTGACTCTTCCCTTAATTCCTCTGAATTTTAAACAGAAAACCTATACTATGACATCTTCATGTTTGGTTTAAAGCAAAATGCTGCTGGTTAAGAAAAATACTATACCAAGAAAATGCAGCTCCAAGAACAGACAGAACATGAACAGAGAGCAGCAGATTCCTTTGCTTTTGAAACTACCACTTCAGCACTGTAAGAAGGCACTCTAGAAACATTCAAGGAAAAAAGTTTTACTGCACAGCCGTAGCCCAAGGAATTCAAACTGAAACTTGAAAAACTGAAACTGAAGAGTCTTGTTAGCTAGAAAGTAGGTTCTGCAATGCACGCATATTAACAGTATTTTTGAGGCACACCACTGCCATCAGTTGTTCATGCTTTCTATTTGTAACATTACCAGCTTGGAATTCAAATGCACTGATCAAAGGTGAGATGACTCTGCAGTCAGAAAAGGGCTGACTTCCTTTAAAATTAAGTAACAAAAAAAACTAAATATCCACAGAGCAAAACATAAAATCTTACATTACATGTAATTTCAAAGCATTTGTTCTAACAAGACAGACACGTTGGTGTGGACACCTTTAAAAGAAAAATAAAAAGTCCATTTCAAAGTTGTTGATAGGGAGCCAAAGAGCTCTGCTTCCTCTGTTTCCCTGCCAAGCTCCCTTGGGAACCACCCTCTCCCATTTTTATTTCCTGGACTTCCACAACTCCCCAGCTCACCTCATTCAGACACTACCTTCCATTTCCTCATTATTTGCCTTCTCCAAACACAGGCTCAGCCCTGTCTTCCTTCCACTTCTGTGCAGGTGACCCCCTCCTTCTCTCTCATGTGCACTGAAGTTCTCTAGACACACTCTCATTCTTCACTTCACTGACTGATATCCCCTTCACTGACTGAGCAACACATTCCACCTCTGAAAAACGTCGCTGGTTCCAAGTCTTCAGTATCTTGCCCAGTATTAATCCCTCTATTGTTCTCACCTGAGCTCTTCACCCCACTATACCCCCAGACAGACACGGTCCGTATTCCCCCTGCTTTACCTGCTTCTGCAGCCGAGCCTTCTCCTCTCACCTGCTCCTGTCCCTGCTTCTTCCAAGCCACACTGACTGCCCTTATGCACCATCCCCAATACCATGGATTCCATTAACTGAGAAAAGTGCTTATACACTACACAAGCTATTAATGGCCAATCTGGAAATAAAGTGTACCAGTAAAACCTTCCATGCTAAACTCAAAGCTATTCTGCTCAAAGGTGGGGTAGACATAAAATTGCACCAGTCTCAAGTACAGGTATTTTACCATACCTGTGTAATGTATTAATTTGAAGTCCTTTGTAAAGACATGGAAAGTCTTCTGCTGAATGAGCACAAGCTCAGAAAGATATTAAGCTGTTAGAGACATCCAAAAGAGGGCAACAAAGATGGTGAAGGGCCTTGAGGGGAAGCTGTATGAGGAGTGGCTGAGGTCACCTGGGCTGCTCAACCTGGAGGAGAGGAGACTGAGGGGAGACCCACTGCAGTTACAGCTTCCTCATGAGGGGAAGAGGAGGGTCAGACACTGATCTCTTCTCTATGGTGACCAGCAACAGGACATGAGGGAATGGCCTGAAGCTGTGTCAGGGGAGGTTTAGGTTGGATATCAGAAAAAGGTTCTTCACCCAGAGGGGTGGTCAGGCACCGGAACAGGCTCCCCAGTGCAGTGGTCACAGCACCAAGCCTGGCAGAGTTCAAGAAGTGTTTGGACAATGCTCTCAGGCTCTTGGGTGACTCTTGGGGTGTCGTGTGCAGGGGCCATAAATTGAACTTCATGATCCTGATGGGTTTCTTCCAACTCAGCATATTATAAGATGAGAACTGCCATCACATACCAACCCAGACAGTTTTCCCAAGGTCTCCCCTCTTGCTAGCAATCATGCAATCTGTCTGGGTAAGCCCTGTAACAATTCTCTGTTCAGAACCAGAAGCACCACTGCAGAGAAGACACTGTTCTGCTAGAAAAGCTGCAGTACTCACATGTCTCCTCCCTCACCTTCCCCCGATTAGGTGACTGGCCCATAGCAGCTCAGACCCAGGACACAGTTTGTTGCTGCCAGTGCCACAGCAGCATCCTCTGCCCCTGCTTGATCCCTCTTCTTCAGACAATCAGCTCTTCCCCATCTCCTTGCCACTTTGCTTCCTTCTCATACCTCCTTCTTGAACTGTCCAAGCTCCATAAGGAAGCAAGCCACAGCTGATACTCCTCTCAATTTCCATCCACTGGCTGTCACCCGAGTACATAACTCTCCTGGCTCCTTAGGTGACTGAAAGTGGAGAATAGCTACAAGCTCAGAACCACACGTTAGACAGGAAAATTAAGAGGGAGAATTACTTGGACAGAAATTACAGAGGAAAAGTAGTACAAACAGAACCAACTCACAGTCCCACGCTACAATCACAGGATGCTGCTTTCCCAACTTTTTCTCCACAATTTAAGCCTGAACTAAACTTGTAAAGCCTTCAATATATTTAGTTTCACAACACAAACCCTAGACTCATTTCATTCTACATACTGTTACAATAGACAAGAAATCCTAGTGCTCATAGGTGTAAAATCTGAAGTATCTTGGTCACATCGGGTCCTTATATTTAAGAGCAAAAGTAGTCCAGAGATCGCCAAAACCAAAAAGACTGTCAAGACACTGAGCCACTTTTCAGAGTCTGAAACTTTCCCTTTGATATTGGTCACAGGAGCGAGGTGAGGAGGAGTGTGGCAGTAGTTTCATACTACATGCAGAAGAGACATAGTGGTGTTGCATTCACCCTACCAGAACTCCAAGTCTTCAAATAGTGCAGGACCTGACATTTACACTTGGAATTAGCAGTTAAAAACTAATTAGATCCCAGTTAGTTACAAGCTAATTAGATCAAAGCCTTTTTGTTCAACTACAAAGACATTTTGCACTTCCAAGCCACCAAATCACCACAGTTCAGATCTAGCAGACAAGTTTCTGGTTTTGATCAGTTCGGAAAGAATACCCACTGGACCAAAGCTGCCCACTACTTCTTGTAGGCATCTGAAATCAAGAGTTTTCTATTTCTACAACCTCATCTGCACAGAACTTACCTCTTTGGGCAAAGATGTTAATTTGTTTCTATCAGCATTCAAATTGTTCAGCTTCTTTAGTTTTCCAATGCTCTTCGGCAATGACTGTGCCAACAAAAACAAAATAATACACAAACAGAATTCGTAAATACATTGAGTCAGAAAAAACCACTTAACTCGCTTTTAAAATTAATAGTCTGATCCACTTTCAAAATTGAAATGTAGTTAATCCTCATTATTGCCAGACCTTCCAAAGAAGATCCAAAGGTTTATATTGCAGAACAAGTGTCCAGGAATGTCAGTTTCTAACACAAATTCACTCATTAATTATCTCTGCACCACGACAATAGACACATAACAGCCGTGTACAGAATGCATGTACGTAGGATGTGCATATTATCTAACTTTACGCTCCCAAAATTGCTTCTTGGTTAGCTATCTCCTAACTCAGGTGCTATGAACTGACTGTTGGAGAGGCATCTTTTCAATAGTCTTAAGCTTCTAACTCAACCAAGCACCAATTGAGCTTAAGAAATGCTCAAACCTAGTTTATTTAAAGACAGCTACTCTCCAAGTGTCACTGTCACATGAAGTTTCAAAATAACGGAAGGAAACACCTAACAGAAGGAATTCTGAGATTTTATTTTAATTGACCACATATTATATTTAACATCTGGCTAGAGCAGATCAGCAGAGCAAGGAGCAGTACAAACTCTTCAGTGCTCACGCCTTCTACTCAGTCCCAGCAAGACTGATCCAGATAATGCACAGCAAAAAACTGGCAATAATGCAATACAGCACAAATCCCTACATAAAAAACCACAACAAAGTAAGTGATACCTGCACTCCACATGCTCCAATTCTCTCACTGGTCATGAAAGACTCAGAAGTGAATATGTAATTGCTTAAGCATTTGAAGGGCGGATTGTTACTACACACAACTTGATCTCCAGCATTCATTTAACAGGCAAGAAATAAGATGCATTTAAAGAAAAAGCACTACTTAGCAGTAGCAAGGGTGAGTAACCTAATGAGCTAAGTGATTCAGCACTTAACAGCAGGTCTTATTACCACCTGCCATTTGAGCAGCCATGACCATGTTTACCTGCAGTTGGTTTTCTGTGAGAACTAGTTCAGTAAGGCTTTCACAGTCTCCAATTGAATCAGTTAGTTGAATCAGTTTGTTCTGATCAACCTTCAAAATGGAGAGCCTCCGCAATTTTCCTAGACAGAAAGAACAACATGGATTTTTAGTCTAGTATCCTCCAATACCTTTAATTACATTAATTTTTACTGCTGCAAAACACCTAGAAATCCTCTAAAACAATGAAATTTTTTTTTTAGGTAAAATAAAAGAACTCAAGCACTGCTTCACTTAGTGCTTGAACTATTTTTGCAAGTTTTAATATCACTGAATTAATATTCAATATAAATATTCATATCCAACATTTAAGCATATTAAATTGTAATAAAGTTACAATCTGAATGATATCCTATATAAATATCAAGGATGTGTCTACCCAAACACCTATAAACAAGTGAAAATGATCTGTCTGTTCCTCAATTATAAAATGTTTATTAATAAAGAAGTGTTCAGAAGATCACCTACACCTAATCAGCCACAGTGAGAACATCTTGCACTGAAGTGACAGCCCAAACCCAAACAGGATCAAGGTCTCTTTGTCCTAACAGAGAACCTAGTTAGTCAGACATGAAACCTGAGTTTATTCTTTAGATGAGCAATCAAACTTCTTTGAAGGTGATCTTCTCAGGAAGAACAGAATATTATTTCAGTGCAGAAAACTCTATTTGTTCTACTCCTTTGTATTGGAATGGTCTTTGGTGCAAAAGCTGAGTCAGCCAGAGCCCAAGATAGAGAATTCAAGAGACAACACTAGCTGCTGACACCTCCCTGCCATCCCTATGTTTTCCAAAACAGCTGTAATACTCTGGAGTATCAAATTCACTGATGATGCTAAATCATGAAGAGATGTCAGACACACAAAGAAACAGCAACCTAAACAGAAACCTGAGGTTTAGCACAGTGCAGAGCTCTGCACCCAGACAGAATAAACCTGCACAGGCTGGGAAGTGACAGCTATACAAGAGCCCTGCTGGAAAGGACATGGATACTATGCTGAGCACCAGGTTGAATACTAAACAGCAATGAGCTCTCATCAGAAACAAACACCAACTAGACTACATTAGGAGAATTACAGCCAGCAGATCAACAGAAGTTGCTATATCCTATCTATTTGCAATAAGTGAAACCACACCTGTAAAATCATTCTCAGTTTCATGTGACGTCCTATCTTCCCCCTCAACTCCCCTGTTCAAGTGATGGGGGGCCAGCAGGAAGCTATCAAGATGGCCGGAGCACATACGAGTTGAGGCTGAAGGAGCTGGCTTTGTTGACTCCCACCAAGAGACAGACAAGGAGGCACGTAGGAACTGCCCAGAACCACTTGCAGGGCACTTACGGACATGACAGAGCCAGACTCTTCTCTGCAGCGGCAGGTGAGGCAGCAGTGGCTGCAAACTGCAGCAGGGGAGATCCCAGCTGGACATCAGAAGCAGCTTCCTCCGTGGGAGGTGGTGCAGCACTGGCACAGGCTGCCTGGGGGTGCTGGAGCTCCATCAGAGCTCTGGAGACTGGGTGAGACACGGCCACAGCTGACCTGACCCACTGGCACTGGTGAGAGCCCTGCTTCAAGAGATCTACAGATCCACCAATCCCACCAAGGATTCGGTGATCAGCTGGGCAACTCGCAGGAGCTTCCACAGAGACCAGCAAGGTTCACTTCTGCCAACAAGCTCTGTCTAGCCAGGTGCATGGGCTGCTGACTTTCAGAAGCTACAGCTCCATTTCTGATGTACAACAACTGTACTGGCCAGCACAGGTCATCAGAGAGCTACAACTCTCTGTCAAACACACACCAGGCAGCTGTAGGACCCACAGCTGTCAACCCACTCCCCCAAATCTAACTTCTAGAGAAACTTTTCTTAGCCTTATGTAGAATATATAGGAAGGGGGAAGGTCTGACCACTCTTTTCCAAATGTTAAATGTGGTTAAACCACATTCACAAGTCCTCCTTCCCTTACACCTTTATTTTTTGGGCGGGGGGGAAATCCTCTAAAGGAAAAGGTGCACTCCTAACTCCTACAACATGGAAATTTCCAGAAAAACAGCTGATGAGTAGAGAAAAAAAATGCTTGTTCGACTACTTGTCACAACTACTGCATGGGTAAAAACATACACCTTAAAAAAGGCACTGCTAATGCTTCAGGAAACATTCTTCAGTTACTGAACCCAGTCTAAGGGGTCAGACACAAAAAGGTTGTAGTTTGAATCCTCAAGGCAAGGATTAATGGGCTGCGAGGCAAACAGCCTTCCACTAGGTTCAGTAGAGGATTAATCACATTGTCCAAATGAAGATAAACACACATCGCCACTCAAAACACTGTATTTTATGTAGTGATACTTTCAGCCAGTCTTATCAAGTGACCCACAGCATGTTGCAAGCTAAAATTTTACATTGTTAAAGAGTTCTGATGGTGACATGGATACAATGGGAACTGAAGGGACATATTAACTTTTATGTTGTTTGGGATGTATCAAGCGAAGAGTGAAAGAGGATTATGAGGGAGTCATTAGGCGGACAATTAAAATGCAGCATTAATAGAGCTATGCATTTCATACTAAGCAAAAAAAAACCAACTTGAGACAAGCTCATCTCTTGCACAAAAAGACTTAAAAAATCCAAATGACTTCCAGTTATGGTGGATTAAATGGTTCTGTGTGATAGCATTCACCTTGTACTTACCAATGCCATCAGGTAAGACCTGAAGTAAATTCTGAGAAACAAGCAAGTCTGTTAAAGAAGTCAGACCACTAATTTCTTCAGGAAGGCATTCCAATTTATTTTCAGAAACATCCAGACAAAGCAGGTTTTTCAGGTTTCCTACTTCCTGCGATACAAGACAAAAAATTGAAGTCATGCCCAAACATGTAAGAAAGCATTTTGAAAAATGTACCATCACAATGAAGTTCCACAAAAAAACCCAATTATCTGTATGACCTCTTAATTGGCCATTCTTTTTACAACCTCTAGAAGCAGGAAAAAGTAAATAATTACATATGATAAACCAACCGAGTGATTCAGTCACGGTTTCTTATTTTAACTGTTAAACTGGCTTCAGTAGTCAGGCAAGCTATGCCGAGCACACCCAGGTAAGCACCAGCCAAACCTGGAGTTTTCCTCAAGTAAAGACTGCACAGTTGTTTTTTTCAGAATGGCAGATTATCAGCCACTACATAATTAAAGTCTACCCCTCCCAATTAACCCTAGGCAAATTAGGATTAGTCTCTCCTGGCTGCTACAGCAACATGCCATGACATCTAGGGATTTCATATCCTCACATCTCCCAACTACAACAAATGTAGAAACAGGAATTGAGGGTGTTGCTCTGGCAAGCATATCTGAACTGCCAAGTTATACTGCCATCATCTACCACTATTAATGACTACTTAATTTTTTTACCATGGCAATCCAACCATTGGACAGAGAAACGCCTTTGCCCTTATTAGCTATCAGAGCATCCGCCCGTTCCCCACGCACACAGACATCCCTATACACGCTTGAGAACAGATCTCATTTTAGTTGTCCAAATCACCTTTCAGGGAACAGAATGGCTGAGGAAGAAGTGCCTTTTACTTTTACATATATGAAATTTTCATACAGCAACAGCCTTGATCCTAAGTTACCAGATCGGTTCTTTTACTTTTGAAATGTCTGCCTCTCAAGAGGATCTTTCATTAAACACATACCCTTTATACTACAAGTTCACCCTTTGGACACTGACCACAATAATGGTCAATTTTAATAAAAATGGCTGCTAAAGTCACACTTGACCTTTTATGAACGATCCCCTCTACTTAAAAAATAATTAGGCCAAGCCAACAAAAACAAAGTCAGCTAAACCCACTATACTGTAACTGATTTCCAAGACACACAGTTGACAATGAGATCCACAAAGCAAGTAACAGCAAACTGCAGGAGAAACAGAGAAAAACAGGTTTTGACTTGGCTGTAAGGGAAAAAGAGGGAAAAGGAACCATCCCACATATTATAAAAGTTCTTAAGAAAGGGAATTTAGAGTGCTGTAAGCTTTAAATGCTAAGTTCCCTCATCCCGTGACTGATGTCAGATGGGGGATTTGCCTGAATAAACCAAAATTTCTATTTATGGCAACAGTTCCATTATTGTCCTTCTTCCAAATATCATGCTTAACATCATGCTTAAATGGATGAACGTGACTACAAAAAAAAATGAAAAAAAAAAAAAAAAGATTCATACTCAAAACTTTTAAAACTGCAATTCAGATAGATAGACAAGGTGAGGGTTAGCTCAGACAACTAATGGCTCCCTGATCTTAGGGCAACAACTATAAACAGAGTATGTGTCATCCTACAAACTGAACAATGGGCATATTAGGAAACAATTCCTTTGTCAAAATGATTAAAAGAAAATTTCTGACAAAACCCTTACACACCCAAAACCAAACCCAGGCAAAGGGGACTCAGAAAAATACTCCATTTTAAAGCACTTCCCTTTAGGAATGAATGAAAAGGTTTTCTTTTAAAAGCATCTTCAAAACAGTATCAGTAGAGCTCATTTTTACCTGAGGTATTTCAGCTAATTGGTTTCCATCCAACCAAAGGTCTTTAAGATTGAAAAGTGCACCAATTGTTTCTGGCTATAACATAAAAAGCAGTAAAGTTAAGTAGCACAGGAGCTTTAAGTAAAAAACAAACAGCTACCCAACAATTACAGTAACCCAATTCTTACTGCAAGCACTATTTAGAGGTACCTTGGTTAGAAGTAGCGACTGTAAGCATTTGGGAACTCCATCATACAAATTAATTGCTATAGCTTAATAAGCTACCATTCTTTACCTGGCATGCACTAACAAATTGCCTGCACAGCCTTGATCTACTGGAAATCCATCCAACATTCACCTGAGCCACCTTAAGGGAGATGACAGACATATTTTTGGCAGATCAATCTGCAACGATGTAGGAACTTTCAACCCCCAACAGTTTTGGCTCAGCCCTTTCCCAAAGATTCCTACTCTCACCCCAGAAATTGAGCTTTCATCTGTGCTTAGCCCATCCAGCTCCTGACACAAGTACATGTGGTCATTGTAACTGAAAGCACAGACAAGAGTTTATGTCCCTTCAATGCTTTTTATTTCCATAAAAAAAGCTGTGCCATGCTCTCATTTTCTAGAGATCAGCTCCGGTTTTTCGAGTAAAGTGATATTGTACTGAACAAGACTAAGCAGATATGAAAGCACCAGCTCACTGTCAAAATTCATCTGTACCTATAAAAAGACTCTCCCTCCATACATTTTTCTTTCTTCCATTTTGGACATCCTACAACCTATTTTATCTAAATGATGCGTAAAACAAGACCAATGTGCAGTTTCAGTGGCATGTTCTCTTACCAAATGATAAAGTTCATTGTTTCCTAAATCAAGTTCTTCTAGTCGCTGCAGCTGGGCAAGTGATCTGTGAGATGAGATAAGTCAAAACAAAACCACATTAGACTAAAGCAACAGAAACCCCATGTATTTGAATAAGCTCATTTTACTGAAACTTGAATTTCAAATTACAATGTAGTGTAAGCAGACAGTTATTTTACCAGGCACAGACTGTTTGCAGTAATATCTTACTGAAAAAATAATTTGGTTTGTCAGTGTAACTGTATGCCCTTGAAACTTAAAACTTAGTATAGGCAATCAAATCATTACTTTTTTTATTTTAACAATAAGTCCCCTGGGGTAGCAAATGCCACATACTTTAGTACAGTTAGTTAGATTTACTTTTAGGGGAAATTTACAGTTATGCAACTGGATAAAAAGTCCCCATGGTGATCACGTAACTGTGTGACTCAAGACTCAATATTCATCATTTATCTTCTCAACATGATCCATCAATTTCTGAAATACTTCAGTTTTTGAGACTGCAAACAGAGGGAAGCACAAAAGGATGTAAAAGAAGTTCGAACCAACAGACAAGAGAGGGCCACCCTTCAAAATTAGGTTGTCGCAGAGCTCTTGTTTACTTTCCCCAAAGCTGCAGCAGCACAAAAACCAGAGAGAACTGTCAACTACATTACTGACAGTCAGAATTTTCCAAGAGCAATAAAACTGTCAACATTTGTGATAGCTTCATTCTGACACTGCATGGCCAAACTTAGCTAGCAATTCCTATCTTCCGACCACTGACATTGAAGTGTGTTGTGGCTCACTGCTATCAACAGCCACAACCAAGGCACTGGGGTAGACTGACAGGAAAAAAATGACCCCAAAGCAACTGGGGAAGACATTCTGATTAAAACAGGTTAAATCTTTTACAGTATCTATTATATTATTTAAACAAGCACAACAGGAGTCACCAAAACCCTTGCAAGAAGCAACCAGATAGTGAAGGAAGGAAACTCATTCACTAGACAAAGAAAAGGCTGCTTCTGGGCAGACAAAAAGGATCCCCAAAGTATAAGATACCAAATTAGTCTAACAAAAGACCACCAATTCCTCTGCCACAATATAGACAGTAGAGAGACATCTAGATAACTTTTTTCTCCGGAAGTCACAGTGGGTGAAGTCAGACATCAGAAAGCCTAGTTTGCTACCAAGGGATTCATCTCCAGGTTTTAGAAGCTTTTGGCTACTCAGCCCTGAATACAAACACTTATTTAAATGCTACAAAGGTCTAGAGTGAAAATCTCAGAGATCTTACTGCCCTACTTTCAGAGTTGCAAAATTTCATCATGAGAACAACCCAAACCAGCACTCCCACTGCAGATGGGCTTGTTCAATGCATGCAGGACATGTTTGGTGCTGCTGTATTTCCTACAGAACACTTTTTTATAGAACAAAGCCAATCCATACAGACTGCAGGCTCCTGCTACTAATCAAGTACAACTAGAAGTAATGGATGGAAGTAGATGCTGCTAAAAGAAGGGTGTATCTCATGTTGTCAGTTGGCTTGGAATATTTTTTCTAGCTGTCATTCAGTTTCATTATGTGAGCAGATTTTAAGAGTAAGAACATTTTATGTTAATATAATGAAACACATGCAACGTGACTTACTCAGGTAAGTATGTCAGCAAATTTTCTCTCAGTTCCAGTGAAGCCAGGTTATAAAGACTAAAAAAAAAAACCAAAAAACCACATGTTAATACCATCTTACTTTTTATAGTCCACATTTTAAGAAGAGAAGTGTGCATTTACACAGTTCAAAAGAAGTTGCTATAAACTGATTCTTGTTGTTTTAATTCAACCAGACTGTCATGTGAAAGGCAGAATAGAAAGACTAAGTTTTTGCTTGTTTCTCTGTGATATTTCAACAGATAAAAGCTGCAAAGTAAACACACAAAACACAAATTTCCATTTGTTAAAAGGTTTGTAGCTGCAAGTTACTAAACGGAGTATATTACATCTGAGTTGCTTTTACTCACTTGCCTTCAGAATCTGGCATGGGCTACCAAAGTTACAGAGCACCAGGTAAACCCATCACTGTCCTAATGACGGCGTGCTCATTACTCTAAGTGACATCCTGCTTCCAAGCGGCTCACTCACCCCAGATCCCAGGCTTTCACTAACATCACCATGGCAACATTCAGATTTCTCAGGGGTTTATTTATGACTAAATGGAACACAAGGAGTCAGACATTATCCCAACACTATAATCTGCTCTAATCCTCCACCATCCCAGGGAAAAATGAAAATCAGATATGGTGACTGCAAATGAGGAGTTTTCTACAACAGCATTTTGTTTCGCCGTGGTGTGCAGGGAAGGCCTTGAATAAAATCTAGACAAAAACCAAGAATTCCACTAAATTTGAAACAGATGTTAATTCTAAATTTGTACACCTTAGGGGAAAAAAAAAGAACACAAAAACAATTCCATGCATTCAGACTACATAAAATTGAAATATTTTCTCATCTCAAATAATACCAGCTTACCAAATTACAGAATAATTAGTTAGCTCCAGTAAAAAAAAAGCAGCTGATAACCTCAATAAAACTTAAACCCCAAAAAAAGAGAAAAATCTTCACATTGCAACTGCAATACAGTTATCTAAGCAGGGGAAAGCAACAGAATTGATGTAATGACTAAACAGGAAAGAAGATTTTTCATGGATTGACTTCTGATGGTGTCTGAAAAATAAATCCTTATCTCAGGCACCTATTTCATACTGCATTCAAAAAACAATGAATGACATCTCACAAGACCTTTGATTATGGTCTCAGCAGCCCTTTCCAGCTTTTAAAATAAGCACATTTTACCCAACGTGTTCTGTATTCCTCCAGAAGTATGGTCAAAATATACCACATAGGCAAAGATACTTTAGTAGAAGTCTAGTACAAATTCAGTTAAAAGATAAGTGAGAATAACTCTGCCACTGCCACGCAAAATCATTCATAGAAATAAACAAGCCATCATTCCAACAACACAAGGGAAAATTCACACATAAAAAATTTTAACACTATAAAACACAAGTCAAGACAGGACATGGTATTCAAACAAGTGGAGGGGGAGAAGAAAGGAGTGATAGAGAATCATTTGCTCTGCAAAAGGTATGTAGGTCTGATCTTACCAGCATTGCCACCCACACACTGCCATTATGTTTGTGTTCACAGGTTTTCTAGAAACTTTTTTCAGCCTTCCTTTGAATTTTCCACTTTCTCTTCAAGCTTATATTAGGTGAGGTCCATGATTCATTTTTATCAGGAGAATACAAAAAGGATGTGCACACCTCCAAGCTGCCTTGTAATCTTGTGTTTACACATCACCCCGCATCTACTTATCTCCCTCCCCATCACGTTGAAGTGTTGATGAGTAAAATGGTGCAATTTCTTAATTTTTTTCCTTACCTCAGACACCACTTTGACTGTGGCTGAACAGAAATCTTTGTCAGAAAAGCAACAGCAAGAACTTTGGAACCACCATCTTAACCAGCCTCATCATATCATTAGACTGGGGCAGGCCAGTGAATCAGCTCAGGAAATTGATCCTGCTTAAAAATAACCCAGCAAGGAGAGTAACACAGATCCCCAAACCAACACAGCATAAATCCCCTTAAACCCCTGGGCCAGTACAGCTGCCAAGAAGGTGCAAGGAAGGCAGCTGTGCTGCAGCGCTGTGAGCACTCACTGGCAGCTGTGCCCCTGTGAGTACGTTGTGAGCATCCAACCGCGCTTTGCGGAGCGACTGTGGCCCACCACAGTCCCAGCCCAGGTTCTCTTCTTGTGGGACTCAGCCACCTGCCAGATTACATTTTCATCTCTAGTGACACAGCTTTCTGAGGGAGAAGTGCTTTATTTATTCTACAGCTATTTTCACCCACAGCATGCTCACACCCCTAACTCCACCCTGGAACAAAAGAAAAGATACTGCCCCACACTCCTTTTTCCTTTCTACTTCTTCCAAGGCCTTGAGTACAAATCCAATGTAAGCAGACCCCAATAAGCAAAATTAGGCTTCCCACCAATACAGAAACCTAAGTCTATGAAGTTTAAACCAGCAAAGCTGCATCATTAGAGTGAAATACTATGTTTAAGATGGATCTATTTGATAGAGGGGTCAGAAAATGAGAGAAAATTCCTGACTTACTATTCTTACATTTTGACTAGTTACAGCAAATCTATGTGCTGCAATCTAAAATGTGACAGCTATCGTATAAAATAGTATCACATAAAAGACATGCTGATGTACTGAAGCACTAATCTCCAATACATTAAAAAGCAGAGGTATAGCTCGTCCATACATTTACCAACAGGTTTTTACCCAATTGTATGTGTACTAACATTTTTTTAAGTTTTAAGAAACACAGTTTTAAGTCTTTTGCAGGAAAAATTCTACATGACTTGTTATTTTTCAAATATCTTTTCTGACTTAGTAACACTCTCTCCAGAAAGTGTAATCCTTCTTCTCAGCTACAAATAGCTATTTTTCACAATATACTAAATGAAATAATTTCTTTTTTCCCTATGCCCTTAATTTTACAGCTGCACTGTCAGTCCAGTATTTCTAAAATCCCTGAAAAGAACTAAAGCAAGCCATATGTTATTGATTTCAGAATCTTTCCCTAATTTTAATCTCCATTTTGTAGAGAAAAATCAATCATGGGAAGTTACCATAAAACACAAAGGCAACAGCAGTCTAATTTACTCACGCTAAAGACAGTTCCATCAGCAGCTGTTCACCAACTGCATTTAGAAACGCAAATGCACCACAGAGCATTGCAGGCTGCTTTCCAACAAACAGTCCTTGCTCCCAAAAAAAAAATCCAACAGAAAATGCACAAGCAAATGTAATTTATAGTCTAAAGGAGAAAGAAAAACAAAACAACAGCAACAAGATTAAAAAAAACACAACAACAGAAAAAAAACCGGAACAAAAAAAACCACCACTGTCAGAAGATACTGACAGAAGACACTGACTTTTTTTTTTGTAAAAAGCATTAATATTGTAATAATTCTCACTACAAAAGCTACCACACACACCTCGAACACTGAGCATGTGTGTGAAATTACTGAGCCCAAGGAAACAGACAAACCAGGCAGACGATGAAGCTAACTAAAATAATTATAAGTTTTCCATCCCAGCACTCCAGATGATTTCTGGTGTAAGGGTGGAACCAAGTTGAATTTAAAGGTGCAACATGGCTAAAAATGTCAGTTTCAGTATAAACCAGATATACTTGTTCAGCACTCTACCAACTGTAACTAGATATTGGTACTCATTGTGTGAGCTAGAAGAATGAAGAGAATGTGAAATCAATAACTGAGAACAAAACTAATAGCAGCAAAGTAGACATGAAGGCTGGAAGTGTCTTTCCTGAGCATTCCTGTCAGGATTTGAGAGAGAAACGTGCAATCCAACACAATCTACAGACAGGGAATACCACAAATACTCCTTCATCAACTGCAGCAGTCTACTCCAAAACAAAGGTTAGACTAGAATCATCCGCTAAAACCAGAAACAAAGCCTGTTGTTCTTTTTCTTCCAAAGCAAGCCAGTTTGGATTGATTACAATGAGATTATCAGCACCACCATGTTCTACAAAACAACCTTTTCACAGAGAGATGACTCTCAAAACAACAAGAGATTCGTTGCAATAGGTAAAACAACATCACTGAAGTTAAAAAAAAAAAAAAAAGAAAGACATTCCACAGTTACTCTGGATGACACTACATTTTCAGTGTACAGCACACATTAAATGTACTATGTTTTGTAAAGTTATAAAATACAGAAGTGCCATGAGTTTATCCTAGCACTTTAACCTTGGGGGACAGTTGCAGCATATTCCTCTATCCATGGGGACAGAAAGTCAGCCTTAAGAGCAACAATAAACAACACCCTACACCCCATTTCTATCCTAGTCCCTGCAAAAAGACTAGGAGCATCCAAGCCCTTGGCAGAGACTAGCAAAGGCTTCTGAGAGAAGCACTGGGAACCATGGTAAAACATGTGCTATTTCCTTGTGGGAAAAAGAAAAAACTTAAAATTACAAAAGTGGAAAGAGAAATGTGGGAAAAGCTAGGAGAAAATGAAGATAGATGACAAAAGGGACTGATATAAAAGCTAAAGATGCTCTGTCAATAAAAACTGAACAACGCCCTTCTCTTGAGTAATAAAAGCTACACTTTTGGACCTTATGTCAAAAGCAGCACACAGCTGAGCCAGCAAGACAAGAATACAGGCTTTGGGAAATAAGGAAGCAAAGCTGGAAGAGATGAAGACCTAAAGCACCTGCAGAAATCCATGGCCCGACCTGAACCCTTTCCAGCAAGTTTCAGCTGGTTAGGGGAATATAAAATCCCAAATGTAATTTTTCCTTACATTTGTAAAACTGCAAAATGAAACACAAGACAATGGGCACAGTCCCCAAATTTATACAGAACAAGAGAAGGTCCTGCACAATAAGGATAGGTAAGGTGAGAGCACAGTATAGATCTCGAATATGGTCTGATATTACACTTTTTATGCAGCAGCAGCAATGACTCCAAAACACAGCTCAAGGATGCAGCATACAGAAATGAGAGATTAAGTCCACATTTCGGCCAGTGCACCAGTTCCAAAGGAGTCCAGTTCACTGGGCCAGCATCTGAAGATTACTGGTACTTAGATACCCTGCCTAGATATACAGCACATGCACCTTAAAACATTCGCCATGACACTAAACTGGGAAGGGAAGGAGTCTAAACTAGGCAATTTACGGTCTTTTTTTGTGCAGAAAAGGAACATGGGTTTTCTGTCTCTTCAAGGGTCTTCCAAGAGATAAGGTAACTGTGGTACTCTGACAATGGCAGAAAAATGCATGAAACTAGCCCTATTTAAACATATTACAGCCCATCCCCACAGCCAAATAAAACTACCAGTAACATGTATGACCCTGCCCCAGGACACACCAGTTAGATGACAAGTCACTCATCTGACGGATCCTAGTAAACTACTCCCATCCCACAAGGCTTCTAACTGCAGATCAACAATGCACTGAGAACCTGCTGTTTAGCAGCTTTTATTCCCCAAGAAAATGACAGGGTTAATCAATAACTAGCCAGCTCTCAAAATACCACTTACTCAGACTATAAATATTTGAAGGTACAGCATATACCTTCGGGATAGGCTCCTGCTCCAAGTCACACCCAAAAGAAGCCTCTTTCTCTTCTTTCTTGACTGTTTCCTCAACTGCACACAGACTCTGTAAAGACCAAATCTCCAAACTCCCAAGCCTACATCAACCATATCATCCTGCTCTGCATAAAAAAAGTGTGGCCAGCAGGCCGAGGGAAGTGACTCTACTCCGCACCGCTGAGATCCCACCTGGAGCACTGCATCCAGCTCCAGGGGCCCCTGCACAGGAAAGGCACAGTCCTGCCGGAGCAGGTCCAGAGGAGGGCACAAACATGGTGAGAGGACTGGAGCACCTCTCCTGTGAGGACAGACTCAGAGAGTTGGCATTGTACAGTCTGGAGAAGAATTTTTTTACAATGAGGGCAGTGAGACACTAACAGGACACCCAGACAAGCTGCAGATGCCTCCTCCCTAGAAACCAAAGTCAGATAGTACAGGGCTTTGAGCAACCAGATCTAATGAAAGATGTTTCCGCCCACAAAAGAAGGGTTGGATTGGATGATTTCTGAAGGTCACATCCAACCAATCCAAACCATTCTATCAAATTAGATGTTTGAAGCTGGATCATTTCAAAAGCTCCCATAGCATGTACCCCTTTCCAGAGTTAACTACCACTTCAGTTCTTCCCTGAGTCTGCCTTATTTCACCCACAGTTACCATACCTGCCAGCAACGTATCTTCCCCGTGTCTGAACAACCAGCTCCATGTGGAGTTTCGGTGTAATGACATTTCCAATGCAACAAAAGCAGTATTTGCCACATAGCGAAGGATTATGCTTCCAGAAATTACTAAGGGTCTCTTAACACATAACCACATAGTTTGTGGTCTATATGCTCCAGGCATGCATTTTTATCACCTTCTTAAAAGGTTCAACACTACATGCTTATTTTGCTTCCGACTACTGCATAATGCTGGCATATAATTAGACAAAGTTACCGTGAAAGAACCTTGGAATTCATATCCATTACACGGTAACTTACAAATAGTACAACAGTCCTGCCTTTGTCACCCTTTGCTCATAGAAACTTGTTTTACAGTGTGAATGATAAAACAGAGCAATGATGAACTTTCGTAAAACTAATCCGACAGAATTGAAAAAGAGACCTTCTGCCCACACCATACAATAAGGAAGAGTGATTTATGCAAATTCTTAGGCACTGAATGCCAGAAATTCTTACACGAGCTGGAAATTACAGGAAGTATTAATTTCCTAATTGAGGGCACTTCCTTATTTCAAAACAAATTGATCTTCACATGCATGAAGTCCTGTGGTTCTACCTCAGAATACAAGGGAAGCTGGAAAAGCAACTAGAAAGCAAAGTAACTAGATTTGGTTTTGATGAAACTGTTATTATGTCTCACCAGTAGTATTAAAGACCATTCATCCAGAAATATCTTTGAAAGCTTTCCTCCTCCTCCTCTTCCTCTTCCTCCTCCTCCTCCTCCTTTTTGGAGGCAAAGTAACTTCATGTAACTTGTATCTAAATTAAACATTATTCTTTCCTCTCAAATTTAAGTGTATAACATTCAGGGGAAAGGCATGAGGCTTTCCTTAGCAGTCTACTTCTAGAGTTTGATAAGCAGAACAGCATTCTAGTAATAATTCTTGTAACAAAATCTGAAATTAAGAATTACGTTCTTAACACTTGTCATTTTCTACACAGCTGGGAGAACCGGACAGAAATTACGGTGGGGAAATACTCCTCCCAAAGACTGATTTTAAATAGGGACCAAAAAAGTAAAGTTAATAATTTTGTCATCCTAGACTTAAACAGCACAGACACTGAAAGTCAGAGGAAGTGTATTTGCACAGCGAGTTACTTGAATTGAATTGTCAGTACCGTTAATTGGCTCATAAAAAGCTACACGCCTTCCACAAGTGAAAACAGGATAAAAAAGCATAAATATCTTATCAGCCACTAACTGAGGGAAAGCCCCAATACATAGCCAGTAGTACAAGTCACATCCAAATTTTAAAAATAGAGTAAAGCTCTACAGTTTATGGCCAAGGAAGTCCCTAAATATGTTACAGAGATAGTCTAAGTTACTAATTAAGATTGGTTTTCTACATGAGCTTAGCTTTCAAGTTGCTGAGATCAGTTCTACTCAGTCCCTCAAGCATGGCAACAAGCACGGACCGAAAAATGGACAGGATCACTGAACTCCCTATGAATTTCAAAGGCATTATTTAGAAGAAAAGAGAGATTTGTAATTACAGCTTGTCCTGTCCACTTTCGAATGCTTTAACCAAACACTCTCTTATTTGCTTATCAAGATTACTGAAATGGATTGGGAAGGCTAAGCCAATTCACTATTACCAGAAAATTTCATTTTTAAAGTATCTTCCACTCATGCAACATCAATCTTCAACAACTTCAATAAAAATGGAATTATTTCACTTTTAAAAAATATTGCTAAATACATGTTAAATATTTTTTCTTGTGTAACATACAGGACGCAAGATCTCTTACTTAAAGGCCAGCTAGCACTGCATTCACATTGTTAGTGTTCCTGAAATAAACTTCCGAGTTCTTAACATTCAGTTTTGTCGTTTACCAACCAGCTATGATTAACACTGAATGCTCTACCTACTCAAACTCTGTACATATTTCTTGCCATGCTAAATTCAGTTAAGCCAGAGTAGGAGTTTTTAATACTATTTATATCAGCCTAGCCAGACCACCTACACATAGTCCTCCTTCTACGTATTTGTGTGAGATAAGCCTCCCCATCACTTCTGTTGTATCACGTAAGACTGTATGTTAATCAGACATTATTATGCTAAACCTGAAAAGAGAATTACATTGTCTTGTTCCACACAATTTTAAGAACATTTTCCATTCTGTGTGATGCTACCAGATGAATAATCGACATTTGAGACATCCAGGCATACACTAAGAAAAACACAGTCATGGACTGGCCCAGGAATCCATTCTAAGGATTGCCATTCTGATCTGCTTCTGGACCATCTGTGTTGAGCAGGTCACCCTTGTCTTTGAAGATCTTTTATTCTCCAGCTACTTCTTCTATGATCAATATTAGAAATTCTGGTTCAGAAACTGCTGAAAACTTCAAAACCTCTAGAATTAAACATATATATGTAAAACCACCACCCTCAGTGACTAACACGAAATCTCTGGGTATTTGTGGTTCCGTGACTGTTGAAAAGCATGCCTGTAACAAATCCTTCTGCAAAACAATGCTCCTAAGCGCAGCAACATTTGTTCTATTCTTTTCATTATGTTCACTTTCATAATGAAATGCCTATTTCAGCATTCTACCTGCTAGCTGCAAATGTTAAGAGGAAAATATCTCTGCTTACCTGGTAATTCCCTTTCAGTAGTAAGGGTCCACAGATCCATTCAGCCTGCTTGCAGCTTGGGGGTAAACCACACTCATCAGTCATCAGCACCAGAATATCCTTCACATCTAAAGAAATTCACTCCTCCCCACATCAGAAGTTTCTGAAGCTAAAATAAAGCTATCCTACTTTCTTGCATCACAGACTATGCAGTCGCCTTAAAAAAAAAAAAGGAAGGGCGGGGAGAGGGAGACTGTGAATGATGGGGATACTACAAATCATTACATTTCTGTGATCTTTTGTTGAATCCTCAGGATTTTGAGATCATGTCCAAGTAGGAGAACATCTGTACATTTTTAGGGGAGTAATAAAGATTGCGTATGGCAGAGGAAATCCTTTTTCACCTGACATGTAGGGAACTTTCACAATACCCTACCTGCCAGTCATGAATAATCTCTTACTTTAAAGCTAAATATCCCAAAAAAAAAAGTAATCTGGTAATCTTTCTCTTTCCTAGGCACAGATAAAACTGCTAAAAAAATGGTGAAAGCTAAAAACTGGGTATGAGTTAGATGTCTGGTGTGCCAATGGGCAGCAGGTCTTAAATCATAATTTAAAGCACACTAGTAAAGCTCTGCCCATTGCTTCAGCCATTTAAGAAATCAGGTGATTTTGCTACCCCTACAGAATGTGACAGATAACTGTGTTCTTCAAATATGTATTTCATGCTGAAAAGACTGTTTTTCCAGGTAAGGCCAATTCCTCATGATGCACTGTTCTGCTAGATTAAACATTATAGATACATAAAAGGCTTTCCAAAGAAGGTACCTGGATCTCATTCAAGCCTAAGAACCACAAATAAATCATAAACATACATAGCTGACACAATCTCTCTTCTCTTTCTAGACATTAAGCCGTAAGACCACTATGCAGATCTCTAAAATCACCAATCTTTACTGGTAAAAAAGCCAGTATTACAGTGGGCTGAAGCCAGCACTACAGAATGAACACATATGGACAAGAAAGGTCCTGGGCATTAGAATATTCATGCTATTACTGTAAGACATGCCCTAGGAAGCCTCACATCCCAATTTACTCAAATCCTCTCACGTACAAATACTCTGATTTTTCAATTTCAGGAAAAAGTCATCCCCTGTGTTTTGAGTGCTACATGAATAGGGAAGTATTGAAGAAAAACAATCCTAGAAGCAAGGGGAAATTCCTAAATGTTACCCATGCTGGGAGGAACAGGTTATGCCTGCCTGTTGAGCAGCTCTAGACACAGATGGCCCTGCAGAAGAGGCAAGGAAATTAGACTAGCTCTCATTAGACTGAGAAAGGCTGTAAAAGACACTCCTACTCACAGCTTAAATGGTGTAACTTGTTTCTCCAAATGGTTCAACTAGCCAACAGGACAAGTCCTGCTCCAAGCTGCACCCACCTAATTATTAGGTTAAGTATCTCCCATGCATTAGCATTCACTGTTTTACTCCAGATAGCAACCAAACCACGAGTTAAGAGAACACAAATCATAGAGAAACACAAAAAGCAGCACTGGTAGTATCAGGACACCCAGGCTGTTATCCAGTCCTAAAGCAATCTGTCACAAATCTTTCTGGAAAGCCCTGAAACAATACATGAGCTTAAAAGAAGTAGGTTTAATCCAGCAAGAAAAAGCAGGCAGCACATGTAACAGCGCCAGAAAAGCAGACTGAAGTGGTCACACAGAGTAAGAAAAGTTGATATACTCGGAGCATGGCTATTCATAAGCAAGAGGAAAGACAAAAGGTTCAAGGAAGGCCTTGCCTATGTTCTTCAAACATCCAGTTGTGACCCTTAAAAATACTCCTTTTGGCAATACAAAGGAAAATAAAAATGTAAAAGGTCTGCACAGAAGAATTCTTAACAGCACAGTAAAAGTACTGACAGAACTCTAAATATGAGTAGTTTGAGCAAGCTCAAACACTGGCCTGGGACAGTGAAGCTGAACACTGGCACTCATACATCAGACCATGGGAAAAACAGACTGGATATCTGAATTCACAAGGAAGACACACTTCCACTAAGGGTTCACCGCAAGGCAATTCAAGTCTATTATCTGCCATTAGTAAAAACTTTCTTACCAACATTAAAGTACTGCTGTTTGTAAAAGATTTGCCATTGCTTTTGCTGCTTTCCCCATTTAAGACAGTAAGGCAAATTTGCATTGCCACAAGATTATAAGTAGGTTGCTAAAAAAAAAAAAAGACACTAAGTACATTCTGATCACTGTACTACATGAAGATGAGTTAGAGAGCTCACTGGCTGTACTAGGCAGTTTCCTAGACAGCACCATAAGACTGTAAGAAATTAAGATGCACTTCCCCAAGGTTCCACATACTCTAGTGGTCAGAAGACCTGCAGCAAGTACAGGGACTTCAAATTTTTCCCCAAACAAGCCCAACCATAGTAGAATAAAACACCAGTACATATATTTGTTTGCTCATTATTTGACAGATCTCATATAGAGCACATAGGCCCAGCCTATTCAATCAAATAACAACATGCATTATTATCCAAAGCAGACTGAAGCTCCAATGAGGCATTTGCAAACATATCCAAACATCTTTTGGGGTCCCAGCAGATGAAAAAGAACAAAGGAGGGAACAACAAGTACAACTTTGTGGTTTTTACCTTTGGAGAAGCCACAGAGCATTTGACTACTTTCACCAAATAAAAGGTGATTGGCAGCACCACCAAATTCACTTGCAGTAAATGATGAAAATTTTGCCAACTAAAATAGGAAAGTTGCATTTGTTGGTAGCCAGACTGAAAAAAAATAAATCTCTTACTTATAGATCTAATGCTAAAAATTCAGTAAAATTCACTCTCAGAAGCGATCCGTAAGGACCTCAGGTTGCAGTTCCAGTTCACTACAAACAAGACCTCACAATAATTTCCAGTCGGAATCAGAGAGGATCCCTCTGTTGGACATTCCTCAACAGACTTCAGGAACAGTTACATTTTAGGTGGACACCCCATGAGTTTCCCTCATGCAACATGATCATTTTTCTGAGTTGGAAACTATGCATGTTCAGTCCAAGCTGCCTGTTGACTTCCCAACATATTCCCACCTATTTTGAATACCTGATGATGCAAAAACAACAGCCCCACACATTTGTGTCTGCTTCTTTAAATATAAACCTGATAATAAAAATTTCTACTAATGAGATTAAAGTGTTTTGGTAAAAATACAATATTGATATTCTAAACAGCTAACGTGGGAACACTTCCCAGATCAAAGCAGGCCTGTCAGACTTGAATAAAAGTCTGTCTCTCCAGGAGAACTCACCAAGACCACCAGGACAAGCTTGTGGCTCTTCCCAACACAAGGGAGGACCCCAGATTTTTAGCTTCAACACTGAGGATCAGATACTGACTTTGAGGGAGGATGGGTTGCATTGCTCTGTTCTGCAAGAGCTCACGCTGAAATAGTATCACAACATTTCCATGAACTGCTTAGGATCAGTATGAGGCAAATTTTACTTTTCTTTCTTGCACAGCTCCACACATTAGTATCTCTACCAATTCTGGTATCCCCATTTTAACCATACTTGTTTCCAGTCATCTGCTCCAAAACAGAGGCTATCACCACTCACACTACCAAATGAGAGGCAGGACAAGCAATAAGCCAGAGCCACCACAGGCAGTGAGCTCTCAAGGAAGCCAACAACCTTCCTGTAGCAACGCAGCAGTCCACACCATGCTTTTGGGAATCATGCTTGTCATGTTTCTTGTATTTATTTTCAGAATCAGGCAGGATCCCAAATTTTTTTGCCTTGATTTTCAGTAAATGCAAAGCCTGAACAGGCCTTTTCTTAGCTGCCACTGCTGAAAAAGCTGCACGAAAAGTTTTGTGAACTTCTATAGTGAAGGAAGAAAGTCACGAAAGTCCTGGTCCATGCAGTTTTTAGGTAAGACTCTGCCCTAGTCACTGGGCATACATTATCTGTACCTGTTAGTGCTTGTGGGAGGTTTCAAAAGACATTTTCCACTTCTGTTGCAGCTGGCATGGTGCCAGCTGACAGCTTTGATACCCATGGGAAGTGGCTAAAGTAATGCCAGTCTGAACTTGACTACATTGCAGGAGCTCTTATTATTAAAATACTTTCTGCAGGCCTCCTCTGTTTAGAAACATCTGGATTTTACTGAACTAACAACAAACCAGTGCAATGGGTAATAGGTATGTGCAGCTATTTGCCAGGGGAGGATACTAAAGATGTCTACATATGCCCAAGGAGAAACTGGACAAGTACATGAAACAGATTCACTATGGTCTATCAATTAGATAAACCAAAATCCAAAGCTCAGGAAATCCTATGAACCAGAAATGGACATGGGGTAGAAAGAAGAGTCAAACACACACTTTTCTTCTGAACCCTCACTAGCCATCTACTTACTGCAACTGCAGAAGGAAGCTGGGCTAGATAAGCCTTTAAGCTGAATCAGCACAGTCATTCTCATATATTTAAGTCAGGAGACATGGAATTACTACTTCTCCTTCAAATTGGAAGAGATACCTTCTCTCAACTAAGGGGAAAGAGATTTCCCTTCTGCAAGTGTGGATGTTTATTTCAGTCAAAAGGAGACAGATAAATATTGTTCACTTCACTTTCCATGTGTTTCCACTTTGAAAGTCTGTCCTTGCAACACTGTTTTACTTTCCAGAGTGAATCAACATCATTAAAAGCTTATAAAATTTCATCTTAAGAGCTGTTCCATGAGTTTTCATTTCCACAGCTCCCACTGGAGTTTTTTTCAAAACCAGACTGCTCCCATAGCTAGTTAGGAACCTTCTAATTTCCATCCTGTTCACAGCCAGCTTTCACCCATCTGTTCTTGTGCCAGCAATTGCCTGGTTTTGAGCTAAGCTGCAAGCCATCTGACATGTTCACAATAATGGATCAATGGTCTACTTAGGAAAGCAAAAGGTCAGACGGCATGACAAAACACCGAATTAATTTTGCACCTAAATTCCAAGTTATTTTAAATCCTAGAGAACAGAGTTGAACCATACACATACACACTTTAGGTTCTGCATTAGCCTGAGAATGTCAAGTGAAAATGCCATGTTTTAGGGTTTTTTTAAACAGATCCCTCCAACTTGAAAGAATGGAAAAAATAAAGACAGACCTGTAAATAATTTTACAGGTGTATTAAATACAATTATGCAAGTCATTTATACAATAAATGCAGTAATAAAGAAAAAATAAATTTAAAAAGTAATAAAGTGTAAAGAACTTACTTCCCAATGTTTTCAGGTAGTGCTTGCAGAGAGATGTCATTTACTGAAAGACACGTTAGATTCTGCAATTCAGGAAAGCTTTCAGGCAACCTGTGGAGATATTAATTCAAATCGAGGACTTCCAGAAGTATTCTCATTCACGTGAATAAGACTTTATTTAGTAAATACACACAGAGGGAGGAATACCCAGATTCCAGCATGAGTCTCAGAAAATTCTAAGGATCATAAAAAAACCCCCACGATTTAGAGACGTTAAAATTTATTCTGTGTCAAAGAACAGGTGATACACCACTCTCTGCCCTGCATCCAATTTGCAACTTCAAAAAGCTATAGGGCTTGAGAACATTTTAAGCATTTTCACAACACTGAAAAATAAAATCAAACACATTAAAAATAAAAGCAACCAAATTTTTTTACTGTTACTTTCCTGTATAATCAAATGGTAAAATGATTAAATTTTATTTTTATTCAGGCTCTAGTTACATACATGCTTATAGCATGGCCATTTTGTATTAGCTGCCAGGCTGCTCTTCAACTGCTGCTTTTTTGAAGAAACATTCTGTTCACTATGAAGACAATGTTCTGCTGTTACAGCATTTCACATTTACTGGTTCACAACACAACAGCATGTTAATCCCTCCGTTCTCACACTATAAAATGCAGTCATATGCAAAACACTTCCAAAGTTCCCAAAGCCTTTAGGTCCATCACCCAGTTGGTCTCCTGCAAAGCGTGGCTCCCTGCTCCCTCACACTGAGGGGTTCCTGTGCCACTTGCTGCTCACTGGCTCTACCAAGAAGCTCAGTTTGCAGTTGCACAAGAGACAGGATGAGGTAAAGGGGCCAACTAGGTAAAGGAGCAGAAGCCCCTGGCCCAGCCACTCAACTTCTGCTAGACCCCCAGAGCACATAACCTAAGATCAAGCTGTAGCATTTGGTTTGGTTCCTGCCCTCCCCATCACCCAGCTCAAGGCACATGGTGTGACCTGCAGGCAACTTGCCAAATGGAGACACACCTACAGGCAAATTCAACTCTGCACAGTGGGGATGAGGAGAAGGAAAAAGGCAAATTACAGTGTGGGGCAGGAGGGAATCTTTGCGTGATCAATTCTGTACTGCACTGCTTCATATTCTGGACCTTATTAACAGAAGATACTCAGTATCTTCAAAATGGGAGCTCCACTGGAACCATTCGTTACTATTTAGACTAACAGGTTTAGGAGTTGAGTTAAATGGTTTGGTTGTCTTTTGCTCAGCCCTGATGTAACAGGTAGTTGGACTCAACAATTATTGTAGGTCCCTTCCAACTGGAACTATTCTATCTATAGCAGTCAGTGGACTTCCATATCTATAATAAATCTATATATGTGTATAAATATCTATAAATAAATATCTATAAATAAATGCATCTGCTTTTTACTGATATAAATAATAAACCTGAAATAATCTGAAAACTACTGGAAAAATGGTCTGCCAGCCACCTTTAATGCTCCAGTTTCATCAGTGATTTGACAATGAGGTAACATACTGTGTTAGTGGTAGGACATTGCAAAGATCTCCGACTGGCTTTTAAGCTTAGAGGAAACAAGGACAAGAATCAACGGCTAAAATAAAGTTCCAGAATATTATACAAAAATAACTATTTGACTTTCCCACTTTTTTTTTTTTTTTTTTTTTTTTTGCCTGGGCAAATCAGTGCCAAAACTGACATGCTATTATATAGGTAAAACTGAAATTCTGGATCTCACCACAGAAATACCTGGCAACCATATGTAAACAGTTTCTGGAATCTGTGCTTTCTAACTTACTAAACTGCTTGGACTGATGTTTTCCAGGACATGCATACACTTTGGAGCCACTTTATCAAAAAGTTCTCGAATTCCCTTAAATTGTCAACAAAGAGCTACGAGATCTATTTCAACACCACTGAAAAACTCTTTTGTGAATTCCACAAAGCTGTAGCTGTGCATGACAAGTATTGTTTAAGGAAACACATTACTCAGGCCTCAGGCCTTACTGAGCACACAGAATGAAGAAGGATAACTAGAACACTACTACAGACAATTTTGATTTCAATACCCCAAGACTCAGCTCTGAGCTTTATACACTGCAACTGATGCCTGGAAAAAAGCTGCTCAGTGACCCTCACCACTTGTGTATCTAAACATCAGTTCAGCCTCAGTTTGCTTTGCCGGATTTTTGTGGTATTATTATCCTCACTATATAAATAGGCTACAGAGCCACAGGGATTAAGATCACAAGTGTCCCTTTAATGCTCAGCGATGTGACTTTCAGAGAACTTAGGAGGCACTATGGGCAATATTCAAAGCACACTTCTGAAGAACCCCAGCCGCACATGTGGGAGAAGCAGCCTTGCAAAACCACTGGAGCGGCTTAAGCTATTACAGACTCCTGTTTGTTAGCACTGCAGCAGCCCAGCCAGCCAGCTAACCCTGCAAGTATCTGGCCATCTCAGTACAAAGCAAAGCAGGTCAGTGAGCACCCACTGTGAACACTCTGGCTTATGTGACTTGCTCAACATCACAAACGAGCTCTGAGGCAATGGCTGGTTCAAGAAACAGTTGTCCAAACAGTATTCAAAGGCTTTAACCAGCAGATCACCTCTTCCTTGCCACCTCCACCCTCACTTTACTAGATAAATTCCAAGTTCTTCAGCAGATTGAACAGAGAAATGTAAACAAAACTCCTCTTCCATACTAAAAGTGTGCATAGCCTCCAAACCTCAGCTCACCAGAACACAGGCTGGCAGCAGACACAGCAGTCACCGACATACACAGTGCATTTCTGCCTCATGTTACTGCATGTCACTGTGTCCCAATTGATGGGAGGGTGACAAAATGCTAGTCCAAGCTTTAATCATTAGTAAAAGCCATTATCTGCAGCAGCTGATCTAAAGTCTATTCCAAATCATCAGGCACCTGGGTGTGTGCCAGTGCATTTGTTCTAACTATTGCTTTATCTTTCCCAAGTATGAACATGGTTTTCCCATGCATTTAAGAAGAAGAATGAAAATCATTTTATAGACAATCAGATTTACCCAATCAGATTTTTCTGGTTGGCTAAAAAATTTCACCCCCTCCCAAGGAAAGATGCACACCCCTTTTTAAATCTGAACTTTTTGCTGCAGTGCCTGCCAGAGACAAACACTGTTGGCAATATTACACAGAGAGCCTAGATCACGATTTTTAAAGGCTTATTTGAAATTGTAATTGTTACAGCAAGATTGCAATTCTGGTGTGCCGTGTACTAAGAAGAAGGTGAAGTTACCTAGTCAGTGGATTGCCACTGAAATCTGCTACCTGTAGTGCTCTGCAGAATGAGATGCTTTCTGGTATTTCAGGAATATCTGCAGAAGGAAAAAAAAAGGAAAAAATTGTCAGCAACTGTATTGCATCTGCACTGAAATTATTGCTTAATGACAGTAAGTAACTTGCTACTGCAAGGAGTTATCTTGGTATCTTTCAAGACATTTCAACATGCAAGACTGCTCCCTGTCCAAGTACAGAACTACAGAAGCAGAGCCATTTTGTGCTTTTTCACATCCCATTTTCCCCTCCTGCTCCACGTTCATCTTCCTACTACTCACTGATCTTTATCAGACTCTGCCCATCAAAAGAATCACACAACAGACGTGCTAGGGCTGTCCTAAAGAGCCAATTGTAATCTGAACCTCTTGTGATGTGATCAACACATGCCCACATTCTGTAGTGGAAGAAAGTACATGGGAACGGAAAACAATGGAAGAAGAAGAGAATACGCAAATCTCTCCACCTGTAACATACACTCACGGAGCAGAAACATCCGCCCTTACAGCATAGCCAAGTAATTTGAAAATTTTATTCAAACTGACAGGTCGCAAATAAGTGCTACTACACTATTTCAGATTGACAGGAAGTAAACAGAGGTATTTGTACAGAAAACAGGTGGGGTTTTTTTCAAGAAACTTAAATACAGCACATTTATCTACTCAAGTCAGGTACATCTTAGAAATAAAACTGTCTTCTGGCCCTCTTACAGCAAACTAAATCTCCACAAATAGGCTGTGAGTCTTCTGGTTAAGTACTTGTTTACTGTCACTGAGATCCAGCAAAAATGAAACAAATACTTTTGGTTTCCTTGAATCTCAAAATGAATCTTTATGATTGATTTTAAAAGTAATTTTTAAAAAAAGGCAAAATTTCAAGTAAAAGTCAAGACTTCTGTTTCAAAGTTTACCACTATTTCTGCTGACCTTAGCATCCATGTATGATCCAAACACATTGAAAAAAAATGTGGAAATTAGTTCTTTTCCTACCTAGCTGAGTAACTCAGCATTTGACTACCTAAGTATTTTGTTCAGATTTTCTCCCAAAAAGAGGTGTGATGGAGAAAGAAGGGTAGAAAGGAGGAAAGTACTTGCTCACTAGGTTCATCCCTTGCCAGGTAATCTCAGCAAAAGCATCTGTTTTGCTCAGAACAAAATCACAGAATGGTTTGAGTTGGAAGGGATCATCTAGTCCCACCCCCCTGCCACGGGCAGGGCCACCTTCTACTAGACCAGGCTGCTCAAAGCCCCATCCAGTGTGGCCTTGAACACTCCCAGGAATGGGGCACCCACAGCTTCTCTGGGCAACCTGTTCCAGTGCCTCACCACCCTCACAGTGATTAATTGCTTCCTAAAATCTCATCTAAATCTAGTCAAATAGACACTGCAACTTTTATCTTGCATTACAGCAACAACAAATACTGGCACTGAGCTTGGCTAACCATCAGCAAGTAAAAAATATGTCATTCACTATCTAGTCTTCATGCTGTTCTTCCCTGGAAACATTCTGAAAGGGACATCTCTATTTCAAAGCTTCTGAGGACTCAAAATTACTTATTTCTTTGCGACCAACCCAGTGTCCACGAATTTTAAGATGCATTTATGCACACACACAACCCTTTCACCTAGAGATACATACTTTTACATTACAATCATTCTCACAGATTAAAAACAAAACAACACACAAGCCACAAAAAGTAAAGCTGAAGTAAAAATAACTATCCTAACTTGTTTGGGGAAAAAAATATATATACATAAAAATGAAACACATAGAGCAGAAGATAAATCCTCAATGCAAAAGTTTCTAAAACTAATCATGCTAGTGATTTCCTCCACCAAAGTGTAGTTTCACTACCATACTGCAAATAGTTTCTCTTCTACTCCTGTATGATGTACTACAAAACCCAGAAAATATGCCTTCTCAGCCAAACTATTTTGATAAGCTTTTTCTGTTAAAGAAGTCTTGGATATTATCTGTAGAAGCCAACAAGTATCCGAGCTAAGAAAAAATTACTCCAATATAAGATACTATTTACAGTAAGACAGTATAGGCACTGCTTATAGTCTGGATGCATTTGCAAATTACTAAATCTGTTCTAGAAATAAAATGTGCTCTCCCAGAGTATGAAGTCACTACATGAGCAATTACATTTCTTCAACAGGAGATGTAAACAGACATAGGGAAAAGAAGGGAAATTTCATTTTTGTGGGTTTTTTTGCACATAAACTCTGACCCAGGAGACTGGCATAAAGGGATGTTGGAAGGAAGACTTTTCCATGGTCAAGAGGGATTGGCGTAGAGAACGCCTAGGCAGACTTGACTTCCACAAGTGGATAGGCCCTGTCAGTACACACTCACGAGTGCTGCGGGAGCTGGTGGACACCACAGCCAGGCCACTCATGATCATCTCTGAAAGGTCATGGGGATCCAGAGAAGTGTCTGAGAACTGGACAAAAGTGAACGTCACCCCGGTCCACAAAAAAGGCAAGAAGGAGGACCCAAGGAACTGCTGGCCTGCCCACTTCACCTCAGTCCCTCCAAATGGATGACAGGAAGGTGATCAGGAGTAGTCAGCACAGATTCACACTTGACCAAATTGATTGCCTTCTACGATGAAACAACTATCTGCATGGATGAGGGGAGAGCAAGGGATATTGTCTCTTTGGACTTCAGCAAGGCTTTTGACACTGTCTCCCACAATAACCTTGTAGACAAACTCAGGAAGTGACGACTGAATGAACAGACAGTGAGGTGGACAGAGAACTCGCTGAGCTGTGAGTCCACACCTGGTGTGCTGTGTCCCATTCTGGGCTCCCCAGTACAAGAGAGACAGGGAGCTCCTGAAACAGGTCCAACAGGGTGCAACAAAGATGATTTAGGGACTGGAGCACCTCTCCTACAAGGAAAGGCTGAGGAAGCTGCGCCTGTTCACCTCCAGAAGAGACAACTGAGACGGGAACTCATCACTGTCTATCAGTATCTGAAGAGATGGTGTCAGAGGATGTTTCCAGGCTCTTCTTGGTAAGCAATACGACAAAAGGCAACAGGCAGAAACTGATGCACAGGAAGTTCCACCTGACCATAAGGAAAAATGTCTTTACTGTGCAGGTGAGCAAGCACTGAAACAGATGCCCAGAGAGGTTGTGGAGCATTCTCACTGGAGATATTCAAAGAACCAGATGGACACAATCCTGTGCAATGTGGTCTAGGACAATCCGGCTCGAGCAGGGAGTGTGGATCAATGACCCACTGTGATCCCTTCCAATATTACCCATTTTCTGATTCTATAAAGTGCATTTTCCTCCCCCTCGCTTGATACTTTCATTATTCATTTTTCTCCTCTGCCTATCTGGACAAAGGATAGACAAAAATTCAGTGCAGCTCTCTGAAGTGAGGATCATTATACATTAACTGAATTCAAAAAGGTTGAAATGTAACTCATTTTCATTGCCAGGCATCTTAAAAAGATTTCTCAAGCAAAACACAAGTTATGAGAAGATATTTTATCACTACATGTGAAGACTAGTGTAACATTGCATTAAATAAATGAATTCAGAATAGAAAAGGAGGGGAGCATCTTAGTGCATGACAAAAAAATGGAGTGATAATTGCAGTAGAGAAGATAATGGTACATAATAAAAGCATTGACATGATCAACTGGAACACAGCAGAGGATATTAAAATATATAAAGAAGTCCTTGTGACTCCTGATGTATTAAGAACCTTACACCACTAATGTTGACTACTCAATTTTGTTACAGATGTTAACATTTATGTACCTGCCAATATCAGCAACAGTAAGGTTGAATACTTTTCTTGCCACTGCTGGATAACCAGCTCAAATCCTACTTAAATATCTAGGATTCTTCTAATGCTACACTCCAACGAATGCTCTGCATTTACACGATGCCCCAGATGTTCTGGCATACAGATTGTGCAGCACTGCTAATAATAAAGCCATAAACCAAACATAAGCCCTGTGACGTGTGACAGTACAAATACACTGACAGCAGAAAAGAAGTTATGGCTGCAGAAGTGGATCAAAATCAAGCTCAGCAGTCATGTATACAAGAGAGCATGTGTCCCCTTCTCCATTCAAAACACTTCTTCAGATGCTTATTGTTATAGTCTGCACAAGAATTTGCTAACAATTTAGCGAGCCCTCTACAAGTAACTCTAGAAGTAAGTTTGCCACTAGGGAATTCTGTACTGCCTGGATGAGGAAATCACTTCTAAAAATCCTTCTGTTTGATGATAATCCTCTCTTCCTTTTTTTTTTTTTTTTTAAGATTTTTACAACAGTTACATCACTCAATCCACATTCCCCCACTCTTCTTCCTCTAATGGCTGGGAGGGTATTTTTTAAACTGATAAAATTTTTGTAGGGCACATTTTTCCAGCATTTTATATTAAATTTCAAGAACTGATAATATTTCATCTACCCAAAGGCTACAGTACAGCCAGCATCCTTTATACATCCTGCAATATTGAACATAATTTCCAATGCCTAATCAATATGACAACAGCAATGGCCAGGAGAGTCCTAGGCTGTGACAGGGCTGCCAGACGAGAGCTACTCAAACAGTGACTCTTGATCTGATCAAAGTAAAAAGTATTTTTGCAAGAACTTTGCTGAAGTCTCAGACATGAGAGATACACCACATTCCTGAGGCAGAGTTTACCACGCTCAAGAGTCTTTCAGGAAGCAACTACTGGATGCAGTCGTATTTTCCAGCTATGAAGGCAACACAGAGCACCGTGTGTTAGGAGCACTGGAGCTGGCACACTGGATACACCCCAGCAAAAGTCAGCTGATTTACCTGGTCATAGTGGAAAGTCCACCAGGAGGTATATACAGCACTTTTCCATAAGACAAAACACCTCTAACTGCTTAGTAGTAATTCATAAATGTAATCAAGCAGTTGATTAGTGTACACCAAATTTATACCCAGGGAAGCCCATTCTAGACTCAAAGACTGTGAATCCATGCAGCATTATCCCTCAGGAGAGATAACCACCAGCAAACCAGGTCTCATCCATCCAGTTCAATACAGATTATTTTTCACCCTCCTCTTTTCATGTATATAATACACATTATCAACTACAGTATTTACACATACACACACACAAGGTCCATTGAAGCATTAAGCACTGGAATACTCAAGTGATTTAGGAACCTAAAGGTTCTCTTGTCACTTCCAGGGAGGTTTCTCTGTGCCACTCACCTTCTCAGAGGGACCTCTGAGAAGCCTGCCCTTGGAGAAGCTGTTTTCCAGCTCTGCTCTCCACCTCCTCCTCCTACTAAACATGGAAGGAAACTGCCCATTTTGTCAAATACCTTTCAAGTGGTAATTTGCGCTGCAAGCATTTGTTTGTCTTTTTGAAGGGCTCTCCAGCTAGAAAGCCCAGCTGAGCAGCCTTCGTGTCACAGATGTCCCCACCACATCTCTCTACCCTACCAAAAGCAGCCAAATGCAGCTCCCAAAGGGTCTGATCCTGAAAGGGGAAGGGATGGAGGAAGGTTACTCATCCTCTCCCTCCACTTCTACACTGATATCATGATATACACAACGATCAGACAGGCTTCCCTTTTTTTAAAACCAGGAGGCTTTGCTACTAGCCCTGAAGACAGAAGTAATCAACCTCTTTAGGTAAAGTGCTCCAATTTTGGCGGCACAATGTGACAGGAGTCATGCGGTTCTTGCACAGTCTGTTGAGATTACATGGCTCTTGAAAAGGTTGTAACATTTTCCTCTTCAGGCTCTGAGGCTGAGGATATACAACTACGAGACACAAAGCTCTTTTAAGACCTATCTTTAAAGCTTTAAGGAAAATTCACCAACAGGTTCAGGTTGCACTTTCTCAAGCAAATCCCTCACTGAATAATTAACAAGAAACTGAAGAGACATGTCTCATTTCTCCTGCTTGTGGATACATCCCTTTTCCAAACAACAAGAGCACCAGAGAAAAGAGTCCTCACAAAACAGCATTTCATGCGTACATTTATATTAGACATGTTACTTGAATGAAAACTGCAGGGACATAAGAACAAGCTGGGTTTTTGAACAGATAGCACGTGGTGATTCAACAGACTATCCTTCTCAGCTGCAGCAAGCAGCAGTAACAGAGATCAGGAGCTGTAAATTTGAAACAGGAGGAAAAAAGAAGCAGGGGAGAGAGAGGGGAGAGCTTGAAGACCAGATTGCAAGGAAACAATAGTTCCAGGTGAATTAAGTGGCAGAGCCCAAGTTTGACAACAAATTTGTGTCTTCTACCTTTTCACATATACATGCCAGTCAAGAGTTAAACAAAAGAGTTAATGGAGATGTTTTCATAAGAATTTTTACCTTGGACCTCAAGGATAACAGGAATTAAATACTTTTAGTCTGAGAAGTAAGACGGGGAAAACTGTGAAAACTAGTATTCTACCTACGAAGCTGTGGATGACAGAAAGAGTTTGAAGTGTTTCAACACCAAAATTCCAGATTTACTGGATTAACTCTTCACTAACTTCATTGTCATGTCATCTTACCTTCTCAATAAAATAGAAAGCGAAACCAACGCAAATCTGTGAATACAAGAACTAAGAATGCCTGTCTGCAGATAACCATTTTATGATCTCTAATCTAGATTATCCAGAAAATTAAGTCTTTATTTTATGTCACTCCTACATGTACTACCTGATGTTTAACACTCTAGCTGATACTTCAGGCAGGCCTAAGGTTTCTGTGTCCAACTTGGCCTGCTCCCTTCCATAGATTTCCCTTGAATTTGCATGAAGGCACTATTGCTAGATGCACACACAAGTACATTAGCAAAGTCTCATCAGAAAGAACAGTTAAATCTGGCAGAATATGCCATGATGTAAAAATCCACTTTTCTGTAATCAATTTTAAAATAACATCTTCTAGACCTCTCTAATTAAATTATTTTATCATGAGATTTCATTTATCTTCTCTTTCTCAATCACAATCAGCACTTGCTGCTTCTTTCTTCTCCTTGATGAGAAGCCCTGCTCAAGGACAAGGTCCAGTAATTTCCCTTTGTACCTTACTTCTCCTGCTGCACGTAAAGCTCTCCTCTTCCTCCAACCTACTGACATCAAATTAATTTTAGTGACACAGATTCACAAATCAGATTCACTTTTATATCACTTCTTCAAAGCGAGCAAGAATTTCTACACGTCTGAGGGACTCTGCAGAGCTCCAGAGTCCAAAAATAATTTGCAGTAGGTGTTTCTTTCTTCCCTAATATGCTCCTTTGTACATTGATCCCTAAACTTCATGTGTAAGACATTAAAGTGATGATGTTTTTAAGTACAAATTTTAAACTAACCTCAAGGGAGAGACGGGAGATAATACAAAGAAAGGTATGTCACAAGGAATTAGATTTGGGGGGGGGGGGGGGGGCGGAAAAGCAATCCAAACATAAAAACCCAAACATGCAACACAACTGTTAGCAAGCAACCATCTAAAAGAGCAAAAAATTCTCTGATCTCCAAGTCTGCTTCACTTTAATTAGCATCAAAAAAATCCCCGAAATCCCCACAAAACCAAAAACCAGTCACTGTTCAGATTCAGACTGAAGCTTAAGATACTCTACCACCATACAAAACACAGTAGTCTCTGGTGGGATGCTCCATCCCAGGGTTGCAGTGACTGCATTCACAGGATGCTTTCTTGTATCAGTAAGACATGTCCATGCAGGAGTAGGAGAGCAATTCTTGTTTGTCCATAAGCACTCACCTGGACACAAATCAGTTCAGAAGACAAACAAGCAACATCCAGCAGTTGCATATGTTAACAAAATAGGTGCATTTGTCAACTATACTGCCTTCCAGCACAGGTAGCTGGCTCGGGGTTTTTCTCTGTCCACTGAACAAGCAAGCATCAATTCCCATTTATTTCTCAGCATTCCAGGTTTTGCTATTTGCCACCAGACCTGTATTAGCACATTCATGTCAAGGCAGCTGGTGGCAGGCAGAGAAGAGGATTTCATGGAGGAAGTCTCCGCTCAGATGCTGTGGAAGTGCAGCAGAGGTGGACAGCCAGACTCCAGAAAAAAGCACAAAGCAACAGCAGCAGCTGCCACACAAGAGAGCAGAGTCCATGTGAGGCTGCGGGACAGGATCAGAAGACTCAAAGTGCTTCTCCCTACTTAGCTTATCTCTTCACTGTAAAATAGCTGGATTAGCAGGCCAGGCTAAACTGAAACAAGTGCTCAAGCCTTTCCTCCCTCAGAATTTCTAGTTTGAAAAAATACTGGTTACCCTGCTTTCAGTGGGGGAGAGGAAAAGGGGACCACTTACTGTAAGCATAAGGGAAGTAATCTGACAGTACAGATGACAGGTATACCTTTGAGAGCACATGGCTGAATTAAAAAGGGAAAGCACTGATGTGCAGGCACTGATACAAACAAGTGAGCTGAGTCTCAGAGAGCAAAGCAAAGATTCTACACTGCTCGTCAGCAGGATGGACTGATGGATGCTCTGCAGGAAAGATGCTGCCTGCTCAGCTGGCCCTCTAATGACTTGTTGACTAAAATTTACCTATCACACAGTGCATGCGGTGTCCTGAGGATGACCAAGATCTCTAAAGAGACTGTCAATTAGGTTGTAAGGTGCCTAAAAAGAATAAACACTTCAAATAAAAAGCAGAAATATCAAATCACCTGCAGCTGAGAGTGGAACAGAAAAATACCATTGTTGTAGAGTTCTCCAAGTACCCTGAGAACTGAAGACAGAACAAAATACAAGTTTCTAAATGTACAACTGTGATCCATTTTGGAAGCAAGGAAAACATAAGAATAAGGCTCATGGAGCACTTGGATCTTCTAGAGACTGACTTCCAACGTCTTGGACCCTGCCCAGAGCTTGCATAGCAGCAGTGTAGTCTTTCCTTACACAGTGTAGTGACTATTGAGATGCCTGTGAGGAACCATCTTGTGGGAGTCCAAAGTGCAGGGAATATTTCTCTGCCTGTTTTGAAGAGTTCTACCCCCCTGGACAACCCTGTCTTTGACCTTCGTCCATGAAGAAAATTGCCTACCCTCTGGGAAAAAGCAGAATCTACACTGGTGTGAATTAGGTGATAGAGTATTACGGAAGATTGTCACAGGGTGAAAATTTAGAGGTGTTGGGTTTGTTAATATAGTAAATAGATAAAAAGCAAAAACTTCAAAATGGAGGATTGTTGTTGTTCTCCAGACCTTCTTCTTCTACTACTCCATGTTCTGCGGCAAAAGTGGACTGAGAGGATTGGGTGAAAAATTCCACAGTTCCTTTTATGTGACAGAAAGATTTATTGAACATTGGTAGAAAAGTAAAAATATCTTTCGTTTTGGGTTTTCATTGGGTAATTTACCTTTAAAAAGACGGTGTAATCTTGATAATTCACCTTTTCTCTCGCATTCTCTATGGGTAGTCATACCCGTGAGCCTGCTTCTCTGATAAGACTTAATAAACAACTATCTGAAAGCAAGAAGCATGGAAAAGTCCCCTTTGTCTACAGAGCCCAGGCAAGGGCTCTGGAAACTCTCCCCTATCAGGGGAGGCATAGGTAAGGCATGGAAAGTGTCACATCTCTACTGTTACGGTAATCCTAAAGTAGCAGATTTATCTTTGGTCAAATCTGTAATTATTTTCATATAAATGGCAGCATATGGCAACTGTGTGGAGAGAGGATTTTGGAATGACAATATCCTGATGTCACAGGACTTGTGTCCAGAACAACCACACTATCAATACAATCATAAGATCAGTTTAGCCAGAAACTACAAAAATGGATAGCAACTATCATGTAGCCAGAATTCTTCTCTACGGTGGGTATGAAATATGAACTGTACACATTAAACAAACAGTATTATTCTTATTGAATATCATAGTAAAGAACCATGTTGAGATTTTGGTATCAAGCATCATGCAGAGCCAAATAATAATAGCTTAACAAGATGTACCCACACATAGATTTCCTCAATAGATGCCACAGCCAAACCCATCACTCCTCAGTTCACAAAGTAATGGCTCTCAGCTCCACTGAGAGCTGAGTCAGCAAACAGAACCAGAATAATCTATCTACCAATAATACAAAAATCCATTTAATTCTCCCATTGCACTCACACTTGCAGCTTTTCCACAGTTTTGAGAGTCAGGGCTTGGACATAACACCGAACTGCAAGGTCACAGACCACTTCCACAGAAGAATACACCATTCGAGTCCCCTTACCTGCTGCCAGCTGGAAAGTCACTACAGACAGTCAATGCAAAACTGCCAGCACAGAGCAACTACCAATGCTATGGGCCTGCATGACCAAGTCCTCGGCACACACATTCAATGGAAGCAAGAGGAGCAGCAGAAAAGCCTGCCAGGCTTTGATCACAAAGAGACAGCATCTCACAGGTAGACACAGCAGTGCAAGAAGCTTCTCTCCTACAAAAGCAATGGGCTTAGCCTGCATCAGAGAAAGGGGTGGACAGCGGGACGGTTCAAATGGCACTCCTGATGCTGGGAAGGGTAGGAAAGCCACTCCAGTGCCTCATGTCTAGCATCCCAGCTCACACTGACTTTATGCTAAAAGAGCTGAATGAAACAAGCTGCTGACAATCTGTCAATGGCTGTGAAAGGTGTATGACATTAGGAACAAAACCTGGCTTCCACAGCACACCTGTTAAGAGAAAAGTGTGTGCAGGACAGAAATTTCTTTCAAATAAGAATACAACAGTTAAATTAACACCTTCAGGGCATTTTAAGGAACATGCAGTATCATGACGAAAACACGTTAGTGGAGTTTGGAGGATTGAATATTTGTCAGAGGCAAACAAAAACTCTCTTCTGGGAGAAAACGGATACTAAAAAGGATTGCACTACCTCTGCAAGAACACAGCATATATACATAGTATACATAATCCCGAATATCAGCATGCATTAAATTAACTGCAGACACTTTATGCATTGCCCCTCCTGTTTAGAAGAAGCTACAGAACAAGAAAAGCTATTAACATTTTAATGAACTGGGATGGCAGGGCCCTAAGCTTTAAGAATTTGGCCTCCAGGGGTTGTGCAAGAAGAAAAGGGGGGATGGAATCGCTGAAGGAAGTCTCTGGGGGATGAACAGCATGGGTAGCAACCTGCTGCAACTCACAGGGATCTGAAACACACAGCATGCTTTTGGAAGAAAGGGAAGCTTAATGAAGTGCTAGTCCAGGCACCAGGAAAGAACTGCAGAAATTCAAGCACAGCCTTCTACCTTGGGAGATTGCACTTTATGAATCACAGGGTCTTTCAGAAATTGCCTGAGGGAATGTCCAGGTGCTGTGGGAATAAAAACAGTACACAGGCACTTCTGACTGTGCTTAGAGCAGAAGCTCTCCCTCTGTCATGCAGAGCAAAAACTTGCACCGGAGCTCAATGCAAAGCGCTGGAGCCCCACCCAAACTTTAGGGTCATCAAGCAAGAATGCTTCAGTGACCCAGTGTCTTCACAGAGTTCACCCATGATATGAGAATCCAAGAAAAGATTTAACCAAGCTTGGGGAGTCTGAGGAAACCCGAAGTAGTTTCAGACACACAGCAGGTGAGTATCTATCTCAGGGAATACTCTGAGTTTCAGACATGCTTTGCCAGCAAGTCAAAAGCTCAGGCATCCACTGTTGAAATCCTACAAGTCTGTTTCCTTTAGCCTTGGAACAAGTACATCAGCTTTTTGAACAACTTGATACTAAGAGGCAGAGATAAACAGGATTGCCAAATAACCTTCAAAGTGTTCACCACCACTGTGCTGTTTTCTTAGCACAGCTTCTCTGCCTTCTTATATTCCAAGTCCTTGATTCATCCATTCAACCTTTGCGCAAATAACAGCCTCAGCCAGACTAGAAAAGCACAGTGGGGATGCTTCCTAGGAAAATCTGCATGAACACATGGCCTTGCAGGGAATAAGAAACAGCATCAACATGCAAATAATCCAGGAAAAGTTTAAGAATATATGGCTGCTTACCTTCCCAAATCCTTTTCCTTCTGCACCAGTGAGGCTATCCTCACCCTCCCCAGACTTCTCTCAAATACACAGGGAGCATCAAATTTACGTCTGCTGAAGATTTTTTAGTTTTATTTCTTGGAAAGATTTTTGTAGTTCTATATTCACTCATTAACCAAGAAACTGCTCGAAGAATTAATTATTGTAGCACATTTTTAACATATACTACCACATCTTGGGCATTTTAAAACACCTGAGAATTTAAGAGAGACACATTTAAGAGTTTCCCTACGGACCTTTCGCAAGTGCCTACGAAGCAGGGCTGTTACGCAGCACATAACACTGCATGGCACAGGTATCCAGAGCTACCTCCAAAGATCAGGAGGGACTGTGCCTGGAGGGATTGATCCCTCCTCTAGATTCAACACCTCACTGCTGCTCCAAGCACAGCTGGCTACTGCAGCCTTGAAGAGCACCCAAGTCCACCCATATGATATACCCACCATCTCATGTGGCTTCAAAGATCGTATGCTGACCAAAGGGCTATAAAGTAGGAGAAAGGAAGATATGTTACCATTTTATTATGGGGGAAATGGAAGTACTCTGTTTATTCAAAACCTTTTTCTCCTTCTGTGATGAGGTTAAAACAGAGAAAGCTATTCCTGTGCAGAGAACATTAAATGAATTTATATCTGCATTTTTAAGCTCTTGAGGAAACAGAATGGCCAGAACTGAAGGCAATTAGTGCACCAAACCAGACAACTAGAACAACAAAAAACACAGAACAATGATCTCTTATTTCCCAAGCTCAGATGTCACCATCACACTTTCCTATTCATGCAGCATACTGCATTCTGAAAAGCAGGGCTGTTTTTCTCTGCCTGAAAGGAATACGAAGAGTTCCTATTTTTTTTTTTTTCCTAAGTAGCTTTGGGCAGTTAGAAAAACAAAACCTTTTGGAGTGCAAACCACTGAACGAGACAAACCTGTGGCAGGTTTAGAACGAGACATACTGGAAGGTGGGTTCAAAATACAAAGCTAACAAATTAAACTACTGTAAATCTCAAAAACCTTTTGCGAGAATTCCCCCTGCAGCATCCCAGATGGTGTGTGGTTTGCCTTTTGATTTGGAGAACCATGAGACAACCATGAAACGACCAAACAGCGGAAAGTAACACTAGTTATCTTCTGCCACAGCCGCCCTGCACCACACTGCACGGTGCATTTTTCATTTGAAGAGTCAAGTCATGCAGTAACTGTGACATAATTAAGTAGAGGGAAACCGTACCAGTCACCTTCTGCAATGAACCACAGAGAAAAGCAAGCAACGCAATAAAATGGGTAATTAACACTGAACCTTGGATATAGGAAAGCAACTGTGCCCTGCCACCTGCATTAGTCCAACCCATCACTGGAGAAAACACTTCCCTGTGCAGTAACTTCTAATGACATACGCATCTACCCAGCCATAAACATTCACACCATCTGCTCTTGTTACAGCTGAGTTCTCAAGCCAACTTCCAAGTCAGGCTGACAAGAGTTCACATGGCTCTGATCCACCAGCTCTTTTCCAACTAGTTATTCATTTGCAAAGAGAATTACTAAGCCAACAGAGGGTTTCTTTTTGTATAAGGTCTGTCACTGACAGCACCCAACTCAGTAGCCAAATACCACATCAACTAATGTCCATGTATTTCTAGAATGTTTTAACTAATCTGTCTCTTCTGTCTCTGGTTTGTTTTTTTTTCCCCAGTTTTCTTCTCTTAAAAGGTTTTCCAAATGTGCATAAAATTACATGGTTCACAGAAATTTTTCAGCGATTGCCTGGAGACTCATTACGCTTCATCAGTTATAGTATCAGATAAGGATAGAATTTAAAGCACCAAACAAATAAAGGAAATATGCTACAGAAGTAGCAACAGAATATTCTTTAGTCACAAAGAGTCAATGTGAAGTTAAACCATAAAGAAAAAAAGGCTCTCCATTACACTATTTATTTTCTTGAATATTCAATTACAACCCTCATTTATTTAAAAGGTTACACAACCTTGATCGCTCCCACCCCTTCCATCACAGCTCAGAGAGCATTTTTGTGCACATCCACTGCATGTAAGGAGGCAAAAATAGCTGACAGTCGCTCTAATTTGGTAACACAGATTCACTGTTTCTAGATCACTGGGTCATAAGGCTGCTTAAAGGTGACCCACCAGCCCCTGAATTTCTTGTAGAACTGGTAAGTTCACCAGGCCACAGAAAAAAAAGTTTTCACTCCATCACAATGCAGGACAATACATGCAACAAGCATTGCAAGCAAACGATAAACTCATGTTGTTTCCACCAACACATTTTAGAAGATAGTTTCTCCCAGCATTCTTTTCTGAATTTATCTCTGCAGATGACAAATAGACTGATTCTTCTTCCAGAAGTACAACTAGAAATACCAGCACTCTGCTGCTTGCTAATCCCAGGTAAAGAGCAGAGCAGAGATAAAGAACTGGACTTCTAACCCACAGGCAGTCCTTTTTTTTAGGACAGAAAGGCAGCTTTATTTTTTTTCAACTTCTTTTTTTTCTTTTTTTCTGTTTTTTTCCATCTCTAAATGCCAGGCATTTCAGAAAGCTTGGGAAAAGAAGTCAACATAGTGACAGAAACACTTATAAAACTACCACATAAAGCATTTTTAAACTGGAAAATAAAACAGGCTCTCAAACACAGAACTACAGTCAAGGATTATTTTATTACTGTATTTCTACCACAAACTCCCTTCTGCTCTTTCCCTCCTTCCCATCTAGAACTTCAGGCAAATCCATGAATTACACAAAATAGTGTTCTGCAGGACATAAATAACAATTTCTGAGACAGAAAAACCTTACTAACCCAGTTTTCTAGACCATGTCATAGGACTGTATAGAATCAAACAAATTAACTTTGGGGCTTACCATTTCGAGACAAATCAAGTTCCACCAGCTGCATGAAATTCGCTATTTCTGGAGGGAGACGCTGGATTTCATTATCACTAAGTCCAAGTTTCCGTAACTTCACAAGCTGGAAGAAAGGCTGAAAGAAAGAAAAAAATACATGTCAGAAAATATTCACATAACTCAAATATAGGCATGATAAACAATGAGGAATAACTGGAATCAGTTTCAAAATGTGAGCTAATTAAAGCTATTGCATGGCATTAGTTATGCAGATCTCTTTCAGACCTGTATCAGAACGAACATTTTGTTTGCATGTAAAAATTAAAACCAACTATAACCTGTGTTTTACCTAAAATGAAAATTTATGTAAAAAAATAATCCATAAAGCTTGCTGTTAAAGATCATTGCAGACAGACACTAGCAAACTCTGAAGTGTCAGCTTCAAGTCATTAATGGGGTGAGATTACCAGGCAGAGTAATTAAAAGCATCCTAATTACACACCAGGGCTCATTAGGAAGTTAATGCAGAGGGACAGCGCTAAAGAACGAGATCCAGAAAACTGACAAAGAGGTGCTGACAAGGTCTTCTTCACCGGTGAACATCAAAACCAACTAGGTTACAGAACCAGCCTTCCTCAGGAAGGCTTTCTTTCCAGCCTCAAACACCCTCTGTTCCATGGCCCAGTTTCAGAAGGACTAATGAAAGTTGGGCAGGGTACACACAATTTCAGGTCTTCTTTGCTTGACGAAAAACCTAACCCAGCCCTGTCCACAGTGAGGACACAGGCACACAACGCAGACAGGATGGCAACTTTCCCTGACCCCCAGCTATGGGCTCAGGGGGTCTGGCAGCAAGACAAAACAACAATCCAACAGGCTAAGCTGAAAGTCAGGTCAACCCCAGGCACTGGGAGCAGCTGGCGACTGAAAGAGAAAAATGATCATTTAAAACCTAATGAGATGTAGGCATTCCTAAGAAAGTTGTGGAGCTCTTATCGCAACTTTCCTCTCTCCCAGGCAGGCCTTTCAAGGAGAGTGACTGCAAGGGGTGAGGATTTGTACAGAATGAAATGACTTTACATACAGGTCATCTTGATCAGAACTGAATGGACTGCTCAACTTCTGAGCGAGTTGGGTGCCCCTGGAGTGCAGGGGGAGTTTCATCCAGCAGTCAGAACGCGTGCATCGCACCCACTCGCAGCACGTGTGCGTGCCTGCACCCCATGGGTTTGCCCCCAAAGGGTAACTGGAAGATACTTGTAAATTTGGGATACCTGCTTACACTTAATCACCTGCAATCCTTTCTAGGAAATTAGCACCTCTTTTTTAGTTTTTGTTTTATTTAGGTGCTGGAGTATGTGCTCTAAATGTCACTCAGATATGACTTAGATTGACACAAAAAGGGGGCAGCAAGGCATCTTACTACGGCACAAGATAAAAGCAGTCTCATGAATCTGTATTACAATACAGGTTTTCAATCTTATTTTTAGCATCTTGTGGTCAAGATCATAAATCAGGTTTTTAAGTGCAAAGTTTTGCACTTCTGCATCAATCTTTCAATATACACTGTGTCACAGAAAAATAAAACACAATTGAAACTAATGTGTTTTCCCTCAAAAACATGGGTTCCTTTCAGGGAATAAAAAGGATAGAGCTTTAAAAAGTTTATAAACACTCAGCAGTAAAAGATGCACTGGACCTGAATGCATAATCTCAAAGGCATTTTTGAGTCAGAATGGCACTCCTCCCCCTCCCCCATATTAAAAGTGTTTTACAACAGAGTTGAAATTTTAAGAGGAAGGTAAAAAAACCCCTATAATTCCATATTTTTAGCTCCCTAAAAACATATATTCCGATTAAAACAGCCACAAATGCTTTTCAATCCTTCATTGTCCTCAAAAGATCTGTAACTGCATTTTCGTATCATTACCATTCTTATCTTAAAACAAACGTAGCCCTTTTTCTAAATATTTATTAATATGGCTAAACCAAGAATCCATCAGAAGCTTAGAAAAGCACTTAAAGACACTTTTGTGAAAACATAGCAGGAGTACACTCCACAGAAGAAATCCCAATCTGTCCTAACACTCCAAAATAAATACTTGACAAAATGTGTTCCTCAAGGCAGTGTGTAGCTGCTAAACTATGTGACAGTTATAAATATTGATGTTCTACTACAAATCTTATCCTAAGCAACAGTTGTCTCTGACAGATATTGAATGGCAAGTGAGCAAAGACAGAAGGAACATGGTTAAAAGACAGAATAGTCATCAAAAGCCTTTTAAGAGCTGGATATCCCTAGGAAGGCTGGAGGGCCCTCACAGTACCATGTCTCAATGCAGTATATATTTATTAAATGTGCAGAGCACGTGTGCAACAAGCAACATTACACAATATTTAAAGACATTCCTGTTTCTTTAACTGACTACTACTTAAAAGACAAATTAACTGGAAGCTTTGTTTTCCATTTGCATAACAATTTTTAATGAATGACACCATTTCCTAGATAAAATCAAACTGCAGTTACATTAATGGCATTTCTTTGAACTTCTCGTTTGTTTTTTTTTTCCTTTAAACTACAAGACTCAGTCACTCTTGCATGTTTAGTGCATCCTACTCCCATTTCAGTAAGTGTTGTTCCTTTATCTAAGGCACATCATTAGTGCTCTGAAGCATTGCTGAAGAGGCAAGCAACTCCTTTTGGCCATATATGTTCTACCTTTCAAAAAGGCCACAGAGAACACAGAGAATTAAAAGCTTACTCAATAGAGTTCAACAAATGTAAACAGATATATATATATGCACGTGTATAAATATCAGTGACTTCTTAAACCCACGCCAACAAGAAACATGCTCCTAATTTGATGTACCTAACACAATTCTGCATCTATTTGATAAGCTCTAACACGATCCAAAGTGCAATGGGGTTGTTGGCCAGAGCAACATATCCACCCAGCAGGCTCTAATAGCGGGCTTTGATTGCAGACCCAACGTCTCTATGAGTATCTTGGCAACACTTTTAATGCTGCTTAGTTTAGCCAGCACAATTAATAGTGCCTCAATGAGAAAAATAATGCCATGAGCATAAGCACCGAAGTAGCCTACAACTTGCTATTTAGTAACAATTCCCAATCCTCAATTGAAGCTTTTCCTGCTATCAAAGAATTTATAGAGACTTCTATTATATGGATTTTCTAAGAACATACATCTTGAACAGATCCCTTCTCTCACTGGAAAACTAACCAAGTCTCTCTCACTCAGACACATATTTTAAAAAAAAACTTCATTCTGACAAAATTGGGTCGATGTAGCCAACGGAAGAAAAAAAGTAACAGATAAGTGCATGACTCACTGAAAAGTATAAACAGACAGTGTGATCCCACAGTTCTCATTTTTTATACCTTTTTTTTTTTAAGAATACCACTACAACTGGCACTCAATTCTAGAAAAAAAAAAGTTAAGATAATTAAGCCATACTAGCAGGATATTTTCTTCTGTGCAAGTGGCCAAGACAACATATCTCTGGGTTTCTTTCAATGGCTCACTCCTGAAACAAGGAACATTCATATCTGAGAATTTTCCCTGAAAATTCAGCACCTTAGCTGATGGGAATAAAAATACCATAAATGGAGATCCATGAAAACAACAGACAATTGAAATAATTGAAATAGGAGGGAACAAAGATGCATTTGCAGCTAATGCTGTTTAAGGGGAGGAGCAACATTTCAGGAACATCTGAGCTGCTAGAGCCTTTGCAGTGCTAGAGACATGTCACACTCCAAACCCATCTGGCACAGGTAGCATAACTAAATGTGTACTGTGTTAAGCAAAACATTTCCATAAAAAGGCTACTACTAGCAGCAAAGAGAATTAAAATTAGAATCCACTGCCTAATTCTCACAGTGGGCCAGCATAAGCAGTAGAAATTAGAATGAGATGTAAAGGAGAAAGAAAATTGCAAATTAACTTGTTTCACGGTTACATACACACCAGATAGGATGAGGGTTTGTTGGTTTTTTGCTTCAGTTTTTGAGGTTTTTTGCGGACACTTGAGCTGTTGCTGACAAGATTAAGAATTTGTAAGCATTTGCTCTTATGTCAAATATCCCTTAGACATGAGTATGGATTTTCCACATACACATGCAGCCTCAGCTTTTAAGGCTTCTTCGGGCAATTACATTATTATATATATTAAAATTAATTAAGTAACCTATAAGACAGAGTATGTTACTAGGTTCTGTTTCTTAAGTACATCTGTATTTATTTCACTCATTTTCCAAACTTACAAATGACCAACCAAAGGCTATCTGTGCTTTAGAGAATTAAGAAGTGGCACATAGTAATTTAAACACAGTTTAACTCCTAGATGCATTCTTGTTTCAAATCTTACTTCAGGCTCCATTTTCTTCTCCTACATTGTAAACAAAAATCAATGGGGACAACATTTCATTTGTTTACTTCCAATCACCAGCTATGTGTCTTCCTTTGGTCATGGGATAAGGGAAATTACAGTCAATCCTTCCCCACACTTTTTATACTGCCTCAGAAAGATCTTTTTCTGAGGTCTTTCTTCAGGCAAACACAAGTAGAAGAGGTAATTTTGATAAGCAAAGCAGTGAACAAGAGATAAGGCATCAAATCCATGAAATAACCTCGCAACACAGCTGCTCCTCAACAAGGTCCCCAGTCCCTTGCTTTTGGCCCCTGGAAGTTATCATTTTGTCTGCAGTGTTGCATGGCTTCAGTGGGAGCAGAGGAAGCCCAGCTCACTTTAGGTGAACACACTGCATGGTGGTCAGGACACTATGAGGAAAACAAAGATTAAATCCCGTCATGAAGCAGCACCACTGAATTCAAGCACTCTGCTTCCTTGGGATGGGTTTAATAACCAGGCTCTGGCACAAGCATACATGCACATTCCCCATCTGTCTGAAGGGCAAAGGCAAAGAGGGAAGGGTGAGCTTCTCCTCATTCCTCTCCAGCCCACTTCTGAAGAAGTCATCAACAGAACGGCCTTTGAAAGACGATCAGTAGGGGTCACCCAGTGCTAAGAATTCCAAGAAGATACAACATTCAATACCTTACAGTATGGTGGGACTCCAAACATCACTTCTACTCCAGTCAGCCGGTGGACACACCAGTCTGGAGCTCTCAGCAAGTTGTAATGCACGCTGCACTCCACTCAAGCCTCAAGACATCCACCCTCAGTCAAAATCCACAACTAACTTGGGAGCAAAAAACTCTTTCTAGGATACAATCCTGTACATCATTGTCTTAAAATCCAACCCAGAGACTTCTGCCAGTAGCCCGGGTGGGAGCACTGAGGAAAACCAGCAAGAGCACAGAAAACAGACACCTTTTCCCTAGAAGCACATCCAAACTAGTTGCATGATAAAATGCGGAGGAAGCTGAATCCTACTCTGGATTCATGAAGTGTGAAAAGAGATCTCAGCAGACTCCAGTAAAGCCTAGCATGGGTATTATCAGCTTGGCGTCTCCCACAAAGCCTGCTACCAACATCAGGATCCCTCAAGTCACTCTGCCTGCTTTCACCTGCGAGCAAAGACAGCTGGCAAGGGCAACAGGGTTTCACAAATACAGATCCCATGTGATCCTTCAGGCACAGCACACTTTAATTTTCAAATAAAATACTCCCTGAGATAATGAAACAATTTCTGAGGGCAGGGACTAACTCACGGTGCAGCACAGCAGAGTCATCATGAAATTGATGACTTTGCATCAAAGAAGCAGCTAATGGATTTCCTCTGGAGCCATGAGGAGATGCAGCAGCAGCTGGTGATGGACAGCAGTACACAGACTTCTGCCAGCCTGTTCTGTGGCAAGCTGGCAAACAGACAACTACTCCATGCAGCTGAGGTCTCTAATTCTGTCTTCACATGTGCCATGAGCATATTTGGCATGATGAAAGACTGTTTCACACACCTAACCATGTATGCAGAATATATTCAAGCTGTACTTTGGTCTCACAACATTTTACTACCAACTTTGTCATCATGAATATTAATGAAAGACATAATAGAGGTGGACATTCAAGCAGGAGTCCATACAAAACATTAATAAAATTACTAGATTTCACAACAAGAGAAAACTATTAACAGATCCAGATGCTGCAACTGCTGTCTCCCTCTCCACTGGATACTTGAAATGAAAGCCCGACAGAAAGATCAGCCAGGCAAGAAGGGCTGTGGGGGAAGGCCTAGAGAAGACAGAGCAAAATTGATACCAAAGCTTCACTGAAGGTATTCAGCATCAACCTGCTATGCTTCTGACGCCCTATTTTCAAAGCATCTGCCATTTTCTGAACCACTGACAAGGATGGGCCAATTGCAGGTCCTAGTCTCAGTCATTACATCCCTTTTGAAAAACAAATAGGAGATTATCCACTCTCAAAAACCAATACACTGCAGCACTGAATCAAAATGCTGCGCTACCAAGCAATGCATTGACCAGGCTGTCTCATACTGCTCCTGGCAGGCAAGGATTTCCTTTCTCTTTTATGTCAATTAAGCAGAAGCAGCAAAGGTTAAAGAGCACTCCGTGCTAGAGCTGTTTGTTAGAGCACAGTGGTGCGACGGACTACCTCTGCCTTTAAGAGAGGCCAGAAAACATCTGCTGCAATGAAATATGGATTCATTGCACTTAAATGCATTTGCCATTTGGAGAAAAAAAAAAAATGACCAAAGCCCACATTAATCTCTCTAATGAATTTCTAGCATGCATTTTTCCAGTATACAAGACTGTTGGCAGAAGGTAATGTCTTTTTTTAGACCAACTGATATAATCAGAAAAATAAATCTATTTATAATCATAAAATTTATTTTAGAGGTACAGATGTATAATCTCTGCCCAGAAACCTTGTCTCACCTGTGTACATCACAAATAGAAGGGAATGCTACCAGTTTACTACAATAGTACACATCTTACAAAAAAAAATTAAAGGTATTGAAATGTAACTACCTAATTACTTTCTTTCAACTCATGTCAAAAATCAGCAGAGCTGAGCTGTTACTACAAAAAACTGCCATCAGAAAATATTCCAAACCAAGAAGACTTCAAAAATCTTCTGAACACTCGCAGGGAAGACTATGACTTTCCTTTGTTTAGGAAACAGCAGACCGAGTTCTTCCTCTGCTCCCATCAGACTGTGGTCTTTCATATTTGATGTCAAAAGGTAAAGTATTTATTCAAGTCCGAAGCAATACAACAGAAAAATCCAGAAATTAGGAGGAGAGAACCTAGAGATACTTACCTGGTAATAAACTTATTTGTAGCCTTCAACACAGAGCTCTATGTTTAGAGGTATGTTAATATAAGGATCCAGTGTTGCTTCTCTACAAACCATTATGGATTTTAATAATTCAAGCACATACTGCATGCTAGTACTAATTGACTATACTCACAACAGGTTTTTACAAAAGGTAACATATTCTCAAGATATTGAAGTTGTAAAGTTACAGGTATTCTTAGCAAGTACTTTAAGTAGCATTTCTCATACTGGAAAAAGTCTTAAACTTTCAATAAAAACACTTTTACTGGGTGTATACAGTCTGCTTCAGCTTCACCCAGCAGCACAGTTCTCTCTCTGACACTAACTGTAAATACATGCTTGTTCCAATCATACAGTGGTGTTTCTTTAAGGATTTGCAGCAAGATGTGCAAAAACACTGTGACACTATCAATGTAGAAAGTCAAACAATTAAACATTTGAGGGTGAATAAACAGGGAAAACCACAACAATTCAATCTGTATCATTAAAAACACCCAAGTTAAAGACAGGCAAAATCTTTGATATGCCCTCTACAGAATCATAAAACAGTTGAGGTTGGAAGGGGCTCTAGAAATCACCTCCTACTCAAAGCATGGGTCACCTAGAGAAGGTCACCCAGGACCATGTCCAGTTAGGTTTACAGCATCTCCATAAACAGAGATTGCACAACTCCTCTGGACAACCTATGCCAGTGTTTGACCATCCTCACAGTAAAAAAAGTATTTTCATATTTCAGACAATTCCCTGTGTTTCAGCCTTTGCCCACTGCTTCTTGTAAGGTCACGGGGCACCCCAGCAAGGTTTCACGCTGATTTACACATACTTATACACAACTATATGCCCTTTTCTTCTCAAGGCTGAACCATTCTGGCTCTTTTAGCCTCCTCTCCTGAGAGATGCTCCAAGCCCTTACCAGTCTTTGTGGCCCTACAGTATATGTCCAGTATGTCCATTCTTTTGGGATGCCCAGCACTAGACAAAGCACTCCACGTCTGTTTCCCCAAAGCTAGCCAGAGGACAAGAATCACCTGCTGGCAATGCTTTGTGTAACATAGCCCAGGATACTGTTTGCTCTCTTTGTCATGAAGGAGCATTGCTGGCTCACAGTCCACTTGTCCACCAGGTCACCCATGGCCTTTTACTGGAAAGGTGTTTTCCAGATGGTTGGCCCCCAAGCTGTACTGGAGAATTGGGTTATTTCTCTCCAGGTGCAGGTGTATTTCTCTTTACTGAACTTCATGAGATTCCTCTCTGCCTGTTTCTCCAGCCTCTCCCTGTCCTTCTGAAAGGCAGCATAAACATCTTTTTTACCAATCTCTTCCAAGCAGAATACTAAACACACCGAAGTTTGTTTTCTCAAGATGCTGTCTATTGTCCTATTCCTTCCTCTCAGGATCCTGAACTCCACCACCTCATGGTCACTACAGCCAAAGTGATCAAGGTCACTACAGCTACTACAACCCTGATCTTCACATCTCAACCTCACATCTCAACCTGTCTTTTCTTAATTATGAAAAGTCTTGGATTGCTTATGTCCTGCTGTGTTGTCCTTCCAGCTGTCATGTGGTTCAAGACCCATGTGAGGACCTGAGCCTGCAAACATGAGACTTCTTCCAGTTATCTGAAGAAGGCATCATCTACTACTTCATCCTGATCAAGCAGTCTACAGCAGACACCCAAAACAATGTCATCCACTAATCCCAGCCTGCTCTCAGCTGGCCCATCATCCATCCCAAAGCAAAACTTCACATATCCCTGCTGCTTTCTCATTCAAAGGGCAACTCTCCATCCTTGCCTTTCCAGCCATCCTTCTTAAAGAGTCTGTGTTCATCCACTGCAGCACTCCAGCCACGAGGTATCTCACATCTCTCCAAACCCAAGGAGATCTATGCATTCAAAAAAAAAGAAATAAAGCTCCTATATATGTACAACTTAAGCAGCCATAAACCCAAATTTAAAGAGAGGCATAGTATGATAATCATGTCTTTCCACAGATTACTGGCCACTGACCAAACAAGTGTCTTTCAGGCTTATGGTTGCATAATGATAGGGACAATGATAGAACAGTGAAATTCAGCCCAGAAGAAGGTTTTTTCCTGAGACAAAGGTGTGGTATGGGAAGAACAGAGGGACCTCTTCCTAAGGAGCTTTCACATGATTTTGGTAAGATAACAGCCCCCTGGATTTCAACACCACAAGTAACAGAGAGACCGACAGTGCTGAATGCCAAGCAGCAGCAGACCAGCAGCATCTCTAACAAAGAAACTGGGGCACAGGAGGAGGCCACGGTTTAACCAGGTCTCTCAGGAAAAGGGTCTCCCATCTATCTAGTAACTCTACAGAGAAGCTTTAGTATATAACACCAAGAAAAATTACAGATGACAGATATAATTTGTAAGCTCAGAGATGCGAAACGATTCAGAGCTGCACTACATAAGGTTTACAAATACCACATAAAAATCATTCCCCAAACAAACAAACAAAAAAAAAAAAAAAAGGAAAAAAAAGAGTTCCTCAGACTCTTAGGCTAAACTAAGTACACAGAAAAAAATTTTAATTTTTTTTTTTTTGGCCACTGGAGTTTTTCCATAAACAACATCTGCTAGAAGTCTCATGGGAAAGTGGTCTTTGAGTTAAAGAACTGAGCAGCAGCAAGACAAAACAGCAGCAAAACAAGAGTTATAAGCTATTTCCACCACCCACCAATGCAAAGAATGCTGTGATTTAATACAAAGGCCAAAATATAATACTGCATTCAAGGGTTCCTATGATATTTTTGGTTTTTTTATCACTGGAAAAAGAAATATGCAGAGATTCAGTTTTGTACTGCAAATTGGAGGCACAGAGAAATTAAGCTGACAGGATGTATTTGCCCTTAAATTCTAATGTACGGGAGTAGAAAACATTTCATCAACTACAGACTGATCTATAGAATTGAAAGCATTTTATTTTTATCTGATGCTTTTCATTAGAGAAGCTATTGAAACGCATCATGCAGAATGTGTTATTTTCTTCTATCAAAGCAATTTGCCAGAAAGCCTACTCTTCAGTGAAGAATAGTTTTTGACATGTAGCAAATTATATACTACACATTACAGCTTGAGTTGAAAAATCCTTCGAGTTTTCACTCCCAAGGAAAATAAAAATGCTACAGGTTTAGAAAAAAACACAAAAACTACAATTTTAAGTCACTCTGTGCACACTGGCAACCACTTTTTTTTTCCAATAAAATCAGATACACAAAATAATCAACAGAAGGCACTTGGGATTCAACACAGGAGAAGGAATTATTTAAGCAAGTTAAGAGCCACACTTTACTACCAACTCTATACATAGCCCATCGTTTTCAGACCAAAGGGTGCAGCTCTTTAATTTGTCTTGTAAAGCAGAAGTGGTGAGAAGCATGCTGACAGCTAGAAATTGCTGTTCTGTGGGAAAACAGCCACATCTGCCGAGAAAGGCTTCAGAGAGACTTCATTATTGTGGAAAACCACCAGCAGCTTAATAGTATACAGCCTGCTCCTCCAGCACATCCCACCAGGCTGGCTTATCCTGCAAGAAGGGCAAGAGCAGAGGAGGGAACCTGGGAGGCAGCAGAAAGGAAGGGGAAAGAGCAGAGTACAAAGAAAAGAGATGTTTGCAAGGACAGTCAAGAACCCAGCACAGAAGGGACAGGAGAAGAAGCAAAGCATCAGAAACAGATGGCAGACAGAGCTGTTTAGGTTGGAGGAAATAAGCAAGATCCTGGAACATTAAGGACAAGGGAGGATGGGAAAGTATGAACATGCAGGGTGAGGAGTCTGAGACACCAGTGGTAACGACAGAAAAAGGTCGCTGTCAACATAAGCACAAGTTCTGAATCACGTAACTGGGGAGAGGAGCGAAGAAGGGACCCAGGGATCCAGCAGAGCAGTTAGGGAGACCTTGCGAAAGAATCATTTACTGACATGGAAAACCAAATGTGTAGCAGCAAAATGATATAAAAAACCTTTAAAGTACTCTAAAACTATAGCCTTGCATTCTTGAAACACTGACAGATACAGCTTAGTGAAAAAAAGGTATTTGTAGGGAAAAGGGGGTCAGAGGAACAGTTCTTTTTCGGGTCCACATATACCTTAATGCACGAGGAAGAAAACATGAGGAAGAGTAGAAACAGTGGGGGCCTCTCCCTTAGAAAAAGGTGAAGAACTCTACCATACATTTTGGTCAGCCTACAGAACAAAATTAAAACTAGCAAAGTAATTCCTTCAAAATAATTCAAGTGTATTTCTTGTTTCTCCTGAGGATACTTCACATGACTCTCATCACATACAATTCAGCAATAGTGCTGGGTCCTTCTGCTAGTCATTTCCCTTCAAGATGCTACAGCAATTCTCTAAGTTGTCTTCCGTATTTTGAAGGAATTTTTATGTGTGTTTGTTCTGTTGGGTTTTTTCAGGAACACCCTAACATATGCCACGCTCTACCAGCTTGTTCTAGAATAAGAAGTTTTAAGTAGGCTAGGAAAGACTGCAAATTAAACAAAGCCTAGGACTACTTCTGTATCTCAAAATGGAGATTTTAGGATGACTTAGAGTGTATTCTTTTATTGGTGTATTGAATCAAACCAACCAAAGAACACCTTTTATTGCTACTTGGTAGAAATGGGGGCAGAGAGAACCAGGGGGGAAGGGGAGAAGCATGTGCATCCAACACGAATTGCCTCATCACCTTGAGAGAAATGCAGCAGGTCTACATATTTCGTCATGCCACTTGCTGATACTTATCTCCCTCAGAAAGCTTTACATTTGAAGGGATGAAAAAAAAATGCAAGTGGATGGGAAGTGGATGTCTAGAAACAAAGCCATCATCTGGCTTTATTTCTGACTTGCAGCCATGGCAAAGCTGGTAAAAGAACTCACCAATATCTACTCGATTTCAGGGAAGCGTTACAAGACCTCCTGCCTGCTGTAATAGACCTTTCAGACCACAACTGTCCACACTGGGTAAATGAGTCTGAACTGCCTGTGTGCACAATGAACAGCTGAGCAGCAGAGCTGGGGTTTCCTCCTCCATCCACGGCAACTTCTGCTGCAAGTGACGGAGTTTACAGGGCGATTCTTCTTCACTGTGCCAAGGCGAGGCTTTACAGCAGCAATTTCCTAAGGGGCATCACAACCATCTCAGAGACACAAACACCTTATCAGTGCCAATGGATTATATTATGGCATCAGCACAGCCCACAGGTGATTCAGCAGGAATTGGCACAGATCACTGTGAACTTCAGGACTTCATCAAGCACTGAAAAACACCTAACTAACCAGCCACCGAGAGTTACACAATTCTCCTGACTTGTTTAGGCCTCAACTGAGCCCAAATCTAGCTTGGTTTTGTGTTACTGGCTTCATGTATGTGGAGAACAAACTTAATGGAGGTAAGGTCAGACTAATATAATGAATTACATTAAATTAAGGATGTAACGACCACTTTTATCTATGCTGACCTAACAGTTTATTAACTACACACTCTGATGATTTCCCCTGTGTTTTCTCTACCAGAGGTAAGGTCTACCCCAGGTTTTTGCACTTATTTCCAATTCTGTATCTGTACTTTGCATTGACACTGCACTTTTAATGTAACAGGAATGAGCAATGTATGCTGTAGGTACCTTTCACTGAGAGATCTTACACGATTCTCCTGAACCAGATTCCTATAGGAGAACTTTTAGAATTATCTGCTGGTAGGACAGCTGAACAGGGCTCTTCCCATCAGTTTCACCTTCAATGGATTAGTTTCCGGACTGCAGCTCTATTTTTGTACCTCAATACTGCAGAGTCAACATTTACATGAGATGATAGCTCTATATTCCATTTATCAGAAATCACTAATAAGGAACTAACAAGGAAAGTTCATAGGTTCATGCAGGAAGCCCCAATAAAAATGCCTCCCTGCATTGCTAACAAGGCACAAAGTACTTAGGACAGATACAACAAGTACATATATATATATCCATAGTTGTATTTCATCAGATTCCTCCTAGGGCAGCTAAAAACCCAAAAACATATTCCTACAGTATATTTAGGCACTCCTGTAACATGATCTATGCACATTAAAAAAAAAAAAAAAAAGAAGACAAAAAAAACTTCTTTCTAACTTGAACTTTTGCTTGATTCCACCACAATGCCAAGGAGCCTCAGTTGGTTTTTGGTGTTTTTTAACCCCCTCAGCTATTTCTTACACGTATGGGATGTAATGCATAGTCACATGTAAGGAATGGGAAGAAGTGGTCTTTTTAGGGATCACAGGGCAAAAAAAGGCTATTTCATATATTATGATTCAAGGAAGAGAGGAGAAACAATAAATAGTTGCACTCTATTTACAGAAATTAATACCATGTAACACCATGAACAGACATCAACCTTTACATTTGTACACAGCAACCAGTTGGCAGTGGATTTATTTTTTTTTTTTAAAAATCTGAGAGCCATGGGTTTCAATGGGATTTCAGTCATACACACATTAAATACCCCCGTAATATCATGTGTACAAGCCTGAAAGCCGACACGAAGAAGAAAGGTCTAGTACAAAGGGACTCCTGAGTTTGGTCTGCACACAAAGCCAGCAAAAACTGCTGGAAGTAAAAATAGCACCCACACACAGGCTACGTAAACCAGTTTTGCTCTACTTCAGAAGGATAAAGAGTTCAGTCACAACAAGATGCAAACTTGTGCCCAGGTTTTTCACAAGAAAAAACCAAATTTAATATGTCAGTTCAACTGAATATCTTTACTACTGTCTGAAGGAAAACCTAGCCACCACGATTACTCTTACTATGTAGACTGAAAAAAGAGAGCGTATGTGAGTGCACTGAATTTCAAAAAGGAAAAAGTAAGGCTGTTTAAGTCTCGGTACGAACAGAGCAACTTTGATTCAGGTGCAAACAAAGGTGCTTTTCAGAAGTTTTCTGGCTAGTGAGTTCAGTTTCTTGGATTCCAAGTCAGTAAGAGTCCACACACTTTTAAGATGCAGCTTCGAGGTAAGATGCACTTCCTGTGTCAAACTCCACCAACCACAGCTCACAAAGGCTTCTGAGTTGTCCAAAGTTTAAAGGGTAAACACGGGGAAAAAAACCCATGGGTCCTCAAGTCAGAGGTCGAGCATGCCTCCCACTCACTCTGCATCTGTGGAGCCCAACAGTGCCTCGCTGGAATCACTCTGATGGAGTCCCTCTAGCAAAATCTACAAATGCCACCTGGAGAGGCACACTGGCAGGTACCACCTCAAGGTCTCAAAAGCATGTTGAATTTAAAGTGAATTCACCTTTGACAATACTACCAAAAATACAGTATGCATAAAACTCTGACTACATGCTTCAAGGGAGAAGCAAAACACTGACAACTACGCGGGACTTAGACACAGAAAAGGCTCGTATTTTGCACAACGAAGTTTCCAGGAGTAGAAGGGAGAAACGGGAACGCGGTTATCTGCGGGAGGGTTTTGGTTTTCCCATGCACGGAGCAGATAGTATCTACCGAAAGGGGAAAAAAGGGGAGGGTTGAATACCCTCCAAGGTCTCGTAATTCCGATGACGTGAATGTTAATCACAATATACACTCATGTCCTGCGACTCCGGCCCCAACCCCCCTGCCCTCCAACAGGACCTATCCTCCCGCAAGACGCGGATCTCCAGGTCTTGCTCGCGAAAGCTCATTTACCACCCAACTCCGGGGAAACGCTAACCCGAAACTCCGGCTCTTCCTTTAACTCCAAGGGCGGCTACCACAGACCGACAGCTCGGGGAGCCCCCCACCGCAGCCTCGGTGCGGGCGCTGGACCGGGGAGCTCGGCGGGCACCTGCCGGGGCAGCTCACCTGGACCCCGCTCCCATTCCCGCTCACCTTGGGCAGCTCGCGGAGCTGGTTGGCGTCCAGCAGGAGCTCCTCCAGGCTGCGGCTGTAGCGGTAGATCTCCTCGGGCACGGCGGCCAGCGAGCAGTGCCGCTTGTCGATGGACTCCACATGGCGGTTGCACCGCCACAGGGGGATGCAGTGGAACATCGCCCCGCCGCCGGGGGCCGCGGGGCGGGCGCCGCCGCTCACCGCCGCCCCCTCCTCGCCGCCGGCCGCGGGAGGTGCTGCCCGCTCCGCCGCCGCGCAGCGCGGGTCCCGGCGAGCCAGCGGCCGCAACCCGCATCCAGCGCGCCGCCGCCGCCGGCGGGAAGCAGCCCCGGGCGAGCGCGGCGGCCCCGGGAGAACAATGGGCGGGAGCCGGAGCGGGGCGGAACCGGGGGCGTCCCCCTAGTGCCTCTCGGCGGGCCGCTGCCCTCCCCGCAGGGGCATCGCGGGGCGCCGAGCGCAGCGCTGCCGGCGGCCGCCGCGCATTCCCGCGCCTGACCCGGAACACGGGCAGCCGCTCCCGCTCCCCCTCCCCTCCTCCCCCGTCCCGGCTGACATCAGCGGGGCCGGGCCCTGCCGCCCTGCCCCGCCCCGGGCCCGGACCCGGCCCGCCGCTCGCACACCCCCCCGCGCCCGCCCCGGCGCCGCCTCGCCCCGGGCAGCCGGGGGCGGGCGTCCGCACAACTTTCTGCCAAGGGAAAAAAAAAGCGGCGCCGGCTCGGAGCTTCCCCCGGCTGGAAGCGTAAAGTGCAGCGGGGGCTCGCACCGCACGCCTCTGTCCGGGGGGCTGGCGGGGCGCGGCTCCCCCAGCAGCGGCCGGGCCGGCAGCCGCCTCGGGCGGGCTCTGCCATCGCCCCGCGGCGTGCGGGAGCTGCTGTGGCACCGGCGGTGTCCGCAGTGACCAGGAGTGCCGGGGAGCGGCTTGGGACGCTCATTTTACCGACTCTGGGACGTGCCGATCCCTACCTGAGGCGCCCGGGAACACCGAGCGGGAGCGTGCGCAGGCCACGCTCACAGCTTCTTTGCAGATGTTAGAACACTGTCTGGAAAGTAACACAATAAAATGTATGGAACGCACTCTAGGTACGTGGCCGTGGGTAATGTTTTCCCTCTCAAATTGCATTGGTCTAACATTAAAAAAAAAAAATCCTCAAGGCTCTCTGAAACATGTTTTTTTTAAATCCACTTTCAAATGGGCAATTGTAAGGTCACAAGGGTTAGCAAACACAAATACTCCGGCAGTCCTCTGCCCGCGTCCGCCGGCTCTGGGCTCCGGCAGTCCCGCTCCACACCTTTGTGAGTGGGGCGATGTGCTCCTGAGCTCCGATAGCAAAACAGTCTCAAAGGATCTCGTCTTTCTGGTTGCATAACAGCAATTTTGTAATCTACACAGCAACACAAAATACTTTTTGAAAACAGGGAGTTAACATCAGAGATGCTCTTGAAATATTGCTAATTTCTTGCATAATTATAATTGGGTGCAGATATAGGAATAGGGGAGAGGGGGAGTTTATTGTAATAATCTCTGTTCTTCAATCCCTGCATAGCACTGACAATACTTAATCTTACAAAGTCGCAATGTATTTATTGCTAGGTTCTTCTTAAATTAGCTGATAAATCTTGCAAGCTTAACTTGTTACATTTCTGTGGGAATTGGAGTGATCTGCCTATTTTTTGGTTTTAAAAAGGACATTTTAGGTGCTTGTGTACTGTTACTCTTTGCAGACCTACAAAACAAGAAGCCTTAACAATGTTAACTTCTTCTTATAAATACCTTAAAAAAATAGCCGTCAGAACCAATAGTTTCTTACTTCCATCAATGTATTCAGTAATTACAAAAGAGCATTCAAAAATGCGTTCACATGTGCTCGGAAACAGGGCAGGCACACACCAGCACTCCCAAGCCTTCCCAGCCCCGCGGCAGGAGATTAGATAACTTCGACAGGAGAAAATCAAACGAACTTGTTGAGCGTTGGCAGAGCTTGGCAAAGACAGGGATGCAGGAAGCTGCCCAGCAGATTTTAGAGGTGGAGATGAGGAGGACCATCTCCACCACAGTTCGTGGGTCCCAACCAGTGGCCAGCCAGGTGCTTCAGATGCACTTCTTGCAGCTGTTGGTGAGACTGGTCCTCCCAGATGCCAGGCAGAGGAGCCAGGTTCAGAAAATCAATCTTCTCATCACAGCTCCAACCCAAGATCTGACACTGGAGGTACTGAACCAGATGCAAGGAACGGGGAGGCTCAGCAGAGACCAACTGAACAAATACTGACACAGATTTAAGGTTCAAACTGTTCACAAGCCTCTGTGACCAACTGAGATTTGCTGCCAAGATTGCTTTGCCTAAATTCAGTGACCTTAGTGCCTCTTATTCCTAGGGAACCCTCTGAAGAAGTGAGACTACAGAGGAGCCATGCATCAGGGCACATGAACAAAGGAGGGCTGCAGCTGACTGTCCCCAGCTTACCTAGGACAGGCAGTACTACAAAGGACTACATCATGAGGATGGGATAAGTCAAAGCATATGAAGCTGGAGAACAATGTGACTTGCTTAATTGCCAAACAGAAGGATGAACACATTGACTCCTGAACTCCAGCTCTAAAAACAGACTGGTCAGTGGCACCTCAGGACCTCATGTCCACCTTCTGCTTGTCTGGAAGCATCCACATTGTCACACAGCTGAGTCTGACAACAGGCAAGAGCTCTAGCAGCGCCCTCAGTGGAAAGGTTCTCTTGCCAGCTTATGCTGCTCTCTGTCCCACCGTCCTCTCTGCCATTTGGGAGAAATGCCCAGCAGGCCCTCCAGACAAAGAAGACTTACACTGATCTGTCTCAGAAAGCTTGAGCCTTTCTTGCATGACATGGACAGAAAGTCTGACATGAGATGTCACTTCTGCAGATGCTGTCATGTGTCTCATGACTACGCCTCACTGTGACAAGTCTAGGCAGTAACAGGAGGGTGACTGACAGTCGGGTGAGTCTGTGTACTTTAATGAAGTATGAGTCAACCTATTTGCACGCTTCTCATGAGTGTCAGGGAGTCCAGGGGACAGAGTGATGGCAAGAGAGCTTAATACTTATTTATGAGATCTGCCTTCACCAGCTGACCCTCAATATAAGGATAAAGATCTTTCGCTTCTCTAAGGAGGACAGCTACTGTCATAGGATCTTTGATAAAATCCTTGGAAGCTTAGGACATTAAATCAGTGCTAGTGCCCCTGGCCCACTGCACAGGTGAAGACATAGCCTGAAGCTATGGTATGGAAATAGGCATCGAGGAAGTCAAAAGGCAAGCCAGTGCTGTTCCTGAGGAAATAGTATTCTCACAGCAGAAAGCAACCTCCCAAGCAAGTAAACCTGTTCAGCTTTGGTCAGTGTAATAAGTTACTGGTCTCTGGGGTTCCCCTGCACTAAGAAATAGCAGCAATAACAAAACCTTCCCTAAATGAAGAAGAGACCTCCTATTGGGACAAGTTTTGGTGGAAGAGGTCTTGAAAAAAGAGTGAGAAAAGAGAATTGTGATACAATACAGTAACTAGAAGCTATAGCCAGGCATGCAAGTTGTGAGAAAGGAGGACAGCAAGTTGCTAGAATTCATACTAACACATATAACATCATATCTGACAACCTTATTACTTGGGGCAACTGTGTCCCCCAGGGGTCAGAGCAGTATTGCCCTCTCTGATAGCAGCAGTCCTGCTGCATTACACATTTCCATAGCAAGCTAAGGTGTGGCTCAGGTGCAGGAGGAATTAAGGTGTACTGCTCTCGCAGTCCTGCAGGGGGAATACCTGGCTCCAGCTGCCATTTGATAAGAGAGGGAAAGCCACTACCTCTTCTGCAGGAGGAGTAAATGAGTGTGGGGAGCAGCTTCGTGCTTCTTTCCCAGCCAACTGCTTTCTTCAGCCTTGTGCAGATAAGGTCAGACTTCTACCAGCTCTGATTCGGAGGGGAACAGATTAAGTCTGCTCTCGCTGTGATACCACAGTTCACATATCTTCTTGCTATTCGCACTGTGATCAGGCAACCCACATCAGGGTTTGTGACAGTCACTGTTGCCCCCGTTAAGTGGTGTTAAGGTGCTCATAAACAAAGGTTGCAGCCCCAGTTATTTGCAGGACATACACAGCAGGACGTGGGCAAACTCTCCTGCATGGCATTGCCAGCCGAGTTGTGTTGGGTGCAAGAGATCCCCCTGCTGAACAGTTCAGTGCTTCCAGGGCTCTCTGTTGGGAATGACAGCAGGGGTACCAGTTATACAGACAGTCACTTCATAGTTGAAACTTGGGAGACTGGTCATGACCAAAAAATTAATGTCTTACAGTCCATCAAACAAAGAACTATCTTTCAGTCACTACCAGCCTGATCTGGGAACATAGCCAAGAGCTTCAGTGCTGAAAATCTCAATTTCTCTTGCTAGATACCATCATCCTGTGTGATCCTGAACAAAAAATTAGCTCTGTATGACTTATAAAGAATTCAGACAATGAAATGTGAAATACAGATAAGGCTGGACTGATTTCAAGAGTGTTCCTGGAAGTTATGGTTTGAAAGAAGCAAGAGCAAGGTCATGCTGCAGCTCTCCCTCCTCAGCATGGCTCAGACAGAATTGCTTTCTGGCTTGTCAAAAGGCAATTCAAGCAAAAAATGCCAAGTTTCAAGTTGAGACTCTTATAAATAAGCCTAGAGCAATGATAACCGTGGGCTTGAGTGAGTACAGAGGAGGTTATTGCTGCTACAGGGAAAGCAGTGTATTCAGAATAATCAGAATTTAATAGTAAAGTTCATTGTGGGATAGAGAGAAGACAATGGATAGAAATAGATTTTGCATCAGCATAGTTTAAGTAGTTCATAAAGCTCATAGTTCAAAATCCACTTAAATTAACACTAGGAAAAGTACAATGAATAATAATAATAATTTTTTTTTAAAAAAGCAGATAAAAATAAAGCAGGCCAATTTCCTGAAGCCTCTTTCTGCATTCAGGACTTCTTCCTTCCCCCAGGTTTCTAAGCCTTGCTATAAAGAGATACAGTTTCACAGCACAGAGAATCCAGGGCAAAACAAGAAGAGTATGAACACAGAAAGACCCAAGTACAATAGCTAACAGGACTAGTTTTGGGGAAAATAGTTTAACTAGCACTGTATTTCTGCTGAAAGATTAGTTACCCAGCACCTCTGAGCAAGTTAGACAGGAATACTACTGAACCCACAGTAACTGTATTACAGCCTGCAGAGCTGCTGAGAGCCAGCCCCGGCAGGGTGCTGGAGGTAATTAGCACTGACATACTTCTCCTTGCTCAGTTTTGCTGGCTGAGGACTCCGGTCTCATTTGCTCTTCATTTCTATGTAAATTGTTTAGAGGAGGGCTGTAAAAACAGCAGGTAGATGTGACTATAGTGTTCCCATACTGATTACACAGCTACAGTTACAAATTACGGTTTAATCGTCACAGGTACCACCACATCTACAAGGTTTTTGTATGCCTGGAATTACTGATAGAGAATCACATGATGTATTTATTACTAGTACAAAGGCACGTCTAAGAGCTGCGATGAATTATTTTAGCCATAATACCAAGCTGAAGCGGCACGCGCTCGTGGCAGCACACTTAACACGTTCACTGTGGTTTTACAGTGTCATAAATAGCAATCACTGGGAGCAGAAGCTGTAGCATCTCCTGTCCTCTCCACCCCCACCACCAAACAAATCACTCATGTTAACGTCAGCTTTTATTTGAACACAATGAGCTTTAATCACATGAGGTATTACTTTGATTTAATCCTACTTGCTTTAGTTTGGTTTGTAAGGAGTGGCCAGTCATATGTGGTTGCATTGTATCCAATAGCTTCATATTTCACACCATCTTTCAAGGGCTGACACCCCTCATCTTCTTTGGCCAGAAGAACAAATTGATGTGTTCTCGCAAATACGGAAAAGACATATTCCGGCAGCCAGGACAAGCTTTTTCCTTCTTTCTTTTTTTTCCCTCCCAGTTGCTGGGCTGGCTGTCACAGCCGATGGATAGATTCTGGGTCCCAACCATTCTTTCAGGTTTTTGCTGTTTTCAGCTGGTTCAGTATAACCTCTCACAGCAAATTTTGCTTCTCCAAACACCGTGAAGAGAACAAGTAGAGACACGAATTCAGGTCTGTGTTTATTTTTTCAAATCAACATCATGATGTAACTAAATAATCCTTGACTGGATATAGTTTGGTGCTCTCTTTCCTGTGGCCAGCAGAAACAACCACACTGCTGGATTTGGCTTGAAGTAAAAAGGCAGATATAAGCACAAGGCAGGTCACCCTGCCTATCAGCGCAGCCTGAGGATTTGGGTAGGCATTGATCCTCACCTTCATTTCATGATCTCTTTTGGCTGAGTGATGAGAGACCCCCAGCTGCCAGTAGGCTTTCAGCATTGCGAGGGTCAGGCGGTCCCATCTCTGTTGGGGAGGCTGAGCTGGTGGTTCTCACCAGTGCAAGGGTAGCAATAAGGAACACCACTTGGCATGTCAAGAACCCATATCAGGAGCATTCTTACAGCCCATCATTTCATGGACTGATTGATGGACCTGGAGCACGTTTTATGGAGAGGAGGTAGAAGCAGATAGCACCAGGGCTAATGTAAATTTTACAACAATGAAATGTATTTGGACTGGTTCATAATTTTTTTAAACTTTTTTTTTGATAAGTGGTTTCTTATTTTCTTCTTCATCTCAGCCGAAAGGGAATTTAATGCCCTTACAATAGTCAAATGGGGTATTATCCACAACTGCACACACACAATTCCACATTTAGCATTCATAAATGCAAGTTTAGTGTTGAGTCTACCCTTCACTAATTTCCTATATTAGCTCATATAAATGCATGTTAATTGGACAGCTGTACTTCAATGAATTTTACCACAGAAGATTTTTTTAAATTCAAATTGTAAAGTACCATGTTATAAAAGTGTTACTGGTCTTCAGTAGAAAGAATGAATAAATTTCTGACATTTCTCCTTAGAGCAAGAGGAACTGAACTATGAAAGTTGCTTATTTAATGAATCAGACCAAGGATAAATAAAATATAACAAGAAATTATTTGGAATCCCAAAAACAAAAATTGTAGTAAGCAGCTGCACCAGGTAAAATATTTTTTCTGCTTTTAATCATGTCACAATAACAACTGGCATTAAAAGCAGACATCTGAATCCAGTGAGTTACCTGGTATGATGTAGCTACTCAGTGAGAATCACAACTGTCTTCAAAATTAAATACCTTTCTGGAGAGATGTTATGCTGAGGACTGAAAGATGAACTAGCAATTTAGGACATATATACAACAGCTCAATCTTACAGTTAGAAAAAAATACCATTTAAGAAATCAGTAACACTTAACAATAAATAAAATTGAAAAAAACCTGCCTGTACTGTTGGTAAAATGTCAGAGCTTGTTGAGTCCAGGTCACAGTGCTTATTAATCAGCTACCCAGTTCTGTAAAGCCTGTGCTAAGTTGTCACAAATGATGGTTTTCAAAAGAATTTAGGTCAAGTAAACACTTGGCAAGCAGACATACAGTGGTGAACTAGGAAGCCCATGTAGGCACCTCTGAAGCTCTGCAGGCAAACAGAAGGAGTAAATGGAAAGCAAAGTGGGCTGGAGTGTGACCCTTCAGCAAACTCCTAACTGCAAGGAACTTCCACCAGCCTAGCAGCTCAGCTAGATGATCACCATAGGTCCCTTCACACTGAACTATTCTATCTTATCCTTGGCCATTTGATGAGAGAAGAGGTGTTCCAAGATACCATGTGCTCAGTTAAGACTGTTTTGTGTTGGAAGAAAGTATTGAAATGAATTTGATTATGGGAAGATCTGAGATGACTGCAAATGTGAAATGAGAGGACCTGAAAATGTGTGGATCAGAAAAGGACCTGGTGCTTCAAAAAATAGGCTTCTTCCAGCTGACACCAGAGGTGCAATATACACCTTGTCATGCCCATTGGTGGGAATCGTGGCATGGAAGCACCATCACCCACTGTGGATACTGCTCAGCTTTAATTGTGAAATGCCCACTAGTTTTTCAACCATCCCAGAAACACAGACCTTGAGCCTGAACATTTTATTCAAGTTTTTAATTCTGTATTTCTATTTCGAGTTTTTAGCACATTGTCCAGACACTGTGCAGAGGCGTAGGCTGACAGGAGGCCAGACGAGGGTGAGAGGGAAACCCAGGCTGCTCTGGCATGCTCCTTCCAGCCACACAGTTGGCAAGCAGCAGCTTGTAATTTTGGCTGTAATTTTGCAGCCTAGCCGTCCATACCACTCTGCTGTGCATGGCGCCGGGCTCTTGGCTTGTGGCAGAGGCTTGACTTCTCGTCTCCTGCTCCTTGCCATGGACTTGCTTGGTTTAGCCTGTCCAGATACATCAGTGCTTTCATGTTTAGGAGCTGTACAGATGGGGTTGTCCCCAGGTAGAAGTGCTGCAGGGACATGGGCTACCCCAAAGAAACAGAGCCCGCCCGGGGCCCCCTTTCCTGTATGTGGCTTTTCCTCCAACTTTCCCAACACAGCCACGGTCATCTTGTGGCTCACCCTGTGTCTCTTCCCAGCAGGAAGGACAAGCTGCCCTCAAGCAAAATCTCAGCAGAAATCTGATCCCAGGATACAGATGTTGGGCCTAATACAGATACAGATACAGCTGTGTGATGCAGATTTTCCTTGATTCTTTTGTCTCCTACTTCATCCCTGTGCAGCTCCTACAGGACCACCATGAGATCACATCATTTATTTTCTGGAAGGTGGGAAGCTCTAATTTATTAAGCTTAATTAATCTCAGGGCTGCAAGCTGAAAACAGGGGAAGTTGAGAGTACACAAGAGCTATAAATAAAGCCAAAAACAAAAGCATCTTGCCCTTTCTGGCTTCTGGAGACACACTTAGCACCAAATGGGTAGCTTCCACCTCACACACAATGCCAAGCTGCTGCAGGTTTCCAATCTTTGCTTCCCTGCTAACTCTCCTCAGCCAAAATCCACCTCACCAAAAACAAAGACCCCTTCTTTAATTTGGAAACCTCCCTAGGAAGCAGAAGGGCACCTTTTGTCCTTCTGTCATCAGGAGCAATGGGAAGAGATGATAATCTCCATCGTTAGCTGGCCCAGTACTTCCTTTTGTAAGATCTAGTTTCTACTTGCTTGCAACCTCCCTAAACTCCAGCTGTCAGGATAATGTCTTCTGCCTTACATGTCTGGCTCAGACTCAGGTATTTTTAAGAAAGTTTTAGCTAAAATGATCATCTGGTTCTAAGAATACACTTACCAGACAATACACTATGTGTATCTTGAAAAGATGCACAGTAGTTTTGCTGCTATGACCGTTTGGTTTGGAAGAAAAAGAGCCTTTTTACCAGAAAGCAGCAAGCTCAGCCTCCTGCCACCAATGGGCCTTTTGCTGCCGCAACCATGAAATTTGAATCCAAGATTCCTTTGAAAAAAAAAATTAAAAATCAGTTCACAAAGGCCCAGAAGCACGTGCATCTAACAAGCCTAGTATTTAGCAGCTAAAAATCCCCCAAATCCTCCATGGACTGCACCATGCTTCCCGGGCTGTCCAGGTGCTGCATCAAGCATCCAGCCAGTGCAAGAGACTGGTTCATTAACCAGCTGAAACAAAAACTAAATTCCTCGCAGATCTGTTGTTAACATAGCTGGAATTTTTAGCTATATAAGGAATACAGATGTGTGACCCACTGGTAGGGCTGCACAGTCAGCGATCTGGGATACAGAGCACCAAACAGGGGAGAGTCACAATATGTTTGCTCAGCCTCATCCCATATTATAGTATCTCAGCTGAAATAGAAAGGCTGCATCCATGCTGCTTATTTGCTTATTTTGAGGCAGATTTGTAGCCCATGCAAGCTACTTACTTTGGGGATTGCTGCCATTTCTCAAGACGTAAATCCTGGCTGCAGCCTCAGCTTTAAAAGGCTCTGCGCTTCCCTAACAAGCTGTGTAACAGTTCAGCAGCTTCCATCTGTCTTGTCAGTCCTACTCCTGGCTTCCTGTAGAAAAAAATGTCCCTGGCTTATTTCTAGAAGGACTAAGTGTTGCCCACTTGATGAACAGATACATTTGCAGGCAGTCTGAGTACAAGCTGCTTAAAAGGAAAATATGCACCCAGGAATAAGGTCTCCTAGCCTGAATGAATGTAGATGTATCTGTAAATGCACATAGATCAATTATTGATTTTGAGCTGCATCTGGGCTTTTGTACTGAAGAAGCAAAATCCTCTGCGTTTGCTATAAATCTAGGGTTTGCTGCTTGCAAAACTTTTAATCTCTTTTTGTCACTCCAGGTTAAATCTCCGGTTCTACAATCTCTAAAAGCAGCATCCAACATTTTCCAAAGAGCTCTTCAAAAGCCACAAGAGGAAAGAGTAGGTAGATCCCTCCAAAATCACAGGCTTCAGCTCTCCAAGGATAACCATGAGTGCCAGAGGGAAAAGTGGAAGTGTCCAACCTCAGTAGATAGATGTGGGACTCCAACTCCATTTCTTCTTCATCTGTATTTGCCATCACTGTTCGCATGGCCCACAGTGACATTCAGAATGACAGAAAGGGATCAGTAAGTCTTCTCCTAGAGGGTGAAGGCTGAGCAGTCTGCAGGCTGTCACCAGTTCCTAAGCAGTTTAGAAGCTGTGTTTTCTGAGAGACAATCATTTAGCCTAAGGTGAGCAAATTTCAGAGTAGTTTCTAGGGCAGGGACATGACTTTTTTGATTCACTCCCACAGCCAAGTTAGTCTCCAGGAGTGGAGAGAGCTCATTTCCAGTCAACCGTTTCCCGGCTCCTCAGCTGCTGGCAGCTCTGGAGAAGTCCTGCAACACACATCCTCTTCAGAAGCTGCTCTTTGCTCCTCACTGTGTCTGCAGAGCAGTCTGTTCCTATCACGCTTGGCTCTTCTCCCTGTTATGGAAACATCAGCACATACTTGGAATTTAAGGTAACAGCATTGTGACGGAATTGTATCATCCAGATCTGCCCATGGTGGTTTTCTCTGTCTTCCATTTTCTGAATCTTTCACATGAATGTTAGGCTTGTTCCAGAGTCCAGAAATCAGCACAGTTACTGAGCTGGAGCAAATCCTACGACAGAGTCCTATCAGGAGCACCCTGGGTTTCTGCCCACCTGAGCAGCTCTGGGCACACCTCCCTTTCCACAGTGGGCATGAAAGAATGCACAGGGCGTGAGCAACTTTCCATGAGGATCTACCAGTCCTGCAGAGCTGTGTGTGGAAACCTAACATGTTCATCTCTTTTTCTGAAGCACTCACCCAATGCTGAACCAGTGAGTGAGGAGATAAATAAAAGCATATCTGGCATCAGTCATCCTGGGAGACTTCAGCAGCTACAGAGGCTGACTCGTGCTGGAGATGTGCCTCATGCACCAGCCTGGTAAGAACAAAACTACCATCCTGGTACATGAAGGGTAGGTATCTAGTGTAAGTGTGACCAGAAGGTGAGTTTCCCTAATGAAGGAAAGAAGCCTAGCCTTAGTTTTTCTTCTGAGTTTGTCTTCCACTCACAGTAAAACCTGCTTTCACAATTTCAAACAAGTGTTTAGAGAGCACAAGCTGCTGCCTTGATGGAAAGACAATGTGGTTTAAGAGCAGCTTAAATTAAAGAAATAAAAGGCAGAAAGCTAAGAAAAGTAGACCTTTTTTCCTTGAAATTTCAAACTGAAAAAATCAGCAGTACAGATTTTCATTTATGTATTTTCCACATTTCATGAACAAACATGAAACCCACGTGCACTACAGACAGCCCATTGTCAATCTTTCTGCCAGCTCAGATTTTTATAAGTTGTTGGAGGGTGTCTGACAAGCAATGTCAAATCATAAACAGAAGACAGGAATGTTTTGGCAATGAGGATGATGCCATTAGAGCTGCAAGAATGAGGAGACTGGATGAGAGCTTTAGCTGCAGGGGAAGCTTGGGCTGAGAAACGCCCTCTGTGATGGTGCAGGCAGGGGAGCCTGCAGCAAAGGAAAGGTGGGTGATGATGGCTCATGAGCTGCAGGAAAAAGCAGGCCAGGCTGGATGGGGCTCTGAGCAACCTGGTCTAGTGAAAGGTGTCCCTGGCCATGGCAGGGGGATTGGAACTAGACAATCTTTGAGGTCTCTTCCAACCCAAACCATTCTACGATTCTGAGAGGAGGCAAAGTTAAGCTCTCTGGGCAGGCATAGCTACACGCACCATGTGATTACCTAACCCTCACAAAGTCTTTGTGGGATCAGACAATCAGGACTCCTGCAAGCAGAGGGATGTACCCTTGAGAATTCACAAGAACTTTGAAAAACCAAGCTGCAGTCCAAAACCACAGTAAAAACTGCAGTAAATTCCAGCAAAGGTAGCACTGGAAAAAGGAAGAAATGTAGTGAACTTCTCAGTGTTTAGGCATGCAAGTCCTGCAAAGCAAGGTGTTACATAAATTACACTTAAGTCATTAAAAAAACCCTGAAGAGAAGAGAAAGAATTGAGAATACATGTTCTGCATCCAGTAGTAGTTCAATTACCTTGATAAGTGAAACTGATGCCATTGCTACATGGGTGGTAAGCTTGGAGTTTAGCAACACCCAATACACACAGAATATTTTTATGCAATGCAAACTGTCAACAACATGTGGCTTTCCAGCTGATGAACTTTTGCAGACCTTTGAAAATGAGGACATCCAGTGGCTGAATGTTGTAACTGGGATTTTCATCAAGGATTTATGTCCGGGGCAGAACCTCACCAGTTATGCCAAATTTCTGCCCTTCACAGAGACCTGAAGTAGGTCATGTGTGGAGCAAAGGCTTTTACAGAAATCCTCTGTGCTGGTGTGAATTCTACTTAATTACAGGGCTCATGGTTGTAACAAACTGAGGCAAGCTCCAATCACTCAGTAATACCTAGAATATTGCTTCACCTTTCTTTCTCTGCTTCCCTGTGATCATAGGCTTATGCTGATATTTATATTTAAAAAGAAAACAACAAACAAATAAAAAACAAACAATTAAAAAAACTGCAAGCTTCCAAATCCCATCATGTTTCTAGTTTGGTCTCTAGGTCTCTTATTTAGTTACAGAGAGTAAACATGGCTGTGAGTTTTAGAAACCCATAGCACCTAGCCAGTCCCTTTGGAACCAATCAGTAAAGCAAGTGTCACACACCATGCTTTTAGTAATTTAGCCTTAGGTGTACCGACTTGAATATTTACACCTAGTTCCTATATTACAATAATATTTAAAGACCAGTTGCAGTAATTAATCTAAATTCTAAATACACCATGTAGGAGAAGAACTAAAATAATAATAGATCAAATTAATCCTTTCCTGCCATGAAACTGCAGTAACACATGACTCAACAATATCACATCCTAGGACAAGAATATTGTGCCTTGTACAGAACATAGGAGAAACAGAATGAAATATGAAAAAAGTAAAGTAACATCTAAAGAAAACAGGCTACTGGAGCTTTTTCACATTTACAGGCCATGAATTCCCCTGGGGAATGGCCTGTATAATGTGTATAATATCACTGTCTGCTATAAGAAACATTTCACCCAACATTAGGCACTGAATTTCATTTGGCACTCAATGTGGCATCTGAGAATTGTGAAACTGTTCTGAGTTTCCAGGATGAGCTGGGCTGGGTAAGGCCAGCAAAAAGAAAATCCTTACCTTCCTCAAAACCTGATTTGAACAAATGTCACTCTGGACTATATCTACATGACCCAGAGTAATCCCTTGAAGATTTTTCAGGTAGTGCTTCATACAATTCATACCCCTGAACCAGCAAAGCCAACTACTTAAAACAGAGGGGAAAAGAACACCACAGACCCATTCACCACCAATCCATTCCAACATGGAGCGCATGGTGCAGTCTCCACCTTCTGCTCCCACTGTTTTTTCCAGTCGAGGCTGATTGTAGTTGCACTGAGGAAATCTCCCCACCTGGACAGATGTAACCTGCTTCTCAGCTCACTCCAGTACAAAATGTCATTGCAATTTAACCCTATGTTGCTACAGCCTTGTCCTCCTCTCCCCTGCTCTCTCTCTTGTGCCAGCCAGCACTAATGCTCATGCAGGCACATTATAGCCAGTTCATGCAAGCCAATTCAAATGGAATCCAATCCAGCTATCATTAGTAGCAGAACCTGCTCTGAACTACTTCAGTTCCCAATTCCATGGGACAAGTACCAATTCAGTACACTTTTCATCAGTTGCATGTTTTTAGACTCTGAGGCTACACTTTCAGTTTTAGCTGAAACCACTAGGACAGTGAGTTACTGTAGGCTTATACCACTATGTCAGAAACTGAACCCAGTGCCCTTGTGATCAGCAAGAGAGGGTTTAGCCCTGAAACTCCCCAGCAAGACAACTCTCTCACACTTTGCCAGAGCTCTTGCAGCTGAGCACAGGCTGGACCATTTCTCAGAGGGCTTCACGTCAATTTTGACCATCCTGAACCTCTCTAGTTAGAGGTTTCTGCTGAAAAAAAAAGACCCAAACCAAACCAGAAAACCCCCCCACACCACTATGCTCCTTTGCCTCCCTTCCCCAAGCTCTCCTGTGCATTGGTCACAGCAGTGGCATAAGATCAAGCTTGCTGATCCTGTGGGAAACCAAACCAGTATGAGAAATACAAAGAAACAGACGAGTTTTTTATTTCATTGGTTTTGAATGCTGAATCAACACAGCATATAGCACATGAGCATTAGATCCGATTGAAGAAAGGAGGTGGATATGTTTGGTCAGCAGTTTGGGAGTCTATTTTTACCAGTTTGGCTCACGGCTTAGTCACAAAAACACTCAGCCTGGTGCAAAGAAGGTGCCAGGAGCATACAGCAAAAGAGGAGAGAGAGACTGTATCAATGCCAGTTTTGATCAGCTCACATTGTTCTATCTTAGACTTGAAAATTTTACAGCTTTTTCATTTGGGAACTATATTTAGAGCTCACAAAAATAAAATGGTGAGCAAAAAGCATGCTGGGCAGTACCAGGAATTTACTTTCTTTGAAGGAGAGCTGTAGTGTTCACAGACTGACTCTTCTAGAATTATAACACATTTTTCTTCTCTGGCTTGGGGCTTTTGAAGAGCAGAATGAGAATCCCACCATGGATTTCTGGACCCTGTATTAAAAAGTTCCTGTGTGATAGGCAGTATTTGGGGTGCCCATGTCTGCTGCCTAACAGCATATAAGCTCCTGCTGTCTTTCACACATTGTAATGTGGAAGCAAAGCGCATGAGTGAGAAATTCAGGTTATTTTTCTCCCCATTACTCTTAGTGTTCTCTGTGTCTCTAGTATCTTATATATTTTCTGGACCATTAGTGTCACACTCAGCTACTTACTTGATTTTACATTGTATTGAGGAAACCAGTGCACTAAGCAAAGCCAAGTCAAAGTTCCCAGTCAAACTGAATTGCTCTTTGTTCCTCCACAAAGGTTATTTTAATTACATAAACTTCACAGAGGAGCTCATGAGGCGCACCTAAATTACAGACAGCAGGCAGGGACAGGTGGGGGGAAAGTGGCTTGGAACTCTGAGAGGTGTTGCAACCTGTGCTGAAACGCAAGAGAACTGGCAAAACAACTGAATACCAATACTGGAAGCTTCTAGGTGCATTTCCTTCCTTCAACAGCACTGTAATATGTTTTTTACATAGAGCCCTACCAGCTCACAAAAACTTCATCCTGAAATCAGAAAGATCTTTTCAATTAGTGTAGTCTTATGGCTAGATTATCGTGGCTTTATACAAAGTATCTGCATTTCATTGAATTCATTATGAATGCAACCACAAAGCATGTACTTATTTCTCCAGAGGCTGCTTTAGATTATATGTTGACAAATTATATATTGACAGATTACACAGTGACAAGCAACTCATCCTTGCATTCCTTTCACCAGCCCATCAGACAGAAACCTCACTGTACACAGGCTGAAAATGACAAAACAACCACATTAGTTCCCGCTCATGTGTCTAATTTGCTTTCAAAATGCCAGCTTTCATCTGAGAGGCATAAAGGCAAAATATTCTCGTCCTTTCTACTTCAGGGAAAAAAAAAGGGTTTTTTTACTTACAGTACTTACAACAGCAAATATGTAATTTGATTTTTCCAATAGAACAAAGTTTATAGAGCCATTATTGATATAAGAATCAACCTCAGATGTCTGTGGAGGTGACTAAATACTCCCCACCTTCCACTCTATATGGTACGAAAACTGTTCTTTTCAGCTAAAAACATTCAGAAAGTTATGTAGCGCCTATGGCCAATCCTCTACAGAGTGAAAATATAAATAAATAAATCCCTATTCTCCTTTAATACAAACTAGATGCTACAACATAATCATTTTGTCTGTATCAGCCTGAGCCAGTGATCTGGATCTAACCCAGTTGTCTGTAAAAGAACCCAGAAAATATAAGACAGAGAATTGCTGGCTGTATCCTGCTGAGGTTTGAAAATAGTGAGGCAACTTATACTGTGTTTTGAAGAGATTCATCTATATGTTCACCAGATTAGCTTACAATTTTGAAGTCCTACTGGATACAGGCTATTCTTACATATTGAAAAATAACAAATGTATATCACAGACCTTTGTTTTTCCAGTTTAATGATAGTGAATTTTTTATTGGACTTTAATGGACTGTGAATATTGCAATTCGTCTGACTGTTTAGTGCATATTGACATTCCTGTGTTTCTCAAGTTCCAGCACAAATTTTCTAGAATAAATCCCAAGTGCTGCATACTAGCACAGATTTAAATGGTTCAGCTTCACAGCTATCAGCTGCTGACCAGTTATGAAAACAGCCTTTGCACAGCTACTTGTCCACTGACACCCATTCCACTCCAACACAGGCACTACAGAGGCTTTAATAAAGAGATAGGATCTTGCCCTGTTGCTCATAAAACAGATTCTGAAGGGATTATCCAAGCAATGGAAAATTAGTTTTTCTGAGTTCAATCCACATGCCCTCCCCCACCCATCCACTGCAGTGTTTAGAGTCAACATCTCCACTCAGATTTACTCTCCAATCAAACTCCGAAGGACTTCAGTGGATGACTCCTATTAACATTCCCCTAAAGTAAGCATTGCTACCTCTCTGTCCTGGCAGCACTGGGTTTCTCTAACTTTCTGAAACACCAATTTTGATGTAAGCTTTATCTCCTGCAAGCAAGAGATTTTTAGATGACCTAACAACCTGCTCTCTTTAGAGCAGGTAAAAAGAGGATGAGTATAAAGGACCAATGAAGCTCCCCATGAAGAGAAGCAGTGAGCCTCACAGTCTGTACACAAATATGTTATGGCATATCTTGAAACTGATGTCACTCTCCTTCAACCTTTTGTGCTTAATTTTCTGTAGTGGGAAGTGGCAGGCCATTACCAGCACACTCAAGTGAATTGCTGGCTCCTTCTGAATGAAACCTGGAGGTTTGCTGCCTGCCCCAGCCATGCTGCCAGTCACCAGGCTGTACCGCAGGGAATGGTGTGACTAGAGGATGCATTTTACGTAGCCCAGATGGAAAATGATGGAGCTGTTGCAGGGCATTGGAGGAAGTCTTCCCTCTAGCAAGTCTTCTCTTATTTAACAGGGTCAAGTGACACCCGATTAAAAATGCAAGCACAGACATTGCTCTCTGATCTTTGTAGACTGTTATGCTGAGGCCACCAGAGCCACGTGTGGTCCTGTATGGAGACCAACACAGTTACTACTGCTTTGAGGTATCTTGTCTCCACTAGATAGATAAAATAGCACAGTGTTTTTCCTCTGTGAAAACAAGAAAAAAAAGCAAACAGTCTATTTTTTAAAACTGCCAAAAGGCATGGAAGCCGGGGTTAGGTGAGCAGAGGACAGTGTGTTTATCTACTTGCTTCTGAACAGGCACAGCCCACTCATCATGTGAGGCTGTAAGCAGAGCTGCAGACAAGCAATACCTGAGAGCAAGGCAAGTTTTGGGCAAGGAGAAAGCTCCCTTTTTTTTTTTAAACATCCCATTTTCAAGCACAGGAACTAAAATTGGACTTTCTTAACCTGAATTTGAAGCACCTGCTTTCAGGAACACAAGCACCTATTTCCCACTTAATGACAAATCAGCAAGTCAAAGTGCAGAGAAAACAAATTCAGCAGATTGAAAAGTATGAACAAACACTTGAAGACAGCAAACACATCCTCAATTTTGGGATTATTTTGGGATACATTAGCAAGGAACAGCTGCATCTCTGAAACTAGGAAGCTTTAATTTCCTGTTGGAGTGCTATGAAAAATAAAAAGTGACACTGGAAATACATTTATGGAATTATCTGTGATGAGGAACAGGTAATGGTTTTGATGTTGGAACTATGACGACACCCCTAAAAACAAGGGAACAAAAAGCATGCATGTGCAACACAAAAGAAGGCACTATAAAGTATACACACTAGGGCTTCTCACAGAGACATTTCTTTGTGTAGCATTGCTATATGGCATCAGGAGCTGGAGGAGGAAGGGTTATGATAAAAAGAGGAGGCAGATAGACAGATTGCAGGATCTGGGTGAACAGAGGAGGTTGGGGGTGGGAGAGCAGGTAAGGACACAGCTGGCTTTGGGTAAAAAAGAAATAGAACCAAAACTTGCCTTACTCAATGTTACTGGGAGAGCTGTCAAGGCACAGAGCTACACTAGCATTTTAGATGACAGACTGAAAAAACTTACAGTATTCTTGACCTCTCAGAGGTTTCTCTGATTTTTAAGATTTTTCCATGCTTGTGGCTTGGCATCTGTCTTGAGGAAACAAATGCTCTAAGCTGCACACCAACATGCTCGGAAAGGGGCTGTTGAGGCGGAAATGACCCAAACTATAATTTTCATAATTGCCCAGAGGAGTTACAGAGTCCAACTGTACCCAGCTTCAGGAGGAAACAGGGACCTGTTCTCGCAGCTTCTTTGCAGCACTTGAAACCCTCTGTAACAATCCTTCCTGGGCCATAGAGCAGCCACCATGAAGGACGCACAAGTAGGGACAGGAGCCATGCTCCAAGGATACAGGAGGTGGGATGCACAGGACTCACCCAACTCCTTACCACCCTCAGGATTGTGGTCTTGTGGTGACACTGTTAGCCTTCTGCTGTCAAAATTCTTACCAGATTCTGTTGCCTGATAATTACTTTAAGAAGACTGAATAACCTTTAAACTTAGGTAAGCAGGATGCATCTCAGAGCATAGTAAGGAAAAGGCAGCTCTTTGCTCTCTCCCCACAGGTAAGAGCCCTAACTTCCCCAGCAGCAGCCTGGTGAAAGTGAAGGCAGGGAATAATGGATGGTCATCCAGGAAGAGAGCACCCAAGCAAAAGTGGCTTCTCTCCAATGGAAACAGTAGTGCCATAGGAAATGGTGATTTTTTGAGAATTATAGCAATTCACTCCTAGAAGAAAAGCATTATTCCCAAAATAATTCAACAGATTACTATGAACAATGGATAAAAGATGAAGCTTCCTGTTGCAGAGCAATGAGAAAAATAGTGGCGTAAAAGAATGGCTGTCTTGTCACTGACGAGCTCAAAGATCTCAGAGGGTTTTAACTACTAAGAACTAAGAAGGATGTAAACAGCTGCTGCTAGTCACAGCAGCACCAAAAACATGGTCTGTCACATTCTTGGTTTTTCCCTTAAATCTTCAGAAAAATCCTTTCTCTGCTGTAAGTGCCATAATTTTGAGAAAATTATACCATTTCTTCAATGTTTAACACTGGCTTACATGCAAAATATAGCTCAGTCTTATTTAAACAATCCAGAAAAACACTTCATACATTATGCATGAGTTCTTCCACAAAGCTCTTGATAGAGATTATAGAGAAACAAGATACACTGAGTGTTGAAAGTTTTGATAACACTGAATGATTAAATAACATCATAGTAAATCAAACTAAGGTTTTCTTGAGGAAACCCTTTCCTACGCTTCTCTTGTTAGGCAAGCCAAAGAAATTCAAGCTCTCAGCAATGAAGAACATGTTGCTGTACCAAACAGCAGAGGAAACACCAGTACAGCTTACTACAGCTCTCCACATAGGAAACTTCTGGAAAAGGCATTCAATACAGACCACAGACATTTCCCTTCTTAGGGACCCATACCTTGCTGAGAATGTTAAATTTTAACTTCTTCTTAAGACCACTAAAACCTTTTATGATCCCAGTCAACCCTGAACGTACATGGGATCTCCTGTTCTAGCTGTATCCCTCTAAGTCTATGGGGCCTGACAGAACTCATCCAAGAATACTTGAAGAGCTGGCTGATGTCATTACAAGGTCTCTCTCAATGACTTTTGAATGGTCATGGCAATCGGGAGAAGTCCCAGCTGACTGGAAACTGGCAAACATTGGTCCCATTTTCAATAAGTGCAAGAAGGATGAACTTGGAAACTACAGGAAAAAACAGGTCTGTCAGTGTCTCTTCTATAACTGGCAAAATTATGGAGAATATTATTCTGAAAGTTATTGAAAAACACCTGAAGGATGACACAGTCATCATTCACAGCCAGCACGGCTTCATGAGGGGAAAGTCCTGCTTATCAAACCTAATTTTCTTTTACAAGGTAACCCACCTAGTTGATCAAAGAAAGCCAGTTGATGTAATCTTGTATTTCAGCAAAGCTTTTGATACTGTCTCTCACCGGATCCTTCTGGACAAAATGTTCAGCACACAGCTGGATAAACACATCATGTGATGGGTGAGCAACTGGCTCATAGGTCTGGCACAAAGGGTTACAGTGACTGGAGTGACACCAGCCTGGTGACCTGTCACCAGTGGGGTTCCACAGGGCTCCATCTTAGGCTCTGTGTTCTTCCACATCTTCATAAATGACTTGGATACAGGACTGAAAGGGATACAGAGCAAGTTTGCAGATGACACTAAACTGAGGGGAGCTGTTGACTCCCTTGAGGGCAGAGAGGCCCTGCAGAGAAACACAGAAAAATTAGACAGCTGGGAAATCACCAACCATAGGAAGTTTAACAAGGAAAAGTGATGGATCTTGCACCTTACCAAACAAAGGAATTTGAAATTAGGCCAGCTAATTAATCAGCTGGTGATCAACATCCAGGTCACAACAGAACCTTGTGGCAGAGAGACCTCCTTGTTACAATGAGGTGCCCAATATATCGATTTTGCCTTTTCAGAGTGTGGTGGGTTGACCTGAATTGACAGACAGCCTGTTAAACCAATTACGCTTCTCTCAATTTCACATATTTAAACTGCGTTAAAAGGCGGGATTTGCAAGGTTTTTTCCGTTCCAGCCGGGATGGGACGGAGGGGGGTCCTCACAGCCCAGGGCCCCGCCAGGCCGGGCCGGGCACCCCTGCCCCTCCTGCCCCCCCACTCCCAACGCCGCAGCACGGACCCTGGGTCCCTGGGAGGGGGAACTATGGAGCCGTCCAACGCAGTTTTCTTAAGAAGCCAGCGGGAGCTTTCAGCCTACAGCCCAGCACACTTCACACCGAACTGAAGCAAATACCGTGCAGTGAGCGGCGCAGGGAGAGCAGGGGGCTCTCCTCTCCGTGGACTCTGAACGGTAACAGCAACTTCAGAGGCAGAGAGAAAGTTGGTCACATGGGACGAAGCTCCAGAGCCTCCAAAGATGGCTTCGGAAGAGAGCAGAGGGCGGTGCCTGCGCTTCCCGCGCGCAGCTTAAAATACTTCTTGCAATGCCGTGGTAAAGACTGTAACATCATAACTGTGTCTTTAATCCATTTAAAGTACATGGGGGGGATGGACAGTTCACGTGTAGCTTGCAAAAGTTGAAAAAAGTGCCTATGCCAGTTTCTTTAAAAGCCAAGAAAAAGAGTTTTTTTTAAAGACTGGAGGCGAAAAAAACTTTTGCGTTCAAGCCAAAATAACTCATCCTTAAAAAATTAATAACCCCATGTAATGGTCCATGTCTTGCAGTGTAACAAAACTGAGTTTTCATGGAAGAAATGTGTCACACCACAGCAGGTTTTTGTCCTTTTTCTTCTTCTTAAGTCTGTTAGTAAACTTCTTTATAGTCTGTAAGTTTTGTGCCTGCTTTGTTTTCTCCTAATTTTTACCTCATACAAAAGAATCCATATTTCAAACTGAAACTACTACACTAAATTGGTGTTTCTGCCCGGTTTATCAAATTCAACCCACTACACGGAGCTACATAGAATATTTTTCTCCTTTCCTATAGAAGGATTGCTACTTCTACTCAGGGCCTGTGATCTTCGTCCCTCAGCTGCAGAAACAAACTCAGGTCTCAGGCTACCTGGAAGCCTGGAGAAGATACTTTGTGCATAAGCCTTTGGGAGTTCTTTACAACATTTCATTCTCCCCATGCTTTTCTAAATACCTAAGCCCAGAACTCAGCTGTCAGCACTGCTCAAACATGATACTAATGCTCTGAAAAGTCACACTTTAATACACCACTTAAGTGTTTATCTAAAATTTGAGACAGACTAATTATCTAACTTTCAGACTGAAAAGTCTGAAAGTATTGAAAAGCACATCAACACAGGTAACTGTGGGAAAATGTGTTTTGCAGAGAGCTGGCTACGGCACATCCGTGGGAGAGAAAAGCTGAGAACCCTGAGCACTGTGAAGAGCTGTAAGCAGCAAAAGTGCCTTGTCTAGTGAAAGAAACTTATGTAATACACAGAGCTAGATAGCCTAAGGAATAGTGCTTCAATGTTTGCCCCTCAGAGAGGTCAGCAACTTGAAAAGAGGGAATATTGCTTCCCAATCTGGTCTCAGCAGCTTTTTCCCCCCTCTTGCAGGTTAGACCCCTTCCTTCTTCCAGAGGCCAGCAGCAGTTTGCTCCTCTTTATTTCTGCCTGAGCAGCTAATTTTCCTGCTTCTGAAACAGCATCTCTTTCTGCAGCCTCAGCAATTCCATAAACACAAAGGGATAGGGCCTGGAGATGTCATAAAGAGCTTTGTCTACTGCTTGGATACCTATTTACAGTTCTGTAGGAGGACAGTTACAGAAGATTTTCCAGAGTTGTTCAGCCCTGTCCCTCAGCAAGTGCCATTTTTAGGTCTGTCACCAGGGATAAAAAGAGGCAACTTCTCTGTAAACAGAATTCACATAACATATGCTACTGAAGGCTTCCTCCAGCACTTCCCACAGCAAGCACACCATTTAGGGCTTAAACTACAAAGATTACATTCATGACTTTGTAGTTTCACATTTAAAGCAGGAATTTTAAAGTTCTGCAATTTGAGGGGAAAAAAATAACAAAACTGCAACCTCCTGCACTGTTCTGACCTGAATTAGCTTCATCTTCTGAAATTAGGAGAAACACTTGGATTCTGAAACTAGATTTCTATGCCTTTACACAGTTGGCAGTTTTCTGAGTTTTTGATGCTTCATTTCTGAAAAACTATGACAGTCTCATCATGTATTTTCTTCTAGAAAATACATAGCACTTCCAAGCTCCATTTTTAGTATAATTTTTGTCTAGGGCACATTGGTGAGGAAGTTGAGTAGGGTTAAATGCACAGGACAGTTAGACCTCAGATTCCAGGATGTTTCATCTCCAGGCCATCAGAGACTTGGTATGTCCATCTGTGGAAACAACCTTCTCAAGTCTTCTGGGATTAGTACATTCCTTTACACATTTGGGAATGCTTTTCATCTGCTTTTTTGTTGTTTTAGATCCAAACTCTCTACAAATTATATTTATCTTTTGAAAAGCCTGCAATTCTGTCTCTATAATGTGTGTAGTCACAGAGCCCCTTTTTTGCTAACAATTAGGGTTGAAGTTTTAAAAACAACCCAAGACACGTAACCAAAGGAATTCTGTACCACAGAATAAAACATAATTCAGCTCTGTGAAGAAGTTTAGAGAGGGAGAAGATGCGATAGTTGTGTAAGGATGCAACTCACACGTGTGCAAAACAGAAAATTGAAAAAAGCACATTAAAAAAATGTTTACTAGAATCTGTAAGAGAGGAGGCAAATACATTGCACATCACTTCCATTAAGCAGGAAAAAGAATAACCTCTTCCCATTCTCATGCCAAGCAGCACAACTGCAGAGTGATTCTATCACTTTCCTGAAAGGTTTCACTGCTAAACAATGGAAGCAGAGACCACTGAAAACCAAAGGCAAATGATAACACCAAGAAAGGCTGAACCCAGCCCCTACACTGGATCAAATACGATTGATCATAATGCAACACCATTCTTTTTCCCCTCCAACTGATTCAGCAGATCAGAAAGGAAACGCCTTGGGAGCTGGAGGGAAGAATTGCTCATATGGAAATTAGGTGAGAAAGAAAAAAAAAATCACAATACGTTAGTCATGTAAATAGGCAAACCCAAGACCATTTCTGCTACAGTGGTGACCCAGGAGAGACTTGTTCCTCCAGTGGCAGTAACTAGTTACAACTGCAGGAAAACAATCTTGATAAATTTCCCCTCTCTTCAATGGTGGGGGTGGCTGAAAGGGGAGACAGTAAGCTGTCTAACCAAGGCCTTCAATCACCCACTCAAAACCTCTCCTGTCTTTACAGGAAGGGCAGGGAAAGAAAATAAATCAAATGAAAGAACAAGGCAACTCTGACTGGTTGATGTGGGTTTTTGTCAAGTGGTGTTTTGTTTGGTTGGTTTTTTTCCCCAAAAGCAGTATATAGAGGATGGTCTTCTTACCCATCAGCGCATCAACATTTTTCACCACACTAAACCCTGGCACAGATATTTTGCCAAGCTTTCAGATGGCAAGTGTGAGATCTGCACTGTGTGAGGGGATTTCTTTTCCCTCTGCTGAGGTTATCTCCTGTGACCACCAGAAATCCTCAGATATCCCCAGGTACCACACAACCAACGATACCATGCTCAGAGCTGTCACAACCTCCCTGCTCACAGGGATCCCAGCTGTACCTTGCTTTAGCAGCAGCTCAGACACTGATGCCTGAACAGCATCAACTGACAACAGCATGCATGGGGCACTACACTGATGTCTACAAATTCTTCCAGAAGGATCATGCCAAACCCTACACCCCCTTCTGGCCTTGGCCCAGGATTTAAGCTAACATTTAAACGCCTACATGGTCCCCAAGAAGAGTTTAGTTCCTGGAATTCATATGCCTTCTGAGCAGGGTCTCATAAGATTGAGCACTTCACCTCAAAACTGCTTTCCTTCTCCTACCACAGGGACTGTTTAGATGGCAACATCACGCATCCTCCTTTTTTAAGTGGTAAAGCAATCAGGCCAAGCTTCCTTCTTGGGCCCAACCACTAACAGGATGGAAAACGTTCCTGAATGCTATGAAACAAACACTGTCAGGAAGTGGAAAGTGGTTTCTATGCTTGAAAGAAGAAAAAAGCCCAAGAAGAAAAGAAATATTACGCATTTGTGGTCTTTTCCACAACAGCAGGACTTTCCTTTTGTGCCCATATTTTTCTCCCATTACTTATTTAATTTGCCAGAAATTAATATGGAACTTGCATATCACCTGGAGGGAAAAGCATTATGCTGCTGGGATAAAAGGCTCCAGAGATACTGCAGGAGGACCAGGAGCTGCAATGTGTTTTTAGGGAAGAGAAGGCCATTGTGCACTTGTAACATTCAGTCTTTCTGTGAAAATAGTCCCTTATCCAAGAAGGATCAGAGGTCTCCTCTAAAGAGATGTGACAGCCAGCCTGGGGAATATGCAACAAAACCAACCAAACACCTTTCACCCATCCACCAGAAGGAAACTCATCTGCCTCAGGCCAATATACTCCAATACCATGTGTACTGTTTGGTATGTCACATGCCAGGAACATATACTTAGCAGTAATTCCTCTATACTGGAGTAACTGTGTATAGGGATGGAAGGCAGGAGACAGCAGAAGCATCTACATTAGTGTTCGAGATTAAAAGGGTATGCATTGAAAAGTAGGCTTTGAATTTGCCTCCACATATGATTTGTATTGTGTCATCAAGCACTGTCAAACCACAAAAACAAGATTCCTCACAAAGATGCATTAGAGTACCCCAATGTACTGCAGCCTCAGGTGGGCATTAGTCCATAGGAACAGACCACAGCACAAGCAAAAGAAAACCCTGGCCTAAAGTGCATGTAGCATCAACTACTTTACAATAAAGAGATTTGCTTGTCTACTGTATTTTCTAAATTAGAAATTGTCAGGATGACAGTCTGATCCCATGAGTACCCTCTGCATATCTCTTACCAGAGCTATATCTAGAGTCTTTGAAGTGAGAGAAAGTGAGAAGAGGAAATGAAAGCCACCTAATCTTGAAGTCACATTTGCCCTCTACATAACTCTGCTACTACTGTCACAGATAGAGAAAGTTATCGCCAATCAACAATGTAAGTCTATTAGTTAAAACAACTATTTATCCTTCAGACTCCCAAGGGGACATTCCCATCATCTCTATCTGTTCTGGATGGCTACAGCAGCGTTCTCAAATGCCAGAGCCCAACCAATGACTTTGGCTTTTCTTACACAAAAGGACACCACACTTAATAGAAACTTCCAGCTGAATTGAGTGTCTGCCACCGACTGATTAGCAACAAAGAGTGGTACATTGCCATTCAGCCAGATTTAAGTCTTGTGAAGAATGCTTCTGGGATGAACTCTTCAGGTATGTATGACAGATGCTGCATTACCTCTCCTACTAGTTAATGTTTGTTTTGATTTCAGAAACAGAGAAATCTCCCCCAGCATTTCCAGTTCAACACACCTGTTTTTAACTTTCATTCTTTTTAGTGCAACTATAATGCATGGAGAAAAAACACAACACAACACCTGCTGACTTCAAATCCCTGGATAAACAGGGCATTTGCACAAGCTGTTATGGATAGGTGACTACATTAATGGCTTTAAAAGCCATTTTTAGTAGCAGTATTTTTGTAATGTACCTGTAATACCTAACATATAGGATGGTGAGGAAATTCACACATAAGGTGTTCTGAGTAAGAGACATCAACTCCAAGGTTTCATGACAACCTCACTCTGTGCTTCATGAGGAGTTCTAAGATGCCAAATCCTATAGAAGTACAAAGGAAGAAATAACACCTACTTGCAACTACTGAGTGCAATAGAGTTCCTCCATTTCTAAGCCATGCCTTCAAAGCAAAGTCAGGCTTACAATTCATGCAAGTGAACTGGTTTAGAAGAAATTACAAAGATTCTTGTAATATGAGATATTACAAGAAATTTCTAAAAGTAAACCCATTCACAGACCAATCCAAAATTGCAGCAGTCCCTAACTCTTGACAGGACAGCTATCCAAGACCAAATAGCTTCTTCACTTTAAGACAACTGGCTGTAAGGTTGTGAGCTAGGCCTCTACATGACAAGTTGAGAGCAGCAGATCAGAGTATAGTCCATGTTTTCTTTCATCTCCACACTTAGTAGAATCATAGAATCACAGAATTGTTTGGGTTGGAAAAGACTCTGATCATCATCAATGTCCAACTGTTAATCCAGCACTCTGATCCTCAAATGCCACATCTACACATCTTTTAAATATCTCTAGGGACAGTAACACAGCCACTTCTCTGGGTAGCCTGTTCCAGTGATGAAAAAATCCTTCCAGTGAGGAAATTTTTCCTAATATCCAATCTAAACCACTGGTGCAACTTGACGCCATTTTCTCTTGTCCTGTAACTTGGGAAGAGAGATCAACCCCCACCTGTGTACAACCTCCTCTCAGGAACCTGTAGAGGACAGTAAGGTCCTCCCCTCAGCCTCCTTTTCTCCAGACTAAACCATCCCCATTCCCTCATCCATTCCTCACAAAACTTGTGCCCCAGACCCTTCACCAACTTAAACTGATAAATACATCATCTATAAAAGTTCATATAAACTGATTTGTCATTAGTATGTGTACTGACCTTATTTCAATTCAAGTAAGAAAGCAGCAGTATGAAAGGACTTGGAGGTTTCAGTATTTATTGCTAATTATTAACCCCTTCAATTTTTCAGACCTATTTTAACTAAGACAAATTGAATAGTGCTTACATGAACATTACTTTCATTCACTGTAGCATAATATACAAGCAGTCACATCAAATAAGCTTCAAATACGCAGCCTCATTTTATCGTTGTCCAACTCTACTCCTCAGTGCTTTCAAAGTTTTCTTCATGATTGGTGCGATTTCTTCAACAACAACAAAACAAAGAGACCCATCAGGATTATAGCTATGAGCAACTTTAAATGCTATTAGTATAATATTAAGCATATAATAGTAGGCAGCAGGTTAAAACAATTAAATTTATCATCTTAGGAAATGCCACTTACTTTTGGTATGCTTCTTTCCATCTTGAATCATGACATCTGAGCTAGAACTTCCACTGCTGCCAGCAGGAATCAGATTTGATAATCTGTTATTTGTGTCTCTCATTTCTGGAATCCCTATTCTTTTAAAACAAGCAAATAAGAAAAAAGTTAGCATTTAATATCAAGCTACTATTTGCCCTGGCTCATTTTGAAAAAAAAAACCAAAACAAAACAACAGCCCGATTGGATACATTTAAGAGACTTTATACAGTTCAAAATCATAGGATAATTCAGGTTAGAAGGGATCGCAGATGATCATCTTGTCCATTTGTCCAGACCTGAACAAATATTACAATTATAAGATTTCATGTCTCTTATTAGCCGTTAAAATTAAATGATCAGAGTTTGTGACAGATCAAAATGGTCAGCAATACCACTGAGATTCACAGTGCCCTGTGCTCTAGTTTGCACCTTATGTTTATTTTCCTGTTTGAACACAGCTGAACTGCTAACTAGCTCATTGACAGAAAACGAGGGTAAAATGAGGGTAAATAAGAGTATTTAAAAATAATACCTCTGTAACTATGACTAACTAGCAAAAGGCACAATAACTAACAAAAGGTGATGTTGGAATCCTCAATCAAGACAAGGACTGAGGCAGATGCATGTACAGAGCTGATGCCTCCTGCTGAAGACCATTAACCCAACGCAGCACTGAAGTGTCAGCACAATGTCACCAATGTGACCAGCCCTGTGCTCCTCAGAGCCAGTCACTGAGGATTCTGCCAGCGCTCAGCACCACTGCACGCTGAGCGAGAACAGCGGCCTGCTAAGGATCTGCATGTGTGCCACAGGAATTTTTAGCTCCTGCAAGACCAGCTTCTTAAGTGACAATTTCAGCTGTACAAATGCTGCAGCTTAAAAAAACAATAGGTCAAAGCAGTGAAGTTAAATTCATCGTGCCTAAACAAACCCTTGTTTCTCAAGAAGGCAAAGCAACGACCTTCTTCACAGCTTCTTTCACACAACACCAGTTCTTCCTAATTTATCATGTCTGAGAAAAAAAATCATGCAAGGCTTGGTCTATCTACATCATTCAGCTCCTGGTCCAGAGATTACTAGAGCACAAAGGACATATGTAATTGTATGCTACTGTACTTGAAGCACCTAAACTGGAAAGGCTGGTCTGTCACAGTACAGACTCAATCTCCCACAGAGCAACTGAAAGCAAAAGCAGAGCTCAAAGTGCCTTAAGCTACTGCCTTGGTGGGGAACTATCTTTTCACTGAAAATAGCAACACTGTGGAAAGAATCTTCCGAATCTCACCATCCAAAGGCACAGTCATGAAAATTTATCTGGTGTAAAAGCTGACTTTAAGAAAATTCTTACATCCAGGCTGCCCTTCCTGACCCATACTACAACCATCTTGAGCAGCAAGGCTGTTCGAGTAAGCTTCTGAAATTCACAGGAAAGAAAAAGCATTAAAAGTTCCTGAGGTTCATTCTGGTCAGCTGTATCACACCAGGCAGCTGACTGGGATTTTATCAAAGCAGGAGAACACGTGAGGCTACTAGGCAGGTTTACAGACCCAAACTATCAACAATGGAATTGCCCTAGGATGCCAAGCGGCTTTAGTGCAATCTGGAGAAAAAAAACCAGCATCCACTTACACTCCAGCTGGGAGGGTGAATTCACTGGCACTTTTGAGAAATGTGCAATGACAATGCACACACAGCTGAGGAGCACACAAGACTTAAAAGGCAAGTTTGTTTCTAGCTACTAGCCACATAAAAAAAGGAAAGTAAATAGAGTTATTTAGAACTTTAAAATTATTTTGCAAGCACAATTTTGAACTGACAAAGACACATAAATTAAAAGCATAGTACTTACTTGCATTTCTTTGTGGGATGAAGCTGCACGACAGGTCCTGCTGTCCCATGGATTTCTTGCTGTCGGCGAATATTCCTGGGTGGTTTTGCTGCACCAGTCATATAAGCCATTTTTACTTGCCTGCCTAATACAGAAGCAAGGAGTAGCAGGTACATGACTTTTCATGTCCTCTATGTCCAAAATTCTTTGCATTGTTGCTTAGAATCCTCAGTCTAATCAGTAAGGTAAGATTTGTCTAATGCATAATATTTGCAGGATACACCAATGTATTGTATTCGTGCATGTATTTATTTTTAAGCAAATTTTAATTTAAGAGGAACAGTGTTTGTTCTTGATGATTTCTCCTAGAAGTACAGCATTAGTACTCACTGCAAACAAGTCACTAAACCAAACATATTGCCAAGAACAGCAGAAGAGTGAGTTTTGTAAGTAGAAGAGCTAAACAGAGATTTTACCTTTTGGTTTCTCAGACTGAGCTGAAAGAATATTTTTTGTAAGGATCTTCAGTTTTTCTTCTCTCTGATTAAACAGTCTCAAGTACATTTCACGCCAAGACTCATATTCCCGAAGGCTCTCATTTTTAAAGTCTCTCTGGCAGTGCATCTTCCACAAGTGGTCAGTCTCTTTTATAAATGTCTAATTTGAACACAAGATATCTTAAATCAAAGATTGAAAAATAACATTTTCAAGAGTACCTGTTACCTGAGCCTACAGACACAACCCAAGCCTCTGGTGGAAGAAGGTACAGAACAAATCCCACCACACGTGCTGACACAGGTACCCGCACCATGGCAATACCATGCAGGGACACTGACTGCAGCCTGGTAATCAAACAGCTTCAAGCAGCAGAGCTGGAGTCAGTAAACCATGCCTACAGTCTAGACTTGTGATTACAGCAGAGACTCAGGCCACTCTGGGTCTCAACTCGAAGCACACAGAGTAAAGGCTAACTTGTCCTACGAAGGACTACACACTGAGAACATCAATGTCCAAGTGCATCATGGAGCTCAAGTCCTAACAGTGTTGATAAGAAATCTACCATACACATGAAATCTCACCCCAGCTACTTCCTGACTGATATGCTTTGCAGCCTTAACAGTTTGTAACTTGAAAACAGTTGGTTCTGACTTTCCCAGCTATTTCAGTGGTAAATACAGTGGTCATCTTTTTTCTTATTTTTAGAAACAGAAATAGTCTTCTATACACACTGTCTTTCACTTAGTCATCAGTAGTAACTCTCCTGAATGTTTTAAATCCTGACACTTGAGAAAGGGAGACTTGATAATGACAGCTGAATTCAAAGAAATTAGTATGCAAGACAGAAATCCAGTGCAACCCATGGAGTTGTGGAACTCTGTGGTTACCCAAATTTAACAAGGCAGAATTTACCAGATTACATTTCTCTATTCGAAACAACTGCTCTGGTGTGCAGCATATTAGCACAGGCTCAAGAATTTCAAAGGGCACACCTCCTGCTTCCTGTAGCACTACAAAAGAGGACAGTACTTTCAGTATCTCACTTATTTTACTCAATGGGTAACACCACTCAGTTTAAAAACAAAAACACAAGTTAATTTTAGCAAGCACTGACAGAATATCCTATGTCAGGCTATGACAATATTTATAAACCAGCAGTTCCATACTGACTAGCAGTTACACTTGAGGATGGATAAGGTATCTGAGTAGTCATTGCCCCATGTTTACTGATATGCATCCGTTCCTCCTCTGCCCATGCAAGGAAGAAAAGAATGTCTTGATCACAGCAAACATGAGGATGAGCAGAATTTTTGGTTTATAATTTATAGGACATTATTTTAAGTAAACTCGGACCTTTAAAAATGGTAAGCTTTCAAAACAAAGCTACATTTTAGCACAGCCATCAATCCAATTCTGCAAGTGCCTTTCAACCTGCTTCAAGTCACCGTCTGTAGGGAGGGGCAATATATTTTAGTAGGCCAGTTGTTGGCCTAGAGAAAAAAATCTCATACCCTTTGAGTCACGGCTGCTATAAACCCCCTGAAGTACTCACACTCAATATTGTTGTGAAGCACACGGACACACTGTTCATACAGCGTAAGCATCTTCGAAAGGCAGACTGCCTTAGAGCCAGAGTAAACCTGCATTTTAGAGTTCAGTCTCTGTCCTGTGAATTGAACTATCTCAGTAACTTGCTGGGGCACGTCTACAACAGGTGCTACGGAAGCTGCAAGCAAAACATCACGCAGGTTTCACAATGCTTCCAACATTCAGCTCTGAGATAAACAGATATTACTTTTTCTTGAAATACAAAGTTACCGCATTACAGTTTGGGGCCCTTGCACATATTGTAGATTGCAGAAGTCCATTCACCATCATCTAACACCAAGACAAGGTGTACACTGCAGGTGAGCTGCACCAACTCAAACCAGTCTTGCATTATTTATCTCCAGTCTACGTGAGCTGTGTTCACACCTCAATTACTCTGTTACCCATCTACAGCACCTTATTAATCCTCCTCAGTTATCTTAGAGAAGCCAGAAGCTGCAACAGCAGCAATGTTTCAAGATCCCAGTGGTATGAAACCACTGAAACATCAGAAGAGCTTCTAGGGGAACCACTGGCACTTTATGTCACCTACCTATAAAGATGCTAGTGGTTCCTATGCCAAAGCTAGACCTAGTGCTTCATGTATTTGTTTTACCTAAGATAATTTCTGCTAAGGCTTTGCCTGCTCTAAGGTATAGACAGGAGTAAAGATAAATGGAGCCTGTAGAACTGCCACTCAATTTATGCCTTCTCTATGTCTGTGGTAACCTTCCTCAGTATTCCTTACTCAGCAAGCCATAAGAAGGAAGGCCCTGTAACTCTCTTCAGGTTTAACATGATTTCTACAGGTGAGAAAGTGAAAGTGAGGCCCTTCTTTGCCATGGACTGATGAGCTAATACAGCTTCTTGGAAAAGGGGATAAAACATTTCTACACAGAGCTGTAAAAACCTGCACTAGTTCATATTTATCAGCCTTGTATATTACGTACCTGTAAAGTCGGCAGCATATGGGGGAGATGATTGTGAGATCCCTGGCAGAGTTTTAGGTAGTGGAGTATTAAGAAGCTCTTGGAGGGATGCCACCTTGGCCTGTGCACGGTCAAGGAAACATTACTTCAACATTATAAATTTGGGGTTAACAAGGCTTAAAATAAACTACAATAAACCCCCAAACCTTTATGCAAATCCCAAAATGAACTAGGATAACTAGAATTCTTGCTTTTCTACACTAAAATTTACTCACAGGATTACTTTTCAGTATATCCTTTCATATTCCACTTACCAAGACTATACCACAAAATGAATTTAGTGGGACATCTGCAATTAGCACACAGAAAGATTAAAGAACAGAGTAGATATGTAGAGCTACGGGGCTTTCAGATAAATCACTATTGAGGCATGCACTGAATGAGGCAAAACTGCAAGATGACAAAAGCATAATACTAAAAGACAAGAAACAGCTTTATACCTGGTCCTATCGAGTCTGCTAGATCATGTTTGGTAAGCCATTTAGCTTAAAATGTTCACCGCTAATCCCCTGAAAAGGGATTTAAAGATGCAGCAGCCTGTTAAGTACAGGTCCCTACAAATGGATCATGTGCAACACCTAAATTGGGTCTTACGTGTCCTCCAATTGCAAGTCAGGTACTTACAGCCTTGCATTCCCTGCACTTATAACAGTATAGATACTATTTTAGTATCTATAGTAACTTTTCTCAACTGCTTGAATATCAGGTTTTTCCTCAAACAGTTTATGTTAGAGTATCACACATCAGCCTCTACATTAATATTTCCCCATTTGGGACAGAAGATACCACATTCAGATTGCAGATCTTCCACAATAAAAAAAAAAAGCCTAAAGCTTTCACATCACAGTGAAGATAAAAATCTGAAGATAACTCTAATTTTCAGTGCACAAAAGGTCTTCATTTAAAAGGTCTAATTAATGCACATTTTTACATACACATTTGCTCAGAGGAGCTACTTAAGCTTTTTGCATTTCAAGGGACTAGGACAGCCCAGATTAAGAATATGTATAATCTAGTTTTATATGCAATACTGTGGTTTACTTCAATGCATTTAAAGCAGGTTCAGCTCCACTGCAAACCTTAACATTCACTATTAAAGAACCACAGTATCTAACAAAAGGACTGTTCTATACACAAAGAGCTGCAGCAGCCACAAACCAACATGGTCAAGAAAGGAAAAAGGTGGACATCTTTCCAAAGGTAACTGCCTTTGCATTTTTCAAGTCAAATGCAGATTAGTTGATACGGATCAAACACTACTGTAATATTGGAAATAATGCTAAAAATACAAGTAATTCAATTGCAAACTGTATCTTTTTTTCCCCCAGTTATTGTAATTATTGGCAATTGCAATGCAGCTGATACATCAGAGTCATGCAATCTGTTCCTTCAAATACAGATAAATTTCACTGAAAATAAAAGTCCAAAGCACTTGTTTGTCTGCAGTTTATCTGCTATTATCTCAACCCTGTAGTGGTTTACCTTCTTACTGGGAGTTTCTGATTGCTCACTCTCACATTTTTTTATATCTTCAACTCCCTCTTTTGCCTGAGAAAGTTTTGAAGTCTTTTGTGGTAATGAGCTGTTCTTCTGTTCACTGCGCTTTTTTGGCCGTGCACCTGCAGAGCAAGTCTTTCTCTTTCTTTTGTTGGTTACCTCATCATAAGTAAGATAAGATTCAAAAGACATAGTAGGGGGTTCAAATTCCTCATCACTAGAAGATTTGGCTTGGTCTTTCATGACAAGATTTTGTTTTGGTTTTTTCACACGTTTAGAATTTCTCTGTTTGGAAGCATCCTTACTAGGCTTTTTCTCCAGGGGTAATAAGCCTTCACTGGCTGCAGAGGAATGCTGCTTTTCTGAAACTTTCTTGCTCTCTTTGAACTCACTTTCTTTAGCCTGAGACTTGGTACCCTGGGAAGCATGCTTAGAACCACTGCTGCTACATTCTTCATTATCACATTCTTTTGGAGATGCAGGATTAGTACTTTGATGGGTCTTTTCACTACAAATACGCTCCTTATTCGACTTTGCAGAAATGGGAGCACTACTGGAACTTCTAAAGGCCAGAACAGATGTTTTGGGCTTCTCTGAAGGCTTAATCTCCTTAGAAACACAAGATTTTGTCTCACATTTTTCTTTTTCATTATTTTTTCTTCCCCTGTGACCACTGCAACAATAAAAAAAATACATCCCATTCTACAGCTGATGTTAAATTCTTAAACAATCTGTTTTTCCTATATTAGTAAAACTAAAAGCATAAAATCACACCATGTGTCATAGTTTCACAAAACCTAGAACTTTGTTCTGCACTGTGTTCTTACTCTTCCATTATCAGAATCACAGAGCTCGTGGGTCCGGCACTGCTAAATACTGCAACAAGAATTGATAGCAAAACGGGTGGGGAGTAGGGACATAACCCTGAGTAGGAAAACATACCTGGCAGTATATAACATGCTGCTTATAACATGCTGGATACCACTTTTCACAAAGTTTCCCTGCATGCTTTATAACAAAGACATGGTGCTTGAAATAATCAGGAGACAGAGAACTTACATCATGCTCTGTAGGTGATACAGATTAACAGGTTAGCCTTCATGACTTGCTTATCACAGATTCTGGTATTTTACTTTCCTGTTGTTTGAACAACTTCAGATTTAAAATGCACTGTTTAGTCAAATTATTCCCTTGGCTTTCCCAGCTCAACTGCCTGGAACTGTTGGAACTCTGCAAAACATCTAAAGCAGAGTGGGCCCGGCCATGGCAGTGGTGGCTGCTTCAGTCTCAGAAGAAACTGCATCTCTTCACTGTGACTCCTCCAGTGTTGGAAAGCCCCCCTCAGTCCACAAGAACATTACAAGAAATACAACCAAATCACTGGAGAGCTGCCTCATTTAATCACCACCTCTGGGAAGAAAGAGCAAGTTTCCCAGTTTCCTGAAGTGCAGCGCAGTGCCCATCATGGTTTAGTCTCGTTTGCACCAGCTGGGACCTAAGAACTCGTGCCAGTCAAAAAAGCAGCTGAAGTCAGAGTGCCGACTGGCTAGTTGACCAGTAATGGTCTGATTGTTTTCCTCATATTTTATAACTGCATTCTCATTTCTTCCATTCAATTCACATTCCAATTCAATGTACATCTGTCATTCCAAACACCTTCCTAAGTTTCCAATCTGTATTTTAAAATTACACTACAGTATAATTAACTTTTAGGAAAAAAATTCACACCTACCTTTTATTTTCTGGAGAAGTAAGCTTCTTCCATTGTTTTAACAGACTTTTAGCTACATTCCCAGCAGTGGCATGTTTCCTAAAACTGTCAACTGTTTTGTCTATGCCAGTTTCCTGTTGAAGATAGTGCAAGAAAGATGGGCAGAATAAATCACAACTCTCATCCCAAATAACACCTCCTCTAAAACTGCTACAAACAGTATTAGCCTAGTATTCAGGGCAGTCCTATGGCAGCCAAAGAATAAATGCACTCTTTATACTGCAAATGGAACTGAAGTAGTTATTTATAACCAAATATGGGGAACAAAATGCAGCCTTAATTCATAAAATTAAGATAAGTAATTTTCCTCCATTAAATGTACAATATTTCAGGAATTTCACCTCTCTCAAATGCTTAAGCCCACAAAATGCATCAATTCAAATTTCCTTTAGGCTTATGAAGTACATTTCAGCATATTAGAGAGCATGTATGTTGGGCATGGCATAATGTAAAATATATCTCAAGCAGTAATACAGGATTGAAGGGTCAGAGGAGCAGAGTTATTTTCACAGTATCATTGTGTCTTCAAGTCTCACTCCAGTGTGTTTTGTTTCAGCAAAAATATCTTGCAGACTTTGTTTGCAGAATCCAGGTGATTTTAATTCTGTATTATCAGTAAGCATCTTTGATTCACAAACTCTCACTTTTAAGACGCACACAAAATATGGACTTCAATAGGTTCACTGCAACCTGTTAATGCTCTTGCTAACTAGTGAAATTACACTCCTGTGAAGTCTGAGCTATACACGTTACTCCCACATAATCAGCTCATCCCCTAGAAAGGGCTTCCTTAAATTCACTTCGAGTATATTTAGCTTACATATAATTTGAGCAACCTGGTTTGGTTAAGTCAGTTATTGCAAACAGATGGAAGAAATCTGGTGGGACTATTTCATAAAGCTACTGAAGTTCTTCAAATGCATTAAAAATATGTGGAGCCCTCAGCTGTAAGACATCACTTTCCTCTATTTGACTTGAAGGCTTCCATCAAAGTTTGTCCCGTTATAAAACACACAAAATTGCTGTGAACATGAATCATCTGCAGAAACCCTTCATCACTCTGAACAACTACTTGCAATATGAGATTATGTATTTTTATTAGAAAACAAAATAAATACTGCTTCATTCAAGCAGAAGTCTGCCTGTGTCTAGGCAGGCAAACACCTTTGCCTGAATAGGCCACCCAAATATCTTGGCAACTATATTATTCCTCTTACTCTTCAAAGAATTCTCTCACAAAACCCACATTTTTCTTCTTTTCAAAATACAGACATGTTGCTTATAATAGCTAGAAGCTTCACAGACCACTGTGAGCATATATGATATAGAAGTTGATATGATGCAGCTGGGATGAGGATAAAAGTCACAGGAATCATTATTTGGGATGCCTGCTCTTTAAATGCACGAAACTAACTTTGAGCGGCTAATAAAAGATGGAAGAGTTAGACAATTGACCTAAAGAATGGTTCACCCATATTTGCTTTGTTTCAAGCATTGACTGAAAGCAGTTTTACAGTGAAAAGAAACCAACCTGATTAGCAAAGTGTCCTCTACATGCTCCATTCCCTGCTCAGTACTATCACTGTTGACATAATACTGCATCTATCAAGTTGGATGACCAGCTTTTGGAAAATGAATCTAACCAAATAGGATATAAAGTCAAAATTATAAAATGCAACATGTTCACCACTTCTACAAATGCACACTCCTGACATTTACATAGTGATTCACTAAAGAGTTTAATGTATTATTACTGATCACTTACCACTAGAATATCCAGCGATAAATCCAAACCTTGTAGTACCTCAAGTGTTTTTATAATCTGGAAGGAAACATTAGATTTATTGTTTTAAACAAACACTTGGAAATCCAATTCTGTTCTTCTCATCCTGTCTTTGCTAAATTTTAGCCAAACCAGCACACATCCTCATTCACATATTTAATCCAAATATACACAATAGAGTTAAAAGTAACATCCAGTAACTCCTGCGAATGTAAGCACTCCTTTACTGCACATCAGGGCCGTGTTTGAAGTCTGTGCTGTGAACCAGTACGGCCCTACCAACCCCTCAATTTCAGTAACACCAGAAAATCCTGTTGATAGTTTGAATTTACTGCTACAAAGATTATAGTAAAGATAAATATCACAGTAGTACAGGCTACATGTATATGCCTCCTCATCCTGTAGCAGTGGCCCTCACTTGCCACAGAGTCAATAGAAAAGCCGCATTATGCAAAGCCACCATGCAAAAATCAGCAAGTCTCACAGTCAGCAGCACTACTCCATCAGTCCAGGCCAAGAAAGGACAACAGAGCTGGTGCGAGTCCAGATTGCACAAAATGAGGTTTTGAAAACATAACTGCAATTTGTATTTCAACAAAACAAGCTCAAGCTAGAACAACTGTTTTCTTTTGCACTGTCAAAGCTTACACCTGTTACAAAACTCAAGACTTCCATAAAAGCAGGAAAGATTTTTTTCACATACAAAATGCACATCTTCCTATGAGAAGTGTTGTCATAACAAAGAAGTCTCATTTATAAGCAGAGTATAAATTTCAACAGCAATATAATCAAATTTCTTTGGCAATGCGTATATAGCACCCCAGAGTCTTGCAGCTAACCATATGTCTTATCTTCCTGTTGTGGTTTAAGAACGGCATCCCCCAGTTTAGTGTTCCCACTGAAACACACCCAACCACACACATGAAACTGTGTTATGGAGACGACAGAATTAATGTACAAGTGAAATAGCAGCATTTCATAGGGCTTTCACAAAGCCTGAAATACTAGTCAAGTGTTTCAGATCATTGACACTTCTCAATGTAACAGCAGGAACACAAAACCCAGAAATCGTCCGACAACAATAACAGCTATATTAATTTAAATAACTGATGAACTGCCATTTATTATATTAGATACTGCTTCTTGAATGGCATTGCAGGAGGTGGAAGAGGTACTAAAAAATGAGTAGCAAGCTCAAAGAAACAATTTACAAATTGCACTCCAGGGATATATTGCTCTACCGTTGCTCTAAGTTTCATTGTTCCTATAATGCATTAGAGTAGGGGAATCCCACATTTGACACTGATTTTCATTGTGTTCAGTGGCCTCTATCTACATACCTGGCATGCAGTTCTTCTGTAAATCATCCACCCTACAACAGTGCTTCTGAGTCTAGACAAGCACAGGAGAAATACTTCACAGTCTGGGAAAATGTGAGACAAGCTGCAAAGGTAAGACATACACCAAAGACCAGAGGTAACAAATCAAATCTTTCCCAAAAAGTTCAGCTAGCTACAAAATGGCAGGATACCTACCAAAAAAAACCCAAAAAACAAACAAAAAAAAACCCCAAAAAACAAAAAAACCCCAAACTACCAACTTCCTGACCAAGATTGCAGAACCAGCACAAAAGCCATATGAAGTTCTGCTTATTTTTAAGATAAGGCACTCCCCAAGAAAAATAGTAATTGCTCACAATGTTAACATAGTTTCTAATGCTTGAGATGATCAGTGTCAAGTTAGTTCGTTTTTATTTAATGAAAAGAATATATATGCTCATTGATTTAATTTATTTTGCAATGAAAAAAGGAAGTAACCCACTGCTGACACATTATATTGGATATATAACATGACTAGATAATCAAGCAATGCAAACCACTGGGAATAAATCCCATAGGCCAGAGACAAATCTATTTGTGGAAAAATACTAAGGGATGTTTTCATCAAGATACAGTGAATAGGGGTTTTGAATAGTTCCTCTTGACAGATTTTGGACTAAATTAACTCATAAAGCCAAGTTTATTTCAGAAGAAAAAATTCAGGAAGCAGGCAATTACTATTCATACAACTTGAAACCAACAGGCTAAATTACAAAAGTACCTAGACAACAAGCATGTTCAAAAGCAGTCAACACATTTTAAGGAAAAACAAAGCTTTCAAAGTTTTCTAAACTAAAGACCACACTGCTCATTTTGGTTACTTGAAATGTATATCACATTTGGAAAATTAAGACAAATAGCACTGTTTCATTAAAAAAAAAAAAGCAGAAAAAAATTGATGAGACACACTGACAAGGTTTTTAGAAGTTATACCAACCACCTGAAAGCAGGGAACAGCTCAGGCTGCAGGGGAATCAGCAGCTCTGCATGTACAGGACTAGTACAAGACTCTGTTCTGTAACTGGACAAAGTAAATGGCAGCATCCAGCCAGTAGGAATCACATATCTCCCAGTTCTTGAGATTTAGAACCAAACTTACAGACACAACCAGAAGTAAAATATAATTTGTGGCAAGCATCTGTAGCAGCAGAGAAACTTTGTATTTATCCTATTTGCGAGAGACCTCTGATTTCTCCACCAAAGACAAAGCACAAATACCAAGCTCCAGTATCTATTGAGCATTGGTGAAGGCCAGAGAAAAGTCTACGGTGAAGCACAAGACACAGTAAAGTCTTTCACCAAAACCAGAGCTTGCTAGAAACACAAGCTTTGTTGTCATTACACCTATATATAGTATACCATTATAATTATTGCATAAAATAAGGCAAAATTATGAAGTCTGTTCTGAGCAGGCCTTCAAAAACAAAATGAAGACTGACTATTGAGGCATCTTTCTCTAACCATTTCTTCCACCATAGCATTTGTGGCCTATCTGGCTCTTATCTCACTGGACTGGATCTGGTAATTTCTTTACAGAAGACTTTGCATATACAAACAATACATATGTAAGCCTCCACTGGTTTTCAGACTGTTTTACCTCGCATACCACTAGCATCTATATCCTTGTGGAAAACTCTATCAGCTTTAAAAGCAACTGTAAATTTCATAGAAAAATTTTGAAGAAAAGTTATCTTCATATACAACTCCTAGACTAGCCTACATAATTTCTAAATGCTGATTTACAGAGAATGATCAAAACTCTTTAGGACTGGGGGTTTTTTTCCACAAAAGACATTCCAAAAAAATCCAAGACCTAGGTCTTCATGCAATATAAACAGGCAAAGCCTTATGGACAAACTGAGAGCTGGCACACATATAGTGGTATGAGACAAAAGCAAAGAGGACAGTAGGAACAAAAGCCAGCAAGGATGCAGGGAAAAAGGGAAAGCAGGCTGGAATTTGGAAAGCAGAGATCAACGGTAATGAGCAATGGGAAAGAAGCATGTGAGCAAACAAAATTTTCCAGAGTCAAAACTGAAAGCAAAGTAGTAACAACAGCTGCCAGGTGCACTGGGTTTGGTCTCTTCCCACGACACCAGTGTTGCTCCATCATCCTTTCTACAAGTGTTGTATGGTCTCCTCTTATTTTCCTATCTGAGCCTGGAACCTCAGGAAGGATGGGACCCATTAACAGGTTCCCAGACCATCTGTCCTTAGGGGACTGACAACATTTCTCTACAGGAACTCCTGTTTTCTCTCCTTCCTCACTCAATAGCTGCATCTCTCTTTCAGAGAGATCCCTATGATTCTTTAGCTCATTCTCTTCTATAACAAAGCCTGTGAAATTCCATCATGTCAATAACTTCTGGCTGAGCTAGATAACTCATATGAAAGCGCACCAGGACTTTGAGGAAAACACCTTAGAAAAACCCAACTCTTTCCCAAGCAAATAATCCCTATGCCCTCAGCTAACAAAAAACCAAACCAAAACAAAAATAAAAACCCAAACAAAAAACCCCACACACAAACAAAACAAAAAGCAAACAAAAAACCAATCCAAACACAACAGTTTGCCTAAAACAATTGCCTAGTTTTGTTTTCAGCTACTAAATCTAATGATCTGTTAATTACAATAAAGGAGCTTTCCTCCAATCATCTTACACCACACAGAAAAAAATGTAAATACTAATCACACACTTTACCTTGGTTCTTTAGTTTCATTAAGTTATGCCAGCCAGAGCTACAGCCATTTTCCAGCTGTCTTATTATCTTTCCAGCTTGGCCAGTGTTGTTTTTAAAAACAGTCCTCAGAACAGGACATAATATTCCTGTAATTGTCCCTCTATATAGCAATAATAACATAACCCTGCTAAGCTACCCAAAGATAGCATTTACCCCGTAAGCCACTGCACTCTATTGCAATTTCATGCTCAACTGGTAATACATCAGAGCTCCAAATCATTTTCTGAGTCAATGCTTTCCAAAATACAGTCTCCTATCCTGAGTGACCTATATTCCTAGCTCCTAGCTGTGACTTTCCACTGAGCCATGGTAAAACATGTGTTGCTCAAATGAATGTAGCCTACCACATGATCAAATTCAGTTTCTAGAAGGGACTCTCTTCATTTGATACAAATTACTTCAGTATGTGTAGCATTTCCCTACAATGCTTGCTGTCTTCTAAACTAAGGAAGATTTCAGTAGCATCAAGTCACAAAGAGATGCATCATCACCCTCCTACCCCCCAAAAAAACCACCACAAACCCACAACCAAACCCACAAACCAACATTGTTTTCTGATGAGGTCTGGCACTTATTTTGGCGAGCGCAACTGAAATCAGTTGTATGTATTATATCAGGGCTGTGACACTGCTACTCAAATCAGCATCATACAGATGCAAGTCAAATGCCTTGAAGCTTGCATATATTTATGACAATTAGTGTCAGCCAAATACAATTTGAGATAAATTTGGCAGAACGTATCTACATAACGTCTCACTGAGTGGTATGGATCATGGCACCACCCTTTAATTCTACATCAGTTACATCTTAACATCATGCAGCTGCTCAACGTGTTCCTTTATGATTAATGTCAGTGAAGAGCATTTCACTGACCTCTATCAACAATAGTACAGTACTTTTTTCCTGTACCTTGCCTAGAACCATAAGCATCATTCAATATCTGTTCTTTCTTTGGTCAATTCTGTGAAAACTCAGTGGGCAGCTATCAAATCTCACACATTAAGAAGCTTTTGAAATGGACAACTGATGTTCTGCATGGTTATCAAAAACTTTTAGCACTTACTAAAAAGTCCAAAGACAAATACTGTTCTCAGTATGGAACACAAGTATTTGAACAACAATGCTTGCCTACATACACATCTGTAATATTGATTTATAATTCTTTCCACACATTTCCACACATCCTCTTTGCCTTTAAAGATGCTAACCACATAACTTCTCTTATTAGATTCAACTTTTGTTAGGAGTACCTTTCATGACTGCCAATTTACAGCTATCAGTTTCTCACTTTCCCTGCCACTCCTTAGGCCCTGTTACTCATAAATACTTCTATTTCACTAGACAGTTTTAGCAGGGACAGAAGTGCTGCAGCACCACCATTAGGTGCTCCATTTTATGCAGCACCTACTTGCAGTTATGCTGCATAACAACAGTGTATCTCCTCCCTTAATGAATCATATCAACCAGAGTTGTTCTCATATTTCACTTTAGTTGGATGCTTTGAAACTTACTGGTTTGGGATCACTTAAAAATTAATTACCTCTAGAATTGTTTATTTCTTTTCCTTTGGTACCTCTTGTTCAAAATAGCATAGCAACACTAATCCCAAGTACAAATTCAGACACTCCAATATCTGACCATTTCTGTAGCACAGGAAGAGATCTTAGGTTTATTGAACTGCAAATTAAAACTTCTGAAGAAGCACCTGCACAGATATTTGCCTTTTAGACACATATTGTCTACATCACAGGCATTCAAGAAGATAAACCATTATTGGCTATGAAAATCAGTATTTCCTCTATATGCATACACACACACTTTGAAAACAGGCTGCAAACATGATTAATAGCTAAGCTTTTCATCAACTACCAAATACAATGCTATTTTTACTGCTGCCCTCTGCCTCCGACCACAAGCTTGTATCAAGTTTTAATGCCTTTGAAACCCACCAAGGTAAAAGTGTTCTGTATTTTCAAAGCAAATGTGACCCTCCAAAAAAAAATTTTAAAAAAACCCTCAAACAAAGCAAAAACGACATCACTGTTTTGGATACACCTTCTTCAGTCACATGTGATTTATTACTTCATAAAACACTGAGGCCAATTCGGCACGTGCTACTTTGCTTCCATTTCCTTGGGAGTGCCGGCTGCTGCTCAGAGAGCGGGGGTGCCGTGGTCCCTCTGCCCCACAGCCTGGGGGTGTCCGCTCTGCACCTCCACTGCCCGGCGCAGCTTCAGCACTGCTCTGACCGCGCTCCCCACCCATCTCTGCCTGCTTCAGGTCTTCCTTAGCCACTCCTCGCACCCACTAAGCAGCCTGGCCACCCTGCAGGGGTTTTTTCAGAATAACATCTTAGTCCTTCTTGGACCAGGAAGGACAGCAAGGCAGGGCATGACAACCCCCGCTCATCCTGATGTGCGCCGTTAAAACCAAGCAGAAGCACCTATTTCGCATAGAAAAGCTCCCATGAACACAGAAATTACAGCCCAGCACCCGCCGCGCTCGCCCTCCTGGCGGCGTACCTCAGCGGGCTCCTGCGCACCACGCAGCCGCTCCTGCAGCCCCCGCACGCTCCGCGCAGCGCTCCGCCCCTTCTCCGCCATGGCACCGCCGCCGGGGCCGCGCTGCCCCTTCCCTGCCGTGGCACCGCCGCCGGGGTCGTTGCGCCCCTTCTCCGCCATGGCACCACCACCGCCGCTCCGCCCTCTCTCCGCCTCGGCCCCGGCACCGCCACCGGGCCCGCTCCGCCACCGCCCGCCCTTCTTGTAGCCGCGCCGGCTCCGCCATTGGCCGTTCCTCCCGGCCGGGCCGGTTGCTGCGAGCAGCAGCCGGGCTGGTTGTTCACTACCCAGCTACCAGCAATAACAGCACGGACCGGGTGCTTGTCTCTGCCCCGCGGGACTCCATGTGAACACACGGTGCGCTGCTGAGCAAGCACACTGTAGTCGGGGTGAGCCCGCGGAGATGAGTCAGGGAGCGGCCTGCCCAAGGAACGCCATGGCGCGCACTGTGCCCCTGCCGGCCGGGCCCGCCAGGGTGGCCGTGCCAGCCTCGGGAGCAGCCCCGAGCTCTCCGTGTGCCGCGGGCGCCAGGTGGGACACGGACAGTGTCACTTGCTGGTGCACACCTTTTCTATTCGCTGCAGTCACCTGGAGGCCCCTGGCATCCCTGGTGCCTCAGCGTGGCAGCGAGGCTGCCCTGTGGAAGGGTGCCTTGTGCTGGGGTAGCCAGGCCAAGCCGTGAAGCCGTGGCCGGCGCCCGCGGGCAGCCCACTGCAGTCCTGCTCGGGCTGAAGAGGACACCCTTTTCTTTAGGTCCTGCCTTACTTACAGCCTGATGCCTAATGCTTTTTTTTTTGGGGGGGGGGGGGGGGTTTGTGTTTGGGTTTTTTTGTGTGTGTGTGTGGTTTTTTTGTTTGTTTTTTGGGTTTTTTTGGCCCTGCAACTTTCAGCAGGGCTCTCCCACGGATTACCTAAAAAGCTTATGACAGGGAATCAGTCTTTGCTGCTGTGTGAACTGCACGTCTGAAACGGGATCTCTGCCACGGAGCTTGCCGGGGCTGAGCATGGGCTTGAAAGACTCCCATGCTGAATGAGTCCTTCCTAGAAAAATCTGTGTGTTTACAGGATTTCCTGGAAGTTACTGTAGATATAATGAAAATAGGTACATGGAACACCTTTCACTCTTTAAAGCGGTGTTTGGGGCAGGGTTAAAAGTGTTAAAAAAAAGTCTGAACTACAGCAGAATTTTAAGTAGGCACAAGTCTGGTATTTGCACGTTAGGGTTGCTGCTCTTGCAAAATAGATCTTATTACAGCTTGGCACACTGTATAGCAAATTCATCAATAGAGAAACCAAAATAGCTGATAGGGCAGTACAGTAGGTAGAGCACTCAGGTTGGAAATGGAAAAAATAAATCCAGGTCCCTGATGCAGACTGGTTCTCCAGTTCCCGTACTCATGTTTTTATTTTACAGAAACAATTAACTCATCTTCATAGTATATAGAGACTTCATCAACCCTACCTTAGAATAGGTCCACAACTAGTTACTCTTCAGTTTTCTGGCCCAAATAGTGCAACATTGTTTATACAAAGTGGCATTTATGCAGAAGAAATCTTCAGAGAAATTCAGCGCACATCAGCATTATGATTAAAGTCATTACTGGGTAGAGAAGTTGAGGGTCAGATTGTCATATAGATTATGTGACTGAATCTAGAATTCCAATATGTTGTTTGAAAGCCTAATTATCAAGCTTCTGGATTTCCTGGGATGAGGAAGATGTTCTTGCTGCCCAATTATTCTGAAAGATCACGATTTCATGACAGTGAAGACAACACTTAAAATTTCAGAAGTTTTCCTAGAACAAGAAAAATATTTTTAGCCCAGACCTAACGGAAGCATTTTTCGTATTGCTTGTCATAACTGTCAAGAGGAAAGAATTCCAAGTTTACTCAGTCCTTCAAAAGTGCAGCCAGTGCTGATTATTACGAGGATTTGTTTGCTTGGCATTGATGCGTGATTCCTCTTAGGAAAAAGTGGGCTTGACATACACACAAATATAGCTCCAAAAATTGCTCTGGCACTACATGCTCAAGAGATGTGTTGTGCCATCAGCTCTGCTCCAAGGCTTGCAAACTCTCTTCTCACCCTCAAGGACCTCTATATACCCTACTGGCAGTGCTTAGTGAGTTTCCAAGAAAAGATTGAAACCAGATAGAGGAACAGGCTTTGTCTGACCTAAGGAGAAGAGCCTAGTGAGAGTTTCAGGGGATGGGTCGATGTGAGAGGCTTGTCTGGGCACAACTAGGCAAGGAAGTGGGACCAAATGATCGAGTACTGGGGCAGGTCTGAGTGACCCGCTGGGGCTGGGTGTCTTGCTGAACACTGTTCCTCAGAGCTACCTCTGTGAAACCAAGCCCTGTGCATTTGTTCCTAACAATGTTTTTACATTTATTCAGCAGCTTAAAAAAACCCACATTTCTTTTCCATCTCTTTTTTGCAGGCTGCAGTTCCCACTGAAGTTCAGTATGCTTTCACAGTTATTTGCAGTCTGCATAAGGAGTTTCACCCTTCCTAAAGGCATTGCTGATGTCATTACTCAATACATTCAGATTAGTGCATTTAAAGATATTTTTCACAACTATTTATCATAGAGAACTAAATTTGGGCTTGAGGATGTGTGGTACTTGACTGAGCACACACAAAGTGATCTGAGCAAACAAAACAGTTATGATCTAGAGCAGAGCCTGAGTTTCGTTAACATCTTTAGTTGACCATGGTTTATATCTCCACATGGCCATGGCTGTGACACTTGAGTTCCACCAACAAATCAGAGCATGTTGACTTCAAGCAAAAGGCTTTCTATTTCCAGAAAGAATACAGTAATGGTTGTGCATGGATTAGAAAAGATGGTTATAATTGTCTAAAGGCCTGCCTTTGCTGACAAAAGGACTTTCCCTATTGTTGATTCTTGAACCATGCACATGGAGCAAATAATAATTGGTTTTGTTCATTAGGCTGAGAAAAATCTCTTGAAATATTTCCACCGTTTACTCCAAAAATGTTAAAACATTACTTCATACCTGCTACTGCTGCATGGATTGATAGTATTGTCCTTAGTCACTCATATAGACCAATTGATTATGAAGAAAATTAAACATTTTTTCCCAAGATTCACTCATACCTAAAAGGATACATCTTGAGAGGCTCAAGATATTTAAATAAAATGTACTACTCCCTCTTTTAAGTGAGAAGACAATAATCTTTTCAAGGACTTCAGTCAATACAAAAATGTTTTATAGCAATTAATTTCTATGCCATTTGAAAGGGAATAAGCAGAACATGCTGTTTTCAAGATATGAGGGAAACAATGTTAAGAATATCTGAAAATTAAAAAGCATATTAAATCAAAGTTTGATTTTTAAAACTGTATGATTTGTGTTATGTAAATTATATAGCTATATGATCTGCATTATGCAAATATATTATTTTTGATGCTGAATTAGTTATTTTTAAAAGACTTTATTGTGTGCTAGTTAATGGAAAATGAGAATGACTACTTCCAAGACCAGCTTGTGTGCCACACAATATCCAAGTATGCCATCAGTCATCTTCTGATCTTGAAGACCAAGTAACTAAAGGTTTTGTTGTAACATAGAACCAAAGTTTCAGAACTATGTGAGATGTTTGACTTTGTCAGTTTTAGTACATTGAGATGTTGACTCAATCTCCACAAGATGGTTATCTCTACACTGCCCAGCTCAAAGCATGTTCAGTATTTTCTGGAAATTAGAAATTAGTTTTGTCTTTTCAGTGAGGATGCTTCTCCATTGGTTTCTGTTGATTTTCAACAGTGAATCATATAAGGATGTTTGGAACACATTCATAGAGACTGAATAAGAATTAAATTTATTTTACAATGTGCTCGTAAATTTTAAAGATAGGAAGATTAGAATAATATTTTATTTTTTTACATGTCATGATGTGTTTGTTCATAGGGCAAGTGTTCCCTTTATAAAAAAACCCAACTAGCTGAAAAATAACAAAAGAAAGAAATAATCTTTCTCTGAAAAATGTTGGCCTTTTAGGGCATCTTAAAATTATGAAAATTGATAGAAGTCTGGGCATGAGCTGTTAGAGAAGGGAACACTAAGTAACTGTGGTTCACTGATATGATATATGTTTGGTAGTACTGTTTTAAAAATGTGCTTGTACTACCTACAAGACCTAGTATTTTACAAGTTCTTAAAACTCATGGGCATAGTGCAAAATATTCTTTGCATAAAAATCATTATAACTGATCCTATTAATGCAAAGCTTCAAAGGCTTAAAGATAGGTGTTGATGTAAGGAATTTTATAATTAGATTGAACTGGTAAATTAAAATATATTGAGATGTTTAAAGATGATGATATATGTCGTCCGACATATTAAATTAATGCTATAGTTAGTTGTATTTTTCAGGCAGTAGGAATCTACCTGTGAGGGAAAAAAAAGACATAGTAGATGGAGACTCCCTTTTTACAGGGAATCACAAGGAAAAGATGAGGGGGGATGGATAGAAGTTAATCCTGGGGAGATTATGTTTTGACACAAGAGGAAAATTTTTCACACTGAGAACAATCAACCATTGAAATAATTCCCCAGGGAAGTAAGTGGTGGATTCCCCAAGGTTGGACACTTTTAAAGATTTACCTGAAGAGACTGCTGGGCCGCCTTGTCAAGACAATGCTTTTGCCAAGAAAGGTGGGACCAGATGATCCTTGGTATTCCTTCCAACCTGGTATTCCATGATTCTATGAAAATAAGGCTTTGTCCTTGATTTTTCATAGCTGTGGCCCTATTTTTTAAAAGGAAAGCTGGTTACCTTGTTGCTTTTGGGAGGGCTTCCAAGCTGGTATTCCGTGATTCTATGAAAATAAGGCTTTATCCTTGATTTTTCATAGCTGTGGCCCTATTTTTCAAAAGGAAAGCTGGTTACCTTGTTGCTTTTGGAAGGGCTGAGCCCTATGTCCCTCTCCTTCGCTCTCATTTCACACATTTGACTGACTCTAATTTCCTATTCTGTTTTTTCATTCTTACCTTGTGATGTTCTGTAGCTCCACCAGCACAGCGATGCCCTTTTGTTCAAAAGGACAAGTGTTACTTTGCAGTGGTTGTTGTAAAAGCCCATCCAAGCCTGAAGGCAACCCAATAAATGTCCGATTAAGCGTTATACAAAGCACAGCCAAGAGAAAATCTTCCTGTTCTCAGACTTCCACTTGCCCCAGTGACACTTTTTGTGCCTTAATTGAGCCTCCCCTGATGGGGGAGGATTCCCCGAGCCCTTACCCGGGCTCCGCAGACAAACGGGACTCTTCCACGCTTTGCTCTCAGATAGTTGTTTATTAATTCTTATCAGGGGAGCCCAGACAGAGCGACGTGACTCCTCTTAGGAAGCGCATAGAACAAGTCCAATTATCAAGATAACGCTGTTCTTTTATAGGTAAATTAACCAATGAAATCCCGAAACGAAAGATATTTTTACTTTTCTACCAAGTTCAATAAATCGTTCTGTCACATAAAAGGAACTGCGGCATTTTTCACCCAATCCTCTCGACCCACTTTTGCCGCACAAAATGGAGTAAAGAAAGAAGAAAGAAAAAGGCCTAAAACAACAACAATCCTCCATTTTGGAGGTTTTGTTTCTTATCTGTTTTGCTAAATTGACAAACCCAACACCTTTAAGTTTCCACCCTGTGACAATCTTATGTAATGTTCTATCACCTAATTCACACCAGTGTAGATTCTCCTTCCTCCCAGAGGGTAGGTAATTTTCTCCATGGACGAAGGTCAAAGACAGCGTTGTCCAGGGGGGTAAAACCCTTCAAAACAGGCAGAGAAATATTCCCTGCACTTTGGACTCCAACACCCCAGTACCCTTCCCTTCCCATGCAGACACTTGCACTCTTTTTCTCTCTCCCAGGGGATGAAATTCTCCTGGGATGTGGAGGTTTGGCTTTTACTATTCCTGAGGTTGCCTGGCAAGGATGTGGAGGTAAGCTATTTCAGTGTACAGTATAACCACCAAGTTAGGATACACACTTGAGAGACAGAAGATCAAAGTTCACATCTCTGAAAATGTATCAGGATGTGAGCCATTATCCTTGAAAGCTGAGGCAAGTCTTTATGGAAGCAGTGACCTAACTCTACAAAACAGGACATGACTGAATCCCTATCAGCTGGTCTCCTTTCCTCTGCCTGCATTTAGGCATGGAAAATCTAAGAAAGTGTAAAGCGCCAGCTTTTGCATGGTGTTTTCTGTGGGTTATTTTAGGTCACAGAATAATATAATCATAGAATAGGTTTTGATGGGACCTTCAAAGACTATCTAGTTCCAACCCCCCTGCCATGGGACATCTTCTGCTAGACAAAGTTGTTTAAAGTTCCATCCTTTAACACTGTTAAATATCCTTGAACACTGTTGTTAAAGTTCCTGGCCTTGAACACTTCCAGGGATGGGGCATCCAGAGCTTCTCTGCACATCCTGTTCCAGTGCCTCACACCCTCATCGTAAAAAGTGTCTTCCTTATGTCCAGTCTAAACCTGTGCCCCTCCCTAGCCTCATGGCTTTCTCCCAGCCTCCCAGCTGGGCACTGGGGAACCCCGTGGATCACCCTACACTCACCTGGGGCAATTATTACCTGCTGTAATTATCTTCACCTTCCCCTCCTTTTCCTCCCCTGTACCTGTGCATTTGCAGGATCCAGGCTTGTCCTCCTGATTTCCAGTGGCCAGGCAGCCCAGGGAAGCTGAGCTCCCGTGGCTGGGCAGAGGCAGGGAGCAAGGCATGGAGAGGAGGGGTCATTTTAAAGAGCACCCGAGCACAGGCTCCGGTCTCTTTTGCTCACTGTGACGGCGAAGTGCCTCACTGAAAACCAGTCAGCTGGGACTTACCAAGTGGCCTCTGATCTTTCTTACTCTTTTTTTCCCCACAATTCCTCTCTTTTTGTGTCCGCATTTTCCAAGGAAGAGGCATTTTCACGGACAGCTCTGGGACTGTATCTTTCTGAGGAGGGTAAGAGGTTTTTAACTCCTCGCTTTGACAGTTTTCAGAAGGTGGCATTTTAAAGTGGGGGGGAGGCTGGTTGGTTGAATGCATTGTTTGGGGACCCCAAGTGTCCTTTGGCATGACTGGTACTTAAGCTAAAATAAATTACAGAAGACCAAATCACCCAGGATTTTCAAAGTTCAGTAACTTGGTTTTATTATAGGATTGTTTGATTTGTTTCACTGGGTTTACATGTCCTGTCACTTACAGTGCTTGTACACTAAGCTAGCTTGTGAAATTTCTGCTGATGAAAAAGTGTTTCTCAGGAAAAAACATCGGATAGTGAGAATTTTTGAACAGAGAGCTTGACGTGTCGCATTTAAATGAGCTCTGCAATGATGCAATGAGGCAATAAACATGAAGTGCTACATATATTAGAAATTTTAAGTTACAAGTCTCTAAAAATACTTAGAACAACAGATACGGCTGCCAAAAGAATATGCGCTCGCCAACTTTAAAATTATGACTATTAATATGCAAAGCTATAACTATATGTGTATAACAGACAAAGATATCCAAAAGTTTTGTTTCACTTTTTTTCCATGCCAACAAATACATGCAACACTTGCAACATCATAAGTTTTTTGCAACAAAAGTTGTGTTAAACAGCCAAGTATACTAAAACACCAGCTCTGCCTTCAAGTGAACCTGTCTTAAAATGGCAAGCTGCTGGGAGGTTGCTATTCTGGGAGGTGACTCTGATAGGTCTCAACAGATGCAGCTCCTGGAATGCAGCCGGAGCGGGGGAGCCGGGCAGCAGCTGACCCCTGCGCTGGCACACTGGCATATCAGGGATCACAGCTCACGTCAGCGCGGGCTGACACTGACACTTGGGGCACACATGGCCCTCTCCCTCGCCTGCTCTGCACATGGTCGTCACCCAGCAGCAGCAGCAAAAAACTGCTGGTGCTCACAGGCACCAACCATTCCTTTCTATAATTAAATTACCATTTTGTTACATGCTGTGTGCTTAAGGAATAAATGATGTGCTAAGATTCTAGATTGAACTATTACTGAAGTCTTTTTATTAAGTTATCTACAATAAACCAGTCATTTAATTTATCATTAATTAGCATTTTTTCATGTTCAGGTTTTTATGACTGCAAGGATCACAAAGAAAATTAGCATGTGTAAATTGTTTTAAAATCAATGGATATACTGGAGATAAATACTATGTTTGAATCTATTTGAATGCTGATCTCCACAATTCTGTTTAAATTGTGTTATTGAAGATCAGTGCTTTCCTTCCATTATATCTGCACATACATATTTTTGTTTGAAGTAACTCATTTGTTACTAGGGGCTGTCTCACATCGCATTTGACAAAAATGTGGCTCTTCATTTCATTGAGAGCTTGCCTGGAGCTGATACATATAATTTAAATATGTGTTCTAACATAACTGTATGGGACTGGTTCTTATCTTCACATATGCAGAACTTGTTTTAAATAACACATCCTGATAGTTTTCATGACATTTTTTCAAATAGAAGTTAGACATCTTCTCCCTAAATCTTCACAGAATCCTAAAAGTAAGATTATAGATTTCAAATTACTGATACTGAAAAGCAATCAAAGTATGCTATGAGCAGAAAATATTTGCGCATCTGACATGGGAAATAGAACACTATCAGTCTATAAAATCAAAAGTTACAAAAACCTGGAAGCAGTTTGGAGCAGAACCTAAATCTGAAATCCTTATGACATCATATTAAAACCCTCTTCCTCTTTATGTCTCGTCTTGCTTTTGTTTCTTTAAGAATTTTTCCCAGTCTTAATATTTCCTGGTCAAGTTCTGAATTCACCTATAAGTCTGTACCAGCCCTGGAGTAAGGATGAACTAAGTTGGGGGCCCATATTTTTCCTATATTACAGGCTAATGAATTCAGGTCTAGAACCTGTCTGATTTAAATAAATATATACAAAATTTTACACTCTGGCAAACCCATTTAGAGAATTTAATTTTCTAAATGTGGTGATAATAGGTGAATGTTCATTTATGACCTTGTTATTTAAAACAAAAAGGAATTACTGAATTACTTGTGGGTGCATTCTTCACAATTGGAGTATTGATTGTTATTAATAAGTAGCCATGCTACAACCTAGAATTTAGGAAGACAGATTATCCTGTATGTTTGATTTTGTGGCATTATATGTATTGACAAAGGTTAGATTTGTTGCATAATCACATAGCTATTAAATTTCACAACTGTGGTGTTTAATTTTATTTTTAGCAAGTTCTTGGCTGTAATACTTCATTGCAGTCATGGCCCCTAAGAAGAAGAATGTGAAAAAGAACAAAGCAGATATCAACGAAACAACTATCGTTGTGGAAGATGGCCCCCTCAGTAAACTAAATGGCTTGAATGGACTCTTGGAAGGAGGAAATGGTTTCAGCTGCATCTCATCTGAGGTTTCCGACCCCTCATACTGCCCGAACCTCTTGGAAGGTCTAAGCAAAATGAGACAAGAAAATTTCCTTTGTGACTTGACTATCAGTACCAAAACCAAATCCTTCAGTGTTCATAAGGTAGTGATGGCTTCAAGCAGTGAGTACTTTCACAACATCTTAAAGAAAGACCCATCCACTCAAAGAGTGGACCTCAATGATGTGTCCCCATTGGGTCTAGCTACTGTTATCACCTATGCTTACACTGGAAAACTTACTCTCTCACTTTACACAATAGGTAGTATCATTTCCACAGCAATTTATCTGCAGATTCACACCCTTACAAAGATGTGCTGTGATTTTCTAGTCCAAGAAATCAGTGTTGAGAACTGTATGTACATTGCCAATATTGCAGAAACATATGGACTAAAAACAACCAAGGAAGCAGCACACAAATTTATTAAAGACAACTTCATTGAATTTTCAGAAACGGATCAGTTCCTAAAACTTACTTTTGATCAGATTAATGAACTTCTTGCAGATGATGACTTGCAGTTGCCTTCTGAAATTGTGGCATTCCAGATTGCAATAAAATGGCTGGAATTTGACCAAAAAAGAGTAAAGTTTGCTGCCAATCTCTTAAGTAACATCCGTTTTGGTACCATCTCAGCCCAAGACCTCGTCAATTACGTTCAGACTGTGCCAAGAATGATGCAAGATGCAGACTGCCATAAGCTCCTAGTGGATGCCATGAACTATCACTTGCTTCCCTATCACCAGAATACACTTCAGTCCAGAAGAACAAGGATCCGTGGAGGTTTCAGAGTCTTAGTTACTGTTGGGGGACGCCCTGCTTTAACAGAAAAGTCTCTTAGCAGAGACATCTTATACAGAGATCCTGAAAATGGATGGAAGAAGCTAAGTGAAATGCCTGCTAAAAGTTTTAATCAGTGTGTCACAGTGATGGATGGATTTCTCTATGTGGCTGGTGGGGAAGACCAGAATGATGCCAGGAACCAAGCCAAGCATGCAGTCAGCAATTTCTGCAGGTAACTGGCTATTTCTTTAAAAGGGATAGAGGTATCTATTCCACAGAAGGCAGGTAGATAGACTAAGCTGGTTTGTCATGCAACATGGACCACTTGGATAAAGAGAAAGGGGACAATGTGGGGGAGGTGCAGATGCTATCCCATATTAAACTTTGAATGAGCAGAAATATGCAACTGGAGTTCTCCAAAAAACTTCACCATGGTTACACATGCACACTGAGAAGTGAGGAAAAACTGAGAAAACTTATTCCAAGTGGAAGAAATAGATAGGAACATAAATAAGAAGTCATGGGATGTTCTAAGGAGACTTCTCAAATTTTTGAAAGCTTTTGATGCCTCACAGAAAGTTCAGAAAAACACCTTTTAGGTATTATAGACTTCACTTTCTATGCACCATTCATCATATTTTCAACAGCTTTTATATTGCATTTCATATCCTTTATTTTTTTATTATTATTATCTAGAGTTCAGAAACAATGGTACCATTGCTTGAAGGCTGTCTTTTACAGTGTACCCCAAATAATACTTTGCTTCTGAAATACTGCAGTCACTATCTATAGTCATCCGAGACTGCACTGGTGATAGCATGGTCAGAAGAGTGTATACACTAACATGCAATGTCACAGGGGTGGTACTAGTTTTTAAACAGTTCAGCCTGAAAGCTGGCAGCGCATAGTAGCTTGAAGCAAGGGCTCGGGGTGAGAAAACTTTATCTACCTTTTATTTGCTAACAGACTATGGACATGCAATGGCATTACACAGCCACAGTCCTACCAGTGCTTCCTTTTCTGCTCCCAGAAGGAACAGTCAGCTTCTCCTGAGCACCTCAACCAGTACACGAAGTTAATGAATGAAGAACATTCTCTAGACCAATTTTATTGTGAAACGTACTTTGTCAGAAAAATATCTCACATAAAAGAGGTTATGCTGTTGCTTTCTTGACCTTCTGCCTTTAAGCTATGCCTCACATTGTCACAAGGAGCTGTGTGCTCATTGCACACCTTGGTAGCGGGGAGGAGATGGGGGAATCCTCGTTGTGCCCTTAACTGTGAGCATGTCAAGTCACATCAGTATGTCTGTGGACTTGAAGATGACAATGCTGAATGACATATAACAATTAGTATTTACATTCCCATAGTCTTTTTCTCATGTGATTCTCCGGTCCCCTTAGCGTGCAACAGAAATGTGTGGATCTACTAATGTACCTCACTCAGCATCTTCAGGAGTCATGATTTGTCATTTCCTATTTCAAAGTTGCTCATTTAAATGTCAAGGACAAAGAATGTTATTTCAGATAGAAATGGTGTTAGAAAGCACAGATGCTCTTTCCACATAAAACTTACTCCATGTGGGTGGCAGGGAAAGCATATTCACTATTTAGAAAGCACTAAGAGGATGCAAGTATAAATCACCACCTGAAGTTTTTAAAAACTCTATGAGTAAATTTAGACATCTTTGCTGTGGGTGTAAATTGCAAAGAAACTTCTAAAATTTCTACTGTATCTTGAAAGTATCTCTTCCCAGTATTCTAATGAGATTATTGTACAAAATCAAATTACAGAAGAGTCAGATTTACTTCATTAAAATAATACCAGGTTTGAATGATACAAACATATTTTTTCTCCAATCAAAACCTAAATTTATTTAGAAATTTAATCAGCAATACCAGTTTCGTTATGCTGACTTTTAATAGGATAAATAACTAACTAAAGTTTTAGCAACTTGGCTCTTGCAGCAGTGGCATAGGAGTCCTGCATAATTTAGCAGAGCAGTATATGAGACTGTTACCTTCTTTTTCTTAACCTTTCAGATATGACCCTCGTTTCAACAGCTGGATTCACTTGGCAAACATGAATCAGCGGCGCACCCACTTCAGCCTGAATGTGTTCAATGGCCTCCTCTTCGCAGTGGGTGGCCGCAACTCCGAGGGCTGCCTCTCCTCTGTCGAGTGCTACGTGCCTGCAACTAATCAGTGGCAGATGAAGGCCCCGCTGGAGGTGCCCCGGTGCTGCCATGCCAGTGCAGTGGTGGATGGCCAGATCCTGGTCACAGGAGGTTACATCAATAACGCTTACTCTCGCTCGGTGTGCATGTACGACCCCAGCAAAGATAGCTGGCAGGATAAGGCCAGCCTCAGCACCCCAAGGGGCTGGCACTGCGCAGTGTCCCTTCTGGAGAGGGTCTACGTCATGGGTGGGTCTCAGCTGGGGGGGCGAGCTGAAAGGGTCGATGTTCTCCCTGTGGAGCGTTACAGCCCGTACACGGGGCAATGGAATTACGTGGCGCCACTTCAAACCGGAGTTAGCACGGCTGGCGCCTCCACCCTTAATGGGAAAATTTACTTAGTGGGTGGCTGGAATGAAATAGAGAAAAAGTACAAGAAATGCATTCAGTGCTATAACCCAGATCTCAATGAATGGACAGAGGAAGATGAGCTGCCTGAGGCCACTGTGGGCGTATCCTGCTGTACTATATCCATGCCCAACACCAAGACAAGGGAGTCCAGGGCCAGCTCAGTCTCTTCTGTCCCAGTCAGTATCTAGACAGGTCTAACCAGCAATAAGTAAAACTGTTTACCAGCACAGCAGTGTAATTAACCCTTTAAGTAGAATTTTTGTGCTTCTGTGGAAAAAAAAATCATTGGCTTTGCAAATGTTTTAACAGTGCAAACTGGCCAGTTTTCATGAACTTTAGTACAGGTGGCATGAAACAGCACATTAGGGATACGATCAGTTTTCTTAGCAGGAACAGAGAGTTAACCCGTAATCACAGAATTTCATTCTCTTCCTGACTTTGCCACTTTTTCCTGACTATCTGTGGCAAATAATTTCATTTCATTTCTTTATGCCTTGGTTTCCTTACCTGTAAAATTGAGATAAACTTGCTTCAGGAGATTGTTATGAGGCTTTTTAATACTAAGTTTTAAACACTTTCAGAACCCCATATGAAAGTCAAACATGACTAGTAATAAATCTCAATATAGATCAGAAATGTTCCATGTCATCATAAAATTGATCAGTTTTGTTCTTTTCTAAGCATTTTCTATTTTCACAAACAGAAGGGGGAAAAAGAAGTCAAGCCGAAAATATTGCATATAGTATATGCATACTTTCCTTTTGGGGCAGGGGTATTCACAAAAAATTCTCGAAGCATTTTCTCCTTCAGAAGGTAGAAAAAGATCCTCATCTTCTGCGATGAAACCCGTTAATTCCTGTATCAAATGCTGTGACATGTCTTTCAAGATCTGAATCCACAAAATACTTTAGCTCCTGTAGGCACTATGGGCCAGCCCCAAGGGCTACCTTGGGTGCTGGATGGCTCTCCTGACCTTCATGTACACTGAGGAGCATCACCTCATCCTCCTCCTCACGCCAGGGAGACACCCCTCTCATTCCAGGTGGAAAATCCTGGAAGCTGAGTTCATGCCAGGAGACACCAAGGGTTAATGGCATCTGAACATGGGGAAGATGCACAGAGCAAACTCCCTTGCATTACTCCAGCGAGTAACCAGTGGAGTGAGGAACAAAGATGAAATAAAGACTTCAGGATCTGCCCTTTAGAATTTGTGTGGAAAACAGGGAATCATGGGAAAACTCCCTTCATAGAAACAAAGAGATAACACCTTTCTTGTCAGGTGTAGGCACAACACCCAGAGTAACCTTCTCCTGGGCATACCATTATGCATCTCCTTCTGAAGCCTTCATTACAGCCCTTTTTATGGAGATTTCATTCACATTATTCCAAAGGCTAGACTAATGCTCTTTGTGTTGAAGTTTTCCCAGTGAATAGAGTGGAGTCTTCATTCAACTTAGTTTACCTTCCAAGAACTTTTCTTCCTGATTTCAGCATGAAGTGGGGGAATTAAGCATGAAACCTAATCCTGTTCCCATAGCCAAAGGGATATGCAGCCCATCATGTTCCCTGAGGATTTGATACCAAAGGACTGCTGTCAGCACAAAATGTCTACATCCTTCTTTTGGGAAGAAAAGAGGGAATAAAAGGAATTAAAATGATTTAATATAACCAAAAGGGCAGCAGTTCACTCACCTTAACTAATTCACAGAGGCTTCACATTCAGTTTCCTCAGACTATCATTGACACCTCCAGGCTTCAGTGCCAATGAGAAGCCATGCTCTTAGCAATGTTTATGAGGCAGACAAATTTTTATCTCATTTGCAAAAAGGGAACACTATAAAATTGTCTGTCAGTGCAGATGTTGCCGAGGCAAGCATTTTCAAGACCCAAGCTCTTTGTAGCTTTGTTAAAGCTGTATATTGAGGATCAGGATGAGCGTGACATGGTATTAGAGATGAAGTAATTCACTCTGTCGGTTGGGATTAAACTCCATGGTACTCAGTCCTGTTTTCCAGTTCTAACTTTGGGCTCATGTTTGCATCCTGACTGCACAATTTTAAATTTCAAATTGTATTTTTGAGTGCTTGCATGTTATTAGAATACACTGCCTTGCAATGACTTGTGGTCAGAGTAGCACTGTCATATAATTTTGATTCATTTAATTGGCATATAGTTGTCCTCTACCCCATATAATTCAAATTAATAACAAATGTGGAACAGAGTAACAGAGTGAGATTACTTTAAGTATGAAAATTCTGTTCTTGCCCATTCCAGTCACCAAAAGCTTTTCCTGAAGGAGAGAAAAATTTCTCTTTTCCCAAGTCATGACCATATGTTCCATATGAATGCATTTAGGAAGCTCTTTAGAAATAACCATCTGTTCCAATATTTTTTTGTAAATTTTTTATCCATCCAATACAGTGAAGACACCTGTACACATTCAATTATAACAGCATACATGGTGTAGTTATTTAGTTTTTATAAGGTATCCATAATGTTGTATTTACTAATTGAAAAAACAACTCTTATGGCCTCAAACAGACATTGGATGGAATTGTCACATGCAAGTGTCTCTTTTTCCCTTTAGGAATTCAGTTCCAAAATACTATGAATAGTCAGACATTGCTGCATGCTTTCCTGTTTGTGAGCCAGCACTTCATATGCATCAACAACCATCTCGTTTTTGAGTATTAAATTATTTATGAATGATGGGCTAAGTGCAATGAAACTTCTTACTACTTAAAGGGTTAAAAACTTTGGGGGCCAAATCCTTTTCATCTTACTCACATAAAAGGTTCCATTGACTTCAATGGGACTACTGAATAAGATGTACAGGATTTTGAACTCTTGGCCAAATTCTGGCAGAACAGTAGATAAAACTGTCATAGCCAGAAGGAAGACTGCTCCTCTGCCTCCAGTGCCCTTGGCCATGACAAATCCATGAAGACATGTCCTAGGACAGGAGCCGAATACCGCTGGCCATGTGTTCCTTCTGTAGCACAAGTTAGGTACATACTTCAGGCCAAAAATCTTAGGTAGATTAACAGATGGTATTGTTAACAATATAACACTTCAGGGTGGCTTTACATTTTTTTCTCTAAACATCCGTTTAGGCTTCATGACGCTTTACCGCACCTTAATTATGTCTCCCCGGATGGGGGAGAGTTTCCAGAGCCCTTGCCTGGGCTCTGCAGACGAACGGGACTTTTCCACGCTTCTTACTTTCAGACAGTTGTTTATTAAGTCTTATCAAAGGAGCTCAGCCAGAGACATGACTCCCCATACAGAATGCGAAGGAAAAGCCGAGTTATCAAGATAACACCGTTCTTTTAAAGGTAAACTACTCAATGAAAGCCCGAAACGAAAGATGTTTTTACTTTTCCACCAATGTTCAATAAATCTTTCTGTCACATGAAAGGAACTGCGGAATTTTTCACCCAATCCTCTCAATCCACTTTTGCCTCAAATATGGAATAAAGAAAGAAAGAAAGAAAGAAGGCCTAAAGAACAACAACAATCCTCCATCTTGGAGTTTTTGCTTCTTATCTATTTACTATATTAACAAACCCAACACCTCTAAATTCTCACCCTGTGACAATCTTACATAATGTTCTATCACCTAGTTCACACCAGTGTAGATTCTGCTTCTTCCCAGAGGGTAGGTAATTTTCTCCATGGACAAAGGTCAAAGACAGGGTTGTCCAGGGGGGTAGAACCCCCCAAAACAGGCAGAGAAATATTCCCTGCACTTTGGACTCCAACAGCTTCAACTGCACATTGAGCCAGGATTTGGCCCTTAATATGTGACACTCTTAGCTGGACTTAATATTATGTTGAATCATACTATGTACTGAGCTATTTGTGACATTTTTATGTATGACCTTCTGTTGTTAGAACTGTGAAAATTATTTGTATGTTCTGTTTTATGGGATGGTGTTCTTTCATTGTCCAGTACCATATTTTCGATCTCTAGATGTTTAATAACGACATCTCGGTTGAAATTGAAATATTGTGTATACCAAAAAGAAGTTTTAAAGTACAAAGAAGTACTGTATACAGTAATATTAAGTAGAGCAGAGGGCTTCCAACTGTATGAGATGCAGATTGTTAAAGCACTACAGGGATCTTCTTTAATGCTATACTAGTAGTAGGGAAAAAAAACAAACAAAACAAATTAATATAAGCTGTTATCCTCAAAATTCTGTATAAAATGCCCATGCATTTTATAGTCAACACCTGTGCTTCAAATTCAGATCTGAAAAATAAGCTTTCTTCAGTCTGTGAGTGAAGCAGTTTGCTAGGGTTTGTTTTCTTGTTTATTCCTGACTGTTTAGGTGCATGGGAGAGTGTGTTAGAGATTGTGAGGCAGGAACTTACTGTTGGAAAGTTGTGCTGAAAGGAAGATGTTGTGTTTAGTCCTTAATCAAGATGAGATCATGATAATTTAATCTTTTCTTGAAGTTAACCTGCAAGATCATCTGTGGATCAAGAGTCCAGTAAACTCGAATCCCTCAAAGAGGGAAGCAGGCAAAATTAGCATCAACCAAGCCCAATGAGGTGTTGAAAAGTGCTTTGTGTTGAGTTTTTTAAATGGCAGTTCTTGCAGGAAAAAGGATGCAATGAATGAAATTACTGAGTAAGAACATGTATATTATCCTGAAACCTAGATTAGTTTATCTCACAGTTTTAACTCTTAAACCATAGTGGGTTTAGAAGCAGTTTTTCCTCAGTAGCAGCTGGGCTTGGCAATTCTAGTTGCAAACCCAGCAGTCACACAAATAGTTGTATGAGCTTGCATACCTTCTTGAACTCATTGGGACTTCTGCTACAGAAGTTATTCTCAAGGATTTATATTTGGAAAAATAAAATATAAGAACTAAATCCATGAGTAGACAAACATCAATGTCTAATTATAGCCAACATGAAGGTATTAGACTGATCCTCAACATCACCATTTACTTACCATACCAGCACAGGGCATTTTTTGAGACTCAATTACCCCTTAAGGATAGTATTTCCTTGGAATGGCTGCTCAATGAAATCCTATATATACTCCAAAGGTTTTTGTGCAACATACAGGATGGGAGGTGCTCCAGTACGCAGAGACACCAAAATGGAGACACTTAGAACCATCAGCAAACTAAGATTTTGTTCCCAGTCCTCAAGGATGTTTGAGAAAAATGTACTGGAAAGAAGCACCTACTTCAACACATACCTTTCCATAAGCAGCTTTCCTTATGTTCCGTAACTGAGATTTTCATCACCTTTCTGATGAAAAGCAAAGCTCAATTTTCAATTGTCTGTAACTTCAATTCTCAGTTGAACTGAATTTTCAGTCCATTTTAACCTGTTTATCCAAGCTGGGAGATCTTTTTCAAAGTCCAAATTCACCTGCTCAGAGAATGCAATTGAAGCAAATAGTCCTACTATAGGTCCTTGACCTTTTTACAATGAATCTTCTCATCTTTTTTGTCAAAGATCTGCTTTGTATAAGTAATCAAAAACATTGTAATGCACAGATTTATACTTTGACTTCTCCTTGAGAGCAAGGTCTCTTGTCTCTTTTAGTTTCTCTTTTCTTATCCATAACTGAGTGACTATCAGAGCACCAAAGAAGGTACACAGATGTGAACAGTATATAAATGCTCAACTGTGAATCTGTAAAAATCTCATTGCTGCCAGCCACAATGAAGAAAAGGACACATTCTGAAATGCCTGCTGGATAAAAAAGAGTGAAACATCACAGAATCACAGAATATTTTGTGTTGGAAGGGATCCACAAGGATCACAGAGTCCAACTTTTAAGTCAATGGCCTGTATGGGGATCAAACCCACAACCTTGTTAATAAATGAGTTGCTGGTGCTGATTTGCAAGTGTGACCCTGCTCAGAGCTCTGTTCCCAGAAGTTCCCTAAAGAATAAAGGAAAATACATGCAATTCTATACAGCTGGTGTGAGAGATTTGGTAAATACCAGATAAGTTTTGCCGTGCAAAAGACATACTTGTCTCAATGAAAATTTTCAGTAACAATATAAACAATTAATAAACTTATGAGGAATAGGCAATTTCTGTTAGTAAGAATGGGAACACACACATTTAGATACACTGTGAAAGGAAGATGTTGTTACTCTAGTTGCAGTCTTAGCAGTTTCTTTATTGACAAGAAAAGTTAAAAATATAACTTATTTGTATAAAGAATTTTCCTGGCTTATAAGTGTTAGATTGCTCATACAGAAGGGTTTTCTAAGTGTACACTTTAAAGATGGACTGTGATAACACAAGGGAACATATTACAACAGAAAAAAATCTGTAAGTGTAATGTGAGAATGTTACTACTTAAAAATTGAAATTTGTAGTGCAGTTGTCATTAAGAGGAAAACAGCATGTTGGTATTTTTCATTGTGTGCTTTAAATAAAACTGTTGACACATGGCACAAACAAATTATTCTAATTGTAAAATCAGTTGGACACTGTGAGACTGTCTTTGTGATGAACACCTGGTTGCAGTTGAAATATGCTTTGTTTTCTGAGCCCCAGGCTGATCCTTCCTTTCATATCAGCCAACTGGAATGTTTGTTACACCCAGGCTGTCAAACCACTTTCACAATAAGCTGCACAATGTGACACTGGAGCCACTTTTATCTTTTCCATTTTATTACAAGGACAACAACTTGCTTTTTAACAATGAATTTCACAGTCTTTTGTTGTGATCAAAATGCCTAACAAGAAGTGATGATAAATCAGATGTCTGATTAGCAACTGAACATGTTTTCATTTGGATTGTATGGGTAACAGTACCAAAAATAAAAACATCTAAATTTCAAGGAAAAAATTATTCCGTATTCTGAAGAGAAATTAAGTTGTGCCACAGATGAGAGGGTTTGAGATGCCAAAAATTGTTCCCTGTGTTTTGACACCAAGGACTTGGTTCAAAGTGTGATTCTATAGGTCACAACCTGAAGGGTTACGTGGCCTGCAGCTGTGCAGAGATCATGACTGTGGCTTCCTAAGATTCCATAATACACAAGGACACAGAGGCTTTATCCTCTAAAATGTTCTACTTTATTACAGATTACCACAAAAATCGCTGCTAGCAAGGATTCCGACAGCTATTACAGCTAATACGAAGATTAATAAAGTGAATATGAATGAATATATGTCAAGCTATTACAATTATTATCAGCAATCAATCATACAGTATCAGTCAACAGTATGGTGTCAATCAATACCAGCATCAAGCAGTATGGTAGTACACCCGATGACAGCAACAACCAGGTAGGTATGTACTATTAAAATTACTGCAGCTGACCAGTGAAACAAACTGATCTACAATAATATAACAGCAAATATGCTTAATATATATAACATTTACAGTCAGCAAATTAGCCAGACTTTTAAAGAAGCCAAGCCATTCCAAAAGGGAGGAACAAACTGGTGCTGGAGGGACACCCAACCATCCCCAAAAGAAGGGAAGAAAAGAAAGACCCAAGAAGTAAGAAAACAGACAGTTTCCCTTCAAAACAGATCCCTGACAGAGAGTCTTGAGTCAGCCAGCATTCCCACTGAGTCCAAGAGAATGGACAGTTCATGTGGGATTCAGCTGGGAAGTTCTCAGAGGGAGACAATTTTAGTCCATTTTATAACAGAGAGACATAAGTGTGTGTAGGAGATTCTACTTTGAGCAGTTAATAGATGATGTTAATTTCTATTTCTCACCTCCAACAGGCAATAGATGATTCTGTTTTCTCATTTTTTACAGCAATTTTATATTTCCATGTTGTTTTCCATTTTCTCAGACAGTAAATTGTCATTACAGTCTCTTGGGTTTGTGCTTATTCCTGGTTCCTTGGGATGTCTCTGGTTTCTGGGTCCCCGGCTGCACTTTTCAAGGATGCTTGTGGTTCCCAGGCCTAGTCTTCAGCCTTGCAGTCCCAGGCTGGCAGACCTTTCTCTCTCATGATTTTCAACCAATAATTTCTTCTGTACAGCAATTTCCCTCTTCTAACCAGGTTGCTCACAGCTGGGTGAGCCAAGGCAGCCAGGTGAGCCTACTGGCTCTGAGCCAGGACCCATGCAAATCTGGAGCAGCAGCTGGGCTCCTTAGGGCACCTGAAAAGCCACTGCATGCCTGTGGGTGTGCTTACCTGCACATCAAGTCTGGGGATCAGGGCTCAGTTGTCTAAATGTCCCTTGTGCAGATGGCTCAGGTGCTGCAGAGCATTTCAAATGGCACTGGGTGTCCAGCTATGGGCGCTAAGTCAAGCCGGGAGAAGGGGATGTATTTGCCCCTCTGGTCTCCACACTGCAGTCCAGAAGTGAACAGCTGACCTGTGTGTATGCTGGCATGTCCACTAGTCCTGGCTGCCTTGGGTAGTGGTGATGATTATGAGACAACAAAAGGGACGATTTTGCTTCAAAATTCAGGAATGGTTTTGTGGAGTCAAGCCAGAGTCTGTATCGTAAAAGCTGCTAGAAAGACCGAAGTTACAATTAAACTATGGGAAAATATTGTAAGCAAGTCTTGAAAAATGCATTATTTGCCAGCACTACTAAGGTAAACATGGATTAAAGTAGAAACTATCTGGATCCTTTATTTCTTATAATATTTGCCTTGTTTGTTAAGAGTTTGGGAAAACTTATTTTTCTGTATTGCAGCTATATTTCAGAGCTTATCATGTCATCATTTTCCTTCAAAAACAGCTAAATAATATGAGTGAAATATTTAGTTAGCAAAAGCTGGTTTTCTGTAAATTATCCATAGTTTAGCTCTAGGTCTTGCATAGATTTATGGTGTCCATTATAGCAACTTAAACACAGTATGTAGAGGCCTATAAATTGGTACCCTGCTTCTTTCGTGGAATGCTTATAAGATAAATGTTACCCCAGCCTATGGCACCATACTCTTTTTTCATTTGAAGGACACCATGTATTCTGTAAGTAAAATTCCTGTGTAGCACAGGAAGTTCCACCTGAACATGACGAAGAACTTTACCATGCAGGTGACCGCGCGCTGGAACAGGGTTGCCCAAAGCAGTTGTAGAGTATCCCTCACTCGAGATACTCAAGAATCATCTGGACACAATCCTGTACCACGTACTTTAGGATGATTCTGCTTAGGCAGGAGGCTGGACAAGATGACCCTCTGTGGTCCCTTCCAACCTGACACATCCTGTGACTCTGTGATTCTGTAGTGATGTGAGAATAGCTGAGTAGGGTCAGAAGTCTGCTGAATTTAATTAGAAGCAGCCGAATCGAACAGACTGCTTTTGTTTTGTGTTAAATTTGTGTATGAGATTATCCTGAGCCAAACAGTAGATTTGTTGAAGTTATTTCTCTAAAGGAAGAGAATAAATTCAGATTAAAGTTCTTTCAGTCTGCAACTTGTGTTCTTTTCAGTGAAAGCAGCCTCAGAACAAATCGCAACTTCTCATTCTGTGTTCGGTAATGCCACCGTTTAACTACGGTGCAAATGGTTATGCAGGGAATATCTTTGATAAGACTGCTCTCCGAATTGTTACTCAGATAACCAGGAATGCCATGTTGCTTTACTGAAGTAGCAAAGCTTGTCTTTCTCAGCCTGACTTAGTGTCAGCGGGGTGCTTCTATTTCCTGCCTTTAGTCAAGGGCACAAGACTTGCCCAATTAATTTAGTTTCAGTCTTCAATTCGGCACCTGATGCTCGCGCATCCCAAAGGAGCGTCACTCTACGCGGGATCTCTAAAGGGTTTTGCTCTCCTGAATTGTTCCGGGAAGGAGACACTGGAGGGCACCAGAGGCCGGGGATGGCGCCGGGCTCCCCGCTGGCGAGAAGCAGGGACAGCCGGGGACGGGCCGTGCGGCAGAGCCGGCGCGGCCGCGTCCATGCCCCTGGGCATGGGGCCGTGCTGCGGCCGCGGGGACAAGGGTGTCCCAGTGGGAAGCTGACGGCAGGACCGGGGGAATGGCAGAGGTGCTTGTTTCCTGCAGCAGTGCTGGTGGCTCCAGGGAAGAGGGAGAAAGAGGGGAAGAACATTCAAGGCAAGAGTTACATCATGTAAAAATGTGTGTTTCAGCAGTGGTCTGCCCACTTTCTCTTCCCTCGTGTCCATCTATTGTCCGTAAACATCCTGGGAGAAAAGATTCGTACCTCTGGATGATCTGAACAGGCTAATGCCATGATCCTAAAAAAGCAGAGTGCAATTCAACAAGGATGAGCTGAAAAAATTCCCACTTGCTAAAATCGAAGTGCACAACGGTGCATGAGGTTTGACAGCATTAGCATCAGGGAAACGTTTCTCAGATTCAGGATTAATTTCTGGTCACCACAAGAGAGTGCCATCCCTGCTTTCACAAGGAAAAGGACATAGTCTTGACTGGGGAGGACATATATCTGTAATGTTTTTGGCTCACACCAGGGACTTGGTTTTTATGTTGCAGCTATGTGGTCTCACCACCAACCTATTTGAAAGTTTTTCAGTCTCCTCTGTCAGAGCTGTTCCAGTTTGAATATATAACTTAATATTTACTACCCTTGCAGAGTAGGGAATACATTTCTTTTCAGCTTCCCAAGCCAGTCTGCTAAATGCTGATGGCTCAGCTCAGGACAAGTTCTTGCAAGAACATATTTTGCTTTCATCCCAGTGCAGTATGAACACATTTTTTAAATTACTGACATTTAGCAGATGGGAAAAACAGTTATTTCCTATGTTGCTGCGAGAATGGTGCAGCCAACAGATTCCTGGCCCAGCTGCTGCTCTAAAGCTGTTACGCTGGTCACTGCATACACTTGAGAGTTCAGCCAGTGAATTATGGTTTGCTATAATATTTTGCTTTCCATTAGATCACACTCAGTGGAACAACAGCAAATGCACTGAAGCAGCCAAAATGGCTGTCAGTGACATTTCAGAGTCCCTTTGCTTCATTGCTGGTGTCAAACAAGTTCTGGCAAAAGGACACCTTGGCCACATTGTCAGAAGTAACAGATCAACTCTTCTGAAGGAGGAACGGATGTGGCAGGCCAGGTGAACTGCAAAGCACTTAGACTGCAAAGGAATCTTAACAAAGCTGAAAAAATGAAAGTGAAGATCATAAATCATGTATTAAAACTCAATGCACAGCTCTCTTAAGGTGTTATGTGAGTAATAACACGCTAAGCTGTTAGCAGCAGCTTGAATTCTTCTCTATCACACAGCCTCCTTTGAAACAATAGATACACCTGTCTCCTGGACTGAAATTGTTGCAGGGAGTTGTAGACGCTGAAAAGCTTTAGCAGAGAAATTTTCCAGCTTTCTGTAGCATTTTGTGAAAGCTCTGTGTTTCTCACAGAAACTATGAAAAACATTGCTACGGGTTCTGCAAACTAACTTTATCTTGCACCTGCTGTTATTCAGCAGCAGGGTTGTTATGGTATACTGAAGAAAATCTTTTCAAATGAATATTTTGTAGCCTCCACCAATCATTCTAGGAGGTGGATGATCAGTGACCAATGACCTTATGCCATGCTGGCGACCCCAGTTATATAAACTGATTTGTAATTAATTAAATAAGTGTTATTGCTCCTGGACTTGGACTTTGTGTCGTTATTCTTCGTGCCATTCATGGTGCAGACAGCGACAGGGAGTCACAGCAAAAAGACTGGTTCATGCAGCAGAAGCAGAGCAGGAGGATGTCAGTTTGGGTCACTACCAGAAGTGGGATCTGTTCATATGAGAAGTAAGTGTTCAAATAATTCCCGTATGATCATATCTCTTTGGAAGGGCAGAGCACTTTAAAAAGGCCAGATCAGTCATGCAAGTCAAGAAGCTGAGGAGTTGCAAGCATTAGCTGCTGTGTAAGCTAAATGCTTTCATATCTGCCACTGCTCCTTTGAAATACTGAGGACAACCCAAGGTCAGGAAGCATAAATTTAGGCATCTATATATGCACTCGATATTAAACCTTCAGTTACAGGCAGTACAGTCAAAGGTACACTATCAGCCAATGCAGGCACACAAATTATTTATTCGGTCACCCACAAGTCCTACCTTACCCTTACCTGTAGGGTAAGCCAAGTTGCCCCTCAGGCTTTACTGACTGTATTGGCTAGAGACAAGAATCACACATAAATGTCCAGCACTGCCTGTACGCTGGGAGGGTGTCCTGTCTGGCATCCTGCCATCCCAAAAGGACATGGGTTTCCCTTATGTTTTAAGTGCCAGGCACATCTCAGACTTCTGAAATTCTTCCAAAGGCACTAACATTTAAGCAACTGAATCAAACCATTGGTCTCCACTGATCCATTTATCTCCATAGCCAAACATAGACAGCAAGCATATTTTTATCTTTACCTACATGTAGGCATGTTAATTTAAGAGCCTCCATCTTGAACTAGTTCCACTCCAGATATTAACTGTTTTTCTCTGCCCTTGAAAATTTTGTTGGCTTGAAGTTTCATTTTGAGGCTGTTGTGTCTTTTAATTTTAGAAGCTCTCATGCTTTGTTTCACTCACCTGAAGTATGTCCATCAACAGTTCACACTCTTAAGCCTTAACAGGCTAGTGCAGAACAAATACATGTGCACACAGGTAGTTCAGTGTTTAGAGACTGCATTCAAACTTTCTTAACTGTGGCTTACTTGTGTTTTGCAAGAAAATCCCTGGAAGGCAGCCCTATGGCCCTCCTTCTGCATACAGGCACAAAAATTGTAGTTATGGGTAGTTATGGGTGACACAGGAATGAATGTGTTTAAGAACATCAGAAAAAAGCAGTAAAATGAGGGCAAAGGAATGGTATTAATAACCAAGGACATGTATGGAAGCAGTCAGACTGGAAAATGCTGAGGGATGAGTTGTTCATTTATACCATGACCAGAAGGCCTCTGCTCCCTCTGCAAGAGGATGGGAACAAGGATGTCACATGGACCATGCTTCCTTCTGCTGTCCCATGAGGAAGATGAAGATACCCAAAAAGAGGCATCGTGGACAACAGACAGCAACCTTGCCAGAGTTTTATGGAGAAGGAAGCTTTTGAGGATGAAATGAGGATCTGGCATTCACTGATCATCATTCAGCATCAAACTCTGGACCAAATTCTGGTCAAGATCAGCTTGGGAGTGATTGTTCTAGTTCGTTTGTTTTGAAGTTTTTTCTCTCAGCCTGCATTCTTTTGTTTTTGCTGGAATGAAACACAAACGAAAACCTGCCTGCCATTCAAACTGCTCTGCTGATGACTCACTGACCCACTCAATGGCTTTAAGCCAGCAACTAGCTCACTTGCTGTCTCATTTGTGCCTTCTGAAAAACGGGGTAATGAGTTACACTTTGCTGATAATGAAAAAGTGAACATGAATGGAATTGTTCCCAGAAAGTAAATTACTAAATAAATATGCATTAAGAAGTGATCCTAAGACAAGAATATGCTTGTGGGAGCAACTGCATTTTCACTGAGGCCAGTCTTGGTAACACCCTGACTTACAAAAGGCTGAGAGTCACCGTGACAAAGCACAAATTGTTGTCACGGTTATTAAGGTGATGGTGACTCTTTTCATTCAACGGTATCACAGGGATCAGCAAATGATTGTGGCACATTCTTCAGTTTTGTTTCCTCCTTTTGTTGTGGCTGCCCCTTCGAGGTGCAGCTCAATCCTGCTTTTTAATCTCCTTCCACAAACAACTGGGTGCCGAGCTTAACCAGGAAACTTTGCAGTGGTGAGCGTGTTTTAGAGACATTGTCATAACAACTTCCAGACCCTTCAGTTTAGAAGGAACACCACTAACATTCACACATTCAGGACAGAACTAGTACAGTAATGCATTCACATTTATTTACTTGCATTACCATAAATTTTATAGATGCAGGTGTGTTGACTAAAGACTTCTATTGTGCTCAACAAAGAAATGCTCTGAACAGAAGCTCTTGGACTGGGAGCCATGAGGTAGAAAGTAAGAGGAAACAGAAACAATCAATCTAAGGCAGCAGTTTTAGTATAGCAACCACTCAACCATCATCAAGAGTTTAGCAGGCCTGAGGACTTTCAGAGAAAATAATTAGGTGGCTATGAGGTGTTTATAATGACTTTTTCAGAGAAGAGAGAGTGCTTCTTGGAAAAAGCATCAAAAGTGCGTGTTTGAAAATTATCAGGTTGGAAATGGAAAATTACTAAGTTGCATCATAAGCTGATCAGAGGTAGGGCTTGACCTCTAAATACTGACAGGGTTATTTTAGATGTTGTTTTATCCGAGCAGTCACAGCACGCAGAGTTGTGGTGAGTTCCTGGGAATAATCATTTAATTCCATGAGCAGTAAGCCTGGTGAAGCCTTGTTTATTTTGAACTCATGTTTTATTTTCTTACTCGCCCAACACAATAACTTCTCCTGACCCTAAAGCTGCTTATGACTTTCTCCTCACTTCTGCTGTACTTCTTCAGCATGTTTCTTCTCATGACCTCTAAATACCACCTAGGTGCAGGGCTCCCTAACAAGGGGCATGTTCTGTCCGGCAGCCTGATACCCACGGTGAGTGGCCCAACCACTGCTGCTGAGCACACACTTCACCTTTGCCTCATTAAACTTCCTTTCTTATGTAGAGATGGTCTTCAGAAGTCGTGTTGAAAATCCCACTATTCTTCATCTCAGATGGTCATCCTAACTAAGCAGAAAAGAGAGAAAGGCACTTTCAGTCCATGATTCATCCCATCCCAAAATAGACATCTAAATCAGGTCACTTGAATCATGGTTAAACATGCCAGCTGGTCTCCACTAACTGTAAGGACAACCAAAGGGATTATCTCAGATGAAAACATTGGTACTACAGAAGTCTAAACTTAGGTGAAGTGAATCCTACTATAATTCTTTTGAGCTCTGTGTCACTTCATGATGTTAAAGAGTGGTGGTTTAAAAGTTTTTAGAGTGGGACAGATGGATGGACACTGATCACTGAGTCTTCCTTCATCTGAATGCTAGGCTGAAAAATCAAAAAAATCTTCTCAATGGGAAGAGAGAGAAAACAAAAATATATTTGTGCATATTTTCACAGAGGAAGATGCTACATTTTCTACCACTTTTTTGAGCTCTCTCCATCTGCTCAACAGCCCCTGTACATGTGTGAGTTGTTAGAGCAAGGCACCTGAATGCTGGTGTCACCACCATCTTCCCACCAGATAAAATCAATGCACACTGACAGCAAGTACCAACAAGTTGCCCTGTTCTACAAAGGTGAAATTAGTTCACTCACCTTTTTGGTTTTTGTAAGCTTTCCTAGGAATTAATGTATATTTTTCTAGTCAGAGATAAAGAAAGAAGGTGATGAAAGAAAGAAGATGAAAGAGAAGTCACACAAGATATATTGGTTCCAACAAGATGAGAATATTTAGTTGTTCTGTATTGCAAAACAGAAAAAACAACCATTAACTAGTAAAGGACCTTGAAACCTTTTCCTGCAATGCCCTCTTCTGAGGACAGCCCAAGTTTCCACATGCCTCTGTTTCTCCAACCCTGGAGCTAGCCTGCAAAATCCCTCCTATGGGCTTGTTTGTAGATGCAGAGGTGCCCCACAACTCTGACTTGGTTTCTCAACACACAAAAAGTCAATTTTATGCAGCTTCATTGTGAAAAGCCACGCTGAACACAAGTTGTACAATAAATGCTCATGACTTACCTTGTGACTGAAATTCTAGGACAGCTGGGCTGGGAGCACCTCCCAGCATCTCCTACACACCATTTCACATACTCATCTTAGGCTGCCACATGCCCATCTCCACAATTTTTGTGGCTGCCTGGGGAATGCTGTCTCACGGCTCCTGCTCATGCTTGTTGCTCCAGCACTTCCATCCTGCTCCTGGCATGCTGTGGTGTGGGGCTTGGCGCTCATGTGTGCACAATCCCAGCACAGGGAAGTAAGGATCACAAAAATTTCACGAAGACTCAGAGAGCTCTGCTGAAGATAGGTGTCATTGTCCCCACGTTAACAGCCACCCCCAGGCTCAGCCATCCCATGTGATCTCACCTTGTGAGGAAGCACTAGCTCCTAGAGACCACCCTGCATCCTCCTCCCTAGTCCCCTGAAAGACAGTTCTCTCCCTCCTCTCCAGCTCTGCCTCCTGTGGGCACACATGTCCACGTGGCTGGATGGAAAACCACATCACAAATCCGAGCCAGATTACAGCTTGTGGTTTTGCTCCCATTGGCTGAGACTTCAACTGGATTCATTCCTCTGTTGTTCAGACCAGGCTTGTGCAAACTCAAGGGAGAGGGTAGGAATGAGCAGGCAAGGGAGGCAGCACTATATCTTCTAGCACCAATTCTGGCAAATGTCAGCTTAAAAATACAATTCCTATCCCTGAACCAACTTCTCAGCGCTAGCAGAGCAATCCGGTCCAGCCTTCTCTCCATGAGTGTGGAGGGCACATGTGCTTCTGCAACTGGGCCACACAAGTCATACAGCCCACAAAGAGCAGCTGTTGTTGGAACTGGAATGCAAACTGAAAGTGCCAGGAGAGGAGGCTCTGAAAGCATTCTTTTCAGAAAGTCACCAGGTTTTTGAAAAACTAAATGAAGCAGGCAGCTGCCTGCATTGCATGGGAGCCTCATGGCAACCCTCAGGGCACAGTATATAGAGCTTTTTGTGTTATTATTTTAATTATGTTTCAAGTTAGTAGTGACTAAGCATCATGACAAACTCTCGTTCTCCCCTCTGCAAAATTAATTAATAGATTTGAGCTGTATCAGACCATGACACGTGTGATGCTGCTCATTGACATGGGCAAGAGAGACCCAGACAAGGTGCTCTTGCTCCAAGAGGACTCCTGGACCAGCCAGGCCCTGTGCTGGTGAACTCATGGAAAACGATGCTGCTGCACAGTGACCTCCCCACAAATACTTTGAGGCTGCCTCCTGTATCTGTGCACCCCCCTTCTCCCCACAACTTTTAAGTGCAATGAAAAAGAAAGTCACCTGAGTTTAATTCCTGAAACTACTTTCTTTTTCCTGAAAATCCTCTGCAAGCTGTGCTCTGTGGAGTACCAAAATTCCGTTTACATCTGCATTTTCCACTTCAAAATAATTGATAGTGCAGAAGATTTAAATAAACCAACTCACCAGCCAGAAGAGAAAATACTTCTTGCCATAATTATCCCTTTTTCTGTTTTAGTATGTTTCCTACAGTTTTGGTAGGAAAGTGGCAGAGTTGGTGGCAAATTTGATCTGTCAATCCAAATGGAGAATTAAAGTCATTTAGGAATAACAGGTGCCACCTGAAAAACAAGCAGAGGGTTTAAAAATAATTATGGTTAAATGTATTCATTTTTTGCATTCTAGAAGGCTCACTTTGGTCTCTCCTGAAGATAATACATTAACATTAGGATGAAATGTTGGCATGCTCTTCAAACTTTTCACCTGAGATTGAATTATAAGCTACAAATGCTGAGTCACTGGTCTTTTTTATTTGCTCAGAGAAATAACATGATATCACTCAAGGATAGAGACCAGCCAAATTTTTCCAAAGATAAGAAATGGATTAATTTTCTCTGGGAAAAAAAAAAACAACCTTATCTTTCTGGCTTCATTTGGTGATACAGCAACAGAAAACCAAAAGGAATTGATAAAAAGGACCTGCTCATTTATTTTCTGACAGAATATTTGATCCTTTTAGATGATTTCAAATAACATTATATTGGGTCACAAATTCCTGACTACCAAGGAATTGGAAACCTAATTTTCATAGCACTGCTGCCACGTACTGATGTAACTTACCATGGAAAACACACCTTATTGATTATATATAACCACAGTATGGCCAAACAACAATACAAAGAAACACATCCACAAATTTTAATTGTTTTCTACTCCAAGCAGCCTAAGATCAAAGCAGAAAGCAGAGATTTTAGGGGAGCATGAGAACAGCTATTTCGTTCAGACGGAATTGTTCAGGTTGACAGAGGGAATGGGGATTGTGGTCAGTATTTGCTAAAATGCGGCATCTTACAGGTTTGTTATAAAATAGTGGTGTTAAACTTTCAGAAGCAAAGACCCTACTGATGGGTCAGTAATTAACGTACAGCTTGATCCAGGAGAGCTTCTCTATTTGGTCAGTGCTTGCTGAAAAGCAACTAACTATTTCTGTGTATTTTTGGCAATTACATTTACTTTTGGTACCATCCCCACAAATAGCAATGTTCCATTTCAAAGTTGCAGAATCTACTTTTAGATCTCTTAGTATTTCAAAAGGATGAGAATATTTAAAGTAAACTACATCCTTAGTGCAGTCGATCAAGCATTTCCCCATCAACTAGGACAGTTTCTATCTTCTGATTCCTCTCTTGGGTTTAATTCTATTTTGGATTCTGCTACTGAGCAGCTCTGTAGGTCTTGAAGAAGTTGGTGTGCAAGTGGGACAACTTATCAAATGCAGAAATCTGAGATGCAGAAACTTGCTTCCTTCACAAGTACAATATGCTACTGAATAGCAGCTATTGTCTTTATTTTATAGCAGGCAAAAGTAAGTTCTATTCCTTAAGGAATGATAAAATCAGGACAGAAATAAATAATTTAGTGTTTTCTGATTGGTACCATACACAAATCTGGCCTCAGCGTTTACAGGAAGAAGTATCCAGCAGTTCTCACATGAAGTTCTTCATTTGACTTTGCAAGACTTCCACACAGCTGAAAATTTTCACCCTTGGTCTCACTAAGAGTGCCTATCATTAGAAAATGTTGACAAAAATAGTTGTCATTACTGAGAACAAGAAAAGACATGAAATACACCTTCTTTTTGGAGGTGTTCAGTCCCTGTTGAGAACATGACTGGGTGGGAAACATTCTGTTTCCTAGGTTGACAAGACTACAACTGGTTCCTTGGGAAGCTCTTTGTTAACTATGAATTTGATTAAGAGTTTCCCATTTGGAAAGGTGAGGGTTGCACAATATGAGAAACTCCTCACATTCCAAGGACACAACAAATATGGGTTGTAAGTGCTCAGGAAGCCCTGCTCCTCCAGTCTGTGGAGGTTTATGAACCAAGCAGGGACTGACAGATGTGCTGTCCCCATGCAGCAAGGCTGCAGCTGCTCTGCCTGGACCAGCCTTATGCTCTTGTGAAGGCTCCAGGGCAAGGATCAGCACACGGAGCCAATGGCACAAGATACACACTTATCACAAATAAATTATGAAAAGCAAATAGCCAGACAGTTCTGTACTCAGTTCATCTCAACTTCTTCTGGAGCTGGGAATGAACAAGTTTCATTTATCAGCATATAATATGTTAAAAGCAATGGGAACACAGGTGTCATAGCATCCTTTTGGCACTGACTCCCTGGGAAAGCCTTCTCTGAATGCAGTCCAAAGGGCAGAGGATGTGTTCTGAATCAAAAACATCCTAACTCGCTGATGAACACATAAATGCCAACATGAGTATACATGTGTATACATAGGAGGCCTACATTTTCACCTTGCCAATTTTGTGAACCTATGAGATTATTCACACACACCACCCCAGCAAAAATGGCCCTGCACTGAAAGAAAATTGCTATTGCAAAGTCAATCCCTTTAACGTCATGAAATGCCAGAATTAAGCTTGCCTTTAATGTGACATCCTGTTGTGTACATATTACGATGCACTTTTTTAATGATACAACTGCATCGTGCTTCTTTCAAGAGTTCCCTACTTCATTCAGTACACAGGAACAGATGAAATTTCTTAATGAGATTCTAGGCAGGATTTTTATTAGCACTGATCTTCTGCACCCTCTTTTGTTTACTGAACTCACTCCCAGTACAGCTCTGAATAGGAAATTTAAAATGTAATATTTTATGTAATTATTCTCAAAGTTCAACTCAACTGCAGCTGAGTTCTATGACTCAGTAATCCAAGACAGTAAACTAAAATATGCAGACTAAGCAAGCTGTGAAAACCTAGTTTTCAGGTCTTGTGTCCTCAGGCTGTGTGACAGTCATGTCCAGCTGCATTTACAGTGGCAGTACTCCTACCCTCGCTGAAAGTTCTCCACTCAACCCTAAAAGCCAACCTTTCAGAGAGCAGCGTATTTCAGCTCAACCCCAGAAAATACACATTTTTTACTCTCACTGGGCAGTTACACCAATGTCCTCAGGCTGACTGACTGACTGACTGTAGGATATGTTTTCAGAGTACAGGCTACAAAGAACACCTGAAGGTATCATAGGGAAATATGAAGTTGAAAGCTTGAAATTCCCTCTGATCTATGCGAGGACAGACCACTGTATCCAGTGCCGACATGCACACACAAAGACAGAACTCCTTTCTTCAAAGGAGATCTGTCTACCTGAAGGACAGATTTGTCCTTGAGTTTTGGCTAATCTGTCCACTTGAAGGTGGACCATTCCTCCAATTTTCCAGGAGACAGAACATGAGGGATGCATTTGTGCAACCAGAAGCACTGGGCTGAGAGCTGCCTGTAAGGCAGTGGCCACTGCACGTGGGAACCTTGACCTTCAGGCTGCCAAGAGGTCCAATATGCTATGCCAAAGATAAAAAGCAGCACAAATAGCCCATTTGTTAAAAAAGAAGTGTAAACCATAATCCTTTTAAAGGTTTCAGAAGAGAATCTGTTAAGGAAAACCAGCAAGTACACACTGTGTGGGCTAGCTCTTTCACCCATGACTTCTTAACATACCAGCTCTAGGGGAACTTCAACAAAGATGCAGGTTTTCACATGTAGCTGCCCTCTTGAGTTCTCTGGCATATCCCACCCAGCCTCCAGCCACCAACGCAGAGGGCAAGGAGGTCCAGTAATTCCTGTTGTATCTTCAGCCCTGTGTGGATGTCTTGGCCACCCTCTGCAGTTTATGTCCAGGCATCTGCCTTGTTCCCCACATCAGTGTTTTGGCATGAATTGCCCATGTGCTGCCATGCACACGATGCTCCCACGTACCTGCCACTGCACCTGCCCAGCCAAAGCAGGGTGCCGGAGGCGACAGTGAGTCATTGCTGTGTTCACCCCAAGGCACTGTTGTGTGAGGAAGATGGGTTCTTGCTGTGCTTTGTTTATAACAGGGCTGTACTTCCCACAGAGCTTAAAAAGTGAAAAAGAAAGCCTCAGATGACATTTCAAGGGAGGGTGGCTTGGGAGGTGCCTTTTCTTTTAAACTAACCTCAGCAGAAGAATGAGGATACAATCAGGTAAGTGTCAAAATGAATGATAAATCCACACATCAGATAAGTGACCCGGTTTTGAAAGAATATCGTACTTTATTATTTTAGATTGAAAAACAGGACTGTTCAAAACTTAAGGGATTAAAACTGCCCCAACTGCAGCCAATGGAAATATTGTCTTTGACTTCAACAGAAATAGAAAATGTCTTCAGTTAATCTGGAAAAAACTTTGAAATGCTGGAGTGATTACTAGTTGCTGCCAACCATTAACCTTCCTCCTTTTCCCCCAACTGAATTATGTTAAATCTTTCATGGGCAGTATATTTCATTGCCATTTATTTATTTATTTGCTGTCTTGCTTTTCTACAGATTTTTGAGAGGAAGATGGAAAGCTGATCTTTTTCCAGAATTTATGATAAGGGAAAAAAAACAGCTAAAAAAATTAGAAGAAAAAAAAAGGAGAAAGAAAGTCTACCTTGGTCCAATGGAGCTGGCAAGAGAGATTGTTACCTCCTGGAGAGAGCTGAGGGGCGAGATTACAAAATATGCCAATATTATTGACCACCCTACCTCAGAGCAAAGCCTTGCTGCTGGTGTCTCACTGACTGATCTGTCATATTGCAGTCCCAGCTTTATCCACTTGTACCCACTCTGTCAAAGACAAATCCATAATGACAAACAAAGATAACATGTATAGGCAGGATGATGCTGGACTATGCATGAACAGAATTTGACCATTTGTTATTCAGGAGTAGTAGCACTTTACCACTTGTTATTCAGGAGTAGTAGCACTTTACCACAAAGAACATTAACCAGATTTCCATTGTTATAAAGCTCTTGTTTGCTTTTTCTCCTCTTCCTTTCCCCAGATCCAGTTCCAGTCACATCCTTTGCATTAGCTTTGTGCTCATCAGAACATTCATGCTTTGAGTCAACTCCATATGCCATCACAAACAATTCACCTTTTTTCCAGTTTAATATTCTTCTCAATTCCAGTAATTAGAGTTGGCTTGGTGCAGGGTCAGAAAACACAAGCCAGTGCATGTAAAGAGAGGTAGGCCAAGGCAGGAGGACAGGGAGAAGGGCACAGAACCTCTTTATGTGGAAATGAGCTGTTAGACAATCTCAAGCCTAAACACGTAACTTAACCTGTGCAGCTTTGCTGCAGACACTTTAATTCTTTGTTATGTGTCCTGCAGGCTTCTCCTAATAGCCATCTGCAGCCTGACCGTAATTATATAGCCTGGCTCAAAGGATTGAGCAATAATGTGATAAGGTGAACATCAAGAACTCCAAGAGAAAGCTGCCTTTTCAATATTTTTAGAGGCCTAAAATGTCGAGTAGTATCTAGTGAGGTGTTTCCAAAGCACTCAGCCATCCCTTGAGAGCTGCACATGTCTGTTTAGTTGTAGCATCTTTGTCTTTGAGAACCTATCCCTTACCTCTCAACAACCTCCTGAGTCATTTAGGACCACATCTTTCTTTCTACAACAAAGGCTGCGAAACAAGTGTGGTAACACCACCAAAGACCCTGCAGCCCATGATCCATAGCTACTTCCAAGAGTGGTGTTTGTGCAGCGTGTGGAAGCAGCAGTGAGACAGCAGCTGGGAGCTGTTCCCTCACATAATTTAGTTTCTCACTGGGAAAAAGCAGATCTAGTCAGCTTATATTCCACCCATTTCTCAGTACCTGAAGCAGAAATACAAGCTGCCAAAGAAAGATAAAAATGAAATGTAAAATTATTCAAATACATGCACTATTCAATGGAAGACCAATGTCATCTTTCTTGATATAGCTGGTTTATTTGCAAATTGGCACTTCAGCCTCACTAGTATTTGCTGAGCTAGCTAACAGCGTGTTTTACTCGAGGTGCCCGGAACATGTTTAGGCTTATTAATAAATTCAATCTTCTGTTACATGTAGTAATACACAGGTTTCTACTTGGGAATTTGAACAACTATTTCATTATATAGTTAAAGGCTTTTCCTTGGTGGACTGCCACAGAATTATACAGCTCTTATTAAAAAGAAAATTAGGGCAGACTGGAGTCATGAGAAATTTGAGAAGAGCAAAGGTTTCTCAGGGAGTGATCCGTATGACCAAAACCTGCAGCCATACATACACTGAAAGGGAGGTTATAACTAGCATTAGACTGAATTATTTTAAGCATGGAATCTTTTGGCTGTATCTGCTGTTCTTCCTTCTCGCTCTGCTGCTGTATGTCCCCAACAGCCTGCACCGAGGGAACCTTGCAGCTTTCTCTGCCCCTTTGCACCATGCATGGATCCGTGCAGGGCGCAAACCCAACAATGCTGCCTTGCTGCTGCCACCCAACAGCCATGGGCTTGGAAAGAACTGGCTGGCAGCAGCTAATCCGACAGGCAAAACCTGGGAATCCTGGTGTCAGCACCATGGAGCGTGGGAGCGCTGCAGGTTTGGCAGGCAGATGGTTGCTCTTTTACACAATTGTGCAAAGTACAGTTCTTGTGATAGAACATTACAGTTCATGACAGGTTATTTGGGGCAAGGGTTACATTTCCCTGAGTCTTATCTTGGTGCCTGATGCATTCTTTGGCAGAAATGGGAATTTGGACAAAGATTAAAGAAGTTACGGATGTGAACAACTGGGTTACCACATGGAGGCTGTATTGCTGTTACTGGCAGTATCAGGAGAGGTTAGAAATGTGAGGCATATAATCATTTACAGGCACAGGAGAGGAACCAGGCAGTTATTTTCTATAAACCTCAAATACTAGAACAATGGAGCCTTGGGGAATTTGGTAATGCAGGCATGGTTTGGGTTCCAACTCTTACCTCACCTGCTCAGGTTTAACTGTTTCTTCCTTGAAGTAAAAATCTTCCTGAATGCATATATCTATTATTATGCATATATATTTTAGAGAGCTTGAGCCTAAACAGGGAATATAAGCAACTGAAACATGAACCTTGTGCAAAGCAAGGTTAGAAATACATACTTGATTATATGAAGGTGTATCACTATTTTAGAAGCTTTTTATGTGTATTTCTTACTTTATCATCATAGGTTTAGTATCAGCTGGTGAATGGCCAGGAGAATATGGTTTGTCAGCCCTCCCAAAGCAACAAGTCTAAGAAGAGATGAGGACACAGTACACACTTCATCTATGTGCTCCTCTGACCTTCTGCACAGGGAAATAAGTAGGTCACTGTCCATCTCTGAGTCTGGCACCAGGGGTTTGCCAGGGAATATACAGCTCGGACCAACACATCCCTCAGCAGTCCTGACCTTTCCAACAGTCCTCTTTGACCCAGTGCTCTCCCCTCCACTTCTCAGTCACTGGTGTTCTGTATTAAATGCCTTGCGGGGTTGCAGCCCAGCAATTATGCTGTTTCAGGAGTGCTTAAATGCTGCCATAGGGCAGGGATGCCACTAACCAGTTCCTGGCTCCTGTTAGCTACATAGATAAATGCAGGTGGATGAGAGAGAGCAGACAAAAACCATATCTAACAAACCACTGCCCAGTTCACTGCCTGGGGGTCCCTGCTGGAAGGGGGGCACGGAAGTGGGGAACAGGATGGAGGGAAGCTGTGTACCTGCCTGCAAAGCCCTCTGCAACCCACAGGCTGCCTCTCCTCACAGGCAGGCTTGTCACTCTCCACTGCCAGCATCCCTGGGAGGCTGTCACTACTGTTTCTTATGCAGTAATTCCATGGCAGACTCTATGGGAAACTGAGGCTCTTACTCAAAGAGAACTGTATCAGCCCCTAGAGCTGAGGGCCTACAGTAAGGTAAGCAATAATTAGTTCAGGTATTTAAATTAAGCCTTCTGTACCCCTCACAAAGCAGCCTGACATCTCTCTTCCTCTGCTTGTCTACCTGTATACAAGACTACTTACCAGTTCCTCAGCGGTGCTATAAATAACAGCAACATATTAGAAAGTGCTGGAACTCTAAGTACTATGCCAACTTTTAAAATTGTATCAACTAGTCCACCTAGAGAAATTTCACAAGAGGTATTTTCAGTATCTTAAGTTTGATTTCTCTTTGAAATGGAGTCTCCAAAACATTTGTAACTTGCCTCTGGAAGAGACCCTGAGAAGTACTGATCTGGTGGAAACACCTAGGAGGCATGAATGGTGTTAATAGTAACCTTCAAAGGGTACGTCATGGCAAATACTGAGTTTCTCTCTAAATGTTCTCTTTTGCCACGGTTTCTTCTTACTGTTTTGATTTGGCACTCATCTCTGTCTAAATTCTTTTAAAAATCACCAACCAACCAATTTCATTCATAGAGACAAAGGGAATGCATTTCCAATAATTTTCAAGTTTTCAATAGAACTTTATACTCCATATAAAATCAAATATACAATATGAAGTAGAAGAAATGAAAATACTTTGTCATTAAAGATTTGGAGATATGGCCCTTTAAAACGCAAGAAGATTATTCCCATTTGGTTCATTGTTACCTGACCAAAGCCTACACAATGAGCAATCTTAGAAATACTGACTATACTCCCACCAGGAACCATAACTTACACTGCAGTAACAATATTGAAGGATGAAAGCACACAGAACTGCAACACACAAGCTGCCAGGCAATGAACAAATACACAAAGGGGGGAAAAAACAGATCATGTCTTGGGAAATTTGTGGTATTACCAGATTTGCAGATTTAATACTGTGGCAGTTCAGTGTCTTGAGCTGGGCCTGACCTGAAGGAATGTGGGTATGGAATATTCATATACGATATCTACACAGCTCTCAGATGTCTGTTTTCTCTGGCAGGGAGACTTCACTACATTAAGGCACATCAAACTGCTCCCAGGATGGGAAAAACTTGTGGCTCTAGGTCGCTGCCTGGCAGAGGAATATCCCTCCAAGTGGGACCACTGAGCCCAGGCCACCTGTCCTGGCCCACCCCAAGGCCAGAGCACAAGACAGTGCTACAGCCCCTCTGGCTTTTAGGGGCCTGGGGTATACCTGGCAATGCAGCTCACTGGCTCTGCTTTTACCTCCCAGCCTGTAAAAAACTGAAGGCTGAAAACTGGTATTAAAATAGATATAAAAGCTGCTACAAATGCATCTTACTTAGGAATTCTACTATTTTTTCACTAAGGATCAGTACTTTATTCTAAGCTGCTGAACTTCTTTATGTAAAAAATATGCTACAGCTTGAGTGTGGCAAGAAAGATGACACAGTTGCTAAAGGGAAAAATGTGATTTATTTCTTCTGCTTTTCAACTAACTTTTGAATGTTCCAACCCACATTCAACTAACATTTGTGGGTTTGTGGATTCTTTTCAGGAGATGTTGATGATGGAGTTAGGACTTTCTGGTGTATCATCCTTCAAGAGAATACATGTGTGCAAAAAATGCACACACCTACACTCCTGCCTGGGGTGGGAATTCAAGTAACCAAGGAACTCAGTCGCTTTGTTAAAATGCACACTGAATTCAGGCTTTTGTAAAGCTTAATCATCAACAAAGTCTTTGGAAGGACTTTGCCCTCAGCCCCTGTTTTTCTTATGTCTAAAAATGAATTTCACTGCTTCTGATACTCACAACGAAGGAAGAGATGCATTAAAGACAACAACTCGGCATGCAGAGGATGAGAAGGTAATCAGTCTTTGGCTTTGCTATTGAGCACCTGGCATTCTTTTGTTTTATATTACACAGTTATCTTCAAGGAAAAAACCCCACAGGTCAGCCTATGGGAAAGAATATAAAGATAATCCTATAATAAAGGGTCTCCATCTTAGAAGATGCTGGAAAGAAAATAAACTAGAAAATAATTTGGAAGTTCTTGCTGTCTTTGGAATACTTTGTATCTTGTGGACATCATCAAGGAGCCTCTTTAGGACAGATTTGGACACAGTGACAGCTGAATTGATAGGAGACTGCATCTCCAAAGGAACCGGTAGTGGCAGGAGAAAAGGTGAACAGAATGCAACGAGCATCAGTCACCATGCCAGACCACTCTGAGAGGAAGCAGCTCAGCAATCTGCACACAGAATAATTCACACACTACAACTGCTATTACTGCCAGCAGCATTCACAGCATGATTAGATATGCCCAACTCAGTCAAGGCACCATAATCATGTCCTGTGCACAGACACAGCAAAAGAATATGTGGGCTACTCAGAAATGAGAAATTCAAGTTCCTTGCAAAAGGAACATGCTAATACAGACCAAAGTGGTGAAACAATGTGAATGTATCCACTTTTTACATAAATGCACAAAACTTTATAGACTGAAATGCACAATTCATCCTTTCTGAAATAAAAAACTCCAACCCTCAAAACCAATTGTTATCAATGAAAAGTCATAAAAAAATCCTAGAAATGCACCACTCAGACTCATGACCTAACAATGCTACAACAGTAATTTCTACATCAAGTAACAGCAAGAAAAATAAATTTTAAAGCTATACTGACAAGCCACAACAATGTCTTTCATACACTAATTGAGAAGTTAGTTTGGAGAGGAATAAGCATTATTAGTTAGACCAGAATAAGTCCCCATTAATCATATTTCTCAATGCAGAGCAGGAAGATTTTAACTGGAAGATACATCAGAAGATCCTTCACTTGAATCTTTTCAGTGTCCTGACTTCCTTCTCCCCCCCAGACAGATCATTTATTCCAACTTCCTAGTCAGCAAGACTTTCTGCATCAAGAAATAATTGCCTGAGCACAGATCTCTCCAGCGCCTCAGGAAATGCCTGGAGGCCTCCTCACTCAAAAGGAAACAGTTATTGCATCTGCTGCTCACCTGAGTCAATTATACTGGATACAAGTGCACATCACAAATTATAGACCTGGAAGCATAAAATTTTGATCCAAAAAAAATATGATGATTTTCTTTCTACCAAACATACCATTCCAAAACTTTGAAAGTGGATTATTTCATTTGAAGTCTTTTCATTTTACTCAGAGAATAACACAATATACAGCAATGCCAGCTCAACAATCACCTTGAACAAAGCTGCTTTAAAAATTTTTTGCAGATGATTCATGAAGTAAACCCAATCTTTCTTTCTTCCTTCTAATAACAGCCTCATCACAAGACGTCTGCTTGTTACTTATTACTTTTAATGACAGACAGTAAAAGAAAGGATTCTGTAGGAGTGGCCTCACCTATGAGTCTACATGTCTTTCATCTCTCCCAGTGGGTATATTCTCAAAGAGCCAAGCTACTCTATTTAGATTTAGTGGCAGCTGATTTGAATAGCTTTGCAGCTATACAAAACACAAAGTGAGTTATCCTCTGTGGAGAAAGGCAGGAACATGTGAAACAGCTCCTTGCTGTGCAGGTTGCAAGTCACATACTCTCCTCCGATCAACTTACCAAATCACAGGTACATCAGCCCTTTCCCTCAATGATTTCCTTTGGACTGTTCAGAAAAACTAGTTAAGTCTTGGGGCTGGGGATATGGATACGGAATAAACTAATAATATCATCCAAAGTACTGCCTGTATGTTCAGAGATGCTTTTTCTCATATTCAGTGTGCTGGAAGTAATTATACATGATACTCAGTATACTGGAAATAATTATACAACATTAAGCATGTAGGCAGATATTATACAATGGTGGTTTGTCTTGAAGTCATATTTTAGGCGATGTGCAAATGAACATTTCTGCATGTGATGCTGTCAACTTTAGAGTGGCTTAGTCCTCCACTATGGATCAGCCCCCACTGCCAGAACACATACATTAGAACTGGAGGGGAAAAAGCTTCAGCTCTTTCATAAACAGAGCTGACTTGTCACACTGTTATGAGAGAGATTACAGTGTGAGAAAAGAGTTTACATCTTTATCCGTTTTACTGGTGCAGAAGGAAAGTACCTTGATTTTCTGTTAAAAACAATGCATTAGCTCTACAGTTTATAAGACTAAGCACACAGGACTGGAAATAATGCTGATATTGGCACTAAAATAACACAAAAATGAGCTGAGTTTAAATTTTGAGAAAGACAAGACACTGAAAATGTGCTCTTGAATTGCAGGTCAAAGACTAGCATTAGTGGTCAGCTGAAGAGTACAGACTGCATAATAGCAGCCTGCGATATAATAAAACTGATCTTAATTTTGAAATGTTGTGTATGTTGCTGGAAATGTTTATAGTCCATTATAGACCAGCACACTCAAAGCAGCTGGGATCATACCAAATACCCAATTCTTCCAGAAAAGTTTCTCAGTAACACAGGGCTCTTGCTGTCAGCCAAGTGAACCGAGAGCATGGACCCTAAACAATACAGACAGGCTGGCCCAGCTTCATAAGATGACAATGTTAACTTTCATCTGACACAAAAAGGTTTGCTCCAGACCCAGGCTCACTGCCCCAAGAGCCAGAAAGGGGCTAAAACAGCTGTTGGCTATCAGGTACTGCTTGTCACTGCCAGGACTCCTCAGGTGCTTCAGCTCTAACTCAAAGCTGTGGAAAAGCTGAGGCTGGATGGCAGCATGGTGGCACCAACATGGAATCTTGATATTTTGGTGCAATTGCCCTCAAACATGCAGCACGGTACATGAAATCCCTTTGTCCCCTTAGATCTGAAATAAAGTACAACTTGGCTTTCACATCAGGGATATGCCTCATCAGACTGCCGTTGCCAAGTGTGCGACTTTTGGCCTTTTGATGTTTCAAAAACAAAAAAGGCTGTGGGACTTCTTAGCTAGAAGAAAAGATTGTTTTCTTGTCCCTCAAACTAACTCAACCATCCATCTCCAGATCTACAATAGTTCCAACAACAGCACTGCTTTCAATCAGGCTGGCCTGTACAATTTCAGCCAAAAACATGAGGGGTTTTTTTTAAAAAACAAGAGCTCCTAAAAACCAGCTCATTATAAATTAAATGTTTGTAATTTTAATGATTACTGATTGTTCTTATTCTGTCAGTGCTGCCCTTTGTGTACAAACTTATGTTATTAAAATACTTTTGAGTTGTTTTACTTGAATATTTGATATCTTTCACTAATGCATTTTAGTTTTGTTATTCTACTATCTTGGGAGCTTATCCTATCCTTTAGGCACCTCATATCCTGGAATAAAGACAGTTAAGCAGTTCTTGTAAGTATAGTCATTCAGTTAATGAAATATCTAATAATACCGTTCATCCATTAGTGGGCTATATGACAATTTAAATACCTTACTAATTCTCAAAGCCTTAGTTTATCCTACTGCATACCAGCCCTGCTTGTCCCTGCAGCCTATGACAAGCTCTGTGGATGTAACAAGGAGGCTCCAGGAGTAATGAATTTCTGCTTCTCAGCAGTGAGAAACTTTCCCTTCGTGTTAACGTTCAGTGCCTTTTGTCTCTTCATTTAGTAAAGACTTAGCACTGATAGCCTTCTACATTTTATCAAATGTAAAATACACGCCTTGACACGCCCCCGTACCCCCTTTCCTGAGACAATGCTGTCGCAATTCCCTCCAGAACAATTCCCAGGTAACAAACTCATTTTCAACATCTTCACGAGCTGGGCTTATGCTTGATACCACAACACCTGGTCTCCGCAGCCGGAGAGATGCAGAGGAGGATCTCTGGGGGATGAGGTGTGACCTCTCTGGATTTCACTCCACCCCCTCCGAGCATCACGCTTTTGCACTGTGCTCTCATCTGTAAAACACATAGTACCGTTCGCACACTGTCCGCGCTTTGGGGCCTTTCAGTCAGGACCTTTATTTTGGCGCTTTCAGGCCCACGAGGGTCTCTTTCCACCAGGAACACCGCCCGGGCCAGACGTGGCCCGTCCTGCCCCGGCCGGCCGAGGGACACCCTCCCGCCGCCATGTCGCCACGCGCAGGCGAGCGGCGCCTCCTCCCCCGTGCCCGGGGCGTGCGCCGGGCGTTCGGAGCAGCGGCGCTCACGGGCACTGCCGACGCCGCGGCTTCCCGGGTTTGCTTCCCCGGGGACGCTCCCTCCCCTCCTTCCCCGGCGGCTCCGCGCCGAGAGCGCCCCGGAGCCGCCAGGCCGCGCTCAGCTCGGCGCGCCGGGGGCGGTGCCTGCCGGCGGAAAGTGCTGAGTCACGGCCTGACGCGCGGCCGCCGTCACGTGCGGCGCCGGGCTCGGTCCCGCCGCCGCGGCAGTGAGCGCACCCGCGGCACCGAGCTCACCGCGTACGGGCGCACTCGTTCCGCTCCGGCTCCGCTCGCTTCCCTGGCCTCCCTCCCTCCCTCCCGGCCGACATGGGGCTGCTGTCGCAGGGCTCGCCGCTGAGCTGGGAGGAGACGCGGCGGTACGCGGAGCACGTGCGACGGCACGGCATCCTCCAGTTCCTCCACATCTACCGCGCCCTGCGCGACCGCCACAAGGACGTGCTCAAGTGGGGCGACGAGGTGGGTGACAGCCCTGCCGGCGCGGCCTCCGCCGCGGCCTCCGCCGACCCCTGGCGCGGGCGCAGGTGCCGTTCCGGTGCGGTGCGGGTCGGGCAGTGCCGGCCGTGGTGCCCCGGAGCGGGCCCGGCCGCTCGGCCGCGGTCGCTCGGCGGGAGGGGACGCTGCGGGCTGCCCGGCGCGGCTTTGTTTACCTCGCGCACACACACGCGCTCGCCGCATTTCGTTGCGCAGCACGGCTGCCCGCTGTTACCCGCGGTTCTCAAACGCTAGGACAACTTTCAGTGTTTCCGCCTGGCACCAGTCGGTTGCCCGGGCAGCCCCTCGGGAGGTGTATTCCTGGGGCGGTGATGCTCAGCAGCACTCGCTCCTTCTCCGGAGTCTGTTTATGCTCTCTCGATGAGTCTGAGTAAAGCATGTTTATGCCTCGAGTCCGAGGCAGTGCCGACTCAGACTCAGTTTTTGGGAGGAAAGCAGGACCGGGGATGGGCGGGCGGCTCTGCAGTGGCAGCTGTGTCGCCGCGCACCGTGTTCCTCCTGTATCCCTGTGTGAAAGGGACCTGCCGAGCCCTGCTTTACCCCAAAGTTTCGTGGGCGTTTGGTACGTGTCAGCTTGCTTTCTGAATAAGGATCAGGGTGATCTCTCTGGTCAAAATCTGAACTTTGTTACAGGTGCTTTGTGTCCGAGGACCGTAACTTTAGTATTAGGTGTGTTGCCTTGTAAACCTGCGCTCAATTGTGCCACAGCTTGACCGCACTCTGCGAGGAGCAAAGGCTGTCTCCTCTGTTGATCAGTTCCCCAGGAGACCGGGAGCAGCTTCACATGGGCTGCACTAGAAGCTGTCCTTGTCTGTGGTGTTGGTGAGGTCCAGCATTGGTCACTTGAAGTGTCCTAGATGCGGTTGCAGGGAAGTCGGAAGAGCAGAGCAGGATACATTGCGTCTCTGTCTCATGCACAGATTGCTTTCTGAGCAGCAAAGGCGTTTGTGAGAAAACTTTATTCAAGTAGTAGCAGCTGTTCACAGATGCTCTTTCATTTCACAGAGGAAACTGCTGTTCACTGTGTGCACCTTGAGAGAACTTGTCTCTTAAAGTCTGTTCTTCTTTAAATGAACCCCTGTCATAATTCACTTAACAGCAGGGCAAGCATCAGCACACGGGAGCTGCTTCCCTGAGTGAATGGGGGCTTGGCTACTAAAATCTGTTTAATGAAAGCATGTGTAGTCTGCATCGCAGGGTTTTGCAGCTAGAGTGGTGTGGACTCAGGAAGTTTAAGTATACTTTTATCTATCCCTGTCTGACGTTTGTGTTTCCACATGTCTTGTGTGACTGAAGTTATGCTGACGAAAGAGCCTCACAGTCTTGAGTCCAGGCATATAAACAGAGTCTTCCTGTTGCTCTGAGACTTAGCTTGAGGGTTTTCTCATTAATCTTTAAGAGATGGTACTCATTTTTCAATGGGTGTTAGATTTTAGTTGTCCTTGCTTTCTCAGAGTGAGATTTCACAAGATAGCTAAGGCTGATCCACTAGCAAGCTGGTTCAGCTTCCCTCCCTGTGTTCCAGGCTCGCATTTCCGCTGCCTGCCTTGTGTTGTTACTGCCCATCTGAGTTCAAGAAGTTAACCCAGCAGAAAACTCTTCTTCCATTCAGTTTTTTAGGGTGGTCGGTTTTCTCAGCAGAGCTTCAGCTCTTTCACAGGTAGACCCAACAAGCTCTGCTTAATGTGAGGAAAGTAGCAGGAGTGTGTGGAGGAAAGGGTCAAGTACAACTGGCCCCTGCAGCACCCGCAGCTGATCACTTGGTAATCTTAGATGTATGGTGAGACTGGACTCTGGGAGCCTCGTTCCTCCTTTGGCCTGGGGACCGTACTGAACGAAGTGGTTATGCTTGGTAAATAGTGGAGCGTTATGTTAAAGGACATTCACAGTTTGCTTCTGCCGTTCCCCAGCATGGCAAGAGGCAGGATTTTAAGAGCAGTATCGTTTACAGACACGATTTTGATAAGGAGCTGAGAGCTGTATTAGAAATGTCTGTGAACATTCGGAGAAGGTCAGGTAACCTGGTTCATGGTCTACCTCTTCATTTTAGGAAATGCTGATAAACTCAGGTGTGGCAACTTTGTGTTGCTGTGTTATGCAGTTATATATTTTTATGTAACACAGCATTTAGGAGTGTGTTAAAGGCCCAGGTACTTGAACCAAATGTCTGTGAACATTCAGAGAAGGTCAGGTAACCTGGTTCATTGTCTACCTCTTCATTTTAGCAAATGCTAATAAACTCAGGTGTGGCAACTTTGTTCTACTGTGTTATGCAGTTATGTATTTTTATGTAACACAGCATTTAGGAGTGTCTTAAAGGCCCAGGTACTTGTAGCCAGTCTGCTCTTGTGCAAACGTAAAACCATACCTCGGTCCATAACTTACTTGAGCTGTGCTGTAGATAGGCTAATGCAGAGGGCAGTACATTTGTTTTCCATTTTTCCTCTCAGTTGTTAGAGAGTGGCGCCGCATTTATATGCAGCTAAGATGAATCAACTGACTAATTGGACAGTTTTCATAAAAAGTCTTTTGTGCACTTTGACCTTCATGTAAAAAGTCATAGCCTGAGGGTGTTTAATTGTTTTAAAAACTTCTTGAAGATAGAAATCAAGAATGGAGATGGCAGCCCTCATGTAATGATAGAGATAAAATCAGAATAAACAAAATTACTTTTGTGTTCAAGAGATGTTTCTGTGACCGTGTTTAGTGAAAAATGTATTTTTTAATTTTTTTAAGGAATGTTTATGAGAAAAAAACCCAACTTCAGTAGCACATACTGAGTTTGTCTTTCAGGGCATATCTGTGAATACTTTAAAGGTTGTTCCTCATCTAGGTCGTGCCATTGTGAAGAGGAAATACTGTGTTTGCTCATGAGCGTAGATACCAGCCTTTGCTTTGGTTTTGTTTTCAACAGGACTCCCACTTTTCAGTGTGTGTTGTAAGACTCATTGCAGAACTGTGGGGGTCCTTTGGGATGCTTGTAACCTCCTAGGAACTCCATTCCCTGGGGTTCCGAGGGAATGAAACTGTGGGGAATCCTCATGTGCTGTTTCTCGGGTGCCAGACAGAAGTGTTAAGGCTAAGTGCTAACAGAGCATGATGGTGGCATCTGTTTTGAAGGGAGTGAGACAGCATCACAGCTTACACTGCGGGGTAGCATTCCCTAGCGCTCCCATCCTCTCCTGAATAAAGAGCTGGAAAGGTCAAACCACTAGTTCTACTGCCTTTTGAAAAGTCAGCTCTTTTATTGCTTGCGGGGTTAATAGAACCAAGAGCTGCTGTCTGTTTTGGGGTAAGTCCTTTTTTACTCTGTTTTCCACAACCATGAAGCCTTTGCAATGGTGAAAGACAAAAGCCTACCAAATATGAGTGTAACAGAATAAGACTTGCTTTAAAAAAGCTTTCTAAAGGTCTTCTTAAATCTGTATTTGCAGGTAAAGGTCCTCTGCCTCTTAATCATCCTTCTACCTCATTTAAAACTGACAGTTGACCTCCCTGTTCATGCTTGACTTCTCCTGACTATGGAGAATACAATACAGTGAACTATCAAACCCCATCTTACTATCATTGCCTTAATGCTCACAAAGTTTGGGCAACAATTACATCTGCTGTCCTGCTAAAAAGTACGATCTCCTTGTGTTCTCATCTTGCTCTTCCATCCAGTAAAGTATACTTGACTTTGGGGTTGCAGAGTTGTGATCATTGTTTATTTTTTTATTTTTGTGCAGCAGAATCAAAAACCTGCAACTTTTCAGTACTGTGTTTCAGAACTCCAGTAGAGTTAGGAGATAGTGTGTGAAACAATTCGTTTGTGCAGCTTGGCAGATGCTAGCCTATTCTGCAGCTTCCCAGCTTTTGTCCCAAAAAGCTCCCTTCTGTGCCAGCGCATTACTTGTCTCCTCTGCTGTTCAGTGCCTCTTGTCTGCTGATTGCATTCCTCTAACTGACGGATGTTGCTTAAATTTCCCTTTGGAGCTTTATGTGGACGCTGGGATCAGACAAGTGGAATGGCTGGCCCTTGGCAAGGCTCGCTGCTGCTGCTTTGTGCTGAGTGTGCACATAAGTGTACGAGTCACAGCATTTCACACCAAACTACATACACATATGTATTCACATGTGCATGTAATACTTTTCTTCCACAGTGTGTAAAGACTAAGGGGAAGCTGTTTCAGCATAAGAAAATTTTGAGAAAGGTGTGCCAGAGGGAGATCTCAGAAGGAAGGGATGTAGAAAGCAAGCATGGGCAAAACATGACAGTTTTATTTTAAAGTACATGTGAATGAAGTGGGAATCTGACTTGCTCAGCCTTGTTTAGTGAAATTGGACATAATGACTCTTTTGTTGTAAATGAGTCTTGTTCCCATCAAAGTGGGGACCTAGCACACAGTAAGCACCTTCAGCTTCTTAAAAGTTGTTTTCTTAATGGAAACTTGAAGTGAAATTTGGAGGCCTTTAAATAGATTTGATAGCACTGTGTATGAGGTAGCGTGAAAAATGTACTGCTGCGCTGCTTGCAAGTTGAAGTCTTACTAAGTTAATTCTAGTATGATTTTGGTTGTTTTCTTTCCTTCCTTTTACCTCAGTCCTTTTTAAGCTTCTTTTCATCTTTGTCCTGTACACTCAATTCATTCCCCTCCTTATCCTTTAGTTTTTTAATTATGCCTTGTAAATAAGTTAAATGAGAACTAAAATGAACATGTGCTAATCAGCACTTCCTCGTGTGAGAAGCAAAGCAGCCCTTCTCAGGAGCTACGAGAGGCCAGAGATTTCTTACCAGTGTCCCAAAGGTGTTGCTTCTGATTAGAAGGTGCATGACTCTCTTGAAAGCTTTCTCCTTTTTCTTAAAGAAAGGCTAGGCTGTGAAAAGAGCTGTATTTCCTCTTGAGTGATTCTTCCCAGGGAACTAGCTGTTGCATTAATGTCTTGTTACAGTTTCTAGACTGTTGTGTTTTTGGGTTTTTCCAGGGCAGTAGCAACCTGTAAATTATATGATCAGAGATGTTACATTACAGCCTGTAGAACTTCAGACTGGTAAAATTATTGCTGCGTATTAAGGAAGTGAATTTGGGTTCAGATGCACACAGTTTGAGGCTCCAGTTTGTCTGTCACCCATTTAAAACCAGGAACAAAAATCTAGGGCATTTTTTAGCAATGGTGAATCTAGCTCACCAGCTGCATAAAATAACTACAGGTGCTATCCCTAAAGTACATAGATGAAGTTTTCATCATCTCTTTGCTAAAAGACAACCAGTGAGGCTTGGTGAGAGACAGATACACATTCTTAAAAATGTTCAAAAAGAGATAAGAAAGGACCAGAACTGATGAAAGAGTAGGTTCAGAGAGCCTCATGGTGTATGGAAAGGTAGTGTTCATTTCTCATTTTACAAGAAACTTGGTTAACTTAATGGACCAGAAGAGCAGATGTCTTTTTAAGATAATTACATGTTTTACAAAGCCTAGATGCCCTATGGAACAAGATGGCGCATGATAGCTTTGAAGCCAAGATAGACATTGACTTACATGGACAACAAGAATAGACAGTTTATTACGGTTTCTTGAAACTTTACGTGCTGCAAGATGTTTGTCCATCTATCCAAACCACTTAGATAATTGTATAGTGAGTTGTGCTGTTTCTTTAATGTTTATCTGAAACTTTCTAACTAGCTTTTTGTTTTATATGTTATAAATAAAACGGAATCACAAAAAATAGTTGTTGCGTTTTCCAGAATGTCAATAATATGTGGTCTTTAAAAAAAATTAATCCAAGTCATTAGTACAGATTCATCATCAGTACTGTGATGATCTCACATTCTTACTTTGTACAGACTGCTGCAATATATCAGTGTGCAGAAATTGCCTTTTTGAAAGCTGTTCCTGGTAATCTTGTGCCTATAATAAAGCTAATGGTAGCCTGCAGTCTTGCAAATTTTTTTGCATTCTTGTCATTTTAAGACAAATGCTTTTAGTCTCCCCCTCCCCCAGCAAAATTCCCCAAACAGAATGCGTTTTTGAATTTTTTTCATGCAGAAGTTCCTCATGATGGCCTCTGCCAAATGTGGCATGTGCGGATGCATCTCAATGGAGCTGTCTTAGTCGATGTGCTCACCCGCTGGCCACTTGGGGGGAAGCAGCACTCCTGAATGATTTCGTTATTTGTCACGTGTTTGCTTATTCACCCTTTCTCTCTGAGCTTTATTTGACTAAATAAAGGGACAGTGGAATTATTTGTTTACAAATAGATTATAACTTCCTTAATACCTTTTGTATGGATAGCTGCTGTTTCAAATAGTGGCATTTCTGGGGCTGGGTCTGAAGGTATGATGTTAGTGCATCAGCTTATGCTGCTTGACAGCCATGAGTGTGTATGTGTGCAACCTCTAAAATGAATACTCTAGTGCATGGAAATATAACTGTTTAAATCTTGACTTGAGCAATATAAGTGCCCTTGAAGAGTCTTCATGTTTATTCCTTCTCTGGATACTTTAACTGACTGCCGTGAAACTATTTTTTCTGCCTGGTTTTAATCCTGGCATCAGAGAAAACCTAAACTAAACCCTCTAGCTCTCAAAACATGCGCAGCGTGTTAACCCCATGATGGCTGATAATTTTGCTTCATCTCCCTCTGCTCAGCTCTTCCAGTGGCTGGGTGATAAGATGTGTATAGGTTGTAGTGCAGCACCAGTGACCTACCTGAGAGCATTACTGCCAGATGCACTGTGCATGTGACAGTGCAAGACTCACTGAGATGAGTTTATACTGAGATGCTCTTTGAAAATTTAATTTTGTAATTAATGAAAACCAGTTCAGAAGTTAGGGGTTTTCTGTTGTGCAGAATTTTGTTTGGATTTTTATTTAGGTTTTTTTGTGTGTGTAGTTGGTTGGTTGCTTGCGTTTTTTTAGGGCTGTTTTGGTGTGGCGGTTTTTAGGGGTTTTTTTAGGAGTTTTTTTTTTCCCCAAAGCAAGCTGCAGTTGGTCATAAATATTGACCTGCCCCCATGGTAAACATTGATTTCCTCCTTCCCAATCTCAGATTTTAATAAGAGAAGCTTAAACTACCTACTGTTTTTGTATTTCTGATAACAAAATATTCTGTTCACAGTATATGTCCTTCTGTGGCTATCAAGTGGATTGCTGTGGTTTTATCATGGGATATTTTCTATTGTAATTCCTCTTTTCTCTCAGGACCTCTTCTTGCTGTGCAGATGCCTTGTTTTAGTTAACGGTATGAGAAGGGGTGAGTCAGAAGGTTGAGTACAAGAAAGATGTTGTTGTTGATGTTGTATATTCAGTTGTTCAGGTTTTTATTTTTCTTTCTGATGCAAAAGGCGAATTAGAAGCTTGGAGCATTTTGTTTCACAGGTGAATTAATAAATAAAGTTGTCTTTGCTGCAGAAATCTAAAGTTAACATGATCCTAGTCTTTTTAATAATACTAACCTCTGGTGTTACATTGTCCAGAAGTCAAAGATAGCACTTCTTTCTGTAATGCACCGTATCTTACTTCTTTAGTATCATGCAAATGGTTATAACTTATCAATTTTAATTTTCAATAACCCAGCTTCCTGGTTTGTGGTGTGTGCAGAAGGTTCTCTAGTCACGTTGTGTCATGCACAAAAAAATCTGCAGCCCTGATGTTGTCACGTGGGAGGGGGAACAGGCAAGAGTGCTTAGTTGGGGCTGGCTGTCTTGGCTGAGATGAGAGCCTCTGCATCCTCTTTGTTTTCTTTGTCTATGATAATATTTAATGTGGCATAGAAGTTCTTAATTTTTTTGATTATTGTCAGTGTAATATAAAACATGAGTTGTGTTTTGTTTCTGGGACATGCCTTCTGCAAATTTGTTTTGTTTAGAGTTGGCGATGATGCTTTTTTCATTGGATTGCCACTTCCAATCTGCTTAATCAAAATGAAGCATTTTGGGAATTATATTTTAATCTTGGTTCTCCTGTTGCAGATTTTTGAAATTATTTCTGTGGCAGAGAAAATCCATGGTAATCTCATGAGTGTGGAAATGCCTTGCCTCATGCCAATGCGCAGTTTGGGGGCTTGCTGGCTAGAAAGAGGGTAACCAGCCTCTGTGGCACTTCCAGACTTGTTTTCCTCTAAAATTTGCTCCCTCGGGGGTTAGACTTATTGTAAGACAGTAAACCTTTCATTAAAGGTACATTATCAGCTGTTTAGTTCTGTGGCTACATGTTTTATCACAGCAGTGGTGAGAAGATGACTGCATCAAAAAACCCACCTTGGGTATTATGCTTTACCTCTGTCAGAAGTATTTGTACCTACAGAATAGAATCTGCTTTTTCCATCTAACACTGAAAACTTGTGGCAGAGGTTCTTTAATGAACAGTCAGATTATTAAAACTTTGTTCTCTTCTAGACTGTTATTTAATGATAATGGTATTTTAGTGATGCATTAACTGATGAATAAATATATGGAAGAACTACTGTTTTTTCTGTAAGTGAGCTTAATAACTAGTGAAAGGGGTATTTTCTACTGCATACGTAAGCATGTGAGGCAAACTGCGTGAAAATACTTAAATGTTGGTAGTGGCTTTTGTTAACAGTAAACAATAGCCATGAGACCTCATTGGATGTTCAGGAAAAATTTTCAATTTCTCTTAAAGCTCCAGGCCTGATGGCTGAGGTTCATGTGAGGAGGCCGCTAAAAACTGCTCCAGGTACACGTGGCAGTAGCTGTCCAGTGGAAGGAGAAAGAAGCTGTTGTTAAGATTGTACTTGAGAAACAGGAGTGGTCCATGAGTCACCTATCATCTGATTTATTTAGAATCACAGAATGGTTTGTGTTGTAAGGGACCTTTGAAGATTATCATGTCGAACTCCGTGCCATGGGCAAGGACGTCTTCCATTACACCAGGTTGCTCAAAGCCCTATCCAAACTGGCCTTGAACACTTCCAGGGGTGGGGCATCCACGTCTGAGATGGATGGTCAGGAGTGTGGTACAAGGCTAATGCACGTACTGTTTTTCACATGTAGAAAGCATGAAGCAATGCTTTCTTCATTGCTTTTCTCTTAAAAAAAGCTTCTCTTCAAATCATTCTTCTAAGCTATTTTCTTCTATTATATAGTCTTGGCACTTTACTTCTGAGCTTACTGAAGTCCAGACTCTGTGCTTACCAATGTTTTCATAGGCAGAAGTACCTCGTGGCAAATACTTTGCATGTTAAAAGGATTTTGAGGTTTAATGCTACAGCAGAGGCTTTACTCTTAACTATTAGAGGTTTTGTTCTCTGTGTAGTTAGCATGATGGTGTTAAATTGAGTGTGCAAGGACAGGTTTTCATATTGGGAAGCAGACCACTACCAAGGCAAGTATTTGGATGATGATATGATGTTGATATCCAGGCATTAGAAAGATAAATTATTTGTTGGTAGAATTGCCACATTAAGGCTTAGGGCTTGACACGCTTCAGTGATCTTAGGTCTAGGGGGAGGGGTTACCAAAGCTTGGGGAGAAGGATGTACTGCTGATAGTGGGCACAAAGGACACAGAATTTACGGGCCACAAGGACGTTTGGCAGAACTCCCAAGGTAAGTAGGAAACTAACAAAGCCAACTCAGCAACTGTGCTGAGATCAGTTCCAACTGGATAAAAGGTAATTCAGGCAGGGGGAGACTCCCACCACCATGGTCCACTGACTCAAGAAACCCACCCACTCGAGAGAAGTACTGAGCATGCAGACTAATTAGGATGAGAAGCGAGAGAATTTTTTAACCAACTGAAGGTAGAGTTAATAAGAGAACTATGTAACTTGTAGTCAATCTAGTCAATTGCTAAAAGGTATAAATGGTATAAAGCTTTGATGATAGGGGAGCTAGCAGCCTTTTGTGGGTTGTCACCTAGCTCCTTGCTTTGCACAAATTAGAATAAAGAAATATTCAACCTTAAGCTGAAACATGGGTCTTTCAGATTAGACATTAGAAAAAAATTTTCACCATTAGGGTGGTCATGCATTGGGATAGGTTGCCCAGGGATGTGGTTGGCACCATCCCTGGAGGTGTAGAAGAGGCATCTGCATCTTGCTCGGTGACATGGTTTAGTGATTTAGGAGTTACGGTGGCAGTGGTGGGTTGACAGTTGGACTTGCTGATCCTAAAGGTCTCTTCCAACCTTGAAGAGTCTATGATTAAATAGAAGTACCTCATCTTGCTGTGTACGTTGGCACTGCACCCTGGGCAACAAGCCTGCATTTGGGACAACAGTGTGGCATGGGTGGCAACTTCGGGCCGCCTTGTTCCTTAGAATTATTACCAATGGGTTACTGATACACCTTTATTTTTAAGAAGCATACTTTATGCAGAAATAATATGTGTTATTATGGTCAAATAACTCAGGCATTCAAACACAGTTTCAGACATGCTTACCCATTTCCAGAGAGATGTCATCTTTCATTTTGCTACCAGACAAGTCAAGCCCAACTGTTTGACTTAATGAATGGAGACTGGTTGTGGTTCTCCACAGTTGAGAGGCTTCAAGGTCTCACTTGTATTTACAGAGACGGTATCAAAGAATTTTCAGAAGCCTGAAATTTTCTTGGTAGCCAACTGTGAGAAAAGGTGACAGTAAGTGAAGTAACACCATTCTGGGTGCTGTTCTGCTAGCAAACTAATGGAGCATACTGTTTCTTGAGAAGATTTGGCAATGGAGTGGAGCGGAGCTGGCGTGGAAGTACTCTGTAGATGCAGTTACATTGCAAGCCAGTAATTAAGAGGAAGGAGGCCTCTAAAGAACAGTTTTTCCTTGTGTTGGTTCATAAGTAGTTCTGTTATACTCCCGAGTATTTGCTTTAACTAAGAATGTATTTGGTTTTTTAATGCATTTAACTGTGAACAATAATTTGTTTAGGCTTATTCTGGGGTGAAGGCGGGGGGTTGGATTTTCAGCTTTCGCTTTGCAACCTTGCTGGCCAAACTGTTGTTCCTTTGCCTGGTAAGGTACCACAGAACTTCTGTGGGCCAAGCGGACCAGGGTGGTCGGAGAAATTAGTCCACTGAGGTGGACTAGTTAAAATTATAGAGAAAAGTGAACTCTAAAGAGCTCAGCAAAATAATGAATTGTGGATGTTGGGTGAAGCCCCTCATATTTGGCCTTTGGACTGGAATCTCTGCCAGGCATGCTGATTCTCTCAGCTTGGCTGCATTTCTCTGAACTTTGTTGTGGATAAAAAACGTGAGAAGTCTGTGAATGATGACCTGAAGTTGAGTGTAAAAATGTGTGAACTCTGAATTTGTTTCTTTCTTTGTAGCTGTAGGCTAAATCTTTTGATGAGCCTAAATTACATTCTTTAAGGATGCCCATTCAGTCAGTCCCTCTGTCAAGATACTCTGTGGGTTACTTGGAACTGTTGGCAGTCGTCTGAAGTTTTTTCTTTTCTCATTAAAATTAATGGCAGATCATCCGTGTGTTAAGCTTTGAAGATTTAGTCAATGTTTCTGGAGGCAAAAGTAATAGTTGTTTCTAAAGCTAGAATGCATAAATGCAATATATTCTCTACTGTACTTGAAATATGAAGCACTTTGATTTCTTTGAGTTTGCCTTCTTGGCTTAGTGTTTCTTTACACTTTTGGCTTTTTTTTTTTTTTTTGAAACTTGCAATTAATTTGGTTTGTGGAGAAGTACAGTGTTCTGCTCACCAGCTCATTATAGCTACATTTGCAGAGGGATTTCTAGGACAGGAGGCTAATCACAGTAGCATACTCATGTAGAGGTGGACAAATGTTCAATTTTTGGGTCTCTCCACAGCAGCTGCAGTTCCTGTGCTCTCCCTTCTGCTACCCATTCCCACTGGCAATGTGGAGGGAGGCCAGGCATGTGTCTAGCTTGATGCCCATTCTGTATCCATCTGTATGACTCACACCTGTGGACTCACATACCCCCTCTAGATTAGGCCAGCTCCTAGTGAGAGTGATACTTTTACAAAGCAGGAGATGATGCTGAATGTGGTAGGAAACTGGAAGTCCCTTTTTCTTTCCAGTGATAGGGTCAAGTGAGACTGGTGCTGGGTAATAAATCAGTGCTCGACTGTGTTCTGGTTACTATAGTCTGTAGTTATCTCAAGTAGATTATTGTGGCATAATACACATAATTGACAAAATATGCTATGCAAGAAAGTGCAATCTGCACAGAAACTAGAAATCATTTTTTTTTCTCTAGGAGATTAAAATTTGATCTTAGAAAACGTACAGCGAATGTGTATAATTGCTGGATGAGTCCTTCCAGAGTTTGATCAGATTCTGTAGAAGTACAAACACTTGGATAATACTGCTTGTGATTTAATCACAAATCCCAACAGAGGATTGTATTTTTTTGTCACAGTAGTAAGCAATAACTCTTCCATGGACACTGAAGCAGCCAAAGAACATGAAGACCACAAATCTACTTTACAGTGTGCTGTAAAACACAGCAGAAGTTCCCTGTGTTTTGTCAAGCTGCTTTCCTATTTTCATCAGACTTCTGTACAAAATAGAAATTGCCGTGAGTTGGTATGCTGCAACTTTAACGTGAGCATCTTGCGTGAATCTGAACTCCTGGGACTGGAGCAGTCACATTTGTTAAATACTGACACAGAGGGATGTGGCTCTAGACAGTGTTGGAAAATGAAACTGAGGAGCACAGTGCGCCTCTGACAGTTCTAGCTGTGAAATTGCAACATGAATTTTTAACTGTAAGTTGATATTTGGACTAGATGATTTTTGGAAGTCTTGGAGGCAGTGGTTCGAGAGCCTCCAACAAAAGGCACTGCCTGTCGCTGCCGGTTGGTCCAGCTGGGGTTTGAAAGCCAGTACTCTGGCAATGCATTTCCATGTGTGACTTCTGTTTCCACATGGTAGGCAACACATCGCACCTGGGGACTGGTTTGTCTTTTACACTTCCCAGAACATTGCTAAGCATCCTCTGACCTAGAGGTATTAGCAAATAGAGTGTATCCGTAAGTATTGAAGGGCTGCAAGGTCCAAGCAGCTGTTAGGTTGCTGTGCTGGGTAGCATTCTAAAAGTCTTTATGGGAGCTTTGACAGCAAGTGTGCATGGAGATCAGGAAGTTTGAGATGAGGGTGTTTCAGTTTTGGCTGCTTTCAGATAATGTCTGTTGGAGAAACATATTCTCTAGTGCTGGGATGCAGCACTGCTGTCATGAGTGGCTTGTTGGATCTAGTGTGGGTTGCAGCCTGGAGTAGGGACAGGGGTGAGGAGGCAGAGCTCCGGGAGAGAGGTATGGTGCTGGGCAGGAGGGGAAGAAAATGTGGCAGCAAAGCTGAATCAAGCAGGGGTGAAAATCACTGTGCTATGCCAAGAGCTGGAGTGTCATAATGACAGGACTGATGCTGTCACCAACAGCTATGGGCTTTCTGTGGTGAAAATGAGACACAGTGCTAGTCTTTAATAGCTCCCACAAGTGATGGGTGTAAATGGTTGTCGTGTAGAATGACTTTTGGTGGCTTTGTTTGTCTGGGGTTTTTTTTGTCTGCAGCAGAGACTGTAACTGATGGGATGACAGTGAAATGTTTGTGGGTTGCATATAGCTTATATGGTGTTTTAATTTTTTCTTGTCTAAAAATAATGTGAAGGCAAGTACGAATTCAGGATTTTTTTTTTGTGAAGTGTCTCCAATTAGAAATGGAGGGTAAGAAATTTCAAGGCATTTCCATTCTTTATTCTAGATTAAATAAGCCTGCAGCCATCTTTGCCAGTATTGCTTACTGCATTCATAGTTAGTGATGTTTTTTAAACTTACATGAAGTTCAGTGTGACTTTTTTCACTTGATGCTTAAAATTGTGTGCCAATGTGTTTGTGTCTGAACAAAACCTTACTGTTTAATTGTTTGTTTTGTTTTTATTATTTACAAGGTGGAATATATGTTGGTAAAATTTGACCATGAAAATAAGAAAGTGCGCTTGGTACTCTGTGGTGAAGAAGTTCTTCAAACACTGCAAGACAAGGGGGAGAAGATAAACCCCAAGTGAGTAGCTGTTTCCAGTTTCTTTTTTTTTTTATCCTCCTGTTATGGTACTTTGCAAAATTTTGTTAACCTGGCTTAACATTCAAGTCTGCTATTGGTAAAACTGTAAACCACAGATACTGATATTTTCAGATAAATCTGGGGTTTAGGAAGTGAAAAATTTTGAGCACACTTGCAGGCAGTCCATGCACTTTTTGTATTATGCTTTGAAATAAAGGAGGATGTAGTGGTGAGCCCACAGAAGTTGCAGTTGGGGTACTTGTCTTGCTCTGATTTTGTGTCTGTGTGTACAGAGTAATCCACGTCCCGTAAAATATACATGTGTGTGCACTTGCTCCCATATCTCTTGACTACAGGAGCAAGTGAGGGCTGTATAGGGGAAGCCTGTTGTCTGTAGGAGCACTCTCCCATTTTTGGAAGAACTAGAAATATAGATGTAAGAATGGCAGGGATGTTTTTCCCTATCCTATCCTGTGGAAAAGCAGCAGTGATCTGTATTTTGTGGTTCCAGTTAAAACCCCAAGAAACAAAGCTTGAGACGGATGCTAAGGGTGACTGCAATTTGGTGTAGGCAAATTCTGCTTGTTGTACTACACAGCAGCACTGTTACTGCCGAACTGCGCCTTGCTTTCTTTTCACCACTTCCTGATGGTGAGGTACATTGCAAGGTACATTGTGTTCCTCTGTCAAATATTCAAGTATAGGAGATTTTTCTCGCAAGTGATATTAATTTCTGAAATTCTTACAAGTAATTAATGTTTTTTGAAGTTGCACAAATATTTAAATGTGGCTCTTCTTTCATTATAGTCACCCAACACTCTGGAGACCAGAATATGGAAGTTACATGATTGAAGGGACACCTGGACAGCCATATGGGGGAACCATGTCTGAATTCAACACTGTGCAAGACAACATGAGGAAAAGACGGCAAGAGGCTGCTTCTGTACTCAAAGAAAATGAGGCTGTTTGCACAGTGACGTCATTTCCAAGGTGAGATAGTTGTTGAAGTGTAATGCCGTGTTTCCTCTTCTCCTTACTGAATATAGCTAAATTGTTCAATGAAATAAAGAAAAACATGATTTGATTAAAATACTTTGGCTTGATGTTCCACTCATGATTCCTAAAATTTTTCTTGCCACGAGACAAGCAAATAAGCGTCTTTTATATTTCTAGGTTGCTTCTAACCTGTGACGATTTTGTATTAGGAGAGACTACTGAATATTTGTAACATAAAGTGCGAAGTATAGAGTGGTCTACTTTCTTGAGTTGATACAGAAAATTATGTAGAAAAGGTTTCTCTTTACCTATTTTGCAAACTTTGATCTTTATAAGTAGCAGTTTTGCAAAACATGGCTAACCTGATCTATTTTTAATACTACTTTTTCACTAAAGTACATGCAAACTTCTGGTAGTTTGGAGCACTTGGGCTTAGTGCTTCTATTATACAATACTTACTGAATCTAGAAAGGAGAACATCTCTCCTGGGTTAATACCCTTACAAAGGATAGATTTCATCCTTTTTATTGTTGTAAAGACATTACTGGAGAAATTAAATTGATTAAAAGGATGAACTTCATTATCTAGGAGAAACTGTATTTTGTGACATTCATTTCAGATATAATTCTAGGCAGAGATGTATTACATGCATTCTAACTAGACTGGTCAGTGAAGCAAATGAAGATAGTTAGGCTTATAAGGGTAAAAAAGTTGCTCTGCAGTAGAAGAGAAGCAGCTGGCCTTACTGGCCAGTTTCTTGTGTAATACAGAGTGCAGTAGCCCAAAATTCTTGCTGAGAGGAGGAACAATACAAAATATGCCTTAGCAGCAAAGGTGCCAAAATGTTTGCATAATGCCCCATGAATGCTGTTTTAAGAACACTCTGTTGACAAAATTTACTTTCACTTTATTAGTTATACTAGATGTAATAAGAGCTTATTAAAGTCCAGTGGTTAAGTAGTTCTCAGTGTATTACAGAATTGGGTTTCTTTCCCCTGCAACCTTACAACTACATTATGTCATTTAATAAATTTTAGGTACAAATATTTTGGACCCAGTCTTGCAGGGAGTAAAGGGAGAGGAGTTCTTCATCACTTTGTAGATACAGATAAATACTTTTTACGTCACTGTAGGAGCAGTACATTGGACTTCAGTGAAAGCCAGTAAATAATAAAATGTAGTTTGTTTAGTACTTAGGGGTCATTCCAAACATGCTTTCATCCCTCAGAGACTGCTCTCCTTAGGGTAGCCTAATTTAGTTTATTATTTCTGCCTTTTGCTGTCTTGCCATTCAAGTCCCTGTTGGTGTGACTGGGGTCTTGCTAACATGTATTTCTGAGGTTTCATGGGGTTGAAGTTTTTTGCCACATTGTCTCTACAACTGCACGTATGGATGCCTGTGTGCATCTGTGCATGTACACGTGTATGCAATAAAATCTGTGCATTTAAAAAGACAAAAAACTTGTTAGAGTGCAGACAGAAGAAAGGTAAAGAAGTAAGCTTATTCAAATTAAAATAACTCAGTTAAAAGTGAACAATTTGAAAATGCTTAAATATTAAAAAAATCTAGCTTAGCTACTAAGTGAGTGTCCCTGGTTCCTAAATTTGTGAGTCCTCACTCCTGGACCAGAAAGTTGTTTTCTTTCTTGAGGACTGGAGGGATGCAGTTTACAGTGTAACACTTAGGTAAGTGACGAAGCTGGGTTTACAAGTTGTAGGACAACTTACACACTGAAACCAGGAAGAAGAATCAATATTGAAATACATGTTGAGGATAAATAATATTCTTGGAAATGTGAGTGTTTCCTGATATTTTGAGTAGTTTGTAATTTTATCAGCTAACTTTTTGTAACCATCCAAATACTAGAGCCTCTCAAGATAACACAGTCTTTCCCCTTTTTACTGTGCAACATGGAGAAACTGATCTGCTACTTTATCTCAACCTTGTCAAATGTTCCTTTGTCTCAGCTGTACTGAAAGCTTATTTTTGTTTCAGGTGACTCTGAAACTTAAAATGGAGTTTCCCAAAGGGGAGGGGTGAATTCTGATTAGCTCCCATATCTCTCAGCGTTTTACACCTAATAGCTGCACTTTTTCTTTGCTTATGACATTCCTCTCACCGGGGTTTTCAGAGCTCTAGAAGTGTTATAAGACTTAGGATATGTGTACCACTTGAAACTACCTCTAATTCTTGCAGAGGTGGTTAAGTGTATATTTTAAAAGGGGTAGATTGTTAAGAGTAGAACTGGATAAATTACTTTGGCAGTTAACCTGTATCCTGTAGATAAACTTTAAAGCACAGAATGCAGCTGCATGTCAGTATTAATAACAAGCACTAACACGCTAAAATGTGTGTACCCCACACAGTACTGAAGTTTCCTGCTTCAGCCACTGAAAATGTCCATGTTTGCTGTCTAATGATAGACTAGTTGGGTTTCTTTAAAAAAAAGGCCGTTTTAACCACTGCAGAAGCTGGTTGTTGGCTGGTTGTCTACTAGAATACTAATGTCTGGTCATCTGACCATTTTAAAATCACAGTCTGTTTTCGTTACAGCTTGGATCTCATTGTTGTGTTCCATAGGTTAGGGTGTCCTGGGTTTACGCTGCCGGAATATAAGCCAACACCAGTAGAAGGAGGAGCTTCAAAATCCCTCTTTTTTCCGGATGAAGCCATCAATAAACATCCTAGATTTAGGTAAGAATATTTTTGTGAAGTTTGAAAAGTTGAGTATTTTGTGTGTGCCTAAATACCGTAGACATACCTGCAAATTCTTTACATTACTGGAATAGTAGCTAGTTGCTGCAGATACCACAAGGACTTGGACAGAAATGGTTGTGATGACGTGTACTTTCTTTTCAAAATGTCTTAAGAAAATAAACTGTTAAATTCAAGGATCTTTATATAGTAGTTCACGCTATTATGGGGCAAAAAGTGTTGATTTTGCTACTGCAAAATGGTTTCCAGTTTGAAATCCTGTGCCTAAATGCTTCCATCACAGTTAATACAGCTCTCACTTAGGTGTGTCACAGTGACATCTCTGTACTCAGTAGCTTGGCCCAGTTATTCTGGAATGGACCATGTACTTCTCACTGTAAGGTGAGACTTTGGACAATGAAAATCATTCTGTTTAAAAACTTTTTAAGTATTTTTAAAAATACCTTTTAACTTGGCCTTGTATTCTTCAGGTCCATAGCCTTTTACTTCTGACTG